>CM033439.1:48285000-50785000 GCA_019425775.1 Rafetus swinhoei | reverse complement strand
CAAAACAGTGAGCAAATTCACCTCCACCTATTCTCAGATAAACCCAACAGATCATTCAAGAGATGATTTGGTAGCATTTTGCAGTATTTGATAGCATGACAGCATTTCATTTTCATCATGGCATCTACAATAGCTTGGCCTGTGGAATTGCTCTAAGTGGTTAACAGCCATAATATTCTGAGCAGTCCCCACTTGGCTTTATGAATTGTGAAGAAATTTCACATTACTCTGCAGATAAAAGCCCCAGTTATAAGCATGCATGGAGACAATGCAGATGTTTGACTGGACAAATGCTTCTCTGCTTGTATTTTAGCTTATGCTTATTGAGGGGAGTCACTAGAGGGGTTTCGGACGACAATCTCTGAGTGGGATCTGGGTCCTGCCTGCGTGGTGAAAGCCAGAAGGGAGTACTGGGCCTCTTGATATTTGAGACCATCAGTGATTGTCTTCAGGGAGTATAAGGAGGAATAGGCTGACAGCTATCCCTAAGTAAATAACATCAAATAATGCAAATTGCTTAGAAAGCAGTAAAAGACACTGAAAAAAAAACTATCCTTAGTATGAGGAACTACCTGGATTTCATAAATTAGAGCACAACCCCTCCATGAGTGCTTTTCTAGCCTCTTGGCTGGAACAAACAGAAATGTCCCTCACAAACACTTCTATTGGGGAATCCCAGTGACCAGACCCATAAAAATGCAACTCTAAGTAGCTCTTTCTCCAGTCAGCTACAATGCTCCCCTCCCCCAGAGCACAGAGCCCACCTACACATATTCCACCCATGCGTTCCTGCCTTTCCTCAGCCCTCCCAAGATTTATCAGCACAAGGGACCTTAGGTAGGTTCTCTGCCAATGGGTGAACTTCAGCCAAGGTGAACAACATTTTCATGAAATAAGTACTATTCCCCAAATACAGTTTTCAAAATAGTTAAAAATAAATGTTTTATTATGTAACAAACGAGCACCACTTTCAGGACTGAAGTCTCAGAATTTTACATGATTGAATAGTGTTTACATAAAATGATCCCTGAACAGCTGTCTTCCAGCTTCCACAATCTAAGTGATGCCCTTACAAAGATTCAAAAGTTTCTCCGGATTATCCTGGCAGCAAATGTAAACGTACAGAGGACATAGGCTTCTGCTCCCAGAGTTTCAACTTTAGAAGATTAAACAATAGCAAACTGATTCAATGCTTGCTAGGTTGAGGGGGGTGGAAATTGTCACCATGATTGTAATAGTGGCTCAGATGGCATCGTGGCAGTTGTGACAGGTAGGGGAAGATATGGAAGTAAGATCCGGACTGGCCAGCCAAGGGGAATGAGGTTTAGACAGTTATGTGCTATTCCTTTTTCCGGTCCTATTTCCAGCCTTAAAAATTTTGGGAACTTTAATACCTGGCCATCAGCCCTGAGGGTGCTATTGCTGAATGCCAGGTCAGTATCCCAGAAGACAGCTGTCATCCACGATTTAATTCTGAATGAAGGGGCTGACCTGGCTTGTATCACTGAGACCTGGCTGAGAGTAGAGGTAGGCGTCGACCTTTCCCAATTGTGCCCGGCTGGGTTCTCAGTACAGCATCAGCCGCGGCTTAATGGTCGGGGAGGTGGGGTAGCAATTGTCTATCGAGATACTATCTCACTGGCTAGGGTTGTGGTCCAACAAGGTGTCAAATTCGAGCGTCTGTACTTGACGTTGGGTGGCCAGGATAGGTTGGGTATGCTGCTTGTGTACCGCCCACCTCGCTCTATGGCAGATGCTCTGCTCGAGCTGGCCGACATGGTCTCAGACGTGGCATTGAGGATGCCGAGGCTTTTGGTCTTGGGGGACTTTAATATCCACGCCAAGGCTGTTCTGTCTGGTCCAGCCCAAGATTTTATGGATACCATGACCACCCTAGGATTATCCCAAGAAATAACTGACCCAACACATGTTGCAGGTCATACACTCGATTTGTTTTTTTGGACTAAGGGTGATAGAGTTCTTGGGATAAGGGATGTGGCTACACTCCCTTTGTCATGGACTGATCACTACCTGGTCAAGTTTAGACTATCTGCTGACCTTCCCCTCCACAGAGGCGGAGGACCAATTAAGATGATCCGCCCTCAGAGGCTGATGGATCCGGAGGGTTTTCTGAGGTCCCTGAGAGACTGTTCAGCCATTATGGCAAATGGTCCTGTAGATACCCTAGTTGATACATGGAACACCAAGGTAGCCCGGGCAGTTGATTGATTGCTCCTAAGCACCCTCTTCGGACCAGTCGAGCCAAGTTTGCTCCCTGGTTTTCTGGGGAGCTGATGGCAGCAAAACAGTCTGTGCAACAGCTAGAACGCCGCTGGAGGAGAACTAGAGCTGAGTCTGATCGACTGCGGGTTATAGCTGAACTGCGAGCTTACTCTGTGGCGGTGCTGACAGCGAAAAAAGCTACTTCTCCACCCGTAATCATGTCCGCACAATGCCGTCCAGCAGAATTGTTTCGAGTAGTGCGGGGCCTGTTGCAGCCTGGCACTCATGACGAAATAGAGGAGCCTTTGGCCCCACTGCAATCTGTTTGCCAAGCATTTTGCAAATAAGATCGCCCGCATACGGTTGGATTTAGACTCTGGTTGCTGTGTAAGTGGGGCACAGAATGTGTTGAGTTCACCACCCAGTCTTTTTTCTCTGGATCAGTTTCACCTATTGCAGACCGAGGATGCGGACAAGGTGCTTGGAGGAATGCGACCGACCCCGTGCTCACTTGACCCCTGCCCTTCATGGCTTATTAAATCTAGCCGGGAAGAGATAACTGGCTGGGTCCAGGGGATTATTAATGCATCTTTTAGATCTGGTATGGTTCCTGCTGCCTTGAAAGAGGCAGTGATAAAACCATTACTCAAGAAGACCTCCCTGGACCCACATGACTTAAATAACTATCGCCCAATTGCTAATATTCCCTTCTTGGGCAAGGTACTCGAGCGGGCGGTGGCGCTGCCACTCCAAGCTTTCTTGGAAGAAACAGACTACTTAGATCCATTTCAGTCTGGCTTTAGGCCTGGCTTTGGAACTGAAACAGCCTTGGTCGCCCTGGTAGACGATTTACGCCGGGAGATAGACAAGGGGAGTGCATCCCTGTTAATTCTCCTAGGCCTCTCAGCAGCTTTTGATACCATTGACCATGATATCCTTCTGGGACGCCTGGTGGAGTTGGGTATTGGAGGCACTGTTTTGCAATGGTTCGGTCCTACCTGTCGGGACACTTTCAGAAGGTGGAGCTAGGGGGTTGCTATTCAACCCCATGGCAATTGTGCTATGGGGTCCTGCAAAGTTCCATCTTGTCCCCTATGCTGTTTAATATCTACATGAAGCCGCTGGGAGAGTTCATAAGGAGTTTTGGAGGTCAGTGCCATCAATATGCAGATGACACCCAACTCTATTTCCCTGTGACATTAGAACCAGGTGTGGCAGTGACTGATCTAAATCAGTGTCTGGAGGCAGCGATGGTTTGGATGAAGTCAAATAAGCTGAAGTCGAACTCAGATAAGACTGAGGTCTTGTGGATCAGGAGGCCATCTGTTCGTGAATGTGGCATGGCACCTGTTCTAGACGGGGTTACTCTCCCCCTGAAAGAACAGGTATGCAGCTTGGGAGTCCTCCTGGACCCTTTTTTAACATTTGAAAATCAGATTTCTTCAGTGGCCAGGAGTGCCTTTGGGCAACTTCGTTTGATCCGCCAGCTGCAACCCTTACTGAACAAACATGACTTGGCCACATGCTCTTGTTACATCCCGACTGGATTACTGTAATGCACTTTGTGGGGCTGCCTCTAAAGAGCCTTCGGAAACTTCAGCTGGTCCAGAATGCGGCTGCTCGAGTTTTAACTAACACTAGTTATACGGAGCACGTTATGCCAGTGCTTTGGCAGCTGCACTGGCTTCCGGTATGTTTCCGGGCACAATTTAAGGTTTTAGTTAGGACCTATAAAGCCTTAAAAGAGTTGGGTCCAGGGTATCTGAAGGACCATCTTCTCCCATATGAACCTGCCCGGGGATTGAGGTTAGCTGGGGAGGCTTTGCTTTGTGTTCCCCCACTTGTGGAGATAAGATTAACATCTACGCAGAACAGGGCATTCTCAGCTTTTGCTCCCAGGCTGTGGAATTCTCTTCCTCGGGATATTCACATGGCGCCAACGCTAGCATTGTTTTGGCGTCAGGCTAAAGCCACCCTTTTATTAATGTTTGAGTCTGTATGTGTGTGTTCCTCCTCTATATACGTTTTTAGCTGGTTATGTCCCTCTGAGGTCTCATTTTAAATTCTCATATTTTAAATTTTTGTATATATTTGTATTTTTTGTTTGTTCTTGTAAGCCGACTTGAATAATTTTAAATAGAAAGGTGTGGTAAAACTATTTAAATAAATATAATAAATAAATACATAGTGTATAAAACTAGCCACTGGAGTACAGAGAGTCTGACCCTATCATGTGACAGGGATATTTGCCTTCAGAACCCTCATGCAGGTCATTAGGACCAGGCACCCCAACGCACTCCTGTGTGTCAAATGCTAGTACATCCCAGAAGCTAGCAATTTTTATCTAGCATTCTTCCTAGAGACTTCTCTCTAGAATAAAAAATGATCAAAAGCAATGTCATAATCATATCACCAACTTTAGGCTTGGGGGTGTTGTTTGGAGGAGGAAGGGTTGCGTTTTTAAAGTGTCAGAGAAAGTGAGATTGCTTATTGGCTTAGTAACCCAGGGGATTGGTAATGACAACTAAGGAAGGCTACAGGTTTGTCCTGACAATGATTTCTGTAGCAAAAAATGTGACATTGCTGCAGTCCTTTTTTTAGAGTCCAGAAACATTGATTAACATGAGGTTCAATATTATCCTTTTTAAAAAAATCGCTAACTCAATTTTATTAAAAAAATAAAAGAATCATAAGCAAAAACAATGGGGAAAATCTGATTTGAAACTAGCATTGTAACAATAAATATAAAAAATCCAGGACTGATTTTAGTAACTTTAAATCAATTATGTTGGAAAAGTCCTAAGTGAAATACATTAGGTAGTTTCAGATGAGCTGATGGTGATGATGGACAAACAGTTTACATTGTATTGCAGACATTCTGAACAATTGTACTAAACTGTCACTCCTCCTTTAAAGGAGGCCATGGTCCAAAGGTTGTGAGTATCAAAGGTCACATAAACCCCAGAAAAGCTCATACCAAAACTCACGGAAGGCTGGAGATGCAGTCTTATATCTGAACAGAATTTTAGTTCAATTAATTTCATCCTATTTCTTTATGAACTAGCACTAAATCTATTACTGAGACACCAGAAATAGAGAAAAAAAGAACTTCTCTTTTTCACTTATATAAGTACATATGGTTAATCCTGCTCATAATTTAAACCTAGGGCTAAAAACGGGGACTGTCCCATACTGCACAATGACAGCATTTTGAAAACATCCGTATGTAATTAAGCAGGTGGATAGACCAACAGTTGTTTTTCTGGTTTACTACATCATTAACAAGAAATGAGCTGTGATTTGAAAGAAGAATTTAAACATTAAAACTATTTTCAGTCATTTAAGTCACATAGTTCTGACTCCAAAAGCTTTGATCATGTATAATTCTGTTGAAAGGCTGAATTGTAATCAGTCTGAGATATGTTATGTTGCGATGCTGTGGCACCAGAGCGTGACAGAATGCTATTTTCCATTAGTTCATTCTTCTGCGGGAAATATAAACACTCTATATGCTTAATAGTCCAAAAAATGAATGTTATTGCTTTGTAAGATTGTCCATTAATGAGAGTTGTGCTTGTTATTAAGAAAATAGAGTGCCTCAAGGACCATCTTTCCAATGCTGACATACCTATTTGCAACATCAACAATGTAGAACAATCAAAACAACATTGTATCTTTTTAGGAAAAGCAACCATGTGTCCTAAATGATTAAAATGGAAGTTTACAGGGTCTTTTGAACTGGGATTGATTTTTCTAATGGTTTTGCATTGAACTATGAAAAATTTTGCATCTACCTGAGAAGAGCTACCACAGTGATAGTGTTCAGAGGGGTAGCCGTGTTAGTCTGTTTCAGCAAAAACAAGGAATCTGGTAAAAACCAACAAATGGTCTGGTAGCACTTTATAGACTAACAAAACATGTAGATGGTATCATGAGCTTTCATGGGCACAGCCCACTTCTTCAGATGACTGGAGTTATGAGTAGGGGATACGAAAACTCTAAATAAATAGGAGAGGGGAAGGGGGGGCGAGAAAAAAAAAGGAAAAAGGAAGGTGGGTGTGAGACAGGGCATCATTAAGTATCTGGAGAATGGGTACTTAAACCTAAGCAGATCAAAGTAAATAGACAGATGCTAAGACAGGAAGGATACCACTATATACACAGCTTCTGCTCCCTATGCACTTGGTTCAGCTATCAGTATCCCTGTTAAAACAAAAATGAGTCTGGTGGCACTTTAAAGACTAACATTTATTAGGGCATAAGCTTTAGTCTTTAAAATGCCACCAGACTCATTTTTGTTTTAACAGGAATACTGATGGCTGAACCAAGTGCATAGGGAGCAGAAGCTATGTATATTTTAAATAGAAAAAAAAGTAGAAAAAGTTCTCAGATCTAAACCATATAGACTCCATAGACAGATCCATAAAAAGATGAATTTCCCAGACTTCCAGTACATAATGGTCTAGTTCCTCTTCCATGCACACAGAAGGACCGCTTTTCTGAGATGCGACCTGCAGCTTCCACTGACTTCAGCTGGAACTGAAGATGCTCATTATTTCATAAAACTCAGGCCCACACAATAAAACCCATCATAAATCTATTGGAGCGTGATTTTCATTGACTAGCAGCCCAAATCTGACAGGGAGGAGAACACTAGTGTTGTACACAAAACAAAACGCTGATTTTAAAACTTGCAGTGCAACCAATCAACATTTTAATTCCATGTGTGTGTGTTCACTGGCAGGCTTGTTTTAGCAATCTTTCATCTTCTCAAAAATAAACTAGTACAGCTAAGTAAGGGTTTAATTCTGAAAGGTGCCTCCAAGTCCCGGTGTTTTAATGACAGTTGAGTGCTCAGCATCTTGAAAGAAAAGGCCCTAAGAATCCAAAGCAAAGTCACTCAGCTACGCCTACCAGTCTGTATGGGATAGATAAGTGACCTGTGTTTATACCCTGCCCACTAAGGTAATAATCTTTGTACAAAGTATGACTTGTAAGGTACCATTTGAAAGCTCATAATTTGTTGGTCAGTATTGTCCTGATAAAAATGTGTGATAACATTGTATGTAAAGTTATAACATTTCCCTGTGGAATGTTATTAACACATGTTCCTAAGCCCACCACTGTACCTGAAATGCAGTTGGCAAACTAGTCTGCCATGAACAAATGAATGTCTGCTCTGCTTAATTTTCCTTTAAGCAGTAAACAGAGTCATCTAGCAGGAAGGAAAACAAAGAATGCTCAAACAGGTGAGAAAAAACCAGCCTTCCACATAGACTCTTTGTCTCCTAGTACACAGCTAGAAATATTTTTCGAGAGGGGAACTAACACTATAAAAAGGAGGGACAAATACCCCAAGATACCTCTCTCTCCCTGCCCATCACATTGACTGCTTGCTTTAGGTGGAGGCAATGTACTAGGAGGAGGGGGATCCTGAGATACAGGGTTTGGTCTATAAGGCTGCTGGAAACATGTAGTAAGAAGCTTTGCCTAAATCTGATAGAGTTTGATCTATTATATCCTGCAGTATAACCAAGGCTGGAATAGACCAAAGTGTAACCCAAATATGGCTGGAAGGCTGTAGTTACAGACTAACACTCAGGGTGTTGCTTGCATACCGCTTTGAGTAGCCCAAGTGGGAACTTCTTCGGCAAGGCATTGTAAGGCACCCAAGGTTACAGGATATCAAGTTTGCAGGGTAGGAGTGACCCAGCTGCTCATTAGTTTGAATTGCACCATAATAAATCACAAAGAGGACTGCTGTATTCTGACATATCACTAAATTAACATCAATGGCACTTATAGCTATACCCCTCAAGGAAGTGCTAGAACCAGGCCCACTGATGGAGGGGGCAAAGGAGGCAGCTGCCCCAGGGCCCGGAGATTCAAAAGGATTTGGGACTATTGTGCTGTGGTGGTAGTTGGGGGCCCGAGACCATTAAATCCCTGTCAGCATGCAAAGGGGGGAGGGGCTGCACACCCAGCAGCCTGGGCAGGAGAAGCAGCCTGCCTGGGGCCCTGCATGAAAAGCTGGCGGGGGGGCGGGGCAGGGCACAGTCTAGGCAGCACTGAGGACTGGCTACTGCCCCTCCCTCTCTGCAACTTTCCCAGGGGCCCAACAAGTTTGCAGGCCCCCTGGCTAGACTCCAAAAGGACAGATCATAAGCAGTTGCAAATCATCATTGTTTCTTAGAATATAATACACTTCCTGCAGCTTCTCCCTCCTGCAGCTTCTTAGGTGGTAAAAGAGTTTATTAGTAAAATGGTCAGATTTTTTATTATATTTGGAAGAGAAGGAATATGCCTATAGTGAAGTTAAATATAATCCTAGGATTAAAAGTATGCATGTGCTGCAAATGGGTTATCAGATTGTGATATCTTTATATTTTATCCTTGCCTATGTTTCATTTTAATATGTTTGGTGACCAGTCATATTGTTCTATTGAACAGCAAATATTTTGTAATTACGATCATTTTAACAAACAATTTGAAATTGAAAAAATAAAAGAAATATTAGAAAGAGCAATATATTTTATCATCCCAGTTCAGTTCAGTGAACACGGGTTCACATGACAAAAACTGCCCTATCATTGATATTAACTGATACCCAGGTGGGCAGTCTCAGAAAAGAAGTCCAGGATGGGGTGAGTGTGGTCAAAGAAAGAAATTGTCACCCCTTGCAGGCAGTTACTCCATTGATATATGGGGCAAATCGCTTGCACTGTTGCTGTCCAAGTAATGTGTTTTCTCTCCAAGGTTGTTGGTCTGGCATCTTTCACAAGCAGTTAATTCCAGCAGAGGGGGGAAATGGATAAATAAAAATATGTCAGGAGCTTATAACTAGGAAAGAGTTTTTGTTCCTTGACAGCACATTTGAAATACAGTTTATTTTGTATGATTATTTGTAATTATTCTACAAAAGCATTTGTTTTGCCAAACAGCTATAAATAAAACCCATTCAATCCTATTCAGTCCAAAAACAAAATAAATTAGTTTCTGCAGACAAGCATATCAGCTATTTGCCTCCTTCCAAACACTTATGAAGGTACTGCATACAACTGACAAATGTCTACAGAAATGAGTATTTTTAGTTTAATTATTTGTTCCTGGTTCTGCCAGCTTGATTATAGTCTGTAGGAAGGAACTAACAGAAGGACCACTATGCTAAAGAAGCAATCTTTATAATTGTTTTACATTGAAATTTTAAAACGTGTGAATTTTTTTAAAAGTTACATTAACTGTGTCTTTAAGGTGAGTGCATAACTGGTTGGATAACCATTCCCATAGAGCAGTTATCTGGAACAGCATAATGAGTGGGATTCTACAGGGATTCGTTTTGGGACAGGTTCCGTTCAATATCATCATCAGTGACTTAGATAATGGCATAGAGGGTACATGTATAAAGTTTGCAGAGGATACCAAGCTGGGAGGGGTTGCAAGTGTTTTGAAGAACAGGATTATAAATCAAAGTGCTCTAGACAAACTGAAGAAATGGTTTGAGGAGATTAGGATGAAATTCAATAAGGACAAATGCAAAGCACTCCAGTTAGGGAGGAAAAATCAGTTGTACACATACAAAATGGGAAGCAACTGCCTAGGAAGGAGTACTACAGAAAGGGATCTAGGGGTCTGAGTGGGCCACAAGCTAAATATGAATCAACATTGTGACACTGTTGCAAAAAAAACCAAACATCACTCTGGAATGTATTAACAGGAGTGTTGTAAGCAAGAAACAAGTAGTTTCTATGTTCTACTCTGCACTGATTAGGCCTCAGATGGCGTACTGTGTGGAGTTCTGTGCATCACATTTCAGGAAATATGTGGAGAAATTGGAGAAGGTCCAGAGAAGAGCAACACAATGATTAAAGCTCTAAAAAGCATGGTGTATGAGAGCAGATTGAAAGAACTGAATTAGTCTTGGAGAAGAGTGAGGGGTCACAATACCAGCTTTCAAGTATCTAAGGGTACGTCTACATTAGCCCCCAGATCGATCTAGGGAGGTTAATGAGGGCGACCAGAATTGCAAATCAATCCCGGGATTTAAATATCCCGCGCTTGATTTGCATGTTCCCGGCCGGTCGCCATTTTAGAAATTGACTAGCCTGAAGTAACTGCCCATGTCTACACGCGGCAGTGAAACGGGCTTCCGATTTAAAGCCCTAAATCGAATTAGGTGGTATTCCTCCTGCAATGAGGTTTACCACCTAAATTTGAATTAGGGGCTTTAAATCAGAAGCCCGTTTCACTGCTGCGTGTAGACGGGTTATAACCTGTCTAGGGAGGTTGTGGAATCTACACTAAAGCTGTTTTTTTTAAATCCACAGTTGTTCTGTTTGGTTGTGTTTGTGTGTGTTTGGGAGATTGTTTTAATTTTTATTCAGAGAATCAGGAGCATTTCAGTGTCTAGTTTTTCAAAGAAAAGCCAGAAAAAAATCTACAAAAAATACTTTAACAGCTTTGTTCAAAAATGCACAATCTTTCAACCAGCTCCACTACACACAAACATTAAGGCTGTGTCTACACTGGCACCCTTTTTCGGAAAAGGGATGCTAATGAGACACAGCGCAATTGCAAATCCGCGGGGATTTTAAATATCCCCAGCGGCATTTACAGCCATGGCTGCCGCTTTTCCGGCTCGGGGTTTTGCTGAGAAAGCGCCAGTCTAGACGCGATCTTGCAGAAAATAAACCCTTGAAAGTAGGAATAAGAGATCCTGCGGAAAAGGGTTTATTTTCCGCAAGATCGCGTCTAAACTGGCGCTTTTCAAAACCCCGAGCCGGAAAAAGCGGCAGTTATGTAAATGCAAATGCCGTGGGGATATTTAAATCCCCGTGGATTTGCAATTGCGCTGTGTCTCATTAGCATCCCTTTTCCGAAAAAGGGTGCCAGTGTAGACACAGCCTAAAAGTACTGCGTATCTATGTAGTATTTGTCTATCAGTGGTGAATATTGGGATAACAGCAATGCTTTCCATAAGACAGCACATTTCCCAATACTCTCGGGGTGCATCTACACTGCACCTATAGCTCAAAATAAGCTACTCAATTTGATCTACACAAATTGCGTAGCTTATTTCAAATCGATTTCAAAATAGTTTATTTCAAATTTGGCACTGTCTACACAGCACTTATTTCAAAACTTCCCTTTCTCCTCATGGAATGAGGTTTACAGGGATGTCGAAATAGTGAGCCCATTATATTTTGAAATAACGGTCACGCTTAAAAGTTGAGGAATAGCTATTTTGGAACACTTCTGGTGTCCCAAAATAGCGCAGTAGTGTAGACGTAGCCTCAAAGGCCTATTTACATTGTCATCTTGAGCTGATGCAAGGAATCTGGAGCCAGACACTGCATGTAGCTGCACCTCTACAGTTCACAAGTGTAAATAAGGAAACCTGAAGCTTGCACTACACTTAGAGAAGCTTGCCTTGTTTACACTTGGGCTACATCTAGACTAAAAGTTTTTTTCAGCAGAAAATATGCTAATATGCTACAGAAAATATGTAGTCTAGATGTAGCCTTGGAGTTTGCACCAATGCTGTTACATGTGGCTGGAATAGGGACAAGTTTCCTAGGTAGGAAAGGCTTAAGAATCTGAGGAAATGAAAAAATATTATACATGCAGGTCCACAGAATGCTTGGAGACCTATGACCAAGTGTACAGAAACTGCACTTACTGAAATCTGTTCTCATAACCTCATTATAAAACAAGATGTTACAGCACTTAAAAAGATACAGAGAATTTACAAGTTGGATTCTCCGATTAAAAATATATAAACTATGAGGAGCAGCTGTAAAAGTGACGCTACGTTATCTAAAAAAACAACATGATGACAGAAAGGGAATATAATTACAGGCGTTTAAAATTTTTTGAACAGTGCGGATGAGGTCAGTTCAAGTTGTTATTCTCAGCCCAACAAAAGTGACAGGACAAAAAAAAGCATTTAATTTTAATTAAACAAAACCAAATCCAGAGCAGATGTCAGCACACACTTTTTCATGCAGAGAATTCAAATGAAATGGAATAGCCTCACCAAGTAAGGTTGCAGAGGTACAAAAAATAATTGCAGGATCATTTAAGAAAGAATTCAAAAGAAGCCACAGAATAATAGGACATAGTTAGGGACAAGAAGCTTAATTATTTATTTTTGAAGTGTACAATATGTTCTCTCAACAATATCTATATAGGTCTTAAACTGCTTCTGTCATATCAAAAAATACGTATTCTAGTAGCGGCAAAATAAAGCCATCAACTTCCCTCCCCTTCCCCAACAGGATTGACAATATAAGCCTCCTCCATCACACACATTCTTACTCTCTTTGCAGATTTTCCTCTCAAAGGCTGTCTAGACTACGGAGTTTTATTGCTTTTTCCGATTGTTTTTTCGGAAGAGGCTTTTCCAAAATTTGGCCTGTCTATACTGGGCCAAATTTCAGAAAAACCTCCTCTTTCGGAAGAGCATGTCTGCTCTTATGCAAAAAAATATTTGAAGAGCATACGAGTTTCCTGGATGCAGTGGAGTATTTCTTGGGATAACTCCATAGTCTAGATGTAGCCAAAGAGCTGGGCAAAGACACGGGCTTTGCAGTGTGTCTGATTGGAAGAAGCACTGAGACCACTGAGAAAGGGAGAGTGAAGTCTGCTATACAGCCTTAGCTAAGAGCCAGTTAGCTTTTAACCCATGCTGTAGAGGCTAATGGGTTGAGCCCTCAGGTACTAGGTTTGCTTCCACCTGCCGAACAGGCGCCAAGACGAAACTCCATTCTATCTACCAACACAAGAGTCAGCCCATTTCTTGTGCCAAATCCAACAGCAATTCTCCATTAAGCCACTAAGGGCATGAGTAGTGCTTTTATGGTAAGGGAAACTGCATATATTCCTACCTACACATACACACTTACATGAAATTATTGCACTTTCTGGGGGGAAATAGTAATATTTTCTTTAAACAGAGTATGTATGTGAGGGCCCCATTGGCTGTGCTCCCACCCGACTCCTCTATCTCCATTTGAGGGAACCAGCCCCAGCAGAGGGAAAGGCAAAATGCAGGGGCAATCAGAGGGGCAAGGTTCTCTCAGTCCTCGGCGGGAGGGAGGGAGCTTTCTCCACATGTTTCTCCAACTGGTTGCCTCATTGCATTTGAAGTAATTATTCTGAATAGAGACTATTCCTCCAGGATTCTTTTCATCAACCTTTCATTTTACTTTTTCACCCTTGTCAACCTTTAATGAAGTATATAAACAGCAGCAAGACAGAAAGGACAAATGTCGGTGTTTGCCCCTTAGAATGGCATGAATATGGGATATGCCCATTTCTAACATATGATCGCTGCTTAACCTTCCAGAGATGTAAGGAAACCCTCTGAATCATCATGACTTGGTAGACGATGGCTTCCTAGGACCCAAACTTTGACTTAAAGAAAAAAAAGCAGTCTACTATAGTACACATGACCAGTAACAAAAAAATCAAATCCCATCCTAATTTCTAACTCAAAGCACCTATTCATTAAAGGTGTTTGGAATTAAAGGCAAATGCCTAAATAATCACTACTACTTATTGGTATCTTCAGAGGTACCAATATATTCTTTGGCAGCAACATACATTTCTTTATCAATTCTCTCTTTTAAACTTTTTAAAGGTTTGACCTAATTTGGAAAAATACAATACCCACATTTTTAATTTATCTGACTAAGGCATATCTCTGTTCTCCTGTTTGGTTACCTTATTTACATTAGGTTTCCAGAAAGTAAAACATTGGGCCATGGCTGATACCAGATGCAAGTGCTTAAGCAATACCCAGATTAGCATCTCTCTATTGCAATTTTTTCTCTACCATGTTTCCTCTTATGCATGCCCAAGGAAAGGGATTAGTAATGGGGAGAAAGGGTTCAGTGCAAAAGAAACCCATATATTGTAAGTGACTGTCAGGACTAGAAATGTTTTTATTCAGATGAAGGCTGCCAAAGGCAGAGCAATTCTGGGAATTCCTGGCTCCCAATCAATTCACTCAGAACAAAACTGCCATTCTGTGTGAAATTTCTTAAATCAAAACTCCAATTAATCGATATAAACCCCTGGGATATAATAAAGGAGGGATGCTTCAGGGTACATCTACATTTGAGCTGAAAGCAGCAGAGCTGAGGGCCCTTGGGCAATATGGGGGGGAGGGACCTGGCTTCATGTTCCCAGAAGGAGTATGGCCAAGAATGGAAGGGGTGGGACCGAGGGCAGCCAACCCTCAGTTCTTCCCCCAGCATAACGTCCCACCCCCAGCCCTTAATCTGAGCAGTGCTCCATTGACAATTTAAAGCAGGTCTGGCTGAAAGATGTGAGTTCCAGCTCATGTAGATGTACCTGCATTAACTCAAGTGGAACTAAGAGGCTATAAATAGCAGAGGGCGTATCTACACAGCAGGGCAAAAGTTGAATTAAGCTACGCAACTTGAGCTTCGTCAATTGTGTAACTTGAGTCGAAATAGCTGAATTCAGCTTTTGGCGCTGACTACGCAGCAGGAAGTCGAAGGAAGAACTCTTCCTTTGACTCCCCTTACTCCTGTAAAATGAAGGTCACAGGAGTTGGAGTCATAAGTCCTCCAGTTTGCCATTATTTCGAAATAATGGCTTGCAGTATAGACACACTCTGTTCTTTTGGAATAACACTTCTGTGTAGACATAGCCTGAAGTAGCACAGACAGTGTGAAATTAACTCCAGTGGGAGTTTTGCATTTCTTCAGTGGGGCAAGGATTTCACCCCCAGTCTCTGTTACCTGTTAGGACACAAGAGGCATGGAATGGGTTTCACGCATTCTAAGCTTTGATGCATTCTTATATATTGTTATTGCTGCTCCTAATTGTGCTTTATCTGATACCCCCTGCTCCATACTCTATTTCTCAGAGGAGAAACCTCCTTTTCACTGTGGGTTGGTCTTAAAATTCTGTGCCATGTCAGCATTCTCTCTATTTTTCACCCATTTTGTTCTGGCAGAAACAAGCTTTCCAGTGACATAAAAATTAATCTAGGTAGCCTTATTACACAAGGAAATGTTTTGCATTTGCCTCAGTTACAGGAAAGACATGTGTTGTAAGACTCTCCACAGTCCCATGCCCTTATAGAAAAGTCCTACCAGATTTCAGGCAGATAAAAATTTCTCTAAAAATGTAATAGGACACAAAGTAAACATCAGTAAGATTTAATAGAAAATTATTTGTGTTCTGTATTCTTTAGAATGTTTCAGGAAGTCTATAAAATTGTTGACCAAGGCATGGTGCCTGACATTAGGAGCCTAACTACATACTTAAATAAGAGGCCAGATTTAGTGCTGAGCATTATTCCTGTAAGCTGTGCACTCGTGTGACTGGTCAGGAGAGATTCCAATGCTGCCCAGCTGATTAGCGGAGCACCCACAGCTACATTTTTTGTCTCTACTGGTGGTGCACATTTGCACATACCTTGGTGAACATAAAAATGTATTCCGCATGTGGATGGAATACAGCTACATCAGAGAGAACTGTTGGATATGATGCATCTGAAAAGAGCAGCCCAATTAACTGTGAGGCTGTCAAAACAACTCTGCAAGATAGATTTTATTTTCAGGTTTTCATTGAAGTTAAGTGTTCTGGCCAGCTGAAGGCCTGAGTATCTCAGCAGTAAGAAGAGGACATGATATAAGATAACAAATGATAGTGAGTTAAGGATGTAAGGATAAAAGAATTTTGAATACCCCTCAGCTGGAAGAGAAAGGATTGCCAAATGGTTAAGGCAGCAGTCTAGGGTTCAAGAAAACTTGGGGGTTTTTTCCCCCTTGATTATGGTAAATGTTTCCTTTGTGACCCTTAATCTCTGTGATTCAGACTCCCCTTTGTAAAATGATAATAAAAATACCACCTCTGTCTGTTTTGTCTACTTAGCCTGTAAGTGCTTGTGCTCACAAAAAGCCCTTTACGATGCATTTGTACAATGTACAAACCCTCTAGCCATGGCTGTAATACAAATAGCAATAATATTAAAGTTGCATATATTGATGACAGGTTAGAGGGATATTTTTTCATACTGACTGAAAATTTATGGGGAAAAATCAAGACAGTATTTCTCACAAATGTCCATTTTAACCCACCATCTCACCCATCCCTCCCCACCCCCAGATCTACGCTTATCACATACAATGGCTTTTTCCTAGTCTTGATTTCCTCGGGGGAGCTCACACAACATTGCTTTGTTCCATGTGTGCAAGTTAGGAGCAGTTTGTTTTGGCACTGTGACCCAAGTGGGATACTTTCACCCTACCCCCAAGCAGACCCTTTTATAGTACTAAATGAGCCACTCTCTGCCAAGGGGGATCAGTTTTCTTTTACAATTAATAAATGTGAATGTGATGAGATTTTTAGGCTTCCTGACCACATTATAGTTAAGGTCCATATTTATGAGGAGCTTGATCAGCAGAAAATTCCTCACCCCTAGCTTTTCTTTACTTATGTCTACCCCATTTGCACTCATGTTCTATTCAAGGGCAAAGTGAGTGTTGACTGGCTTAGTTATCAGCCACATTGTATGCAAAGCGCATTAAGCTAGTGCATGTTGTGGACATCCTTAAGAAGGTTTGCACTTACTTCCTGCATGCACCTCATTTGCTAGAGCTGGAACCTTGGTTTTTGACATTTCCAGCAGCAGCCTTCTGTAGTTGACCCTCGCTGAATGTAACAAGTATCTTTTTGTTTCAACGGCATCTCACCCAATCTCACACTTGTATGAAATTGTTGTTGACGAGGTGAGACCCTTTGTAGAGGAGCTGACTGCTGCTGAGGAACATAATTCTAAATGAAAATGACAGCACTTCAACGAGACCTAATGTAAATTCTTTGACAGAATATAGATTCACGGAGAAATAATTCTTGCAGCTGCCATAAAACATCACTTTTTCAAATGTCAGTGCCATACAGTATCATCGAGAATACAGCAATGCCTGGCACCATCTATTGGCTAAGATGTTGAACTGAAAATATTTTGATGATCTCCATCTCCCCAAAGAAGGGGTGCTGGGACAAGGTAACTAATGCTCCTTGTTCCAATATGGCATAGTAGTATTAAATCACAGCCTGTTATCAGGGTAGTGCTGCGCCCTTAAGAATGGCCCCATCGCTCCCCACTTGCATTAGTGGGAGAGCAATCTTAAACACCCCTTCAAGTTGTAAAAGCATGTTCCTCCGTCTGGGCCTCTACTGCTAACTCATGTGGGGGCAGAAGAGCCATGACTCCATCTGTTCTCCACACCTTCTTGTTGAGCTAATTGTTCCAGGATGGAGAACAACCTGGCAGCAACCCACACATTCCATCAGAGCATTAGATAAAGAAGGTGGATTGTACAAGGGCTTAAGCACCCGAAGAGGATATATACTGAATAGATTTGTCAATATGTGTAATATTACCGAGTGAAGGGTGAATTTAAATATAATATGGATTTATGTAATCACAGTAAGTATCTACCTTAAGTCTGATGGTAAGGCCACCAAAGCCAATGGAAGAACCCAACTGACTGTACTAAGTTTTGGTTTATGTAGTGTTTGCAGAATTGAGTTCTTAAGGAAAGATGCTTCCTAAAAATTCCTGTGTTTTATGACAAGACTGTCTCCTCCCAGTGAAACACAACAGGAGTGGTACACTTCATATAGTAATTTTAGACACTGCCCCCTGCTTTTTGGACTTTGATTGCTTGACTTGTATAGAATATATAGCTAACCCGTATGCTATTCTGTGAAAACATAGTAGGTTACAAGTCTCAGAGAGGTGACTGTGTTAGTCTGTATCTGCAAAAACAATGAGGAGTACTGTGGCACCTTAAAGACTAATGGATTTATTTGGGCATAAGCTTTTGTGGGTAAAAAACACTTTGTCAGATGAGCACTGCAACGTAGAAACAATTATACTGGGTCCAATCCTCCAACTGAAAGCAATGGGAGTTCTGAAATTTACGTCAATGAAAATAACTTTGTGAGTTTTTGCTTCTGAGTTCCTCCTGAGCCTATGATGCTGTCCTATAGGATAACATTACTGCTTCTTAAATAATCCCAGTACCTTTTTTTGCTCTAACAAGCTTTGCCTGGCTTATTTTTCCCCATGCTCACATTCTACTTTTACTGCTTTTCAATATTTTCTTCCCTTCCCTTCCCTCCCTCCCCCAAGAAAAAAAATATAGGCCCAGAGCCTCAACTGATATAAATCCATTGAAGCCAATGAAACTACAGTTTTGGATTTACATATTTGATGAGGATTTGGCCCGTTATATTTTATTTCTAACATTACTTTAATCTGAGTACATGATATTCATCTCTTTTGCCTTGAAAAGTGATGATTTTGTCAAATATACTATAGACCAATATTTTTGTGAGTTAGAATATTGGCTAAATTTTTTAAAGATGCAAATTTGTCTTCAAGAGGAGTCTATTTTCCATTAAATCTGACAGACTAAAAAAAAGTGTGGTTTTGGGGTTGCACTAAGGCAAAAATAAAAGGAAAGACAGGCATTGAATTAAATCTTTTTTTTTTTTTTTGACAAATGAGTACAAGTACAGCCTCTTCCCGACTTACGAACCGGTTACGGACCAAGCAATTGGTCGTATCTTGGTTCGTTCGTAAGTCGGACCCCATTGAGTTACACGTGACCGCGCTGTTCATAAGCACGGATTGAGTTTGTAACGTGGGGTCCGCCATTTACAACAGCTTTGGTCGTAACTGTGAACGGTCGTAAGTCGACCGTTCGCAACTTGGGGACCGGCTGTACTTGCACAACAGTTCCCCATAATCGAAACGGCTTGTGTCCTCCTAACAGCACAAAGCACCATTATCGCTCCTGTAGACAGGTAAGAGAGAACTCCTCCAGAAGAAATACTCTTAGGTACAGCTGACATTCCAGATCCTAACCTTACCACAATGGCTGGCATAGGGAGCATTCTCTGCACACAACTGCCATGCTGGCTATCATTCTAGACAGACAGCCCAATACTTTTGCATGCACACCTTTCCTGAGCTAAGCTGTGCTTTTTTTTGTTTTGTTAATGCCAAAGATTACAGTCATAAATTGGAATGCAAACATCAGTCTACATGCACAGTGACTGGCTTTTTGTAAGTGCAAGATATATTTGAGGGTGCAATAGGACCTTTGCTTTGAAAACTTGGATCCACATTTAGTTTACTAATATATTGGCACATGTAACAGCTGATTATTTCATTTGTAGCAGCAGTCAGCTGAAACACCTTCTTATTTCTTCCTTCTGTTCTGTGTCTGAAGCACCTAAAAAGAGGTTGGAAATCTTCCGTCCTCATGTTTGTTTCTCCTTTTCAACAAAGTGTGGTCCTTCCTGGCATACATTTCTCTCTCCATTCTTGTTTCTCTTTTTTGGTCAACTTTGCTGATCAGAGATATTAGCACTCAAAATATAAAGCCTCTTCAAAAGTTCTCTTTCGGTCCCTAGATGTTTTCATTATTCTATGATGGAGGGAGAATAATTTCGTAGGTAAGGCACAGACCTGGGCTTCAACAGGCCTCAGTTCTATTCTTGGCTTTGACCTTAACGTGCCATATGACCTGAGGCAAAGAACATCTCTGAGCCTGATTTTTCTGATCTCATAAGAGTGAAAATTAGCTCTAAAAGGCCTAACCCTACAAATTGCTGGAGATACAAAGAGCCTTCAACTCCCACTGATGGAATAAAGAGTTCTTAGCACCTCACACATTTAGGTTGTGTGTTTACTGAAGTAAATGGCATTCTACTGGTGTGAGATCAGAGTCAACCCTTCTTTACATATATCTTCCTCAGTAAAATAGGGATGAAGGGCAAAATTCTCAAAAGCACCTATCTGATTTAGGTGCCTTTTTCAACATTAATTTAGTCACTTAGGATCTTAACTCTCGTGTGAGTCTGTGAGAAATTTTAGCCCATTATACATTCCTACCTCACAGTAGTTGTTACAGGGCTAAATACTGCAATGTTTGCAAAGCACTTGAGATCCTTACATATACAGGCCCTATACATGTGCAAAGTATTATTATGTCTCTGATTAATTCATGCAAGCTACCTTTCTATGTGACTTTCTCTTGATGTCCTTCCTATATTGCTAGTTTAATTGGAAGGAAATTGTAATTTATAGTTTGGGATTAGCATTAAATTGAGATGTGCACTGAGCTTTTCTTAGTTCAAGGGGAAAAAACATTCCCATTGTGAAAATCCCACATGTCCCTTTTAAATCTGAATAGCCTAGTTATGAAGAGAGGCAGGATTTTATGCATATTACTAGGTATTTTATTTTTTAATATCCTATAAATATTAACAAACAAATGCTGACTAGCCCTCTAATCTACTTTCTTGCAGGTTAATGAATACATGTAACTCATATTAGCCTACCGTGTTCTCAGTTTTTCTCCAAAAAACCATTGTCAGTCATCCAAAAAGATTCCAGTTTAAACCATTCTCCAATGTGCTCTTTTAGGGCATGTCTACACAGTAAACTCGAAATAAGCTACTTGAGCTATACTAATGGCATACGTTTAAATTGAAGTAGCTTGTTTCGAATTTGGGCATGTCTACACAGCACTTATTTCGAAAGAGCACTTTTCCTTCGACTTTCCTTGCTCCTCATACAATGAGGCTTACAGAAGTCAGAGTAAGAAGCCTGTTATTTTGAACTTATTTTGAAATAACGGACTTGCTGTGTAGACATACAATACATTATTTTGGAATAATATCCATTATTCCAAAATAATGCTGCTGTGTAGACATGCTATGTCTACACTGCATGATTATTTTGGAATAAGCTATTCTGAAAAATACTAGCCAATTAGCCCATCATAAGACAGGATTTTCAGGTCTCTCCTCCACGTTGGTCTTCTCTCCTGAGACTCTGGTCTCTCGCTCCATCTCTCTCTCTCCTCCTTCTACTGTCTCCCCCTCTCAGCTCTCCTCTGCCTCCTGCCTCTCTCTCTCTATCTTCTCCTCCCCCTCCTGCCTCTCACTTGGGGGACCGCGGAGCCCAAACGGCTGTTTGGGCTCCGCACTCCCCGTGCTGCACGGGGAGCACGGAGCCCAAATGGTCACTTGTGCCACTTGCTCCCATGCAGAGGCCTGGCTGAGCAGCGCAGAAGTCAGCCGAGCGCCACGGCGGGAGGCGAAGGGGGGCAGGGTGGTGACGTTCACGACCAGGGGGTGGGGCCTGAAGTCGCTGTCACACAGCACGTCACTGCCCCGCCCCCCTTTGCCTCCTGCTGTGGTGCTCAGCTGACTTCTGCGCTGTTCAGCCGGGCCGCCGTGGGGCAGCAAGCGGCCGTTTGGGCTCCCCCATGGCAGCCCAGTTGAGTGGCGCAGAAGTCAGCCAAGCGCCATGGCGGGAGGTGAAGGGGGGGCCGGGCGGTGACGTACTTGGCCAGGCCCCGCCCCTGGCCATGTACATCACCGCCCCGGCCCCTCCTTTCCCTCCCACCGTGGCACTTGGCTGACTTCTGCACCGCTCAGCCAGGCCACCACGGGGGAGCAAGCAGCGCAAGCGGCCGTTTGGGTCCCACACTCCTCATGCAGCACGGGCCGCCCAGAGGGAACAGCCAGCATTTCAGCAACAGTGCCACCCAGAGGGAACAGCCAGCATTTCGGCGTTACAGACTCACAGACATTGGGCTACTATATATATGATACTCCAAAATAGCTTATTTTGAAATAGTGCATCTACACTACAGGGAAACCTAGAAATTAGTCCAAGGTAGGCTCCCCTAATGTGGATGAGCTACCTCAATTTAGAGCCCCAGGAAGCACTGGGGAGTTATTACTCTGAATGGCCTGAGGGAGGAGCTATTTCAAAATGACAGCAGTGGAGCATCCACACTACTTCTATTCTGAAATAGCTATTTCAGAAGAGGCATTATTCCTCATATAGTTATTTTGGAATAACGGATATTATTTCAAAATAACGCTGCTGTGTAGACATACCCATAGAGAATAAGATGATAGTTGATTTTGATGTTTAAAGTAATAGTTTAATGAAATTATTTTTCTTCATCCCATTAGTGAATTAATTAAATTCATTTCGGGATGGATCAGAGTCTCTCCCCATAATGCATCACACTTGGAAACAGTATTAATGTTTTGGACTGTGTACTATAGGGTTAGCTTAGAACGTATAAAGTTCCAGCACTTTAAGTGATTACATGTAAGAATGATATGTAATCATTTAAAATGCTGGGATCACACGGTGAATAGCTAACATGAGAATATATTTTGCCTCTTGATTGCTTAGGTCTCTGATTAATTGTTTGGATAGAAAGATCATAAGAGCTATGGTAAAAAAAATATAAAAGTCTAATTAGGAAAAATGTAAGTCTCTTGAAGGCTGATACTATGTATGACTAACTACTTTGTTATAGTCATGTGCGACACAGCACCTTTTTTGAAGGATTTTTTAAAATATTAATTGATTTCAAATAGCACTTGCACCTATGAGTACTTTATTATCTGAGGGTAAAAAAAGTGCTTTTCAAACATTAACACATTCTTATTACAGTGCTCCACCTAATGTAAGTACTAGATGCCTCTTACATATGTGTAAAATGAGACAGCAATAAAGTTGGGAGAGGTGCCCAAAGCTCTAGGAATTTTTCTGGGGAAGTTCTATGATCTGTGTTACATCAGTTGTCAGATTAAATTATCACAATGATCCCTTTTGCTTTCAAATCTACTAATCATAGAGAAAATCAGTGAAAGCTCCTGGAATGAAGCTGTGAGGCTCTGGCACCTAGGTCCTTGTTCTAGCACTTGACTACACTCCTCAAAGTGAGTCAAATACAAAATTATTAGAGAACCTTGTCACAGAGCGGCTTCTCCTTTCCCTCTCCCGGGTCTACCATCCGCCCCACGTGCTCCACCCCAGGCTGAAGCCTGGACTCTGCCCTAGAGGCTGGCCAGCCGCTCTACCAGAATTAGTAATATAGAATTGCTTGCTGGCCCTTTAAACCCAGGCCTGGAGGCCCACAAGCCTGAGTCCCTGTACAAAGTCAATAAACAGCCCTTTAAGGCAGGGTCCGTGGGCCCACTGGCCAGAGTCACATGACAGAGTCAATACCTGGCCCTTTAAGGCAGGGTCCACAGACCTGTGACGGCAAGTCACGAGTAGGGGCTGCCCCCCTACTCCACCGGGTCCCAACCCAGGGTCCTCTGAGTGGCAGGATGACTCACCATTCCCTCAGCAGTGAATCTGTCCAAAAAGCATGGAGAATCCCAGGGTGGGAGATGCTGCTCCTGCCCCCTCCCTGGCCCACTTCCTACCTGATCCAGCGGGATAGTATCCCATTTACTCACAGGTTCCTCCACTTCCCTTGGGGCTGATTCTCCCTCATAGACTTTAGGGGAGATGTCCCAACTAGCGCTCGAGTCTCTGCTGTCTTCCCTCTGGGCAGCTGGCTGGTGTTGGTCAGGAGCTTCCCCTCTGAGGTGCTTCCCCTCTGGCAGTCAGCCCAGACTGAGCCTCCCTCCAGGCTTTTATACCTGGGCCGCAGTCTGAGCATGCCCATCAGAGTTGTGGGGGCAGGGCTTCTTTAGCCAGGTGGGCCTGATTAGGCTCAGCCTTCACAGTGCAGGGCTGGTACACCCCGTCACAAACATAATCAGAGTGTAGACTTTTCAGGAAGCAGAACAAGACCTATTGGGTCATCATGTTTATCCCCCTGTTGGAGCAGGAGTATTCCTTAAAGTCTTCCTAGGGTTCTGCTACAATCTATTAATCAATGATCCAAACAATAAAACTTCCTCCACTTCCCTTTTGAGATAGGAGCAAGAACTGTTAGATGTGAAACTATCATTCATCTTAAATCCATGATTTCCAATATGCTAGCCATTAGCAATTTGGCCTGTTGAGTGTGGCTAGTTGGCTTGAACAATGTGGCTATTTGGCCGGTTGAGTGTGGCTAGTTCACTATAGTGGCTATTACTATACTGCTTCAGAACTGGTTGGACACCACAGTAAATTCATCTCTTCTTAGAATGATCAGATTTTTTAAAATGTAGGAGGAAAATCTGTCCTGGTGGAGGTGAGGAGCCAGGCATGCCCAAGGCTTGGGTTAGGTTGGAGGTCAATGACAGGTTTATGGGACAGTTTTGTTAAATGGTGAAAAAGATAGCCACTCTTCCTCCTCTGCCTGTTCTCAAAGGGTACATCTAAACTACATCCCCTTTTCGATAAAGGGATGTAGATTAGACATATCAAAATTGTAAATAAAGCCGGGATTTGAATTTCCCATGCTTCATTTACATAATGGCAGCCACGGCGCTTTTTTTTTTTTTAAACCTGCGGTCAAAATGGGGATTGTTTGACAGAAATGCCTCATTTCAAAAGATCCTGTAACCCTCAAAAAATGAGGTTTACAGGATCTTTCAAAACAGGGCATTTCTGTGGAACAATCCCCATCTTGACCACGGTTTTTTTCAAAAAGCGGTTTCATTTACAATTTTGATACGTCTAATTTACATCCCTTTATCGAAAAAGGGTTGTAGTTTAGATGTACCCTTAAACAGAAGCAAGTAGTGCCCCTTCTTGCTCAGCTTCCCTTCGTTTATAAAGTGCCAGACATTAGGCATCCAAGTTTGTACAATGTTGGGCTAGATGATTTGCTCAAGGTTATGGGCAAGTCAATGGCAGAGCTGGTGAAGAACTGTTTTGCAAACTATCCTCTGAACCATGATGACTTTATTGTCTATTGAATCTATTTAAGGATTTGTACCAATTTCTCTGCCATAGTATTTCAGTATCTGAGCTTTAGTTTTCTTTTCCCTTTTGTTCATTTTTCTTTCTCTCCATTGCCCCTCTTAATCTAGATTCCTTTTTCCCCTGTCTCCCTTGCTCTGTCACCCCGTCACTTTCTCTGCCACACTTATTCACTCTATTGTGTGCACCCTTTCCTCTGTCCCTCCGAAAGCAGGCTCTCACCATGGCCTTGTGACAGTACGCTGTTAGTGCTGAGGAGGTGAGACTGCAGCATATTTCCAGGAAATATGGGGTGATGGTGATATTGTTGAGCTGTGTGCAAGCCAGTTACTCAGTGTTGCCAAGAGTCAAAATGATTTCCTGACTATATAAATTTGAGCAAGTAGGGAGGTGAGGTAATATGCTTTTTATTTATTTTATCTTTCTCTTGGTGGAAGTGACAAGCTTTTCATCTTCACAGAAGTTGGTCCAATAAAAGATATTACTTCACCTATCTTGTCTCTCTCATATTGTGGGAGGAACACAGCTAGAACATCCCTGCAAACATGTCTAACTTAACATGGGAGAGTACCTCACTGGTGTGGGACTGTGACCTTATGGGGTACAATCCAGGCCAGCGAGGAGTTGTGTGACTCCTGCTCTACAAACCTAGGCGCCTCACAATGCGTTGCTGCTGTAGCTCCCATGTGGGTCACTCAAACAATCTTCCAGCATGCAGGTCACATCCTGAAAATCTATGTATAGCTTCAGCCAGTCCACATACTCCAGTCACACACTATCTTCCAACAGCCTTGGTTACCACATACAGGATGACCCCCAACACAATCCAAGATCCACATTTTCTCCCCCAATATATATGTTCTGTGCTGTCCAGCCCTCTCCAATTCAGATAACAAAGGTCTATTGTCTCTGTAAGGAAACAATATACAACAGCTTGTTCCTTTAAAATGGCATTATTACACAGCCCACTTTAATCACAACACTGGGTTAGTTTTGATTAAAGAATAAAACAAGTGTATTTGACTATAACAAGACAGGTTTTAAGTAGATTGAGGCATTCAAGTCAGACATGGTTGCAAGGTAAAATGCTTCCTAGTACTAAACTTAATAAAGTAGACGTGATTGAAGGTGAAGTCCTTTTCTATGTGTTTTCACTACACTGCTGACTCAGTCCATGATCGGCTCCCAGAGTTCAACAGCTGTTTCTTTTGACTTCCTGGGTGAAATGAGAGATGGGCAGAGAGCAATAACTTGGGGGAGGTTCTTGACCCTGACTTATATAGTCCAGTCACCTTTTGAAAAGCATTGACCACTAGATAAAATCCTTGTCAGCTGAGGGCATGGAGACATGGAGGTATTATGCAGCCTCTTTTCATCTGTGAATGCTGAAATGCATGTTTTCTTTGTGTTCTTTCTTCTTACTGTCTGTCTGTTTATATGCACCTGGAGGTAAACACACATACCTTGCCCTGACCAATTTTATCTAATTGAGACTACATGAGATTGAACATGTGCTTTTAACATCATACATGGAGATTTCATAATACTGAAGTAAGAGAGGGGTTCTGGCTGAAAGGATTCCAGCCAGTGAGACAGCTAAAGCATATGGTGAGAATTCCCGTAGCTTGTTAAGAGAAGTATTAGTTTGTATTCTATCTTTGTGAGCAGGGTCTGAATGAGATCTCCCCTGACATCTATAGCTAGAGATGAGCTGTGGAAGAGGACTTCAGAAGTAGATCTCATTTGCTTGGGCACGCCCACCCTGCCTAGGTGCTCAGCATGATGGAATTGTTTGCCTTAATGATCACTTTTGGCGGGTGTTGGATCCACAGTCTCCTTGTTATTGTGGAAAAAGTAATTAAGGGTTGTTATCCTTGTTGTGTTCATCAAAGGCAGCAGAACTGTGCTTGCTGTCCCCTGTCTGAGGGTCTTACCTCAAATAAATGGCACTTTCTAGGCAGGGACATGGGTTCCAAAGCTCAGTGAGTAGAGATAAGGTAGGGACAGGTATTTGTAACTGGTGGTATGGGCCATGTTTAAGGGTCTCAGACATTATTTGACCAGTTCTCTCTCCAATGTATAATAAAAGAGCTAATTTAGACTCATTTGTTTTGTTACACACTGTAGAGCTGAAGTCACTAAAATGGAGGTCTGGGCATTAGACCTGTTCTGGGAGAAGACCTCTGATGTAAAAGACCACAGCATGCACTAGCAGTACGGCTGCCCCCACTAACAGATGAAAGCACTGAGAGCTGTGTTAAGCAGTAGGACCTGAAGACATCCTAATGGATTGGTCATCAGGTGGCACAGTGGCCAGCTGAAAGACACAGCAAGCAAATGGCAAGGAGGTTGCTGGAGAAGACCAGAGTGGAGCCTTGCAGAGGGACATGGTGATTGGCCAGCAGGCTGGCTGGTGGAGAGGAGCAAAGTGGAGTGAAGCCCAGCAAAGAGGCATGGTAATCAGCCAGAAGGGCAGTTGATGGAAAGGAACAGTGAGCAAGTGCTTGGACAACCACATGAGTAAATTGCCTTCTTACCCCCAGGCCCTCCCCCATTAGCCAGGGTGGGAGGTGAACTCTACAGCTGCACCTCTGAACTTCTAGCTCTGCATTGACCGAGGACAGCAATTGTGAGGGGGTGCAGAAAAGAGAGGGGCATGTAAAAGGAACTTTTGGTTGCTGGACTTAAAATCCTGGGGGAAAAGGACACTTCCCAATTTACTTGGGGGTGCATCTTTTGCTTATGGTTTATAAACATAAGTTTATAAACATAAGTTTATAAACCCTGTTTGTGGTGTTTTCCCAAAATTAATGCCAAATTTTCTCACCTCTTTCATTAAAAGTTTCTTTGCTACCCTCAGACTCTGTATTTGTGAGAGGGGCAGTACTGCCTCTTTGAGGCCCCTAGGGCTTGTGTGCAATTGTCCTAGGTCAATGGAGGAGGTAGAGCCAATTCTGTGTAGAATTGTTGAAAGGGATCCCTAGATACTGGACCCAGCTCTTGTTGCTGACAAGCAGAAGAGTTACACTTTTTATTTTTTGTAACAACTCTGACTTTTACGCCACATTATTTGTAATCACTTAAAATCTATCATTTTGTAGTTTGTAAATTTGTTTTGTTGTTTTATCTTGTAGGGGTCAATTGCAGAAGAACTCTGTACGTGTGAAGTATAGGGGTGGTGAGGCCTGCATTCCCCCCCCCTTTCCCATTCCCCCCTCTTTCCCTACTACTGATGAGCCAGAAGCAAGCCTCTAGGAACATACGGCATTGTAGCAAGAATGAATTGTAGATAAGGGTGGTAACATAACAATCTTGTTTACCTAAATGTACTGATCATGTAAAGAAAGTCAAAGGACAAGCAGTACAACTGAGCCATACTGTAACAAGCAATGAGTAACCCCTGGAAATTTCCAAACTGCCACAAACAAGGTAGAGACACAGTATTTATAGCTGCACCAGAGCACAGCAATTTGGACTTCACCGATGGGCTTTGGGTACCGGCTCCTCAGAAGCTGAGACAGTCTCCCACTTTATGTCCAAGAAGCAATGGGCTTAAACTGCAGCAAGGGAGGTTTAGGTTGGACATAGGAAAAAGTTCCTAACTGTCAGGGTAATCAAACACTGGAATAAATTGCCCAGGGAGGTTGTGGAATCCCCATCTCTGGAGATATTTAAGAGTAGGTTAGATAAATGTCTATCAGGGATGGTCTAGACAGTATTTGGTCCTGCCATGGGGGCAGGGGACAGGACTCGATGACCTCTTGAGGTCCCTTCCAGTCCTAGTATTCCATGATGATTTATCTGCAGCTGAAACGGGTTCCCCGGCTAGCAGAAAGGATGTAAGAAATGTCGCTTTTCCTATCATGTTGTTCTTTTAGTTAAGGGGCACAGCTGATAGCTGTCAGGAAATAAACTGCTTGTGTTTGACAGATACCTGTGTAGCGTTTTTTGTACTTTGAGAACACAGTGTCGGACCTCAGACTTACTCTTGCCGGCAACATATCTAAACCAATGTATGCTTGGGTTGTAGTGTTCGGAAAACTTAATTTTGGGAGAACGAGATTTCTGTATGTTTTTTTCTATTAATAAAATGGTGGATTTTATCTCAGCTTGTATTGTCCAAGGTGGCTGTAGAGAAAGTCGTTAGGGCCTTAAAGAGATAGCAGAGGGCAGCAGGTTAGATACAGAAGACAAATTAAATGTATTTATAGCCTCGTGCACAAATTCAAGTCAGATGAAGAGATCGGTTTCCTACTAAACAGACCCTGCTCTTTCTGAAGTGGTCAACTAGTACTTAATCTTAGGTAGCATGATCATCTAATCCAAATGCTTAACAATTTATCTGCAAGAATAATCTTTAACTTTGATCCAATGAAAGTTGAAGGAAAAAGACTCACTTGGACACGCACACAAAAATGGCTGGATGGGATCAATAGATACTTGTTCCTCACAGGCATTCCACCCTTCAGAGGGCCAGGCTTGGTCAGGACAGAACATCATGGGGACACATAACTGGTCAGTGGTTTCTATGCTGTCTATTTAACACCATGAAAAATAACCAACCTAGCCATGTGCACAGAAGAAAAGGGAGGATTTATGCCCATCACTGAAATCCATTGGACTAAAGGAAAAGGCAACAGAGAAAGGATTCAGTGTTATATCAAAAGAGATCTGCTAAAGGAATCAAAATACCAAAGTACCAGCAAAGCTCAAAGAGGATCAATTTCATAACTCTGAAGGTAGAAAAACTGGTTAGAGAAGCTTCATTAAAACCATGGGAGAAATGGCATATTTCAGTAGAAACTCACTTTACAGAGATTTAGGATGAAGGAAAAAAATCCAGATATCTTCCTATCTGAATGTGGTCTCCCAGCCTTCTATAATCCATCAGGTAGTACTTGCAGACAATAATACAGTACTTTTCATACAAGAACAAAGTAGCTGCACATAATCTTCCTTTCTTTTTAACTTGAAGCTACCCACTTTGGAGAAGCCTTACTGTCAATGCAGTTTTCATACCTGTTTGTTTCCACTATTATTCAAAGGTTGCATAAGGAGTGATAGAATATTCGTCTCTTTCTACTTATAAAGCACATCATTTTTTCCTGAACTGTCACTTTAAACTGCAAAAAGCATCCTAGTCAGTGGTCTTCAAAGCTTATTCTTCATAATCTCAAATAAGGACGTATGTCAATTATCATAGTTTATACCAAATCAAATCCACTATGGCTCTTACATTTTAGAATTTAGCACTTATTCTAGCTTACTCAAATCCTCCGAGTTTTTACTGTCATCATCTCTCCTACATGGATGACCACTATATGCTCCTCACAGGGATTCTTATAATGCAGGTGTAATTATAATGAAGGTGTAATTCTTCCATCTTCTACACCTGTGTGCCTTTAAGAGAACAATTTATGCTTCACATTCTTAATCCTGCGCAAAACCACCACTTATCCTCAGCACTTATCCTTATTATGAGATCTCTTACTGTTACAAATTGGCTCTTCCTCTTTCCAAACTCTCTCAGCCTCACTATGTTCTGCACTGAGCAGAAAGGTGTACAGCAGGAGGGCCAACAGAATTGCCAGGTCTCTGGGCAAGGTGGGGGTAGGGGACTCTGTGCTCCCAGAATGGTTGTGTCCTTGGGTGGGGCTGGGGCTTACTTCCCCTGGCCAGCCCTTCAGTACTGCCCAGAGCATACTTCCTATGGCTCCAGGGATGATTTAAAGAGCCTGGGGTCTGGACACAGTAGTGGTGGTGGCCAGGAGCCCTTCTTCCTTTTGAATCACTGGACCCTGGGGCAATTGTTCCCTTTACTCTTCCCCCCCGCCCCCCATTGTTGTGTCTGGTGTACAGTGTATTGAACGGAACTGTAAAAGCTGTACACTTTATATGTATCCAGTATTATTCTGTATTAAACACTGATTATTATATAGTGCACAACAATGCATTGTGCTTTAAGTATTTTTGTTTTAAATCCAGGGGTCATGATTCAAAGATGAAATAAAAAACTAAAATGGATGGAGAAGACTGATTTTTTTTTTATGTTAACTTCCAAATAGAAATGGCCCTTAACTACCATAGTAAAATCAGGATGCAGATCCAAATGTTATACTCCTGAAATTTCAGGTATGATCCCAGACTTTGGTTCAGCTGACTACAGAGATGTTGGCCAGTCCAAAAGCTGGATCCTGGTTCACATTCCATGATTCATAAATCTGGTGGAGTAAGTGCGTGTTTGTGATTTTCCCAACCCCAAGAAATGGGGTTTATAAGAAATGGAAATATTTCACAAAGGTTTTATAAATGTAAACACAAAATATACTCTATTTGATTCCTGTATTTTATTTACTCTTCAAACATTAAAAAACATTTCTATGATTAATCCAATAAATTTGAACAATAAATATAATTTAGAAAATCACAACATTTCTCTCAAATTTTCTGGCGAAAAAGGAAGACTTAAGTTTCAAGGCTACAAACCTACATTAAGCTCACAAACTGTTACACCCATGTTAAAGGGACTGCTCATGTACTTAAAATTAAGCATATTCAGATTGGAACTAAAGCATATATTTTTAAAAAACAGTTAAGGTAGTTAATCACTTAGTAAATGTTGTGATGCATTCTCCATCCCTGCCAATTTTTAAGTCAAGATTTTTTTCAGAAAAAAAAAAGTTATGATCTAGTACAAACTAGAATTATTTAGGGAAGTTCTAAGGACTATGTATTACACATGGTCAGACTCAGTGATCACAGTGAATTCATAAATGTTTGCAGGACCAGGAACTAAAATTTGTAAATTTCATTATTCTTCACTAATGACTATGCCAAATGGTGCACAAAGATTGTATGCCATAATGAAATGAGAATACACATGAGACCACCACATCCACTGCTAACCAGTGTCTTAGTCAAGGTTTGAACCCTGATCTCCAGAGTTGAAATATTAATGTAACCTAACCTGTTACCCCAGCTATATATACCTCTTCCCTCCTTATTTTAATTTGCATGAAAGATATTTGGCTAAATAAGCATATGCAGGAACTAAGGGTGTAGGGGAAGTCCCTGATACTGGTCCCATGCACTTGGGGTTCTGCTTCCAGGCCTGCACACCAGGTTCCTGGCTGCTGGCCTGCACACCACGGACTCTCTTGCTGGCCCCATGTGCTGGGATCCTGGTTTGAACCCCATACACTGGGGCCTCTGTTGCCCAGTATGCATGCTGCTGGCCTCGCATGGTGGGGCTTTGCTCCCAGCCTCATCTGGGAGTGAAGTGGACAGGGGCAAGAGGGCTTGACCTTCCCCCCATTTTTAAAAATGCTCCCACACCACTGTAAATAAGCACTATCCTCTTGAACTGACTGTGACATATTAAAGTTCTATATTGCCTGCTGGATTGACTGAATCAAAATTTTGGTCAAAATCTGTCTTGATCAGGTTCAGATTACTTTTACTTCTGTCAGCCAATGGTCAGGGCAGTGTGTGTGTGTGTGTCACCCAAGTCTTTAACTGCTGAGACACAAGGTCTCGTCGCAGCGGGCAGCCTAGGAGGCTGAAGGGCGCCCTGAGAAGTTTAACGTCTGTGTCTTTACTGCTAGGACCAGGGTCCCATCGCAGAGGGCAGCCAACAGGCTGACAGACGCCCCAGAGTTTATAGGAAGAGCTTATTACATCTCAGATTTCAACTGCTAGGATACAGGATCCCTTCGCAGTGGGCAGCCAGGGAGGCTGAGAGATGCCCCAACGGATCTGTCCTCTGGAAGCAACACGATCCAACGCTCAAGCTCTGCCTGTATCTGTCCCTGATGACCAGCTGGAGTTCTTTTAAATTGTGCTTGGTTCTGTTACAGCAACTGAAGGAGTCAGGTTAAAGCTTAAACAGTTACAGGTTTATTAAAGAAGCTTATAAATCATATGGTTACAATGGCTATTGCTCTATTTCTTAACTGCTAGCAAATATAGATCTTAAAAATGGTTACAAAGAAAATAAAGATAGAAAATAGAAATAATGGTACCAAGTGACAGCTTAATCTTTAAAGAGCTCTAAGTCTATGTGTACACTTAAGACAAAGGACCACATCCAGGTACAATTTTTACCCCCTTCTGTGCCTCTCGACTCCAGCGGGTCAAGCCAGGGCCAGTCCCTCAATTCCTAGGAAAGACGAATACGAGGTGGACATCCCCGTGGAACCTCGGGAGGTCAAACACCTAACCCGACCAGCAGATAGATAGTAGATTGACACTCAGAGTAAATGTGCTGCTGGACCCATCTTTATACCCATAGGGGCCCGTATCCTCTTTCTTATCTAAGATGCCAAATTGTGTTGGTTCGTCTTGTGACACCAGTTCTTACAAGCAAGTTTCAACTTAATTTACACTTGCAAGAGAGATAACTAAATTGTGAGTACTGGACATTTTTTTACTGGGTGGGAGATTCCTCCCCCCCCCCGCGGACAGTGTGTGTTCGTATCAATATAGGTTTCAGTCAAGGGCACTCCTCTGCAGCCTCTTGGTCAGCAATTGGCGTATCTCTGTTTACAGCCATTCAGGGTCACAGCAGCCCGCATATCCGGGCCTTCTGTTCAAGGCTTTCAAAGACTATGCTGTTTTACTGCTCTGTGTGCCCTGCATGCTTCAGGCAAGCAAAAATGGATGTTACAGGGGGGTTCCTGTCTGGCTACAACTTCAATGGTCATTTACAATTTTAAAAGCATAATTGTGACAGTTCCATGTTAAGGTCTGAAACATGCCTCTGACTTCCTGTGAAAAAATGAGTCTGCTTCATTTAACCATGGAGCCAAGCGACGTACCATCTAACATTTATAGAAATTTTGTTTTTTAACAGTGCTTTGAACTTCAGACTTTTTCTTTGTTTCCATTTGAACTGTCCTCCCGCTTCTTTCCTTTAAGTTCTGGAGTGCTTTGTGGCCCTGAAGACTCTTGAAAACCTTTTTCTCAAAACACTTAAGAATTCACAGAGCCCTTTCACATTCCAAGTTTTTTTAAGTTGATAATGATTTCACCTTTCGATTAAATTTGTTAAATAATTTCCACCAGATATTCACATTTAGAGCACATCACGTCAGTTCACTGCCATTGTCCACTTCATTAGATACCCTCAGCATCATGTCAATCAACAAGAGCCTGATATTATTATAGGACAAAAAGAACCTCACATACAAGCAGAGACCACAATATGTGCAAATTAAGCAAAGGGAAACCACCTAATACATTTGAAATTAACACCGCAAGAATTTTGTTTTTGTTTTTACAGTTCTCTTTTCTTCCTCTTTGGCCCACTTCTTTCCCCATATGTGTCTTCCACACCACAGAAAGGATCCCATATTCTAATGATACTTTTCCAGAATTGATTTAAATTGAAAATAGAAACTAGATTTCTTCCCCTTAAGCAAGCCAAAAAAGCATCTACTCATTGTTAGGAAAATACTGCAGTGAACATGCTGGCTCACAACTGGCTATTGATCTTTAAATGTAACAAAGTAAATGTGTCTAGTATATGTGCACCTGTAGTTTGTAACAGCCCTAACAAAGAACCCTTGTTATTCAAAATGTTTAGGTGTTTACAGGGACCCATCAGGGACTAGAACTTCAAGAGCGTAGTGCCAGGTGCCATGTTGGGTTGCTTCTGATTTCATGGCACACAACCAGACAGACATCGAGAGAAGACTGATGTAGCAAACCACTCACAGCTCCACATGGTACTGGGGTTACCTATGATAACAACTGGGGATCAAATTCACACAATGGGAAAAAATAACGGCTAGTCCAGATCTCAAATGTACAAATGAAGTACGAAATCTTAATGAAACCCAAAGGCATTTAGTCATGATGATGGGCTTCTCAGTGGTTGAACAACGACATCTTGAAGATAGTATGGCTAGTTGTGAATACAGGTTGAACCTCTCTAGTCCGGCCCACTCTGGCCCGGCAACATCCGTGGTCCAGCATGTTAGCTGGATGTCCACTTATCATGGGTGTGGATGTCCACTTATCATGTGTTTCCCCATAAAGTTTGTTTACAGCCACCAGTCCTGGCTCTCAATGTTCTGTGCTGTTATTTAGCTCTAATTTACCCCTAAATATCTTAGCAATATTGGTAATGCTTCTAGACAATATTGACCTCCTGTGGTTCAGCAAATTCTCTGGTTCAGCACCAGTCAGGTCCTGAGGGTGCTGAACGAGAGAGGTTCAACCTTGTAAAAGACTCTGTATCCTTCATGGGACGGCAAAAATGGGAGCTGTCCTAGAATAAAAATACCAGGCTTTGGTCCTATATGATCAATCATTGCACTGTTTATCAGGGTTTTCAAATTTAAAACTTTATTATTTTTTTCATTAGCAACAATTAACACAAGATGAGCATTTTGATAAAATAATAACACTTGAATGAACTGTAAGGAATATGCTGACTGACTAGAGTAGATCAGGAGACAAAATACAGTAGACTTCCAATAATCCAGTACCTTTGGGACCTAGGTGGTGCTGGATTATCGGATATACCGGACTATCAGGAGGTACTATAAGATGGTTTTTTATATATATATATATATATACACACAGTATATGCTGTATATAAAGTGTTTTAACCCTTTTTATTATAGCACAAGAACTGTCCAGCGTCACACAATGCCAGTGGCAGACTGACTCAATCCCGTCCAGTTTTGCTCAGTTCAGCTGCTGCCGCTGCTGTCTTGTGACTCGTTTTTTGCCGAAGCACACTCACTAGGCTCTTGCCATTTTGATGCCGGACTATCAGGAGTGCCGTACAATTGGATGCCGGACTATTGGAGTTTTACTGTATAACGTGCCATAGAATTAAGAAATTATCAAATAACTCTCCCCTATTATTCCCAAGATACTGTGTATGTATGCTCAGTACTTGATGGAGGAAGACAGGTTCACCATGCAGCTCACTAAAATTTCCAATAGCCAGTAGAGACCAGTTCTGTTTCCAGCTTTAAAGTTGGTAGCAAAACTCTCACTGATTTAAATATGATCAGAACTGGGTTCTGATTGTATATTTAATTTGACAGTTTATTTAAGGGTTTTTTCTTTTAAAGTTTTAATTATTTCTAGAGCTGATTGCGTTGCTGTTAACGAACAACTTGTCCTATGAATGTCGCTCAATTTTTTGTCACAAATAGTGTGCAATCAGGTTATGATCTTTACAAATTCAAGACATGTTTCCGCAGTCACTAGATTCATGTGCCCACACAGAGCCTCACTGAAAGTGACCATGGGTCAAAGGGTCTGCCTATACTGATGCAACTACAGCGCCGGGTTTTGATATGTTATTCAAAACTATTAAATGGATAGATATGAACAAGTGTGTTGAAAGTTCTGGATTCTCCATGATACCTTCATTGCAATCAGTCTCTGTGTACTCAGTATTTGAAATTCTGTTTAGATTGGGTGACTAGATACTCATGTCACAGGTTTTTTTTGTTTTGTTTTGTTTTTCTTTACTGAATGCTTCCTCTTGATAAATCAGAGTACTGGAAGAAATCACTGAAAAATGTTTATATAAAACGTTTTCCCTTTCCCCTCTTTTACACAATTAAAAACATTGTATTTAGCTACAATTTCAGACACCAGATTTAAATAACTGTGTTCAGTCTTTCCTGACAGAGGGAGAGACACATAAACCATAGTCATAGACTGTTAGAAGCTCTTATCGCGTTCACATAAATAAATTGGCTTTGTCTGTGTAGTGAAGCCATTTATCTTTGCCTCTGTTACTTGGTTAATTATTTTAGTGGCAGGACTCTCACTTGGGGGTCTTGAGAGCGCTGCTGTATATTCCCCCATCCCATATGCAATGCTCTGTTTCCTACAGCTGCCAAATGCCTGCTTAGAATCCACTTTATGTCACACTTTCACCAATCATTCAATTGCCACACTTGTTAATCACATGGACATGCTCAGTGTTGATCAGAGTTGCCAATTTTGGTTAGACATATTTCTGGAGATTTAATCACGTGACATAAACTTAAAGTAAAAATTAATGTTTGATTCCTAGAGACTTCAGACCAATCCTTGAGTGCAGGCCACCCTCATGTTGATTTCACAGGGCATCATCACCTCTTCTATTTTCTTAACTGCCAGGCTGCCACCTTGGAGAACAGGAGGAAAAAACTACTAAGGGTAATCATCACATAGATGCTACAACACAATACTACAAAGATCTGGGGAGATGTGTTGAATTTACCAGCCTTCCATTTGTCCCTATTCACCTCAACTAGTGCAAGTCTCAATTTCATGTTTTACACTATTTTCTCAGCTCTAATTATTTTTAAGCTTTCACTTTATATAAATAAAAACGTTTACATGTTTTTTGCTGTCCTATCCAGTTTTCATCGCTCCTTCATCCAGGCTACAGTACCTCATGGCTTCATTCATTTCTTGTGCCCAAAATTGTTTCCTGAAGTTTTTCTTAGAGAAATGTATTTAAGCACCGTGGGTTTTTATTCCCACATGTACATATCCTATACTCCAACACTGCTGATGTTTCCACTTCTTTGATATTTGCATTTTCTGAATCAAAGTTATGTTCAGTGCCTAAGATTTATCACAGACTTTTTAAAAATCTGTAGTAACCATGGCAAATATGATGAACTTTGGAATCAACACAATTGTATCAGCTTTGAAAATCTGGCTTCTAAGGATTTTTTCTTTATTTACAATGAATAATGAGAGGCAGAATGGAAGAGAGATGGACAGCTGCAGCTTAGAGGTCCAGGTTTACAGCTAGTGTACAGGTGTATCTCCATGTATTCCAAAGGACACTCCCTTGCGATGTAGTGTGAATGTGAATCTCAGAATCTACTGCCCTGGTCTTTGTGACTCCGCTTTGCTATTGCTATGCTTCTGATTTCTTTTAGTGAACCACAAAGGCTGGGATTTTGCTTTACAGTTCTCAGTGAAGCTTATTTCAGCCTCTTTCACCCCAGCTCTTCCTCACATGCCAACACTGACTCACATGCAAAAGCCACAAAATGCCAAAAGTCATGGACTGTTTTTCGAAAACATGAGAGTTGTGGAATTGCCAAGAACTTGAAAAAGCTCATCCTTCTTTGTTAGGTTTTTCTCCTTTTGTTGGGTCTGTCAAGTACCTTTCACATTCCACAACTATAGTACAGGAGATTTAGCTGTCAATTGGCACGCAGGTTAAGGCTAAAGGAAATGTATCTACAATAAAGCCAGAGACCTATTGCTTATAGTGCCACATCTAGAGAACCATGAAGAATGAGGGTACAGGGACAAATAAAAAGAATATCTTAATTTTCACTGGCAGGGTTACCAAACTGCTTTCATTGGGCACAGCCTATTTATTGGTTTATGTTAAACTGGTAACAATACCAGTACAAAAAAAATCACCATACAAAGAATGGAAGGGGACAAGGACAAGCATCTTTGAGGAGACTGGAACCACTTATCCACTCAGCTACACTGTTTTAGGCCATCATAACTGCAGTGGAGTTGGAATAACACATCATAAATGAAAGGAGAATCAGCGCCATTGAATTTAAGGTAAGCCTTTGGACATATCTCTATGAATCAGACAGAGGCTTTTAGATAGCCACGACAAAAATATTTGTTATATGGAACAAATCATGTGACCCTATCTAGAAACCTTCAGAAGTACCTGTGATGTGGCACCATCATCTAGTGCACTGGCCTACCGGGAAGTGCTTGTGTTGCCTGTGGCCGGGGGCTGCAGGGAGCTGACCACCACAGGCACAGCCAAGACACGCTCACACTGAGGGCAAGTGGTAGCAAGCTGCCGCACAACCCTTGGTGCCCCTGGGAAGTGGCACAGCAGGTTACCCTTGGTTTGGGACCAGCTTACAATGACAGTGCAGGAGACAGCAGCTGCCCTGCACCAGAGAATCTAGTGCAATGCATTAAAAAAAAATCTCTATGGCAATATAAGTTGCATAGTAACACCACAGTGCTAGATAAAGTTTGTATGGGGGCTATGAAAAGGTAAAATCATCTACTAGCTAGTAGCTATTTGTTTTCTCTTTTTTAAGATTATTTTTCTACAGATAGAATTTATTAAATGAGTCTAAAGGAACTCAGACATACCTTCTGTATCTATATTCTTTTTTTTTCCCAAATAGCACCTCTCTATGCCTGTCTACTCTTTAAATCAAGGACCATGCTGTGCAAAATAGAACTGTCTATTACTCACAAAGGTGAGACTCCATAGCATTAGCATTTTGAGCTGTATTTATGGAAAGAAAATGATAGTGACTAACTCTTTTCAGTGGCTTTTAGATCTTTCAGCAAGAAAATTAACTGGGACTAACTTTCTTTTGCCATGCTGGCCCTTGTAAATGCAACAATCTTTTTAGCAATTGAAAATATAATGATAGTAAAAACTTTCCTTTACAAATTGCCCGGCTATTCCTTTGGGAAAATATTTATCAGAGTGAACTGCTAAAAATGTTATGGCACAGGGTTTATTTTAAAATGATCCACCCTTCAACTATGTCATCGCTTAGAACCTGTCATCACAGCCATCTATGTTCACTGAAAGTAAGTGGCTGCGTAAAAGTAAAAACTCAAAAATAACAGTGTGGATTTTATTACTTCCTGAGATACGCTTTCAAAAGAGCTGAGTGACTATGTATGGTTTGCTGTCTTTTTGCAGGGCAAATACTCACAAAGTGCAGATGCTTTCTAGCACCCAGCACTGGATCACGTGCTGGGTAGAACTCCCTGGAAGCATGGCGGAAATGTTAACTTAAGTTGTGTAGACCTTGCTAATAAAACTTTAATGGCAATAATGCCAGGCAGATGTTGTAGATGGAGCATCATGACTAGTCTATATCCCACAATGTACTGGCAAGTGTAACCTGCTGATGGAGAGCTCTTCATTGTTACATGTACTAAACCCCCCTGCTGCCACACACACACACACAACACAGCTTGCATATATATGTAAACAATGTCTTGCATAAAGCTAACCTAATTTATGGGCATGCAATTAGTTATTCAAAAAGACAAGAGCTAAACACTGATGATTCATAAGTGAAGCCATTTGTTCTGGAGAGGTCAGGGCAATTCTCATCACACACTGATCTGGGCTGCTCAGAGGCAGCTTGTTAGAGGCTTTCATGCAGCTCTCAGATGCAATGAAATCTCATCAAAAACATCCAAATTCACTGTTTCATCTCCAGCTGAAAAAGGAGAAGTTCACATAGATCATACCCACATCCAAATGCGACACATTGAATTTCTGGGTAAGGCGATCTTCTATAGTGACCTAAGATTTTTCCACTACAGTGTCCCAAAGTGGAGACTGCTTTTTAACAAGCGCATATCTAAAGAGTTGTCTCTAAAAACTGGCTCCGTGCTAGCAAACCTGCCCTGCTCACAACTACATAACTTGTATCACGTTGGAAGGACAAACCCTTTGCCATAAGAAGTATTTCTGCAACTAAGCAAATGCCTGACCTCACTATCTCCTGGAGCAATTCCACATCTGCAAACTGAACCGGGACCGCAAACCTCAGCAATCTTTAGCCTCCTGATTCAAACCCTGGTCGTCCGAGTTGCTACAGTTCAGATGTACCCATGTAACTAAAGTGCAAGTGCAAAAATGAGGGTTAAAATGTTTGTTCATAACAAGCAGCCCATCAAGCTTCTGTATGTTCACCACCCTCAATTTTGGCAGGTGCCAGGACTCAAACTGGACGAATTCTGCCCGGGTACATAACCCACACCACTCTCCCTGTAACTGCTAACATCTGATTTGTGTGGTTCATAGCTAAGGGATTTCAGGTTCAGATAGAGATGTGGTATTAGACTCATGCCTTTTGGGTTCAATAGTAAAGGGCATCAGCAAGCTGGAGCCTGACATTTGTGATTTCAGCAAAATGCAAAAATTTGAAATGTTTACCACTATGTGCAGTGAATTAAAATGCAAATCCCTTAAATACAGTACTGAAGTTGCACAACAAATCTGCTGCACACCATGCTGAAAGTTTACCCCAGTGTATAAAAATTAGTTAATAATGGTCTTTCTCTCTGCCTATTCACTTTATTTTTTAAGGACTTTATTGTTATTCTAAGGTACTCCTGTTTTTGCTAGGGATGTGAATTATTTCTAACTAATTGTTGGGACTGGGGCTCAAATTATTAGGAATAGTAGATCTTCACTGTGCTTATCTATTTGCTAGACTACTGATAAAACAGCATGTATACGGCTAATTCTTAAGTTGCTACTTCAACTGAGATGAAGTGAAATTCTTTTGATAGTCACTATCCACTAATATCTCAGCAGTTAATCACAACCTGTCATAATTATGGGATGGGACATCTGTGCTTTCTGCTGTGCTTGCTATCAAATATGTCAGTCAGCCATTGCACAGAAATTAGATACACTGGCCCATTGTTCTGTAGCATCACATTTTCTTATGGTAGGAGAAAACCAACGTCTTGTAGCCCAGCCTACAGACTGTGGAACGTGACATAAAATCATCATTGATCCATTACAATTAGGCAGAATGGCAGCCTACAGCCAGTCAGAATTAATGTTGGATGCTATAAAGAAACTTTTCTATAGCAAGCCATTTTACAGCAGTGGCACGTTATCTTTCCTATTATGAGGACCTAGTTATCATATACAAGCATATTAATGTGTCACTTGCAATTTACATCATGTCCTAGGAAAACACTGTTTTCCATTTATTTTCAATGAAGTTCATTCTGAAAAGTGACTATGTAAAAATGGCTCCTTACTCAGATTTGTTTCTCTATATTTCAGTGAAATCTGCTAACTTCAGCACCTACATGTTTTGTTTTGTTTTGTTTTTTATTTGTTTTTTGGGTTTTTTTTTTTAATTTTTGTTTGTTTCTTTTACTTCTGTCAGCAGGACCAATAGAGCTGAAAGAGTTAGCTGGATTCTATTCCCTCTTGCCATCATGACATAATCAAATTTGATTGCTAAGCCTGAAACTATTACAGCTGCCCAACCCCTACAAAGGTAAATGGGTTTACTGAGGGAAGACCCTTTGTTACTAGTGAAGATGCAAAAGACAGAAAGAATCCAGTGCAACTCTTAGATCACAGGCTGAGTTTGCACAGCTGACATTTAGCAAAAACATCTTACTTGAAAACTGAGCACATATAATATAAAAATCATTGAGACAGAGTCATGTTATTTTCTGAGTCATTTTTCATTGTGAAACTGCATCACCAAGCAAGATAATACAAAAAAAATCACCACCAAAAATTGCTGCTGTCATTCAGAAAACATTTTTAGAGGTTCCTTTTCTGTGTGCCTTGAAGGAATGTGGGATTATTTTGCAGGTTCTGAACCAAAAGACAAAGCAAGAAAATTGGAACATACATATGAATGAAATGAAACACATTATTCTGTCAATACAGGTGCATTCTGTGACAGGAGTTGAATTAAGGAATAAAGATTTCAAATTCCAATAATGGAACAAGTAAACCACTTTGGAGGTAATATGTTCTATTTTCATAACTTTGTATGCAGAGGTGGGTTGCAGTTTTGTGGGGATCTGGAGCAGAGCAAATGGGAGTCCCACCCCATCTCTTCTGCCTGCAGTCCTTCCCTATCCCTCCTGGCAGGAACACCAGGTGAGCAAAGCAGGGCAAGCTCCCACATCCTGACCCCACTGTCCAGCAGGAGCACTGGGAAGGTGAAATAGGTCAGATGTGGGGGGTGACCATTTTTCTGAGGCTTCCCAGTTGGCCAGGACACCTAGGCATGTGCCTAAAGGTCTAAAAGCTCTTCATACGTAAACAATCTGGCAGACATGTCGAATCAACTCTTATATTTTGCTGCCATGTTTCAATGAAATGTGGTCTCTTTTTAAATTCCCATAAAAATAAATGTCTTTTCAAACACATCTTAGCAGTTTAAACTGCAATAATTGTCATAAATTAGAGAGAAAAATTATGAACTTATCCAAACTCTAAATTAGGTACCTGGATGCAATAATAAACCAGAACAGATTTTGAAAGTTCTGAATATTTATCCCACCTTTGACTGGATGTTCCAGAATGAACTAGATGCTCTGTGCATTTGGAGGGAAGAACTCTGAGCTGCCTTTTTTCAGAAATCTTATATGACAGTCCCAGTGCCTCTGTTAGCAATAGTAATATTGAGATTTCTATGACACAGTTAGTTAATTAAACATGCAGTGCAAAAATTTGCAGACTGTACATTTGCTTTTGTGCTGTTACTAGGACTATCTGCAGGCTGGAAATTAGCATACATCTGTCCATTTATAGTCCTCAGCAGCCATTTGTACAATACATTGACTACATGCAAACGCACATGTTGGCTGAGCAACTCCAGGCCACCCTTTTTTATAATTTTGACCCAAAAGCCATAATATTACTCTAAATAACAGAAGTGCTGTTATAGCAATGTTTCTCCCAGGGTACTAGAGGAACAAGATGGGTGAACTAATATCTTTTACTGGACCAACTTCTGTTGGTGAAGAAGACTAGCTTTTGAGTTTACCCCTTGAGAATTTGCTTCAAATAACCTCTGACTATACAGCCATTTTTGTCACCTAACCCACCACATGGGAATCCATATAGGGCATCATTAAACCATTACAACCCATACTCAATGGGGACAACATCCTGAAGGAAATCTTTCCTGAATCCCCTCTTCTGACCTTCAAACAACCCCCCAGCCTCACCAAGCTCATTATCCAATGTTTGTTCCCCACAGACCAAGATATACCAACTCAAAGCAGCATCAGACCCTGCCAGAACAGATGTAAAACCTGCAGACATATCTCCACTACTACAAATATCAAAATACCCACAACACACCTTTCAAGATCCAAGGATCCTATGCATGACTATCACAATTTGTGGTGTACCTTATCAGGGCACTAAATGCTGCAACAACAACTTGGGCAGGGGTGCTGAAAGCAGAAACTATGTATGTGGTTGTTATTATTACTTCCAGAACTCCAACTTGGATGAAATCAGACTTTAACTACACTCTCAAATGAACTTGCACAGAAATATGATAGAACACCATAATACGCAGGGGTGAACAATTTCCACAAAGACTGCATCTGCACTGCAGAGCTATTTCGGGATACATTTGATATCCTGAAATAGCTATTCTGCATCTTAAGAGAAAGCCCGTTATAGAGAAATATAATGGGCTCTCTATTCTGATGTCTCTGTAAACCTCATTGCATGACAGTGAAGGGACATTTCAAAATAGTGCTTTATTTTGAAATTACCTCAAAACAAGCTATGCAATTTGCGTAGCGCAAATCATGTAGCTTATTTTGAGGTCAGGGTGCTATGTAGACGCACCTAAAGTGATCACTTCATATCCGACCTCAGTCCTCATCTTCAAAGGAAATCTGAACAACACCATCAAAAGATGAGCCTGAAAGCTAACATTTGTAACATTGCTAGTCACTAAAAAAGAACTTAATAAAAAGATACCAGACTTATAACTTATTTCAACAGCCTGTAAACCACTAACTTCGAAGGTGACCAGATGTCCCAATTTTAGAGAGACAGTACTAATATATAGAACAAAGCCTTTAATAAGTACTTATTATCCCTCATCTGTTGTCCTGATTTTTCACCTTGCTGTCTGGTCACCCTATTAACCTCCAGTTGTTTTATGAGTCCAGAAGTGTTGGTTGGCCACTTCCCTTTGAATGGTCTCTTATAATGTGTTAACTACTCATGAGAAATGATCTGTTCCACCTTGTATTTTTCAATGACACTTTGAGTGTCTTTCCCTGACCTGAAGAAGTGCTCTGTGGAACCGCAAATGTATGTCTCTCAATAACAAAGATTGATCAGATGAAAATATTACCTCACTCAACACTCCCTAACAGAGACTTTTCAGCTGACATGAGAAAGGTTTACGCTGTATATATTTTGAAGTGGAAGGTCAGGATTGTGGAGTCTGGGCTTCCTTAGCTATGTAGACAGCCCCACAGCCCCAGTATGGGGCTGGTATGCCCAGTCACAGTAATATATACCAGCAAAGCTTTGTATCACTATACTGTACTCACTACTGGGCCAAGATAGAAGCCAGACACTTAGAGACATTCTTTCAGAAGGCACTGATGTCGTCTTATTAGATTACAAGGTAGATTGAAAGAAGTAATGTTATCTACTTCTGTGGGCGGATAAAATTGTAGCCACATACAGTGCCAAAGGCATTACTAACATTGAGACAAGTTCATCTTAAGGCCGTGGCTGAGTAAGGACTGAGTAATAATTACATAAATATTTTAGAATAGTGTTGCAAGAATAACTTAGCTATATTTTGCCTATACAAACATGCAGCTATAGGCTATATTATAGCTATACATTTAATGGCAGAATTGCAACCCTACACTGTTAACTAGATTTACTACAAGTCTTTAAACATGAACATCGTAATTGTCACACAGAAAATAAAGCTTAAAATGCAAATTATATTACGGGGCAACTATGTTTTGCCTAAATTAATTTCATTTGCTAGTTTAAATAATGAACAAACATCTAATATTCTAAGTAGAATTTAAAATGAAACCCAAAAGAAATGGCTGTTCAGGACGCACTGCGACATGGCTCATGTCCTGCAACTCCTTCTATGCCTCTTGACTCAGGCCACTTCAATTCTCCAAGCTAATTAATTTGTACTGAAGAAGCATCACCCTTACTGCATTAAATTCTATATGAAAATTTGTTGTCTGTTAGCCAAAAAGTATGGTTTCCATTAAACTTGTTTTAACTTCCTTCCCCCCTCCATTAACTCAGGTTTGACAGACACTATAAATATCTGCAGCATGAAGAACTCTTTCGTACACCATGTCTCAAAACACTTATTAAACACCAAGCAGAATAGATGCTGCAATGTCAAACACAAGAAAGAAATAAAGAAAAGCTTGTGGTGTTATGAAAAAGTGTAAAAGGCTCCAAAATACGGTACTGTAGCAATGAATTGCCTGGCGGTGGATGGGGTTAAGTTAAGAAGCAAAATCACTTAAAAACTGTAAGATTTAGAGCAATGCTGCAGCCCACATTGCAGAGGTGAAAATAGCTTTTTTTAAAGGAGGATTAGTATCAAGTACAAAGTAAAAAAAATGTAGTTCTTTTTTGTAAGATAAGGCAAATGCTTTTTGAGCCACAATCTAACATATATAATAAGAGAACTTGCCTGTACAACACAGTAAGTTCCTGCAGAATCAATTTAGTCACAATATTAGCACTGTTTGTACCAATGCACGCTGAGAGTCAGTATCAGCTAAAACAATTTAGAGATTAGTTTAGAGGACAATCTCGCACTTTACTACAAATAGATGGACTAAATGACCCAGAATGTCCTTTTCCACCCTATGAACTAAGACTCTATGAGCTTTATCTGTAGTTCAGCCTTCCTTCTACATTAACTTATCACTCCATCTTATATAATAGTATGAAAAGTTTTGGAAAAGGAGCAAACTGAGCTTTAAAAGATTTCAAGAAATGAGTAAAATCTTGTCCCTATGGCAAAAATTCCATTGTCTTCAGTAAAGTAAAGACTTCACCCCTTATGCTACATTTAAGGACCCAAGAACTCGGAGGTTTATCTGAACCCAAGTGCAATGAAAGTCAAGCAAGGAAATTATTTTCTTTAAAAATGAACCAAATCTAAGGAGTTTGGGGTAACAGACATTTTTTTAAATCAGTTTGTTCATCCCTTTGGTACATGTAACTCGCTTGTTGTCATTTATTTTCTGAGTCCTTCATCTCTAAATGGAGCAGAGTCTGCCCGCTGCAAAAGCAGCTGCTGTTCTGTGCTCAGATGCAACCTGGCTCTTGAGGATACTCTGTGTGCCCTCTCCCGAAGGCTTTACTTTCATTCTTTCTTGTTTGGCTGCTCTCTTGTACAAAACCAAGATAAATGATGACAGAAAGTATATGGTTGCTCTTTGAGAAAAACGTAAGGTCCTAACTGAGACACATGTAGGCAACTGTAAAAGCTTTTCAGTGTGAGTCTGTTTTCCTAGTGGCTCTAATGCAAGTTACATCTGCCTTCCTCTCCCTCAGAACTTGGTATCTGAAGTCATAACAGAGAACCTTACTGTAAATTATGAACCTTGCTAAGTGCATGAAGAATCAAAGGTGACCTCACAATGCAGTAGATATAAGGCAGTACTCCCTGAATTGCCAAGACTGAGGAAACTACAGTAGCTTTACTGTTGTATAAAATTTGGGATGATGGCTATTGAAATTACTTAAAATACGATCATCATATAAAGCTGGTATATTCACTCATGCATATTTTCCTCCCTTCTCTCCTGCCACTCTTTAAATTTGCTCCCTGATAGCTTGACACTCAATAGAAAAGAACATGTACAATAGATAAAACAGTACAATAATACAAAACTGCAGAACCAGAAAAGAGAAATAATCCTATAAAGTTATAGTTATCAGTGGGGCTAAACTCACTAATGTAATCATAGAATCATAGAGTTGGAAGAGACCTCAGGAGGTCATAGAGTCCAGCCCCCTGGCCAAGGGAGGACCAATCCCAACTAAATCAACCCAGCCAGGGCTTTGTCAAGCCGAGACTTAAAAACCTTTAGGGATGGAGATTCCACCACCTCCCTAGGTAACTCATTCCAGTACTTCACCACCCTCCTAGTGAAAAAGTTTTTCCTAATATCCAACCTAGACCTCTCCCACTGTAACTTGAGACCATTGCTCCTCATTCTGCCATCCATCACTACTATGAACAGCCTTTCTACATCCTCTTTGGAACCTCCCTTCAGGAAGTTGAAGGCTGCTATCAAATCCCCCCTCACTCTTCTCTTCTGCAGACTAAACAAACCCAGATCCCTCAGTCTCTACTCATAGGTCATGCGCTCCAGCCCCCTAATCATTTTGGTTGCCCCCCGCTGGACCCTCTCCAATGCATCCACATCCTTTCTATAGTGGGGGCCCCAGAACTGGACACAATACTCCAGATGTGGCCGCACCAGAGCCGAATAAAGGGGAATAATCTCTTCTCTAGATCTGCTGGCAATGCTCCTCCTAATGCACCCTAATATGCCATTAGCCTTCTTGGCTACAAGAGCACACTGTTGACTCATATCCAGCTTCTCATCCACTGTAATCCCCAGTTCCTTTTCTGCAGAACTGGTACTTAGCCATTCGGTCCCCAGCCTGTAACAATGCTTGGGTTTCCTCCATCCCAAGTGCAGGACTCTACACTTGTCCTTGTTGAACCTCATCAGATTTCTTTTGGCGCAATCCTCTAATCTGTCTAGATCACTCTGGACCCTATCCCTGCTTCCAGCGTATCTACCTCTCCCCAGCTTAGTGTCATCTGCAAACTTGCTGAGGGTGCAATCCATCTCCTCATCCAGGTCATTAATAAAGATGTTCAGGGCTCGCCAAGCGGCGGCGAGCCCTGCTCGCCAGCCGTGTGGAAGCGCACACTGCGCATGCGCAGACCGCGCTGCGTGGCCCCGCCGGGCTAAAATCTACTTGCCACGGGCGAGTATATTGACTAATTTGTCGAGCCCTGAAGATGTTGAACAATATATATCTTCACTGGCTACCAATATACTCAAGGGTTAAGTCTAAAAATGTATTATTGCTATTTAAAGATGTCCATTTGTTACTGGCTACGTAACTTGACTAAGCGATCTATCCCATGATGTTCTCCAAGGATCTGTTATTGCAATAGTACTCAACCATCATTTTTTGTAGAAAGCCACAAAAAGGAATTCCCTGACCTGACTTTGTGCTGTCATTATAGATGGGACTAAGTCACAAAGTTTGACTTTGACTGCCCCAGAAAGTCTGCTGGGGTTTGGATTCAATGTTGTATTTCATACAGAAATAGGCACAAGCCATGCCACACACTTCTGAACCCAGAACTTCACCTGCCCTCAATCGGAAAATGTTTCCCTCAGCAGCCTTAGGCAACTCAGCTTTTCCCCACTGAAAATGATACTACACACACCTACTAAGGGTGATGTGAAATTAACATCTGTATAGAGCATCAGAGAGGAAAAGCATGCTCTAAATCTGTGGTTCTCAACTGGAAGTCCATGGACCAATGGTGGTCCATGGTGACTTTTTCGGTGGTCCACAGGAACATTGTCCAAAGTAACACGGCGTGAGCAGGTGCCACTGTTAGGCTGTTTTACGCTGTGTTCACAAGCACTTGGTGCATCATTCATAGCATTACCTAGGACGCAACTGCGTAGTGTTGCCAGTAACTTCCGTCTGAGGCTCTGAGCGTCAGTGGAGCTGCCACCATCGTGCTGAGTGGTTGCTGTGTCGTTCGTCCTGTGCTACATGTGCTGGAGGTGGTCCACAAAAATTTTTTGATTGGCCTGGTGGTCCGTGGACTGAAATGAGTGGAGAACCACTGCTCTAAATGCTAAGTAGAAAATTTAAATCATGACACACTGGACCATGTAGGATTCATTCAGAGAGACTAAAACCTTCCCCCCTACACATCTACATGCTTCCCCTTGTGATCTCAATCACTGCTAATGCTCGCTGGCATGCACTACCACCTGCTGCAAAATTAAGAAAGATGACCCTCTTTTCTTTTCCATTACTGTGACCACCACCTTCTTCCTACAGCAACTCAACCTTCACTTCAAAGGGGTTGTGTCAGAGTAACACAAGTGGAACTCTAGCCATTGTCACTCATGTGTCTGTACAACACAACAACACAAGGTCCCAGGCTGACCATGGTTCAGATCACTGAAATGCCTGTTTAGCTCCCCTTCCAAGTAATGATAAGCCATGTCCCCTATTGGGATGGGCAGCAGAGAGCTCCGTATTGGGAGAATCATTCCACTTATTGTTCATACTGTGTACGACTGGAAGGGAATAGAATTAGTTTTGGCAATCAAAATGATGGGTCGAATAGCCTGTCTTTTTCTGTATTCTTTACCAAGCAAAGAACTGAGGTGTTTCTTTAGTGGATGATTGGAAATATACAATAGCATTTTTGCAGGGTTATGTTTTGTTACATTCTTTACTGAGCATAGGAAACTATATTTAGATCTTCCAATAATACAACATACTGTGCACTTTCATCAGAAGGCCATCTCTGATACAAGGTGTCTATACCTTGGCTTTCAATTCCATTAAAGTTTATAATAAACAACCCTGTGTAACATCCTCCTCACTGTGTGAAGAAAATTACTAGCCTCCAAAGAACAGTTTTTCAGAGATGGTGTGGATACTTAAACTGGCTGTGCTGAGCAGAATGTCTAATAAGTTTGGAGTTCTTGACCATTTCAAGGGTACTCACAAGTTACAGTAGCACTGTTTTCCATTTTCACTACAGTAATTGACACAAGAAGAGATTCATGTTGTGCCACTTGCTGTTCACAGCCTTTGTCAGCAAAATAAACTATCAGGATTGCAGGGCCTCATTTATCATGGGATTCTCGGTAATGTGATGTGCTACTAAGCCTTTCCGATCGTCTATAGTTTGACAGGAATAAGTCTTGCTAACTTAGAAATCAAAACTATATGGACGAAAGAAATTATATTGGCAGCAAATAGATTTCACACTGCTAAGTATCTCATATACAAATGCATTGTTAGCCACTGCTACAGAGCCCTCACTGGTGAAAGGTGGGGGAAGTAGAAGAAATGTAGCTCACCCAACTAACAATTTTCTCTTTTAATAGTTCCCTTACAGATAGACCTGTTTCAAAAATTTAAAAGGCATTCTGTTCTCAGTGCACCTCATTTCTAACTGCATTTTTGATGTTTAACATGCTCATTCTTTATATGCTGTGAAACTAAGGTGAAGATGTACTCCATCAATGTTATGAAGATCAGTAATTAAATTTAATAGAAGTCAGGTATATTTAGATACAGTTAAAACTAATCAATGTTTAATATATAAAGCTATTACTCAGTTATATGAATGCAAGAAAATATTTTTGCCAAAGCTTATTTGTGTTTCTTGCTAAAAAATACCCAAATGGATTTTGTAGGTGACAGGGAGGGTGGAATAGGCAGACTATCAACCACATTTTCACATTCAGCCCAAAATAAATTTAGACGTGGCCTTAGAATAATGTTACAAATATAGCACACCACAATGCAGAGAAGTTCATGCATTGTAATTTGGCATTCACTAAAATAAAAGCTATGTGATAAAGTCTGAGTGCCCAACTCTTTGTGTGTTTTTCAGAATAAGGGCACGTCTACACTACAAACTTAAGTCAACCTATATGAGACTAGCTTAGAGCCACTGGTGTAATTACTGTGGTGGTTCATGCCCATGCTACCTTCTTTCCGTCAGTGGTGCACATCCTCTCCAGGAGTGCTTCTGCCAACTTAAAAGGGGTGGTTTGGGGTGCAGTGAGCCCACGCTCTCAGCTCTGCATGCAGCTCCCCACCAAGAGCCTGGCTGTCCCTCTGTGTCTTCCAGCTCCCCACTTCCCACCAGGACACTGAGGGTATGTCTAGTCTACATGTCTCTGCTGACAGAGGCATGTAAAATAGGCTACCCGACATAGTCAATGAAGTGGGGATTTAAATATCCCCGGCTTCATTAAAATAAAAATGGCCACTGCGCTGTGCCGGCTCAGCTGATCGTCGGCACAGCGCGCGAGTCAAGACGCGGATTGGTCGACAAGGGAAGCCTTTGTCGACCACTCCTGTAAACCTCGTTTCACGAGGCATAAGGAAGCGGTCGACAAAGGCTTCCCTTGTCGACCGATCTGCATCTTGACTCGCGCGCTGTGCCGACGATCAGCTGAGCTGGCACAGCACAGCGGCCATTTTTATTTTAATGAAGCCGGAGATATTTAAATCCCTGCTTCATTGACTATGTCGGGTAGCCTATTTTACATGCCTCTGTCGGCAGAGGCATGTAGTCCAGATATACCCTGAGTGTCAGTGCAGCAGAACTTCCAGCAGAAAGAGGAGAGCTCGGAGCCCGGGCACCAGGAAACAGCTTAGCTGCAAGCAGGGAGCCAGGACCCCAGGGCAGCCAGCTCCAAACAAGGAGCTGGGAGTCCAGTGGCAAGCGAGCTCTAGCTGGTGCTTCTGACCCACCTCTGGGTGACAGCCTGAGCTGTGAGCCGCTTTCTTGTGAATTTCACAACTCAATGATGGAGCTTTGAAATTGCCAAGAATGACAGCCAACAGCTGATGTAACTAACCCTGCAGTGTCTACAGGGACACTTGTCACCCTAACTACACTGACATAAGCCCTATGCCTCTCATGGAGGTGGAGTTATTGTGTCAGCGTAGTAGGGTACTTGCTTCAGTGGAAGCAAGGCTGTGGCATGTACACTGGCATAATTAGGTTGATAGAAGCTGCCCTATGCCAGTCTAACTCTGTAGTGCAGACCAAGCGTCAGGATCAGTTTTCCATGCAGTTCAATCATACTGAAACCACAGTTTCCTAAAATCATGCAACCTTCACTCTTTTTAGCTACTCAGCTATTGTTTCCATTCCTTTCCCAAAGGTAGTTCAAGATGCCTATGACACAGAAAGCGCCCAGAGGTCCCTGCTTGCCGAGCCTCAGAAGGTCTGAGCCTGAGTGGCCAGTTTCCAGTGGGAGTAAAACTGACCGCCGCACTCTTTGCTTCCTCTTTCTCCAATCCTTTCCCCCGCCCCTCCCTGTAGCAATAGAGACTCTTTTGTGGGAGGAGGAACACTTGTCCCTGCTGGCTTTCTAGGCCTCTACCTACTGCCTATCTCAAGGTGGTTGTCACCAGCATTTGCCTCCTCCTATCTATCCTCTATTGCAGAGTATTGGATTGCTTGATGCACCTTTCCCCCTCCCCCCATGTACACTCTAGCACTAAAGATGCTCATGATATGCTCCAATCTCTGCCATGCTGCTGAAGAATTTCATTCTTCCTGCTTTCTCTCTCTGTGAACATCAGAGGTCATGTCAGGGAAAGACATTCTTTCTAGACCTAGCTAGCTTCCTCTACAATGACAGTTTGTTTTTTAAGATGGCCCAGGCCATATTCCAGACCTTTGTGTGAGCTTCCTTCTCCCACCTTTACTGATTACACCATTATATAAGTCAGCTAGCGGCTCTTCTATGAGAGTGTTTAAGGATGGATATATTCTTCCTTGATACCTGTCACAATTGCTATGTCTGTGTTTAAAACATTGCTATGATTTACTTATTATTTAATGGGGTACAATGCCCAGGGCAGCTTAAAAAGAGAGCTTTCTAAATACAATTACTACTATTCTATATTGTTTGCATTTATAGCTGTCATCCAGTTCTACTATTAAAATCTCCCTGTTTTAGGGAGACAGTTAGAGCCGGTATTTAAAACAGACTACTTATATTCCCCAATTCCATTTAAAAAGGAGTTTGACTTTTATTGGCATTGGACACCACGGCAACAGTTGTCATGTTTCTGTTACAATAGTAAGAAGAAGAATTAAGGACTATTTGTTTCTGTTCAGTTTGATTTCCAAGTTTAATGACTTGACAAAACTAGTGAGGCTGGTTGAACACTGTGGATTTACAATTATCTGTCAAGAGAGAACACTCAGATTGTCTTGGCTGTACTTCCTCTTTCAAGGCCATGTCTACACTAGGGGAAAAAAAGGTTTAATTTAATATGTGTCGTTGGCCAACATATTAAAGTCATGGCACCGACAATATGTCATTTTAACAGATGATAGCTGGTTGAGATAAAAAACCGGACAAACTTTACATGTGATAGCTCATTCACTCAGTTTTACATTCATTGGCTACCGCTCATTTCAAAACACACCTTATTTCTGTCCATTATCTCCTTGCTTGGCTTTGCTGTCAATGCATATCCATGATATTAAAAGAAGTGTGGCTGAAATGTGATGATTCATGTTCTGACCACTACACAGCAGGTACTTGAGATCTGTAGTATGGCATATAAAGTGTTTCCTTCTTCACAAAATTAATGGATCATAAGTTCATGCAGCCAGGACTGATTTAATGCACACTACACTAGAGTGCTGCTAATTCTGAACAGAACCAGCAGGCACACAATTCAATAAAGAAAAATATTTATTCCCAACTATTATTCTCATTCCTTAGAGATCACACTGCATTGCATTGCTCAGAGAATAATTAAACAGCTTTAATTGAGAAATTATTATAAACCTAAGTACACAATAGGTATGAGCTGCATTTTGCCCTCTGAGGAAGGTTATTCTGGAAAGGTAACGTTTTGCTTTCAAAGCGATTCTAATAATCAAAAGTAAGCAAAAACCACTGACATTGTACTGACAATGAAACTTTAAACTTTCTGCAATAATTTGTATTGAACTTGCTAAATCCACTGTCTCCCACATTGGCTCATTTGTTTCCCATCAATCCTGAGGGTTCTGAAAATGATTTCCAATACACTGAGAAATACAAGTGTCAGTAGAGCACAATCAAACACAAAGGCTGCAGGTAACAACAACAACTGAACTGCACTTGCCCAGTTCTTTTCTCCTACTCCAGAGACACAGGAACATCAATTAGATTAAACCACCAAAATCCTCAAAGAAAAGAACTCTTTTTAAAAGAAGTCTCCTCAGTTTAAGTTAGGAACTTCGGCAACAAAAAAAATCAAAATCAGATCTAAGAAAACTGAGCCCCAAATTCTATCTTCGGTTATTCAAGTATAATTTCTGTTAGCTCTGATCTTGCAACTGCTACTCAACCTCAGGAAGACCTGAATGTGCTCCCATAAACAAGAACATTACAGATCAGATGATAATAAAATAGAAACTTTGGTTCAGGGAAGATCTTATTTTACACTCAGAACCTTTCATTGGTGGTTGTATAACTTGCACTGATACTGTGATGCAGGCTCTGTAGTTTTCCAGTTAAAATGTTTTCCCTTGAAAACAACCTAACAATGTCATAATAGCAACAAATGGCCAGTCCATTGCCCTGGGTTGAAAACAAATCCATAATGTCATCAAAATAGCATTGTCTAATGGCACTCATACTATCACTGAAAATGTTTTCCCATGTAGCCAACATTATAATGGTATCACAGGCTCTCCTGGGACATGTACCAAAATCCTCATGAGACAGTTTTGACAATACATAGCTCCTGTTCTCTAAATGCTCAGATGGGATATGTTCGCTCAATATCAGGCTCTGTAGCAATCTTTTCCCTATTTAACCCGTGTTATTTCACACAATTTCTCAGGCCCAATTTTTATGAACCAATAATAACAGGCCTGGGCCACTTGTAAGCCACTGGTTGGGGGAGGCTAGCCCTCCCAGCCCCACCCTTTCTTCCCGAGGCCCTAGCAATTCTGCGCCCCCCGCCCCAGAGCTGCCGCACCAGTGCTGTCCCTGATAGCAGGGGAGGTCCAGGGCTTGGGGCAACACCCCTTGCCCCAGGCCCCACCCCTGCCTCACCTCTTCCTGCCCCTGCTCCACCCTCTCTTATGCCAATTGCCCCCCTTCCCCAAAGCCCTGTTCCCCAAGCAATCCAAAGCAGAGGATTACTGGAGAGCCTGGCACGGTAGCACTCAATGCAGCAGCAGGAGCCGGAGCATCCCAGCAGCCTGCACTGCTCCACCGCTCTCTCCCAGCGTTGCTCCAGGGGCTGGGTCACACTCTGCTTGCCACCACCGCAGTGAAGGGGAGCAACCTGGCTGGTTGATGGCAGCAGAGCGAAGGAGGCTGCTGGGACACTTTACTTCCTGTGACTCCTTCTGTCACAGTGAGTGAGAGGGAGCCCAACTCCTGCTAGTGCCCCACGGCTGGTCCCCCAGGTAACCTCCCAGGCTGTCCTGGGCCCCACATGTCCTGTCCATAGGACTGTTAAGGCAGCCATCACAGGGCCTCCAAAGTGCAAGGCCTGGGGCAGCCACCCCACACAATCCTATAGATGGGATGTCTCTGCCCCTACTGCAGACTAGCACCCCCAGCCCCAAAGTGCTAGGAGGATAGGGGGCACTCCACCAGCTCCCTCCCCAGCCCCATTGAGCTGGGAAGTAGGGCTGCAAGTGTAACCCACGCACCTAGTGTGGTTACTGAGCAATGCAAGTGGTACCTAGACCACAGCAACAGTTAAGATCAAGAGACCTCTACAGCATGGGCTGGAGCCAGCTGGCTTTTAGCTCAGAGGGTAGAGGTTCCTATACTCCGCTTCAAAGGTCCCAGGTTCAAATCCACCCAGGGGTGGTTACACAAGCTCCAACCCTGGAGTACCGGGAAGGCAGGCAGCACAACCCCAGCCTGGACAGCCCTAGAGCACAGGGGAGAGACGAAGGGCAGCTGTAACCCCCTTCCCAAGCTCTGGAGCACCAGGAGAGCAGGCTGCCCTGCTCCAGCCTCTGGACTCCCAAAGTGCCAAAGGGCAGGCTATGTTGTCGCAGCCCCCCACCTCAGCCCCAGAGTGCTAGGAGGACAGGCAGCCTGGCCCCAATCAGGATCACTGCACAGGGTGGAACTGCAGAGCATGTCTGGGGGTGGAGCGAGGACAAGGCTACACATGGCTCTTTGGGGAGGTGCAGACTCCCCCAGTCTATGATACCCGGCCTTCACCCATGAAAATGGGCACACCTCCAAAGCCTTCGCCTCTAAATCACTTGCTTGAACTCTGGAGTGTACAAAAATGGACAAACACCACCACATCCTTTTCATCTGCAGATCTCAAAGTGCTTTGCAAAGGAAAGTAAGTATCTTTAGCCACAAATGGCTCTGCTGCTGCTTTGCAGCCTGAAGGATGTTCCCCTTAGGGAGTATCTGGAGAAAAGCCTGTTTTTACTCTAGCTTTGTGAGGTGTAGGGGAGAGAGACAGATGTGCAATTTTATAGAAATGTGGTTAATATACTGATCTTGCAGCTCCAGAAATCACATTAATGTAATTTAGAATTACACTAGTTCATCTGTACACTTGCCCACCTTAAATCACATTCCCAATCATCTTCAGACACACGGAGGTGCATTATTTTGTGTATTAAATATTTTAAATATAATTCATTCATTTTGGACAAAGTCAATTTTTGTTTATATTTTCCGTGGGGAAAAATGCATTATTTGACCAACTCTATTAAAAACACATCTAATAATATTTACATTTACATTTGACATCTACATTTTTGAGAACAAATATGAGTTTTTTATTTTCTTAAACCAAGAAATAGAAGATGCTTCATTCTTCATTTGAGCCAGCACTGCTATTACAGGCAGTGGGATTACTCATGTGAACAGTTGCAGGATTGGGCCCATTGTTGACTATGGCTTAAAATAAATGGACTAGTGTTCAAACAGACACCAGTACTCAGAGTTGCTAATAAATATTCAGAATTGGAAAATGAATCTGTCTGAACTATGCATCTGAGCTAGCCAGATTAAAGGATTATGCTCTCTATTGCAGTTCATATTATGGGGATGCTGAAATGTCAAGGATAATAGAATTTGCTCTTAAAACTTAAATAAAAACATTGTTATTTTAAAATAAAAAAAATGAAAATGAAAATTTACAAAATAAATTAACCAGAAAGTTGAAGAAAATGAGCCCGGAGAAGAAATGAATAATTTAAAAATGAATGTCATAAAAAGGTCACATATAATATTATTATTAATGAAATGATTTCTACCCAGATATGTGCGATAAGATTTTAAAATGGTGACTCTATTATGTAAGCAGCACAAAGTATGGTATTTACTCTAGATTTCACAGAATTTGCTCACTATCTCCTCAAACACACACTGTCTCTTAACATATACAATTAATATAGGTTTTTAAATGTTTCTTTGTGGGACTACTAATTATTTTTCCCTCAAACAAGAGTCCTGGTTCTGTTTGCTTGCCATTGAGAGTATCCTTCAGTGAAGCAAACTGCCTAAGCACAGAGACACAGTCTGCTTGTTACGAAGAGTCATTTCATATCCTGATTTCACATTTTCTTTCATTTTCCACTGACATCTTTTTTGTATGTGAATCCCTGCGAGAAAGACTTTATAAGCTAGATAACAGCAAAGGTAAGATTTATTCCACTCAGTCTTTCACAGAGCTCACATTCTAATGCTTCCATCTCTGCCTCTATCTTCCTCTGCCACCCACAACTTTCTATGCTCATCCTGGGAATTGTAGTTCCTGGACCAAAAGTTACAGGAAGCACCTAGGAAAAAAAACTTGCAAATGCCAACCAATATAGCTATCAGAGCCGGCCCAAGGTACGGGCTAACCGGGCTACTGCCCGGGGCGCCCCATTGTACGGGGCGCCGCATGGGGCTGCCGGGCCGGGCGGGGGTGGCGCCACGCATGCACCGGGCGCCTGGAGGCGGGGCTGCACATGCACCATGCGCCCGGGGCCGGGCCGCGCATGTGTTGCACTCCCAGGGGCAGCGCTGCACTCCCGGGGCCCAGGGCACGCGAATGGCTTGGGCTGGCCCTGATAGCTATCTGCATCTCGCTAGATACAACATGCCCTTTACCTCTACAATAACCATCATATAACTTTAAACAATAACTTTGAAACCACCATCTGAGGCTGATAACAAAGTCCTCCAAATTCTTAGGCAGTTTATTTTATCTCTTCTCCTTACATGCTGAGAGGCAGGAATGAGACAAGGCTGTGGAGAAAATTCCACCAGTAGGTTGTCCTTATCAGAGTCATCAATGTTCTCTGGTCCAAGGTGGAAATCCAACACTCTCTTCTTTAACTGCTGGTTGATGAGTGTGGATAAACTTGAAATGTTCCTTTTCTCCCCATCTATTAACACAGCGGAATCCCGTCATATTTCTGTGATTCATAAAGGACATGGATATTTTTAATACCTTTGTTTTATTCTATATGGCAGTGTTAAGTTAATAGAATCTTCAGTTTGAAATGTGTGAGGGTTAGCACCTTTCTTATGAGCTATCCCCGGTCTGAATTGTTCTTATGGATATTCTTAACATACTCACAAACTCATCTGGAGATCTGGTTATAAAAGGGAAATGTGTAAGTCTTTGATTGATAATAAGTCATGTATTATCATTGGGTGTGTCTAGACTACAGGGTTTTGTCGACAAAAGTGGACTTTTGTCAACAAAACTATATCTGCGTCTACACTACCGCCGAGTTCTGTCGACATAACGTCGACAGAACTTGGCAGTTTTGTTGACGGCGCTAAACCTCATTCTACGAGGAATAATGCCTTTTGTCAACAGAGTTCTGTCGACAGAAGGCATTATTGCATCTACACTGTCCTTTGCGTCTACTCTCTCATGTTGACAAAGCGGCTTGCTTTGTTGACAGAACTGGATGTAGTCTAGACGCTCTTTGTCAACAGAAGCTTTGTCGACAGTATATGTCGACAAATCCTCTGTCGAAAAAAGCCTGTAGTCTAGACGTACCCATTGTGTCCTCTTAATAGTTCAAAGGGTGATACTTTGCTTTAAGCATGAGATGGTCCTGTAAGCAAACCACCTGTCACATAAAGCTTCTTTCCATAATCTCATTTGCAATCTGGAAAACTGCCAACTTTTTCCACCAGTCTATTTATTCGCCTGAGAACATTATCTTTCAGGCGGTATAAAGAAACAGTCTTGTCTTTGATATCATGGCTACTGAGGTATTGTTGTATTGCAGCAGAGGTCAATTGCATTCCATTGTCAATTATCAATTCCTTGGCAAATCCTTCTCGGGCAAAGACATAATTGCTGTTTCAGTGATAATCTTTCCGGCAAATGTAATATCTGGCCACTGTGAATAATAGTCTACCATTATTATGGCAAACCTCTGAGTAATATCTTCAAATTGCCCCTGTTATGTCAAGACTAATTTCTCCCATGGACAATTGGGATAATCAGTGGAGTGACACTGACTATTTTCTGTGACTTATCACAACTAGCACAAGTCAAGCAATTCTTCATTACTTTCGCAACATGCTTGTTTGCTCTTGAGCACCGAATTTTTGTCACAATTGTCTTTTGATTAGACTCATCCCCAAATGTCCTTCATGTGCCAGGTGAATCAATCATCTTCTCAGGAGTATGGTCACAAGACAATCAAGTCTCAAAACCCATTCATTTACAAGGGATAATTCATGTGATACAGGCAAGTGTTCTGGTTTCATCATCTCTTTTCAGACCTGGTAGCAGGTCCTCTACAGCAGCTTGTAGTGCTCCATGAGTAGACCAGAAACCAGAGTGCAGATTCTTCATCTTCTCTACAAATGTTTTTTTCAGAAGATGAGGTTAAACATGTGGACTCTACATGCTGGTCATTTCCCAAAGGAGCACCCATTGTCTCTTATTGTCTGGAGCTTAACCTTGCATCGATGCAGTCCATGGAGTTAAATCCATAGAACCATTTTAAAAGCTATATTCCCAGTACAGCTAGCAAATCTTGGCTTATTTGGGGTCCCAAGAAACACTGATTTATATATTTGTCAAGCCATAGGACAGACTATAATTTAATTTTCTTAAGTGAGTCACAATAGTAAAACTGTTTTGCTCTTTTCCTGTGTTATATTATTTTTTAAATTATGGCAAAAGATATAGTCTATAACAGGGACCTGTTTTGATGGGCATCCAAATACAATAAAATATTCAATTGTCTGTTATTTATTGCTCAGTTTTTCCCTAGATTATTCTTCATAGATGACCTTAATTGCTCTAACTGGATATTAAGAGAGATGTTCTAAGAAATTCCAGAAGTGATGGATAGCAAAACAAATGAATTGCTTCTGCAAATGCATACACCCCACAGAAAAGTCTGATAAGTTTATATCAATATTTACTACCACAGTAAAGCAACTTGGATGCCATTCTCCTTTCCAAAATATGAGGGAATCAGTGACACCACCAAGTTAAAAAGACATGTTATACCTGAGTAGGCTAAAAACCTCACTAGTCCAAAATGGTGGGATTTGGCTTTGCACTCAAAAGTAAGTTTTACCACCAAACTGTTAGTTAGCCCTAAAAAAGCATTCTGCTGACATTCTAGTAATGACTATTTGAATATGTTTGTTTTCATCAAAATTTATGGGGATAGAATCTTGTTTTGTTAGGGTTTATGTGGTTTTAAAACAAATGTGTATAATTATGACAACTCTGTTGGGGTATGTCTACACAGCAAAGTTATTTCGAAATAAGTGTACTAGCGTCTACACAAGCCAACCGCTATTTCAAAATTAATTCGAAATAGCAGAAGGCTGATTTTGAAATTGGTAAACCTCATTCCATGAGGAATAGCACCTATTTCGAAATTGCTATTTCAAAATAAGCGCTGTGTAGATGCTTATTTCAAAATAGGGGGCCTCCAGCCCTTCCCAGGGTGCCCTACTGGCCACTCTGGCCGCAACCAGGAAAATTCCTCTCCTCCCCGCCTCCCCGGAGCCCTTAAAGGGGTAGAGTCTGGCCACAGTGCCTGTGCCAGATCCAGGCCTGCCAGCCTAGAGCCAGCAGTCGCTGCCCCTGACCCAGTGGCCCCAACATGAGCCAGAAAGCCACTGCCAGCCAGCCCTCCACCGCTCCCCAGGACCAGTCTGCCAGCTCCCAGGAGCCTGCCAGGGGCCGGAAAAGGCGGGCACCTGCCTGGTCCAGTGCAGAAATCAGGGACCTCATTGAGGTTTGGGGAGAGGCCTTCAATGTCCATGATCGCCGCACCAGACAGAGGAATGCGGCTGTCTACAGCCTGGCCACCAAAGGCCACATCCAAACCCAGGAGCCGGTTTAGATGAAAACCAAGGAGCTGCGGCAGGCGTATGCCAGGGCCAGAGGGGGCAGCTCCCAAACAGGGACAGACCCAGACAACTGCCCCTATTTTGACGCCCTGGACCGCATCCTGGGGGGGCGGGACGGTATGAAAGCCACACAAGCCCTCTGTTGATCATCCAAACGCACTTCCTCGGATCAAATAGTGGAAGAAAATTGGCATGACCATATATACCAAAGGGATACAATAAAAAAAAAGTGAACACATATAAAATTGACAAATCAGATTTTAGATCAGAGGGGAGGTGTGGGGTGGAGGTTAGTGTCTATGAGATAATGATATTAGGGGTGATAATTGGGGAAGCTATCTTTGTAATGGGTAAGGTAGTTAGCATCTTTGTTAAGGCCCATTCGTAAAGTATCAAATTTAAGCATGAATGACAGTTCTGAGGTTTCCTTTTGTAGTCTGGTGTTAAAGTCTCTTTGAAGTAATATACATGCAGTGAGGTCATTGAGACAAAGCCCAGTCTGGATGAAATGACAAGAAAATGTTTTTTCTTTGTGAAACTGTCTGATGTCTGATTTGTGGGCATTAATTCTTTGGCGAAGTGTCTGAGAAGTTTGTCCAATATACATAGCAGACTGACACTGTTGGCACATGATGGCATAAATTATATTTCTGGATGAACAGGAATATGTGTTCTTGATCTTCGTGTATTTTTTAATCATCATTTATTAAGTCCACGTTAGAATTTATTTCATACATTCATGGTGCCTGAACACTTGTGTAATAAAAAACCCCAAAGTAGTCTTTGTTCTATGTTTTTCCCTCCTAACATCTTTTTGTCATCTATCAGGTTTTTAATGGCCTCACTAACATCTCTTGCTGTTTTCCCATATTATTTACTATTCCTCCCACTGAATTATGTTACCAGACTATTATCCATTTATGAGTGTTCTTCATTCCCTGAACTGTCACAAAATACAGAGTTCTGTTTTACCAGGAACCTTCTTTTTATGTGTGGGCAATAGTTAACACTGCTCATCCATATCTAATGTTTCAAACAGCTTGTTCCCTTACTCCCCTATCTAATGATCCAGCCAGGGGCACTCAAATGTAACTGTTTACTCCTGATACTGCTTGGTGTCTCATTTTTCATTTTAGGAAAGGTTCTCATTTTTCTTCTGCTTAGACACACTCTAAAGAGGTGACGTTCCTACCCTGTTTTCAATAGGATAGATATGTTATATGTAGCTCAAACCTTTTCTGGTAATCTCCTTTTCTGGTAACTTAAATTATAAAAATCAAACATAAAACTAATTGTATTCTTCACCAAAGTTGCCTTCTCCTAGACTTTCTCCTAAGTATTTCCTCTATCCAAAGCTCTATCCCTCACATAAGAAAGAGTCACTCTTAATATCTTGGTTGAAATGAACAAAATTCACCTCAGGAATAATTATGCTGCAGCCATATATAGGATTTAAGCACCTAATATCAGGATGACTCAGACTCTAGGGCTGCCTCTATGCAAGATCCTAGAATCTACTATTCTAGTTATACATATTTCATATTTATCTTGAAATGCAATTTATTCATACGCAGCTCTCTTTGAGATCTGGGGCTCAAATCTAACGGTTAGCAAACTTTTAGGCCTGAGGTCCATATCTGAGTAGGCAAATATATGGCAGGCCGTAAGTGCTGTTCGCCCAACCTCCTCCCAGTGGCATATTAGCCACTGAGCCAAAGGGGCAAATGCACAGAAATCTTGTCATTAGCACTCAGTCAATATTCCTCCCTTCTTCATATCATGTGGCTCTCTTTTCCTTTCTGTTCTCAAATCTTTGACGTCATCAAAAATCTAACAACCCTGCACAAAGACTGGACGAAGGGGATCCAGCAAAGCATTACATCAAAAATAACCATATTCTTATCTTACATCAGGATAATTCCACTGACTTCAGTAAAGTTACTCCTTACTAACAGTGAGGGATAGCAGAACCAGACCTATCATAACTTTACTGAAGTCAATGGAATTACACAGTGTGACCTACCCAGCCAACCTCCCCGTGGTTGTGTGGGACGGGGACACCCTCCTACACGATAGCAGGGCCCAGTCCCGGGTTTTCTCTGGGCTCCTGTACCTCGGGGTGCAGGCGCACCTGCCCCCTGGGGCAGAGCCCGTATGGCAGCAGCCCGCCACCTCGGGAGCCATTAGGCCTAATGGGAGCTGGCCCAGAAAAGTCCCGACCTAGCGCCCCTCCCTCATTGGTCAATTCATCCTTGTCCATAGCCCGACTTGGGGCTGTTCGGGCCGTAGTCCTAGTAGTCTTTGTCTCTGGGCAGGCCTAAGCCCGACCCAGCCTGCAGTCCTGTCGCTAGTGGGGTAGCGGAACTCGGGCCCTCCCTCTCAGGCGAGTTCCAGTCCCAAAGGGTAGGACCCCGCAGTCTTACCCAAATGGTGAGCGTCCGATAAGTACTCACCACCCCTCTCAGGGATGCCTTCACAGTAATTCCCCATACTGGGCTACTTCCTACACTGCTTAAATGCTTTGACAGCTCCGGTCTCCCGCCGGCCCCGTCACGATGCTGGTCCGGCAAGACTAGCATAGTTTTCTCTGGGGCAATGGCGGTCGTGTCGTTGACTCCAGGGGTTCCTCAGGCCGCCGCGGAGTCCCCCTGCCAGCCACTGACTCCCCTCCCCAGGGGTCGCCTTTCTGGGCCTCCCAGGTCTGTTCTTCCAGCCCCCCATGGTTGGAGCCGCTCCTCCAGCTCCCTGCCCAGGGTACTTCTCCCTCGGCATTGCGGACTGTCTCCTCCCAGTGCTGCCGGCGTTTGGCCCTCGCTTCTCCCCGCCCGGCCCCCTCTCCGGTTCCTCCCCACCCTTGGCATCCTTCACCCTTCCAAGCAGCTCTGGTGCCACTTTTGAAGTGCCTGCGGGGCCACCGGAGCATGCGCAACAGCGTTGGGGAGCGTCGGGCGGTGCACCCTCTAACATCAGGGCCGTCGGCATCTTCCTGCCGCCCGGCAGGGACAGGCTCGCCCCGTCACACACAGGTATAAAAGAAGACTCAACCCATGAACAATAAAGCTACCTGTAAAAATCCTGAAAGGTGTACAAGGACAAGTAATAGGATTTAAATTATGTCTATATCATTCAAATTAGTACAGTCTGGTTAATGCTTAGTAACATTTTTCATCTTCAAATATGTGAATGTACAAAATACAGATGGAAACTAAATAAAAAATAAACTCGGGAGAGAATACCAAGACTACCTATTCATGCAGTTAATCAATCTGTAGAACCTCTTACCAGGCAAGGCTGTTAGAGCAAAACCAATTAGTTGACACTATGAGGAATGATACACCACAAAAGCAGTGAGTCAGATAAAAGAAACATTTAGAAAAATAAGAACTGTTTTCACATAAAGCCTTTTTGGGACTGGAGAATCCAGCGAGCACACAGAAATTTACATCTTGTTCTACAGACAGCTACCTGGCACCTTCATACCAAACCAAAGGCCTCTGTTCAAGAAAGATCTCCGCCATTCAGCTCCATTGACTTCAATGGGACTTAAGTACATGCTTAAGATTGAGCACACAGTTAGGTGCTTTCCTGAGTTGGAACAACAATGATGGGCATGCTAGAAATGCTTGAAATACTTAAAAATATATTGTTACTGAGTTATTGGTCAGCCAAGAATTCAAAGAGGATTTGAATGTTTATATAAATAGCAAGAATATTCAGTTATAAGGTTAGACCTCCCTGATCCAGCACCCTCAAGACATGACTGGTCCCAGATGGGGGATTTTGCTGGACCAGAGGAGGTCATTTCTGGTCCCACTGCTGCCGGCACCAGGCTTCCAGCCCTCCCTCCCCTTCCCCCACATCCCAGCTGGGCTTTGTGCCGGCTCCTGGTCCCCATAGCCTACCTGAGCTACACGCCAGGTTTACTGGCTTCCCCCCCCAGCAGCACAGCAGCTTCGCAGCTCCCGGGCTCCCCAGGTAACCCAGCTGTGCCATGCCCGGAGGCCCTCCCCACACACACACGCACACATCACGCTGGGCTCCCACCCCCTCTGCATCAGGCTGGCCTCCTGCTCCCCTGCCCCATCATGTCAGCCTCCAAGCCCCACGGCAGCACGCCGTGACTCTCTGATCCTGAAACATCCGTGATCTGCTAATGTTGCAAGACCAGAGAGTGCCAGTTGATAGAGGTGCAACCTGCATATATTTGAAAGAGTTTCTGTCTGTCTGTCTGTCCATCTGTGAGTCTGTTCAAGATCTCCTCCTAAGAGGTAAGAACTTGGATAGCCAATTTTGGTAGGCAGCTTCCTCTTGTCATAACTTAATGCAAGGTAAAAGTTTGGTTGTGCCAGGGAAATGGGATGTGCCTGGAATGTGATAGTTTCTCATGAAATGGAAAGGGAGGGGTCTGCTAGCAGGAACAGTTATACTGCATAATATCCATGGGGAGGGAGGGAGGCAGCAAGGGGCCAGAGGTGGAGACCAGGACAGCTACAATCCCATTGGGGCAGCAGGGTGGAGAAAGGGACAGTTATCTACTGTATATTTGAGAGAGTTAGTCTGTTTATGTGTCTATCTGTCCCCAGCCAGAGGACATGAACCTCTTCCCCAGCTGTGCCTGCTGCAGATCCTGTGGCCATGGACAGGCACTTCTCACCGGGCCCCAAGATGCTGCAGTGAGAGAGGACTGGGGTAGTCCCTGAATACTGAACTCCTCCTCCCCAGCCCCACTGCTGAGCAAATATTACAATGACGAAAAAAAATTATTTCAGTTAAGCAACCAAGCACTGTCGGGTAAATCCTCTATTATAATAATATATTGATATAATGCTTAAATAAATGGAAGGCATCTAAAACTCCACATTATAGGGCTTCAACCAATTTCTAATTATTAGGATTTATGAGTCTTTTCAGGTGCGCATTATCCACTATAGTGGTTTCCTGCCAGGCTGCTTATCATTTATGGCTATAATGGGCTGATGTGCTTGGGTAGGGAGTTTGTGCTGGGTGCCAAAGTTCTACAATATAAAGTTAGAGTGGGTGGAAAGCCAGCACCGTTTCAAACCAGGTGAAAATGACAAGTAGCCATGAAGCACCCAGTCCTCCAAACACTTTTGCACACGTGCAGTTTTGCCCACTTGAGTTCCCAGTGAATTTTATGAGATTTCTCATGTGCATAAAATCGTGTACATGCAGAAGTGTTTGAAGGATTGGAGCCTGGCTCTGTAGCTCTGTATTGGATCCATATGATTTTTCTTTATAGGTGAGAATACTTCGCATTTTCTCTTATCTTTACTGACTGGAGGATAGTTTAAGAAAATGCAAAGCACGAACTATTTTGAAAAGCATAACACCAATTTAAGGAGACAATATAGGTGATAGAACTGGGGTGCAGGAGGTGCTACAGCACCGCCTGGCTTGATGTGGTTTCCAATATATCAGGGATTTACAGTTTGGTTCAATGGCTCTCAGCAACCCGCACCCCCGTCCATACAAATTGTTCCACCACCCCTGGGACAGAATGAAATTCAATCCAACCAGTTAAAAATGTCTTTTGATGCCGATTCAGGAAAAACAAAACCACAAATGCAGTCCCACTGATTTCAGCTTTATGCAGCTGTACAGACAGATAGTCGTAGTGTTTGCAGGATCAAGGCCTAAAATGTTTGTTTTAATGCAAAATAGATCCTTCTCTATGAGACAAATTGACTTGAAAGTGCATGGAAGGGACCTAGCTCAATAAAGCTCTGAAATAGATTTGTTCATTATTCAGATGTGGCTTTAAAAGCATTTATATTGTTTATGGTACATGATTAGCCATTTAAAAAAGCAGAACCCACTCACATAAAGAGTAATTTTATACAGTGTTTTGTAAATCTTTGGTAGACTAGAGACTGCCTGAAGACATTAAATGTTGAAATAAGCAGCCAACCATTATAAACCAACAGGGAGCCAAGATTCCCATTTGAATTTCTTATCAATGTAATGGGGGAACAAACCAGTTTCTTTGTAGAAAGTTGCACCAGTCCCCTGATTCCCACATATTGGCTCAAGCAACGATTTCCTCTGCCCTGCCAAAAGTGTGTTTGAAATGGCATGAAAGAATGGATGTACAAGTGAAAGCTTGATTGTTCGGAATGCATCATCTGTATCTCTGACTGATGGCAACCACATAAAGGTGCAAAGCAGCATGACTTCCAGACTGTCTCAATGATTTCCTTGGCAGGAATGCCTCTCTTTAGGGAGTCCACTAAGAAAATATATCTTGGTATCATTTTTGATAACAGAAATTGGCAACCCCTGAATAAATTCTATAAGTGAACATGAAACACTATTGGAAAAAAGTGTACTCAATAGCGAAGAAGTTCATACAAATAAACTAAACTCAAATTCTGTGATGCAGGGACACAATGATTTTTAGAGCAGTTTGAGAATGCTATCCAAAGCTGCTTGTAACAAGCTAATGTAGCACTGGTGAAAGTTTTGCAAATGAAAAGTTGTTTTTAAACAGAATATGAAAATGAAAACTGTTACTGAAAACGTTTTTGGAAATATTTCTTCTAATGCCTACCAGATGCCAGAAAACTCCATTTTTAATCACCTTTTCAATAAAGATTTTGATAATGGTTGTGATAAAGAATATACATGTGTCATGGAAAAAAAGTGAATAAAACCTCAGAGAGGTCTGAGCCCTGTAAATTAGAAAGAACTTCGACATTTTGAATTGTCATTTATGTTTTAATTTTTCAACTAAATCTAAGCTACAAATGTTGGCAATTGTTCTAACTAGCTTGAAATGTCTAAACAGGAACAGAAAGCAGCTAAGGTTGGTTAGTTTGTGCCCGTTCCTGCTCCTTTATGATATGCAAAGATCACCTACTAAAAAAGATTTCCAAACATTGCTATTTTTTCTGCATATTTTTGCACATAAGGTGTGAGGTCTTTGGCTACATCTAGACTGCATCCCTCTGTCAACAGAGGGATGCAAATCAAGCACGTCGAAATTGCTAATGAAGACGGGATTTAAATATCCCGTGCCTCATTAGCATAAACATGGTCGTGGCTTTTTTTCGAAACTGAGTTTAAAAAAAAAATGGCAGTCTAGGCACAGATCTGTCGAAAATAAAGCCTTTTTTGACAGATCCTGTATTTCTCAAAAAATGAGGTTTACAGGATCTGTCGAAAAAGGCTTTATTTTCAACAGATCTGCATCTAGACTGCTGGTTTTTTCGAAAAAAACTCCGTTTTGAAAAAAAGCGGTGGCCATATTTATGCTAGTGAGGCATGGGATATTTAAATCCCGACTTCATTAGCAATTTCAACGTGCCTAATCTACATCTCTCTGTCGACAGAGAGGTGTAGTCTAGACACACCCTTTATGTCCAAGTTTTGCAGGAAGACCTTCAGGGGAAGCACCTGTTGTGTCTCTCAAGTCAATAGTTTTTCTCCCAACTATTCCTTGTCCAGAGGGATTTTCAGAGACACTAAGGCTGTGTCTACATTGGCACCCTTTTCCGGAAAAGGGATGCTAATGAGACAAGTCGGAATTGCAAATGCAGCGGGGATTTAAATTTTCCCCGCGGCATTTGCATAACATGGCTGCCGCTTTTTCCGGCTCGGGGCTTTGACGGAAAAAGCGCCAGTCTAGACAGGCTCTTGCGGAAAATAAAGCCTTTTCCGGAAGATCCCTTATTCCTCTTAAAATCAGGAATTTGCAATTCCGACTTGTCTCATTAGCATCCCTTTTCCGGAAAAGGGTGCCAATGTAGACACAGGCTAAGAACCTAGCGCTGATCTCATTTTCCCAGGTTTTACACACTAGTATAATTCCACTGATGTCAGTTGACTTATTCCTGATTTTAACCATTATAAGGAAAACAAGCTTCCTTTTCTCAGAGGACCAGGAAAGCTGCAGCTCAAGTTTCAGTTAATTGTACAGTCACACTCACATTCAATTTCTCATAGCAGGGTAGAGTGAATAGGAAAGAGTCTGGATTCTATTCCCGGCTCTGCCATTTAACAACCATGTGAGCTTAGCAAATCAGTTCAGCTCTGCTCCACTTCCACTCTTTGTCTTGGCTCCTTAGATTGTCAGCTCTTTGAGGCATGACTGTCTTTTAGGGTGCATCTACACAGCACCCTAAACTCGAAATAAGATACGCAATTTACGCTACACGAATTGCATATCTAATTTCAATTGTATTTCAAAATAGCTTATTTCAACATTTGGGACATCTACACAGAGCCAAATTTCAAAACAACACACTATTTCGATACATCCCTTAATCCTCATGGAACGAGGGTTACAGAGATGCCAGAATAGTGCGCTCATTATTTAAAAAAATATTTCACAATAATGGGCGCATTTCAAAGACACAGGGTAGATATTTTGGGATACCTGCAATATCTCAAAATAGCCCCACTGTCTAGACGTACCCTCACACTGTGGTTGTATACTATATAGCATAAGGAGGATAGCTGGGGGTCTCTGGGCACTACTGTAACACAAATGAGTATTAATTACTAATAAATCATTAATAGTTAGTGATTGTAGAATTTACTTTGCTCTCCATCCAGCTAAATGTAAGGTACAAAAAGGAATTATGTAAATTTGTTCTTGAGGGGGTTAAAACCATCTAAAATCATCAAAATTCTGATTTTACTCTACATTATACCAATGGACAAAGCACCTGCTGAATTCACTAGTAAATTATTTTAATTAGCAATGAACACAGTTTTTATCAAGTTAGCCCTAAAATTATTATTATTGTCCTTGTCAGTTACTTGTGAAACAATGTGATGACAGCATTCTGTGAAATCAAAGAAGCAGACTTTGATATAATGAAAACTGGCCTCAATTAACTAGACTCCTGTTGATTTTTATGGTGTTGTCTGGGACTCTTCATGTGTGTATAAAATTTTGCATCTCAATTGACAGTAAAAATTGGGCAGCATAAGGAGATACAATGATGCTTCAGGGCAACTAAGTTTAGAAATTAATTTCTAGCCCAGTCTAACTGCAAGGGGATAAAAACAATACCTGAGAATTGTTTTACCTTGTGGCAGCCATGAAATTCTAATAAACTGACTCTGCGCCTTATTGAGTTATACATACATTGATCAGGATACGTATGTGAAGAAGGAGAGATACAGGGATGGATTTAAGTGACAGAGGGCAAATTTAACATCGGAGAGGGGCACTATCTGCCCATTTCTGCACACTAGACATCTAGGTGGCTTCAGAGTCAGGTTTAAAGGATGCCTATTATGTATACTGCCTATCCCCAGAATTCAACTTGCTCTGCTGAATCCTCTTGCCTTCCCCCTGCACAAGGGATGGATGGTTCCAAAGAGAGACCCAGTCTGCTAGAACTTCAGGTCTCCCAGAATTTCAAGTCTCCTGGTCCACCAGCAAAATCCCACGTCTTTATTTTCATGTCACTGGCCCTTTAACCACACTGGACACCAGCCACAAGTTGTGATCAACACTCATGCAATTCTTATATTAAATTCCTAAATCCTATAGTTATTCAAGCTGACTCCACGATGCTATGAGGAAGGCAAAAAGCTGACTAAGACACAGTCAATTTGCTCCCAGTAAAAAAGAAATGGCTTCCTGCCCCCATGCACAGGTGGTGTGACCCAAAACAACCTGAAAACACAAGTCCTATACTGTGTAACTGTGAGGAGTGAAGGTGGGGCAAAAGGCCTGAGAAACTCTGGGCCAGGTTTTAAATAAATGATTGTGGGAAACAATCAACTCACATTTCTCTGGCCGGTCAATGGGCAGTACGGCACTCAGGTGGAAGGAGGAGCCAACTTCCAGTTGGTGGTTGATTAGGAAATATATTCAACTGACCAAATCAATAGTCAGATTTATTGCTCTAAGCCAATAATAATTGAATACAGGAAGAAGATTCAATACAATACCAGTCTCCAGGAAGCCATCTCAGCTCCCAAAGTTAACTGCCTAACACCATCTTTTTATATGCTTCCTTCTGACAAATAAAAAGGTAGTAGGTATATCATCTGAAACTGGATTTAATCTGTCAGCTTCCTACCTTATTTTTCTAGTGCCACAATGTACCCGTAAACTCTTTGTTCATAGCACATGCATTCCCTATGCCAAGGGCATGAAGGCACGTTCTACATTCCAGGGTAAAACATCCATGTACCTAATCCTGACATTTTCCCTATCTATTGAAGACAGACCTTGTTTCAGCAAATGCAGGGTAGTGTGGGGTGATTAGCATAAGTGAACAGGATTATAGTAAAAGTACAGCCAATTTGGGCTACATAATTGCCACTGATGCTATTTTGGGGGCATGCAACAGGCTCTGGGAAGGAGAGGGACAAGCCAGGGCACATTTTGGGGAAGTGGGTGAAAAGAGGCAGGGAAGAGATGGGGTGGGGGCAGGGCATGGCAGGAAGATGCAGTGTGGTGACATGGGGGAGACTGTGAAGTGGAGCGGGGGCAGAGGAAGGGGCAGGATGGACTGATGCAGTGGCAGCGGTTTGGTGGAAGGGGTGGAGTGGGGATGGGGCCTGACATAAGGGAGGGGGCAGAGAAAAGGGAGAGGATGTAGATAAATCATTGCAGCAAACTCTGATCTCAGTTATGCTGATGTAAATTCAGACATCCAGATTCTAATCTTCATCACACTAGCACAAGTGTGGACTTCGCTGGAGTAACTCACGATTTGGTAACTGAGGTCATCAACTAACCCAGAAAGAATGATTTACTCTGGAATTTACTGGTTTGCTGGAGAGTAAAATCTGACCCATAGCAGCCAATAATACAAAAAGAAAGATTCATATACAGTATCATGGGAACTTCAAATATGAACTTGACAGTTACAATTATCACACTCCTTTATTATATATTTCAAGGGCCTCATATTTTGGTCATCCCCATCTTTACAATTTAGACAATATGTAACTCTCTAAGTGAGCCAGTTCACCCAGAGCAAGGTACCACTCTGCCTCATTTAAGTTTCCTGGCTGTTACCCAATACTTACCACTTAGTCCTTTGGCAAGTGTGTTGAGTTCTAATTAAAATTGCTCATGCAATTGACTACTGCAGGAAAGGTTTCCCATTCATTTGCAATGAAATCCTCATGGGATCTGCAGGTGAGAAGTCTACATTAAAAATTATGAAGCATTGCTACAGTGGAAGCCTCCCAGCAGCATGCTGCCATGCATGGTAAGCAGTGAGGAGGTTACTGTACATCAGGTTTGGAAATCTTCACTAGGCAGCATTATATGAAGCATAATTATAATTAAGAATAATGCAAACTGTCAGTAAAAACACTTCCTCCCCTCTCCTCCTACAGCCAATAACTTTTATTTCCCCCACCCCCAAGGAAATAATATCTGTGCTTTCATGACCAGCCCGAACCTCAATCCTGCCACACAGCATGTTCTGTTTTTCCTGGGGCTGGGTGTCTCAATTTAAATGCAGCTAAGATTTGGGCTGTACTCCAAGGATTAAAAAAGAAATCCTGACACACATTTGGCATCGCTTAATTTCCCATCATTTTAATCAGAGCCATTTAAGACAAAGATTTACTCTGAAGTTGGTGGCTTTGTTCTAATCTGTCAGCCTCTAAACAGCTAGCCACTCCAGTTAGTTTATTCTTTGTCTGTATTTATTTTTAAATTTGCACAAAATTATTTAGTAATGATTACAATTAAGAATAGAAACATGCTTATGCTGGAGATTGATGAAGGGAGTTGCTCTAAAGGCTACGTCTACACTGCAGGCTTCTTGCGCAAGAAGCTTTTTGGGAAGAGATCTTGGAAAAGTGATGCGCTTTTGCGCAAAAGAGTGTCCAGACTACATAGACACTTTCTCTCAAGAAACTCTGATTGCCATTAACAGAATGGCCACCAGGGCACCTTTGCTTCTTTCAATAGGCTATTTTTGTACAAAAAAACCCTGTTTCTCATCCACACACACCTTTTTGTGCAATAACTCTTGTGCAAAAAGGAGTTATTCCTCATAGAAAGAGGAATACTTATATCGCAAAAACCCTCTCTTCTGTCAATTCACTGTAGATTTTCTTGCGCAAAAACGCACTTGAGGTGTGGATGCGCTGCGAGTTTTTGCGCAAAAATTTTGCAGTGTAGACATAGCTTCAGGATACAGCTACACTGTGTGGGGGGTGGGGGCAGTTCGGAAGAGGTATGCAAATAGCGCTCGCATTTCCATACCTTCTTCGTTATTTTTCCCAGAAGAGGCTTTTCCCTCATTTGGCCCCGTCTACACAGGGCCAAATGTCAGAAAAACACCCTCTTCTGAAAGCCCCCTTCTTCCTTGTAAAAACCTCTTCCGGGGAAAAAAATGGAAGAAGGTATCACATGCAAGCACTATTTGCGTACCTCTTCCGGAAAAAACCCCACAGTCTAGACATACCCTGAAATATTATGAAGTCTTTCTCCAGGAATCTACTGCATTCTTTCCCTATCAATTTCTGTCTCGGCGATGGAAGCTAAATATAATTTCCTTGAAAAGCTACTGTCTTCCAAAAGCTTGGCATTCAGAGCTAGTATGCTGCAGTCCATTGTCAGTGGTCTTTCTTCCAGAATACCAAAGGAGAGAAGGTACCTTATCTTTCTTTGACCTCTGGACTTGTGAATCCTGTAAGAAACTTTCAACGAAAGTATAAAAATGCCAAGTCAGTTAGTCAATGGCTACTTTTCTTAACACTGACCCATTCTATTCTTTCCAAAGCCAAATGAGTGACAATGTGAGTAGGACAGGTAATTTCAATTGTTTCTCTCTAATCATTTAGAAGACTTGCATGATTCCAAACTGCTTTTTATGAGGCCCATCTCAGCACTCACGGGTTCTCTCCAGGAGGTTATTTGCATTGGTCACATAATATCAAGGTAGTCAGATATGCACCTGGCCACTGTAGCTAGTACATGCTTTGAACAGACTCAAGTGACTTATGTCACCACAGGTTATTTTATTTCTTCATTTTAGACATAGGGGTCAGTTCCTTAAAATCACTTTGTCACCTTTGACTTGATTCCCTGATTTTAAATTTGGCCACAGAGTGAAAAGCTGGGGACTACAGACCAGATTCTTATTTAGGTCCAAGTTCTGCCCAGTAGCAGTGAGAGGTCAACCTCTCACTAAGGAAAAGCTCTAACCTACTTCCCACAGCTGACCCTTGGGATGAGGTAATGGCTGGCATAGGAGGTATCTACCTTGTCTCTGACAGCTTTTTCACTGAGATATTATTGGTTCTTGGGAATTCTCTTTTGGTTATTATGGCAATTTGCCATCTACTGCACAAAGAGGAGATAGCAGACTGCAGAATACAGCCCTACCAGCGTATGCTGGTTCATTAACTGCATCTTGAAAACAGATTTCAGGAAACAGATACCATTTGCTTTAAGAGCTTCTCTACATGGTGACTTAGAGTGTGGCAAGCCAGGGTGTGAATCTACAGCATAGTAGCCTGACAGCACAAAGTGAGTCCACATGGTGACTTAATGCATATCTCCCTGCTTCTTTTTCCTTCAACAACCATGGCTCCCAATCTCCTGTATGTCCAGCATGTCCTCCCATTGGCTGTGCAGACTCCCTCTTTCCTGTTTTCTCCCTTGCCATGACTATCACATTGCTGTCCTGAAAACCCAAAGAAAAAGCTCCCATGGGGGGGAAAAGAAGCACCATTGCAAATGCCTCTGGGTTCCTACACTGCTTTTGCAGGATGACTTGCCTTTTCATAGCCCAGACATGGCATGTCTACACTAGGAAATTATTTCAAAATTTTGAATAATAAATAATTAATAATTAATAAATAATGTTGAATAACAAATAATGAATAGTAAAAAATAATAAATAAATTATCATTTATTTTGAAATAATAACTCCCTAAATAATAATTTTAAAATAGTGTGGCCCCACTATAGGGAAGCCTCAAAATTAGTCTGAGGCAGGCTCCATTAATGTGGACATGCTACCTTGACTTACAGCCCCAGGAAGCACTGGGGAGTAATTACTCTGAGTGACTCTGGGGAGTAGTTATTTCAAAACAGCAGGACCGGAGCGTCCACACTAATGCTATTTCTAAATAACTATTTCAGAATTAGCATTATTCCTCATGGAAAGCAGGAGTTATTTCGAAATAACCAGCTCCCTATTTCAAAATAACAGGTGTGGTAGTGTGGACCAGTGCTCAGTGTTTTCTGAAAGTTCCGCAGTTCAAAGATGGTCTCGCATGTGTCCTTCCCTAATGACACTAAAGACATAGTGCCTGTTCATTAAGGGCCCTTTTAATGGCTTCCCCACTTTCTCTGGGCTGCTGCACTGCCATTGACAGATTACATTCCCTGTTGGAATGAACACATCCTTGTAAAAAAATATTGCATAGATTATAGAGCAGACTTGGCCTTCACTGGTTACTCAGTTAAGGTCTCCAGCCTTATTCAACTGCAGAGATGTGAACTTGGACCTTTCCTTTCCCCCCAAAAATGAGTCAGTTTCTGACAGCTGTTAAAGAATCAGAGAAAGTGTCACTTTTTTCTAACACTGAACAAAGTTTACTAGGATAAGAAAAACAGCCTTAACCCTAGATTCTGCTTAGTTCCTTCTTCAGCCCCTCTTCCCTGACTGGTGAGGAGGAGGGAGACAGAGATCCATCCTCACATAAGAAAGGGGGGAAATTAACCAAATTTGTTACCTTTCCCCCAAAAACGTTTTTGCTAAGAAAAAAAATCTCATAAAGCATTTACATGTGCAGGAATTTCTCAACTCCTTAGTGAACTTAATTAAACCTGCCCCCATCTTGCAAACTCTATACACAAAGACCCTCCCTAAACATCCCAGGTGGATGGGGAGACATCAAGAAGCTGCTCTCCGTCTCCCCAAACAGCTAAGAAGCAGCTATAGGAACTCTTATTTAAATTTTAATTTCATGGAGGTCTGCGACAAACAAACAAAATCATTATTTGGTACAATATATGCAAACATGCTGTCAAATGCTGCTGAATTTCAGATTTCAAAGCACGTAGGTTCTTGTGCTGCTTGTCACATAATCTAGTCTCAAATAAAGGCATCAGTAATTTTGACTTGATTACACTATAATTATTCAAATATATTTAATTTTATGCTCTGGACTAATTTCCATATCCGTTGTTATCATTAAAAGAGATTGTTATAGATAATGTACCTAAAGTAGTTTTCCTAATTGAAAAATGCAATTCTTGAACAATAGCTGTTGTAACAACAGCAATCCAGTTTAAAGGCTACTTTGGTAATGTAACTGTAATTATTACAAACAAACTGTGGAAAGCCACAATAATAGGAGAACAGAAAGACAAGCTGTAGACAGCTAACACTGTCCTCCCCAGCCCCCTCACTATTTTCTCACTATGAGCCAATAGGCAGTGCTGGAACTTTGCCAGAGTGGCTCATGAAGTAGACTTGGTGTTTTATATAAACTATGTCTCCAGGGCTATAGCACAAGAGGCCTTGGTCTAATTGTCTATTGTGCGGCTGCACTTCATTGAAGATGGACTCCCAGCTGGCCCTCCCATCAATCAGTGACAGGGAGCACTGCCCTGCATCCTGATGCAACATTTCCTCCTCTCTCTAAAGAAGTGCTGTGTGTGCAGCTAAGCTATTTCAAATGCGCACTGCAGCAGGACAGACAGATGGACAATAGAGAGCTAAGTGGAACAACTCACAAGAGAAAGGGCAAATAGGTTAAGGGGGAGAAAGGTGGGGGGAAGAACCACAATGGGGATTTAAGAGAAGACAGACAACCTCGAGACAACAGAGAATGGGAGGGGGCAAAGGTAATTTAGTAGAGGAGGGCAGAAACAATGGAAGAGAACGGGCAAAAAGAGGAGAAAAGGAGACAGGAGAAGGGGAGAAATAAACATGGGAAAGGGAAGCAAATAGGAAAGGGGAAAAATCAAAAAGAGGCAGAACTACAAGAAAAGAGCAGACCCATCCCAGCCAAAACAGCACATCACCAGCATCACTGTGTCTAGGAAAGAGATTCAGGCACCCGGTGCCAGAGTGCAAGAGATGATGGACACACCTGGATCAGCTGACAAAAGCAAGAGAATCATAGAAAATTATCATAGGTGTGGGAGATACCTGCAGCACCCCTAGGTTTTGCACCCAATTTCTCCACACCCAGGGGCCAGTCTCTCTGCAGGATCTGCCAACCCACGGGATCCTGCTGCCTGCTGTCCCCACAGGCTCTGAAGCCTGCCATCCCCAGGATCCAGGTCGCTGGCCCTGGGGACCCCATTGCCACTTAGGGTCCTTCTGCTGGGCCAGGCTCCACTGCTGCCTCCAGCCATGGCTAGGTTGCCAACTCTCCCAAACTGGACGCCATTTGTGGCAAGCTTAGGTGTGACCACAGCCTGGGGAGGTGAGGAGCATGAACAGGTGGGGGAATGCAACTCAGCTCCCCACCCTACAATAGTTCCAGCGCCGCTGAAGATTAGGGTTGGCAGAGACCTCAGGAAGTCAACTAGTCCAATCCCCTCCTCAAAGCGGGACCAACCCCAACTAAATCTAACTGAATAAAACAAATTGAATAAAATATGATGAAAATGAATGAGGGCAGGTAATTGGACTTCCTTGATATTTAGACTGTAAGGTTTTTATGGAAAGGGCTGTCTTTTTATTGTATTCATATACACGGTTCAGCACGCAAGGACAGAAACCTGACTGCAGTCTCTGAGCACTACTGAAAACAAATACAGTAATACAAGTAAACGATTTCATATTACATCTGAACAACTTATTTGGGGAACTAATTCCTGTATTTCCTCAACTTGCTACATAAGACCGCCAGCAAATCTAACTGCTTCCCTTAACAGTTTTTTTCCTATCATCTCACTTTTCCCCTTCCATGTTCCTGTCTGAATTATGGACCAATTAGTACACTTCCCCACTTCGGCTGCAGAAACCCTCTTTGTTTATCTCAGTGATGGAACTGGATGTGTGTTGTGCTGAATTTGTAATGAACACCCTTCCACTGGCACTCAGCGTTACCTTTTCAATAGCAAATATTCTGCATAGGGAACGGTTTTGATTCATCATCAGGCCAAAGGACTATTGGCAAGAACCATCATCTACCATGGATTCTGGAGCTTCTGGTGACTGTGCTACAATGGAAAGATCTCTGTTTTATATCTGACTTTTAGGTTCCCTCAGAAAAAAAGTGAACACTCCCTCCAGTCATTTTTACCCCTAGCTTATACTTTAGAAGAAACATGGATCAAGTCCAGAGGGGCCTGCTCAGTCCTCCTTCATTTATTTGACAAAGCACAGTAGCAGTAGCCAAGGTTTGGCCCCAACTATGGACTGCAAGGCAAGTGCATGTTGACCCAATATGGCTTAAAGTTCATCGTTGCACTTCACTGAGAGGGGTTTCTCTCTGTGGAGCCCAGCTCCCCAGCATTATGTTGTGCCTCTTCTAATTTATGTGGTCCTGAAATGGCTTTGGGAACAAACATGGAGCCAAGGTCAGCACAGTGCAGGACATGTCGGCCACTTCTCTTTTCCTCTGGCCACATGTTATTTCCCTGCTATGCCAGGAACAGGGAGTGTATGTTTCAAGAGCCTGGATGCTTAGGGTTGCCAGGTGTCCGGTTTTCACCTGGATTGTCCATTATTTGGGTACCCTGTCCGGTAAAAAAACCAGAAAATACCGGACATGTGAAATGTCCAGTATTTCCTGTTTCCCTTGAACGGAAGCCTGGCGGGGACAATTTTCCCCTGCCGCGTCTGGCGGGGGCAGGGGAGTAAGGAGCGTGGGGCCATTTAAAGGCACAGCACCTTTTTTTTTCCTCAATAACTTTGGTCTCCCCCCCAAAGTTTTTTTTTTTTTGCTCAACAGAATTTTTTCCCAGTGGTTATTTTTTTTGGAGAGGGGGGTGTTCGGTATTTTTTGTTAAACCATCTGGCAATCCTATGGATGCTGGTGCTTCACGCCTGGACAATCCCTTCTACTAGAGTGATTCTTAATTTAGATGGGATTATGCAGATGATGTGGCACAAAGCAGCCATCCTGCACTACAGAATCTGGCCAACTGGCCATTCTTCTTTATTCAATTAGTTTGTCTAAGAAAGGAGTAAATAGGGACTGCAGGCTTTGGTCCTTTATATTTAAACTCTAAGAATTCAGGCACCTCACACTAAGAGTGGTAATTTAGAGGCTTTCTGTTCAAAAGCTACAGACAAGACTAGTCAAATTGACTTGTCCTTGTTTTCCCCTGAAATAAAATCAATTCCCAAATCTCTCATTCTTAATTATTTTCACCACTTTTTGGCTGGGCCAAACCTGAGTGATGCTGTAATCCCCTAGGCCAGGTTGCAAAGCCACTCACTCTAGTTTAGCTTGACCGCCTCTTGTCTGGACAGAGGATGCACACAGGGTCACAGCACCACTCAGATCTGGAGCGGGGGGTGTGAATAGAGGGGCTCTTTGGCACATGTGCCCCCACACACACTTTAAACAGCGCCGGAGACCCTACACACTGAACACACACTCCTTGTCCTCAGAGACCCCTTTTTGTTGCTGGAGGGCTAAAGTATTTTCAATTAACTGTATTTCAGATTCTTGCATTCAAACAACTTCTTTTGCACATAATAATAAGCTCGTTGCTGCCTTTTGTAGTTTTGCTCCCAAAAATCACTAGCACCCTTTTTGTTTCCCAGAAGTATTTTATTTACAACTGTTACATTGCTGGGGAAATTCCTAATGGTGAATAATGTAACGTGCTTTGCTGCAACACATTATTCGGCTATGAGAAATACCTAACACAGGATTACCAGAATATCTTTTCTGACCTAAACACTTGTACATTTATCTTCCTATAGCACCTTGCACAGTGGGTATGTCTACATGGAAATTAAACACCCACAGCTGTTCCATGTAAACTGGCTCAGGCTACGGGGTTGTTTAATTGTGATGCAGATCTTTCAGCTGTCTCCAAAAGCAAATACATAGAAGAAAACTAACTGAGATTGATCCCTCCAGCCTCCTAACTATTTGTGTTGCTCTTCTCTGACCTCCCTCTATGTTATTAATAGCTTTCTTGGGATGAAGTGCCCAGAAGTGAACACAACACTTCAGGTACAACTTCATAAAAAATATACGGAGAGTATCCTCTTTATCTTTTACATAAGGGACCTATTCTAAAGGGAATGGAATGATTCTCATTGGCTCCAGTGGGTTTTGGATCAGACCAACTTCATGTCTACCCATATGTATATGTAACCCCCCTTTTTCCTCCCTGGGTTACTCGGGAGCAGGTCACACTCACAGGTGTGCCTGGGCGCCTGATGGTTTTAACCCAAAAGGAGATCCTGAGCGCCCCAGTGGTGATGGTGTTTAGTTGGGGAAAACCCTATCCACCCCCTTGCTCGTAATGAATGTATAATGGCGGTGCGTCCACCTGGCTGGCCTTGTACACACTTACTTGTGTGCCTTGAGTGCCTCCAGGAATATACTCATTCCAGCTATAATCTGGATCTAATTCCAGAACAACACTACAAATCATATACATCTAATAGATTACATTAAAATAAACAATCTTTACTTAACTTAAATAAACAGGGTTTAACAGATTAACAATGAATAGCATTAACAAAGTGCACAACAATAATTGGAACTTATATACCTAGCAGTTACACTGCCAATATTGATCCCACCCCAGAGTGTGCACACCCCTTGATGCAGAGTCCCAGACTCTTGCTTGCGTGGGTGCGCTTGAAGAACTGCAGCTGTAGTGGAGGTTCTCTGCAGGCAGTGTGTATGTGGGTCCAAGCTAGGCAGCAGCTCTGTCCCAGGCAGCACTTTCCCCAAAAGGCCCAATTACTTACAGCCTCATGCTGTGCCTATCAGAAGCAGCCTGCTAGATCCCAGTTCCACAGGCATCTAATCCCAGTCTGTAGCTGCACTCCAACAGCCCCTGGACTGGATCAAACTCCTCCACAGCAGCCTGGCTCCCCTTCTCTTCCAAACTCCAAGTGCAGAGTCGCAGACTGCTAGGCCTCTCTTCTCATGCACATGGAGAGACTCTCAATCTCCCACACAAGGGTCACTTCCTTCCTGTTTTTCCCAAGGGCTCATGGGAATGGTAGTCTGTGAGGCTGGATTGCAGCACACAGGGTCTTTCCAGAAAATAAGCAGAGGCACCTTTAGTAAGGGGACTACATATATATTCCTGCTTGTTGGTTTCTGGGTAAAGTTCTTCATTTTGATTTATAAAGTCTTAAATGGTTGGCATGTGACACACCTTACTCTCCATGCAGTACTACTGCAGGTGACGTCAGTGGAGATATTTGAGCTTATTTTAAAAGAGAGGGAGCTGCCCGCAGGATGTCCTTTATGAGAGGTCTATGACTTTGCTTTGAAATAAACTACATATTTTACCTGGAGAGCATGCTGCAAAGACATCTATTTTCATGGGCTCTGCAAGAAGGAGAAGGCACCCAAGGTTTGTATTTAAAGGAGAATGAGTTCTTTTCTTTGCTTAACTAAAGGGATGAGATGGGACTGCTGGTTTATGTCCAGCTTCTGCAAGAAATGTCTGTTTAATAGATATATGCCTCACTAGGCATGGAATAGGCACTTTTAATTTTCTTATTATAAATCCAAACAAATAAATAGGCAGCATGAAATTGCATTGGCCTTTTATGTTATCTTATCACATTGCAAACTCATATGGAATGGTTCACACATTCTCAAACCACAGGCCTCTTGCAGCAAACTGCTTTCCCAGTTTGATTACTAGACTCTGATTACTAATCTCTAATTTCATGTCTATACTTTAACTTACCAAGGTCCCATTACATTATTCTGTCCTCTCCCCTGTTTACCACAGATTTTAAGGTAGCATCTTTTGGAAATGAATTGTGCTGCTTATTCCCTTTCTAGCCCATTAACATTAATTCCAGATGCACTCTCCTTGATACATCTCAACTCCACCCATTGTCATTACCTTTGTTGTGTGGTTAGCCAATTATCAAACCATATAATAATATCTGGAAGCAGAATGTATAAGAAATGAAGGAGGGCAAGCCAGCGAGGGGTTCTACCCCCCTGAGCAAAGGGCTAAATTTGGTATCCAATTTCTATTCTTGGAGTAGTCAATGGCTCAGAGTGTTGCTTTGGGTGAACCATCAAGTTCTCCAACCACACATGACTCATGATAGCACTTGGGGGTGCACCACCACCACCCTGTGCCTCTGTCAAAATTTTAAGTGCTGACTGGGGTGCCCCCTCATGCCCCTCCCTGTTCCTCTGGGTGATCCTCCCTATACCCTCTCCCTGCAAGCACCATTTGCCTATGTCTCCATCCCTGTACTAGGAGAATGGGGGGCATGGATCCATGTGCATGTTGCACTCCATCACTACCCGACCTGGGCCAGGTAAGCTAACCATGCGACAGCAGGTAAAATTTAGTGATGAGGCACACTAAGAAGAAGAATATGGGAATTAAGGATGTAAAATCCTGGTTAATTGGTTCAACAGATAAATGTAGTACTGCCACTATGTTTAACCAATTAAAGGGGCGATAAGAAGGGGAAACACTCCAGCAGGGATGAAGTGCCCCCCAACCGCCCACTGGGATCAGGCTAGTGTGGCCTCCACTGCATGCAGGGGCTGCTCCCAGACCCATGCAGGGGCTGCTGCAATGGCTCCTTGCCCCACCCCCATTGGGGCTTCCACAGCCACCCCTGATGGTCTCCATGAGGGGGCTGCAGGCTGCCAGAAGGCTTGGTGGGGCTGGAGCAGCCCTCCGCCCATGGCTGGGCCATGGGCAGAGGGCTGCTCATGGGTACCGGTTAACAGTTAACTGGTAAGCATCACCCATTAAGGTGGTGCTTACTGGGTAACCATTTAACCGGTTACCCTTTAACATACCTAATGGAAATAATCATTCTTAATCAATATGAGACTTAACTGGCTAATGTTTGAAAAGTACATTGAGATCCTTGGATAGAAAGTGCTACAACACTAATAATAAATCTTGTTTCCTTTTTATCTGAATCTCTCCTTGCTCAAGTTTATGATATGCCTTTATCTTTAGCCTGAAAAGAATTATTCCAAGCTCACTATATACTTTGTTTAGTTTTCTGGGTACTATGATTTGGTCTCTATAGTAGTCTCTGGTTTTCTGGAGTAAAATTATTCCTCTCAATGACTATTGCTTCTGGACTCTTTCCAACACTACAATGCCCTTTCTTCAACCTGGTAACCAAAACTGTACACGTTAGTAAAAAAAAAGAGAGCGAGAGCTCTAACAAGAGCCTTATGTGATGGGATCAGTAATCAATAGTTTCTTTCCTTCTGACTGATTCCTGTGCTTATGTAGCTTGACACGCTTGCTGTCCCTACGAGAAATAGCTGCATTGTTCTTATTGGGCCAGATACTGAGCTGGCATAAATAAGCCTACAATTCCTCTGAAGGCAATAAAGAGGTGTCCATTAAACATCAGTTGAGGATTTGTATATTCACAGAGGCTAGGTCTACACTCATAGGTAATGTCAAATGAAGATACACAACTCCAGCTGCATTAATTACTTTGCATTTCCCAATGGTCCCCATAGTGGGAGGCTGAGGGGAGCAAATGCTCCTGTCAGCTTCTCTTAGTGCTAACACAAGCAGGAGTACTGGCAGATGGCAGGGGCACCCTCTGAGTTCAATTTAGCAAGTCTTAACTAGACTCACTAAATCAAACTCCGGAAGGTCGATCACAGCAGCAGCGATCTTCAATTTAGTGTAGACATGGCCAGAGACTCAGGCCAGAAGGGACCATTAAATCATCTAGTCTGACCTCCTGTGTATAGCAGGCCACCAACACCACCCAAATGCTAAACCCAGCAATCAAAAGTAGACCAAAGTGTTGCAATTTTCAGGGAACTTTTTCATCAGAAGAAACACTTTTTCTTCAATTTCTATGTGAAATTGATTGGTCTGGTCTATGAGCCTGAGACTGTGCACAGAACTCTCCCTGAAATCAACTGGGGATGCAAGCCCTACAAAAGCATGATGCCACAAATACAACATGAAGCAAATTAAGAAATTAACTTGTAAATCTAGTCAACACAAACAAAATCAACTCTCAGAAACAAAGATCCTGTTTCAAAGCAAATATCACCTTTTTTATTGGAAAGTAAAAACACTGACATTTAGCATCCTTCCTTCAGAGTAAAATATTACACATGAGTGAAGACAGAAGGAAATTTTGAAGGACAAGAAAATGTTCCTCTCTGAAAAACTTGAAACCCCTGTTAAAAAAAAACATTGCTCAGATTACCAACAGCCCTAGTGGCTTTTCAAGTCAAGAGCATTGGTCTACAGTTCTTCCTGAAACAAGCCACAAGCTAGAAGAATATTTTAAAATAGCTGACCAGGGAGCCAGATGTACCAAAGCAGCAAATAAAGACCTGGCACAAGATCCCCTTTTCTTTAGAGAGCTTGATCTCATTTGGTGTCATGCTCAGCGATGCTTACTCATGTTGAATAGTCCTGATGCAGATGAACAGCCCACTAGCATCACTGTTCATCCTGGGCTTCCATTAATCTACTCATGTGAGTAAAGATGACAATAACTTTAGTTTTCTGCGGAGTACAAGAATAGGGGAGTACTCATAGATAATACTTTCCCGAGTTTTGCATGGAATGTAGACACAGGTGCCTACAATGAAAGACACTTTTTTCCTGTGAAAAACTGCTTATTATCCTAGGAATAAAACAAACTTATACTGACACAAAATATGAGTAGGGGACAGTAAATTAGTATAACCCCTTCCCTAAACTGCAATAGCCACACAGTGGTCAGCAGCATTGATCCCAGGAAAAACAATGCCTTATTGAAGCAAGCAGAACACAAGTGAGAGAAATGCAGAGCAGAATCCTTTATAAAAACATCATGCCCATGCTAAATTCCTTCACAGGAGCCTACAATGATAAGCACATTCAAAAATTCTTCAGACAGAAATAAGTTTCCTATTTTTCCTCAATTGACAGGAAACCATGATTTGTGGCTGCTTTTTAAAAAAAATGTGTAAACATGGACTAATACAGCTTTATTCAGCTAAGAATTTAGCTAAACTGGAACAACTGTTTAGAAAGCACTTTTCAACGACAAGAAAGAATTCATCAGTTTGAGGAATGTTCTTGGAAGTAGGCTCACTCCCTCACTTCATTGTTTTAAAGCCAACTTCTGAGGTAAAATTTGCATCTACGATATGGTCTGAAGTGAAGACCAAACAATCCTTAGCAAGATCCCGAGTCCCTCCCAGCTGGCCCAAGAGAATTCCACATTGAGCAAGTTGTTGTCAGTTCTTTAGAGGCATAGCAATTAACAATAATTTTTACTATGCAATATTTACAACTGTAATAATAAGAGCCAACAAAAAGAACAATAATAATATGAAACACTTTGATGAAACAAAGGAACAAATTGTTTCTGAAATGGAACATAAAGGAAGTTAATATGTGAAGAGTGTAATACACTAGACTAGAGTCTACTTCTATAAGAAAAGGCTGGATGAGATTGGAGGAAAAACAGCTTCAAATGTCTGCGCATCATCAGAAATTAAGGGCAGGATTAAATAGGTTCCTATGCTACTTTGAAACCAAACAAAGAAATTACTGACTTTACTAGACAAAAACTACACAATCCAACACACTCCAAATCCATTGGCACATCAGAAGCCCCCTCCTTACTCCTGAAATGTTATCACACTTGACATATACACAATATCCTACCACAGGACTGGCAATAGACTTTACTGGGCCCTGGACAAGGTGCAGGTGGACAGGGATTGGCTTCATGCCCTCCCCCCCGAAGGGACAGGGCTGCGGGCTATTCTTTCCAGGACCTGGTGCTCCGACTGCTGCCACAGTAGCAATAGTGGTGTCCCAGAGCCCAGGGCTCTTTTAAATCACCAGACCCCAGAGCAGTTGCTTTCTTGGGTCACGCACCTCCCATCTCCCCTTCAACAGCCCTGTCCCACCACCATGCATCTGTAAAGGCCAACATGTCAGTGTTACCCAGACCTCATAGAGGACTTCTGTATCATCGCACATGCATTAAACAGGAAAGTATGGGAGGACTCCAGCACATACTTGGCCTCAGAATGCCACTTTGACACTAGGTGGGCCCACACGTGAGCCTCTAGCCCCAAAGAAAAGCACAAGAGGGAAAGAGAAAGAACCACCAACTAAGGCCACAAAGCACAATCTGTTCATTTTTTAATTGCCATTTGTATTAACATTTTCATTTCTCTGCACTTGTTAAATGAAGTGAGATGGAACGGAGAGCAGCCCAGTGTTTATGGCTGGTGGCTGTGCTGAGGAATGGCAGAAGGTGTGGGGGAGGGGGGGCATGAGGATGATGTTATTTCTGTTGTCACTTAAGGCCTGATCCTGTCCAGGTTAGGAGCACTCCTCCATGGGAGCTGAGGACATTCAAGCAGGAACTGTCCTTTCCAAGGACACTAGCTGCATACACAGACTGTGGCCTCCAATCACACACCTGCTGATGCAAACTGGTGCTTTTGAAAATGTAGCCTGATGTATCACTTCACATCATGACAGAACTCTGCTGAATATTCTGTGTTTGTTTCACACGCAGAATTGCCACCGGGAATTACTCAAATAGCACAAATGCAGAGTAGAATGCAGCAGAGATCTGCACAATAAAGACAGGGAGTTGGCATGCCATTGGAAAGGAGAAACTTACCTGCTTGCTTCCTTGATGTCAGCTGAGTATGTTTCTAAGGATGCTGTTGCTTAATTATATCAGCACTCCAGGCACAGAGAATGAGTTACACATGGATTTTAAAAATCAAGCAGGTGATTCCTACCGTCACTTCAAGATCCAACCTTATTTTGATTAAATATTTGTTCTTTTCTCTAAATATCATACTGCACCAATTTCATAATAGTTATTTCTCTGTTATAATGGGAACAGCATGCTTTATGTACCAGTGTGTTCTGCTGTTATTTTATTCAGTTTCTTATAACATGCTCATCAGCCTGGGATCTAACCACCTAGGAGAAGACAGAGTCTTAAGTCTGAACCCCTCTGACCATTTAGCCACGCTAACACTGGAAAAGTGCAATGCTGTGGGTCAGATAAAGGAAAGGCCTCTATCCCAAAGGGATTACAGACATCTCTGAAACCCACACAAAGTGAATTAATGGCTTCATAATTAGGGACCTACCAAAATCACGGTCCAGTCTGATCAATGTCATGATCATAGGATTTTTAAAATAGTAAATTTCATGATTCCAGCTATTTAAATCTGAAATGTCATGGTATTCTAAAGGTAGGGGGTTCTGAGTCAAAGAGAAGTTGTGGGGGGTGGGGGTCACAAGTTTATTGTAGGGGGGGGTGCAATACTGCTAACCTTTACTTCTGCACTGCTGCTGGCTATGGCACTGCCTTCAGAGCTGGGCAGCTGGAGAGCAGTGGGTGGTAGCCAGGAGCCCAGCTCTGAAGGCAGAACTACTGCCAGAACCACTGCAGAAGGATGGCATGGTATCGTATTGCCTCCCTTACCTCCAAACTGCTGCTGGCAGAGTGCTGCCTTCAGAGCTGGGCTCCTGTCCAACAGCTGCCCCTCTCTGGCTGCCCAGCTCTAAAGACAGTGCAGAAGTAAGGGTGACAATACCATGACCCCCTTTAAATAACTTTATGACCCTCCTGCAGCCTTCCTTTGGGTCAGGACCCCCAATTTGAGAAACACTGATCTCCCCCATGAAATCTGTATAGTATAGGCTGAGTAAAAGCACACAAATGATCAGATTTCCTGGGGGAGACCAGATTTCACAGACTGTGGCATGTTTTTCCATAGCCATTAATTTGGTTTGGCCCTATTCATAATACACTTGAACTTCATACTCTGTGTGTCCCTAATTCGGGAATACCTGTGGTACGGAGAAGGAAGTGGCTCTTCATGGCCCCCCAGGAGCAGGGTACCTACTAAGCACCCCACCCCTTTCCCTCTTACACACAGATCCCGCAGCACCCTCCCTGGCCTAGCAAACTCTTTAATCGGGCATACCCTGTTCCCCTGGGTCGCTGAATTGAAGAGGTTCAAGTGAATCAGGAAAATGCTAGTTTCCCCGCCTCTTGCCTTCCCAGTATATTTTGTCTACTTTCTCTCTCCTTCTATTGTGAACTATTCGTGACAAATGATGTTTTACAGGGGGTGAGTACACTGTCAGGACTTTAAAAAAATGCATTATTAACAATCATTACTAATTAATCTAATAGATAACTCATTTGCAAGCAATGCAGAGAAGGTTTCTTTGTTACATCCTATGATGAGAGTGTTGAAATTTGGCATGCATCTTGTTAGTCGCCCAATTTGTATTGGAAGATTTTAGTAAAATATTAATTACTACTTCATTATTCAGATTTGTTACCTTGTATTATGCTCAGATTGTGTTGGAGAGAGAAAAGGATTTATAGGCCTTTCTAATTAAGTTTTAAGGTGGGATTCAAAGGAGAAGAGGGTGGAGGTCTGGCATTGTTTCTCGGGGCATAAATGTGGAAGATGACAGTGACACGTAGGTAAGAGTGAAAGGACACAGAGGTGGGAGGGAATGGTGCTAGTCATTAAAATTGGGCAGAGAGAAAGGGAAAAAGATGAGAGCAGAAGAATACCCAGGAACTAAGTTTTGCAGGGCTTTGGAGGCAAAGACAAGAGACCAGTTTCTCACCTGGTACAAATCCACTGAATGGAGCTACATCTATGTACATCAGCTCAGAATCTGGCCAAAAGTACCTACATTTTATGTGGACGCTGATACCTCAGTAGTGAAGGAATTTGAGGAGTTTGTCCCTAGCCCTCTCTTAGAAATGTCTGACACATGAACCATGTAAAATCTGTTATGAGATTTTTAAGGCCTGGGGAAGGATGAAGAGATAGCTCAGACCTTTACTGTTGCTATTGTTTAGCTGGGGACAGTTTTCTGCATCACTGGGTTTAACGTGTAGCAGTGTATTAATGTAAAGACACAAAGGTTACCTTTGCAACAGTGACGTAGTGCAGTTTTCTTTGAAACCAAAAGCATGAGAAGCCTCTTGTTTGTTGGGAGCTTTTCAAGAAAGTTTTGACTTTACAGAAAAACACCCACAAAATCTACTGAAAGATCCTGAAAACTACAACTAATATGGGTTTCAATTTCTGGGACTTGGTCTCCAATAATCTTTACTGAAATGTATTCTTCTGTTTGGATGATCAATAGAGGGCTTGTGTGGCTTTCATGCATTCCCCTCCTGAGGCACGTTTGGCAGCAAGTCTCCCCTTGTTACGGTGGGAGGGGCTAGATAGGGGAGACTTACAGCTGAAGGACTCTCAGGAAGAGTTTCCAGCTCCATCCTAAAGCAGCCTCTCCCTCCTCTTTCCCTGGAGGGGAGGTCTGGCCTAACAGGTCTGTCACATTGGAACTACAGCTGTGAAGGGTAAAAGCCTCCCCGGGAGGTTGTGGGAATGTTGAAGATGCACAATACAGCACTATTGTGGAGAGCCCAGGTTGTAGGTGATGAGGCAGCAGCGTTTACAGACTAGGCTCCTCCCTTGATCTGCTGGTCCCCATTACTCCAGTCTCCCCTCCAGCCCCCTTATTCCTCAGTACTCTCACAGCTCCTCTCAAGGCCCTCATTTTCCCCAAAGAGCCTCTTCTCTCCTTCATGCCTCTCCAAGCTCCCCACTTCCTACCTCCTGCTGGCCAGCCCGTATCTTTGGCTCACCAGAGTCTCTAAGGTGAGCTGATCCAGCGAGAGCAGAAGGAAGGTTGAAGCAAAAGTAGCTGCAGAAGCCTGGCAGATCATCTTGGCGACTCTCAGTCCAGTTGTGGCTAGTAAGAGGAATAACACTTTAAGGGCACGGTGGCTGCTTTGAGCCCTGCCAGTGATGCAAGAGAGCTGTAAACCCAGTTAAGGTGGCCAGTACAGCCACACTGATAGCTGCTTTGTGTTGCCAGAATGGCCCAAAGCAGTGGAAAGGAGGAGTTTGTGAGGACGGTGGATATTTACCTAGAAGAGCTGAAAGAAATATTAGGAAACATCAAAATTTCACAACAAACATTTTAAAACCTTCCCTCTATAAAAAGTTAGCTAATATTTACTTTAAAAATTATAATGCCAATTCAATTGTCCTCTGAAGAGTTATTATGGAAAAACTGAAGACAAAATCCAATAATTAAAGTATGAAACAAAGGATTTTATTACTGCTTGAGAAGTAAATTTCAATGCACCCCAACTTGGGTGTTGTTGCTGATGCCTCCATAATTAACACTAAATCATTCAATTCAAAAGGGAAAATATATAATATAGGTTGAACCTCTCTAGTCTGGCACTCTCTGGTCTGGCAACAACCGTGGTCCAGCATCATTTTAGTTAGCCAAATGTCCACTTATCATGGCTGTGGCCAAGTTTTCTGTGATCCCATAAAGTTTGTTTAAAGCCACCAGTCCTGGCTCTCAGTGTTCTGTGCTGTTAATTAGCTCTAAAGGAAGCCCTTAAATGTCTTTTCAGAGCCCGGTAAGCTTTGGAAGTGTTGGTAATGCTGCTAGACAATATTGATCTCCTGTGGTTTGGCAAATTCTCTGGCTCAGCATCAGTCAGATCCCAAGGGTGCCGGACTAGAGAGGTTCAACCTGTAATGCTAATTTTTCGGATAGTAAGTTAATTGTTTCAGGCTCACAACTTTAACCAAATGGGACAATTTTAAATAAATTCTCTCTCATCTAAAAAAGACTTCAGTCATGTCTGAGCTGATGGTCTCTTACCTATTATAGTGTGGGTTGGCAGCAGCGGGAAGGAGTGTGCATGATGTCCCAGGTTTGGCAGGGTAAACTTAAAATGTTCCATACACATGCAGCATATTACAAAATAATGAGCTTTGTGCACATACTTCCCATGCACTCAACATTTCCTCAACCTTTAAATCAAACAGGCAAATAATCTGATTATATTTATGAAAATACCAGTAGCATTAATGTGAAAGATTGAAAGATACTGACGATTAGTTTAAGATTATTAGATTGCCATCTAAAGCAATGGGTAAATAGCTCAGCTCACTACAGCCTTTCACTTGTTTCAGTCTCCTTGACCATCACTAACCAATTGCTGTTGTGCCTGGCTGGGGTTCTTCACACCGGTTGTAAAATGGCAAGTTTCTTTTGTCTCCATGCAATGAGTAGGAAGAGGAAAAGAGTCTGCACAATCAAGTTGTCCATAAACTTCCATTTGGCTTAAGCAGCAGTTATATAATGAGTAACTGTGTTCGGTGAGCTGGAAAAAGAGGAACCTCATAACTGATTGTTTAGCTCCTTTACAAGGGAAGGTGCCATGCCCAAATTTCAGAATTGGAGTACTGAAAATTGAGGACTTGTTACTAACCGCAGTGGCCTGAGGACCACAATGTTGCAAGCATGACATTTGTTCAGAAGTGAAACATGGGAGCTGCTAATGTAGGGGCAAGAGACACAAGGGTATATCTCCAAACCCATAACTGAAATGAAGGAGGGAGTAAAGAATTTTGCACATTATATGGCCCATTATTGCACTGTATTGCTGCTTTTACTATTTACTTGTTTAAATATATCTAGAGCTGTGGCTACAATACATACCTGCATGCTGAGGCATTCAGGGAACAAGACACCATGTCTGTAAAAAAATATTCCCAGCTTTTCAAGAGCATTGCATTGATCAGCCATATGCCATGGAGTTTGAATTGGGTTATGACTTGCTTCTAGTGTAAGCAGATGAAGAAGAGAAGGTAATCATGACTTGACTGTTTATTGTGGACCAAATTCTGAAGGATCTACTCAGCTTTCACTCACAGAAGTCAGTGGGAGTTTCTGCTGAGTAAAGATTGAGTAAACACAGCATAAGGGTTTTAGGATGTGGCCCAATAATAGTAATTTTACAAAGGAAAAAAATGTATCCTTTTTTTATAGAAGAAATTTTGATTGGTTCCACAAGAATTCCATCTCTATTGACAATCAAAGATGCTTTATATGTAAGAATCATACATGGAGACAGACAATATCTAGGAAACGCACGATTTTTTCTTCTTTTTTTCATGCATTTTACTTAGAAGGAGCAGGAACCACTAGAATCTCTCTGAAAAAATATCAACTCCCAAGCCTCAATACTAGAAACTTCAGTCACCCTCTAAAACATTCCTCCTAGATTTTCCACCTAGATATGGAAGTTCCTGGACACACCCCGTAATCTACACCGGTTGGCTCACATTTAGGTCCCAGTTCTTAGGCCTTGCAAGAGGATCCCATCCTTTGAGGGCCTTCTTATGTCTCTTCTGATGGGGGATCAAAAGGAAGATAAATGTTCCAAAACTCCCCAAAATAACTAACTTTTCCCCAGCGCCAACTAAAAGGCAACAAGGCCAGCAGTACCTTCTTACTTTGGGACTGTCTGCATGGTGGTTTTCTAGGGATCCTTCTGGCAAAGTAATTGAACTGGGCTCAGTCTGGCACTTCAGAGGTTAAAGTTGAGATTTTCCGGATGGGCATTCCTTCTGCACAGTGGAACCAACAGCCACTGCAGGCCCTGGGGCAAGGTGGGGGGGGGGGCTGGCTGCATACCCCCCAAAGGGGTGGGCCGAGGGTAGTCAGCCCTCAGCGCCACCCAGACCACAGCATTGGCCCTCCCCACCCAGTCCTCAAAGACACACAGAGCAAAGCTCTGGCACTCCTGCGGCGGCAGTTCAAAGGGGCCCAGGGCAGCAGCCACTGCCACAGTATCAGCGATGGTGGCCTGGAGCTCTAGGCCCCTTTGAATAGATTGGCCCTGAGGCAATTGCTCCCTTCGCCTCCCCAGTGGGCCTTCTAGTCATTTTGTCCTCGGAATAATCTCTTCCACACCTGCCAAGTGAGTGCAGTTCCTTCCCTTTTTAAAGGCCTCCACCCTATCACACATGATTGACAGGACTGGAGAGGTGCTGGACATTTCCACCCAAAACGATCATGAGGATGATATAAGAAATGCAAAATTTTTCTGCATAACTCACAAACCTGTCAAGAATGACACAAACAAGTACTGCTGACTAGTGCAGTGGGGTTTACGAACTCCACACTCACGCTGAGACAGGGGACAGGTTGAAGCAGTATTGGGCCAAGAAAGCTCTGTCTGTCAGGTACTACTGAGCGTGCTCCTGGTGAAGAAGTAGTATAAAGAGGGTCTCACCACCCCAGGCAAGGGGAGGAGAGAAGTTATTTCCAGAAGGAGCACTGAGATAGCGGAAGAAGCATTGCAGTAACACAGCCACACTAGTGCAGCTGTAGTGCTTAGTGAAGATACTTCCTATGCCACTGGGAGAGCTTTTCCAGTCAGTGGACATACTCCACCTCCTGAGAGGCAAAAGCTCTGTTGACAGGCTATGAATCTTTACATCCCTCCTTTGAGACATCAGCTGAAGGCTAGGGGGAGACCATGTGCAGGGGCACCACACAGCTACCCGTGTCAGCCCTGAAACTCTGGTGTTTGGAGCGAAGGACTCTCATTAAACTGCAGCCAGGCCCCAGACTAAGTCGTTGGGTGGGCTAGGAAGAGGCCCAGGGGAAGGAGAGCGAAGAGTTGGGCTGACCATAGGCCATCCCATGCTGTCATGCTTTCAGGGTCCCTGGTGACCCAGGAGAGTGGGAAAACCCAGGTCCACCAGCCTACCCCAGGTTCCTCTATGCCTAGTCCTGGGATGGGTAGGACTAGGGCGCTAGTGACAAAGAAGCCAAACCAACTGAACCTCATTTAGGAAGCTCTGGACACAGAGATCTAAAAGAGACCAGAGGAGCAAGGCATTCCCAATAGGACTGCTACTGAACAGGTAACCTGAATAGACACAGTTGCTAAAAATAAAACACGAGAACATATTCCAGGAAGGGGATTGCCACAAGAAAATGACAGGTCTATGGGTATCCCCCATCCCTACCCACTTGTAAGGCCCATGGCATGGTGAGAATGCTTCTGGTGAGGATACCTCTTTCTGAGTAGCTTATCTGGACTGGGCCTCTAAATCAGCCACAAAAGTTTTCTGGAAAACAACAACAAGAGCTACCTTTCCTTCTAGACGCACAAAGCACTCTGCAGTGCTTCCCATTGGAAAGTTAGTGTTTGATCTCAGGACTTGGTTTTGGAGCTTCACATTCATATTTTAGCACTAAGAAGCCAATTGGAGATGCATGGCTGAAAACCAGAAGATAAAGGCAAGCAGTGCTGGTGTTAAATTGAATCTGATTGCATTTCCCTGGGTTTCCCAGAAGCACTTCACCCCCATTAGTGCTCTGTTCAGGAGTTCACAACAGGGAGTTAGAAAACACAACATTTTAAAAGGTTTTAATAAAATATTTATAGAGTGGTTCCAGGATTACAATAAAACGTATTGCCCTTTAGATTGCACCATTGATCTTCATTGTTCTTTGGTTCTATCAGGAATTTTTCATAGTATCAAGGGATAGGCAGAATGATCTAATGGATCTTTTAAATGAAATGGGCACAATTTAGAGGCAAGTCTAAATGTAGCAAGGAATATTTGTTGCACTTAGACTCACACCCACCAACTGGTACATAATTGATATTCCCATCTCTCTACAGATCACCTCTGATTTGCCCCGTCGAATTCAAGGAACTTGTAGGGCTTATCTACAGTTGCAGCGGCTCAGCTGCACCAGTGTAGCTGTAGCACTTAGAGAAGATGCTTCCAATGCCAGTGGGAGAGATTTTCCGATCAGTGGAGATATTCCCCTTTCGAGAGGCAATAGCTCTGTCAAGGGGAGAAACTATATACCATCAGTATAGTGCTGTCTACACTGTGGGTTAGGTCAGTATAACTAAGTCACTCAGGGTGTGGATTTGATGTATGTAGACTTAAGGGAGTCTGAAAATAAGGGAGTCGAAGATACCACCTCATGTATCTGTTCTGTCCCTAATTTCCATGCTTCTGCTGTAAAATTTAGCTGTGATATATGCATGAGTGTACAGGGTAGGATAGCAAGAAGGCACTTGCATTTTTGTATAACTAATCCTTTTTTCCCAGCTCAGAATACTCCTGGTGAGAACTGATGTTGATAATAGGACACTACTGCCCCGTGGGTTGAAAGAGGGGCCAGTACTAAACTCCCATTACTGTATTCCATTAGGAACCAGTTCATTCCATGTATTCAGTGCACCCCCTGGATAGTCAGTTCAGATCGGTGCCCACCCAGATCAAAAAGCAACCTTTCCCAGCATTGTCCTAAAGGACAGCAGGTTCCCTGGAGGGAATGCACTTCTGTGGGTGCAGCCCAGAGTACAGGGGGTTAATCATTGCACTCCTTGCTCCCACATTGGTGAATCAAACCCCATCGTCTTTCCAGGCCTTCCAGTGCCATGATTTCACAAGTATTTATAATACTAAGGTGTTTTTAAAACATCCAAATTGAACTGCATTTGCTTGCAAAAAAAGCACAAATTGTATACATTCATAGTCACTAACATGATTACAGAAAAATCTAATGAAGTCTTCAGAATGATACACTGAGAGCTGAACATGTACAATAATAACTGCACTGCATTGCAACCCAAAGGAAATCTTCTCAAGGCCTCTGTGACTGGGGATGGCCAGAGAGGTTGAAGAGAATGATAAAGTAAATTGCACCATCTGCTGGACATTTCTTCAGACAAGCTGTAAAAACCAACTCATCTTACCCACAAATATCATCATGCCTCTTCTCTGTACCCAGAAGCCAAACACCAGCATGGTGCCGAAATACAGCATATGTGATCTGTTTGAACAATCTGAGAGGAAAACTGTCCCTTTTGCTTTGGGGTTCAGATAGTTGGCACTACCACAACTTAATTTAAAGCTAGAGTTCACCTAAGCAGTCATGCCCAGGTGTTATTCAAGGCTCAGTATGGTGTTGCCCTGTATAGGTAATGATAGGCAAATGGTAGCACATGCTTCCTGGAAACAGCATGGTACAGCAAGAGCCTATATGAGGCCCATTAGCAATTGACCTGTTCATCTTTCTGTTCAGCAGTTGTATTTTATAGAGACTTCTCCCTCACCCCTTAAATCCCCCAAAAGTGTTTCTTTAATTCCTCTTTTAACAGGTTCATGGCTGCTACTCTTAGTGCTGCTTTTGGGTGTCCTTTTGACAGCAGTTATAAGCAAAACTTTGGTTACAAAATTTGAAACCCCTCAAACTCTTCATCTAGTTTTATAAATAGACACAAACATTGCTCAAATGTACCCAAAGTTTTGCTAGAGTTTGCAGGCACTGAGTAGAGATGGGCTCCAAGCACAGACCTGATAAACCTTTAAATGGCTTGGCTCTCAGCAGCTCAAACAATTCTTTTCAAGTACAGCCATCAAGTTCATCTGAAGTGTTTAGTCACCCAGTTTTAAATAAGGCAGAATGGAAACAGACTTTTGTTTTCAACTTGCTTGGCTGTTACAGCATCAGCCCAATACACAAACTCTTAACAGAAATAAGTCGCCAGAGCTCCTCTGACTCTGAAAAATGAATCAATAGGCGCCTGTGCATTTTGTCACCTCTTCATTGCCACAGCTTACATACTTTCCATTGAGGCAGAAAAGAACTTACCACCAAAAGACATCACCCTGTAATTTTAGTTTACCTAGAAGTGCTTCAGCACGACAGTGACAAGTGCTATAAAAACCAGAGGCAGATTAGAGATTGTTGACAAGGGTTTTCTGTAAATTTTTTCTCCCATTTACTTGTTTTCTACCAAACCAGAATCATTTTTCTTGTCCTATTACAGACTATTACAGCAGTTTGTATCTTGTTAAGGGAAAATAAACTCATCTTTCAAAAATTTCCAAATGTAATGCTGGCTGTGAAATCCCATGGGTGGTGACTTAACTGTGAGTGAGAATCCTGGGCAAATGTATTTGTCAAGGAATGTTCACAAACCTGTTTAATCGCTATGGAACCAAAGCTACTTTAAGGCTAAGTCTACACTGGCACTTTTCAGCGCTGTAACTTTCTGGCTTAGGGGTGTGAAAACACACTCACACCCCCAAGCCCAGCAAGTTGCAGAGATGTGAAGTGCTAGGACCCAGGCTCCCAGCACTCATGCCGTGGCCACACTTTCCGTTTAAAGTGCTACCGCAGCTGTACTTTAAACTTTTAACTGTAGTCAAAGCCTAAAATGCCTGACTTATCTTCAGAGTGAAATTTTTATTCCCGTTTTCTTGTTCCTTTTACCTGAGAATGTCTTCTATCCTTTATTTTCTCTGTCCCAATCTCTCTGCTTGTGGTTATTCACTAATGTCCCCTACTAAAATGCCAAATTATCAAATGAACATACAGATTGCAGCAGGAGAGTCAGAGTCAGCCCATGGCCAAAACACCATGGCTGCGTCTAGACTGGCAAGATTTTGCACAAAAGCAGTTGCTTTTGCCAAAATCTTGCCACCTGTCTACACTGGCCTTGAGTATTTGCGCAAGAACACTGACTTTGTAATGTACAAAATCAGTGCTTCTTGCACAAATACTCTGATGCTCCCACTCAGGCATAAGCCCTCTTGCACAAGAATACTTGCGCAAGAGGGCCAGTGTAGACAGGAACGTTAATTTCTTGCAAGAAGAAAGCCCGATGGCTAAAATGGCCATCAACACTCATCTCTTATGCGCAAATACTTTTAACGGAAAAACTTTTCCATTAAAAGTATTTGCGCAAAATCATGCCAGTCTAGACGCAGCCCAAAAAGTATTCACCCAGGTTCTGCACAATGCAAGCTTTCAGTTTAGAGACCTTTCCAGTCCTTACAGTTCCAAAGAAAACTGTAGTGGGGTGACTGCCCCTCTGTGAAAAGGGCAGGGTTAAAACCAGGCATGAGGGAGCCTGCACAAACCCCTCCAATCAGGGAGAGGCTTGTAGGGAGCCAATCAGAAGGCAGTTTGCTGAGGCAGCCGTGCTATAAGGAGCTGCTCAGTAAAGCAGTGGGCAGTTGGATCCTGACTGGTGATGGGGAAGGACTGCTTCCCTGGGAGAAGCACCTTTGGTGGAGTGGTGCTGGAGAGAGGCTCCAGCCTGATACCTGTCAAGCTGTGGGCCTTGACACAAGGGCAAAGAAGGTGCATGGGTCACGGGGGAAGTGGCCCAAGGAACGGGAGCAGACAAAGCGAGTGAAGGAGGGCAGGACAAGGCTGCTGCCAGAGAGTCCCTGAGCCAGGATCCAGAGTAGTGGGCAGACCTGTCCCCCCCCTCCCCCATCCTTGTACTGGACCCAGCCACCAAGGAGCTGTACTGGACCCAGCCACCAAGGCCTTTACAGTCTGCAGCTTGCCCCTGAGGCAAGGGGCTAGACTTTGGGGCTGCAGTTGGCTATGGTGGCAGAGGTAAGGATTGAGGACTGCTGATACTTCCCGTAGGAGGCAGAGTAGAGTGGTGGGCAGTACTGAAGGACAGTGTCCTGAAGAAGACACTGCAGTCCAGGGAGCAACACGGGTCCAGTGCAGGTGGAGCCAGCGGAACTCAGAGTGATGATGGGCTAGACACCAGAAGAGGGCACCCTGCTGAGGAACAGCACTAATTCCCAGAGTAACCATCAGGAGGTGCTGCAGTGGTGAGTTTACCCCAGTTACAAAATTCTTCCAAATAAATACAAATGTACTGGTGACTTAGAGCTTGAAGTACAGGCTCTCAAGGAGATATGAATGTTCCTATTTTATATTAGTGAAATGTTAACTTTGATGTCCATTGGTGATATTTCAGATAACTTAGGTACCTAATTTGCAAATGCTATTACCCAGTTTGTATGCACAACGTTGATAATCGTATATGCAACTAGCTAGATAAAGAGCCAGAAATAGCAGCAGTTTTGCTAGTGCAAGGCAACATTTTGGTTTTCATTGTGAGATGCTGAATAAAAAGTTCTACTTATAGGCCATTTTTCCCTTGCACTCTGCAACTCTCCTAATCATCACCAGGAGAGCTGTTACAAATAGAGATATGTTGTCCTAATTTTGTTGTCTCAGACTATGGATAATAGCTAAAAATATAATTCAGCCTTCCCCACACCTCAGGCATACCCCATTCCAAATAATCTCTTCCAACTAACCTATAGCAACCCATATTCACCTGCATATTCACCTGCAACTCACTTGAAATAGAAACTGGCAGGTGTAGGTTCTTCCTATGGTTGGATTTAAAAACAGGCATGAACCCACATAAATATCATGCTATTTGTTTCAGAACTCAAAATCTCAGATCTTTGGGCTCTGGAATATTCAGATCCATTTTTCATGCCCTCCAGTAATATGGTGACTTACTACTGTGTCAAGATGGGGTGCTATGCCAACCTGACACCATCCCCCCATTATGCCATCACACTCTGTTCTATCTTCACCAAATCCTTGTTATGGCCCAGTTCTGTGGGTGGGTTCTGAAGAGTCTCTGTGTCCTTCAGGGTAATGGAGAGTTGGTCAGCTTCCTCAGCTTTTGCCCTGTTTTTCCCTCTTTGGAGTATTGGCATCTCTAGCAGCTTCTCCCCTGTCTGCTAGCAGAATCCTCTCTGGCAGAGTTTCCCCTCTCAAGGTTCTTAGCCTTTTATCATGCACAGACATTTTCCTGCCTCATAACTGGTTTTGCCCATGAAAGCTCATGGATTCTATATAGTTTGGTTGGTCTCTAAGGGTACATTTAGACAGCAGCACTATTTCAGGATACTTCCGGTATCCCGAAATACCTATTCACGTCTTTGAAACAAGCCCATTATTTCAAAATATAACAGGCTCACTATTCCGACGTCCCTGTAAATCTCTTTCCACACGGAGTAAGGGATGTTTTGGAATCGTGGTTTATTTCAAAATTTGGCGCTGCGTAGATAGCGCCAAATTACGAAATAAGCTATTTTGAAATTAACTCAAAATAAGCTACGCAATTGGCATAACTCAAATTGCACAGCTTATTTCGAGCAAAGGGTGCAGCGTTGACGCAACCTGAAGTGCCATGGGGTCGCTCGTTTTCCCAGTTAGGCAGTAAGTTATCTACTCCCAAGTGAACCCAAGCTGCTTCATTCCCTGTTGTGGAACCTATCAGAAGTAGGCTGTTAAGAGGACCAGTGACCTTCTGACATACCCTGTACACCATCCCTCACACCAGCATCTCTTTCTATGATCATCTCTTTCTATGATCAAGATTGGGTGCCTGCTCATATCTACGTGGGTTCAAGCAGGATGACCCTTTAATCACCACCTCTGGGACTACTGGCCAGTTTCTTCTTTGACCCTATGAGCTACAAAAATCTTTCCATCTTCTAACTCCATTTGAGTGGGGGCTAGTTTTGTTATGTAGCCATATAGGCTAGTGCCAAATCTGCTGCTTCCATGGTCGATAGAGCCTCTGTACACATATCCACTGGCGCTACATCCTGAATCCATACTCTCATACCATCTTCCAGGACACTTGAATCTTTAAATATACTCCACAGTGAGGAGGCCAACTTCTTGGTCAATTGTCACCATGCTTCCTAGTTCAGTGGCCATGCTTGTGTGTTTATCACACTTCTCTGAACCAACATCCTCAGTCCACTCTAGGAAGTGGTGGTTGTCTCAGAAGGATCCTTGTAGCTGGCTGTTGAGGTCATCCCACTGTCCTATGAGTATCTCTAGTTTTGTCATTGCTGTAGCCCCAAGCTGAATACTGCATTCTGGCCCCTCAGACTTATCTGCTGGATCTTCAACATCCAGATCGAGTCCTGGGGGCCTTGTAGAGCTTATGTTCCTTCTGACTCCATAGCGTGCCTGCATCTCAGACACACTGCATAGCCATAGGCAGATTCTGTTGCAGTTTGTTATGAAGCTGCAGGGGTTTCTGTTACTTATCCTTCCTCTGCAATCTTTATATCACTAAGAAGAGTTTCCTTCCTTGCCTATAACATTAGGAAACTTTGCTTTCTCTTCAGTTTTTTAGCAAGCTTATCCAGTTTGACCTGAAGCCAGATGATCTCCAACTGTTTTGCAGTCTCCAAACTCTGCAACTGTTCCTTCTGCAGCCTCTGTTCTTTCTCCAGCTGCTGGCCTGAGAAGGGCTGATATCCACGGTTTGCCCATATGCTTCTTGCCTTGGGGACCACTCCATCCTTGGCCTAGCAGAAAACTTCCATCTTGTGTCCTCAGTCTGTGATTTCAGTGGCTGTCCATCTATAGATGCAGGCATTTGGAGCTTGTCCAGTGCTGGGACCCTATATCTTATCTTCTTGTCGTCTTGCAAGCTGTTCAGTCTGGAAGCACTGTTCAGAGGGCTCCAACATGAGAATGCTGTTGTGGCTATGGAGTGCATTCTGGGGCATCTCATTGTCATTGAGCAGTGTCAACTTCTCAAGTCTTTTCACTTTTACTCAGTCTTCTTGGTCTTGGCAAACTCCCTATCCAAAAGTGCCACATGCTGGAAACTGACAACACTGCTCTGTTCTTCCATGGCCTGGCTGACAGCTGACACTACCTCTACATGTGCTCAAGCTTTTCTTTGGTTGGGGCCTGCATCATCTTCTCATCATCAGATGTGGCTGCCCCATCAAATCCTTCAGCACAGGACTGCCCTTCTCCAGGATGGGCTATCCATCCACCATGTTTTTTCAGCTCCTGTCTCAGCTAGTTGATAATGTCAGCTAGCCATGTTAATCACATCTAAACCTGCGCACCCATTCTGCAGGGTCTGTAGCAGGAGCTAGAGGGCTTGTTCAGGTCTTTTCCATTTCATCTCCCAGAAGATGGTCCTATTGATCAGTCCCTCCTTCCCTGGGAGTCCCTGGTGGCTACTAGCCTGAAACTTCTTGGACTTTGAGTCCCACCACTGTTCTAGCCAGACTACCCTTCTTCTCAAAGTGGGGTGGAGAAATCTTTACTCGGGGGAGCCAACAGACTTATAGGGCCCCTGTGCAAGGGGTGGGAGAGTCCAGCTCTGCACTCCCAAAGAGGGCAGGGCCTCAGATGGAAGGGACAAGACAGGGGCAGCCAGCACTCAGCACTTACTGGACTGCACTATGCTGGCCCCTTCTGCCTCCACCTCCCCACGCCCACACACACACACTAGCAAGCCCTGAAAGCTGCATGGAGCAGACTGTGTGGCACTCCAGCAGTGATTTAAAGGACCCAGGGCTCTGGCTGCTGTGCTCTTGCAGTAGCAGTGGCAGCAGCTGGGGGCATGAGCCCTTTTAAATTGCTGGGCTCCAGCGCAACTGCCCCCGTCCCTCATCAGCAGGCCTGTATACTCAACACCATACTAGCTCCCTCAAGTCTATGTAAGCAGGGGCTGAACTGCTGCTTGCTATCAGCCAGCTAAAAGGAGAGAGCTGCCCTGGGGTGGGTGTGCCCCCTACAATTGTGCAAGATAGTTAACTGTTAACTGCTGATATGTAAATACAGCTCATGCCAGGATGGGGAGGAATACGAGGTGTGGCTATGTAAATCCAATTCAGCCAGGGCTGATGGAGGATCAGTGTTGGAATGGAATGTGGTGTATTGTAAATAATTTGGGGCTGTTGTGGGGGTCACAAATCATGCTACCCCTAAATGTGGGAACTGTAAAACATGCCACCAGTGCTTGCAGGAGAGACACCACCATCATTGTAAGACGTCTCCGAGGAACACGCCTCCCTCCTTCCAGAGTTGAGTGAACTGAGCTGGGGGGAAGGGTTAAAGGGCTTCAGTCAGCCTGCTTCACACCTGCCAGGTGTGAGCTGTAAGACTGGCCCAACCTGCCCCTTTCCCCCTTTGTTTTAAGGACAGACCTAAAGTAGACTCTGTGGCTATGTCTACACTGGCGGCTTCTTGTGCAAGAACATCTTGCACAAGGGTTTTTGTGCAAGAAGTCTTGCACAAGAAAACGTCCACACTGCCATCTGCAAGCTGTGCTTTTGCGCAAGAGCGTCCATGGCAGTGTGGATGCTCTCTTGTGCAAGAAAGCTCTGATGGCCATTTTAGCCATAGGGCTTTCTTGTCAAAAAATCCCTGCCGAGCGTCCACACTGCCCTCTTGTGCAAGAGCTCCTGCGCAAGAGGGCTTACACCTGTTAAAAAAGAGCGTAGCTCTTGCGCAAGAAGCCCTCTCTTAGCACGCCATACTGTAAATTTCCTTGCGCAAGAGCGGGTGGGCAGTGTGGATGCTCTGCAGATTCTTGCGCAAGAACGGCCGTACTTGCGCAAGAAGCCGCGAGTGTAGACATAGCCCATGAGGAGTCTTTTTGCTAGTCCAGTGGAAGCTGGAATCCTTTGCCAGTCCAGGTGGTGGCTAAAGAGTTGAAATCACTTAGAGCTGAAATCACTGGTTTAGCTGGGAGCCAGACCCATTGCAGCCAGCGAGGAGCGGCAACCAGCGACGTGGCGCGGAGTGGCGACAGGCGCAGAGCGGCGGCAGGCGAAGCGCAGCGACCAGCAGCGTGGCGCAGAGCGACGGCAGGCGCAGAGCGGCAGCAGGCGAGGAGCGGCGACCAGCGGCGTGGCGCGGAGCAGCAGCAGGCAAAGAGCAGCGACCAGCAGCGTGTCGCAGAGCGACGGCAGGTGCGGAGGGGCAGCAGGCGAGAAGCGGCGACCAGCGGCATGGCGCGGAGCGGCAGCAGGCGTGGAGCAGCAGCAGGTGAGGAGCAGCAGCAGGTGACCAGCGGAGCATCTGGTGGCGTGGAATGAGACAGCTGGTGGAGCGTGGCGGAGTGGCTCGTAAGGTGCCCCCTATCTATCTCCTCACCCCCATTTCTACCCAGGTTGGGAGGTGAAACCCTGCGGGTGAACTTTTGGACTCTGGGTGGCACTGACCAGGGACAGAGACTTTTGGGGTGTCGGACTTTGGGACTTCGGGTGATTCTTGACTGGGGGCGGGGAGCTTAGCTCATGTTTGGGTTATGAACTCTGTTTGTGGTATTTTCCCAAGTCAATGCCGTATGACTTCTCTCTCTGTTTCATTAAATGTTTCTTTCCTACACTCAGACTCTGTGCTTGCGAGTGGGGAAGCATTGCCTCTCAGAGGCACCCAGGGGTGTGTGAATTTCCCAGGTTACTGGGTGGGGGCTCGAGATGGTTCTGTGTGAGATGGACCCCAAGATATTGAACCTGGCCCTGGTTGCTGCCAGGCCTACCCGGCAGAAGGGTTACATCTATATTTCCTTTCCTAAACCAGTCCCCATTCATTCCCAGTCACGCTAGGACTATGTTTCTACTAAATTTGACTATCCAGGTCTGAGCCCTGCTTCCCTTCTGAAGCTGGGATTACCTGGCCTTGTACCAGAGCCGCTACCATGACTAGTCCGTCTCAGTCAAGCAATATCTGGCCTTCGACCCCTTTTTCAGATGTACACTCCCCTGACATGGGGAGTACTCTAGACATCAGTCTCTGACTCCACACCCTCAAATACTGGGCTTAGAACTCTGCTTTCTCAACTTTGACACCCCTGTAGTGCCGTCTGTTTGCTGCTCTGAACTATGGCTAGAAAAAGTCTCTTTACAGGCTCCTGACCCTTGAAACACATTATCCCTGGGGCTTTGTTCTTCTCAGCCCCCTTGGTGGGACCTTCTGACTTATTTCCCTCTAGTGTTTGCATGACCAGACATATTTGAATAGTGTGGTGGCTGCCGGGCTCTCTGCCAGGCCTACGATGGGTGCTCCTGGAATCGCTACAGCTCCATCTACAAATCCAGGGGTATGGCTACATTTGCACCCTCTTTCGAGAGAGGGATGCAAATGAAGACATTCAAAATTGCAAATGAAGCCAGGATTTAAATATCCCACGCTTCATTTGCATATTACAGATATGGCTATTTGAAATAGCACTATTTTGAAATAACAGACGCTGTTGAGACGCAGTTATTTCGAGAGAAAACCCTTCTCTCGAAATAACCCTTATTCCTCATACAATGAGGTTTACCAGTTATTTCGAGAGAAGGGTTTTCTCTCAAAATAACCGCGTCTTAACAGCGTCTGTTATTTCGAAATAGCGCTATTTCGAAATAGTGCCATAACGTGAATATGCAAATGAAGTACGGGATATTTAAATCCTGGCTTCATTTGCAATTTCGAATGTCTTCATTTGCATCCCTCTCTTGAAAGAGGATGCAAGTGTAGACATACTGAGATACTGGATTTCACGCTTCAAATGGGTGTCAGCATCTCCACGTCCTCTTCCCTCCTTGGCATGACAGAGTACTTCCACCTACTTCCACTACCATGTGTAAGGTAGCTGAGAAAACAATGGGACCATTACTGGGAGATGGTACTTCCAAGCACCAGCAAAGCTAACAGGTTTTAGTTTGTACAGGCTGACACCCTAAAAAAAAATCCAGAGACCCTGATGAGTTTAAAAAGTGCCTCTTGCAGAAAGGGGGTGGAGGAATGGTCATGTCAGTTGGAAGTTGACAGTTGGACACTGGCTGCATAAAGCAAGGCTGACACAGACAGAATGAGAGACTGGTTCTGCACTAAGAAAGCTGTACCTACCTGCCCAGGAAGAACAGGGGACACCAGTGGAATGCCTACACCCATGGGTGGTCCACGTCAGCTGACATATGTTCATGACACTCATGCTAAGGGGCTGTTTAATTGTGATCCAATGTGCTCCAGAGCTCTCGGACCACATGAGGCAGGAGGCTCCCAGAGCTCAAGCTCCAGCCCAGCTTTGAACATCTATAATCCAAGACTAAGTCACGTCTGCCTAGGGGGTTGAGGGGAATGTGCAGTATAAGGCAGACTATATGCGTATTGGTCTGTTATTTTTAAATCTACTTCTCAGTTTTATTTGGGCAAAATAAATCACACTTGGGTTTGGAGAAACTGCTCCTGTATCATTGCATACAATTGTTGCCCACAGGTTCCCAAAGGAGCACTCCCGCAAGTTCCAGTCAGGCCTGCTAGGTAACAAAACGGGCAATCAGGGAGATGTAACCCATTGGGAGAGTGGTTGAACTGGGGGCCCCACCCAAAGAGACAGGGAGGCAAAGGCTTGCCACTTGAAAAAGGCTCACTCTAGGAATGAGGAAAGGGTCTCCAAAGGAGCAGCCTGCCCACAAACTGATACCAAGCAAAGCCTGCTAACCTAGATTTGCACAGATCTTTCCATAATTTAAAAATAAAAAGCTCTGAAAAATATTTTGATAGGATGCAAGAAATGGCTTTGTCTGAGTTCTCCTTCAAAAGAAAAAAACAACTGTTTTCCAAGGACCCAACACTCTCAGAAATCAAAGAAAACCTCAAAGTGACTTACTGATGTTGGACCAGGCCTTAAAGTGCTGCAGGGAATAACAAACATCGACTGTATTCTGTTACTATCTACCCTTCTTGGAACATACCTCTATTTCTGAGTTATGGATAAATAGTTTATCACAAAAGGCCATAGTTAAGACCCTTTCAGTCACTCTTTATTTGTCCTTAGAATAGGACAATAAATTAACTTATTGTAATAAATCTGCCATTCCCACAAGAGAAAACTCTATAGTAATATGCTAATGAAAAAGACGTGGACTCGGATTCTGCTCTAAATTACATCAGTATAATTTCAGCTCACCAAATTGTAGCTAATTCTTGAAAACCAGAATAAAAATTGTCATCTCTGTCAGATATCATAGCACCTCTAACCATTTACCTATAAAAATGTGCTTAAACAGTTGAGGTGACGAGTCATTATCTTATCATCATGCAAAAAATAATGAATATTGTAGAATTTTCTTTATCTTAAGAGCACTGAAAAGAGATAATGGAGAATCATATCTGGATGGTGAAGACATCTTTCTAGTCCAGGGCCTGGTACAGGGAGGAAAAGGTAATAAACCAACCGACTTTTTAAAAAAATGTATTCCCAAATGTCTATTTAATATTCAACATGACCTAGTTTTGGCTCAGAGTGCCTACAGATTACCAGGAGGTAAGAATAAAAATAGCTTGGATAAGGGGACATGCTGTTATCATGAGACTCATGGACATTAAGGACAAGAACAGGCTCTTGCTGGCAGATCAAGCAAAAGGAAAGAAAGCAAAAAGGAATCCAGCCTCTATGCCTGTCCTCCAAAATCCCACCTGTTACTCCCTGGAGTGTGCTTTGCACAGAGTAATTTTCCTCTCTTCCCTTAGTAGGAAGAGTTTCTTGCTGTATTAGAAACACCATATTGTTTCCAGCTAAATGACAGATTAAAGATTGCGATAATATCTATGACTTTTGTGGAAAGTGGGCTCAGGTTGATAAATCAGTTGAAAACTTCCTGGGGCAGATTAATTAGCCAACATGTCTAAATATTTCATAATCAGAAGTAGATCAAGGTAACAAAGAAAACCCCTCATCCTCTCATTTGCTGAGGTTATTTTTAAAATGTACTCATTATATTTTTAGAAGCAGCAACATAATCTCTGTGCAATGTACTGTACAGCTGTATTCTCCAGTTCCCTTCTTCAGTATTTTAAATGACCCAGTGAAAACTAACCCAGCTGCTGGATATTTCTGATGCAGTATGAGCTGATTCAGCTCATTTGTACCAGCCAGTGTTTAAAATTCTCAGATTTCAAATGGAGTTGTTGATGCAATGGACAGGCAATGATTTTGGTAACTGTACTATGTTCACGGGAGGAATCCAGAGTCCTCCCCGATCTAGTTCGTCGGGTGTCGGGTCCCGCTGGTTCTTTTCCCAAAAAATATCGTCCCTACAAATCCACCCTCCAAACACCCGCCATAGCGGGCCTCCGTAGGCCTATTAGGCATCTTTACTGCCCTCTCAGTCCTCCCCTGGCATGGGGTTTGTGAATCGCTCCCCGGGGGTGGGGAAAGGGGGCTCGGGCCCACCCTCACTCCGAGCCCCGACCCAGGGCCCTAAGGCAGGGAGATTTGTCCCTGCTCAGTGGATGGGGCTGTAGCCCCTAAACCCATCCACTCTCGGGTTCCACAGCCCAGCCCTGGGCCATTTCTTCCACCACTCCCGAGACTAGTCCCTACTCGACAGGGGCGGGACTCACCGCTTGCCTCACCCCTGTCCATAGTTCTCTCTGGGTCTCCTGTCCCCATTCTTCCTTCCACCCTCTCCACTCCTCCTCCTCCCTCCTGCCTCGTACAGCCTTTTAAACCTACCGCCATGTCCCCCGCTGATGTCACTCCCCCTTCGTCCCCGGGTGCTCCCAGCCGCATCATCCCTGAGGCGCACCTGGTGACGTCATTCTCCTGCGCCCCTGGCCGCTCCTCTCCCCGCCCCTTGCATCGCTTTCCTTCTCCCCCCGCTCAGGCACCAATCTGCCACCCGCGTTACTGGCAATGTGTTCCGGCTCCGCCGCTTATTCCCCGTGGCGCATTTCGTGGGCTTCCCAAGTGCAGGCACCCTTGCCCCGACACAGTAACTATAGTTAACATTTGGAAGACAGCCCTTCCTGTGGGAACACAAGGGGGAAAGGGAAGTTGTGCAGACCACAACTGGAAGTGCTGTGTTTCTGTTCCTTATACAGAGTCATACAGTTTAAGGCCAGAAAGGACCATTAAATCATCCAGTCTGATCTCTTGAATTTCTTCAGTCACCAACATCTGCACACTAAACCCAACAATCAAAATGAGCCTGCAGTATTACAGCCCACAAGAGACTAGAGCAATGGTTCTCACACTTTTTGGCCTGTGGCCCACTAGGCTCAATGCAAACCTTTCTGTGGACCACCTGTTCCTAATGGAAACTCGCCATTAATTACATAGTTACACCTGAGGCATTTTGCTAGTGCTGCAGCTAGGGAGAATGGTTTAATTTAACCAGTAAAAAATTATTAAACAGACTAAGCACTTTAACTTTCTCACGTTAGTTTATCAAACTTCTTTTTAAGTAAAGTAAAAATATTAATTTATGCCCAATACAAAAGGTTTCAATGTTTTCTTTATTTATGGCAGGAGTGTGGAACCTTTTTTGGATCAGGGGCCACTGACCCACAGAAAAATCAGTTGAGCACCACACACGTGAGAAGCAAAAAGCTCATTCAAAAACCCCCAACCTTCACTGATGTGGCCCCCAACTGAGACACCTCACTCCTCTGGTGCTCCAGCCACATGGGGTGAGGGAGGGGGAAGGACTGAGGTTCAGGGCCAGATTTACTCTTCTGGGGTTTTGGGGTTAGTTGATTTTGTGGAACATGCCCCCCAGGCTCTGGGATGCGGACAAAAATGAGAGGTTCAGTGTGTGGGACAGGGCTGCCAGTGAGTGGGATGGGGTGAGAGTACAGGATCTGGGGCTATGTCTAGACTGCATCCCTCTGTTGACAGAGGGATGCAAATCAAGCACGTCAAAATTGCTAATGAAGCGTAGGATTTAAATAGCCCGCGCTTCATTAGCATAAACATGGCCACCACTTTTTTTTTTAAACGGAGCTTTTTGGAAAAAACGGCAATCTAGACGCAGATCTGTCGAAAATAAACCCTTTTTTGACAGATCCTGTAAACCTCGTTTTTTGAGAAATACGGGATCTGTCGAAAAAGGGTTTATTTTCAACAGATCCATGTCTAGACAGCCGAGTTTTTTTCCAAAAAGCTCCATTTTGAAAAAAAGTGGCGGCCATGTTTATGCTAATGAAGCACGGGCTATTTAAATCCCTGCTTCATTAGCAATTTTGATGTGCCTAATCTACATCTCTCTGTCAACAGAGAGGTGTAGTCTAGACACAGTGTGGGTGAGAGGTGGGGTGCAGGAGCAGGCTGGGAGTAGAGTATATAACCAGGGGGAAGAAGGCAAGAGCAAGGGAAGGAACAGGGTGGGGAAGGGCGTCTGACCAGGGTGAGGATGCAGGAGCAGGCTGGGGATAAGGTGTGTGGCCAAGGGGGCGGGTACAGGAGCAGGCCGGGGGTACAGGATCTTGGCGGGGGGCAGTGCAGGAGCAGGGTAGGGGTGCGGGGTCTGGGCATGAATGAGTGGCGGGGGCACTCACTTGCTTTCATGCCTCATACTACTCACAGGCATCGTGTCTCGGGCATGCTTCCTACTGCTCCCATTGGCAGCAGGGAAAGTCTCCAGGCAGCATATCTGTACTAATGTTTCCCCAGCCAGGGGAGGGGGAGCAGCAGTGCCTGGAGTCACTTCTGGCTCCGCTTCACTCTGCTTCTTCCCCACGAGGTGGATCTGGTGGGGAGGCTCGGAGAGGGAAGCCAGTGCTGGCGCTCCAACTTCATGGGGGAGGTGAGGCTGAAGCGCCAGCGTGGGCTTCCTGCTGCAGGGAGGTGAAGGGAAGGTGGAAAGGGTGCGGGACTGAGTTTGAGTCATGAACCACCTGGAAGGCAGCTGCAGACCACTAGAGGTCCATGGACCACAGTTTGAGAACCACTGGACTAGACTGTTACATGACATGGGCAGAGAATAGGAGGGACCAAGGTGCACCAGTCTTCAAGGCCCCTTCAATATCAGTGAAATGATTAAATGAGCTATACCCAGATAATCCTGGCAAGTGACCCACATCTGTGTGATGCAGAGGCACTTTGCAGCAAGGGAAGCATGAGTAGGCCTAGAGAATGTTGCTAAGACTCAGCCTTCTACTCCCTCATCTTTGCACCCATGGCCAGTGGGTGAAGGTAGACATGGGGAAGGCAAGCTCCCAGCCCTGCCCCTTGTGCTCAGCCCCCCCTCTCCACAGGAGCCAAGCTAACCTTCCCACCATAGCACCATGGGGAGGGCGGGCAGCGAGCATCCCCGGCCTCGGAGAGGGCAGGCAGCATGTGGCCCTAGCCTCCCGGGCTCTGGAAATCAGGGAGGGAGGAAGGCGATCCAGGACAGCAACATTCTGCCCCCAGTAGGCCTACAGCAGGTGTTCTGGGGGCGGAGTTGTGGGCGGGGCCAGGCTGGCAGTTTGGGAAAGCAGTGCCTTTCCCTGCCTAGCATACCTGCTGCACATATTTGCACCCCCTAAGGTCAACAGCCGGAGTTGCGTTGGGTTCTTCATCTTTAAACAGCATGATAGGCTTTCACATATAGAAGGAACTCTGGAAACTGGCTTCCCTCCAGGACACTTCCTTGTTGATCACACCTCACACACCATTCTGGGTGAGCACAAACAGAGATTCAATATTGTCTTACAACGGAGGGTTTGTTTGATTGGTGGTGACAATAGTTTCACTATAAAGAAGAAATTGACAGATGGGAGCTTGTTGTGCATATACATTTCTCTGCCTACTGCTTGAACTTGATTACAGCATTCCTCAGTGAGGAAGATCAAAGAATATACACAGCAAAGAATATTGCAGTAAAGTACAGCAGACTCATATAAAATGTATAAGGAATATCTTTCTATACAGATCCACACAGTTGTCCGGAAATGAAACTAGCCTTTTCATAAAGATTATTAGCCTTTTATATTATAAGCAGCACTTTCTAGCTGTTCTACGATGGGAATGTCTCCCTTTTGGCTGTATTTTTACACAAATAAATCCATCGTATAGTTTATAGTGGGAGCAGATGACACCCTCACCAGCAAGGCAAGGGTTAAGGAATTCCTGTGGTGGCAATCAGGACCAACATGCCACACCTGGGAGGCTTGTGAGGCATAGAGGCAGGCCCTTAAAAGGGAGGAACTCAATACCATTGGTCATGGCTCTCAGAAACCGTCTGGAGTCAAGGCTCTCAGACTGGGGGGTTCTCTGGCACTAACTGACCGATGGCTTGCAAGCACCACCAGTCAAAGGCCCTTGAGGAAAAGGGCAGACTGGGCTGATTCTCTTTTGAAGTTCACCCAGGATTAAGCCCCAGCCTTTACTTGCATTAAGGAGAGGAATCTGAGGCTGCCTGTGGAGCCCATGAGTCCACTTCCCTCTCCCTGTAGCCCAAGGGAGAGCAGGTAAAATATTTTTGTTTTGTTATGGTCACTTTATATTTCCCAAAAAGGGGTTGCACACGCTAATTAAAGATACAACCAAAGGGTTCTACTCTGTATCCCAGAACCAGACCACAGAATTATAGCTGCCCAGAAGAGGACATAAAATGGTACTTACTGTTATCCCAAAGAGCCAACCTTGAGCTGTTAACTTTGATGGTCATTTGATAAATCCTGTATCTAGAAACTGAGCACAGATATGGACCCCTTTGGGTCCAATTTGTCTGCACATACATGCATAACTTGATATTTATGGATGTCTATAGGCAGAAGTTGGTCCCTGTTCAGTATGCGATCACAAAAAAGCCACTTTTGAGGTATTCTTTATTCTTCAGATAGAAGAGATGATTCTGTTCTGATTTATGGCAGTGTAAACAGAGAGCAACTCAGATGCACAGAGTTGTAAAACAATGAAGTGTGTGTGTGTGTGTGAATCCAGTGCAGTACTAGTGATTTATACTGGAATGCAGAGTTTGGCTCTTAACTGCAATGATAGCAAAATCAAAGTGGATGGGAAGTTTTGTACTATGAAGAAACAGACATCTGCATTAAGCTGTTGATTTGTGCATGGGACTTTGCAGGTAAATAAAACCCAGACAGTCTTAATGCAGCAAAGCATGCACAAAGAGTAAAAAGGACAGAGCCTGAAGGATTAAATTCAAAGCAGGGGGGCAAGACCCATCGTAGAGCAAGACCTTTTCTGCTCAACTGGCTTAAATGGTCCAGGTTAGAAAAAAAAAAACCTTGCACCTCATTCTCTGATGCAGTCCTAAAGCTCAGAATAAAATAGAATCCTGATCCAAACTGCCATCCAAAATCTGATGGACCAAGCATTTGAAATACCTCAAACCAGCTTTTTAGTTTAACTTTTTTCTAGGGTTCCTATTGTGATTGCCCCCAGATCACCATCAGAATCAGGGTGGATAGAAAGCACCTTCATCAGATTTGCAGCAGCATCCATTTTGAGGCCCTTATAGGGGAAATGTGGTCTAATGAACAAGGCTGGCTTGGTAATTAGGAGACATGGTACTATTCCTGGCTCTGCTACTCGTCTATTGTATAACCTTGGACAAGTAACTTCATCTTAGGTCTTTGTTTCCTGTTCCTATCCTGTCACTGTCATTCCATTTGACTCTAAATTCATTGAGCAGGGCTCATTGCTCATTATTTGTTTGTTCAGAGCTTAACACAATGGGCACTTGGTCCCAGTTGGAGCCATTAGGCACTGTTGTAATGTATAAACTAACAACTATGCAAACACCAAAATTAATTACTAAGCCAGGAAGGAAAGGGAATATCTGAATATAAGATAGTTAACACAAAACCCATATCCTCTTAAATCATATTGTTTGTATCAAACTGCCTGCTGGATTAGGATTTCAACATGTGGTTTGAGGAACAAAATAATCCACTTCTGAGGAAGCAGGTATCACTACTGACTTCAGTGAGGAGAGCCCACTGCTACAAACTCTCTGCATGGACTTTCTATTGAAAATTCAGCTGCTGAAGCTTGTTGGTTTGGGTCACTAACAAAGATTCTCGGTCATATTTTCATGAGCATCATTTGAAAGTTTCAGGGGTGCTAAAGTGTTCATTAGTTCACATTTCTATTAGTCAAAGACACTGGTAATTGTTTCATTTGCTTTCTCAGAGCTTTATAACCCTTTATTTTCTTGTGTGAGCTTCTGCCCTCAGATGAGTAACCACAATGGCCATTGAGTATTATCATGGAATCATAGAGCTAGAAGAGACCTGAGGAGGTCATAAAGTCAAGCCCCCAGCCCAAGGCAGGACCAATCCCAACTAATTGGGATACATATCTAAGAGCAGAATTTCCCCACTGTATTTCTCCCAGTATCAAATACTTTATTTTAAGGACTCTAGTTCTGTGTCCTCAATAGTGACAAAGTTTTTGTTTTTAACTGGGAGGATTTCCCTTCAATAAACAGTATTAATTTCATAACACAACACTTAGAGTGATTTCTTGAGGGGAGGGGAATTCTGAAAAGTGTTCCTGATTTCAGAATCCCTCTTTCTGACCCAGACAATAGCTATCATGTCTTTTCTTGCATATATATATGTATACAGAGAGAGAGAGAGAGAGAGAGAGAAACAAAAATAAATAGGTTACTGGCTGGTAATTGTCTTCCTCTAGAACTCACAGCTACTAATATATCACTTTCAAAAGAAAAACACTGAAGCTTCAGGCTCTTTAAATACACAGCAAAATCCCAGAAGAAACTGGGTCATTTACTAAGAGGCCAATAGAACTATTTCTCTTTTCTAACATCATATATATAGTAGCCCAATGTCTGTGACTCTGTAACACTGAAATGCTGGTTGTTCCCTCTGGGCGGTGCTGTTGCCTGAGTCATGTCCTTGGCCTCACGCTGTGGCTCTCGGCTGACTTCTGCACCACTCAGCTGGCCCACCGCGTGGGAGCAAATGGCGCAAGCAGCCGTTTGGACGCCGCAGTCCCCATGCAGCACCCTCGGCTGAGTGGCGCAGAAGTCAGCCAAGCTCCACGGCGGGAGGGGAAGGGGATGGGGCGGTGATGTACATGGCCGGGGGCGGGGCCTGGCCATGTACATCATCGCCCCACCCCCCTTCACGCCCCGCCTCCCGCTGTGGCCCTCGGCTGACTTCTGCGCTGCTCAGCCAGGCCGCCCCGGGGGAGCCCAAATACCGGACACTTATATTTTCTCAATTTGTTTCCTGAACAGGAAGCTCAAATACTGGACTGTCCGGTTCAAAACCAGACACCTGGCAACCCTACCTACTCCAGGGGGTTAATGTATCCCTAGATATTTCTCATGACCATCCTCAGAGAAATATTGTGATCAGAGTCCCAGTTGTTTTGTGTTTGTTTCCATAACACTCTGTGAAGTTCACTTTATTATTTAAAATAAAAAGAGGGTTTTACACCAACCACCCCTCATTTGCAATAGGAATCTTTAGGCTAGTGTATATAGTAATAAATCCACTCAATTCAGTGAGGCTACCCTAATTTCCTTAATCTCAAATATCTAAAAACATAACTGAGTCCTTTAATTTACTTTCTCTTTATTTTGCCAAGAGTATACATACCAATAGGTTGTATGTGGCAGGGGATGTCTATTACATGGATATAAGGAGGAAAGTGGCCTTAACTCTTGTAAGTTTTACAATGCACATTCAACTTTCTTTTTCTTTCTTTCACAGCCCAAAGGAAAAAAACAATGATGTTCCTAGACTTTGTGTTGCCAATTCAGCCTAACATCACATCCTCCACTTTGATAATGGTATTTCCATTTATTTTGAGTTAGTCCATAAAGTAAGCACTGCCAAGTATAACTCAAAAGCAGACAAAGACCACTTAAACATAAAGAAAATCTTTTGATTCCATTGGCTTGAAAGAGACACCATTTCTAAATCGAAGTGCATTCAATTTCAGGACAGAAATGGTTATGAAATTATTTAATAGTGAAATGTTGGAGATTTATAGTAATTCAGTCATGAATATTTTTCTCTGTTGATATAATCTGCACGTGCTTTAGAGAGAACAGAGAACAGCAATACCTGAAGTCCAGAGATGCAAACAAATTGATGTTTGTGGGGGTTAGCATCCAGCAAGCATGAATCCCATTTCCTTTTTTCCCACTTTACTTCCTCTTTGTTCCCCAGTTTATATAGCAATATTCTCAGCTATACCTTAATCAGTCATTTTACTGAAATTTAACTAACCAATCCTAACATAAAATTGGTTAGATAGTCACGTGGCAATATCCTACAGTCTTAAGTGGTTTACACCCAGAAAAATTAATTGTTTGTCTGTTGCATAATCAAAGAATCAGACAGAGCTCATTCAGATAAACAATAGACAAATGGGGAGCAGAATGACAAAACCAAGAAATGAGGATTTCACAATTCCAGCTACTGATAAGTGAGTCTTCTGTCTGTCAAGGACCATCAACCTAAGTTTTCTTTAAAACTTCTAGTCTCTTCCCTTTATCTGTAGGTTAAGAATAAGGCTTCATACCATCAGTAAGAGAAGACCCTACACAGGCAGACTGTGATTTTGATTCTTTGTTTTCATATCCTTGTAACGAGCTAAATGGTAAGATATACGTAAATCCTTAAAGTACAGGCCTGAATATCTATATCCTAACATATGGGGAGAAATTCTGCCAATCCATTTGATTTCAAATATATAAAAAGATTATTTTTAGTCAATTGGCAACAGAAATTTTAAATGTGGCATTTTCATAGTAACTTTTTGAGTTTAGGGTTGCCAGGGGTCTAGGTTTGAACCGGACAGTCCAGTATTTGAGCTTTCTGTTTGGGGAAACAAATTGAGAAAATATAAATGTCCGGTATTTTCTAAATAAGATGTAATGTAGAGTGTGATGTAATGTCAAGTGTGTCCGGTATCTTTTTTGAAACCATCTGGCAACCCTATTTGAGTTCCTGTGAGATGATCCTCAGTTGACAGATAGCAGAGTGAGCTCTTAAATTATGCACAAGCACAAAGAAGGAAAGAAGCAAAACAGAACCGTATGGGCTTCTGCTTCATCAGAAATGAAGGACAATGATGATTGTTAATCAACTATACTCAGTGTTTTGGCTAACTTTTTATTATCTTCAAAAATTCCAGTGACATCAAGTGTTCAGTTTTTAAAATGTAGATACTATGCCATACTCATATGTTTCTTTATTAATTGTTGCAGAGGATCTGGGATTGCAGGAACTTGTGCATTGTTTTCTTGAACTGTGTTTTGATTATAACTAAACTAGCAACTTTTCATTTTTAGTGTCCCTTTAAAACATATCAAACAGGAACACTCCGTGCTGCTGAGTGTGACATTTTAAATCAAACCTGCTTGCGCCATTTTACTCTCAATGAAACACTCAGCATTTAGAAGATATTTATCATAATTTAGACCCTAATGAAAAGGTATCTATGCATGTGTCAATAATTCAAGGACTTAAAGATACACGTTTTGCTGGATCCAGGTATTGATTGTGAAGAGTGCCTCTCACTGCTTGTTTACATTAATGACAATTTTGGAATGCTTGAAAGGCCATGAAAGTTGTAATGAAATTGTATTTGTTAAAAAGCCACAACACGAAAAAGGTGCTTTCGTGATAAACTTGCTTGATAACCTGGTAGTAAGAGACAAAGAACCAGTCTTGCCTCTGACATGATGGATTTCTTCACTTTTGAGTGGGAGATGCACAACTTAGGAGAAACTAAAAGTACAAAATGAGACAGCAATAATGACACCCCACACATAAAAACATAACATAAGAACGGCCGTACTGGGTCAGACCAAAGATCCATCTAGCCCAGTAGCCTGTCTGCTGACAGTGGCCAGCGCCAGGTGCCCCGGCCGGGGTGGACCGAAGACAACGATCAAGCGATTTGTCTCGTGCCATCCATCTCCAGCCTCTGACAAACAGAAGCCAGAGACACCATTCCTACCCTCTGGCTAATAGCCTTTTATGGACCTAACCTCCATGAATTTATCTAGCTTCTCTTTAAACTCTGTTATAGTTCTAGCCTTCACAGCCTCCTCTGGCAAGGAGTTCCACAGGTTGACTATACGCTGTGTGAAGAAGAACTTTCGCTTATTAGTTTTAAACCTGCTACGCACACCAGGCCTTGGGTACTAGTACAGCCTCAAGCAGCAATAGAAGGCATCACTGATACAATTTTTAAAAACCATATTGATAGTTCATCTCCAATTTTGTTTTCAGGTTGTTCAATGCAGTCCATTTGTTATTCATGAAGCGGGGCACACATTTGTTCAGTGTAATAGAGCTTAGTAGACAGTTAATTTATGGCTGCCATAAAGGCTTATTTATCAGTAATATGTCAGGCTATGAAGGTCACAGGACGGAAATATTCTTGCAGAAGGTGTAAGAAAGTTAATGAATTTCATGGATGTCTTTTTTTTTTTTTTTTACACTGTTATTTGATTTGTGATAGAAGTCAGGCCCCAATGTGTTAAGACAACATGGTTAATGATTTTCCTTTGTAATATAGCATTTAAATATCATTAAGTACTACATGGTACACAAATGCGCTCTGTAATGATCTTCCTTAACATAGTCCATCTTGCTTTCGTTTTCTCCTTCCAGGTCCTCCTCAAAATGCAGTTCTTCCCATAAAAAATAGTCCACAATTAGCAACAATTAAAATAGTAACAAAATGTGAAATTCACAAAAGGTGACAAATTTTGTAGCTAGTTTTCTTGTTCTTTAGTTCATTCCACCCTTCTCTTTTTATATATGTGATCTGTTTAAATAGCTAGATTTTCAAAGTAGGGGTTTCTTCTTTTATTTGTTTTTATTTCTTTATCTGTAAAACACCTAGCATCCTTCGACACTACATAAATAATAATACAAGTTGGTAGAAATGCTAAACTTGAATCCAAAGGATGAAGATACCATCAAGCATGAAAAGCATCACTCTACGCGCTTATTAGGCAAGTACATTACCAGACTCAAAAAATTAGTTTCAGAAAGCTTTGAGTTAGGTCACTTGTAACAGAGAGGGGAAAGAAAGAAGTCCAGTAGGCTTGATTCTGATTTCATCTACCCCAGAATCACTCCAGATTTACAGTGGTGGTGTGAGTGCAAAATTTGGCCTAATACCGTTAATATTCTGCATTTAAAAATATGGAGCAAATTCTGTATCTTCATTTCATTTCCACCTTTGTAATTGAGTTCATTATACAGTTGTAATTGAGAGAAAACGTCTTGTGAGAGTTCACTATGGCCATTATTGCAGAGTGAGACACATACTGTGCTCTCAAAGACTGTTCTTTGGTGGCACCTTTAATCAATAGGTCATCCAGGCTGACATTAAATATTTGGTATTTGTGTGTGAAAATGCAAAATAATCACAGTTCATGGAGCATTTCGGACTCAGTTTAGATATCCCTACTCAGACAGTCAGTGGAAGACTTTCCTGTGGAAAGCCCTGCAGGATCATGTAATAGCACATGGGTAATTGACTTTGTGCTCTGTTGCCATGTTTCCAGTCAGAGTGATCTGCCTTCTGTGCTTACATATATCAGAATGCCAAGTTTGAAAAACATTGTTTTTTATGTATTTCCCAAGTTATAACTTCTTCTAGTTCCTATATCATTAAACATTTTGTAATTATATAATTTTATTTTGTGTATGTCTGTTTTACTGAATAGACTGTGATCTTGAGTCCATTCTATATTTAAGGAGTTCCATGGGCTTTTAGAGAGATTGAAGATGAAACTCTGCATCTAATAAACACCACATCAGTGCAGCTGCTTAAATAAGGATGTTCCTATTGTTGGGGTCACTGGGCATGATCCTAGGTAACTCGGAGGAGTGGAAGATCAAAAGAATCGATGAAGTGCCCCCGCTCTAGGCCCAAGCACCCTAAAAGCAACCCCCTTTCCTCCCCCCAGGCATAACTTTTCTCTGGCCCGCTGGTGGCTGGGAACAGCAAGACAGACCTTGAGGTTGCCTAGTTACTATCAGTGGTATAGAAGAAGAATTCAGATGTGTCTCTGTAGAGGGGAGGAGGAGGATAGGGCTGGCAGCATGTCCCAGCGTGGGAATCTTGCTACAGTTCACTATTTTCCTGCAAGTAAACAACCTGGGTATATAAGGAAGGAAAACTGCTTACGTTGGGTGTGCTTGATCTGAGATGTCTAGTCTCCTGGCACCTATTTGAGCGTTCAAATAAACTTTTTATGCTTCTCCACACCGGTGTGTTTATTGGAGCGCGCACACCGGGCACCGAACCCAGCTGTTGCCTCCCTCGGGCACTCTGTGCCGGCAACAGTTCTTGGCAACCACGAAGGGACACGAGGCTGAAATTTAGCCTTGCCCGGACCCCTCCCGGTGGTCGATGGATTGTGGCAATGACCGACGCCTAGCGCGCACCGGTGACTTTATCGGGGGCCTCAGCGAAGACACAGTTTGATCGACCCCGGAGGGCACAACAGTGCAACGCGCTCAAATAGCGGAGAAGCAGTTGCGGGCGATGGTGCGGAACCGGTCCCGTGGATAAGGTAGGAACAGTCCAGTGGGGTGGACTTTCGCCTGTTAAGACCTGGGGCGCCCAGTGTCTCCTGAGGTTATGGGGCAGGCGACAGGCAGGGCATGGTGTATGCCTTTAGAATGCATTCTAGTGAACTGGAAAGTGTTTGGATCAGATCCCATGACTAAAAGTAAACTGAAAAGGTTCTGTACAGTAGACTGGTCTCAATATCAGCTAGAGGACCAGGAATGGTGGCCACCGGAAGGATCAATCAATCATAACACGATCCTCCAATTTCTCCTGTTTTGTCAGCGAACGGGTAAATGGCATGAACATTTATATGCGCAGTTGTTTATGGCTTTAAGAAATAGAACAGATATTTTGCAACAGTGTAATTTAACTCCGCCGGGTGCAGTAGTAACTAATGTGAGCCCCCAGAGCTTTCCTACAGCTGTAATGGCAGATTCAGTGTCCCCTTCGGCTTCAGCACCTCCACTATATAAGGAACAGGTGCCTCAGTGCCCCCTCTGTGGGATTCTACCCACTGATTACCGAGACTGTGATAGCCCGCCAAGGAGCCGAGGGGCGCCAGGCCACTACTATGCAAGTTTACACCCATGTGCCTTTTAACCCAGTGGACCTAGCAGCCTTTAAAGTACAGGCTGGGGAATTCTCCACGAACCCAAGCCTGTTTATCTCAGTGTTCGAGGGGTGTCTGGCTAGCCACAAGCCTGACTGGGATGACTGTAATATCCTCATGAGGACCCTATTGTCTGAGGTGGAGCGGAATCAGGTTATAGCCAAAGCAAGGGAGGAGGCACAGCGGAGACATGAAAGGGATCCACAAAACCTCCCTGAGCCGGCAGACATGGTTCCCCTAGCATATCCTAGGTGGAATCCTAATGACCCCTTGCAGTACACCCGTCTCACCTCCTACAAGGAGTTGCTTTTACATGGTCTCCGGCACTCGGCTGTCCGACATAACAACTGGGCAAAACCATATGAGTTAATACAGGAACCAAAGGAAATTACAGAAAAAGGAGGACTTAATGGGCATGTCCATGGCACAGATTTTAGAAACTGCAAATAGGGCTTATTCCCTGAGAGAGGGAGAAAAGGAAAAGAAGCAAGTGAAAATGATGGTAGCTGCAGTACAGGCTGATGCTAGGGAAGGTTACAGGAAAGAGGACGGGGGCCGTGGACGCGGCGTCCTGGCCTGCAGGGAAGACGTCTGGAGTCGCAACCAGTGTGCCTTATGTCGAAAGGAGGGACACTGGAAAAATGAATGCCCCGAAGAGAACGTGCCCCCATGATGGCAGCAGAGACTCATGAATAAGGGTGTCAGGGGAAACGGATCATCCTGCCCCTGGAACCCCGAGTAAAAATGAGGGTGGGAAATTCAGAAATAGACTTTTTAGTGGACTCTGGGGTGGCACGAACCGCCGTAAACCAACCCCTTCAGCTGCCCGTGGCCGACTCCCTCACTGTGGTGGGTGCCACAGGAAAAGGAGCCCAGTGTCCAGTGTATGCCCCAGCAGAATGCGCTCTGGGAAACAGGACTATAACTCACAAGCTGGTCTATCTCCCAGAGTGCCCAACGCCGCTGCTGGGACGGGACCTGCTTTGTCGCTTAGGTGCCACCCTGCATTTCACCCAGGATGAACTAACCCTTACCTTACCCCCCGAGAATGCCTGGATAACAACTCTGGCAGCTGAGCCCTCTGCCGTGCAAGCCCCTGAGTGGAGCCAGTGGGAGGATCAGGTGTACCCCCTAGTATGGTCATCAGGGGTCCCGGGAAAGGCCACACACCAAACCCCTGTCAGCGTTCAGCTCCTCCCAGGCAAAAGCCCGGTGCGGATCAAACAGTATCCGATTAAGAGGGAAGCTAGAGAAGGGTTGCAGGAGACTATAGACCGGTTCTTAAGCTGCGGTACACTTCGGGAATGTCAGTCAGCCTGGAACACCCCCATCTTGCCTGTACGGAAGCCGGATGGAACATATCGACTAGTCCAGGACTTAAGGGCGGTTAATGAACGGGTTAAGATGCTGCACCCCCTTGTCCCAAACCCGTACACACTGTTGGCCTCCATAGGAGGACAGTATACCCACTTTTCGGTTCTCGATTTGAAAGATGCTTTCTTCACGATTCCGGTTGATGCTCCATCTCAGGAGATTTTTGCTTTCGAGTGGGAAGACACAAAAAGGGTTAAGAAACAGCTTTGCTGGACAGTGTTGGCCCAGGGATTTAAAAATTCCCCCACCCTTTTTGGCCAGGCCCTGGCCAGAGACCTGGCCGAGTGGGACAATAAGGACAAGGTACTCCTTCTGCAATATGTAGATGACTTGTTAATTGCCGCTGTGGGCCTAACCCCCTGCCTTAAAGCCACCGTGAGCCTCCTGAACTTTATTGGACTCTGAGGATATCGGGTAGCACGGAGTAAGGTTCAAATTGCCCTCCCAGAAGTACGGTACCTGGGGTTCCACATACGGCAAGGGGAGCGCCAGCTTTCAAATGAAAGAAAAGAGGCCATCTGCCAAATTCCCACCCCACGCAGTTGCAAGCAGCTCAGGGCATTTCTGGGTATGGCAGGCTTTTGTAGAATATGGATTCCAGAGTTTGGACTGTGGGCTAAGCCATTGTATGAATGTGTTAAGGGAACAGATCAGGACCCTTTTCACTGGTCCACAGAAGCCGACCAAGCATTTAAAACTTTAAAAGAAAACTGATGGAAGCCCCAGCCCTGGGTCTGCCAGACCTCTCCAAGCCGTTTCAACTGTATATACATGAACGAAAAGGGGTGGCCTTGGGAGTGCTTACTCAGTTATTAGGCACCTGGAGACGTCCCGTGGCCTACTTTTCCAACCAACTCGATCAAGTAGCCAAGGGCTGGCCGGCATGTTTACGGGCAGTCGCAGCAACAGCCTTAGTACTTGAAGAAGCCGAGAAGCTGACGTTGGGGGGGGTCGTGCAAGTGTATACTCCCCATATGGTCCAAGGCCTGCTGGACACTAAGGGTGGTCTTTGGCTCACCCAGGCTCGGGTAGCTCGGTATCAGGCTAAGCTTTTAGAGAACCCCGAAGTGACCTTGCTAACCTGTCCCTCCCTTAACCCGGCCGCTATTTTACCGGAGACAGAGCAGCAGGAACACGACTGCTTGGAGATAATAGATGCCCAATACTCCAGCCGTCCGGACTTAAAGGATCAACCGCTCCCTAATGCGGATTGTGAGTGGTACACTGATGGTAGTAGTGTTGTGGTAGACGGGCAAAGGAGGGCAGGCTATGCTGTCGTGACCCTCCACGATACCGTGGAAGCTGAGGGGTTTGCCTGCTGGGACATCTGCCCAGCTTGCTGAACTGGTAGCCCTGACCCGTGCGCTCGAACTGTCAGAGGGAAAACGGGTCAACATCTTTACCGACTCCAGATATGCTTTTGGAGTACTACATGCTCATGCTGGTCTGTGGAAACAGAGGGGCATGCTGACAGCCCAAGGCTGCCCGGTCAAGCATGGGGCCCATATTCTTCGACTCCTGGAAGCAGTGCAACTCCCCTTGGCAGTGGCGGTGGTACACTGCAAGGCTCATCAGAGGGACGACCAAGACGTGGCAAAGGGAAATGCCCGGGCAGACAGGGAAGCCAAGCGTGCTGCCACCCTTCAACCACTGGAAGCAGAGAACACCTATATGCAGGCCCTCATCCCATCCGTGGGGGGAGCTCCCAACCCCTCAGTACTCACCTGAAGAAAGAAACCTGGCCGCCAAACTCGGGCTCCGGGAAAAGGAGGGATGGCTCCACTCCACAGAAGGAAAGATCCTCCTATTGAAGGACCTAATCCGACCAGTGCTGCAGAGACTACATCAAACCACTCATGCCGGCAAAGAGGCTCTAACCCAGCTTATGAATAAATACTTCTTAACCTCTGGACTTCGGCCCCTAGCATCTCAGATACAGGCCAACTGTCTGGTCTGTCAAAAGAACAACCCTCAACCAGGATTTTCAGTACTACCAGCTACTCTGGAGACCCACCCCAGGCCGGGATTGGTTTGGCAGATAGATTTCACTGAGCTCCCACGGACTCAAGGGTTCAAATACCTCCTCGTCCTGGTGGATCGATTTAGCGGATGGCCTGAAGCCTTCCCGTGCCGTAACTGTACAGCCAAGACTGTGGCTCTCAAGTTTGTCAAGGAACTCATTCCCGCCTTCGGGCTGCCCCAGTGGATGGAATCTGACAACGGAACCCACTTTACATCCAAGGTTGTCCACCACATAGCAGCCGCCCTACAAATCCCGTGGAAGCTCCACACGCCATGGCGACCGCAGGCCAGTGGAGTGGTGGAACACAAATCAGACCCTTAAGCGTCACCTCTTGAAAATCTGTCAAGAAGCCTCCTACGGTGGCCTGATGCTTTGCCCATTGTTTTGCTCCGCATCCGCGCTCTCCCAAAGGGTAGATTAGGGCTTAGCCCCTTCGAAATTATGTTTGGAAGGGCATGGCCTATGAATGGGACACCGGCTCTGGCAGGAGAGTGGGAACTGGGATGCGGCTTTTTATCTCAGTATATGTGCTCTCTGTCTGCTGCTCTCTCTCCTCTTCACAGGTACACCAAAGACTCACAGCCTCTTCCACTGGATGCCCCTGTCCACTGCTTGCAGCTGGGAGACTCCGTGCTCGTTCGTACCTGGAAGGACGAGCCTCTCCGGGAGAAGTGGAAGGGACCCCACACCATCCTGCTGGTTTCCCACACGGCAGCAAAGGTTGAGGGACACACAAACTGGATTCATCACTCGCGTCTGAAAGTAGTGCCCACATCTCCGCCAGCAGAACAGTGGACCGTCCAGCCCGCCAGAGCATCATCCACTGACGCTCTGGGACTTAAGTTGTTGTTTAAAAAGCGCTGAGGGGTTAGGGGTTCTGTTGAGAACATAGCTGCCCTGTCCAGTAAACTCACCATGGGTTCTAATGCAGAGTTTGCCCTACTAATACTTTTGGCCACAGATGCCAGTCTCTTGTTGTCTCCCGTGTCGCCCTCCATGCATGCAGGATGGGGAAGGCCTCTGCAAACTTGGCTACTAACACATATGAAGCCCTAAAGGTTGCCTTCGCCTGTGAATTTAATCTCTCCAACTGCTGGGTGTGTTCTCAAATCCTCACCATGCAGCAGGGTTACCTGGAGAGCGGTTCCCAAAATTGGTCTGACTTCTGTCAAGAGGTGCTCGCCGCCTCGAACTCTTCTAAGTCCAGGTTCAAAATGTCTATCCCTGGAATTCCCCCAGGCTGGCCAACCTTAACTTGAAATTGTACCCAGGAGCAAAAATATGCTTTAAGTAATGAGTCCTGGCATCCCTATTGGAACAGCACGCATCTCCCATCGCCCATTAGACTACACTCCGTTCCCCCCAGGGCTCCTCTGTTGCCAGCAATCTGCCACAGAAAAACACACCTGGTTTGCTGGTAATAGCACTTGCCAGTATTATTTGTCCCCCATAGCTAACACCTCTATCCCTTTGTTCAATGCGTCAGGTCAAGATTCCGGTGAGGGCTTGCAATTTTACTCGCGCCGCACTGCTCTGCGTGACTTACAGGGCTATAATGGCATGGGGGCAAATGGCCAGTCCTTTTATATATGTGGAACTTATGCTTATAAGTGGCTGCCCCATCGATGGTACGGAAGCTGCTATATAGGATACCTTACCCCTCCTCTTCGCGGTTTTAGCCCAACTCCCGCCTGGTCACCCCAGGCGTACCAGGTCTCTACACGCCACTCCTGAGCCCATTGGTGAAGGGGACAGGCTTGGGATGATCCTGCTCCCATCCTATGGGGTGGCACGACTAGCCCAGCTTTATCGGCGACTCTCTGTGTTCCTCACTAAGTTTGCCAATGACACCTTGGCCATAGAGAAAAGCCTTAACGCGGAGCTTTACCAACTGCGGTTATTATCCCTCCAGAACCGCCAAGCCTTAGATTATGTTCTGGCTTCACAGGGTGGGGTGTGTGCCATCATAGGCAATGAATGCTGTACCTATGTCCCAGAAAACTCGCAGGATATTAACAAACACATCCTGTCAGCTGAACAGGCTTTTAATCAGTGGAAAGCCCAGGAGCAAGACCCTACAATTTTTGATTCCCTCTGGAACTGGCTATCTAGCCTGGGAGGACTGAGGGAGGTATTATTCGCCTCCTGCTTACAGGTCTTGTATTATGTCTCATCATTCTCCTCTTGATCACTTGCTGTAAAGCGCTCCTACATAAAATCTGTACTTCCCGTTCCCTGGGAACCCCACTATACCCTCTCATAAATGACCCCAGTTCCTTAGCACTTAATCAGCTTTTGTCCTCAGAATATGAGAAAACTCAGACAAAAGTTTGTTGAGTATTCTCAAAGGAGGGAGCTGTTGGGGTCACTGGGCATGATCCTAGGTAACTCGGAGGAGTGGAAGATCAAAAGAATTGATGAAGTGCCCCCGCTCTAGGCCCAAGCACCCTAAAAGCACCCCCTTCGCCCCCCCAGGCATAACTTTTCTCTGGCCCGCTGGTGGCTGGGAACAGCAAGACAGACCTTGAGGTTGCCTAGTTACTATCAGTGGTATAGAAGAAGAATTCAGATGTGTCTCTGTAGAGGGGAGGAGGAGGATAGGGCTGGCAGCATGTCCCAGCGTGGGAATCTTGCTACAGTTCACTATTTTCCTGCAAGTAAACAACCTGGGTATATAAGGAGGGAAAACTGCTTATGTTGGGTGTGCTTGATCTGAGATGTCTAGTCTCCTGGCACCTATTTGAGCGTTCAAATAAACTTTTTATGCTTCTCCACACCGGTGTGTTTGTTGGAGCATGCATACCGGGCACCGAACCCAGCTGTTGCCTCCCTCGGGCACTCTGTGCCGGCAACACTATGTTGACAGGAAAACCTTCTTTCTTGGACATAGTTAATCCATCCCTGCAACAGGCGGCAGCTGTGTTGATGGAAGAAAGCTTCCTGCCGACATAGCACTGTCACCAGAGGTTATCTGCACCACAAGGGGGTAGATTTTTGGCACTCCTGAGTAACATAGTTATGACACTGTAAGTCTGTAGTGTAGACCTGGCCTCTAACGTTAATGTGTACAAGCAGCAGAGCAGAGTAGAGGCTCAGACCAAAGGGACTGAACCCTGGCCCATTAATGTCATCCTTCCCTCTAATTTCAGGGGACCAGGAGGGATGAGAAGTAGTTTGTAAGCCACTGTATTCTGAGATAAATATGTTGGCACCTTTTGTATAGGTTCAGAAGTCCCTCCCTCTTTTTCTCCGTCTAGCTTCCATGGATAATATCTGCAGCCCATATCATCAGTACTCTTGTGAGGAAACCATCACTAAAACTAGTCAAATTTATTAGAGGCCATGTTATCCATAACTTAGGTAGTGAACACAGAAAAACAGTCTTCAGAGGTACTTTGAGAAAAATCTTAAAATGGTATTCCATATTGACCTGTTACACAGCACAAATTATTCTTTGAATGATTGTCAGCTTCCTACACGATGCACAGTAGAGACATTGCTTTGTATTTTGAAAAACACAAGAGACTTTTCTTTGGAGATCAGTTTTCATTTTAGCATCATAAATGAAGCCTGCCACTTTTCTAAATGGGTAATTGTTGACAAGAGCCATTTAAGCTGTCACACATTCTAATAAATAGCCATGCACTCTGCGGGCTCTTGGAAAAAAGAAGAAAACCTAATAACAAAGACAAGAAAGCTTTTAAGCAGTGGAGGAAGCTGAGCTGTCTAACCGAGAATAGCTTGTTTCAAGGAACAGGGCAGCGCTCTAAATAAGATAATGCCAATCCACAAATAGTGGGACAATTACACGCTGCAGCGAAAAAGAGATAAGTTCAAAGTGTGTCTCAAGCTCACAAGGACAACTGGAACTCTGCTGATACAACTTTCTTAGCTCTAAAGCACATGCTACAAAACTGACCTACAAGAACCGCTACTAGGACTGAAAATTTTCTATCCACTTTTATTGTCTGTTGCTGCCAACGAGCGCATCAACTCAAAATAAAAATGTCACACAATACGTCCTTCAACATCAGATCACTAAACTGTTTGATGATATTAGTAACAAGCACCCTTATTATTCATAGAGATCTTTGTTTCAGTGTTTTCAGACTGAAGAGGGTTGACTCACTAGAGTGGCCTTCATTTATTGTTTAACTTTAAAGCTCAGGACATTTCCAAGTGAAGAATACAATAATAGCTTTCCTTTTCAGAACCAACATTCGTTTACTGCACCACTGGATGAGTTCCAAGCATTTAGTCAGGTTTGTTTCCCTTGCTGCCTGGCTTAGCACTTGTAATGAGAATTATGTCTTTCACATCCATGCCAACTTGAATATATTAGATGCAAGAATAACAGAGTCAGCACTATATCAAACGAGACAGTGCTGCAGAAAATAATCTAATGCATTCTTCTCCAGGTTGCATTCAACTTCCAAATGTTAGGACTAACGAACCATGAAGAGCTAATGATAGACTAAATTTTTACAGTCATAAAGCTTGTTTGGTTTCAACTGTCACCCAACACATTTTAAATTTTTTCCTTGAGAACGCACCCTATTCTGTATACACTGGGGCTGTGTCTACATTGGCGCGATCTTGCGCAAAAGTGGCCGCTTTTGTGCAAAAACTTACTGCCTGTCTACACTGGCCGGGAGTTCTTGCGCAAGAACACTGATATTCTAATGTGTGAAATCAGTGCTTCTTGCGCAAGAACTATGATGCTCCCGCTCAGGAATAAGCCCTCTTGCACAACTGTTCTTGCGCAAGAGGCCAGTGTAGACAGGCAACATGAATTTCTTGCGCAAGAAAGCCCTGTGGTTAAAATGGCCATCGGTGCTTTCTTGCACAAGAGAGTGTCTATACTGGCACGGATGCTCTTGCGCAAAAACACATCTCTTGCGCAAAGGCACATGCCAGTGTAGACGCTCTCTTGCGCAAATACTTTAACACAAGAATTCTTGTGTTAAAGAGTATTTGCGCAAGATCATGCCAATGTAGACATAGCCTGGGTCTTGTCATCACATCACTTTGATAACACAATTATATCATAGCTTCCCTCTGTTACAGTATGTTGTTTGCAAAAGGAGACAGGTAAAGTGCTATATGAAATAAATGTATGTTCAGACTGATTTTCAGTGAGCTTTCAACCTGGCCTCCATCTCTGCATATGTAATTTTGTACACACAGATCATCCCAGACATAGGGCTGTAGAACAGAGAGTTTGAGAGGGAGTCCTAATATAGTTAGGAAGACCCACAACACCTGTGCCAGCACTGCTTGTTGCCTCCACCTGCTTCTGTAGCCAGACAGATCTCCTGACCATGGATGCCTCTACCCAGATCCTGGTGTGGTTTTGCAGGGACTGTGGCTTGCAATTCCCACTTACTGAAATCCAGGCTGGGGAGACCATCCAATGTGAAACATGCCTGCTGGTGGATCTCTCGGGAAGCAGGTGGGAGAACTACAGGAGGAGGTGGCTAGGCCGAGGAGCATCTGAGTTCATGAGGAAATCCTTGCAAGTATTCATGTAGAGACAGCTGAGGCTGAGGAAGCTATCCCATTACAAAAACTGTGGATACACCACTGGTGCGGGAGGAGATAGCTGTCTCAGGGGAGACACTGGCAGCTAGTCACTTCTGGCAGCAGGCAGTGCTCCACCCCTGCTCACAATCCTCCCACCCTGGTTCTGGATAACACTTATGCTGTTCTGGATATGGGAGATAAGGAATCACCTAAAGTAGAAGAGGAGAAGCCTTCTACCCCCAAGGCTGGGAGGTCTGCAGCCACCACTGTGAGGAGGAAATGTAATGGTGGTTGGAGACTCTCTTCTGAGAGGGACAGAGGCCCTGTCTGTCACCCTGACACGTCATCTTGGGAGTTATGCTACCCGACAGGGGCCCATATCTGAGAGGTTACAGAGGAATTGTCAAGGATTATCCAGCCCTCTGACTACTACCCTATGCTACTCATCCATGTGGGCACTAATGATACTGCAAGATGTGACTTTGAGCAGATCAAGTGTGACTACAGGGCTCTGGGAGTATGGGTGAAGGAGTATAGAGTGCAGGTGTTATTCTCTTCAATCCTTTCTGTCAAAGGTAGGGGCCTAGGCAGTCAAAGGTAGTGGCCCAAGCAGTGACAGGTGCATCCTGGAAGTGAATGCCTGGCTGCGCAGATGGTGTCACCAGGAGGGCTTTGGCTTCCTTGACCATGGGATGCTGTTTCAAGAAGATTTATATTTAGACTCCAAGCAAAGACCTGGTATCATGCCCAAAGACAGGGGCTGGGGGGGAGGAGGGGACACTTGCCTTGGGGCCCAGAGATTCAAAGGGTCCTGGGACTCTGGCTGCTGCTGCAATGGCAGTGGTGGTGCCAGAGTTCTGGGCCACTTTGAATCGCCATCAAAAGCCAGAGCATTGCTGTGCCATTCTGCATGGCTCTAAGAGCTTGGGGGGGGGGGGGGGGAAGGGGACAGTGCCACAGCCCAAGGATACTAAGGGCTGGCTACCCCTGACCCAGCCCTTTTACCTGAGACTGCATCCCTTCCCTAAGGCCCACAGTGGCTGTTGGCCCCGCTGCATAGGAAGCAAACTTTTTTTTTTAAATTGCCATACAATTTAAAAAAGTGTGAACAACTGGAACAGCCATATGCAGGGCTCGACAAATGATTCAATCTACTCACCCGTGGCGAGTAGATTTTAAGCTGGCGGGGCTGCACAGCGCGGTCTGCGCATGCGCAGCGTGCGCTTCCGCGTGGCTGGTGAGCGGGGCTCTCCGCCGCTTGGCGAGCCCTGGCCATATGAATAAGACAAACAACAGGACAGATTCTGACCTTCAGTGGAATTCCAAAGAAATTTTCTACTTTGGTGAAAATGAGAACTGAATCTGTCCCATTGTGTCTATAGTTATGAAAATTTTGCTACTTCCAGATCTGGGACTCAGCACAGAGGAAAACAAAATGGGTCTTGTAATGCTTACAGGAATTTTCCTTGAAGAAATAGTTGTGACTGTTCAATATTTTGCACAACTCAATGAGTTCTAGGGACAGACCTTGCAAAGAATGATGCACAGTCTTATTAAAATCAGTGGGATTATACACTTTGAGAAAGCATGTGCATAGGAGTAAATGTTTGCAGGCTCTGGCTCGTAATAGTGAAGGATATGTATCCAGGAACCATAATCAGTACAACTGATAATAAATTCACTGTGGATGGCTAGACTCTAATTTGGATTAATATACTTTATAAATAGTGGATTATCTGTTTTCAAAGATACGCTGTCTATTTGGTACTTCAGTTTCCAATAATACTATAACTATTTCATTAAGACAATATGCCTGGACTTTACTAAGAATGCAGCACAATTAATAATTGTGAGTTGCTTAAGCAAATTGAATATTGGTTTTGTTACTAGCATCATTTCACTAATGTTAGACTTCAGTGAAAACAGTTTTGTGACTTGATTTCTTAGATATTTGTTCTCTATGAGTTTCTGACTGGGAAATGTATATTTACTGTAGCATCCATAGGGAGGGCCTGATGCTGTGCAATGCTCAGTCTCTTAAAAAATTAAGTCCTGAGTCCCCCTCCTGGCCCTGGATAGGCAAAGGAAGAATACACGCTGCTCAGATCTGATTGAAAGAAATACAAAATTGAGTTTCATCATCATACTGATTACATTATAGAGTGATATGTGTATACATAGTGTATGATTAATGCATTATGTGAGTAAACAGGAACAATTATAGACTATTGGAACAATACCAGGTATACTAATTATGTTCTCCTTAAAAACAGCCATTCTTCTACAAAGGAATTTCACTAACCAATTACAGAGTCTGCAAAATTGGAATTAATCTACAGATTGAATACCGTTACCCAGGGCTTGAACAAAGACATTAACTGGTTGGTGCATTACAAAGCCCATTTCTCCCACCTTTATTATCTGCATTTCCACATCAAAAGCTCTATATGGCACACATCCAGCCCACTTAATTAGCCTCATTAACATGGCCCCAATAATTGGCAGGCACCTCTTCTGCAGTTATATATCTTATATATTTCCACTCCAATTCATCTGATGAAGTTGGTTTTGTCCACGAAAGTTCATGATTCTATATATTTTGATTAGTCTCTAAGGGCACAGCTAGCCAACAGCATTATTTTGGAATAACTGACGTTATTTCGAAATAACAAAATGTGTGTCTACACGGCATGCCGTTATTTCGAAATAATGTCGGAGGACTTCTTGCTCCAACTCCTGTAACCCGCATTTCACAAGGATTAAGGGAAGTCAAAGAAAGAGCGTCCGTCCGACAGTGACAAAAGCCAAATTAAGCTATTTTAACTTCAGCTATGTCAATTGACATAGCTGAAGTTGTGTAGCTTAATTCAACTTTTGCCCTGTTGTGTTGCTGTGCCCCAAGATGCCACAGGACTTCTCGTTATGTTTGCCTATATTCTTCCTACACTATTCAAAATTTTACCACAAAATCCAGACCTGGACTGTTTATTTCAATCTTTTTACTCCTATTTAAACAATGGCTGATCAGAAAATTGCATTTCAATGTAATACCATTGTTGTAAATAAGGAAGTCAGTGGAGGAAGCCTAGCATTAGTGAGAGCAGAAAGTGACTGGTCTTCCACATTCTTAACAGAGAGAGGTTAAATGGAGTCATGGAGTTACAGAAAAGGCCTACAGCAAAGGCCCACATTCAAAAGTTCCATGCTTTCACCTTTCCTTTACCTTTAACAATGCCCAATTTGCCCCTAAGAATCTCATTTTCGTTGTCTTAGGCCTGAGATCAAAATCAAATTGCCACTAAGCTTAATTCCAAGCCTGGCAAATTTCTCATCTGCAGCAGACACTTGAGATATAAAATGCTACAGATTTTTGATCAATATCCAAGACAGTCTTGCAAAGCATCAGAACCTTGGGTCATGAGCTCATTACTCTTTGCAATCCTCTTTCCCACCTTTTCAAAATGCAAGTTCCCTCCAGCGATCAATCTTGCAAAGTCTCTGACTTTCCTCAGATACAGATGGTACAAAAGAGAAGATTTGCTCTTGTCAGCTGCTGCTGCTTTACTTTAAGCATCATCCTAGTGATAGGGATGGTAAACATATAAACGATCCCTATGGGCTGTTGAGAAAGGATGAGAGAAATGCAAAGAATGCTCATGGAATTTCATTTCTGCTTTTCATCAAAATTCCATTTTATATTCTGACCATGTTAATAATCCCCAATGTCCAGCTAGTTTACAAGTACAAATATGGAGGGAGATTTAAGTCTCTGATTGGGAATGCAAGGATTCTCTTGAACATTTTCTGATAAACTGTAGATAACTGAGCATCATGCAGTTTGCTGGGGGTTGGGTAAGATTTTCTCTCTATTTTTAGAACGTGAATAGCCCTACGGTACTTTTCATAAAAGTGGGTGTTTGCCCATGTGTCCTGGATCAATAATGCCATTATTGTGCAGTGTGCTGAGCACCACCTGGCTACTACTCTCCTGCATTAGAGTGGTGCTGTACAAATAGCTCATGATTTCTCCAAGCTCAAAGATGCTATATTAATGTAAGACAATTGAACTTGATCTGTGTACAGAAGCCTCCACCCCACACTGAAGGGACTTGAGTCCCACGCCCCACACATGCTGGGAGGGCACCCTATGACTCCTATTGGCTGCAAACATGGAGTCAGTAGAAGTGCGATGAGGTGGACACATTCCACCTCCCTCCCTACATGCAGCAGCTGATGGATAAGTCAGTGTCCATACAGTTCCATGCCACATTATCTTTCCAGAAGAGGCTCGTCTGCATTGAGGAATTCTCTAAGGGTACATCTACACTGCACGCTTATTTTGAAATAAGCTATTCTGGAATAGTTATTCCAAAATAGCTTATTTTGAAATAGCATGTCTACACTGCAGGGAAGCCTCAACATTAGTCCAAGGCAGGCTTCCCTAATGTAGATATGTTATCTCAATTTAGAACCCCAGAAGGCACTTGGGAGGAATAACTTAATATGGCCTTGGGGAGGGGCTTTTCAAATTAGCAGTAGTGGAGTGTCTACACATGGCTTATTTCGAAATGGAATCTATGAATTGCATGGATAGCTATGACCAGATTGTGTTCACCTAGTATGAGCTGTATAAACACCAGTCATAGAACTTCCCCAGAATTCCTAGGACATGGCTTTTAGAAGAATTATCCAATCTTGATTTAAACATTGCCAGTGATAGAGACTCCACCATGGCCATTGGTAAATTGTTCCAATGGCCAATCAACTATCTAGACTCTGTCAGTAGTTTGTCAGGGCAGGATTGGAATGTATGCAAAGTCATCAGTCTGTGTGTGGCTTAGTGCCACTGCAACTAGCAATCAGAGTATTTAAAATGGCTTCTGCTGGACTGTGCAGGAGAATCATTCAAAACATTCTAGTTGGAAAATGCCATGCTGATTCAACTGAAATCTTACCTGCTTTAATGGCATTTCAGCTGGAAACAAAATGGAGAAAAGTTTCAAAAATAAATGGACTGTCTTGACATTTTCAGAGTGGAAAGTTCTGATTTTTTTTTCTGTCATGTACTGAGGACTGTTCTAGAGAGGTCTGCATCATCATAAGTTGTGGAATGCATCACTGGTTTCTTTTGTTGGGAGGGAGAATCCCTCAAGAATCACAGGAAACTCCACAAAAAGCATTTTCTGGTCCCTACATAGATATTTCCATGTAGAGATAAGAGCTGACCAATTATAAGTCCTTGGGATATAACAAACCCCACCAGAAATGTATCTGCACTTGTTATTGGCCAAACAGATTCCACAAACCATCATGTTTTTATATATGCTATGCTGTTTATGCACTCTTGATTTGCATCTGTTGTAAAGGTCATATAGCATCTTCTTACCTTTGCTGGCTCCTTATTAGCTTGATAATATATGTATCATAATTCATTGATATAGAATGAAAATAGTCTGACATTCCATTTATAGGTACTGGCCCTTTTAAATAATGAGGTAGGCTTTGATTACTGTTGCAAGGTCGGCCTGAGATATAATGGAAGTGGATGTGATCAGCAAAGGGCTGTGAATGCTCTGACGTAACTCAAAGGGAAAATCTGTACGTGCACATTGAAACACCCTTGTGCAAGGCCATGAAAAGGAGAGGAGCAGTCACGGCCTTGGTGGTCTGCTGCTTCTTTTTTTGTGACTATAAACAAACATTTGTTCCAGTGAGTAAAACTGTTTCTCTGCAGCTTTAATCCACACCAAATTGTAAAAGAAATCACTAGGTACAGTGGAGAATTCATAAGGCACCCAAAGTTGCAGTCAGGGGTGACACAGGTGCTCATTAGTCTGGATGGTATCCTGGTATGTCACAAAAGAATATGCTAAATTAAAAGAAAGGCCTCTTCTGTCAACCGATGTACCACTGCTATGAGTGTTTTGGGGGCTTTTGATTATGAATCCAAAACACATTCCCCACTACACCTAATGAGACAAACCTCTTTGCCAGCCTCAGTTTAGGATGTGTCAACACCATACTTTAGAATCTTACAACTCCATATACAGTGTTGCCACATATTTTATCAGAATGATACATTTTGCCACTCAGAAAATTATGAATTTTCAAATGATACATTAGAAGACATGCTTCGTACAAAGATTATCACAATAGTATGCAAGGTGTGAATACAGGGGTACATTCGGTCACACCTTTGCCTTAGTGCAGCTATATTCAGTTCTAAGATTTCATCGCTATGTATGTGTGAAAGACTCAGACTTAATGGGTTGAAGCAAATCCTTATCTGAGGTAATGTGTAAGAATGTGCTGCTGTTGCCGAATTTTCAACACATTAGCTGATTCACTTCTGTCAGGTTTTGCTTTCAGATTTGTTCTCTTCTTTCTTTCCAATAATATGAGGAAAGTTTGCTATATAAAAGTTTGATGGTGCCAGACTCCTTTTACAGCTGATGAAATTATGTGTGTGAATTAAAAGTAAAATGAAGCTCCTAAATTTACAACCAAAAATGTTATGCCTTTTTCCTCCAGTAGATTGTAAACTGTAATAAAAGCCTATGCTTTAAAATTCAATTAGTAACCGCTTATTAGTATTCTGGTTACTGAACTAACAACTTTCCTCAGTTATACGCATCCCCAATTCATTTTAAATGTCCTGCCAACTTCACAAGCACTAGCTATTTTGAGTCCTGAACCATTGAAATCAAAGAGAGCCTTTCCATTGATTTCTTCAATGAAATTTAGATTGGGCCTATGGTGAATGGACAACATCCATTTAGCCTTTCAAGGAAATCTGGTCTCCTAATTAAACGCATGATGGGTGAGTAATCAATCCATAACAATATACATTATTAAATATCTGAAAGTTATTTCATTGCTTGAAAGCAGGAATTAACTTGGTTTCTATTTAAATCAATGCTTTTTTCATCACACAAAAAAATGTTCCAATTCTTATAAGCTTCAAAGCATAATCACAGATAGTAGTAGTTAGATTCTATTGAAATTAAAATCACTCCAAACAAGGACCAGGGGTCCCATATTTAGGCACTGCACAAATGATGCAGTGATCTGTACATTATATTGATAATCAAAATGGTCTGCATGCTCTGCATTTGCAAAAATTAAAGATGAGGCACAATGGTTGCCCTCCATCAGGCATGGAATAGTACACGTGGCAAGGAATTGAACATCCTATCTCTGTTCCTTCAAATCCTTCCTAGAGACTCTTATCTTCAAGAACACCTTCTTCTCATCAGCATTATAGCTGTGAGTCCTGATGTCTTGTCCTCTGTCTTATCTGAGGCTACGTTAACACTATGAGTTTTCTCGACAAAAAAATGCTAATGAGGGACTCATTTGCATGAATCACAATCTCATTTGCATATTTTCTGCTGATCTGTTTTTGCGCTAGGGGTTTTTGTGCAAAAACAAGCAGTGTGGACATTTTCTTTTTGTGAAAAAAACCCTTTTTCCACAAGATATACCGATCTTGTGGGAAAAGGTTTTTTTGCGCAAAAAGAAAACATCCACATTGCTTGTTTTTGTGCAAAAACAGATCAGTAGAAAATATGCAAATGAGATCGCAATTCATGCAAATGAGTCTCTCAGCATTTTTTTTTGCAAGAAAACTCGTAGTGTAGACGTAGCCTGCGTGTAAATTCCTCAGGACAGAGACTCTCTCTTAATCCATGTCTTCAAATTGCTGCATGCACTTGTGGCATTAGGCAAGTGTTTCTTAATAGCAATATTTTATTCAAGAAAAAAATATGCTTCTTTACATGATTATTAGCTTCAAGGATCTGAACTTCAGCCTTGGCATCTGAATACAAGACATAGCTAGCCACCAATATTAAGCAGGTATATATCCCAACCTTCCGCAGCTAAAATACTGCTCACAGGAAGCACTCCTACCAAGAAACTTAGTAAAGAAGTTCTCCTTAGGAAAATGTGGTGCTTCTTTACCTAAATGACTAAAAACCCGGCGCTATTTTATTCTTTTCAAATCCTTTCTATCATTGCAAAGGGGATACTACAATGATGTGACACTCATTGAAGCCAAGCCCTTGGGACTCATGGTGCTGAATTTTAGGGCATGAGACAGAGACTGAAGAGCAGTTTAATGAAGCCTACTGTACAGAATATGAAGTCAAATCCCTGAGTATCAAAATTCTTCCAATAAAGAAAAATATCTAGCCACTTGCTCCCAATTCACCCACCTGAGACCTTGAGTCAGTTGCTCCAGATGGTCTGGGAATGACACCCTAAGGCCATTTCCAATAGTTTAAGGGAACTCATCCAAAGTCTACATGTGCAGTTGGTAAAAACCAGACACACAGAGCAACAGTCAGAAATGTGTCTCATTGTGGTAAAGTCCTGAGTGTGCTCACCTGTTATGGACTTGGTGCCTTCATGGAAGGAGTACGGTACCTTTGCCAGTACATTTGGTCTCAGAGAAGGATCAAAAGACCTGTCATGGAACAGGGACAGCATAATGGAGCCTTGAGGAAAAAAAAACCCACCAATGGGGCCAACAGGCTGGCAAAGCCTAACTCTGACTAACACCAGCTCTCCTTGAGTGCTTGGTAAAACTTGAAAGAATAAATGCCAGTTTCTCCCACCATGGATAGATGCTGGCAGTGACAGACACTGCTGAGTTCCTGCTTGCCACCAAGAGCAGTCAGCAGAAGCTGCCTAATGACTGGGACTGTGCTACTCCATACAAGTTCACATGGGAAGCACAAGGAATTGGAAGGGAGTAGCAGGTAGGTCACCCTGCAGCCTCTGAAGTAGAACTCCCATGTGGTACAGAAGCTGCTTGGCCCTGCCTCCTTTCCTCAAGGATCCTTGGTGGGGTGAAGATGCCACTTGAGTGGAGCACACATCAAGGTATCCCATGCAGTAGTTGCTAGGGAGACAGCTGGCACACCCATACCATGGCAGCTCCTGGAATAAGCAGCATCTGGCTCACTTCCAGTTTCAGAATGATCTAAAACAGTGTTTCTCAACCAGTGGTACGAGTATCCTTAGGGGTACTCGAGAGAAGTCTGGGGGTTATGTCAACCCAACTGAAACTTGGAGAAAACTGAATTTGTTTTAAATTTTACAGTGCTTTATTATTTTTGTACTTTTTACACCCAAAAATTTCATCACCCACCCAGCTACAATTAAGTGGTTTAAACAAATGTGTTGCAATGGTAGAAAAAAATTGTGTAACTGTAGGTACTGCTGCTACTTATATTTTTTTTTTTAAAAGGGGGTATTTATTTTTTAAAGGGTACTTTATTAAAAAAAAAAAAAAATGGTTGAGAAACACTGATCTAAAATATATAACCAGCAGGGCTGGCCTTAGCATTTTGTAGTGACGCTGGGAAAGCCAGGGGTAGAATCCAAATACCTGATCACTTATGGTATGTCTACACTACAGCGTTATTTTGAAATATCTTATTTCGAAATAACTTATTTCAAATTAACTATTTCGAAATAAGATATTTCAAAATAACGCGTCTAAACACAAAATGCATTTCGAAGTAGTGTTTTGCTATTTCGAAATAGCACGTCCACACTGATGGATGCTGAATCGCAATTAAGGCCGGCTGGAACCAGGTCCGGCAGGGCATCAGCTCAGGAGTTATGATGTGTGGCTGCTGCTTGAGGCTATCTGAGGCCTGTGCTTAAAGGGACCCACCCCCGACAGCCGGTTCTCAGCTTTTCCTGCTTGCTTGCCTACCTCGATGAGGGACAGCAAAGCATTTTGTCTCTGCGTGCTCTGATTGCCCTCACTCAGGACACCACAGCACTCTGCAACATGGAGCCTGGGCACTCTGGTGCTTCTCATGGACGCATTGCTGCGAGACTGGCTGCACTTTCTGCAGGCTGCCATCTGGGAGGTCCATCGGGGGGCTGTCAGTATCCAGGAGTTCCTGCGGGAGAGCTTCCACCCTGAGGAGCACTAAGAGCCTCCCTGGTCTGCCCCACTGGGGGCTTGTGCCTCATTCCTCCCTCACGTCCTTTCACTTACCCCTCCCTAACCCCCCTTCCTGCTGTCAAATAAAATACATGTATTTTCATGAACACAAACTCTCTTTATTTAGCAAAACTGGCGGGGAGGGGGAGGAATGAAACTCTGGTGAGACTGGGGAAAGGAGGCGGGAGAGGGAAGAAGAGAAGTGGGAGAGGGGAGGGGGAAACCTGGGAGGAGGGAGCTGGAAGGGGGAAGAACGGGGACGGGAAGCTCAGGGTTAGGAGTCTCGCCGGACCAACTTGATTGTCATGCAAACCTACTCCTGGGTGCGGATGTGGCCTTTGGTGGCCAAGCTGGCAGCTATCCTGCCATAGACGGCCGCGTTCCTCCATCTAGTGCGGAGATCATAGACGTTGGGGGCATTCCCCCCAAACCTGAATAAGGTCCATGATCTCCACCCTGGACCAGGAAGGCGCCCGCCTTCTCTGGGCCCTCGCGGGCTCCTGGGAGCTGGCAGACTGCTCCTGGGGAGTGGTGGAGGGCTGGCTGCCAGTGGCTCACTGGGTCATGTTTTGGGGCTACTGGGTCAGGGGCAGTAACCCTTTAAGGGCTCCGGGGATGGGGGAGGGAGAGGAGTGTTCTTGGTTGAGGCTGGAGTGGCCACCAGGCACCCTGGGAAGGCTGGAGGCCTCCTATTTCGATATAAGTGTCTACACAGCACTTATTTCAAAATAGCTATTTCGAATTTGGCGTTATTCCTCATCGAATGAGGTTTACCAAATCTGAAATAAGTGCTCCGCTATTTCGAATTAATTTTGAAATAGCGGTTTGGCTGTGTAGACGCTAGTAGAGTTATTTCGAAATAATGGCTGTTATTTCAAAATAACTTTGCTGTGTAGACATACCCTAATAGTCTACTGCTAACTAGCAAATAGTTGTGTAATGCACAGGAAAAGCGACCACCAAGACTTCTTACAGCGGCTGGTGTACAACAAGGCTAGCTTACTCTAGCAGCTCAACTAGTACAGATCTGAGCTAAATCTGAAGAGGGTCAAACCCTGCTGATGATGTTTGTGCAGAGAGGTCTATGTGAGTTGCATAGTAAGACAACCTCTTCAGAAGAGGCCCTGTTACTGAAAAATAATTTTAATCTGTAAATTCTGATATTAAAAAAAAAATCACTGGAATGACAATTTGAAGGTGGAAAGGCATACCTAAATCTTTCCCCTTGATTCTTATTTCATTTCTGGTAAGATTTAGGATGTATGGAGCATGTCTGCCACTAGCTTTTGCTTTTGTTTAATTTTCCCTGTTTTGATGATCTTTGCACAGGGACTGTCCTCTTCTGTGGTTGAAAAGGGCACATTTTGGATTCATTGGCATATGATCACATTTTAGTACGTCATTCTAAATAAATAGTACTATTATTAATAATTATATATCTATTAAGATAGATTAGTTGCTTCATAGTTAAACTTCCTGAGTAATTCCACCTGTAAATCATCATGATAGTGTACATGCACTTAATCAACATACAAAATCTAGGTTTCTAGATTTGTGCATGCCTTTCCCTAGAGTCACCTTTAGAAAGATGCTGGAGGCCTAGATGTGTTGGGTTGTTTGGGGGCTTTTGGTGTTGTCATGTTCCCACCACCCCAAGTGCTCTTTTTCCCCACACAACTCAGCTTGAGTGAGAAAATAACAATTTCTTCCTAGCCTAAATGAAAATTGCACTTGCTAGAAGAAGTCATAAGGCTTGACAAATGTGAATTTGCTCTTTATGAATAACATAAAAAATGAATGTTTGGATTTGAATAACTGTAAGAAGGTATCTAATTTGGCATTAGAAAGAGTGAAGTAATGTCTCTTTCAATATACATGCAAAATCTATTTTTAATAACGTAATCATTTGAAAACAATGGGGCAATTAATGTTTGACTATTCTCTAACCTGTGCATATTGCAGCTGACCCTATGTGCAATTTTCACTTCACTATCTGCAACCTCCAAATGAACATGTTCTTATGTTCATGAGCACAATTCAATTACAGAGAAATAGAAAATAGTCCCTAAAATCAATAGCCTATTACAGCACCACTATGATAGGTAATTTCAGCTCCCTTTAATCTATTGAAATATGAGACTATGTGCTCTTATACTATGTGCTTGGAAATTCCTATGGGCTTCAACCTGCGCCTACTGAAATCTATAATAAACTCTTATCCATCGCAAAAGGAGCATGATAAAATCCCAGGTGACTGATCCAATGAGAAATTGATTGTACTAAATTTTCCTTCACCATAAGTTTAGTTTAGAATGTTTAATTTGAGTTTAGGATCCTAGGTACGGACAGGATGACCACAGGTCCCATTTTGACCAGGACAGTCCCTTCTTTAAGCCCTATCCCAGGTGTCCCAATAAAAGGAGACATTTGTCCCATTTGCTCTTGCTGAGCTGATTAGTTAGCAACAGCAAACAGGACAAATGCCCATTTTTGTCAAAAAAGAGGGGTATGATGCAGAGGAATTTATGGGGGAAGAGAAGAACTGAGATGATAGCCTCCCTCGGGGGGAGGAGAGGAGGGAAGCATTCTAGTATAGGTGGGGAGGAGAAGCAGGGTTCCAGTGACTGGCTTCCAGTGACTGGCTTCCAGTGACTAGGTTCATTCCAGTCTCCTAATGAAGCTCCCATAAAGTTGCAGGGATGGGCAACAGCTTCAACGTGGGAGGGTGGGGCCCCTCTGACAAGCAGTTGGGTGTGTCATCCTAAGTATGGAGGACATGCATTTAACATACAGAGGCTTAGATGGTTAGAAGTCAGAGAATATAGATAAAAATAATGTAAAACTCAAAAAAGGAGACAATATAAAATCCAGGCAGATATCATATTTTAATAATTGTAGGATGACTTATCATCATGTAAACACTATTGGAGGAAAGTGTCCAGTTAAACTTCAAACATTATTTCTATTTTATCTTAGTGCAACAGATGACAAAGAGAGGATTATGCACATTCATGTAATCTCATAATTTAATCCAAATCAGATTTTTTTCATAACTTAATCTGTTGATCCATTTGAATGTTTTACATACCTATTTAGTAGATTCAGTGCCAACAAGATTCTTTGAATCTGGCTTTCTTGAAGACTTGTAGCGCTCCAGTGGAAAATAGTAGGATGATCTTATGAAAATCAAATACAGTAGGTAATATTTAAGACATCTGGCAAAAAGATGCCTCATTCAATAAGAACATTCTTTAAGTCAAGACTTGAGGCCATAAGGGGCATCTCTATGCTAAGAAATTATTTATTTCAAAATAATTTCTAACTCCCAAAATAACTATTTCAAACTAGTGTGTCCACACTAGAGGGCAGCATCAAAATAGCGCAGAATTATTTCGAAATAACGTGCCCACACTGATTGGAGCCTGCATTGGATTTAAAGGCCCCAGAAGCACTCCAGGGAGGGCACCAGGATGGCGGACACTTCCTGTGGCTGCTTGCTGAGGCACGTGCTTACAGGGGCTCCTCTCTACAGCCATGTTTTACACGCCACTCCTCCACTGCCTACCCCCTTGCGGGACACCAAACTCATGCTGTGTGCTCTGGATGTCCTTGTGGATGCCACAGCACTGACTACATGAGCTGGAGCTGCTGCAAAGCAGTGCCAGGCTCACAGGCCTTGTGCTGTGCCTCGGTGTAGTTTATCCACAATGCCCACATGCTGCTTCAGGACAACAATGACCAGCCCGGACCAGGGGACCCCTTCACACAGGCCCTGCTGCTCCTGCTGCAACAAGTGATCCTCCATCCACTGCACTCTATCCACTGGTGGAAGGAGACCAGATCTGACTGGTGGGACCACGTCGTCCTGCAGTGATGGGATGACCAGCAGTGGCTCTAGAACTTCCACATGTGAAAGGCCACCTTCCTGGAGCTCTGCGAGTGTCTCACCCCTGCCCTCAGCTGACAGGACACCTGGCTAAGACTCATCATCCCCCTGCAGAAGCACATCACCATCACACTCTGGAAGCTTGCCTCCTGGAAGTTAGCCTCCTCTCCCTAGACCTCAATGAGATCTACGATCTCCATATCAGACCAGGAAGGGGCCCTCCTCTTCTGCTGTTCCAAAGTGGCATTATACCTCATGAAATGAGGGTTTATTATTCTGGAATGAGAAGCCTGTTATTATTTCAAAATAATGGGCTTTCTGTGTGGACGCTCATCTTATTTCAAAATAACATGAGTTATTTTGAAAGAATGCTGTAGTGTAGACGTGCTCTTCAAAGAATTTAAGTCTACCAAGTTTAACTTGGCCCTTCATCTTTCTGTGGAAAATTCAGTTTAATGCAGTTTGTTGTGTGGGGTTTTCAAAATGTAACTAAAATCAGAGTTCCTTTCTTCCCTGCAATGACATTAAAGATCAGGTGACACTTTTCATAAAAAGAAGAAAGGAAGAAAACATTAGGTCAACATATTTCCTCTCCAAGTAGTGCGTTCAGGGGCGGCCCTAGACTAGCTGCCAGCAACTGGTGCCCTAGGTGAACCATGCAATCGGCACCCCCACCTTCAAACCCCTCAATGATATTCCGCCACCATTTGGCGCCCCATTTAACTTGGCGCCCTAGGCGACCACCTAGTTCGCCTATATGGACGCCCCTGAGAGTGTTGTGCACCAACCTTCCCCCTCCCCCCCCAAAAAATGCATTTTATTGCTTAGTCAAATGTTTTTCAACAATTAGAAAAAGTACCTTATTGGTTTTGTGAAAGTGGCCATTTTGCAACCAAAATGTCAACCAGTACCACAGTGAGGTGCAATTCATTCCACAGTAAGCTATACCTAAACTCTATAGCAGTCTTTGGATTGCATGGACCAGACTAGAAATTCTGTGGTACCGTTATTTCGTTTTTTAAATGCAGCTTGAGAGTACATTAAAAATGAAAATGAAGTAGAAATCAAAATACTAGCTTTACTGTTTGCATATTAAACTCAATTTATTTTACCTTGTCCAACATTATCAGCGTTCAGTGTGTACAGATTTTGTAGGGACAGTGCATAGTTGCACTGTAGAAGTTGTAGGGAAGAAACTGATGGTATTGGTATTTGGGTAAGGTACTGCTGGTGCACTAGCACCTGAAGAGGATATTTGCGATTGTGAAAAGTGCAATGTTTCTACTAAAACGATCAGCAGTGAAATAGTTAATATTGACCACTATTATGCTATTGTTAAGGTTCCGGATGAATAGCCTATTGAGATTAATGGGGTGGTTCACACATCTGTGCTATTGTTTTAGGCCTTCTACAGATTCTGACAAGTATCAGTTTATCCTTGGTTTATGTTTTCAAGGTTATCTTTGCAGCAGCCATATGGGCAGGAGAGATCTTCCTTTAAAAAAAAAAAAAAAAAAAAAAAAAAATGTAAAAAGGAAGCTGAGATTCTTGAACAATTCTGCAGCAAGACATAGATTTTGACAGAATACACGAGGCTGTGGTGGTTGCTAACAAGATGTTAATTAGGTGGTAGACACACTGGAAAAAAAAAAAAAAAAAAAAAAAAAAAAAGACAACAAATGTCCTTGCAAAGGAGGATTTTTCCTCCTGAGTATAAAATTGACCCCTACTATGAACAAAGTCTGAGTAAATGGCTTTCTGTGGAGAACTACACTGGAATTGTTGGGAAGTGAAAACAACCCTAAGCCTGAATGTGAGAAAAAGACAGCAGGGTGAAACTAAAATCTGCTCAAAGTGGCAGTCTCCACTGAGTAGAGTCAGAACTATTCCTTGACTGCTGCGGAGACAGCATAATTGCAGTATGCTTTTACCACCCCTAAATAAAGATATTTGAAGAAAAAGGGCTATCCTTGCTATAAAGAGGTACTTCATCTACCAAAAACCAAATTTGCAATTCCACTTACTTCAGTGTATTTGTATTATGATGCCAGGAGTGAATTTGACCTATTTAAAGCACAAGTCTATTTATGAAACCCTTCTTTGATGCCTCTCAAATAGTATCAGGATAGGGTCTACTGAGAACATTCTCTAAGATCGGATTTCAATTTCCTCTCCCAAGCAAAACGACCACTGGCTTCAGGATGACTTTTGTCTCTAGCATGGTGGCAGATTTAGCTTTATCTGAGGAAGCACAGTCCATATGCGTCAGGCACTGATATATTTTAGTTGTGTTTAGCAGGAGACCGAAAATGTTTTACAAACTGATTATGGTGATATTATTTATGCATTCATTTTTAAAGGTCACTTCACTAAACTAATGCCTTTCTATCAAACTGCCGTTGCCAGTACTTGGCTCATCATTGTTTAAACTTGTTTTCCTCCTGGGAGGCAAAAACCTCATTCATAAACATTAATACATACAAGCCTGACAGCCAGTGCTGTTAGTACTTCAATGCTTATTAATAGTTATGTACTACAATCGACAGCAAGCCTTTTTCTCTTGTCCGATCATCTAAAAATACAGCTCCACCAAAGATGCACAAATTTGCCAGAGGGCTAAAATATCTACTTTATGGATGAAGAATGCTTATTCCATTGACTGTTCCTGTTCAGTTCAAGGTTTATAACCTGGTTCATTAATCTTGTAGTAAAGTTTGCAAAGTAGTTCAGTTCATTTTACTTAAATATGAGCTGCAAAGCGAGGAGGAATATTTTCCCCCCTATTAACTGTAAATGTGTTTGGATGCTAAGTAACTCAGCATGCCTTGCAAACTTGCCTTTCTGCTGTGGACATCTGGTACCAAAGTCAGACTTTGTTTACGATGCACTTCTTCCTCTAAAGACTAATCCCTTGTGGATCCTTTGCAAAAATAATTATGACTTACATTTTTAGAACATTATTCATCCTGAAGGATCCCAGAGCATTTACAAAGCAATGCAAAAGTGCAAATCTAACCTTGGTTTTTATGTATTAAAAAAACAAAACAAAAAACAAAAAAAACCCCACTTATATTGGTAGCAATGCAAATTCTGCATGAAAAACAGTGGAATAATACCGTTACCTGTGCATTACTTCATCTATTGCTGAAACACACTTGTAGGAATGACTGCAAACTAAGAGCACATAAAAACACTTCATGATTATTGAGGCAAGGATACGAAGAATCTTTTATCTAGACAAACTACAAGGAGAACTTTCGGAAGATATGGACTAGCCACACTAAAATGGTCCAGGATACTGAGGTTACCACATCCCTAAAGCTTTAAAAACAAAACAAGCCAATCGATGGGATCTTCAATTCAATTTGCAGGAGCTTGGTTTTAGGACTCATCCAAACAACAGCACCAACAGCTCGGGGCTCCCTAAGACATTAACTAGTTACTGCCTAGGGAAGAAAACTGCCACCTGCTGAGTCACCAACACTACTGCTTGCAGAAACGAGGTGATTTTTGCAGATCTCCTGTCCACAGATTAACCAAGTTTGACCCTGCTTAACATTTCAACATAGAATAGCTGGCTGCCTAGTAAAAAACAAATATAATAGTGAAATAGCAAGGGTGTTACAAGCCATGTCCAACATGCTTTCATAGAACTAAATGGAGAGGCCTGCCTTGCCCCGCTAGCATGTTTCACTTTATCTAGCCAGAGATATCAGCCCCTTGCATTATAACCATAGAAAATGAAAAGTTTTGAGCACATATTCTATGGCCTAGTAGTGGCCCGTATAGAATAATGAACATACTGGTGGCATTTCCTGTTTCTTCGTCCATTACTAATCTTGTAGCATAGCACTACAATAAAGACAGGTGCCATCTATGCTTTAATGTAGTTTTTAAGCTTCAACTGTTAAAGGGAGGTCCAACATGCCCCATACCAGCATGCATGCAATTATATTGGTATAAATGTGCTTATACTGGTATAGCCATTCCTATACAGAAAGGGGAATAAACGATCCTGCTATAACAGCATCACTGTGTCCACATTAGGGGTTGTGCTGATATAACTATATCAGTAAAAATATGAGTCATACTCCTTACTGAAATAGGTACAGATTACAAAACTGTGTAGATCATACTTTCCTTTGAAATGTAGTGTATACATTCTCAGACTAAGAGTAGTAATTTTGTTTCTTCAAGTAAGTTTGGCCTATTTTTACGGACTCCCAGATAAATACCACGTAAAATCCCTTCTAGTAAAAAGTTCTACTTCATTTTAATAGTGAACATTTGCATGCTACTGGTCAATAACATGTATACAAAGATGTACATTTTTACAGCACTCATCCACGTGAGGGCAGCATTAACTGCTAATGCACCGCATGATTTCAGTTAGCTGGATGTCCACTTATCATGGGTCTGGCCAAGTTTCCTGTAGTACCATCAAATCTGTTTACAGCCACCAGTCCTGGCTCAGTGTTCTGTTCTGTTATTTAGCTCTAGTTTACTCCAAATGTCTTTAACATCCCAGTAGGCAGAGGAAATATTTTTAATGCTGCTAGACAATATTGACCACCCACGGTCCAGAAAATTCTCTGGTTCAGTACTGGTCAGGTCCTGAGGGTGCCGGACTAGAGAAGTTCAATGTACACATCAAATGGACAACAAAAGAATCACCAGAATGGTCCTCACTTATCAAGTCTAAGAATTCTGAAGGTATTTGTAAAGGTATTGGCGGAGGGGATTGGTGGTTGATACACTTTTTTAAAGTGCCATTAACATTTTTTAAATGGAATTAAATGCAAAAAAACCCCACTAAGATTTGATTTAAATTTACAAAATTCCAAACTTCAACCTTACCATGGAATTTGCTCATTCTTCATTGTTGGTTCTTTAACAGTAGTTTCTAAAACTGTATTTTAATACTTAAAATAGCAGGCTAAGCTATCCAAACCAATAGCCATATCATTGATTTTCCACAGCCTCCTGAATGACAGATGGGCAATTTCAGTGCCCTATTTAGGCATGGCCTCTTCTCCCCATATATCTAGGTTCTTGCCTAATCCTATCACTTCATCCTAAATGTCATCTCTACAATTTGTTCTTTACTTCCCAACTCTATCATTAAAATATATTCCCTTGCCTTTGTGGCCTCTACTCTACTGAAACTTTGGCTGCACAGCTCATCTTGCCCTAATCCACATCATACAAAATGCTGCTGTTAAATTATCTTCTGCTCCTGCTGTTCTGATTGTCACTGCCCCTCCTGATCTTTTCCCTCTTGCTATGGGAGTTTACTTTTCCTATTCTCACCTTCACGGCTCTGCTAGGTCTTCCCTGCATATATTTCTCTTCAGATGGAATTCTTCTTCCTCTGCCTATGTTTGTCTCATGCCCCCTTCTGAGTACCCTTTGGTATTTGGTCCCCCCTCATTTTCATGCCTTCTTCCATGCAGCTTCCTCCCTTGTGCATCAAACAGCTTCTCTCATCATTCAAATCACTGCACGTACACTTCTTGTGAGGCCATCAGTTCTAATTTGCAGGATACCATTAGTGTCTTTCTTACTTGGTTGCAGCTATTTGGGGGCAGGTAAAAGCATTCATGGTGCATTTGTACACCTGATGAATGTTATTTCTCTCTTGGTGCCTGCTGGCAAAATCTGTATTAATGACCTTTCTAGTATTTTAAACACAATTTTATAGCACGAAAAAGCTTTTTAACCAAGAACTGTGCTTATACTACTTCACATTTATCTAAAAACTCTTCACTGAATGCACTTTACTAGCCACGCATATACACCACCACCACGAATATAGTCTATCGTATTGAGATAGAGAGATGGTGGGGAGGGAGAATGGGATAGAGGTAAACAAATCCCCTTTACAAAAAAGAGAGTCATGGGCATACTGGTGTGTTTGAACAGTGCCCAGAACAATGGGACAGAGGTTGCTAACTCTAGGCATTCCTGTAATACAGACAATGTTCACATAAAAAAAAATAGACAAAACAGCTTCTGAGCATGATAGTCTCTCAGGAAAATGAATGAATGAGTAAATACTAATGGAACTTAAGTGAGGTTCCAGACACAACGTAGTTCAAAGCTAATATCTGTACACAAACTGTCCCTTTTATAATTTGTTTGCTACACTAAGTAAAAACATTTCTGCTGTTATGGGGTCTGTACTTTCCCTCTCTTTTGCCCAGACCTCTGCTGGTCTGGAGGAAAGCGTGTTACGTTTTTTAAAGTGCACTTTTCCTCTCTTGGTATTGATTAGGCACATAGGTTTAATAAAACATCTGAACTGGTACATCAAGATAAACATACAACAGCAGTTAAACCTCCAATTAAATTACAAAGCCAACACACCAAACAATTCTAAAAAGCTGCCACAAGATGGAGATAATCTACAACAAAAAATAGAAATTGCATTTTCAGCTATGTCTAGACTGCAGGCTTCTCTCTGAAGAAGCTTTTCTAGAAGAGATCTTCCTGAAAAACTTCTTTCGAAAGAGTGTGTCCACATTGCTTTTTCGATGCACTTTTGCTATCTGCTTTGTCGAAAGATAGCATCCACATCGATTGGACGCTATCTCGCATTTAAGTGGTGATTACTATGGACGGAGAGGCCACCAGGGCATCTGTGCTTTTTCCTGGAGGCCTCTTCTTTCTAAAGAACTCCCTCTTCCTTGTCCACACATGGCTTTTTCCAAAAGAGCTCTTTCAGAAAAAGGCTTCTTCCTTGTAGAAAGAGGTATACCGCTGTTGGGAAAACCCCTGCATTCTTTCGACAAAGTCAAAAGAACGCAATTGCAGTGTGAACGTAAGTGTAGTTTTTCCTGGAAAAAAAGGATGTTTTTCTGGAAAAAAACTCCACAGTGTAGACATACCCTCAGAGACATAAACATATATTACTCTTAAAATAACTTTTGATCATTCATGCTTGTATTCTATAGTGTCCATCAGGGAAAAAGTTACCACACTTAAAGTAACCTAAAAACAAGCTGTAAGTTTTGGGATGAGTGATGATTATGGTCTCATCTATCATCCAGAAATGAAAAACTTGCCTACAAAAAGGACACTGCCAACTAAACTGTTCATGAAATGGATAGGAAATAGAGGCTACAGGAAGGGTTTAAACTAATGAAGGGTTTAAAGCTGAATAGAATTAGGACAAAGCAGATATGACATTCAAGCCTTTGATTAAACAGACCCAGTTGTAGCAGCAAGAAAATGTAAAGAAAACATTGAATATTTATGACAAAAATAGTTTAAAATTATGGCTTTGGTCCCATTCAGCACCAATCCCCTTTGAAATCAGTGGAGACGAATACATTTGCAGGATGGGAAACAGACTGACTATAGGTGAAAACAGATTTAGGTTTTTTTTTTTTATTAAAGACTATATTAAAATTATAAAATACACAGATTAAGGAAAGACTGTCTATGCATCTCAGTATAATGCTTAAACAGTCCAAAAGTACAAAGTTTGGTTCGAAAGTCATAAAATACAGATTGTACATAATCTGCAATATCCCAGAGTAAGGATAATAAATTCAGCAATTCAGTTAAAATATTTGCATCCAAATATTTGGGTACATCGTTAATAAAAGGTTATACTAAGAGTAGCTTTTGGTAGCTTTACAAAATGTCCCCTTAATTCTGGGTGCAATACAAGTCAGCCATCATCTGTAACTATTCTTTTCCATTATAAAGCAGCAGTACTAAGAGTACAGGATAGGCACAAATCTAGTGCCAGTTCTCTCTGTAACTCACTGCATGGCCTTCACAAAATAAGGTTACAGATTTTCCAAAGCACCTATAGGATTTAAGAGCACAAGTCCCTGAACTTCTCTAGATACTGGAGAGAGACAAGGTGGGTGAGGTAATATCTTGTATTGAACCAAATTCTATTGGCGACAGACACATGCTTCTGACTCTGAGCTTACACAGATCTCTTCTCCAGGTCAGGAAAAATACCCAGATAGCGTCACTGCTAAATATGCTAAACATTTTGTTCCACCTTGTAAAGTAGTTAATGAAGATTGTAAAGGGACCATTCAAGGTAAAATGGCCAATAAACAATTCCTGCAAAATAGGGCTATTAGTTTAAAGATTCTTGTAATAAGCCATAAATCCAGTTTTTTATATTAAGATCATGATTTTTAGAATCTAGCAAGCTTACTAATGTAAGCTCCCAGGCTTATCTTCTGAAGGTGGAGTTCAGGTTTCCTTTGAAGAGGACTGATATGGTCAGATATAGAGCGATTGTTTTGTGAAAAGCGTTCATCTACAGGAAGTATGGTATTTTTTTCTTTTGTCTGTGTGACTTCATTCAAAAGGACCCCAATTGTCCAGTTTCACTCACATGGTTATTGGGATACTTAGCACATTAGATAAGGCACACCACATATAATACCCATGGCTTTCATCAATAGAAGCTGGTCCAGAGAAAGATTCTCTCACCCACCCTCTCGCTACAACACTCTAATGCTCTAGGCATTTTGAAAATCCTCCCTTTCGAATTCAGTTTCTTCATCTGTAAAATACAAATGCTGACTTTTGCCAGCAATGTATTTTGAAAATGAGGAAATCATGCAATGTTTTAAGTATGTAAGACACCAGATAATTCTTACTATATCCCCAGTGATCCTTCTGTTTTAAGTGAGTCTACAAACAAAATGAATACAACTAATCAGCATACCATGACACACTATTTGGAAACACAGTGTAACAAGCATGTGATATAGTGTTGCCAACTTTCCTGATCGGATCCCGGTGCCATGAAGGGTGTCCAGTCCATCCAGGCTGGGAGAGTTGGCAACCACAGATACAAATCCAAGTCACTCCAGGAAAAACCTAGATCAACACAACAACGGAAGTTAATTGAAGCAAAGTGTGATTCTTTGATCCTAAGCATGTTTTCTCCCTTCCTACAGAGAGAAATGAACCACTATCCAACACTAGTAGGCAATTTTAATGTACAGACAAGTAAAAAGTATGTGAAGGTGCCAATCTGGGAAGAAAGTCATCCTAAATTCCATGAGAAACAAAAGAGTAGCAGTAGTCAAGAAGCTAAAGTCCTACTTAGAATGATGCAAGTCATCAAATTGCTCAGCAGTTTAACAAATTCACTTAAGCTCAAAGTTCAGCAAAGGGAAGAGAATGAGCAAGAAAGGAGTTGGAGCCAAGTAGAACTTCGGAGATCAAAAGTGAGCAGCTAAATACAAGCGATGCATCAAGAATGCTGAGCAAGTCATGCCAGTTTATTGGAGGAAAGATTGTACTTCACCACTTGTCAGGGAAAAACAAGTTTCATTACCTCTTCTGTAGAAACTCATCTGTTTCACAGGCAGTTTGGAAGCTGAGGACAGGCTCTTTGGAAGAGAAGATATTGCATTTGGAGCAGGTCTATTGGGGACTGCAATTAAGGAGCAACTGAAACCCACCTGTTGTCTATACTGCTTAATAGACAACAGGTGGTAGCCTTTCCCTATTTAGATTCCAACAAGAGGACAGCCCTTCATTAAGCATCAGCACAATCTAACCGTCCTCAACAGAAGCACAGGGCTGGTTTAGTTAAGCAGATGAAACTGCTGTACATAAAGGTTACTTAAAGCAAATATAATTAAACTAGTGCACATGTGGGCACTTAAATCAATAACCCTTTCATATCAAATTAGCTTGAGTCAATTAGGAAAAAGATTAAGCTAAATCACCATAAGCTATTTTTAAACCAATAGTGTCTGTGCTGGGTTTTGCACTGGTTTAAAATCAGTTTAAAAGCCAATTTATCTTAAATTGATGTAATGCTATTTACAGAGTGCTTAAGGCTGAACATCTTCCACAACGTTCTATGTTCTTCACTTTGTGTTATGATCTAGGATGCATCTTGTATAGTTGGTTTCTATTTGTGATTAAAGACACATGCTCCTTCTTTGAGGTACACCGGACCAAATACAAACTGCTGAGTATGAGTGGCACACAGACACATGTTGCCCCAACCTAGGGAAATGTCCCTCTTGAATCATGTGGAGGAAGGGATTGCATCAGCTATAGAACTGAATTCTGAGGAATCAAAATTGCTACTGTCAAACAGTTTGAGGAAGATACCAGAAAACAAGGTAGGGGTAGAAATCTTCAATCCAGCCCTTGAGGCTCAGGCCCCCTCTCTTCCTGCAGCAGGGGGAGGAAGCGGGAAATCAGTAGGGAGCCTGCCCTAAAGCCCCTGGGTGGCCAGCTCTGCCGGATGTGTGAGGATAGGGAAAGGCCCCAGCCCACCCACTGCACTTTTCCTGACTAGGGGAAGAGCTGCCGAGTGAAGCATTCACCTACAAACTCCAACCCCCTTCCCCCATTAACTGGGAATTGTGGCGAATGGCAGTAGCAGGGGGCAGTGCCTGGAAGTACAAGGAAGCACAGAGCCACCTACCCGCACTCCCACCTCCCAGGAGCTGCACCCCCAAACCCCTGCCTGCTCCCCAGACTCCCCAACCCTGCCTCTGCTTCTCAGTTGTGGGCAGTCAGTCAGTGTCTCCCTCCCACCCCTCACTTAGGAGCTAGGTCAGTGAGGGTTTTAGAGGGAAGGTGTGGGTGCACGCACGCTTCTCACTTGTGTGTGGCCCCTAACAGATTTTTTTGGATGAGCAGCCCCGACGCCAAAAAATTTCCCCTGATTTAGTGGATCTCCAATAGTGGAAACAAGCCCCAAGTTGGTAATTTAAAAGACAGCACTCCCTTTGATTCACTATTCTATCACGTACCCAGAAATAGCTTCTTCATTAGAAAGTCTTATGATGAAAAAGGCTCTTGCCCTGTTACAGATTAGGAATTTTTTCACTTGCAGTTGGATATTTTTAATTGCTCGTTTCAAACTGTAGTGTGCTGAACATGGTTAGAAGCAGGCTTATTCTGTACATTAAAGTGGAGGATGTATTTCAGTCCTCATGAACTACAAAAGTTTGTGTAGTATGTTTTTTAATATTTTCTAAAGAAAGTATAAAGTATAAGTAGCAGAGTGCACTACTACATTAGTGTATTATTAGGTCAAATTTGAAATCTTAATAGTGTTACCAATTCCAATCTATGCAAATTAAATCCACCCAATTGGTATGACTGGCTACCTCAACCCTGATACAGTCCCATGTAAGTTCAGGTGGTACATATAACATGCCTGACTCAAACCTGGAAGACAAGTGGGATATTCATGAACACATGGGTCACTCAAGCTTTTAAAAAGAACTGAATGTTGCAAACTCTTAATTAAATTTTATTAGGAAAATCTAAGTTAAAAAGTTTAAAAGGCTGTTATGAACATTTAGAATGGGACTCAAAGATGAACTTTATATAAACAGAAGGATTAAACAGCATCCAAATTAAAATTTAACATTCATTTTAAAATTGGTAGCCCATGACAAAAATCTTGTTTTACTAGAATACATAGTGTTCATCTTGCAGAAAACTTATCTTTCCAGAAAACATGGAGAAACATTGTTACATTATTAGGAAACAATGAACTGAGTTATCACATTTATACATTCTCACTTTACTGGAAAGTAAAATGAACACAATTCCATAACTTATAGCAAATAAATACAGACTTTTTTGCTTAAGTCATGCAATCACTAGAGCACACGAACCGCAAGAGACCACTTTTATTTACACTGATTAGTTTTAACATCTTAAAATGCTGTGTACATTGCCATTATTTAAAGTGCAAACAATGTATGCTGAATTCTCCTCTCAAAAGGCATAACAGGTATGAAGGGAAGTTGAAATACTGCCATGAGTGGTTATACAACTAACCCAGGGAACTGGCAGTTTATCTGTAGCCCTTACGATGTTTTAGTGTAATATTCTCCATTGCTTACTACCAGCCAAACATGTATTCCATAGCTTTAGATACAATACTTTCATCTTTCCTTGGAGTTTGTCTGTCAGAAACCACCTAAAACAAATAAACACACTTGGTCAGCCAGTATGCACTCATTCCATTTACACAGCCCAGATTTTAGAATTACCATGTCTATAAAAATAGCCATCTAAGGGTCTCAACACTAACATCTTCTCAGAATGGACAGAGGTGGTAAGAAGCTGGCTTTCTAAAAAAATTATTCTGAAAGCTATGTACGTAAGTTTGAGTTAAAAAGGCAACAAGTGGGAACGAAGCAAACTATACCCTGGTCTACACTACAGAGTTATTTCAAAATAATTCCCTTTATTTCGAAACAGCAAATAGCGCAGCCACACTACCAAGCCTGTTATTTCAAAAAATAAGGGGCTGGTTATCATATATATAGTAGCCCAGTGTCTGAGAGTGTAACGCCTAAATGCTGGCTGTTCCCTCTGGGGGGTGCTGTTGCCTGAAATGCTGGCTGTTCCTCTGGGGGGGGCGCTGTTGCTGAAATGCTGGCTGTTCCCTCTGGGCGGCCCGTGCTGCATGGGGAGTGCGGGGCCCAAACAGCCGCTTGCGCTGCTTGCTCCCCCGCGGCGGCCCGGCTGAGTGGCGCAGAAGTCAGCCGAGCGCCACGGTGGGAGGAGAAGGGGGGCGAGGCGGTGACGTGCGGCGTGACAGCGGCTCCAGGCCCCGCCCACTGGCCATGAACATCATCGTCCCGCCCCCCTTCGCCTCCCGCCATGGCTCTCAGCTGACTTCTGCACCGCTCAGCCAGGCCGCCGCGTGGGAGCAAGTGGCGCAAGCGACCGTTTGGGCTCCGTGCTCCCCATGCGGCACGGGGAGTGCGGAGCCCAAACGGCCATTTGGGCTCCGCGGTCCCCTGAGCGAGAGGCAGGAGGGGGAGGAGAGCTGAGAGAGAAAGAGAGGGGAGGAAGTGGGGAAGAGGCAGTAGGAGGAGAAGGAGAAGGAGGAGAGAGAGAGACGGACGGAGCGAGAGACCGGAGGCTCAGGAGAGAAGACCGACATGGAGGAGAGACTTGAAAATCCCGACTTATGAGGGGCTAATTGGCTAGTTTCAAAATAATAACTCCTGCTTTCCACAAGGAACAATGCTCATTTCAAAATAGTTATTTTGAAATAGCTATGGAGTGGACGGTCCACTGCTTCTATTTCAAAATAACTACTCCCCCGAGTCATTCAAAGTAATTACTCTTCAGTGCTTCCTGGGGCTCTAAGTCGAGGTAGCACGTCCACGTTAAGTGACCCTGTGTTGGACTAATTTCGAGGCTTCCCTGTAGTGTGGACACACTATTTCAAAATAGTTATTTCAAGAGTTTTTCAAAATAATTTCCTAGTGTAGACATGCTCTTAGGTATGGTTGAAAAATGAGTTAAGGAGAACAATGATCTAACATCCCCACTATTCAGTATAGAAAGTATAAACATGCATTCAGCTTGTCTGTTTTGGATTCGTTTTTTGTTTTGAAGTTTACCTTGACAAAGTCAAGAGGAATACAAATTTCTTTTACAGAAATCTGCTAAAAGTATTTTATTGCCTAACATTCTCTACGGTCTCAAAATACCTGATAGTCACTAGTGGATGCTTTATATGCTGTTGCAAGAGGTCTCATTGTAGAAATCCTTGGAGAACTTGCAGGCTGTATCAGTGTGCCTAAGGTTTTTGTCGGTGGTGTGAATACTGAAGATGCGGATGATGCAGAGCCTCTATCAAAACTTTCCATCACATTCTTGAAAGAGAAGAAACAACACTATTTCAATTTTAATAAATTGGAAGCAAATACTAGGTGCATATCAGTATAATTCCCGGTTACTGCAGTAGCTGTATTTGACAAAAAAGGAGTGTCCCAGTAGCTCAAGTTGGACTCTAACAAAATTGCCATTATGTATTCAGTGTAGAGCATTACAGAGAGCATGCCAGACAATGAACTACCTGTACATGTTCCATGAGAAACATTAATCCACAGAGTAGCAGTAAGAAAAATGCTTATTTAAAAGAATGGTATGATGGTAGTACAAGCTTGCGATGGACTAATAATTTACTAGTCGTCGGGACAATGTCAAAACCAATTTGAAAACAATATATAGACATGATTTTAGTGATTTATAAACTAAAAGCAAGTGTCAACAAGCTTGCAGTGGTTCAACCTTGGGTGCTTTATACTAAAGGCTATGGATTCAGTCAAACCTGGTTAGTGTCTATTCAGCCCTTCATCTTTCCATGATTCTATTGCCAAATAATCCTGGATTATCTGTAGTTAGTGATCTGATGGCTTTTTCCAGAAGAAAGGTTTGTATTTTGTCTTTCCAAATATTTTTTTCCTTCTTTTATTTTTTTGATTCTGCAACACAAGACAAGCTTCTTGACAGCCAGCCCATTAGAGCTGGGGCAAGTCTGTCCTGTTTAGATTTTCTGAGCAGAATCATTTGTTTGCCTACTCTTTCAGTTGCATTTTCCCAGTTCTACGTTATTCCTGCTCACTCCTCACATCCTTTAATTGAATATGTAACTTAACCTCTTCCCTTTAGATGGTTTACAGTCACACTTGAATCCCATTATATCTGACAGTTTAGTCAGTTTGTGCAAGTAAATAGATGAAATTGTCAAGGTGATCAGATTGCTGCAGGAATCTGTGTTTTAAAAAAACAGGTAGGCATGCTGTCGTCTTAATGTGGAGGAGATGATTACCAATCATCATCTATGCACCAATTTGGATGAAGATCTCTATACATGTGGTTTTGAAGAGTAACAGGTGGTATGTTAGACTTCAAAGTATTTCTGGATGACTGTTAATATTCTAAAACCAGCAAAGGGTTTATCCTAGAGAATTAAATTCCAACTCAGGTAAATGCATTCTACCAGGGGTATTTCCCCCACAGTTTTAGATGAATTAATATGCTCTTATTTTGTAGCTTTGTGTGTAGTGTTAAAGCATTATAAATTCATTTTTCACTTCACAGATAACAGCATCAGCAATGTGTGTATAAATACACCTTTCAGGTGACAGTATTTTTGTGAAGTTCTCAATTACCAAAGGACTACTGCTTCCAACTACCGGTGTATACCACCTAATTTAAACTTATAAACCTTTTCTCACTACACCCATCCCACCCATATACGTGCTTCTGGAAGAGGAAATGCAAAAAAGAAACCAGGGATGTTGATTAGTCAGTTACTCACAATTTGAGTAGTCGATGCATTTTGCAATAATTGATTAGTCGATAGGACACCTCAGCCTTTGAAGGCGAAAGCTCCGCGTGGAGCCTGGGGTCAGCTGGGGACCCCCTCACTGACCCTACGCTCCATGCAGCTCTATTGCTTTGCAACACCAAAGGAAGCCTGGGGACACCCCAGCAGTCTGGCCCCAGGCTTCACGTGGCATTGCCACTTTGAAGTACCCACCTCTCTTCCCCCGCCTTTGCTGCCTCTTTCTGAGGCAGCGGGGGGGAGGGGAACAGAGTAACTAGTCGACAGGCTATCCAATAAGCATCTGCTTATGGGATAGTCAACTAGTCCTTCACATCCCTTTAAAAAAACAAACAAAAACAAATCAAAGATATCCTATAATTTAATTTGTTATTCCATACAGACTAGATGGTCAACTTACTTTATCTATACAAGGCTTGACTCCAATCATGATAGATTCACCAAAAATCCTTCCATCTTTGCTTAAGGCTTTTCGAGCTTGCAGTTTGGACTGGTATCGAATATGCATCCAGTTCCCTGTATTGGACATCTGTACGGGGTTAGGATGGAAGTAGTGAAATTTACTATTTGAAGAATGAACAAATTTGCATATGTTTTAAGAGAAGGTCAACTTAAGACTTACAACATGCTTTAATATATTTCCATATTGTGCAAACTGTAGTAGAATATATGAAGCAGATGCTTGAGGAAACCTAAAGGCAAGAGACAAAACACTCAAAATCCTATTCAGTGACAGACTATTATAGAACACACTAGACGTTCAATTTTTGTTGTTGAAATACATATCTTTGGCAGAGTTCCCAGAAGAATACAGATCAACTGAACAGTTCATTAAGCACTGATTCTGAAACAGTATTTCAGATAACAGTGCTTTAGGTCTTCTAATAGTACCTGACTCCTCTAGTAACAATTATCTACACCAGTGTTCCCCAAACTATGGGCCGTAGGAAAAGAGTACCGGGCCTCAGCGTGATTGCCAGGGTGTTCTGGGCTCCCAGGGTGCCTGTGTGGCGCCGGGTCCCACAAGCCCTTCGCCGACCTGGGCAGAGACTGCAGCTGGATCTTCCAGCTCCCGGCAGATGCGTAGCTAGGGGAGGTCGGTGGGAGGGAGGGGGAGGGGGACGGGGAGGGGAGAGCCGGCCATCAGAAGCAGCACTGGACAGGGGAATCGGGGTGGGCCAGGGAGATTGGGGGAGGGGCAGCAGGCGGAAGCAGAGCTGGGCAGGGGGCTGGCCGGGGGAGATTGGAAGGAGGAGTAGGGGAGAAGCGGCTGCTGGAAGCAGGGCTTGCCTGGGGCATCGGGACTGTCCGTGAGAGATTGGGGGGCCAGCGGAAGCAGGGCTGCCGGGGTGTGCGAGGTCGGGGGTAGGAAGCTGGCCGGAGAAGATGGGGGAGGTGGGGGGAAGAGAGGAGAAGCAGCCGCCGGAAGCAGGGCTGGACATGGGCAGCGGGATTGGCCAAGGGAGATTGGGAGGAGAAGCGGGGGAGAACTGGCTGTCCGGGAGGGGATTGGGGGAAGTGGGCCTGGCCAGAGGCACAGCAAGGGGAGTGAATTGGCTGGCGGGGAGCGGGACTGACCCGGCCATATACGGATCTTGGGGCACTGCTCCCCTCCCCTGCAAAGCACGAGTGAGTCCGGCCTAGGGATTCTATTGTGCGCCCCCCACTCCCTCGAGTAGTTGCGAACTGTCTGGCTGGTAGACACACTCATGCAGTCTGAGCACATTTACCAGCCAGGCAGTTCGAAACTACAAACTGATACATCTAGTAATAATAAAACATTACCTAATGAGAAAATACCAGACATGTTATATGTCTGGTATTTTCTCAGTTTGTTTTTTGTGTGTTTATGTTTTTGGGCTGCAAAAAACAGTACGGGGAAAAAAAAGGGTTCCAATTAAAGTAAAAAGTTTGGGAAACCCTGGTCTAACCAGCTTTCTGTCTGTCTTACACTCCATTTATCCAATCCATATTCCTTAACTTGCTGGCAAGAATATTGTGGGTGACCATATCAAAAGCTTTGCTAAAGCTGGCACTGGGGGCTTTGGGAGAACCAGAAACAACTTATTTGAATATTCATCATTTGATTAATGAATATGCAGATATGCAAATGAATGTTACCGGTCCTCCAAAAGTTTGTGAATGGATTTACTGGTCCCCGTGTCAAAAAGTTTGGGAACCCCTGATCTACACTCTTGCATAAAGAGAGAATGATGTGGAGATTCCCTAAGGACTCCACTTTACTAGTTAGCAGATGTATTAACTCGCTGTCTCCTGGCTTTAAGAATGGAGTCCTGTGATTGCTAACACCCTAGCAAAGTCCTAATGCTGCTTCTTTCTGACCTTCCACTCCCCACTCACATCTACTTCCTAAGCAGCCTGTTAAATTTCAGTGTACTATAGTCTAGAAAATTAAAGTATTAGTCAGTGATGTACAAATTGTACATCTGTATGTACTGGTATCAAACAAAGCAGCCAAGTATAAGGACACTGCAATTAGATTTCTTAGAGAAATGCTGCAGATCACTCACCCAAATACAGTAACCCATGTGTCATCAAGATGATCTTCTGAGGTTAAGGAATCTCCTTGAGTGTAGAAAGGATCCATCTGAGCTGGAGACAATGTGGTCTTCCTGGGCTGTCCAATACTTGCAGGACTAAATACACCTGTGACTGTTAAATTGAAATAAGACTGGTTTCAAGGAATTGTCACTGTAACTAAGCTCATCTGATGAAGTGGGCTTTACCCACAAAAGCTAGTGATATTTGTTAGTATCCAAGGTGCCACAGGACTATTCGTTTTTAAAGTTACAGACTAACATGACTACCCCTCTGAAGCTAGTCAAAGTAGTTTTAGAACAGTAGTTCCCAAGCAGCGGTCCAAAGCCAATGGGAGCACTTCAAGCAGGCTTCAGGGGGTCCACCAACCAGGGTCAATGTTAGTCTTGCTGAGGCCCAGGCAGAAAACCAAAGCACCTCTGTATGGGGCTTAAGCCCAGGGCCCTGAGGCCTGCCTCCTGGGGCTGAAGTCAAAGCCTGAGCTATTTAGCTTTGCAGGGACCTCTGCAGTGTGGGGGCCCTGACAACCGCCCTGCTTTCTACCCACTAACACTGGCCCTGGTCTTTATATGCAGAAAAACAGTTGTGGCAAAAGTGGGCCATAGAGTTTTTAGAGCAAGGGGGGGGCGCAGAGGTGAGAAAGAGAGGCCCTTAAAAAGAAAGACTGAGAACCCTGATGTAGAAGCTCAGCACCCAAGCAAGAGTATAAATTTGAGTAAGACAATTTTTGCTGTGAAAATAACCTCTCTTTAGTTTAACACAGGAGAACCTCATGTTGCTAAGCTCTGACTCAGCAAGTTATCATACCTTCATCTGCTGCTGCTAGAAATGGGACCAAATTCTGATCCTGCATCTGCTGAGCAGAGGCTACTGTAGGAACTTAGAACCCAGCAGAAAGCTTTACAAGAAGCCACAGGGTTCACAGAATGGTGGAACCATCTGTCATCCTCCACAGTATTCCTTAAGTGCAGCTATCTCTGCTTCAGTGTTTAGTATGGCATGAAGGAGTTCTGCTGCAAGGAGCAGATTAATAGCTGTAATTTCTAGTTCTTGTCCTGGCTGCAATACCCTAACAATAAAAAGGCAGTACTTTCCTGCTCATACTTATTACCTGCAAGTGGAAAGTGTGCTACTTACTTGCAAAGCAATCTACAAAGAGAAAGAGTTCAGAGAAAGTTGGCTCTCTACCACAATAACGGTAGTACAACAAGCAGTTTGACAAGATATTTACCTGTTCCAGGGGTTGCTGGCATAGCCCCAACCAATGGACTCTGCGTTACAGAAAAGCTGGGCTGCATTAAAATACAGAAAAATAAATCATAGTTGCAGGTATATTCTTTTCATACTCAGGAAAGACCAGTTTTCAGCTCGTTCAAAAAAAAAAAAAAAAAAAGTCAGGAGAAAAGGTAATTTTTGCCCCAATACCAATTTAAAGCAAACATCCTTCTGCTTACTGGATTTGCCCAATTGTTTCGCAAATTGCAAGTGGATCCTAACAAGCAATAAAGTTATTGAAAATTTTGCTGTGAATTTATTTTGATTTATATAATCTGGTAAATTCCTTATGTACCCAAACAATCCTCAATTGTTAGGAAATGAAGAGCTTAATTTACTATTTGTTCTTGTGTAATGAAGTGCAATTAACTGTGGGTCTTCCGATTAACAGTATCTGGCTTTTATTTTTACACAGGGAACTCCTCTAGTAACCATTTTACATTGCAGAAAGATTGTAAACAGCATTCTGCCTTGAAATTTGTTCACAAGGCTGTTGCTATCTAGACAGCAACTGATTACCACACTGTAGGGACATTTATCCACACCAGAGGAGGTAGGGGCTCTGAACTACTGAAGTAAAAGTCTGCTTTCCTATAAGCAGCAATACTTTGCTAAGAATTAATAAGTATTTTGCATCTATATCTAAACACCCTTCTTTATTTTGAAGAGTTAAGTAAACATAATTCACCACAGCCTAATAAATATTCACAAACATATTAAATGAGAGGCCTCACTTGTAATAACTTTTATAAAGAACTGATAGACATCTCCTTCCCTTCACTCAGTTTAAAGCTTCAGCAATATCCGATGAATGCCAAGAAAACACAGCAGGATAACTTACCCTTGAATGACTTGTATACTACCCTATCTATTCTCTTCTTTCCCCTCTCCAAACTGAAAATACTGTATTGAGAAGTTTAGGTCTCTCAAAAGGAAATGTCAATGTTTTAAGTCGGGATAGCTTTCAACATTAAAGGCAGCAAATAGTTTCTTAAATACAAAATATTAAGAAAATATAAGTATTTTAAAGTTAACAGGAGCTATTAACTACAGTGACAGAACTGGTATGTATTCTGAAGTCTCCAGCCTACATTAGTGGTTTCTCCTCTTAATAAAACAACGAATTTTCAATTTATATGATCCTTTTGCAAGGAAACATGCCTATGCTCCGTTCAGGACCCAGTACAACATCAACAGAGTAAGTCAGTTCTCTTTACCAATACAGGAATTTTCAAATGGACAGTATTTGCCTCCTGATCCATAATGAGAGAGCTAACTTCCAGGTTACTGAATTGACCTTCCAGAAATCTTACTTCTGGCCTGTTCCCATCAGAAACTGAAAGTTTAAACAGGCATTTACTCAACTGAATTTAAATAAAAACCAGAAAGACAACTTACTATTGCTGGCAGCACCCCATTGTTTCAACAATGTCTTCTCATGTACACTAAATTGTTGTTGCATCATTAATACTCCCAAAAAAACTTCTAAATACAGGAAGATTAAATATATGAAGTCTTAATTAAGCTGTGATAAATATGTAAAACTACGCAACTTCTGGTTTGATGCAAGAGACTTGTCTGTTTTGTTTCAAGAGAAGCTCCTTTTTTCATATTTCACCCTCCAAAGTCATATAGAAGAAAGAGGAGGAAGAAAATGAAAGGATGCTCATGCTGATATTACAGTACTTATCAGACTAAGCAGCTGGTAACACAGACTAAAGTGAAAATTGAGTTAAGATTCTGGATCTGAAGCCTCTTACTAACCAGGTCACAAAAGGCATTCAATATTGAAATAAAAATTGTATGAACTAAATGCCTGCACCCAACCTGAGAAGTGAAGGCATTCACTACTAAGGTTAACTCAAGTTTCAGTTTAGCTTTGCAACTAACCTTTAAGATTACCACTTACTGGTCTTCTTGAGGTTAGAGGTGTAGATCCAAGTCCTGGACTAGATAATTCATCATACATGCTTCTAACAGGTGGAGCACCACTTTTATCCTTATGTGTAGGAACTACTGGTTGTGGAGGAGATCCACCTGCAATGAAAAGGAGCAAGTAGAAAGCCTATCATTTCTTTAACTCCACTTGATTAATTTCAAAACTAGCTTTTTGACATTCAGTCAGCAATCATCAGATTGTAGACTGTTTGCTTTCTGAACCTCCATCCCGAACACCTACTTTCTATAAGCTAAGGAGTGACTGCTCAACCACTTTGTTGAACAGTTTTGAGTACACCTCAGTCAGATATATCAAAGGGCCAGATTTTCATATAATCAATTAACTCCCAGTAGAACTAGCTCCTTCAGTTGTCCCATTGAATTAAGTGTAACATTTTACAGAGAAAAGTACTAAAAATGAGGAAGGGTATCAGAACCAATCCCTAATAATTACCCAAGTGTACAGTGGTTTTCCAGTGAAGTAGATGGCAATGCTTTTGTTGCTTACAACACTTAAAATTATCTACAACACAGCATGAAAAAATACTGCATGGCACAATGCTGCAGAAAAGACAGAACAGATTTGGTAACCTCAAAGATTATACAGACACACATTCTGATTGCAATCCACTTGCTGGAAGTGAAATTACCTGTACACTTCACATTTTGTGCTGAACTTTGAAATCTATATACTTGAAAGTGTAGAAAACATCCTTAAATATTTAAATGGTATTCTATTATAGTTTAATCAGGCAATTGATTTTTTTAATCGCACGACAGCTCTAGCATTTGTTTAACAACTGTTTTTCCAGTTCTCTTGATGTTTGATGGTACAGAGAATACTATGTAATTACAGCAATAGTTTTGTGATAACCGGCTTTACTGTAGCATGAAGCAGAAGATTTCATGAGAACCTAAACACGAATAATAAAGGACCACTGGATCTTACTCAGATATCTTTATCATCAAGGATTCTAAAACATCAAGGTGTGAATGCAGTTAAACTATTTCATTATCATTCCTCAAGTTACTTCTTCCCTTCAATTTGTAATATTTGTGCTATGTCAGAAATTAAGTGTAAGCTTATCAGGGCAAAGATTAACTGCCTATGAATTTATAAAGCATCAGCCAAAACAGGGCCACAAATCATAGAATCAGAGCTGGAAGAGACCTCAGGAGGTCATCAAGTCCAGCCTCCTGCCCAAGGCAGGACCAATCCCAACTAAATCAACCCAGCCAGGGCTTTGTCAAGCCGAGACTTAAAAACCTCTAGGGATGGAGATTCCACCACCTCCCTAAGTAACTCATTCCAGTACTTCACCACCCTCCTGGGGAAATAGCTTTTCCTAATATCCAACCTAGACCTCCCCCACTGTAACTTGAGACCCTTGCTCCTTGTTCTGCCATCCATTACTACTGTGAACAGCCTTTCTCCATCTTCTTTGGAACTTCCCTTCAGGAAGTTGAAGGCTGCTATCAAATCACCCCTCACTCTTCTCTTCTGCAGACTAAACAAACCCAAATCCCTCAGTCTCTTCTCAGAGGTCATGTGCTCCAGCCCCCTAATCATTTTGGTTGCCCTCCACTGGCCCCTCTCCAATGCGTCCACATCCTTTCTATAGTGGGGGCCCCAGAACTGGACACAATATTCCAGGGCTACGTCTACATTGCAGGCTTCTTGCGCAAGAACTTTTTGTGCAAGAGTTCTTGCGCAAAAGCTCTTGTGCAAGAGCGCATCCACACTGCCATGTGTTTTTGCGCAAGAGCATCCATGGCAGTGTGGACGCTCTCTTGCGCAAGAAAGCTCTGATGGCCATTTTAGCCATAGGGATTTCTTGCACAAGAAACTCCTGTTCCCGTCCATACTGCCTTCTTGTGCAAGAGGGATTATTCCTCGTTGGGAGAGAAATCACTCTTGCGCAAGAAGCCCTCTCTTCTGAGGCTTCACTGTAAATTTACTTGCGCAAGAACACGTGTGCAGTGTAGACGCTCCACAAGTTTTTGCGCAAGAAAGGCTGTTGTTGCGCAAAAAGCCTGCAGTGTAGATGTAGCCCAGATGTGGCCCCACCAGAGCCGAATAAAGGGGAATAATCACTTCTCTAGATCTGCTGGCAATGCTCCTCCTAATTCAACCTAACATGCCATTAGCCTTCTTGGCTACAAGGGCACATTGTTGACTCATATTCAGCTTCTCATCCACTGTAATCCCCAGGTCAAAAGCCTTTGAGTGCCACCATAACACAAGGATATTTATTAAGAGCTACTCAAGAAATTAAACTAATTTAAAGAACCTTGATATACCCAAAAGAACACTTACATGGGCATGCTTAAGAGAATAGTTGTACATGTGGAACTTGGTAAGTCAATGTCTAAATTAAACTTCTATTGCTATCCAATTCAAATGCATTTCTCACTCCTCAATTCCAGACTTCAAGATTCCCTATATACAAAAGAATTATTCGTAAGCAGGAGTATATATACATAACAGTTGAAAAGTTTGATGAGCATACATTTGATTATTCTGCGATAGCTAGTGCCTTAACAATAGGTGTGTTCCTTCCCGCAATAGCAACATCTAATCAGCCACATACACTCCCAGCCAGTCAGACAGGATTACACTTGGGCAGTTAGTAGGGTTGCCAACCCTCAAGGATTGGCCTGGAGTCTCCTGAAGTTAAAGATTGTGTCCTGTGAAGAAACCTTGAGAAGTATGTTTAACAAAAACTGGTAACCTGTGGTGGGGTGGTTATTTGTATTGGCTAAAAAGGGGTTAAACAGCCTTTGGGGAGGGCTGAGGCTGGATCCTCAGGATATCGCTTAAGGCAGTCAATTGGGGCCCAGAAGAGCTATATAAAAAGTGCTGTAAGACAGAGGGAATCAGTCTCTCTCCAGCCCTGGAAGGAGAAAGACTGGCTGCCTATACCACAGTGGTTCTTAAAGTGTGGTCCCTTGCATGTGGGCCTCAAGCTCAGCAGCCCTGTGGCCCCCTCCCTGCGAGGTTGGAGCGCCAGTGTTCCACTGTGGGGGAGGGAGGGGAAATGTTATGTGGGAGTGGAGTCTCCTGGGCCAGATTCAGTTCACAGGGTTAGGAAGTGGCTCCGCGTGCTGCCACTCCCCCCTTCCCCCAGTTGGGGGAATGGCAATGCAGGAAACCACTCACTTGGAGGCTTTCCTGCTGCTCCCATTGTCAGAATCATGGCCAATGTGAGCAGCGAGAGACCGTGCCTGGAAGCAACAGGGGGGATGGAGCCAGTAAGTGCCCCCCGGTTACCCTCATGTCCAGATCCCACACACTACTCTGAAACGCCCCCTTCCCACCCTCAGCCTGTTGTTGCACCCATTTTGTCATCATGGGTTGTTGGCTGGTGGTCTGCAGAAAGGTGTGTGTGAAGCAGGGAGGACCACCGGCCAAAAAGTTGGAGAATCACTGCCATACAGCGAGGTTCCCCAGACCGAACAATACTGGGGAAAGGAAGGGGTACCAGAGCAGCTCTGGCCTGACCAGCTCTCAGGCTGAGGACCTAATACAGAGCTGCAGCAGGCAGGCAAGGAAAACAGACAGACATCAGCGCCACATATAAACTGCAGTTTGCCCCTGATGAAAGATGTTAGACCAAGGACTGCAGAGCCTCACTGAGGAGAGTGTTAGGATGGGCATACCCAGGTCCTCTAAAGGGAGAAATGGAGGGGTGGGCACTGCCAGAGTGCAGTACCCAGGGGAGGGATGTGGCTACTGCCATGGTAGAATCCTGAAGATGACAAGTAACTACAGGCAAGACACCACCAGAGGAAGGCATTCCTGGATGGCAGAGCCAATTCCCATGATAGCCAGCAGGAGGTACAGCATCAGCATCCCAATCCAGTTCAAGACTCTGCTGGTATTGTTGCCACCAGACACTACTATATTTAAGTGCTAGTCTAACTGGGGCTAGTACATGTACATCTACCTGAGCTGACAATCACACCTCCCAGCTTCTGATTAAATGCACTGTGAAAGCATTCCAATCCTTTTACTGCTTTAAAAGCTCAAAATATCTAGAAATTGCCAGAAAGCACTATATGAGACAGACACATATTAATAACTCTGGGTTACTTATCTCTTAAAATAGCCCAAATTTAAGATGACATCTTCAATCTTGCTCCATTAAGAGTCTCATGGTAGGACTATCTGATGGCTTGCCTCCAATCACTCCTCAAGACTTAGTTGTCTTTTGGACTGTCCCATTTGTGGCAATTTATTCCTTAGTGCAGTACTGTAACTCCTAATTTTTTAGGACTAAAGTAAATCTGTATTGCTATTCTAAATTTGTGTTGGTGATTTTTCTGAAGGGTTTGTATTTTAAGAAAATCAGGAACCCCAAGGCTTTAAGGACAATGCAATATAAATTGCTAACATTTCTAAAGGTGTTATTTTTTTTTAAAAAAGCTAATGAATTAGTTTAACAGCTGAAAGTAACAGCACACTTGAGTTCAAAGTCATATTTAGGTAAGTTATACTGAACATTGGATATAGTGAAAGACTGACACACTAGCTCAGAGAACAGGATATGTCAGTACTGCATTTTGGTACCTTAAACCACCCACAACCTTCCAGAATCTTTGCCCAGTGGCACTAGTCACACTGTGCCCACACAGCTGATATAGTGAAAAATATTTCTTTCTTCATCTGGGACTTCGAAGACACTGATTTAGAAACACAGAAACTAGCAATAGAATAGAAAAAGGAATAGAAAAAAATCTGACATAATTCCATTCCTCTGGATAACAGCAGAGAAAAGGATAAAAAAAGCTTTCAAGTCACCCAGTTGCCAGGATGGAGAATAGAGTCACACAATTTCCCCAAGAGTCAGGAGGGAAAAGAGTAGATATACAATACTCCCCAGGGACAGGGATTGCTGCTGTAGAGCAGCCTCTATCTGCAGCAAGCTCTGGCCCACTACAGACAGAAGCTGCTCCATGGCAGCTTCCCCCACACTACTGCCTCTGATAGTGGCAGCAGCACAGGGGGAGAAGGGAAGGTGGGCAGGCGGCTCTCTGGAGCTGGTGCTGGGGTGAGCCAGCTCCTGCCTGCCCACCCCCCCACCCCCCACCTCTGTAGGAGGCAGCAAAGGGTTGCAGGTTGGTCCACGGAGCCAGGAGAATCGGCTTAAAAGGTGGCTCCTCGTGCATGTCAGCTCCCACCTGCCCCCTCACGCTCCGCGCTGCTGCCTCTCTATCAGAAGCAGCAGCGCTGGGGTGGGGGGAGGGCAGACAGATTTGGTGCTCATGGGGAGCTGACTTAAAAGCCATCTTTCCATGGACAGCAGATCCCACCTCCTCCTCTTGCTATCTGATACACAGAAAGCAAGTGGGGGGAATGAACATAGTCGTCTACATGTTAAAATCCCTATTAGCGGCCCTCGACTGAAAAAAAAAGTATGTTCCCTACCCCCGGTCTACTATTAAAAATTAAGGTTAGCATAGCAAGAGTCCTTGTGAAAAATCCACCCTCAATGCTGAGCATCATAGTTATAAGGACCTAACATCTGGTGGAGATGCTTCTATTGACCTAACTACCGTCGCTTAGGCTACATCTACACTGCAGGCTTCTTGCGCAAGAAACTTTTTGCGGAAGAGATCTTTCGCAAAAAGTTCTTGCGCAAGAGTAGGTCTACACTACAAAAAACACATCGCAAAAGCGATGTGCTTTTGTGCAAGAGAGCGTCCACACTGCATGGATGTTCTTGCGCAACAAAGGCCACCTGGAACCACTTCAGACAGGGCTAAAGGTCACCAGTTGCTTCCGAGGACTGATGCCAGAGCCCTGCAGAGACACGTGCTTAAAGGGACCTCCCTGGATAGCTGTTTCTCTGCTGCTGCTGCGTGCTTGTGGACCTCTTTGAGGGACAGCAAATCTGTAGCAGTGCCTGCTGTGGTTGCCCTGTGCTTCTTTGGACACTACAGCTTTTCCATTTTGTGCCATGGAGCCAGCAATGCCCCTGGGCATGTCCTGGCCCCACACGGCCATGCTGCAGTTTGTGCAGCAGTTGCTGCACAGTGCCACGCTGCTCCTGCAGGAGCTCGACTCCAAGCTCAATGTGGAATCCCTCTCCCTGGATGCGGTGGCTACACTGTGGCATCTGCAGCCCACTGTGGAGAGGCAGTTCTGGAGGCTGCACACCAGTTCCAACTGGGGACGACCAGCAGTGGCTCCAGAACGTCCGCATGAGGAAGGAGACGTTCCTGGATCTGTGTGCCTGGCTCGCTCCTGCCCTCCGAAGATGCGACACCCACCTGCGGCCCTCCATCCCCATCTGGAAGCTCGCAACCCCTGAGAGCTACCCGTCGGTGGGCAACCAGTTCGGCATGGGCAAGTCCACCATCAGGGCCCTCCTCATGCAGGTAAGGCCCTCTGGGGGGGAAGAGTCCTGGATGGGAGAGGGGTGCAGTGGGGTGGGGGGGGAAGCCCCATTCCCCGGGGAGGTTGTGCAGTCCTGCCCTCACAGCCCTGCTGCTGAGGAGGGCAGCCTCATGGGGGGGCTCCTGGGGTGTTTGGGGGGGAGAGAGCATCGGAGGGGGGCGGGCCCTGCCCAAGGGCTCACGTACCCCACCCCCCTCATTCTCTGTGTGTTTTCTGTGTTTCTCTGTGTCCTTCTGCAGGTGGTGAGGGCCATCAACTCCATCCTGCTGAAGAGGGTCATCCGTCTGCAAGACCTGGATGTGACCATGGCTGGATTCACTGCCCTTGGGTTCCCCAACTGTGGGGGAGCCATCAATGGGACCCACATCTCCATCCGAGCACCGGACCATCGAGTGGCCTGCTTCATCAATCACAAGGGCTACTTTTCGATGGTGCTGCAGGCCATTGTCGACCACCGTGGACACTTCCCATAAAAATGCCCGAGGTGATCGGGCAAGGCACACGACGCCCACATCCTTCGAAACTTCAGCCTGTTCTGCAGGCGGACACATTCTTCCCCCACCGGGAATTTGCAGTTGGAGATGTGCAGATGCCACTGTGCATCGTGGGGGACGTGGCCTACCCCCTCATGCCGTGGCTCATGAAGCCCTACACCGGACACCTGGACCCCAGCAGGGAACAATTTAATGCCCACCTGAACCAGACTAGAAATCAGGTCGAGTGCACCTTCAGCCGCGCTTCCATTCCCTGCTCACCCATCTCGACATGGGGAGCACAACATCCCCAAGGCGGTCGTGACATGTTGTGTCCTCCACAACATTGTGGAGAGGAAGGGGGGAGGCCTTCCTCATGGGGTGGGGGGCAGACGCCGGCCACAAGAGCCATGCATTTGAGCAGCCCTGGACAGCTGCCATGCAGCAGGCCCAGCAGGCTGGGGTACGCGTCCGGGAGGCCCTGAGGGAGAGGTTCACGCAAGTACCCCAGTAACTGTCCCCAGGGCCTCCTACCAAGGGGCCCCTGCCTTGCAGCCACATCCCTTCCCCACCACAACCCCTCCCTTCCCCCATTCCCTGACTTCCCAATCAACAAACCTCTTTGTTTTGCAACAAAAAATAAACTGTATTTATTGAACAAAAGGTGGGCAGGAGGAGGGGGTTCTAAACTGCGAGGCGGACTCATAACTGTGAGGGGTGGCTGCCTGTGCCACCTTGGATGCGGGGGCTTCGTCGGGGCTGTGGACGGGTGGGTGCGGGGAGAACAGGTAGGTGGCCAGGATGGGGGGCAGGTGCAGGGTCAGGGTTGACAGGGGGGGCAGGAGGAGGGGGCATGGGCATGGCAGTGGGGGCAGGAGAGTGGGAGCCAGGAGGAGCAGCATAGGCCATGTGTGCCACCATGCTGGCCATTATATTGCACATGTGGTCACACCGCTCCAGGTACTGTTCCCAGGCATGTTGCCGCCACTTGAGGTCGGAGCGGACCTTGTGGGCCAGTGTCTGCTCCATCCTCTCTATGGCTGTGACATACTGCCACATGAGCTGATCCCGGACCCTGGCGCGCCTTCGTGGTCCCTGAGCTGTGGCAGTGGTGGACTGGCTGGCCCTTCACTCCCAGCTGGTCCGGCTGCGGAGAACACACAAGAGGGAGAGGTGGCCAGTCATCCCTGCAGATGCTGCCCCTGAGGCCGTGCCCTCCGCCGTGAGCAGCAACCAAAAGTCTGCTGCCCAGAGGACCGGGTTGCCTGCTTCCCCACCTCCCCACCCCCCGGCCCACAGACAAGCAGCCCAGGGAAGTGTCTGGCCACAGTGGGATTCCCTCAGGGGTGGCAGAGGAGCCGGGAGCAGCCTGGGGCTCCCTGGGGGCTGCACACGGAGAGGTGGCTCTCAGCGCTTTCTATGAGCACGTCTACTGTCTCGCATGGGCAGGCATGGCCGCGTACTGTGTGCGGCACTCCTTGGTGTGTGGGGGGTCAGGCCTGCGCCCTTGTGGCTAGCCTGCTTCCAGGCGGCGACCCCCCGGCCCGTGGCAGGACGTGTGCGGCCAGCAGGATCCCAGGTGTACTCAGCGGCTGCCTGCTGTGTCCACGTGCCACACAGTAATGCTGCACGAGGTTGCACATGAGCAGACTGCAGCACGATGTCTAGCCAGAGCAGCCCGAGCAACACTCACCCCCCCGCCCTCTGAAGCGAGTGACGAAGAGACCACTCACCTGAAGATCCCTTCCAGGCGTCCGAGGAGGCCTGGGAGACATCCTGGCTGCCAGGCACCGGCTCCAAAGAGAGGGTCACAGTGCTCCTCTGCTTCCACGGCTGGCTGGCCCTTGCCCTCCTCCTCCTGCTCTGGCTGGCTCATGACAGGGGTCCGCAGCCCAGAGTCCACCAGGGTGGATGGGGATTCATCCTCCGCATCCGCATCCGCCAGGATGGTATGGAGCTCCCTGAAGTAGGGGCAGGTATGGGGTCCTGACCCTGAGCACTCGCTGGCACGGACGTACACCAGTCGCAGTTCTTTAACCTTACTCCAGACCTGTTCAAAGGTCCGGAGCGGGTGTCCACGCTCAGCCGAGGCCTGTGCCAGCTGGCCAAAGATGTCTGCATTTCTCGTCCGGGCACGGGGAACCTGCAAGTCCTCCTCCTAGCCCCACAGCTCCAGGAGGGTCTCGACTTCTGGACCAGACCAGGAGGGTGCGCGCCTCTTGGTGCCCCTGGGTGGGTCCTGTGACCCCTGGGGCTGCTCCTGATGAGGGCTAGAGCAGTTGCACGGGGCCTCAGGGGCACACATGCCTGGCTGTGGTAGAGAGAACCACGCGGTGAGATGCTGCTGTCTAGGGTCAGCTTCCTGCCACGAGACTTGTCCAGGGGGCCTGCACTTTTAGGAGGAGCCAGCAGACAGGAACTATAGAGCGGTGATGAGTTGTATGGAGTGTCCACCAGAGTGCATGTGCTTTTTCCTGGAGGCCAATTCTTGCACACACAAACCCCTCCTGTCCATTCACACACACCTTTTTGCGCAAGAGCTCTTGCACAAAAAGGCTTATTTCTCATAGAAAGAGGAATAACTCTTGTGCAAAAAGCCCTGTGTTCTGATGATCTGCTGTACTTTTTCTTGTGCAAAAACGCGCTTGTAGTATGGACACGAGTTTTTGTGCAAAAACGGCTGTTTTTGCACAAAATCTCTGCAGTGTGCACGTAGTCTTAGAAAGACTAAACAAATATACAGAAATTAAGGGGGGGGAGGGGAAATTCAGTCATTCAGCCTCCTCCCTCAAAGGTGCTCAGCGTGTAAGCCTCTCCCTTAAACTGAAGTATCGTATCTAAAGGTTGCACCTCTCAAATCCGGGATTCTCTTGTCCGGCAGCATCTGTGGTCACGGATGTTCCTGGATGAGAGAGACCAGGGCAGGAGGGCCAGCAGATGGGACCGCAGCCACCTGGGTGGAGTGCGATTGGGATTGTCTGCTGCCCATCAGCAGGGATGGGACCACAGCAGCCCAAGAGGGGAAGCCTGCTCAGGCCACATCAGCCTGGGAGGCCGTGGGGCCACAGCAGCCTGAGTGGCAGTGGCAACGGCAATGTGATTGGGGCTGCCTGCTGCCTGGCCTTGGAACTGCGGCCGTAGCAGCCCAGACAAAACCAGCTGCAGCAGCCCAGCAAAATCAGCTCAGCGAGGGCCACATGACACCTGGCAGCAGTGTCGGAGTTGCGGCAACGCGATTGGGCAACATGCCGTTCTAGTAGCGGGGCTGGGGCTGCCTAGCCAGTCGGCAGCGGAGCCAGGGCTGGCCCACAGACAGCCCAGACGGGCTGAAGGAGCCGGCAGCGGGGAGGGCCAGGTATCAGGGGATCTCTCGCTGTCCATCATATTCCGTCTTCCAGGACCCATCAGGTCCCAAGGGTGCCGGACAAGAGAGGTCCAACCTGTATTAACCCTCTCTACAAGACTTCCCCCATATTCAACAAAAGAAACCCTGACTGAATACCCATGAAATAATCCTCTCCCCTTTCTGTAAGTCAAGATATTTCTTCATCCTCTAGCAAAAATTTTGCTACTCTAACTCCTACTCTCCCAACACTATACTGCTTAATATAAACAAAAATCTCTACATGCTAAATATATATTACTTCCAATTTACCAATTACTACATCAGTGCTTTAAAATATTTGACCATTTATGACCAGCCAACTGACCAGTTTTTTGTGACTAGTGAAATGCCCAACCCTAAACTGAACCTATGCCAACAGAAACACACATTCTAACCAAGTTTTCTCAAGATGTTGAAACAGTCATATTAATCATCATGAAACGTACTTAAGATTTATATGAATAACCAGTTATTTTGAATAAATTTGAATGTTTGAAGCCATCTTTAGCAGCTACAGTTTGGAAAATGGCGTGTCAAATTTGCAACAAGGATCACTGGATTAGTAAATCAAAGGTAGCCTTTTGTTTTTAAGCAAAAAGCTTCATAGTAAAATTTGTTCACCTGCAAGTAAAGGAGACCTCATTTCCATCACACCAACAGAAGGGCCACTTAAAGAGCGAGGCTGTGGAGTCATTGGAGCTGGTAAATCGCCCATTAAAAATCCAGGTAAGAACTGAGCACCTGCTCCCGGCTTTGGAGAAGTTGGGGAACCAAGAGTCATTGGTTCAGCTCCTGTATTAATAAAACAAAGTTTAAGAATTTAGAAATGTTAAAGTGATTCAGCACTAGGGATATAAAGGACTAGTCGACTATCCGATAAACCAGTGTTTACCAATTTTATTTGGCCATGGAACCCTTTTCAGCTTTTCAAGGAACCCCTAGGTTTGTCAAGCAAAAAAAAAAAAAAAGGAGGGGAACCCATCAATGCATGAAAATCACATTCCTTCCCCAAGACCCCACCCCTTTGAGGCTCCATACTCTCTGTTCCCCTCCTATCACTTGCTATCCCCAGCTCTTATACACTCTCACTGGGTTGAGACAGGAGATGCGGGACTCAGGGGTGGGAATGAGGGATTTGGGTGTGGGCAGGGGTGAGAAGTGCAAGCTCTGAGAGGGAATTTGGATGCAGAAGGGGACGCTGGCTCGGGGAGGGGGCTCCAAGCTGGGGAGTGTTGGACTCAGGTGAAGGGTTGGGGTGCCAAGCAAGTCACAGGCTTGAGGATGTGAGGGTACAGGAGTTTGGGTTGGATATGTGAGGGGCTCAGGGTAAGGAGGCTGTGAGTATGACAGGCTCAGGACACAGATTTGCGATGTGTGGATGGTGCAGGAGTGTTGGGGCAGAAGACTGAGGATGTGGGGATGCAGGATTGTGGGGATGTAAGAGGCTCAGGACAGGAGGTTCCAGTGTATGATCGGCTCAGATTTGGGGTCAGGTGGTGCAGGACTGTTATGATGCTGTAGTGAGATAGGGATTTAGCCCCAACCGGGGGCATGTTGGCCAGGCTTCATTTTTAAATAAAATATTATGTCAAACTCAAAAGGTTTTAGCACTGTCTTTATGAGGGGTGGGGAGCCTGTTTTGAGTCAAGGTCACTGATCCACAGAAAAGTCAGTTGGGGGCCACACAAATGAGATGCAAAAAAAACTCTCCAAAAGCCCCAAGCCTCACTAATGTGGTCCCAACTGTGCTGGTGGGGGCAGGGGACAGGGTGCTAGTGGGTGGCAGGATGCTGGCACAGGTGACGGGATCCTGGGGCAGGATGCTGGGGTCAGGGACATGGTCCTGCTGGGCACTGCGGTGGGTGGTAGGGTGCTGGGACAAGGAACAGGGTGCTGTTGGGTGCTAGGATGGGTGGCAGGGTGCTGCTGGGTGCTAGGGTGGATGGCAGGGTGCTGGGGCCGGGAACAGGGTGCTGTTGGGTGCTAGGATGGATGGCAGGGTACTGGGGTTGGGGGCAGGGTGCTAGGGTGGATGGCAGGGTGCTGCTGAGTGCTGCGGTGGATGGCAAGGTGCTGGGGCTAGGGACAGGGAGATGCTGGGTGCTAGGGTGGATGGCAGGGTCCTGGGGTGGGTGGCAGAGTGCTGGGGCTAGGGACAAGGTGCTGAGGACAGTGCTGGTGGGGGCAGGGGACAGGGTAATCGTGGGGGGTCTGGGCAGGGGACAGAGGCAGCTGGGACCAGTACCTGGCAATCCTGCAGCACCTCTGGGTTCCATGAAGTGTGCGACTGCACTTCCCCTCCCCAAACAGTTGGTGTGCATGCTGCCTGAACAGCAGGGGCTGTTGCCCTCCAGCAACTTACTTCTGTGATGCCAGCCTGCGCGGGGAGGAGGAGAAAGAGGGGAGTCCCAGGGCAGAGAGCGCTGCCTGCACAGTTACAGCTGCGCAGACCTGGGTCTCCTGACCCCACCGTGCAGAAAGGCCACGGAACTAAGTTACCGGGTGCCACAGACAAAGCTGTTCAGGCAGCGCGCAGCGACTCCTTTGGGGAGGGGAAGTGCTTCCCTCCCTGCTGTGGGTCACGTGGGGTCACCCTGTCTGACCCCTCCCCTTCCCCAATGTGACAGCTCAGAGCAACTGTTCCCCTCTGCCCCCGCCTCGCTATGCCTCTGCGTCACCAGGGAGGAAGAGGAAACAAGTGTGCTGCTTCTTTAAGAAGCTGGTTAGCCGGCTCTCTCTCTGTCAGTGCTGGCTCCTCACAGAACCCCTACTTCCGCAGAATCCTGGGGTTCTGCAAAGCGAAACACCAGTTGGGAAACACTGTGATAAGCAAATGCTTAGCGGATAGTCAACAAGCTTGACAACTAGTCACTCCCTGGCCCCTTTGCTGCCTCTATCAGAAAGAGGCGGGGTGGCGGGGGAGTACTTCAAAGCAGCAGCACCCTGTGGAGCTGCTTTGAAATGCCACTGCAGGAGCCCAGCGTCAGGCTTCTCCCAGCTTTCAAATGCTGCGAGGACCCTGACTCCGGGCTCCTGCCACGTTTCAAAGCGGCAGCGCTGCTTGGAGCCTGGGGTCAGCACAGTACTCCCCAGCTGACCCCAAGCTCCATGTGGAGCTTTCGCCTGTAAAGTGTAGCAAGGGCCCTACGGCTGTTTCTACACTTCAAAGGCGGAGACATCTTAGGGACAAGTCAAATAGTTGATACCTTAACAAAACAATAAATCCACTTCACATGCGACTTTCCCTGCTCCTCGTGCCCTGCCGCAGCTCCGAGCCAGAAACTCCAACTCCATTACCCGGCTCAGCCACCCACCGCCCGAGCCCCAGCGGCGCCAGCGACGGCGGCTCAGGCCCGGGTGTCAGCACCTGACCCACGCGGAGCGTCAGCGGCCGGCCCATGCGCCACTTTAGCTTCTTGCGCGAGTGTCATGACGCGCAGCGCTGGGCGCGGTTACTGGCTCCGTCCCCGCCCCGGCAGGAGGGGAGAGCTCGTCGGCCCCGGGACCGCGCAGCCATGATGGGACGGGTCCCGCGGCCAGCCAGGCAGCAGCTCCCGCCGGGAAGCCGCAGGCGCTGCCAGGCCTGTGGGCAGCTGCCCAGCTCGGAGCGCCCTCAGCCCCGGCAGCGCTACAACGGGGGGCACGGGGAGCCCGCAGCGACACACGCGGGGAGCCAGGCCGCTGACACGGCGGCCCCGGGTCTGTCTGTCCCTCCCGCCCCGCGGCACCAACGGCCCCCGCTCACCAGCCGGCGGCAGCTCCATGGCGAAGGCCGCCATCGCGCGGAGACCCACAACCGCGGGAAGCAGCAGCCGCCGCGGCGAACACTTTCAAACAGAGCGGAAGCTCAGCCTGCCGCGAGGCGCGCTGGGGTGCGTCACTTCCCGCCTCGCCCGGCAGCCATCTTGGGGGGAGCGCGGCTTCGGGGCAGGAAGGGGCGTGGCCACGGCAACCAACGCTCTTTGACATGCGCACCTCTCAGCTGCTGCTCTGCCTCTGCCAGGGACCCTCGGACGCGTGATGCCGCCGGCAAGGAGCCCCCTCCCCTCCCTTCCCCTCCCCGTTGCCATGCCGGGCTCGTCGCTATCGCGCTGTGAGATTGTCACGTGCCCAGCACCGCGTCTCGCGCCCCCTCCCGAATCCCAACCGCTGGCCCCAGCTCGGTCAGTACAAGTGGGCGGGGGGGCAGGGCTTTGGAGAAGGGACAGGCCCTCGGGTTAAGGGGCGGGATAGAGCGTAGGTTGCCTTTCTAGTCCCAAAGTGGGCTTGTGGGGGTTCACCTCCCTGCGGTTAGCGCCTGGCCATTGCTTTTTTAATGGATTTGCTAGTTGCCTGGAAAATAATTTAATTTGCCTGTTTTTTATAAGGGTCTAAAGATTTGCATGGTCGTTACAAATAAAATACTAGGCGACCTCAAGTGAAATGTTTGTGTCCAGCTAAGGACGCTGCAGTCTTCCCGTTTCCCCCATTTCAGTGATAACAAAATAGTTGAAAATACAGTAGCTGTCTGCACACCCCCATCCAAGTGCGTTGTGAGCGTGAGAGGGTTTGAGTCACATGAGAATAAGGGCGATGTAAGAGACTAGTCACTGAGTTGACTACTCCCATTCCCCTCCCCTTTGCAGCCTCTATATCAGAGGCAGCAAAGGGGGGTGAGCAGGAGCTAGTGTGGGGGGAGCCAGCTTAAAAACCCATTTCCCCCCCAGCACTGTCTCCACCCCACAGGTCCCTGCTTCCTCTGAGGCGGGGAGGTGCGCCCCTGGTTGTGGGGGGTCCTAGTGAGAAGTTGGAACACCCCCAACCGACCCCACAGACAGGGACTGCTGCTGCGAAGCAGCTCCTGGCCGTGCCCAGGTGCCCTGGCCAGGGGTTGCTTCACGGATAGCAGCCCCGGTCTGTGGGGAGTCCCAGCTTCCTACTGGGACCTTCCACGGACAGGGGCTGCTACTGGCTGGGCAGGCAGCCCTGCTCAGTCCTGGCATGTGCTGAGACCAAACTCCACTACAGCTCTGCAATTTAAAAAGGCAGTAGGAGCCCCTGCTGGCCTCAAGCTCCTGGCAGCACTTTGCTTTTGAAATGTACAAGAGCCCCCCGTGGCTCTTGTACATTTCAAAAGCAAGGTGTACAGGGCCAAAGCAGGGTCGCCTTGCTCTTGCTTCATTTCAAGGGCGGAAGCACCGCCAGTTCCCCGCTGCACCCCTGCCCCTTCTCCACACGGAGACGATGCTGGGGGCAACCGGCTTTTAAGCCAGCTTCTCCCCAGCTCTGGGTCCTGCCCCCGTCTGATAGAGGCGGGGGGGAAGGAGGTGGAACGACTCATCAAGTCACTAGTCAACTATCCAATAAGCATTTGCTTATTGCATAGTCAACTAGTTGCTTACATTCCTATTGTTAACGTTACTGATAAGGGACTTGGGGTATACTTTCCAGTTTAGCTTATGCATGATTTGCCAATAACAATCGAATACAGTGGCCATAATTTATAAATATCAATATCTATCAAGTCACATTACCAGTGCCCAAAGGCACTATATATTTATAGCTAAACTTCTCAGTTGTCCCTCATTTTACACACACGTTTATACTCAACCCACCCAACCCCTGTACTGTTTCATTTCTACTGCAAATTGAAACATCAGAAATGTGGAATCGTGAAACCAAACATATTGCCTGTAGTAAAGAAATTAAATCTAAACTTTTAAAGCTCACACCTATTTTTTTCTTGAATTTCTCACCTTGAGATGTTTATCCCAATTATGAAGGCTGGACAATAATGAGGCAAATAACTTTAAAGAAAAAAACTATTTTTTCCACCGTCATCTTACCTCTTTTAGGTAGCTCAGCTTCAAACTTCTGTTTTTGTCACTGCTTCTTTATATCATCTCAAATTCAGTTTTAAACCAGTTTATATTACTGGTTTCAGTGGGTGCAAATGAGGGCAGTATTTTCTCCTTGTTCTCAAAGAAAGTGTAAACAACATTGTGGGTTGTAATATATTAACTATAACCTGGGACTTGCAGAGTGGACAGCTTCAGAGAGTGCAAACTGGAACTGCAGTTTTGCACTCTTTGAAAAAACTAAGTTTTTTTTTAACAGGCCTAACTACTGTGTGTTGCAGGGGATAAAAAGGAAAAGGTAAGTTTTCCCCTCCTGCTTTGGAGACTAAGGTCACTGAAAATTCCACAGGAAGCACTTCCTTAATTCTTAAGGAGGCTTGTGGCCAGCCTCTGAACAGGATGCAAGAAGGAAAGGGAAGGCTCCCTACTGTCTGGCCAACCCACAGAATTCAATAAAAATCTGTCTTGCCTTGCAAGATCAACTTAAGAGCAAACACCAACACATTTTTTTTATAAGAACCATTTATTATCTAGATTTTAGCACAAGCTAGAATGGGTAAAGATTGGACTTGGTATTAAAGTAAATGGAGTAAGTTTATTATCTGAGCCTGTATTTTATTTTCTTTTTCTGTTGCTACTACCACAGACAGTTCAGTTAAAACTACCATTTCAAACAAATCAGAACTACTTTGATTGTTCTCTCACCACCCTGGGAAAGACATATTCAATGGAAGAATGTCAGGGGAAAAAGCTGGTCTCTAAGTCTGGTTCCCAACCTTTTTCCATACTGCTGACCGGCAAACCCTTTCACAAACTTTTGGCAGACCAGCCACATTTTATTTGTGTATTCTTTATGTAAATAATAAATATGCAAATAAAATGTTACCAGCTGAGCAGCCAGCAGTAGGCAGACCAGCAACAGTCCACAGACCAGCAGATGGGAACTGCTGCTCTAAGCTACACTAATTGATCCAGATATCAAATCACAGTCCATTTAGAATAAAAAGCAGAAGTATTAACTGGGGGGGAAAATGAATTTACCCTCCCCTCACTCGTAGATCTTTAAATTCAGAAATGACAGTTGAAGGCAGGGTTACTCAACCTTGGAAACCCCGTGGGCCACAATAATACTCTCAGCATATGCCAAGAGCTGCAACTTAAGTGTGCAAATATATATGCAAATAGCTTCTTTCACACTGATGGGCATGAATACAAAGATTAAGGCAAGAGTACACCACACACAGGCCCCATTTAAGTCAGTTCTGCTGATATTAATAAAATGCAATATTTACCCAATTTCTACCCATGGACAGCACTTTTAATGAGCAATGACAGTCCAGTAATTTAACTACTAAAACACGTATCAGCAGAAGACCATTATATTGACTACTTTTTTGTTTTGGCTCCCACCGGCTGGGCTGTGTGTTGAGCCCCACGTAAATCCAAACCGCACTGTGGGCTGCAAACAAACGGGCCGCGGGCTGAGTAGCCCTGGTTTACGGTATGTTATGCCAACACATCTGTTAAAATATAACCACAGGGATTGTTGCATTTCTCTCCTGTTATCATTTGAGATCATTTATGCTTCCATTTGCCTTTTTACTGTGCTCTTGATACTTGTGAAGCTGCTCCATGAAGCCAGGATTCGGACAGATAGCAGGTCTGGCATTTTTCACCCAAGAAAATGCTCGAGCAAAATTGAGTCCTTCTGAATTGATTAGAAAACCAATTACAATTGCGGCAGCACGAGAAACTCCTGCATTACAATGAACCAGCACCACTCCATCCTTCAAGAGAAAAAAAATGAAACAGTCATTTGAGATGCCCTGTTACTGTCTATTCTATAGGTAATGGTAGATTTCATATTATTTTCTACTGTTTATTTAGGTTTATGGAAAGCAACTTGTCTAGTACTAAGCAACTATATAAATCTCAGTATCTGCAAACACAGATAAGGTGCCCTAAACAAAAACTTAACTGAAGCTGCTTCACAACAGCCAACTAATAACATAAATAGCCTCTTTTGAAGAAGAGGCCAGTAACCACCCATCCTATACTAAGAGCCACCAATCAATTACCTCCAATCCCTCATGCCATTCCTTTGCACTCTCTAAAATAGATTCCTTGCTGCTTGCCCTGGAAGTTAAGAAATGTAGCTCTGTCAGACCAGTGGTGTTGGGGAGAGCAAGTCCCAGAGACAAGCAGCTTGCCCTGCTACCAATCCCATCTCTTTTTTTAAACTAAGGTCATGCCAGTTTCAGTATGGTTCTGATTGGTAGAGTGGAGAGGTTTTATAATCAGGCTAAAGACAAGGGAATGTGGAACGTTGTACTTGCAAAGACAGTGACAAGTGTTTGAAAATATGGCAGATTCAGTCCCGTGTTCCTTTCGCATTCAAGACTCATTCATCATCATTTATATTATTGTCAAGGCACAGAGCCCAAGCCTTGGACAAGATCACTGTTGTGGTAAGCACTATACAAAAATCCGAGGACTTTGGGTAGGCAGAATCAGGCTCTTGAATAGCAGTGTCAAAACAAAAGTGACAAAGAGTCCTGTAGCACCTTATAGACTAACAGATGTATTGGAGCATAACAGTGTCAAAACAGACCTTAGAAAAACGTGTGCAATGAATAGGAATACATTTGCTATCTATTCTAAATTGCACTTTGATTAGGCATAAATGACCTGAGATGGATATGAGTTGCAAAATCCTGACCTTGTCCCATATCTGAACTTGCCTCAAAGTTCACAATGTTTGTTCTGGAGGTTAAGTTCAGGCTCATTTCTAATTATGTAATCATAATATAATATTATGTATTATATAATAACGTATTATGTAAATATGACTAATTTTTACTTAAGACTTCCGTAAATCCGGCACCTTTGGGACCTAGGTGGTGCCGGATTATCGGATATGCCGGAGTATCGGGAGGTACTCTGGCAGGGGGGCTGTGACGGGTCTGCTGGGACCTGCACTGCGTCCAGGGGATGGGCGGGGAACAGCGCGGCGAGGGGCGAACCCTCCGCCGTTTTGCAGGAAGGCGGGGGAAGCCCCGCACCGCCACCGAGAATTTCCAGGAGGGGAGCGGGCTCCCCACCCCCCAGACTGCAGTAGTTATCGCCAAGCAGAGGGGTGAGGGGCGGCACTGCAGGACCAACCCGGCAGCACCCCAGCTGCTCTGCTCCACCTCTTGTCCGCCGCTCGTCAGTTTCAGCAGCGGCAGCGGCGGACTTGGGGAAGCGGCGCGGAGCAGCTGGGGGAGCTGCCAGGTTGGTCCCGCAGCGCCGCCCCTCACCCCCTGCTTGGCACCCGGCAGCACCCCAGCTGCTCTGCTCCGCAGCTTCCCCAAGTCCGCCGCTCATCAGTTTCAGTTAAAAAAAGATTAAGTGTAGGAGAAAAGATTATCTCCACTGTACAGTTAGTAAACTGAGATGAGACAGATAAGTGACTTGCCCAAATTTACAAAGCCTTTGGCACAGCTGGGAATTTAGTCTATTATGTCCTGAGTCGTTCTTCCTCTCTACTCTGCACTGATTAGGCCTCAACTGAAGTATTGTGTCCAGTTCTGGGCACCACATTTCAAGAAAGATGTGGAGAAATTGGAGAAGATCCAGAGAAGAGCACCAGAATGATTAAAGGTCTAGGGAACATGACCTATGAAGGAAGACTGAAAGAATTGGGCTTGTTTAGTTTGGAAAGGAGAAGTTTTCAGGTATCTAAAAGGGTGTCACAAGGAGGAGGGATAAAAATTGTTCTCCTTAGCCTCTGAGGATAGGACAAGAAGCAATGGGCTTAAACTGCAGCAAGGGAGGTTTAGGTTGGACATTAGGAAAAAGTTCCTGTCAGGGTAGTTAAACACTGGAATAAGTTGCCTAGGGAGGTTGTGGAATCTCCATCTCTGAAGATATTTAAGAGTAGGTTAGATAGACATCTATCAGGGATGGTCTAGAAAATGGTACTGGGTCCTGCCATAAGTGCAGGGGACTGGACTCAATGACCTCACAAGGTCCCTTCCAGTTCCAGTGTTCCATGATTCTATGAAAATAATAAACCATGTTTCATGATGGGTCATCTTATTCTTCCTAGCTATAATGCCACTGCCTGTTTGAACTTGTCAGACTATTCTGATTAATTTTGTATTCAATAGGAATGCAGCATAAATGGGAAAGACAGAACAATTAATATTCACAATCCAAATTAGTTTAAAAGGGCACAAGCCCATGTTCCTTACAGCCCAATACTCTCCTAATCCAAAATAACCTATATAGGAGATGAAACTGCAAGTTTCATTACTGAGTTTCCTTGGAATTTTTCAACTGGGGAAACCTGGATTGTTCCTACCAGGAGAAGCTATGATTCCACATGTATTTTGGGGCCAGGGAGCTGGAATAAGTGACCTCACTGGGAATGGGATATTGGGGCAAAGGCATGGGGACTCTACATGGATGTCCATGGAGATCTACCAGTTCTGGGCATGCATCCTTTGTATGACAGATAAGGCAATTTCCTGAAATATCTTTGGAAAATCTTACTCAATTAAGATCTTACTAAATGTGTATTGTGCATGCAAAGTTTATATGGTATTGTGGGAACATAAGAACATAAGAACGGCCGTACCGGGTCAGACCAAAGGTCCATCTAGCCCAGTATCCTGTCTGCCGACAGTGGCCAGCACCAGGTGCCCCAGAGGGGTGGACCAAGACAATGATCAAGCGATTTGTCTCCTGCCATCCTCTCCAGCCTCTGTCAAACAGAGGCCAAGGACACCATTTTATCCCCTGGTTAATAGCCTTTTATGGACCTAACCTCCATGAAATTATCTAGCTTCTCTTTAAACTCTGTTATATTCCTAGCCTTCACAGCCTCCTCTGGCAAGGAGTTCCACATGCTGACTACACGCTGTGTGAAGAAGAACTTTCTTTTATTAGTTTTAAACCTGCTACCCATTAATTTCATTTGGTGTCCTCTAGTTCTTCTATTTAGGAACTAATAACTTTTCTTTATCCCTCTCCACACCACTCATGATTTTATACACCTCTATCATATCCCCTCAGTCTCCTCTTTTCTAAACTGAAAAGTCCCAGTTGCTTTAACCTCTCCTCATATGGGACCCGTTCCAAACCCCTAATCATTTTAGTTGCCCTTTTCTGAACCCTTTCCAAGGCCAAAATATCTTTTTTGAGGTGAGGAGATATGGTCAGGATAAACCCTGAGAAGTACTATGAGCTTCAGAGTACTGTTGTCAACATGTGGCAGACAAGAATAAACTTTTGGGACAGAAAAAGTTAAGAGGTTTCCTAAGAAGCCTCTAAAAGGAGGTTTATGCAAACGCTCCCACTCCAGTTTGAAGCATCTTATTGAGAAGAGGATCTGTATCTACTTATCACCTGTTACAGGAGGACAAGATCAATCCCAAACTGTATAAAGGAGAGGGGTAGCCATGTTGGTCTGTAACTATAAAAACGAGTAGTCCTGTAGCACCTTAGAGACAATATATATATAGTATCATGAGCTTTCGTGGGCAAAACCTCAAGATCATCTCATCAGAAGAAGTGGGTTTTGTGTGATTTATGGATGCACTCATTCTGAGCTAAGAGCTGTTATGAATTACAACCACAGAAAAAAATCTCTTGGTAAGGTTTGAAGGACTATATGGATGTCACCTTCTAGAGCCCTTGTTAAGTATTTTTTCTGGTGTGTTTATTGGCATTCAAGTAGATGCTTTTCCTGTTTCTAATGTTTTCTCTGTAATGCTTTCACCTTAATAATAAAGACGCTTGTTTAAAAAGGGCTTTTGTGATCACTTCTAACTGTGAGTAAATACACTGTTTATAACCTCTGAAGACAGGGGCAGTGAGTTGTATGGGCCCATGCTCAAATATTCTGGGCCCAGAGACCTGGCTCCACCAATGTTTGAGGATGGGTCTCTACCCTGGCCACTCCCTATGGCCCCCTTTGCCATCCCTGCATGCCTCTCCCAACTTATCTCTCCCTGCCCTGGAGAGCAGACAGCTGGTCCCTGCAGCTCTGTGCTATGCTCACTCACTAGCCACTGCCAGCTACAAAGGAGTGGTGCCAGAGCCAAGCTTAGGCAGGGAGGAAGCACGTGGCATCCTCCCCCTGGGCAGGTGACTCCAAGTTAACTCCAAGGCAATGGGGAATCATAACCTGGCTGGATCTCAAGCAGTAGCTGGAAGGGGTTGGGTAAGAGTCACACAGAGGGAGGGGGAGGAGAGAGGGGTTCTGGTGAGTATCGTGCTGGGGGAGGAGATGGAGGGTCCCTTCCCCAGAGTTCACTGCTGTTGGCGGGAAGAGAGCTGGGGGGTGGGTCCTCCTCTCTGGCATCCAGCCCCAAGGCAGCCTGCCTGCTGCACCCCAAACTTCTCATCCCCCTGCCTAACCCCTGGTCCTGCACCCCCTCCCACATCCAAACTGCACCCTGAACCCCCTCCTGCACCCAAACTCCCTCACAGAGCCTTAGGCAGGTGGGAGGGGGCAGGACTAGGACCTGTTCTGGGAACCAGTGTTCTCTCTGAGCTGAACACTTGAGCAGCTGCCCAGGAGAGATCCAAATGCTGCCCAGCTAAATAGCAGAGCACCCACAATTGGCAGCATGTGTTTCTACTGGTGGTACCTTGGTACATATAACAAAATTTATTTTGCACATGGATGGAAAAAATTAGAGGGAACATTGCAGGGCACCACCAAAAGTTATACAAACCTGTCATCAGTTTTGGAGGAGAAAATAAGCAGGCCAATTTAGGCAGTCGGGCTTGCTGGAGAACTCACTCTCTAATCAGGAAGCTGTACCTTCAGGAAAAATAGATATCCCTTCTCTTAGGGTATGTCTACACTTGCTCCCTAGTTCGAACTAGGGATGCAAATGTAGCCGACCAAAATTACTAATGAAGCGGGGATTTAAATATCCCGCGCTTCATTAGCATAATCTCGCCCGCGCGCTATTCCGCTCGCCAACTGATTCGAACCAGGAAGTGCACTCCTCAAAAAATAAGGAGTAACGTTAGTTCGAACCAAGGGGTTTGATTCGAACTAACACGTCCCGGAGCGCACTTCCTGGTTCGAATCAGCTGGCGAGCAGAATAGCGTGAGGGTGAGATTATGCTAATGAAGCACAGGATATTTAAATCCCCGCTTCATTAGCAATTTCGGTTGGCTACATTTGCATCCCTAGTTCGAACTAGGGAGCACGTGTAGACATCCACCTGACGGTATATCCAAGAGGCCGGGAGCCTAAAGCAGATGCCCTTTTTGGATTACAGAGGAGGAATACAAGTGCAGTTGCACTGAATTGTGATTCTCTACCTTTTTCTTGGGGAGAACCTACCTCCTTGATGCAACAACGTGAAGAAATCTTCACAAGGGAACCCTGGCTAAACTCTCCCCAAGACTCCTGCAGGACAAGACTGATCTTGGCTAATAGACTTTTCCTCATTCTTCAATGAGAAGTTTGCATAGTAGGCATGTGAATAGTTAACCAGTAAGCATCACCTTTACTGGGTGATGCTTACTTGTTATCGGCATGGGGTGGAGCAGCCCCCGTCCATAGCAAGCCCTGCCCAAGCAGCACACTGTGAGCTAGTACACTCCATCCCGGCCAGACCAGCCCCCGTTTGCCCCAATTTAAGCAGTTAACTCAGGGGTGGGCAATAATTTTTGATGGGGGGAACTCCAAGAATTTGGAAAGTGGTCGAGGGCCACACTTTTCCATGATATTAATGGAGGAGGTGCAGGGTCTGGGATGGAGGTTGGGTGCAGAAGGGAGCTTGGGGTAAGGGAGGGAGTGTGGAAGCTGTTGTGACTTGGGGCACTGGACTGAGGTGCAGGGGGTTGGATTGTGACCTAGGGCAGGAAATTGGGGTACAGGAGGGGTGCAGGGATTTGGGTTGGGAGCTAGGGCAGGAGGGGACTGATCTGGGGCAGGGGATATGGGTGCTGGATTTGGGAGGGGATATGGGTACAGGAGGGGGACAGAGGATTTGGGTATGTGGAGTAGGGGACAGGAATGGGAGGGGAAGGGAGGGACTGAGGTGCCAGAGGTAGGTTCTGCCAGGAGACTTACCAGCCAGCAGCAGTTCTTGAATCAGCCTCCCTGCCTGCCCCACCCCGCACAGGCTGCAGCCATGTGCTCTGGAGCCCCTTGTGCTTTGGCTTCCTGTAATTGAAACAGGCAGCTCCCATTGGCCAGTTTCTGGCTAGAAACCAACCAATGAGATTGTGTTGGAGGTGGGAGCAGCTCCTAAAGCTTCCCCCTCCCCTCTGGGCTCTCAGTTTTTAAAGAAAAACCTCCCTGCAGCCGCATTTTTGAGCAGTGTGCGGTGGGTCGAGGCAAGCAGGGAGCCTGCCTGGGGCTCCCCACAACATCTGCAGGCCGCATCCAGCCTGCAGGCTGTATTTTGCCCAGACCTGGGTTAACTCGTTAAACATAATGTTTAACCGGTTAACTGATTAAATGGGATTTTACATCCCTAATACATACTAGTTATTAAATAAAAATATCAATATTTAAATATAACTCCTACCACATTGTTAAACAAAGGATGGACATCACGAGTTATCTAATGTGCTTTTTAAAAGTCTGCTCATTTCAAGAGTGCCTAGTTGAGCTCTTCAAAAAAATCTGCCCCAGCTATGGATGCTGTAGTCTCTTGATAATCTGATCCCTTTTTGCCCCTAAAGACAACAGACTTCAGTGGTTATTAATTAGGGATTCCCAATCCTTTCCTACTAACTTCCAGTGAATTTATGAACAGTGTTATGTTTGTTTATATTCTCTAATCCAGAAATTCTTAAACTTTTTCAATGTCTACTGATTTTTAACAGAGTTCCTCATGGTCCACATTCCCTTTCATTAAAGCTAATGAACCATCTCCCCTTCCCCAAGTGACCAAACATCTCCTTAGTGTTGCTGGCTATAGAACAACTACAGTGATACTTATGTAAAAAAGCAATAAGAGGAGACTTTCTAATATTTTTAGCTATCTCTTGGTGCTGATTTGTGGCTAAAAATAGGAGGATCCAGCACAGACTACTAGCAAAGGCTGCAGTTTAAAAACCTCCATTCTAACCTAATCAAAATCTAATCTCTTTGCAGTCTAGCCTTGCTGTATAAAAATAGTAGTATTGCCATGCAAGGCTTTATAAGAACACCTCTAATTGTAGAGAAGTAACTGGAAAATTCAATGTCTGAAGTGGAGCAGTAACACCAAGCTAGCAAGGCTCATTTAGGAATGAAGTGGAAATCGTAACTGGAAACCTGAAAGAGGTCATTAAGTGACACTCTGTTTCAGGTAACTTGTAAATGATATGTTAGAAGAAAATAACACTCTGTGACACAAAAGCGGATGGGGCAATGTTACCTTCCTTTATCCTAAGATAAACTAGATCTGGTGGAATAATCCAGAACCAGGTTTGACTGACAAGGTATTTTCTTTTTTTGCGCTGTTAAAGTCAATGTCCTATACACAATATAGTAAATCACCAATAAACATCTAGAGATTAATTTGATTTACTATATTTGTTCTTTTACAGGAATGTTGACATGCAATTAGGTACAGATTCAGCAAAGCAGCTAAACACAAGCTTATGTCTATCCCAGTTCAGTAAATATTTTCTGAATAGGGATGGTTTGCTGAATCAGGCCCTTTGGATATAGGAAAAGTATCTAAAATTCCATGCTTGTATCTTAAAAATGGCTAGGTGACTCTACAGTTACTAATCTCTACTATAACACTTTTTATGTTGCATTCATAGTTTATTGTGTTCCACCTTTAAAGAATAGTAGCAGGCTGGGGTATCCCTGACAGCTGGAGGAAGCCAACAAAACCCCACTGATTTCCAGGGATGCTGTCAAACTCCCTGCTTCTTCTCTTGTATGTCAAAACATTGCTTCCCTAATGGATGAATTCTGGAAACTCTACAATGGGAAGTTTATAGATCGTTCCTTTTTCCCTGCAGGTTTTACTCCTGGAAGAGAGATCTGGACCTACGTTAAGACTTGCTGATCAAAAAGTCATCCATTGCTCTATATTGAATTAAGGCATACTGCACTAAAAATCTCATAAATAATAGTAAACAATATTTGGTCACTAAGAAAAGCTTAGTTGATGGGTTATTGCTTTTTAACCAATGGGAATTATTTTAATTATTGCCGCATACCTTGGATAACTAATATTATGGAATATTAATTTACCTGCATCTTGGCTTGCTCAATAAACTCAAAACATTCTGGGAAATACGATGTGATGTCAGTCTCTGGGAGATCCAGTATAGAAATGTTCTTGTATATAAAGTCATTGGGGAAGGCATTTTCAACTCCATATGCCACATTTAGGACATGAGTAACCTAAGCCAAAAAAAGATAATTTATGAAGACAACAAGCAAAATGGACAAGGACAAAAGAAAGCATTATCCATTCAGCAGATATATACTGGAACATCAAACAGTAGCACTCAATTGTATTCAGACACTGTGTTCTGACTTGACTATCTTTTGAAATCCACTTAAGATTTTATCAGATGTTAAGATGTATAAAGTGGCATTTCAGTTTTCTTCAGTCCATCTTAACGAAAGAAGGAGTAAGCATTAGGGCTGTGATAATGTTTCAAATAGAGAGCTTCTGAAAATTAATCTTTGAGATGTTGTTGCGGCAGGAAAAGTATCCACCTTAGGCTACCTTAGGTCATTAAGGCACCAAAAATCCTTTTCTAACTGCTTTTAGGAATCTCCTCCCCTATCTCCGAAGTAGAGAAGTTAGCAAGTGAGTAATTAGCTAATCATGTAGTTGACAGAATTTCTATCAACTACATGATTAGTCGATAAGGGAGAAAGCCTCAGTTGCGGCTCGCACTGGGTCCAGGAGCCACCCCCGCTGCGGCTCTGCAGTTTAAATGTAGTAGAAGCCAGGCTTCCTACCCACCTGGCTCTTACTACATTTAAGCTGCAGAGCCACAGCTGAAGTAGCTCCCAGACCCAGCGCAAGCCAGGACTGGGCCGGGATTGCTCAGTCCTGGCTCGCATTGGGGTCCAGTGGCCTCCGTTCATGGGGGAGGTCCCAGCTCCCTGCTGGGGACACACACACACCCCCGTGGTCAGGGCTGCTGCTGCAAAACTGCCCCAGTCTGCAGCAGCCCAGGCTAGCCACGAAAACAGGCTCTCTGGCAGCAGTCCTTGTCTGCGGGGGATCCCAGCTCAGCAGAGGCAGCAGCAGCCTCCCCTTACCCCGCCCCCACACTGCTCCTCTAATAGAGGCAGCATTGGTGGAGGGGGCAGGCAGCACCGCGGAAATGGTGTTGCGGGAAAACCAGCTTTTAAGCCAGCTCCCGCCAGCCCTGGCTCCTCTTCCCTCCCCCCTTGCTGACTCTGATACAGAGGCATCAAGGGAGGTGGAATGCAAATAGTCGACTCAACTAACCGATAAGCCTAGGCTTATCGCTAGTCAACTACTCCTTTACATCCCTACTCTGAAGCGTAGCCACTTCTAAACTATTTAATAATGCATAGCCACACTGTAACAGATAATGAAAGATTATGAAGAATTCCATATCCAATAAATTACTAAGGTAAATTTTAGACTGATAAAATCTGATTAACCAAAATGATTCTGGCAAAACTGCCACCTTGTAGAAAGGAGCCATGGCATCGTAAATTACTATAAATAGGAGAAAACATCTCAGTTGAGGATAGGAATGTAAGCGAGTACTCGACTAACCAATAAGCCTAAACGTATTAGTTAGCTGAGTCAACTTCTTGACTATTTGCATTTCCCTCCCTTCCTGTCTCTGTTACAGAGGCAGCAAGTAGGGGAGAGCAGGAGCTGATGCTGGGGGGAGTAGACTTAACGCCTTCATCTAAAAGCCTATCAGAGGCGGGGGGGGGGGTCGGCGCTGGCTGCCGCAAAGAGGCTGCAGGGGGTCTGAGGTGCAATGAGAACACTATTTAATACGCATATTATCTGTCCTATAAGAAAGCAAGCTTTAAACTACAGCTAATCTTGAAATACAAATATTCCATGTTTCTTGTGAAACCTATGGACACCCTCATCACATCTTGCATATGTTCCATGCACACTTTCAAGAAGCAACCTCATTAAACTACAAATGAAACATAGCTCCTTTTTTAAAGGGGAAAGTCAGTAAAATAACATTATCTAGTGCAGTGCTTTTTTTGTGACAGTAAGCACCAGTATGGCGTACTGTCACCTTTTTTTGGGATCATTTGCCGCTTTCCTCTGGCACAGCCCCCAGCCGGCCCTGGGAGCACTCGCACTGTGCTGGACGGAAGCCCGCTCAAGACACGCGACTGCATTTCAGCCCCAACCTCCAAGGCTTTTTTTTTGTGTGTGTGTGTGTGTGGATAAAACCATCTGGCAACCCTTGTACCAGCACTTTTTTTTTTTTTTTTTTTTTTACAAAAAAAGCACTGATCTAGTGATTAAAAAACATTCAGTAGCAAATGATAAATATGAGATAGTACATAGTCCTTGATCTGAGTTACCCCATATTTTTTCAATGTCTCCGGATCCTGAGCAGCATCTTGTGATCCTGTAAAAAAGAGAGGACTCTATCACATTATTTGCCTAGAGCTGCCAAAATATGCACAAAGCAAAAACCCTACTTAATTTTAAAAGAAGTTAGCTTTTGCCTTTCCCTGGGGACAATGCATTGTTTTAATAATGCAATACAAATATGTTCTATATTGTGAATGAAATTTTAAAAACGAATGGTCCTGCAGCACCTCAGGGACTAACAAAAAAATGTAGATAGTATCATGAGCTTACGTGGGAACCCACAACACTTCAGAGCTCAGGATGCCCGGTTAGATCTCAGGACCTGGCAGGAGCAGGCATTAAGGATGCAAATTGAAATTCACATACACACTCACCTAGCAGCAACCAGGGCTTAATAACGCCAACTTGCAGATCCAAGCTAAGGTCCTGCACATAACCGCAACCGTACCCATCACTTGGATCTGCTTCTTCCACCACCTGCACTCGGGCATCTTTCCACGTCTCTATAAGTCTCTTCCCAGTTAAAGTTGTTACCCTTGTGCATTGCTTCCTCAGATTATTCCTGGAGAAGCCTCTGATTTCCTGAGTGAGTGAGTGCATTACATGAGCAGGGAACTTCCAGCTAGCAGCCACTAACGCGGGCAAACCCAGCAGCCTCTAATTCTTGCAGTGAAGCGAAACTCCTCTCCAGCCTATAGCAGAACCTGCTGCGGAGGAACGCGCAGGCTCCTTGCCTCTTGCAGGTAGCAGGTAAAAGAGAAGGCTACCAAGCCTTATTTTTCCAAGACGGCTGTGCAAGACAGTTTTTGATTGGTCAAACAAAAGCGTTCTCCGATTGGTTTACAATCTCTTCCTGTTAGCTGCAGCACTCAAGGCACCCAATGAAAAATATCTCTGTGCAGTCACTATGTTTTGATACAAAATACAGGACTATGTAGCACTTTAAAGACTAACAAGATGATCTGATCCGTCTTGTTGCTTGTCCGCATTCTAGTTTTGTCTGTTTAGGTACAGGATCCAGCTCTTGGATTGTGTCCCCAGCTACAGTAGAAGTGCTGTTTGTCAAAGAACTGGATAAGCTGTGAAACTGGATAAGCTGTATTTAAAATATTTGCAGAGGAAGTCAGGGCTTGTCAGCATTCCAGGGCATCCAGCCTGGAGATTGAACTCTGCTATGTACTTGTGTTAAAGAAATGTGGGCAACAGAGATGGCTGGGATGTGATTTCCCGAAAAACGTTGACAAACGGGGAGGAAATCACTGTGGTGACAATTTTTTCTACAAAGTTATTCAGGTTTTTGCTGCAGAACTTTTTCTCCCAGGTTTTGGGAACAGAAAAAAAATTTTTTTTAAAAGCCAAAATCTTTTAGCCAGTCAAGCAACATATTTGGTTTTACTGAAAACTTCAGTCTGATTAACTAACTGAAATTTGTCAGGTTTGAGTTGCTGGATCTTGCAAATGTTTTGTTTTACAAATAAACCAGTTTCTTCAAAACTAGGCATTTCCTGTGGAAATTTCCTTTTTGAGAAAAGTCCCTTTTTTCCAAATGAACATTTTTGACCAGATATGTGAAGTTGCCCACTAGTGTGTGTTGCAATTGTCTAGTAAGGACAGTACTGTCACTTAAATACGATCTATCTGCCTTTAGAATACCATTTTGTTTAATTTGTAGATGTAAATGGTTGTCTGGAGATACATTTTTGCTTTTATGCCTAATTTCCAGTTTGTATGCAATAAATTGACTAAGGTGTGTGTCCATTTAATTTGTATAATTTAGGGGGGGAAGTTCTTAAGGATATTTGTGGTCAAGGCTGGTGCGAAAGCACTAGTATAACCTAGTGTCTGAACAATAATAAATAGAGTCTGCACTGCAGCTCCAACTATAGTAATTGAAAAACCTTATGGCTGCAGGAAGGAATCCCCTAAGCACCTAAATGGAATAGTTTTTAAGATTATTTTATATCCCGGTATTTCCTTCCATAATCTTACGGATCCAGCACTAAAAACTTGAGTAGGGTCAGACTCTCACCTGCTTGCAACAGTAACATAATCATAGAGAAAGATAGAAACAGGAAGGGTGAGGACATTTTTATCTCTAACCTTCCCTCATTTGTGCTCATACATGCACAATACATACACACTTTCAGGCATTCTGTAGGGAACATTTGTGGAGCTGTTCTCCCCTGGGACAAGATTGCACACCATTGTTTTAGCATTGATTTTGGTTGGGCCAAGATGACATTTCAAATCCCAAACTGATTGAGGAAATAAGGCCCTTTGAAAGTAGTGGAAAGCCTTTCAGGTAGAGCTGGGCATATTCCCGTTCTAAGTACCTCCATCCCCAAAAGCTGTTCTGAGGAAGTGGCTGGGCTGGAGTTGCATTGGTGTTTTGGCTCCTGGTCCCAGCTTCTGATGTGGGTACCTTTAAAGGGGAAGAAAAAAACTCTGGGTGGGTGACTGGGCCAGAAGTGTCCCTAAGAAAAATCACTGTAGTTATCTACCCATGTGATCTACGACATCTGACCTGTATGAGTGTAAGGCTTACTTGAGTGAGTAAAAATGCAAGATTGGGCCCTAAATCTTTTAAGCCTCCATCATTCTGACAGGTCTAACCAAAAACAAAACAAAAATCCTGCAAGTGTTTGATTCAGAATCTCCATTTGAAGTAAAAGTGTTTTGGGTTTTTCTAAATCAGATAATTCCTAGCTTACTAACTGAAGGCATATCTACTGAGAGGAATGTGTACAATTGCTGTAGCTACCTTAGCCACCAGAGGTCAGCATTATACATGAAAAGGGATGAATGTGCTGCAAATTGTGTGTATGTGAACAATATATTTGTCATGCTCTGGTATCTGCATCATGTGCACTGGAGTCATACAAAATGTGGTGGTCCCTATGGTAACTGTTTCTGCATTGCATGCATTTGAGAACAAAAGTCCATAAATAATCCAATAATCCATGCCCAGGTTTTGCAAACGGATGGCCTAATCCTTTGAGGTGCAGAGCAGTTTCGGCAAGCTGATAAATTCCGTCAGCTCCCACTGAAGTCAGTGGGTGTTGCAATCACCTTGCACGATTAGTCTGCTGTTGTGGCAAGGAGAAAAATAGATTTAAAAACCCCCACAAAATCTTGAAATCTTGGCAGATCCACAAAATTGATAATGGACTTGTGTGAACCTGCAAAGAGAAATACATATCAACCATGAGCATTGTTAGCAATTGTGTAATTCATATTTGTTTCATTGTCACATGGGTTACTCAGTTTCACTATTACATTTTCTACTGATGGATTTTTCTGTGTGTGTGTGTGTTTATAGTGACATTATCTTGATTCTATCTATCTGGATTAGTAGATCAGTGAAGCAGAAAATGCAGTTTACAGAATAGTATAGAGAAATTGAACATTCTAATGGTAAGGTAAAATGCAGGGCAATTCAGAATATAAAAAATTAGGAGGCATTCATTCCTTTTAAATTTTCTTTGGATTGCTGAACTGTGGCTTGCCCAATGTACTGTTTGACCCAACACAAACAGTTAAGACTGTTTTAAAACATAAAAACAATCAAAATATATTAAAACATCTTAATTTACCTCAAACTCAATGTACATTTTTGCAATATTAAATGATCTTGTAGTTTGTCTAAAACTAAACTAATTGCTTTCACTGCAGAAATGCTATTTGATATTTTTAACCTCATGAATGTTTCTGACTCATGCAGTCTAAAGAGTAATGACTGTGTTTGAATATTTTTACATAATGGTAGGTTTTTATGTTCCTAGGTATATGCTATGCTTCCCTGTGCATGATGGCACATAGTATTTTAAAGAGCCATAGTATTTTAAAGAATGTGTAAGATTTTGTAGCAGCTGAAATTTCTGAGAAGTTTTATAAATTGTATTAAATTTATATAATCCTTATCATAGTCATCATCTGCTATCCAAATGGCAATGTTTCTAGCCCATCATTTACTGGCCAAAGTATGAAAGATATGGGAGCAAGTTGTTTTTAAAGCCCATTGTGGTCCAAAACTTTCAAAGAAATTATTGTCCCTTCAAGCCATCTCTCTAGAAGGAAATCAGTCTACAATTTTTAAGGCCCTATAGCCAGCCCCTGCTCTTGGTGGCAGATTAAGATAGAAACTGTTAGGAAAAAAGTTTCAGAAGTAAGATTTAGAAGGAATACTCAAATTTAGTAATATGGACTACACCTTTGGTGAGCCATCATGGGTCTGTCTGACTTAGTGCTGAAACACACTGGTTGGCCTTCAGCTTTCTTTTCCTGAGAGCAAAAACAGTTCATTGACATTAGTAATGTAGATTTTGGAATATTTGATCCTTGCTATCTAAGTGGAAAATCACAAGGAGGGAACAGTCTCCTTCACTGTTAGTAAGTTCACAGAATGAAAAAGGACTGTACAAACAGAGGGGCATGTTAGATATTAGTCTCTATTAAAAAAAAGTTCAAAAGCAAATAAAACTTCTCTAAAGTACCAGATGTTCTTATTGTTATCACATTGGTATTTTCCTTCTTCAGCTCTTTCCCTGTGGTTTTTATCTCCTGCTGTGGTACATGTCTTTATTTAAGACCAGATTGTACCGCCTTTATTCATTATGAATAGTATCCCATCAGTATGAGCAAAGAGGCAGAATCTGACCCTTTGATAGTAAATTCTTCTAGGCAGAGCCTCTACACATGATTCTTCCTTATGCTGGTGTAAATCAGAAGTAACTCCACTGAAGCTAATAGAGCTATATTGATTTAAAACTACCATAAGAGAAATCATCACCAGACCTTCCAAGTAGTAGACCTGGAGAACCAGCTATGCAGTGTGAAGAATCAATATTTTGGATGACTAAAGTTTTCTGTTCATGTTCTATCAGAATTAAAGAGCTCGTTCTCATCTCACTTATGACAGTGTAACTCCATTGAAGACATGAGGAGAATCAAACTACCTGCTAAATTAACCTAACTTATTGTTTATCTATTTGAAATCTTAGTTTTTGTGATAGAATGATTGAAACTACATTCACTGAGAATGGCTCATTTCCCATGGAAAATCCTTGTATGCATTTTTAGAGAAATGGAAGGAGTGGATTAAGACTAAATAGGTCCTATCACTGGTATGGTAGGGTATGGTATGCTTAACCTTGAGAAAAGAAGACTCTGACAGGGGACCTAATAACCATCTTCAATTATGTTAAGTGTTGTTATAAGGGATAGCAGTCAGGTTCTTCATATCCACAGAAGGTAGGACAAGAAGTAATCTGCTTACTCTGCAGCAAAAGGAGATTTAGGTTAGATATTGGAAAGTTCTAACTGTAAGGATAGGTAGGCACTGGAATATGCTTTGAAGGGAGCTTGTGGAATCCCAGACATTGGAAGTTTTTGAGAACAGGTTACACCAACACCTGTCGGGGATCATCTGGTTTTTTGGTTTTGGTTTTTTTTTTTTGGTCCTGCCTCAGCATAAAGGGCTGGATTTGATGACTTCCTGAGGTCCCTTCCAATCCTACGTTCTATGATTCAATGTGTTTATATATACACACACACACACCACCCTCTCATTCCAACTTCCTCTCCAATTTTGATTATTAATTTAAAGCCTGAGCCAAAGCCCATCAAAGTCAATGAAAAGCCTCCTATCAACTTCAATGTGCTTTAGATCAGGGCCCTTACCGAATGCTGACAATTTGTCCAGTGCTGTACAGTCCACCCATAAGACAGAGACCTGCCCAGAAGAAATTATAATCTAATTATTTTGGTCTTCTTTCTCCACTTCCCACAGTACACCAGTTTACTTCTAAACACTCCAATGACATTGTCTCTGTGTTGTGCTAGACACATTTCACAGCAAGTAAATGGGCACCAGTACATCCTCTTGGAACTGGGGAGCAGTTCCTGTGTCCATATCTCTGTGATTCAATTCCTGTTACAAAAGTTCAGAGGAAACCAGCTTCATGCCATCTTCAGCATAATTCTTTGGTTCATACATTTGGTTGTTATTGGACTAAACAGTCCTTGTATTAAATTCCTGCTGGAAACTCCTACTTCTTTTGTATCTCCTCATGAAATGTCCCAGTCCCTTCACCAGTCTTTCCTATGAGTCTGATGACTTGAATGGTGATATCCCTAGTTTGTAAATGAAAGCTTTCGTCCTTGATCTTCTGGAAGTAGAAAGACTTATTGAATTCAATGAAATCTAGGTGCCTCACTCACTTAAGCACTTTTTAAAATCCTGTTAGGTGCCTGTCTGCATCCTGAGGTACCTAGAATACCTTTGCAAATCTTGCCCTAAATTCTTCTGCCCTTTTTCAATTATATGTTAGCTGTAGTATTTAAGTTCATGCATGTAATAAAGCTAAAATTTAGCAGCAAAACCTGGTAGCAGTATATGGAAGCCATTTATATATAATATCTATAACCATAATAAGACATGCTCAGTTTTTATGATGACACTACAGCATTTCTCCATTTTCCAGATAAGTGAATAACACAAATGGAAGAAGTTGTAATTTCCATAGGATCATTTTCAATGTTAAATACAGAAATATGTTTTCCTCTACAGGTCTACCTGCATGCTCCAGTGGACTACATTCTGCAAAACTCGCATTAGTCAATAGTATTTATGAGGCAATTAGCCTTTGACTGTGAAGATAATGGATTGGCAAAGGCTGAGCCATGGTTGGATTTTTTGTTTTAAATCTTCAGGAATTTCTGGGGGGAGCAGGACAAAGTTATTTGCAGACAGGGCACCCCCCCAGACATTTTTCACATTGTCACTTTCACTCAGGTTTGGCCCAGCTTCTCCTGTGATTTGATGGAGGGGCTGCTGGGCCAAATTTCAGGGATCAGCTTTGCAACCTAGAACACAGTGTTAGCACTGCTTCCTTCATTTGAAGGACCCAGAGCAAATTATTTCCCCCACTCTAAAGGTACGTCTACACAGCAGCGTTATTTTGGAATAACTGATGTTATTCTGAAATAACATAGTGCATGTCTACACTACAAGCCATTATTTCAAAATAATGTCAAGCTGGAGGACTTCTTACTCTGGCGCATGTTAACCCTCATTTTACGAGGAGTAAGGGAAGTCGAAGGAAGAGTGTTCTTCCTTCAACTTCCTGCTGTGTAGACAGCTCCAAAAGCCAAATTAAGCTATTGCGACTTAAACTACACAATTGATGTAGCTGAAGTTGCGTAGCTTAATTCGACTTTAGCCCTTCTGTGTGGCTGTACCATAAGGCTATGTCTACATTGCAACACTATTTGGGGATACTGGAGGTATCCCCAAATAGCTATTCCATGTCTTTCGACTGCGACCATTATTTCGAAATATAACGGGCTCAATATTCTAACATCCCTGTAAACCTCATTCCACGGGGAGTACAAAATTTTTCAGAATAGCGATTTATTTAGAAATAAGTGCTGTGTGGATAGCGCCAAATTTCAAAATAAGCTATTTCAAAATTGACTCGAAATAAGCTATGCAATTTGCATAGCTCAAATTGAGAAGCTTATTTTGAGCTACGAGTGCAGTGTAGATGCACCCTAAGTAATTCACTCCTCTGCTAATGGGCATACATTATACATGTATGCAGAAACATTTCAAGTGCAATTGGAAGTATTATGAAAACAAGATTTCCAGAAAGCTAATAAAGTTGTCAAAGCACATAGGACATTTCAAGAAAATCAGGTGATATGACAGATGGTGAGCAGAACACCTACATACACCAAAAGAACAGTGATTCGTGTACCATGACATAAATGTGAAGTCCTTGCTCTCACAAATCAGTGATTTCAATGGGAGTTTTGCTTTGGACCTGAGAAAGGATTTTAGAATTTGGTCTTTTATTTTTACTAATATGTTAAAAGTTTATGCATCATAGTAAATCCTTATAAAGTTCTGTGAAAGGAGGAGGCACAGCCTTTCACAGATATAGTCCTGGGTTCAGTTTATGACATGGGACAAAGATGAAGTAAAATATTTTTAGCCCCACACCAGTATTTTTGTGAAAACTATGCACAGGTAAATTGGTACCAGATTTCTATATCAGACTATCTATATGTTATGAATGGAAAAGCTAAGATCTTCAAAGTCAGATTAGTTATGGTATATGATCCTATCCTCACTATACAGCAAGGGTCAGCAATCTTTTCAACCCAAAGAGCCAAACTACATCAAAATTCAGAGGAAGTGGTCAACAAAGAGTTATATAAGAATGCCCATTTGCAGGACTAAAAAAATACAACGTAATATTATTGATACTTGGCATGCTGATTAATAATGGCATAAATGAAAAATTGTACTCACAAACTTTATTTAATGGGACTTCTGCTGCTTCATCTTTTGACACATTTCTTTGACATTTACATCATAACTGCGCAAATCCAGCTTCATGCACACATTCTGCAATAAGAATTTCTGTCAATCTTATGGCAGGGGGCTGAGGATGTGGGGGTGCAGGATTCTGGGATGGAGTGTGTAGGGAAGCCTGAACGGCCCTGCCTTGACAATTATGTCTGCCTCGACTACAGTGCAGACCCCCTGAAAAGCAAACCCCAGGCCTGGTTCAAGTCTGGTGCGCCCAAAGCACGCAGGCAAGGCCTGGGTTCATAGGGGAGCTGTGAGAGTCAGGAATTGTTTTGCATAACAATGCAGATTAAGCTTGGTACAGCGAGACCACGTCAAAAACACACAGGACAAGCAGCCTTGTACTGGTACTTTTGTTCTGTTAAGCAAAAATTACAGAGTACAGCCATGAAATTGTTAACTACGTATATAGTTTTAGCAATATCCTGCGTGGCAGAATGTACTCCAAATATGAGCATAATAGGTGCCTTATACAATACGTAATTACCAATACGTAATCGATTAGTCGAGATTATTAGAACGACCAAGTCAAGTATCAATGTAGGTGTAGAACACATAATCGATGGAAAGGATGGGGTAAGGGCAGGGGCGGACTGCCCCGGCGGGACACCGGGAATTTCCCGGTGGGCCGTCCTCCAAAGGGCCGGCAAAGGGCCGGCTGGCAGCTGCTGGAGGAGAAGGGGGATTATGACGGGGCGCCACAGCCCCGCACTTTAAATTCCCCGGCGCCACGCACCGGCCATCTGGTGGGCCCAGGGAGCGCATGTGCGGCATGCTCAAACACAGCACAGCAGGTGAGAGGGGAGACACCCGGGTGTGGCGTGACATCATGGCCTGGGACTTTAAAAGCGCTCAGCCCAGAGTTGCACTGCGAGGCCCAGCTCAAGGCCCGGAAGCAGCTGGGGCCCGATCACAGACTCCAGCACCGCAAACTGGAAGGCAGAGGGAGGGGAGGGGAAGGGGGGAAAATAGGAGGAAGGAGTGGGAGAGGAAGGTGCTTGTGCTAAGGGGAAGGGGGCACATCAGGAGAAGAAAGGGGAAGGCGCCAGGGTGGAGGAGAGACAAATGCCAGGGGGCCAAGTGGAGACAATGGGGAAAAGGGCAGGAGGGGAGGTGTCAGTGGGAGGGGGGACAGGTTGATGCTGGGAGAGGAGAGGGTAAGGGCATTGGGGCTGGAGGGGAGGTGCTGGGATAAGGTTTGAAAGAAGGGGTGGGCATATGGAAGGCGGGGATGGAGCAAGTCATGTGTGAGGCACAGGGGCATGAGGGGAATGGGGGCAGAGGGTGGTGAGGGGTGGGTATCAGGAAAAAGAGGGCAAAGGGGCAGGGGCAGTGAGGAAGGGAGAGGCACCAGGAGAGTGCAGGGGTAAGGGAAGGTGCAGGTGCCGGGGATTCTGGGAGTGAAGCAGAAGGGCAGACACCTGCAGGGGAGGGACCAGCACCAGAGGAGAGAGGCAGGGCAGGTGTGTAGAGGGAGGTGTTAGGAGAGGGGATGAGGAGGGGTAGCTCACATGATCAGAGTGGGGCTACTGGAGGAGAGGCAGGGCAGGTGTGTAGAGGAAGGTGTTAGGAGAGGGGATGAGGAGGGGTAGCTCACATGATCAGAGTGGGGCTACTGGAGGAGTGGGCACAGGGGGGAGAGAAGGGCTGGTGGAGGGGGGCAGGTCTCAGGAGGGCTGAGGGCAGTGAGAAGGGCAGGAGTCCGAGTCAGCAGAGGAGGGTGAGGGGTTGGGGGGCAGCAGGCACCAACGTGATGGAGCAAGGGGAGGAGACATGGTACCAGAGGGAAAAGGTAGAGGTTTATAAGATATTTATTAATAACTTGGGTGACACAGTGGCACATCCAAACAAGCCCCATGAACTCAGTACTGGTGCACAACAGAAAATTCATTCTGCTCATTCTGCTCATGGGAGGAAACTCTTAGAGGGAACACTTCCCCCAGCCTCTCTGCCGCCGAGTTAATGTCACACACATTGGGTTAATGCAATTGCATGAGGATAGTTGCATGAGGGGGGTTTGGTGGGGGCCAAACTAATTCCTATTGGTAGGAGGATGGTGGGAAAAGTCTTTAGAGGGGTCACATGACACCTTTTACTTCTGGTCATGTGTCCTTCTTGCCCCGAGAGTGTTACCTCCAGAGACCTGGCTAATGTGAGTCAGGGGGTGTGGCTAACAGGGGTCAGGAGTGTGGCTAATGGGGGTCAAAGAGTAAATATTAAAAAAATTCTTTGATGTGAAAAAGTGGGCCATTCTCAACCCATTTCCCAGGCCCATTTTGATTGCCAGTCCGCCCCTGGGTAAGGGATCCCCACTACCTTACTCACTGCAATTAAGAAGTTGGTGCCTGTTCCTACCGGCAAATTCATTGTGGACGTCTCTATGTGTGGGGAAAGAAAGAGGCCACGACCTTCCATCTGACAATTGTAAGTTGCTAACGGTGGAACTGTGTGTGATTTATAGCAATAAGCATGCTTGTATCTGTAAAGTTAAATATCTTGTGTACTATTCTAGGTGTAGGTGTTATCATATTGTCTGTGCTACCTACCCCATTCATTGGAATGGATTTATGTAACTCTGCATTTCTTTCCTTTACTTTTCTGTGTATAATAAAGTTAGAGATCTAGTTTATCTTTGGTGTTTACTGGCTCCTCGCGTATCTAATATCCCGAACACATGACAGAGTGTATGAGGGGCTCAGGGCAGGGGGTTCAGTTGTATGATGGACTCAAGGCATGGGGTTGGTTGGTTTGGGGGGGGGGGTGAAGGTAGAAAGGATAAGGCAGCTGCTGAAGAGCAAGCAGTAGGGTGTGTTCTCCAATGGCTAAGGTATCAGCTTTTTTTCCTAGCCTTAGGTTGTGAGATCAAGCTCCTTTTCTCCCACCTCCTAGAAGCAGCAGCAGTAGCCACTGACAGTTTCCACAGGGGTGTGGCAAGTAGCTTGTTCACCATATAGCCTGCCATGTGCTGGAGCCAGGCTGCAGTGTAGCCTGAGAACAAGCTGTCTGCCCCTATGACAGCCACTGCTAGCTTCCCCAGAGCTGGAGCTAGCACCAGCTGTAGGTAGAGTAGTATGATGGCTTTTCTAGTGGCCTACTAGATAAGACATCAACCTTTAGAGCCTAGGGTCATGGGTTTGAGTCTCTCTCCCACTTTGGAAGCTGTAGTCCAGAGGTTAGGAGTATAGTTTGGCTTCTAGGCTTGCCAATCTGGATCTCAGGAACCACAACAATTATGTTGGTACCACATCAAACCAATTTTTATTACAATAGATATTAAGATTACAAACAATAAAATGGCCAAAGCGATGACTGCATACATTGATTTGATCCCCCCAGGTGGTAGCATAAATGTAGTATACAGTTACAATTACCTTGTATAACACCATACTCACACACCCTCCTGGAGACCCTGGGAAGTCAAAGGACCAGCTTCCCTTTGCTGGTGGAGCGAGGATCTCGGTGAAAGGTGAAAGAGTATTATAGCAGAGGAAACTTGAAAGAAGAGACTTGAGAGATTGAGGAAGAAAGTCCTGAGGAAGAAAGTCCCCAGTGAGGAAGAAAATCGGTGAGGAAGAGAATCCTGCTGCACAGCAACTGCCGTGGGGTCTTATAGACCTTCTTGTGTCACCTATAGCCAACCCGTCAAGGCCAAAACAGCTTTCCGCGTTCTAAGATTTTTGTGGGTGCACACGTTTGATTGGATAATTAAACTAGGACATTCCTTTGACTATGTATGAAAGACCACTCAGTGCCCTGGTGGACAAGTTCCCAAAATGGGAAAAATGGGAACTTGTGGCCAAACTATGAAGAAATATTACAAGTCACCCACCGCTCCTGTTTTCTTGGTAAAGCAGGATGTTCAGTCTGGCCAGGTCATTATATTTTGAGACTTTAAGATGCTTCACAAGATAATGACTCATATATCAACATGCTGACTTTTTGTGGTTTGACCTGGCCCAACTGGAAATTTCCACGCACTATTATCTAACTATAAATCCTTCCAAAACTGCTAAGCTATATTAACTCTTACTTATAATCAGTCTATACTACTATTAAAGCCAATTTCTTAAAGGATGAGATCCCTGTAGGCCTTTGCATTACTGCTAGAATAGGATAAGACAGTGAAAGGTTCAGGAAAGTATATAGGTTTACAGATTACAAAGCAGCCAGGTGGCTACCACCATCTTCCCCAGGGCTGGAGCTGGCAGGAGTGGGACAGACAGCTTGCTCTGAAGCTGCAGCCAGGGTGGGAGCTTTGGGGCAGCCAATATATGGCCCGCCATGTGCCAGAGCCAGAGCTGGGCTGTAGTGCAGCCCCAGAGCTAGCCGTCAGTCCCGTGAGCAGCCTGGCAGCCACCACCACCTTCCCCAGAGCTGGACCTGGCATCAGCTGAAGGTAGCTAGGTGGGTCACCAGCTTCCCCCGGGCTGGAGCTGGCAGGGGCAGGGTGGACGGCTTGCTCGGGGGCTGTGGTCAGCACACAGGAGCAGTGGGACAGTCACCATCTGGTCTGCTGTGTGCCGGTGCAGCCCCCCAGATCAAGCAGCCCACTTTGGGAGCAGCAGGGGCAGCCACCAACAACTGGGGCTGTGCTTAGGCAGCCACCATCAGCATACCCAGTGCTGGATCTTCAGCAACAGCTGAAAGTAGGGAGGATAAGGCAGCTGCTGAAGGTAGGTAGGTGGGGTGGGTCCTCCAGTGGCCTAATGGATACAAGAATGACTCATACCAGAGAGTGGAGACACCAGGCAATTCAGCTCACAGAATTTCTTTACAATTTTTGTATTGGGGGAAGGAGCAGGTGTATAGACACTCTGGGTCACCAGCTGATCCTGAGACCTCAGGTTCCATTAGTTTAAAAGGATAGAACCCCAGTAACTCTTTCATAGGGAGCACTATTGCTCTTTAGCAGGTAGCTGTGCAAGATGAAGCTCGAGAAGAATCAATTGCCGATGTAAAAATAATCTACATAAAGGAAGAAACTTTGTCATAAATTAGGAAATTGTTCAGGAGTGTCATATGTGAAAAGACCCAGGGTTACATTTAACACTCAAAATATTATGTGTAACAACCGCTGTTTTTCACACTGTTACATCTGCAGGCCATCAATTCTGTAAAATGTAAACGCTTATACAGTTGTCTTTCTAAACAAAAAGTGAACTTTACAGACTGCAAGGTCAAAGATGAAATATTTTTGAAAACTCTAGAGCCAGCAGAAAGAATCCATTTCAGGAGATCATCCACAGGGAACAGTTAAAAACAGAACTGGCATATATCTCATAATTCATTATTTTAGTGAATAAACATAATAAAATGTTTCTTTTTAAAACATAATAAAACATGTATTATCATTTCACACATTACTTTTTATCCAACTGTTAATGTTGTTTTAACTGAAAATATATATATATTTTAGGATGCATAAAAATCAGCCTTTCAATTAAATTTATGAAAGCGGCATTACATTTAGTTCTTCAGTATCTAGTGCTCTGCTTAGTATGCAATCATAAACCCCTAAAATAACAGCACTTTTTAAAATTAGAAACTCAGGCTCTCTGCAGTATAGTTACAGAAGTTAGATTGCCAATAGCAATAATTTCTGAAGCTTAGTGGAGAGAACAATTATCTAAGAGGCTTGACTAACAAAGATGCTGTATGAGGGAGAAAAAAACCCCCAATAGCTGTGCCTGGTGAACTAGCTTTTTACTTTTTAACCAAAATGTTGTGTTTAAGAGCAAATAATAAAGTATGTAAAATAAGCAAAAATTATTTTAAGATTATTAAGAAGTAACTCTTCATAAAATGAAAACTTAGAGTAAGACATCATTGTGTAAAGTTTCCTCATAATTGAGTTCGTGTTCCTCTTTCTTCACAGTACTGATCAGCTCTAGGTAGAAGAGGAGCCAGTAACAGAGTTTTACATATTAAGGACCTGAGTCTGTAATCAGCTCTACTACCATAGTTCCCTGTGCTATGTGGAGAGCATCAACTTCAATGAGGCTATAGTAGACTTGAATGTGGCAACACTTGAATGGGATGTTGCAGGAAGTGGTTATGGAGACTTAATAGGTGTCTCCAACACAATGTGATGAAGGAGGGAGAAAACTGTGCTGCTGTAGGTCTTGTCATACCTATGAGATATAACGTGACATAAAGAGAGAGAGAGGTAAGATGGGGCTTCTTCCAGGTTGGCTGCACTAATTTGAAGATGTCTTATTGCTTGTGTTGTCTTCCCTTAAGGTTTCCTCAGCATAAATTTCAATCCATTTTACATATTAAAACTCAAGATTTTTCCTGACACCAAAAAGTCCTGATTAGTCATGTGTAAAATTCAACTTCAAAGAACATTTTAGTTGTCTCACTAGAAAGGTTTCTGTGTGTGTGTGTTTGTGTGTACACTCATGTGTATCACCAAGATTTTACATTACTTGGTGAAAAGATGTGGTTTATGGCAAGAGCAGAAATAACCCTTCATTTATTGGGTCTTATTTTACTAAAATGGTAATTAATTTGCCTTACAAATATTGGGCAGTTTGGACAGTAGGGGCCTGTTCATTGGCTTAGGGTAAGACTTTTTTCCAGAATGCAATGGAGACATAAAGTTACCTTAGAGCAGGGGTGGGGAACCTAAGGTCTGGGAGTCGGATGTGGACCATGGCTTGCTTGGATCCGGACCCTGAGGCTCGGGGCTCTGCCCTTAGCATTGAGGAGCCCTCGCTGGTGCTCCAGCCCCCCTGCAGTTCCCCAAAATCTACTATCCTGGCCCCCCCTAGGCTCTGGTGTATGAGAGGAATGTGAGAAGTGTCTTTCTCCTTTTCAGTCAGGATACGATTACACAGCAGTGTTATTTTGGAACAACTGACATTATTCCAAAATAACATAGTGCACATCTACACTACAAGCCTTTATTTTGAAATAATGGCAAGCTGGAGGACTTCTTACTCCAACTCCAGCAATCCTCACTTTAGGAGGAGTAAGGGAAATCAAAGGAAGAGTGTTCTTCCTTTGACTTCCTGCTGAGTAGATAGCACCAAAAGTTGAATTAAGCTATTTCAACTTCAGCTACACAATTAACGTAACTCAAGTTGCGTAGCTTAATTTGACTTTTGCCCTGCTGTGTAGACATACCCTCAGGGCCATGTCAGTGAGGTTTTTCGTTTTTGTTCTCACTTTGTTCTTACCCAACTGATTTTTCTGTAGGTCAGTGGCTCTGACCCAAAGGTTTCCCACTCCTGCCTTAGAGAGGTAGCTGAGGATTCCCCAGAAGTAGGAGAATTCCGTGGTTATCCAAAGCGTGTGTCATTAGTTCTATGTGACCCATTTCCTCCCGCTCTCACCACATCTATATAGAAGACATTCTCGCATGGGAAGGGGGCTATTATAGAGATTGAAGGCATTGAGCTGTTGTCTGATCCAGGGGCGGATATAGGGCAGGGCGAGCGGGGCGGCCGCCCCGTGCCCCGAGCTTCAAAAAGGCCCGCGCATGCGCCGTGGCAAAGGGGGGCCCCGCAAAATTGTGCTGCCCTGGGCCCCACAAAATGGTCACCTGCCCCTGGTCTGATCTGTGCTAGCAGTGTGATCTCTAGTGTTTGATCCAGCTACTGAAGGCTAGAACAGTTTTGTGGCATCTCTAACTAGTGTCAGCCTGAGAGTAGAAGAGGTGGAAATGTGACTTCAAATCATGGTTGCCTCCCTCACTCAGGCTTTGCCAAGCATTAGCTTGGTGCAGCTGAGGATCCAGTCCTGGATATCTCAGAATAGATGGACAGTAATTTTGTATATGCAGGTCCCAATTTGAAATAGCAAGCAAACAACACACTCAGAACCACAACAGTGCATTTTGTGGTTGTGAAAAGTACTAGTTTGGCCATTATGGAACTTGAAGTCCTTTGTAGAACCACAGAACAGGTATAGGATGGCAAGGATTTTGTCTTTGCATGTATATCTACATTTATGGAGTTATGTTAATAATAATAATTGTAAAAGCTTGCCTTCGCTAGCCTGCCCTGCAGGATCCAGCTATATGGATGAGAGGATAAATATGTTACCCTCAATACTCTTCTTTGGCTTTTCCCTGCAAACCTAGAGGCCCCTAATGATTGTGCTTTTGTGCAGTGGTCACTTGTTGTCTAGAAAACTAACAGAGACCAACAATTTATTTCAGAGGCTACCAAGCAATTTTGTGATGGTAATAACTTCCAATCACCACCAACTAGGCTTTCATCATGGGTAGAAGTGGCAGGAATGTTTGTAAACTCCTGTGACTTTAAAGCTGTGATTCCCAACCTCTTTTATACTGCAGACCCGCAAACCCATTCACAAACTTTTGGCGGACAAGTAATATTTTATTTACATATTTGCCTGTTCATTATGCAAATGTATTTGCCTATTTGCATAAAATCAAAGCCTTGGCCCCCAGAGCCACTGCCAACAGCCCCTCCCCACTCTCTACCCAGACTTCAGGGGAGACCCATGCATGTCCCTATCCAACACACAAATGTCACACACACTTTTGTCTCCGGTCCCAAACCACATTCAAGGAACTGTGAGATCAGCGGGAATGGGAGATGGGAGAGGGATGAACTGGTGTTTTCAAACACTGCAATGAATCCAGCTGGGAGTCAAACACTCAATCCGGGGCAGGCAGCGGATAATACACAGGGGCTACATCTACACTACGAGTTTTGTCGGCAAAAAATATGCTAATGAGGGATCATTTGCATGAGTCATGATCTCATTTGCATATTTTCTGCCGATCTGTTTTTGCGCTAAGGTTTTTGCGCAAAAACAAGCAGTGTGAACGTTTTCTTTTTGTGCAAAAACCCCTTTTCCCGCAAGATTGGTATACCTCCTTTTTTAAGGCATAAGGATCTTGTAGAAAAAGGTTTTTTGCGCAAAAAGAAAACATCCACACTGTTGTTTTTGCACAAAAACCCCTAGCACAAAAACGGATTGGTTTTTTTTGCACCGGTGAGGGGGCAGGGAGAGAGGCAAAGGGATCAACAAGAGAGCAGTAGGCGCTCAAGAGGGATGAGCCAGCCAAGCCCCTTGCGCAGAAGAGAGAGGTGAAGAAAGGAGTATGACACAAGCATACGAAGTGGGGGAAGGAAGAGCAGGCGTGGAAGGGAGCCCAGGCAAGGTGCCCATGCTGCTCCCTGCCTGTCTTTGCAATGAGGCTGCACCAGCAGGGGGCAGCTGGGTATTTTATCACCCCAGGCTGTCTATAAGGATTGCTCCTGCACTACATTTTACAGCATGGATAAATCCCAAGCTTTAGAGTAGTGTGAACATCCTTCTCTTCTGCCCAGTTCTCACACCGCACCATGGTGCCTCCCACAGCCCTGGACCAGGGAGTTCAGCAAGAAGTACAATCCCAGCCCCCGGGGCTCTGAGTTATGGGGGACAGGATGCAAATCGAGTCATGGCATTCTCTGCTTAAAGCCTGTGGCTTCCCTTCGGGCTCAGAATGTGCAGCTCCCAGGGTCCGTGCGGTGCCCAGCTGAGCCCAGCAGTGCCGGAGCATGGGGGAAGGAGGTTGGGTCAGCGCGCTGTTCCTGCCTTCCCCAGGCCGGCCAGAACACGCTGGAACTGGAGGTCTCAGCTGGTTAGAGGGGAAGGGTGGGGAGGAAGAAGGGACCAAAGGGAGGTGGGACAAAAGCCTGCCTGCTGGCAGGGAAAAGAAAGCAGAGAGGAAGACAACAAAAAAGCTGGCGGTAGGAAAAAGGAGCCGAAGGGGAGTAGTGGGGTCAGAGTTCTCTGCGGCACCTCCCTAACTGCCCTGGGCGTGTTCTGGCAGTGTGCTGTGGCCCGGCACTGGTCCGCGAACTGGCAGTTGGGAACCATTTGCTTTAAAGGGTCATATCCTTACAATAGCAGGGGCTTAACAAAAGAGTGTATATTTGAACACTATGACCTACTTTTTTTTTTTTTAATGGATAAGAATAAGATGGCATGCTGCCATCTTTTGGGGTGTTTCTTTATGCTTGTAGCCATTTCTACTTGTGACTGTATGTACCTAGCCGCTGTCACTCCCTAGAAGAAGTCAGGTGGTCCTACTACACCTCACCCTAGGACTCAGCAATGTGGGAGGAAACAAACAGCAAAAGTGAGTCTTCCAGGCCTGCCTACAGAGGCCTTTCTGAAGCAGCCATCTTGGAAACTAGACAGATCTGGTCTTCCGAGGGCTAGAAGGGTTTCTAACAGCCAATCAAAGCCCAGAAGACCTAAATAAAGTGAGTTGCAGGGCCTTAACAGGGCATTCCTTTGCTGAGACCAGAGAAGCCTGGAAAGGTGTTCCCTCTCTAGCCAAAAGAGTGTGAGATTTAGTCATAGTTGATCTCTGCCCTCACTTGAATAGCTAAGTTTGCAGGGAGAGAGGTACTTGAAACACTTGGACCAAGAAGTGAAAATGAAGGAGCCCAGTAGGAAGAGGCCCAGGGAAGCAGCAGCAAGAAACTGAATTGAGCAGTACATGGCTGCTGTTTATAGGGTCCTTCAGCTGGACCCCAGAGTAAGAGGCAGGTCCAAGCTCTTCCCAGGCCACAGGCAAAGTGGTGTAAACCCAAAGAAGGACACAGAACTTGTTTGGAAGTCCAAGCAAAGGACTGAGGTTAAAGAACACAGAGCTGGGACTGAAGACCTTTTTGAGGACAAATGGACTTTTCATTTGTTGGACCCTTTCCTACTCTGGAAGGGATTGTTTTTTGACTGTGTGCCCTGACTTGGCCATGATACTATGTGCCTCAGTTTCCCCGGTGTATCACTCAAGTATCTAGATGGTGGGACATGGGTGTGTGATTGTTGCCGAGACTCTACTGGGCAGGTGTGACTGCTTATTGCTGCCTATGCACAGACAATAGCCGGACACTCTGTATCCTGGCAACTGACATCCAGGGCCTCTCTGCAAGAGCCAGCTGGCTAAGAGAGAAGAGAAAGAAGTGGAGGTCAGGTGACTTGTTTGCCAAGGAACGAGACAAAGAATAGAGGAGGGACATTTGGGCATGACTGGCAGGGGGGAGGAGAGGATAGGGCTGCTGAAGGCTAATCAGTCTCCTAATTTGGGATTCAGGGGAGAGAGCACTCTGGGCTCTGGATCCATCTCTAAGATGGACTTTGCTGAATGTTCCAACTTTCTGTGCTGACAAGAACCGTTCTACTCTATTCCAGAGGACTAATAAACCCTTCTGTTTTACAGAGCTGACTAAAAGTCACAGCTGTCACTGTGAAGTTGGGGGTGCACGGTCCTATTCCAGGACTCACGGGTGTGTGTGCAACAGGGGTGCTAAACACTCTGAGGTCAGACCCAGGAGACAGCCAAGGAGGGAAGATCCACTACAAGGGGTCCTATCTGAACTTTTTTCAGAGTCGTTCCAGAGCACCAACCCTGTGCACCTATGACATAGACACACACAGGTACCGACCACCCAGATATAACAAGGACAGAAGCCTGAAAGTCTTTGTTTATTATGTTTCAGATTAGTTCTTGGCTACATAATGTAATTAGATCATAATTACCATTTCCTGTAGGGAAGGGTGAAACTGGTGTTTTTCCTCTTGTTACATTAAAATGTCATTATATTCTGCGAAAGTGTTCTGTCAAAACACCATGAAAATCAGTTTGAAAACCTGTTATTTCTGCAAAACTGATTAAGATACAATGGTTTTTGTTCTTTCTGGTGATTTCCTTTCCCTCACCTGATGTTATGACTTTCCTATAAACAGAAAAACATAAAAATTATAAAGCATATGTCCTATCTCTTTATTAATATATATTTAAAAGGAAGCTTAACATTACCATTGATCATTCTGAAGCACTAAAGATTTTAAGGCTTTGCCAGTGTTAGCATTTTAAAAATATTTTTTTTTAGAAAACATGAGATGTAGCCAAAGTCTCTGTCTGTGATTCCTGAAAATACATTATCTAACATTTAAATTGGGTATTTTATTAAAAAGCAGAATATAACCTATTGGTAGAAAAAATAGCTGGATCATAAGAAGGAACTTTCCAAGGACTGGATATCATTATTATTGTACACAAAACACTTGCAGTTTATCATGAAAATAACTGGGACCGTGAGCAACTGGTTCTGACTGAAGAATTTCTGTATAAAGGTGCCTAAACAAAGTGGGAAATTGGAGAGGCTGTGGAGAAGAACAGAGACACACACAGAATAACCAAAGAGAAGGCTGGAGATTAAAATAAGAGTAAATGAGGAGATGCCCAGCAAAGCTGTCCTGTCCATTGGACGGTTCAGGGTGACTGCCTCAGGCCTTGTGCTTTGGGAGCTCCCATGGTGGCTGCCTCAACAGTCCTATGGACGGTGAGCTGGTCCACCATTTTAGCTGCAGCAGTGAGATCCAGAGATTGCCAGGGAGCCTGGCACAGGGCAGTAGAAGGGGCCAGGTCCTTCTGCACTCACTGTGATGGGCGGCAGGAAGTGGAGCGACCCTGCAGACTGATCCGCGCTGCTCCCATCTCCCAGCCTGCTTTGCTCAACTTCCCTGGGCCCTCTCAGGATGGCCCTTCTGCCCAGATTAGATGATGAATACAATGAATGAGCTAGGTAAGTCCTTAGATGCTTTGGTCATCTCTTGGCTTTTTATGCAGTGATACCTGTAGGATTTATCTAAACTGGAATGTTGCATTGAATTAACTTTTGTTTCTTCACATTAAAATTCCTTAAATGCGCATACAATTAAAAAAATATAGTTATTCATCATTAAGATTGCAGTAATCCTCCTTGGAAGAGAAGTTCTGCAGTGAGTTTGCTCACTTTAAGGTTTGTGTGGATTCATTCCTAACTATTCTGATACTGGTAGTCTTCCCACTGCTATTCCATACTGCACTACTTCACACCTGAATTGGCTGCAGCTGAAGTATCTGAAAGACCAGAACAAGAACACCCAGGAACCTTCTTCCTCAAAAAACATCCTCCAGAAGAAGAGGAGCTTGGAGCAGAGAAGGAGACACTATCATCTAACAATCTTCTTACCAGACAATGTGATGCAGCAGTTAGATGGCTAAACAATCTAGGTATTAACTTGTGATGCATATGAAAGCAGAAAACCAGACAAGGCCGTGGCCTCCCTCCAAGCCAGAGGGGGAGGAATCACACTCTATGCCTTGATGGGTGGAGTCAGGTTGGGCTTGCCCCTAGCAGGGGAAGTTGAGAAGCAGAACAGAAAGTATAAAAGGCAGCACGTCCAGCTTGGTCAGAGCCTAGCCGGAGAAGGAGCTGAACGTTCCTTGCTTGCTACAGGCTTCTCACGCTGCTGCTGATGCCCTGAACCCACAGGCGGCCAAGTCTGCAGAGGAGCAGTTGGGACTACTGATGGCAGTCTACCCTGGTGAACCAGAAGACACCTGCAGAGACAAGCCACTAAACAATAGGACAATTGCATTGTTGCCTGAAGCCAAGTCAGAAAGATTCCCACTATCTCGGTGGTGGAACACTTTGCTAGTTAGAGCCCTGGGCTGGGACCCAATGTGAGTCCAGGTCCTCAGACACACTGTGGTCAACCACACCCCTGGAATGGCAGCCCAAATACCTGTCTCAGGCCCAAATACCTCTGTTGTCTGCCTGCATTTAGGCAGCTTGCTTGCTCTTCCTCTGTCTGTGGATTAGAACCCATAGACCGTTTGGTGCTCCACCCTGCCGAAAGGGTGGGCCACTAGTGCCTGACTTGCTAATTCCTCCTGTTATTAGGCAGCAACCCCAGTGATGCAGCGAGATGGTGTGGCTTCCCTCTGACCCAGAGTAAAAGGATGACTGCCCCTACACTACGGCTATGTCTACACTTGCGGCTTCTTGCGCAAGTACGGCTGTTCTTGTGCAAGAATCTGCAGAGCGTCCACACTGCCCGCCCGCTCTTGCACAAGGAAATTTACAGTACGATGTGGTAAGAGAGGGCTCCTTGTGCAAGAGTTACGCTCTTTTTTATCAGGTGTAAGCCCTCTTGCGCAGGAGCCCTTGCACAAGAGGGCAGTGTGGACGCTCGGCAGGGATTTCTTGTGCAAGAAAGCCCTATGGCTAAAATGGCCATCAGAGCTTTCTTGAGCAAGAGAGCATCCACACTGCCATGGGAGCTCTTGCGCAAAAGTACAGCTCGCACATGGCAATGTGGACATTTTCTTGCGCAAGACTTCTTGCACAAGAAGCCACCAGTGTAGACATAGCCCATATGTTCCCTCTTCCATCCTCAAGGCCTTTCAAGACCGCAGGAGAAGGATAGGAGAGGCCTTGCAGATTCCACCAGAGGAAATGCAAAATCCTCAGCACTGCCTGCTGGACATCTTACATATTTCCCCTCAGTACAATCCTACCTTGCCCATTAATGATGTTTTATTGCCACCATCCTGTATTGTATGGCACTAGAAATCATACCACCCACATGTAAATGGGCTGATAAGTGATGTGTACTAGCCCAGGGGTCAGGGCAACTTTTCTCCTACTCTGTTCCAAACTCCTTGGTTGCTGATGCTGTCCACAAGAAAAACAGCATCATTTTGTAGATCAGCCCCTCCTAACAAACACCTTAAGATCCTTTACAATTCAGGGTCACCAACTATCAGGCTTGATAGCAAAATATGACTTTCCAAATTATACCAACTTTTCTCATTTTATTAAACATTTGCTTCAGGTCCAGAAGAAACAGCTTCAAGCTCTCATTACAGAAGGCCAGATGATCACAAAGCATTCTCTTCAGACTTCTCTTGATGAGGTGAAAACAGGCTTTGCACTCTATAGCAACTGCTGTAGTTATGCATCGAACATCATGACTGCAATCCCCTGGCCCTTCCAGTGAAGTACAAAACTCTAGGGAGGGCTGGGAGTGGGGACAAGGGCTGGGGGTTGTTCTCGAGCACCCTGTCCAGGTCAGGTGGAGGGCCTGGGGGTCCCTACAGTAGCCAGTACTCCCTGGGAAGCTCTTACCAGGACCCAGCTCTGGCTTTCAACCTGGCCCGGGGGCATGGTTTAAGGGAGAATAGTTAGAGCAGGGTGTGGGGTCATAGTACTTGTGCAAGTGGCTCTGCATTTCTACACAGGTTTTGGAACTCCTGTGGGGGCTCCCAAATTGGCCAAGGTGCCTGGACACAGGATCCATGGGCCCGTGCATTAATCCACGACTGGGTTTCACTGCCAAACCCTTTTCACTGCCAAATCTCCCTGAGACTTACCAAAAACACCATGAAAGAGAGCTGTATTTTTTAAGGAGTTGTAATATACAGTGACCTCTCAGTTGTCCACTTCTTTTAAGCAATTCTTTTTGATCCTTTGCTTGAGGCTTACAAATTGTTCCCTGCTCTATATTGTTTCCTATACTTTTATTCCCTCTACAGTGACCATCTCTCCAATTTCCTACATCTCTCAGAGCTCATCAACTTGGACAGATGGATCCTAGAGGTGGTGGTTTCAACCTCCATCTTTCCTTCCTTCCCTCCTACCCTACCACACCATTCTTTTTCAGGGACCCTTCTTACAGGGGTCTCTTAAGGCAGAAGGTACAATGTGTCCTGCTTTTAGGGACCATTAAACTTTTTCCACTGGGCTTTATTGGGAAAGCATCCTATTCCAAATACTTCCTTGTTCCCAAAGGAAGAGGTTGGACAACAATTCTGGGTCTCCGCACTTTTAAACACCTTTGTCCTCTCACAGTGATTCTGGATAGGAACTATGACAACAACAATTCCATTGGGAACTGGTTCATCTCCCTCAACCTCCAGGATGCATACTTTCATGTAACTATGCACTCTTCCTACAGACAAATCCTATGATTGTTCATTCCACTATCAGTTACATGGAAATTATCAAGAAGAGGTAAATAGCGGTGGTGGTGGGGAATCCCTATTTTTGAGGAGAATATCAAAGGTCTATCTGGTATATTAGGGAGTCTATACTGGTATATTAGGGAGGATCTTTGCAAAGGTTCTCTCAGCCATTACAGCCCATATTCATCATATGGGAATAACTGTCTCCCTCTACCTAGATGATTGGCTCCTCAAGGATTGTTCTTTTATTGAGATTCAGTGCGATCCAAGGATCTCTTGATGCCATCTAGCAAAAGGCACAGAGGTTTATACAAGAACAGGAACCCCATGAGTTCACCAAAAGAGATAGTGTGAGATCCCAAGTGAAAAACTGTGTTACACTGGTCATTACAATTGTTGTGAGATAGATTAGACAGCTATCTATCTTGCAATGATTATGATGACCAATGTAAAATACATATTTTCTCTAGATCTGTAGTTAAAAACAGGCCACCCTCATCCCAAAATAGAGACAAATGTCTCCACTGTGCAGGGGATGGGAGACACCTGCCTCTATGATGGATCATTGTACATTTACTCTTGCACCAAAAATTATGTGTAATGGGCTCATTGGTTAACCTTCACAGTTACACACAAGCCTTTCCCCCCCACCCACTGCCTTTGTATCAGAGGTAGCAGCATGGAGTGGGGAGGCATCGGCTCCTGCCTGCCCTCCCACCCCCACACTGCTGCCTCTAATTCAGAGGCAGCAGTGCAGGATGGGGGCACACAGCTCCTTGGAAAATTAAAAATTGGCTCCCCGCGTGCACCAGCTCCCATGGTGCCGCCTCCCCTTTCTTCATGTAAATGTGTAACCGCTGAAAAATGTAGCAGTTACACATTTATTTTTAAAACCCCACTTTTTAACATCCCTAGCCTTCACGGCTGCAAAGCAAAACATGAAAATGTGACCCCAGTGTAATCAGCACAGTGATATCTGCCTAAATCTTCAGGTAGCCTGAAACAATGGCTCTGAGAGATGGGAACTGCTCCTTTTAGCTCACATGCTAACTCGATTATCAGCATGGGCTCTATCTATTTATGGGGGTCTTGTTCCTGCCATGAGCATCATGGTTTTGGTAGATGGTGTTAACCAGGGCCCCTGTTGCCAATTCTCATGATTTGATTATGAGTCCCACTGTTGCTTGATGATTTTCTTAAAGCGCAAGCTCTTAGATTCATGGCATTAAGTGAGAATCACAGTCTTCATTATTTAAAAAATGTTTCTAGCCCTCATGTTGGTAGAATAATGCATAAAACTGGTACCCGAGTGTACCCTACCAGCTCAAACACCACAAAGCAAATAAAGTGATCTCCAACTTTATGATTTTTAAGCCAATCTCATGATTTTTGAGTACTTGGAGTTAATGATACAGCAGCATCCTCTGCTCAAGTGAACAGAGGCTGAGTCCTTCTCTAGCCCAGATAGACCTTAGTCCACCTGAAGACAGTACTTGAAGAGCCAGGGAGAACAGGAGGTGTATACCAAGGAAGAACAGTGGTAGATATTCTGTCCAAGAAAGGACAAGGCCTGGTCCTGCACCCATCTGGAGGGCATCTTAACAGACCTGTGCTTAGGGTTGCCAGATGGTTTCAACAAAAATACCAGACACACTTGACATTACATCACAATCTGCATTACATCTTATTTAGAAAATACTGGATATTTATATTTTCTCATTTATATTTTCTCAATTTGTTTCCCAAACAGAAAGCTCAAATACTGCACTGTCTGGTTCAAAACCGGACACCTGGCAACCCTATTGTGCTATTAGTGGCAGCTAGGTAGTACTCCTGGCTCCCCCACTCCATGATTTGGGCTCAAGGATTCTTCAGTTGGGGAATTCATGGATGAGTGTTTCAATGACCCCAAGTGTTTCAATGACCCCAAGTAGCTGGAATAGAAAAGGGAAAGACTGCAGTATTGCCAATTCTCAGGGCTGATTAGTAGGGACCTATCAAATCCATGGTACATTTTGGTTGTAGTAAAAAAATAGCCTGAAACATAAGACCTTGTATTAGAAGTAGCTTTGTATCTGCCTGTGCAGAGCTAGGACAGCATGCAGGAGAAGAGACACATGCAGCCAAACATCTAACATCTATCAAAACTGGTTAATTTCATGATCATAGGATTTTAAAAATAGTAAATGTCATTATTTCAGCTATTAAAATGTGAAAATTCACAGTGTTGTAATTGCAGCAGTCCTGAACCAAAAAGGAGTTGTGGGGTTGGGTTACAAGGTTATTTTTGGAGAAGTTCTTATACTGCTACACTTATGTCTGTGCTGCTCCTGGTGACAGTGCTGCCATCAGAGCTGGCCACCCAGCCAACAGTCACCTATCTCTGGCTTCCCAGCTCTGAAGGCAGTGCAGAAGTAAGGATGGCAATACAATGACCCCCTCTAAAATAACCTTGTGACCCCCTTGCAATGCCCTTTTGGATGAGGTTTCCCAAATTGAGTAACACTGGCCTCCAGTGTTCCCTATAAATTGTGCACTTGGGTGGCCACCCAGAAAAGATTCAAATGTCACCTAGCTGATTAGCAGAGTGCCACAATTGGCAGCACATATTTCTACTGATCTGCATATGCCTTTGTGCACATAACAAAATTTATTCCACACATGGTTGGGGAAAAAGTTAAAAGTAATATTGCTGGTCTCCCCATGAGATCTGTAGAGTGTAGCGTAAAAGTACAGAAAAGTCCAGAGTTCATGGAGAAAGGCCGATTTCACAGTCCACATATTTTTCATGGCTTGAATTTGGAAGGACCCTATTGGGATAGTGATGCTTGCAGCTGTTGGTGTGCTGGCTTTAGACCCTAGCTCCTGAAGCCCGGGATTATGTAAAAATCTCAATTTTTGTTCTTTAAAAAAAGTCAGTTGCTAGCCTGGGGCAACATGGACCCCAGCAGCCCCAGCCCCCCCCAAGCTGAAGATTTTATCCCACTCTCATGCTATGGGGCGAATGAGGATGGGTTATGCTTCGTGGCTGTTGGGGCCTGGCCCCACTGTGGCGGCTGCTTGAAGAGGAGCTGAGACGATTCAATGGGTGCCCCCAGAAGGGAGGCCCGGCGAGTCACCGCCAGGCCAGCGGGCGGCAAGACTCCGACCCAGCGCGACCAGCCAATCCCGCCCCGGCGGCCGCGACTCCCGCTGGCGGCCGCAGGGGGCGGCAGCGAGCGGCGCGTCATGTGACGCGGAGGCAGAGCCCGGCCTGGCTGGCGGTGGGCAGCGGGCAGAGCCGCCGCCGGCGCCACGCCTAGCGGAGCCAGCGAGCGAGGCCGAGCGGAGGGCAGCGCGGGGCCGGCGATGGAGGCGCTGTGAGCGGGGCCGGGCCGGGAGGCGGCGGCGGCGGCGGAGCCTGGGCCGCGAGCGCGGGGCGGCCGCAGCAGGATGTCGCGCTCGGTGCTGCAGCCCAGCCAGCAGAAGCTGGCGGAGAAACTGACCATCCTGAACGACCGGGGCATCGGCATGCTCACCCGGCTCTACAACATCAAGAAGGTGCGGGGGCCCCGCGGCGGGGGCGGGACGGCGCGGGGAGCCGGGCGGGAGGGTCTCGGCCGCCGCAGTCGCTCCTGGGCCCTGCGCTGCAGTTTCCCTCCTGCGCCTGATCCTGCAGCGGGACCCTGGCGGCTCCGCCGCGGCCTAGCTGCGGGGCCCGGGGCGCAGCCGCTGCCCGCCCGAGCGCTGCCCGCACAGGCTCGGCCCGCGGCTGCGGGGCTGGGCGGCGGCTGTGGGCTCGGGGCTTCCTGCGAGGGTCGCGGAGCCGCGGTGGGAAAACTTCCCGTCTGGTGGCGGCCTCCCTGGGCCATGGGGGTGAGATGGCCGCGGGGAGGGGGCCCCCTACGCTCCCCGGGGCCGCCGTCTGCGTGGAGGCCGATCTCACGGACCCGTCGGGTCCCGAAGCCCGCGGGTGGGTGTTTCTCCCCCAGAAGGAGCAGGGAGGGGAGAGGCTTCCGAGGCCACCCACAATCCCAAGGGAAAATGACTGTCTCCCGTCTGCCCACGGGACTTCTTAAGGAGAGCCCGATGGGGTGTGAAGCGGGCATTTCCCCTCTGTTTTTGTGTGTGTTTTTGCTTGTCAGTCATGGCACCAAGGGTAGTATGGGTCAGCTTCCCAGTCCAACCTGCAAAGGGTCCCTAGCCGCCTAAGAGGAAAGGTCTCATTAAAAGTAATACCTTGTAATCTCAATAAGTTTGAGACAGGTGGTTGTTTAGAAAGACTGCTGCTAGTTTTAATTGTAACAGATGTTTTTGAGTCCTCGTTGGTGCTAAAAGAGGTTGGCTCTATGTTGATTAGAAAAATGAAGGAAAGAAAATAGTGTTTTTGTAAAGGAAAATGATTCACGGGTGCAGGAAGTGAACATACCTTATGATTATTCATCTAGGAAAAAATCACCACTCCTTCATTGGAAAGACTTATCAAGTTAAGCCTACCTTGTTTAAACACAAGAAACCTTGCTTCAAAACTATAGACTGTGTAGTGATCATTTTTAAATCATTCAATTCTTATTGACGTATCAGACTTTCTTCAACCATGGTATAGGGACATGAAGTAGAACTTCAGGTTTCTAGTGAATCAGTTGATAGTGAATTTTGGTTAATTCAGATTTTACTTCTATTTATATATATATTCTGCTTTAACTAGTGTATTCTAGAATGTACAGCTTGAGTGCACTTGATTTGATGTCTTCATATTGTACAGACATTTTCAGGATTGAGACTGTAAGTTCCACAGGCTATTCTATGTGTTTGTAATTCTGCACGCTCAGACTTTGAACTTACTGTTTCAAAAACACTTTTGAGTTGATTCATAAAAAGAACCACAATCACCCTGAAGGATGCAACAGGTACTGACTGAGTGCCTCAGTGGAGTGATTCCTGGTTCAACTATGAGCTACAACCCGATTCTTGAGAGAGCTTTTACATTGTTTTACTTCAGAAATTTCATTTAGTCCAGTAAAATTAAACATTGTGAGACAGTGATTTTCTAATAGTTTTGTAGTGTGACACTTTAAGAGCATGTCTACATGCAGATTTATATAAATATTACTGTGGGTTTTTTTAACTGATTTAGTTAAACTGGTGCAAAAAGGTTGTATTGGGCATGCTTATTTAGGACTTGGTCAATTTAGGAACAGGTTTGCAGTGGCTTAACTAAGTCAGGCTAATTAAACAGGTGCAAAGTTCTTGTGCAGACAAGGTCTTAGTTTGCTCTGTATGTGTGTGTATATATACACACCTGTGCACATGTGTATATATGTGTGTGTGTATAATGACCAGCGTGCTCTCTCTGCTGTTTAATACTGTAACAGTTAAAAAAGATAACAAATAAGGTTATAGTAAAACAGAAAACCTTGTACAGTAGACTTCCGATAATCCGGAACCTATGGGATTTAGGTGGTGCCGGATTATCAAATATGCCGGACTATCAGGAGGTACTATAAGCAGGTTTTATATATATATACTGTATACATTATATACTGTATATAAAGTGTTCTTAACCCTTTTTATTGTACATACTGTATACAGTATACTGTAATGTTTTAGTTTTTTTAAGCCTTTTTTACCCTTTTTGCTCAGTTCAGCGCTGCCGCTGTTACCTTGTGACTCATTTTTTGCCGAAGCTCACTCACTAGGCTCTTGCCATTTTGATGCCGGACTATCAGGAGTGCCGGACTATTGGAGTTTTACTGTATTCAGAGAAAATGACTTCAAGAAACTTATTAAATCTTCCTTATTTACACTTCTGTGCTTGCTGTTGTAAGGTATGCTGGCAAAACCCTTCTAGTGTAGACAGTTATATTGGCAATAATCTTTTGACAGTATAGCTTATGCTGGTTTTGTGAGTGAAATACGTTGTATAGATAAAAGCACCGTTTTGCTACTGTAACTCTGTGTTAAGGCTTTTGCCCATACCTATGTGGTCTTATAAAATAAATTAACCCTAAGCTTACACATCTATACAGGAAAAAGTGTTAAGGGTTGATCTGGCTTTAATCATCAGCAGTGTCTCACTGGTACTCTGCTTGACACTGTCAGGGATATGGTGTTTGTCTTTCAAGCCTCTGAAATTGCATCTGCTCCAGATGACATACGGTAAAAGTGCTTAACTTTAGGGATCTAAAAGGTTAACCTGTTAACCAGTAAGCATCACCCTGAACTGGAGAGGCTTAACAATTCCGGTTAACTGTTAGGGGCTATAATAGCTCCCCCCCCGTCTGTGGTAGGCCTGGCCACACACTCCCTTGCCCCAGCTGCAGCAGAGTCTGCAGAGAACCCCCCCCCCCCCCCTCCCCGGGGAGTTGGGCCAGCAGCAGCCCTTGCTGGCCCTGCTCCCAGGGAGGCTTCGCTGCCCACTGTGTGTGTAATCGCTATGATTTTTAGCAGTTACACGGTTGCATTTTAAAATGCATTTTACATTCCTACTGTTCATTGTGTTCCAAACTCCAATGTTGTTGCACCTTTAGGGAGGGGAGGACTCCAGTCATGCCTGCAGTAATCCTATGTTCAAACATTACATGGTTTAGGAGGTGTATGTAGGTAGTCCAACTTTACGTTGTGTATTCCACTGCAAAACTGGTAGAGTGTCAAATGGAAATCTGTGTGGGAGTTCATGATGCTGCTTGTTTTTCTACCTAAGTTGGTTTTTGGTTTTTGTTTTTAAACTGTATTCATCGCTGTGGTAACTGAATGGCAACATAATGTTAAAGAGGGAGGCCTTCTGCACAGAGCTAAGGGGTCTGGCTTCCATAGGATTTGATCTAGACTTTGCCATGAATCTTGGGCCAAAATGTGCATGCCCTGAGCTCTTTGTAACTGTGGACCTCTTCCCGAGGATGAGACTGTCTGAAACAAAGCACAGAGTTGCTGAAATTTTAGGGAGCTCTGTGGGAGGAAAGAATCTTAGTGTTTTTAGTTTTTAAAGTCCCTTTAAATATTCAAGCGGCAAATTGGGAACTCAGATTACTAGAAGTTACTAGTCTATATGTGGTATTGCGGTTAAAGGAAATGGTTAAGATGGTTTTTGTAAGAGGAAGTGATAGTAGATCAAGTGATAAGACCAACTGAGAAATTGCTGTAATTGTTTAGAGAACAAGTATGCTTAAAAGATTAAGAAATTTCTTGCTTATTTTAGTTTTAAATATAAGCTCCAAAGTAATTTTGAAATTCTTAGGAATGGTTAAAGTGATTGAACCTTTTTTTCCCCTCCCTAAAGTTGTTGATTTCTCTTCAGTTCCTGGCTGCAGAAACTTCCTGCCATTACATTGGTTTTTTTTTAAAATAGCAGTTTGGAATTCATTGGATTTAACAACTTGAACTGATGATAAAAACAACTAGTAGTCTTGTGGCACCTTAGAGACTAACAAATCTATAGGATCATGAGCTTTTGTTGTAAGAACCTATTAGTTTTACCCATGTAAGCTCATGATCCTATAGATTTGTTATTCTCTAAGATGCCGCAAGACTACTTGTTATTTTTAAAGTTACAGACTAACATGTCTGCCCCTCTGAGACTTTTTGAGCTGATGAAGTTTATCTTCAATATCACAAACTTTAGTAAATGAATAAAGGCACAGGTTTTTAGATGTGAAAGCACATGCTATGTATTGCAAAAGTTGATTATCATTCATCTTTCATGTTAATGTTCCTATTTTTTGAATACTGAGAGTGAACAGATGAATTGATGACTTACCTGGAAATCTTAATGCTCTTAAATGAGGTTGCACAGAAGTAGAGGTTGTGAGATCTACTACTCATTTCTTCTTCCCCTTCTCTGCTGCCAAGACATTGTCTGCTACTCTACTCTTCCAGTCTCGTGGCACTGAAAGGATCTAGCTTCCTCTGTTGATAGTTTTCTCCAGCAGCAGCATTCAACTAATGTGATTTCCATTGGTTTCCTACTGTCAGATTTAGGGATAAAAAAAACCCTGTTTAATTGGCTAGCTGATTAAACATTGTTTAACTGGTTAACTGATTAAAAGGGTGGGCCCTGCCTGCTGCTGGGCTGGGGCACCCCAACCCTCCCCCAGCAGGCAGGGACTGCTCTGACATCCAGGCTGGAGCAGCCCCTGTACACAGTGGGCCCCCCATGGGGCTGGAGCACCTTCACAGTCATATCCAGATTAGCAACAGTGATTTGGAGACGAGAATAAAATTTCCTTCCTTTCAAGTAAGGAAAAGTACTCAGAGAAATGTAAAATGGTTCTGCCCTTCCCCTGCCCCATCTCCCCCCGCTGGTGAGAGCATAGGTCGGGGTGGACAATCATTTTTGTAAGAGGGCCACTTCACCAATGTTGGTAGTGGTTGCGGTTCAGAAGGGGCGGGGCCTCCGACAGAAGGGGCGGTTCCTCTAGGCACCATGTGTAGTGGGAGGAGACTTCTCGTGCTCCCCCGTGGTGGGGGGAGCACTGGAGGTCTCTTTTTTTCCCTTCCCCCTTTCACCCTGCTGGTGTTTCCCTCTGGAGCTGCGTGTCCCTGGCAGGGGGAGGAAACTTCGCGTGCTCCCCTGTCCCCGGACCCCAATTGGTGGGGGAGCATGCAAAGTCTCTCACCCTGGTCCAACCGGGGCGTGCAACGCCTAGAGGGAACTACCAGCCATTCTGAACAGTTAAGGCATTGCATTTAGCTGTCTTTCTGGTCACAGGCTTACATTAATGTTGCAAAATATAGGGTATTGGCTGGCTTAGCCACACATGCTCTTTTTAGACTAAAGAAAAAAAAAGATAGGAAAGAAAAGAAATGAGGTAGGGAAGAAGAGGGGCACATGTTGGGGTATATCTGGCTGACTCCCATTCCAGATATGATTGGGATTGAGCTGGTAATGGTGATGTCATCTGGATTCCCTTCTCTTGCCTTGTCTGGTAAGGACAGAAAAGTTTTGGGTTTCAAAGTAGGTATGTGAAAGGTTAATCAGTGGGGATTGGAGCAGCTCCCTGCCTGCTTGCAGGTAGAAGGTTGCTCCAGCCCTGTGGGGGGCCTGCCATGGACAGGGGCTGTTCTTGTTGTCTGGAGCAGCCTCTGTCCATAGCGGGCCTGGGTGGCTCACATCTGTCCATGGCGGGCCCAGGTGTCCCGGGGGCAGGGGCTGCTCCAGTGTTCCGAGCAGCCTCTGTCTGTGGCGGGCCCAGGTGTCCGGCAGGCAGGGGCTGCTCCATCCTTCTTGATCCCAGAGTGAGCTGTATGCAGATGTAGGGATGTCCCATGTAGTGCTTATTGTGCAATCACAGCTCAAGCCTTGTGTAGCAAATGACAGCCTCCATTTTGCAATCTCAAAATCGAGCTTGTTAAAGATTTGCTTTTTAATTATATGAGCAGATATAATACCACTTGTCAAACTTCCAGCACTTACTCATAAGTCAAGTGAGTGCTTTTTTACCTGTGCTATAATTACAGGTACACAATCTTTCAGAAGAGGGACAGTGAGTGAGGTTCTCAATTCTGTTCCAGTCCCTTTATATTATATGTAAGGGCAGAATTCCTGAAGTCCCCAGGTCTGGCTGTGACAGGGTTTCAGTCAGAATAGGTACTACAGTAGACAGTTGTAAGACTGCCTTCAGAAGATTCCCTTGCCAACCCTTGGGGCAGGGGCTGAGGGCAGGAATGGCATGTCTGGTGCAGGGCCAGATTGATTTGAGTATTCTGCATGAGCAGAAATATGTTAGAAATATCAAGGAGAATTTAGAAATCCTGCTGTTTCAGAACTGGATTGCCTGTTCATTTCCACAGCTTGTTCATTGTTCAGTCTACCAGGTGATGCTGCAAAAGTGCCTAATTTAAGTCACGGTAAAGATGCATTTATTTTAAAAGAATGTTCAGAGGATAGCCAGGTGCAGCTGAAGAGGCAAGTGCTTCTCTTGTGATTTACACACTAACTTCAAAATCACTCTGAAAGAGCAGGTCCGTGTTCTGGTAATGAAAGAGAGAGTTTTTAACAACCTTTTAAATGCTTTTTTGGGCTGATCAGAAGTCACTTAAATTAACATGTTGTAATTTTCTGGCAATTAAAGCCCACCGTTCTTCTCACTACCTCTCTTGCTGCCCTCATGTTTAATTAGTAAAATCAACTTTTTCTGTTTAATCAGTTCTGATATCTACTAACATTACAACTTTTCAGAGCTGACTGTATAAAATGAATTAGGCTTCAGTTTTGTGCTGTATTAGATTCTTTTTTCTGTAGGCATTTCTGACACACATACCATTTATGTCAGGATCTTTGCCTAGGAAACAAATGCTCTGTCTTGCTTTAGTCCTAGAATACATTAGGTTGAACTTCAGTTGCTGCCTAAGAAATGGCAGATGTTGGATTTAATATTCAGGAAATAGTTTTTGAACACTTGAACCTGCACTACAAGTGTGTCTGTCTGAGACTGTTAAACCATAGTTAAAATTAGTCACATGGATAACACCTATTATCACTGCATGGGTCTAACTGACTTAATGAAGTCCAAAAGGGTAGCAGACTTGATCTTATTACAGAATGGTGGAGTTTGGTCTATGCCGAAATTTTTAAACTAGGTAATGGGAAAAACTGTAATAGAGTTCTGTAACCTAGTTGTATTTGTAGAGGGATGGAAAATCCTGGTGAAAAGTTAATTGTGATCCCACAGCAGGGGTTTGCTTCAGCCAGACTTGGCCCACTGCACCATGGGCTGTTCCGGCCATGCTGGGCCAAGCCCGCTGCGCCGTGGAAAGGGGGGGCCTGGCCGGAGCAGCTCCATGCCAGTTAACTGTTTACCCCAGTAAGCATGCTGGTAAGGTGCATGCTTACCAGGTAACTGGTTAACCAGTTAACTCTTCACATCCCTAATTGTAGGTTAGTTGGACCGTTTCATTATAAGCACGTGTTGCTGTAGGAGAAAGTTTGTCAAAGCTCTTAAAGGTTAAAACATTCAGAACTTTACGGTAAGAAATAATTTGTCTGTGTACTATGGACTGTTTTCACAGCATCATATTTAGTTCTTGTATGAAGGCCTCATTCATACTAGCTTTTCAGTAGACAAGCCTGTTGATTAATAAACTGTAGACCTTCACACAGTATGGAAAATTTAACCAAATGAGTCAGCTGTGGCAGCCTTCACCAGAGTTGTTAAGGCAATCACTTAATCTTAGTCTATTCATTTATAGTGTATAGGGTTTATTTATATATTCAGCTTCCATTATAGCTTTTCAGTGGAATAACTGTAGTTGTCTGCCCTTCTTCCCAACAAGGATTTTGACTTTTATTAAAATTATACATTGATAACTGATATTAGCTTTAAATAAATGGCAAATGAAGGTTAAGTACCTGACACAAACCTAGTGAAATTTAGAAGTGACGGTGTAACTCTATCTCTGAATTTCCTTTTTTGCCTAACGCTTTAATTAGTCACTTTGACACCACTCTTGCATAAAATGCAGCTTACTGTCCCTAGAGAAGTTTGAGTGAAACTTTTTTTGAACATTGTAAGTCCCACACAACGCTTGCTCATTATTTTCTTGTGTGACACTAGAATTCACCATATACTTGAATGCAGTGGCTCAGGAGTTTCTACATCTTATTCAGGTAATTTGTAAATAGCATTATCTAGGTTAGTTGTAAATTTTGGGGAATGTCATAAAAATCGAATGCAAATTACTAACCTTAATTTTGGAAAGCCATATAGATGTTTTGCAATACTGTACTACCTTGGCAGAACCGTACCTCTTAATGTAATTATTCTGTATTGGATCATTTCATGTTTTCCTGTACTTTTCTGTATGTTCTTAATAATTTCCTATTTTCAGCCTTCCTTTTCTCATATATTCTTGAGAAACTACTCCTCTGGTCATGTCTCAAATTAATAGTTTTGGTGATTTCCCAGACTGGTTTTTGCTGCAGTCACAAACTGCAGTTCTCAGTGTGATGAGTCGTCTTTTCTGCTCTTTGCTCTTTGTTTCAATGGAGCTTTTGACATTCTGAGCAGCTGTATCTTCCTGGATAGTGTCCATAGCTATTTAGTAATCTGTGCACCAGCTGTTATAGACTAATAACTTTTTTTGAAGCTTCAGAGGGGTAGTCGAGTTGGTCTGTAACTGGAAAAACTTAAAAAACAACAAATAGTCTTGCAGCTCTTTAGAGACGAACAAAGCAAGATGGTATCGTGGGCTTTTGTGGGCACAACCTGCTTCGTCAGATGAATGGAGTTATTAAAGGTCCAGTTTGTAAATAAATGGCGGGGGGAAGGGGGAGAAAAGGAAAAAAACCGGGAAGACTATTGACTATTAGACTTTTGACACTATTGACTATTTCTTCCCCCTTTTTTTCTTTTTCCTTTTGCCCCCATCCCCTATTGATTTAGAAATTGGACCTTTAATAACTCCCTTCATCTGAAGAAGTGGGTGATGCCCAAGGAAGCTCATGATACCATCTACAACTTTTTCTGAAGATAGTTCCTTATCTATACCAGTACCTCTCCATGAAGTTACAGGGCCCAAGTCTTGTTTTATCACCTTGTTTCCTCTTTCTTACCATATTTATTTAATCTGTCATTTATCCCAGTTACCCGAATTTCCAAAGCCTAGGCTGTCCTAAAATTTTAAATCTAGATTTACTGGTATATTTGTATTCCTTTGGTTTGGGATGTTACATTGCTTCTGTGAAGAAGGCTGCTTTCCATGTTTAATTGCCATTTATAGGACAGAAATATTTTTTCCTCACTTGTAGTAACTAAATTTCTAAAGCATTTTTTTCTATGCATAGCCATATATTCTTAACTTGGTTTCAATGGGATCAGCCTTTGTTCCTTGATGTTACTGACCTGGACACTTGGACTGACTAGATTTATTTAAACTATCAAATTAGCAGTCAGGAAATATGATTTTCGGGCTGTGTTTTGGATTGTGAGAATCCTTAAGTATACAGCAACTAGCACGGGAAGAATACTAAGAGCTAGATCCACAAAAGGGCTTGAGTGCTAAAGTCCAGTATTTTGGTGGCACTAAGATCCTGAAAACCACTACTGAGCTGCCCTCAGCTCCGTGGGCGCCAAAAGTAATTATGCATCTAAATTTCTACTATTAAAGTTATCTGGGTACTTATACATCATACATCGCTCATGTCTATACGCCTGTGGTATCCTCAAACAAGGCATTCCCCATGCCTCTCATCTGCAGGTCCTGATCTGGTACATGTGATAGTAATACTCCTAAACCCCACAAAACAGGAGAAAGGTGTGTTGGTCATGTCACTAGGCTACTTTTTAGCCTAGTGGCTAAAGCAGTCGCACAGGTTGTGTTCCTCTCTGCCTAATGTGGAGAAGGAAGCTGTCCTATTGAAGCCATTCCACTGTATGAATAATTATCACATGTATTGGAGGAGGCAAAGTGGATCCTGAGTAACCCCCTTTCCATCTGAATGCCCTAATCACTGGACTTAGTCATCACACTCCCTGATCCAATTAATATTTACACAAAGCAGAGCAGCTTCAACACAAGACACTGAGATCCGCCCCAGGATATCCAATAGCTCTGTGGGTAGAGTGTCTTCCCAAGAGGGGTGAGACACAAGTTCCAATATATTCTCTCTGTCGGGCAGAAGGAGGAATTAAACTTGGGTGTTTCATGACAGTTGAGTGCTCTAGTAGTTACCATGGGGATAAAAGTTACAAAGGAGGCACCATGAGCATCTTCCTCTGGCATTTCTTGCTTAAGATATCTTTGATGCCCGCCTCTCTATTTAAAATATTCGAGGTGGCTTACAAAATTTTTAAAAACACAATACAAATATATATAAAAATTAAATACGAGACCCCAGAGGGACATAAAATCTGCTAAAAATATCTTGAGAGGAGGAACACACACACTGACTCAGTCTTAGCAGGTTGGCCAGTAGCCTGGCTCAGTCCTGGCTTGTGCTGGGTCTGGGACCTACCCCTACTGCAGCTCTGCATTTAAAGTGTATTAGGGGGTAGGCGACCCGGATAGCACCAGGAGCTCAGAACACCCTTCCCCCTAGACAAGGATGGCTCTTGCTACATTTCAAAGTTGGAGGACTTAAGCAGTCTCCCTCTGGCCCCATGCTCCCTGTGCGCTTTACTTTTGAAATCTACAAGAGCACGCCAGGGGCTCTTTTACATTTCAAAAGCAAGGAGCACATGTCCAGTAGGGGACTGCTTGAGTCCCTCACTTGCCCTGTGCTCCCCGAGGTGCTCCTGCTTTTGAAATGTAGCGACAGCCCTGCTCTTGCTACATTTCAAAGGTGGACGCGCTGCCAGTTTCCTGCTGTGCCTCTGATAGAGGCAGCAAGGGTGGGGAAGTGACTAGTTGACTAGTCGCTCACATCCAGAGCCGGCCCAAGCTACGGACTGACCGGGCTACTGTCCGGGGCGCCCCATTGTAGGGGGTACCGCGCGGGGTTGCTGGACCGGGTGGGGGTAGGGGCGGGGCCACGCATGCGTGGGGCGCCGGGGGCTCACAAATGGCTCGGGCCGGCCCTGCTTACATCCCTAATCTGCAGGGGGTCCAGGCATGCCCTGCAGGTAGGGCTGCTCTGGCTGAGATTCCACTGGTTAATATTTTTATCCAGTTAATCAAATAAATGGGATTTTACATGCCTACTCCAAATCACCCCCCCTCCTCGAGGTGCTTCCCTCTGACCCAGACTTGAGCTCCTAACTGCCTTTGAGTAATGGGCCAAAGCCATTCCCCTTTCCTTGACATTTCCTATTGACTAACTTAGGTGGCTTCCTGCTCAGCATGCTGGCTTTTGTGGATCCCTTTCACAGACACCTGTCTCTTCCCAATATGGTATTGGCAGCCTAGTGGTCTGATTTAGCACTGAGGATTCCACTGGGTGACAAGATTCCTAAAGCTAGGTGTTGGAACGCTCAATGATGCAGCATGTAAGTTTCTGTGGATCTAGCCCTAAATGTCTGGGCAATCAATTTTGAATGCTGTGTTTTTAAAATGTTCATTTTTACGGTATGCAGGGTTTTAAGTGTAACAACCCAAACCCCTTGTGTTCTGTGGGTTGTTTTGGTTTTTTGTCGTTGTTGTTGTTTTAAATAATGGGTAGTGGAGCTCTTCTGTAATTCTCCCAACAATTACTAGCTCAAAGGTTAAATCAACATGTGGTTAAGCTACTGGTTTTGCACAGGCTACACATCCTCAGTACAGAGTGATATTGTTCTTTACTTTCACTTTCTAAACATTTCTATCATTTTTATGGCATTTTTATAGATTTTTAAACATGGGACTTTAGTTTCTGTTTATCTTGCATAAGTGATTTCTCTAGTGCTAGAGTAGTTAAAGTTCTTAAACTTTCTTGTATGGTAAAGGCAGCGTCAGTGGATGGCAAGTATTCTGCTGTCACTGCAACTACAATTATATATTTATTGTTTATTATTGAATGCAAATTACTCCTTGCGCTATTAAGATTTCTTTATATAGATGGGAGAATTATTTAACTCTTCATAAAAAGATAATTTTAGTTTTTGGGGGCTCAGTGTAGTTATGTTCAATAATAATATTTTTCTTTAAAATTTCGTTCAGAAAGAAAAGTAAGCATGTTTTTTGGTGGTTTAATGTAGGAGCGAGAACATGCTGTGCTGCTAAGCATGACCCTTTAGTTCAGGAACATTCATAGATGCGTAGGTTCTGTTGGAGAACAGAAGTAAAATTAACACAAGTGTATACTGATGTAATTTCCAATTGCCTTCTGGCCAGCTGGAATTTGCACCATCATTGTGTTTTGGGGACATTTTCCTTCTACGTCTACGTCATTTGGAGCACGGGAATGCTGGGCTAAGTAGCTGAGAGGACGAGTAAGGGGATAGTAGGGCAAATAAAGTATTTCTAATAGAAACAACATAATATAAATTTGCTGTACCTTTGTATTAATATATTCACTTATGCATATCTCCTTGTTCACAATTATGCATTTCTCAGATTGCATTAGAATATTTCAAAACTCAGTATTTTAACTAGAAGAGTTACCCAGCATTGCTCGGGTCTTTAAGTCAATTAATTTTGGGTTCTTTTTGGAAAATAAAATGAAAATGTGCATGCTTCATTTAAGTTATTGCTCTGGGGTGGAGCTGGGGATAAGGGGTTCAGTATGCAGGCTGTCCTGGGGAGAGAGGACTACTCTAGCTCTGCAGCAGCTTGGGATCAGGGGAGAAGAGCCCCTCCATGGTCGCTGGAGGTGGAGTGGGCACAGCTGGGGGAGGAGAGCATTCCAGCCAGAGTGAGGAATGCAGCAAACTGTGCACTTTTCCCTTGCTCCCTAATGAAGGGAAACAGCCAGCAATGTGGTCATATGAATCTGGGCGGGACTCTTAAATATCTCAAATGGTGGAGATTCCACAGTCTCCCTGAGTAATTTATTCCACTGCTTAGCCACCCTTACACATTTTTTTGTAATATCCAATCTCAGCCCATTGCTGCTTGTCCTATCATCAGAGGTTAGGAGAATATTTTTTTCTTCCTCCCCCTTGTAACGCTTTCAGATACTTGAAAGTTGCTTCAATGGGGTGCCGGTGTAATGCCGACAAGTGGAACTGAACCTGGTACCTCTGGAGCTTAGTGCATCAGCCTCTACAACTTGGGGAAAAAGCTCACTCTCAGCTAAGGATGCAGAGCACACTCATTCTTTCTCTTTGTAAGTGGTCTGTGCCACTACATGGGACAGTGAACCACACCCAGTGGTGTATGGGGTACATACTTTCCCTAGCTGAGGAAGTGCGTCCTGAACTTTAGAGAGATCCTAGTTGAAATCCCAGATGAACCCCCGCTTATAACGCTGATAAGCAGAACCAAATCTGGAACCTCTGGAGTTTAGTGCATGAGCCTCTACTGTTTAAGCTAAAAGCCAGCTGGCTCCCAGCTAAGGCTGTAGAGAAATGCTTCTCAGTGTGGTCCACGACCAACTCGCAGATGAACCCTGGGCTCGGGATTGCCCGCCCCTGCAGTGGGGGGCCCCCATTGGTGCTTCAGACCTTCCCCCTACACCTCGCATGGTTGGAGTACCAGCACGGGCTTTACTCTGTAGAAGGGGAGGGGAGACCTGAACCTCATGGACCAGATCCCCCTCGGGAGGGGAAGGAAGCATCTCTACACGCTGTCACTCCCTTCAGCCCTGGTTGAGGGAACAACGGCACAGGAAGCTGCTTGCCTGGAGGTTTTCCCCCCTGCTCCCGTTGGCCAGAATCACGGCCAGTGGGAGTAGCAGAGGGGCTGTGCTTCGGAGTGGCAGGGTGGACAGAGCCAGGTAAGTGCCTCCAATCCACTCGTGGCCAGACCCTGCACACTCATGCACCCTCTCCCCCTAACACCAGCACTCCCAGCCCACTCCTGCATTCTCCCTTGCACCTCTGTTTGCACCCCAACTCCTGCCCAGACCCCTCACCCCCCAGCTCACTCCTGCACCGAACTTCTTGGCTAGATCCTCACCCTGCTGCTCTTGCATCCAACCTCCCAACCAGACCTGCAGCCTGCTCCTGTACTCTTCTTTTCACTCAGACCTTGCACCCCCCACCTGCACCCACCCTCCCACCAAGACCCCTCCACCTCCAGCCCACTTCTGCACCCAACCTCCTGGCTAGACCCCCAGCCACTCCCGCACCTCATCTGCCACCCAGACCCTGCACCCCATTCCTATCTCGCTCCCTGGCAGCTTCCTCCCTCAGACTGAACCTCTCATTTTTGACCCCACCCCAGAGCCTAGGGGGGACCCACAAAATCTACTAGCCCTGGGATCCCGGAAGAGTTGATCTGTCTCAGTCAGGGGCTACATCAGTGAGGGTGGGGGGTTTTGGTTATTTTTGGTTTGGGTTTTTTTTTCCTTCTCACTTTTGTGCGGCCCACGACTGATTTTTTTTTTCTTCTGTGCGTCAGTGGCTCCCAATCCAGAAAAGGTTCCCCACCCCTGCCCCAAACAAAGGCAATGTTGAAAACTTTTGTTTTGGACAAAAATTAATATTTTACTTTATTTAAAATGAAGTTTAGTAAACTAACATGATAAAGCTAAGTGCTTAGTCTGGTTAATGATTTTGATTACTATTTCCTTTTTACTGGTTATATATACCTCCTTATGTTATAACTGCCCATATATGTTTTTATGCTCTAGTAGCCTAAAATGACTAATTTTGTATTTAAGGTGTTTACAGATTAGGGATGTTAAATTGCGGTTAATCAGCTAATCGAGTAGTCAATGGAATTTCCATCAGCTACTTGATGAGTTGATGGGGAAGAGCTCATTACCCCCGCTGTGGCTCTGGAGTTTAAATGTAGTAGGAACTGAGCAAGCGCAGCCTGGCTCCTACTACATTTAAACTGGAGAGCCGCAGCGAGGTTAGCTCCTGGGGAAGGCGTGAGCCAGGACTAAGCAGTCCCAGCTCATGCTGGCCCTGGGAGCTATCCCTGCTGCATCTCTGCAGTTTAAATGTAGTAAGAGGCTGCTGGGCATATGCTTATTGGGTAGTCGACCACTCCCTTACAGGCCTATTAGAGACAAGTGGATGCATTTTGTCATTATGGGTGGTTGGCTGGTCCATGGAAAGATGAATGGATTGGTCATGGGCCAAAAAATTTGAGAACCATTGCCAAAGAGCACACTCATTCTTCCTCTTTGTAAATGGTCTAAGTGCTGCTATATGGAACACTGAACCACACCCAGTAGATGTGTGGATTACTTTGGTAACTGAAAAATTTCAGTTAGCTAAGTAGTAGGGAATTCGGGTGTTGAAGGGGGCTTAGGGCAGGGGGTTGGGACGCATGAGCGGTTTTGATATGCTGGATCTGAGGGTATATCCCCACAAGGAGGAATTTTGGGATGCCAACTCGCATCATGGATTCCGCAAGCAGGGACCTGTCCCTGGTGCTCCTGGTGGGGGCACAGCTCGGTGGCTCAGTGTACTGCCTTCGCCCACAGGCACAACTCCTGCAGCTCCCATTGGCCACGCTTTCCAAGAAGTTTTGATGGTGCCTATTTATTCACCAAATTAAATTCCATTTGACGATTTATGCTTATGATGGCACTTGGTCAGACTGACATCAAGCTAAAATTATCTGCATTTGCTTCCATAAGCACACATTACCTAGGAATGAATACATAGCAACTGGAATCCTATGGTTCTTTGATATGATTTTTAACTCTGTTCCAAGAGTGGCTTGGATGTTATTTCATCATGGGGAAAAAATCTTCATCTTGAGGCGAGGACACTAACTGTGGCAGGCTATATCCTAGTATATGTTGCTGAGGCAAAAATGCTCTGCAGCTTGATAGGAATCTAGTATTTATATTATTGAGACTGTATTTCTAAAATAGCAATTCCATGTATTGGCCTGGATGTTTGTGGTGCATCATCTTCCCCTGCATAGCTGTGGTACATCTGTCAAGTAGCATAGAAGAGAATTTGAAAATGACTTTCAGAAGATTCCTTGAGCGTAGTATTCCAGCTCTGAAGCAGCTGGAAGCTCATACCTTCTGAAAGCTATATTCCAGGAATGTTGCTTTAGTAGTAATATTTTTTTTTTAGATCTTGATTTGATGTTTTTATTTTTTTAAAGTGCTGTAAAATCATCATTGTATTCTGTGGCCATAGATTAGAAATAAAAATCCCTAATTACATTAATACACTTAGTTAAGAATGGAACATTTGCATTTAGCCAGGTATCAAGCCTGAAAACATCTAAGATACCAAATCTTAAAAAAAAAAAAAAAAAAAAAAAGTGCTTTTGGTTTAATAGCAAAATATTTCTTTTTATTGGACTCTACTTGCAGCACTATATTCCACACAGTCAAATAGGTGATTGAAAAAAATTACATCCACTGTTTGACTGGTATCTAAAAATATTAGTCTTCCTCTAAAATTGATCATTTTTTTTAACTTGTTTACTCCTGCTTCTCAAGTTATTTTTATCCATCTCATAATTTCTGTTCTCCTGCTTTTAGTTTCCCTTTTTTGAGGGCTTATGGGGAGAATGGAAAGCTGTGTGGTGTTGTGGTTGTCTTTAGGCAGAGTAAACCTTACTCCTACTGAAATCTTAGTGTTGTTTCTTTAGTTCACCTGCTAAGGTGAATGCCAGAGACCAAAGTGAAGCAAATTATCTTCAGATTGGGCATATGCTGCACTATAATGTTCCTGGTAGCTGCAGCGGGGGAAAGATATTCTTAATATGCACTTGTATTATCCAACAAACAATACCCACCATTTACTTCGACTTTTTTTTCCTGTGTAATGCTTTCATCATGTCTGTCTTGTCTCTTTTTACGACCTCACCCAGATCCCAGTATACTGTTTCTTCTTCTGCTGGCTACTCAGTAGAACCATCAAGGCACACTAGCATAGATTTGCTCAGTTTCACTCTTTTTTTTCCCCCTGGGATAGTGGAGTGAATGTTTTGAGCATGTGCTGCCTAGGAGCAGTTCTTTGACTATTCTGGGAGTCTGACGAGCCATCTGGGAAGGGTACACATCAGGGATGTAAAATTTCGATAGTTGATGCAACTATAGTCAATGATCCCATGCTCCATGCAGAGTTTCAAAGCAGCAATGCCTCATGGAGCCTGGGGTCAGCAGGAGAGTCCCCAACTGACCCCCAGGCTCCATGCGGCGCTGCCACTTTGAAACGCTGCGGGCAACCTGCACCAGCTGAGGATCTTCTCTCCACCCCGCCTCTTGCTGATAGAGGCAGCAAGGGGGCAGGGGAAGTGACTAGTCAACTAGTCCATATCCCTAGTACACATATGAAGTTGCATGTGGTATCATACAAAAGGATGAAAGAAGTTTTTGGTGCAGTAGTGGCTGGCTTGGTAACCAAGCATGGTCCATTGCTCCATCTGCCAACAGTGGGCTAGGAACTGTGCAAAGGCTTGCTTTCACTCAGTGGAAGAGTGGCGGTGGCTGTTTCCTGTGAAAACCATTTTTACATGGAAGAAAGAAGAAGCATTAGTAGATCATTTACTGAGCAGTGACTATGAATGACTATGATGTGTGGCAGACAGGAAGGAAAGTGAATGATAAAGGGAGAAGGATCCTACATTGACACACTCCTTTAGTCTGGGGCATTGCCTTTCCTTGAAAACAAACATTTGTCTTTGACTCAGTGTACTTAAAAGCTTCAGTTTTATAAATGTATGAATCCAAAATACTACAATATTGGTTCCTTTTATATATCTTCTGGGTATATTGATAAACAAAACTTGAATTAATTGGGTCTCTGTATCTCTGTATTCATCTTGCAGATCTTATCAATGAGAGTTCTGGTCACCTAATCAGATGGGTTAATGTAGGTACACCTAAGTTCGGATAAGGAATGGGTGCTCTAATCTTGAGGAAGTTTCTTTTATGATAACTTGGGAAAAACAGAAGTTTTGTGTTCTCAGGCTGCTTTCCTTGCAGGTTGAGGTCGTCGTCTCTCTGTAGTTCTTCAAATAGAACTCAGTTTTCAGAATGAAAGCTCAATGACTTGAACCTCTCATATTAGGAGGGAAAAAGGTACCTTTTTCTCACTATAAGAATAAGAAATAGTTTATGTAAAAGTAATAGGAATAAGCAATAGTATATGTATGTAAAAAGTCAACTCAATGCTAGTGGATAGTATTTAAAGTGACATACGATATTATCAATATTAATGTATTGTGGAAGCCCATTTAAAGATTCCATATCTTTTGCCTACTTTCATGTGATCTAAATTAGAGATGTAAGCGACGAGTCGGCTAACCAATAAGCAGGAACTTATCCGTCCCCCCTCCCTCCCCCTGCCGCTGTGGTTATTCAATATTAAGGGACTGAGCAGCCAGTACGCAAAGATGCTGGCTCAGTCCTTGCTCCTGCGGGTCTCTGATCAGTCTGCATAACTTCCCCTGCTGCCGCCCTGCGTTGTAAGGGGCAGGGGATCAGGGGAAGTTATGCAGACTGATCAGAGACCTTTGCATGCTGGTTACCAAGTCTCTTACAATGTAGAGCAGCAGCAGGGGAAATTATGCTGGGACCTGGTGCAAGCCAGACTGAGCTCTGGAACTGCCTACCTTTATCGACTATTCAAGTAGTCAGTAAAAAAAATTGACTACTTGATTAGGAAAGTAACCACATTTTAACATCCTTAATCTAAAATGTGGCTACTCTCCAAAACTCACTTGCTAAATCTGTGTAGTCTAACATAATAGTACATACGTGTTTTACAATGTAGGCTTTGTATCTCTATTTTCTTTCCAGAAACTAGTTTCTTGTTCTTCCTGATTGAAACCAGGTCTGTGGGAATACCTTACTAGTGAGGGCTTTGAAGCTAGAACCTGTACAATATAGAATAGGTTAATTTAAAGATAGTTTTACATCTTACATTACTGTTTGCTGCAACTGTGCTGAGAGTATTAGGATATTTACCATGATGCCTCATTCAAGAGATTCACAACAGGGAGGCTGATGCACCTGGGAAGTCCTAGTTAAGAACAATCTGTACATGTGAACAGGAAAAGGAGCTCTCCCTATCAGCTTCCTGAAAGCCTTGATTCTGTGAGTAAGGAGACAATAGTAAAGAAGCTAGTTGGTACACAGTTCCCCCAATTTGTGTGTAAACCACAGTGTGAGTAGAGTTTAATTATTTCTAACTTCACTGATATATCGAGATTGTCTAGGCTGAACTGTTGTCTCGTATTGATTTCTTAGCCAATATCTCTGGCCAGTGCTACTCTTCATGTCCACCCAAAATAAGCTGGCCTAGAAATCTTCCCTGATATTTCCCCTTTTCTTCCGGTAGACTTCTGAAAAAGTGCTTCTGGTACAGACACTAGCTGGGCTCTCAGCTAGCTAAGTGTTTGGTGCACAAGCTGGCTATGTCAGTTGCCTAAGGAGTAGTCAGACCAGCTAATCAACCACCATATCAGCTGCTGAGGCTCTTAGGTGGAGAGGGCCACCTTCAGTCAGACCCCTGGGATATTGGAAGATACAGGGCAGCTGCTCCTCTTAAATGGCTGGTCCCCAGGACAGCTGCCCCTTTTTCTCCCTCACTTTGTCAATAACCATGGAAAAAGGTAGAGAATAAAATACTTTGTTACTCGTTGAAGTGTTCAGAAAGTAAGTTGTGTAACTGAAATGCTCTCTAAGCTGCTATGTTCTACCCTATTCCGTACATCACGGATTGTGTGTCTTATCCTCAATATCCTCACTAGAGCAACCCAAGTACCTCCTTACAGAAAGTGAAGGGAAGCTTCTAGAAAGAAGATGTGGACAACTTTTGAAATTGCAGCCCTTCAAAAAATTAATTATTTGTCTTCAAGGGAATCCCTCAGATTTGAAAAGGTTGTTTTTGTTTTGTTTTGTTTTTAAGTATCTAGCCACAGATTTAATATGGAAAATTCTAAAAAAAAAGCTTCCAAAAAATCCTTACAATTCATCTTCTGATGATGAACCAACCTATAAACACTTGCTAGCAGGATTATGAAATGGTATTTATCCTCCTTTACTTCAAGGATCCAAAAACTATTTTAAAGACTAAATGTATGATCCAAAGCCCATGGATCTAAGTGGGAGTTCCAATAATGACTTTAATAGACTTTGGATCAGGCCCTAAATTATGCAATTAAGAAGCAATTTATGCATAGTGAGAAATTCTGAGGTTGCCTTTAGATTATAGCATTGAGTAAAAGGACTACAATTTTTTTATTGAATCTATCCAATTTAAAATTGACGTTAGTATTGTCTAGTTTAATATCTCTCTCTCTCTCTCTCTCTCTAAAAAGTTTTTCTTGCCGGGCGACAGAATGACGTCATCACTCTCTCCCACCAGGAAAGCCACTGGAGAGAGGGGGGGCTGGCGAGTGAAGCAAGCAAAGGACGCAGCTCCCTAGTCCATTTTAATATCTATTTTAAGATCTCATTCATTTACTGAAGAAAAGGGTCTTAATCTCTGGCCCTCTCTTCAAGAGAGGAAAGAATATGAATATGAAATGATTATAGGTAGAACTCATAAATTAAATTTAGATTATTTTACATGGAGATGCCGATGAACCCATGACAACCTCTATTATTTTGAGTCTTAAAGTTGAAAGCTTGAGGTTTTTTACTTTCATGATTCTTACCTACAGTAATACGATAAATTTCATTTTTGAAAATGATAAAAACTTTTAAGCTAAAGGATGTGTACAGTATGGACTGTTTCTCTTTTATGGTTAAATAAATTTCAACTTGTTGTATTGTTTGCTTTTGAGACTAAGTAAAAAATAATGTTCTTAATTTAAAATATGGACATTCAATGTTTTTGTTTTCAAGTACTGTAGAGAATTAGAGGTGACAGTTCAAGAAAGATTAATATTTTATTTTGTTCTCTGTAAGAAAACTGGTAGATGTAGTGTTCATATGTAGATATATTGGCATCATTTGTTGGTTTCCAGCAAGTCTTTGTAATATGAGCAGAGTTTTTGGTGTATACTGTAAACTTTTTAAAATTTTGGGCTACTGTTTCTTTTTCAGGTATGTAAAATTTTACAGACAGTCTTTCTCCTGTTCTTTGTAGTTACATGTGCGGTTTCTTGATAACCCCACCCTCTTCCCAAAGTTGTTTTGGAAAGAATATGAGGGGAACTGACATGATGCAACATGTATTGCACTCAGAACATTGTTGTACAGTAGTCAAATTGTAATAACTAAATGTAATAGCTTGTGTGTATTTAGAATGGCAGCTAGTAGAAAGTGTTAAATATAGGAATAACCTCAATTTGTTGAATAAGTGCATTAATTGATTTAAAAGCAATGATGCCAGAGTTTGAGAATATTTTGTTTATGTGTAATTTTTTTCTCTCTTTGTTACAATGCTTTCCCAGCAAGGACAAGTTTGGAAGGTTTGCAAAGCTTTTCACCTTCCCTCTGCCCGCTTGCCCGCTTTCAGATCAGTTTCATACTCCATGACTTCTGTCTCTATATTCCACAACAGCCATAGAAATCAATATAGAAAAGTTAAAATGAGCTATCATTTTAGGTCACTATCTTGTGTAGAAGCGCACAGCATGTGATTTAGTTTGCATGACACAGACATGGGGACTATGAAAAATCCCCAGGGGGAATATGAAACTGTATATATTTGAATGGAAGTACAGCTTGAGCACAATATTTTGTCTTGTGGATAACACCCTTTTAATTACACTTCTCACACACTTAAACAGTACAGTATTTCTTAGTGATCTGTATCCAGTTTTTGTCACTGAAGTTTATAAATAGTAAATTTCTAAAGAAACAGACACTTAGGTTTGCAGGGATCATTGTCACAGGTGGTAGATTAGTTGATTGCCCAGAGAACTCTACTGCTCATGTTCCACATCAGTTATTTCAGTTAACATTTTTGCTCATGAGCCATGTATTATGTCATATTTTGTTATAATTGTTTGAAGTGCTGTTTTTAAAATACAACTGACAGCAGTACTGTACTTTTGCTTAATCAGGAGAACAACTAAAATTTAACAATCAGAATAGATTTAACATGGTCCTCACTTTTTTGAAAATAGTCTTTTACTGTAGATGAAGATAATATTGGAAGCTTAATTGAAGGAAGAAGAACTGTCTTGCAGAATACAATGAAAAAATAAATACAGATTGTTTCCCATTTTTCTTCACATAAGATACACTAATAATTTAATATGCCTAACACTCTCCTCTGCGGATGATGATATGATTGCATTTTCCAACAGTTATTAGTTTCAGTTGAATACAACCCTACCTCAAACCATGAATAGTAGTAAAATCTCTTTTTTCTTTTAGGATTAAGCTTTTCCCCTCACTGCTGTTCTGCACTAACTGCTTTGAAACTTCCATGCATTTTTTTCAGTAGAAGAGCATCTCTGTACTGTCTCCCATTGCATATTCCAGCTGTGACAATCCTTTGCACTTTGCCTACTCATTTTATCACCTGCTCACTAAAAAACAATATGTCTTTCTAGTTTCTGATTGCAGACTTGATAGAATTACTTAATTTTAGCAAGGTGAATGAATGTATTTTTAGTTCACTTTATTTTATTTTTTTTTGTAGGCATGTGGAGACCCAAAAGCAAAACCATCATATCTTATCGACAAAAACCTGGAATCTGCTGTCAAATTCATTGTGAGAAAGTTCCCAGCTGTAGAAACACGCAACAACAATGTAAGTACTGAAATTACTATGTTATATATGCAGCTTGCTTAAAAAACCCTTTGGAGTTTTTGATGCATAACTCCATTTTGTTGGGGTTTTACGTGTTCTTCTAAAGAACTTGTTCCTGATGACTGTTAAAATACAGATTACCAGTCTGGATGGATTGCTGATCCAATCTGTGTGACACTGCCATTATTTTGTCTAGACAGGAAATGACAAGAATATATTACCTATATTTCTATGCCTATTTTTTTATTATCATAGAGTTTCTCCTCCCCACTTTGACTGGTCTTTCTCCTATTTAATTAAGGTATTTTCAATCTTAGATGATGTAGGCAGGGGATTAAGCTTGCTTCCTGGCTTCGTATGGCTGTGGAAACTGCTGAGTGCCCAGACTGTTGTAGAAGGTAGTTTCAGAACTTCAGATAGGTTGGAATTTTCCAACACAAGTGGGACAAAGAAGGGATTGGGGAGTTATGACAACTTAGTTGCTCCCCATAGATACTCATAATAGAATACATATGGGGAGCTCCTGTGTGAATTAAAGATCCTTCAACATACAGTAGAATCCCTTTTTGAGTGCAATAGCTTTCTTTCAAGGGAAGGGGTCTTCCCCATAACATTTACATACAGCGAGTTTGCTGGTGCAAGGATGTATATTTTACATTATTGTACCGGCATTGCTGACTTTAGCTTGTAACCTTTTAGAGAGACTTGCATATGACTGCTGTGATTTCTGTTAGGAGCAGAAAGATCTACACACAGTGGTTGCTCTGTTACTGTTTAGAATTGAAAAGTCAAGGGGAAGATTTCCTTACGTGCTTATTTTTCTTTTCAAAAGTGGAAAGGGAGGTAGGTAATGGTTTGCATGTTCAATGCATGCAACTATTTGCATGATTGCTTGAGAACTCCTATTTTCAACACAATTATTTAGGCTCATTTTGAGCATTCTCCTATTTCTGCAGTTTCAAGTTTGGCAACATTAAGTTACTTTTAGTATTTATTTTATTATTTGTGTTAATGGTTGCTTCTAGTGGTCCCAAGTAGTATCTCCAGCAAAGTCAACAAAAACTTATATAAGTGCATTTTCTTCTAAAATAAAGAAACTTTTATTTAAGCACAGCAATGCATTCCTTGGTATTCTTTAATGTTTACATTTACTATTCTTAATCTTGCTTATCTTCATGTATTGAATTTTTATCTTTCAGTAACATACATGAAAACATCTATCTAAGACTTGAGTAAAAAGTAAATATAACTACACTTTTCTCAAGCCAGGTCCAGCGAAACCTCTGTAATTCTCAGCTTTTTATTAAAAATAAAATGACACATTGTTAAATACTGAGCACAATAAATGAATTTCAGTTAAAGCATTCTTGCAAATATCATGTATGGATTGTCATATCTAGGTATATTTAGATTAGATTTTACATAGTATTACACAGTTAATAAATTAGTTCTCTGAAGCTCAAATATACTGATTAGAAGTGGTTGAAATATTTATTTTCAGAAGCACAATTTTTGTAAAAAAATATGAGATTTTTTTACTTCTTATTTTGTGGCAATGTCTAATGATTTAAGGCTGAAGCCATAATATCATCCTGGCTGCATATGGAGAAAATAAATTTTGTATCCCTTTCTCGTTATCTATGAAAAAAAATTACAGTATACCCTCATCTTTTCATAATCTGTATTTCTGGAAGTTAGGGATATTTCACTGTTGGTCCAGCACGAAGTTGCACTTTTACTCCCCTTCAGAAGTTCTGCTTGTATGATCAGAACACCAGGCATTTACCTACCTAAAATTAATTTTGAAGGTCAAAAGGGAGTTTTTAGTGTCAGAGTGATACAGAATCTTTAGAGGTGTGCAAAGGAGGTTTTTACCACAAAGACCGGAGGAGGCCATAATCAGGATTCCATGGTGGATGCAATGCATTCTTTATTTTGAAGGAACTGGTTTTTTGGGGGTTGTTTACAACAAAACCTCTTCATAATTTAAGAATGTCTGACCTCAGTGGGAAGCTGGAGGGGGCCAGATTTCCTTCCTTCCTTTCTCTTCCTGTCTCACCACCCACGCCCAAGAGCCAAGTGACATTCATCAGTGCGCTCTGCTACTGTAAGTTCTCTGCTAAGGAAGCAGATGCTCAAAGACCTGCAAGGGACAAGGAGTTCACTGGCATAGAAACATCATTAAGCAAAACACTATTGAGCATTACTAGAGGGACAACAGTTAAGGGATCTTAATACGACAAAGAGTTCCTGACAGCTTTTCATAGAGCCTTGGATTTTTCTAGTTTCAAGCACAGCAGTTACTGCTGCTCCGTGCAATGCATCCTGACCTTTGAGTTTGATACAGCTATTGTCTGTTAGCAGATGAAGTTGCTAGTTGAGCAAGTTTATGTGTAGTTAGAAAATCATCAGTTCATGCTAGTGGTTTTATTTACACCAGGGCTACTCAACTTTGGAAGTCTCGGGGGCCACAGTGATACTCATAGCACATGCTGAGGGGCTGCAACTTAAGTGTGGTTGCATCTACATGCAAATATACATGCAAATAGCTTCTTTCATACAATTCCCCGGTGCTCCTGGAACTTTCTCCCTGGGGGCTAGAAACACCGACCCCCTGTATCCCTCTGTTCCAGCTAGCCCATCTGCTTACATCTTTCAGTGTGCACTATGCCTGGGAGACGCCTCGCCGTTGTAGAGTGTGTTCCCAGTGGAGGCCATGTTTAAAGGACCCCACTCAGGGGCCATGTATTGAGCCCCATGTAAACCCAAACTGCACCATGGGCTGCAAACCAACAGGCTGCGGGCCGCATGTGGTTTACACAATCTGAGACTTTATCCAACTCAAAGGTCAGGATGCATTGCACTGAGCAGTGGTAACTGCTGTGCTTGAAACTGGAAAAATCCAAGTCTCTATGAAAAAGCTGAGCTTGGACCCCCGCCCCTTGGACAGGGGCTGCTTTGCAGCAGTCTCCCCTGCCCCTTTTGTTCCCCGCTGCTGCCTCTGTTAGCGGCAACAGCATGGGGGAGGTGGGGGGGTATCATGGAACTGGTGTTTGCGGGAATTGGCTTTTAAGCCAGCTGCCCCCAGCACCATCTCCTGCTCCCCTCTCCACACCCTCTGCCTCTGATATAGAGGCAACAAGAAGTGGGGGGGAGGAGGGGGAAATGCAGGTAGTAGAGAAGATTAACCAATAAAGCCTAGCCTTATCAGTTGATAGTCTACTCGACTACTTGTTCACATCCCTAGATCACTTAACTGTTGTTCCTCTAGTAATGCTCAATAATGTTTTACTTAACCATTTTTATATTAATAGATTTAAGGCCAGAATGGGCTATCGCAATCATCTAGTCTGCCCTCCTGTGCATTGCAGGTCACAGAACCACCCCCACCCATTCCTTTCATTCAGATTAAAGACAAAATGAGAAATTGAAAAACCCACAAGTTTCATTAAACAAATTCAACATGAATCTTCAAGCGCAGTTTGATTCATTTTGTAAAATGTATTCTTCAAACATAAAAGGCACCCTTAATTCAAAATAAAGAACATATAATTCTCAATAAAATTTAAAGATTTAATAGTCTCAATCCAGTAACTAAGGCAGGCCTATCACTTTTTTGAATGTCCTTAGATATTAATCAGTTACTGATTTTTTTTTTTTCTTTCAGTACCTATCCTAATGTATGTGAAGTTTTAAGCACCTCAGCTGAAATATACTATAAAAATAAGCAATTGACGCTGAGCTGGATGGACAGCTGTATGGCGTTTTAAAACTCATGACTGTGTCCATATCTTGATGCAGTAAATTGTGATGCAGCCTGTTTTTATAAAAAAAGCTTTAGATACAGAATTCTAGATCTTCCCTTTGAAAGGCTTGAAATACAGGAACCAACTCAAAATTCTGTTCCATTATGGAAACTTGGCCATTAAACCCCTTCTTTTAGTCCTGGCTGGTGAAGATTTTTTGAACTTCCAAAAAGTGCTCTGACAGTTTGTTAGGTGAAGTTAGTACTTTCTCATTAAGATTTAAATTATATATTGAGTATCTGTATATAAGAAGCTTTGGAGATGGCACCTAAGGAATACTCAAGTTTGGATAATTTCTTACAAAATGAGAAAAAGATCATCTTTTTCCTTTTTCATTTGCCTCTCTGGCATCTTCAGCTACGTGGACACAATATTCTATGCCTTTCATTTCAGATGTAGAATTAGGAGCAGTAAGTGGAAACACACTTTTCCTTGGCATTTATGTTCAGCCAGTCACCTTACTTCAGTGTCACTGCTTCTTTTAATTCATCCTTTAGTTGGTGCACTTTCTTCACTTGCAGCATCAAGTGGATCCTGAATTAAAATCTTTTTATATTAGTAGAACCAAGGTAAAGTGGTGCAATCATTTTTTTATAAATTGTTCCCTGTGTGCTATTTGGAGGCAAGGATAGAATAAGTAGGTTGCAACTCAGTTTGTCTGCCTTTAAGTTGTTTTTAATGGCATAGTGTCTTAAATTACCTTTGCTATTTTTTTGGTGTCAAAGGTGAATAAGTAAGGTTTCTGAAGAGCTGCTGGAAGGTTTGGAGCAATTAAATTGTCATCATAACAAAATTTTGATAAAGTTAACATGTCTGTATTCTGCTCTTACAGCTCACTAAAGAGAATTTCATTTGATCAAAATGTCATGAATACAAGATTAATTTTTTGCAGCTACTTAGATGATTGTGAATCCTTATTTTTTAGTTTGACGTGTTCAACTGCTTTATTCAGTCACTGATTTCCTACCACTTTCTTCAACCTTTGCCATGCTGAATTAAATAATTCATACGCTGTCAGGCATAACTAAATGTTAATCACCCATTTCAGTATGGGTTATTTATTTTAGATTTCCGACAGTTAGAATGAGAAACAATTGCCTAATTACTCCGGTACTGAGAAGGTCAAAATCTAAAATGTGGCAACTAGTTTTCTGCAGAACCAAATTACCATATGCCCTGCCTATCTCCCAGAATAATTCAAGATGATAGCAAACCAAACACCCCTTTAATATATAATTTCACATGCTTCCTCCTTAAGAATCCAGTGGCATTTGTTTCTGTTAGCTGTGCTTTTTTTCAGTGACAGATATCACCACCCATTCTCTCATTTTCTATAACTTTTTATTGTTTACTACATTTGTAGACTAATCTTCATGTTCTCAGAATTTTGCTTTCTATTTTTAAGAATAGTTTGATATCCGTATGACAAGGAAATTTGAGCCTGATGTACCTAGTATGAAAAGTATTTTGCCTGCATAATCATGTAAATAACAGTGGGTGGTACAGAAATTAAAATGCTATCCTTATAAACCCTATATGCTGGGATTTTTCTGAGGTTTCACATTCACAAAAAGAAAGTGTGGAAAATGACTAGAAACGATAAGCAACTTAAACTTCCACATCCTCAGTTGCCCGAGTGAGGATGTTTAAGAAAAGATTTTATTCCAGTGCATCTGAAATTTTTTTTTTTTTAATCTCTCCACTAAGTCACATTTTTCAAGATTATTGTTGAGAATAGCAAGTCAGAGGCCAAATAGGATACACCTGTATGCTCCCTTTGATGACCTTCATTATAGAGGTCACAGAAGGGGTTGGTGGAAGATATATAGAAGCTGAGCAGGCAAATACCTTCATTTTTTAAACAAGCTGACCTCTACATGGTGATAGACATAAGTCAAAATCCTTGGAGAGACTTGGGTGACATTTGGAAGCTATTGTTTGCTGAAAAATCAGTGTTCACGGGCATACCTTTAAAAAGGACATGTCAATTTTAAAATTGTTCTTCCACTGAACATTTTTCTCTTCTTTACATATAGCAGACTATAATAAAGTTTAATGAGAATTTTTTTTTTTTACTTCCTCATTTTATTCATTTGATAGCACTTTTCAGTAGTCTGATAGTTTTGCTTTTATGGTTGGACTCTTTTATATAGCAACAGATAAAAGAAATATTAAAAATAAGGAAGGCAAAGGGAGTCTGAGGTATGGGTAACAAAAGTGTATTCTTCACTTATTTTTTAAATATTTAGAGCTTCTAGTTGATGTCCCTTTTAAGACTGGCAGTAATGATATACTCAAACTTTATCAGTGAATGGTTGCGCTTGCATATATGTCTAGCCTTGCATATATGGCACTAGTTTTCTAGTGGAAATATAGGTAAGATGTTCTGGTGGGGACAAGCTTCAAATACTGCCCAGTTAGTGATGTGTGAGAGAGAACCTAAATCAGGAATTACACTACCTCTCGAAAGCCATGCAAGAGTGACAGTTATAAAGATGTAGGACTGGGAAACTTAACTTGTTCTGATCAAATGCAACAAGCACATTTATTCGCTTGAGTCTTTAGATGTTAGATCCATAACTAGCCATTATAATTTAACATCATGTATTGGAGTAATACTATTGGGTGTCACAGTAGTCTCTTTATAAACAAATCTATCTTATTTCAACTGCTGTTGTTTATCAAGCTGCCAGTGATGACTATAATGCCATTTTCTGGTTGAATAAAATTCAGTATTTCTGATTTCCTGTAATCTTGACTGAATCTATAAATATTTAAAAAAATCATTGAAGTAAATTCAGGTGAGACGCTAGCTGCATTGAAGTCAATAGCAAAATTCCACTATAGTGTGATAGGCTTTTTTGGGGCAGATATAAAAAATAAATAAGGTCAGCACTCCACAAATGAAGCTGCTGAGGTGGTTTTTCAGTTAGCCTATATATTTTTACTGCAACTCCAACCACCACCTTCCAAAAAGAAGTATAACGGTTTATGGTTTTGTGTTTACCTGACCTCTTTACTTCCTTAGTGCTGGTTGAAGACCTGCTACCAAAGGGATGTCATTGAGAAATGAACCTACTCAAGCTTCCTTTTAGCCTCCTTTTGACAACTGCTCCCCAACTTCCTGTGGAGTAAAGATGGGAGCTGAATGATCCTTGTATCTGTCTCCAAAGATATACCTTTAATTCTGCATCCAATTGTGGGTAATGGATAAAATCTCCATGCTGTTCTGCTAAACTCCATAGGAGAGATCATTATAATTAGTGACATCTTTCACATTTTCTCAAATTGAGAAAACCAAAGGGATCCCAAAGTTGGTAGCAGTACTCAGTGGAAAGCAGTTTCCTATTGGCTGTATCAGAGAATCATTTATAGAAAAAGTGTCTCCTTATTTCAATATGCATTGAGACTTTAGCCAGTAATTAATGAAGTGAATAGCTTAGTAAATTGTTAGACAACTTTTTATTAATTGATGCATTAGAAATGCCAACGATAGAAATACCTGTATAATTTTCAAAGGTTCCTATGGCTTTGAATAGCTGGGAGCATATGTCTTTGCAGACATCTTGCAAGACTGGAAAATTAAGTTAATAACTGCCCCACTCCCTTGGGTGGCGTTCTTGGCACACACCTATCCTTCTAGAAGGCAAAATTTCACAGCTTACTTCTTCTGGTCCTCTGCCTTTACCCTATTTACCCAACACAGTAGAGGGGGCAGGGCTTACCAGAACCACAGGGAGAAGTCATTCAAGGACAAGCAAGAAGAAATTTTCAACCTGAATGGCATAGGGTCACTTGCCATCCTGATGTGGGTGTGTATGTTAATTGGGACTGGGGTGGGCACTGGGCACAGCAGAGTGAGGGAGGTGCGTGTGTGCGTGCTAAAAATGTTGTTTTTCTTTTTTTCAACATGGTAGTTTCTAGATGTGTTAGGCTTTACATTTAGTAATGTTTAGAGCCATTACCATTTAAATTTATTCAGTAATTTAAAACTGTTGAGATGTAGCGTTCCTGAAACCTGTTAAAAATATTGACTTAAATAAGTAAGCATGATTTCAACATGCTTACTACCTCTATAATTGCACTATAGTAGTGTTGTTGCTAATAATGGATAATGACCCCATGTCTTGACCAGGCCCATTTTTGAGAATAGATACAAAAGATGAAAGATGTCACACTTCCTTTATTATCACCACTGATTTCTTTTCCAGTGGTAGACCTCAGTGAACAAATTGCTTGGGCAGCTAGGACTGTGGCACTCAATCTTTGAAGACTTCTGCATCTCTCTTTCAAGAGTCTGGATTGTCTTGTGTATCCCTCAAGTTTCAGCTCTCTTAAAAACTACTTGCTTACAAAATCAAACAATACAGAAGTGTCACATTATACTTATTGAAAAATTGCTTATGCCCTCATTTTTATCATATAATTATAAATCAGTTGGAATATAATATTGTACTTACATTTCAGAGTATAGTACAGTATATGGAACAGTATAAACAAGTCATTGGATGAAATTTTGTCCTGACTCTGCTAATACTTTTTATGTATCCTGTTGTAAAACTAGGCAAATATCTAGATGAGTTGATGTGTACGCAAAGAACTCCTTGTATCCCCAGGAATGTGTATATCTGGTTGAAAACCAGGGGAGCTAGGTGATTTTTTTTTTTTTTTTTTTTTTTTTTTTTAATTCTGCTTTATGACCTACTGTTTGAATAACAATGGTCAGCCTGAGAGAGGTCAAGACCCCTAGCATAAAGCTTCCAGAGATCTAACTTAATTCAAGACTTTATCACACTGTACTAACTGTTTCTATGTTCATAGAACTGCTTCAATATTCAATGCAGTTATGTTAACTGAACTTCTTGAATTACATATAAGCACATCTTTTAATAAGCTCACCTTTCTTTGTGCAAAACACTTACCAGAATAACATGTCTCACTTCAGCCAATCATTTGCTTTTTCAGATTTAGTACTGAGATGATCTGAAGGCAACACAATATTTTAAAGGAAAATTTTGAAGTGAGTGATTTTTTTTTTCCTTGTATCTCTGGCTCCCAAGGCCGGCACCTTATCCACTGTGTCACTGGAGGAGCCCCCCACCCTCCCTACATTCTGGGCCCCCCTTATCCGTCCTGCGTCGGATAGTTCCAATACTGTCTCATTTTTTAGAAGTGAGTTATCGGTCAGAGGTGCAGAACATAACAAACCTAGCTGCCTCACATATAGTACTAGCAAATTCCAAGAAGGTTTTTTGGTTGTTTTTGTTGTTGTTTTTAAGAAAAAATTGCCTGCTCATGAAGAAACAGTACAATAATCTGTACTCACCCATAACATAGAGGTTAGGCCAGGCTGCTCTTTAGGGAAGAAGCAGTTCCCAGTTTTAAACATCAAAAGGCTTAACGTTAAGTTTAAAAAAACCTTGCTTCTCTTTCCCCATTTTCTGTGAAGTCTTGTGCATCTCACAACCAGGGTGGATTGATTTAAATCTAGTTTCCCAATGATACTACTTCAAATATTTCTTCAAACAATGGTACAAATCTGATCACTAAAACATGTTAATTTACACATCAGTATAGCATTTTACAACATCTAAGATAGTATACTTGGTGTAATATTTTAGATAATTTGATTTTTTTTATTAATTTAGGAAAAAGTGCATCATACTTATTATCTGTGTCAAGCTGCAGCTGCAGTGCATTAGGAATAGTAAGAACTAAATCATACATAAAAACACAATAGCACTTATATTTTACTAAACTAAATTTTAAATGTTACATAAATGTTTCACAGTTGTAGCAGTCTCCCGAGTAGCCAGCTGTCCTTAAACAATTTTTCTTTTAAATGTTCAAATTTTATTAACGCTAACAGACAAGTCCTCAGAAGGCTAAATGTACAGTGTCCTTAAGACTACCTCTCATCTTCCCCACTCCCACTGTCATTTTGATGTAAATCTGATTCTAAGTTACCAAAAAAAGTGAAGACTGACTGTGCCTTAGAGCAGTGCTTCCCAACCTTTTTTATACCACGGAACGGCAAACTCATTCACAAACGTTTGGCAGACCAGCAACATTTTATTTGCATATTCATTATACAAATAATGAATATGCAAATAAAATGCTACTGGTTCACCAAGATATGTGCCCTTGCCTCAGGCCCCTCATACCCTCCAACCCTGACACCCCCCTCTCCCCCAATATTATGTTGTTCAGTCCTGGCCATTAGATCAGCCGCCTGCTGGGCAGCCTTGGCCTCAGCCTCCAGAGCAGATCCCGGCCACCCCACCCCCTGCCATGTGGCTGCGACAGGTCTTTCCCCTCTGCCAGAGCAGGCCTGGCTACATGGGTGCGACAGACCCCGGCCGCCAGAGCAGGCCTCAGCTGCTAGAGCAGCAGGACCTGGCCCCTCGCCACGCGGCAGGCCCCGGCTACCCACCACTTGGCTTTAGCCACCCGCTCCCTGTGCCACAGCCGCTCTCCACTCAGCCCCGCCAGCCGGGCGGCATAGCGGCCGCCAGAGCTGGAACTGAGGCTATGGTGAGGCTGCCTCAGTAGGGACAGCCTCACCGTGGCCTGGCTCCAGCCTCAGCACACCTGGCTGCGAGCTGCCTTACTCAGCCTGCTGCAGTCTGGGGAAGTGGGCAGGAAGGGAATTTGCTTATGGGGAACCGCAGTGGGCGGGGCTAATTAAAAACTGCGGGCGTGGCCTGGCAATGTGCTGCAGCAGGTTGGGAACTGCTGCCTTAGATTGCGCTTAATTTTGGAGTAAGCACCATTGAAAACAAGTGTAGGATGGGGTTCCTTTGGGAGAGCTGAGTTATACTGAGGTAAAATAGGGAATAGATTTATGGCATCACTATAATGGTCTGTGATCCTGATGCCCTAAAATAAGGGGCATGTATTATGTAATATTAAATTTAAAAATGGCACTCAGTGACAATCGGCAATTCCAGATTTCTCTTACTGCAGCTTTCTGTACTGTATACTTGGGTGATAGATTCTAAACCTAGTTAAACAATCCATAAGGATTAGCTAAGCTATTTTTTTTCTAGTAACATCCAACATAGCGAACAGCTTGGGAATTTACTTGTTAAATCACACTTATATTAAAAGGAATAGAGAGGTTTGAAAAATGATGCATTGTATAGTTGATCTACGTTTTTTTCAGACATATCCACATCTTCATACACATAATTTTCTCCCAATAAACTCTTTTCCTTGTGATGATTCATTCTTGTAGCTAGTCCTGCATCATCATCTTGCACCATTTACACTTGAAACATTTCCCTTTTTTTACCCAGGGAAAGAATTTCCTCAAAATATTCCCAAAAAGGGCCTCTCTTATACTAAAGCCATGACAGGTTTTCCATGGCAAAAGTGTAGGGGAATATAGGAAGCTGTGTGTGTACTGAATAATGTCTTCCCTTTTTCTTTCCAGTCCGCTCCACTGTTTGTTTCTATGCTGCTGCCATCCTCTCCTATACGTTATCTCTGTCTTTAGACAATGTCTTCACTTGGACAGTGTCCTAACAATGTCTACCATGCTTGACCAATGGTCACCACCACATAAACACAGAACAAAACCAATCCTGTCCAGCCTGTGTCCATGCATGTGTCAATCTACTGAGAAACAGAAATGGAAGACCCAGAACTTTCAAGAAGCAAGAGCTGGTTGTTAGTCTGGACAGATTAATGCCATTAATTCATTTTTATGAGACTAAGTGTAGGTGTAGCATATTTGTGGTAAGATTTCATTGTAACTATTATTTTTAGCTGAGACATTTAGTATTTTATTGGTTATTTAAAAAAATACATCTCATTTAAGTAATAATCCAATTTTTAATTTATTTTTGATAATTGATTTTTATCCACCCTGCTCATAGCTGAGAAACTCTTTCTCAGACTGATTGTTGTAGATTTTTGGCGCAAAGGTCTTGGTGCTGTGTTACATAAATTGCTTCTAGATCAAGAATGGTGATGGGATAAAATTCCTTTTCCAGCATCAGGTCCTGTTTGGGGGCATAACATTTCTTCCTCAGACATATAACTGAATAGTTTCTGTCCCTTACATTTTGACACACTTGTGTCAATTGTAATGCCAAATTCATATTGAATTGGAATTGACATTCCCAAGTCCATTGTTGTAGCACTTCTCTCTGAGGGAATTTGCTGCACATTAAAGCGACATGATTTTTAATCGTACAACCACTCATGATTTGGAATGCTTGTCTTCTACAGCAGGGCTGTCCCTAGAGGGCATGGGGTCTGGGGCAGCCTCTCGCCCTGCCACAGGCTCTGCCCCTGCTCCTGCCCCACTCCACCCCTTCTCCCAATTCCTGCCTTTGCTCTGCTTCTTCCTGCTTCGTTGCACCCCTTTCTCCAAACCCCTCCCCACGTGATAAGAGCTGGGAGTTACTGAGGGGCCTGGTGTAGGGCATCAGCAAGGATCTCCCCCTTCTCCCGCACACTTACTGCAGGAGACAGAGCTATCTGGCAGACTGCTCTGCCGCCCTCTCCCAGCCTGAGGTGCTCTGCTTCCCAATGCCATGGTAGAGCAGAGCACAAGGGGCTGGGAGATGAGCAGAGCAGGCTGTTGGGTAGCTCCAGCTCCCACTACTGGGAAAAGTGCATGGGGGGCTTCAGCCCTGCTGCCGGCCCTGCACAAGCCCCTGCCACCTCCCCCCAGTAATATCTCAGGCTGCCTTGGGCTTGGCAGCTAACATAGGAGTCCATCCCCTCCAATGAACAGTTGAGACAGTTGCTACAAGGCCTCCCAAAGCTCAGGCCCTGGAGCAGCCACCCCAAGCCATCCTAGGGATGGGAAAGCTCTGCTCTGCAATAGTAAGAAGATCCATCTGTCTTGGATAGCTGCACTAATCAATTTCTGTATTGATTCCAGCTATCTGGATTGCCCGTCGCTGTTGGAAGTGGGGTGTGCTTATAATCTTCTTTATCTCGTTTCAGTTTAATAGCAAAGTCTTTGCTATATCTGAAACTTATTTCAGTGGTGTTTGTGAATACATTTCTTATTGTCCTTACATGTTACACTAAATCAAAGTTTTATATTTCTTCTATTCAATTCTTTGCTCAGTTAGCAGTGTTATGTTCCCATCCATCTTAACTTCACTTGCAGTTGTGTTTAGCACCTGATTTACACATAGTCTCTTTGGTTATGCAGGGGTATTTAAAGAGATTTCATCAACTTCTGAAATCTAGTCAGTTTTTTAAAAAAGTTACCTAAATCTAGTTTCAATTGCTATCCTTGTGTTGGAGTCCCCCTCTGCCAATTTTTGTGGCTTTATTATTACCTTTTTCCTTTCTCATATCTGTTGTGTGGTAGGTCAGCACAAGTAGGGGAGAGAAGTATGATAGTTTTGACAATATTTTGAATTTGGGTTTTAAAAATCAATTCCTGATTTAATATGTACTGCATCAAAATGCCTACTTATTTCATAGTTCAGCATTAGCGAGACAAGGTGAGGAAGATCTTTTATTGGACTGACTTCTGTTGGCTAGAGGCACAATTGAGAGTGTGTGTGTGTGTGTGTGTGTGTGTGTGTGTAAATATGATCATTTATCAATAAATGTCCTGCTTGCCTGGGTGGCGAGATAGAGGCAAGAATTTTCTAAGGGACTGTGATTCCGTGGCATGACTGTTACAGTGATTCAAGAATTCATATTTGTCACTGGCTTGGTGAAATCTATTTATGGAACATACTGTTTTTAACAGTCTGTTCTGGGATAAACTTAGTCATGAGCCATCCAGACGCTGTGGCTCAATAAAAGATATTACCTCTCTTTCTCTCTGATATCCTGGGACTCACGTGGCTATGATTACACTGCATAGTCCAACACTGTAATGTATCCGGAGACACCTGTCTAAAACATTGACATATCACTTTACCCTATCTAATTTCACAGTTCCTAAACAGGTTTGGTTGAATAGATGCTTTAGTTGAAGAACTTGGGAGCTGTGTGGCATTCCACTGCAGATGTCTTCTGCATATTTCCTATATGTCCTTTACTTTGTTAAATGTCCTTTTTTATATTTGATTTAGGTGAGAGTCTTAAGAAAGCTCTTGGATAAAGGTTAAAGGTATCTGGAATTGTGGTGTCTTAATCCTACTGTCAAAGTTTTGGGGTGACTGCACCTTTGTTTCCTCTGCGGCTTACGCAAGGGTTGCCCTCTTTCGGTCTCAAGCATCAAGACATTGCCTGATGAGCAAAGTCCCATGACACTCTCCCTCAAGTTTGGAGGGTTAGTTTGCACTGTGCAGTTCCCAAGAGGTCTGACCTAGCTTAGCACCTGCAGTTTCACTGTTTCTCCAAGGACAAGGATAGTGTCTTACCAACAGCTTTGAAAAAACAGCAAATTTATTTAAGGACCAAAGCATTACAAGGAAATCCTATAATAAAACAAGGTCAAAACATATTAAACTTTCCACCAGTGGGCACCTGTTTTCCATGTTGGGGATCAGATAAGCATCGAAGACATTCAAACCTTGCAGCGGGGTATGTATTCTTGGTTAAATGCCATGTCAGTTTTCAGCTGATAAATCCACTGAGTCAATTTAGACTGGTCCTTTTTATACCAAAAGCCTTTAGGTACATCCTGGTATATGCACAGATCCCCACTTGGCAGTGCTTCAGTAGAGTTTTTCGCTAGTCCCAGAATTTGCAGTAATTGCCTCCCACTGATTGTAGTTCAATAAACTTGCCCCATGGAGTTGCAATTCAGTCTGACTCACAGTGCAAATAAAGTTGATATAATAGTCTTAAATATATGCTTGTGTTGGTCATGTGTCACACCTACATGGGAAGGATTGCTGATAGTAGATGGCTGCTTACTCTATCAGAAAGAGAGCTAGCAAGTTCCAATAGTTAAGAGCTAAAGCTAGACCAATTGAAACTAGAAAAAGGTACAAACTTTTACTATGAGGGTAATTAAACATTGGGGCAACTTACTCAGGATGTGGTGGATTCTTTGTCACCTGCAGTATTGAATCAAGACTAGTATTTCTAAGCGATACCATTCTGGTGCTTTGACGTTATCACCCCTTTTTTATATCCCTTCACTGGCTTCCCCTTCTCTTTCACATCAAACATAAGCTGCTTTTATTTATTTTCAAGGCCCTTTATGGACAACTTTCAGTCATTTCTGATTCGCTATCAGAATATTGACTCCTGCCTCAAATTGGATCAACCTCCATTGTTAAATCTTCAGACAAGTACTTAAATGCTATGTCCCATGCTTGATGCTCCCTGCAAACAACCACCAAATTACCTTATTGTCGTCTTTGAAATTCCTCCTTAAAACTCTCCTTTGCCATGATACCAATACAAAACTGGAAAATGGTTCAGTTGTTGGTATGTTTAACCTGTCATGCTGACCAGTGTTGTCTCATTGGTTCCTTGTATTCTCTCATCTTTCTGCATCAGTCTCTTTTTTTTCTTACACTTAGATTGTAAGTTCTTTGGGGGCAGGACCAGTCTCTTTTGTGTTTGTGCAGCACCAAGCGCACTGGGGACCTGGTTCATGACTAGAGTTTCTAGGTGTAGCTGAAATGCAGATGATAAATAGAAGTTATGGCCTTCATGCAGAAATTACTGTGTGAGGTTCTGTAGTCTGTTGTTCAGAAGGTCAAAATAAATAATCATAATGGTCCCTTCTAGATTTCAAATCCATTAATTTGAGAATTAGGAGTAGTCCAACTGATCTAATGCACTAACAGTATTTTAGAGAGGAAGAATTGAATTGTGTGTCTTTGTTTAGTCACTTGCTTGAAGTGCAGGAAAAAGAGAGGTCAGGAAAATGTTTTTTTATGATTAGTTAGTCATAAGAAAACTTTCAGCATGTGAAGATTAATCACACTGTCACAAAAAGAAGTTCCATGATTATGGAACTTTGTTCTACACTAGGAACACAAATACTCCATCAGACTTCTAACTGAATAGTCAAAAAGTAACTGGATACTAAAAAATGAGGGATGTGTTCCAAAACTGTCAGGTTTAGCCTGATTTTGATGGCATTGAAATTAAAGTGCCAGCATCTGTTAAATACTTCAAAACTCTTCCTCCATCTAATTGTAGTGCAAGTGAAGACTTTGAGTAACAGATGCAGGTGACTTTGGTTTTTCTTAATCTTTTGTGTTAACTTTCATACTAAAACCTTGCATTTTTCTTCTTAGTTTTGAACCCTAGTATAGTCTATTGTTTTACATGCTCTCAGTTCTTCAAAAATAGTTTATTTCCTTTGCTTATATATTTTAAACCTTTTAAAAATATTTTGAAATATATGTTCTGTAGTATTTCAATCAAAGAAGTCTTTATGATCATCTGTAAGTGAAATTGATCTTTCTAAAGTATTGAACTTACTCTGTTTCTGCTCTCCAAACTGAAAGCAAAAATGCTCCAAGCTTCCTACATGAAGAGTATAGGTTTGTACAGATATCTTTGAAAAATACTAACACTGACACTGAGGATTGCACTATGAAATCAGCAGTGGAAAAACGTTGCTGCATGGGTGTGGAAAGAACTACACCCACATTCCTGAGCACTGAAAACCCAAGTAAAAGATGAAGACTCTGCATATCTGTGCTTTTTTTAGCTGTTTTCAAAGCTCAGTTTTGGAAATTAAGCTGAACATTATCACATTGTATTTTACGTGATTTAGCATACGTATTTCTTAGCATCTTGTGCTTTTTAATATTTTGCTTTAAGTATAGCCTAAAGCATCCTGAAGGGTTCCATGATGCATGAGTCATCTTTATTTGCTGCTGAAACAAAAACCAACGCTGGGATAAAAATGCTTCCATGAAAATATAGAGCTGTTCAGAAGAAGGATTTATATAGGTTGAATGTAACAGACATCTGCTTCTCTTGTAATGCCAAAAAGCACAATGGGATTTCCAATAGCTAGTTGGTCTCATCACTTGCACCTCCAGCTTTACTTTCTCTTTCCTTTTCACAGTTTTGGGATATGGCTTGAGTAGAATTGGGGGGAAAGTAATAACAGCTGAATCATCAGTACCACTTGCAGAAACACCTACATATACATTAGTAGCATCAAACCATTTGAAGTCTGCTTATTTTGAGATCTGATGTAACTGCAGCAAAAGGTGTCATGTCTCTCTCCCTCTCTCTGTGTATATAAATAACATTTTTGTGTCATTTTTCACTAAGCATAATTTTCTTCCCTGGCTAGTTTTGAAAATGTGTGGATTAAAATTATGCTGGTTTGGATTCATGACTGATGTTTTAATTATATGAAGTTCATTCTACTTGTAAGTTAAATTCTAGGTTGAAAAGTATTTAGTTTGATATCAAATACATATTCTAATTTATTTTAACTACGTGTTTATTTTGATAATGCAGTGCAATCCATTATATGAAGCTTAATATCCTTTAAAGAACTAATTTAATGCTTATTTTTTCAGAGTTGGTCAGAATGAGCGGTCAGATCCTTTTTGTTTAGAATCATTTGTTGGAAGAGACCTCAGGAGGCCATGTAGTCCACCGTCCCACTCAAAGCAGGACCAATCCCAACTAAATCATTCCAGCCAGGGCTTTTGTCAAGCCTGGCCTTAAAAACCTCTAAGGATGGAGTTTCCACCACCATCCTAGGTAACCCATTCTAGTGCTTCACCACCCTCCTAGTGAAATGGTTTTTCCTAATATCTAATCTAGATGCCCCCTTCCCCCACTGCAGCTTGAGACCACTGCTTCTTGCTCTGTCATCTACCACTGCTGAGAATATCCTGACTCCATCCTCCCTAGAACCCCACTTCAGGAAGTTGAAGGCTGCTAACATCCCCTCCCCCCCCATTCTTCTCTTCAATAGACTAAGCTTAGTTCCCTCAGCCTCTCCTCATAAACCAGGGCTACTCAACTTTGGAAGCTCCAGGGGCCACAATGATACAGCACATGCTGAGGGCTGCAACCTAAGTGTGGTTCCGTATATATGCAAATAGCTTCTTTCACACTGACACGCATGAATACAAAGATTAAGGCAAGACTATACAACATGCAGGCCCCCGTTTAATTCAGTTCTGCTGATATTAATAAAATACAATATTTACCCGATTTCTACCCATATGACAGCACTTTTAACGAGCAATGACAGTCTAGGAATTTAACTACTAAAATGCATATCAACAGAAGACTGTTGACTACTTTTTTGTTTTGACTCCCACCCACAGGCCACGTATTGAGCCCCACATAAACCCAAACTGCACTGTGGGCTGCAAACAAACTGGCTGCAGGCCGTATGAGGCCTGTGGGCCGTGTGTTGAGTAGCCCTGTCATAGGCCATGTGCCCCAGCCCTCTAATCATTTCCATTGCCCTGTGCTGGTGTCTCTTTCGCCAATTGTCACTTCTGTGGTGGCGGGCCCAAAACTGGATACAACACTCCAGATGTGGCCTTACCAGTGCCCATTAGAGCAGGATAATCTCGTCCCTCGATCTGTTGGCAGTGCACCTATGAATGCAGCCCAAAATGCTGCATGTTTTTGAGGGTTTTTTGTTGTTCTTTTCGTTAATATGTTTAGATCTTTTAATGTCTGGCACTCTTCTGCCCCCTCTGTACACCAGACGAGGGGAGGATGCAGTTGGTGGTGCAATGTGTAGTGAATACTTATTTCTGAATTGCAACTTCCCTAGATGAAGTGACTTCTCAAGCATATGCATTCAGATATGTATCCTGTGATAATTAAAGCGACAACGGAAACCACAACTAATCTTTATGCGCCATTTTTATTCATTTGTACACTTTTTAAGAAACGACAAGGCCTGTGGCACTTCAAAGACTAACATTTATTTGAGCATAAGCTTTTTTGGGCTGGAACCCGCTATGATGAATTAGAATTGTAGTATCATAAAAGTTAAATAATTGGACCCTGCAATCTGTGAGAGGCTGTAATATGAGTGAACAAGCATCCGTTAAGTAATTTGACAAGTTTTCTGTTATACTTGTAAACTGCATTTTCTTAGCTATTGTGAACTAATTTGGACAAGTCTTAAAACCAGTGAAAAATAATCTGTGAAAATTGTCATTGTCTCAAAAAAAAATTAATGTTAATTACATTTATGCCTTTATATTCACATTTGCCTCTTCCATTTATCTGTCTAATGCTAGTGTTTTGCTTCTTTTTCATTTCTTCGTTTCTTTTGTTGCTTTCTTTTTAATGTATTGTGTTTATATAGAACTGGTCAAAGAACCGTTACTGTATTTTATGTTTGTATCTACATTTTATTTTGCATGCTTAACGTGGCTTTGCCTGGATATTCTTTTTGGTAAGTTCAGAATTTAAAAGCAAATTGTTTTTTCTGTAGTAAAACTTGTAAATTCTGCCACCTTTTCTCCCACCTCAAGTAATCTGTCATTATTTTTGTCATACTGATTTGTGCTCATGTACTGATTGTGTCTCTGCTAATTACACATATGATAATACTTCTTTCTTAATATTTCCCAGTTTTGTCTCTAGCTACACTAAACAATGACTTAAGTACTAATGCGTTCTAATTTCTAGCTTTAATCTTAAAACTAACGATAGCCAGCGGCTATTAGTGGTCCTCCTTTAGTGTTTTGTTTACTATCTATCTACATAAAAACCCAAATGAATGCAAAAAAGCATCAGTCTTAGCAAAACATAGATTTTTCTTGCTTAGCAAGCTTAGTGGTTCATCTGCGTCTCACAGGTATTTTATTGCTGTCATTTTTTTCTAGCTTTTTTTAGTGATTTGGTGAGAACAGCATACATGCATTTGTGTTTCTTTTACAGCAACAGCTTGCTCAGCTGCAGAAGGAAAAATCAGAGATTCTGAAGAATCTGGCTTTGTATTACTTCACATTTGTTGATGTTATGGAATTTAAGGTACGACATATCAAATATAAGTCAGATAACTATTGCAATTGATTTTTCAGTAGTTCGTGTCATCTCTAAGGCTCCGATAAGTCTATTTTTGCAGCAGTGTATAGTAGTATGTGATGAAATAGCTGCTTTTCTAGTTTTGTGTTTTACGGTATCAAAATGTGCTCTATTTTTTGGCAGTATACATTGACATAAATGTTTGAGCGCTCTAAACTAAAATAAAGGGTTTTTCTTTTGTAAGGACCATGTTTGTGAGCTGCTGAATACTATTGATGTTTGCCAAGTCTTCTTCGACATTGTAAGTTTCTGATTTTTTTAAAAGTATTTAAAGTAAGCTTTCAAATACCATTAGAAACTAAAAATGTTAACTGCGTATAGGAAAAGAAAAATATTTTTGCATTCACTCAGTCACTGCAACATCCTTTGTCTTTTTCATACATTTACAAGTATAACTTTTTTAGAATTTTAATGTCACACTTTTGTTAGGTATTTATCACATTAGTTTTAATGACAGTAGCCTTGTGTGTGACCTAGTCAGGCTAATTTTATTTTAAATCATGACTCTTTATTATGCCCATAACGTAACTCTAGCTTGCTTTTTAACAAGATTACTTTTGAACAATGGCTATAGCATTGTCAGCCACTAATGATACACAGCTGCAAATCTCTTGTCTCCCTGATTCTGCAAGTTCATTGTCTGCTGTGGAGAAATCTTAGTTAATTATTGGCATCAGAAAGCTTGGAGCTGCTTGATCCTCAGAAAACAGAAGTACTTCTGTTGCATATGATGTTTGCTTTTTCTCTTCCCTTTGAATATACCAGTGTAGCTACACTAGTGACTAAAATTCAAGTGTAGAAAAATCTAAAAAAACCCGCACCTGTTTCCCTTTCATCTTGTCCCTTTGGCTTTTGTAAAGGGAAGTCCTGTTCCATTAGTCAGTCAGAATTCTCTAAGGGTGTCAACCAGCCACGAGAACAAGGGTGATCCAGTCAGTATAATGTACTTGGACTTTCAGAGTGCCTTTGACAAGGTTACTCACTAAAGGCTCTTAAGCAGAGTAAGCAATCATGGAAATAAGCTGGAAGGTCCTCTCATGGATTAGAAACTTTAAAAGATAGGAAACAAAGGGTAGGAATACACATGATCAGTTCTCACAACAGTGAGAAGTCAATAGCAAGTTCCCTCAAAACTGTGACCTGTTCCATTCAACATATTTGTGAATAATAAGGAAAAGAGGGTAAATGGTGAGAGGGCAACATTTGCAGAAGATACAAAATTACTCAAGGCAATTAAATCCAAGGGTGACTTGTGAGATTCTTCTCTTCCCGAACTGGATGATTGGGGAACAAAATGAGCTATTTTGCACTGATCAACAATGAATATTAATGCACAATGGGAAAAAAAAAAAAAGAATCCCAACTATAAATACAATTTGGTACCATTCAATAAAGAGATCTTGGAGTCATCATGAATATTTTCTGTAAATGTCTATTCAATGTGTAGCAGAGGTAAAAAAAAGCTAACAATATTAGGAAATCATTAGGATACAGAATATGACAGAAAATAGTGTTACCATATCAGTCTGTGGTATACCCACCCACACCTTGAATACTGCATGCTGTTCTGGTTGCCACATCTCAAATAAGATATAATTGGAAAAGATACAGAGTAGACCTGCAAAAATGATTAGGGGTATAGATAGATTAAAAGGAGTGAGACTGAGACCATTCAGCTTGGAAAAGACATTTGGTGTTAGAGGAGGGCATTTTCGAGGTCTTATAAAATCAAGAAGGTTATAGAGAAAGTAAATAGGGAAGTATTATTTACCATTTGTGTGACACAAGAACTAGAGGACATCTGATAAAATTAATAGGCAGCAGTTTTATTAAAACAAATAAGGAAGAAATTCTTCTCACAATGCACAGTCAGCCTGTGGAACTCTTTGCCTGGGCATGTTGTGAATGCCAGAAGTAGAACTGTGTTCAAAAACAAATTAGATAAGTAAATGGAGGATAGGTCCATTGATGGCTGTGAAGTCAGGGACACAGCCCCATACTCTCCATGTAACTAACCCACCAACTATCAGAAGCTGGGACTGGACAGCACGGGATGGATGGCTTGAAATAGCCATATTCTGTTCATTCCCTCTGAAGCATCTGGCACAGATTACTGTCAGAAAGCAGGATCGTGACCATTGGCTGTTATGTTGTCATTTCACTAGTTCCTGGGTGGCCAACCAGTTAAGAAACTGAGCCAAAATAGCTGTGGATAGAGAGCCACGTATTATATATTTATTTTTATATATTTATATATCTATCTATATCATAGATAGATATAGTACACAAAATATAGTGATAAACATAACATTACAGGACCTTTCGGTTCTGTTGTAGAATACCCGACAGAGTTATCTAGTCCGCTGATTGGCTACTAATGACCAGTTAATGATTTACTGATTGGCTCACATTCAGCACTAGGGTACAGATTTAAATGTATACAAAAGGCATATGAAAATTAGTAATAGATGACAAATATTAACAGACCATTTACTAAAAACCAATAAAAAAGGTCTCTGGTCACTTAAAAAATTCACCGCCAGTCCATAGATCTTCAGAGAACTTGACAAGAAACAAATATCAAATTTAAAAAAACACCCTTTGAAAATACAGTAATATTCTCACACTAAAAATAAGCATCCCCACCATGTATTTTAAATTTAACACTACTGCCCTGTTATGTCCTCTGAGTTTTTTAAAATTAAACCAAACTGAGAAGTAAATTAGCACAATTTGAAGTGCCTGTTTCACTCCAACTTGTTGATCTCTGGTATGGTTTCCTCATTTTTTTTACTTATGAAGATTATGGCTTTTTTATAGTTCTAAAAATTCAGGTCTGTCCTAGTCTGCAAATATGACAGGTTTAAAAAAAATAAGGGAGAGACTCATATCTCAGAATAATTGCTTTAGCCTGGCAAACAATAGCCTCTGAATTTTCTTTAAAGAAACAGTGTAAACCAGGTACATGCTGATTCTTTTTTTGCCCTGGAATTTACATATGACTTCAGTGTTGGCTGCCTTCTTCTGCATCCATGAAGACTTTGAGTTTAAGGTGCTTCAGCCCCCCCGCTCTGATTCAATGCCCCACCCCTCCCCTAGAGCCAGGCACCCCCCGCCCCACAGCTCTAACCCAATGCACCCACCCATCCCCAGGCCACCACCAGCCTCCCCCCTCTAACTCAATGCCCCTCCCCTTCCCCAGAGCCAGGCACCTCCAGCCCTCCGCCTCTAACCCAATGCCTGGGTCTCACCGGAGCCACCAGAGCCCTGCGCTTCCCCCTGCAGGCGCTGGGGCGTGTCCTCAGAGCGTCCGTGAGCAGTCTGTGTGCGCAGTCCAAATGAGCCGTAACCCTAAGAGCCGCATTTCTTTCAGCAAAGAGCCGCGGGTTGGCCACCCCTGCGCTAGTTCAATAGTCATTAGTCCTTTAGGACTGGCAAATGTGCCTTTATAATGTAATGGAGCACAGACAAACCCTTTAAGGTGACTTTTATACATAATTAAGAATTAAAAATGATGGTAGAAGCCCAATTTTTGTCCTTTGCAGGCCATCTTTTAAAATGCAATGGCTTTTATAAAATGTAAGGCAAAATACATTCATGTTTCAATTGCTTTCTAATTTCAGAGCAAAATTATATTCCAGTTTTTTTATTTATGTAGCATTCACTAACACCCTGATGATACCAAGATGTGCTTATCTTCAAGCATTGAGTTGTCCCACTGATTTAAGTGCTTGTATTAAGCTTGGGCAGAAGTGTTCATGAAAAATTACGACCTACAATTCTGGCATTAAAAACCCATTAGAATTAATTGCTAATAATGCTTGAATATGATTTAGGTTTTTTCACCAAGGTGTGTTTATATTTTAGTATTTTTGCTACTAAAGGTCTTGAGAATGGAAGAAAAACTGTAACTATTTGTACTTCATCTCTAGACTGTAAACTTTGATTTAACGAAGAACTACCTAGATTTGATAATAACCTACACAACACTAATGATATTGCTGTCTCGAATTGAGGAAAGGAAGGCAATCATTGGATTGTACAATTATGCTCATGAAATGACACATGGAGCAAGGTAATGCATTGTATTTTTTAAAAAATTTACATGATTTTGTCTATGGCTAGGTACATTCTATTTGTTGTGCTTTTTAGTGATAGAGAATATCCACGTCTTGGCCAGATGATTGTGGATTATGAGAATCCTTTAAAGAAGATGATGGAGGAATTTGTGCCTCACAGCAAAGTAAGTTGGAATACTTTTCACAGGTTCATGGTCATTGTTGTTTGAAAGAAGCATATATGTGAAACAAATTTACAGTTGATAAAAGTACTATTTAAAAAACATTTCTAGGGAATTAAATTATTGATTTAGCAAGAGATGAACAGAAGAGAGATAATTTATAAATCTTGCCAAATCACTCCTCTGCCCACCAGAAAAAAAAACCTAACCCAAAACTTCTTGACTGTATGACAGGTACATAACTTACTGTTCATTTGTAGTATGGTAGCCTAGAGACCCCATCAGGTTCAGTACCCCAATGTGCAGTAAGACTCATACTTGAAGATTTTATAATTAATTTTAGACAAGATGGGAAAAGTGGATACTACTCTGTGGGAGAGAAGTAAATGGCTGGCAGGACAAGAGTAACTGCCTGCATAGATGAACTAATGAGCAACCCGATGAGTCCAACTTCATTTTTGTTTACTCATGGATTACATATAAAATAAAAATCCAGTGTCCTTTATCTTTTCATTTTTCATTTTGTTTTAATGTCATCTACCCTAATTCCTTGTATTTTAAAGCAGTTTTCTCGTTTTCCATTAGTAAACAACCAGTATCTCATTTCTTCTGTGTGAATTGAAACAGACTTTAGTTCAGGCTTTAATGTAGTGCTTAGCCTTACAAATATTTTAGTAAAAAGTTGTGATTATTGCTAGTATGGATGTAAAGTACCAAATTATTAGTGATTAGTTAGTTTTGATGCAAGGGTACATCAAGGCTTGAATGTCAGTGTTGATCATTAGCTTTTCAAGCTGCTGAAAATAGCAACTATTTGGCTGGTTGCTATTAGAACAGAATGCTATGCTAATGAAGTGGAATAGTGTATAATGGCTGTAGAAAAAGACACACTATGAAGTACATATCTTGGATTTTTGCTAAAATAAAAAAAACCCCAAAGCGTTGGGTCTTGCACAGTTCTTCTAACTAAACCTTTTTTTATCTTCCTAGTCCCTTTCAGATGCTCTAATTTCACTCCAGATGGTCTATCCCAGAAGAAATTTGTCAGCTGACCAGTGGAGGAATGCACAACTATTGAGCCTAATCAGTGCCCCAAGTACAATGCTTAATCCTGCACAGTCGGACACAGTATGACATTTTACCTTGAGTAATAGAGTAGTATTAAATAAATTGTTCTGTGAAATAATTTTATTGTGTATATATATATTTTATATTGGATTATATATTATTGGATTTAACTATTTAATTTGCTGACAAGAATTCAGCTTTTCTGAACCATTTTTGTACCAATAATCAGGTTGGTAATACTTGAGTAATTACAATTGGAGTGTCCAATGGAATTAATTACCTATAGAATTGTAAGTCTTCCTTTGACTTAGCATTTACCTCCATTACCTGTTCTTGATGATCATCCTTAAATGAAAATATTGTGGATTTTATTGGGTGGGAAGGGTAGAGCATGGAATTCTATGTAGTATTTAGGGTGTTGATGGGAAAACAAACAACGTCAGACTCTAGATTTTTTTTCAGTGCTTAGTGACTTTGGATGCCTTCATTTTTGGCTGAACATTTTGCACTTTGTGAGAATTGCCCCCCCTCCCATAAGTGTGCCAAGTTGGGCACTCAAAAATATTCACCCAAAGTCACTAATCGCTTTAGAAAATCTTAACTTATTAATTAGCTAGTCTTATAAAAGGTTGTGCATTGCTTTGTTTAATTTTCTTTATTGTTTAAGCATCAGCTAAATTAAAAGCAATCTAGTAAACAAAAGGAGTTTTCTTTGATTTTGATATTAGGATAAAATCTCCTGGCATGCTTTGTGAGGGGGAAAAAAATATAAAATTGTTGCTTTTATGTTAAAAAAACAACAGCCCTATATTCTATTAAATGTGTTTATTAGAATTATTTTTACTATGTATCATTTATGTACTGGAAATCATTCTTTCATACAGATGCCATGTGAATACCTCTCTCTGGATGCAATGGAAAAATGGATTATTTGTAAGTACATCTTTAAGAGATTGTGTGTGTTCCATTTTTATTTCTGCATAGTGCCCATTTACTTTTCAGAATGCTGTACTAACGCAATTGTGTTCTATAGAAGGTGCTATGACTAGAGGATGGAGATTTTCATGTGTACAGTGTCATGCTTCGTATGGAGTTTAGAGCATATATTCTGAATTTTTTCATTTTTTTTTTCAGATTCTGCCTGTACATTTGTTTTTGAGTTATTTTTATTAGTGATAACTTAAGCAGTGCCATTAATTAATTCATACCAATGATCATTTTGATTCATGCTGTGCTGGAAAATAAAGTGTGTATACTGCCATATTGTCTAGAGTGGCTCACAACTGAGAGTACCAATCTAAGGTCAGACTGACAGAAAACAGGGCAGACACGCCAAGCTGGTGGTATATTCTACACTTAGATTTCACCAAGCCAGTAACAAATGTGAACTCCTTGAGCACTATATTGGTCTTACCCCATGGAGTCATAAACAGTCCCCTTGGATTCTCCAGACCATCTTATCATTCAGACAAACTGGACTTAGTGATAATGGTCTCACAAGCTAAAGATCACATCACATTAGGTTACTTCCAATCCTAAAGGGTTGATCACTTACCCCAGATCAGTTGGGTACACTGGATCTCACACCAGAGAAAATGCTGGCAGCCAATTCTCTAGTAAAAGAAATGAGTTATTGATAGTTTAAAGCAGGCAAAATACAGTAACAAGAGAGTCAAAGTTTATAAATCCAAAATGATAGCAAAGATGTAGTAATCTGGTAGGTTCCCAAAAGTGTTAGGTTTACCCAGAAAGACTCTGGAGATCTTTGTAGTCTTGTTCAGATATTCCACTCTGTTAGAATCCAAACAGTCCAGAAATGAAGACTCATTCCTGTGAATCATGTGTTTTTGTCACTCCCTGGCTCCTTGCATTGAAATTAGCATTTCCTGTTAAAGTCATTTAAGTCCTTCATTGACATTTCAAAAGCTTTCTTTGAAGAGTAGTTTTAGTAACAGGGTTATATATGAATGGAAATGTTAGTAATAGCTAGCAAACCTTTCTTAGTTTGCACATGGAGTACATTTTCATCTAAACACTCACTTTTGATCTAGTGTTAATTAATTACATGGATATACAATCAGCAGGTTATAGATAAGTGAAGACAATACAGGTTGAACCCCTCTAGTCCAGCATTCTCTGGTCCGGCAACATCCATGGTCTGGCATGATTTTACTTAGCCAGATGTCCACTTATCATGTGTGCGGCCAGGTTTCCTACAGTCTCATAAAGTTTGTTTACAGCCACCTGTCCTGGTGTTCTGTGCTGTTATTTAGTTCTAATTTATCCCTACATTTCTTCTAACATACCAGTAAACAATGGAAGTGTTGGATGTGCTGCTAGACAATACTGACCTCCCATGGTCCAGCAAATGCTCTGGTTCTGCCCTAGGGATGTAAGAAACTAGTCGACTAGTGATGCGATTGGTCATTCCCCCAATGCCTCTATCAGAGAGAGGCAGCAAAGGAGGGGGAGCAGGAGCTGGTGCTGGGGGCAACTTAAAAGCCAGTTCCCCCCAGCACTGTCTCTGTGAGGGGCAGGAGAGGTAGAGGCACAGCAGGAAACGGCGCAAGTGGAGACTGAAGCAGTCTCCTCTTGCACTGGTTCTGCTGCCATTGTGAGGTGCCACACGGACAGCAGGGGACTCGCTCACTGATCCCGCGCTCCCTGCCTTCCCAAGCCCGCTGGGGCTCTTGTACATTTTAAAGGCTGAGATGCCGCAGGTGACGCCCTTATCGACTAATCAGATAGTCGATGGAAATCCCATCGACTATTGGTTAGTTAATTAATCTAAATTTAACATTCTGCACCAATCAAGTCCTGGGGTGCCAGATTAGAGAGGTTCAACCTGTATTAATTATTGTTTTGGCAGCTGATCACAGTAGTCCATTCATTAGTTCAGGTTTTCATGTTGTCTTGGTATTTCTGCTCTGTGGTACCTTACATCTATCTTGAATTTTCTTTTGAAGTTGGGTTTATTTTGTGCCATGGGATCCTGAACAGTGATGCCACAGCTTTGAACCTTTGGAAACTTGCCCTTCAGAGCAGTTCGTGCCTGTCTCTATTTCGAGATGAAGTTTTCCATATACACAAAGCTGCAGAAGACTTGTTTGTGAACATAAGAGGGTATGGTATTTTCATTAATGTATTAGTTCAGAAAACTGTTCTAATTGCTTATAATGGAGTTACAAATTGTTATTCTAGCCCTGTGCTGTGCTAGTAGGAGAAATATATAACAGCTTTAATTAGTGGTTTTAGAATGTGGAAATGCTGATGGAGGAGAAGTAGGAGGTTAAATTCTCATAGCTGTTTTATTATTGCCATTGTGGTAAAGAAGAACGTTTTTATGATGAAGCTTGAAAGTTTTCATGACAGTTTTGCAAAGGTGAGTTCTGTAGTTGGAAGGTCTTGAAATAAAAACATTTTCCTTTTTTTTCAGAATGTATTTTTCTCATTGTTTGGAATGTCATGTATATCTTAAGATCGTGTGCGTAGTATGAAAAATACAATGAAATGTAGAGATTTTATATTTGATTTATGATTCTATTTGAGTTTGTCCCATAAGTTTTTGCAAAATGTACTCCTCTTCAGAGATAATTGGAGATGGAAGAAACATACAAAACCCCACTGTGTTTTATCTCCTAAGTTGGACATCTGTTTGTGGGCTGCTTTTAGTCCTTGTACATACATCTCTAGTGGGCTGGATCAAAGCTGTATCCTGTGTTCTAAGGATTTAGTTTGAATTTACCATTGCTTAAAAAGTTGGTTAGAAAACTATGCATCTACCTGTTAGATGAAAGCTCTGCGTGCATATTTTCAGTATAAGCTATGCCACTCAGGAACATGAATGTCACCTCCTTCAGTGTTGTAATTTACACTAGGGATGTTAAGTTTAGATTGACTAATCGAATACTCGATATGGGTGCCTCCACCTTTGAACTGTAGCAAGAGCCCTGCCACGCTCTTGCTACAGTTCAAAAGCAGAGAAGCCCCACAGGGAGTGTGGGGCCAGCAGCGGACGGGCCCCATGCTCCCTGCAGCGCCTGAGCCTTTGAAATGTACAAGAGCCCCAGTGAGGCTTCTGTACATTTTAAAAGGAAGCCGTTCAGAGAGTGTGGGATCTGCGGGGGGACCACTGGCCCTGCGGTACCTGAGCCTTTGAAATGTACAAGAGCCCTGGTAGGATCATTTCTAAAGAAGTCTTGCACGGAGCGCTGGGACAGCAAGGACTCCCTGCTGGCCCCGCACTTCCTGTGGCACCTCTGCCTTTGAAATGTACAAGAGCCCCGCTGGGCTCTCTGATAGAAGCAGCAGAAGGAGGGGAAACGACTAGTTGCTTGCATCCCTAATTTACACTGACCTAGGTGCTGGTGCAGACAGTGCTATGTCAGTGGGAAAGCTTCTCCCACTCATATAGCTACTGCTGTTTGCAGAACTCAACAGAAAAGCTTTCTCTTGTTCACTTCGGCCACGTCTTTACTAGGGATGGTAGATGTTGTGTATTTTAGTAATCTTGTAGCCTCAACAATTTTTAGTCACTGTATCAGAGGCAGCAGTGTGGGATGGCAGGTGGGGCCTGTCCGTGAGGGGAGCTGGTTTAAAAATTGGACCAGTTCCCACTTGTGCGCCCTCTCTCCCTCCTCCACCCCCCACGCTGCTGCTTCTGATAAAAAGTGGGGGGGGGGGGGACAGGTGGCTCCATGGTAGCCGATACACATGGGGAGCCAGCTTCCTGCATGTACTGGCTCCCGCCTGCCCCCCCTTCCCTCTTCAGAGGCAGCAGCATGGGGGTGGGGAGGGCAGGCAGCTCCATGAGATCCAGTACTCGTGTGGAGCTAGCACACCATCTCCCACTTCCCCCCTCACACTTCTCCTTGTAGGAGGTGTGGGGGTGAAGAAGGTTGCATGTAGCAGTTTGGATGAACCGATAACTAGGCTTATTGTTTAATCATTTAAATGGCTATATGCTAAGATCCCTATTCTTTCCTACCGGGAAGATCGGCACTGCAGCAGTTGATCTTCTAGAGTTTGATTTAGCGGGCTAGTGAAGACCCACTAAGTAGAAAACTGAGGGCAAATACGCCCCTGACACCAGTACTGCTCCATTTGTTTGCTCCTGTCAACTTCCCACTGTGGAGATGGTGTTGAAGGTCAAATTAAGGTATGTCGACTCCAGCAGTGCAATTAATGTAGCTGGCATTGCGTATCTTAATTCTACCTTCTAGGTAAGTATAGACAAGAGCGTCTGCTTTAGAATTGGTGCCTCTGCATTGTTGTAAGCTGTGTAGTGTAGTCATAATCTTAGTTTTTCTGAATATTGTCCCCTTATTTTCATATCAATTCAGAAATGATTTGGCTGCTGATCTAACTGAATACTTTGGGTTTTCAAAAGGTGTCAGAGTCATGATCACTGTGCTTTATCCATCTGGGAGGGATTTGGGGTGAGGATAATATTAGTTATTTAAAAGCTGCAGCTATCTGCAGTAATTTTTGCACTGTCAGCCACTAAAAATACTGAAATTTAGCATTTCACAGTGAGGAAGGGTGCATTGCAATACATTTTAATGATGTTTACAGGTCTGGTATCTCAGATAATCAAGGCTAAAAAGGATAAATATAAAATATATAAAAAACTCAGGACACTGATCAAGGATGGTTTGCTGTTAATGTCCAGTGGCTTGTCTCATAAATCAGGGCAAGGTAATCTTTATCCACAGCAAATTCCCTTTGGTGAGGAACTACAGAGAGTATAGGGCCCTAGCTCTTACTCTGGCTTAATGCTTGTTGACATTTCACTGGTTTTTACTTGCAGCTACAACAAACGTATTAATGACATAAGAGAGTGCAAAGAAGCTGCTGTATCACATGCGTAAGTATCTTATATAAAATCACACATACTATAGATTTTCAAATTTGAGTACTGCTTACTTTTGTAAAAAAGTCTAAAACAAAAAAAAAGTTAACCTTTTTTTTTTTTTCTCCTGACTACATTTTGATGGAACTTTATACTGAGCTAATGACAATTTGCTGTTGAACTGTGCTTGTTGTTCCTGGCGTTTTCTTTTTCCTGCTTGAGAAAGGAATCTTCTTGTCTTCTGCTGTTTAAAACAACCCCAAGTCCTTAATTTACATTTTTGCTCATAAAGTTTGCCTAATTTCAAATTAATTATTGGAGTCCTATTAAGTGAGCTCTAAATATAGCTTTATATTCTTTATTTCATTGAGCTTTTTCAAGCAGAAAACTATTGTAAATAAAACATGGACTATGATGTTTTAATATTTGAATAGTTGTATCTGAGTAAACACTTAACACTGACACAGGACCACCACGATAGTTAAGATCATGTCATGACACTTGTTCAGAGATGAGCTTTTCTAAGTTCTTAAAAACTGATCTATTTAGTTGGATTTCTTAGAAATGTAATGTATCTCAAGAAGTGCAAGCTAAGGTCTGTGACCCAAATTTGGAGTCATTTGAGCCAGTAGTTTTGGGGAGAGGAACCCTGGGAAATCCTAACTCTTTAAAAAAAATTACCAGCACCAGAGGTCAAATTATTGATGTGATGGGGGTCAAAATAGTCTCAATCTATAGTGTTTTACCCAGGATAGCACATAGCCATCCACTTTCTAAATGGGGAACCCAAATACAAAACAGTACTTAAGGAAATGTATTGGAGAATATGAGTAGTGGGGGTGTTAGGCATATGAAGAGATGGATTGATGTGGATGGATGTTAGCAGAGGAAAGAGGTTGGGTTTTCAAGGGAGAGACAGGTGTACAGCACCCCTCTGGCCCCACTCTCCCCCCCCCCCCCACCGGGCTTGGCCACGGCACCCAACTTCCTGAACCCTTCAGCTATATCATTGCACCCCTACTATCCTGTACTCCACAGCTCTGCTAGTGCATCTCTACCTTTTGCATCTGCTAGGTTGACCAGTGTACCTCAACCATTTCTGCCCCCTGGCTGTAGTAGTGCACCACCAGCTGTGCCCATGCACCACAACTCGGTCTGCCATCCCTCACTCAGCCAGTGCATAATAACCTTCTGGCATCTCACTGATCCTGCACCTGACTTTCTCTGCGCTCGATAGCTTTGCCTGAGGAAAATGGGAATATTTAAGTACATTTTCATAGATGCACAGAAAGCCAGGATTCAGGAGGAAAGTGATATTGGTTGCAGAAAGTGTGTTTTAGAGTGGAAGTGAAGGCAGTTGTGTAGGTGTGACACACACACACACATACGGAAAATAGGTGAGGTTGATAGTAATGAATAGTGATGTTAGATATCAATTAATTGAATAATCAGGTAACCGCATCAAAACTTGGTAGTTACATGATTATTCGATAGTCCCTGGGGGCAGGGCTGGCAACCAGTGCGCTCCCGGCTCCACTCCTAGGGAGCCCTCTGCCACCCTGTGCTGCCGCCTGTATCACCCGGCTTAAAAACTGGCTCCCGCCTACTGCCCTGTGCTGCTGCCTCTGAACCTAGGCCTGCCAAGGACAGAGGCTGTTCCGGGACAGCAGCCCCTGTCAGCTGGGAGTCCGAGTTCCCTGCGGACAGAGGCTGAGCTGGCATCCCACAGAGCCTTAGCTCTGCACCCACAAATGTGCATCTTGCACATTTCAGGACTCCCCACTGTTAACCTAAGTAGAGATTCCCCAAACACTTTAATTAGAGCACACTGATTTAGAGAAAAGAATGAAAAGTTTAGTAACTAGAGAGAGATTTTAATCGATGAATAGTAAAGGAATAAAAGTCAGAATTCGTTACAAAAGAAATAAAAGGTAAACACCCAGGCTATTTTCTAAACTGCACCAAGCTAAATGAGATTTGAAAGCAAAAAGATTTCTCATACCCAAAACTTTCAGCAGTCCATACTAACTGGAAAGCCCTTGAGTTAGAACCACTCCTCCAGTTCAGTGACAGTTCTTTGTCTTTCAGTCTTGCTGCTATGAGTAGAGATGGAGAAGTAATACGTAGGTCACTGTCTCTTATTTTATACCCTCATCTTCTCTCAGAGGAATACCCCATGAAACCCTACAAGTGGGACAGTCCTCCGAATGACCAGAATGAAGCCGGCAGGGTGGGGGTTGTCTCATTGATAACAGTTGTCACTGAGGGTCCAGACGCAGATGCTCAGAGGCAGCCTGAGGACCCAGACAGGTGGGATGTGTAGGGGGGGAGGGACAAAGTTCTGCCATTCATGAGCTCATAGCTCAGAAAAGCAAAAACAGAGGCTAATTGAGTGAAGCATTGCTCCTGAGTGATACTTGAGCCTGCCACTTCTAGGTGTGCTTGGACCTTCTCTGCTTCCTAGTCTGCAGCTAAAATCTACCTCAGAATAACACCGCTGGTTATCCAAAAATTCAGTGTTGCCCATCTCCATTCAGATAAATGGGAGCATATCATACTTAAAACATGTACTACACTTATACCTCTGTACTCTAGGTGTTCCTAATTTGGGAACACCCATGGTGGAGAGGAGGGTGCGCACTGCTGTTCCATCTCCTCCCCAACTGGGGAATCGGCAGTGTGCAGAGCTGTTTCCCTGAGGCTTTTCCCCGCCATTCCCATAGTGGTGGGGGTGGTGCCCGGGAGCAACGGGGAGTGTAGAGCCATGTGCCCCCCTGGAAGTGGGGTGGCAGGAAAGCCCCCCACATCCAGATCCTGCAGTGTGCTCCCTAGCCTGGCAAAATCTTTAATTCAGCATACCCTGTTTTCCAGGATTGCTAGAATAAAGAGCTTCAAGTGTAATCACCATCTACAGGTTTGACTTTTAAGGGCGAATTAGACTTCTGAAAACTCAGCTTTTTTTTCATTTTAAAACCCAGCTGAAAATAATTTCCTGCTACTTATCTGTGAAGTACAAAGTTTTATTAGAGGGTTTCCATTACAAAGAATTTGCAGCATAGCAAATATGCATGTAATTCAGGAAATTTAGCTCTGTTTTCTGATGGGCGTTGTACTGTAATCAGCTGTTTAAGAGAAATACTGTATTCTGCACTTGGCAGATGACAAGCTTTTGTGTTTAATCTTATCATTAATTTTATCATTAATCTTCTTTAATGATAATTTATAAATAATACATTATCAGGGAAAATGACAAGTATCTTATGCCCCAAATTTAGGTTTATTTAACAAAAATAAATGTTCAAGTGACAATTTTTACATATTTGCCCCTGCATTTTTTGAGATTTATACAATATAGCATTGTTATGCTTGTACATGAGAATTCAAAGTAAATGTTTTGAACTTGAGGTGAAATACAAGTTGTGAAGAGTAGACTGTTTTTAAACTTATTAATTATTTAAAGAGTTAGTAATAAAGATGACTTTTTTTTTTTTTTTTTTTACCAGACTCATGTTTTCAGTTATTAAAATTTTCTTGGAATTGGTGAAATATAAGCTGCAAATATTCAGACCAAGACACTTTTATTTTTAAATTAAATCTTGCCCAGATCAATTCATAGTAGCTAATATTAGATATTGATGACTAAAATGAATTTCATTCTTTGTTTTTTTTTAATACAGTGGATCAATGCACAGAGAAAGACGCAAGTTTTTACGGTCTGCACTGAAAGAGCTAGCTACTGTCCTGTCTGATCAGCCAGGCTTGTTAGGTCCCAAGGTAATTGCAGTAGTTACTTTTGATGGGTATGTAGCCTCTTACATTTTCTTTCTACCATCTTATAATCTAATTTTTAATGTGTCTTGGAAAAATGCTATTTTAAAAGGGTAAGAGCTATGCGTTCAAGTTGCTATATTTAGGAACAAATTGTCTATTGCTGTGCACAAAATAATTGCTATGTTTTTCTTTTCTAGGCACTTTTTGTATTTATGGCATTATCCTTTGCTCGTGATGAAATTATTTGGCTTCTTCGCCATGCAGATAACATGCCTAAGAAGAGCGCAGATGATTTCATAGATAAGTAGGTTAACAATATTTAGTGTGGTACTTTAAATTTTTATGCAGAATTAACAGGGAATATATATTTGAAAGTAAGACTTCCTGTACAGGAATCGTTAGTATATTCATGATTTAGGCCTGTTCAGAAAAGTGGAAAAATTCAACTTTTAATTTAAAACCTAAACCTGACATTTTCAGCCAAAAACTGACGCTTTTTAATGACAACTTAAAACTTTGTACAGTAAGTTGAACTTTTAATGCAAAAATTCATTCAAAACCTTACCTGATGTTCGAAACAGTTGAGATAGGAAAAACTTGACTATTCTTAGCTTGTGTAAACCAGCTGCTCATACTTTTCCTTGAATCACTATAACAGAAAATTATATAGATATAAATTAGTTTTAAGCTTACCTTGAATTGTAAAACTAATGAATACCCCAATCCTAGGGAGAAGTTCAAGTGATTAATGTTAAATCAGATAGCTCTGATGTTCTTGTACAAAATGTCATACATAAACAAGCAAGGTGGGAGCAAGACACTGGATAAAGAAATGATTCTGATGGACTTGGGGGGAAGAGCTCCAGCTCTCTATTAGTCAATCCAGGGCATTTCTCAGTCTTCAAGTGGACTAGCTACACTGGGAATCTCTTCTTCCATGAGAATGAATACTGAATGAAAAGTTTTTTGAAGGTCTGTTCTTAGTAGGGCAAGCTAACCATGAATCTCTTCACAACAGTGAAGATTGAGCTTTCTGTGCTCTACATCTGAAGTAGGAAACCCTGTCATTCGAACAGTGATCTATTCTCCATCCACTGGAGAGATTCAGCTGATCTATCACATTCACTTGATTCCACAGGTTTTGAGAGAGAGAAAATGAGACAAGATTTATCCTAACAACACCATGGTAGCACCCATTATCTGTTAACCCATTTTTCCTCCAGCAAATTTTATATGCTGAGTCCATGGAATACTAGAAAAATTACATGTAGAGGCCTGATTTATGTTAAAAAAAAAAAAAAAGCTGTAACATATCTCTTCAATGCTAATACCAAGAAACATAGCTACCTGAAACTTATCACCTTACCTAGGAAAAATTACCCTGGTGGGTGGAAGCTTAATCCTGTGCAATCTATGTAAACTACGTGGTCCTTAGCCTTCAGTGTTTGAGGAGAGTCCATTGTGTGTCTAGCCCTTCACTGTCTAGGTCTGAGGGTGATGTAGAACCTGACATAAAGTCCTTGCTGGGTAATTCTTGTATGGAGATGAAATACAACGTTGCATGGACTTATGCTCCTTTTCTCAAATCTTTGGTGTCCGTCTACTTGTTTTTAGGGGAGTTTTCTAATGATCCCTTAAAAATATGATTGTTGGATAATCCCTAGCTTTATTTGCATGCTGGACAGTAGTTCTCTTAAAATCAAACAAATTTACCATAAACATACTTTGTGTTTATTTTACATGTGCCATAACCTAGATTTGTCTAGTTAAAATTCTAGACTAGGACCTTAAAATTCTAGTTATTTCGCCATCTGGCTTTTGCAAGTCAGTTTTTGTTCTGTTCAGGAGCTCCAAGTGTGAGGAGAGGCCTTTACGTCCTAGCAGAATGACCTTCTTATGTATTAAAAAGGTATACTAAGCACCCATACATCTTCCACCCTTTTGGGTAGAATAGAAAATCTCCGTGGATTAATTCTACCAAGTAACTGCTTGGCATTCAGTTCACAGCTTCATTTGAAATTAAGTGGATGTTCAACACGTTAACAGATACGGTTTTCGGATAATATTGGGAGCCAACTCCATCGTTTGGGACTGTGAAAAATCTACACCCTTGAGTGCTGGAGAAGATGATCTAACCTTCCAGGGTAGACAGTGCTAGGCTGACAGAAAATTTTTTCCACTGACTTACCTACTGCTTATTGGGGAGGTGAATTAATTATGCATATGGTTGAACCGTCCCTGCTCCTCCTCCTCCCCCCCCCCCGCTATAGTGGGTCTCTACACTGCAGTGCTACAGTGGTGCATCAGCAGTTATAGCATTTGTAGTGTAGAGATGCCCTAAGATAGTGCTGCTTCCTGGTTCTTTGTATAATATCATCCGTTGTGGGTACTGCTTGGGAGCCTGTTTCCAGACTAGCACCCAGCAAATAAGGAAACATTGATCGCAAAGAGATTTGTTTTCATAGGGAGGATTTTTAACATGGAGTTCTTACCTTTGTAATTATTTGTCGTATTCCACAAATTAATCAATTTGATTAGTAGATACTACAGAAATTTCAAATGGGATGCTAATGGTAGAGGAGAGCGTCTCTGGAGTTAGAGCTAAAAGCATTCCTTTGGGGCCAGAGTTTCATGGTTTTACCCTTTTGTCCTATTGGTGGCTCCTTTCAGAAACTCGAATCTACCAGGTGAAATGAATATTGTTCTTTGTTCTCCCTTCTCACTGAAAGCCTCCACTAAAATTAAGAATATTTTTAAAAGCTTAAAGCTAATAAATCATTCTAAATTCTTTGCAAACCAGTGTTTCACACTAGTGGAAAGGGCTCTTTCAATAAGGGTAGGTTTCCGTATTTATAAACTTTTCCCTTTTTTGCTTCCCAAGGCACATAGCTGAACTGATCTTCTATATGGAAGAGCTCAGAGCTCATGTGCGAAAATATGGACCAGTGATGCAGAGGTATTATGTGCAGTATCTCTCAGGTTTTGATGCTGTGGTCTTAAATGAACTTGTGCAGGTGAGAGGCCATTTGTTCATTGTTTTTTGTAATCGTGCAGGTTTGCAAAAGAGCTTGTTTAGCATTGTCTCTGATGTGGTATCTAGAAATGCATCTCATTTGGTTAGAACTTGGCTGCATTTGTGATGCTGAAATAATACATACGGTAAAATAAAATGAAACAAATTAGCTCATGGTTCAGCTTTGTGCTATAAAGATTGAACTTTGCTTAGCTTGTTAATGTTAAAAAAAAAAACCCTTCTAAAATTACCTGTTGTATTAACTGCAAAAAATCTCTATATTCAGCTAAAGGTACAAACTGAACTAGGTTAAGACTTCTGCTTCTTCTTTCACCAGCTCACTGGCAAGAACTCCTATAGTTTCAGAGTTGTAAAACTGTGGAACCACTTCACCAGTCCATGGCCTATTCCTGCTTCACTCAGTGTGAAAAAAGAACTGTTAGTGTCTAGATTATGTAGATGCTTTAGGTTTTTCAGCTGTATTTTTGGCATCTCTCAACAGTTCCCTTGACTATTCTCCTCAAGAGTAATATTCTTTTGTGCCTTATTGCTTCTGATCTCACTTCAAAATGTTTGATTGTATTTGTCCACATAGAGTTATAAAGCTTGATGCTTCTAGTGACACTCAGATGCTTCTGATTAGATTTTGAAAGTATTTTTTTCCTTTGTGATATTTCTTGTTTATAAGATCTCTGGGAAGCACCACAGTGCCCTCAATTGCTGCCCTGAGTGTAGTTATGAGGTATAGTTTATCAACATAATGGAAATCCCTTGACCCTGTGCTACTTCACAAACATGCTGAATAGGAGGGCGAGATGGATGGTACTCCCTGGCCCCTTTATAAGCCTGCTGTTGGGATAGATGACCCTGTTGTTCAACATTAACTTCAGGATTGACTCCAGAAATGTGCCATCCATCCGTCAATAGGTAGCATAACCACGTCAGAAACATTTCATGATCATCAGTATCAAAGACAGCTAACAGATCTAATAAAATCTCTGTGACCTCTTAGTTCTTGTCCTTTATCAGCAAGAAGCTAACAAATTATGCTGGTAGAATCTCTCTCTCCTACCACTAGATTGGACAATATCAGGAAAATCTGAGCACTGTAGATATTGTCAAAACTTGCTTTACCACAAATCTTCTCTATTTCACTTCCCCAGACGAGATGAGATGGTAATAATTAGTAAGACGTCTGTGTGGGTGATTATTTGTTTTTTGGAATGAGGGTTGGGGCACAGTTTTTGAGCACGCCCTACTGTATTATCTTGAGGGTCATTTATAGCAGAGGGAAAGGGCTTCACACTTGTGATAAACATGGAAGCACGCTATGGGGTGGCAAGCTGTGGCAGCGTGTCAGGGACCCCCCCGATCCTGCACCCCTGTAGCAGCAAGAACAGACTCCGCCAGCCAGTAGAATAGAGAGGGTTTATTGCTTCTCCTGGATACAGCACAGCATAGAGGTGATGTGGTTACAGGAGTCACGGCCAGGATGCTTCAGACCCCTTGGGTTAGGGGGTCCATCACCCTCAGCACTCAGCTTAGTCTGTTCCCTTCATGTTTCCCAGCCAGAAACTGCCTCACTCCCAGACCCTGCCTCCCAGCCATGTGTTCGTCTCCGCCTCCCTTCCTTTGTCTCTTCCCCTGGGAAGAGCTTTGCTAACTGCTCAGGTTGGGACTAGGTGTCTGGGGCAATACACATGTGGGTGAGTCAGTGGGAATCTCACATCACAGCGCAAGGGAGCCCTGGGTTACAGAGCAGACAGCACCCCCACTATGTCACACAAGCACATGCAGAGGGATTCAGCTCTTATGTCACTTGGTTTGTCTAAGAAGCCCTTGTCATAAAACTGTCTTCTGAAAGGACCCTGTATGCTCTTTGGACTCTAAACAAATCCGATATTGTAAAATATGGCTCCAGCTCAACTAGAAAGAAATCCTGGGCCAGGATTTCCAGCAACAGCAAAACTCCCATTAACTTCAGTGGATTCTGAGTGTCCTATCAGTGTTGTATTTGAGAGAGCAAGGAAAGACATTTTGTCTTCTGTGTTGGGGAAATTTTAGGTGTGGAACTACAAATGTCTTGAGAGAAATTTCTGACAGCAAAGGAGCGAACGGCAAACAAACTCCACTGATTTCTGCCCATCACAGGGTTGCTTAGAGCAACCTACAGTATATGGAACTCTTTACAATACCTCTGCCTACTAAGTTGCTCTTTGTTTTACATGAGAGACAACACCAGTACTGTACAGATGGACACTGATGTCCATAAATACCTTTCCTAATTCACAGGCAAGGACTTTTACCTACATTTTGCATGGTTCCATTTAGGGATGTTAAGTAGTGGTTAATAAGCTAATTGAGTAGTTGATGGAATTTCCATTGACTACTTGATTAATCGATAAAGGGGTTAGCTCCTGGGGGCGGCACGAGCTGGGACTGACACGAGCTCCGGGACAGCTGCAGCTCGGCCTTTTAAATGTAGTTAAGAGCCCTGTGAGGTGGCTCTGGTTCTCATCCCTACTGGATGTGATAGTGCTCAGTGCCTGTTAGGTTGAAGTTTCTCCATATTTGATATCATAGAGCCTGGGCACATCATAAGCCAAGTAAAATATCTGTCTTCACTGGCTCATGAAAGGATACAAACAAAGAGCCTCAGTGCTTTGATGCAGGTTCCTCAAGTTCTCCCATCTGCTCCAAAGGAGTTTGTTGAAGTATATGTGACTGGAGATGAGGTTCTTCACTGGCGTCATATCTCCTGCCTGTAAGACACCTTTGTCTGCTTGGGACAGGCCACTAGGACATGGAATGCAGAGGTACCACAAGAAAAATCTGTTTATTTTATCAGAGTAGCAATACCTAAAATACCAGTGGCCATGGCTGCACAGCATGGATGGTCAAAATCTCAGATCAAGGAAGCTGATGATTAGGAGATTTGTTTGTCAGTGGGACAAGAAAATGCGCACACAGATGCATCTGTGTATGTATATTTGGAAAGTGACTTTCACTCATCATTGATGGGGCATGGGTTGGCAATACAACAGAAGTCAGAATCAGGCATCACTAGGTGATTCAAAAAGAGACAGGGTCCTGATTTTCCAGATAGATAGTACTAAGTATGCTAATACTGAGCAAATTATACAGGTTGGACCTCCCTGGTCCAGCACCCTCAGGACCTGACTGGTCCCAAATGAGGGAGTTTGCTGGACCAGGGAAGGTCAATTCCACTCCTCTGCTGATGGACTCTAGGCCAGTGGTCCCCAACCTTTCCGGGCGGCAGGGGCAGGGCTGCGCCGCACGCCCGGGGGCCGGGACACCCCCAGAGCCGGGGTCACTCACGCGCTGCGGGGCTGGGGCCGTCCATGCGCCACGCACCAGGGCCGGGGGCTGGCCCAGATCATTCAGCGGGCGCACATAAATACCCTGGCGGGCGCCATGGCACCCGTGGATACTGTGTTGGGGACCACTGCTCTAGGCTCTCCAGGGTCCATCAGCAGAGGGCTCCCCTGCCCCTCACCATAGGACTACTGGCTCCCCAGCTGCCGGGGCCGGCGAGGCTGCTGCTGCCACTACAGCCCTGGGACTTCTGGGGCTGCCAGGGCGGCTGCTGTCCCTGAAGCCCTGAGACTGCTGGAGCAACTGGGACTACTGCAATCCCAGAACTGCACTGCTCTGGGGCTCCACAGCCCTAGGGCTGCTGCTGCCCCTCAACTCTGGGACTGCTGGGGACACCGGGACTCTGCTGCCCTGGGGGCTATCCAGGCTGCTGAGCTCCTAGGGCTTTCTGGTCCAGCAACATCCGTGGTCCTGCTGGACCACGGATGTTGCTGGATGAGAGAGGTTCAACTCGTTTTTCCAAAGCAATAAGCAAAGCAGACAAGTAAAGTAACTTGCAGGACTGGAATAGGTAACATGAGAATTATTTTGTTTCCAATGAAGTTGGAAATTAGTATGATTAATACAATATTAGTCAAATCATTTTCTTCACCTAGAATATGACAAAGGTATGGAATAGAAATCTATAGTGTATTTGGATTTTACTCTTGTGTGACCACTAGATGGAGCTCACATTTTGCTAATCTGTACTTCAGTCCATATGAGTCCATCTGGTATTTGGATTTGGTGAATATTGTAGATTTAAAATAATTAGGTTGAGTGTATAGTCTTGTAATTATTGAATTTGATAGTGAAAATAAACCTTCACAGTTGTTGTTTACATTTTTAAATTTGTTTATATTGTGTTGTTTAAAACTAAGTGAATATTTGACATTACTGATTTAGAATGATTAATTGCTTCTGGTGTTTAATCTTTTTCTTACTTATGTTTTGCACCTGTCATCAGATCATCCTTATCTATTATCTAGAAAAGATAAATTATAGTTATTTTTATTTCTTCACATCAACATGCTCTGGAGTAATGGTGTAAATTACATTTTTTTCTGAATTTGGCATCTATGACCCCTGAGAGGAGATTTCCTGGACACAGTAAATGACTTTTGAGTATTTGTACAAATGTACATTAAGAGTAAACCACGAATGCCAAACTGAAGTGAGGGAATGAAAATAATAGCCTGTAGAGGCCTGGGGCTAACTACATTTAGTCCTTGCCCAGTACCAAAAACCACAGTGATAGAATGAGGTGCTTAAATGGTGAGATCCAGTATCTTTTGAAACTCTAGGACCTTGGTTGAAAACCCAAGAATATTGATCATAATCAGAATTATTTAAAATTTCAATTTTGCTTGTCTTCCATTGCAGTATGATCTTAGTGTTTACAAGAACTGCTGTCTCTGTTAACCAATACTTTATATGTTTTCTGAAAACTTTGTATCTCCTCTTTCAAATGGCATAAACTATTGGTTTTCAACTTTTTTCAGATTGAAAACCACTCATATAAATCATATCTGTTTTATGAACAATTAGATGTTGAAATCATAGTTGAAGTGGAGTTAAGTGGGAATCAAGGTGGTCAACTAGTGTTTAAAAGTCTGACTTACAACTTACCTGGTCCCACTTGTATTCAGAGAAGACAGGTGTCCATCTAGATTAACAGAATACTAAGAACAGAAAAATGTGTAGTGACTATTGCATGAATGACTAGACTGCAGAGTGTCTGGCCTTTACCTAGGTGGCTCACAATAACAGTGCATTTTTCAAACATAGCTTAAACCCATTTGCAGCTACAATAGGGACTGTGATTTTTTTTTTTTCCATCACTGGCGAAGGACAGTTTGGAAAAGTTCACTGCTTCCAGCACTACTTGCACTAGTCTCCTAAGATATTTTGCTTTCTGGTTCTTTAAAGTTATCTTTTTTTTAAAAGTTTTTTTTAAAGTCTCACTGTCTGGTGTGTATTTATGAAATTTGTGGATTTGATTATCCTTGCTGTTGTTTCTGTGAAGCCACTGATGTGTTTCTATTGTTGTAGAATCTTTCAGTGTGCCCTGAAGATGAATCAATCATCATGTCCTCCTTTGTAAACACTATGACTTCTCTGAGTGTGAAACAAGGTAAGTCTGTTCTGATAGAGCGCTCAAGCAAAGGTCAACTGAAGCTGAGTCTCCATTACCTTGATGCTCAGGCTTTCTAGTGTTTTAGGATCAGTTGTAGCAAGTAACTGGGGCAAACTCAAGATATTTTTATCTTAATCCCATTTTGTATGGTGGCTGCGTCTTTCCATTCTGCTTCCCCCTTCATCCTGTTTGTTTTCTGTTGTCCTGCATAATCCCATCTCTTTGATACATTGGAGCACATTCAGCAGTGTGAAATTTACTGTAAAGGATTCTGATCTTTAATTTTCAAAACTCAGTATTCAAGTAAATTTCACCTTGCCGTTGCTGGCGCATAGCTGAAATGGGAAAGAATGGAATCTTAAACAGAAGTGAATATGGATGTAAAGGGTTAACCAGTTACTCAGCGAGCACATGCCTTAACCAGGATAGGCAGGGGGCACTCTAGCTGGGCGAGAGCAGCCCTTGTGCAGTATTTTACATCCCTAGAAGTGAAACCTTTATATCACGCAAAATGCCTTTTATTGCTGTTACATATACGTTATATCATGGTATTCCACTGATTTCAATGAACAGAATCTGGAATGCTGCAACACATCAAAGTGCTTAAATGCAAGAAGAAAAAATGGTGGGATAATAGCACTCTGGAAGCATTAAAGATTATTGTCCTCTCTGTGTAAAATGCACAGTGGGCAGTATGTATGTCATCTTTATTATCTAGTGGGCATGTTAGGGTAATGTCATGTTGTGGTATGTCAGATTCGAGTACAGTGAATAATACTTCTGGTAGGCATGTTGTTTACCTAAAGGATTCATTCAGTGCAATCTTCAGTTACCATTGTCGGTGCACATCATCTAGGGTTACAGTATATTGTATTACTGCTTTTCTTCCATTGATGGGACCAGAGTCCATTTCCGGAGAGAGGCAACCTGACCTCTTAGGCTATGAGGAAGAGGGCTGCAAAGCAGTTATGTTGGCCTTATCATATTTACCCAGCTTAGGATAAACACACAAGCTTTTGTAGCTGCAGCTTGAGAAAACTTTTGTGTTTATTCTTGTTGTATTTCCACTTTTTCATTTAGAGTGAGTGTTATTAACTTCTAGAGAAGAATGCTTTATTCACTCAAAGGCAGTTTTCTTCCCATGATTATATATGCTGGATTGGAATCATTTTTAAAAAAATTATGAGAACAAATCTGAACTTAATCTCCTAAAGAAAGTGATCATTAAGAGCATTGATATTAAAATTGTCCTTCAAAAATGAGTGCATTTTTTGTGTTCATATTTACTTTTTAAAGATTTTATTTTATACTTTATATTTTTTCTCTCATGCAGTTGAAGATGGGGAGGTGTTTGACTTCAGAGGAATGAGATTAGATTGGTTTAGATTGCAGGTAAGTGTTAAATATAAGTAACTTTGCATGTAGCGTGCAAGGAGCATTTGTGGCTTCAAATTACCTATTATTGCCTGTTTGACTGAAAGGAGGACACCAAGATAGAGTGCTACCAAAATAAAATTTAAGTAGATCTTCCGTGTTCTATTTTGTTTTCATTCTTTTTATATTTTCTGTGTATGCCCCTGTAAAAACCTAATAGAGTTAACATGGTTTCAAACTCAAGTATTAAGAACCCAATACCATACACTGAAACCCTAACTCACCATGCAGTAAACTGGTATCTGATTCAACCAAACAGATTTATAGACTTTTTTTACACTGCAGTGCAACATATTGCTATCTAATAAAACTGTTACTGTGCATTGGACTCATGTTTAGATATGATCACCTTAAATTGACTTTATACAATGGTATAGATTGTAAAATCAATTTTTTCAAGATTGGATAGACAAATGTTATTTTATCATTATTTTGTCCTATAACTCTGTAGAATACAGAGTGCTTTGCAAATGGAGTAAGCCACTTGCAGTCAAGAAATGTCTACTCTAGCTTTGAATTTATTATAGATCAGAGAGAAAATTGAGGGGGTTTTAACTAAGAATTAAAAAATAAAAGTTCAAGCCTCTAAATACTTCAGTCACAGTGTAGTCTGGCCAGTTATATTGACAAGGTGCCAGTGTAAACAACTATATTATAGTCCATCAGATTGGTCAGCAGATACTAGATATGCCATTTATAATATTGTCTTAGTGGCTTTCACATTAGTAAAATGTAAGGGAAGCTTAACATGTGGTTTTGCCTGACAAGTGACTATAAATATGTCGTCATGTTCTGTGTTTGTTTCCATGGTTCCTTAATTTAGAAACGCCCAAACTATTTTTCCTATAAACGTCAGCATGGGAAACTCAACCCTTGATCTGAGAGTTGCATTCTTTCGGTCTCTTGCATTCTTGTCAGTAATACAGATACTTAGCTTGAAGTTCTGATCTTGATTTACACTTGCACAGCTTTTCTCTTAAATGAATCTGCCTAAATGCAAGTAATGTCAGAAGTTAACCCTACCATTAGAACTTAGTTAACATATTTGGTGCATGAACCAAAATACAATATAGCTCTCTAAAATAATTAAAACTTACATTTGTTTTTGGGGTAAGTAAAAGCAATTCTGAATACACAAGGGGAAATAAATCTGTTGAGTGACTGATATATGACATAGTCCCTCGCCAATATACAGCACTACTTTTAACTGTCTTTTATCACACCCCTAATTGTAGTAACCTCCAAAGCACTTTTACAAATGTAAACTGAAATGCAGGCTTTGCACAGGCAGAATTTTCCTTCCCCTGAAATATGGCATCTGTTTAAGCCTCACATTGTAACTCCACAGAACCATTTAAACAACACAGCAAAAAATACTGTGTATCGTAGAAATGTTAGACTATTAGATAGTTTTAATGGAATTTGGCATAGACATGGGTTTTTAACAAAATCAATGTAGACTTTCAAATATTAAGAAGAATATTGCTAACCCCCCTTGTTAAGGATTTTATTGCTAACACTGCTCTCAAGAGCATTTTTTGAGCAAAATTGCAGATTGTCAAGTGGCAGGCCAGTCATCTTTCTGAGAGAGTATTTTAAAGATAGCATAAAAAGCCTGGTTTTCCTCAGCTGTGCAAAGAGGCTGTAAAGACAAGATTGGAAAAACAGTCTCCCTTTTCATGGAACTGTTCTTCTTTATCACAAATAAAACACAAGCTCAAAGACATTTTTGGGTTTGGACTCAGGATATTTTTTGGTTGCAGATGTAATATGATTGAAATTCTTAAATTACTTACTCCCTCCGCAAGTAACATCGGTAACAGTAGTAGAATAACACATTCTTATTGGTAATTGCATTTGGCTGCAGCACACTATTTACTTTAAAAAGAACTAATGTCTCTTAATTAGTAGCCTTAATAAATAGAAACTTTTATAAAAACCCTTCTCTACCCAATCAGTAAAAAATCCAAATCTGAGATGTTAGGTTGTCAAATGAACTATCTTTTACCCTGTAGTACATTTAAATGGAAAGGTCCCATTTATTTTTAAAAATTCATGGGCGCTAATATAAGTTGTAATAACTTCTCAGAGGATTAGCAGTATTAGTCTTTAACTGAGAAAACTTAAATAGTTCTTCAACATCTTAAAGACTAACAAAAATGTAGATAGTATGATACAGATGCAAAACTATTTGTTGTTTTGTAATAACTTGACAGCCATTGATTGACAAATAGTTATTGCATTGTGCCCTTTTCTGTAAATGTATGAATTCCAAAGACTCATGCTATAAATCCTGCTGTGTAACACACCTTTTGCCAATATGAAAAAAGAGAATTATATTTTTTCCCTATGAAAGGTAAAATGAAAGCCAGTAATTAAAAAAAGTTAGTTTACTACACATGCTCCTGAATTTCCTTTTGAATTTTTATTTAATCATTTTTGTACATTTTATTATGTGTGTCTTCTGTTGCTGTGTGAAAATACACATAAGCATGACTTACGATGCTTCATAAAAACTAAGCAAACTGAAAAATAAAGGAAGTTAGTGTTTCTTTCATCTTAGTTATAGTAATTTTATGTACTTTATAACCATAGCAAAACAATACAATTTAAGACTACATTTATGGACTTAAAATGGAAAGCAGAAAAGAGTGATTAAAGAGATTCTGTTGGGTATAGTCACCCAGATATGTTATGGCTTTAGGAAAAATGTGCATCTTGAATTTTGCTTAAAATATCTGTTGGGATGTTGGCCCCACTGAACTCCTGGAACCAAAGCCTGTTGAAGAAAGAAACCAACTTTTTGTTTCCTCTTTTGCAGGTGAATATTTTCTTCGTTCAGTTTACTCAGCTAGTTTGGTTCTTTGACTTGATTGTTCATAGTTAACATATTGGGAATTAGTTAAACAAGCAAGAAAGCTTGTTTTTCTTCCATTAGAATAAAAACTAGTTGACATGGTGAAATTTACTAGTTGTGAAATTTTGAAATACCTGACCAGAAACAAACAGTTGAATTCATTAATTACACATTATGCTTTCATATATCACTTTTCAATGTAAAACAGTTTTTGATAATTGTATTTGAATTTCCATTCAAATAGTTTGACACATCACAAATGAAATATTAATTTAGTAAATAAAAGCATCATTTACCATTTTCTAAAAAGATTAACATAAAGAATGAAGAATCTGAATACATGTAAATTAAACTATATATTTACACTGTGTGCACTTTTATATAAGTATCTTCCTGGTTAGCAAAAAGAGTAAACAAATGTTGTATAAAGGCTATATTTAGTTACATGCCAGCATGTTGTAATGGTTACCATATAATAAGAATCAACTTTTCTTCAGGTAAGTAAGTTACATAGAAAATAAACATAATTAAAATAGGTAATTTTAAATAATTATTAAAATCAGTGATTTAAATTCCTTTGATTTACATCGGTGCATCCTAATTCTGTTTGGGGAGCCACATCCCTAATTAGTGTGCATTGTGCACATCCCTCTCTGCCAGGATTTGCAAATTGGGGGGGACATGGCTGAAATGTGTACCTACATAAAACAATGGATGCATGTCACCTTTGATCCAGAAGAGACTCCTACATCCAGAGACCAGAGTCCTCTTTCAGACAGTACTACTTCAAATAGACTCCACACTGCAGGGTTCATCAGCAACAGGAAAACGCAGCCAAAGCTTAATCCAAGTGTAAACTGGACACACTGATGTAGGCCATCTTGTCCATCAGCCCCTGTCATTACACCAGAGCCATTATCCTTACCAGCATCAGGGCCAACTAACATGACACGAGCCTCAATACTGATGACCATGGCACCAACAATTTAATTGGAGCACTGGCACCCCAAGATAAAGGTGAAACCAGTACGCGCAAATGTGGCAGCAAACAGTGTGGGCAATACCTCCTAAAAGAGAGACGGACTCATCTCTGGAGGTGTGCTAAGTACTGTACCAAGAGGGGAATGATGCTGGGCAGTCTGAATGGCCCTTGCAAAGACCACCATGTTGATTACAGACCCACATAATCTCTCATGGATGCTTCTGAATCCGTTCTAGGGAATTTTATGCCACAGGGCTGATGCACAGCACCAGAAACAGGCCTAGAATGTAACCACATGGCAACACTATAAGAGTGCTGCTCTTTGTCATCATGATACTCCTCTTTTACCCTACAAAAGTGACCCTAGAGCTGGTATTGGAGATTCTTCTCACAAGACACCAACCCAACGGTTGTTCGAATGGCGATGGGCCATCCATCCACAACTGGGCCAGTATTCATTTGAATAAGCCACATTAGCTATCTTGGTGACCATCTTCCCAAGTGTCCTATAGCAGATCTCTCTCCTGTAGATTCTGAAGAGGAGGAGATCAGGGTCAGCGGTTGCATTGCAACCTAAACTGCTGACACCAGAGCCATACTTTGGCACCTTTGGGAGCTGAGTGTAGCAGAATAACAGCAGCACTTCCTGTCTCTACCAAAGGAATCATTCTTATCACTCGCTGAAACAGTTAAACCAACCCTTGCTTTGTTGGTTGACTATTTTAGTGCTTTTTATGATCTCTTATTCTGCATCACAGGGACTATAAACATTGAAATAGTCATACAGGAGAAATCCTATAAACTCCTATAAATATGCTGACCATACCCCCCTCCCACTCCATAGGATGGTTCACTCTCCCCATCAATGAAAGCATACTGGAGCCAGTCACGTGCCTCTGGCAAACATCAGCCACTGTTTAACCCATATTCGAACAGGTGTTGAAGTTATCTGGTGCTCCTGAAAACTAAGTAGTCTTACTCCAACCCAAACCTGGGCAGTTTGGTACTTGCAGCATCATCATAAGAAGTCAAAATTTAGCAAAAAGCCTGCCCTGTGGACAAGGAATCCAAAAAGTTTAGACCTGTTTGAGTGTAAAAGTTAGTTACCTGCCTCACTGCAACTCTGAATGGCAAACTATCAGAACGGTTTGCCAAATATAGCTGTCTTTGGGAGCCATTTTGCCCCATTCCATCAGGCTAGGTGTAATATCTTGATGCTGGATGTTGTCACCTCTCCCATTCACTTGTACACCCGTCCCACTACTCACCTCTTTCCAGTACCTCTTACCAATGCTTTGCAACCTTTTTTACAGCTCCTGTGCAGAGTAATACAGAAGGGGGTTGTACTCTTAGTAATTCCTTATTCCAAAGAAGAAAGGAAGTCTTCATTTTATCCTAAACCACGGGAGCCTGAACGGCTCTGTATGACTCCTCATATTCACGATAGTAATGTTTGCCTTCATCATTACACTCATATCTGTCCATACTTGGATGACTGCCTCATGAAGGGCAGGTCAAAGCAGGAGACAGCAATGAACCTTAAATGTGTGATGCTCTTCTACATCTGGCTGGACGTCTTCATAAGCTAGTAAAAATCCACTCACACAGTTGTAGAGGATAGAGTTTACAGGAGCCTGGATCTCTAGTTGATCAACTAGAGGTCAGGAAAAAAACAACATACCTGCCCATGGATAGGTTCCAGTCATTGCAAGCACTCATATTCCAATTCACAATGGAACGAGCTACCATCAGTGTCTTATGTCCACCAGGAATTTACTGTGAGATGGCTAATGCACGTGGGTTGTCATGCTCTAGCCCCCATCATGGACCAGTTGATCATGCAATAGTCTCACTCCTACCTCATTTCACTGGCTGTTTCCATGCACACACTGCTTCTGTACTTTTTAGCCCATACTCTGTTTGTTGTACAACTTGATACTATCTCACAATCTACATTCACCTCCCCCCCTCCCCCCAAAATATCCTGAAATCACTTGACTTGCTAAGGGAAGAGGGAAGGAAGGGGAAGGATATCATCTTGTTGCAAACGGTATCTCAGCAGTGGTTTTACAGAGCACTCTATTCTCTGCTTTGTCGTCATTCCTTTGGTCCAGAAACTTTTCCCCAGTGTTGCTGTCATACTGTGCTTTCAAACAGGAAATGATGGCAAGACCTTAATATGGACATTTTCTTGTAAAGGGTTGTGGGTTCTAAATATAAAAAAAAATAGGGTGGAGATGGAGACAGGGATTTACTCTAATCTTCGATATTTTTTAAAAAGCCTGGGTCATATATATAGTTGTACGTTTTAAATGACATTGGGCTGAAGAGTTTATTATAGCTGTAAGAGTCTTTAATATTAAACTACTGTCCTTATTCTGTTATGTCCTTACAGGCTTACACCAGTGTGTCTAAAGCTTCACTTAGCCTTGCAGACCACAGAGAGCTTGGAAAGATGATGAACACAATTATTTTCCACACAAAAATGGTAGATTCCTTGGTGGAGATGTTGGTGGAAACATCTGATCTTTCTATATTTTGGTATGTAATTAATCCGAGTCTAGAAGTTTGCTTTATAACGTTGGTTATTTTATTCCCCTTACATTTGCAGTTTTTAAACAGCATATCATCTAGGATGACACAGCAATGGGAGAGTGGATGATAGTTACTGGTTTTGTGTTTACAGTGACTTTGTCCAGCAGTGATTGTGTGTGTGTGTGTTATTGAAAATATATATAGCAGAGATACGCCTGATTCATTCACAGTATGTAATCCATGGTTATCCATCATTTGCTTGGCTGAACTGGAGTTGGCCCTTCAACATGGAAGTAGATAAGGCAATAACTTTGCTTTTTATTTACTTATTTACAGTATACAGTTCATGTATTATAAGGATCCTGGTTAATGAATACATTCAACTATATAAAACTCATTAATCAGTGTCAGCAAAAATAAAAACACTCTCCCACCTCAGAGTAAGCTGTTTAAAGAGAATCCTTTGTACAGAACAGTATTATGGAGGTTGGAAAAGGCTTTTAATCAGCTGCAGATTGTAAAATATATTTCACCCTATAGTAATTGAGCATTAGAACTTGCTTGGGAGCCAAATAGAAGACTGTAAACACTTTGCAATCCTGCCTTCACAGTGTCAACTTCAGAACACAATTTTACCCTTCAGGTCTACTGGGAGGAGGAGAACAAATCTGGTTTGTGGTGCACAAGAGTAGGGGAAAACAAGAAAGCTTTTAAGGCATGCTTTTTGTCCACTTTTTTGTAAAGAATAAATTGGATCAGGTGTCCAAAACTTGGACTTGAACTGGTGTTTCAAACTTATATATGACTTAGAAATGCTTTTATTAGCAGAGTGTTAATCCAAAAATACCTCTGTATCGGAGGCAGCAGCACAGGGTGGCACCCATGTGGACAGAGGTTGCTCCATGGCAGCCTCCCTTCCCTTCTGTGGGAGCCAATACACACGGGGAGCCAGCAGTCAATAGGATTAACCGATAAGCCCAGCCCTAGTTGCCTTTGCTACAATCGCACCTTAACTTGCTGTGTAAGTATACCCTGAGTGTATCACTATCAGACAGGTTTTCCAATCCTTTAATCATTGTCATGGCTCATGTCTGAATCTTCTCCAGTATTTCAACATTCTTCTAAATTGTGGACAGTGGAACTGGGCATAGTATTATCGTAGAACTTACAGTGCCAATTATGGAAGTAATATAACCTCTCTAGTTCAACCCAGTTTTACCCAGTTTATGTAGCTGAGGATCACAGTACACATTAGTCTTTCTGGCCTTAGGACTACACTGGGAGCTCTTGTTGCGCTGATTATCTACTATGATGCCCGTTATCAGAGGGGGTAGCAGTGTTAGTCTGAATCCGCATAAACAAAGGTAAGTCCTGTGGCACCTTATAGACTAACAGATTTATTGGAGCATAAGCTTTCGTGGGCAAAGATCCACTTCGTGCATCTGACAAAGTGAGTTTTTTCCCATGAAAGCTTATGCTCCAATAAATCTGTTAATCTATAAAGTGCCACAGGACTTTTCTATGATACCCATGTCTTTTTCAGAGTCACTGTTTCCCAAGGTAACATCCCCCCCTCCCCTCCCCCCCCAATCCTGTAAAAATGGCCTACATTCTTTTTCCTGGACATATAACCTTCCATTTGGCAATATTAAAATACATGTTGGTTTTTTTTGTACCCAGCATACTAAATGGCCCAGATTTCTCAGTATGTATGACATATAATTTTTATTATTTACCAGTCTCCAACCTTTATCATCTGCAAACTTCATCAGTTATGATTGCTATTTAATGATTTTCTCCATGATCAGGAAGATGGCACCGGGCCAAGAGCTTGAAACAGCCCTGCTTGTTGATTTGCCATTTAAAGTTACACTTTGAGATCTCCCTGTTAACCAGGTTTTATTCTGTTTAACATGTGATGTTGATTTTTTGTTTATCTGTTATTAATCTAAACGTTTTATCAAGTCAAATAATAGAAGTCTAAGTATATTATATCAACCCTATTTTATCAATCAAATCTATAATCTCTTAAATTTAGCTTGACAAATTTTGTTTTCCATAAACTCATGTTGATTGGCACTTGTGCATGCTTGCGTCTCCTAAATTAAAAAATCCTCCTCCTTTAATTATTTGAGACTTGTTAGCTCTCTGTTTTGGTTGTGCTGTCAATGCTTTAATCTAGTTAGCATGGGTAACAGTAGCAGTATAAATGCCATGTCATGTGTTGGAGACAGGCTAGCAACAAGAGTTAGGTACCCAAGGTCTGAAGGTTTTGGCTTCTAGAAGCCGAAACCACCATGTCTGCAATGCTGTTATCACCAGAGCTAGCCAGGTAGCACTTTTCTCTTGCAATATGGACATGACTATGGAATTCCCCATGTTGGATGCAACACTTTTTGAGGTCTAAAATTGTCATCAATAACTTAGAAATTTCCAGGACATTTTAGCCTGAGATGCATATTTCACTCATATTAAAGACCTCGATGATGCAGCTTTTATTCCTATACATTACACATAGGTACGTTAAGCATCCTATTCTGTTATTTTGCAGTTTGTAGCAGGCACCAACTATTACCTAATCTTGTGCTTCATTTGTTAGTGCAGAGTTATTCAAGATCATTTGCTTCCAAGTTATCAGTGACTCAAACAGGTTGTGCCATTTTTGACCATGATATTCCCCTCTCCTTTTGCCCACACGGACCTTCCTAAATAGCTTATAACAATTGGTTATTAATATTCCAGTCTTACAGATTTTTCCACCAGGTTTCATTAGTAGTAATTAGATTGCCTTCATGCTCATAGATGGAAAAGCTCCTCTAGTTTATTACCAAAACTCCTAGCAAAGAGGTTTAGAATTTCTTCTTTTCATGTATCTTGCTTAATTTTGTCTTGACACCTTGATTTTGCGCTAAATGAATGCTTATTTATTCTCTTTTTTTAACCATTCCCTTTTAAGTTTAATGCCCTGAAGAACATATTAGACTGATATTATGCACTTTTGAATCAATTTATTAACAAGGACATTTTATTTGATGGAATATGCTTACATTAATGCAACAATAAAAACTAAACAAGAACCTCTGTGGTGGAAATAAAATAATTTTAGTCAATTCTACAAACTATAGGGAAAGTTGTATCAATTTTGATGGTTATATGTACTAGGGTTGATCACAATCAACGTGGCACTTTCAAATGGATTAAAAACTGGCTAGCTGATCTCAAAATGAATGGCAACAGGGAATTATTGAACAGGTATTTCTAATGGGGTATCTCAGGAATCACTTCTTGGCCCTGGCACTATTTAATATTTTAACTCTGACCTGGGAGAAAACAAAATCAGTACAGATAGTTTTCAGATTATACATATCAGGCAGTGGTAGATGAAGAGCTCACTTATAGAGGGATCGAGATTGCTTGGTAAATTGGAACTAAGCAAGTTTCAGTGTGGCCAAATAGGGGGGTTGTACATGTAGGACCACCCCACCCCACCCCTGACAGACAAAAGTTGTTAGGAGCTTTAAAAATTAGTGTTTCATAGTGAGAAATACAAACTGAATACATAGCTGTTAAGCATTGCAATGACATTTCTGTTGACTAAATGTGTGCACGCACTCACTCTTACCTGTCAGAAGAACTGTTTTCTTAGAAATCTAACTGTAATCATTAGACATCTTAGAGGGGTAGCTGTGTTAGTCTGTAACTAAAAAAAAAAAAACCCTTAAAAAACAGAACTGACCAGAAAATATATAGATAGTATCATGAGCTTTCGTAGGCACAGCCCACTTCTTCAGGTGACAAATATAGAGCAAGAGGCACAGAGGTTGAATTATAAAGCAGAAAAAGAGGGGAGAGGAGGGGAAAAACATTTAATCGACAGGGGCTTTTTACCTTTCCTCCTCCCCCCTCTTTTTCTGCTTTATAATTCAACCTCTGTGCCTCTTGCTCCATACTTGTCATCTGAAGAAGTGGGTTTTGGGTTAGTCTCTTAAGGTGCTACAGTGCTTCAGGACCATTTGTTGTTTAAGGGTTTTTTGTAACCTGTAGAGGTAATCTGAAGACAATGTTACGATGTTCACAGTATTGTTTGCCAAAATGTAACTGTTATATTAGATTAATATTAAATTTTAACTTCTGTTTCTAAACAGTTTTTATAGTCGTGCTTTTGAGAAGATGTTTCAGCAGTGCTTGGAGCTGCCCTCTCAGTCGAGATATTCTATTGCATTCCCACTGCTTTGCACTCATTTTATGAGCTGCACCCATGAGCTGTGTCCAGAGGAGGTAATTTCTAAATACTACTTTGTATGTGTTCTTGTGTGATTTTAATTAACTATGCTGCCTGCTTTAAAATATTTTCAGCTAATTACCAGTTAAACTACACCACGCTGGTGCATCACTGGACTGCTGCATCCTTTATACCATTACTTTAGTTTATAGAAATGATTATTCAGACTGTGAATAAAGCAGAATAGAGCAACGTTGATCAAAGGTTGGTTTATTAATAATTAGCAGCTGTTAGTTCTTCACTCATAGATCTTAATCCACTTCACCAAGGTGTTATAAGTGTTGTTATTGCTATTTCAAAGAGAAAGAAACATGGGCCTAGTCTACACTGGGAGTTCAGCTCAAACTTAGCCGCATTCGGTCAATTTTCTAAATGAGTCCACACCATCAGCCCTGTTTGATTGATTTTAAGGGCCGTTAAAGTCTATTTCTGTACTCCTGCTTTCACGAGGAGTTACGCTTAAATGTGCCCTTGCATGGTTGCCTTTGCATTAATACAGACGCAGCACTGTGAAAGTCAACATTCTTGGCCTCCGGGAGGTGTCCCACAGTGTCCCGCGATGACTGCTATGGCCAGGACTTTCAACTCTACTGCTTTCCGGGTGAACAGGAACAACCCTGGGAAAATTTGAATTTCATTTCCTGAATGGCCAGCGTGGTGAGCAGACCTCACCTGAGCAGAACACCTGACCATGAGTTCCCACCGTTGCAGATAAGCACGAGCTTGGAGCATGCAGGAGATCCTGGACTTCATTGTTGTGTGAGGAGAGGGATCTCTCGCACTACTTGCAGAACCGCAAACCAGCAAAAGAAACACAGACATCTATGCAAAGATCACAAAGGGCATGAAGGAGAGAGGCTACGCCAGGAATGTCCAGCAGTGCTAAGTGAAAATAAAGGAGCTGAGGCAGTCATACCAAAATAAGAGGCAAATGGATGATCTGGATCTTCACTGCAAACATGTCATTTCTAAGAGCAGCTGCATGTGATCCTTCGGGAGGACCTGACCAGCTTCCCTCGCAAGTCTGTGGATTCTTCCCCAGACACTCCCTTAGGCAGCCTCGGGCAGCAATGTGGAAGACAGTGTGGAGGAGGAGGAGGAGAATGGTCAGCAGGTGAGCAGAGCAACTGATGTCACTGACAGCCAGGACCTGTTTATAAGCTTGGTGCCAATCCCTTCCTCCCTGGATATCTCAGTCAGGCACTGATCCTGGGGAGGGCACTTCTTGTGAGTTCATGTTTATCATCATGCTACAAATGGGTTACGACAATTGGGTGTTATCTTGGGGGAGGGGAGCACTCTGCCTACATAGCAGGGTGAAGAGGTGTCCTCAGAACAGCTTAAGATGTCTGGAGATGAAGCGGGAATCCTCTCTGCGTATCTCCATAAAGCTCTCATAGAGGAATTCTTTCATCCTTCTCAGATTTCTGGGAAAGCCTGCCTTATTCCATCCTCCATAGTAGGACACCTTTCCACGCTAAGTCAGCAGTGAGTGGTCTGGCATTATTGGAGCACAAAACATTGCAGCATAAGGTGCAGGTTTCTGGCTACATTCAATCAGCATCTCTGTGTGATTCAGAGAAGACTGATATCGTGCATGGCAACCTGGATGAATCAGAGGAAGCTTTTAGCTGACACCTCTGCACTAAACTCCATTTGTTCATCCCCAATGAAGCATGGCTTGAGCTGCCCTCCCACCACGCCTGGACCCCTTACCTCCTCCTGGCCACCAGCTCATGTGGGAAGTGAAGTTACACTCTCCCAGCAAATGAGAGGTGCCGAACACACAGTCATTGTGTGAGCCCCTGTGGGTGGGAAGGGAGCCAAAAGGCAGCCTCATACTCACCTCCCATGGATGCATCACGAAGCAAAAGACTGTCCTCACAATTATTATCACGCACCTCCTCCAAAAGCTCCCGCCTTGGAGTCCTTTTCTGCCTTTGCTGTGTTCCCTAAATAAAAATGCATGATTTCTGAGCAATGGTCTGTTGCTTGTGTTGAAAGGGGGAAGGGTTTACAGGCAAGCACACTGAATGCAGGGATACCTCACTGAGAGCAACATACATGACTCTCCAAACTGGCCAGTCATAAAACTGTGTTTCAAAGCCTGTCGGGTCTGCACTGCCTCTTGCTGTGCTTTCCTTATTGACCTGCTCAAGATCCGTGGCTAGGTGCTGTGCCTTGGCACCCCACCCTGAGAGATACATTTCCCTCTTACTCTCATAAATATGATGGAGTATGCTACAGGCTACGACCACAATGGGAATGTTGCATTCGATGAGGTCTAATATAATCAGTTTACCAGAATCACTGTCCTCTGTAGCAGAGGTTTATTAGTAGCTTTGGCTACTTGGATCACAACAGCCCCCACTGTAGATTCCCCACTCCCCTTTGATTCCCAACTAACTGGCAGCTGTCTGGCACTGCAAGCTTCCACAGGGCAATTGCCACACATTTCTCCATTGTCAGAGTGGGTCTCATTCTGGTATTCTTGCGCTTCAGGGTGAGTGAAAGCAATTTGCAAACTTCCATGAAAGTGGAAGTTTCCATGCATACGGAAGTTTTGCAGCCACGGTTGATCATCCCATACCTGCATCACAATGAGGTCCCACAAGTCTGTGCTTGTCTCATGACACCAGCACCAGCATTCCACTGTGTCCAAAAACTCGAATGCCAACAGTATTTGCCAGTTGCTTAACTCAAGTGCTTCGCAGAAGAGTATGTTCATAGCCTCCCAAGATTCATCCTCATTCCAGCATACTCTGGACATACTCCAGCATTACGCACACCATGGTTAATATCATTATCCTACTGCTTTGCTCAACAGGATCTGCAGTGGGTTCCATGCTTATGCTGCTATGGCGTCTGCACAGATAACCAAGGGAAAAAAGGGTGTGAAATGACTGTTGTTCTCAGAGGGTGAGGGAGGAAACAAGTGCATTATGGGATGCTGATGACATACTCAGAACCACCTGCTGCACAGTTTTGGTCCCAGCGTGAACTGGGAGCATAACCCAGAATGCAAAGGGGTGCAGGCACTGTGGGATAACTACCCACAGTGATTCGCTCTCAAAGTTGATGGTAACCACCCTACTGGGGACATGCTACTTCAAACTACATCGAATTCTTGCACACAGTTGGGACATGCACTTTTGACTTTACAAAATCAAAGGCACAGGAGTTAAATGACTTTCCTCAAGTTGCTGAGTGGGTTAATGGTATACTTTAGAGTAATACACAGATCTCTCCACTACCAATTCAGTGCCCTATCAGCTTGTGCAAAATTCTCTTCAGTTTTGGCAAAAAAATTCAAAGTTACGGATTCATTTAACAATATTTTGTTGCTATTTGGAATGGGCAAGTGAGTAGGTTAATCTGTTCCCTGCATGGTATATCATTTTTATCTGGTTATAGATGTTAATTGCAGTCATATGTTCATTTCAGATGCAAAAACTGTTCTTGTAAATGGTTTGTAAGCATTTAAAAACTTACGTCTATATAATGTAAAAGGAAACAACAAGCTGATATCTCTCTGTGTCTTACAATTATAACAGTTCATCTGAAAAGTACTTATAAGGCACTGGCTCTGAACTATAGTATTGTGCAAGTATTAATTACGCTTTGATCTACGTTTGGATAGAATTATAAAGAAAAGCAAGTGAATAATGCTGCTTAAATAAACCGAACCTTTGTTAAAACAAGGATGATTCTCACAGAATTCTCTCTATTTTCACACTACAATGAAATACATCCTTCAGTACACTCAATATAATTTAAATGACTTTGGAATTACATGAGGGACGAATCTGCCCCTTTTTTTGGTGTCAGGAGAAGGATTCCTTAGCACTGATCAGGTCTAATTTGAAAACACCTGAATGTATTAAGAGGTTTATTGAAATGTGCAAACCATTCTTTCTTCTCTCCACTCAGCTTTAAACAGCTGCAAAATTTATTTACATTGGAAAGCCCACAAAAAAGTTTCCAGGAAAATTTCCATTTAAGACAAGAAATGTCTTTCAGAACAATTTATAGTAACGGTAAAGAGATTCAGTAGCTGTCTCCTCTACTCTACAGTAGTTACTGTAATTTTAGCTATAGTCAGAAAATGTTGCTACAGGCTAACACACAGCTTGAATTTAGTACAGGAATTGTACAATTTTGTCACAATTACCAGTTTGAAAAATTAATCTATTATACTGTATAATGAATGGTACTGTGTTACAAAGTAAACATTACTAGTGAAAGAAGGTTTTTCATTGAAGCATAATGGTGTAGCTATGCTGAGCAAAAGTCAAATATGCTGAATTCCTATAAGCAGTGTACAGCAGAACTGCGTGGTGGATCTGTTCAGTGGCATGAGTGAAACTAAGCATACAACTACACAAGCAGAATCCCATGGCAATGAGTTTGAGAGCCTGGGTCTACAGACTTGAAGTTGCTCTACAGTGCTTAAACCAGCTGTGAATCTGTTGTGGCGGGGGCTCAAGGGAGAGTTGTGAACTGGATTCATTAGTCTAAAAGTTGTGAATATTTTAAGTGTTTTCAGATATGCAGTAAGGGTTTTTTTTATCTGTAGTTGAAAATGTGTGTTTGGGATGTATAAACACAGTAGATTAATCATTCTGCTTTAATGTGCAGCTGTTTCAAATATTTGAGCCCCTATGACATACTTCGCTGAACTCCAAACTTGTAAGGACTGTAAAAGTTCATAAGACGTAACAAATGCTGAGAGTGGTGGTGGTTCATTCCTTACTTCCCTAATATCCCAACAGGTCGCATGACCAAAAGTAACACATCCAGGCCCACAATGCCTGAGTTCTGCTCTTCTTCTGGCTGGTACTGTTAATGTTACAAATATTATTTAGTGAGGCCTCTGAACAGCACTACCACATAATTCAGTTTCATTATCTGCATATTACAAATGAGAAGCAGTGAGTGATTTTCCCAAGGATACCCGGCCAATCTGTGTCAATCAGAAGAGCTTCTGATGTCCTTGACTAGACTGTAGCAATCTGCAGAAAGTAGGAGGAGGGCGCATATGTGCTGCTTTAAGGTATGAAGAAGGTGTAGGAGCATTTAAATTAAAGCTTACTCTGTGCTTTGGGAATTTTGACCAAAAGAAACCCTTTTAGCAACACCGTTCCACTGGCATTCAGAACGCTGTTAGTCCATAGCTCTCTGGCTTTGACAGTTTTCAACAGCTATTGAGGAGTGGTGTATGTAACTGAAGAAATATCGGTAGATCTCACACGTTTCCACATGCTTGAATTTTGACAGTTTTGGATCTGTCACTGCCTGTGTGGGAATTTCATCTGTTTTTAACAAATATTGGGGACTAAACACTGTGTTTAAATGCATTTTATAATGCTCCCTAGCCACCAGTTGACTTACTCCATAGGTGTGTTATTGCTGGTATTTGTAAAGATGTGTGACCTAGGCCGCTATAAGCTATGGCTATATTTTAAACAGATAGAGTATTTAATTGGGTGCCTTTGTAACCCACATGCCTAGTGTGGTTCACTGTCCCATGTAGTGGCACTTAGACCACTTACAGCAAGAGAAAAGAGCAAGGGAGCTCTACAGCCTGAGTTGAGTGCCAGCTGACTTTATAGCTCAAGCTGTAGAAGCTCCTACACTAAGCTTCAGAGGTTCAAGGTTCAAATCCACCTGGTGATGGTTTCACCTTCTCTCCTGGCTTCAGTAGCATTGATAATTCAGAGAGATAATTTATCACAGGAAGTATCAGAGTAAAGCTTGTCACATTTTTTTTTCTTTCAGTGCATCTTATGTCAGCTACTCCTGGTTTATTTTTCAGCTCTAACAGACCAGAGATGGGTTATTTCCCACCAGTCAGTCATTATTCTGGTGATTTGCACAGGACTCAAAATGCGTAAAATAAACAAAAACCTCTTTTCAGTCAGATATGAACAAAAAGTAGCAAAATGGAAGAGATGTGATAATTCCAGGAAGTCTATCAGTCTCTGTTTTTCCATGTCCTTTGAAAATGTGGAATTTTTTTAGATTGTTTTTATTGTAATATTCAACCTCTGTAATATACTGACTCTCTGGTGTATACATACATGCATGCATAGGAGATGCTTACATGGGAGTCACTGCCCTCCAGTGGCTAGCTGATAAAGAAGATATGGGTCTTGTTACTACTACTGGTGCAGCTAGAGAATATCTCCCTTTGCTCAAGTGATGGAAGCTCCATTTTTGGAGCTAAAAGACCAAGAGTTTAGTCCTAATTCCGCTATCTACAGTATATAGATTTGTTGCAGGTATATTGTAGGGTTGGCAGAAATTGAAATTAGGAAACCTTATTTTTTTCTATTTTTTTCCTTTTTGATAGCGACATCATATTGGAGATCGCAGTCTTTCCTTGTGTAACATGTTCTTGGATGAAATGGCTAAGCAAGCTCGAAATCTTATCACAGATATTTGCACAGAACAGTGTACGCTGAGTGATCAGGTGAGAATTATTTTTTTGTTATAAATAGATTTTATTCATTTGAGAGTTCTGAGTAGCTTGTAGTTCAATTCCACATGTTCTGTAAATGTTGGATTTAAAATAAATATTAAACTATGATTATTCTTAAATATTGAATTAGGTCACTATACTTACAGTGAGGGTGCTAAGCATGGGCATATAGATTTCTTCCCTTGGCTATTTTGTGAGTCTAGCCCAGGTCAAACATAATATTTTATTAAACCAAAAGTATTTTTATTGACATTCTGATTCATTGGTTTTTTTCTCATTTTGTTTGACACAATCTGAATTTTTAATTTTTTTCCTCAGAAAACAAGGATGAAAACGAGTTATTTGCCCACTATTCTCTTCTATTTATTTCTCAAGTGTTCAGCCACTCTAAGATCATATTCATAGCTGTACTCCTAATTAATCAGTTTTCCTTTTGGGCGTATCTTAAAAATGAATGAGGATGGGATGGAGAATTGTATACTCAACTAAACAACATATCAAGTGTGCACTTCTTTGTGATGAAAACTCCACCTGAACCATAACTTTATTTTTAATCTAATAGCGTCTACTTTTTTTTTTTTGCATCTTTTTTTAGTTGCTGCCAAAGCATTGTGCCAAAACAATCAGTCAAGCAGTGAACAAAAAGTCAAAAAAACAGACCGGAAAGAAAGGGGAACCAGAGAGGGAGAAACCAGGAGTAGAAAGCATGAGGAAAAACAGATTGGTGGTGACGAAGTGAGCACCTTCTCTTGCTATTTCTTCTTCTTCGTCCTATGTTGTCACCAATCCTTTTGTGTAAACATTGATATTTTTGTGTTGATTTACATGGTTAATTTTAGAACCATTAATAATGGAATTTTTGAATAGTCTCTTGAGTAAATTTATAGCCATGTATTTGTCTCTCTCTCTAACCCCATTTGCTGTGTGGAAGAGATGGGGCTTCTCCTTCCATCCTTTGCATCCCCACCTGTCAGGGAAGCTTCTTTGAATAGCAGCTGCGATGAGGACTTGAAAACTATTTCCCTTCCAGAATTTGAAATTTGAAAGATGAGACTGAGTTGGAAGATAAACACAAGGGCTACGTCTAGACTGGCATGATTTTCCGCAAATGCTTTTAACGGAAAAGTTTTCCGTTAAAAGTATTTCCGCAAAAGAGCGTCTAGATTGGCACGGATGCTTTTCTGCAAAAGCACTTTTTGCGGAAAAGCGTCCGTGGCCAATCTAGATCGCTTTCATAAAAGCCCCGATCGCCATTTTCGCGATCGGGGCTTTTTGAGAAAACAAATCTCAGCTGTCTACACTGGCCCTTTTTGCGCAAAGTTTTGCGCAAAAGGGCCTTTTGCCCAAACGGGAGCAGCATAGTATTTCCGCAAAGCACTGATTTCTTACAGTAGGAAGTCAGTGCTTTTGCGGAAATTCAAGCGGCCAGTGTAGACAGCTGGCCAGTTTTTCCGGAAAAGCAGCTGAAAAGTCTAGACACAGCCAAGGTGATTTGGGAGCTTATGAATAACAGGAGAGAAAAACAATGAGATAGGAACCACACAGCAGGAGAAGTGTGTGCATGGTGAAAGGGACAAAAATGCCAGGATGAGGGGAAAGGAAGTAATAGTGCTTACCATTATAGTTTGCAGTGCTGAGTATGGGTGAGCACTTCGTGAAGGAAAGCTTGCTGCTACAGTCATAACACTGGGGCATGAGTGGAGGGGTGGAGGAAGAAGGCTTACTTTAAGGTTATGAACTTAGCTTTAATCTTAAGAGTTTTAACAACTTTTAGTGGTTATGACATTTAGTCTCGTGAAGAGATTTTTGAGTTACAAAATATAAGTTAAGAAACCCCCCTAAAGAAATTGTTCATTTTGGTAAACTCTGCAAAATCGTTCTCATCTGCATGGTATAGAGCAACACACAGCAGTAGCTTCCTGTGCCTGTACCTTTCTTTGTCCTGAAATCTAATTTTAAAGTAACTAGGTATGAAAAGCTGCCTCATACAGTCACTACACTCTAACTTGTTTTCAAAGGGTGGAGCTAGTCGACCTTACTTAAATAAAAACGGTCAGCAACACTCCCCAATAATAATGTCAGCTTGTGTTTCTTTGAAATGTTTTTATAATTTCTTATGTAATTTGTGTCAATTTTTTTTAAAGCTTAGACAAACTGCACACTGCACTTTCCGAGCTCTGCTTCTCAATCAATTACGTACCAAACATGATTGTCTGGGAACATACATTTACCCCAAGGGAGTACTTAACATCTCACCTGGAAATCCGCTTTACCAAGTAAGAGATTGCAAAATTGGTTTTTACTTAGTCAAAGAAAAGAAATAATTTTTATTCTCACATTATAAATACTGTGTATCTATTTCACAAGACTACCCCTAAAGTGAGCTATAACTCTCTAAAATAGAAAATTCTAATAACTAAGATTCCAAATCAATTAGAATACATATGCAGGCATACAAAACGTTGGCAATTTAAAGAAAATTTTAAATAAATGTCCTCTGCTTACCTCCTAGATTCTGAGATCCTACTTCCATATTCTTTATAGGAGCCCATGAGTACTTATCCGAATAGTACAGAGATTCTCTTCACACTGCCACATCCCTGCAGTGCTGAACCTTGTTTTCAGTGTTTGATTTTTACCAGTGTTTGGAGGGGGGGACTTAGAAATATGAACTCAAGACCTGGCAAGGAATCCAGGAGGAAACTTTCAAACATCTTTTTTATATTATTATTATTTTAAAAGTGCTGTGGGCTGGTGTAGTGGATGCTTGATGCGCTAATAGGTAGGTTCTTGGCTTGGTTTTTTTCTGCAGGAAATGGGTGTAGCAAAAGGTACATTTCAAATTCTGGTGAGAATTTCTCATTGTAAAAGCTATCCCTATTGATCAAGCAGGTTGTCAGCTTTGGTAAATTAACTGTATGTTGTGTATTTGACATAAGGTTTTAGGGGGTTTCTAGAGATTAGGACATGGCCTGAGGATATTCTTGTCTAGAATGTTCTCTTGATACACTGGGAAGAGCTGATGGCATAAAAAGGGTAAAAGCTGTTGACTTTTCATGAAGTCTTGGGTTTCAGACCCTAAACCACGATAGTGCTCTGTGTAATTTTATTTTATTGCCTTGTGGGTGGGTAGCAAATCCACAAAAATGCTCACTGGTGGTTTTGAGCATGGCAGCCCCAAGCTAGAAATAGGATTTGCTATTAGAAGACTGCAGTGTCTTAATTTTTTCTCTTTCTGATTTTTAGTGGTATTTCTTGTAGAGGCCTTCAGAGTATCTTAATTGAAAGGATTGATTTCCTATCCTATATAAACATGTTAGGATTTACTACTTTAAGCTCGTATATATCTTTTTGTGTTTGAACTTTTGCTTATATTGCTATGGCAGCTTTATTCTGTCATGTAACACTTCCTCTGTAGTTTTATACAATAAATAGAGCTCTCTGACTCTATTTACTGTATAAAAGCCTAGTCCTTTGAGGTCCTGAGCATACTTGATTGGTTATGCCCATTAAAGTCAGTGGGAATGGAGAACACTCAGCATCTTTCTGGATCACGGTGTAAGTGGGAAGCTGTGCTCTAGAGGGTGAAGTATGGGAGTATGAATCAGTCTGATACGCAGTTCATGCTTAGTATCATTGGGTGATTTTGGGAATTTGGGCAAATCAAGTTTTACCGCAGTCTATTAGGGATCCCTGTCTATTAGGGATCATGATTAAAGTTAAGATTCTGGCACGAGTTTATTTTTAGTAAAAAATCATGGTCAGGTTGCAGGCAATAAACCAAAATTCACAAAAGCCTGCGAATTTACAGTCAGCAGTTATAGTGAACCTATACCCTCTCCCCCCCTATTCCTCTCCCCCCGTGCTTCTGCACCAGACCTGTCCCAGCTAGCTGCACCAGACCTGCCCCAGAAGAAGTCACAGAGGTCTGGAAAATCTCAGAATCCAAAACAGAGTTATGCCCTTAATAGTGATTACTTGGCTTATATAAAGAACTCTAAGTTCCATGAATAGAAAGCACTATTTAAGTGTAATGTATTTTTCACTGCTTTTAGTAGGAAATAAAAATTACTTTTGTGGCTAAATTCGTATAAACAAGAAATGCATATGCAAAGTCCACTGACAGATGTTTAGAACTAAAATAGTGAATGCTAACACAGTTGAAGGGGGCATGGTAGGCTGACACTTCCTTATGTAGAAGTAGTATCTTTCAATCCATTTTTAAAACTGAATATCAGGACATTTCTTAACAGTGAGATGTAGTAATAGTTTTCCAAGAGAAGTGGTAGAAGACCCATTAAATGAAATCATGAAAATTAGATTTGGCAAACTAATTATAGATATGCTGTAGTCTTGAAAACAATCCTACATTTGCGCAGAATAGATTTGAGTATTTAATAGGACTACGTTTCTAACATAATACAGTAAAACTCCAATAGTCTGGCATCCAATTGTATGGTACTCCCGATAGTCTGGCATCAAAATGACAAGAGCCTAGTGAGTGAGCTTCGGCAAAAATGGAGTCACAGGACAGCAGCGGCAGCAGCTGAAATGAGCGAAACCGGACGGGACCGAGTCAGTCTGCTGCTGGCATTGTGAGATGGTGGACAGTACTTGTGCTACTATAAAAAGGGTTAAAAACACTTTATATACAGTATATACTGTGTGTGTGTGTGTGTGTGTGTGGGGCTCGACAGATCCGCTTATCTACTCGCCCATGGCGAGTAGATTTCAGTCGGTCGCCCCGTTCACTGGCGGTTCGCGCATGCGCAGTGCGGGGCTGGTGAGTTGTTTTTGCCGTAGTTTGTCAAGCCCTCTGTGTGTATGTGTGTGTGTATGTGTATGTGTATGTATATATATATAAAAAAACCATATATAGTACCTCCTGATAGTCCGGCACTATCTAGGTCCCAAAGGTTCCGGATTATCGGAAGTCTACTGTACATTGTTTTGATTCAGGAAACTAAATGCTAGGTTGCCTTTTTTTTTGTAGTGCATGTATATTACATCACAAACTAATCTGAGGTGCTAGCATGAGTCACAGGATTCTTTGTCAAAGACAAAATTCTTTTACTTTGAATTTTGTTATTACTGAAATTTCCTTTTGTGCTTATTTTAATGACAAAATTAATTGCATACCCTTTTATATACAATTTATCTCCATATTTTTTCCTCCCTCCCCTTCCCTTCCCCTCTTCCTATATATGTATAGGAGAGGAGAGGAGGAAAAAATATGGACCTAAATTGTAACAGAGTACAAAGAGTTTGTCTTGAAGGACATTCCTAAACTTAAGTATGTATTTATATGATACATAATTAGTTTCTCTCATGCAAATGTATTTTAGAAGCTTTTTAAAGTGTTTTCTTGGCCAATCAGATTTGTTCTGGACCTATGGTTCCCTAAGTGTCTTCATAGTAGGTTCCCTGAATGTCTTCAGTAAGTGTTTGTGTTAAGAATTCCCATAAAATGTTATCAAGAATGTGTGTTATGAATACAGTATTTTTGCTGATTTTTCTTTTTGAAATGTGCTATTATGTCTTAAATATCATTGAGATATTCAACTAAAAGTTTGACTACACAGTCCTTTATACAGGCAGGAAGAATTAACTATTTTTTAATTTCATTAAAATACAAAGGTAACACTTTTTTCCTTTTAAAAGGTCAATCGTTGGAATGACTATGTATAATCAAGCAACACAAGAGATTGCAAAACCTTCAGAGCTGTTAACGAGTGTCAGAGCCTACATGACAGTACTCCAATCAATAGAAAATTATGTGCAGATTGACATCACAAGAGTATTTAACAATGTTCTTCTTCAGCAAACCCAGCATTTGGATAGTCACGGGGAGCCAACTATTACCAGTTTATACACAAATTGGTAGGAACTTAACATCTATTGTGAGCTCTCTTTTTTTACGTTTAAATACACTTAAAATCTAATTAAACTGGATAGCTTGCATCAGGATATTGGAATTGTTTATGGTCTGAACACTTGCAAATTTGAAACAAGATAGATTTACTCTTTCTCCAACAATAGCTGTTAAAAAGCAGTCTAAAACTCACTGAACATGAAATTCTTCTGGTTGCAGAGGGCAAGACAAGGTCTATGCATAGTTAAGCCATTGAAGTGGGACTTATGTGGTGTGTAAGCCTTGTGTGACGTCCTTCTGCATAAAGAATGAATTTTATTCTTAAAGAACAATGCAACTTTTTTAATGTTAAGAGTAGCATGGCATCATTCTCATTGAATTATCATTTTTACATAATTTTTTTTCTTATCCTAAGGTATTTAGAAACCTTGCTAAGGCAAGTCAGCAATGGGCATATAGCATATTTCCCAGCAATGAAGGCATTTGTGAACTTACCCACAGAAAATGAGTTGACATTTAATGCTGAAGAATACTCTGACATATCAGGTAAGCTTTTTGTGACATGGCTCTAAATACTCCTTGTGAGGGCTGTTTTTTTCATGTGCGCAAGACTAAGTTTTAGAGAGATTGTGGAATACCAATATGGTTTTTAAATAAATCCTCCATTGTACAGAAGAATTTTATCGTTTCCATGTTTTCTCTCCTTGCTCTTTTTGTATTGTTACCCAGGGGGAAAAGAATCTAATTTTTTTTCTATTCTTACTGAAACAGTTACTGGCTATATACATGTGATTTGTTGTAAGTAAATGCAGGAGGTGAACTTACTTTTCCTGTGTTGTTATAACTGAAGCTTTATTCTGTATCCAGTTTTGAGATTGCTCTGATAGAATGGTATTGCTCAATGTATTATGTCATTAAATCACTGCAAAATAAATGTTGGCTTAAAGAAAATTGTTTTTTTCTTCCTTAGAAATGAGGGCCCTCTCAGAACTACTAGGACCATATGGCATGAAGTTCCTAAGTGAAAGTCTTATGTGGCACATTTCCTCACAGGTTGCTGAACTTAAGGTAATTATATTTTGATATTTTTCCCTATGCACATTTTATTTATAGTGCCCAAGAGTGATGCTTTGCATGTTACTTGCTGAGTATTACCATACCACACCACAACTGAAAACAGATGACTATTTTTTCTCATTCATATCAGTCATCTGTGAATGCACAGTACACTTGAACACATCTCTGTATCATATTCTCTCAATGGTTGGACTATGTCCAAAACACATTTTTAAAAACCTTTTCCTTTAAATTAACATTAAGAGCCTGCTACTATATTAGCTTATCTTGCTCACTTTGCACTTAATTTCAAGTACGCTTTATTTTCTGTTCTGTTATTTTCAGCTCTCTAATTTTTTGACAAAAGTATCCGTTCCCGTTTGAATGATTTCCTTTGAAATAGACCCTGAGCTTTGTTCAGGTTGCTGAAATACCTTCTAAAATGCAAGCTGTACTCAAGGATTTGAATAGTCTGAGTGCTCTGGGACTGCATTATTGCAGTGCTTTCCAACTGACTGCTAAGACTAGTAGTACAGTGTACAACTTTGAGAGCCTGTTCTAAAAAATTACATCTACTATTACCTTTTTATTATACAGAGCAGAGCCTAGCCAGGGTGCATGGAAGTAGTTGCACCCCTAGAAACTCTACAGTGTCAGAACCTGTCCTATGGGTCTGGACCAGCTCCTGACTCCGGGCACTGTGATCTGGCACGCAGACTGCCACGCCAAACCTGAGTAGCACTGCAACCCTGTATGCCTTCTTACTGCCCAGAGCATGAAGCCAGGTCCAACCCCATCGGTCAGAAGCTACTATTGCCAAAGTGAATGCATGGTGGGCTTGCTCTCCAGCCCTTCCTCCCTCTTCTGGTCCTCCCTTTCACAGCTGATGTTAGCATTGCAGTGCCCGGTCAGAGGTGCTGCTGTGGGTGGTTGGTACTCCTGCCCCCCTGCAAAGTGAAGAGGAGAAAGAGGACTGCACCCACTAAAGTGCACGGTGCAGCTGCTGCCGATAGAAAGGCAATAAATCTACTGTGGTTCTCTGCAAATGTTGAATAGAAATTAACACTGTAAATGGAAAGTTTCTTGCATATGCAATCAAATTCACGTAAATTAACACTGATAGTGAAAAAGTACATTTAATGTGTATTTATAGTAACTATTTCTAGGTGAACATTCTAAAGTATCTAATACTATGCTGATATTTTTGCCAGATAGCAGCCTGTTTATGTCAGTAGACCGTGGACTATAACAGTTATGCTGTTCATGTGATTAACCCCTGTAATATTGTAATTTATAGAGTTATTAGCAATTAAGTAGCCATATGTAGTCCTTTTACGTATGTGTAATTTTTTATTGCATTTAGTGGTGTGTTTCCATGTACTTGGAACATACTGCATGATAGATGCTGGCTTACTGTTTTTAAAAACAAATAGCTTAAACTTTCTGAGAATTTGATTTCCGATCAGATTTGTTCTGGAAAAAAATCCTTTTAGAATAGCATAATTCCTTTAAAGCGTGCGTTCTCTCTGTCTGTCTCTCTCCTCTGTTTTCCTTCATTATTGTGAATGTTGGTGATATTGAATTGCCAGAGAGTATGATATCCTTATAAAATATTATGTTAAACTGAAAGTTTGCCACCTTTGCCATTTCCCTAAATAGTGTGCATCAACCCTGATCAGAAGGGACCTACTTGAAATTAGGAGTGGGTACTTAATTCCTAATGCCCATTCAAATCCTTGACCTTTACACTAAGGCTTTCCAGGGGCAAGCAGTTCTTTCCAGGGTTTTTGTAGGAATGACACAGCATTCTCATTATGTGAGCCAGTCGTCTCTTGAATCATGAACAGTAACAATTTTTGGACACTGTCCAAGTGGGTAACATCTTGTTAACAATTTCTCAAAACTCTCCTGGCCATGCATAGTAAAATATGTTCATACAGCCACCAAAGCAGTTTTTAAAATGGTTGAATTCTGATGGTTTTGAGAGGTTTTCTGAGACTACTAAGGATAGGGTTTCTCAGGGCACATAATATTTTTTCCTCAGCTTTCATAATAGTATCCTGTTTGGTGGCAAAATTAAAGAATAAATGTTCATCTCACTAACCAAAGTGCAGCTTTGATGGAGCTAGGAGTATTGGAGATGTCTGGAGACATCTCAGCTAGAAGCAGCTAGGGTGATGCTCAGTGTGTTTCCTTTGCTCTCCTTCCACTTGCCTTTAGCAACACTGCTAATAATGGAAAGCTTAATAATGCATATACTATTTCTTTACTTCTTTCCTTCCTCTTCTCTTTCTCTTCTCTTCATGATGCAGTGCTTGGGTAGGAGGCTGAGGTATCCCATGCTGGCTCAGGGCATTGGAGTCATTGCTGTTGCACGTTGCCTATCTCACTGCCCATTAGTAAGTTCCTATCTGGAAGAAGTGAAATGGCTACTGCTTGTTGCCTAGCTAAGAAGCCATTTTGGGCTCCATCTCAGACTCTCGCTTCACAACCTTGAACTGGTATATTAGATCCCTTGAAATGCCTGGTGTAGCTGATAGCTATTCTGAGTAAAGATGTTAAAATGCGATTATCTGGCTAATCGTATAGTTGATACAATTAATCGGACAGCAGTGTCCCCTATCTGATAGAGGCAGCAAGGAGGGGAGCAAGCGAATAGTCGAGTCACTACTCAACTATTCGATAAGCATTTGCTTATCAGATAGTCGACTAGTGGCTAACATCCCTAATTCTGAGGCTGTTCCAATCTTCCAACCCGGAGAGTCCCTTCCTCTGTGCTCCTGTTTTCTTTTTCTATCTTCCTTTTGTGTTGCAACTTTGGTAGTACTTTCAGGGACAAAAAGCACTAGACTTTTAAGAGTTAAAGTGGTGTCTAGAAAGAAGTGGGCATAATCTTTCCTCCACTTAATTGTGTGCAGAGCTACATGAAGGTTGACTTCTCCTAAGAAACTCAATTAACATGTAAGATAGTAGTTATGTCTCTGAAGATAAACAGCCGAACGAATCATCATTCATTCACTGCAGCTTCCATTTTTGTAAGAGTAAAATAACCTCTTCTTGCTTGTGGTTAGAGCATTTGAGGTAACAGATGCCTCGCTAGGTGGTACAAAAATGTCTTGTTGGATGCCACAAGTTCAACTTTATAGCTGTGGTTATGCTGCTTCACAGTCTTTCAAATCCCATATAATTTATACATTTGGAGAATAATTATTACACTTGCATACTTGCTACAAAGATCTCTAGCTCACATGTGTTTATTTAAGGATCAAAGATAAACCCTTGCATTTATATATTGTTTCAGCCAAATTCTGTTTGACATTCAGAAGAATTCTGGCTTTCTTTTCAAGTTGACTTACTGCTTGAGACTAAATTGCATGGATTTAAATAATCTCATATTTCCTTTTCTTTAATGCTCTGTTGTGATGGGAGTCAAAGAAAATAATCTTGGGAAAGCTGCACTGATATTTAACGTTTGAATAATTTATGAGGGCCATATTTATATATTTTTAAAAAACCCTCTTGTTTCACATTAAAATGTGATGCTATCAACATTTCTGAGAAATCCTGCTTTCCAGTTAAGGAAGCTTCCTAAATTGACTACAATCCGAAAGTCACAAAAGTAAACATCTAGTGGAAAGAACAAGGGAGTGGGTCACTGTAATAAAAAAGCTATTGAGAATGTGAATGATTAGAATATTATTGGAGTGAAATAAAATTAGTACAGCATCTTTATAAAAGGTATATTTGGTAAAATTTTATTCTAAATTCATTAAACTCATTCTGTGATATTATAATTTCAGAAGAATGTGCAAACTGCATTCCCGTTAGCAGCTTTTCCTCTCTTGGTCATTCATAACTCTTTGGTGTACACAGGATTTACCAGACTAATCCTATAGTTTCTTCAGAAGAAAGATAGAGGGAACATCTGGATTCCATGAGCTTGATTTCCTGCTTGCCAGATTGAAATGTCCTAAAGCATGCACCTATCTTTTTAACATACTGAGATCTATAGCTGACCTGAGGTCTTGCTTCTCTTTAGAAACTTGTGGTGGAAAATGTTGAAGTGCTAACACAAATGAGGACCAGTTTCGACAAACCAGACCAGATGGCAGCACTCTTTAAAAGATTATCATGTGGGTAACTAGTAATTTTGGTGTTTTTAAAAATGTTTTTGATCCCTGCACTTGTCTGCATAAATGAACTAGCATTGTGAAAATGATCCTCTGTATGTGAATGTTAAAATGTACATTTCATTCATTAGAGTTTAGTCATAATGTATATGAACTGATTAAATTTTAAATTTTATCCAGCTTGATTTGTAAACAAAAAGAGATTTCAGTGCAAGTTAGTGCATAAGCATTTGGAGGCCATCATACAGAGAGGATAAAATGGATCTTGTCATCCAGCTGTCACATTTATTAGCCATAACTATAATTCTTCATAGTATATGCATATAGAAGTACATGCATGCAGAGCAGAACTTGAAAAGAGTTTTGATTCTGTTGCGGTATCCTTTAGAAAGTGAGGGGGTTTACAGGTAAGTATTAAACTGAGACATTTTAGACTGTGCAGAGAAGAGTCTTTGCATCCAGACATTGACATCTGTGTGTAAACAAGCTCACTGTTGTGAAGTAGTCAGCAGCAGTACATATATTTATTGGCAAATACGAATATCAGCTACATACGAAAAACAGTTGTTAGGTATATTTTAGTTCTTGTGATTTATGTCTTTATTTGAATGTCTCGTACTTTCAACTTGGTCGTGTATTTTCCTACTGATGTTCATTTGGGGTAAAACATTTGTAAAGCCTTATTTTCTAAATCTTGGGATATATTCTAGTTCAGGGTTATTTTCTTGGGCTGCCCTTTGTAAATATTTCTTTGTGATGATCCCATCCCCATTTTGGCACCGGGCATAGCTTTCACCGCATAAGTGCAGCTCTTGACAGAGCTAAATAACTATACCATGCCATGTTGACTTCTGTGTTGCTGCTGGTGGTAGCACTGTCTTTGGAGCTGGGTGCCCAGCCAGCAGCCTCCACTCTTCAGCCACCCAGCTCTGAAAGCAGCACTTCTGCCTGTAGCTGTGCAGTAAGGGTGGCATGCTATGGTATTGCCACCAGTGTTCCCTGTAAGGACTTGGGTGGCCACTCATAAAAGAGTCAAACACCGCCTAGCTGATTAGTAGAGTGCCCACAGCAGGCTGCATGTGTTTCTACTAGCAGTGCACATCCCCACATACCTTGGTGTACATAACAAAATTTATTTTGCACGTGGATGGAAAAAATTAGAGGAATTGCCATCCTTATTTCTATGCTGCTTCTGATGGCTGCTCAGCTTTCAGAGCTGGGCACCCAGGCACTAGCCCACTGGTCTCTAGCTGCCCAGATCTTGAAAGCAAGGCCCCCCCTCGCCCCTCCCTACAAATAGTTTTGTGACCCCCTCCTCCTTGATCAGGACCCTCAGTTTGAGAAATGCTGTCTAGTTCACTGTTTTTCTTTCAGCTGTTGATAGTGTTCTGAAGAGGATGACCATAATTGGCGTAATCTTATCTTTTCGCTCATTGGCACAAGAAGCACTTAGAGATGTAAGAAATAATTATATTTATTCTGCATTTTGTTAAATTAAAAGATGAGTTAATACTGTATTTAAATATCTCCATATTCAGATCTCTTGGGTTTTATAAAATTAAACTTAAAATAAGATGCTTTGTGCATGAAGTGGGTATGTACAGAAACATACTGAACCCAAGGTTCCCAGTTCTGCAATATGAATTGATTGCATACCATTCAAAACCATTTTGCTGCCAATGTTAGGACAGTTTTGACAGTGTCAGCATGTGTTTTTAATCTTTAGTAATGTCTAAAAGTGCTTTTTCCATTTTGTCAATGCTAGGCTCAATTTTGAGTGTATTATGCTTCATCTGATATGCATAAAATAACTCATAAAAAAAATAATAAATTAGTGCCTAAGATTATTGAAAGAATTTTCTAGTTGCATATTTGTTTGTCTGTTAGGTTTTATCCTACCACATTCCTTTCCTCGTAAGTTCAATTGAAGACTTTAAGGATCACATTCCAAGGGAGACTGACATGAAGGTAACGTTTTGGGTTGAAAGTGCATCAGTCATTTTTATGGCTTACTAAAAACATTAATACTTGATGTTAAAAATACAGAAACAAAGAACGTACTGTGAATTTAGGCTACTGTGTATCTGTAACCTCTTAGTGTTCTAAAAAAAGTTATGCAATAATAGATAATTGTGATCTAGGAAACAATAATTAAGACCACTTTTTAATAACCAGGGACACAAGACTGTTATGGAACTGTTTAAGAAAGGGTTGAAAAGCAAAGTCTCGTCCTGGCTTTCAAATTGGTAAAGCAGCAGAAAAGGACAATTCCTCTTTAATTAATGATTTATTGATGCAGCTTGTTGATGACACTAAGTTCTTTTGGCTAGTAGAAGGTGGAAACTCCTTTTGGATTTAAGCATATTAGGGGATTGAAACAAAAGGGCAAATAAATACATTATGAAAGCAGTCTGAATTTGGAGTTGACAGGAACCAGCGACGTGGTCAACAGTTTGAAGATTGCTGCCACAAACTAGGGAAATATCAGAGCCAAGAAGAATGTTAGATCAATTCTAATGGATAAAAAAGTACAAAGCCTATTGTGATATTTGGCAAATGATAAAGCATCATTTGAAGAACTACATTTAGCTTTGCTTCCTCATTGGAAAAATGTATCAGAAATTGAAAAGGCCCAGAGAAGGGTTAAAAAGAAGTCTTATATTTAATTGGATTCTGTGTTATGAGTTCAGTGCAAACACTAGAATTATTTAGCCACGAAAAGGGGAGAGTTAGACAGAAGGTTAATAAAGAGTGAGTTTATGAAGGGTTTAGTGAAATCAGTTAAATCCCCGCTTTTAATGCTCATGTACAGGGATAAGGAGATAATTCTGGTACAATAACTAGATGTAAAAAGGAGCTGGATAATTTTGACTTAACATATTTGTATTTTTTTTCTATAACAAGCATAATTAACTCTCATATTTCAAGTCATGAGCAGGGTCAGCATCCCTCTAACTTACCACATTGCACAATTGATGGCTGCTTATAGCTTCTGCTAAAGCAGAGGTAGGCAATAATTTTTGATGGGGGGCCACTCTAAGAATTTGGAAAGTGGTCGAGGACAGCACTCTTCCATGATATTAATGGAGGAGATGCAGGGTCTGGAATGGAGATTGGGTGCAGAAGGGAGATTTGGGGTAAGGGACTGGGGTGCAGGAGGGAGACGGGATGAAGCAGGTGGTTGTGGCCTAGGGCAGGGGACTGGAATGCGGGGGTTTGGGATGTGACCTAGGCTAGGAGGGGATTGTGATCTGGGGCAAGAGATTGGGGTGCCAGATCTGGGAGGGTATGGGTGTAAGGGGACAGAGGATTTGGGTATGTTGAGTGGGGAGAGAGAGTTGGGGCAGGAAAGGACTGGGGTGCCAGAAGCAGGCTGTGGCCAAGAGACTTACTTGCCAGCTGCCAATCTAGCCAGCCTGCCTGCCTGCAGAGCTTAAAATGTTTGCCAGCCAGCCTGCCTGCTTGCCTGGCCATGTGCTTCATGAATAACTGAGCCCAGGAGTGGGGGCGTGATTCTTCTTAGCTGCCTGTTATCCTAACAAGCAGCTCCCATTGGCTGGTTTCTGCCAGAAACTGGTCAATGGGAATGTGCTGGGGGCTCCTAAAACTTCCCTCCTCCCCTCCAGTTTTAAAACAGAAATGGAGCCCTGCAGCTGCATTTCTGTACAGTGCGTGGGGCTTCAGGGCAAGCAGGGGAGCCTGCCTGGGGCTCCCTGCTGCCTCTCCCAGGCCGGATCCGGTGGCTTGGCTGGTCAGATCCAGCCCACGGGCCATATGTTGTCCAGGCCTGTACTAGAGGCTATTTTTAGAGATCACATACCAGATGCAAAGTATATATGGTCTGCTCTGGTATAAGAGACGCATGTACTTTGAGTTATTGCACATCTTTTCTACTGTAGGGCATGTGTGTGTTTGCTCCAGATCACATTTGAGAGAGGTTTTTTTTCCTTAGAAGTACCTATTGGGGCTGCATGAGAGCCCTTGGCTGCCTCACGCACAAGCATAAAGGACGGTGCTGTTCCAACTCCCTCAATTCCTTTCTGCTTCCTGTGATGGTTGTAGGAGGTCCTGATCTTGTGCAAGCCTCATCTTTAACGTCTTGTAGATAATTTGTTGTAGAATAGATTGGGTAGTTTAGCTTATCCTCATGTTTTTCTTTTAAAAGAAAAATAAGATTGTTTGACACAGTGGTATCTGATGTCAATACCACAGTTATGCTTCATTCTCTGGGCTTCAGGTGCTATCACTCCTGTGGCATATTGGCAGTAGAAAAGGTTCAGAAAAGGGCAACAAAAAATGATTAGGAGTTTGGAACAGGTCCCATATGAAGAGAGATTAAAAAGACTGGGACTTTTCATTTTAGAAAAGAGATTAAGGGGGGGGATATGATGGAGGTCTATAAAATCATGACTGTTGTGGAAAAAAGTGAATAAGCTTCCGTGCAATTCAAGATGCTCACTTGGCATTAGCACCAAAGGTCATACCACATGGGATCATCAGATCTGACAATAAGCATACCAGTTACAAAGGTACCATCTGAGGAAAGCTGCAGATGATCTCATGGGTATCTCCTTCTCCAGAATTTGTTCCAGCCTCTCCAGTACTGATGGAAGACAGATCATCCATGATCTCAGGAATCAGATTTTTCTTCAGATGTCTTCATTTTCACCAGGGCATGATGAAATGCATACTAGAATACTCAAGGACCTGGCTGAAGAGATAGCCTTTAGCTATTATCTTTGAAAAGTCATGGTGGGTGGTAAAAATTTCAGAAGGCTGGAAAAGGGCAAATATAGTGTCTATCCTTAAAAAACCAAATAAGGACAACCCAGGGAATTGCAGACCAGTCAGCTTAACTTCTGTACTGGAAAAGAAACGGAGCAAATAATTAAGGAATTAATTGCAAAAATCTAGACCATAACATAAGTAACAACATGGATTTGTCAACAACAGATCATGTCAAACCAACCTGACAAAATAACAAGGCCTTGTAGAGAAGGGAGAAGTGGTAGATATGGTATATCTCATTAACAAACTAGGAAAATACAACCTAGATGGAGCTACTATAAGGTGGGTATATAACTGCTTAAATAACCATTCTCAGAGAGTAGTTATCAATGAATCAGTCATGCTGGAAGGGTATAACGAGGGACGTTCCACAGGGATCAATTCGGGGCAGGTTCTGTTCAGTATTCTTCTTCTTAACCTCTGTTAATAGGACAAGAAGCAATAGGCTTAACTAGCAGCAAGGAAGTTAAGGTTGGACATTAGGAAAAACTTCCTGATTGCCAGAGTGATTAATTTCTGGAATAAATTGCCTAGGAAAGTAGTGCAATCTCCATCTTTGGAGATTTTTAAGAGTAGGTTAGACAAATAACTGTCAGGGATAGTCTAGATGGCGCTTGGTCCTGCCATGAGTGCAGGGGACTGGATTTGATGACCTCTTGAGGATCCTTCCAATTCTTTTATTCTGTGATTCTGAAGTGCATTTATGTTTGAGAAGTCTGTGTGCAGTGCCTACCCTTCTTTTAATCCCACCTTCCCAGCCCCCCGCTTTCAGCCTCAATTCCAGCAGGGTGCATACAACATGGATCCTTACGCTGTCAAATTTGGACAAATGATCCTTCAACCCCTGTCAAATAGACTTCAGGTTCACCTCCAGTTGGGACTTTTGTGAATCACCAATAGTGCCATGAATGTGGACACGGTTCTTGAGCTGAGGCCTCCCTGGTGTCAAGTAGAACAGGACAATTACCTTCTATGTCTTACTTACGCCCCAGAATATTAGCCTTTTTTATAACCATCACATAGTTGGCTCATTCAATTTGTGATAATGCCCAGATCCTTTTGACATTGTGTAGCCGTACATTTGATTTTTCTTTAAATGAAGTATTTTGCACTTATTTTTATTGTTTCATTTAGCTAATTTAAGATAAATTATCCAATTTGTCAAAGTTGTTGAAATTCTAATCATGCCCTCCAAAAGCTTGCAACTCCTACCCACTTAGGGTCATCTGCACATTTTGTAAGCATACACGCTACTCCGTTATCCGAGTCATTCATGAAACTATTTAAATAATTCTGAAACCAAGATCAACCCTGTGGAACCTCACTCGATGCTCCTTCCCAGTTGGACAGCAGATCATTGATAACTGCTCTATATTTGGTATTTCTACCAGTTGTGAAGCCACGTTATAGTGATTTTGTCTAGATTGAACATAAGAACGGCCGTACTGGGTCAGACCAAAGGTCCATCTAGCCCAGTATCCTGTCTGCCGACAGTGGCCAGCACCAGGTGCCCCAGAGAGGGTGGACCGAAGACAATGATCAAGCGATTTGTCTCCTGCCATCCTCTCCAGCCTCTGACAAACAGAGGCCAAGGACACCATTTTATCCCTGGCTAATAGCCTTTTATGGACCTAACCTCCATGAAATTATCTAGCTTCTCTTTAAACTCTGTTATAGTCCTAGCCTTCACAGCCTCCTCTGGCAAGGAGTTCCACATGCTGACTACACGCTGTGTGAAGAAGAACTTTCTTTTATTAGTTTTAAACCTGCTACCCATTAATTTCATTTGGTGTCCTCTAGTTCTTCTATTTAGGGAACTAATAAATAACTTTTCTTTATCGGCCCTCTCCACACCACTCATGATTTTATATACCTCTATCATATCCCCCCTCAGTCTCCTCTTTTCTAAACTGAAAAGTCCCAGTCGCTTTAACCTCTCCTCATATGGGACCCGTTCCAAACCCCTAATCATTTTAGTTGCCCTTTTCTGAACCCTTTCCAAGGCCAAAATATCTTTTTGAGGTGAGGAGACCACATCAGTACACAGTATTCAAGATGTGGGCGTACCATAGTTTTATACAGGGGCAGTAAGATATTCTGGGTCTTATTTTCTATCCCTTTCTTAATAATTCCTAGCATCCTATTTGCCTTTTTGACCACCGCTGCACGCTGTGTGGAAGTTTTCAGAATTGCATTTAGCTAGTTTATTTAGGAGAGTGTCATGTGGAACTGTATCCAAAGCCTCACTAAAAATCAATTTTTTCCCTCCCATCCCTCAATCCAGCAAGCCAATAACCCAGTAAAAGAAGGAAATTAGGTTGATTTGATGTGATCTATTTTTGAGAAATCAAAGTTGGCCATTCCTTATTAATCTAGGTGCTTATAAATAATGTACTCTATTAACTGTATGATCAGCCATAGACATTTTTATCCCTCCCATCCCTCAATTCAGCAGTCCAATAAAAGAAAGAAGGAAATAACTCACTAGAAGAATAAACTGGGATCGGTGTTGTGTCTCCCATTCGTATAGGAATGAGAGAATGCAAGGGAGTGTATGATTTATAGGTGTTCTGTGTAGTAGGGAACTTCTCATGCAGTACCCTGTGTCTGTTAGCTGAAGAAGCAGGAAATATTGTTTATCTAACCAAATTAGGATCAGTTGAGGGTAAAGATAAACACTAATGTGGTCATTGAGAACCTTTACAGCTTAAGTGGATTTAAGATTTGCTAAGGAGCACTATAAAAGGTGGCCACTTTATAGGGTAACCTTGCCAAAGACATGTACTTTATTAATACACTAGCTTGTAATGAGTATTTGTGCCATTTTTTTGCTTTCAAACTGTACAAATCGGGTAAAACATAAGTAAATCCTGTGATGTCAAGCCTTACAGGACTAGATGTATGTTGAAAAAAGCGGCTTAAAACAATAATATCAAAGGGTATGTAAACCTGTAAACAAACAAAAACACAAAAAAAGGAAGGCAAGAAAAAAATATGGTTTTATGGCAAGATTCAAGAAGTCATTCAATCCACAGAAAATGTCTGTCAGAAAATTGAGATCCACCTTTCTTGTGAAGCCAATAAAAGGAACATAAACTACTATGGCATGTAACATGATTAAGGTTAAAAATGAGGAAGGCTAGAAGGGACTAAGAACAACAAATATTAAGACATAAAAACAATACAAAATGCATTAAACAGATATTAAAAGCAGGAAACTCCCGAGGAAAAAAGTTTGATCTACTCAACTGCCAGAATAGACAGGCAATTAAAAAGATAAAGGAAGTTGCAATGAAGCTAAATGATTTATTTGAAAACAATACAAAATGCATTAAACAGATATTAAAAGCAGGAAACTCCTTGAGGAAAAAAGTTTGATCTACTCAACTTTAAGAAATAAAGATGAGACACTTCCAGATGTTGAAATATCAAGAGTTGGTGCTTGAACAGGTAGATAACGAAGAAGGAACAAACTAGTAACAACATGATTGTTTAGTTGCAGGAATTCTGAAAGAACCTGAAAATGAAGTGGCTGAGCTTCTAACAAAAATATGCAATCTCTCCTGGGACACTGGATACTTTCATACTGGATCAGACCAGAAGCACATCTGGTCCAGTGACCTGTAACTAGAACCAGATGTTTCAGAGTATGATGCCAAGAACTCTGTTTTGGGCACTTACGGAGTAGCCAGCCCAGAGGGGAAAGTTCCATCCCACTTTGGCTATTGTTTGAAATTTCAAATGCAAAGTTTAACTTTGAATATTCTCAATAAGCATAGAGAAGTGTAATGCTTACTAAGATCTTGGCCTCCATGATTAAAAATTTGCTATTGTACAAAAGGTGTAGAGGGTAGTAAAATCTACTTTCAAAAGAATATTAAGGAATGAGAGAGAGAGAGAGAGAATGAACAGGAAAAAGGCAGATGTTTCAGAACATGATGTAAAAGAATATGGAAGCTAGGTGTTTACTTGCCAATCTGTCCTACAGGGGGTGTGACAAAAACAAAATTTGTGAACTATTGGTTGAAATATTAAATATATTGTAAGGGTGTTAAGAGGAGGGTAATTGACTAATTGCATACTTGATACAAATTGTATCGAGTACACAATTAGCCAATAAGGAGCTTCGCTGCGACTCTGCAGTTTTAAATGTAGTAGGAGCTGGGTATGCAGGCAGCTCAGCTTCTACTACATTTAAATGGCAGAGCTGCAGCAGGATTAGGTCTGGTACATGGTGCAAGCTGGGACTTAAGCGCAAGCCTACCCTGGGTGGCTCTTACTACATTTAAAAGGCAGAGCCGCAGCAGGGGTGGGTCAGAGGCAGCAGGGAGAGGAAGTGAGTAGTCAAGCAGTGACTAGACTACTCAATAAGCCTAAGTTTATCGAGTAGTCGCTTACTTCCCTAATATATCAGGTGTACAACATTTCTATGCCTAAGATTTTTCAGAAGTAACTAGTGAATTTGGGGTACCCAATTTGAGACACATTATGAGGACCTAATTTTCAGACCATTATGAATACCCCTCCTGTGAAAATGGGAACCCCTTGAGATGTTCTAAGTCGAGCACCCAAAATCCCTTGCTACGTAGAAAATCTTCACCCAAGTTAACATTATTATAGAACCATTAACTTCTTCCTCACACTGCATGAACATATGGTCTTAATTGGCTATATTTATGTTAAAATAGTTTGAAAACGTTGTTTGACACGTCTGATCTGATTTACATCTTTGCTAGGTTAACTTTCTTTTTCTGCATCTTTCAGTTAGAAGAGCTAATTGGGTGTTAAGATGTTTGTGCTGGAGGCAGTTGCGGAAAGTTACCAAAGCTTTGTTTGGCTTGACAGCAAAAAATAACCTGCTAGCATGCCAAGTACTGAACCAACTGTTTGATGTAGATTAGACATAATACAAATCCAAAGGCTCTTCATCGTATTTCAGAGACTGAAATTCCCTAGTGTTCTCAAGCTCTGCAGTTTAAACATTTCAGTACAGCTGTGTTCAGAAGTGAGATTTTTAGAAAACATTTGGTGATTTTCACCTTGTAATAATTACCATTCCATGTCTCAGGTGGCAATGAATGTATATGAGCTGTCATCTGCTGCTGGATTGCCATGTGAGATCGATCCCGCCTTGGTTGTAGCACTGTCTTCCCAAAAATCAGGTAACAAGTCATATAACCTTTGAAAAGTATATTTAGCCATGCAATCTGACTCTTTCTGATGGAAAAAAATCGAGAAATGTGTGCAGATGTTTGCAGTAGTAGGCAAAAAGCTGTAGGTGGATTATTGGCTCTTTGTATTGCCTGAATTGAGCCATGTATATTGCCAGGCGAATTTTCCTTTGAAACTTAAGCATTTGCTATGTACACTGGAGTTTTGTGAGCTAACTGCATAGGGAAATGGGTAATAGGTGAAATGTGGATGAATGTGATGCCTTTGGGAAAAACTGGATTCATTTAAGGAGAAAAAAATATTGGGTTGTGTATTGAGACCAGCAGAAGGCAAATAGTTATTTTCTGATGCACAGTAACTATTAAATCCTTTCCTCTCTATTTGTAATGTTTAAAATGTCAGAGTTTCAGAAGCAGTTCATAAATCAATAATGTGAAATATATGAAGGTTGTGTTTTATGCAAACATTAACGTGACGGCAGACAAAACATTTAAAACTATGCTTGTGAAAGCATCCAGGGCACGTTGTAATGATTTCAGATTTTACATAATTCATTTTAAAGGGCCTTTGCAAATCCTTCCTGTTCTCTAGGTTGGGGTTTTTTTTTTTTTTTTTTTTTTTTTTTTTTAAGGGGTGTAAAAATAAATGAAATTCTCAAAGCTGTTTGGCAGATATTCATTTTGTTCCCTGTGTTTCTTAGCAAACACTTGATTATTCCATACAAAAGAAAAAAGAAGGTGAAACAGTGGTAATATAAATCCATGAATACATCTTCTTTGCTTTGTTGTTACTCGTGACTGGATATTTACAGTGTGTGAAATGTTAGGTAGGATATCTAACCAGACTTTTTTCCATTTTCTCAGATAGGGGTTGCTTTGGGGTGGGAAGAAACGCATTTAAGTTCCTGAAGACATTTCTTACTATTATTTTAATATTAAATTACAAGTTGGGATCAGGCTATGTGAATGGCTTTTTAAAATGTCATTAGTAAAGATTAATGTTTGTGTGATTCTGATATTGCTTCTCTTGGTGGTTCTAACAGCAGCATTTCTCAAATTAGAGTCCATGGGCCCAGCTGACCAATTCTCCCTCTTTCCTGTCTTCCATGCTGGGCTAAGACAAGCTCTCTACCTGCTCTGGTTTCCCATAGCTCCTGGTCCTTGTATGTAGACCCATGGGCAAGCAGTGAAGCTCAACGCACTGTCACTACCCAAGTGCTGGCTCCATAGCTTCTACTGGCTGGGAACCACAACCAATGGGAGCTCCAGGGGCAGTGCGCAGAGCCTCCCTGGCTGCCCATGTGCCTCGGAGACCTGGTGGGCGCTTCCTGGGAGCCATGGTAAGCACCACTGGGCACCCAAACTCCATCCTGGAGCCTGTACCCCAAATCTCTGCCTCAGTATCAAGGCGCTCCCCCATCCCAAGCCCCTCATTCCTGCAGATCTGTGGATGTCTGCTTTATATCCATGAGTATCCACATCCGCGAATACCATGTCTCATTTTTCCTATTTGGATACAGATTTTGTATCTAGAACCCTGCAAATTTGTGGGTGTCAAATCCACAGATCATTTATGCAGCTTTTGATGTGAATATCAATTTTGTATCCACACAGAGCTCTAATCATCAGCTAGTCAATATATGCTATCCATTAATAGTGTGCTAGATACTGTAATTCACTTGACTTAACTTTCTAATCTTATGGCAAGGTGACAGCAATAATATTTTAGACAATGGGAAATAAATTATAACACTCACAAAGGCAACTTTTCTTCAGTTGTCATTAGTAGCTTTGTTGTCTTCACTGAAGTTACTGGATTTACACCAGTATAACCCCAAAAAACAGAATTTGTCCTAAAAGCTTTTAATTATAGTGAATGTATAGTTTAGTAGTGACAGTAAGGAAGGATACCACTTTTTCCATTTGGTCCTTATCACTTAGCCAGACAATTTCTAAGCTTGTCTCCTTGTAGTTGCAAATAAACTCTTGTCTTTTATTTTTAAATGGAAGGAGTTTCTTCTTATTTTCAGAAAATATTAGTCCAGAAGAAGAATATAAAATCGCCTGCCTTCTCATGGTCTTTGTGGCAGTCTCCTTGCCAACTTTGGCCAGTAATGTGATGTCTCAATATAGCCCTGCCATTGAAGGTACTATTTATCGAGTCTTGTTAAATTTTTGTATGAATATTTTCTTGCTGAAATATCCTGGTTATTAATCTTTCAGGTGGTTTTTCTCAAATACTTGCTCTTTAGCGTGTTATCACATGTTTTATGGTGGATGGATCCAACAGTAAATTAGGTTGAATCTATATCCTGAGAGAAAAATGATTAGACATTTGTTTACCTTAATTTTGTTTTGAAGCAGTGATAAATTAAAAATTCACATTTTAAAGACGTAGTTCTAGAATATGCACTTTAGAAGTTACTCACATGAAGCAGATTAATCAAAACCGAAAAGATGTTTTAGGTTCTCTGAGAATTTACATTGCTTAACATGTGTGATGTTTTACTAACTTGTTAATTTACTACTGCTAGATTGGATTTGTGCCTATTCATATGACTTGATAGCTTAATATCTCAGCTACTGAGAATAAAATTCTTTTTTTTAAATCTAGGAGACATGAATTGTAAGTAGTATCTTCTAAGGAATCTTTTTCTACTTTCCTTTCTTTTTTAAAAGAAAAAGATCTTTGCCTCAAGGAAATTCTTTGCTTGCAATCCACAAAAAATGTTTAGCTCTCTCAAACAAAACTAAGTTTAACAGACGAGATTGTCAAAAGTGCTCCAACATACAAACAAATCACTTTTCATCAGTTCAGACTTTTGCCTTCAGTGCTATGTACTAAGGTCCAGATAGAAATATGTAAATTCTGTGTCTATTCACTTTGACCCACAGAGTTTTCTTTGTCTTGACCAGAATTTGCTCTGTATCTTGCACAGGACAAAGCTTAATTAACATAATATCTAGCTTGTCAACGATTTCCTTCCCCAGCTCTCCCAGAATTAGTAGAAGCAGCAAGGAAAGGTCAACATTTCAAAAGCTTTGAATACCAAATTAAAGAAAATATAGTATGCAATAATTTAGATCCACAATATCCTGTTTCTCAAATCTTTGTGTGCATAACCGGCCACTTGTGTACTGCAACAATTAAGTGTGCAGACTAAGATTGCAGTTGCCATGCATTATTGCATACACACACATTTTTATGGAAATTATATTTCAAGTCTCTGTTTAATTTAATGGTGTTAACTTCCTTGATGGGGGACATATTTTCTTTAATCTTCCATGTATAGGTATGCATTGCAACTTTTAGATAGTAAATGTAAAGATACCAGCTTTGCACACACATATAATCCCAGAAAAGATGTATGTAATGAACAGAAATTAAGTGTAGCCTATTGATGAATTTACATGTCTACATCTTACTTAGATGAATAGGGGGAACAATTCATAGCACTCAGAGCTATTGCTTCAGACTATCTGTAGAGCCCTGCAAATTTCTGAATGTATTAGCTGCATTTCATTTATTTAGCTGCAGATGCAAATTTTGTATGTGTAGGGCTCTAGCTGCAGATTTGGAAAGCCATATGTGTATTGCATTCCATTTTGGGAGGTTTTTCCAAAACTAGTAAGGGCTAGAAACTTTTTCCCAGATTAAATGTTCAGGGCAGAGGCAGGAGAGGGGAGCAGAAAGAGACGAGACAGACCAAGACCTAGCGATGGGAAGTGAGTCATGGTGTCAGGTTCAATGTTGTAGCTGGGGTCTCTGTGAGAGGGGTGGCATGTATAGTTTTTATCATTTGTTCAGGATGAACAGTACTTGTTACGTTTTGATCAATAAATTACACTAGAAAATACCTTCTGTCACCAATTTCTCTTCCAACGGGAGCCTGACAGGAGCTCTGACAAGGAGTCAGGCAAAGCTGATGGCCTTCAGAGGAACCCCTTAAAGTGGGGAAACCTGGGAGTGTGTGAATTTCCCAAACTCAACTGATCCTGCTTAGAATGGAAAACTGCATGCATGAATACTGCATGCATATGTAGTTGTTCCATCTCAAAAATGATATATTGGAATTGGAAAAGGTTCAGGAAAGGGCAGCAGAAATGATTAAGGGTATGGAATGGCTTCTGTATGAGGAGAGATTAATAAGGTTGGGACTTTTCAACTTGGAAAAGAGATGACTAAAGTGGGATATGATTGAGGTTTGTAAAATCATGACTGGTATAGAGAAAGTACATAAGGAAGTACTTTTTATTCCTCCTCCTTACACAAGTATTAGGGGCCACCAAATGAAATTAATAGGTAGCAAGTTTAAAACAAACAAAGCGAAGTATTTCTTCACACAACGCATAGTCCACTTATGGTACTCTTTGCCAGAGGATGTTGCAAAGGTCAAAACTATAACATCTAGTTCTTTTTTGAGCACTAAGTTCATGGAGGACAGGTCCATCAATGGCTATTAGCCAGGATGGGCAGGGATGGTGTCCTAGTGTCTGTTTGTCAGAAGCTGGGAATGGGTAACAGGGGAGGCATCACTTGATAATTATCTGTTCGGTCCATTCCTTCTGGGGCACAAGGTATTGGCCACCGTCAGAAGGCAGCATACTGGGCTGTCTGTCCCAGGATGGCCATTCTCATGTGCTGTGCTGTGCTGTGCTGTATTAGTGTTGTTAAGCACTGGCAAATCCTGGAGACAGTAATAAAAAAAGTTATGGACTTGAACTAGCTTCAGTTCCCAAGGCAAGCAAAAGAAGGAAAACATTATTTCAAAAACATAGACTTCAAGATATTCCAGCCGAATCGGAGTGTTTCCCATTAGTTTATCCAAACCCCAGGTCTCCTTCTATATCTCCTGGCAGAGAGCCAGACTTCCATGTTTGCTCCTACTAACAGAAGACTGAGATCTTGATAACTAGCCAAATCTCAAACTAATCGCCAGAGATTAGTTTTTCCTTAAGTTAGACCAGTCACCTGCTGACACATGAACCAGAGAACATTCATGCTAGTTTCACAGTCAAATTTTCCTTCCTAGTTTGTCTTTACCACACTGCCTATTCACTTATTTCTCTTCAGAGAAGAGGGAATCCCTCTTGAGCTTGACATGCAAACTGTCCATTCTTCTTTGAGTGCTTGATTATGTCCATTCCACTTAGGTGCGTGCGCACGCCTCGTGCATGAGTTCCGGAAGCTTTTACCCTTAGCAGTACCTGTTGGGCCAGCCGGGGAGCAACCTGGAGTGGCGCCAGTATAACCACGCATATATTCCACTGCTGGCCCCTCACCCCCTCAGTTCCTTCTTACTGCCCGTGACGGTTGCTGGAACGTTTTGCTTGTTATCACAAGTGTGCCCTTAGCACTCTTATATCTTGTAAATAGTTCTTCATTGTTGTAGTTGTTGAGTTTCTGTTGCCAGAATAGTTAATAGATAATTCTCCAGTTCCCCCCTTTTCTCCCCCAACCCCGCAGGGGGTATGCCAGGGCCTCAGGGCTTCAAACCTTGCTGGTGCTGTTCAAAGCCTGTGCCCTGTGGTGACCCGCATAAGGAGTGCCTAAAGTGCCTGGAGGAAGGCCATCTGATGGATTCCTGCAAAATTTGTAAGTCCTTTAAGCTGAGGACTGAGCATGACTCGAGAGTCAAGCTACTCCTGATGGAGTCGGCACTCCAACCCCCTGCACCAGACTTGGCACCGTCGGTGAGGAGCGATACTGAGGCACTGATCCCAGTCCCCGGCACCGAGTGCGTGCAAGAAGGTGCGAAGAGGGAGATCACCCTCGAGACGGGACCAAGGGGCACGTCCGCAAGGGGGATGCCCAGAGGCTTCGTCTTCGGAGCCCATCGACACAGGCTGAGCCCCACACGGGCAAGTAGCCCAGAGACCTAGGACCTATCCGTGAAGGAGGTCCCACAGCCGTTAATCCTGGATACATTTCTGGTAGCCCAGGAGCTGATAGAGCTCACATCTTCACTTGGGGCCAGCACCGCGTGATACGGAAGTGCACACGGGCCAAGATCGCCAGGGAGTTAGGGCAACTCCAGCACCGCCTTCGGTGCCACCTCCCCAGTCACCAGGTTGTGAACTAGGTCCGGCACCGATTGCAATAATGGCACTGACTCCACCAGTGCAGGATCCGATGCGGGTCAGGATGGCCGCTCAACCGATGCCACCAGTGCCGCATCCCCCGGCACCGGAGTCCTCGTCTGTGCCCCTGTCGGCATCGCCACCACTGCACCAGGGGAAACTGTTGGCTATGGCATAGCACAGCCAGCGCCATGGGCCAGAGTAATGTGTGGCACTGCCATGATCCACATCAGAATACTCCTCTGAATCAGATACGGAATCCTGTTGTGTAGGGCCTCATTGTGTCACTCTGCCAGGTCACAGAGCTCAAGGTCCTCACGCAGGTCGAGATCCCAGCACTGATCCCAGTCTTGACATCGATCCCACTCGTGGCACCGTTCAAGGAGGGCCAGTCCAACTATGGTGCAGTCATGGCTCCCTTTTGGATCCCCTGGGCAAACCACCAAGCCCAGGGCCAGGGCCCTTCAAGGTCAGGATCGGTGGTGGCCTCGTCGTACTCAGGCCATAGGGCTACCCTCTGAGACCCCACTTATGAGAGGCCCTGGGTCAGAAAGCAGAGCCAGCCCTCCGGACTTGGCTCGTCCACCTTAGAAACCGCCCTCGTCAGGCTCTGACGCCCCAGACGCAGCCTGCTCAACCTCTGCCAACTGTGCCGCAGAAGGGCCACCTCCGCAGAGAGATTCCTTGGACGAAGCCTTGGCGGACCCATCTGGCTATGCCAGCCATGGACATGCGAACACATCAGGACCTCCTCGGATGGCTGTCCCAAAACTTGGGGGTGCAGGCTGAGGAGGTCAAGGAGGGTGCGGATCCAATAGTGGACATAATTACAGCTGATGCCCCAGCAAGGATTGCCCTTCCTCTCAACAAGTCAGTGGCAAAAATTACTAAAAGTCTCTGACAAACTCCATACCACCGATTCAGAAAGGGGTTGAGAGGTGGTACTCTGTGCCACAGGTGGGGCATAAGCATCTATTCGTCCATGCATCACCTGGCTCAGCGGTGGTGCAGGCCGCGTGCCAAAGGGAGAGAGTGGCCGTCAATAAGTTTGAAGCCCAGCTCCTGCAGGGGTCCCAACAGGAATTTGCGGCACTGACAGAGGAAGAAAGGGTGGTCTCCAGGACGGCCCTTCAGGCTGCACTGGACTCAGCAGATTTGGCAGCGCAATCTATGGCCACAGGAGCTCGTGGCTTCAGGTCTCTGGCATTCCCCCTGAAGTCCAGATGACACTTCAGGATCTGCCCTTTGATGGGTTGGGGCTTTTTTCAGAACAGATTGATAGCAAGCTGCACAAGTCTTAAGGATTCTAGGGCAACGTTGAAGTCCCTAGGTATTCATATCCCCGCCCCACAGCATCACTCGCTGAACCTGAGACCGCAGAGGGCGTACCAACAAGGATCCAGGTTTGACAACAGACAGTGGAGTAGGGGGAATAATGCCAGAGGCCCCCAGGAGGCGCTCTCGCTCGGCCTCCGACCAGAACCAAGGGCCCCCATATAAGTCCCAGGGCCAGAGGTCGGGCTTTTGAAGGTGCGCTCGAGGACAGAGTACCAGCCCCAGTGCTAGATCACCCCTTCTCAGACAGACTCCCCTTTTTATCGCTCTTGGAGTTCTATCACTTGGGACCGGTGGGTCCTCAATATGGTGGCATGGGGATATTCTATCCCATTCCTCCCATCGCCTCCTTCCCACCCCCCTTCCCCATCTCTCTTCAGGGACCCCTCTCAGAGTACCTTCATCAGGAGGTCTCTTCGCTCCTATCTTTGGGGGCAGTAGAAGAGGTTCCATTTGAGTTCAGGGGAAAGGGGTTTTATTCCTGTTACTTCCTCATTCCGAAGTCTAAAGGGGGCCTTCGCCCCATCCTGGACCTCAACACCTTCATAAGGAAATCAAGGTTCAGGATGGTGACACTAGCCTCCATTATCCCATCACTCCATCTAGGAGACCGGTACGCCACCCTCGATTTGAAGGATGTGTACTTTCACATTTCCATTGTCCCTCACCACAGAAAGTTCCTGCGTTTCATAGTGTTTGGCCTGTCTACTGCTCCCAGGGTTTTCACCAAATGTGTGGCAGTGGTAGTGGCCTTTTTAAAGAGGAAGGGCTCCACGTCTGCCCCTACCTGGATGACTGCACATCAGAGGTTGTTCCAGAGTCCAGGTTCTGTCCCATATTGTGTTAGTCAAGCAAACCTTCTCCCAGCTGGGTCTCTTATTAAATTAAACCAAATCGACCCTCATACCCACTCAAGTAATAGAATTTGTGGGTGCAAGGTTAGACGCCACGATGGGGAGGGCGTCCCTTTTGAGCTCCAGGTTCATGACCATAAAGGACATTATTCAGTGCCTCTCGACCGCCCTTATGGACCACAGTGAGGCACTGCTTGAGACTACTGGGTCACATGGTGGCATGCACTTATGTAGTGCAATATGCCAGACTGCACCTCTGACCCCTTCGGGCTTGGGTCTACAGGCCAGCTCGCAACCACATCAGTGCTTTGGTTACCATCCCCCCGGAGGTCCTGTCAACATTGGACTGGTGTCTGAGGGAGAGCGAAGTATGCTGTGGGGTCCTGTTTACCCAGCCCCCTCCCTCGATGCAGCTGGTGACAGATGCCTCCAATACCTGCTGGGGAGTCCACCTGGCAGACCTACAGACGCAAGGTATGTGGTCCAAGGCGGAGAGGATGTTACATATCTGTATCAGAGAGTTGAGGGCAGTTCGTCTGGCCTGCCAGGCGTTCCTCCCTCATCTGAGGGTCAGCTGTGTTTCCATTCTGACGGACAACACAGCAGCAATGTATTATATCAACCAACAGGGTAGAGCTCGTTTCTCTCCCCTCTGTCAGAAGGCCTTAGCCCTCTGGGGTCTTTGCATTCTGCAGGGGGTACCTGCCTCCCAGGGGGCCTGCAATACCCTAGCGGACCTCATCAGCAGGGCCTTCTCAGCGCACAAGTGATCTCTCAAGGAAGAGGTTGTTCGCCTTCTTTCCACAGGTGCCAAACTCCCCTCCTAGACCTTTTCGCATCTGTCCAACAAGAAGTGTCCATGGTTCTGTTCATACTGAGGGCAAGGTCCAGGGTTGGTGGGGGATACCCTAGCGATGCAGTGGCCAGTGGGCCTGCGATACACTCTTTTCCCCCCCCTCCTTCCCCGGTTCATGAGGTGTTCCTGAGGGCCAAGAGGTACAAAGCAATGTTGATTCTCATAGCCCCAGCATGGGCCCGCCAACACTATCAGTGGAGGACCCTGTTGCCCTCCCGCTTGTACCGGACCCGTTGACACAAGAGCTCAGCCAGGGCCTTCTGTGTCACCCGAACCTACAGTCCCTCCACCTCACAGCTTGGAGGATCCATGGCTGCGTGGGGGAGTGCTCCTCTGTTCAGATCCGGTGAGGTGGGTGCTGATGGAGAGTAGGAAGCCCTCCACCAGGGTGACCTATCGGGCCAAATGGAGAGGTTTTCAGCTTGGGTTGTTCAGAAAGGTGGGAACCCTATGTGAGCCCCATCCCCCTAATCTTAGACTACCTCCTTGGCCTCAGGCAACAAGGATTGTCCACCTCCTCGGTGAGGGTACACCTAGCGGCCATTGCGGCCTTTCACCAGTGAGAAGGAGGGGACCCACGCCATCGTCAAGCATTTTCTGAAGGGTTTGAATAGGCTCTACCCACAGGTTAGGCAGCCTATTCCCAAGTGAGACCTAAACTTGGTGCTCGGGGGACTCATGTGGGCCCCATTTGAGCCATTGGCTACGTGTTCTCTCTCTCACCTATCTTTTTTAGTGGCTGTCTCCTCAGCTAGGAGGGTATCTGAGTTGCGAGCTCTCTCTTCGGAGCCGCAATATATGGTGTTTTCTAAGGACAAGGTGACTCTATGTCCGCACTCCACCTTTCTACCTAAAGTAGGGTCCCTGTTCCTATGTCTCAGGAGATTTTTCTGCCGTTTTTTTATCCAAAGCCGCATGCAAATATGAGAGAGCACGCACTATGTTGCATGCAAATATGAGAGAGCATACACTAGACGCTAGAAGGGCTCTTGCCTTTTATTTAGAAAGAACGAGACAGTTTCGTAGATCCAGTCTGCTCTTCGTCTCTATAGCGGTCAGAAAGAATGGCCTTCCGGTGTCAGCTCAGTGCCTGTCCTCATGGATCTTGGCATGCATCAGGGCATGCTATGACCTAAAGGGGAAATCGGTTCCACCTCTCACGGCCCACTCTACCAGAGCCCAGGCCTCCTCGACGGCATTCCTAGCGCAGGTGCCAATCGTAGACATTTGTAGAGCAGCCACATGGTCTTCGGTCCATACTTACACCAACCATTACACAATTACGCAACAGGCTAGACAGGACGTGGCTGCTGGTAGGGCAGTGCTGCTGTCTGTTTCCTCTTAGGATTCCTCTTACCTACCTCCGTGGGTCTGGCTTAGGAGTCACCTAAGTGGAATGGACATAAGCAGGCACTCGAAGAAGAAAAGACAGTTACTTACCTCGTAACTGTTGTTCTTCAAGATGTGTTGCTTATGTCCAGGGCTCGCCGAACTGCAGCGAGCCCCGCTCGCCAGCCGCGCTGTCCAGCGATCTGCGCATGCGCAAATCGTTCTGTGCATGCGCAGATCGCCCGAACCCGGCTCTTCTGGGTTGCAATCTACTCGCCACGGGTGAGTAGATTGTATTATTTGTCGAGCCCTGCTTATGTCCATTCCAATCCTGCCCACTTCCCCTTTGTCAGAATGTTCAGCAAGAAGGAACTGAGGGGGTTGGGGGCCATCAGGGGAATATGTGCACAGCTATACCGGCGCCACTCCAGGGGCTCCCCGGCTGGCCCAACGGGTACTGCTAAGGGTAAAAAGCTTCCAGGACTCATGCACGCAGCGTGTGCACACACCTAAGCGGAATGGACATAAGCAATACATCTCGAAGAACAGCAGTTACGAGGTAAGTAACTCTCTTCTCCAAAAGCTATTCCTGGGGTTCACCCCTCAAAGCAGAACTATGAGAATTACTGACATTGTTTTGGAGGACAGGCTATTTTACACACAAGTTGGAGGGGGAACCCTATCCTGGACCGGTTTCCCCTCCAACCTGTGTAAAATCCAGATTCTGAATGGAGGTCCTTCCCCTGCTTTATTCAAGAAATCTCTCTTTTGCCCTACAGCCACCACATGGAAAATAAATACATTCTGTGCTCATTGAACCTGAAAGACACACGTGTGTGTGTGTGCATGACCGAATGCCCAGCTAATGACAAAATCTTTCATTTTTGTAGAAACTTAAGTATCTTCCCAGTATATATGTTCCCCTCATTCCAAAAGTCTCTGGGATCTTTGCCAAGCATTGGGATAACCATAGTGCTTAAGAGGGAGGGGATTTTAATTTTTCACTACCTGTATGATCTTATGTTCAATCCATATACTGTTTAAACACTGAAATTGTCATGTCCCTTGCCACTGCTGCATTAGACGGGCCTTTGCAATAAACATCTGCTATTTTTAGTACGTTACATGTGACTTACCTGCAACATGGGAATAAAATATAATAGTGTATTTCATTGTATTTAATTTTAAGCATGTTCCCTTTATAAGCTCTTTACTGATTGTGGCCCTGAGGTCCAAAGTCCTCAGCACAATTGGTAGCCCATTTCAAGTTAGGTCACTGCAAAACCGTGACTCTGTTCCAGTTATGAAATATGCTCCTGTCAGCTACAACTTTCAAAGATTCATTTAGTTTTGAGAAGTGTTGCTAAAGTAATAACACGTCTGTGTTTTGTTTAGGGCACTGCAACAACATACATTGCTTGGCCAAAGCTATCAACCAGATTGCTGCAGCTTTATTTACCATCCACAAGGGAAGCATTGAAGACCGCCTTAAAGAATTTTTGGCTGTATGTACAGTTTGATAATCAGAGTTGATTGCTATAAAAATCAGCCTAAAATCAAAACAAAACTTATCTCTGTTGCAACTCAGACTGTTTTAGATGTAAAGTGGTCACCATGAAAGCCTTCAACAAGTTAATCATTAGGGTTGGGTGAAAATTTTGGTGTGAATGATTTACTTACCAAAAATGCCAATTTGGTGCATTTGTAACCAAATCATCCCAATAGTTGTAGATGGAAAACAGTTGTTCAGAGTCAGTGGGGGTAGGAGGAGTTTGCACCCTGCATCTCCGCCTCTCTGGCCCCCGCCATCAACTTTAGTCAAGTGCCTAAGGCACTGGGATCTGAGAGATGCAGGTTTGAATTGCCATTCTGGAGCAGGGATTTTAAATCAGATTTCCCACATCCCAGGTGAGCATCCTAACCACTAGACTATAGGCTAATCGCCTCCAAGGTGAATGCCTTAACTAGGCTAGAATCATCCTCACACTCTCTTTGGGGCAGTGGCTATTTAAAAATGTGTACAAAATGGAACAGTTTCCACAGGATAAATTGAGAGCAACATGTAGCTTGAGGGAGAGATCTTCATGTCTCTGCTCCAGAGTGGGAATTCACACGGGGGGTGTTCCAGATCCTGAGCAAAGTACCTAACCTTTGGGCCAAAGATTATTAAGGTACTCCTATGTACATGGGTGTATGTTTGCTGCCCTGAAATTAACTTTTCCAATTTGCTGACAAATTTCATATGTTTTAGGAATCAAAACTAGTTATCTCCCTGACTTTTCAATTTGCTGCCAAACAAAAAAAAAATCCGTTATTTGCCCAGCTTTGCTAGTCATAAGTATTTCTTGAAGAGCTAATCTTTCTATTGAATTCTGTGTTAAGAGTAGGTGGTTGTACTTTATTCTTAAGAACTTAATTTCTGATTTAGCATTCTTCAGATATTTTAAAAATTCAGATAGAAAATGTAATTTTAAGGAATTAGCTGCTTTACTTTCACTTATATTTAAACTAGTTATAAATTATCTTAATTTTGATACACAGAATACAAATGCATATTACAAAGACTTAGATATTTATGGATTAAATGTATAATATTACAAGAGGTGGGTAAACATAGGTCAGTGGATAGTTAAACATGAGCCTAAAATTCTTGAAGCATTTTTGTGGTGTAATATTTGTGTTTGAATGTAGAATGTGCATGTTAATATATGTTAAAAATAGAATACATGATCTCTTAGATTGTAATGCAAGATTGGAAAGAGTTATGTATACGGTCTGGGTAATGTATGTTTATATCCTTGTGAAGGTCTAAGAGATTTTCCACTAAATATAATATATTTTCAGTTTATTATGTTAATCTGTCATAACAAGTAACCTTAGCTAACTTGGTGTATCTTTTGGATTGTAATTTTGATTTTGAAGTTCTGTTTGTTCAGAAACCATTTGATAGCTTATGATGCTCTAGACAGCTGAGAACTTGTTTAAGAGAGTTAGTGGTGCCTTTGGGATGAACTGAAGATCCAGGTCAGGCCTGTGATATGTAATGTTTGGCTTAGTATATGTAGATTAATCCAGAACGACCTCATGATCATGTTCAAAAATCTGTCTCCAACATAAGATCAGATCTTTGTAACTTGTCACATTCATAAATCTGTGTGTTCATGCGTTTGGGTTTGTTGGGGTTTTTTAAAGTTTTAGCATGCTTCATTGTTTTTTTTTAAATAGAAATTGGCGCTCAATACTTTAGAGGTCCATAATATTAAAATGACGGACTGCCAACTAGATAATCTGGTCTACATTTTCAAAAATAGCCAGGGATTGAGTTTCTCTGTTTTTGGGTGATCAACTTTAAGAAATAGACAGGCATACCAATCTTACTTAGGTATATCTATACTGTATATTTTAGAAATGTATGTCTGTCCGTCTGAGTCTGTTTGTTCAAAAAATGTCTGTTTCTTCAAGAAATCCTCCTAAATGCTAAGAGCTAGGACCACGAAATTTGGTTTGCAGCTTCCTCTTATTCTAACTTAAAGCAAGGTCAAGGTATGGTTGTGCCAAGAAAATGGAAAGTGCCAGGAATGATACCGTGTTCCATAACATAGAAAGGGAAGAGGCAGGAGGGGCAGAAAGAGGAGGGACACGATATCGAGAGTGGCCCCTGGGGGCAGTGAGCGCAAGGGAGAGGTATATGCACTGTGGCCACTGGGAGGCAGCCACACCACCAAAAGAGTGGCTAGGGGCTGTGCTATCTCGCCTTCCCCAAGACCAGGTAAGGAGGCTCCCTACCCCAAACTCTTCCACCCATCCTCTGCCAGCCCTTGGCTACAGCACCAGAAGGGACAGGAAGGCCTGTGCTGGCTGGGAAGAGACAGAAGGCCCATGGTGGCTCGGAGGGGGGGTACAGAGCCCTGCCAGATGGGAGACCCCCCCCCCCCCAACCCTGAGATTCTCGTTCCCCAACCCTCGCTCTCCCATGCCCCCATCCTCTCACACACACATATACCCAAGGCTCTGCCCCGAAGGACCCGGGCAGTGTCAGGTTAAGTCTTTTAGCTAAACATATTTTTGTGTGAATTTGGGAAGGTGGGAATTTGTCTTTATCTTTAGTAGTTAGAAATGTACAGTGAGCAGTGCTTTTTGCAAAAGATTTCTCACTTCTGGTAATGCATTGTTACTTTGTGGAAGAAAAAAAATCCTCTTAATCCCTTGACTTGGTTAATTTTGTTTGCCACAACTGCTGGTAGCAAAAGTTTTGTGTAATATTTTTCATGCAAGTATTTCATTTTTGATCATGTAATCAAAAAAGTACGCCTTTGACTGCTGAGAATATAATTAAAAAATGGTAGTCACTGACATTTAATTCAATTTGGTGTAATCCAGTTTCTTTCAAAAAATTTTTTTTCATGGTTAGCCTGAGAATTGTCTTCTGATAAAGAAATGTACTAAATAACCTAATTGCTCTTTACTCATTGAAATTAAGTATGGGGATATTCTAAAAAATATTTTGAAATGTGAATACTATCACCTTAGATTAAAAATAGACATTTTTTTCCTTCTGGCAAGTTATTTAAATTTTTTTGTTTGTTTGTTTTTGTTTTTGTTTTTTTTTGGAAGGGGTAGTGATTTGGTCCTTAAGAATATTTTAAAGTGAAATTTCCCAACTCAGAAACTTAGATCTGTGAACAGGTACTAGACATGGGGCTGCTACGTCATTGGCATGAAGTAAAAATTCTGTTTCTGGAAGCTGATCAAATATTTTTATTTGTGTATTCTGCAGTTCATTAAGATAAAATTATCAGTTCATTTATTTTCAAAATATGTATTGAAATCTGTGGCCCTGATCTTGCAAAGACTAAAGCAGATGTTTTCATTTTTGTGGTATCTGGGTCTTTATTGCTAAAACAAGTTGTTTGGTTTGCCTACACTTTAGCTAGCAATTGTGATGAAGTAATAATGTATACATTCTTTAATTATAGGTAGTATTAGAATTTGACCTTTTGCAGAAAGTGTGCTTGTAATTTAATCATGGTATTTCCTTTCTATCATGTATTATGTTGTGCTAATAACCTACAACAGTAAAGGAGATTATTCTTCCCATCAGTTACATTAAATGAAAGTAGCAAAAACTGATCAACTTAGAATTCAACAATGACATTTTAAAATGTTTATTGATTTTCAATCATTTTTTGTAGCTTGCATCATCTAGCCTACTAAAAATTGGTCAGGAGACAGACAAAACTACTACAAGGAACAGAGAATCTGTTTATTTACTGTTAGACATGGTAAGTTCTCATGCTAAGGCCCTTTTGACAGATACCCTTGTTGTTGTAACTCATCAACCAATAGAAATACTTTCTGACATCATGACAATAGGATGACATTTCTCCCATCTCTCTACACAAGTATTTTTTTACTATTGAGTATTATCTTTCTCTGTGTTGCCTAGAAATGCCAGAAAAGGTTATAGCGGTAGTCAAGTAACTTTCACAATTGAATAGTGGATTCAGCTTTATATTGATGTCACATTAAATTAGTGCAAATTAAACTAAGAAGATAACTCATGAGTCTGTTCTGAGCATTGCTTTTAGTGTCCAAAGCCTGTTTAAAATATTTGCAACTAAGTTTGAGAAGCTTTCTATCTGTTTGCTTAAACTCTGTACTTGAAAGTACTTTGTGGGATGAACATGCTGCAGAATTTACCTTTTCACTCTTTAACCAAAAATATAAATTCTGTTCTGGTGTAGGCTGATAGTAATCAAATGCAGTAGATGAGTCTCAAATCTTGATAGTTTAATTTTGTACATTAAGGAAGCTTGATACATTTTTGCTCTTTTTCAGATTGTGCAGGAGTCTCCATTCCTGACAATGGATCTTTTGGAGTCTTGTTTCCCTTACGTCTTGTTGCGAAATGCATACCATGCTGTCTACAAACAAAGTGTCACATCTTCTGCATAAATATCTACTTACTGAAGACTTAGCACGTATCTATGTTGCCTCAGTTTTACCTGTAAACTGTGGAGCTATTTTACTTTATGGCCTGACAAACAGTTTTGTGGATTATAAACTTTCTTCCATACAGTTGTATTTCTGATCAGTGGTTTCTTAATATGGTTGTACTACAATATGAGCTTGATTGATTTTAGGTTGCACATTCATGGAAAATACTCCTTTTTTTTATTTTTAGAGTATTGGTTATCTTTAAAAGACAAACACTACTTCTGCTATATGTTTTTGATATTTGATCATGCAAAACCATAATTGCTTGTTTATTTCCAAGAAGAAAAATGTATTTAGTGATTATTTTAGATAGTGTTCTAGTTTTCATCTGTGTGTAAATTATTTCATATAGGGAAAGTTATAATCTGTACCTATTGTTCTTATTGAAAACAAGAATTGGATGTGCATTTCTGTGAAGTAATTACAGCATTTCTACTTTCCTTTATTTTGAAACATTCGCCAAACTAAGTACTATGACACTATAGAACATTAAAAATGTTATAGGACTGTTTATCCCCAGACAGCAGTCCTCTCCCAATATTCTTAAACAGCACGTGGTGTTGTTTGTATAAAGCAAAGTGGGAAAAATTTTTAGACTGACTTCCATGGTGCCCTGTTGGCATTAACACTACCATTGTACCCTGCTGTATAATAAACATTCTTACACATTTATCAGATGTTGATAAAAATGTTAGCCCTTAACCACTTTTTATATGTTTTAAAATTTTTGAAATTCAAGTGTACCTTCCATAACATACAATAAACACTAGACTGTATTACATGTTGGTGAATTTTTTTTTTGTAATGTAAAATTACAATTTAAAATCTTAATTTATCCTAACACATTGTTTTAATACTGATCTTGTACATTGGTTTGCAGGTCAGTTGATTAAACCCTTAATCCTTCCATGTGAAGATTTTGTAATATCCAGCTTTGTGTGGAACTCCACATATAGAGTAGACAACTTATAAAAACTTCACAGGAAGGAATTTTAAAAATACACATGAAACATCAGTTGAATGCCACAGACCTTCAACTTCTCATTTTACAGGGTACAATACAAAAAGTGTATTTCTGATGCATATTAACACCGATCGCACCCATATGGAGAAAATGCACTTCTAGGGAGTAAAAACTGAAAAATTTTAGAAGCAGGGAAAATGCTGCTAAAACCATGACATCAGACATTACTGAACAAGACAGATATATAATAGATCTATTTTTGTCAGCCATGCAAATTGGCATGCAGGATAAAGTTGGCTCATTTGAGTACGAAAGCTGACCAGATGGTTTGCTCTTTGATCAGCACCATAGAGACTGTGGTTCTCAACAGCTCCAACTCTGGACATTGTATAGGGCCCCTGTTCTTGGACACACTGGTAACGTTTTCTGTGATCAGAGAGCTGTTGTGTGCTCATCAGCTATAATGAAGGAAAACAAGCCAACAGGATGAAATAAAGTAAGTAGCATATTACATCCATATTAATTATTTATTCAATCTATTTTTAAAACTAGGGAAATAAAAATGTTGCTTTTTGGACTGATATGCAGTATCATAAAAAAGATAATTGATTTGTGAAAAAATTAAGTTAAATGGGAAAGCTGATGCAGCTTGTTAATTCAATACCCTAGTTTTAATAATGTATCAAATTTCTGCCTTCTAATATTTATTTAAATAGCTTTTGCTTGACATACTGTATGTTTGTGGTAAAAGAGCTCCTGTTTTGCAGTTGACAACAGCTGCATGTCTTGAGCTTTGCTGTCAAAATCTGCTTATGGAATAGCCTGGCTATGTGTGACTTTAATCTTGATCAGTGTGGGGAAGAAAAAGAGCTTTGCATGTTTAATGGTTGCTTTGATGTTAATTAGCCAATTCACTACTGGTCACTTTGGTAATTTACCCAGGTCACAGTATTTTAAATCCTAACATTCGCTAATCCTGACTGCTGCGTATGTCCTTTCTCCTATCTAACCAAAGGTAGCTGAATTTTACTGCCAGGAAATCATGCCTGTTTGGCCATCCCCTTTCTAGCAGATCTCCTACACATCTGCCAGCTGCAAACAGTCATAACATTATTGAAAATGTGTATGTATTTATTTAGGGCAGGTCAGGAGCTTGCTTTCTGTGTTAGACTGCCAACATCTGACCCTCAGGGCAATAATCTGGTGTTTGCAGCTTGTCTATGACTCTTTCTGGAGTGCACACTGTCAGCACATCTCTCACTGCACTATCTCAGTATATCACAAACCCAGCAAGGTAGCGTTATCAGTCCAAGATTGAAAGGCTCACCACATGAGACCGCTCTCCTAGCCACTGCTGAGAACAAGCGAACACTAAAAGCTCCCCTGCCCACTGAACAATTCAATGCAAAGGAAAGGGGACTTAGGCATGCAGGAGCATCATCTCCTCACCATGCCGAGTACTTCAACAGAATACAAGGAATATGCTGGACAGACCTCAAGTGGGACAGAGAACCACAGAGGAACATAGAAAATTCTCTTCCTGCCAAACAAAATGTGCAAAAGACCTTCCCTCCTATAACATTAGAGAAGATGATTCTGAAACTAAGGAAGGAAATGTAATCAATTGTCGTCATTCTGTCATGATAGCCCAAGCCACTAAAGAAATTCTAGAGCAATGTCAACATAAATGCCATTATTTCCACCAATCAAGCATGCATGTAGCCAAAGACGATGCCTGCTTCACAAATTAGTTCAGTTTGATAGTTTGGAAATTGAAAGTATTGGCTAGTTAGGCAGTTGCAGAAAATGTGATTTCATCCAAAAGCCCCTCGCCTAAAAAACCACCTTTTTGCTACAGGTTTGACTTTTGATATAAGGAAAGAGGCTTCAACTCCAGGAGATTAAGTATTCCAACTTTCTAGATAATCTACTGCTGTAGGCCTTAAGCCAACCAGATGAGCTGTGTCTCCTACAAGTATTCTCTGCAAAAATGACATAAATTTTAATCCATTATTCCCTCAGCCAGATTTCTAAAAACAATAGCCCAATAGAATTTGACAAATGAGTTCTGTCTCTGGAGCTTCAAGCTGTTACAATCGCGTTTGAATCCATGACTGCAATTCATTTGTCTCAAAGCGTTTGTGACGGTCATGTGTGCAACATGCGCTGTCTATACCCAAACTGTAGAGTATGGTTCACAAGACTTATTCCAAATTCCACACCCATTCATGGATAAGGTAAATTGTTCTTTCAGTGCAAACAATAATGTTTGACAAATTGTAGCCCAAAAAATGTTAATGCAGCTGAATTGCATAGTGGCTATGGCGCTTTCTGTTTGTGGTTTTTATTCAGTGCAAAAGGGCTAAATCTCCAAAGCATCCTCTGGCAAAGGGGATGAAATGCTACATCAGAGACTCTCACTTGGCCTGTGACTAGTCTGTTCCAGAAGGCACACCCCAGAGCTGCAGGTGGATGGAAAAGATATGGAATAGGGATGTAAAATCCCATTTCATTGGTTAACCAGTTAAACATAACATTTAACCGATTTAAGGGGGAGGCGGCTCCAACCCAATTGTGCTATGTGTTTGTTCGAGAAGGTAGTTCAGAGTGCCACAGACTAGCTTTATTAATCTATATCAACTCCCTGCTGTCAGTCAGAGCCTTTCATTCTGGCAAGGAAAGGCTAAGACTTCCTTTGCAAGACTGAAGCTTGCAGAGCCTTTCTACACTGCCAGGACCAGAAGTTGATTCCTTATTTATTTCTTCTCATAACACATGAACTAGAGGTCACCAAATGAAACTGATAGGTAACTGGTTTAAAACAAAAGGAAGTATTTCTTTACACAATGCACAATCAACCTGTGGAACTCCTTGCCAGAGGATGTTGTGAAGGCCAAAACTATAACAGGGTTCAAAAAGGAACTAGATAAATTAATGAAGAATGCTGTCCATCAATAGCTGTTAGTCAGGAGGGGCAGGGATGGTGTCCCTATCCTCTGTTTGTCAGAAGCTGGGAATGGGAGAAAGGGGATGGATCACTTAATGATTACAATCTGTGCAATTCATTCCCTTGGGGGCACCTGGCATTGGCCACTGTCAGAAGACAGGATACTTGGCTAGATGGATCTTTGGTCTGACCCAGTATGGCTGTTCTTATGATTAAGGAAGAAAAGAGAAATAATCTATCAATATCCTTAAGATGTCATTCTTTAATAATCTACTGCACAAGTTATAATTCCTCTATTCTGACCATTTGCTAGATACCTCAACCTTGCACAGGTGGGATTCAAACTGGGACCAGTGACTCCAAGCATGAGCCTCTATAATGTAATGTTATGGTTAGATGCTTGCACCTCAGATTTAAAGTGAAATGAACTATTCCTGACTGTAGGCTGCTGATGTACCAAAATCTAAATTAGGAGTCAAAGAAAAATGAAAAATGACTGTCACTGCCAAGGAACTGTTATATTACAGTATACGTTATTTGGACCAAGTAGAATTGAGGGCATTGAGAATACTGGCAGTTTACCAGAAGCACTGGAACTGAAGTTGGGCAGCAGACAAAACCACAGGGAGAAGACAGTCAAGGAAAAGTAGTAATCAAAAATCCTGTGGTGGTATTTTACAGCTTGGGGGGAAATGTATTTTTGTAAATTTTTATCCTAATGCTTCAGCACAATGATGATTGACAGTATGAGGACAGAGGGTTGGTATGTTGGGCTAGGTCTGAGTGTGTAGATTACTTATATAGACAAGTAGTTTTAAGTCACTAACCTTAATCACATGTATTCCCATCCATTAGATTTGCAAATATTTGTATATATACTTGCTGGCTCTTCTGCTAAAAATGGGTTAGTCAATTTAGTAAACAAGCCTGTGGTTGCAGAGAACAAAATAAACAAGCAATCACTGTTCTATATACAGTATGTAACTGTGTGTGGGAGGGGGGGGGGAAAATAGGCTGGGGGGAGGTGGAAATTGTCCAGAGGTTGGGTTTAAAGATCACTGTAACAGAAATGTCAGGAATGATCAGAAAATTTTCTACCTTTTTAAATAATTGGAAATAAGATGCTGAAAAACATGCCAACTGAATTTTTCATTTTTTTGTTTTTAACCCAATCAAGGTCTGTTTCTATATCACGGAATCAAGATGAGCAAAATCCTCATCACATTATCTTTGCACCATAGTTTTATGGATAAAATCATTATATTGTGAGGAAAAATAGGTAAAAGAATCATGGATTTTAAATAATTGCTTTGATCTTTATTCCTGAAGCATAAATGTGTGCAGGATTGGAGCTCTTGGTCATTAAGGTCTCAAATTAACCTTAGAAGCCCATTTTTGTCAAAAGCACCAGCCTTGGCTCACAGAATGAGTAATTGTAAATCACTAGATATGGTGAATATTGTAGACTCATGCAATAACTTGAGAGAGAGCTAGTGAGTGGATGGAGACAAAACAGGAACTGGGGAATTTAAAGAGACAAGGGCCTTATTTTTAGATAGATATGAAAAAATATGCTGCGAAATGATCCCGATTGTGTATATCTAGTAGGTTTTAAATTGTGTAATACTATTTATCATAGGTTGTTAGCCAGGGCTTGACAAATGGCGGCAAAACCTACTCGCCAGCCCCGCACTGTGCATGCGCAAGACCCGCATTGCGCATGCATGTGCCACCGGTGAACAGGGCGACCGGCTGAAAATTACTCGCCACGGGCGAGTAGATTCGGTGATTTGTCGAGCCCTGGTTGTTACCATACATAATCACTGTGTGCATCTAATTTTTAGAAACCTCTCTGCATCTACATCTCCCCACTATTTTCTCTTATTGAATATACTGAAAAAAGAAGGACTTTGTTAATCTACATGAATGAGTGCAAACCCATTCATAATTTCATATTCAGTGCAGATTCAGGGAGCAGCATCCATCCTGTCACTAAATGAAACAGGGACCTTGTGGAAAAAATGGTAGGTGATCATCTAATTCAGGAGTGTATCATAATGCATATAGCACAATGTGGACAAATTAAGATTGAATGCGTCATCTTAATTCTGGCATTTCCTAACCTTTGAGAGCTTGACTCTGCAAATCGAATGTTCTTTTTATACAGTTACTACTTTTATATCATTCTAATTATTTTTCACAAATGGCAGTGTAGTGTTTTATAAACTTCAGAATACATTTTATGGAGCCATGGTAATAAAAAACGAAGGGCATGTCTACACTAGGAAATTATTTTAAAATAACTTATTTTGAAATAATACCCAAAATAACTATTTTGAAATAACATGTCCACATTGTAAGGCAGCATTATAATAGCGCAGAATTATTTCGAAATAGCACGTCCACACTGATTAGAGCCTGCATTGGATTTAAAGCCCCCAGAAGCACTCCGGGGAGGGGACCGGGATGGTGGACACTTCCTATAACTGCTTGCTGAGGCTAGCTGAGACACGTGATCAAAGGGGCTCCTCTCTACACCTGCGTGTCTCACGTCACTTCTCCACTGTCTGCCCTCTCGCGGGACGCCAAACTGTCACCACATGCTCTAGTTGCCCTTGTGGACACCACAGCACTTCCAGCATGGAGTTGGTGCAGTTCATCCAAACTGCACACATGCTGCTTCAGGTTGATGACAACCAGTCCAAACTGCAGGACCCGTTCGCCCAGGCTCTGGCGCTCCTGCTACAGCAAATGATCCTCGATCCCCTGTGCACATAGAATACCGCTTCTGGCGGAGGGAGACCAGATCTGACTGGTGGAACCGCATCATCCTACAGTGATGAGATGACCAGCAGTGGATCCAGAACCTCCGCATACGGAAGGCCAACTTCCTCGAGCTCTGCAAGTGGCTTGCTCCTGCCCTCAGGCAACAGGACACCCACATGAGACCCGCCACCCCCCTAGAGAAGCGCATCACCCTATGGAAGCTTGCCACGCCAGACAGGTACCACTCCATGGGGAACCAGTCCAGCGTAGGGAAATCCATGGTCAGGCCCGTGCTCCTGCAGGTAGTCAAGGCCATCAACACCATCTTGCTGGAGAAGGGTCATCACTCTGGACACTGTTGACCACATCATGGATGGCTTTACCACCATGGGCTTCCCCAACTGCGGGAGGGCCATAGACGACACTCAGGTCCCCATCTTGGCCCGCAACCATTGTGCCTTGGACTACGTAAACAGAAAGGGGTACTTCTCTATGGTGCTGCAGGCCCTGGTGGACCACAAGGGACAGTTCACGAACATTAATGTCAATGGTCAGTGAAGGCACACGACACCTACATCTTTCAAAACCCAAGCCTGCTCCAGAGGATGCACACTAACCGCACCATCAGGGTCGGGGACATGGACATGCCCATGTGCACCCTGGGCGACACAGCCTGTGCCTTACTTCCCTAGCTGATGTAAGCGTGGACCCCACCAAGGAGCATTTCAGTGCCAAGCGGTGCAGACACTGCGTGGTGGTGGAGTGTGCCTTCAGCCACCTAAAGGGGAGGTTCAGAACTCTCCTCACCCATCTGGACCTCAGTGAGCACAACATCCCCTTTGTGGTGGCAGCCTGCTGTGTGTGCACCACAACCTATCTGAGAGCAAGGGAGGAGACTTTCCTGCCAGGGAGGAGGGTAGAGGCTGATCGGCTGGCCAGGGCTTACAAGCAGCCAGACACCAGTGCCCATCAGGGGAGCATATCGGGGGACTGTGCTCATCTAGGAGGCCTTGAAAGAGAGTTTCAGCCAAGGCCACCTGTCAGACTCTCCCCCAGGCCTCTCCCCAAGGGACCCCTGCATTGGCCCTGTGTGGATTTCCTCCTCCACTCCTCCCTTCTCTTGCCCTCCCTATCCACCTACCCTCCTCCCCTGCAGAGCAAATAAAAAAGCCTTTTTGTTTGGGAAACACAACTCTGTTGTTGTTTTATTGAAGGATATACAACGGGAGGGACTGGGGGAAAGAACCTGGAATAAGAGAGTGGGGAGGGGGCTCAAAATGGGGCTGAGACTGGCGCCTGCCTAGTGTACCTCGGGAGGCTTTGGCTGCCTGAGAGGTTGTACTGCCATGTGTTCGGTGGCCCCAGCAGCCCCTGGGGGGCAAGGGGAGGGCAGTTTTGGCGGGGGGGGGGATGGGGATGAGGGTGTGGCTGATGGCCCACTCCATGCATATGGATGTTATGGAGAAGCGCACAGCCTCATGCTAGCATGCCAACTGCTCCCACATGGCCTCCCATTTACTGCTCCTGGTTAGCCTGGTGCTGCTCACATTGGTGGCCTGCTCCTGGTGCTCCTCATCGAACTCCTGGATGAGGGACTGGCGGCAGGCCATGTGGTCCCACAGCAGGTCTTCCCTGGTGCATTTTCTGCGGCGGATCCCAGGAAGGCGGGAAGATGGCGTGGGAGGTGCTGGATGCGCTTGCAGCTAGGCCAGCTGTGAAGAAAAGTGACAAGGGCAGTCATCCCAGGAGACACTGTGCATGAAGCCTAGCCCTAATCTCTGAGCCAACTCATAAGGTCTTGGTTCGGACAATGGGAATGTGCTTAGAGCAAGACCATCTGTTGCCCAGATAGCAGGCACTTTCCTGCAGGAGCACGGATGTCCCAGGAGAGCATCACTACACCCACAGCAGGCCTGTCCAGGAACCTTGTGAGAAGGATCGAGGGGTTTCTGTGTGAGAGTGTGTTAGGGCTGTTCCCCACTCTGAGTGCAGAAGGTGGGGGCCCGCAAGAGACCTTAAATACCTTGCCTCTATAGGCTCTGTTTACAAAAACTGCCCCGAGTCACTTACTTTGGGAGGTAGCTGCCACCATCAAGTGATTTAATCCCTTAAAAAAACCCAGGAAGAAATAAATGCTTCAAATTCTTTCCAAGGGGGTATCCCAGCTCTTTCCACAAGAGAGCTTGAAAAAGAAACAAAGAACACAGAAAACAAACTGTGTCCCTGATAGCTGACCCCTCAGGCTAGGCAGGCACACACACACACAGCCCACCTGTTACCTTCCAGAACAGAAGAATCAAATCATCATCTTAAAAAAGGTGATTTTATTAACAAAACAAAAAGATATACTTTGTTGCTAGGTAAAACAAACAAAAAAAAGCAGTCATGTAGCACTTTAAAGACTAACAAGACGGTTTATTAGGTGATGAGCTTTCATGGGGCAGACTAACAAGGCTACCTCTGTTACTTTTCATGGTTGCTAAAGAGCAACTGAAAAGAATAAATTATAACACAGAGGGGGAAAAATAGTATCTTTGGCACAGCTCAGGTATGGTGAATGGGGGAGAGAAGGCATGGATTCACACAGAGAAGTTTAACCAAACAACCAAAACAGAAAATTACCCTGCTTGCGACTAAATGTACACTTTTCCCTTATTTACTCACAATCCCTTCATGGTCCTGTCCACTTCCATGTCTTGAATTCTTTGGAGGCGTGGTAGTCCTGCCTGGCTTTAAATCATTTTCTCTCTCCCAATTCCTGGCTTAAAACTCCATAAAGAGACAATGCAGCAGGTATATATTTACAATTTAAATTTCAACACCATTGGTTCTTCTGGCACCCTGCCAACAACACCCTTAGCTACCTGAGTTTAACCCTTTAGTCACCGGGTGCTAGCCAGCACTCCTATCCATCACAGAGTGTCATAGACCTGAGTGCTCTGAACTGATGCTCCATGTGTACCCACGTGCACAGGCTGTTCTGTGACCCTCCCCAGGCTGAGAAGTCCGAGTGAAGAGCATGCAGCCCCTTGCAGCCTGCTGCCTGCCCCCGCATTTGTATAGGGAAAGTTATGGACCTCACCTGAAGTGCCTTCGCCGGGGTTGTCCAAGCCCTGGGAGACATTCCGGGGGGAGGGGCTATTTCCAGGGTGAGGAGCAGTTCCTGGCTGGTAGGCATGGTGCTCTGTCTGGCCTGCTCCTCCCCATTGTTCTCCTCCACAAAACCCACCTTTGTGGAGGCTCACACTGGTCATGTCCTGGCCAGAGTCGACGATGACGGGGGAAGGAGGTGACCGACCCCTCCCCCCCCAGGATGGCATCCAGCTGCTCATAGTAGTGGCAGGTGTGAGGAGCTACCCCAGAGAGTCCACTTTGCTCCCTGGCCTTAGTGTAGGCCTGCTGGAATTCTTTTATTTTCATGCAGACCTGGCTGAGAGTCCACATGTGTCCCTTCTCAGCCTGGCTGGCAGCCATTCTGATGTGGAGATCTTGGAGGTCGGACTCCTCCCCCCAGACCTTGATGAGGTCCAGGATCTCTGCACCGGTCCAGGTCGGTGCCTTGTTTTTCTCCTGGCCAGGAGTATCAAAAGGAGCTGTGGGAGTTCTGGAAGCTGTTGCGGGGCACAGAGGGAGCACTGGAGTTGGCCATGGCTCATGGGGTGGCTGCTGTGTGGCATGGGGCTCTCCTCGAGCCACAAGCCCTTTCCCTTCTGCTTGCAGCTTTAAGTTCTGCAGGAGAAAGGGAGCAGTGGAGCTAGCAGGGGTGTGGCCAGACCAGCCACAAGTGCAGCTGTGAGAGGCCTCTGGAGACCAATTATTTCAAAATAACAGCAGCTGAGCATCCACACTGATGCTATTTTGAAATAACAGTTTTGAAATAAGCGTTATTCCTCGTGACAAGCAAGAGTTATTTCAAAATAACCAGCCCATTATTTCGAAATAACAGGTTTGGTAGTGTGGACGCTCTGCTTGTTATTTTGAAATAAGGGGAGTTAGAATCATAGAATCCTAGGGCTGAAAGAGACCTCAGGAGGTCATCGGTGCCCAAAGCAGGACCAATGCCAACTAAATCATCCCAGCCAGGACTTTGTCAAACCGGGACTTAAAAACCTCAAGGATGGAGATCCTACCACCTCCCTAGGTAACCCATTCCAGTGCTTCACCACCCTCCTAGTGAAATAGTTTTTCCTAATATCCAACCTAGACATCCCCCACTGTAAATTGAGACCATTGCTCCTCATTCTGCCATCTGTCACTACTGAGAACAGCCTCTCTCCATCCTCTTTAGCCCCCCCTTCCCCTTAAGGTAGTTAAAGGCTGCTATCAAATCCCCCCTCACTTTTCTCTTTTGCAGATTAAACAAGCCCAAATCCCTCAGCCTCTCCTCCTAGGTCATGTACTCCAGCCCCCTAATCATTCTGTTGCCCTTTGCTGGACCCTGTCCAATGCATCCACATCCTTTCTGTAGTGGGAGGCCCAGAATTGGACACACTATTCCAGATGTGGCCTCACCAGTGTTATTTTGAAATAACTCCCTAGTGTAGACCAGGGCTAAGATACTAAAGGATTATGATACCAAGCATATACTGATCAAAAGTGAGGGGCTATCTCCGAGTGAGAGAAAGAGATTGAGAAAATTATAAGATGTGTGTAGTACACTTAAAAGAGGCTGGTGAGGTTGAAAAGAGAAAAGGTCCATTAACAACTTTCCTATCTGAAAAGATACAAGACATCTAAATATCTTGCTATTTGGTTATAGGACTTATAGACTCATAGACTTTAAGGTCAGAAGGGACCATTATGATCATCTAGTCTGACCCCCTGCACAATGCAGGCCACAGAATCTCACCCACCCTCTCCTAGAATAATCCTCTCACCTATATCTCAGATTTTTTTTTTTTTTAAATCAAAAACCCTAGTCTCAGATTTATTTTTGTTTATCTTTCCATTTAATTTGAACTGTATTAGCTCATGATCACTCGAGCCAAGATTGTCCCCTACAACCATTTCATCTATGAGGTCCTCGCTACTCACCAAAACCAAATCTAAAATAGCATCCCCCCTTGTTGGTTCAGCAACTACTTGATGAAGGAATTCATCAGCTATCACATCTAGGAAAATCTGAGCCCTATTATTATTACTAGCACTTGTTCTCCAGTCTATATCTGGAAAGTTGAAATCTCCCATGATTACGCAGTTTCCATGAGTATTTACTTCATTAAAAACATTAAAGAGGTCTCTATCCATATCCAAATTGGATCCTGGTGGTCTATAACACACCCCAAGCACTATCCCAGGAGGATCTGATAGTTTTCTTCCCCAATGTGATTTTTGCCCAAACAGACTCTGTCTTCTCCATTCCATCACTTTTTATTTCTTTACAATCTACCTCATCTTTGATATACAATGCGACTCCACCACCTTTACCCTTATTTCTGTCTTTCCTAAACAGCACATACCCTTCAATACCTGTACTCCAATCATGCCTAGTATTCCACCATGTTTCTGTTATTCCTATAATATCTGGTTTCACTTCCTGGACCAATAGCTCAAGTTCCTCCATTTTGTTACCTAGGCTCCTCGCATTGGTGTACAAACATCTTAGTTTTTGCTGTTTGGCCTCACTCACATTCTTTACCCAATTTGGCACGGACGTTGTACCTCCAATATGACCTATTAGACTAGTATCCACCCTACCCTTCCTCCTTATGTCCATTCTCCTACCCCAGCTATATCCTTTCTTACTTCGTTTTCCTCCCTCTCAGTGTTAAAATCTGGCGTAGAGATTACCTGAACATCTCCCAACCGTCTCCCCAAATTCCTAGTTTAAAGCTCTCTTAATCAGTTGAGCCAGCCTCCATCCTAGAAGTCTATTTCCCTCCTACTTAGGTGAAGTCCATCCCGAGAGAACAGTCCTCTGTCCATAAATGCCTCCCAGTGACCATACATCCCAAAGCCCTCCTTATAGCACCACTGCCTAAGCCATCTATTGATCATCATAATCCTGTCACATCTTAGTTGCCCTTCTCTAGGAACAGGCAGAATGCCACTAAAGATCACCTGAGCCTCAATTTGCTTGGCGTCCTCCCCAACCTAGCATAGTCTCCCTTAATTCGTTCCAGCGAGAATCTAGCCGTATCATTTGTTCCTACATGAAGGATGATCAATGGATTCCTTCCTGCTCCCTTAATAATCCTCTTCAACCTCAGTTCCACATCCCGTATCTTAGCACCTGGCAGACAGCACACCCTTCTATTCTCTGGATCCGCTCTAGTTACAGGCCTATCTATTCTTCTCAATAAGGAGTCCCCAATCACGTAGACCTGCCTTTTCCTAGTGACAGTGCGATTCTCTGGTCTATCTCTTGCTTCCTCTAGCTGCAAGTCCTTGCCATTCCTGTTTTCCCTTGTAATCCTCTTTAACCCATCCTGTATCCTCCTGATGCTCATTATTGGTATTGTCTCCATTAACTCTTCCCCTTTATCTATGGGACTAGCCACTCTTCTCTTCTTCCTTACCCTTCCATCTTCATTATCTACCTGCTGTACCCCTTCTTCATTCTCCAACTCCACATACCTGTTCTTGAGCTCTATTTTTCCTTCACTGACCCATCTTTTCCTCTGCCTGGTTCTCTTAGTCACATGCTTCCACTGTCCATTTTCTTCGCCCAGCAGTCCCCCCTCTGAGGCCCTTGATCCTGCTTCCATCTGCATATCTAAGCTTTCCCCTTCAGCCACGTCATGCCTTTGCTCCATCATCTGCTCAAACCCCCTTCTAAACTCGACCAGAGTTTCCACCTGCATCTCCAGTCCTCGGATCTTTTCTTCCATCAGCTCTATCAGGCGGCACTTCATGCAAACAAAACTCCTTTCAGATAACCCCTCCAGAATCATGTACATACATAGCTACCACATCCAATCATCCTCCTTGTGTTCTCTACTACTTGGGCCATGGCCACTACTGCCTCTATGTTTTATCTACTTTCTCACCAAAATCCTATTAGTCCGGTGAACACAAAAACAAACCAAAACACCCCCTCCACAGCAAAAACAAACCCCAAACAAGTCCCAATATCCAAACTCCCTTTACAAACTCCCACTCAAACTCCCCTGTTTACAGCTCTGTTTGCTGGCTCCTGTGCCGCTGCAGCTATCTATATCTTTACACCAAAAGTAGTTATCAAGGTATATAATCAAAGCGGTCCTGTAATCAGAAGGTAGTCGGGGAAGGATTTTTAAGTACCATTTTAAGTTCCTTTAGATTAAACATTTGTATTTGTTTTTTTTCAGGTATATTTGGTAGGAGTTGCAAAAAGGGAAGATTTTGAGTTCAAGATCTTGAGATATAGAGATCTGCTTTAAAAATCCTACACAGTCTGATGGGGAACTTCTGTAAACACATACTTATCCAACATACATAAACTCTACATTCTTGTATTTAGACACACGCAGTGCTTGAGTCTCTGAGTGCCAGCAGTAAATTCCCATTAAAATTGGTGGGTGCATAGCACTCTTAAAGATCATGCTCCTAAAGTAAAATTTAACTGTACCCTGAACTCTGATTTTAGAAATAAAATGCTGCTCTGATAATGGGACAATGCTGGGGCAAATAAGGGCAGAATTTGGCCCTGCCATTGGGTAGGGAATAAGAATTAATTCATAATGGCCTGAATGTTTTGTTTTGGATTTAATTGGAAATGAATTCTACATAGGGTGTATGTGGGAATGCTGCACAAGACATAACCATATATATAACAGGCCATCTTTGCCTTAAAATCCTTATCTTGTTAGCAAGCAGGGATTGATAAGGCTGGCAGAATTAAGCAGGTTCCACTCTGGCCTTATCTACACTTGGGGGAAGATGTGAATTTTGACACATGCTAGCTAACCTGTGGAAATCCTAGTGTAAACAAGGCAAGTTCTAGTTTAAGGTTAGCTAGTGGTAAGGGGGAGCCAACGGCTTATCTTGACCAGTTAACATACTCATAATCAAATACCATACTCAGTTAATATACTCAAATAACATTGTGCTTTGTCTACCCTCTTGAATCAATCTTTTTCGTTTTAAAGATGCAGCTACTGGGGCAGATGGCTCATTATTCTGCCCAGGTGTAAAGGACTGGCCAGGCCCACTGATAGGGGACAGCAAAGAGGAGCATCTGCCTCAGGTTCTAGCAATTCAAAAGAGACATCTGCTCTAAATTACTGCAAGAGCACTGAGGGGCTGCCAGAGGGAGGCTAGCCCCAGCCCTACCCCTTCAACCCAAGGCCCCATCCCATTCAGGAGCACAGAGCCGGGATCCCTCCCACCTTGCCCAGAGGCCCAGCAATTCTGGCGGCTCCCTGGGAGTAGCTCTCTGAAAGGAAAGGACCTGGAGTGTGACCTGAGCAGTAATACTTTGGTCAGAAACCCCAGAAAAGGGCAAGCATAGGACAAGGCTTCCACTGAACTTAGTTGCCTTTTAGGGTGGTGTTTTCAAAAGTTTGCAAACAATTTGACTTTCATGGTGATTTCAGCTTATAAATTAGGTAGGTGCTTTTGCAGATCCCCTCCTTAGTGTTGATTTAGTTGTCTGAGGATGAGTAAAAGTTCTCTACCAGAGGTGGAGGTGTGAACTCTTTTCTAGAACAGTTTTGAGAAAAAGAGGAAAGGGTACATGAACAACTTTTTGTTCTGCTCTAGTTGTTGGTAAGCATAATCTCAGTTCCTTAAAAAAGGTCACTTGAGATTATTGAATTTTGTTTACTTTAAAACACACAGCCAACTTACTGTTGCTCTCAGGAAGGCTGCCCTCAGGAAGCCGGGATGGGTCCCAACTCATGACAACAAATTAATATTAGTTATGCAACTGAAAATACATTTCAACTAATCGAATGCCACCTCATTAATGTGACCCTTTGATGTGCTGTAGTTCTGTGTGAATTCTAATCTAGTGGTTTGCTTTTATCTGTTTTGATTTATTGGAATGACATAAAAGCTGATTGTTTAAACATTGTTAATTAACTTTGTATTTTAAACTTTGGTTGCATTGTTAAAGGAAATTGTTTCATCATGTGTTAATCACTGTGGCAAGTTTTTTCTCCCTAAGGAAAAATCTTAGGAAACCCTGAACTTTGTCCTCTTTTGACTCTAGCCCTTTAATGGAGATGCAGATCCTGAAGTATTTAAATTGTAAATGCGAATCAGGTTCCAACAGAGCCTTTAGGATTTATGTACCTTAGTCAATTCATGAGAACAAGAATTGTGTTGATTACACTAATTCCAGTAAATACAATTAGAGTTTGTGGGTTGTCAGTTTCTGACTTTGCACTGCAGAACTGCCATATTAAAACAAACCAATGATCTACTGGGGTGTGTCTAGACTACATCCCTCTTTTGACAGGATGCCGTTCTTTCGAAAAGGGAAGGCTTTCTTGAAAGATGAGGTTTACAGGAACTTTCGAAAAAGGCTTCTATTTTCGAAAGAACCATGTCTAGACTGCGGTTTTACTTTCAAAATAGCGCTTTTTTGAAAGAGCGCCATGATGCAATTATGCAAATGAAGCATGGGAAATTCAAATCCCAGCTTCATTTGCCATTTCAAAGTGCCTAATTTACATCCCTCTGTCAAAAGAGGACTGTAGTCTAGACGTATCCTTGGAGAGTAATGGAAGGAACTTAAATTGGAAAACTTAGAATATTCTAAACTTAGAAAATGTTATAGATTCTCAAATCTTTTGGTTCCCATGGTACCCAACCTTGCAATCATGACCCAAAGTTGCATGTAAAGCTGTTTTCAATGTGGCACACATTTTTTCACAGACTAAAGTCTAATTTCGCAATGCTTACATATGTGTTACTTTGCTCACCTTAGCAGTCCTACTGAACTAATTGGTTCTACTCCTATAGTAAAGTTACACACATGCTTGTGTTTGCAGAATCAGGGTCAAAGCATTCATATAAAGATTTCATTGCAGGCGTTCACCACCTCTGAAAATCAGGCTATTTATTTAAAAGTCTTAGAGGGGTAGCCGTATTAGTCTGTAATTTTATAAACAAGTAGAGCTGTGCTACCATGAAGACTAACAAAAGTATATATAGAATCATGAGCTTTCGTGGACAAAACCCACTTCTTGAATCTAATTTTAGGTACCAAAGCTTGAATTTTTTTCACATTTCTAGATCTTGTGATTGCAAAGATGTTAACTGAATATACCTACTTTGGCATCAATATTGGCACTGGGAAGTGTACTAGTCATATTACATGATATGATTTTTAAGTGTGAAATTAAAAAATGTCTGCCCTGAATGTAAATACATCTTTTGGCCAATTAAATTTGCTTAATCCTACTTCCCCTCAAATTACCAATTACAACCATATATAGGGAATTATATATAGTTTTAAACTTGAAACAATGCAAAGACTGTGAGATATAAATTAGTGGGAGAAAAATGTGATGAGTTTTGAGTCAAGGCTGAAAATTTGGAGGGTGTCAGAATCATAGATAGAATTGAACAACTTCTCTATCAGTATATGGAATACTCTCCCAGGTGAAATGGTCAAAGTGCCATAGTTGCTATATTGAAAACTGTGCTTAATAAGATTCTGATGTGGGCTGGGATTTAGTAGAATTTGGGGACTAAAACCCAGATTTCATTAAGTCAATGTGATTTAGGATCCTAAGGCTCCTAAGTACCTAAATCACTTTTGAAAATGAGACATTTTTCCTAAGTTATTAGGCATTGCAGCACTAAGCACTGTAATGCCCAAATGCCTTTAAAAATCTGTGCCTTAACAAACTCCAATTATCTTTGTAAAATGGAGCAAATCTCCATTTTAGTTAGTGGGTCCCTGGGAACTGTATTTGGGATAAAGGTGGGTCAATTATCAAAGGAGTTCTACTGACCATTTGTCAATCTTCTTATTCTTTGGAAGTTTCTTGCGTGTGGCTAAATGCCATGAAAAACATAAACACCACTTAATGAATCTTGCTGTCGATTTTATACAGGCAAACCAAAACAGATCCCTGTGCCCCTATTGAAAAATCTGCATTACAGCTGGCAAACCTTACCAAGCTGCTATAAATCCATTATGTGGCTGTAAAATCTTGTGAGTCACAAGCACCTCACACTCTTCACTCTGCCAAATTAGATATCTATGGGATATGTATGCCGCATACCTAGAATAGGCTACAGTAGACGCTTTACCAGCACGTTCTACTCTCTTTTGGTGCACTGAACTGTTGTCAATGTCAATGAGCCTTTGCAATGTTTGTTAATTATGTGTAGAGCTAAATGTAACCTGGCATGTTTCCAATCCCATAATATTAACTTCAACAGTAACAAAGGATGTGGAGTTCTGGGGCAAATCATGTTCTTCCTGACCTTTCAAGAAGGAAGTAGATGGGAGAAAAATTAATATGAAACATTTGAATCTGTGATGCATAAAGGCCCAGGATGGTTAATAATGAACAGTATGAAAAATTATAGGTCTGAAAAAGATTGTATGAAAAGAACCTTTTCTTATTCCTTTCCATTTGTAAGTTGACCAAGGAGAAGTTTGAAAGATTATTAAAGTAAGTGAATAGTCTCCTGTGTTTTCTCTACCTGAGGGAGCTGTAACAGAACCTTGGCTGGAACAGGAAATGTACAATAAATCCCCTTTTTATGACTCTGTAAGTCAATGATTTTATGGTTTTAGTAACAGCTATATAAAATACTTTGTTTTTTCTGGATATGCAAGTAAATTAAATTGAAAGCAATACTAAGATCATTACAGACAGTCTCAGGAAAGTAAAAACCTGTTCTGAAGAATACATATTTATCTCAACATGACCTTTTCTTATTAACAATCTGGGTCTTTGTGTATACGTGGATATAGAGAAATACTGCACAGAGTAAAAGTAAAATGGTTGGAATGGACAATTGGTAGTAGCAGACATTTCTAAAAGCAATAATGTTGTATATGATGTTTTCCTTAGCTAAAGTCTCACACAAAATGTGATTAGCTCTTTAGAAATAGTAGCCCATTATCAAGGTATCTGGGTCTCACAAACAAACAAAAAATAACAGAAAACCATGATTGCTATCAAAACACCTTATTAGTTGTGTTTACAAGACGGATCATAGAATCCAAATATAAAGATAGAAAACACCCCATATATCATGTTAGCACTTGGACATGCTACTGCATGTTGTTCCTACAGACTGTTAAACAAGGAAGGGGTTTTGTTCATTTTAAATGTAAAAGTGGATCTTCATCCTTTCTCTTGGATAAGTATTCCACTGGCTAAAAAATTTCACTGCTGCATGCTTTTTCCTGATAACCAGTCTACACTTTTCTTTCTTTTCATCCTATTGTGCCTCATTCTATTTGTTATTTATGAAAAATACACACTTTTCCTTTTTGGTGTTTACTTTCAGCTATTTATAAACTATAATTAGAGCCAACCCTTAGTCTGTCCTTAAACAATAGCTATATTGTGACTTCAGTTATTTTACGAGGCATTTCTCACTTTCTCACTGTCTAAACTTTTTTGCTGTTGAATGAAAGTTTAAAGATCTATCAGGCAAACATCTGCCCCCAAATAACAAGTCTTGTATTGGGCTCTTGAGGTGTGATTGACTACCAGACAGAGCAGGTTTCAGAGACATGCTTCTTTACATTAACTCCAATCATATGTAATCCAGTCTCTAGCTAGCCATACATAATAAGCCATGTATGAAGAATTTAGTGCATAGATTTTGCCCACTTGATATCATTAGCTGTTTTGTTTTTGTCTGTTTCACAGTCTTTGACAACGTAGAGCCAGATACTTTGGTGCTTCTGAACAGTCTTCTGCTATCAAATGGTCACTAACACGTCTCCCCTCCAGACTCTACTTCTGGTGTCAGGGCAGCCATAAGGTTATTCTAATTTACATTTGACAGCCCACAACCTGAACACAAGTTCTGACTGCCAGGGATTGCCAAGGCCTAGAAATACACTGGCTACACTCCTTTTTCTTTGGACAGACTGCTAATCTGGGAGGGGAAGTAAGAGGTGGTGGTATAAGAAATGCTGTGATCTATGCCATTGAGGGATTTGCACAAGGAAAGGACACCTCACTGGGACTAAATCCTCCACGTAAGGCTCCATATTGCCGCTATTGACATCAGCAAGAAGTAATGAGTCTATATTTATTTGATAAAATTCTTATTTTGCATTAGCATTTCAAAATATTGCAGTGTGTCTGATGTCCTAAAAATAGTTACACTCAAGAACAAGTAAACACACCAATAATTCATACTGTCTCATTAAGAGTTTGCATCATAACTTTCTATTTCTGATTACAGATTACTCATCCTCTCTTACCATTTATTGTACTCAGTGAAGTCTTTATGTGAAAGGGGATCAGTTTAAACATTTAAAAAAATATTTGAAAAAGATGAGATGTTGCTAATTTATGGTTCTAAGACTAAGCTGAACACCATGACTCTGAGCTTATTTTTTAATCCAGTTACTGACTACTGAGGGAGAGAGACTAGTCGAAGTGGGAGAGGGGGAGGGGAGAGAAAGAGGAGAAAGTTAAACAAGGGAACAAATTAATTCCAGCCATCTAACGGCAGCTTCTTTCCTAACTGTGCTTTGGTAGGGGTATGAGAAGAGTAAAGAAATCAATCCCTTTTCACAGTCTCATAAAAGCTCCTGTTACAGCTGTGTCCTAATCAACTTATTCAGACTTCCTCACAGCTGTGAACATATTAAACAACTTACAGCTGAATTCTGTCCTCATGGTGATTTCAGTGAGGTTGCATTAGAATAACTGAGGACAATTTGGTTTACAAGAGATATTTTGTATCATTGTTTTGCAGCCTATAATAATACAATTTTTCCTTTAATTTCTATATAAACCACTCAAAGAACAAACTTTTTACTTGACCTCAGCCCCACTGAGCACTTGGCTTCATGTTATAAAAGGTGTTACATTATTCTTTACAGTTATCAGTCCATATCAACTCCTTAAATTCCACCTGGAAACTCAGGCAACCAGTGCAGATCACAGAGCGCTAACTCAACATGCTCCTATTGAAGCACTCATGTCTAAATGGGAAATGACTGCCTAGGAAGGAGTACTGCAAAAAGGGATTGGGGAGTTGGGGTCAAAGTTAGTCATGGGTAATGGGTGACCCCATGGCTTGGGAAGCAAGTACCCCTGGCCCTGCCCCTAGAGCCCACCATGGTCACTGCTGGCCCCTGCCAGGCCTCCCCCCACCCCTGCAATGTGGCTGCTGGCCCTTGCCCCTTCCTGCCCCAGGAGTGTCTCCAACTCCAGAGCCCCAGAGAGCTGGTGGGCAGCATGGCCCCAGCCTGCCCCAGAGCTCTGGAGGGTGGTGTGGTTGCAGCATCCCCCAGCTCCTGAGCTCCAGAAAGCTGGGGGGCAGTGCAGCTGCGGCCACGTCCTGCCCTAGAGCTCTGTAGAGCTGACGGATGGCACAGCTGCAGCCTGCCCCAGCTCTGTAGGTCTGGAGATCTGGCCAGCAGGCTTAGCATGGGAAGGGTAGGGCTGTGCCATCCGCACCACTGACCAGCAAGGCCCTCCCCACAGCCAAGCTGCCAGCCCAGTGCTGGACAGCCAGAGTGGTCCCAGTGTCAGGGGGACAGATGGTACAACTTGCCTCCCCCAGCCTCTGCAATCACAACAGCATGCTGGGGGAGTGAGTCTGGGGAATGCAGTGGCGCATAGGCCCGACAGGTAAGGCAGTTTGGAAAGTCATGGCATTCCTCTACTACAATACCCTCCACCCATGGTCAGAGCGGACCAAAAGCTAAATATGAGTCAACAGTGTAATGCCATTGCAAAAAAAACCAACCCATCATTCCAAGGTGTATTAGCAGGAGTGAGGTATGCAGCACCCCAGAAATAATTCTTCTGCTCTAATCTGCACTGATTAGGCCTCACCTGGAGTACTGTGTCCAGTTCTGGGTGCCACATTTCATGGAAGATGTGGACAAATTGGAGAAAGTCCAGAGAAGAGCAACAAAAATGATTAAAAGTCTAGAAAACATGACCTGTGAGGGAAGACTGACTCAATTGGGTTTGTTTAGTTTGGACAAAATCAGACTGAAGGGAGACACAATTGTTTTCATGAACATAAAAGGTTGTTCAAGGAGGAGGAGGGAGAAAAAATGTTCTCCTTATCCTCTGATCTAGGATAAGAAGCAATAATCTTAGATTTCAGCAAGGGCAGTTTAGTTGGACATTAGGAAAATCTTTCTGTCATGATGGTTAAGCAATGAAATAAATTGCCTATGCAGATTTTGGAATCTCCATCATTGGAGATTTTTAAGAGCAAGTTAGAGAAACACCACAGCTAGGTTTTTTGTTTCTACTCATTGTGCATATTCTCACACATCTCAGTGCACATAACATTTATTCCATATATCAATGGAAAAGTTTTCACATGGATGGAAAATATTAAAGGGAACACTGATTTGGATGGTCTGATTTAGCTGCCTATCCACAAGTTGGGAATGGCAACTTCTTGTCCACACTGGTGCACAGAACTCAGTATCATCCATTTCTGTGCCAATCGACTATTGGAACTCTGGATAGACACTATCTCTTCCTGGATAGACACGGCTTTTCCCTATTTCGTGGATGCATTAATCTCCATACTTGTGAATGCTCGGCTTCCAGACATTGGAGTGACTTAGCAGTGTGTGCGTGGCATGTGCATGATTTACAGACCCCAGGTTCCAGGCACATTTACACAAGTGTGTAAAGTCTGGATCTTCTACCCAGTCACACCACCTGAAGGTATGTCTACACTACAGAGTTTTGTTGGAAAAACAGCCCTTTTTAGGGCTGCCAGGTGTCTGGTTTTGAACCGGACAGTCCAGTATTTGAGCTTTCTGTTCGGGAAACAAATTGAGAAAATATAAATGAGAAAATATAGACTTCTGGTATTTTCTAAGTAAGATGTAATGTAGATTGTGATGTAATGTCAAGCGTATCTGGTATTTTTGTTGAAAACATCTGGCAACCCTAGCCATTTTTCTGACAAAACTTGCGGAACATCCACACTGCAATCACATTCTTTTGAAAGTAAACTGAAAGAACAGAGGGGTTTTTCCGACGTTGGTAATCCTCTTTCTACGAGGAAGAAGCCTTTTTCAGAAAAAGGCGTGTGTGGACGGGGAGGAGGGTTTTCTTTCAGAAGAAGAGGCCTCCAGGAAATAGCACAGGTGCCCTGGTGGCCACTCCATCCATAGTAATCAGGACTCTATAGTTCCTGTCTCCTGGCCCCTCTTAAAGCTGCAGGCACCCTGGACAAGCCTTGTGGCAGGAAGCTGGCCTGAGAGCAACACCTCACCGCGTGGCTTTCTCTGTCGCAGGCCTTGCCAGCCATGACAGAGTCTCAAGCCCCCTGTGACCTCCCTGGCCCTCGCAGGGAGCAGCCCCAGGGGTCCCAGGACCCACCCAGGGGGACCAAGAGGCGGGCACCCTCCTGGTCTGGAGCAGAGATCCTGTCCCTCCTCAAGCTGTGGGGCAAGGAGGACACATTGCAGGCTCTCCGCTCCAAGTGGCAGAACACCAACATATATGAGCGCATGGTCCCTGGGGGAGCGCAGACACCCACCCTGGACCTTGGAACAGGTCTGGAGTAAGATCAAAGTGCTCCATCAGGGATACGTCCGGGCCAGAGAGCACAGCTCGCGCTCAGGGCCAGGACCCCACACCTGCCCCTATTACCAGGCGCTCCACTAGATCCTGGGGGGTGGGGAAACGTCTTCCCCACCTGTCCTCATGGACTCTGGCTTGGAGACCCCCATCATTACCCGGCCAGAGGTCTTGGCGGAGGAGGAGCAGGGCCAGCTGGAGGTGGTGGAGGAGGAGGAGACAGAGACCATGATTCTGCTGTCCCTGGAGCCAGTGCCTGTGAGCCAGGACATCTCCCAGGCCTCCTCAGACGCCTGGGAGGGATCTTCAGGTGCATGGTCTCGCTTTGTCATACACAGACCACGTGAGGGAGAGGCGGGTGCACGGGGCTGGGTGTGAGTGCTGCTCGGGCTGGACATCGTGCTGCGGTCCGTGCTTGTGGAACCACATGCAGCGTTAGTGTGCAGCACATGAACACAGCAGGCTGCCCCTGATCATAGGTGGGATCCTGGTGCCAGGCTCAGGGGAGGCCACACGCGTCCTGCCATGTGGGGGGGGGGGGGACTCTGCCACGGCTGGAAGTAGGCTAGCCACAAGAGCACAGGCATCACCCCAGACACACTGAGGAGTGCTGTACACAGCACACGGTTGTGTGTGCGGACCCCAGGGAGGGCCAGGTTGTTCCCGGCTCCTCTGCCACCCATGAGGGGATTCCACTGTGGCCGGACACTTCCCTTGCCTACTTGTCTGTGGGCCGGGGGGTGTGGGAAGCAGGCAGCACAGTCCCCTGGGCACGTCGGGGCCCCTGTGAGGCAGGGCCTTCTGTGCAGGCCACACATGGCCTTGCTCCCAGGACATCCCCCTCCTCTGGCCCAAGGACTGTTGGTCGCTGCTCACAGAGGAGGGCACAGCCTCAGGGACAGTGTCTGCATGGATGACTGACCGCCTCGCCCTCTGTGTGTTCTCCACAGCCAGGACTGAGGGGTGAGCCATGCCACCAGAGCCCGGGGGACCTGAAAATGTGCCAGTGGCCTGGAAGACTTCATGCGCCAGCATGTCAGTGTCCAGCATGACATACAGCAGACCCTGGCGCACAAGATCCACGAGGACTCGGAGTGGCGGAACTGCACATGGGACCAACTCATGCAGTGGTGCAACAGCATGTGTGCCATCATGTCATGCATGATGGCACACCCGTCTGCTGCCCCTACTCCTGGTTACCTTCTCCTGCCCTCCCGCTATGCCCATTCCTCCTCCACCTGTCCCCCCCACTATGCCTCTGCTCCCTCCCTTGGTGATGCCCATGCCTCCTCCCTCACCCACCCTGATCCCACTCTAGCCCCCCTCCTGCCCACTCTCTTGTGGTCCTGGATCCAACCAACCCCAAGTCCAGCGAGGTCCCCGCACCCGAGGTGGCACATCTAGCAGCCCCCCATGCCCCTCCCAGCCCTGAGCACCCCCCTCCAGGTTATGAGCCCCCCTCCCACTGCCCACCTTTTCTTAATGTTAGATAAACACAGACTTTGTTTTTTTTTTCAAAACCAAACAGGTGTCTTTATTGAGAGGTCAGAGAAAGGGCGAAGGGAGGGGCTGTAGTGGGGAAAGGATAGGGCTGCAAGCCAAAGGTTCCTAGGGGGGAGGCCCTGGGGAGAGTTACTGAAGGTTGAGAAAACCTCTCCCTTAGGGCCTCCCGGATGTACATCCCGGCCTGATGGGCCTGGCGGGTGGCAGCTGTCCTTGGCTGCTCGAACGCTCGCCCCTTGTGGCCGGCATCTACCCCCCACCCCGGGAGGAAGGCCTCCCCCTTCCTCTGCTGCGACCATCTTGGGTATGTTGTGCTCTCCCACATCGAGGTGGGTCAGCAGGCACTGGAAACCTGCCTTGAGGCAGCCAAAGGTGCACTCCACCTGAATCTGGGCATGGTGCAAGTAGGCATTAAATAGGTCCCTGCTGGGGTCCAGGTAGCCGGTGTATGGCTTCATCAGCCACGGCATGAGGGGGTAGGCCGCATCCCCCATGATGCACAGTGGCATCTGCACATCCCCAACAGCCAAGTCCTGGTGGGGGAAGAATGTGCCCGCCTCCAGCTTGCAGTACAGGCTGGAGTTTCTAAAGACTTGGGCATCGTGTGCCCTGCCCGAACACCGGACAAAAATGTCCGTGAAGTGTTCACGGTGGTTGACCAGGGCCTGCAGCACCACAGAAAAGTTGCCCTTCCAATTAATGTACTGGGCCGCTCGATGGTCAGGTGCACGGATCAGGATTTGGGTCCCATCAATTGCTCCACCGCAGTTCAGGAACCCCAGGGCAGCAAATCCGGCCATTATCAAGTCCAGGTCTCACAGGCGGATGACCTCTGCAGCAGGATCAAGTTGCTGGCCCTCACCACCTGCAAAAGGAGACAAAGAAACACACAAAACAGAGAATGAGAGATGGAGTGCCTGAGCCCTTGGGAGGTACCCGCCCCCCCCTAACATCTCCTCCCCCCCCCAATGCCCCAGGAGCCACCCCTATGAGGCCGCCCCCCCAGAAGCAGGCCTGTGTGAGGCTGGGACAGCACAACCCCCTGGGGACAAGGCTTCCCCCCACCCTCACTCCACTCCCCACAACCCCCCTTTCCTGAGGGTCCCCCTTATCCAGGACTCTCCCCCCCATCCCCCATGCAGGGTCTGCAGCCTGAGAGTGCCTTACCTCCATGAGGAGGGCCCCAACGTTGGACTTCCCCATGCCGAACTGGTTGTCCACTGACCAGTAGCTGTCGCGGGTGGTGAGCTTCCAGAGGGCGATGGCGACCTGCTTCTCCAGGGGGGATGGCGGGCCACAGGTGGGTGTCACATCATCAGAGGGCAGGGGTGAGCCAGGCACACAGCTCCAAAAAGGTGACCTTCCACATGCAGAAGTTTTGGAGCCACTGCTGGTTGTCCCACAGATCCATGACCAGCCGGTCCCACCAGTTGGAACTGGTGTCCAGCCTCCAGAAATGCCTCTCCCCAGTGGGGTGCGGTCGCCAGAGTGTAGCTCCCGCAACCAGAGAGAGGGTCCCCAGAATGAGCTTGGGGTGGAGCTCATGCAGGACTAGGTAGGCAGCTGGCACAAAATGCTGCAAAAACTGCAGCATGGCCGTGTGGGGCCATCGCATGCCCAGGGGCAGCTCCGGCTCCATGGCACAAAGAACAAAGCTGTGGCGTCCAAAAAAACCAAGGCAACCACAGCAGACACTGTGAGAGCTTTGCTGTCCCTCAAAGAGGTAGGCAAACAGGCAGCAGAAGCAGAGAAACGGCTGTCCAGGGGGGTCCCTTTAAGCTAGTGTCTCTGCAAGACTCCGACACCAGCACTCGGAAGCAACTGGTGACCTAAAGCCCTAGCTGAAATGGTTCCGGGTGGCCTTTTATGCCAGAGAGCATCCAATCAGTCTGGACGCTCTCAAAAAAGCACACTGCTTTTTCAATGAGCTTTTTTGTATGGACGAGCTCTTTTGGAAGAAGTTTTTCCAGAAGATCTCTTCTTCCAAAAGAAGCGTGCTCTCTAGGTGTAGCCAGAGTGGCCTTACTGCTTCCAGAGATAGGAGGGCTTTCCAGTGTCTAGATCTCTACACTCGTCATAGTCGCAGAGGTGCTTTTGGCTCTCTGCATCCCAGCAAGGAGCATACAGGGACCTGTGTGCCTAGGAGAAAGTCCCTTTTGCAGCAGAGATTAGGAGAGCAGTCAACAAATTTTGGCATTGAGGGAATGCGGGAGATTGTATCATCCACTGTCATAGTGAAATGGACCCTCTACTTTTTTGAAGTCTCAACACAGTACTGGTTTTGAGTAGAGAACTAGGATTTGAATGCCAATATGGGCCAGGAGTGGTCAATGCTGGCTGTTTGGGAAATCATCAAAGAGGATCCGTGAGCCACCATCATCTTTAGAGATAAACATCAGGTCAAGGCAGTATCATCTGCTCCTTCTTGCAGTGTGGACAGTGATGCACTGTTTTGCATTAGAAAGACAGAACATATCATTTGCAGACTCCCACCATTTCATTTCTTCACTTGCAATGTTGTTTGCTGCATAGCCCCCATGGCGTGTGGTGATTATTAAATCTGCCCACAAACACAGCAGGGTTCTGTGCAGTCTGTAGAGCTGGTTGAAGCGACCAGGATGTTTATACACATGAGTGATGGCTCTGTGTGCAAAGCACACAAAGATTGTAGTTTGTTTCTGTGGGAGTTGCACCACATATTGGTTGATCTGTTTTAGTTAAATTGCTAGCTCTTATTTGGCATGGTAATTGCTGGCTGTGAGTATCTAGCCATTGATTTTGTAGCAGTAGGGCTTTTTCTTCATTTGCAATATGGGTCCCCTGGAGGATGGGGACATCAATATTTTCTACAGTATTTTCTCCAGGTAGTTACACTTGGACCATGGATCTTCAACATTCAACTGGCAGATCTTTCCCCCAGCTCTGATCTGTCTATTACATTGGCCTTGAAAAGGCAAGCTTCTTTTGTTTATCTTTTGTCCAGGAAATCAACAGTCAGTGTTCAGTCGCAAGTTTAATTATGATGGTTGTGGTTTCCCAGTTAATAGTGTGGGCCATGTGAAGGTAGTCATCTCAAAAAGTACTCCTAGCGCATGTTAAGTTGAATATAGCTATCTCCAAATTTACTGTTCAGCTGGGGAAATTTGTCTCAGCATGGCTCTATATTTTCTTTCTTCCAATAATTTAGGTGCTAATATTTCTGTCTGATTCATTTGTTGTTAAAGATATTACACAATTACACCAAAATAAACCACATTGTGTTTCAATATAATTAATCCAAGTTTAAAGTGTTATTCTTTGTTCTCAAATTAACAAACTTTTCTTTGTGGAAAAAAGTCTGTAGAACCATTGTCTAGAATTATTTCAGTAATAACAAAGCCATATAAACAGCAAGTGAATGGTACATTTTTAAATGCCTTGCCTTCAAGTTAAATCCAGAAACAGATAGCCCATTGTGCTGGGAGAGGGGATGGGTTCTAAGGGGATAGGTTTGGCTAAAAATGATCAGCTGTGAGAAACGGCTCTGTTGAAACAAAGGCACATTTTAATGGTGCAGAGCAAAGGTGATTTCCTGTTTTGTTTAGGCCTTTGTTACCCCTCTGAGGGAGTTTTCTTTTTTGCTGGTGATTTAAACTGCTCTCTCTCTCTCTCCCCCACAGAGAGGGGAAAGTGCCTCTGTAGGTCACTTCATATTACACTATATGCACTGACCAGGAGCTTACTTTAGTTAGAAGGAGCAAGCTACTAGAGGATCTGCTTTCTATTTTCTCCTCTAGATTAAATGCATCTGGACTGAAGGAAAAAGAGCCACTTTCTGCCACTGTGCGGAAAGTTTCCCTGCAGGAATCTGGCTGTGGTGGGGGTGGGCAGTGTCAGAATGAATGCAGCCTTCCTGGCAAGGGCTGTAATTCACAAAGCATCAGATCCTGTGAAACAAGGCAGATCAGAAACCCTACCCCTTATGTTTGAAAAGCAAGCCCCAGAGGTGATTGTTTACACCAGGAGAGAGAGACTGGGGAAGGGGGGGAAACGCCTCTCTTTGTCCTGTGGAGTGTCTGGAAGAGACACTCCTTTTCTTTAGTTTACCTCCATGGCAGGGTGGAGAGGAGGGATGTCTTTCTAAAGTCTCAGAGGGTATCTGTGTTAGTTTGTAACTTTAAAAACAAGTTGTCCTGTGGCACCTTAGAGACTTTATCTATCGATCAGAGAGTATCATGAGCTTTCCTAGGCTTGTGAGTTTCAAACCAGGAGTTGGGGACTGCAGTAACTCAGGCAGAGGTTATGGTGGGTCTGTTTCAGGGTGAGGTGCGGGGGCCCGCTACGTGGGGAGTCGAGCCGATGGCGGGAGACGACGAGCTCTGTGAGGTTCGCCAAGTTCTGTCAGGAGCGGCTGGACGCTTCTGCCGTCCCGCACTTCCCAGGGGCTTTACAAGGACTGGCTCGGTTTGGCCTCCCCCTCTGCCTCGCGGCAGCTCCAGCGAAAACTGAGAGCTCGCAGCTTTCCCGAGGGATAAACAGGAGGGGGGGTTACGGGACAAGCAGTGTCTTATGCTGATGGAAGTTAATGCAGCCTCAGGTCAGCCCGTTCCCCCTCCTGCCCGCCCGCCGCTGCACAGAGGAGCGGGCTGGAGGAGGAGCTGGGGCTCGCTGGCCAGGAGGTGGGAAAGGGAAAAGGAGCTGGGCTGCAGACCGAGCCCTCATTGCAAAGCGGGGCGGCGGGGCCATTCCCAGGCTGAGCCCGGCCCAACTTTCCCAACTCCTGCCTCGTGCTCGGAGCCAACCGGAGCGGGGCGCAGCCCGCCCGCCGGCCCAGTGCCGCTGCCCCCTTTCTCCAGCCCCACCCTCGGCCGCGCCGCTCACGCCGCCACCCCTAGCGCCGCAGGGGGGCGGGTGCCGCGGCCCGGGGCAGGTGGCAGCCGGGGCCGCTGTGGCGAGGCGCAGGCAGAGAAGCGGCTGTCGGGAGGCGGCTCCGCCAGGTCCGGGGAGCGCGTGTGTGTGAGGCCCCGAGCCCGGCGGGACCATGCTGCGCTGCGGCTCCGGCGCGATGCTGCTGGCCGGGCCCCTCCTGGCCTTGGCCGGGCTCTTCCTGAGCAGGGTGCCCGGGGCCCAGGGCGCCGCCTGCGAGCCGGTCCGCATCCCGCTGTGCAAGTCCCTGCCCTGGAACATGACCAAGATGCCCAACCACCTGCACCACAGCACCCAGGCCAACGCCATCCTGGCCATCGAGCAGTTCGAGGGGCTGCTGGGCACCCACTGCAGCCCCGACCTGCTCTTCTTCCTCTGCGCCATGTACGCGCCCATCTGCACCATCGACTTCCAGCACGAGCCCATCAAGCCCTGCAAGTCGGTGTGCGAGCGGGCCCGCGCCGGCTGCGAGCCCGTCCTCATCAAGTACCGCCACGCCTGGCCCGAGAGCCTGGCCTGCGAGGAGCTGCCGCTCTACGACCGCGGCGTCTGCATCTCCCCCGAGGCCATCGTGACCGCCGAGGGAGCCGGTAAGTCCCGCAGCCCCGCGAGCTCAGCCCGCGCCTCTTGCTGCTGCCCTGCCTGCCTGGCAGCCTGTGAGCCCAGCACACAATCCTCCCTGCCCGCACCCCTCTGTGCTCGTCTCTCTGCCCGCACCCCCAGGAGCCCAGCGCCAGCCCGCTGTGAATCCAGTCCCTGGCTCTCATCCTTTCAGATCCCAGTCAGCTCCAGCCCTTCGGATCCCCTCTGTTTCCAACTCCTAGCCCTCATGCCCCTCTGACCTCGCACGAGATCACCTGAGATCTCAGTCAAACCAGGTCCATCGTCTCCCCGCTCCTCCACCTGCCCCCCTTCTCTGACCTTCTTCCTGAATCTCACTGTCACCCCTTTCTCCTCGTCCCTTTGTGCTCTCTTACTCTCTCTGCCAGACCCAGTCCTTATCACTCCTTCTCTGTTTCATCCAACTCTCCTCCCCTGGCCTTTCCATCTCACTCCATGGAAGCTAGTGCCATCTCAAAGTGAGTAGATGGGGCATATAAAAGTGCAGAGACAATGGGCAAAAGTGCACTGCAGTAATGTTATTCCAAACAGGATGGAGGCTGCATTCATGTGTGGTTTAACACAGCCCTCCCCTGCTACCCTTTCCTCCCATTCTAAACTTGTCACTCTGATCCTGTCTCCCATTTCTAAACCCGGCTCTTGCTCTCATTCCTGCTGCCTCATACCATAAGCTAAACTTAGCTCACATCTAACTCTCACCTCCATCCAACCCTAACACCCATCTGATAGTGTCTTTATGTTTATCTTTTTTACTCCTTTTTAGCATTTATGTGGAGCTGCTTGAGATTTCTGAGTGAATGTTGTTGTTGGATAATGGCCTTTTTCCAAAACCAAAACATTCCATGAGAAACTTACTTTTTTGAAATTGGTAATGTCTTGTGATTTTTTATCAATGTTTGTCAGTTTTTTATAGTAAAAGAAAACTTTCAACAACAGATTCAGAAACATTTTCTATTAAATTAGCTTACATTTTTTGTAAAAACAGTTGAACAAGTGAGAATGTTTCCATTTCACAGGATTTCCAATTTCACAATTTTTTAGTTTAGCTTTAGTATTTTTCAAATATAACTATACTAGGGTGGGGGCAGTAGCCCCACTAATGATGTACTATTCCCTATGCCCTCTATTCCACTTTAACCTGCCACTCAAACCTACTGAAAACATGTTTCCTTTTGGAACTGGTTGCACTTACTTTATTTTACATAGACAAGAGCAGCTGCATATTTTTGTTTGTTGAACTTCAATTCATGCTGCAAGCTAGCTTGTGCAGGTGGGAGCCAGGTGACAGTGCTCCTATTTCCATGGTGGTGACAACATGAGAGAGAGACAGTGATGGCCACTGGAGGAGTGAAGCTGGAGGTAGGAGAAGGCTGCAGTTGCCCCACCTGTTCCCATGACAGCAGTAGCACATGCACAATGGCAACTGGGGAAAGAGCAGCAGGAAGTTTTAAAATAAACGTACAACAAATACTGCTAGTTTTATGGCATGCATAGCTACTGGGCCAGATCCTCATCTGTGTTAGGGTTGCAAGTGGTGTAGCTGAGGGATGAGTGTGGCAAAAATGGCCACATGATACATGGTGTGTGTCTCCTGATCTTGGGGTTAGATCAGGGGTGGTCAAGAGGCTGCCAGTGGGCCGGATCCAGCCCACCAAGCCACCAGATCTGGCCCGTGGCTGTCTCGCTGGACCCCTTAAGCAGAGAACAGCTCACGCTTCAAAAAGCTAGCTGCTCTCCACTCTGGACCACTGGGGAGGGAAGAGGGAGACTTCCCATACTATCCTCCTCTTCCCCCCAGCAAAATATCTCAGCTCCCATCGGCCAGTCTCTCAGTTTCCAGCCAATAGGAGCTGAGAATTTTTGCTGGGAGCAGAGGTAGTTTGGGAAGCCTTTTCCCTCCCTCCCCATCCACCACCTCTCCCTCATGCCGGGAGCAGAGCCACATGGGCAGTCTACCTCAGGTTTCTGCAGGTAAGCGCCTCCCAGCCAGAGACTGCCTCTCTCCCCTTTAACTACCTGCCCCAGGCCACCATCCAAACCCTCTGTACCCCTTTTCCCCCTTCTCCCAGGTCACAACTCCCTGCACCCCGTCTATATTCTTCCCATAGGCCAGGATCCTCCTCTGCACCCATACCCTCTCCCTGACCCTGCACCCCATTCCCCTGTCTCAAGTCACCACCCAACCCTCTGCACCTCCTTCACCCAGGTCACAAGTCCCTCCCAGAACTTGCACCCCCTCCTAGATTCCTTCCCCCAGGCCAAAATCCTCTCCTGCACCAATACTGGACTGTACACCCCAAGCCTGTGCCCCAGATCACACCCCTTCCACAGAAGTGAGGTCCTTGACCACTTGCTAAAATCTTGGAGTGGCCTTCCATTAAAAATTATTGCCCACCCCTGGGTTAGATGATGGTCAGTTTGGCCCCCGATAGAGTAGCCTCAGTGCTGCTCTAAGGGGTATCTGGCCACAGTGGCCTCCAAGAGACCTTTCTGGGGATCACTAGAGCACAGCTGCTCTCTGGCCACATTTCATTGTCCATGCTCCCTATGCTTGGCGCTGTGAAGGTGGTGGTGGTCTAGGTCTACATTGTCTACATAGTCTACATTGTCTCAGTGCCATCTAGGTGTTCCTCTTACTGTAAGAGAATCCCCGGGTAGCTGGTTAAGCTGCTTTCCAACTGTTTTATGCTGCCAGAACACTGCAAAGCTGTCATTGGCTGGGAGATGGCTCTTTTAATCAAAAAAGGTGTAACTTCACCCATCCCTGAGCAGCTACCTCTGGGATGGAACATATAACCTGTTTAACATTGCACAGCATCACAATGTACTAGAACAAGCAATGGAGAAATAAAACCATTTATTTCCCATTGAAGGAGCTGAGATAAGCTATATTAGGCAATGTGTAATTTTGGGATTTGGCGAGGACTGGAATTTGGTCAAGGCTCTGGTGCTAGAACCCTGGATGTTTACAAAATGATCAGTATCTCAGTGTTTATCTCAACAGAGACAAATACACTAACACTTGGAGATACCATTGGTGGTGGTGTAAGTTAACTGTTGGTAAGTGGTTTGTTTTACCATCCTCTTCTGCCAACTTTGGCATGTGTAGTGAGAAAAACTATTAACAGGAAGTTGTAAGATATAGCAGGCTTGCACCTGTGCTTCATCTTGAACCTACTTACACTCTTGTTACTTGCTCTTTCTGTAGCAGCCCTGTCTTTTAGCCCCCTTGATGTGTAAGTTACATTATGTTGCACCAATTTGTTGATGTGTTACTTATACCACCTCTGACTCTTTCTGACCCATTGCAAAGTGCTTTAGATGAAAGGTGCTGTGTATGTAATTCATTGCTATTGTCATGGGTCTGTTGACCCTTCCCTTTCATTCCACTCTATGTAAACCAAATCCCATCATTCTGCCTCCAACACTCTCCCCAGTCACATCTTATACTGTATTCAGTACAGTATTCAACTTATACTGTATTCAACTATTAATGCACCCAATAAACCTTTCCTATTTGATCCCACTTCTTTCCCCTACCAGTATATTTTTTATTCCCATACCTATCTAACTCCACTCCTACCTTTCAAACTAGCATTTTTGCCCTTTTTAACTCTTGTATTCCCCTCTAGAACCCTAAACCAAGGCCTCAAGCTAGCTCTGTTCCTTATACTTCCATAACTATCCCTTCCCCTAATTCGTCTCTAATCGTTTCTTACCCATAGTTGTACCCCACATCTAACTCCCCATGTCTGTCTATAGTGCTGTTGTTGCTGCTTCTCTGGGCTGCAAACCTGCTGGGAGTATTTCAGTGAGGCTGGTTTTGAATTCCAAAATTAGTAATAGATTTGTGAATGTCTCATTTTGAAGCACACTTACAGACTCTTTCCTTAGCAGCACTGAGATACTTTCAAAACTGCCTTAAAAATGGATCCAGACTGAGTGAGGCTTGGCAAGTCAACAGATATTTGAAAGCAGTGGCATTCAAAACTGAAGGGAGGAATTTTTTCTAAAATTGCCCCCGAGTTACCTATTGCTCAGGACCACAGGAGCACAATAACCTCTTTGAATGATTCCCATGTGAACTCCATGAACACCTCACTGACTGGAAACCTGATGGCATTCTGATTTCTGGGGTTTAAATATTAAACCAGCATACTATCCACTGGACTTAAGATATTCCCCTTGGGGTGGGGAAATAAATCCTCCCCTTTAAAAATATAATGAAATATTCCTAATCTAGGAAAAGGTGACATGAAAACTGGTATCATTCTATTAGAGAATTGTACCCAAGTAGAAAACATCAATACAGATAACAGACTAGATAAATGATTTGTATACAAGGCATGCCTTCTAATTTTTTTCCTATTAAGAATGCACTTTTTGCACCTAATATTTTTGGTGAAATATAAATTCACATTTACTACTGAAAAGATTTTTCTCATAATTCAAAATGAAAATATTACTCACAAAGTAATAGGACTTTGCTCTTCTACCTCATCTTTTGTCCAGGGATCACAGATTTCTTTCTAAAATTTGACTGGCTAAGGTAAGTATTGTTCAATCCATTCTGTAAAAGGGCAAATTAAGTATGGCGTGGTTAAATGATGTAGCCAAGCTCATAGTTAGTGGCAGAGTCAGGTATAGAGCCTCCGAGCCTAAGGTCTAATTCCTTTTCTCCACTCAGCAGAGCATACTTCCTCTCTAGTGAACAATTTACAATGCACATATTCACAGTATTAAAATAACTTTATATTCTATCCCATTGTAGAAAATCTCAGTTTGCAGAATTTCTTCCAGCTAATCCACAACATAGCCAATATGTCGTATTTTTCATTACAATTTTGTTTTCTTTATTCATTTCTGTGCACGTGGGTTGTCAGTCAGAGCAAGTTGTTAGATTGCTCGAGTGAGATTTTTATCCTGGCTCTAGCTGGTTAAAAGGATAAGAACTGGCTACAGGAGGATTTACCTGTCTCATTTTCTAAGATGGTATAGAACTTAAACTTAAAGTTATTTAACATGGTGAATGTGTATATTGTACATTGAGGAAGACAGCCATAAGTCTGTCTTCTGAGGATCCCTCCCTAAGCCGTGATGCAAAGGAGCCCGGCTGAGAGTGGTAAGGAGGTGTCAGCAACAAAGCCACAGCAATGCAGAGGTTTGAGGCATCACGGCAGCCCCCTGCTCCCACATAGACAGAAATTAGAACAGCATAGGATTGGGAGGGTACTAAAAGGGCCTGAGTTCCACAGCATAGAATCTTAGCCCTCGATTCTATTCCTGACCCATTCTCTGATCATAGGAGGGTTGTTTGACCTCTCTGCTTGTTCTATAAAATGGGTATAATGTATTTGTCTCGACAAGGCATTGTGCGACTTAATGGATAATGTCTGAGTTTCTTGTATGAAAAATATTAGAATGCTCTGATCCTGCAAAGGGTTGTGTAGATAGCACAGTGGAATTCTGCATAACACAATGTTTGTTGCTGTTGAAACCTCTGAAGGAGCCAGTTTTTTATTATCATTATTATTTACTTATTATTTTACTAACCTAGATCTCCAGCTCTGTTAAAAGAATTAGTCTTGACTGGGGATGTTAAAAAGCGAGTAATTGTGTAACATGCTCTTGCAGTGTGCGGCAACAGTTGGCTCCCCAGGAGCCGGTGAATGCTGGGAGCTGGCTTTTAAGCCGATTCTCGGCGCACACCGGCTGCCATCTGCCAGCTGCACTCCCAGGGAGATGGCTGCTGCCCTGCACTACTACTTCTGTTACAGAGACAGCAGCATGGGGCAGCGGCCAGTTCCCCAGGAGCTGGCTTCCGGAGTGCACCAGCTTCTGCCTGCCACCCCGTGCCCTCTGATACAAAGGTGGCAGCTGGCTCCCCAGGAGCTGGTGCATGCTGGGAACCAGCTTAAAAGAGTCAGAGCAGCGTGGGGTGGCAACCAACTCCCCAGGAGCGAGGTGGGAGCCTGCGTCTAACCGTTAACGGTAATTGATAAGCCCAGGCATATGGGTTAATTGTTTAAGTGGTTATACTTTTACATCCCTAGTCTTGACTGACATTCCTCTGAAGTGAAGTGTGTGGCAACTCCAAGCTAACAATCAATTCAAATGCACTTTGTTTGATTCTTCTCTAACTTATATCAAAGGAAATGAGCAAAAAATTCTGCTCAAATCAATGGACTTACATTTGTTTAAAACTACTGTGAATCAGACAAATTATACTACGTCTATCATATATGTTTTTATAGCATGCATTTTCTGTTCAAAAATTGTTTTTATTTGCTTTTAGGAGACTGATATTCATGCATCTGTTTTATAAATGTAATAGGAGGAAGGGAGGAAAAAGTACATAACACAAAGCAGTGTACATGTAGGGAAACTGTGCACGCTAATTAGCACTCATCATTCTCACCAGAATAATTAACTTTGGGCTCCATTCTCCCTGATTGCATTCTTGCAAAGTACAGTTGATGAAGTGCATCATCTTGATGCAAATTCTGAAAAAGAGTTTATGTTGCATATTAGATCAGTGGTCAAGTATGTAAAACAGTGAGTGCGTGGGACCCACAAGGTCAGGGGAGTGGACCCTAATTAACAAATTAGATAAATCAGGTCCAGTTGACAACTACATTAATGGGCACAGCAGTTTTGGCTCATGCCAGTATCACTTGGGGACCTTTCTAAGCTTGTAATCCTACCAGATCCTAGGGATGTTACATTTAATTTAATCAACTAATCTACTAGCAGATGGATTTTCTATCGACTAGTCAATTAGTCACTAAGTGGGTGAGCCGCGCAGCTAACCCCCCTAAGCTAACTCCACTGTGGCTCTGCCTTTTAAATGTGTGTGTGTATATATGTATATACACGCAGTGCTTTTTTGTAAAAAAAAAAACAAAAAACCCCTGCCGGTACTAATGCCGGAGAAAATTTGTCGGAGTGATGGTGACTGATACAAAAGATAATGAGGCCAGTTTGGGTGAGGGCTAGAGCTGAGGCAACATCCTAGCTAAAAGCCCGTCCTCAGATTCCTGCGATGTCCCTGCTTGGGGTACTGTCTTTCATATCTGGGCTATGATGTAAGACCGATCTAAAGGCCCCTTCCAAGGGATAGAGGAAGGGGCTGGCTGTGTTTTTCTCTTCTGTTACGTCAGAGTTCCCTAGATGTGGAAGGGATGATATGGCCATTGCTGTGAAAGAGAATCTCAGTTACTCTTAGCCACTCCTGTCCTCTGCCATTAATCGCTATTGCCTGCTTTTCTGGAGGGAGAGAGGGCAGCAAAGGATTTGACAGACCAGTTGCAGCAGAGCATCCCTGCTCAAACTGAGTTAGGCTGAAAGGAGATGGTGGGGGCCTGTTCTGCCCTCTTTAAATGCCAGTAATTTGGGTGGATGCTGTGCTGCTGTTTTTGAGGGACTGGGATCACTTAGCCCCGTCAGCAGTCCCTCAGCAGTCAACCCTTAGCAGTCAACCATCTGTAGAGATCCTACTCTTAAACAAGGATATTAGGGAAGGCACCATCTCCTCTGACATTAATTCCTGAAAATCTCACATGGATTGGGCAGGGATGATGTTCAGCCTGTTTGCCAGAAATTGGGAATAGATGACAGGAGGGATCACTTGATTACCTGCTCTGTTCATTCCCTCTGAAGCACCTGGCACTGGCCACTGTCAGAAGACAGGATCCTGGGCTAAATGGACCTTTGTGCAGCATGGCCATTCTCAGGGCTCGACAAACTGCTGTTTCTACTTGCCCATGGTGAGTAGATTTCAGCTGGTTGCTCCGTGCGCCCCATTCACCGGCGCTGCGCGCATGCGCAGTGCTGGTCTGGTGCATGCGCGGTGTGGGGCTGGCGAGTAACTCTCGCCACAGTTTGTCGAGCCCTGGCCATTCTTATGAGTCAGTGGAGATGGTGGAGTCCAGTCTCTGTAGGGAAGGAGCTAGATTGGGTCTCTGGCTAAGATCTGTGTTTACAGAGCAGATGAGACAAAATTTGGCCCTTGGATTTGAGGCAATCTCCAGGTCTGTATTTAGAAGGTATTGTAACTTTAAATACACCAATGGTTATAGCTGACTCTGGAGGCCAGTGTGGAATTGTGTATCTTTGATTAGTCTTCAGGCTCAACCAAACTAAGACAGTTCTGAAGAAGAAAATTACGTTTACAGTGTGTTTGCATTCTATTTGTTGGACTAGAGAGTGATAAGGTCCAAATTTACATCTCTGGCCTTTAATTTTTGTCCCCAGCTTTTTTGCACGTAAACGATTCTACCCACAGATGTACACAATTTTGTGTGTGCTACATTGCTGTTTGTGCACAAGTGGCTCTGCCATTCATGCCAATCTTGTTACTTCATTTGCTTCCTCCACCCATTGTTGTTCCATGTCAACTTCCTATTAGTTGAATGCTCTTCTCACCTCACTTTACCGAGCAGTTACCCTCTCTCTGTTAGGCCCTTTTTAAAACTCTGCAAGAACAGAGTTTATAATTTAAAAACAAACAGACAAATGACCAGATCCTTCCTACCACTGGATTACTCAGTGTGACCTCCCATGTGTGTATTATTGTCTTCAATTTCAAGGTGTTCAGGGAAGGGAATAATTTTTACTTTTGTATTTAGTGCAGCATCAAATTTGTGTCAGCGCTCAAGACCTGAATAAGGAAACACACATGCATGTGTTTATGACTATCCCTATTTAGGACAGGACTGAAGTCCCAGTGGTATGCATAAGTGCTGTTTCGAATAGAGATGCTTTACTGAACTGAGGCGTGAACAAATAATAGCTATAAAAGGAGAGCAGATAGAAAGGAGCACATGCAGAATAAGAAAGTTGATTTAAGCTAGCTGAACATTTGTCTCTGGAAGTATCTAACTTAAAAATTGGAGAGGTTTAGGAGAAATTGCAGGAATATAGTTATTAAAAAAGAAAACTTCTGTGTCATGTTGCACTTTCAGTACTCGGAAGTGTAACTTCCAGGGATGTAAAAGAGTAGTTGAATAGTCAACTATTCACATTTCTCCCCCCCCGCCTTTGCTGCCTCTATATCAGCACTGACTCCGCGGTGCAGGAGGGGTGCACAGTGGCTCAGCCTGGTGGCTCTTACTACATTTAAAAGGCAGAGCTGCAGTGGTCTGGACCTAGCACGAGCTGGGACTGAAACAGTCCTAACTCACGCAGGGTCCGGGACCTATTTCCGCTGCAGCTCTGCAGTTTAAATGTAGGAGGAGCCAGACTGCCTGCACGCCCTGCTCCTACTACATTTACTCGATACTTAACATCCTTGGTAACTTCATAGGTCCAGAAATTTTCTTTGATGAGTCTTGAACTATGCTACAGTCAAAACAGTTGTCTTAATTGTATGTGATTAGAGTAGGTTGATTGCTATGCTGTTTTTGAATGTTTCAGAGAAATAATATATTTAATTCTAGGCTTTACTTGCATCCATCATGAGGGGTCTAGGTCTTAAATTATTTTGGTGCATGCTTGTGGCATTCATAAGTTATTATCCAATAAAAACAACTTTTAAAAACAATGAGTAATCCTGTGGCACCTTAGAGACTAACATATAATATAGTGTCGTTAGCTTTCTTAAGCAAAACCCACTTAGAGGGAAAGAAAGGATTTAGATTTGGAAACACCATGACTGAATGTATGGTCAGAATGGAACACATTTTGAGGATCATTGGCTAGGTGGAAAAACTTAAAAAAAAACAATGAATAGTTCTGCAGCACCTTAGAGACTAACAAAAAATGTAGATGGTATCATGAGCTTTTGTGGCACAACCCACTTCTTTCATCTGAAGAAGTGGGTTGTGTCCACGAAAGCTCATGATACCATCTATATTTTTTGTTATCCTTTAAGGTGCTGCAGAATTATTCATTGTTTTTTAAGTTTTTTTCAGTTACAGACTAACACAGCTACCCCTCTGTGGCTAGATGGAGAAACACTACAGTTAAATCTTCATTCTCTGCCTCCCTTTGTCTCTCTAGGAGCATAAAAGATATGTGTCTTAGGAATGTTAAATTTCGATTAACTAACTAATTGAATAGTCGATGGGATTTCCATCAACTATTCGATTAGTCGATAAGGACTAGTGCGGTGTTCTGCCTTTGAAATGTACAAGAGCTCCAGCAGGGGGCTCTTGTGCATTTCAAAAACTGAAACACCGTGTTTCCACGGGCTCCATGCGGTGTTTCAATCTTTGAAATGCACAAGAGCCCCTGCTGGGGCTCTTGTACGTTTCAAAGCAGAAGTGCCGCATAGAGCCTGGAGCCAGTGGGGAACTCAGAGTCCCCTGCTGGCCCCAGGCTCCATGCAGCACTTTCGCTTTGAAATGTACAAGAGCCTCAGCGGGGACTCTTATGCATTTCAAAGGTGGAACGCCACCACTGCGCCCCTGCCCCCTCCCATGGAGCTGGAGCTGGGGGGAACTGGCTTTTAAGCTGGCTCATCCCAGCACCCTCTCCTCTCCCCCACGCCCCTTCTGCCTCTTTCTAATAGAAGCATCAAGTCAGGGAGAATGTGACTAGTCGACTAGTGTGTTGACTATCCGATAAGCTTTTGCTTATCTGATAATTAGCTAGTCGATTAGTTGCTTACATCCCTAATGTGTCTAACAGCAGGGTGCTGGAAGTGGGGGTGCTAGCACACCCCTTGGCTTGTTGTAATAACAGACATCAAATCCATGGTTGCTGTGGTTCCATTAGCAGCACCCCACTACAAAAATTGTACCATCGATTCTGTAATATCAGTGCTCAAAACGTAAGTAAAAGCATTAACTGTTAAAGCTCATTATAGCTATTTGCAAATATATTAACTCTTTTATTTCCAATCAAGTTGTTTCCAGATTTAAGATCAAATTCAGCTCAGAACATACTTTGCACAACGTCATGGACTTCGGTGAAATTGTACAAATGTGCAAATTAGGGCAGTATTTTGTATTTAGCAAACCACATACTCCTAAAGGAAGAACATGCATGTCTTGAACATAAATGAGATTACATTTTTCCTTTGAATCTCCTATCATCTTCATTTACTATCAAATGTTATTTCAAGACATAGTTCTGTTTATTGATATAATGTCTTATGGAGGCACCTACTGGCTTGTGTTCTGAAATGGCTTTAAAATGTGGCATAAATTCCTATCTTTCTTTAAAAATTGATAGCCAATTGGTGTGAAATTTCACACAGGGTTAATTTTTAGGCTTTTTGAATTTGTATGCAGTTTTTGTTGCTTATAACCAATTTGTAATAGAAAGCCTTTGAACTGGGGCTTGTGCTGAATTTTTCCTTTGGCAGGCTGCTGTTTATTGTTGACAGAAATTTGTGTACACAGTTGTCTGGAGAAAACTTGGTAGAAAGATCGATCCTGGGGGCCACTGAGAGAATGTTTGTTGGTTGGTTAGTTCTTTTTAACAAATGTTTTTAGCCATTATTTGCATAACAAGTAAGTTTGTTCATGGTGCAGATAAACTTGATGAATGGAGGCTAGGTGCAAACTAAATAGACTATGTCAAGATATGTGATTATTGGGGCTTAGTATACTAAAGCTTGATTGACAGGGAATGCTGGATACACAGAAGCCTGACGGACAGGGTATTGGAGGGGCTGGGCATCTCCAAGTGTGACAGGTTGATGAAGAGGTGAGAAAGCTGCATGCAAAGCTATTGGATGAAGACCAGGAGTGCACAAAGCCTTCTCTGTGAGAAGCTAGACTGTTGTGTGCGAACCTATTTTGCAACAGAGAATGGATCAAATGTTCTTTCACTGTAGTTTAAGCCCTACATGTTGTGTTCCTCACTTATGCAATGCCCACACCTAATAAGCATTAAATAAATTAAGAGGTGATATATAAAAGTCTTTCTTGAGAAACAGTTAGGGTTACTAGACACACAACATGTCTCTCAAAATCAAAAAAAAAAAAAAAGAAATGAAAAGTTAAACTATCCAATGCCCTCTTTTCTTCCCAGACCACATCTTAGCACAACTGCCCATAGAACTGGAAAGGACTTCAAAGGTCATCGAGTCCAGTCCCCTGCCCTCACGGCAGGACCAAGCATAGTCTAGATCATCCCTGATAGGTGTCTGTCTAACCTGCTCTTCCATATCTCCAGTGATGGAGATTCCACAACCCCCCTAGGCAATTTATTCCAGTGTTTAACCTCTCTGACAGGAAGTTTTTTCTAATGTCCAACCTAAACCTCCCTTGCTGCAATTTAAGTCCATTGCTTCTTGTCCTATCATCAGAGGCCAAAGAGAACAATTTTTCTCCCTCCTCCTTGTAACATTCTTTTAGATACTTGAAAACAGTTATCATGTCCCCTCTCAGTCTTCTCTTTTTAAAAACTAAACAAGCCCAATTCTTTCAGTCTTCCCTCATAGGTCATGTTTTCTAGACCTTTAATCATTTTTGTTGCTCTTCTCCTAACCTTCTCCAATTCTTCCACATCTTTCTTTAAATATGGTGCCCAGAACTGGATACCATAGTCCAATTGAGGCCTAATCAGCGCAGAGTAGAGTGGAAGAATAACTTCTCGTGCCATGACTCTTTGCAAAATTAATCTCTGCCAGCACAACCAACTAGTACCAGTAGGGGAAGAGGAAAATAAATTGGTGAACGAGCACATGCCAAAGGTTGAAAATGGAGCTGAGTTAAGATTGAGGCATATGGTAGGTATGGTCATACTAAGGTGTGGATGGAGGTGTTAGGTGGCTTAATTTTTCATTTTCCTGGGGGTTTGTGGTTTGTGTAGGGTTACTATACACAGTGTGCATAACTGCTTCTCAAACAAAAAGATTTTTATGTATTTTATTAGATAACTAGGGACGCTAACACTTAGGGGAGCCGACAGCCTCCCTGGGCTTCTAGGCAAGGTGGAAGGGGGGCCCAGCTCTGCCCTCACAGAAAGAATGCAAACAGATGTTATAAGGATAAGATATGGTTCAAGCTGCTGTGCACGTGTAAGGAAGACCCAGTTTATGGGTATTTTGTAGATCTAGGTCCCAAGACTTCTAGTAATGGGAATTGCTGAGGGGAGTATCAGACTGGTAGTAACAATGGGCGAGTCAGAAAGAATTGCCACAGGTCCAAAGAAAGGCCATGATTCAAAGTACTGAATGAGGAAACACAGCTGAGTCCCAGAAAATGCACTGTAGCTTAGCAAGGTGAAAAATAAGAGGAAATAGTTCTGTATAAGAAAATAATAGGCTCAAAGAAGGCAATATGGATTATGCCTTTTACCCTGTTCTATAATCTCTCTCTCTGTATAAAAATTTTTTTCCTGCCAGGTGACAGAATGATGTCATCACGCTCACACGCTCTCTGGCCTCGAAAGCATGGGACGCAGCCCACTAGTAAAAGGTTAAGAAAATACTTGTTAAAATTTAAAAGGCACATTTAAATTGGATAATAGGAAACACTTTTAAAAAACCCATGTATAATTGATCTGTAGCGTTCACAGCCTCTAGATGCTATTTGACATGAACAGCTTAGCATGATTCAAGAAAACATAGAATTCAGATAACACATGAATAAGACTGGTCGCTGAAATTTTACTAGTTCGGAGAAAAATGACAAGTATAATCTGTAGTAGAAGAATAAGCTAACATCAGGAAAAATTTCTTCCATGGTATGATGCTGTAAAGTTAGATGCATTATGGTGGGGGGGGTCAGTTCTTTTGTATGAGACAAACAGTTTTGGCCATTGTTAAGGAGATGATTCTGGGCTAAATAGACAACTGGCAAGGGTGGTATGCTGGGACATTTCCTGTACCCTTGTGCGTACTGCATTGATACAAATGCCGGATGTTAAAATCCCAGTTTTGCCTAGTTTATTTACCATTTCAGTTGTATTTCAAAATCTTCCTTTATCCAGCATGTTTTTTATCTACCTATGTAAGGTTGTGCATGCTGTACAACATACAAATATACATCAAGGAAATAACATATATAGAGCTAAGACTTTTTTTTTTTAAATGGGTGCCTAAAGTTAGGTTCCTAAATCCATAGTTAATCTTGTGTGTGTATGTGCACACATATATGTCACTAGCAGATGTACCCAGTGTTTCACTGGTCCTAATTAATTTCATTAATTAAAATGAAAAAGTACATGCTTTATTTAAATGATGGGGGTCGGGGTGCAGGAGGCAGGGCAGAAGATTGGTGTATGTGGGTTCTTCAGGGCATGCAGGAATCAGAGCAGGGAGTGGAGGGCTCAGGATGGGGTTGAGTGTGAGGGGCAGGGCAAGGGATGGGTTCAGGAGTAATGGCAGGGGGCTGGGAAGGGTGGGGGACTAAGAGCAGGGGGTTGGGTGTGTGTGGGAGCTTAGGGCAGGTGGTGGAGGCCTCAGGGTGGGGAGTGCCTGGGTCAGCGCAGGGGGCTGGGAGGTTGGGGTGGTTTATCAGGGCCACTTGTGGTGGTGAGGGCTGTGCTCCCCAGCCGAGGGCTATTCCTGTGGGTGGGGCCGTGCAGGCTGGCCCCGGCCTCCAGCTTATCCGGAAGGGGTGTTTGGGCTGGCCTCAAGCTCCCCACCCTAGTTTCTAGCTGGTCCAGTAGGGGTGGGGTATGTGTAGTTCCTGGCTCTGGTGTCTCCTCAGGGGGGAGGGGAGATGTCAGGCCGTGATTTGAGGCACTGGCATCTCCGGGGGGGGGAAGCAGTGTGGCTCTGGGGGGGACGACCACTGTGGTGGGGTCGATGGGTGGAGGTGCTCTCCCTCCCCCCGGGTCTGGCACTTTTTAGGCAGGGGGGCCACTTACCCAGTCTGGTGGCTGGCAACTTAGAAGGCTCTGTCCCAAGCTGGCCACTCTCTTCTTGGTGCAGCCGCCCCACAGTGATCACTCTGCAGTGTAGCTGCCCCTCTAATCAGCCCTCTCCCTTTCCATGTTATGGTAAATAATCCCATTCTAGGCACATTCCTTTTTCCTGCAAGAACCAACTCTGATTTTGCTTTGTTAGGATAAGAGGAATCTGCATCCCTAATTTGATGTTCCCAACTCTTATAGTTTAGGAGCAGTTCTTGAACAAGTGGATGGATGGACTCAGACACTCACAAATGTCTATAATATTGATATATATGTATTAGGGATGTTAGATAGTGATTAATTGAATAGTTGTGTAACTGCACAAAATATTATCAGTTACACGACTATTCGATAGTCCCTGGGGGCAGGGCCAGCAGCCAGTGCGCTCCCAGTTCCACTCCTGAGGAGCCCCTGCCACCCCGCGCTGCTGCCTCTGATATGGCATCCCACAGAGCAGCCTCCCCTGCCCTAGCCCCTGCTGCTGCCTCTTATAGAGGCAGAAGCGGGGGATGGAAGGGCAGGCATCTCTGCAGAGCTGGCACATGAGGAGAGCTGGCTTAAAAGCCAGTTCTCCACGCATATCGGCTCCCGCCTGCCCCCCTCCCTGCTGCAGCCTCTGTCATGTGTACTCGACTACATGTTGATATCCCTAATATATATATAGATTTATAAAAAAATGTACAGCCTTGTAGTTGAATCTGTGTAGCAGGACCTTTGCACCCATTCTGAGCCCCATCAGCTTCCTTAGGGCTCCATGTAGGGAAAAGTGTATACCCACACTGGTTCACTTGCAAGGTTGTGTGTTTGTCTGTGATGTATGTATGTCCATGGTTGTGGTTGGTTGGTTTTTTGTCATGGAAGAAATTAAAGCTGAATTATCCTCCAGCATCTAATCGAGCAGAAAAGCAGTATAAGTACATGTCAGAATTTCCCCCAGCTCATGTCTGAATTGACACCTATTTCCACTCTTGTTTAGATTCTCCTACTCTGTTCATTGTCACCAATGGGAAAGTGAAGCTTCCACTGGGAGCAGTAAATATAGAGTCTGCTTCAGCACGTAATATTAGGTGCCTGCTAAAGACAAAATTCAGACCGACTTCAATAGAAACAGGAGAGGGCTGTAAAATATTGCAACCTCTTTTTCATTAATAGGGTATTAATTTTTTTCTAATATTTAGCGTATTAAAATTTAAGTAACTTTTAATGTGGCTGTGTTGAAATAATCCAGTATTAAAAATACTAACATTTCTTTACATATTTTACGAATCCATACCAGATTTCCCTATGGATTCTAATAATGGCAACTGTAGAGGCTCCGGCAACGGTGAGTACATTTTCATATATAACTGTTTAATAAATTATCTTATTTCAAATTTTTTAACATTTAGATAAGACCAGTGTTTAATGATGCATAGATTGTGCAATGTTGTCTCAATTTTTTGTACGGTATATATTTGCTATGAGAGTTACATATGCGATAATAAATTCATGGAGGGTGAAAGTTGGATGTAGGTGGTGGGCAAGACTCTCTGCATAGATGTGACTTTCACTTTTGGTACTTTTATAGGGTCTCATTCTGCTGTTTTTATCCAGGTAAAACTTCCTTCATTTCAAAGGACTTCACTGATTTCAGGGGAGGTCTTGGTTATGTTAGGATTGAGCCTTTATTGTATTTTCTACTTTGACAGTGTCAGTCCATACTATAGAAATAGGATTTGGTTTGCTGCGCAAATCCTGCAACTAAGAAAGTTATCTTCATTCCAATCATTTTTTCACACAAGCTGGAAATTCAGTGTGCAAAGAACATTTGTAAGTTGGAATCATTGGCCTGAACAGGTGAATCACATATTATGTTACAGCATGCTAATGCAAAAGGCTACATTTCTCTTAACATTTTGGCACTGAAAAGAAAAATCAACAGTACCACATATGTTAGACCCAGTGTATATTATTCAGAATGCATATCCCTAGTGAATCAGATTCCTTACAAATTACTCTGATGCTTCTTTGTATGATGTAGAGTCCAATTCACTACAGTGTCGAGTTTTATGTTGGCACTCCTCCATTAATTTATTGGAGTGAAGCAATAGTGAATCGGGCCAAGTGTCTACAGCACTCTGTCTTTTCAGTCCTTTAAACTGTAAAGCAAAGTGAAAGAATTTTCTTGTACAGTATATTTTTCTACTTGCATTAGTCACAGGTATATGGAAATCAAACTAGGTGATCATGACTGTCCCTTCTGACCTTAAAATCTCTGAGTCTGTTAGTTGTAAGGAAAACAGGAAATGAAGCTGGAAAAGTATTGTGGCCCATTTAACTTTTTAATGTTTTTCTTTGCTTCAGAAATGTCTGGAGTTTTAGCAAAGTTCTAAAAATAAGTTGTTGCTGTTCTTGTTGTTGTAAAGCATCTTATTTTATTGATTGGTTCATTTCAATCAAATGGGGTTAATTTTAAGTGGGCTTCATTAAGAAAAGAAAGGAAATTTGTTTTATTTTATTTTACAAGTACATTATAAATTGCTGCAAATAATATTCCTGTGTAATTTTCTTATGTTAAGTTTAATTAAATCTACCAGCAATGAACGTTTGACATCACTCTGAAGGTTAGATGAGGTGTTCATAATGGTCTCTTCTGGCCTTAAAACCTGTGGGTGAAATACTGACCCCCACTGAAGTTGAGAGAAACTCCCACTGACTTCAATAGGATCAGGATTTCACACTGTGAATCCATGAATTTTCATTCCACTGAGCCTCTCATTGTTTTGTTTTTGTGTCATGACTGCTTTAATGCCTTCAAGTTGACCACTATTCTTAGGTAATGCAAGGAAAAAAGAAAACTGAATTGCCCCATATGAATAGATATGTTATGAAAAAACTGCCTGAGAATTAGCTCCTGGATTCTATTAGCATTTTTGCCAATAACTTGTTATTGGGCGCTGCTCAAATCACATTGACAAAAAGGTTCAGTCTTGGGCACCTCAAGTTAGGCTTCTAAATCCTCATTTTACTAACTGCATTTTTCTAAGAGGTGCTAAATAACCACATCCTTCAGTGATAATCAGGCTGATTTAAGCATTCTGCATCTGGATTTAAGTGAATAAATGCAGGTGCCCAGATGTAAGAAATTTGTACTGTGAGTCAAGCAAAAATGGTCTTTGCAGAGTCCAAATGCCATTCTGTGCTTCACATTATGTTCTTTTAACAGTAATTGCTATGTATGTTGGTTGTCTCTCACTGATTTTCATACTAGATAAGCTCATTTTATAAGATTTTTTTTGTTTTAAATAATGAGTCTTGTAAACTCATTGTGGGATCTGAGAGTCAAGCTATCTACTTTCCTTGTCATATTGTACCAGCAATAATAACATATTTTGCTGGCCAAAAATTCTTCAGTGCCAATCCCATTGTCTTCATTGTAGTCATTCACATTTAACTGCTTGGACTTTAAACAGTTTTATTGTGATGTGACAAGAAGAACTAGAGTCCAGCTTAAATTATTTTAGTTGTGTTGGCTCTGTTAGACTAACGGGAGTGAAAAGCAGTAAAAATACCTATTACTAAAGAAAGCAGATATGATTCTGAATACACACAAGGAGCAACTCTGATGAATAAGATGTATATTTTTACAGACACTTTTTTAGCGTAGAATCACGTTGTACTCAATATAGTATATTTTTTTCAGTTGACAAATGCAATCTAATCCTACCAGAAAAGAGTATTATTTTTTAATATTTTCTTTGTTTAGCTATTCAGTAAAGCATCTTTTGTCTTTTCGCCATTGTAAATAGACTATTTGTAAGTGGTATGACAATAAAGTTTTTGAAAAAAATCAGGACTAGACATTCTCTGTGATTTCTAAAGGATATTGCAAATAGTTATGTGTATTGTTGCCTGTGAGTAATATCAGCGTGTTAAATCTACTCAAAGCAGCTCTTCTTATCCCTGGCAAAGTCAATTGGCAAAATCTTGCCTCCAAGTCTGCCTATAAATAATTTTTTCCTTTCTTGGCTAGAAACTACATTCTTGTCTATTTCATAAGATGCTCTTAAAGTTCCTTAGAAGTTTCTCCAGGTTTTTTATTATTTCAGTGAAGCATTTGCCAGCATTGAATACTTGTATTGATCAGTAAAAAAAAAAACAGCTTTTATGGGAGCAACATACTTTATATATTTTAGGGTCCTCTATGTATTTGTAGAGGGACATTTTCAAAGGCACAAATAGCTCATAGGCCCCTAACTCCCACTGTTTTTTTCTTAAAGATTGAAAGTTTCATTGCATTCCTAATGGAAAAACTTAAAAAAAAACAACAGTCTTGCAGCATCTTTAAGACTAACAAAACATGTAGATGGTATCATGAGCTTTTGTGGGCACAACCCAGTTCTTCAGATGAATGCTAAGAAGTGGGTTATGCTCACAAAAGCTAATACCATCTACATGTTTTGTTAGTCTTTAAGGTGCTGCTAGACTATTTGTTGTTTTTTAAGGTTTTCTAGTTACAGACTAACTTGACTACCCCCTGAAGCTTTTATTCCTAATGGAGTTAGAGATTTAGCTGCCATTTGGTTCCGAGTGTGTTAGGGGCTGGAGGAAAGGTGGACAAGGGGCACTGTTAGTAATTACTAAAATATTTTCTTTGAAATAACACAGTTTCTGAGATTATTGGTTTAGGAGTGCTAACCTCTAGGTAACATTGCTGTCAATTTCAATCAACTCGTGTTTTGCTAGTGTGGTGGAATAAAGTTCTGCAGAGAAAGGGAATTTTAAGGGATTGACATTGTGTGTTGTTAAGGTAGCTTTCCTGGATACAGGTCAGACTTTGTTTGGATTTGAAATGTGAAACTAGCATGAGTAAGGGTTACAGAACAGGCCCCTTTATGAGCACCTGTTTTGAGGCAGTTTACAAAATGAGCCATAATTTGGCGTAAGTGTACATGAATTCCCATGGGCTCGATGAAAGCCAAAAATTACTTCCCTTTTTCTGCCTTTTTATTTTAAAACAGTCACATGCAAAATAGCACTCCTATATAGAGATTTTTTTTAGGATGTGTTTTGAAATTCAATGGAAACATTATTTTCTTCCTTTGAAATATTCTCTTTTTTCCCTGTACACGCTGTTTTCTGTTTTTCACTATAAGGATACATTTAAGCCAAAGTCAATGATAAACTGAGAGCTCAATAAATAACACAATAGCCTGCTAGTTTTTTCAAAGCACAGAAGTCCTTGCTGGAAAATACAAGTTCAGTTTTTGGAATTGTTCTTTTCAGTTTGTATTGAAATATCTGAAATGGGCACGGTTGTTTTAGATCTTTGGTTTATATAAATCAGCTGTGTTGGGTTTTACTGTTTTAATATTGAAGAATCTATACACAATTTGGGAGGCAGTGTCAGATGTTTAAAGCATCGGTGTTTGAGTCAAGGCACCTGGTTTCTGTTTCCAATTTGACTACTAATCTGCTCTGAATTATGTGCTACTTCAGCTAGAACAGCAAAACAGATCACTGACAGGATATGCCTATTTCTAGAACATGATATTTCCACTAAGAGTACTGGTGCAGTTGTTGCTTTGTAGGATGTTCTTTATGAACTTCTGAATAGAAGTAGAATATTTTTTGTGCTTAGCAAACATCATGAGGGAGATTCTCTACTGGGCACAGGAGAGCTGGGAGAGGCTGGACAGGGCATGTGGGGGGTGGACAGGGCCAGCCTACAACATTTTGGCACCTGAGGCAGGGAGCTTAAATGACGCCCCCCTCTCTTGGGCCAAAACTTTGAAAGGTCTCAATTCTGCCTTCTTCCTGTTCTACTCCTCTCATGGTACTGCAGAGAGAACACATATGCACCAGCAGCAGACACAATTTTCTACACTCTGGGTCCTAGTGGTGCCCCCCCACAGTCTGGCACCTGAGGCAGCCGCCTCAGTTCGCCTCATGGTAAGGCCAGCCCTGGTGGTAGGGGGGTAATTCATACCCATCAGGTCGCTGGCTCTGAGTGTGACTCTGGACATTATTGTAAATTTGGTCAGGATGGGTGAATTTCTTGTCTTACCCCAGGAAATGTCCACAGCAATCAGCTGCTCCACTTTACCATATGTCAATAACTTCCACTACATACAAAATAATGAAGCAGCTTGATTTTTTTTTTCCTGCAAAAATGGTCAGTAATTAACACTTCAGATGGCAACATTATGGCTGTGTCTAGACTGGCAAGTTTTTCCGCAAAAGCAGCTGCTTTTGCGGAAAAACTTGCCAGCTGTCTACACTGGCCGCTTGAATTTGCGCAAGAGCACTGACTTTGTAATGTACAAAATCAGTGCTTCTTGCGTAAATACAATGACACTCCGTTAAAGCCCTCTTGCACAAATGCTTTTGCGCAAGAGGCCAGTGTAGACAACCCAGAATTGTTTTTGCAAAAAGCCCCGATGGCTAAAATGGCTATCGGGCTTTCTTCATAAGCGCGTCTAGATTGGCACAGATGCTTTTCCGCAAAAAGTGCTTTTGCGCAAAGCGTCGTGCCAATCTAGCAGCTCCGCAAATGCTTTTAACGGAAAAACTTTTCTGTTAAAAGCATTTGCGGAAAATCATGCCAGTCTGGACGTAGCCTATGAGTACAGGCTCAAGACTGAGTTAGCAACCTATTTGAAATGAATGACGTGTACCCACCTGTATTGTTGTTTCTAGCTGTTGGCAAACTCAGGCAGACACTGCTGCATTGGTTAAAACTTGGAATTATCTATGCATCCAGAAGGGCCTACTAACTTCACCTTGATAATGAAAGGTTAGATTCTAGAGCACAGTTTTTTTGGCAAATTCATAGAGAAAGGCAATTATGTGGCACATATTCATTATGGTACACGGAATTCTGTATATTCTCTATGTGCTGAATTATTTCTTCCTCTGTGCTAGTTATCTAGAGAGGGGAGTGATTACAAAGACCCCTTCCTCAGGGTTCTTGCAAAAAAAATTCTTATATTTCCCATCCTAAGCCGCTAATCTGAAGTAGTGTATAAGGCAGGTATTTGTTATAGTCAGAACTCCACAATTATAATTAATACACGTTACAAATACTAATTTACTTACCAAAGCCTTCCCTTATTCTTTCCCAGAATGGAGTAGAAACTTAGGAACTACTCTCATTAAAGTCAGTTGAAAAACTCTTATTAGATATCTTGACCTTTCAGCAAGATTGGTAGATCAGAAGACTGACTCTTCCCTTGTGTAGGCTCCGTGGATATCTTTTGGGCCTCATATCACATGCCTACAGAACCAACCTTCTCAAGACTGTACCAGAAGCATTCCGAGCTGGTAGGAAGTCATTTGACACTAAGGCTATGTCTACATAACAGTGTCTGCATCTACACTACAGGCAGTTATTTTGAGATAATGTCAAGCTGGAGGACTTCTTATTCTGACTCCTGTAACCTTCATGGTCCGAGGAGTAAGGGAAGTCGGAAGAAGAGTGCTCTTTGTCAGACTTCCTGCTATGTAGACAGCACCAAAAGCCGAAATAAGCTATTTTGACTTATTTTGGCATTAGCCCTGCTATGTAGCTCTCAGTCTTCTCACATTTCTTAATGCTGTGCCTGGTTCTGAGACTAAAATCCAGGTAGCCTTGAGGCTTAAATGGATTAAGTCCTTTTAACAAATGTGCTGGCCATGCCTATGCTTTCACACTCATCCTCTTCTACAGATCTGCCATAGGGAGTCTACAGCCTGCCCTGTTTTGCTGGTACAGTTATTCTGGGTTACACACGGTATAACTGAAAGCAGAATTTGGTCTGTGATTGATAGGAAATACAGTTTCTGCAAAATATTTCATTTTTCTGTTGGGAAAATCAAAATGAAATTTCTTATTTTGAGTTAGTTTGTTGAACTGGCTGAAAGGAATTAAACATTAAACTGCATTTCCCTATTGTGGTGCATTGCCTCATGGGAGCTGTAGTGCCTGCCCCCATTCTTCCCTATAGCTCCCTTGCCAGACAACATCTCCCATGATACAATACAGTCTTCCCTCTGATCAGCTGAGTGGTGCATCATGGAAGATCAGGGAAGCCAGGCCCATAAGGGAGAATGTGGACATCAGACTCCTGAACTACAGTTCCCATGAGGCAATATGCTACAATAGGAAAATACTTTATAAAGTTGAACAGGTTCAAAACAAAACATTTTGCCATTTCCTTCTCCCCCTCCCCCCATTTGCTGTCGTAAGTGGTGGTATTTCAACTATTCAGATTTGTGATGAAAACAAATGTTGAAGCATCAGAATTTCCTGCAGGACAGAAATTCTGATTTTCTTTTGGCTCCACTCTAATCTTTTTGTAAGTAGCCTTAAACCACAATGTGATGTTCTGTTTCACTATCTTTTTGTGCAGAGGAGACTAATAATACCTTAAGTTTTTAATAGAACCTGGATATACGTATAATTATTACCATCTGATTTTTTTTTAAGGCATATTGGGGAGGCAGAGTTTTTTAAGGCACATTGGGATGGCAGAGTTTGCCATTGAATCAATGCCTTGTTCTAAAGCAAACATTTTCTGTGTTTTCAGAGCGTTGCAAATGCAAACCTATTAAAGCTACCCAGAAGACGTATCTTCGGAACAATTATAACTATGGTAAGGACAACTGCATGGCTAGGTATCAAACCTTTCAGGTTTTCAGAAAACTTAAGTTATTAATAGACGGGAAAAAGTTCCACTGCAATGAAGTATGGCCTAAGCATGTCATAAGTTCCCACTCATTTGTACTATACTAGGAAAGCTCTGATTTATTGCATTGAGTTAATCTTTTAGCAGTAACTATAAAAAAGACAACATGAAGTAAAAAACTTTTCTAAGTTCAAAACTTGATTCACTCATGGAAGGATGAGGCAAGGCTGGATTAATATTTTATTATATTTGTTGCTTTTGAGATTAAAAAAATGTTCTGTGAACAGTTTTTTTTTAAAACAATATTTAAGCATTAACATACATGCCTAGGATGCAACATGGTATAATGCTGCTGTGTTTCATTGTAAATTCTAGTCAGGTATGTGATGTGCCACTTTATTGGCTCCAGGAGAATACTAAATGTTTATGTATTGAAAAGTGTTTTGAGTCTTAAACGTGTCTGGAGTGTTTGATCTCTCTATCTCTATCTGATTTCTAGCTCAAACTTGCTCAGGTTACAAATAAAAAGTTTTATTAACTTAATTTGCAGGAAGTTTTATTCCTGCAAATTCAATCTGAGATCTGACATTGAAGTTAGGTTTTTTTTCCTTCTTTTGCATCATAGCCAGTAGTGAGGCTCCTGTAGGCTAAGCTATGTGGTCAGTACCCCATGGTGTCTAGCTTATGTCCTGAGCTGTCCGAATTTCCCTATTCTTTGAACATCCCTGGGTCATTTCTGTAGCCTTTATCAAGCAAGTCTTTCTTACACAAATAAACCTGATGAAGTCACCAAGATTTCTTGCATAAGTAAGGATTGCATATAGGAGTCAGAAATGCAGAATTGGGCAGTTGTGGTCTTAACATGTTGACCTGCAATCTCTTACTCATATGAGTAGCCAATATTAGTTTAACTGAAGTCGTGATATAGGGTTTACATGACCAGGCCATCGGTTTAAACAATAGAATGGTTTTCATTATGTTTTAAGTACATATGTATACAAATAGTATCCAGTAAGTCTGCAATAAAATTAATTATACTAAATGATATTAATGAACTTTTATAGTCAGTGAAAAGCAACAGGATTATGAGTTTCTGCCTCATTTAGCTGTTTTATATGTGGTAGTGGGAGGTGTATTTGGGCAGTGTTTGTGGTGTGAATATTCTGCAGTGGATACTGCACCTGCCTATGGCAGGGATTCAGTGAGCGATGGCATGTGACAGCTATAGCATGGGAGCTGTTTTGAGGAGAATGAAGATGAGTTACCACAGGCTCTCTTTATATTGTTTTACACCATTCCTCTCTTTCTTTAGAATTTAACAACCTCTGGAAACACATTATTAGAAGGAATGCCAAAGTGAAGTAGTCTTTTGTAGTAAAGTCTTAAGAGGTTTTAAGAAAGTGGATTTGTTTGGATAAAATTTTTCCTCTGGGTAACATCTGTGAGCTGTTGAACAGTGGTGTTTAACTTAGCTGCAGTGCATGCTGAGCATGTCTGTGAGTGGAAAACCTATGTGAAAGAGAGGGAGGAGTGGGGATTGGTTAATGGATTTACATTACATCTCTTCTATGGGTGTTTTTTTAAGATTAAGAATCTGAGGAATTTAGAAGTAAATGAAGGAAGATTCTAGTATTTGAAAACAATGCAAGATGTAGTATTCTTTGAGGATGGCCTCTGGATTTGCATGTGGTGCCAGCTCTTTGGTCACCATGAGAGACCTGAAAAACTGCTGCCCTTGGAAGGCAACTTTCCCCTACTATGCAGTTCATGGGAGAATGATAGGCTCAAAGCAGAAACAATTAGACAGGTCATCAGGTCAAGATCAGGAGCATTGGAGTTCATGGAAAACAGAGCAGATTGGTGCTGGGTCACTGGAGGAAGAAGAGAAAAGGAAAGGCCTTGACACCCAATAGAGATAATGATACACTAAAGCTTTCAAGTATAATCTCAATTTTGTGAAAGGCTGTGGATGACAAATTAAGAGTCTGCACTGGACCTAGATAAGAAAGAAGTTGCTGTAGCATAAGATGAATGAACCAGCAGGAAACAGCATGAAGTACGAATTATATATTTAAAAGACAGAGGGGATAAAAGAAGGAGGCTAAAAGAAAAAGTCTAAAAAATGCAGAGAAAGTAAGGTGAAAGGCCCTTTGCTAAATTACTCCCTACATAGTGCTATTAGATAGATTGTGCTTACTCCCTTTTGCTATTAGATAGATTGAGCTACCTGAAATGTATAGGTTACTTTTTGAAGAAGAGGAAGTGAATAAATAGGGAGAGAGGAGTTTGAGGGCAAAATCTAGATGGAGTTCAGTTGAGCTTTTGATAGAGAAGCACACAAAAGACTAATCCACCAGGTCACAACGGATGGCATGGAGATGACCTACATTATTTGCTGCTGCTAACTGCACTTTGTTACTTTTCCCCAGTCATTCGAGCTAAAGTGAAGGAGGTGAAGACTAAATGTCACGATGTCACCGCAGTAGTTGAAGTAAAGGAGATACTAAAATCTTCCCTAGTGAATATTCCTAAGGACACTGTTAACCTTTACACAAACTCTGGCTGTCTATGCCCCCCGCTCAATGCCAATGAAGAATACATTATAATGGGCTATGAAGATGAGGAACGCTCCAGGTAATTATTCATTAATGTTCTTTAAAGAATTATTTTCTCTGTTCTAATTGTCCACCCATGAGACCTCATTTTGAAGCCATCATTGTTCCCTCTGAAGAAAACTGGGCAGGTTTTTATTAGAACTCATGAGCCATACCCTTGAATTACCTGGATTTGCCACTGCTGAATGCTGTTAAGTTCTCCCTTTAAGCAGATCTTGTTAGTGCTGTGTATATTGATGTGTACAGGATCATGTCTTGATAACAAAATAACTGGCTTATCTGAAATGTATAGGTTGCTCTTGGTAGAAGGCTCCATAGCTGAGAAGTGGAAGGATCGTCTTGGTAAAAAAGTAAAGGTAAGAAAATGTTTCATGACCTTAGTAATGCTTGACACTGGAAACAATGATCGTATCTCACCTTTAAGAAAAGAGAGAAAATATGCGAGGCCCAATTCTATATCCATTAAAATTAATGGATCAAATTTTGATTCCATTACACAAGGGTATATCAGGATAACATAATTGGAATTAATGGAGTTACTCCAGATTTGTACAAGTATAGCAGTGATTGAAACCTGAATTGTTGATTTAAATCAGCAGGAGCATGATTTAGATCTACAGCCAAATTCTGCATTTAGATGCATACATGCAGCTCTTACTTGGTTCAGTGGGAACTGTCTACACACAGCTAAGGGTAGAACATGGTGTTACAAACCTTATTCTTATCTCATTTACAGACTTGTGCATCTCAAATTTTAACATTTAAATATAGTTCTCATCTAAAATACAGTTCTCATCTAGACTGGTCTCTCTCCTAGCTGTAGCTCTTCTCTAAGGAAACATTCAACAAATGTGAGGTTGGAAAAAAACATGGGAGGAATACAAGTGTGCGAGTTCATATCTGAAAGAAAATAGAGAAATAGGGAGAAACTGAAGTGGACACAAAAATGACATATGCTTCACCATAATATCTTGTAATTCTTGTGATTGGGTAAGTAGGCATCCACACAATCTTTGAGTCCTAAGCTTTATCTTATGTATCTGGCACCTGTCAGACCACAAAGGGTTTTAGTGACTTTGGCAGCATTACAAAGAATATCAGTTTACATGGAAAGCATTTCTCCAACATGTTGATTTGACATAAATGAGATTCTCTACATCTTTTTGTATGTGTGCGTCTCTCACTTTTTCTTTATTTGTTTCACATTTTAGTGATTGTTGCAGGGAAAATCCTATTTTCGGTAACAAATTCTACATCTAGCTGACATCCATATTTCTTTTATTAGCCTGGGTGACCCATTTTAAATTCTTATCTTATCTGTTGGATCCTCCTCAGCTCCAGTGCCACAGATCATGTGATAACTCTTTGCTGTTCTCTGGGACCACTTTAGTTCTGGTTGTCTGATTCTAGAGGTGTAACTTTCAGTTAATGACTACTGCTTGTTCTCTTATGCTGACTATGCTGTATGTATCGCTTGACTGATTTTCTATTCTGGGTTCCTAAAAAGGTCCACAGGTAGATTTACTTATGCATTTAAATAAAAAAGAAAAGTAGGACACCTTTCTGCTTGTCATTGTATCATGGTGTCTGCCAATTCATTTTCATGATGTTAATTATGATCTCTTAGGCAGACAGAAATTCTTGTGCTATCAGGTTCTTAGAAACACGAACACACACACACAAATTGTAGTTTAGAAACCCCTAAGAACTGGAAAAGATCCTTATTCTTTTTTTTCTAATAAAACCAGCAAATGAGAACCCTGCAAATAAATTATGTATTTCAGTAACTTTGTCCTTAGGCTGTAAAGCACAAGCATGGCTTTGAGTTCGATGAAGATAGTTGCATGAATAAACTTAAGCATAGGCTATTAAAATCTAATGTGCTTTATACAGTGGTGATTGATTGCTGCTAGGGTTGTCGGTTAATCGCAGTTAACTCAAAGTTAATCGTGATTATTTGCAGTTTTAATTGCACTGTTAAACAATAGAATGTCAATTGAAATGTATTAAATATTTTGGATGTTTTTCTGTATTTTCAACTATAGCACAGAATACAGTGCTCACTTTACATTATTTTTGTAACAAATATTTGAACTGTGAATATGTTAAAGAAATAATATTTTTCAATATATCTTATATAAATACGGTAGTGTGATCTCTTTATTGTGAAAGTGCAACTTACAAATGTAGATTGTTACATAATTACACTCAAAAACAAAACAATATAAAACAGTAGAGCCTATAAGTTCACTCAGTCCTACTTCTTGTTCAGCCAGTTGCTCAGACAAACCAGTTTGGTTACATATGCAGGAGATAATGTTGCCCGCTTCTTATTTACAATGTCACCTGAAATTGAGAGCAGGCATTTCCATGACACTTTATAGCCATCATTGCAAGGTATTTTATGTGCCAGATATGCTAAACATTTGGTATGCCCTTCGTGATTTGGCCACCATCCCAAAGGACATGCTTTCATGCTGATGATGCCCATTAAAAATGTGTTAATTAAATTTGTAACTCAGCTCTTTGGGGAAGAATTGTATATCTACTCCTCTGTGTTTTAACCACATTGTTTCATATATTTCATGTAGTAGCACTCTCAGATCACCATATTAATTTTAAGAACACTTTCACTGCAGATTTAACAAAACACAAAAGAAGGTAACAATGTGAGATTTCTAAAGATAGCTACAGCACTTGACCCAAAATTTAAGAATCTGAAGTGCCTCCCAAAATCTGAGGGACAAGGTGTGGAACATGCTTTCAGTTGTCTTAAAAGATCAACACTCTGATGTTGAAACTACAGAACCTGAACCAGCACAAAAGGAAAAAATCAACCTTCTGCTGGTAGCATCTGACTCAGATGATGAAAAGAACACGTGTTAGTCTGCACTTCTTTCAGTTGCTATTGAGCAGAACCTGTCATCATCATGTACACATGTCCTCTGGAATGGTGATTGAAGTGTGAAGGGACATACAAATCTTAAGTGCATTTGGCACATAAATATTTTGCAACATTGGCTACAAAAATGAGATTATTTATTAGTTTTCACTTTCAGGTGACATTGTAAACAAGAAGTGGGCAGCATTATTTCCTGCAAATGTAATCAAACTTGTTTGTCTGAGTGGACAAAAAGTAGGACTTAGTGGACTTGTAGGCTCTAAAGTTTTACATTGTTGTATTTTTGAATACAGGGTTTTTTTACATAATTCTACATTTGTAAATTCAACTTTCATGATAGAGATTACGGGTACTGTAGTGCAATGGGAGAGCTGAAAAATACTACTTTTGTTATTTGCAGTGCAAATATTTGTAATACAAATAAAGTGAGCCCTGTACACTTCATATTCTGTGGTGTAATTGCAATATAAAATATTTTAAAGGGTAGAAAACATCCAAAATATTTGAATATATGAACGAACTTTTAAAATCATTCCATTTTTGTAAAATAACTTTGTTAAAATCTGTGTCTTGGCCATAATCTACCCTGACATTCATAACTTAGGTCTGTGTGCAATGTTACTCATCCCCTGTGTAAATAACATGCTATGCATTTAAGACATGATCCTGTGAGGTGCTGAGTAGTTGAGATGCCACACAGAGCCCTTCTAAAGTAAACAGAACTAGGGGTTTGTACAAGTCAATTTGCAGAATCTTTGCCTTAGTAAGTAGATTTAAAATGGCACATCCCTGCCAAAAACAATTAAAGAAATAAGGTTTTAAGACGTATTGTCACTAGACCATGAAAGCATGAACTTGCTTTACCCTGCAATTTGTAGAGTTGATACTGTAATATTATGTAGGTACACATTTTAGGTAGCCACATTCCTGTCACCATGTTCTGCATTCTGGGGCTGAACTCTGTAACTCACATGCATTCGCATTCTTTTGTAAAGTCTTGGGCATTTTCTCTTTGGGAAGGGGGAGCAATAATATTTTTTTAATAAATATTGCTTTGCAGCATTTCAGTGCAATTTGTGAACTAGCTCTGTAAAAATGTCTGAATTTAGGATATTTTAAAAACATACAGATTTGTAGTTTTGTTAAATGTTTTCCTTCCATTATTTATTAGTTTTGTTTGCTTAAATTGTACAGCGCTGGGATCAGAAACTCCGTCATCCTGGAAAAGGCAAAAATGAACCTGGACAAAGTGATTCTGCTCAAAAGTCTGGCAAAAACAGTAATCCACGACAAACACGCAATTAAATGTGAAAAGCTATGTAAAAATCCATGGACTATATATTAAGACTTGCATTGTTGGAGCAGCAAGGGACAAATTGCACTATTGCACGTTATATTCTATTGTTTACTACAAAATCATGTTGTAGCTAATTAGTTATTATTCCTCCTGTTTTCTGCCTTTTTTTAGGGTGGGGATGTAAACCCTGAAAAAATTATATATTTTTATCTCACTAATAGCTGCAGAAAACTGCCCTTATGAGATGAAAAAGAGAGGAGGGCACATTTACTGAAGTTAACAGACATGTTAGTAGTTTTATCAGTGGGGCCAGGTTGCTTAGAGAAAGCCTTACAGCACAGGAATGAGACCAGGACCTTACAAAAAAAAAGTGACTTTAACCCAGCTTCCCTGTTTCTGACCCCTTTCCTCACATGCTTGATCATGATTGCAGCAACTATTTTTTTAATGTGTAAGTTTTATTCTGAAATATAATGGCCATATATACACAAGTTAAGAATTATATGGCACTTCTGGAAAAACAGTGAAGAGCAAAAAAAAATTATGTTTAGCAGCAGCAAAGTGGTAAGGAAAATTTTGACTAGTTGAAAATGAGTTTAAATATTTTCTGACAATAACAACAAAAATACCTAATCAGCATTAAGAAAGGGGCTTGTGTTAAAGGATGTGTTCTAATCAGCACAAGCCTTCAATTTGCATAGTCTTAAATAAACCACTGTGTAAATTATTTTAAGTCTAACTTGCATCTTTGACAACAAAAACACTTCTTCTCAAATGCTTTAATCCTTGTGGGAAACATTATATAGTTCTGTTAACTCACAGCATAATTTACAATATACTAACTCTCATAATGGCAGTTCCTTTCCCCCTTCCCCCTCCCAAATCGTAGGAGTAGACTGACTTACCAGGCCTGCTTCTCAGTATAGGTCTGCACTTTATCATTTTAAATGTGTGTTGTTGTTCTTATTTCTGTGCCTACATAAACAGCAGTGTTTAATGCTCAGTAAAATACGTTTAATAAAAGAATTATAGTTATCAACAAAGACCTTATCCTGACTTTTGCACCAAATGCATATTTCTATAGTCAGTGATTTATTGTTGTCCACAGTGTACGCCAGCACAAAAAAAGCCCCTTAATTTTCTTCCTTCGATAGAATTGTTTCACGGAGTCAGTGCCAACAATTTGAAATGATAGTTTTTAAAAAAATATGATGTAAGTAGAATACCAAGCTTCTGAGATATGGTGTACAGAAAATAAAACACTTATGCTGCAAACTGTTACTGCGTTTTCAGTTGGAAGTACTGAATTTCTTTTCCCAGGACACCCATATATCTTGGGGTTGCTGTTGACACAGGAGTCCACAGGAAACAACACTGTAATTCTTAGGTAGTTCAGAACAAACATTACTGATTTTAAATGCAAATAAAGCAGTGAAGAGAGAAAACATTTAATAAAAGTTCATAATATTAATTTAACATTTTCATTGGTAACTGGAGGTCAAGCTCAGAACTCTATTATGCTAGAGACTGAACAGAGACAGGGTTTTATGTTCTTTAAACACTGCAGATGGGAACTGGATGGCACAGGAGATTAACAATGGGATGCCAGTAGAGCTGGGCAGGAAACAGTTGTGCCTTCCCTTGAATATTTGGTGAAAATTGGGAGAAAGTTGAAATCTCACAGTATCTATGAGATGGGAAATCACTTCAGTTTGGATCAATCGAAATGTTTTAATTAGTGGGTATTTTTCAATGGAAATACTCAAAGTTTTTGTGTTGAAGTGCCAGATTTGAATACTATTAGAGTTAGTTGAAAAATGCCTCCCCTCCCCATGCAAATTTTGGGCTATGTCTATACTGCAGCCTTCTTCTGCAAAAGCTTATGCAAATGAAGCGCGGAGTAGAATATCGCCGCGCTTAATTTGCATAATGAATTAGCAGCCATTTTTGCGCAAGACGCTTTTGCGCAAAATGGAGCTGTGTAGGCAGCTCTTTTTTGTTCAAAAAACCCTCTTGTGCAAGAGCCGCTCTTCGTCATTTTTTCAGGAAGAATGGTTCTTGCGCAAGAGGGGTTTTTTTGTGCAAAAAGGAGCCGTCTACACAGCTCCTTTTTGCGCAAAAGCCCTTTGCGCAAAAACGGCTGCTAATTCATTATGCAAATGAAGCACTGTGATATTCTACTCCGCGCTTCATTTGCATAAGCTTTTGCGGAAGAAGGCTGCAGTATAGACGTAGCTTTAGAGTTTAGGTGGAAATCTGAATACCAAAACATTTCTGCTGAAAACCAAAATATTTCCATTTGGAACTGCCATGCTGGTGCCTCTTGGGAGTTGCTGTTTGGGAGCTTGATGCTTCCTTTCTCTCGTGTATAGCTTAGGTTTTCTGACTGGTTGAATACAGGAAAATTAAGGCCAGCCCATAGAAGAATAGGGAGACAAGAGGCAACCGAAGTACAGCTCCCGTGACGCACTATGGCAGCATTTCCAAATCAAAATATTTTGGATTTCAGGCATTTGTGTTTTCAATGAAACAGGTACATTTTCTCGGCAAAGCAGGCACTTTTAATAAAAAAAAAAAAAAATCTTGTCGAAAGAGTTTGAAGGAAAATGTTAAACCAGCCCTGCAGTGGCTGTTCAATGGACTTCATGGAATGAGCTTAGACGTGTGTGATGACTTCTCACATCTGGCGTAGAAATCCCTACACCCTGCCTCTCTGTCCTCAGAACTCCCTTGCCACAGAAAAAGCAGCAGTTTGGGTTGCTTAGTCTCTTCCCAGCCCTTTACATGCCTCCTCTTGCCTTCCCCACCCCAAAACTGCCTCTTTCAAAAGTAATCATGGAATCGTAGGTCTGGAAGGGACTATGATCCATCTAGTCCCATGCACTGAGGCAGAATTATCTGTTGTCTAGACTATGTAATAGGGCACATTCACTTCTTGTGAGTGCCTCCTGTCAGCTTGGTGAGATGCTGCAGTTTTTCTTGGGGCATCCCTTGTAGATTGTCAATCTCATTAGGCTGATTTTCAGTGGCTCAGCCCTCTGGCCACATCACAGGCTAGTCGTTCTCAACTGAATAACCCTGGCGATACTCAGAGGTCTTCCAGGGGGTGCATCAACTCATCTAGATATTTGCCTAGTTTTATAACTGGCTATATAAAGAACACTAGAGAAGAGGGAACAAACTAAAATGTCTAGACATGACTTGTTTATATTGTTCTGTATGCTACACGCCAGTGGTTCTCAGCTTGTGGCCCAATTAGCACACAGCTGCAGCCCAGCTGTGCACTAAAGGCTGCCCAGTGGAGTCTGGAGTTGAGGCTCCTAGACTGCCCTTCGCACCAGGGTCTAGAACTGGAGCTTCTGGGCCACCTGGCTCTGCCATATCTGGGGTCACCCTGCCCAGCATGGCGGGGTCCAGGGCTGCCAGTGGGTTCCGGGGTCCAAGCTGCCATGCCTCCTGGCCTAGTGCTGCTAGGTTGTTTGGTGCAGCTGGATCTGGAGCTGATGGGCTGCCTTGCCATCTCATATGTTGAGGCTGTTGGGCTGGCCTGCCACCTGGCTTGGTCTGGGGTTGGGGCTGCACTCAACTGACAGGAGTCCTGCCACATAGCCTCATGCCTGGGGGGTCTGCTCCAAGCACTGCTTTGTGGAGGGTTTTCTGGTTGGTGGCTGGAGCACAAAGAACTACTGCTGTACACTGAAATGTAAGTACAGCATTTATATTCCAATTGATATATTTTATAATGATATGGTAAAAATGAGAGAGTTGTTTTTCAGCAATAGTGCCTGTGACACTGGGATTTTTATATCTGTCATTTATTAAGTGAGGTTAAATTGGGGGGAAGACGACAGATTTTTGAAAGGGGTACAGTAGTTTGGAAAGGTTGAGAACCACTGACTCAGTTAATATGTATGAACCCCTCCCACCATGCAGAGTATTCAAATCCAAGACAAACATGAGCAAGCATAATCTCTGCCTCAAGCTGGATTCAGCCCCTCGTTCCTGAGAGTAGCTGTTCTCTTCAGCCTCCTTTAAGCCAAGTCCTCTGTTCATGTTTCTCAAGGAAACTTACCCCATCTCAGGGCTTAGAAAACTTTTGGAAGGCTGGGGGAGGGGCCTTTAGATGTGGGCAGGCCCACAGGGGTTTGTACAAACTGTTCTTTAAAAACTTCCAATGATGGAGATTCCACGGTGCCCCCTCCCTCCTCTTCTTCAATTTGTTGCAGTGCTGAACTTCCTAACTCCTAAGAGTAGTTTTTCCTAATTTCCTAGTTTTTTGCTGGAGTTTAAGCCCATTAAGTCTTGCCCTATCTTCAGTGGATAAGGAGCACAGTATGTCACTTTTTTATCAAAGCCTTTTATGTACTTAACGACTATTGTGTTCCCACTCAGTTGTCTCTTCTTCAGACTAAACAAATATTTTTCCCCCATTTTCCTTGCAAGTCATGTTTTCTAGACGGTTGATCATTTTTATGTTGCTTCCCCCAATTTGTCCACATCAATTCTGAAGTGTTGTGCTTAGAACTGGATCGAGTATTCCAGTTGAAGCCCTGTCATGCAGAGTAGCCAGTCGTATTTGTTGTCAGTCATGTTACAATTGTTTTAAAATCTCCTCCCTTTATTCCAGCTTCAGATATGATAGTTCTGCAGATGGCAGACTCCAGGATAGAGACCCTGATTCAGCTCCTAAGTTATTTTTAATAGAATAAAAAAGTCTGTGAGGAGAGGAAGAATGCAGTGAAAGTGAAGTGAAGTGAAGTGGGCAGTTACTAAGAGCTCCATTTTGGCCAGGACTGGGTCTAGGTTTTACAAACCAGCTCAGTGTATTCAAACCAAGCTTCTGGTTTGAGCCTGAGTTTGGTTTGAAAAGGCTTGAAACATCAGCCTTCTTTCAGCCACTGACAGGTGTTGTGATAAGCAAGTGTGAAATCCTGGTGAGGCTGTGATTACCTCTAATTGCCTCAGGTGTTCTTTAGAAGTTACTAAAGAGGGCAAGAAGGTGCTATCTTTTCCCCTGGACAGAGCAGGTCTGGAGCATGCTGGAAGAGGGGAAGCAGGCCCAGGGTCCACCCCTCCATCAAAGAGGGTAGTCTCCATCCCGGTAAGGGGGGAACCTTTTTGGGTGGGGGGGGGTGAGATTGTGGTGAGTCTCAGTAATGGTAATTTGAGGAGGCTTCTTATTAGAGCTGTAATATCTTGGGTGAATGAGCACCTTGTCTCAGTTTATTTAACCTAGGATGTGGTTATTGGTTCATAAGCAGGCAGTGTGCACGTGTTTTCTAGTAGAATAACTAGTTCTGGATAGATAGCAAATCCAAACTACTTAATGGTGCTAAATGGTTTGCCTCCCAGGACTGAACTTCTGTGTTGTGCCTGTACCTAGAGAGGCTATAATGGACAGCTGAAAGAGTGCAGGGGCAACAATGAAACGTGTGATACAACATGAAAACTGAACTTGTCTTGCCAGATAGGAAAGCAGCACTTGATTTTGAGCTCTTCTGTTGCAAAGTGTATTAATCTGTGACATGCAAGTCTGCACGTGTGTTCCCTGTGGGCCATTCACATCTCTGTATACAGCCTGAGGAAACAGGCTGTGTGCAGGTGTACTCTCTACTCTGGAGGCTGCATGCAGAAGGAATTGTCCTCTTGAGACTGGTGCAGCCACGCAACCGCTCTGCTGCCCTTACTGTAGCATTGGAAAGGAAATAAATCCCCATATGGGCTGTGATTCACCTCCGGAGAAGGAACAGGCTCTCTACATGCTGTGAAGGGATATGTCAGGCATTCCTTCCCCTTCTCCCTAAACCTGTCCACAAAGGGTACAGGAGGAACCTATGCTCAGAAGGTTTATGTCCACTCCCAGCATACTGAGTTCCCTGCAATGCAACCACCCCACGAGGGTGAGGCCTGGCTGTTAGTGCCCTCCTTGGGGCCATGGAATGGAGTTGGCTTTTTTTTTCTAGAACCATCAGGCAACTTAAACTGCTCATAACAATATTACAGTTTTCTGATTACCTTTAAAACTTGAAATTGCTTGGAGAAAAACCCTAGGTCATCATACGCAAGCACAAACAAGTCCAGATGCACTGAATAAGCTGACAAAAATGCATGCGGCAGCCAACTTGGACCATACGTTAATTGTGGATGCTGTGGGTATTTGAGAGTGTGACACACACGTGACTCAGTGTCATGGGATGTATAGGATGATTGATTAAAAACCAGGCCTTTCCCACATCTGCTTTTTATTATTTCAGGAAGCAAATATGCAGCTCAAAATCTCTGTGGATAATGAACAGGACATGTTGCTTACCATAAGGGAGCATTTCCTATTGCAATTCCACAGATGAGAAGGCAGGAAGAGTAAACAGCTTAGCCTTGCCATTCATAAGCATGTCATGGTTTCTGGTTTTGACTATGGTTTTAATAATTCTGTACAGCAAGCCCAGCTGTTGGTCCTGTGTATACATTAGCAGTAAGGTGAAAATAATGGCAGAGATTAATTTTAGTCTATGTAACCCTGCTCCCAAGGAAGTTAGGAGCAGAGGCACCAGTGCCATACATTGAAACACAACTGCCTTTCATAGTGCCTGCTTTAATGTGACTGGAAATACCAGATCTCATTTATGCTCCTGCTCTTTCTAGGAGACCCTGGCAAATGCAAATTCAAAGATGCAGGGGCTCAGGCTTTCAAACATGACTCCATTTTGAATAGGAGAAATATCATGAGGCTGCAAAAATTAGCCCCACAATACGGGGAAGGGTCTGCCACCATTTTAAGACCGAGTAAGATTCCAAAGGGCAAGAACATGCAGTCTGCTTAATGAGGTGATGAAGGGCCAGGGTTTTTTTAAGGACTCTAGTGAGTCAAGCCTGAGGAAATGGCAGATGGGTATAAGCCTGATGGCAGGGAAGGAAACCTCTGTACTCAGTTACAGCCTGGGCAGATCCAGTGGTTTCTCTGAGGAACCAGCTGGTAACATTGCAACCTTTAGAATGTCATTAGTATTACTGACTTACACTACAGCTGTGGTGTGCATGGCACTGCCAACATCTCTAAGATGCCAAGGCCCTTTGCCTTATCTGTCTAATTTAGATTTCAGGATAAGTAGGTAGTATTGAGGTAGAGTGAGTGCAAGAGAAAAATAAACACTGGGAAAGTAATACAGCTGTGGAGGTGTAAGTCACAGGAGAGATTTACCAGGGGCTCCTGCTTCCTTTCACTGAGAAGATGTAATGCCAAAAACACTGGTGCCTGGTAACCTCCACTCATACAGCAGTTCTGATGGAAGAAATTAGGGAAGGAGTTGAAACTTCCCAGGTTCCTTGAAAACTCGTGCAACTTTGGGAAAGTGGCCATGCCTGTCTGACCTAGTTTATCCACCTGTAAAATGGATCTAACAATATTGATCTACCTTTTGTGGGAGTTCTTAAGGTCCATGTCTCTGAAGCATTTTACAGTCCTTGGATGTAAGGAAATTATATTTAAAGATGATCTTTGAACAGTCACAGTTACTTCCAATTCTAAGTATAAGGGGAAACCAATACTTCAAATGCAACTGTATGCTCGCTGTTGGCAAATGTGGACTCTTTATGATGGTGACCACCGTATCGTGAAGTGTGAGACGTTGCTGTTATTCCCCTCCTTGTAAATGTAACAAATCTACATGCAAAATGTAAAATGAGATAAAGAACAAATTATAGAAAAAAATGCAAACATAGCTGAAGTTCAGCTTTCCTTCTTGATCTGCACCTGGTCCATACAATTACGCTAGATTCCAGGATGTTCTGAAATGATGTTCACTTGGCCACAGCAATAATGAGTGAGCACAGAAAGTAGTAATGAAAACAGAGTTCATTTTCTAACTGTGTTACCCATGGTATCCCTAGCACAATTTACCCTCACCGAAGCCAATGGCAAAATTCCCTTTGACTTCCGGTGGAATAGGATCAAGCGCTGGCTCTCAATCGGCTCTTGGCTTATCTTTCTCTGACAAAATCCTTTGTCCCCCTCAGGATTCCTGAAGAGAAATGTATTTGTCCTCCCCAGCTGAACTGGAATCTTGCTAAATTTCAGACCCATTCCTCTGGGCATGACATAATTCTTCCCACGCTTCCTGTCTGCTGGAGAGCATTCTCGCCATATTCTAGCTATCGAGCCCTCTGAAATGATGCTTTCCAGATACACAGTAAATTTCCATAGTCAGCTCACAGTGTAGAATTTAGTACAGAAGGCCATGTGGATGAACCATGGAAAAAGTGGTTACCTTCTTCCATGGAAGCATTTATTCTACAAGAAACATGAGAGGGGAAAATGGGGGGTCCTTCTAAGAAGTCCTGGCTTCTAATCCTGGCTCTCCCAGTGACTCCTATTTGGACTTGGGCATTTTTTTAAGTGTCCTGCCTCAGTTTCCTCATCTGTAAAATAGTTAATACCTACCATACTGGGGCACTGTGTAGGTGGGGTTGGGCAAGAATTTTTGATAGGGGGGCCACTCCAAGATTTTGGCAAGTGGTCAAGACACACACTTTTCTATGGATGGTTGCGGGGTCTGGGCAGAGGTTGGGTGCAGAAAGGAGTTTGGGGTAGTGGATTGGGGTTCAAGAGAAGGTGTGAGGTCTGAGAGAATTTGAGTGAAGGAGGGGCAGGGACTTGGGGTGCAGGGTTGAGGAGGTGGTATGAGTGTAGGAGAGGATTCTAGCCTGAGGGAGGGTGTAGGAAGGGGTGCAGGGTCTGTAAGGGAGTTGTGACCTGGGGAGGGTGTAGGAAGGAGGTGCAGAGGGTTCAGGTGGTGACCTGGGGCAGGGGATTGGGGTGCAAGACAGGGTACAGACTTGGGGAGGGGGAGTATGGGTGCAGCAGAGAATTCTGGCCTGGGAGAGGGGTGTAGGAGGAAGTGCAGAGTCTGGGAAGGAACTGTAACCTAGGCATGGGAGAGTGTGGAGGGTTTGTGTGGTGACCTGGAGTACCTGGAGTACGGGAGGAGGAAGGTGCCAGGTGCAGGCTCTGGCTGGGAGACACTTATCTAGGCGGCTCCTGGCCAGCAGCTCAGCCCCAGGCTCAAAGAGGCTAGCTGTTCCATATGGTTCTCTGGGATGTGGGGGGAGGCTTTGCGAACTGTCCCCACCCCCAGCACAATCTCTCACTCCAATTGGCTGGTTTCCATCCAATAGGAGACGAGAGATTGTGCTGGCGGTAGGGTAGGGGTAGTGTATGAAGCCTGCTCTTCGCTGCATGTGGCACAGAGATCCACAGGGAGAAGCCAGCTCTGTGCCTGAGGGCCCCAGTAGGGCAGGCAGTATCGATTGTACAGCATTTTGTAGTTACAGTCCTAAGATTTCTATAGCACTTTGACCCTATAAAGTGAGATGCAAGAGAAATATTTTCATCCACTCATCTTGGAATCTTCCTGAAAATCCTTTCACTTTAAAAGAAAAACAACCAACCTCATCTACATTAAGAAAGTCTTAGGTAAAGTCCAGTCTTTCTTCAATTCTATGCGCACACTTATTGCTATAGGAACCTTGAAAAACCTTGATAGTCAACAGGTCCCTGAGAAAGTGACAGTGAGATCCAGCCATCATTTGTTCCCAGGGGCACAACACTTAAAAAGGGTGTCTTCAGCCTATGCTGGCTTTGACCTGACTATTTTATATCCCTGAGCGACCCAACCACCAGCAAATCCTCACCCTTCAGCCCATTACCCCAGTTTTACACCAGTGAAATTGCTGAAATCAGTAGTTACAGCGGCATAAAAACGAGGTACCAGAGTGGAGACTCAGGCCTCACAACAGTAGTTTCACCCAATAGAAAACCAAAGCTCTGAGTTTAAAAAAAAAAATCAATAATTGTCGTAGTTGCAAAATTATCAGCAATATTCATGTCCAAAGGTCTCTGAGCTATGCAATATATTGTACAAATATCCGTGTGTGAAATATACATAAAAATCACACATACATGTGGTGTGGTGTGCACAGGTGCAAGCCCTCTACGTTCAAATAACGTTAAGGTTGCAAAGTGAAGGACTCAGAAGTTAGGAAATGCCAGAACTGAGACTGCATGTGCACGGGGAAGCCAACAGCCTTGCTGGGCCCCTCGGCAATATTGGGGGTGGCGGGGTGGGGAGAGCGGATCCATGCTCCTGGAATGGGTGGGGCCTCAGGCAGAAGAAGTGGGGCTGAAGGCAGCCAGGCCTCAGTGCTGCCTGGAATGCGCCATGCGCCCCCTTTCCTCCCCCCGACCACAGCGATGCCTGGAGCGTGGTGCTGCTGTGGAGATTTAAAGGGCCCTGGACTCTGGATATTGCCACGTGAATGGCAGCAGCCAGGAGCCCCAGGCCCTTTTGAATGACTGGGCCCCGGGTCAGTTGCCTTCTTTGCGTCCCCTCCTCCCCCCATCGTGGGCATGCCTGTGCAAAGTTAATTTGCTCCTTGTGCATATGCATTATAATAGAATATTCATATACCCTTTTTCCACAAGACCCATCTTGGATTTATTCAGTACACCGTGAACAAAACAGTGTTGTGTAATGAATGAAGTTGTGAGTCTGATCCTTCCTAATTTGTTGCAGAAACTGGAAGGTGGTGTTGGTCATGAATAAGGCAGGTGGCTTCAGACAAAGAAAGAATGGTATCCTGGTTTAGGAAGTTGAATGCTACCATGGAAAATTGAATTATATCCCTGCTTTTCCCACAGACTTCTTATGTGATGGTAGGCAAAACGCTTACATTTGTTTAGTTGGCCCCCTACTTTTGTGTTCTTCATTTTCTGAGTGTCCAGCATGAAACGGCAGGGCCTTGGGGGTCTGCAGAAGTGTTAACAACTGCAAATAAAGTTGACTGGAGCAATGCTTTGACACACAAAATGCTATACCCACACTAAATTCTATGAAAAATCAGGTCCTAGGTGTGTCACATTGGGCACCCATCATTTGTGGACACTTCTGATACTTTTAGCTTTAGTCTTTTGCTTCCCTTCCCCAGCTGTAAAATGGGAGCTCAGTGAAGATACGTTAATTAACATTTGTGAAGCACTCAGAGAACAGGGAAACACCAAGAGGAAATTAGTAACTGTATTCAGTGCTGAGTTTGGTGGGTATTAAATAGGCCTGGAACCAATGTTCCCATTGAGATTTTCCATCCATGAGCGGAAGAAGTTTTGTCTTGTGCACCAATATTGAGGTCATGTGCCCTTGTTTGGACGTGTGACACTGTGCCACTCACCAGTGGTGCTGCTCCCTGAGAGACAATTCCGCTTGCTAGGACCCCGAGCCCTGCTCCCAGGCAGTGCCCCCTTCCCCCACTTCATGGGGAGAAGCTGAGACCTGCCTTCCCCAGCCTGTGTGCAGGGCAGGAGCTGTCCCAAGCTGCTCCCTGTGGGGCTGGCTGTGAGCCCCTGCCTGGGGCAGAGGGAAGCTGCTGCTAGTGCCCAGGGTTTGCAGGGAGTGGGGTGCTGGGGGTGGGGCAGTGACATATGAGGAGTCGGGGGGAAGGGAGCTGAAGGGGCCAGGGGGCTCTGAGAACCAGAGAAGTGCAAGAGGGGGGAAGAGGGGTGCAGGAGGCCCAAGCCCCCAGCAGCAGACATGCCACCCTACAGGCTCAGCCCCTGTCCCTGGGCAGCAGCCATGCTGCAGACCCAGCCTGCCGGCAGCAGCCATGCTACGCTGCAGGTCCAGCCCCCTGTCCCCGGTCCTCTGGTAGCAGTTGCTCCACAGGCCTGGCCCTGGCTCCAGCAGCCACCCACCATGTGGCCATGCCCTGGGGCTGGAGCTGGGGCCAGGGCCACATGGTGGCTGCCCGTTTGCTCCTGGGATGGGGGGGGTCTCATGGCAGGCAGCTGCCCCATGTGCAGGGCCAGGAGCCAGGGCCACAGTACAGCTTCTCCTGGGGCTGGGACTGTGGTGCGGCTGTCCCCAGTGGGTCCAGTAGCAACCACACCATGGCCCACCCTGACCACAGCTTCAGCCCTGGGGAAAGGCTAAAGCTGGAGCCAGGGCCATATGGTGGCTGCCCAGCTGCTCTAGGAGTGGGGCCACATGGCGGGCAGCTGTCCTGTGTGGTAGGGTTGGAGCTGACCCTGGCTCCAGTCCTAGCATATGGGGCAGCAGCCTGCTGTGCAGCCCTCCCTGGGAGCAGCTGGAAGCCACCAGGTGGTCCATGTGCCCCCACTCTCCCACCACCACCAGCTTACCTTCCAGGAAGGTGAGTGGTACTGTGCGACTCTACTGAGGAGGAGGGCAGGATTAAAATTCTTTGTGTGCACCCTAGAGGGAACTTAGCCTGGAACCACACTTTGAAAGTGGAAGATAAAAAGAAATGTTGACTAACTGTTGATTCGCTGAAAGTCCTGGGGGAAAACCAGTATGTGATCATGTAACTGAAGACTGTATGGTAATGTATACACACAAGGGGTCTGAATTAATTTTGGACTGGTAACTTTAATTCTGGTATTTCCTAACTTCTGAGAGATGTTGCAACTTTAACAGTCTTGTCCTGTAAGTTGTGTGTGTAATTGCCTAGGTTTTTAAGAGAAGAAATCTAAAAAAATCACAGATATTCTATCATGTGGATTCTTATTGACACCCACATGGTTCATCAGCAGGGTTGGAACCTTTAGATCCATTGCATGGACCTCTAGCACTTGGGCTAATGGAGTAACTAGAAGTAATAATATGTTGCCACTCTCTCTGTGAGCCAGCACTAGAGGGTGATGAGCCATTCACTTTGCCTATGGGTTTCACAGATGTTTGCTGACAGCAGAGGAATGTGAGATGCAGCAATCTTGGGTTCCATTCCAGGTTCTGTAATGGTCACAAATCCTCCTACTCTTGTCCTTGTCAACCGTGACCACTTCTGCCTTGGTCCCTCCAGCCTATCCAACCATATCTCTCTCTAGTTCTACCTCCCCTTTCCATACCTTCAAATCTTAATCCCAGCCTCCTCACCTAGCTTCTCTATCTCTAGTTTTTGGTTTCTTCATTTTAGTCTTTCCTTGTCCAGCTAGTTCTAATCTCTCTCCCATTCCAGCTCCTCATTCAAGGCCAAGTCTCCCACCCACATCAGCTCCCAATTCCTGAATGCCTCCCCTCTACTACTTGTCCAGGTTCAATCTCACGTTCATGAGCTCCTCATACAATGATCTCAGGGTCTTCCACTCCCTTCCAAAGTCGTCCTCCTCCCATCTCCCCCTCCTTCCAAAGTCCTCCTCCCAGTCTCCCCCTCCCCCTCCTCCTTGTCCTTGGTTTTTTTTTTTTTTTTTTATCCAATCAGTCCCACTTTCACTGCCTCCACCCAGCTTGTTGTCCAATCTTTCCCTCCTCCAATGGTCGCTCCAAGTCCTCCTCAGTCTGTATTCTTTCCCAGTGAGGCCCAATCTTCTCCCTACCCAGCTCCTCAGCCAGTCGGTCTTCTCCACCTCCCATTGGCTTCTAGTCCTCTCTGTTCTGTCTGCCCATTTCCAGTCTCCTTGCCCATCCAGCCCTAGCCTTCTCCTCCTGCCAGTTCCCAATGCCAGTCTCTTCCAAACTCCTTGTTCCACCTTATCATCCACCACCATGGATGATTCTGGTCCTATCTGCATTTGGGTCCAGCCATTTGACCTTCTACACTGCCCCAGCATTAGCAGTACATGGAACTTAGAGCAAAAAGATTTTTCCCTGCACTCAGTTTCTGTGCCAGGGCCACAGTGGTCCCTAGCAGCTGTGAGCAGCAATTGCCCTGGGCCAGAGCAGGGTCAGAATCCTTGGAGAATTTACCAGCCAAATTTTAACACATTTCAACTGGGCATGTGTGAACTGAGAATTTCTCTCTTCCCTCCCCCCCCGCCCCCCACAAAGGCTTGTAAATTGGCCAAATTTGGGTTTTAATTCACTGTTATGAGAAAAGGCACGTTCCATACACTAGAACCTCGCTGCCGAAGCTCGGGTCTCTGCTCAAACCATGGAGAGGCTGGAGTTTCTCAGTGACCTAGTTGTAAACATGTTTAACATGATGGACAAATGTTTGTTTCCCTCTTTTAATCTTGATCTTGGAAATGGCTGAAATATACTTGATGAAACTTTCCAAAATATTTCAGCCTATGGCAGATACCCAGCTTAGAACATTTCAGCCCAAATGGCTAAAACCTGGCAACTTTATAAGCAACTGAAAGCAGGGCATTATAATAAGAAATGGCCAGGAATCTTAAGTATAGGCATCTTTGCCAGCTCCTCCTATAAGTAAACATTGGCTGTCATGATGCCCAGTGTAATCAATTTCCCTTTGTATGAAGGAAATGGCACAAGATATTTTCATCATACTCATTTTAATATATCACTTTGCAGGGGGGAAAAAATCAAGGCTTCTAATATATGTTAGATGTTTGATTTTGCCAGGTGATTTTTTTAACCCATTATGTTAGTGCATAGGTTCAAAAACTCGGGGTGCGCCCCCCCGAGGTGTGTGTGTGTGTGTGTGTGTGTGTGTGTGTGTGTGTAGAAATTCCGGGGTGCAAGGCACCCCAGGCGCCTCCCCCCCCATCAAACCCCTCCCGCAAGAAAGATCCCGGTACATCCGGTATAAAAAATCAGAAAATACCATGTGAAATGTCCGGTATTTTCTGTTTTTCTGGCTCGGGTGTCCGCTGGAACACGCGCAGCTCAGGCTGGCTGGGGAGGATGGCGCCTCCTGGGCAGACTTCAAAATGGCTGCCTTAAAAGGGCAACTTTTTTTTTTTTGGTCAACAGCTTTTCCCCTGGAGTACCAGCACCTTCTTTCTCCCCCACTCCCCCGGGAATTAAAGGGGGTTGGTGACTGTTTTTCAGCCTGGTCAATTCCCTTTCCCCCCCCCCCTCCCAAGTTTTGCTGCTATTTTGGGGGGGGAGAGGGTTTCTCAAAAATTGAAAAGGGGGCATGATGCTGAAAAGTGTGGGAACCACTGTGTTAGTTCATTAGCTCTTGCTTATAGTGTCACTGTGTGTAATTGGAAGAGAGGGCCAGCAACCTGACCATCTTCAGGTGTTAACATTTGCTACTTTGTTAGAGAAATTCCTAGTAATATTATTTTGCATGTTGTCCACAGACTTTCAGAATATGCTCATGCATATTCCAAATATTTCTGGGAATTACCTGGAAAGCAGAGTAAAATATTTTACTCTGAATTATCAATCAGGTCCTTCCTCCACTTAAATGTACACAGTAAAACTATAAACAAAAGCAAATATCCCTTTTCTCCCTTCGTCATTGTGAAGAAAAGGCAATGCATGGGCTTAAAGACCTTACTCAGAGGGACTGTTATTTCCTGAAAGGAAGTTTGACTAGCTAATGTAAGTTTTTAGGCCCTGTTGTCACTTTCTAATGGTTTCCATCTTGCAGTTTTGTGATGCCACTGGAACTTGGCTTACTTGTGTAACTAGTGCTGTGTGAGCCGGGCTGGTGCAGCTCATGTGGATTATGCAGAGTAAACCCAGTAACAGTCAGGGTTCTCAGAGATTTGCCAACCAATCCACTTCTGCTGATTTGCTTGCTGGTGCAGGTTCTTGAGAGGATTAAATAGTGGCCTAGACCCCAGCAGACTAGAAGGAAATGGTACAGCTACCTTTCAGTACCGGCTGCTGCTTCACTAACAGGGGACAGGTTCTTCAGCGAGTAGGATTGCTCCATTAGGGGACATTGCTCAGAGCATGCACTTGTACAAGGAAATAGGGTCCCAGCTGTCCCCAGGTCAGAGAGGGTCAGAAAATCATCCTGCTTCCCCTAAAGCAGTGGTTCCCAAACTTTTTGGCATTGTGGCCCCTTTAATTTCCAGGACCAGTGGTGTAAAAAAAAAAAAGTGCCGGTACTCCAGGGGAAAAGTTGTTGACCCCCCAAAAAAGGTTGCCCTTTTAAGACCAGGCATTGCCCTTTTAAGGTGACCATTTTGAAGTCTGGTGCACCCCCAGTTTGGGAACCTATACCCTAAAGAGCCTTCTAGAATTGGGCAAGACAGTGGTCCTATGACAATTCTCCTAAATTATACAGCAAATATTTCCTCCCTTAATTTTAAAATATTGTACAAAGTGCATCCAGTGCCTAGTCTTGATAGAAAGTATTGTATGTAAAAGAATATATCCATACTAAATAACTCTTCTCTCCCCACCCAAAAAAAAAAAAACCAACCCCTCAGACTGTTGGTGTGTTTTTCTGTCTTTACAAAGTTTTGAAATTTTTGTAAGTATATTGCAGAAGTGTGATTATGATACCAGAGTCTTTGAGTTTTTTCACACCTGTTCTTTGGGCTTCAAATATTTTAAATTCAATATACTGTACTGTGAACAACAGCAGCAGTGCAATGCTGGTGTTGGTAAGAAAGGGGTTAACCCCTCCCCCTTTGACTGGCAGGACCAAAGTTGCTAGCCTTAGTGCAGAGATTTTGCAGGGTAGCAGGACAAGAACCAGCTGTGAGGAAATCCTTAATTCCCTCCACATGCCATAAGAGGGATGGCAGCATAGTTGCCAACATGAAGACTTTTTCTAGGGAAAATTCTCCTAATGCTCCAAGAGACAGCTGGACAGATGTATGTGAATTCAGGTGGATTTTAGGTTATTTTAATCTTGGAACAGTGAGAGGAAAAGGCGCAAAAAAAAAACAAAAAAAAAACCACCCTGAAATTCACCAGCATATTCACAAAACACTAGTTTATTTAACTGTCTGTCAGTGGGCCCCTATGTCTCCCTTCACCCCACCAGGGCTCCAGCTTTCTCTAATGGCTTCTTCCTTCTTAATGCCCCTACCTTTTTGGCTCTCTCAACCTGCCTTGCTGTACTTTTAATGCAGCATCTCCCACTGTATTGCCCTCTTTTTCTGCCCTTCCACATCACTATGCCTGCCGTCCCCATGTGTTCCCCAGCACTGTTGTCTTCTCCCTGCCCCATCTGTCCCCTTTTCTTCCATTTTCCCACAAAGGTCTGCCCTTTCTATGTTGCAATCCCTCTCTTTTTCTATCCCCAGTGCATTGTGCTTGCTCTGCCACCACTCTAGGTCTTGGGGCAGATCTCCTCTCTTCCCCTCCTGGTGCCTGACCAGCAGCTGCAACTCCACTCCAGCCCCCCCCGTTGAACGCAGCTGAGAGGACACAGGTGGGGCAAGACTAAGAGCTGTTGCTGGGAAGGGAAGACTTACTGCCTGGATCAGAGCACAGTGCTCTACAACTCTGAAGCGCACTGGGAGTCACACTGGCCAGGACGGCAGTTTCCTTGGAATGAGTTTGCAAATTCTCAGGGGCAGTTAGTTCCTCATTTAACCTAGAAGGTCAGAGATCACTGATATCAATGGACCCGAGTCAGAGATCAGTGAAATCAATGGACCCTGTGCCATGCTGCGGGAGAGGGGCTGCTCCATGTAGGTGATTATCATGTAACTAGTTAACTGATTAAACGGGATTTTACATCCCTAGGACCCAGTGAAACTAGTAACTAAAGATGTACTTTGTTTTTATGCCAAAAGACAAACCTCAGTTATGTTGAGGTGTTTGCAATTTCTACATAATATAGTATTTAATCTACTACCATCAGATTTCCATGTGCTTTGCATTTTATATCCTTTTATATACACAGCTGTTTCTAGATACAAAATTAAGCCAATGTGTTGATACACACATGGCCTGCAGCAGTGTAGTCCTCTTGGGGTCTGGGAGGTGGGTGGGCATGTGCGCGCCAACATCTAAAGGACCCTCCCCCAGCCTACAGGAAGGATCCAAAGAGACAAGAAGTGATTCTGGGGGACAAAGAAAAGAAAAACAGGGATGGGTTTGAGGGTTAAAGGGAACTGGATGGGGACACTGAGTAGAGAACCCCAGACAGCGCCCGCTGCCCCTCGAAGGTCTCAAGAGAGCCAGCGGATGCTGCCCAGTGGAACTCTGCCCGCATGCGTGAACGGAAATAGGCCACGTAGTCGCAGGTCCCTCTTGGCCGACCTCTGCTCCCTGGTATTGTAAATTGCCATCTTGGAGGAGTTTAGTGGAGGGCAGGTACACTGGCAGTTGGGTGAGCAGATTCCTGTTCCCTGAGTAGGCTGCCAGAGACTGCTGCTTAGCAATTAAGACAAGTGGGCACCTGGGACTCACCAAGAGCCAGCCTGCAGCAGCAGGCTAATTGGACACCTGAAGCCAGATAGGGCCTGCTGGTCCACTATGAAAGACTTCCCTTCAGGTAAGGCAGGGGGAAGGAGAAGAGGGATGGACTGGAGAGGAAGAAGTGCAGAGTGAAAACAAATTGCAGACTGGAAGCAGGAGAGGTTTTCTTCTAGGGGGCAGGGGGAAGGTGTTGGGGAAGTGGCCCAGGGAGTAGCTGCTAACTCCGTGGGGATAGGGGCAAGAGCCCCACTAGGGTTGCCTACCTAGGGCCCTGGGCCAGAACCCAGAGTAAGTGGGTGGGACTGGGTTCCCCCCAGTCCTTCCCACACCTGGTAGGCTGCCACCAGGGAAAGGGGACTTCTTGGACCATGGAAGGATTTTCCCCTTCAAACTAGTGGCTGGCCTATGATGAAAATGGCTCAGTAAGTGGGGAACCCTTGCCTCTGAGAAGCAAGAGGCAGTGCAAGGGTCACTGTGATCCTCTGTGGCATACAAAACATCTGCCAGGAAGCATAGGACCCAGGGGTATGACTGGAGCTCTGCCACATTTTATATATATATATATATATATATATATATAGATTTATATATATCTATCAACTTAACTTCAACTTTGTGGTAAAACCTATTCAAGAATTAGTACATGTGTAAATGGTATAGACATTCTTTCTCTTAGCAATGTATTTTATAATAATCAGTTGACTTAATGCACTGTAGTTTAGCTTTGTATAGTCAATACTAATGACACTTCTAACAGTTGATCTGTTCTACAAATTGTTAAACTTGTATTGATTTGAGGAACAGTAGCTCAAATCAAGTGATAATCACATCAATTCTGTCTGAAACCTGTTTATTTTTATAACAAAAAATTGGCATTGGAGTCTTTTCGTTTCTAGGTATGAGGTTACAATCAAAAGTTTACAGTGGGAGTGACAAAAATTATTACTTCTGGTGGCTGTTTGACAATCAATATATGAAAAGAGTTGTATGGTCTCAGCCTTAATGTCTAGTGAACAGGTGTCTAGGACAAAAATACCCTTGACTATCCTCACAGAAGCCAGAGCAGGCAGTCTGAGGATATTGACACCTGCATTAATGTACCCATGAATGCAGATGTGTGGAAATGGTTTTTCATTTGCTTGAAGTGTGCAAATAAGTATTTCATGTAATTAATTTTATTTATACACCTCCATTATTTGATTTGTAGTGGGACTCCTGGATTTTGTGAACTGCTTCAAATTCCCACTGGTTCCTCCACATACTTTGATTTGGCTACCTTGTCTGCAACCTTTGAGGAGGTAAAAATTCACCCAAGAATAAGTACAGAATACAAATATATTTTAGCACCTTTTCACCTGTCCTCTAGTAGCATGGAGTTTTAAAAAGGTATATCTAAATCACAAACGTAGTTAACGGTAGCAACAATACACTGAGAATTAGGATTGCCAACTTTCCTGACTCAATGAGAATTTATGGCCATGTGATCCAATCTGTCTGGAGAGAATTGGCAACCCTACTCGGAATACATAATACACAAGGGCTCTGGAGATGTGCATGCGGTGATGGTGAGAAGGGGGGAGACAGAGAAGCCAGCTCCCCCTGTCTGTCATCCTTCTAAACAATCTGGGCCCAACGTGCAGAACCAACCATTTCACAGTATTGCTGACTCCATGTGACAGATACTTTTGGGGGGTAGCCAAGTTACTCTAACTGGGAAAACTAAAAAAAAAAAAAAAAAAAAAAAGAATAGTCTAGCAACACCTTAAAGACTTACAAAACATGTTGGTATCATGCGCTTTCATGGGTACAACCCGCTTATTGAGATGACACTGAAGAAGAGGGTTGTACCCATGAAAGCTCATGATACCATCTACATGTTTTGTTAGTCTTTAAGGTGCTGCTAGACTATTAATTGTGTTAAGGTTTTTTTCCCAGATACTTTCATAATTTAGGAATGTGGGTGTTAAATAAGTTGGACTGAATATGGTAAGCCTAAGCGATTTGGAACACATTGAACCAGATTCTTCTCTCAATTACACTAGTGTAAATCTGAAGTAAAACCACTTGCAGTATAGGAGTTATTCAGGATTTAAATTGGTCTAAGTGAGAGAGGTTTTTTGTCCATTCATTAATTACACTGTAAATAAAGTATCATAAGTATCTTATAAAAATCTAATTATATTTTTCCTGGTGACCTATTACAAAAATGTGTGTTGAAACGTATGTAAAATGAGCATGTGGAGTGGTCATGAATTCAATGTGTTTTTACAGTGGTATTCACATCTGGTCAAACCTTTTTCTGACATGCCTAGGTAGAAATATTAACAGTGTTTGTTTTCTTTCTGTATCTTAAGCAGTGCACAAACTAAACTTGTAATGTTGAAAAACTAACTACCAGGGAAGGGGCAAAATCACTGAAGGTAAATAACACACCATGTTATTACTAACTCTAAGGAAGCCTGTTCTGAATAGTCTGAAAGTTCAATCTTAAAACACAATAGATAGAAGATTGTTACATCAGTGTCTCAATATTCCTTGTTCATTTCTATAAGAACAAAAGATAAGGTAGCATAATCAGTGACAGCAAATGTAGCTAAACCCCACATGTAACTCTAGTCTTCGATTCTCACAGGGAATATACAGTTATTAAAGTTTTAGCAGGTCACAGAAAAAGGTTTAATGTGTAAAATGAGACGGAGACAGGAAATTCATCCATAATTGTTCAACCCTGAGTTCTATTAACAAGGGATTAGGGGTTAGGTAGTATAGCAGAGTAGATTGATGCAGTATAAACATTCACATTTGGAAAGCTTGCCCATGTATCTTATCACGTGTTCTGGGTAAATGGTTCATGGGGAAAAATCAGTATTAAAATTGTGGATCTTGTGATTTTCCCCCCCCCACCCACACCAACACACCTTGCCCTCTAATTTAAGTGATCTTTCCACAATTACTATTTTGTCTTTGAATAATTTTGCTCTGTTGTTCACAATAACCTGCTAATAAATTTGTGCCCTTCTTGTACAATACTTCGCATTTCCATTGTCTCAAAAAAGATATCTTTGTGGCTACTGCACATGTTTAGAAATCATATAGCCTTGCTATTCAAGTCAGCATGGGTGTGAAAAGATGAGGAGGAAGAATGGTGAGAGAACAGGAGTGCAAAGAGAGAAAAAGACCAAAAAAGGTGAAAAGTGAACTGGATACACTTTCTAGATGAAGGATGTGACAAATACAGTAAGAGCTTAGGCCAAGACCTACACAGAACAACACATTGTTGAATCTTTTACTATTTATTGTTTAACATGGCTCATGGAGGAGAACCACCTCTGCCCCTCCTTCTGTGCAGACATAGAAAAGGACTCTGTGTGGGTGCAGGATGGGGGGCTTTGTTTCTTCTTCTTTATTACTAGAAGACTTACCTGGCATTGCTCGGATCCTTAACTTAAGCAAGTTTTGTTTTTCTTCATTTAAATTGTTGTTCTGAGGTGGGGCTAGGGATGAGGGGTTCAGGATGACCCAGTGGGAGAGGACAACCCCATCCCTCTCACTGCAGCAGCTTGGGGCCAGGTGAGAAGTGCCTTTCCATGGCTGCTGCATGGCACACCTGGGGGGAGGGGTGCATATCCCCTTGCTGGGGGACAGACAGACACACAAACAGAGAAACTCTGAAATATATAGTAATTACTGTCATTTTCTCCACCTTTGCCCCCTGCTGTCCCAATGGGGTTACAGATGTCCCCTAGCTGTCCGTCTCTCCCCCCTCTCCCCCCCGCCTCCCATTGGTCATTCTACAATTTCTCCTGCCAGACCCTTCCCTTTCTGTTTTTATGAGAAATAATCAAATTCCAGGCACATCCCATTGCCCTGGCACAATGTATCCCTTATATTGCTTTAAGTTATAAGGGGAAGCTGCATATCAAATTTGCTAGTCCTAGCTCTTATCATTCAGGAGGAATTCTTGAATAAATGGACTCAGACAGACGGACAGATAAGACATGCAGACAAATTCACATATATAAATAAAATATAGTAAGATTAGCTTTTTTTTTTTTTTTTTTTTTTGCAGTACCACCCAAATGCTGTAGTTAGAATTAGAGACCTATTGTACTGCGTGCTCACAAACGTGAGAAGACACTGTCCCTTCCTGTAAAAATGCAAGATAAACACAATATACACAAGCAAAATCACAGTCTGGTTAAGGTGGGTTGTTTTTTCTATCTGTCCTTCCCTAATGCCAAATTGCCCCAATCAATCTGCATTATAATTGCTCCTAATGTGCCCTCCTAAACCCATCACACAGTAGATTCAGGGTCAAGGCCCCATTGTATGAAGTACTATGCACCCAATTAAGAGGATCTCTACACAGTCTATACTCTCAAAAAATCCTTTTGCTGGTAGATCTTTGTTGGCAAAACATTGCACCCCTAACCAACATTGCTATTCTGGCAAAATGTTGAAGTGTGGACCAAGCCTAAGACTATCTGACAAAAGATTACAGCATTTCTTTTTCTAATAACTAGTATCTGAGAAACTGTGTTTTGGTAACTAACTTTGCAATGACCACTCTGTTTGGTGCTTAAATGGTTGACAATATGTGCTTTGAGCAGTCCTATTAGTTGGGACATTGGGTCTACTGACCCAGTTTACTGGAATCAAAACATACAAAACAGAGGACCAGTGTAAAAGATGTCTCTGTGGACAGTGCCTGTATGTGTTTATCCTTTGGAATGGATTGAAGCAATATTTGCATTCTGTAATATTTGTAAATGAATGTGTATGAAATGCATTTAGAAGTGGAGCATCTGTCTGACAACTTCACTTAGACGAGCCAACTCCCATGGAGGTGTATTCTTGTCAAGTCATCTGTACCTATTAAGACAAATAGGAGCTGCACTGGGGGAAGTTGTGCTCATGTTAAACATATATAAGTCAAATACTGGCCTTTTTTCACTACTTTAAAAAAGAAGCAAAACCTTGTAATTCCCATTAAGGCCAAGGGTACTTTTCCTCCTCATCTCATTAATCTGTTCTAATAAATGCAACCAGTAAAGCGCTTTCCTGTTTATTTTCTACTTTGAGTGGTTTTTATATGCTAATAAAAGTTAGTCTTATCTATCTGGCACAGATGACCCTTCCTTCTAAGTCATTTCAATCTACACAGCCTGCTTCTGCATGCTAATTGAACTGTCAACAATAAACAAAGAAAGGCAGACACTTTAAGCTACCACTTTAAACTACAGAAACTTAGTTGGAGTCTACCTGCTGTTTCTTCTAAGTATGCATGAGAAGCAATTAGGAAAAGTCCTGCGTGACCCTGCAGTCTGCTAAATCAAGGATAATCTGTGTGTCGTGAACTGACAAAAGACGCACAAAACCCCTGCAAATCTTCTCAGGATAAAACTGTGTGTGATTATGCTAGTAACAATGTGTGGCCCAATTAATGGAAAAGCACTTAACTAAAAAGTTAAATTGTTCTGTTGCCTTTTGCCCTATAAACTGGTGTCTTGCCTTAAGCATGAGAACCCTTGCTGAATACTTGTTTTACCAAGACAAGAACACAATGAAGTGGATATGAACCAGCCTGATAATTTTACCAGTCCTGGGCCAAGTATTAATGCTAAGAATTTATATTGGATGAATACCCACCTCTTTGTCATATCTCTAGCTGTGGTTGTGAAAAGGTTACTAGATTCCCACGTGATGGCACAAAAGGCCTTATTAACACTACTTAGGGGAATGCATTACCACCAGCACAACAGCTTCCTTTTATAGAAAGAAAGTACAGATAAAATAAAAATTTAGAGCAAATCTAAGGGAACCCTATTCCCCAGTGTAATTGCAGCTCCCACGCTATACAATGATTTCACTTGTCCTTCATCACCATGTTAAGTTTCTGAGTGCTAACCTACTGGAGGAAGACAAATGCAAAATAAGAAAATATAGACTGTCCTGCAAAAGATTCACATGCAAACCAAATGAGGGGATCCAGTTTAGAAAAGGGACAGTAAAACTTATGAGGACAAAAACACCTTAGAAGGGAGATTAGGAGAAGAAGCTTTAAGGTGATTTTTGAAAGTGAAGGGAGATGGATTTTAGAGAGTGCATGCAGGGTGTATGTTTAGGAAGATGCCCATCACCACGAGACTAGAAGAGCAAATCTCTATTGCACCACATTACGCTATGGGTTACTGTTAAATGTAAAACTTAAAAGACAACAAATGGTCTGGTAGCCCTTTATAGACTAAAAAACCATGTAGATGGTATCATGAGCTTTCATGGGCACAGCCCACTTCTTCGGATGACCGGAAGTGGGCTGTGCCCATGAAAGCTCATGATATCATCTACATGATTTGTTAGTTTATAAAGTGCTACCAGACCATTTGTTGTCTTTTAAGTTTATCCTGTACAGACTAACTCAACTACCCCCTGAAGCTATTAAATGTAAGTAATGGCTTAGTGCCAGTCCCCTCAGTAGATTGCTTGACCCTGTTGTCACTGCTTCCTTAGACTTTGTGTTGCATGGTAACTTTGGTCATTGGTACTCAAAATGTTCATTTCTGCCTGAGGTTGGTTGAGGCAGCACTGCCAGAGGATCTTAGGAGCATGAGGGGAGCCAGACTCCCTCTTTGCATAGGTCTGGGCAGCCTCTGCCCCGTCGTGCGGGAAAATGTGTCCTTATAAATCAGTCTAAACTTCTCTGGGCCCCAAACATTGAAATCATAATTGTGCAGTTACTGTAGATTGTCACTGCAGGGTAGAGCTGAAGTTGTCTAGTTGCCATAGTTACGTGTTCCCAGACTTGAACATTTTGGGGCTTCTTTTACATTTACCCTGAACGCCGCAGTTCCTTGTGCTAATGCTTGTATTTTACCCTTCGGTTTTCAACTCTCAAATTTAACTTCATGATTTAACAAAGCTTTCTGTAACTATAATAAGCTTGACTATACTATAAATAAACATGCAATTTCAAGGTAGAATGTTAAATGTATTCAGAAGGACAGCATGTCAATGGGACTCTTAGGTGTCTTTCTGAACAGGGATAGGCTTGAATTCAGGAAAGTATCAGCTGACTTCAGTGAGATTATTCATATTCTTTGCCCAGAAGTAGATATTTGAAAGATTGGACCCTTACACAGTGATGGTCTATGAAACACACACTTTAATAAATGCTGCTGAGAACAGAACCCATTTATTCTGAATTTGAAAGTGAATTTCATAACCCTTTGCTAAGGAAACCAAGTTTATTTTAATCCAAATATATTCCACATACAAAGAAACTGGTTTAGTAAAACTTAAATATTTATGAAAAGTTAACTGAACATTGGGTGCAGCAGAAATCTGGGTTTTATGAGGTAGAAGAACCTTTGCCAATATTTTACTGCTAGCTCCTGATTGTACCTTTTCAGTAAAGTACAAAATGGTTAATTCATGTTAAAGAGAGTTATTTGTGCAATTCCAAGTGCAGACTTTGGTAACTTCATTGTAGACAGCAGCATTTTGTTTTATCCACCCAAAAAAGCAACTGTAGCAAGATTGGACCGCTTTCCTGCATAGCCCTATTTTTAGTAACTCAAGGATATATCCTTGGAAATGCCTGTTACAGTCAGTTTCTGTCTTAAAGTAACCAGCTAGATCAAAATGTCTTCAGCTTATTTAAAGTCTTAGTCAAAACACAAACTGATTGAAACTGCAAGGATTACTCAGGGTTGGAAGTATTTTGCAATGATAAAGCCACCATCTCAACAGTGGTTTTTTGTTTGTTTTTTAAATTAGATTGTGTTGGTAAATATAAGCAGGATCTTTAGAAATAGGTTTCATTTTGTGGGTTTAAGATGGTTGGCAGGGAGCACAAGTATTTTAACACTTTGCCAACCTGAGAACTGCGGAAAGGTATAGTTCTTGATTTACATTTTGAACTCCAACATCCCAATCCTGCAAACACATTCCTCCTTAATCATGCCTGTGCAGTTCCCATTTGACTTCACTAAGGCTCCTGGCAAGAATAATGTTGTTGTTGTTTTATACTGCCCCTCAATTTTTGTTAACCTGTGGAGCCGCTCTTTATGATTATTTTCTCAGTGTGATGTGCCATGTTACACATCTGAACAGCAGCAGTATCAATTTCCCAGAAAGGTAGGATTTGTTTTTGTTTTACACTGGATACCTTTTAAAAGTTTGTCTGATTTCCCCCAATCCCAAGTTTCTGCTTCATTTGAAAAGGGAGGACTACTCAGTAATTCTAAAAATATTCAGATAAAATATCCAGGATGGACGGAAGGGAGGGAAATCAGCAGTTAAGAAGAAATTACACCTAAAATAGTGAAACTAATTAAAGTCTTGTCTGAGGCAGAGCCACTGCTCCAGCTGCTGGGTTCAGTGTGACATAAAATACTACCAGCTGTGACCAATTACTGGGCCTCCCAATGGTAATTTTAAAAAAAGTAGTAATCACCATAGTTAAAATATATCTAGTATAGCATGAATATGTTGTACTGACTGCAATGACATTTTTAGTGATTCACTTACTTTATAATGGCATATACATCTTAGTTTCCGCATGATATGTTCTTTCTATTACATTGGGTCGCATATTTTAATAGGTTTAATCCGTGTTAAAGCTCTGTACAGAAATAGGAATCGTCTATGATAGGAATTGTAAACATTTTCTGAGCTTGAGAAATATCTTTCCTAAATGATAGGAATAAATGCCATTCCCATAAAAAGAAGCACGATTAGTTGTTAATTGTGTATCATCTTGATTTCACTTATTTTACTAGCCTCCCACACTCGATACTAAAATGGCCTGTATGCCTAAGCAATCAACTGTGAAACTTTAGACAGACTTTTGATTTTTCTTATTTCACAAATAATTTTATTTTTATGAATGATGGGTGGAATCCTGGATCTTCTGAAGTCAATAGCCAAGCAGAGATTGACTTCAGTGGGGCCAGACTTTCATGCTGTGGATAGTGGGTTGGCCCCATCCAATGTTCCCTCTAATTTTTTCCATCTATGTGTGGAATAAATTTTATGTGAACCAAGGAAAGTGCAGATGTACACCACCAATAGAAACACACGCTCCCGGCTTTGGGCGGTTGTGGGCGCTGTGCTAATCAGCTGGGTTGCACCTGAATCTCTCTTGAGTGGCTGCCCAAGCACTCAGCTTACAGAGAACTCTGGCCTCAACCCGAGGCCTGATATTTCCGCCATTAAACATAATGGGATTCCATCACAATGCGGGGCTTGTGCTGGTATTCTTCCATCTTTTCTGCAAATGTGATTTTATTTTTCTTCAAGGGATAAGCTTACCTGGGAGGCTAACTTGACTATTTTCCATAGTCCTGGGTCACACCACTCTGGTTAGAGCACAGCTATGGGCAGTAGTTGTTATGTTGTCTCATCAGCAGATGAGGTACTGCAGTTGTCATTGCCTCAATATCTTCATAGTGAGCCTATGCTTAATAACTAATCTCCATTATCTGTGGGGCCACGTTTACAACATTTGCCTCTTCTCTTTGTGCCCCAGTTTGACCATGGATCCTGGGAGGAGGAAGGGAGGCACTCATTGTGCCTTCTCTCCCTGTTCCAGACAAACAGGCCCACCTCCTGACCCCTAGCCAACAGGGCCCTTCTCTCCCTCCTGCTGTTATGTGTATAAGAAGCACACAGGACCTTTATAGGGGAAAAGGCAATACGCCATGTTTGTTCAGAATATCTAAAATAAGATTTTTTTTTTTTTCTACTAGACTCCCAGCTTCCCTCCCACCCCCAACTGGCATGGGCCTTCTCTTTCTCTTCCCCACCCAATCCTCCGACCACCATGGGCCTTCTATCTCTCTCACCTCAGCTTCCCCCCTTCCCCTCCCTGACTGATACAGGCCTTCTTTCCCTCCCCAGCCAACCCCTCTGGCTGGCAGGGGCCTTCTCTCTTCTGACTCCCTCCTAGATGGCAGGGGCCTTTTCTCTCTCCTGCCCCCTCCTCCCCTGGCAAGGCAGGGGGTCTGAGTGGCAGTGAGCCTCTGAGCTGGAGTGATAGACTCGGGCTGTTAAGGCTCATGTTCCCATGCTAAAAATAGCTCTGTAGACAGTGGTTTAAAATTGCAGCTCAGGTGGGAGAGGCTTTGAGCCACAAGCCACGAAGTCTACGTGAAAAACAAGCAAGCAATCCTGTGGCACCTTACAGACTAACAAATACATGTGATGAACAGTCACCCCTGAGTTCACAGGGTAGCTGTCCTGGGCTGTGTAGACAACTCCAGTATGGAAAAGTTTGAGGACTGTTGGTTCCTTATTGTCCTGTAGTGAAGGAAAGCAAATAATTCAGAAAGTGGGAATTCTCCCCTTTGCTAGCTTTCACTTCTTACAATGAACATGCTGGCTTACAGCAGGGGTGGGCAAGATGCATCTCACGGGCCGGATGCAGCCCACCAAGCCATTGGATCTGGTCCACAGACCACCCTGCCAGGACACTCAGGTGCACAGCTGCCACTGTTTTAAGCATAGGGCTGCTCTATGTGCCTCTCTGATCTGGAGGGAGGAAAAGGCTTCATGTGATCTCCCTGCCCAGACGGCTCCTCAGCTCCTATTGGCCAGAAACAACCAGCCAATAAGAGCTCAGCTTGGCCTGGGAGACGGGGGCAGTGCAAGCCTCTTCCCCCTCCTGGACCTGAGACAGCCTGGAGGGAGCAGCCTGCATTTTCAAGCTGTCTGGGGCTGCAGCAGGCAGGGAGCCCAGCCTGCCTTGGGGGTGCTGCAGGGCTGCTGGCTGGGAGATGCTTAGGTAAGCGCCTCCCAGCCAAAGCCTGCTTCTGGCACCCCTGCCCCTCCTGCACCCCCAAATCCTCTGCACCCCCTGGCCCAGAGCACAACCCCCTCCCAGACCTGTACCCCTTCCTACACCCCACCCCCAGCCAGAATCCTCTCCTGCACCCATACCCCCTTCCTGACCCTACACCCCAATCCTCTGACCCAGGTCACAACCCCCTCCTTCATCCAAACTCTCTCAGGCCTCTCACTGTCTCCTGCACCCCAGTCCCTTACCCTGTGCACCCTTCTGTACCCAAACTCCATCCTACAACCCGCACATTCGCCACAGAAAAGTGCGGCCCTTGACCACTTTCCAAAATCTTGGAGTGCCCTCCCATCAAAAATTATTGCCCACCTCTGGCTTACAGCAAAGTTACACACATAATACCTCCAATATGGGCTTCCTTCTCCAATGGCTTATCAGTCCTAACTCATTTTGGGGTGAAGAGTTCCCATTTATTCACACTTGGCAGATGAATTTGTCTTTGCTTTACTTTGGATGATTTGACTAGACTGTGGCTTTTAAGTTATATTTCAAGTTTATTTTTTAAACAGCATAAGTGATTACTAATGCACTTTTTCTACTATAAATATAAACAGTTCTTAAAAAATTAATTCAACCTCCAGATGAATTTAATGTCAGCGGGGCCTGTTTGAGATTTCATTTGGAACTAAACATCCATGCATATTCTTAGCTCAGGGGACATCTATACTTGGAGCTGGTGGTGTGATTCCTAGCTTGCATAGACTTAGTTGTACTAGCTCTCATCATATAGTGCACTGATAAGAGTACTGCTGCTACCCCTCACTTGACGTATAGACATAGCCTAAGTTTGGTTTCAGCACGAACTCTGAATAGTCATATGTATGACTTCTAAAAATTCACACCTGTGTGTCTATTCAGTGTGTACCTCGTGGATTGATCCTAGAATCACTTTTCGACACACATTTAGGACTACTGCAGCAAAGCTTGTTATCTCTATACTAACAAATATAATTAGTTAGAAGGGTAGATACTACAGAAATTAATCAATCAATCAATCACTCTCAGGGCTTAGCTATATGTACAATTAGACAGCATCAAGCTGGGGTGTAAATCTACACCAGAATAGCCTGCTGAAGTCTAGCTGTTCCTGGGCATCCTGGGGAAAAAAGAGTTGTTAGTTCATATTAGAGCACTTTAAACAAGTCCCGTTTCAAAGAGGACTAGATCCATGCGCTCAAATGAACTGCGGGGCAGATGCATAACCCAGTTTGCTGTGGTTCAGTGATTCCCAACTGCCGGTCCACGAACCAGTGACAGACGGCTGGCTGCTGGGCTGCAGCACGTTGCTAGGCCATGCCCATGCCTTGACAGGCCCATATGTGAAGGTGGGGTGCGAAAGCTCCAATCACCCCTCCCGCCCCCCATGGTCCTTGTGCTGGTCTCTCTCACAGCCTGATGGGGGTGCCAGGCCCTTGGCCACCTACCCCCCTCTGTATAGCTCAATGGAGGGCAGGGGCTGCCAAGGGAGTGAGCAGGAGACCGGCTCACAATACTTTGCCTGCTCTGCGGAGCACTATTTGCTGTGGCTCTGCCCCTGCAGCTGAGTGTTTGCCAGCTCCTCTCCCTTGGCGCAGAGCAGCGGCATGGTCAGGGCGGGGCAGACCCAACTGTTGCCCAGGGAGCCACGGAGGGACTGCCAGGGGGCTGGCTGCTGACAGAGGCCCCCTGTGGAGATGTGAGATCTTCCCTACTGTCCCATGTGCGTCCCTTGGTCCTGGAGGGGGTTGGGAGCATCCTGGCTTCTCATGCTGCAGCTGCTCCCGCCTTCCAGGTAGGCTGGAGACACTCTGCCTGATTTGTGTGTCGGGTGTGCAGGCTGGGGGCCTAGCTGTGTGCATCTCCTTCTCTCCAGGGGTGGGGACAGAGGGGAGTTTGGGGTGTCTAATTTGTTTCCCTCTGGGCTGCAGGCAAAACAAAAGGCCTAGCTCTTGACATTTTCATGATTACATTTCAGACAAATTTTACATAGGTATTAATGGCTCTAGATAAGAAAGGAAAGGATTCTTTTTTTTTTTTTTTAGAGTTGTAGATATCAGCAGATTCTGATCTGTCACCACATACATTGTGTGTGTGTACAGATGGGATGGAAAATAACATGTGACTCTTAAAATTTTTTTACTATAATGAATATGCAAATATGCAAATAAAATGTTACCAGTCCGCCAAAAGTTTGTGAATGGGTTTGCTGTTCAGTGGCATAGAAAAGGTTGGGAATCACTGCAGTAGTTCATGTAGACAAGCCCTAACACACTTATTCCAGGAACTTGCAGGCACTAGTTTCTGAAATTTAAATAGTTTCATAGCTCTGGAATTGTTGTTGGCTCTCTTGAAAAAATGAGTACGAGTTCTTTTGAAAAAGGGTGTGTGTGTGTTTTTTTTTTTTTTTTAAGAACTGTGTCTAGACTGTGCTTTCACTTTTGAAACCCCCTTTTTCGAAAAAGCACTCAGACACGAATATGCAAATGAAGCACGGGATATTTAAATCCGTGCTTCATTTGCACTTTCGATTTGCCTTATTTACATTCCTCTTTTGAAAGAGGAATGTAGTGTAGACATAGCCTAAGAAAGGAAATAGTAATTTAAATTACTAGGCAGATTAAGCACTTTAACTTTCCCATGTTAGTTTATCAAACTTTTTTATTAAATAAAGTAAAATATTAATGAATGTCCAATGCAAAAGGTTTTCGTGTTTTCTTTTTTTATGGCAGGGATGGGTAACTTTTTTGGGTTGGGGGCCACTGACCCACAGAAAAATCAATTGGGGACCACATAAATAAAACTAGATTAGGTGGTTTTTCTGTGAGTAAAGGCAGATTAGGAGGTTGAGAACCTGATCCTTTTTCTCCTCCAGCTCTCTCCAACCCAACGGGGGCACGATTGACAAGTGAGCTGGGAAACCCCAACAGTCATCCAAATTGTCAAGACTGTGTGAAGGTTCTCTGAGATGCACACATAGGGCTGTGACAATGCCCCAAACTGACAAGAGAACATGAAAGTTAGGAAGTAACTCATGGATGCTCATCTGGGAATGAAGACACTTCTCATCCTTTTCCCTTAGTGCCCTGGGCTGAGTTCTGGTTAAGAGGTGGGGGTGGGGGGTGGTGGGGTCTCTCATTCATCTGACGTTGCTATGGAGCACCATGGGAGGATGTAGGTAACTTGATTGCTAGGCCCTCAGGTTGTTCTGTATGACCACCCTAGCATTCTGAGGTATGACTTGGTACAGTGGGATTCACTGTTTTAAGATGTTAATCTGGCACCCTCCACTCAAACAAAAATTACAAAATTTGTAAATTCATGGGGGAAATGCCCCAATCTGCTTATTTTACCCCCAACAAATTTCATGGACTTGGAAACAGATTTGTTTGTAAAGTGACTTGGTATGATTTAATAGCCTGAAAGGTACTAAATGTTTTAATGTTTAGGTCACAGACAAACCAATGTTATGTTAAGCATCTTATTCCTCTACCTCCTGGGTGTTACCTCTTCAGATTGTTGATGTTCTTCCTTAAGTACTGTTTGCCCAGAGTACATACGTTGTGTTATTTTACTCTTTCCTGATCAGTTATACCCTCCAGCTCCTACAATATTTCTATTACTCTTCTCTGAACCCCTTTCAAGTTGGTGGCAGTATTCTAGGTACAGTCTCAACTGTGTGTGTGTGAATACTAGGGATGTAAAATTCTGTTTAAAATGTTAACCAGTTAAATTATATGTTTAACCAGTTAACTGGCCTGTGGCACGATGGGTCTCGCTGGGCTGGAACAACCCCTGCCTGCTTTGGCTGAGCCAGGCGCTAACTAACCAGTTATCCTGGTAAGCATGCCAGCAGGGCAGTGCTTACCAGATAACTGGTTAATCCTTTACATTCCAAATGTTATGCACACAAATAATAGAAGGAATACTTTAAACAGTTTTACAACGAAGGCTATGGTCAAAGAAGCACAAGGCTACTTTATTATAGAATCATAGAATACTAGAACTGGAAGGGACCTCGAGAGATCATCAAGTTCAGTCCCCTGCCCTCACGGCAGGACCAAGCACCATCTCTAGATCATCCATCATAAATGTTATTCAAACTACTCTTACATATCTCCAGTGATGGAGATTCCACAACCTCCCTAGGCAATTTACTCTGTTTAACCACCCTGACAGCTGGGAAGTTTTCCCTAATGTCCAACCTCAACCTCTCTTGCTGAATTTAAGTCCATTGCTTCTTGTCCTATCATCAGAGGCCAAGGAAAACAATTTTTCTCCCTCCTCCTTGTAACCCCCTTTTAGATACTTGAAACCTGCTATCATGTCCCCTCTCAGTCTTCTCTTTTCTAAACTAAACAAGACCAGTACTTTGTCTTCCCTCCTAACTCATGTTTTCTAGGTCTCTAATTATTTTTGTTGCTCTTCTCTGAACTTTCTTCAATTTCTCCATATCTTTCTTGAAATGTGGTGCTCAGAACTGGACACAATACTCCAATTGAGGCCTAATCAGTGCAGAGCAGAAGAACGACTTCACATGTCTTGCTCACAAAGCTCCTGTTAATGCATCCCAGAATCATGTTTGTTTTTTTTCTTCAACAGTGTCACACTGTTGACTCATATTTAGCTTGTGGTCCACTGTAACCCCTAGATACCTTTCTGCAGTACTCCCTTCTAGACAGTTGCTTCCCATTCTGCATGTGTGAAACTGATTTATTGATTGTTCCTTCTGTGGAGTAGGTTGCATTTGTCCTTATTAAACTTCATCCTATTTACCTCAGACCATTTCTCTAGTTTGTCCAGATCATTTTGAATTATGACCCTATCCTCCAAAACACTTTCAACCTCTTCCCCCTCCCCTTCATATTATCTGCAAACTTAATAATCATACTCTCTATGCCATCATCTATATTGTTGATGAAGGTATTGAACAGAACCGGTCCTAAAACAGACCCTGTGGAATCCCACTTTTATGCCCTTTCAGCATGATTATGAACCTTTAATAATTACTCTGAGAGTGGTTATCCAGCCAGTAAGGCACCAACCTTATAGGAGTCCCATCTAGGTTGTATTGGCCTAATTTGTTGATAAGAAGGTCATGTGAGACCGTATCATATGCTTTATTAAAGTCTAGGTATACCACATCCACCACTTCTCCCTTATCCGTAAGACTTGTTAGCTTTCTTTGATAGGATATCAGAATGGTTTGACATGAGGGCAGGGGACTGGACTCGATGACCTCTTGAGGTCCCTTCTAGTCCTAGTAGTCTGATTCTATGATTTTTTTTTTTTTTTAAACAAATCCATGCTGGCTGCGACCTATCACCTTATTATATTCTAGTTGTTTGCAGATGAATTCCTTAATTACTTGCTCCATTATCTTCCCTGGCACAGAACTTAAACTGACTGGTCTGTAGTTTCGTGAGTTGTTCTTATTTCCCTTTTTATAGATGAGCTCTATATTTTCCCTTTTCCGGTCTTCTGGAATCTCTCCTGACTTCTATGACTTTTCAAAGATGATAGCTAAAGGCTCAGATACCTCATCTATCAGCTCCTTCAGCATTCGAGGATGCATTTCATTAGGCCCTGGTGACTTGAAGACATCTAACTTTTTTCTAAGTAATTTTTAACTTGTGACATTGCTTATGCCATAATAAGTAAGCTGGCCTGGGCTTTTTCAATCAATCAATTTTCTTGTACAAATTGATCAGAAATTTATCTACTTGATGTTCCAATGGAGCCCACATATGATTTTGGAAAATAGCTCTCTACAAAGCCTTTGATAATTTATTGCATGTTGTGGTAAGAATATATTTAACAAATGTATGACAGTTTGGTTTTAAAAGTCATTAACTTGGCTTTAACAAGAAAACACAAAAATCAGTTGAAATAGCCACTGGAACAACATATGTTTGAAGTAACCAAAATATTGCCATGGCCCTTCCCCTACCCCACCCTGTAACATCCCAACAAATTCATGTCTTTGTTTCTTCTGAATTCCATAGTAGAAGGTAGTAATACACAATATTTGATTTTTAAAATAACTTATTTCTCTGAGATTTCACAAGCAAGATCTTTCTTGCAAAGGAAGTCCCTTTTGATGGCTGCACTAGTCTTTTGATGAGGATTCTGAAATTTCATAAGATACCTCCTAGATCATTAGATAGGGTCCTAGGTTTGGCCTGCAGTAATTTGGACACTTTTAATATAATCATTAGTTAAATGAAAATGTGCAATAGTTCTAAGATAACTAAGCCTCTCAACTGCTGTGTTTAAGTGGGCAAATGTTCAGCATTTCAATTTTCCATTTAAAGCTGTCCTTCCAGCTCCTTGTCAGCTTAGCTGGAGCAGGAGCAGACAGTAAATTCAGGGAAAGGGTATGGGGAAAAAAAATCCATCTACTATCAGAACTCTCCTTCCCATGCAGGTACTCGGATAGTGATCAAATCACTTCTTACCCCTCTTGGAAAGTATATGAGCACTTTATTCTCCATCACTTGAAGTCCTTCAGTCAAGATTGGTTATCTCTAATATCTCAAGAGAAGGAACTGGGTGAGGTTCTATGGTATGTATGATGCAGGAGGTGAAACCAGATGATTATCATCTTCTTTCTTGGCTTTAAAATCAAGTTTGGCTTTTGCCTTCAACTTAAGAAAGGCAAGAAAATTAACTGAGTTTACTAATTCTATGGAAGTATGGGTGAATACCCATTTGACATATGAGTAGTATCATTTAGTTACATGAGCAGGCGCTGGACTTCTTTGTGCAGCATTTGAAAGAGTGACTGAGTGAGAAGGTAGGACCAACCATCCTTGAACAAATGCAGTGTCCGTCTAGTCTGTTCGTAGCCACTACTGGAAATGTACATTTATTGTTCATGCTGTATCTTATCATTCAAAAGTAATGATGTAAGGTGATACAGAAAAGCAAGGCCTTCGCTATTCTGAAGATATAACCTGATTTATTTTCCACACAAAGGATGGAATACTACTTTCAGAATCATTTCAGGGACACAGGACTACGTCTTTAATTGTGTTGAGATGGTGGTATGCCACTGAAATCAAAGGAGCTACACCTATTTACACTAGCTGGGGAGGGGCCCTGAGTTGTGCTCATCATCCTTGCTGTTTGGATGTAAGGAAATCTCCAAATTCTCAAGAAATGAACATGCATGTTTTAAAACTAGATCATTTTTTAAAAAAAGGATTTAAATGAAGCTGTTTACATTGCTTCTCTTGTGTATTGCCAAACTTCTCAAAGAACTTGATGCAAAGTCCACTGAAATAAATGCAGACTTTTTACAACTTCAGTGGGAGTTAGACTAGGCCCAAAGTCAAATTGATTGTAAGAAGCCAGATTCATAGCAAAATGCTTGATATGAAAACAGCTCAGTTATTTGTTTCATTGGTTATTATAGTCAATGTACATGCCCACTTGCATTCAGCATATTTTATAAGTTGGGCTGGCTGGAAAAGAATTCCTTTTTGCCAAAATTTTCAAGTTTTGAAATTTCTGTGCCACATAAAACACACAAAAAAAAGTCCAAAAAAATGAAAGAACCTATCCCAGGCCAGACAATAATTCAGTAGCTAGGGTGCTCATCTGAGAGGTGGGAAACCCATGTTCAAGCCCCCTGCTGTGTATTAGAGACTTGAACCTGGGTCTGCCACATTTCGATGAGTGCTCTAGCCACCAGGCTATCAGCTATTCTGGAGGGTGTGGACTCTGACTCTCTCTTTCTGACCAAAAATTCCATCCTGGCATCTGAGAAACTTTCTGGGTTAAAATTTTGTGAAAACTGACCTGTTCTTATGCACAAAACTTCAGTTCTGGTGAATTGGTATTTTCCAGTGAGGGTAGAAGGGGGGACACGGGGTGTGTGTGTGTGTGTATGTAAGCACAAGTTCCTAACCAGCTCTAATTAAAGTTGTCACTCATTAGATAGAGAGTTAGGGTCAAATTTAACTCTATAAAATTAAATGATTAGTTTTGGAACAAAATTTTCTTCCCAAATTCAGAGAATAACTATGGGTGTGCTCCTTGCATACCTCTTACTATATAAGAGGTGGTCTGTTGTTGTTATAGAAGCAACTTCATTGTATATTTGATGTTAAAACTACCTCCATTTACGGATTCCACAGAAGAATGGGTGGACCCTGTTTAACTGGCATATGAGTAGTACCATTTAGTCACATGAACACGGTCTGGGCTGCTTTATGCAGCATTTTAAAGAGTGAGTAAGTGAGCATGAAAAACATGCATGAACTTTCTCCATCCAGTTAAAGTAACCAGTTCTACAGGGTTGACAAGTGTTGTTAAGAACAAATAGTCTCTTTATATGCACCAAAACGACAAGGAAAGGTATAGAACATGATTCCTGGTTTTCCTGTTTAACGGAGAAAGGTCTGTAATATGTTCTTTCTGACACAAACCCAATCAGCACAGAAGTACTTCTATTCTGAGTAGAGAGGATGATTGGTCATTATGCTGAAATACACCATGCTGTTTTTTAATTAAGTGCCTTTTAAAAACTTGAATTTTGAATTTCTGCTTGGACTTGTGATGGGGCTGGGTTATTGTTATTGGTTATTACATTTCAAGTTTCTGGGTTTTTTGGCATCACTTTAAGCACAAATTGATAAAGTGGTTAAGAATCTGATACGGCCACCCAAGTCAGGGAATTCTGAGTCCAAAAGATTTTCAGTTCTATACGTTTTTATGGGCTGATTGTAGGTCCCCTTTATGGGAGTGGGAGAAAGATATATGAAGATGTTTGACTAGTGGGTCATAAACCTAGCTTCCAAAATATAAATAAATCACCCTATGCTCCCCGAAAAAGCATTTTTTGGAGGTACGAGTGGCATTTCACTGCGCAGAGCACTGTGTGAAAATAAATACAGTTAGAAATGTTAAGTTAAATGGGACAGTATCAATTGGGAACAAAGGGTTAAATCCTCAAAGTGCTCTTCATGGCTTAGGGAGGGCCAAAACCTGGCGAAACCACCCAACACAAAGAGGTGAAGTAGAGAGGCCACTCAGAGGGACTCTGCAACCTTCTGGGTGCTACTGAGTGAAACTATGGCATGTTTTTCCTCCAGAGTGGTGTGAAGGAGAAGGGATTATAAGTGAATCAGTGTGGTGGTGAAGGTATAGCCACGGGGTCCACAAGTTGCACAGGTTTTTTTCGGAGTGTAACATTCATGTACCTAATGAATGTTGTCATGAATCGAAGATCAACACGATGATTCCTTGCAAACTACACCCAATTCTATCCTGATGTAAGAGAGTGAAAAACTACTGCCATCTGTGCAGCTGCATGCATTTGCAACAGAATGTGATGTTCTAAGTGAAATGCTGGCCTGGCAATCTGCCACTGACTTCAATGGGACCAGGATTTCACTCTGTCTAGGGCTAGGTTTGGGATAGGGGGTGATGGTGAGGAGAAGGGCAAAGAGAGGAGAGGAAAATGCCCATTTTACCTGTCCTCCGCATCAAGGCATGTGACTGTTCTCCAAACCTCCTTGGCTAGGGGATGGAGAGTTGAGGTGAAAGGGATATTTAAAGTCTTCACAAATGTTGTGCACGTAACTTCCCCTTTTGGTTTATTTAATCCTCTCCCCACTGCAGAAATCACTGGGACTATGTGTAGAGTCTGTAAAAGCAATACAGATTGCACGTCCCAAAACCAGGACTCTATCGTCCAGCAACATCCATGGCCCCGGGGCAGGAGAGCCAGCAGCTGAGAGCCCCATGGCCGGTGAGGCTGGTGGTAGCGGAGCCAGGGCCTCAGCAGGCTGGTGGTGGTAGTGGGGCCATGGTAGCGGAGCAGGGGCAGCCCAGCAACCCAGCTGGGGCCAGAGCAGCTTGCGTGGCGGGGCTGGTGCTGTGGCAGTCCAGCAGGGAAAACCCATCTGGGGCCACGGCTACCCATATGGGCCTGGGGCAGGCTGGCAGCCCCATCCAGACCTGGTGCCAGCCAGCAATGAAGCTGGTGCTACTGCGGCAATCTGGCTTGGACCAGGGCAGCTCAGTCAGGGCCACGTGCCACTCAGCAGCAGGGCTGGGGCCAGGGCCATGTGCTGCCGTGCCAGCAGTGGGGCTGGAGCAGCAGCTCTGGCAATGGGGCCTGGGCAGCCGTGTCGCCTGGTCAGCAGTGGGGCTGAAGGAGCTGGCAGTGGGGAGGGGCAGCAGGTTGAGGGGACCGGTGGCAGGGGACCTCTCCTGGTCCAGCAAATATCCTCATCTGGGACCGGTCAGGTCCCAAGGGTGCCAGACCAGGGAAGTCCAACCTGTGGCTCTCCTGTTAAAGTTACTGAGGACTGCTATGATCTCAGTGGTCCTTAATGTGTGGCTCACTGACTTGAAAGACCAAAACAACTCCCATGTATTGTGTCAATGCACTCTATTAAAGGCTCCTCATCTGCAGACAATTGACACGATGGCTAGGCTCCATTCTGTGGTGTCAATGAGAGTTTGTGTTACTCAAAAATATACAGTATGCTTTGTCATCAGCATACTGTAATGTGTAATTAAAGCATGTGTGACTGCTAAACCGCTTCTGAAAAATGAGTTAATGCATGCGTACAGCTTCCCCATTTTAAAAGTCTGAATAGCTAGGATGGTTTAGGATTTTTTGTTCTTTTTATACAAAGGCATGATTCTATATTCTGGGCTAATCCTCTGAAAAACTCTCTCCCTCCTCCCCCTTCTCCCTGAAGTTTGAGAACTCCACAAATGTCTTAAACCATAAAAATTGCATTCTCTGTGGTCTCCTATTACTACGCTCTACCAACTGATCTTAACTCTGCAGGGTAGCAGTTTAAGTGTGTCCTTTCTGGGCAATAAGCACCAAATGCTGATGTAAAAGAATAAATCAATGTTTGAGAGTCTCTTGTTGTTAGGCTCATATCTATCTATATATTTTGAGTTTCTTCCTGAAGTTGTTTGAATGTCAAAGGACAGAAGAATAGGGTAAATAATGGTAACAGTGGCCAGGTCTTTTAATGCAGCATGCCTAAGCATTCCTATCATATGACTTAAGTGATACTGATTACCTTAAATATGTAAAAATGTTGCAAAAATCACACACATTCCTCCTCATGCTTTATCCTAAAAGAAACACTGAGATAATAATCTGGCAGCTTCAGGGCAGCAATGATCAATCAAGCTTTGTTGTCAGTCACACTTTAATGATCATGGGACATAACATGCTACAGAAGGAGTTTGTTGCTACACAATCTTTGAAGATCGACAACTTTCACTGTTTATCCAGAAAAGTGGCCTATTGCTTTTATGATGTGACTGTTCTATGGAATTTCAGCTATTTACGGAGGGATAGAAGATAAAATGGGACTCATTAGTATTTCTGAAACAGTGGTACCACACAGATACCTTGCAGAAAATAAGAGCACTATGAAGCAAGTTTTCCCCTCATATCTTCTGCTAAGATTTCCTCCAAATGTTTCTTAGATAAATTCCATATCAGGATGCTGGAACACTTTCCCCTCACAACAGGATGCAGATGCATTGGCAAGGAAACTTCTAAGCTGACACTTTATTCAGAAATTCCCTTGAAAGCATTTATTTATAAAAACATGGAACCAAACATTTAGCACTGTTTTCTCTTTTTATATGCTAAGGCAATAGACACCTCTGAGGTATTTGGGAGAGATGGTTTGTAAACGCGTAGAAAATATTTAACCCTAAACCTATAGTTTTGGTCACCTCTGTCAAACATATCAGAAGATATTTGTGCTTTTATGTCCTCTCTTGTGTCTGCTACTGTAGCTTCCTCCTTTACGGTCTTCCTTAGTATGGAGAACCAGAATTCTCAGCCTTTAAGTGGAAGACAACATCAGAGCATCAATTTTTTGCCAGCTTCTTACTCATTTCAAAGCCTAGACCAAAATCCACTTGTCTGTCTTCTCTCTCTCCTCCTTCCACTTTTTCTTTGTAGGGATGATGGGAAATGTATAGATCGATGTTGCTGTCAAAATTTGGAACATCCTCCCTATATTGCTGTATTTAATGTCCTTACTTTTTCCAAATTGACTCTCTTCAGTGTTATGACTGGTTAATACATCTATCAAATGCTGTTCTTCGCCCAACCTGGAAATAATACTCTCACTGAGAAAGAAGGCCATTGTATTGCTTATTACCCATGCTCTACGGAGACAGTCAGGGTAAACTGCAACCACAGTATAGTTTATTTTTATCCAATACATTCATTGTTGCAAGAACGGATTGTTCTGTTGCTGTTCTATAAATGATGCTACTGAGAAATTGTATTTTCCTTATATTTGAAATGAGAGACTCTCATATTTGCATTTTTAAAATCAGTCTCTTCTTTCTTTATGAGAGATTACCAATTCCAATACAATAATATTCTTCAAGATAAATTCAGGGTGCATCAAGTTTAGTGAATTTTTTTTCAAGACAAAGGAAACTTTACAAATCTTGGCATACCTTTCTCCAACCGTTCATCTGTCTTATCTATTAAAACTGCTGACCCTGCAGTTTCTTGGGTGGGAACATATTGCTACATTTGCACAGAGCCCCTAAATCAACAGGTCTCCACGTGGGCCCAGCAGTTCACCTGCACACAAGGTCTTGCAGGAGCAGGGCCTTAAATTGCACTCTTTGGGAAAGGTACCGTTCCTTACAATGGATGCACGACTGGCTCAGTGGAGTTCTGATCTCGGATGGGACCTCTAGATGTCAAACAAATATGAAATAATGCAACTACTGAATATCAAATCTTTTACTAGCTATTAATATATTCCGAAACTTCACTTAATATGGTGGTCAAAGGTTCAACTAAAATACCCCCCTCCCCCCCCTTAAAATTCACAGGCTTTTTCACAGTTTAGCTGAATTTCTTTGGTCTGAACTGAGCTGGACACGCTGCATAAATAGGCTCTATTAGCATCTGAAACCAGAAGTGCCTGGTTGTATGACAAAAAAAGAGAAAATAACGTAACTAAGCTTACAAACTTAAAGGGGGAGGTGGAAGAGGTTGATTTAGCTTTTGGGACAATTTTTACTTTGTCCAAACTGGTTACCCAGTTCTAATGTAACGGGATGTTGGCTTTATATAAAAAAAGCACATGGTGCCATGCTAGGCATTTGTTATATTGTGGGGAATGCAGAAAGGAAGATTCTAAATAATGGGAAATAGTGCTATTCATTTCAGAGCTCCTTTCTGTTGATTTATGAAGTAGCATTTGTCACCACTGTTCAAATCCTAATACAGTAATTCCTTATTTAACATGTGCCCGCTTAACATGTTTTCGCAATAACACAATTTTTTTTTTAAGGAACGTTTTTTGAATTACACGACCGTCTCCGGAATAACACGATTTCCCCAGCCAGCCCGTCGCCAGCGGCTGCGCGGGGCTTCCCCTGCCTCCCTGCAAAGTGGAGGAGGGTTCACCGCTCGCCGTGCCGTTCCCCAGCGACCCCCCCCCCCCTCGCTGGATGCAGGGCATACTCCCAACCCAATCCCCCTCCCTTCTCCTCCCCTTCCCTTCCCCAGAGCCAAACACCTCCCCTCTCTGCTGTAACCCAGTCCCCTTTCTCCCCCAACCTTATGTCCTGGTCCCAACAGACACCACTGCTTGAAACACAACCCCCACCTTTTCCATTATTTTCAATGGGAAAATTGACCCTGCATAACACATTTTCACTTAACACGATCATTTTCTGAAACATATCTATAGTGTTAAATGAGGAATTACTGTATTTCAACAATACAGACACTTACTGCTGAAATTGTAGGCTAACATCAAACTGCACCTTAGAATTATTTTGCTTTAATTTAATTGTTCACTTGTTTTAAACAAGTCAATTTATAGAATTTTTATTACCAAGAGAAAATTGCAATAAAACAAAGGGCCAAACTATCCCTAGAATGACTATAGAAGGAGTTATCTGGGACATACAAAGCAGAATATATGCCTTATTTATTAATATTAGTCATAATTAAAAAAGCTGGGGGAAGGAGGAGTCTGAGCAACTTTATAATTGATGAAAACACTGGGAGAGCAAATCAGGTATATAAATAAAGCAGAGAAGTAAAGACTATTCATGTGAGGAAGTGTGTGTGTTCGGGGAATGGCTTTCTGTTGGAGGTTCTTTGACATTGGCACCAAAGTAATGTGCTAAGCGAGTGGTGTCACTGTCAGGGCATAACAAGTGGGGCTCACAGGGAGAAGGTCCAGAGAAAAACAACAAAAATAATTAAAAGTCTAGAAAATATGACCTATGAGGGAAAGCTGAAAGAACTGGGTTTTAGTTTGGAAAAGAGAAGACTGAGGGGGGACATGATAGAAGCTTTCAAGTACCTATAACACGTGTTACAAGGAGGAAGGAGAAAAATTATTCTCCTTAACATCTCAAGATAGGACAAGAAGCAATGGGCTTAAATTGCAGCAGGCTTAGGTTGGACATCAGGAAAAACTTCCTGTCAGGGTTGTTAAGCACAGGAATAAATTGCCTAGTGAGGTTGTGGAATCTGTCACTGGAGATATTTAAGAGCAGGTTAGTCATCCCTGATAGATGTCTTATATGGTACTTGATCTCTCATGAGAGTAGGGGACTGGACTCAATGACCTCTCAAGGTCCCTTCCAGTTCTAGTATTCTATGATTCTGTTAAAATGGCAGTTCAGTGCAGTGAAATTAAATAGTTTATTGAGACAAGCTTATTGGCTTCTGACTGCCATCTCCCTCCTGATGTAGAACACAGTGTATTAGTAGGCCCAAGCAGCAATGAAAGTAACTTAAAATGTCTTACATATACTGTCCTATTGCAACCCAGGTCCCTGCCAGCTCTTTAAATAGCTCCCTGCTGGCTGTTGCCACAGCTCAGCTAGCTCTTGCCAGAGCTATGCACCTGCTTACTTTCACCTCTGGTCCCAGGATAAGGGGGTTTGTCTTTCAGGGACAGAAGTTGGTCCAATACAAGGAACTGTCTCCCCCTCCTTATCTCTCTGCGGAGTCTTGTTTAGAAGCCCTCACTTTACACGTAGACTCGATTCTATGATGTTTTGAGCACTCCCAAGTTCCCTTGATGGCCTTGGGAGTTGAGGGTACACAGCATGTTGCAGGATGAGGCTCACCGTGAAGGCAAAGAGGCAGGAAGTGAGGATAAGAAGTGTAAAAATTCCTACCTTTTGCCCTTCCAGTGGGACTCATCCTGCAAATTCTTACTCCTCGAAGCAGCCCCAGTGACTCAGCAAAGACTATTCATATAACAATTTGCAAATCCAGGCCCAATAAGAACCAACAGTTTCTCTCAATTTATTGTGGTTAATGCTTTTGTCAATTCAAGTCCATATGTACAGAGGTTTGGAGAACTGGATTTTGGGGGGGGGGGGGTAGACATGGAAGTGGCAAGGGTGGAAGGATGAAATTAAGTGGCAATGAAGAAATGTTATTTCACTTAGCTTTTATTGGATGTCAAATTGATCCTAGGGAGCACTTGTTAGAGGGCCTATAGAAAGCTGGGTGATCATATGGCATTTTCTTCTCCTTTATACATAGTTTTTGAGATTTGAGTCAGAACTCGTGAATCTTCCATTGTCTTTAAACGAAAACAGTGCACATTTCAGCTTATTTCCAAACAGTAGGAAAAGTAGCTGAGAACAAACTTTCAGAAACCAATGTCATTTGCATTCAGCGTACAGAGTGAGGACTAGGAAGTCTTACGCAGACATGAGGCTACTGCTTGGCTGTAATGGAACATTTGAGTGTGAAGACTATAAATAGTGAGAGAACAATTCCATTATTAAGGACAACAAAAGGCTGCACACTTTGTAATCTTGTCCTAAGACTGTAAGCATGACTTCAAGTGCCTCACATGAGGACCGTGTCTGAATCTTTACTGCCATCTGCTGACAACCATTCTAACACTGTAGTATGCACTCTAGCTATATGTGTTACCTCCCAAGGCAGGACAGAAAAACAGAGAAACAAAATATATTACTAAGGGATCTGCCCAGCTGTCTGTTGGTCTCTTGGTGTATAGTCATAAAACCCTGACTAGTTTGGCATCTACCTGCTTGAAAGGTCTCTACTTGCAGTGGTAACTGGTGTGTGCAGGGGAAAGAGGTGCAAGGAGATCCACCCTGAGAGGAAGGGAGGATGCATGCGTGGGGCACCCCGATTTAGCAATTAAAATTTTGGCAGAAGGTAGGGGGGGGCAGTGCATCTCTTGATTGCTACCACAAGTCACCTGTGCCCACTTGTGACCGGCTTTTATTTGGCAGTTTCAGTGCATCCCTGGCTAGTAACAGAATGTGCAGCAGCAAGTCAGGGCATTTTGAAGTGAAAATGGTTGCAACGGTTTCAGCCAGAGTTTTGGCAAGAGGAGCTGCTTCCACAGCACCGAGACACTTGAGGGCAACCATGGCATTTTGGGATAATGTCCAGTTTTGCTTCCAAGTGAATTGCCTTCACAGTGTAGTGTTTTAAAGACATTCCACGTCAGATGAAAACACCAGCTGTCTCAGCTGGGTTTTAAATAGAGTGCTGAAATCCATTTGGCACTGGCTACAGCAATATGTTCTCCACCCTGGTAGGCATGGGATCATGAGGGATCTGTTATCAACATGCATAATCTACATATGGGTCATTTTCCTATCCTACACGGGGACTTAATAGCTTCTGAGGCATCTAGTTTGGGCCCAGTCTCTTTCAGTTGTTTTTAGACACTCTCCAAATTCAAAAAGGTTGAGGAAACAAGGCACCCCATCTGTTTCCTTTACTACTGTCCAATGAAGCATCAGAATTTCTTTCAGCTTTAAAACTACAGCAAATGAGAATTTGGGTTATGAAAATGCCTGTGAATGTTCTTAGAGTCCATTCTTTTTTCATTCAGGATCTGTATATTTCCTTTTATTCTCTCACTATTTTATCACAGGGTTTTCCCTTGTCTCTCTCTCTCTCTCTCTCTCTCTCTCTCTCTCACTCTCACACTCACACACACACACACACACACACACACACACACACACACACACACACACACACAGCACAGGCACACACACACAGAAAGGAAGAGACAGTAAGATTGTTAGCTAGTGTTGGATGAGGCAGATTTTAATTAACTTAAATTCATTCACCCTCTTCGCAAACTGGGTGTGGTCAATTGGTAGCCACAGAGATTGTCAGTGTCACTGATAAAACTTAAATAACAAATGGTCCTGCAGCACCTTAGAGACTAACAAAAAATATAGATGGTATCATGAGCTTTCATGGGCACAACCCACTTTTTCAGATGAGTGGAGCAACGGGTCCAGAGGTACAAATAGCAGAAAAAGAGGGGCAATGAGGAGGGAAGTATGTGTGTGGGGGGGGAAGCTCTTGTCAATTAAAGTGTCCGGTGCTACATGAGGCTAATAGTGGGCTGCAAGTGCCTGATACTTAACTTTTGATGTAATTTGGTGTTGAATCTAATGGCCCATCCAGTTCATGTCTTTGTTCAAATCTTGGTTAAATGTGTCAAATTTGCATATAAAGGCAAGTTCCATAGTTTCTCTCTAGCTGGTTTCTGAAATGGCTTTGTAAGAGGACAGTCACTTTTAGATCCATTAGTGATCTTGCCCAGGCAAGTTAAAATGTTCCCGAACAGGTTTCTGTGTGTTAGCATTTCAAATATCTGATTTGTGTCCATTAATCCTTTGTCATAGAGACCTTACAGTTTAACCAATATACATGGCAGAAGGGCATTGCTGGCACTTGATGGCATACATCATATGAGTGGATATGCAGTGATATGAGCCTCTGATGTGGTGGCTTATGTGGTTAGGTCCTGTCATGATGTTGCTGACAGCCGTCCATACGGTATTTCAGACAGAGGTGTAGACTCCAATTCTTGCCTCCGGCAGAGGAGCACTCTGTAAAAGTCCAGAGGTATTGAGATGGTGGTAAGATGCTTTCGCACCTCCTTAGTCCTGGCGTTGTCCTACTTCAGTGGTGTTAGGACAATTTGAGGACTTATCTAATGAGTGCCAATTGCCAGTAGCTGTTGGCAGTCTCCAAGATACAAGGATGAAGGGGCTACAACCTCTTACCCCACTCATGCCCCCATGGGAGCCACTATGTCACCTATATGCCACCCCAAAATCCTCTGATGGCTGCTATACTGGTATTAGGGCAGCCTTTATAGAGCTGTCCACAGCTGTTGATAAAGAGGGTCCCAGCATACCATACTCTGTTCTGGACCAACCCAGATCACTAACCTTCAGAGGGGCAAAGTCTGGATGTCCCAACCTTAAAGTAATTCCACACTTTCCTATCCAGCACAGTGGTGGTGTTGGGGACTGAATTAGAACATGGATAGAACCCAATTGGGTTTCTATTTGTATTCACATGCATAGTCCCTCTAACTCCATATTCTGAAAACAAATGTTATCTATCACCATTCCAAGTAATTTTTTTGTTTCCATTGGAACAAACTTGTTCTCTAGGGTCATTGTTGGTGCTGTCTTGTTTTTACTGGAAAAAAAATTAGATTCCTGACTTCAGAGGCAAAACTGAATCTAACATCTGCCCAAAATACTTAGTATTCAAAGGCATTTGCCCTCGTGCAGAGGACAAGAACTACATTTCTCAAAGTTCTATTAGTTCCTGTATTTTCACTACAGTGGATCTTATTCTAGCCAGGGACATGTTCTTTTTTTAGTTTTAGTAAGTTTGGGCTCTTGCACTCCACTAATGCTTGTGTAATGAAAAAAGTATTTGAAAGGGGACATACAAATGGTAAAAACCATTATGCACACACACAGCCATATCTGATATATATGAGCTAAAGCAAATCCTAGTCCACTTACTTCCATGGGATCACAATGTGATTCAATATGCAAATGTACACAGAAGTATCAGAAAATACAAAAGTAAGGTTCTCAGCAACTTTCTCTCCCACACTGCAGCTATATAATACTTTCCCTTACTGCTGATGAGGTGTAAGATGTAAGGATAATGGTTAGGGTGCCTTGATTATAATGTATGTGAGCTGGAAAACTATAATTACAACATTCTCAACAGGATATTTCATTTTCTTCCTCCATATTCTTTTGAAAACTTCCAGCCAACCATATCGCTACTGGCGATTAGCATTAATAGTAGCCCTTCAAATGCATCTATTGTGCATAGAAAATTACTGCAATAGTGCACCTATAATCTGTGCTTCCGTACAACCCTCCCCCCAATCCCAGTGTTCTGAAAAGGTTTTCCTCATCACTTTTCCATGTTTAAGTTAAAAAGACCTTTTAATTGTGTCAAATTATTTGGGGAGAGAAACCTTGCATGTGATCCGACCACCATATTCAGGCTGACAAATTCTGAATTACTTATTAATTGAACAAGCTTTTACTTTTTCATATGCTTCTCAGGTTAAAACTGATTTGTTTCAGAAATGAATATTTTAATTATGAAGACTTGGCATCTGGGAATTGGAGAATTTGTACAAGATGTAATGTGCTTGGATATTTAAAATTTTCAAGTAAAGAATCTCTACATATAACCGATGTATAAAATCCTTTTTGGGAGCAAGTAGGGAGTGGGGAAGAGGAGTGGTAAAATGGCCCTGATTTACAAAGGCATTTAGGTAACTAAAGAGACAGATTGTGTGGTGGAATTCACAAAAGTACCTAATCTGATTAGGTGCCACATTCTCTTTGAAAAACACCAAATACCTCTGTAAATCTGGCCTTCAATGTTAGCATCACTTGTTTAGTTTCAAGTACTATGTGCTTTAGAAAGAAATAAAGGAAACAAATTTTCTAATTATGGATTCCAGCACAGCTGACTTGATGGCATAGTTGGCATAAAACAGGCTATTAGAACTTAGCAGGCTTCTGATGTAGGATGCGAAGTTGGTGTTGTGGTTTTTTTTTTTAAACAACTGGTTTGAGCAGAAGAGTAATCTTTGTGCCACCAACTTTCCAAACTTTGAAACAAAGATGTTTTAGATTTTATTAGAAATGGTTGATTTTACAATGACAAAAATATAGCACTTCCAAAATTAAACTTGAAATATGTTTTAGAAATCAAACTTAAGATTATAGCTTGGATCTCCATAGTATTAAACTTGTTCTGCTTAGCAGTCAAAACAGCCTTTCAACCAGATGTGCAACTAAGTCAGCTCCTGCCTGAAATCAACCTGTGATCCTCCTTGCTTTATATGTCATCTCAGCAGTAAAGATTCAAAGAGCAAAACATTAGTTTAGTCAGAGATACAGTTTAGTTTTCTGCAGCTAACTAGCTTCATGGCCCTAACTGTGGTAAACCTCTGTACTGATTAAAGCAAACATAACTCAAAGAGCCAAAGCCACATTTCCAAAACCTCCAATTCTGTTAGGACAACTCGTGCACACTTTACGTATGTGTCACCCTTACACTACATGCTGCCCAACCTTTCATGCACACCCACTTCTGTGATGTGGGGCAAGAGGAGGGAAGAATCCCAGCTGTATTATTAAGTTTGCTGTCTGTAATATAGAAATTTGGCAGGCTAAACATTGACTCAATCCCCCCATGTGTTTTCAGCATCAGAAGCCCAGGAGAGTGCTTGTCGTGCTCTGGCTTGACTGAGACAGTTCATGGACTCCAGCCAAAGGGGTGTTGAATGTTAGAGAGGAAACAGTTGAAGAATCATCAGGGCTGGGTGTCCTAACACTTCCACAGAGAAAGGAGAAGCCATGATGCTAATGGAATAATGTTGCGTGTTAGGAGGGATAAGATTTAAGCTTTGTTTGTTTCTTCAGAGGAAATAAGGAACTCTTGAACATCACCTCTTAAGTCAAAGCATCTAGTTTATACAGGTGGAACCTCTCTGGCCCAGAAGGACAATGAATGTTGCTGGACAGCCCCAGCACAGAGGTTGCTAGTGGCTGGGAGCAGAGCTGAGGGGGCACCAGAACCCTTGCAGCTGGCTGGGATGGGAAGCCCACCAGAGCATGCAGGTAGGCCGCTGAGCCCGCAACTGTGGGGCCAGGAAAGGGGTGGGGCTGCAGAGCTCACAGCTGGCGGGCCACGAATGCCTACAGGGCCACTGGCAGGGCTGACAGGGCCCCAAATGCCTGCAGGGCTGCCACATGCAGAGGGCTGGAGCAGCAGTGGCAGGTAGCTAGGGAGAAGAGCCCAAAGGAGAGGCTGGCACCCCCAACAGACCTTCCCTGGGCCAGAAAACTCTTGTTCAGGAGATCCAACCTGTATTTTAAATCGGGATTCATCTCCCAGTTTATTACATACATAAACAGGTCTTTATTTTGGTTTGTTAGGTGTGTTACTGTAAAGATTTTTCTAAAAGAATGTAAATACTGCACAAGTTACACATGGTATATTTTGTAATGCCTCTTTTTCCATATTAAAGACTATATGGTATCTCAAATTTGGCAGTTTAATTCCCTAAGGAAAAATTTTCTCCGTTCCCGCTTTGTTAGAGGAGTTCTTCAGCATCTCTATTTATTTTCACTATGACAGTAGAGTGACTAGTACTAATACTTCCCTGATGCTACTTTGACAGCCAGTATCCTGCAATATATCCTACAGTTTGCAGAATCTGGATCTTATTTAGTGACTTTGCTATTGTAGGTATCATGGACAGTGCATTTAAACTACTGATTAAATTACAGATTACTAGCATAAAATTATATCTGCGATATTAGCAACAGAAAGTAAATGTGCCTTAAACAGCAGTATTTTAGACTTTCTATCTGACCAGACTTTGTGACTATAAGAACTGGCAAAGCAGTTGACAAATAAAATCTTGCAAAAGTCTTTGAAAACATGCAGCATCCTATAGTAATTTTTCTAATCATAAGCATAAAAAGATATATTGGAAGGTAAAAGAAAAACCATTAATGCCAAATCCCTAATTCATGTCTTGGTATTATGCTGTTCGAGGCGTACTATATGGCAAGAATTTTTACAGACTTCTACACAGCCGCCCTTATCTCAAATGAAATCTTAAATAATTTTTTAAATTTACTTACACACAATTACCTTCTCATAGCCCATTTTGTATTGCTTCTCTTCTACATGCTGAGGTCTCATAGTTGTGGACTTCTTTGGCTGCCAAATACTGGTATTCTGTGAACTAGATACTTCTAATATTGAACTAGATACAATATTTCCATATCAGCAATACAAGTTGGAAGGGCTAACATGGGAGGGAATATTATTGAATCTGTATAATTACTTAAGAGCCTAAGCATAAGAAGGGTTACAATCCATCTAAGTCAGTAGGTTCTTATGCTTCTATTTTTTTTAACCAAGAAGAATGCTGTGAATTCATTGTCCTAGAATTTCTATAATTAAACTGCAAGTCAAGAAAAACTGTTCAATCATCTGTTTGTGTTTCTGTTGGGATAGACTTCCAAAAATAGTATTAAAAAATGTGTAGCTATGACATCATCCTCTGGAGGAAAGATAGGAGGTGATGGAATATGAAAAGTGACGTTGCAGTTAAACAGGCACTGACTGGGACAAAAGTTTGATTGTCATATTTTATACTCTTTCCTGAGCGTGGGAAGAGTCTCCTTGATAAAAGAAATAGATGTATTAGGTTTTTTTTGCGGGGGTCAATGGCTGGCTATACATTAGATATCGTGCAAGCAATATAAGTATCTGTAAACATGGGGTAAAATATTTGTGATTGGGTGCTTCAGATTGGCTAGCATCACCTTTTTTTTCCCCAAGTGTATATAAGTTACTCGGTGAGGACAGAACGTCTAGGAATTTCTGATATATTCATTATAGTAATTACAGTAGGTTCAATCATGCAAATGTGGGGTGGATGAGGGGAAACAAGGAGAAAAGCTCATCTGGCAATGGCTAATCTGTATTTTTTGAAGAGTAAATCAAGATAGTGATCTTTTCAAAGAAGTTTGACTTACAGTAGACAGTTTTTTGGACTCGAGTAAAAAACAAAACTATTTAAGCTTTGCTAAGTGCAAATGGTGCATATAGAATCCTTTGTTGCATACAGAATTTTTAAAAATTCATCTTAATCACCTCAGAGTGAGAGTTAATGAAAACGTAGTAAATAAGATTGTCCAAGTAGACAGTTAAATGTTCATTATGAAATAGTCAAAATTCAGAAGGCACTTAATATGCACTATGAATCAGTTCCAAATTTCATGATGAAGATCTTCAAGTGTATCTGGGGGGGGGGGGAGGGAGAGAGGTCTGACAGTGGTCAAAGCAAGTTAAAAGGTGTGCCCCACAAATTCATCTGAGGCAAAGATAAATTTGAACACTTTTACTATGAAAAGCTGAAAATTCTGTACAGGATACTTCAGTGGTATAACACAAATGTATCTGAGTTAAACACTGAATTTTGAAAACCTAACGTAGGGAGAGGAATAAAAAAAAAAAAAGACAAAGCTCTTCAAAACTTTTGTCACCTCAATTGGTAAGCTGTAGCAATATACTACAAGGAAGATGACTGGTGATTCTATAAATCTATTTTATTTCTGGCTGCTTGGTGAATCACTATAAAATAAAACCCCCTAACTAATCATGAGGTAAGATTATTTTTCCTTCTAGTTGATGTCAGACAATTCCTCAGTGTTCAGGAAGGTACAGTGCATTCTGCTGTGTGAAAACCCACGTTTGGGTGACTTGATTGCACACTTGTCCACAGGTTGAATGCAACATTTATGTTGCATGTGTAGGAAGAAATGGGATGCAGAGGGTGGATGAAAACCAGCTAGCCACCACTATTATCTAAGCCCTTGATTAGGAGACACAAGCTTTGTACATCAGCAAGTGGAGCAGGCACAGCCTGCTCCCAAATTCTTGGAATCCTTCCACAGCAACCAGAAAAACTCCCTCTCCAAAGGTGTCCACGAATTCAAACTAAAGTTTCTGTTTTTCCTATCATGAAATTAGTCTAATTTTTATTTTCATCATGGTGCATTCTGTTTTTCACAGCTTCGGTATAGTCTGAATTTTATCCTCTTCAATATTAGAGTTCATCCTGGTAATAATAAAATAAAAATTACAATCCAAAACACTGATCCTCCATTATTTTTCTTTACAATTTGATTCTTCCACTAGCTCTTCAACACTGTAACTTGGCTGGATAAACATTTAGCAAACTCTGCCAGCCTCAGGGTAAGCCTAACTTTCAATGTAAGCACAGGACTCAAACTCAGGCTCAAGCTTAGTTCCCACTTCCTCCTACAAATAATTCACATTTACTTATGGTCCCAGGACTCCATGGGGATGGAGGGTCTGATCCTGAGTCAAGCCGGAATCCAGTGTTCAAATCGTATTGCTCTGCAGTGTAGACACTGCCCCACTGGACTCATGCTATTGGAAACTGCCAAAATTTCCCAGAATACCATGGGCCAACATTCCTTGTCCTCTGGACAGTCAAGTCCTCACTGCACCACTAGCAAAGGGCTACAGAAGCCACATTTTGGTTAGGTGTTGGGAAGGCACTAGAAAGTCTGAGATACGGGTGGCTGGACTCAGGCCCATAAAATGCAGCATAAATACTAGTCACATATTGAGACCCAGGATTCAACAATGCCTAATGTAGGGTTATAAATGATTGTAGCCCTCAGTTTACCAACCCAGGGTCTGCTAAGTCTAGTTACACAAAATGAGAGTTTATATTGCATTAAACTTTAACAGGAATGGTGCAAAAAAAGGGCCTCCGGGAGGGCACTGTAACTGGTTCTGTGACAACAACATTGCACTTAGCTGTGCTTACCCACAAAGCAGAAATGCTGACTCAGTAAAAATGATAACTAGTAAGGATGTCAACGTGTAGATGACTACATGATTAATCTATAAGCCTGGGTTTAATAGTTAATCTTGTTGACTGCACACACTCCCCTCCCGACAATGCCTCTGTATCAGAGATAACAAGGGGTGAGAAGCAGGAGCCGGTGCCCATGAGAAGCTGGCTTAAAAGCAAGCTCTCCATGAGCACCAGATCCGCCTGCCCCTCCCCATGCTGCTGCCTCTAATAGCGGTAGCAGCGCGGAGGGTGAGGGGTATAGGTGGGAGCCTGTTTTCAAGGAGGCTCCCCATGAGTGCTGACTAGAGAGGCAGTGGGGGGAGGGGCAGGCAGGAGCTGTGGGGAGCACTCTTAAAAGCTGCTTCCCCCCAGATCCAGCTTCACAGTGCCACCTGCCTCCCTCTGCCCCCTGTTCTGAGTTCCCTGTGGACAGGGACTGCTGCCACTCCGTGCTGCTGCCTCTGTATTAAGAGGCAGCAGCTCAGGGTAGCAGGCAGCAGCCAGTCTGCGTGGGAAGCCGGTTTTTTAAATTGGGTCCCGCCTTCCACCCTGCACTGCTGCTTCTGATAGAGACAACAGCGCAGGATGGCAGGGGGTTCGCTGGGAGTGGGAGCACATTAGTTGCTGGGGCTATCGAATAGTCATGTAACTACTAAAATTTCATGCGGTTACACGACTATTCATTACGCTATCTAACATCCCTAGTAACTAGCCCAAGATTGCATATAAAAAATACAACATTTTATAGACAAAAGATGACAGGCTACCAAGATTCTTGAAACAGCTAATATGTCTTCACAAAGGCCAAAGCCCACATTTCATACCTTGTTTCTAGGAGATTTTTTTCTCTTTCCTTTATTTTGAATAACTGCTAATCTTTCAGTCAGAAGATCAGCTATGCCCTTTGCATCTCTGCTGTCTATATGCTCTCCAAGAACATTTTTCTTTGAAAACAAGGAGGGAAGGGGGAAAAAGTACATTATTTTTTTTTCTGCTAAAAATGTCAATTTGTCAAAAGCATGATATTTTGTGGAAATGTCAGTTTTGACTGAAGTTAATTTGGAAAGAAAACTTAAAAATATGTAATCTCAAAACCTCTGTTTTGACCCAACTTTGCTTCACTTTTATATAATACAAAATAAAAACCAAACTTTTGGATGAAATGTTCTGTTTCATCGAAGCAAAGCATTTCAACTGGACCAAAAATATTTTACATTTTATTTTACAGGATATTTTAAAATTTACTGCTTTCATTCCAAGTGGAAAACTTGTGGAATTTCTCACTAAATGAAAAATGGGGTACCCAGTTAGCTGTAAAATTATTTATTTTTCATTGTTAATTTGTCTAGATAGCAGCTTCCTTTCCTTTATCATTAGCTACAAGGACTATTTCTCATTGCATTACAGTTTTCCTGCTATGGTAATTCCAAGTATCTTTAAAAAGGCACCAATATTTTTTTAGTGTTTCATTTCCTTTAGAAAGATTAGGTTAGGGGAAAAAAGCTGATAGAATCAGAAATAAAAACTATAATACACTTGAACATTTAATTTCTAGTATAAAATTAAGCACTATCCAATCTTAAATAATAGTGGATCTAGACCAGTTAAGCTGCAGAACCTCCCCTCATTGGTTCATGCTATTTTAAACTAATATTTTACCTTTGCTCCTTCGTAGGGATAAAATTTAACTGTAGGGTAGGCTCTGATGCCAGCCGTCTGACAAGTATGACCATAAGCTTGACAGTCAACTTTTCCAGCTTTTACTTTTCCTTTAATAGTCTGAAAAAGAAAATTGCTTATTTTAATGGGATTTTTTGTAAACAAACTTCAAGATGTCCACATGTGACAAACTGGCACTGTAGGAAAACACACAACAGAAGGATGGTATAGAATACACCAAGTATAGATAAAGGGTAACATTTTTTAAAAAGTGTCTGAAGTCCTAGTTTTAAAGCTAATGCAGGTGCTCTGAAGACTAAATCCTGTTGATTTTCATTGCAACTTGGGTGTAATTTGCAGCTTATGTAGCTGTACCAGTGTGAGCTTTAATCTACCCAAAATGCTAAAAATGTCAATGAGAATATGGTGGTGTAGGTTTCAGCATGGGCAGAACAAGGGGGTGAGGTGCGATTTGAATGATTTGAACACTTTAATAAATGGAGTGAAAATAGAAAAGCAAAATTTTTACTCACTCAAAGAAAAACTGTAAACAAACAGGGACTTGAATGACACATTTCAAACTGAAAGATCTAGGATAAGAGCCACAGGCACACACAAACATTCATAAAAGCAGCTGTGAGTACCCCCTACTAAACCCCAATGCAAGGACATGTGTGCCAGGGATATGGAAGAGATGTGTCCATAGTGGCACCACAGTAAATAGTTCTGTGGCACATAGGGCAGCCCCACGAGATTATTGTAAATAAGACACACGCCCAAGAACTGTTCGAGTTATGCTGGAGTCACTGCATCTTCTACAACTGTCCTGAATCAGGAGGGTGCAAAAGTAGCTTAAAGCTATTTTAGCCTTCTCTTTCCTTGGTCTGCACGTTCTGTGCTGCTCCTTTTGAAGGGCATAGTACAGAATTTCATCCCTACAAACCTCCAAATTTGTGTGTTGTCTTTAGAGCTCAGTTAGGCATTGTGGGCACCAGTTTGTCTCCCTATGAATACATAACTACTGGGACATCTTTCTTATATGCCAAAGAAAGGCAAGAGCACTGAACAAAGAGCTGGGTTTTTCTCTATTCTGCAATCATTGGTTCTGACCTTGAACAGGTCCCGGAAGCTGCCTGTGCCACAGATCCTTATGTAAAAAAAGATACTTGCCCACCTTACACAATAATGAATGTATTTTCATTACCTCTGCAACACACACACCTATAAATAAAAACTTAAAAATTTAAAGAAATGTGATTTTTCTAAGTTTAGAGAAGAACTTCTCTCCAATCACGTATGCAAGTACCTAATGGTACTGAGGAAACGAAGGGAAATAAAAAGCTTTCCCACATAATGAATTACTATGTGGCAGTAGGTAGTGTAGATTCACACCCTGGTTTGCTGCTTGGTATCTCGCTGTGCAGAAATGCCATAAGATTTATAGTTTTAAAATATACATGTTGCTGCCATGATTTAAAATTTATAACTGCCACTAAGTCTACTGATAAGCATTATAAAGAAGTAGGTATTATTACTATTCATCAGAAGAAAATTAACTGGTGGCGTCAACAGGTTAAAAACTTACCCTAGCTAGCATCTCAAATTCTGGAGCAAAATTTTGGCAAGGGCCACACCAAGGAGCGTAAAAATCAATGACCCAATGATCTTTCCCATGCAAAACTTTTTCTGTGAAACTCTGGGGTGTCAGATCTTCTGAAACTTGAGGTAAATATCTGTGGAGAGGGGAAAATCTTTATTAAAAACTTTACATATATTTAAATTCGTTACACTATAAGAATCTTCCAGAAAATAGGGAACAGCTATAATGAAATGTAAATAAATACTGTAATACAATTATGTTGAAAGCAGTGTTATCTTCAAGTCGTCATTGTCAAGTCCAAGTCGAGTCTCAAGTCACTACAGTTCAAGTCTCAAGTCGAGTCTCGAGTCCCTAAAGTCACTTTCGAGTCAAGTCCCAAGACGAGTCTCAAGTCTTAATTTAAAAAATGTCAAGTCACTTTTGTACAAGCCATCAATATCGGCATTTTTGGACAATTTTTTCACCAAGTTGATTTAACAAAATTAGTAAGTCTCAAGTCGAGTCTCAAGTCACAAACAATGAACCCGAGTTGACTCTCAAGTCAAGTCACCTAGGCGACTCTAGTTGGACTCGAGTTCAAGTCGTAGGACTCGAGTCAACAACTCTGGTTGAAAGACCCTTTAGTTTACACAAGGTATAGACATCTAAGCATTATCTCATTATTCTCAAACCAAAAACTTAGGATAGTGTGTAATTTGAGTAGGGGGAAGGGGCGGAGCACAAACTTGTGTCCATTCAATTTGAATGGTCTTCTCTCCTAAATGGAAGTATCATCTTTTTTCCTTCGGAAGACTTGAACCTGGTACTTAGTTTGAATCTGTGAAGTGAAAGACCTGTGTTCTGAGACTACAATAATGTACAGTCTCAGATGTGGCTTCATAAAAGTGACACTGCCTTCACTGTCGGAGGAAGCTAAGAATACCTTCTCAAAGCACTGTTATTAAGGCCTATGCCAACATAGTATAGAAATTACTGAATCTGACTTGTGAAGCAACATATCAATCTATCTAGGCACATCTAATGCTTTGTTTCTAGGTGCCAGCTTCTCCTAGACACAACCATTGGCTTGTGAACAAATTTCGATATAGCAACTCACCCAAGTGCCCAGCTTCTTAATGAATATGAATCCCTGCGCCAGCCATTGTAACTACTATGAGAAAATACACAAGAAAATACTAATTACACAATAGCTTGAATAGGTTTGAAAGACTTTGTAGTGGTGTTAAATATGAACTCAAAATAATTTATTCACAAAGGTTAATATGCAATTCATTTGAATTCATAAGTTCTAGAATATATTTCTACTATCGTTTACATAGCAAAAAAGCTATTTTCAAATCTGAGTAACAAAAGTCAATGATACACATTGTAAAGAACTGGAACATAAAGAGAAGACTTGATCCTATGTTAAATTAAAAGAAGAATAAGGTAAATTTAGTATGTCAGTCAAGTTGACTTTTTGTCAGGTAAAAATGCCAGTGAACATTATGTCTTTGGTAACATTTCCAGATAAATTTGCTAAATCTAATACAGGTGGGACAAGAAAATAGCACATGCTCAAGTGGAAAACACAATTCAGTAAAAATCCCAATTGTAACCTGTCTTAGAGAACATTTGATTATTACAATAGAAATATTTTCAATTAATTTGTTTTCATTCTATTAGCTTCTGTATTTGTCTCCATTAGCCAATGAAAACAAGCTACTTAATGACCCAAAAATGTATTATTTGAATGGCAAGTCCTGTAGGGGATTGTTTAAAAACCATCCTTCACTGGAATTTTTCACAAAAATTAGTGAAACTAATAATCACAGGCTGTGTGAGGGTTTTACACGCAAATATAAATTAATAGTCCAGTCTAACTCAACAATTCTTAATTGCATTTATTTCCGGGGCACTATTTATCCCCAGAGTATATTTTAACACATTTCTTAATTACAAAATCCTGCTTTCTGCAAAATTTGACATTATTAAAGGTAACTTTTTCTTTTCCCAAAAAGGAAAACAAAATATCTTTTTTGGTTGAATTTCAGTGTTTGGGGAGAGATTTATATAAAAGAAGAATAAAATCAACTTGCATCCCAGTTAGTCCAACAGTCAAAGCTTCATGAGCATATATGGCACTCCTTAATACAGTCTACATAATTTACTATCGATGAGCATTTGATGGAACACTTCAGTTATACAAATAATTAGCCTTTCCCAATTCAGTTTAATCTCTTTCTTCAATATTCTATTTGGCTGCTGAGGTATTGGGTGGGGTCAGAAATGTAAGTATCAGAGAATAGGAGCATTATTACAATTTTTTTTTTTTAAATGGCCAGATTTCACTTTCTGTAGCAGTAGTTGTTCTCCTCCCCTCCCCCCCCCCACTCAAACTTTTTTTTGTCATTGTCCCACAGAAATGGTATGGTGAAAGGGCTCATGGGATGTGTGAGGTTCCACTAATGTATGCACAGTGAGTCAGAGCTATTGATGTCTTCTGGGGGGGGGAAAAAAAAAACTGGATAATTTAAGAGTCTAGGGCACTGTTCTGTCTTAACTACCTATTTAGTCATTGGCTTGGTAAAGAACCAGTTGTTTGAAGTTATATAATTCATGTTTGTTATTAATGAATATGCTGCTCATGAAAACTTCCCGTTAACTTGGTAATAAAACAAAGGAATCCCAAACATTAAAAAATTAAATTAATTTCTTGTATTATTTTCATGTTAACTGAAAATCTCAATGCGTGAGAATAAAATCATTCATATCATACTCAAACACTTATGAGTTTCCCATAGCTTTGACTTACCATTTGAAAGATACTATTTTCCCTCCCTAACCCCTCCTTAATACATTCTGAAGATAGTATAAACACACCATGCCATATTTTTCAACTTTAGGCAGTTATTTACTTACTAGTAATGATGACCTGTATTTGATTTTTGAGGGAAGAGTCTTATTTCAGGATATCCCTGTATATTTTCTTGATGACAGAAAGAAAAATATTTTTGACAGTCCATGCTGCCAACAGTGATTAATCCATTTAGCAACTGAAAAAGAAACAAATATTGCATTTCCTAGTCAGTAAAATCACTCTGGGATCACACTGAAGTTAGGTCATGGCGTATGAATCTCTTTCCAAGATGCATACTTCAGAATTTGGACATCAACATTTATTGCAGTCCTCATCTCTTGAGTTCTCAAGCAAGCAAAATGGAAAAGGCTGATTATTTTTTCTTCCTTTCTTTTGTTTGTTGTGGTAATTGAGTCTATGCATGCAGTAGAACCCCTATTTTACAAAAAAACTGGAGATTGAGACATTCATAATAATCAAAACATCAAATTTTACGAACATCTCAATTAGTGACTAAGCTGCTGCACTATATTACTTTCTTTTTTGTGTCTCTAAGCATTGCAAAGCGATTTCTAATGCACTGAAGGTATTGACGTGTGAAGGGTTGTTAACTTGTTACTTGACATCACTTTGGTTTGGAAAAAGGGTTCGTATAACTGCTAGTCTGACTGGTGTTAGATTTTCATCAAGTCATACTCTACATGTCTAGAACTATGATTAGACTACACACACTAACTGGCACAAAAATCAAAGATTTGTAATACTATTATGCGAATGACTACATATAAAGGCCATGCAAAGTAAGCACAGATCTAAATTCTGAAGCATGTATAGTTCAGATCACTGAAAATCAGACTTAAAACATCTTGAAAATACTATTTAATTAAATAAATTGAAAAGCCCTATAAAGAACATTTTAGTCCCTTTTCTTTAAAGATTAAAATTAATGTTTATATTATGTATCATTTTGAAATTAGAACAAGATCTTGATTTGACCCTGTAGGTGATACTTTAACTACAAATAATTATAATAAATTATCCTCCTACCATTCCTTAGAATCATGAACTTTTACCATTTCAGACCACTTTCACTCAAGCTGCCTTCTACTCTCAAATTCTCAACCAGTTCCTTCCTATTTGTTAAAATTAACTCTAGAACAACCAACTCCCTAGTAGCTTTCTCCACCTTCTGAAATAAAAAATTGTCTCCAATACATTCCAAGAACTTGCTGGATAACCTGTGCCCTGCTGTGTTATTTTCCCCACAAATGTCTGGATAGTTGAAGTCCTTCACCACAACCAAGTCCTATGTTTTGGATGATTTTATTTAATTGTTTAAAATTAATCACTAATCTTCCACTTATGGTAACTTCTCCAGGTCAGTTTATTGAACCAGCTCAATATTTCTACTAAGTAGAACACTTGAAAACTTGGAATGTGAGTTCCATTTTACCCTGGCCATTCTTTTCCACTCTGGCATTAAAGCCTGGCATGGCCCACACCAAGGAGCATAGAAATCAACCATCCAGACTTCATCTCGCTTTCTTCGTTTAACAAGTGCACTGAAAGTGTCTGGTGTTAAGGAGACCACCGAAGGGTTCATGAGATCCTAAAATACACAAATAATGAGACTTACATTTGACACATGATGAAATTATCCTGTATGCCATGTTATCAAATACAAACTGACTATGTAATGCTATCATGCTCATCTCAGTGATGAAGCTTGTTTCTCTTTAAGTATCAATAACTCAAAAATCCTATAAATTAACAACTTCTGAAGAATAGACTCAGAATGTAGAGATTTGTACCTTATTTCACAAAGGTGATACAACTACTTGCAAGCTTAGGTTCATATATTTAGTACCACAATCTGAGCACTCTTGATAATGAATGTATTTCTCTTCCCTATAAGGTTGGGAAGTGTTATTAACCCCATTTGACAAGTGGGGAACTGAGGCAGGCAGACACACACCAAGGACTTGCATAAGGTCACAGGAAAAAGTAGGTAGCAAAGCAGGGAAGTGAATCCAGGTCTCCAAATTTCCAGACTAATACTCAGGAGACTATCCTTCCTCACCCAAGATAATCACCCCCCACCCTATCATTTTACGAATATCAGGTAGTTCTATTAGGATAGCTGGTTAGAAAAAAAAGCTGCCTTGGAATGTTTTACACCAAAACAACACGTATATAGTGTGAATTCAGTGACTGACAGTGTCATAACGTGAGTCACATACCTCTATAAACTCCAAAATCTGTTCAGCAGAGTGATGCCCTTCATATTCATGAACAGTGGACTGGTTGAACACGACTGTTGTTGGGTAAGCTCTAATATTATGCTATCAAAAAACACAACAACAAAACATTATAAAGAATGTTCCAGTTTGCTGCCAATACAATAAGCACCACTGGATTCATACGATTGCTAGCCAATTTGCTTTGCACAGTACAACTCAAACATTTAGACCATATACTTAATTTTGCCTGCGTGCGTATGTGTGTGGGGTAAAGACTAGATGACAGAGTCCCTTCCAGCCATGCATCTCTGATTTCTTGGATTCTGATACCTGGGAATTTGGAAGACCTAGAGAAGACTATGGACTGGGATCGCCCAAACCCTAATTCACAGTGAAAAGGATCATAGAATCATAGAGCTGGAAAAGACCTCAGGTGATCATCAATTCCAGCCCCCCGCCGCCCAAGGCAGGACCAATCCCAACTAAATCAATCAGCCAGGGCTTTAAGCTGAGACTTAAAAACCGCTAAGAATGGAGATTCCATCACTTCACCACCCTCTTGGGGAAATAGTTTTTCCTAATATTCAACCTAAACCTCTCCCACTGTAACTTAAGGATGCTGGTTTGTTAAGAGGCTGTACTGTTGGAGTTCAAAAGCAACTGAGCACTACTTTCACTGTGCTTGTGGGAACAAAACTCCAGCTTTTCCTAAGTCTTCTGACCAGTCCTCCCAATTCTCAAAAACCCAAACAAACCAAAAATCTTTATTTGAAGTTTTCAGCTGTACCTCTCCCCAATCAGGTAAAACAGCTTGTATGGTACTAATAACTGTATATTCATTTTGCTATCTGTAAACCTACATTCCTCCATGATTTAAGGCCTTCTGTATCAGTGTACATTGGTGGCAACTCTAAGGCGCTCCGTTTCCCCATATCCAGGTTAATTGTGCATACATTTTTAAAAATCAGTTGTTGAATTCAATTGTCCACCAATTAAAATAAAGGCCTAATAAAAATGCTAAAGGAAAGGTCCTTCTTAAATACACAAATTAGTCTTGCATTTCTTGTGACCTTCAAAATTCCTGATTTGTACTGACGACAAAAGCAATGCAAATTAAAAGCAGCTGTAGGCTGTGACTGGGAACTTGAACTCTTTGTGACATTCTGAAAATGGTGCTTCCATTAGCATAACCTTTTCTGCTGTTTTTATCTCTCCATGTTCAAAGCAGTAACCCGACTAGTGTATATTTTGTAAATAGATTTGGAACGAGTAACTAGATCTGTGCTCATTCATTTCTCTCTCTAAAAGGACTGGAATTCAAATCTTTCCTGACCAATATGAAAGCCAAGGCATGACTCGCATTTATAAAAACACATTTTAAGTTTAAACATTCTTTTAAGAGACCCACATAGTTTATTACCTTGAAAAAAGCCTTGATGATGGAGCACCTTGTTTTGATGTGCTCTGAAAGTTTTAACTACAAGAAAACGGCATTTCTTGAATAAGACCTTTTACTACTTGCACTTACCATGTTACAAAGCCCTTCATGGATTGTGCAGTCTAACGTGCCAAATTTAAGCTGACCAATAAGGTGCTTTGATGCTTTTCTCAACTCGGGCAACAAAGCTCGACATGGAGGACACCACTAAAAAAATGCAAATCATAGTACCACTGTTAAAGCAAAGCATATAAACACACAACTCTCCTGTAAGCAGTTCTCTGAAGAAATGTGAATACACACACACACACGTCTATGTATATTGAACAATTTGTGGTCTTGACAAACAAGACTCCAAAAAAGGATAAAAACATGCAATGTAGGAATGGTGCAACCTTCAATTAAATCATTAGGGTGATTCATACTATAGAATATCATCTTCAAAACAAAAAAGTTACATGTTTTAGCAAAAAAAAGGAAAAGAAATATAGCAATCTAATACTTACAGGTGCAAAGAAGTCAACAAGCCATGGTTCCTTCTCCTTGTCAGGAAAATTCTGAGGCCCAAGTGTGATAACATGAGAGTTTACACTCTCTTTAGCAAATGCAATTATGTCATACAGGATCATCTTTCCTAAAAATACCCCCAAAATATGATTACTCAATATTCATTTACCAAAAACAGAAGCATATTTCATTAGCAGTGTATGGTTTATCTTATTATGAATGTTATGCTAGAGATCAGGCTGAAGAGCTGGTAAATGCAAACAGTCATTGATCACACTGGTGCTAATTCACAAATCACTGAAGTCAACAGGATTAATTCAGGTAACTTTAGTGGGCTTTGAATAAGGTCTTATTAAATAAACTGTAGAGCTACCATCTTACCTCACCACTCGTTTACTCAGTGTAGGAAACAAATAAGGCAATTCATGTTGGACATTTGGATGAGAAAATTCTTAGTGAATAAAATGTCTACAATTTCTGTCCCAAGTCTGTATCTAAATCTTTTACAGTATTTGAGTTCTTTCAAGGGGACACTTCAATATGTAGGTTTGGAATGATTTACTTGTGAGCTTTGGAGGATTTATGCATGTATGGCAAAAGTGGATATGCGGCTGTGACTGAAATCAACCCTGTATTCACACCCTACACACTAATGTAATAGTCTTTGTGGGATATATGTCTTTTGAGTTGTCATTTGAAAACTAATAACTCTGGTTAATAACAACAACATGTTAAAATGTATGTAGCAATATTATATGTAAAGTTATACTGGGGGAATTAATATTGTTAGCACATGTTCAAAACCACACAGCCCTGCCTAGGAAACATTGTTAAACAGGTCTATGCTAAACAATTGTGTGTTAACTTCAATTTACATATTAGTAATGAACAGCGTCCTGAAGATACTAGGGGGAGAAAATGGCAGGGAACAGAACAATTTTCATTTTAGCAAACTCAAATGGGAGAAGAAAGAGCATAGAGCCTCCCCTCCTTTATCACCTTCCTCACACTGTTATGGATCAACTTTTTTGCAGGAAAGAGGCCTCCTTCAGAAGAATCTATTTCAAAGATTCAATGTCCTAAAAAGAAAGGTGCAGGTACCCTGATTTCTCTCTTACCCAAGACAAAAGCACAAGAAACTTTTGGGACTCTAGGACAGACTCTAACTTAGAAGAGGATTGGCCACCATCTTGCTGGAAGACTGTATATGAGAGAGGCCATATTACATAAAGACTTGAACCAAAAATTTCTAGATTAAGTTTTAAATGCATGTTTCCCCATTTGGGAAAATTCAGGGCTGGGGACAGTGTGGACTCATCATCCCAGCTGTTAACCAAGGCCCGGTGAAGACAGTGGAAATCCATGATATTGCAGGCATTGCTCTAAGGCTGCCCAATACATAGACAGAATGCATGCACATGGAGTTCCAGGCAGAGAGCCACTGTGACAAGGCATTGTGAAACACTTACAGGGAAAGAGGACAGCTACACCAGTGAAGAGTTGTATTTTTACTCCATAATTTGACAACTGTGGGGGAATGTGAAATCAGCAGATGGACTAGTGAGTTTTGTTGCTGTGCTTTCTGTTGATACTTGTAAAGTAAGAGATTGGGTCCCAAGATTCTGAAGCCAAAAGTACTGTGCAAGCAGCATATGGGGGAAGGGTGTGCCTTATGTCATTTTTTCAGCTACCTCTGCCAAGGCTATAATGTTTTTGAAATAGAGGGAGTACTAAAAAGTGAACAAGTAGGAGGATAACCTTTTGGGGTTTGAGGACTGCTTACAGAAGGAAAAAAGAACTGAATTCAGAATAATATATCTCAAGTCAAAAGGCAATATTAGAGCAAAATTATGTCAGGTTATTAGAGTTGTGAAAACAATTGCTCTGAGAAACAAATTCAGTCTGCAAAAAGACCATCTAAAACTACACACGATCTTAAAACTTCTGTCAGTTTTCCTTACCATGATGAATTTCATAATCTTCAGTTCCCCTTCCTTTAAAGACTGCCAGACAGGGCTGATAGACATACAGATTACTGCAGACACTTGGTGCAGAAAGGCAGTCAAACTTTCCAACCTATTATTAAACAAACCGTAATATAAGAAAATCTAATTTATTTATATTACTATATTTGGAAAGTTGATGTAACATGCTCTTCCAAAAGGATTCTTCCTGTCAGCTATAAATGCAATTTTTTTAATAAGTGGTAGTGTTCTTTTATCAGTTTTATGGCTGATACGATGTTTAATGAGTAATAGAATTCACATGTATGCATGTATCGAAAACACAATTAGAGAAAAGCTTCTAAAAACAAAACAATTAAACATTGCAACATAGCGAGGCACTACGAATTCTTATTTCAAAGGCAGGTTTAGGGAATAGAAACTAGAACAATCCAATTTCTTCCAAATAAAATATCGAGAGAATATGGCATCTGAGAGAAATACTAGACCAAATTCTGCTCTTAGCATAGTAAATTACTAGAATTTAACTAGAAAATTGTATGTCTGTTGTCTTTGTATAATTAAACTTTCCCCTGGGAACACAAGAACTACCTTTTTAAATTACTTTTAAGAATGGAAGTTGGTTTATTTCCAGCTTCAAGCAGACACAAATAGTATAATTATAAAATTCTTGGGCGAGGGGTATATATTTAAAATACTGTTCAAGATTTGCAAGACTTTTTTGTTTGAAGCAAAAATGTCTTCATCTTCTGCAAGGAAATACTACACTAGATGTGGTGCGCGTACATATCAAATGTAACTGTTGAAATGAGACAAATATGGGCTACAGCCAGTTTTCAAATACAAATGCCTAACCCATATTTAGGTATCTAAATCCACTCCGACACACATTTGATATAATTAAATTCAATGGAAGCTGCAAATGCTCAGTACTGTGAAAATCGTTTTGATTTAGACATCTAACTTAGGGTTTAGGTGCCTAACTTTGCACACCCAAGTTTGAAAATTGTGGCCTACCAGCAGGAATCACCTATCCAATGGAACAGTCTGATACAGCAAGGTAGATTAAGGTAGCTATTTCCCGTTTTCACATATTCAAGTTCTACTTAATGGATCAGATTTTGTTCTGAAACAAATAGAATTATCCCGGATGTACACAGCTGTGAGAGCAAAATCTGTTTTAGAATTTACAACTGATAGGGAATAATAAAGAAGACAACATGAAACAGCTTATTAATGAGAAGCTAGAGGGCCTGATGCTAAATAAATGTATTCTTACCTGAATATGTTCATCTTTAAGTAGAAAATTCAATTTTTTAAACTCATGCACATTCGACTTGTCATTCTCACCGAACTGAAAGAAAATCAGCCACCGGTGATGAGCCAAGTGGTCCTTAAAATGGGAAGCAAATGAGAGAGAAATGCTTAGCTTCCAGATTCTATCATTTGTGAAAGTTAAATCCATGTTTTCAGTCATAAGTCAAATGGCTAAAAATTCAATCAATGCAGCATGCATGAAGTTAGCAACCCTAGTGAAGACATGGTAAGATGATGGGAAAGTGCTCTCCTGCCGTGTTCAGTAGTCCACTTCCTAGAGAGGCAGAAGCATCAATGTGAGGGCATCTCCTATCAATATAGTGTGGTATAGAGATCACTGTAAGATGATTTAAGCTATATTGACTTAAATTAGGTAGCTTGTGTAATTTGACTAGCCTAACTTAGATAGATTTACCTTGTTAGTGTGGACCAGGCCGTACTTTAGCTACACTCTAAAACATATAAAACCCATTCAATAGTTTTAATTATTTGGATATCAATGACACTAGATTTAGTTACTGAAACAGTCCACTAGGAATTTAGTCAATTAAAAAAAAGTAGTCATAGTATTATGAGTTCTTTTGTGGTTTAGTCAAATTTTCCTGTTTAAAATATGTTTCTTTTCCCCAGTTGCTGGATGAAAGGCTCAATTGCAAATAAGGAAACAATAAAACTCAATACAGATAAAGAGCTGCCAAACAAGTAAGCAAAAGATATTTGGTTACAGTAATTTTAAGAATGGTTTGTGAGGTGAAAACTTTTCAAAAACTAAGATTATTTTGCTAAAGATGGTCTTTTAAACTTAAAATCAGAATTATTTACTGTATTTATTTTAAACTTTACCTCTAATGAGACTGCAGAGAGCATTTCAAAATCTGGAAGATGCTGCATTACTTCCAAATATATCTCCTTGGCATCCAAGGATTCAAGAAACTAGAAGAGACAAAGTCACTCTAATTATATAAAATATATAAACATTAACCTGATTGTTGATTAGCATTCTTCAACAGAATTAATCTGACTAGTCCCCATTCATCAACTGAAAACTGTTAAATGACATGTTACTTTATTCAAATTTTCCTGTAATTGCTGTTACAAGAACACTATACTCAAAGCAGTTTGCTCTTTTAGGCCCACATTTTAAAATGTAGTTAGGCATTACTGTGCTCAGTGTTACAATGCCAGAGTTTCATTTCCAAAAGTGATTTAGGCACATAGAAGCCTAAATCCCACTGACTGTCTCACACTGCTTTTCTTCCCATCTCCTGCACTAAAACCACAAAATACCAAGCTGTATCAGAATGAGTGCTAAAACAAAGTCATGGCCTCAACTCACAAAATACTTTATTTGGCAACATATCTCTATTTGATTTGTACAATTCAGATCAGTAGATTTCTGTAATTTTGCAAAGATCAGGAAAAGCATAAGTAGTAGTAACTCAATGCGGGTGGATTTCAGGTAGCTCCAGTTATTGTTGCTTTCTCTTCAGGTTCACTTTTGAAGAAGGCTTAGGTGGCCGTAGCATCAGAGAGAGAGAGTCGTGTTTCAGATGGGTGATTTTCTTGCATAAATTAAGACTATTAACCTCAAGACAACTGAAATAAGAGTTCAAGATGATATGGGAATAGGGGGATAGCACAACACAATATATATCCAAAGCGACAGGCAACACAAATACATCATATTTCTTTGAGATTTTGAGATCAGAGGAGGGCAAACTATGGCCCGTGGGTCACATCAGGCCTGTCAGACCCTTCATTCTGCCCCCACCCCCAGCTCCTGTGGGATCAGGAGCAGGACATCCTTGACAGGAAAGCCAGCCCAACTCCCAAGAAGTGCAGTAAGCACGGGTGGCTAGCCTTTGGCCCCTCCCATTCTGGCCCCCTCCTCTGCAACCTCAGGTCCCCTAGTGCTTGGGTGGCGCAGTCACCAGGCCATCAGCCCTGATGCTCTAGGCAGGGAGCTGGGGAGGAGGAGGAGGAGGAGGATTTAGATAGGAGACTGTCAAGGGGTGGGGGTTTGGATGGAGTCTGGGGAGGCGATCCTGGGGTGGGGACCAGGCGAGTTGCATAGGGGTAGGGATCCTGGAGAGGTGGTTGAACAGAAGGCATATGTCCCGGGGTGCCCTGGAGGGTCAGGGGAGAGAGAGTGAGGGTGTTAAGTTGGGGGTGGCCTATGCTTGGCTGTTTGGGGAGGCATAGCCTCTCCTACCCAGTCCCATATACAATTTCTATACCCTATGTGGTCCTCCGGTGAAAATGTATGCCTGCCTTGGTATAGGTCATTATATATCAAATTTATCAGTAGCGCATAAATTAAATGTAAATGGGAATAATCATTTCTCAGTGTAACAAATTCAATTTTGTTTGACTGATGAATGTCTATAATCCACTCTCTGATCACCACCACCACCACATTAAACGAACTGTTTAAAAGCAACTCATACCAAAACACTTCCTTTCTCTCTATGAGTTAAGGTGGCTCCAGGTGGAAAGTATGCTGTAGTACTAGATGAGATATCCAAATTATCACAAAGCTCACCCTGGGTGGCACAATCCATCCAGCCTACATTAACAAGGCCTTCCTGAAATAAAAGAGCAACAATTTCTGAGTGTTATTTTTAAACTCATGGTTAGAAGAATTTCTGCAAATACAATAGAAACAATTAGCTACTGTTTTTAGAGGATGGGGGGGAAGGGGAGACTTACAGTGCTGGACAACAGTACTTTGATAGTCATGTACACTATTTTAAGAAATCCTTTAAACATAATTCCAGTAATGAGATGGCTCTCAAACATAAAGCTGATTTGAAACCAAGCTGTTTGAAAGTTATTGGGTGAAATCTTGGCCCCACTGAACTCAGAGGGTGTTTGCCATTGACTTTGATAGCATTAGAATTTCACCTTTGTGAATTCTGATTTAAATATAATTGGTAACATTTTCAAATGAAATGCTGCTTACCAACATGCCAGCTAATTTAAGGCGCGTCTGGGAAGTCAAGCAATCTGGAAAATAAAAATTAACGATATACCTATAAACATGAGGCTTTCAATGATCAAATCATTTAACTTACTCTAGTTTAGAACTTTAACATTTTTGTAGCTTTGTGGTGGTAACTGCAAATGAAAATATTCTTTATTGGGTTCATCAATAGAGAATCCTCTCTCATTTTGAAATGTGTACTAGGGATGTTAAGTAGCGATTAAATTGCTACTTTGAAATGTACAAGAGTCCCCGCGGGGGCTTTTCTGTATTTCCAAGTTGGAACGCCACGTGGAGCCCAGGGCCAGCGGGAAGTCTTGCTGACTCCGGGCTCCACCCAGGTGCTTCTGCTTTGAAATTCACAAGAGCCCCCGCTGGGGACTCTTATACATTTCAAAGCTGGCACACAGCATGGAGCCCGGGGTCAGCTAGGGAGTCTCCAGCTGACCCTGGGCTCTTCCTGACATTTCAAAGAGGCAGCGCCGTGTGGAACCCGGGGTCAGCAGGAGGAGTCCCCAGTAGCGCTGCCACTTTGAAATGCCACGTGGTGCCTGATGCCGGGCTCCCCTTGCCATCCAAAGTGGCAGTGCCACACAGAGCAGCTGACCCTGGGCTCCGTGTGGCACTGCCGCTTTTAAGTACTCCCCCATTTCTCTGCCCCCCTTGCTGCCTCTATTTGATAGAGGGCGGGGGGGGGGAAGAGAAGTTGACTAGTCCTCTACATCCCTAATGTGTACAGTAGTTTTATATGGCTTATGATTGCTGCCCTTATAAACTGACTCTAGCATGTGAGAGTTTAAAAATATCTACCAATGTATCAAATTTTGTCATCATAGAAAGATTTCATTGGAATTATTAAAAACCCCACAAACATTCCAAAGCACTAACTTCAGAAGACAATTGACTTTTTTTATGAAGGAGATGTAGTATATTTAGTCTATCTGGAGTTTAGTAAAGCATGTAATACAGTTCTACTTGGGAAATTATTAGTTAAATTGGAGAGAAATGGGGATTAGGAATAGGTTAAAGAGGAGACTATACTGAAAGGTGAACTGTCAGCCTAGAGGGAAGTTACTAGTGCAGTTTTTCAGGACTCAATCCAGAAACTGATCTTATTTAACATTTTCATTACTGACTATGGCCCAATATGTGGGCATGTGCCAGTAAAATCTGTGGATGACACAAAGTAGAAAGGTCGGGCCAAAATGGAGGAGGCCTGAAATATCAAAAAAACAACAAACAAACAAACCAGGATGATTTTGAAAACTAGAGTAATAGAAATGGGATTAAATTTAACAGGGCAAAGTGCAAGGACATGCATGTAGGGACTAACTACTGGGGTCTTACCAATAGGAAGTAACAGGACGAGCCAGACCTGGGTGTATTGGCTGATAACAGAATGACTCTGAGCCACCAATGTGACGCCAATATGAAAAAGACTAATGCAATCCTAGGATGCATTAGGCAAGTTATTTCTAGCAGAGACAGGGAAGTGTTATTGCCTTTATACAAAGTACTGGTGAGACCTCATCTACAATACTGGGCGCCATTCTAGCCTCTCATATTTAAGAAAATTTAATGAAAACTGAAACACGTGAAGAGAAGGCCTAGCAGGAGGATCAGAAGAATAGAAAATCTACCTTCCTTATGAGAGGAGACTTGAAGATCTTGGTTTGTTTAGCCCAGTGTTTTTCAATGCTACTTCCTGTGGCTCCCCCGGCTGCAAACAGCAAACCGTAGGCAATGGGCACCATGAGGCTCTGTGGTTGCGGAGCTGGTAAGTAAACAAACCAGAGCGGCTCAGTAGCAGCTCTGAGTGAGTCCATGGACCACTTTGAGAAACACTAGTTTGGCCTAACCAAATGAAGGCTGAGGGGAGATGTGATTGCTCTCTATAAATACACGAGAGGGATAAATACAAGGGAGGGAAAGGGAAGTTACTTAAGTTATGCACCAATGTGTACATAAGAACTGACTATATTAATAAGTTTCTGCTTCAGATTAGACAAAGGTTTCTGGAACAGCCTTCTGGGACAAATGGGGGGCAAGAGTGAGGTTCAAGCCTGAGGTTGATAAATTTATGGAGGGGATGGCGCGATGAGACTGGACACATGCCATTGTAGGCAATCTGTGACTTCTAGTAGCAAATATCCCCAATAGTCAGAGAAGACACTAGCTAGGGAGGGCTCTAGGAAGGGTACCAATCCAAAACACCACTAATTTATTTAACAAGTTTATCCCTAATTTTTTAAAATTATTTAATCAGGTTTGCAATTTGCAACATGCAAACTCAGGCTGCACAATGGCTCCATAATGCCTAAAATATTTAATCGTTATTAAATCTTTTTGCATTATGAATGGGGGGGAAGGAGAGTCCACCAGGAGAATGAGCAGAAATGCTGTGCATTTTTCTAGTACCTGGCGTTGAAGCCTATGAGCTGTAACAGCAGCCAAAACAACTCTTGTGTTGGCTTCATGGGATTTGGAGGTTCCTGTAAAAATATGGATCCCAGAGCCAGACCCCATTGTGGGCCCAGTGACACAGATTGGATGGGTAGGCACCAGGTACAGTTCCTCCATTAGTGTTCCCTTTCCCAACTAGCCTATGATGGGGCTTGTGCACAAATAGTCTTGTGCTGGCCTTCCACACTATAGATGAATTTTACCTAATTAAAACCTTCATTAGAAGCAGATCAAATGCGTCACTCTCAATGGAAAACAAAATGGAAATCTACTGTCTTCAGTTTCTTTTATTTAATATATTTACCTCCATGGTCAGCACAGAAAGTGATCAGCCAGCCAACACCAGAGGCAAATGAAGTTTGAATAGCATTAACAAAATTTCCTTAAAGAAAAGCACAAAATCCATATCAATTTCCATTCACTGTTTTGTTTTAAATATGCAAAAATATTTTATGTAAACTATAATAAACATGTTTCAGCATAATTACAAGTAATCATTTTTTAAAATTTCAACACACACACACCAACTTTTAGTAGAAATATTGGGTACACACTTGAATAAATGTGGATATAATCCTTGCAACACCTCTTATCTTTAAAAATACCAAACAAAATTAAAATAAAAAGCTCAACAGCCAAAAATAATTACATTACCTGCCCATAACTCGATCACTGTGCTTGTGACATATTGCATGGCAAAACTCATTAAACTTTCCTGTGACCTGTCTCCATAATATTTCACTGGATTCTAAATAATAATAATAAAAAAAGTTTTAACACTTAACTTGTAGAAATCATTACCCGATAGTTGATTAAAATTATTATTGACACTGCAGACCTTACCCAAAATTTAGATCCAAATGCTTTAACCCTCCATACCAAATACTGGAATTCAACCTTAATTTTGAGTGTTGTGACTAAGGCTCCTGTCTAGTTTATATGAGGCTTCCATTTAGTCAGCAATACAACAACAATTAGAAATGTCTAAAAAAAACAGTGATTATTTTACTAGCCTTCTGTTAATTTACACATTCTCTACTTTAACCTCCTCAAAAATGTACACATTCTCTCAACAGTAGCATTATGTGCCGAATGCTCAATAACCAGGCTAATTAGCATGCAGTACAGCATACTGCTACAATGCAAGAAATGTTGTAGCACTAATGTGCCGGTGTCTTTTAAAGGAACGCTATCAGAATGTGTTAGGCCTGAATCAGAGTATTGCAATATATGTAAATATTACCATACATTGTTGGAAACTCCAATACAGACTGTGATACAGACAGTGTGGCTAGGGCACGAGTCCGGGTGTTCACTCTGGGATTCAATTTCTGTCTCAACCACCTACTCTTTGTACTGCCCTGAACAAATCATTTAACTTCAGTGTCTCAATATGCCCAAAATGGAAGAAGTGATAGATACTCTCTATTGCAAAATGATCTGAAGAGAACTGTTTGAGAGATTTGTTTCCACCTTTAGGTGTAATGCAACACGATAAAAAAAAGTGACATTGACTTAGTATAAGCGGGCAGCTCATGATGAATGAATTTTTTTATAAATGAATAAATTAGACTCTTCTAAAGAGAAATTCTTTGCCAGTATAGCATCACTGATATAACATAATGTATTTTAGTTTAGAATTCTTCCTTAGAATTCTTTAACATTACATTGTTTATATAAAACAAACAAATAATAAAACACAAATACAAGCACAAGATGGAAAGAGCATATCAATGTTCATTATTTATAAAACCTGGAAAAGCAAAATTTAATTACTCACAATTCCAGTTTTGAAAACATAGAGACTTGGATAACTGTTAATTCCTTTGATCCGGCAAAGCATTCTATTATCACCACAATTTACAGCGCCAATGCGTATTAGTCCATCCATTTCTTTAGCACATTTTCTCCACTGAAAAGAAAGGGGAAAAAAGAAAACATGGGATATTTTCCTTTGAAAACAATTTTTCAAAATTCTTCTGCTGTTGACTTCTTGAATCATTGCGGTTTTTGGCTCTGGCCTCAGCACGCAAATCAATTGGACAAAATTTTACTCAAATTTTTAAAAGTGTCGACTTGAAAAAGATGCTGACCATAGATACATACCGTAGGTGCTAAATCATGGCAGTGCGAACATCGAGGGGAATAGAAATTTATGAACCAGAGTTCTCCAGAGTTTATAGCAGCATCTGGTTAACAAGAGGAGACAAAAGGAAGCGTTTATCAATGCTTAACTTAAATATATTTTAATCTGTCCATCTATAAACAGCGTGAATGAGAGAACACACACATACACCCCACCCTTAAGACCCAAGTTTGAGTGTCTAGAATTCCCTGATTCAGTGGATATCATTAATACTATGGTAATGACTAGAATCCTACCAAATTATGGTCCATTTTTGTCAATTTCATGGTCAGATATTTTAAAATAAGTTGTAAATCTCATTATTTCAGCTATTTAAATCTGAAATTTGAGTGTTGTCACTATAGGGGTTCTGACCCAAAAGAGATTTGGGGGGTGACTGCAAAGTTATTGTAGTGGGGGTTGTGGAACTACTATCCTTACTTCTGCACTGTTGTTGGCAGAAGCACTGTCTTCAGAGCTAGGCAGCTGGAGAGCGATGGCTGATGTTGCAGAGCCCAGCTGCCAGGAGCTGCAATGCAGAAATCAGGGTGGCATGGTATGGAACTGTCATCCTTATTTCTATGCTGTGGCCTGCAGACCTAGGCTCTCAGTCAGCAGCAGCTACTTTCTGGCTGCCCAGCTCTGAAGGTAGCACAGAAGTAAAGCTGGCAATACTGTAAACCCCTAAAATAACCTCGTGATCCCCCTTGCAATTTGAGAGTCGTCTTCCCAGTGAAATCTGTATAGTATGAGGTAAATGCACACAAAAGACCAGATTTCACAAACTTCAGTCTGTGATGCATTTTTAATTGCTGTGAATTTGGTAAGGCCCCTAGGAATGACGGCAGCTCCCCTTCATACTCACACTGGCATATGCAAGACATGAAAACTTAAGTGAAACCACCTGCTTAACCATGAAATTTTGTTTACATCTAATTGAGCTAGTAAACACACTACAAATTAAACATTCTTTAAATAAGAGAAGGATTATTGAAACTTTATTACAATAAAAACAAAATACAAATACTGTTTTCTACTCTTCAGATACATGTTATCTCCTCACAATCACTAAGCAAGGGATTGATCAAATCACTAAGTAAGTAATGATCAAATCTGAACTGACTCAAAACTCCATTTCAAATAGTTTTATTCTAACATCTGAAAAATGCAATTTAAAAGTAAGGCTGGGATCTATCTCTTGTGCTTTGGAAAAGGCCTAATTATCTAATGACTAGTCTCAATGGGACAAAGACAGAAGTATAGGACTGAAAGGGACCTGGAGAGTTATCTAGTCAAGTCCCAAGACAGAACTATGTAATAACTAGACTATTCCTAAAAGCTGTATGTCTGACCTGTTTTTAAGACTTAGCAAAGAGGGAGATATCATAACCTCCCTAGGCAAATTTAGTGCTCATGTTTTTCCTGATGTTCAGCCTATACCTTCCTTTCTGCAATTTGAGCCCACAGCTTGCTGTCCTGTCATCAGAGGCTAACAAGAACATTTACCTCCCTCTTATAACAACCTTTTATGTACTTAAAAACTGTTATGTCCCTTCCATCTTCTCTTTTCCAGACTAAACAAACCCAATTTTTTTCAGTCTTCCTTCATAGGCCATGGTTTTCTAGATCTTTTAATCATTTGATGCTCTCCTCTGGACTTTCTCCAATTTGTTCACAACTCCAGTTGAGGCCTTGTCAGTGTAGAGCAGAGGGAAAGAATTACTACTTGTGTTTTGCTTATAATAAACTTCCTAATATAAACCATAATGTTTGCTTTTTTTTTTTTTTTTTGGCAACAGCTAACTCATTTAGCTTGCAATCCATTGTAACAGGGGTGATCAAACTGTGGCTCTTTCACAGTTACTATTGATTGTGGAGCCCCTTCTCCCATTCTCCACCTACCATATTTGGGGGAGGGAGAATCTTGGGACCTCCATCTTACATTAGGGTGGTGGGGGAGGGGCTTCTGTCTAGCAGAGAGGTGGGGCATGCCTGGTAAGGCTCAAGTCTTACAGAGAAGTGGGACTGAAGCCCTGAGCCTTAGCAGGTGCCTCCCACGGGGTATCCTAGTTGGCGCTTCCCCTCTCCTGAATATCTGAAGACTATCATATGTGGCTCACAGTCAATACATTTAGCCACCCCTACACTATAATCCCCAGATCCCTTTCCACAGTAATCGTTCCTAAGTAGTCATTTCCTATTTTATGTGCAATTGATTGTTCCTTCCTAAGTGGAGTACTTTACTCTGGTTCTTAATGAATTTTGTCACATAGCCTACTGACCAGTTCCCCAGATAACTTTGAATTTTAGTTCTACACCCAAAACACTTGCAACCTCTCCTAGGTATTGGTATTGTCTACAAACCTTTTAAGTGTATACTCTATAGCATTATCAGGCTCATTGATGAATATATTGAACAGAACTGTATCCAGGACTGATCTTTGCAGGACCCCACTCAATATGTCCTTCCAGTTTGACTGCGAACCACTGATAACTACTCTCTGTGAATGCTTTTCCAATCAGTTAGGGGCCTATCTTACAGCTCTAGGTAAACTGTATTTCCCCAGTTTGTTTATAAGAAGGGCGTGCCACACAGTATAAAAAGCCTCACTAGAGTCAAGATATACCACATCCACCCCACTTCTCCCATCCACAAGGCTTGTTGTTCTGTCAAAGTATGGATGCTTATTACAATACTCATTACTAAATGGGCACACTTGACCTCAAATCAGGTGGCTCCCTAATTTTAGTGGCGTTTTTCCGTCACATTTTCCTATGTTAAAAATCTCTCTGCTGTTGCTGTGTGACACACTTAAACAAACAGGGAAAACTGTTCCCATGTGGAGCACCTGGGTCTTCATAAGGCTCTATTTGGGTATAATAGACTGTCTTATTGGAACCACTTGTAAGCTCAAAGTCTAGCTTTTTATATAAAGAAACTATACCCAAAATGCTGTCAAACATATAAGTGGGGAATAAAATGACTTTTCCCCACCATTCTACATTAGTTATGTTTATCTTTAAAAGTATTACTTCAAGCATGAGAAAAGAGAGACTTCCATAGAAGATTTGAAATTCAATTGGCTATGTACCTTAAATTTGTTTTAAAAAGAACTTTGTTTAAATTCATATCGTATCTAGAATTTTAACACAGAAGCTGTGATGCACAGAAAATTAAATTATATTTTTATAAAATATTTTTTCATTAAATATCATTAACCATGGACTAATTCAGCATATATTAAGGACATTAAATTTCGATTAATCAGCTAATCGAGTAGTCAATGGAGTTTCCATCGATTAGTCAGTAAGGAGGGGCGCTCACTATCCCACTCCACCTCTCCCTTTGAAATGTACAAGAGCCACCTGTGGCTCCTGCATGTTTGAAAGGGAAAGAGACAACGGAAACGTTGCCAGGGGACCGAAGCAGTCCCTGCTAGCATGAGAAGCGCGCAGCAGTCAGACCGGTGCGAGCGGGACTGTTTCAATCCCCGCTTGCACTGTTTACCCTCTGCCTTCCCTGTCCCCCTGCGGAGATGATGACTGGGGGGGGGGGGGAGACTGGCTTTTAAGCTGGCTCCCGCCATCAATGACTCCCCTACTGGCTCTTAATCCATTTAAAAGGCAGAGCTGCAGCGGGGTTAGCTCCGGGGCGGGCGCTAACCCCGCTGCGGCTCCCCATTTGCCAACTAATAGACTAGTTGATGGAAAATCCATCGACCAGTTGATTAAACTAAATATAACTTCCCTAATACATATTTAAGGATTCCTCTTCAGGTACCTGCATAAAAAGTCACCATCGCATCCAGGCTCTAGTTCGTTCATGCCTTATCTTTTCTATTTCCTTTGAGAATTACTGTTTGGGTTATAAGCAGTATGTTTCACTGAAAACTGCTGTCTGAAAACTGAATTGCTAGTCTTGGAGATAAGCTGCTTAATGGGAGATGCATTCTAAAGGGACAAAACCAAAGAGTGAGAATTCTGTAGGATAATAAATCTGGAAAAGCAAAATTACAAGGTACACTTCCTCTTCCTTCAGATATTGCACACTTTCTTTGAAATTCAGTCTAAAAAGCAGTCTAGTATTGATCTGCATAGAATTTGTTAATTGACTAATGATGCTCAAACATTTTTCTCTTTGGAAACAATATGCACATTTTCCCTGACCAATGGTATTCTGACAATTTTATAACATACGTATGTCATGAAAAAGTCAGTCTGAAAATATTATTTACATTGTCCTAAAATATTAGAGAACCCATATGATTTGAAGGACATACCAAATTCTGCTCTGTCCAACGTTATGATTTCAGGATCATCATCATAAATACCTAGCAAGAAAAAATACAAAGTTAGCAACTATGTTTTTCTTTTTAATCTTTTGTAATCTTTTAAATACTCCTGTGCTTCTTTCACAGAATGAAATTTGTAGAAAAAATGATGGTGCACATTAACAAGGTGAAAGTTGTTACCTTGTGACATGTATTCAGTGGTATGTGTAAGAATTGAATTGAGACCAAATTATTTTCAGGAAACAAATGTCCACATCACTATGGGCATCATCACAACTTGGAAACTTTTGGCATTGTCAGCAGACAAACCAATAATTGAGCAGGCACAGTAGACTGAACTGGCTGTTTACACAAAGACAAGGTGCATCTATGTCACAGATGAGACAATATGGAGTGTCTGAGGGTTTGAGGGGCAGCATGATTCAGTGGCATGGCATGGCACTGGGACTCTAGATTCCTAAATTTTAGTCCCAGGTCTGTCACTGGCCTGTTGTTTGACCTTTGCCAAGTCATTTTCTCTTTTGATGACCCAAACCTCTCTGACCCTTTGTCTGTTTTATCTACTTAGATTGCCAGCTCTATAGGGCAGGAATTGTCTTAGTGTAGTTTGTACAGTGTCTAATACTATACACCCAAATGTCAGTTAAGGCCCCCTAGGTACTACTATAATACAAATAAGTAAGACAAAACTTCAGTCTCCTCCAAGTTACAATAAAATTAAAATTCAGAAGGAAAAGAAAACTAAGAGCATAATTTTACATACTTAAAACTAATGCTCAGTAAAAGTTAATCTGACATTTTACATCAACCATTTTGTCATTTGTACATTTTGTCAAAGTGCAGACTCAAATGTGACATTTTTAAATTATTGTAACTAGTAAAACAATGTTAAATTACACTCACACATGTAATGTACATATCTCTTGTTTATTTAATTTAGGTGTGTTCAAACATCAAAGTAGTGCTTAGATTTCTTCTTGTAGGAAAAGTTGGCTTTCTCCCATTGTGTTCTGAGAACTTTTTCAAGGCTTTAGCAAAATACAAGTGTAGGAATTCTCTCCTTCACTTGTGATATCTAATTCACCAAAAAAGGTCATTTCAGCTTCCATATTTATAGCATGGTGGAAATCACCATGGGAGTCACTGTTTCCTATTTTCCAAATTAGCTACCTATACTACAATAACTCTGACAACACTTCCTGGCTCTCTAATTCCCAGCAAATATCTGGACAATTTTTGTTGGAAGAACTGATTTCAAAATCATTTTTGGTATTACCCTATTGCTCTTGTGTATGCTTATTTGCTCGTATAGATACACTGACCTCTAACAGGACTCTGGGAATTGTTTCGCAGAACTGAGCTCTTTATGAATAAAGTGTAATAAACGAGTTATGGAGAAAATTTGTTATGGATTTCCAATATAAAAGATTATCTGCAGGAACTGAAAAGAAAAACTCGTCCCCTTGTATTAAGTTAATACAACACAATATTTGATTGGAAATGAACAAAGATTAATTAATACACACATACACATACTATAATTGAGCATCATCAAAGCAAATAAACACAATACATCTTACCAAAATCATAGCGATAAAAGTTCCAACTCTCGTATCGACCTCCTTGTTGTTGATCTTCCAAACCTTTCTCTCCATATTTATCATACTTCTTCCGTAGCTCTTCATCTTTTAATACTTCATAAGCTCTATTTATTTTCAAGAAGTTTTCATGAGCATCTGGATCATTCTATCAAAAGAAAACCACAATTTGTAAAAGTTTAATTTTCATTATACATTAGATAAATAATCAGCAATACATCTGTTTCAGTATCTCCATAACTCTGAATGTTTTAAGTGGTTTCTCAGTGGAAATTGCTATCATATGGTAGTCTCCACGTAAAACACCAGTGTTGATAACGAGGCAGAGTAACATAGAAAGGAAAGTTAGCAAGTGGTTTTTGGTTTTGTTTTTTTTACACAAATGTGTTAGTGATTTATTCCTTTAGAAATAGATGTTGTGCTTGCAGTATGTTATTACAATGCAATTTTCACTTAAGAAAATACTTACATGTCCTCTGAGGATTTACCATTTCCCTACAGAAATACTTGGGCACACATTGGCCTTTGGCTCTATTTTATTTGCATTTCTCTGGGGACACAAAAGAGATACAACTGCAGCTAGAAACATGAATATAATAGAAGCAATCTCTGCCTCCCATTAAACCTCCCACTCCTCTTTCCCATCCCCACTCAGGTGTAGGGGAAGTGATGGAGACAAGGTGGAAAGCCAAGAGTGGGGATGGAATATAATGTGCTTCAGTAGTCCTGGCTAGAGAGATGAGTGATCGTCTAGGAACTGCCCACATGATGTGGCTGGCACAATTCAGAACAAGCCTTGGGCTTCCTTTAATTACACCAAGGACCATTTTGGCTTCTAGTCAGCTCCAGATTGAGGGTAGTGGAAAGGTGGCTTACAACCACCTTTACATTTCATCACTTGGTCCTGCACTGACTCAGAGATCTAGCTCACCAGTATTATACTAACTCTCACCTTTCCCATAAAAACTTGCCTTAAATTACTGTATTAATGTACAGTAACACTAAAACGTTTACAAACTATTTTCCTCTTGGAGCACCTATACAACTACTATTAACATTACAGGAAACCAATAGTACTGATTACAAGAATCAACAGGGTCTTCTTAGAGACTATTTAAAGTAACGTATCAGTTATCACTGAATTGCTCTTTGAGATAGCAAGAATCAGTCACAGACAGCGTATCTTTATTAGGGGGAAAGCATAATAAAAACCAAGAGTTTTCCTAGAGGCTACATACTTGAACATACTCAACAATTAATCCATGTTCGCTCACTCTTCTCTTTCACATTGAAATGTTAGTATATACTCAAATACACATTTGTTCCCTAGACCCTTGTCATGTTTTGTGAAAGGCCCTTCTCCTTCATGTTAAATTCAACAGTATAGACCCATGCCTGCAGCTTGCTCTGTGCAGGCAGATTTCTGTGCCCATATGCTTGCTAATACTACTGGGGCTCAGAGTACTGGGTTCAATATGCATGGAATAAGTCACAGGAACAGAGCCTTTGTATTGTTCTACTCCAAAACTCCTAGGCTGCATCTAGACTGGCAAGTTTTTCCGCAAAAGCAGGCGCTTTTGCGGAAAAACTTTGCCAGCTGTCTACACTGGGCGCTTGAATTTGCGCAAGAACACTGATGATCTAATGTAAGATTGTCAGTGTTCTTGCGCAAATACTATGATGCTCCCGCTCAGGGATAAGCCCTCTTACGCAAATGTATTTGCGCAAGAGGGCCAGTGTAGACAGGGGAGGACTGTTTTGCGCAAAAAAGCCCTGATGGCGAAAATGGCGATCGGGGCTTTCTTGCGCAAAACCGCATCTAGATTGGCATGGATGCTTTTCCGCAAAAAGTGCTTTTGCGCAAAAGCATCCATGCCAATCTAGACGCTCTTTTCCGCAAATGCTTTTAACGGAAAATCATGCCAGTCTAGACGTAGCACTAGTGTAATTATTCCAGTAAACCTTGAGTAACATATAGGGATTAAAAAAAAAAAAAAAATCCTTAGTGCTGTTGAAATTACACTAACACTCAATCAGTGTAATATCTTCAATATTTAATCTGTCTCCTGTCTCCCCATGAGTCCGTCCAGTTCCCCTTCTCATCCACCAGCCATCCCAGAATTTTTGCTTTCCCCTACTCAGTTTCCAAACAGGACATAAGCTTTCATGAGATATATGTATTAGGACATAAGAGGTGTATTAGTCTTTACATTTCCACTAGACTCCTTGTTTTTGTTGAAACAAACTAATATGCTACCTCTCTGAAATCCAGTGTTTTCTCTTACTTAGAATTACATAGTCTCTGCAGCATTTAGCTATTTACTGTTCTTACTATAAAGTTGCATCTGTGAAATAAATATTGCTAGGCTATGTCTTGTCGGTCCTAAGAAATGTTAATTTTTATACACAAACAAAGAGTTCGCTGGCACTATAAACTATTATGCCTTTAAGCTGCAGTGGCTTAGTATGACTTCTGTTCAAATTTGCCATAATTTAATAATATATCAACTCTGTTTTAGTTTTTATTTTCTTTGCAGGACAGTGCAAAGTTTCAAATTCATTTAAATGCATATAAAAGCCTATTTTAAATTTAACACTGGACCAATTAACTCAGTGCTAATTTTATAGCTGGAACTCAAAAATTTTACTTACCTGATTTTTATCAGGATGTAACTTTAATGCCAGTTTTTTGAAAGCCTGTCTTATTTCTCTATTACTTGCTTCTCTGGATATTCCAAGTAAACTATAATAGTCCTTATCAGTGCAAACAAGAGCTATCAGGTATGTTAAAATTAAAAATAACAACAAAGCTCTTTTCAAATCTCTACTGCAGTCTCCTTTGGATAATAAGAACTCCATGGTGAAACTTTTTAAAAAAGTTATACAAGTTACAATTCAGACAAACTTCAAAGAGTGTATCCACTAAGTTCCAAGATGGTCAAAAGATAAATAGATGTTTAATTTAAGGGGTTTTCTTGGAGATTTTGGTTGTCATAATTCAGTCGTCACATAACTGCCTCACAAAGTTACAACCTGTAAAGAGGGGGAAAATTCATTTAGTAAAGGTTTCACTACATTACATTCATTTTTCCAGTTATTAATGTGGGGTGCCTTCTGTAGATGCTGTTAATATTTCTTAGTAACTTATCAACTAATCAACATCTTTTGATATTTCTACATAACTTAAATGTTAGTGGACATTAACTTTATCATTCTGTCTCTGGTATGGGGTAATTCTTCAAAGATTTACTCATGTGATAAGCTCCTAATGAGGAATATGAAAATCTAGACATGTTTACTGTTTAGGAATACATTTGTATGCCGATTGTTTTTCCTGCCCAATATTTATTTTCTTTAGTCTCACTCACTCAGGTATAGGAAGATGAGATATTTCTGCATGTGAAAGCAAGTAGGTTGAAATCAGTTATTTTAATATTTCATTCCTGGGATGAAAGGATACGTCTATACTTGCACCCTAGTTTGAACTAGGGATGCAAATGTAGGTGGCCGAAATTGCTAATGAAGCGGGGATTTAAATATCCCGCGCTTCATTAGCATGATCTCGCCAGCGCATTACTCTGCTGAACAGCTGTTTCGAAAGTGAAAGTGTGCGCCGGGATGCATTAGTTAGAACCAAACCCCTTAGTTCGAACTAATGTTATTCCTCAAGGGGTTTGGTTCGAACTAACGCGTCCCGGCATGCACTTTCACTTTCGAAACAGCTGTTCAGTGGAGTAACACGTCAGCGAGATCATGTTACTGAAGCACAGGATATTTAAATCCCCGCTTCATTAGCAATTTCAGTCACCTACATTTGCATCCCTAGTTCGAACTAGGGTGCAAGCGTAGACGTACCCAAAGATTGTACACCATGCTTCAATTAGACAGTTGAAACTTATTAAAAATCAATATGACCCTAAAAACCACCTCAAGTAATTTGAGTGAAACTGATCTTGGGTGCCTTCAGAGTCATTCAGCCTGTTGTGTGCCTAAGCATGTGCCTATGCACATGCCTATGCATGCAGGGGTGGATGTTGTCTGTCCAGGCATACAGGTTGTGACACACAGGCTGGGAACAAAGATACCCCCTTTAGCATCTTATTCTAGGGTGAGATGATAAAAAATCAAAATGCTCATTTAAACACCTGCACAAACCTGGCACAAGAGGGCAGGAAGAGAACAGAGGATCAGTGTGTGACAAAGACAGAGTGCAAAGAAGGAGATGAGGGTGAGGGAAAGTAAGAGGGCAGAATAGGGTAAAACAGGGCCAAAAAAAAGTAGAAATGGGGAAAAGATGCTTTAGAAGAGGCAGGTTAGGGTTAAGGAGCAGATCTGGGAAAGATGGGAAGAGTACCAGGATGGACAGACTGGAAAGAGGGAAGCTGCTTGAGGATAGGAAAGTGCAGAGGACTGGGGGAAATATCCCAGGAGGAAGCTGAGGGGAGAGAGGAGTGGCTGAGAGCAAGGCTGGGGTGGAGGAGCAGCCCAGGGAGGATGCAGCGGGGAAGGAGAGAAGGCTGAAAGCAGAGATGGGGCCATATGATGGGGAGAGCTGAGAGCAGGGCTGGGACAGCCCAGGGAGGATGTTGAGGGGATGGAAAGATGATGGTGATCAGGAGCAAGGAGGATGGTAAGGGCTGTGGGGCGAGAGGCTGAGAGTAGGACTAGGGTGGAGAGGTGGCTCAGGGAGGATGCTGACGGCTTGCGGGGGGTGGGCTGGTGGTGGTGAGATGAGAGCGGGGCTGGATGGAGGAGACTGGGGAGCAGGGGCAGCTCAGGGAAGATGTTTTGTGTGTGTGTGTGGGGAGGGGGCGGCGCGACCTGAGAAAAGGAAGATGCTGGGGAGAGAAGGGCTGAGAGCAGGGCTGGGGCGGAGGGAAGATGCTGGGGAGGGTGGGGCGCAGGGAATTGGGGGGATGCTGTGGGGAGAGGAGAGGGGCTGAGAGCAGGGCGGGGCTCGGAATTGGAGGGATGCTGCGGGGGAGAGGAGAGGCCTGAGAGCAGGGCTGGGGCAGAGGAAGATGCTGGGGAGGGCTGAGAGCAGGGCTGGGGCGGAGGGCTGAGAGCAGGGGGTGCAGAGAGTTGGGATGCTGTGGGGAGAGGAGAGGGGCTGAGAGCAGGGCTGAGGCAGAGGGAAGATGCTGGGGAGGGCTGAGAGCAGAGGGGTGCAGGGAATTGGGGGATGCTGTGGGGAGAGGAGAGGGGCTGAGAGCAGGGCTGGGGCAGAGGGAAGATACTGGGGAGGGCTGAGAGCAGGGGGTGCAGGGAGTTGGGGGATGCTGTGGGGAGAGGAGAGGGGCTGAGAGCAGGGCGGGGCGCAGGGAGTTGAGGGGATGCTGTGGGGAGAGGAGAGGGGCTAGGGGGTGCAGGGAGTTGGGGATGCTGGGGGAGAGGAGAGGGCTGAGAGCAGGGCGGGGCTGGAGGGGATGCTGGGGGGAGAGGAGAGGGGCTGAGAGCAGGGCGGGGTGGAGGGAAGATGCTGGGGGAGACCGGGGGGCGGGGGGCGGGTTTACCCTTGTGCTCCTTTCCCGGGCGGGCCAGGCCGCCCGTCCCGCTGTGCGCGGCGCTCGGGTCCCCGGCGGGGTGCGCAGGAGCCGGCTGCGGGCAGGCGGCGGAGGAGGGGCCGGCCGCGGAGCAGCATGGGGCGGGGGCGGATCCGGCTCGGAGCCGGAGCCAGGAGGGGCCGGGCGGCTGCTGCGTCACCAGGCCGGGAGGGCTGACGTGGCCGCGGCTGCTGCGGCGGCGGCGGGGCTGGGCGGTCCCAGAGCCGCCCGCGCCCTTCTCCCTGCGCTCGCTCCTGGGCCCGGCGCAGGGTCCCTCTCTGCCCCGCCCGCCCCAGGGGCTGTAAACCTCCAGGGCCGGGGGCGGCGTTGGATTCTGTTTCGGGGCCGGCCCAAGTGGGGCTCAGGCTCGCTCAGCAGGGCCCGGGGAGGAAGCGCCCGCCGCCGCCGCCGCCCAACCTGTCAGACCAACCTTTGTGTAGCGAGGGCGCTGCATTGGCGGGGCAGTGGGGCGACGGCCCTTGTGCCCGCCCAGCTCCACCCATGGGTGCTCCGTGTACACCAGCAGCTGCTGGCTTCCGCCCAAAGGGAGCACCTGCGCTCGCAGCCTCAGCCCTATGGCTCCTTGCGGTGCACTGGGGTATGGGGCTGCAGCCCCATGGATCCTGGCTTTGGGCCTGTTGAAGGATGCTGGAGCTCTGTTCTGTAGCTGCAGCCTTGTGGACCCCCGATATGGTTCTGCCCCACTGAGGGGCCGCAGGCTCCTGGTTGAGAACCTGGTGTACAGTACAGACTCGGACCTTTTTTTTTTTTCCTTTTTCTCACGACCCAGTTGAAGGAAATAATTGTTGCCTGTGACTCAATTATATCTTTTGTCGAGCATGCACGCTCTGGCATGGGGCTGGGGATGAGGGGGTTTCAAGCTGGGGGGGGTAGGGCAAAGAGGTTCAGGGTGTGGGAGGGGGCTTAGGGCTGGCACAGGAGGATGGGATGCTGGGAAGTGTGGACTCTGGAGTGCAGGCTCTGGTGTGGGTCCAGAGATGAGTTTCAGGAGGAGGTCTGGGCTTACCTCTGCAGTCTCTGTTCAGTGGCACAGCAGCGGTGCTTCCTGCCTGTCCTGGCATTATGCACGGTGTTGTGCCCCAGAAGCGGCCAGCAGCAGGTCCAGTTCCCAGGTGGAGGTGCACAGATGGCCTTGCATGCTGCTCTCTGCTGCAGGCACCAGTCCCCCCAGCTGGGCAGGGCAGTGCCCTGTAGCCCTCCATCTAGGAGCTAGATCTGATGATGTCTGCGTCTGGGGTGCAGTGCGGTCTGTTGTAGCAGGGCAGACAGGAAACCTGCTTTAGTACACCCACTGGTTGCATGGTCACCCTTCAGCAGGGTGATCCAGTGTGTGCCATGTTACAACCAGTAGTACTGCTTTAAAGTACTGTAGCACGGGTTGGTGTAGCAAGGGAGAGCTGGGAGATGAGAGTTTCCAGGGAGAGGAAAGGTGGAAGCATACTAGCAGAGCCATCTTTGTATGACACTTGTTGGCTCATTAGTATTTGTTTCTTTTGGACTCCCCCTTAGGTGGGTAGGAGCTGTAAAGTATCCTGACAGTCATCATCCAAAACTTACTCTTTAGGTTTTGAATGGGTCCTGGAAAACTGCTCACCATGCCAAAATGTTGCCAGAAATCTTTGGAATAGAGTTTCTGTGATATTGATTGCATATTGCCTCTGCAGAGACTTTGTTTTAAGCAGCATCAAATAGGCTTACATATACCAACCAGTATGAAAATTACTCAATTTTGTTTATGTAAAATACAGTAATTAAGTGACTCAAGACTTAAACCAACAAAAGTCAAGTTGACATAGAAATGCAGAAAGGCGATGGTTGCAAATGGTATGTCAGCATGAACTTTGTGTGCTATTGTTGCTTGTATCACAATCTTAGTTATTTGAACATTCTTTTGAAAAAAAATCTGTTAGGTCCAAAAAAGTGTGAGAGAATTTGTCATCTTATGTTAAATATATATTAGCTGAGGTTTTTGGTTTTTTTTTATGTGAATATAAACTTAATAGAACCAAATTGGTTCTAACTTGGCTATTTTCATTTGTAGGAAAGATTAGCTTAACACATTACATTGTCCTCACAATTAATTAACAACAAAGTAGCAATAATAAATGCATTTTTAAAACCATCCTAACTAAAATTGGGGAACTGACAGATGTACTCACTTTATGGTCTATGTAGGTGCTTCCAGTTCATCAGCAGGAAGAAGTCCTAATAAATAAACACAACTATGACATAGTTGGTATCAAAGAGATGTGGTGGGATAATACACGATTGGAATACTGTATAGAAGCGTACAGCTTACTCAGGATGGATAGGCAGGGTAAATAGGAAGTGTTGCCATGTATATTAAAAATGTACACACTTGAACTGAGGTGGAGATGGACGTAGGATACAGACGTGTTGAGAGTCTCTGGGTTGGATTAAAAGGGATAAAAAACAAGGGTGATGTCATGCTAGTGGTCTACTAGACCACCTACCCAGGTAGAAGAGGTGGATGAGGCTTTTTCCAAAGCATGGGATTTAGTGGGGTGGGGGCTTAACTATTCAGACATATGTTGGGAAACTAACAGTGGGGCACAGACTATCCAATAAATTCTTGGACTGCATTGAAGACAATTTTTTATTTCAGAAGGTTGAAAAACCTACAAGGGAGGAAGCTGTTCTTGATTTGATTTTGATAAATAGGGAGTAACTGGTTGAAAACTTGAAAATGGAAGGCAGGTTGGGTGAAAGTGATCATGAAATCATAGAGTTCAAGATTCTAAGGAATGGTATAAGGTGGAACAGCATGTAATACAGTTGAATTCTATATTTTTGGGTTTTTTTACAAAGCTCATTTTTGTGTGTGGGTTTTGAATACCGGTGTAAGGCAGTGAACGGGGAGAGGCAATACTAAGTACCAAGAGTTGTATATTAACTTGACCATTTTAACAGGACAGTCCCACTTTTTCATTTGATATCTTGGGGTCCCAAAACTGTTTAGAATGCCTGAAATAGCCTGATTTTTCATTTAATCAGAACATTCAGAATTTTTATGAACTTCAAAAGATTTGTTCAAGATTTATTGTGATATTGACAAAAAGGGGCCAATTCTGACAACATTTAAGGGGAAGTGAAGTCTTTGCCTGTGTAAACCATATTTTTGGTTCTCAGTAACTGAATGTCTAAGTTGGGTGTAGGCTTTGGCAGTGCTAAGCATATGCAAATTTATTTATGCGATAAGGAACCAACATGACCCAGAACTGGATGGAGAGAGCGTGGCCATAGCTGCCAGTCTCCTCAGTGACTACCACCAGCAGAATTCCTGCAGGGCCCCTGCACAACTTAAAGCTTGAGTGGAGCCCTGTAGAACTTTCATAATACTGTTTGGAATATTATGTCCTAGACGTGGTGTCTTATTTTGGTGTCTCAAGTGGGTAGAGTTTCATTTGTGTTTGGAGCCAGGAAGAGTACCACTGCTTTTCCTCATCATCCTCTAACTGAGGAGTTGAATCTTTGATACAAAGGAGAGGGAGCTGCTGCAAATGTATTTTTCACGAAGGGCCTGGAACATTGGAATGTGCTTTTCTTCAGCCTTAGTCTGCCAAAACTCAATTTCTTAACCTCTGTGTGTGCTTCAAGCGTAGAGGAGGGCTTTGGGTTTATTTTATTGTGATTTATATTTGCAGGTGGAATCAAGGAGGAATAAGCAGTCCTTATATTGTGTCATTTTTATAGTGTATTTTAATTTATACAAAGGTTATCCTGAGCATAGGATATATACCTAGAGATTTTAAGTCTAAATAAATGCTGCAAATTAATTTAATATATATTCTGAGATGAGCCCAATGTTGCAAAATTTTATCTGAATTTTAAACACCCCAGTTTCAGAGAGAGTCAGTTCTGAGCTTTTGAGTTTTGTCCATTAAAAATATAGGGGTCACCTGCAAAATTTGGATCCCTATCTAGGTATAGATTTTGAAATCTCATTGAATTTGTACATGGACGTATTGGGATTTTGGACTGGATACATACATTCAGGGCTTGACAAACGGCAGCGAAACCTACTCGCCAGCCCCTCACTGCGCATGCACAGGACCCGCATTGCGCATGCGTGCGCCTCTGGTGAACGAGGCGACCGGCTGAAATCTACTCACCATGGGCGAGTAGATTCAGTGATTTGTCGAGCCCTGCATACATTGGTATTTTTAAAAACATGATTAACTACAAGGATCTGTGTGAACCGTATATAGGTGCTCTCTCCCTATGCCAACTTCTTCTCTGTTCCATATGGAGTTCTGTCTGCTATCTCTTATGACCACTTAAATCCAACCTTTTATACTTAATAAAAATCACTTTTGTTTATTAATAAACCCAATGTAAGTAATTGTACTGATGGGTGGTGGAGGGAAGCAAGGATTCTCTGCATATCTCCCTTTACCTGAGAAAGAGGGCAAACATGAGCTTACCATGTATAAAACTTGATACAGAATAAAATGGATTTATCTGGCATTCAGGTGCCTTTGAGGCTATGAATTTGGGTGATGAGGTGAATCCCTTTAGCTGAGCCTTGCCAGAGCTAAGCTGAGCTCAGTTTCTGTGTTATACTGCAGAGGAGTATCACCCTATTTCTGTCTCAGTGCTGCTGGCTTAGCAGGATAGAGTTGAGGAGTGCTCAGGAGGGCAGGAAGGTAGGCAGAGTGGTATTTGAGCACATCAAGTGACAGTCCTAAGTGGGTCTCTGTGACCAGTCCTGTCATACAGATGACATAAGTGCCTAGGTGTTTCATTATTCTGTCTTTAAAATGTTAATAATTAGAGCTGGTATTTTGAAGTGCTTTTATTAGACCGTGAAAGAATAACAGCAGAGTTATGCCACATTTTAAAAGAATAAAATAGAAACTGTACTTCTAAGCATAACAATGGTTATTGTTTGCCTTTGTTCAGGAGTCGGTAATATTAAAACATGGGTTAAAAAAGCAAACAAGCCACACAGACCTTTTAGATGGAAGAGTATTTAATCAATGCCACAAGGGCTCATTTTCTTCCTTCAGTTTATATTACATTTTGCTTTGATGTTTCTGATTTTTAGTTTCCATACTTGATCAGTGCTGCCACTCTGAATACAGTACTAGCCATTTCCCAGGAAGTCCTGGCTGTTTAGAGACTTCTCAAAACAAATGAAAACCATTCCTACTACAAAACTAGGACTGACTCACACTCTAGCTAGCCATGTTCTGAAAGTCATCCTTATTAGGAGCAGTGCTGCTACATGAAATGTGACCAGTAGGGCCAAATTCAGTTCTGGTGTAACTCAGTGGAGGCAAGTAGCATGCATGAAACGTGGAGGCAAAGGGCAAAAAGAAGAGGGACAGTTGCTAGTTAGATAAGCAGAATCGAGGAAATATCTAGGCTGGTAGTACAGAATCATGCTTGGAGACAGAGAAAGATGCCAGATGAGTGAGAATGAAGACAAAAATGATAGGATGAGATGGGATTTAGTTATTAAAAATCAGTTGTTATTGAGGTAACATGTAGGGGTGAAGGGCAAGGGACTGGCCAGCAGCTGGTGAGACCAGAGTCCTTGGGTGGAAGTGGGGACTAACAAGGAGCTGGGCACCAGCAGGAGGAGAGGAGGAGTTGAGAAGGTGGAGCAGGGGCAGGAAGAGGCAGGGAATAGGGTTGGGAGGGGGGTTGTCTAGATTAGAAAGAGGTAACTAGTGGTGTCTGTCGGGGTCTGTACAGGGACCAATCCTATTCAATATTTTCATAAATGATTTGGAGGGGAGGTAAACAATGAGGTGGCAAAATCTGCATGATACCAAATTGCTGAAGATAGTGAAATCCAAAGCAGACTTTGAAGAGCTTCAAAATGATCTTACAAAACTAGGTGACTGGGCAATAAGATGGCAGATGAACTTTAATGTTGATAAATGCAAAATAATGTATATTGGAAAACATAATTTCAGCTATAGGTATAAATTGATGGGGACTAATTTAGCTGCTACCACTACAGAGAGAGATCTTGAAGTCATTATGGATTGTTCTCTGAAAACATCCACTGATTGCAGCAGCAGTTATAAAAGCAAACAATGTTAGGACTCACTAAAAAGGGAGAGACAAAGACTTAACTTATTGCTGCTATATAAATCCCTTTTATGCTCACCTCTTAAATACTGCATGCAGATATGGTTGCCTCAAAAGATATCTTAGCATTTGAAAAGTTCAGAAAAGGGTAGCAAAAATACTGATATGAAAGGTTGCCATATAAAGAGAGAATAATCATAGAATACTAGAACTAGAAGGAACCTCGAGAGGTCATCAAGTCCAGTCTCCTGCCCTACCGGCAGGACCAAGCACCATCTAGATCATGCCTGATGGATGCTTATATATAATATATATAAGCATAATATAATACCATAATATAATAACATTCAACATTCCTGTGGTGGGAAGAACACCTCAGCAGACCAGCACCCTGGCATTTAATTTCAAAAAGGGGAATTACACAAAAATGAGGAGGTTAGTTAAACAGAAATTAAAAGGCACAGTGACTAGAGCCAAATCCCTGCAAGCTGCATGGAAACTTTTTAAAGACACCATAATAGAGGCCCAACTTAAATGTATACCCCAAATTAAAAAACATAGCAAGAGACCTAAAAGAGTCACCGTGGCTTAACCACCATGTAAAAGAAGCAGTGAGGGACAAAAAGGCATCTTTTAAGAAGTGGAAGTCCAATCCTAGTGAGATAAATAGAAAGGAACATAAACACTGTCAAATCAAGTGTAAAATGTAATAAGAAAAGCAAAAAAGATTTTGAGGAACAGCTAGCCAAAACTCAAAAAGAAATAACAAAATGTTTTTAAGTACATTAGAAGCAGGAAGCCTGCTAAAAACCTGTGGGTCCCTAGACGATCGAACTATAAAAGGCGCAATCAAGGACGATAAAGCCATTGCGGAGAAACTAAATGATTTCTTTGCTTCAGTCTCACGGCTGAGGACGTTGGGGAGATTCCCAAATCTGCACCGTCCTTTGTGGGTGATGAATCTGAGGAACTGTCCCGGATTGAAGTGTCATTAGAGGAGGTTTTGGAACAAATAGAAAACTTAATGTTAACAAATCTCCGGGACCGGATGGCATTCATCCAAGGGTTCTAAAAGAACTCAAATGGGAAATTGCTGAACTATTATCTGTGGTTTGTAACCTATCCCTTAAATCGGCTTCCGTACCTAATGACTGGAAGGTAGCCAACGTGACACCAATATTTAAAAAGGGCTCTAGAGGCGATCCGGCAATTACAGACCGGTAAGTCTAACTTCAGTACTGGCAAATTAGTCGAAACAATAGTAAAGAATAAAATTGTGAAGCATGTAGAAGAACATAATTTGTTGGACAAAAGTCAACATGGTTTCTGTAAAGGGAAATCCTGTCTTACTAATCTATTAGAGTTCTTTGAAGGGGTTAACAAACATGCGGACAAGGGGGATCCAGTAGATATAGTATACTTAGATTTCCAGAAAGCCTTTGACAAGGTCCTCACCAAAGGCTCTTGTGTAAATTACATGGCCATGGGATAAGAGGGAAGGTCCTTTCTTGGATTGAGAACTGGTTAAAAGACAGGAAACAAAGGGTAGGAATAAATGGTAAATTTTCAGAATGGAGAGGGGTAACTAGTGGTGTCCCCAAGGGTCAGTCCTAGGACCAATCCTGTTCAACTTATTCATAAATGATCTGGAGAAAGGGGTAAGCAGTGAGGTGGTAAAGTTTATGGATGATACCAAACTGTTTAGGATAGTCAAGACAGAAGCAGACTGTAAGGGACTCCAAGAAGATCTCACCAAACTGAGTGATTGGGCAACAAAATGGCAAATGAAATTTAATGTGGATAAGTGTAAAGTAATGCACATCGGGAAAAATAACCCCAACTATACGTACAGTATGATGGGGGCTAATTTGGCTACGCATAAATCAGGAAAGAGATCTTGGAGTTATCGTGACAGTTCTCTGAAAACTTCCACACATGCAGCGGCGGTCAAAAAGGCAAATAGGATGCTAGGTATTATTAAGAAAGGGATAGAAAATAAGACCCAGAATATCTTACTGCCCTGTATAAAACTATGGTACGCCCACATCTTGAATACTGTGTACAGATGTGGTCTCTCACCTCAAAAAGATATTTTGGCCTTGGAAAGGGTTCAGAAAAGGGCAACTAAAATGATTAGGGGTTTGGAACGGGTCCTATGAGGAGAGGTTAAAGCGACTGGGACTTTTCAGTTTAGAAAAGAGGAGACTGAGGGGGATATGATAGAGGTGTATAAAATCATGAGTGGTGTGGAGAGGGCCGATAAAGAAAAGTTATTTATTAGTTCCTAAATAGAAGAACTAGAGGACACCAAATGAAATTAATGGGTAGCAGGTTTAAAACTAATAAAAGAAAGTTCTTCTTCACACAGCGTGTAGTCAGCATGTGGAACTCCTTGCCAGAGGAGGCTGTGAAGGCTAGGACTATAACAGAGTTTAAAGAGAAGCTAGATAATTTCATGGAGGTTAGGTCCATAAAAGGCTATTAGCCAGGGGATAAAATGGTGTCCTTGGCCTCTGTTTGACAGAGGCTGGAGAGGGATGGCAGGAGACAAATCGCTTGATCATTGTCTTCGGTCCACCCCTCTGGGGCACCTGGTGCTGGCCACTGTCGGCAGACAGGATACTGGGCTAGATGGACCTTTGGTCTGACCCGGTACGGCCGTTCTTATGTTCTTATGTTATCTAACCTGCTCTTAAATATCTCCAATAATGGAGATTCCACAACCTCCCTAAGGCAATTTATTCCAGTGTTTAACCACCCTGACAGTTAGGAAGTTTTTCCTAATGTCCAACCTAAACCTCCCTTGATGCAGTTTAAGCCCATTGCTTCTTGACCTCTCATCAGAGGCCAACAAAAACAATTTTTCTCCCTCCTCCTTGTAAAACCCTTTTAGATACATGAAAACTGCTATCATGTCCCTCCCTCAGTCTTCTCTTTTCTAAACTAAACAAGCCCAATTCTTTCAGTCTTCCCCCAAAGCTCAAGTTTTCTAGGCCTTTAATAATTTTTGTTGCTCTTCTCTGGACCTTCTTCAGTTTCTCCACATCTTTCTTGAAATGTGGTGCCCAGAATTGGACACAATACTTCAATTGAAGCCTAATCAGCACAAAGTAGAGCGAAAGAATGACTTCTCGTGTCTTGCTCACAACACTCCTATTAATGCATCCCAGAATCGTGTTGGCTTTTTTTGCAACAGTGTCACACTGTTGACTCATATTTAGATTGTAGTCCCAATGACCCCTAGATTCCTTTCTGCAGTACTCCTTCCTGGACAATCACTTTCCATTCTGTATGTGTGAAACTGTTTGTTTCTTCCTAAGTGGAGTACTTTGCATTTGTCCTTATTGAACTTCATCCCATTTACCTCAGACCATTTCTCCAGTTTGTCCAGATCATTTTGAATTTTGACCCTATACTCTATAGCACTTGCAATCCTGCCCAGCTTTGCATCACCTTCAAACATAATAAGCATACTCTCTATGCCAATATCGAAATCGTTGATGAAGATATTGAATAGAACCGGTCCCAAAACAGATCCCTGCAGAATCCCACTTTTTATGCTCTTCCAGTATGACTGTGAACCATTAATAACTACTCTCTGAGAATGGTTATCCAGCCAGTTATGCACCCACTTTATAGTTGCCCCAACTAGGTTGTATTTCCCTAATTTATTGATAAGAAAGTAATGCAAGACCATATCAAATGCTTTATTGAAGTCTAGGTATACCACATCCACCTTTTCTCCCTTATCCACAAGACTTGTTATGATATCAAAGAAAGTTATCAGATTGGTTTGACATGATTTGTCCTGTACAAATACATGCTGGCTGTTACCTATCACCTTATTCTTCTTCGAGTGATGTCCTCGTGGGTGTTTCACTGTTGGTGTTGTCCGGGTGCGGCAGATCGGAGTTTTCACTAGCAGTAGTCTGCTGGACTGCGCATGCATGGTGGGCGCCTTGTGCCATTCATGCCACACTAAAAAACAACCAAAAAACCAAAAGAGAAGAAAACTGTTCACAGTGCCAGGCTCTCCGGACTCCAAAAAATGTTATACGTGTCGTGAGCTCATGCTTGCTGCTGCCGGACACTCTGTCTGTATAATGTGCCTTGGTGAGGCGCGTGTGCCTCAAATGTCCACATTGCTCCAAGCTGACAGCAAGAGTGCTCTGGGACAGGGAGATGTAATTGCGTATGCTCCTACGTGACAAAGTGCTCCAGTCATCAGAGTCCATTGCCTAGTCAGACCCTGTCAGGGCTGGAAAGTGGAGGGTCACTTCCCCAAGCTCAGGCTCTGCTAAGAAATGGATTTCACTGCCGCACTCCCTTCCACTGACAAGTCAGCTAAGCACGGGGGACAAACCTGGAACATCTGGCATCGCAGTTTCACGATCTAAGGCTACTCCGAAACTGAAAGCGTGGCACAGAACATCATCGGAGCTTACAACAGAGATGTCATCTCACCACTTGGCACTGGTGTCAGCAGCAGCACCACCAACTCCATAGCTGCAATTATCAGCACTGGTGTTGGCACCGACAGATACAGTACATCAGCATCAACCTTTTTGCTGACTTGGGGCAGACAGCCAGAACCAACATCCCAGTTTCTACCCCGGTGCTAGATGCATCAGTCAAGCCACTGGCATTGGCAAAGCTCATGAAAAATCTAGCAGGGTCTGGGATGTTAGTCCAGAACCACTGCCTTTTTTCCCGGCACCGTTGCCCCCATTACTGGCACTGCTGTCACTGGTTCTGCGATGTGCCAGAATTGTGCATGACCCCCATGCACAAAAGAGACATCACAGTTCAGTGTCCTCTCTATCTCCACATCATACATCTCCACATGGTGCCCATCGGAGACACATGTCTATATCTCCTCCCCTTTCTTCAAGGGGTTCCATGAGATTCCTCACTCTCTGACACTATCAATGCATATACCTTATAATGGAGATTGTAGGAGTGTTCTCTCTTCAAGATACTCTTCCCCTACTCGGTCAGATTATGGGCATCATAGACATGGATACTCCACGAGTGGGAGCTCCATCACCAGGTACTCCAACCTATCATCTGCCGATGGGGCTTTCCACTAATAGACCTCTTTGCCTCCTGCAAAAATGCGAAGTGCCAACAATATTGTTTCAGAGCCAGGATCGGAGCCTATCCATAGGGGATGCCTTTCTCCTCAACTGGAAGATCCCCTGTTATATGCCTTTCCTCCAACTGTGCTCATATCCAGGGTCCTCGAAAAGATCAACGGGGACAGAGTGACAGTGATTCTCATAGCCCCCTCTTGGCACGATACATGGTTTTCTTATCTCTCTCAGATGTCTCCTCAGCCATCCTCTCCCCTCCCCAAACACCATGTCCTGTTAATCCAGAACAATGGGACCCTGCTTCACCCTTAGCCCCAGGTTCTGCGCCTGACGCCCTGGCTCCTCGTTGGTTCCATGAACCTGAGTGGTTCTGTTCAACCCAGTAAAAGAGGTGCTCATGCATAGCAGGAAGTGAACCACATGCTCCACTTACCTTCAGAAATGGCATAGATTCGTCTTGTGGTGCACTAGTAAATGCCTTAATCTATACACAGTGCCCCTACGTGAAATTCTAGAGCATATCCTCCTATTGAAGCACTCGGGACTAGCCCTTCCTTCACTGAAAATCCACTTGGCAGCAATCACCACCTTCCATCATCTGATGGACGTTTTTTCAGTGTTCACTTGCCCCACAACCAAAAGATTCATCAGTGGGCTCTGCAACCTTCACCCGCCACACAGAACACCACCGCCGGGATGGAACCAAGAAATGGTGCTGGACAGCCGTACCGCCTTGTAGCCAGACATGAACCCCATCTTGTTTCCCTCCCCCAAAGAGCAAGAGAAAGGCAGTCAGCCTTTGATGCCCTGGGAATGCAGGTGTGCTGCCTGTCCCTGACTCTACCATAAACAGAAACCAGACAGTAAATGGGCTGGCTGACGACCGGGGCCTCCGTCGCCCTGATGGCTAGTACCAGTAATTGACATGCCTGCACTGTCCCAGGAGAGGAATCTTCGCCCATCACATACCAGAGGTGCCCATTGTCTGCATTTTCCCAGGTGTGAATTATGCTTTGCACCCTTCGTAGGAAACTTGGCATTCAAAGCCATTTTTCCTAATTGGCCACTTGAGACCAGGAAGAAGCCTACGTGACCCAAAGGGGTATAAAGAGGGTTTAGTAGCCCACCCCATTTGAGCTCAATCATCTATACCTGCTGGCAGGTATTGATTGTCTCCGAGGTCTGTGGGACGCCCAACCTCGCCCTACTTCTTCCCGAGGATTGAGAGAAAGACGCTGGCCACGCCAAGTCTGGAACGCAGGGGTGAGAATATATACCTGCTAGGTGTCTATTTTGCATGCATTTAATAAGAGCTCAGAGAACCAAAAGGGTTTCATGGTACCTGTAAGTGACTTTTGTTTTAAGTGTAATTTCTGTCCTGTCCTTTTGTAGTGGCTGTGTTATCTGTAACACAGCAGTAGCATTTAACAGCTAAGTTTACCCTGTAACAATAAAATAGTAACTGTTTAAGCTTTAACCTGACTCCTTCAGTTGCTGTAACAGAACCAAGCACAATTTAAAAGAACTCCAGCCGGTCATAAGGGACAGATCCATTGGGCGCCCGTCAACCTCTTCCAGGTTGCCGCTGCTAAGGACCCGGTCCTGGCAGTTGAAGTCTCGGTGTATAAGCTCTCCCTGTAAACTTATTGGGGCGCCCGTCAACCTCCTCCAGGTTGCCCACTGCTAAGGGACCCCGGTTCTGGCAGTTGAAGTCTCGGGTGTATAATACACACACACACACCACTCACTGCCCTGACCATTGGCTGACACCCCTTTTGAACCACTAGCTACCTCCCTACTCTCAATAATGATGATCAAGGCAGTTTTTCTACTCACTATTACTTCCGCCTGCAGTCAGCGAGCTGGCAGCTCTCATGGCGGTACCACCACATACGACCTTTTAATAAGGCAATGTTGTGTTGCGCCCTCATCCTTCCTTCATCCCCAAAGTATGTTTCAACTTCCACATCAACGAATCAATCATCCTCCCATCCTATCCCAAGCCACATGCATTCTGGCAGGAAGTTGTTCTTTGTTCCTTTGATATGCGTAGAGCACTTGCCTTTTACATAGACAGAACTCGACTTTTCTGCAAGTCAGAATGCTTGTTAGTTTCCTTAGCAGACTGATCCGAGGATTAACCACTCTCATCTCAATGCATCGCTAAACTCATAGTTTCATGTACTACTAAATGTTATGCCGTCCGAAATAAGCCACTTCCTTGAACACCAAGAGCTCATTCCATGAGAGCTGTAGTTACATTCATAGCTTTCCTCTGGGGGGTTCCCCTCAGAGCCATCTGCCATGCAGCCACATGGTGTGCCAATGATACTTTTATGAAGCATTATGCATTCTCTCAGCACTCATGTAATGATACCTCAGTAGAGTCACCAGTACTCTCAACAGCTGTTAAGCCATGACTCTGAGACCCACCTTCTGTGTGTTCTCGGATACTGCTATAAAGTCACCAAAAGTGGAGCACCCACGGGGACATCACGAGAAGAAAAAGAAGAGGTCCCTCACCTGGTGCAGTAACGACAGTTCTTTGAGATGTGTGTCCCCGTGGGTGGTCCACTACCTGCCCTCCTCCCTGCTTCAGAGTCTGTGGTCTTTAATTATGTCTTTCAGATGCTTAGGCGGACATGAGGAACTGGTGGGAACTGGACCGTGTGCAAGAGCAGTGTGGCACGAACAGCATGAGGTGCCCACCACGCATGTGCGGTCCAGCTGACCACTGCTAATGAAAACTCTGATCTGCGGCGCTGGGATGACCCGACATCAGCAGTGGAGTATCCATGGGGGCACGCATCTCAAAGAACTGTCATTACTGCACCAGGTGAGTAATTTCCTCTTACCTTCCAGATGTTTGCAGATGAATTCCTTAATTTCTGTGCCAGGAAAGATAATGGAGCAAGTAGTTAAACTGACTGGTCTGCAGTGTTCCTTCTAAGCTGTGCGGCTGCACAGCTTCACAGGTGATTAATCAGCTCCTCCCAGTAGAGGCTCGGGCTCCTGGCACAGAGCTGACTGATTGGCTGGGGCTGATTAATCACCTGTGAAGCTGTGCTGCATTCAGCTTAAAGGGAACATTGCTGGTCTGTCATTTCCTGGGTTGTTCTTATTTCCCTTTTTATAGATGGGCACTATATTTTCCCTTTTCCAGTCTTCTGAAGTCTCTCTTGACTTCCATGACTTTTCAAAGGTGATAGCTAAAGGCTCAAATACCTTCTCTATCAACTCCTTTAGTATTCTAGGATGCTATTCATCAGGCCCTGGCAATTTGAAGAAGGTAGGATTCAGATTTCCCTTATTGCAATCAGTGTGACAGAGGTCTCAGGGAGTTACTCAATTAGGGTGAACTGCAAAGAATGGGACATACAATCACCAAAGTTGGTGGATATTCCAATACTGAGATTTACCAAACCAGCACAAAACTGCTTCTATAATATCTTACTGGTTACCCAGAAGCCAACAACACTGAGGATTCAAATACGCTGAGGATCACTGAAAATCTTATTTATCATATAAGTCAGTTCTACCAATCTCAAAGGTTCAGACACATTACCTCCTAGGTTAATGAATGCTTCAGATCTTAGCCAAATACACACAGTGAATTCTTAGTAACTAAACTAAAATTTGAGACCGTATTAGTTAAAAGAAATTAGCACACATACAGACATTTATACAATTTTGAAATCAGATTGATAGTAGAGCTGGTGAGGTTTGGCCTTGCAAAGAGTTCTTACAGAATCAGTCCATAGATTATAGTCCAATGTCCATACTCAGGGTGATCCAGATGGGACTGGAGATCTCAATCTTATGACTTAAATCAGGGGTTGGGAACCTTTTTTGGATCGGGGGACACTGACCCACAGAAAAATCAGTCAAAGGCTGCACCCTAAGTGAGAAACCAAAACCAAAACAAAAAATCCCTCTTGACATGGCTCCCCTGACTAAGAAGCAGAAAGACACTCCTCACATTTCCCTTGCATACCAGAACCTGGGGGGAAGGGGAGTAGATTTTGTATGCTCCAGTCCTGTGAGGGGATGGCAGGAGGGCTGGAGCCCCGAGCCCTGGGGGCCAGATCCAGGCAAGCTGGGGGCGACATCCGGCCCCCAGGCCTTAGGTTCCCCACCCCGACTTAAATCTTTCCTTAATAAAGCATCAAGCAGATCTGAGATAAAAAGGATCAGGTCCCAAAGGCCTTTTTCCAGCCCAGAGGCTTCTCTTCACAGGTCAGTGTCTTTAGACAAACAATAAGTAATCCTGGAGACTTATTTCCTAGAATCACTGGTAATTGGCTAAATGGACTAACAAGGCTTTCTTTTTAATATTCGACGGTAATTTGCTATATACTTCAAAAAGAAATCAATACAGTACAGTGAAATTACTATATTTATAGTTTGTTTAAATGTTAAGATCTCCTTTTGATCTCTAACGTAACAGAACACAGCATAGGAACCATTTGATTATATTGTTAACCTCAAACAATACACTTGCAAACATTTATCTAGTCCTTAAACAATGAATTTGGGTTGCTTTATTTCTGCAGCCGACTTAACTCTTTCTGGCCATGTCACAGTTTTAAACAAAATATATTTATTGACACTTCAGCTTTGGAGTGCCTCTCTGCAGCACTGTTCTCCAGGTGCAGCTGTGGCAAGTACTGTGTACTGTTGGCAAGGGGATGGAAGAAATGTAGAGGGAACTGTTCAGTTGCATAAATGTAAAATTTCATCCCCTATTTATGTGAGTATGAGTACAGCATCATAGCACTTAGTAATGGTGCTATTTGGTTCCTGCAGCAGGGATCTGCCCTCCACACTCAGGGTGTGTCTACACATCAGGGCTTAACTCGAAATAAGCTACGCAAATTGTGCTATGTCTTATTTCGAAATAGGGAGCATCTACACAGCACTTATTTCGAAAGAGAGCACTCTTCCTCCGATTTCACTTATTCTTCATACAATGAGGGTTACAGGAGTTGGAGTAAGAAGTCCTCCAACTTGACAGAATTTTGACACTATTTTGAAATAACTGCCTGCTGTGTAGATGCGGACTAAGTGATTTCAGAATAGTGCTAGTTATTTCAAAATAGTGTTGCAATGTAGACGTACCCTCACCGACAGTGGTAGGGTTTTGAATAAGGATAATGTGTTAGATTTGTAGATGTTTATGGGGAGCTTCTCCTAAACATGAACAACATGGGAGAAAACATAAAGATGCTAGTCTGAAAACTTAACAAATGGGCAATGGAGGCAGGTATCATAGGCCAATCTGAGGCAAGCACTAACAGCTCAATAGTGAATGACAGATGTTAGAAGATGATAAACTGTGAAGATCCTGGAAGTGAAATTCAGCAGCACATTTGATGTGGGAGAGCCAGTTGGGGAAAAAGAAAACACAATATATAGTATGCAGTGCATTTATTTTTACTAGACTAAAATAAAAAGCTTTTCACAAACAAGAAGCTTTTTCTAGAATAAGATTTTTATTTTGTCTTGAGACTCTGCTTACATTAGTTGACTTTGAAATTTGACATACACATTTCAGGTGCCCTGGTCTGATGCCAGCCAGCCAATCTATTGTGTTTCTAAGAATTGTCATGTTATTTTGGAGGTTGAAGGTGTTATCTGCACAAATCACTCATTTCCCAGCATATAGGAAGAACAGAGATCTATCATACACTAAACACTTTTCCATTGCCATGTCATTCCGATATGCCATCCTTTTGTACAGAGTGAACAGAGTATCTGGAAAAAAACAATGGATCCAGCACATTACAATGGGAAAATGAAATTAATTTCCAATGGGAAAAATCTTGAGGGAAATTATTCTTAAATTCTGAAGAAAATTCTTTGTGATTCCTAATCTTGCAATATGCAACTGTGTAAAAGTATGACTGACATTTCAAAGGTGCAATTTCCTTAAAAGAAAATAGGCATATCACCATTCTAGGTCTAGTTAAGCATGAGCAATATTTGACTGTCCTCCATCCATTTGTGACAAGTGGTAATCCACATGTCCATTTCTAGTTGTAACTGAAGTATGTGTAGATATGTTTACATTTATGATTGTGAATGTCAGATTCATGAAGAGCGCAGACTCCTCTTTCTAGAAGAGACTGTTATATCTGGAACATAATCTATTTCTGTTAATACAGAAGTGTCTTATCCCATGAACAGAAGTACAAAGTAACATATAAACAAAAGATTGGGAAAACTTTAGATTCAGTTTCTTTCCTGGAAGTTGATTCCTTCAAGAATTTTTATATAGCTTCATTTAAAAAAAAAAAAATCCTATGCTTAAATAGAGGGGAAAAAATTGATGGATAAAATCCTTCCTTCCTTCTTTCCCTAGAATTAATCCAGGATGGCTGGGTTAGGATGCTAGAGTCCAACCCTGTGTTGACTATGGGCTAGACCTAGTGGGAAGTGATCGATCCAGTGGGGCTTGATTTATTGGTGATAGTATAGATGTGATAAGTTTACCATCCTTGGCTCTCCCGTTCACTCCCGTAGTGCACCAGAATGAAAAGAGTAAGGGGAGTCAACTTATCACAGGATTCACACCATGCTGGGTGGATAGAAAACGCTCTGTAGACCCAGCATGGTGTTAACTCTGTGGTAAGTGGATCTAAACTATCTCTGTTTGAGGTACATTACTAACATAATACAAATTGTGTACTAGATTGACCTGCCCCATAGTGTAGACTTATCCTAAAAAACAACATGTAGCTGTGTCCCTCCTTCCACCAAGGTGTAGGTCAGGTACCACGTTTTGAGTCAGTCTGTTTCCCATTTGCTCTGTGCTGGCTCAGCTATACAGGCTGGCCCATTGGGCAAGAGTGGGGAGCAGGGCAGAGACAACACTCTCCATTTCTCCTCATCAATACTCATTCTCTACCCACTTGCAAGGAAGGAGCCGTGGAGCCTAGTGATGCAAAAAGCCAGTGCAGGGAGAAAAGAAGCTTTTTTTTTTTAACCAGGTGGTTTGTTTATTAATAAGCAAAGACGTTATCTTGTTCTCATTCAAACAAATGGAAAAAAACTTCTATTGACTGCAGCAGTGCAGACTCAAGCCCCAATTAGTACAAGTCCTGTTTTGCCTTGGGGCAGAGAAGATGAGGCTGTAAGAAGGGGTATTATCACACATTTATAAAATGTGAGCAATATATATTGCAGCAACAGCAATCCATTCCTAAGTTTAGATTCAAGTTGTGTACACTATAAAATCTTTCTGATTTTATTTGGCCTGTGTAAGTAGAATTGGTATAGAGTGTTAAGAATTCCTTTATATAATCCACTCATAACTGCACATGTTCTTGTAGCATTTGGGCTGCCATAATTTCAGTCTATGTTATGAGAGATGAGATGAGATGTAAGATGGCAAAGTTTAAAATAAGTGGTCTGTGCAATTTTTTCCATTTTGCAGTGTGTACCAGAGGCGAGACTCTAGAGGGAGCTCTTGTCGCATCATTTCTCAGTGAATGGAGAAATAATTTCGCAAGGAAAATTAATCTAGCTGTATGAGTGAACTTACTGTCAAATCTATTGTAGATGTATTCACAATACAGGAGATGTTAGGACACCACAGGAGAGTTATCTGCAAATATAACCTGATAGGTTTCTTCATTTGTACAAGCAAAACTTGGCTCCTCATTACCTGTAGGATATGAATATGAAGGAAAGTGAACTGAGTGAAGGAAATTTCAGTGCGCTGATGACAATGTAAAAGTCACATTGTGACCCCACACCTGTGTGGAGCTGTCAGGGCACAGGTTGAGGGGTACCACTCTGCAGTAGGTGAGGGTAGTCAGGCACTCTCCCTGCACAGAGTAGATGCAGACAGAACACCTCAAAGCTTTAAGGCAGGGGTGGGGAACCTTTTTTGGGTTGGGGCCTGCTGACTCAGAAAAATCAATCGGAAGCCACACACAAGTGAGAAGCTCCTGACCTGAGAAGGACAAAGACGCTCCCCACATTCCTCTTGCACATCAGAGCCTTGGGGGAGGGAGAAGGCAAGTAGATTTTGTGTGCTCCAGCCTTGCGGGTGGGTGGCAGGGGACTGGAGCTCTAGCACAGGCTCCCCAATGCTGAGCCTCGGGGGCTGGATCCAGGCAAGTGGCCCTGAGGCCTGCGGTTCCCCACCTCTGCTTGAAGGGAAGCTTCTGCATCATTCTCTTTATCATATGTGGTTCCTTGCACAAGCATGTGTAGCTGGGATCTGCCATGTGCCAGTGGGCACATCAAAGAATAATGGTGTAGTGATAAGAATCTGACTGTGCCTTTTCAACTATCTGGCATATGTCTATCTGAGCAGTGGAGTTCAGACCTCAAATTATGCTACAGCAGTGATTGGGCAGTGGCTGTAGTGCTTGGTTATTTCTACTCATTTACCTTTTGGTTGTGGAGAATACTTTCTTGGCGTTTTTGGAATCTGGATGGATCCTTTTCTGGAGCAGACAAGTTAAGTGACACGTTAAAAGCTATTAGTGAGATTGGATGTTGGGTAATAGGGGAATTAAAGCTTCTAGTCTGAGCCCTTGGGCTCAGTTCCTTAGACACACTGCCTTCGAAGGCACTGGGATAAGAAATGGCTTCAGACTGCAGTACAGACAAGTGGAGATTAGTAGAAAAATCTGTTGTTTTGACAAATTCAAATGCAATATTTGTTCTGGGGGGGACTGATGGTTTCCATATTTAATGTAGTAATTCACAAGAGATTTAGTGCTGAAGGAATTTGTCACTTAACTGTGTTGTATGTCTAGTCTCCAGATTTATAAGCTGTAGAGCTAAATCTGTCAAACTTGTTTACAATTACTCAATAGTAATTGCTTTTCTCTACAATAGATCCATTTTATTGTCTCTACTACACCTACAGAAGTGTCTCCTATTAGCACATTAATTTAATATTGGCAAATATTAGTTATATAGCATAATTAAACATCATTGGTATAAAATATTTTGAGTTTGTTTGTTCCAAGAACTTCTAATAAATCTCAAGGATTTTACTCCACAGTCCTGTTATCTGAGCTACATTTAGGTTTGCTTTCTAGGTAACTTACAAGGAAATTCACTTTAGAATTTATTTCCCATTTATGAAATGGTTTTGCGATAGTCTAAAGTACAGGTGAGAATGATCAGAACTAATAGTTTCTAATGTAAGTACCTGTACATTATTATTCAGATGATAAAAACAAATACAATAAAATCAAACCTCAATCATAGAAGTCTTCACTTAATATAACCTCTCTTCCAAATGGAATAACTATTAGCAGTAGTAGGCTGCCATCTTCCATATAGACCACCATTAGAGGAGAGACAATTTTGTCAGTGGGTTTTACCAAAACTTAATGACAGCTGAGGAATGATCAGATGCAGGAATCTTGGATTCCATTCCATGCTCTGGAAGGTAACGTAGTCTTCTGCCTGTTGCTCCAAGATTGATATCTTCAGCCATATCTGCACCAACTTATACCTGTCCAAATCCTGTCAGGGCCCCACCCTTAATTCCTTGTTCCACTCCTATTCTCTTTGCCTTCCCAGGCTATGTGTAGACTACAGGGTTTTTTTTAAAAAAGTGGTCTTTTTTCAAAAAAATGTCACCTGCGTCTAGACTGCCATCACGTTCTTTAGAAATTAAATTGAAAGAACGCGGCGGTTTTTTCGACAGCGGTAAACCTGGTTTTACGAGGAAGAACACCTTTTTTTCGAAAGAGCTCTTATGAAAAAAGGCGTTCTTGAATGCAAACAGGGCTTTTTCGAAAGAGAGCATCCAGATTGCCTGGGTGCTGTCTTTCAAAAAAGCGGATCGCTTTTTCGAAAGTCTTGTGACTGTCTAGGCGATCTCTTTAGAAAGAAATCTTTCGAAAAAGGCTTGTAGTCTAGACGTACCCTTAGTCTCCACTCGTTATTTCCAATCTTATCCCATTTCCAATCTCATGGGCCACATGATCTTACTCTTTCCCCTCCAGGCTCTGAGTCCTCAACTCTCTCTAACTTTACTTACACCCAGTCCCAGTCTTTTTACCCAGGAAGTCCCAATTACTCCTCTTCCTTTCCCAACCATTACCAGATCCCCTTCCTCTCTGGTTCCTCATGCTAGCCTCTTTGCTTGAGGAAGAACTGGGACTGGCTGGGCAGTGTCCCTATAGGCACTCCATTTTAGCTATAATCGTACCTGTTGGATCTCTAATCAGAGACTTCTGGAAGTAATGCCAGTTCACTTGGCACATGCACCCTACACTTCCTTGTGCCCCACTCCAAACCTATGTAGGGCTGTGTGGGCCACCAACAGCGTGAGGACAAATGGAGCAATTGCCCTGGGGCCAGCGATTCATAAGGGCCCAGAGCTCCTGGCTGCCTCTGCTGCTACTGCACAGTGCACTCCAAACAGCTCTTGAGGGCTGGGGAAGGCATGGCCCTCTCTGGGTGGCACTTAAGGGCTATATATACTCAGCCCTGCCCCTTTTGCCCAAGTCCCAACTCCTTCTGGGAGCCCAGAGCAGCCCTCCTGCCTCATCCAAGGACCCGGCCAGGCTGTTGGCTCCACTGTTCCTTAACTGGCTCGACCTGAGACTGCATTAATATGCCTAATTTTTGAAGTCTTAGCCTAGTTTATCTGTTTTACTTCATCTTTTCTATAGCTATTTTATTTACCTTTTTATTTAGGGGCTTTTTTCAATTCCTTTCCCCCTTGGGGTCAGGGACCTTCCCCTGATACATACTATTGACTGGCTTTTTGGATGTGAAGCAGTGTTTTTTTCTTGCCAGGAGGACATCAAGGACAGTGACAGGTTTTCCCATTGTAGTTGCTGCTTGGGAGGATCTCATACTCCACAAAAGGGCTTGACTTGTGTCACTTTTAAGGGCGGGCCAAAAAAAGATGGTGAGCTAAAACTGAAACTTACTGATGGAGTGTTCCCTGCAACCAGCCTGAAATCCAAGTCAGGAGGCCCTAGATATCAGTCATTGAATGAACGTCTGTGCTCTTCAACTGGGGCTACCTGAGGTAAATTCAGGGAGAAGACACAGCACTTCTAGGTGCTTTTCCCCAAACATCACTGACAAAGCCAGAATTATATTAATTGGCCCAGAGAGAGATGGTATCCTTACCTGTTTTACCTAGCCATCTCTCATGTGATCTGCCTCCTGTACATTCCTTCTCTTTCCCAGGATGCTGGCTATGCAGATATTTCATCTCAAAGCTTCAGTTCTTGAGGGTTCACAAGACTAGAATTGACTCACTGTGAGGAGGTTCAATGAGTATTACTGAAGAGTAGGAGAGTCCAAAAGGTACTTACCTCCACATGTGGAAAAGATACAGCCTGTGGTGCATCTAGAGAGGTGTTCCTCCTCTTCCCTTTCTTCTTGATCATCCTTTATGACTTCCTTGAGCTAAAAAGAGAGCGGATTGCCTGTGAGTTTATATCAGGGTCCACCTAGTGGTTACAACAGCCTTTCATTCAATGGTTCAGGTATTCTCAATCTTCACCCTTCCTACAACTGTAAGGTTCCCCCCCAATCCTCTCAGTACCCTCTTTCTCATTCATCTATGTGGGATTTGAATTTAGTACTTAAACGGATTGAGACCTCCTTTTGAGCCAATGGCTTCATCTTGATTCATTAATTTATCTCTGAAAACAGCCACCAAAAAGGTGATCTCTGCTTATAAGGAAGTATAATTTGTGCTAATTTACAATAGGTGCTCAGTATTTTTAAGGACAAAGTTGCCGTGTTGTATGAGTTTTGTATCAGCTAGGCTATCGACCTTCCATTTCCTCCCTCCCTCACCCTGGACCTATCAGTCCAGAGAAAGGAGGCAGTTTTGCAAATGTTAGGATGGCATTGGCCTTTTATTTAGACAGTACTAAGTCACTTAAGAAATCAACCAGACTGTTCATCACTATTGTAGATAGATCCAAAGATGCTGCAATTTCCACCCAGAGATTCTCCAGTGAGACCTCCAGATGATGTCCTATTGTGCTATAAATCTTCAGATATACAGTCTCCTTCTAGCATATTGGTCTTTTCCATATGATCTCTATCTGCTTCTTTGGCATTACCCAAGAATGTTCCTATTTTGGACATTTGAAAGGCTGCCCTTGGTCTACCTTTGCAAACCATTATTCATTATTCCAGTCTTCTAGATCTGATGCTTCCATTGGAAATGCTGTGTTGTCTGCAGTCTTTGACTTGGCTCCAAAGCACACCCCTCCAGCTGCAGGTTCTCCTTCAGACTTGAAGGAGAGGGAAAGGAGTTTCACCTTGTGATATAACTGAAGTTCTTTAGAGTTGTTTCCATGTGGGTAAATCCACTTCCTCTCTGCTTCAGAGTTTTTGTCTGGAGACTTCACAGTAGAGGAGAAACTGAGCATGATTCACCTGCACCGTCCTACATAGCCTGAGAATGAGAGTGCAGGGTGTATACAAGGGCTAACAGGCACTAATACCAAAAATCTTCAATTAAAGAGATAAGGGGTGTGAGTACTTCTGAAGTGGAGCACCCATAGGACACACATCTCTAACTCCAGGTACTGCACAAGGTGAGTAAACACCTTCTTCCTCCACACCCCAGCTCCTTGTTAGATCTCTCTCCTCACCTCCTTCCCCATTGATTCCTATATCCATTCTCCTTGTCCAGCTGGTCTCACTTTCCCCCTCCCTGGGTTCACATCTGATTGAGGTGTTCCTGCTCCCCAGAAGCTCACAGATTGCAGTCCTCACTCACTTCCTTCACTGCCTAACCACTCCCAGTTCACCCCTTTCCACCAAAATCTCCTAGTCTCCCCATCCTATTTCCAGTCAATGGTTATTGCTCCTCCTCCAATCCCAGTTTCACCATATTCCTTGTCCTTTCCCTCCCCCATGTACTGGCTGTTGTCCTTCTGCATTCAAATCAGATAGCTTCCTCCCCTATGCTGCTTGGATACCAGCCATGAACATCATTGAGAGCACAGGAGAGACAAGCTCTCCACTCTCAGTTCTGGTGTTTGGCTCCACCTTGATCCAGAGCCAGGGCCGGATTAAGACCTTTAGAGGCCCTAAGCACTGAAAAGATTATGGTGCCCTGCCAATATGTAATTCAAAATAAAAACAATACTATACTGTAAAATATCTTTTTTTTTTTTTTTTTTTTTTTTTTTTTTGTGCCCCTGCTTTGCTGGTGCCCTAAGCATGTGCTTAGTCTGCCTATTGGGAATCCAGCCCTGTCCAGAGCCTCAGGAAGCAGCAAATTAAGAGTGAATCTTTCTGATTTTTCTCTCCTCTTCCTTATATTCTGTGGCTGGAGCATTCTCAGTCCCTCCGTGAGGATGGCACATGCACAACCTAGTCAGTTACTAGGAGCATTGGATGATGAAGCATGCTCAGTTGCTCTGCTGGGGATAATACATGCTCCATCTGCTCAGCATTAGGAATTGAGAGGCAAATGCATGTTCAGAAAGGATGGAATCTGAGACTTTAGTTGCTGTAAAAGCAAATTCATGTCTTTTGAGCATGTGTGAATTGCAGCTTTACAAAGGCCTGTAATTTAGCCATTTGGAACAGCAAGAGGCAGTGACAAAGGTCCTTAATTTTCAAATCTCTGCTCCAAAGCCTGGGATATGCTTGAACATTTCAAAGAAAAGGTATCAAGAATTGTTTTGCCCACCTTAAATGTCTTCCCTAGTCTTGTTCTCAAAATGGCTGAACTATTTTGACAGTTAAAAACCCCCTGTAATGAGGGGTGCTACCAGCCCTGCCTGTTGGCTTACAGTATTTTTGCTATTTCAAGTTAAATGCCTTTCTACTGGTTGAGTTTAAAGAAATTTTCATTCCCTACCATACAACTGTACAGGGTTTAGTTGCACTCCTTCTGCAATGTACTTTCAGAAACAGAAATTCTTTGATATTTTGAATGACTGACAAACCCACCATTAACACCCTGCACAGTGTAACTGCTGACTTCCATTTGACATAACAAAGATAATTGAATTATAGCCTTGGGCTGAATCAATTCCTTTCCAAAAGAAATGCCAGCCACACTAGTATTTTTGTTTAGGTGCAGAAAGGTGTGAAAGGAAATAATTTATCTATGATGAAAGGATGAAACCGCTTGAAACTTCAGGCATAGGATATTGGAGACAGAATTTTAAAAAACATGTTTCAACTAAATAATTCTTAAATATTTTAGGCTGAGAGCAATTGTTCGAGAACTTACAGAAGTGAGTAAGGTTTTTAATTTATCACTCCAAATAAATGTCTAAATATTTGTTTACATAGCCTATTGTTCCAGAAACTTTGTACCATATACATTTGTAGTCTAGTTATGTGTGTTACATTAAAAGAACAGTTTCCACTACAGCACATAGAAGGTGTTTGGTGCCTGATACTTGCTTAGTGTAAATGACCTGATGAATGTGTGTATGTGCACTTCTTGGGGTGTGTGTGTCTTGAGTCTCCAGCCAGCAGTATTTGATTGTCACTCAACAATCCTGGCAGCATTGCTCAATGGCCATTCCCAGCAGTGTCTCCCCCTGGCAAGAGCCGGTAGCCAGGGGTAGGGGAACTTGGGCCTTCCCTTCTCCACCAAGCTCCAATCCAGGGTCTGTTGAGACAATAATTCAAAGTAGTATGTGAGGAAAATTTCAGTTGAAAGCATCAGGTATTTGAATGTTTAAGAATCAATTGCACTTCTCTAGCTAAGACGAGAAAAGCAAATCCACTCTGCTACTACTGTTAAATCTCCAGAAAGAATAAGTTGAAAGAAACACAGGAGTGGCGATAGTACAGCCAGACAACCAAAGGAAGCTGATTTCATGTTTTTAAATAGGGAAGTGCAAATTGAGCAGGCCATAGGGCAGAGTGAAATATAATTCATCTCATAATATAGTGATGAAATTCTTATAGACTAAATGGAATGAGAAAGGGATCATATGAATTTATCTGAAGATAGAATGCATCACTCAGATATCTTAGTGCTACTTTTGATTTAGAGCAGCAGGATCACTGGCAACTTCGCAAGTAAGAACTGTGTTAAAAGTTGTCTCAGAAGTGGAAAGAATTTTTCTGGTCCACATTCCACTTGTAAGTTTCCTTACAGCTCTTTAAAACTTGTTGGGTCCTTAACTCAATTTTTTATTTTTCTTCATTTAAATCACTGTTCTGGGGTAGGGTTGGGGATGAGTGGTTTAGACTATAGGCTGCCCCGGGGAGAGAGGACTACCTCAGCCCTCACCATTGTGGGGAGGGATAGGTCCAGGTTCGTCAGCCCCCTGTGCTCCCCAGGCAGAGTGAGGAATGCAGCAAACTGCACTTTCCTCTTGCTCCCTAATGACGGGAATTGGTGTATGTGTGGGGGAAAGTCTCCCTGCACTCCCTAAAGGGCACTTGGAGTGGGAGGCTCGGGGATAGGGCAGTCCTGGATTGTGAGGAGGCACAGTTATGGGATGCCGAACTTGAGACCTATTCAAGGAACCAAGCATGAAATTCTGGTCCCATTTGAAGTCATTTAGAGTTTTGTCATTACTTTAATGTGGGTTGGATTCCACCTCTGATTTACAGAAAGTACTGAACTTTCTGAAAGCTCACCCATTATAAGGCTCTCAAGTCACATCCTAAGATGGTGACCCAGGATCAATAGTGTTTGAAAATCTTGGTCATTGTTCCTAAATAAATGAACTCGAAAACTGCTGCCAACGAATAAAAATAATGTGGTGATATAACAAAACTGTAGGTTGGATTACATCAGTTTTTTTCTTATGCTGATCAAGTGTTAAACCGTAAAATGCTTCATCCCTGGGCTATCATATCTTTGTATCTCCTTATAATACTGGTTGTTCTTGTGTTCCTGCCAATGTTGTTCATAAAATCTACCTGAACTTCCCATACTCTTGTTAGACAGCTTCATTTTTTCTGGAGCATCATTAAGATTATGTTAATTATTTATACAGTGTTAAGAAAAAAACTTGACAAAATTGCACATCACTCATCTAGTTGTTGAATTGATAATTCCCTACTATAAGGTCATGTGGTTTTTTTGAGTCTGACCTTGAAATAATTATTGGAAATATTGCATATTCCAAGATGGTTAGGAGAAATATCAAGTAATTATCTCTAACAATTAATGCCATTGCTTCTTCACATAATTCTGTCAGACTACAAGTCCATCAATTATATTGCAAAAGAAACGGGAGTCCTGTACTTAGAATATTCTATAATACTGATTAACAGTATGAATTATAATTACTTGATTAAATGTATTATGCATTTGTTTAGGAAGGACAAATACAAAATTACATTTGTAGCAAAGTTAAATTTGCCAATGTTTCCACTGAGACCCAGGCTACAGTAGCTTTGATTTCTCTGTTAATGGTATATATTTTACTAATATAGCTTTCAAACACCTCTCTCTCAAATGAGATTAATGCAGGCGCGTTTATACAGAAAGAATTTTCTACAGCTCCAAGAGCTGGCTCTGCATTATATTATTTCAGTGCTACTGGATAAATGCAAACTATATCAGGGCTTCCTAAGCCTGGGAACCAGAACATACATTTCTGTCCTGTTGTATGACTTTGCTTCAGTCTTCATGGCTGAGGATGTTAGAGATTCCCAACACTGAGCCATTCTTTTTAGGTGACAAATTTGAGGAATTGTCCCAGATTGAGGTGTCATTAGAGCAGGTTTTGGAACAAATTGATAAACTTAACAGTAACAAGTCATCCGGACCAGATGGCATTCACCCAAGAGTTCTGAAAGAACTCAAATGTGAAATTGCAGATCTATTAACTGGTTTGTAACCTATCCTTTAAATCAGCTTCTGTACCTAATGACTGGAAGATAGCTAACATGACACCAATATTTTAAAAGGGCTCCAGATGTGGTCCTGGTAATTACAGGCCAGTAAGTCTAAAGTCAGTACTGGGCAAATTAGTTGAAACTATAGTGAAGAATAAAATTATCAGACACGTAGATTAACATAATTTGTTGGGGATAGTCAACATGGTTTCTGTAAAGGGAAATAATACCTTACTAATCTAGAGTTCGAGGGGGTCAACAAACATGTGGACAAGGGGGATCCAGTGGCGATAGTATACTTAGATTTCCAGAAAGCCTTTGACAAGGTCCCTCACCAAAGGCTCCTAAATAAAGTAAGTTGTCGTGGGATAAGAGGGAAGGTCCTTTCATGAATTGATAACTGGTCAGAATGGAAAGAGGTAACTAGTGTCCCCCAAGGGTCTGTCCTGGGACCAGTCCTATTCAACCTATTTATAAATGATCTGGAAAAAGGGGTAAACAGTGAGGGTGCAAAATTCACAGATGATACCAAACTGCTCAAGATAGTTAGGACCAAAGCAGACTGTGAAGAGTTTCAAAAAGATCTCACTAAACTAAGAGATTGGGCAACAAAACGGCAAATGAAATGTAATGTTGATAAATGTAAAGTAATGCACATTGGAAAAAATAATCCCAGCTATATGTACAATATGATGGGGACTCATTTAGCTAGAACTACTTGAGAGAGATCTTGGCATCATTGTGGATAGTTCTCATCCACTTAGTGTGCAGTGGCAGTCAAAAAAGCAAACAGAATGTTAGGAATCATAAAAAAAAAGGGATAGAGAAGACAGAGAATATCTTATTGCCTCTGTATAAAACCATGGCACGCCCACATCTTGAATACTGGGTACAGATGTGGTTGTCTCGTCTCAAAAAGGATGTATTTGGCATTGGAAAAGGTTCAGAAAAAGGCAACAATAATGATTAGGGGTTTGGAATGGGTGCCAAATGAAGAAAGATTAAAAAGACTGGGTATTTTCAGCTTAGAAAAGAGGAGACTAAGGGGGGATATGATAGAGGTCTATAAAATCATGACTGGCGTGGAAAAAGTGAATAAGGAAAAGTTGTTTGCTTGTTCCCATAATATAAAAACTAGGGGTCACCAAAAGAAATTAATAGGTAGCATGTTTAAAACAAACACAAGGAAGTTTTTCTTCATGCAGCACATAGTTAACTTGTGGAACTCCTTGCCAGAGGATGTTGTGAAGACTAGGACTTTCATAGGGTTCAAAAAAGAGCTAGATAAATTCATGAAGGTTAGGTTCATTAATGGCGATAGCCAGGATGGGTAGGAATGGTCTCCTTAGCGTCTTTTTGTCTGGAAATGGATGACAGAAGAGGGACCACGTGATGATTACCTGTTGTGTTCCCTCCTTCTGGGGCATATGACACTGGCTACTATCGGCAGACGGGATACTGGGCTAGATGGACCTTTGGTCTGACCCAATATGGATGTGCTTATGTTTTAGGCAAATAATATCTGTGATTCATTCCTGTTCGTCTTTTAAAACTGAGTTTGTATTCTTTATGCATATAGGTAAAGTGCTGTAAAATCTATGAATTAAAACCATAATGGATCAAATTCTAGTCCCATTGAAATATATGGGACTACCCAAGGTGAATAAGGTGTTAGAATCTGGAGTACTAAGTACTTAAGCCACAGATTGCCATGTACTCTGCATTTTCTAGGCTCATCCTGCATAAGTGCTGGAATTAGGGATGCAGCGGGTGTTGTACCCCCTGATTTGAAGTGGTTTCCATGATCTACAGGGTTTAGAGTGTTTGGGTCACTGTGTCTCAACATCCCCACTATATGATTTTTCCCCCAGCATCTCTTGTCATCCTGATTTTGATGAGCTCCTGTGTCCTTTAATCACTGTTGGCATTTTGTGTCATGAGAAAATAGGATTTTGACACGCTATAGTAATGTTGCCACAAACAAAATTTTAAGTGCATCAGGTGTACCAATCCGTCTACTGGTGAACATTTTTCTACCAAAACTTTTCCCCTGTAAAAAATTCAGACCCAGGCCAACCAAACATTTTATAAATTGGTGTCAAATGCACCAAATCAATGTGAGTTTAAAAAAAGATTCTGAAACTTAGTTTTCTTTTGGTATCTTTGAAATGAGATTTTGGTGTTTATTCAAAATGGCTTTGTATTGACATTTTCTTCAGTTTTATTGAATTATTTTAAAAAGTTTTAGGCTCAAATCAAGCAAAATATTTATTTTTATTTTTGGGTTGAATGAAATGTTTAGCATGACTACACAGCAATCTTTTAAATCAACTTTTGGTTCTAAAATTCTTTCAAATTTTTATTTTTGGCCTTTCTCTAATAAAGTTGGTACAGCCAGTGAACCAAACATCAGTTATTTGCACGGCTCCAAATGCACAACAATATGGAAATACCTCATAACTTTAGAACAGGGATACTCAACTTTGGAAGCCCTGGCGGCCACAATGATACTCTCAGCATATGCAAATTTATGCAAATTGCTTTCCCAGAAACTCCGACACCCTGTACCTGTGTGTTCCAGCCAGCCTGTCTGCTTGTGTCTTTCAGTGCTCACTCCGCCTGGGAGACGCCTCGCCATTGTGGAGAGTATTCCCTGTGGAGGCCATGTTTAAATGATCCCACCCGTGGGCCACGTGTTGAGCCCCGTGTAAACCCAAACCACCCCGCGGGCCATGAAAAAAGGGTCATGGGCCGTGTGTTGAGTAGCCCTGCTTTAGAACAAACTTGCAAGATCACTTTAGCTACACTCCAAAAGATGAACACTAGATGTTCCTCCCCCCCCATATGTATAGTCCCACTGAAGTGACAGAATTCCAGTGTGTTGCATTCTCTAAGCACTGAATGACTACTGTGGTGAAAAGCAGCAGTGCTTAAATTGACTAAGATATGTGTTTGAGTACTCAGCAGACAAGTGTGATAGAAGCATATTTAAGAATATTTTTACAACCATAAAATGCACTGTAATAGTAAATGACAATCTATCCTCACACATCAGAGTAAAAAAAAAAATCTGATATAAGGGCATAGCATTATCTGGATTTATAAGTTTTAATGATTTGCCCATTGAGAGAGAAAATATTGCTGTCTCTCTTTTGGAAGTCCTTTGTTTTTGTTTACAAAGTAGAGCAGTGTAATTTAAGGGGTGAAAGAGGCAACTGGCATCACAAATATTCAGTGAACGATTTGTTGGAGTCATCACTTCATCAGTGTATATGGCATGCAAAACTTTTTCTAGACAATTGTGTTCGTATGATCTGGGTAAAAGCAAAATTAGATTATTTAGCTATTATCTGCTTTCGTTTTGCCATCCAAACAGGCAGACTGGACCTGAGGTTTAAATATAAGTGAATCTGCATTAATCTCATTCAGAAAAACAAAGGTTTTTTTACTTGAAAAATTTGCCATTACTGCTGAGTATTGTATGAAGTGGGGGGTGAAGTGATGGGTTATTGTCCCTTAAGTCTGGAAGGAGAAAGAAAGGAAAGGAGCAGGGAGGCTCTGTTTGCCATGGGAGAAATCAGAAGGGGCTTTCTGCATGGAAGGGATAAGAGAAGCAAGGAGGTGAGGTTCTATATGGGGGGAAGAATGTGAAGGAGCTGGAAAGTGTTTTAGCCCCAGCACTTGTCTCGAACACCAGCCAACTTCAACTGTAAAAGTGGAAAATAAATGTGTGGTGGTATGAGAAATTATGCTATTGGAGATACACTCGGCTGCATGAGGTTCTTCTGACAACCTGCAGTCATTCTAGGTTCCATGGCAATTGGGATATTTGCATTCTGCCTAGCTAAAATCGCTCTGCAGTTTCAAATGGATCAAAAAATCTTGTATTCCTGTCTTAAAGGTTACAGAGTAACACTGTGTGGTACTTCAGAACTGTCATGTTCCACTAAAAAGGATGTCTTTGAGTGTACATGCTGTAGAGGTGCAGTATGTGTATGTGATTTGGATTTCTTTCAAAGGCAGGATGTTATAGTCTTACATTTATAGAATAATAACTGTGATTCCCATTTTTATATTTTATAGTATACATGCAACACAACCACCATAGAAAGGTACAATGAATTGAAAAATAATAAATTCTGGGATCAAAATCCACTGTTATGAATATCATATCATGTATTGGAAGGATTTAATTAAACTCTTATGCACAGTTGAATATCTCTGAAATTTCATTTAACTTTCTATAAAGCATCTGCATTTGGGAGCAGTATAATCACAAGTCTTGTGGCATTTGAGAAGATTTTTATTTGCCCAAATGGGAACCTACCTTAATTACACTACTAGTGAATATTTATTCTGGTTTATGCAGTACAATTTGTGCAGTGATAAATGATCAAAGCACTAGGAAAGGAGGGTACGTTTACTCTTCAATACTGGTAAAAATGAGAATAAAAAATAAAGTACTTCTGCATGTTTCTGTTTAAAAAATAAACTTTCAGAAATCAGACCATTTTACATTTTGTAGGGGAACTGTGAGCTATGAAGTTCTCCCGTCTTTCAAACAATCTATGTATCTTCCCCGCCTCCCCCTCCCCCCCACACACACACCAAAAAAAGGCAAAGCTGTCATAGGATTCACATGTTAAAGTAAACAGTGTTTTTTCCATATTAAAGTTGCTGTTTAAATGCATAATCTCCCTCTCCCCCACCATCTGCCTATAGTAGTAGATATATTTCAGCTTGACTCTTTCTGCATGATAAATGAACATATCATGCGTGCAAGTATGTGGAAAATGTGACTACTGAAGAGATAAAGAAACCAAAGTGTTCCTATGTGAACAATGATGAATTTTTAAAAAATCCCTATTGTAGTCATGTGCAAATGGTTTGAAATTAGAGAACATCAGGTGCAGTAGTCTCTCTCAGATGAATCCTCAGCCACAGTAGTGCTCTGGAGAGAGATTCAGGATTGCTTCCAGTTTAGAAATGCAATGCCAAAAAGGCAATGTAATTAAAATATGTAAACTGCAGACTTTTCAGTTTCTGTGCTCTTACATGCTGAGCGGAGGTTATACATAGATCAATTTTATGCTGTTTAATACCTGTGATTCATTCCATAGTATATTCACCAATTGCTTTTACATTTTCAATATGTTATAGCACTGACTGTGTAGCTACTATTTCGGTCTTTAAGGCAAGCATTCAATTTAATTAAGGGTGCACTATTTATACGTTGCACCCCTTTAAAATTAAAACTATGACTTTTTGATCCGAGCAGATTTATATGCTTTGTTAGAGTCCAAGGTACATTATTGAGCCAACAATTTGTATTCCTAACTACAGATAAAACGTGAGCATTTTCAGTCCATCTGAATTGATGACTAAGCAGATATTGGCTTGATCTTGCAGTCTTTCCATAGGCAGCCTCCCCTTTCAAGTTAGTGCCCTAAATGGTTCTATGTCTGCCTGGTGTTCAGTATCAACACATAAAGGGGATGTCAGTTATAAACCACAAAATCACAGCTGCTTGTGTACAGGATCCTCCAATGATTTATCCCCATCACCTTCCCAATCTTGTTCTCCATTTTGTCACATTGGCTCAGTTGTGATTTGACAGCAGTTGGGCCAAATTCAGAGCCATTGTGTAAATAAGATTTCCTTATTCTCAACTGGCTTCTTCAGACCTAATTACACCCACTGGTTAATGTGAAAGGGAGTCTCCTTGTGTGCACTGGGATTTTGCCCTGATGGTAACCACTGATGTGACTACCCTCATGAAAGACTCCATGAATAGACAAGGGAAGCTATGATTTGCACCAGTCGATCTTATCGTGGTTTCAAGTAAGGGTAAGCTCCACTCTTACAAATTGTGGCTTTTGGAATTTACACTTAAGAGCTGCAACTTATGTCAGTGACTCGTTATCCATTACTGGAATCAGAAAAAACAAAGTGCAGGATTGTTTTCAGCTCTGATTCATCTTTGCTGCTTAATGTTTACATTTCTTTTCTTGCCCCCAAACTGTCAGCCTTTTAATGTTCTCCATAACAATCATGTTTTGTCCTGGCTGCTGTCTTGCATGGGACTGGGGGAAGGGGAAGGACTTTAACAGTCTACCCTAATTCCCTTTTAGCTTTATTTTTGTCAAATTTAGTGTTATACAAAATAGCTTAAAATCTGTCACAAAGCTTTTCTTCACAGAAGCATTTTGTGATTCCTTTGATATGAAATAGTGAGTGTATGGGAATCTGTGAGTTCTGTTGTGTAGATACAGTGAAAAATGTACAGAGTATTCATTGTAAATCTTGATTTCTTTAAAATCACTTTCAAAGACTGCATTAGTAGTAACTCAAGTTTTGTGACATCTGCTATTTATCCACCTACCTCCCACATATAAGTACAGTCTTCTAATGAAAAAAATATGCCCTATAAACTGATGTTTAATAATTTCAGCCATTTGCACTGCAGAAAGGATGTGTAATGACAATTGCATAGTATCCTTTTCATTTGTCCACTATGCTTTTATTCTCTGTTTTTTATCAAGACCCTATAATCAGCATGAATACAGTAATTGTGTTAGCAATATTTCACGGTGTATCAAACATGTATCATTCTAAATTCTTTAGCTTTTAGTCCTACTTCTGAATGAGGAATAATGGCCATTGACTTCAGTAGTAAAACTGAACTCACAATTGAAATTAATCGGCATTTGACACTAGTAGTGCTTATTAGGAAAGCTAGTTTGGACCAATGCAGGCACATGTAAACATGTACTTAAGCAACAAGCAGACTTCTGTTTTGCCATGTTGCTGCACAAAATCTCTTATCCTGTTAGGTGTTCATTTATATTGATATCATCCATGTTACCTATTTAAAAACTGATCCCCCCACCAAGATCTCTGCAAGGAAGGCAAAATTTAAATGAGTCTCAAAACTTCAGCATTGATTAGCATTCTGTAGGGGAGGCAGCAATAGGAACATCTGCAGCAGTACATGTGCAATTGGCATCCATTTAGATAATCAAATATAAATGTGTGCATAGTCTTCATCTTATGCAAAAAATCAGGCAGGTTTCTGTTTCTTTGGAACCGTGACTGAGGTTTTTCGGAAGTTTGTCAAACCCAATATGTTTCTGCAAAACATTGTGTTCAGTGAATCAGCCTTTTCCAGCAAAACTTTTTTGAGCTGGTTGAGAGTTTTTCAGTTACACTAAAAAGCTCTTGACCTTGTCTAGAGAGTATCAATCATGGCAAATTGTTATAGTAGACTTTTGGGTCAACTCCTATAGTCCTTAATCAGTGGAAAAATAAAATCAACGAGTGCTTTAGACAGACCTCTAGCACAATGAAGGATTTGGCCCAAAGATAGCAGGATGAAATGTATTTTCACTTGTAATTTCCCTCGTACCGTATTTACTGCTAGCTTACATTCATAGTCTGCAGAGTTGAAGGCTAATAGTGGCAGTTTGCAGCTTCTTAGCTATTTTTAGTGCTAATGCTATGATGACACATTAGGGTAAAAGTCTCATAGCCTGAAACAGAAGAAGAAATTCAGTTCTTTAACATTGACTAACAAACAAATGGAAAAAAAAATTCCTAAACATTTTCATAGCTATGTCTCCTTGTGATGGGGGTATACATAGCCCGTACTGAATTAGGTGGGGTTAAAACCCTCTGGGCAGAAGAAGTCCTGCCCCTCCACCCAGATGGGGCATGCTCCAAATGCTAGAGCAGCATAAAAGGGAGTAGCTTAGCTCAGTCTGAGCTGGCCATTGGAGGAGAAGGACCTCCAGCAGGAGCTGTGGAGCCATGCCAGGTGGAGATCTAGTCTGTACTATCCTAGACCAAGGGTTGTTTCTCACAGACTAAAAGGGATTGCTGATGACCCAGCAGCTGACTGGGCAGCGTCCACACCCCTGAGAGCCATCACCCCAAGTGATGGGATGTGCATATGCCGTGACATGTGGTGGAGAATGTGGGCAGCACACAGGACCTGCTGGGAGGTCCAGATAGAGTGGGAAAGAGGAGCAGTGTTCCCTCTAAGGTGTGCACCTGTGCGGGCACACACCAAGAATTTGCCTCCCACCCACCTCCTCAGCAGAGCCATGCAGTGGCTGCTCAGCTGCTCCGGGGTGGGGCTGCACCTGTCTTTGGCACTGGCCTCAGCTTCAGCCCTTCCCTAGGGCTGGAGCTGCAGGCTGCATGGTGGACAGCTGCTTCTCCGGTGGCTCTGGCCAGGACCAGAGTTGTAGCTGCATGCCAGGCTGTCTGGGACCATGTGGTGGGGGATCCTCACAGAGTGCTGTACAGGTGAAATGTAGCTACTTTGAAGGTACCTCTAAGACTGGAATTGGGGCCTCAGTTCCAGCTATGGCAGAATGCCACATGGCCTATATGAGAGCTGGATGTGCAAACAGGTAACTGACTTTTTCTTCAAAACATTTGTGTGCTTGGGGAAATGGGCATGGTATTGGCATGTACAACTGGCCAAGATGCACATGCAGGTATGAATGTTTATTCTTAATGCTAGTTGAACAGTGCAGCAATACTAAGCATACTCATGAATGGGGAGGCAGGGCGGGGTTGAAAAATGCTGCAAGGGGATAAGGCAGGGGCTGGTGTGGGAAGTATAGAATAAATTGATGTAGAGCAGGGTTGGGAGGAGCACAGGATTAATTAATTGGCATCTGTGTTTTTTGAAACCACCCACCACACCCAGGAAGAGAAGCTGGAAACCCTAGTGAAAGCAGATAACACTTTGTGCATATTTAAAATCAATCTGTTCTTTTGTTACAAGAATTTGGCATGTGTCAGACAGGGAAAGTGAGACACTTACACAGATTTCAGTTTCTGTATTTCTAAGATGCAGGTTCTAAACATCTCTGTTTCTGGGATAATTTATTCAGTCACCTGACTTTGAAAATTTTGACCACCCAGCAGGACGGCCTACTTCAACAGATAGCTGTGCTGCTATAGCCAAGGGTCCACCAAGCCCCATTGCCATGGGGACAGAGGGAGGAGACAGTGGACTAGGATTGCCCATTCGGCTAACGAAGATGGGGTAAGGGGTTGACCCTGAGGCATTTTTTTGTTACTTTCAAGCGGGAGGCTATAGCCTCTGGCACTCGACTACCAATGTTGGCCCCTTACCTAACAGGACCAGCACAGACCGCATATCACATTCTGGACTCCTGAGATACACTGGAGTATCCACAGGTGAAGGTGGACATTTTAGATAGGACCGGTATCAACCCAGAGACTTGCTGGCAGAGGCTGCATAAAGAAGGGTACTCTGCTGAAGCACAGCCAAGGGCTGTTGCCCAAAGAATCAGGGACCACTGCTGGAAGTGGCTGAACCCAGAAGGCTTACCTGGACCAAAAGTCACAGAGATAGTGGTCCTGGAGCAATTCACACATATACTCCCTCCAGGAGCCAAGGAGTGGGCGCAACAACATCGGCCAACCACACTGACAACTGCGGTTAGCCTAATGGAGGATTACCTAGCAATGGAAGAAACTGGAGCCCATCCTTGGTTGTCAGAGAGCCCAAGGAGACGAGTGTGTCCGGGGAGAGGGAAACCATGGAGGACAGAACCGTCAGGATCCCATGCACATGCTATACTCAGCAGGCCGAGACCCCCCAGGACAGAACACCAAAGAGCGGTGACCCAGAACATCATGGGGAGAGAAGTCTACCCAAGGATGATCCCTGGTCTACAGGCCTCCGGGCTGTTGTTGGGAGCTTAAAGAGGTCATGAGAGACTGTGATTATTGTCCTGAGAAAAAGCAACAACCTAGGGCTCCAAGAGGGAGGATGCTGGGGCTTCCCATGGAGGAGACCCCCAAGAAGGTCCATCTAACCATCCAAGACCACGGTAGACCCAGACCCAGGTGAAAGCCTGCCAGAGGAAGATGTCCAGATAGAACTGTAAAGGGTTGTAGACTTCCTGCAGGAACAAAGGGAAGATCAAACTGTGAGCTGAGCATCGGAGCAGGCCAAGGTCCATGACCCAGAGGAAACAAAGGAGTCTAGATGCCCACAGGGGCCACACTTTGAGATATGGAAAGACTGACTATATCGAGTGGTGGTGGACCCCCAGAGACGAGAGGAGATGCACCAGTTACTGGTCCCCTGGAGGCTACACCGAAGCCTACTAGATTTGGCACATGCCACCCCCTGGGCAGGACACCTAGGTAGGGAAAAGACCCTCCAGCGAGTGGCAAGCTGCTTCTTTTGGCCTGGCATACACCAGGAAGTCCAAGACTACTCTGTTTCATGCCCAGAATGCCAATGAGCAGGCCCTAAGGGCATACCCAAGGCCCCCCTTCATACCTCTACTGGTAGTAGGTGTAACGTTTGAATGGTTTGGGATGGACCTGGTTGGGCCATTAGAGAAAGCAAGACAGGGAACCAATTCATCCTGGTAATAGTAGATTACATGACCCGGTATCCGGAGGCTGTGCCACTTCTAGTAGCAACCATGATGAACGTTGCAAACAAGTTGGTGAAGGTATTTGCTAGGGTGAGGATACCCAAATAAATCTTGACAGATAAGAGTACCAATGTCTCATTCAAGCTGAAAGAAAGTTGTTGACTCATGCACATTTGAACCCTCCGGACATCAGTATATCACCCCTAGACGGACAGACTCGTAGAACAATTTAATGGCACCCTCAAATTTGATACTACATAAGTTCATAGATGATCCACAACACGCTCCTACCGGCCCTACTTGTCAATATAAGGGAAGTCCCAAAAGTCTTGATGGGGTTTTCTCCCTTCAAGCTTCTCTACAGGAGACAGCCCCTGGGGATACTTGACTTAAGGGAGGACTGGGAGACTCAGGAAACGCAGTATACACCATGACACTCCTTCATAATACCATTACGTATTTCAACATCCTGATTTCAAGATGCTCAAGGTAGTCAGTTTCTTGGAGTGATCTTTAGTACAATAAATCAGAAATTGACCCATTTTGGGGAAAATAGTAGAAAGTGTTTTAAGTTGATACAGCAAATGTATATGCTCATTTATTCTTTCTGGTCACAAACCTGACAAAAATTCTAGAAAACATTTAAGTAGAATTAGTTTTAAATGTACCAGGAAACTAATCCTATCTGTATTTGTCAAGGCTGGTGGAAAGAAACCTGGAGGGACTACAAAATGATGGCATTAGGGAATTGACTGGATGGCTCTGCTTGCATTATAATAATTTAACATCAGTATTCTGGTATTGCACCAAACTGACATTGATCAATAATGGTCCCAAGTGACAGTGACAATAGTCATTCCGAAAACATACATCCTATTGAAAATACTGGCTGCATCTCGCATGAAACAAGTGTGGGGTTTTGATACTAACTTTCATGCTTATTGAGCAAGCAATGCCTTAGATGCCTTTTTTGTCCCTCTCCATCACACCCTTTTAGGACAAGTTTTATGTCTGTCTGTGTGGGCGGTGAATGAGGGATGTGTGCTGTGGTGAAAGTCCATGTGTGTGTGTTGGCTGTGTTGTCGGGGTGGTTGTGTTAATGTATGTGTGGGGGTATTGATTTGTTCGGCTGCAAGGTTTTGCAATTAGGGGAGTTGAGTTGTATAGTGGTAACTCAGTCTCTGGGGAACAGTGGCAGTTGAGTCCATTAATCTATGTCCTTTCCCTCAGCCTTGGCTTGTTACAACCAATGAAATTGAGGCAAGAAAATTAGCTGTAGAATAAGATTGGTGATTAGTTGAGTTACCGCTGATCTCATACTGGTCAAGGCATTCCATAAATATTATTGTATTGCTGCAATGCATAACTCCCTCATTCTTCACAAATGCTAAAGCTTTTTATCAAGAATAGATTACTGTTTAGTTATTTAGTTGAGTTACCGCTGATCTCATACTGGTCAAGGCATGCCATAAATATTATTGTATTGCTGCAATGCATAACTCCCTCATTCTTCACAAATGCTAAAGCTTTTTATCAAGAATAGATTACTGTTTAGTTATTTACTTTTCAGTCTGAGAGAGAAACGGCAGGCAAAAAAGATATATTGGCATTGGAAAAGGTTCAGAGAAGGGTAACAAATGATTAGGGGTTTGGAAGGGCTGCCATATGAAGAGAGATTAAAAAAACTTGGACGTTTCATCTTAGAAAAGAGGAGACTAAGGGGGGATATGATAGAGGTCTATAAAATCATGACTGGTGTGGAAAAAGTGAATAAGGAAAAGTTATTCGCTTGTTCCCATAATATAAGAACTAGGAGCCACCAAATGAAATTAATAGGTAGCATGTTTAAAACAAACAAAAGGAAGTTTTTCTTCATGCAGCACATAGTTAACTTGTGGAACTCCTTGCCAGAGGATGTTGTGAAGACTAGGACTTTCATAGGGTTCAAAAAAGAGCTAGATAAATTCATGAAGGTTAGGTTCATTAATGGCGATAGCCAGGATGAGTAGGAATGGTGTCCTTAGCCTCTGTTTGTCTGGAAATGGATGACAGAAGAGGGACCATGAGATGATTACCTGTTGTGTTCCCTCCTTCTGGGGCATATGACACTGGCTACTATTGGCAGACAGGATACTGGGCTAGATGGACCTTTGGTCTGACCCCGTATGGCCGTTCTTATATTTTTATGTGGCTTGGTCTTTAGATGGGGTGGGAACTAGAGGAAGGCAAGTGTAATCAAAGTTTTTATTTTGTGGGCTTTTGGTAGTTAAAGGAATAAAAACCAGATTGTAAAGAATGAAATAAAAGTATGAAGGTTAAGTAAAGGTCTGATGTTGGGGAATTGAGTACAGGGAGGAGTGAGGACACTGTCTCTGGAACTTCTTCCCTGTTTTTGCAGAAGTTCCTCTGTAGGTTCACTATAGGGTCAGGAACCTTTATTTGATGGTTAGGGATGGGTGTTTGTGATGTCACCAAGTGGATGGTACTAAGGGACCTATTACTACTTCTATGTAAGGAAGATTTCCTTTATCTCAAGTGTAGAAGCCTGTAGTTTTGGACCTGGAGAATAAGTTTTCTTATCCTGCCTTTCCAGGTGCATGTATGATTTATGGAACTATAATCTCAAACATGAGGATTTAATACAAATTTCCTCTACTAAATGTGCAAATGGGATTATGCCTTTAGCTCATCAAAAAAGAAACTTTTTTTTTCCAGTATGAAAGTTTGTGTTTTGATTCTCTTTGTACTGTCTGTGCAGCAGATGTAAATCCATGGTTTCTGTATGTATAAAATCAGGGATTGTGAGGCCATGTCAAATATCTCAAGTAAATAATAACTTTATCTAAACAGATTTTCATAGAGAATAAAGTTAAGCATTTCTGGAAGCAGAATTACTTAGTATGCACACTGCCTGACCCATGTCACATAGTTGTATGAGAATGCATCTGAAAAGATCTAGTACAGTCAATAGCTAATATGTAATTAGTATCCTCGTGAGAACAAATTTCTACACGGGTAAACTGAATGATAATGAAGCATGACAAACCATTTAATAGGAGCTGTTCTGGCTCATAGTCTCATAGGCGCAAATAACTATATCCCCAGTAAAAAAAAGTTGAATGTTTTAGTTAAGACACTTTTACAATAATCTTTTCTTAAGCAAATGAACATATTTAAATACCCCCTTAACATAGTAACAAAAGTTGATCTGACCAGAGCCAAATAAACTAGAAAAAAGGAATGAAAGTGAGGCTGGTCTGATTTTATATAATAAATCTGATGAAATGGATAGTCCTACCAGATTACAAGGGAAAAGATCACCTGACCATTGAGATGGCTCATCCAGTCCAAATGATTATCTACTAATCCATCCTACTGTGTCAGAAACAAAGGTAGTCATATTCCTCTTTCTTCCAGGACTGGGAATACAATGAACAATGGTAAGAAGAAATGAGTTTGAAACCAGAAATATAATGTTTGTGAGGTTTAACTCATTATTATTGTTGAGGGGCTCAAGCATTAGAAATGGCTCTGAATGCTATAGATTTGTCTAGAATTTCAGGTACCTCCAAGAGGTCATCTAGTCTAGTCCAGTCCCCTTCATTCAAGCCAGGACTAAGCACCATTTAGACCATCCCTGATAGATGTTTGTCTAACCTATTCTTACAAATCTTCAGTGATGGAGATTTCACAACCTCCCTAGGCAATTCCGGTCCCTGACAGGAAGTTTTCCCCCCTAACATCCAACCTATGTCTGCATTGGTGCAGTTAAAAACCACTGCTTCTTGTCCTATTCTCAGAGGTTAAGAAGAACAATTTACCTTTTTCCTTTTTGTAACAACCTTTCATGTATTGAAAACTCTTATGCCCCCACAGTCTTCTCTTCTACAGACTAAACAAAGTAAGTCTTTCAGTCTTCTTTCATGGTGTGACCGTGCACCTGGGGTGGACCTGATGTGCCGGGTCCCTAGCCCCTTACAGTTATGGGCGTCACGCCCTCTTGCGCCCAGCCGACCAGCTCCTCGGCGGCTGGTACCATCAATAATCTTTAACTGTCATCTCGCTGAGTCTCTCCTCCACACGAGACAGAGGAGAGTGGGGGGCCTGGGCCCGCCCTCACTCGCGGGCCCCAGCCCAGGGCCCTAAGGACTTGGACCACGCTGCGGTCCAACTCTGGCTGACGGGGCTGCCCGCCTAAACTCGCCAGCCCGCGGGCTAAGTTCACCGCCCTGCCCTGGGCTACTTCCTCTCTCCTCCTCCTCCGGTGCAGACCACCTCCCTGCCAAGGTGAGCCCTTCTGGCTCCCACATTGCTCCCCGTGGAGCTTCTCCTGGCGCCTGCCACCCTCGCCTGGGTCGGCGTCTTGCGCCGCCCTTGCCTGCCTCGGCGCCCCTCGCCTTCCCCCCTTCTCTCTGCCTGGACGGCTTTTAAATCTCCCGCCGCCCAGGACGTCAGGCCGGACGTCACCCTGATGTCACCGGCATAGCCCTGACCCCACGCCGACGTGATGTGGGGTTGACTCCTCCCTTCCCCCGCTGCCGGGTTCGCGCTCCCCAGCCGTGCTGCGGCACTGGTACATCCGGCACACGGCCGGTAAGGACTCCCTGGCAGCACCACCAGGGCGTTTACCCCCTGGGGTCCAGTGCGGGGTCTCAGGGCCCCGTCACACATGGTTATGTTATCTAGTCCTTGAGTCATTTTTGTTTCTCTTCCCTGGACCTCCTTAAGTTTGTCCATATCTTCTTGAACTGGACACAGGCCTTTTTTTATTGTGGAGAGAGGAGGAATTACTTTTTGGTGTTGCTTACAACACTCTTGTTAACACATCCCAAAATGATTGCTTTTTTGCAACAATGTTACTGTTGATTCATATTTAGCTTGCAATCCACTATAACCTTCAGATCCCTTTCTGCCATTCTCCTTCCTCTGCTGCCATTTCCCACTTTATATGTGGGTAACTGATTGTTCCTTCCTAAGTGGGGTATTTTACATTTGTCTGTATTGAATTTCATCCTGTTTACTTCAGATCATTTCTCCAGTTTGATCAGATCCCTTTGAATTTTAATCATATCCTCCAAAGCACTGGCACCCCTTCCCAGTTTTCTATCCTCTATTAACTCTAAAGTGTATTCTTTTTACAACATTATCTAAATACGCCCCACAGGCCAGATACAGCCCACCAAACATTTGGTTCTGGCCTGCCATGATCCTCTGGGCTGCCAATGTCCTGAGGTCCAGCAAGATCCTCAGGCAAGCTCCATGCCTGCTTTGGCCCCACACGGTGCTCAAAGCGGGGGAAGGGTCGCGTATACATCACTGTGTGATGCAAGCCTCTTGAATGGGGGTCTTCATGGTCTGACTCCAACCCCTGCATAATCCTTGCAGCTGCCATTGGCCAGAAACCAAATGAAATCTGGCATCTCATCCTCTTGCCTCCTGCCCCCCAACTCCCTGCCCTAGGTCACAACCCCTGGTACCCCAGTCACAACCTAAACCCTCCCCACCCCTCTCCTGCATTCCTAGTCATGACTCCTTTCCATGCAGTACATCCTGCACCTCTCTTATGTAAGAATCCATTCCTGCACCCCAAACCTCTCCCAGACTCCACACTCCCTCCTGCACCCCCAAGCTCTTTTCTCATAACACAATCGTAATTGCCCATGCCCTTAAATCAGTCCTTTTTGGAGGATAAGAGTGGCTGTGTAAAGGGGACTTAGGGTAAATAAGAACAGGCCCAATATTTATAGTCCAATAGTTAGTATAACTTTTTGATATGTTTTAAAAACCAGAAATCCTTAATTCTGTATATGCAGTGGTATGTATATTAACGGTCTAATTTATCCTCCATCCATGTGAAATGTGCATTGTCTATTAACAGCTATCTTTACAAAGAGGGCATTTTTCTGTTTTTGAAATCTATTATAGCTAGACACCGTCAAGATTCCCTGATTCTAACAGATATCCAGACTACAGTGTATTTTATGTCAGGATGTATTATTCCATATTTTTATCTTTATACACTCCAAGCCTTAAGATATTATCAGCTTGTTCAGATTCTACGTTTTATGCAAGGCTCAGATGTTTCTGGAGAGAAAACAAAGACATTAAAAGATTAAGCTTTGAATAATTCTTATGAGAACTGCAGGATGCAATAATAGACAGGAACAACAAACAGTAAAATAATACAAGTATATAATAAAAGTGTCAAATATTTTAATTGATAGTTAATAGCCACTTAATGGATTGTCCAAACATTGATAAACTATAAATATTTCCCAGAAAATCTTGATTATCAGTATTTTTTGTTTAAAAATGTAATTTGCGTTGCCACACACTGGACATGTGCCATATATTTTAGCTCTTGGTAAATAATCATAATCACTCATCTTGTATTAAAAGGGAACTCCTTAAGTGCTCAAAATTTCTATCCACATACTGATCATTTCTAATGATGGAACTGTAACATCCTCTAAAAGAAAATGTTTCTGTACTTTACTTTTTACCTTAGAAATACCAGGTGTTTTCACTTGGGGGCTCCTTGGATATACTGGAGAACTGAAGTGGGGTATTGCCATTCCAATATTTTTATTAGATTTGTTCTTTTTTTATTAGTGGAGAATTTAGGTGCCTAACTATTTTTTAAAAAGTGCTAACTATATGAATCCTCCGACTAATGCTATTTCTACATTGCATTTTTTCACATCAAGAATCCCAACATATTTCACAAACCCACTACAGTATATAGGAAGACAATTGACTTAAAACAAATTGCTCAACAGTGGTGAAGATAGATTTTATACAGTAATGGTCACAAGCTGAGTCACACTTAGCTCAGGGCAGAAGGAACAGAATCTGGTACTAGCTACATTGCCCTGCCCTACTGTGATTGTAGCAAGGAGACTGCAGGGATACAAGCCCCTATGTTGGTTGCACATGATGGTGGGGGGACATCTTTGGATGAGGGTGTCCCTCTCTGGAAAATTTGTTCAGCATTTGTAGCTGAACGCACGCAGCACAAGTACAGGTTGGACCTCCCTGATCTGGCACTCTGGGGTCCTGAGTGGTCCCAAAGGAGGGATTTTGTTGGACCAGGGGCTCTCCTGAGACTCCCCTCCTGTCAACCCATCCGGTCAATGTGTTGCCCCCAGCCGGTGGTGGGGGCTTCACTCCTGGCTGCCACATCGCTCTGGCCAGTGGAGCTCCCTGCCCCCAGCCAGTGGAGGCTTCCCCGCCCCCCAGCCACTGGCAGTTCTGCGTCCTCAGCAGGTAGGGGTTCCTGGCCAGTGGTGACTCTGTATCTCCAGCTGCAGGAGCTCCCTGCCCTGGCCAGCAGGGCCTTTGTGTCCCCACCGGCAGAGCTCAGTATTTGGCTGGCAGGGCTCCCGCCCAGTTCTGCTCTAGCTGCCAGTTGCTGGCTGGGCTTCCTGCCCCCAGGCCGCTGGCCCTCCAGGGTGCCTGCCAGCTGAGTTCCCAGCTGCTGACAACCTCTGCATCTGGGATCTTTGGTCTAGCAACATCCGTGGTCCTGCTGGACCGTGAATGATGCTGGACCAGAGAATCCTGGACCACAGAAGTTCAACCTGTAGGAGCAATGCACCCTAGGATTTCACCTCATTGCACTTACTATGAATTAAGTCTTCTATGAGGCAGTAAATGGAGGCATTCAGTCTATTTAAGAGTATAAATTGCCCAAAACGTGCATAGAAAAAATTAAGATAATATCAAATGAATGACAGACAATAGATATTACTAAATCACTTATTGCCATCAGAATAGAACCGTACCATGCTAATGATGAATTCTCAAACAAGTCAAGACAAGCAAATTGTTTAAGTTTGATTGTTTGGCTTGCTCAAAAGAAGGAATCCCATAATATTTTGTGATTTAGTCTCTGACCATGCCACTAACATAAATATAGAGTGCAGCAGTGGAAGGAGTTACTACGTGTTAAAACATTAGTTAATTTTCTGTGCCTAAGAAATTGGCTGCCTTAATAGCAAAGTTTTTCTTTTCTTTCTTTCTTTCTTTTTTCTTAAAGATTGTGGCCTAAATCTATTTCAGAGGAGTAAAGCAAGCAGATATGGCCCAGCATAGCTAGAAGCAGAAACAATGTTGACAATGAAGAAATAAAATATAGTTGTTGATAAGCTAATAAAGGGCTACTTGGAAAAGTTGAAATTTTATATATATAAAATAAATTGGCAAGGCAGGATGTTATGCATCTCAGAGAATTAGCTAATTTAGTGGACCCACCAGCCTCTGAAATTGAGAACAACAGAGATGCAGATACAAATTTTGTATTCACGCAGTCTTAAAGCCCATTCCCTTAGTACTCAGGAGTATTTCCCCTATCAGCATAGCAGAAGAGAGTCAAGCCCATGGCATCACTCCAGGCCATTTTCAGAGGCTGTTTGGGACAGAAAGTCTTAAATTGTTAGACCTCTAAACTGCTTTGTTGAATGAGTAAAGTTTATCACCATGATGGAGGATTGCATGTCTTAAAAGTGCAGACCTAGTATTTCAAATACATGAATATACAGTGAATTTATTTAGATTAGCAGACAACATTGCCCCATAGTTGCATTTTGTAGTGGGGTTCCAAAGAGTATAAGACTCCAAAGACTAGATTTACACAATCAATGAGAACTGAGCTACCTGGAAACCTCAGTCCTGACAGCTTACACATTCTCCCCAGTTTATACTAGTTCAGCAGTGGGTCAGAGGTCAGATTCATCCCTATAACTTGCCCTGCCTGTACTGGCATGGGAAGTATAGGAGCAGGCTGGAAATAGGGACTGGGCAGGATGTTGGATGCAGGAGCAAAGTTGGGGAGGGAGGGCTGGGTGGGAGTGTGGGTGCAGGAGTAGGCTGGAGGTGCGGGGTCAGGTGATGGGGTGTGTGTACATGGCGCAGCAACCAGAGGATGTACATGGCTCCATACCCCCTGCTGTTCCCAGGCACCACCCCCTGCTGTTCCTATTGGCCATGATTACAGCCAATTGTGGTGGGGGAAAAGCCACCAGGCAGGGCTTTTGCTGTCCTGCTGTTTCCCCAGCCAGGAGAAGGGGGAGAGGGAACAGCAGTGCATGGAACCGCTTTCTCCCTCAGTTAGGCAGAGTCTGTGGGTTGCATCCAGTCCTGGGCTTTCCTGACTCCAGCTATAGGCTTGGGGCTCCCCTCAACTCTAGCTGGATTCAGACAAGTGGGCTTTAAGTTCCCCACACCTGCTTTAAGACATAAGGAGATACAAGTATTGGTCCTTTCTGCTTTGGATCATTATTGAGCAAAATCCATCATCAGCATGGACGCATCCTCTGGAATGGTGGTTGAAGCACGAAGGGACACAAGAATCTTTAGCACGCCTGGCACGTAATTTTTTTGTGATTCCAGCTACAACAGTGCCATGCAAATAATTGTTCTCACTTTCAGGTGATGTAAACAAATGGGCAGTATTGTCTCCTATAAATTGCAGCCAAATTTGTCTGAGTGATTGGCTGAACAAGAAGTAGGATTGAGTGTACTTTAGGCTTTAGAGTTTTAAATGGTTTTGTTTCTAATGCATTTTGTACATAGTTCTACATTTGTAAGATCAACTTTTATTGCACTATAGCACTTGCAATAGGTGAACTGAAAAATACTATTTTCTTTGTTTTTTACTGTGCAAGTATTTGTAATGTAAAATAAAGTGAGCACTGTACACTTTGTATTCTGTGTTATAATTGAAATATATTTAAAATGCAGAAAACACCCCAAAATATTTAAATGGTATAGTTTAAAATCACAATTAATTTTGATCCTGTGATTAATCATGATTAATTTTAATCTCTTGACAGCCCTAGTTTATGGATATCCCCTGAAGAGTATTTTATCTTATTTCTTCTCATTTCAGTGCTACCTATATGATCCCCTCTCAAAGTTATGAAGCTAATCAGTAACTGCTTCTGTTGTGAAAGGTGTCTTGTAATGGAATAATTTCAGGTCCCCTATTGGATTGTATTTATGTTGTCCATATCCTGACTTTGAGTGATCTCAGTATTTTCCCCATACATACATTACCACCAAGGTACTTAATCACACCGTTACATCCTGCCATTGATTTTATTTCAGCTTCCTGTTGACTGCACATGGAATGACAGTAGGATCTGAATCAGCATAGATCAGTCAGTACTACATGTGAGTCTCAGAATACCCAATTTCCTACATGAGTGCAACCCGACACTTACAATATGTACTGCTTGCTGATTTTGTAAAAGGACCATTGTACTTCTAAACCATTCCTGTGTAGCTGGGGGTCAAGTCTGAAATTAATTAGATTTGTGCACTTGGCAGCTCTGTTATACATGGAATGAAATATGAACAGGTCCTAACATCTGGATACAATGAAAAACCATAGAACTGATTATTCTCTCTCTTGCATTGAAAACATTGAAGCACTTATCGCCAGAAAATTGGTTTGTTCTCTTTCTAATGTCTTTCTAATGTTCTGCTAGCTGAGCCAGTTCACAATCTGAAGACAGCAGCAGCTGGGGGTTCATTTTTAAGCTTTTAAATTTTAGTATTTTTGTAATTTCTACTTAATATATTTCACAGGTACGGCCTGTGGCCACAGGATAACAATTCCTGCATGGGGCTTTTAAAAATCAAGAGAGAGTCTATATTATTTGATATTGGTTGTGTGCTCTCTCTCTCTTCTGTGTTATTCGTATTTCGCTACATATCTAATAGAGTTCCCAAACTCCCAAACTGACACCCATTTATACAGGATAGACTGTCACTTGCTTTTTCAAAACACTAATAATACTGTGTGTGTGTATAGGCAAAAGGTAGTTCCAATCACGTTCCTGAGCCCCCGCCCCTATTTGGGTTCCCCCTTATTTCCTTTCCCTGCTGTTTTCCCTAAATAAAAAGTCATGTTGTTTTAACAACGGTCTCTTCATTGCTTAAACTGCAGGGGTGGGGGATTAAAAGGAAACACAGGGAATGCAGGGGCAACTTATGGAGAGCCACAGGGAAGTTTCTAAAAACTGGCCTTTCATAAAAACCGTCCTTCAAGATGTCTCTGATTCATGCTGGCCCTTGCTATGTTCTTCTTATGGCACTAGTGTCCAGCTGCTCAAGCCCTCTAGCAGGTGCTCTGCCTTAGCCCCTCATCCTTCCAGATAAGATTCCCCTTTGTTCTTGCACAGGTTATGGAACACACTACACGCTGCCACCACAAAGTGAATGTTCCATTCCTTGAGGTCCAGGTGAGTCAGGAGAGTCCAGAACCTCCTTTTTAAATGTCCAGAGGCAGATTCCACCACCATTCTGCACTTCCTCAGCCTGTTGTACTCCTCCTTGCTGGGATCCAGGCTGCCCAGGTAGGGCTTCATGAGCCACAGGAGCAAGGGGTAGGCTGGGTTGCCAAGGATCACAATTGGCATTTCCGCATCTCCGATGGTAATTTTCCAATCTTGGAAAAAAGTTCCAACATGCATCTTTCTGAAGAGGCAGGAGTTCCAAAAGATGCATGCATCATGCACCTTTTCCGACCTTCCCTTGTTGATGTCAGTGAAATGGCCCTTGTGATCCATGAGCGCCTGCAGCACTATGGCCCCACTGGAGTTAGGGAACCCCATCATGGCAAAGTCATGCACTATGGTATCCTCTTTTCCCAGAGTCACAATCCTCCACAGCAAAATGTTATTGGCTATTTTTATGACAACAGCCCCCACGGTAGGTTTCCCCACTCTGAACTGATTCCCAATTGACTAGTAGCTGTCTGGTGTTACAAGCTTCCATAGGGCTATTGCCACGTGCTTCTCCATGGACAGAGCGGGTCTCAGTTGGGTATTCTGGTGCCTTAGGGCAGGGGAAAGCCACTCACACAGTTCCAAGAACTGGCCTTGCACATTCAGAAGTTCTGCAGCCACTTCAGATTGTCACATGTCCACATCACAATGCGGTCTCACCAGTCTGAGCTAAGGATGTTAAGAGGCGGGTAATTGACTAATCGTGTAGTCAATACAATTTGTATAAATTACACGATTACTGACTAATCGTGTAAATCGATACAAAAGCTGGGCAGCTGTTACTACATTTAAAACGCAGAACTGTAGCAGTCCCGGTCCACTGTGAACCGGGACTGCTTGGTCCCAGCTTGCACCAGGTTGAGCAGCCCCTGTTTGTGGCAGCCTGGGCTGGCTGCAGGCAAAGGCTGCTCCAGCAGCAGCCCCTGTCCATGGGGGCCAGGGCTGGCGGTGGACAGGGGCTGCTGCTGGAGCAGTGTCTGCCCAAGCCTGGGCCGCTGCGAACAGGGGCTACTTCATGGCAGCAACCCCTGTCTGGGTGGGGTATAGCTCCCCAATGGGACTCCCCCACAGACTGGGACTGCTGCCGGAGCAGCCTCTGCCCACAGAGAGCCTTAGCCCACCACAGGTAGAGGCAGCTTCGTGGCAGCCTCCACTATCCCCGCCCCTCTGCTGCCGCTAATAGAAGCAGCAGCATGGTGTGGGGGTGGCACTGGGGAGACAGTGCTGGGGGGAACGGCTTTTAAGATAGCTTCCCTCAGCTCTGGCTCCTGTTTCCACTCCCCTCTGATAGAGAGGCAGTAGGGTGGGGGGAAGCGAGTAGTTGAGTACTCCCTAGTCTGAGCATGTCTCTCAGCACCAGAACTGGCATTCCACTGTGTCCACAGGATTGACTGGTGGCTGCACTGGCTGATTGTCACAGCAGCACCTCCATGCCAGGCCGAGCTCCATCCTCGTCCTCTTCCTGGGAGAGTGATATGCATATGCAGTCGAGGTGCCATTAGATGCACCGTGACACAGATGAGCATGAAATTGGTTTCCTGCAAACTGGGCTCCATGCTTGTGCTGCTATGGCGTCCGCATGGGCAACCAGGCACAAAAAGGTGTAAGCTCACTGCCTCCCACTGATGTCTCACAAGGGGGGGAGGGACTAGACAAATGCATTCTGGGACGCTGGCGACATGAGCTCCTAACCACCTGCTGCAGAGTTTTAGTCCTAGTGGGCACCGTGACCATAGCCCAGAATGCAAAACTGCCCATGGTGTATCGCTCTCTGAGTCGAAAGTAGGCTCTCTAATGGGGATGCCCTACTTCAGACATTCGATTCTTCTCCACAGAAGAAATCAGGTGGTAAGAAATTGACCATCTTAGCTGCGACCTTAATCTCATAGTGTAGACGTGCCCTCAGAGATAGCTCACGACGGAGTGTTTGCCTGTTTTGTGATTACAGTATTTTTCTCTGATAATTTCTATAGTATGTTAGCCTGCCTCCTACATCAACTCCTGAAAGGTAACTGACAGCATTTTTCTTCATAAAAAGGAAATTTTAATGGGCTCTAACATAAATAGCTGGAACTAGCCATCTTGTGTGAAAAATACTGGATGTGAGTCATTATCAACAGTAGGAGACCGTAGATCCTCTGTAGCTCTACCTATCTTTTAAGGCCACATCAACAGTCATTTAATCTGAGCAGGACATATTCATCCTAAATAACTACAGAAGTGTAAAATTTTCCAGAAAATATCCACTATTGTTAGTGTCCTTTAGTCAAATCCATTCCATGTTGTTAATGAAATTCTTGTTTCCTTTTCACTCATTTAGCTCCTGCTACCCTAAAGTGAAAGGGAAAAAACAGTGGTAGCATCAGGTGATAATTAACTGACTTGGGAGAAATAAAGACTTGAAAAGGTAACTGAAATCTGGATCTTTGAGGTGATTTTCCAAAGGCAACACTTTTGTGACTTACATAATGCCTCTTAAAATGACATGGTGGTGCATAAAACCTGAAAAGGGGTAATATCAGAGACATGAGTGTTAATAGCAAAGAAAAACTAATAATTACTGAGATAACGTGAATCTTTAAAACAACTATTCTTTCTACTACATTTTTAGAGAAGAGTACTTGAACGTCACTAGTTTTAAACATTTATTATGAGTAATTTTTGTTATGGAGAATCACAGAACACTAGAACTGGAAGGGACCTTGAGAGATCATCAAGTCCAGTCCCTTGCCCTCATGGCAGGACCAAGCACAGTCTAGGTCATCCCTGATAGATGTGTCTCTAACCTGCTCTTAAATATCTCCAGTGATGGAGATTCCACAACCTCCCTAGGCAATTTATGCCAGTGTTTAACTACCCTGACAGTTAGGAAGTTTTTCCTCATGTCCAACCTAAACCTCCCTTCCTGCAATTTAAGCCCATTGCTTCTTGTTCTCCTTGGCCTCTAAGGATAGGACAATTTACCCCCCTCCTCCATGTGATCATGCCTGGCCTTTGGGCAAGGCGAGCGAGATGGTTGGCTTGGGCCCCATGCATTCAGGGCTCTGCACATTCAGATCCCCACACTGCACAGCTTTCTGCCCCACCCATCTGGCCACTCATTCGCTGCCCTGACTGGGAGGCGCCCACAAGAGACAGGTCTGTTTTTCCATCTGCATTTTTAAAGTGTGTGTGGGTTTGCTCTTCTGCCTTGGCCTGGCCCGTGCCGTCTTTGTGCCCCAGGCGGCAGGGGAGGCATGGGCGAGGAGCGGGTGCCACCAGAGGGGGTTACCGTGGCCAGCGGTGGCTCAGGAGGGAAGGAAACCAGAGGAGCAGCAGCCGCCCGCAGTGGAAGGCGAGGGGCTGTCAGAGTCCCTGCCCCGCCCGCCCCACCCTGACTGGGAGCAGAACACCCTGAGCTGGTCAGACACAGGTAGGCTATCTAACCCCCCCCCCCACTCTTGGTGTTGGTGCCACTCTCATTAGGGGAAGTGTCTTGGGTCAGCGCTTCAGCCCCTCCCTAGTCGTGCAGCTGGCCTGTGGCCCGCTCTGGCTGGACATTAAACACTGAGCTCGGTTGCAGCAACCTCCCGGAGAATCACCCCCCGCCCCGCCTGGCCGTGCAGCTCAGCCAACCACAGCGTGCTGCCTTGGGCCCTGCAAACTCTTTGGCCGGGCCTGTGTGTGACACTCTTTTAGATACCTGAAAACCACTATCATGTTCCCTCAGTCTTCTCTTTTCCAAACTAAACAAGCCCAGTTCTTTCAGTCTTCTCTCATGGCTCATGTTCTCTAGACCTTTAATCATTCTTGTTGCTCTTCTCTGGACCTTCTCCAATTTCTCCACATCTTTCTTGAAATGTGGTACCCAGAACTGGACACAGTACTCCTATTGAGGCCTGATCAGCGCAGAGTAGAGCGGAAGAATGACTTCTCGTGTCTTGCTCACAACACTCCTGTTAATGCATCCCAGAATTATGTCTGCTTTTTTGCAACAGTGTCATACTGTTGATTCATGTTTAACTTGTAGTCCACTATGACCCCTAGATCACTTTCTGCAGTACTCTTTCCTAGATAGTTGCTTCCCATTCTGTATGTTTGAAACCAATGTTCCTTCCTAAGTGGACTATCTTGCATTTGTCCTTATTAAACTTCATCCTATTTACCTCAGGCCATTTCTCCAGTTTGTCCAGATTATTTTGAATTGTGACCCTATCCTCCAAAGCACTTGCAACCCCTCCCAGCTTGGTATCATCTGCAAACTTAATAAGTGTACTCTCTATGCCATCATCTAAATCGTTGATGAAGATATTGAACAGAACCAGTCCGAAAACAGAACCCCACTTACCATGCCCTTCCAGCATGACTATGAGCCATTAACTACTCTCTGAGAATGGTTATCCAGCCAGTTATGCACCCACCTTATATTTGCCCCATCTAAGTTTCATTTCCCTCTGGATTAGTTTTGAAAGTTTGGCTGAGCAATTTCAAACAGGATTTATTGTATGTGTCTTTTCAATCTGTTTTACAAATCCAATCTTGGAGTGCCACTTTTGTTGTGGGTCTAGTAAAGCTAGAGTTGTGTACCTTACGTTGAAATTCTCCCTGCAGTGTAGATTTGGCCTAAGTCAAGTATCTAAGCATGCGCCTTGTATTTGGTGCTGTGAAAAAAAACCTGAAAGGAAGATGGGTTTCTCCTTGAGTCCTGTAGGTTAAATGGACAGGCAATGTGAGATCCAGAGGCTTGTTATGGTAGATTTTTCTCTTTCACTGAAATGAGTTGGTGTGGTTTGTTTCACAAGAGAGGAGACGCCTCTGGAGAGGCCCGAATGAGGATAAGATGGATGTTTGCCCTCCTGTGTGCTTATTCTTGATGTAGAACTTTGCCAAGGCTACAAAGGAACTAATTCATGCTACTGTCAGCCCCATCCTGCTTCCATGAAAGTCCATGTGAATTTTGTTATTCTCTTCAATAGGCAGAGGATATATCCTCAAAAATAAAATCTGGAATTCCTGACGCCTAGTCCCATGCTCAGATCACTGAAACAGCGTTTGTTACCTAGTAAATATGGAACTGTGTCAGCCAACTAACCCATGATTACACAGTTCATCCAACTGTTGGCATTTAGTAGTTTTATTGTGTATAATTAATTGTGAAGCATTGAAAACACATAAATTCTAACAATTTTGGAGCTAGGAATAATATTATCTCCCAAATAAGTGGGTGGAGGAAACTCCATTGAATTCTAAGTGCTTTCCTCCCTACCTGCTACAGCAAAAGTGGATGATTCACATGTGATTCAGTTTATTTTTTCCTGAGAGTTGCGAAAAGCAGAGCTCCACGTATTTTTCAAACATTTTTATGAACAGTCACACAGTGGTGAACATAAACAAGAAAAAGAATTAGAGTTGACCTATATGGCAGCATGTATTACAGGTTGAACCTCTCTGGTCCATCAACATCTGTGGTGTGGCATGAATTTAGTTAGCCACATGTCCACTTATCATGGGTGTAGCCAAATTTCCCGCGGTTCCATAACGTTTGTTTATAGCCACTAGTCCTGGCTCTGTGTTCTGTGCTGTGACTTAGCTCTAATTTACTCCTAAATGTCTTATAAGAGCCCAACAAACAAGGAAAGTGTTGGTAATACTGCTAGAAAATATTGATGTCCTGTGATTTGGCAAATTACCTGGTTTGGCACCAGCCAGGTCCCAAGGGTGCTGGATAAGAGAGGTTCAACCTCTAGGACACTTCCAATATATATTGTGTGTAAATTTGTAGCTTGGCTTCATTCCTGTGAAATAAATCAAGAGAAGGTTCTAGAAATGTAAACTGGACTTCTGATTGATATCTACATGTGGTTTTAGTCACTGAACATTTGTTAAATGTAAAGTACAAGCAAGGTTTGTACGTTAAGCATTTGATATCCAGGGTCTTTTCCAAGTGAGAGAATTTTATGGCTGGCAATGCTTGATTTCTTCTTTTAAATTCTCACAGAGAAATTTCTTGTTCAATGTTGATTTTAGAATGTTTGATGACAGCATGGTGCCCCTGGGGACTTGTCTGCCTAGTTCTAGACCAGCCATTGCAGTGGAGAGTGCAATGTCTGGAGTCTCATGCCATGCTGTTCATGGAGTTGCAGTGTCCATGGAATTGCAGTGTCCATTCTCACATGTGCTACCTCAGCAAGTTGGAGGAATTATTAGTGAATCTGGACCTCTGTCTGACTCACCTTTGCAACACCTAACGTTTAGGCAGCTTGGGAATCCTTGTGACCCACAAAGCCTGAGCAAGGGACCTAGATAGATGCCTTTGAATGCAATCCCCCAGACCAGCATGCTTAGCAGGGAGCTGCCTATGGTAGCCCATAGGAGATGTGTCCCAAGCACCGATCCCTCTCTGAGTTTAGTGCTTATGACTGGGCTGTAGGGAGGTACCTCACGCTGCTTGCAATCCACAGCTGGGAACCCCACTTTTGCAGTCAGGCAGCTTAGGTGTCCATGCTATTTCTTGCCAGAAAAGTTTAGGATCCTGCCTACCTTCACATAAAATGGCTGAGGAGGCAGAGGGCTCTTTTGTAGCCTATGGCCCACTGGTTGGAATACTCACCTAGGAAGTGAGGAAACCTGGTTCAGTCTCTCCCCAGCAGGATGAGGAGAAGGCATTTGAACAGGGGCCCCCCACCTCTTAAATTAGTGCCCTCATCACTAGACTATCCAATACACTGGCATGGGACTCCTTCACCCTCTCTTCTTGGAGTTCTTCCATTTATTTAACTAACTAGACTAAATTGTAATTGGAACAGAGTAATTCCTATTCTACAGTCCAGTAATAAGGGTGCTTGCCAAAGAGGTGGGGACTTCTCTTCATCTCATGGGGGAGGGAAAATTGAACCAGGTTCTCACATATCTGGGTGAATACCCCATTCACTGGACTAAAAATTATAAGGGAGGCCACTAGCTATTTTGTACGGTGTTAGCAATGCTCTATGCGTATCTACTGGATCAGGACCTCTGGGGAAAATGGCTAGAGAACAGTGTCTTCTGGTTTGAAGATTGTGCTGGGGCTCGAGCATGAGAGAGGTGTCTGGATGCCTGCCTAAGGTATCAGTGCACGTGCTTGGAGGCAGAAGCTGAGGCAATGAATGAGTTTAGGAAGCTACAAGGTTGGGCTGCAGCTGAGCGGAGGATATGGGACTGGCAGTGGTGCCTCAATATAGAGTTTAGATTCTTAAATATCTTTGTGGATTTGGCTTGGAATGTCTCCAGGAACGTCTATTGCCACAGAGCACTTCCTCATCTTTCTTCTCCTCTCATCACCTGCCCTACAATGTGGGCTGTGATTTAACTGCCACTGTAGATTCCTTAATCCTACTACAGCAGTTCTAAAAGTGCTGCTTTAAAATAAACTGTTTCTCTGACCGAGTCTGATTTCCAGCTTTGTCTAATGGTCATGCCACGTAGTGAGCTGGCCCTTTAAGAGAATTGGGGCTCAAGTGTGGGAGCAGAGTCACACAACGGGGCTAGGTGGCTAGAAACCATACTATCAGGGAATGTAAGGGTAGTCTGTTTCAGCCCAAGAGTTTGTGGAGCAAACTTGTTGGAAAGAAGGTATATTACATATACAAGCCTGCACTGTAAGATGCTGAAGTTTGTTAAAGAGCTAAGACTCACCTGAGGAGCAAGATTCTGCTGGGTGAGAAGCTGTAAATTGGAGGTCTGCACAGGACTGTGAACCTGGAGGTAAGAGTACAAGGAGAGGGAAGCCCTCAGAGAAGGGGAAGACTTCTGAGCCTAGAGGACAGGCTAGATGGATACTGACCTTAAAAGACTAACTGAACTGGGGGAAGAGGACTGGAGTGTTTGTTTTTGATAGTCAGCCTCACCTGGAAGAGGAGATGTATTGTGAAAACAGCTGAGGGTGGCTGATTTGATGTGAGCTGAAAGAGGAACTGAAGCCAGGGCAAGGCCTGAAACCATACTGGGTAAATCTTGCTACTGGCATTGTAAGTGAGAAGAAACTATATCTGCATTTTCTTACCTCCTGCCTCTTCCATTTTTTAGAAAAATCTTTGTTTGACCAAGGCTACCAATGACAGTGTACCAGCCTAAGCCTTGAAGGAAAGATCTGCCTGCATTTCATGCATTTTTTCCAAACCTTTTCCACCCTAGAAATAAAAAAAACATTGCCACTTGAATAAAATGTCACTGCCCTTGGAAAAAAATTGACACGGAGATACACTTTTGTTGCAGCATACAGAGATTTAACTGCACTCACATGAGTGTCTTGGCTAATTTTCAGTGCAGTATGTATCTTGAATCATATGAATGTACATTGGACATCATGTCAGTCAATGAAACTCACAAACAGAAGTGTTGCCAATGAAATATAGGGTATGGAAGGGGTTATACATTCATGTTTACTGATTGGTGATTTATTTCTTTTATCCAGTACTACATGTTTGTCAGTCCTTTGTATGAGAAGAGTCTCTTATGTAATGACTGTGGATGAATATTGTTGAATTTTCAACCAATTTTTCAACAGCTTAATGAATGAAGCCTTCAAAAGAGGCTTTCTGAAATATTTCAGTGATTTTTACAGACTTTACAAAGCTCTTTAAATGCAGAGTTTTGAAGGCTTACATGTAGGAATAGACTGGGGAAGATGTTACTCTTAATTTTCAACATCACGTTTTCCTGTAAACGGAATAGAATTTATGCAGCCTGCACCACTTGGCCTGTTACCAAGTCTGCTATTGATTCTTGGAATCCATACTCTCTCAGTGTTGATCCTGGCCAGAGAACTATGGACACGTTGGAGGTTTTATCTGATTTGCTGCAGATGGGACTGTAATTTCTTGGAGTTTGCACATGATAGGGTGAACGGCATTGTTTACTTTCATTCCCTTGCCTGGTATTTCCAAGAAGTTTGATTCATTAAGGACCTTCACACTAATTTAAAATTGTACTTAATCTTCTCTAGAGAAGATTATATCTCTTTCATGCACGTTGGTTTCTATGGACATGACCCAACAAAGCACTTAAGCATATGTGTAACTAGTCCCACTTACTTCCATGGGACTACTGAGGTACTTTAAGCACTCTTGTAACTCAAGGCCTATGAAGTATTAGAAGTTGAGAGCAGTGGGAATGAAAAAATCCACAGCATTGAAAAGTGTTTTATTTTCAAAATGTTGCCATCTTTGTCAAAACATTATTAGAAATAGAACTATAGCGGGGAAAACAACAGACAATATAGGCAACAAGAAGGAAAGAAATGCAGATGCTTCTATTGTGATGCAAAAAACTTTACTTCCCAGGCTCCTCACCCAGTAGTGGGAAGGGTGTATATATCTATATATTTTGGTCGTCATTCTTTATTGCAATTTTTTAAAAATATAGCATGTAAACTGACAAAACAAGCAGATGAAGAAAACAACACAACTGATAACTAAGCTTAGAAGCTCTCTTTAAAGAGAAAAGTGAGTGGGTTTTTTGGCACTTTCAAATGCTTAAGTGTACCAACTCTCTTCCCTCCCCCCCGAGAATGGGTGTCTGGAACATACAGCTCTTCTGGCGGGCAGGTTTTTTCCTGCATTGGAATGCTCCTAGAGCAGTGGCTTTCAACTTTTCCAGACTGCAGGTTCAACCTCTCTTACCCGGACAAAGGGTGTTCCAGGACCAGAGGCTACATCTAGACTACACAGTTTTTCCAGGATATTGGAGCTATTCCTGAAAAATTGTTCCGCATCCAGAGATCACGTTTGCTCTTCTGCTTTTTTTGCGGAAGAGCAAATGCACTCTTTCAGAGGCCCCTGTATTCCTTGTTCCACGAGGAATAAGGGGGCTTCCGAAAGAGGGCTTTTCCCTGACATTTGATCCAGTCTAGACAAAAGAATCGGAAAAAGCTACGCAAAATGCAGAGCGTATTTTACGTAGCTTTTTCCGAAAAAAAGTGGCAGTGTAGACCTAGCCAGAGAGTCCTGGTGGAGGGCTGGAGGCTGGGAACCCTGCAGGGGGGCTGGAGCCCAGTAGTGAGGGCTGCCCTGCAGTGGCAAAACTGGGAGCCCAACAGCTGCCCGGTGGGACGAGGAGGCAGCGGCGGGGCTGGGAGCTTGACAGCAGGGCTGTCCAGCGGTGGGGCCAAGGGTCCAGGAGTAGGGCTGCCACCCAGCAGTGCAAACAGAAGCCTGGCAGTCCTCTGCCGCCCAGAAGAGCTGCCAGGAGGCACTGGAGGCAGCGGGGCTGCCCAGCGGGGCTGGAGTCCAGCAATGGGGCTGCCACCCAGTAGCACAACTATGTGGTGGGACGGAGAGGTAGCGGGGCTGCCCCATATGGCTGGGAGCCCTGTGCACAGAAGGGCTGCTGGGAGAGGGGTGGGGGCGCAGAGATGTCCAGGAGGCTGGGAGCCAGGCCATGGCTGCGGGGGTGGGGAGACAGTGGCAGAAGGGGGCAGAAATTATCTCCCCTGGTCCAGCAAAATCCCTCATTTGAGACCAGTCAGGTGCGGCGGGTGCCGGACCAGGGGAGGTGCAACTTGTACTGTATCTGTTGCAGGAGTCTGTTTTGTCTTATGTACCCAAAGTTTCATCTCACTGAAACTACTTGCTTACAAAATCAGACATAACAATTCAAAAGGGTCACAGCACACTGTTACTGAAAGGCTTGCTTTCGTATTTTTACCATATAATCATAAAATAAATAAATTGGAATGTTAATACTGGGCTTATATTTCAGTGTACAGTATATAGAGCAGTGATTGTATGAAATTTTAGTTTGTACTGGCTTCACTACTGTTTTCCATGTAGTCTGTTGGAAAATGAGGTAAATATCTAGATGAATGAATATGCCTCCTGGAAGACACGAGTGCATGTACCCCTGTATGAGAACCACTGCACTAGAGCATAGTGCCCCACTGAAACAAGGTCTGACAAGCCTTTGCTGATTAAGTCTATGCTTATAGCCATCCTATTTATAAACTAATCTCTGTTTCTTCTTCTCAGTCACTGTGTATGGCAGTCCAATGCTTGTAACCCCCAACAGCTCAGAAAGGAGTAACCCTCGTAACTCTCACAAACTGTGGTGTTTTGTGTAGTAAGTGCAAAGTGCTACATAACTGAACTCTCTGGGTTAATTTCTTTTCATAATTAAGCTATTCACCAATTTGAGGTTACAAATATAAAACACACGGTTGTCATAGTAATGAGGAATGAAGTTCTGACCAACAAGAGGAAACCTTTCTAGCCTTGCGGTGGAGTGTAAATCAGGCTATAAGGTACCTGTCACAAAATGTCTGCTCTAGCCATTAGCAGAGTGAAATAGAAACATGCCAAGGTTGATGTAATCAATAAAACAATGTGTATGTATATGTAACCATGGCAACACGCAGCTGATAGATGAAATAGAAACAGGAGAAAATGGCACAATCTAAGGTTACCATTAAGTCAGGGAAGATTACAAGCATTGTTTTCACCTACAAAGAACATGTAGGAAAGGCAGCATTAAAGCATTCATCCACATTCCACTACTGGTGTCTGCAAGGAAGCAAGAAAAAGGCTCAAACTGTATTTTTGTAAGGGACTATGCCAACTAGTGGGTCTTAATTCACAAATCTCAGCAAAAGACAAAAGAAAAGTTTCTAGACACCTTTATGCTTCACGTTTTCAGCTCAGCTTCTAGTGTAAATTATAGGAGCTGTGGGCACTTCTAACTCAAGGACTGGCTTTCATCCGCCCTAAGAGCCATTCTGTGGACTAAAAAGCTTTTTAAAATAGCTATTAAAATATAGCTTAAATATACATTAAAATTTTAAAAGCTTATTTTATTTTAAAAGCTATTTTAAAAAGAGTTAGTAAGCTACAGTACTTCAGCTATTCTCTTCCAACCACATGCCTTTTCCCAGAATGGCATAAAAGCTCTTGGCATAGGAGAAATTCCATGCAGCTCCATAAATTGCCAGATGAATGAGTCTCCCAATTTGCAGCTTCCAGAATTTGCATGTATAGTTTCAAAACCATCACTTTCACATGCATGTTAGGGTCAACTGTGTTCAAGAATTAGCTGGTGCCTCAAAGAATTATGGTCATGAAGTCAAAGCAAAGCGTCATTCCTGTTCATAAAATACAGGCTGTCTAATGCTAAGGCTCTTTGCTATAAATCTGCAGTAGCTCAGATCCCATATATGGTTCAACTCTTCCAAAAATTTGCACACCACACCAAAGCCTTGCTTGGCAAAGATGAAATTATACATAAAATAATTATAACTTTAAAATTTCATATGCCACATGAGTTGTGTTCCCACTATTGTCACCAAAGGACCTTGAGATGTGTTGTAGCTTCCACTTACATGCTACCAGTCTTGGAAATTACAGCTGCAAACATGGCATCTGTTCATATTTTTCAGGCAGTAATAGTGCCATAAAATTCAACACACTAAAATAATAAAATAGGCTGATGCAGCTGCCACTAAACTCAAGAGAAGATTTACTATTGACTTGAGATTGGGTGAAGGAATGGCCACATTGTCTTGGAGTCCTTTCTGGAGGTCTGCAGCATGAAAACAATGTGAAAACCAAATGCCACATATGATGCCAGGAAAGGAAAGATGAGGGAGTATGAGACTAGCTCTCTTCCTCTTATGAAAAGTTTGTGAATGGGAAAAAGTCTGTGTACCACTGACCTATGAACTTCAATAATTCATACTTGATTTCAATGGGGAAAAAACTCCCAGAGAAGCTGGGGAACTTCATCACATGCACACTGGACACCATCCTTCATTTGTCACCTAGATTTTTTTACAGCATCAGCTGCCAAGTTCAAATACAGATGTAAAGAGACAGTCTGGAGATTCTCCAGAAATAAACTACACGAGGGATCCTCCTGAACTCTCTTTGAACTCCAAACAAAATGCAACTCTGCTATATAGCCTAAACATTGGTTTAGTTTGAGGAGTGTCATTACATGAATTTTCCATGGTCTCATTTGAGGTGTTAGAAGAAATCCTGAAAAGGAGCAGAACCAGAATCTTCCCAATTTTTTGCTTCCTGTGGATTGATAATCAAGATAATGTCATTATTGTTAGTGAGCATGCATGTATTAACCTCTAATAGAAGATCAATAAACACTCTATCTAGAGTTGCTAAAGGTTGGGATATATGCACTGCAAGGCCTTGTCTAGCTCAGTATAATTTGCCAGGGATGTTTGTTCTATTAAGTGGAAAAGCAGCTAAAAGTCTTTCCCAGGTCTTTGGGATGCATTCACTTTCCAGAATAGAACATAAGCTTGAAAACAGAGGGAAATGTTGGCCTTTATCTGTGCTTTATATGCACTTTTTAAAAAGAAGTGTGATGGGGAGAATGTGCCTGTTTAGGAAAATTGCAGGAATGTCACTAAACCCTCATTCCTAATAGTCACATCTGAATTTTACAGCTAGGGCAGGTGGGATGAATGCTGAGTAACTTAATTGCATGCAGTGTTGTAGCTGTCTCAGTCCCAGGATAACAGAAGGACAAAGTGGTTGAGGTCACTGGCAGAAGTAGGGTGACCATACATTCCATTTTGCCCAGTACACTCCCTTTTTAAAGCCCTGTCCCAACCATTCTGATTTTTTTTCCAAAAGTGGGCATTTGTCCCGTTTTCTATTGTCAACTGCTCAAGGGGACAAATGGCCACTTTTGTCAAAGCGGAGTGTGGAAGAACACATGATGGGTGAGCATTGCTGCCTGCTCCCTGTGGAGAGAGGCAGGGCATGGGTGGTAGGTAGGGCTTGGGTGAACAGTGATGCCAGTCCCAGCATTGCACAGGGGCAAGCAGTGATGCCAGCCTGTGCAGGGAGGACGGACAGGGCTCAGGAGAGGTGCTCAGCCCAGCCCCACGTGCAGGGGGTAGTGGAGGGAGGCAGGCTCAGACGAGCAGCTCAGGTCAACTGTGTGTGGTGGGTAGGGGGTGGGGGAAAGGAGTAGTGGAGTTGGGGTTAGCCCTCCAAGTCACATTTTCCATTGGGGGAAATACAATTATCATAAGCAGTGGACATTAACCATTAGCTAGAAAAAAGCTAGATTAAAGATGTTGAGGAGTGTGCTTCTTGATTTGTAGCATGTCTGCAGTTTTGGTTGAGAGAAACCTTATTTATACTTTGGGATTTTCTGAAATCTTTCTGCTTTGGAATCATGACTGTTGGGTTCTTCCATAATGTGAATACTTGTTGCATTGACTGCACATTAGCTGGTGGCATCCTAGCATTATGTTTTCAGCAATAACTTAGAGGTTTAGCCTTCCTCTTAAAAAGCATGTTAGAGAGTGCAAACTTTATGGTTTGTCCATTTCTCAGGGTAATCTAACCTGGCATATAGTTTTTGTCTTGGCTGGATATGCTTGGATCAGTCTCCGACTGCCAGCTGTTCTCTGACAGAAAGTGATATAAAGTTGCAGTGGCTTTCCACCTACCGTCCCCAAATGAGACAAGGTGTCTTTCTAGCTTCTTTACTTCCCTGCCTTAAAAATGTTTTGCTCTTGTGTTTACCTTTGAAAATAGCAAAAAACTTGAGATTTCCCATATCTTTCCCTCCCCTTAATGCTCTGATCGGCTAGGAATAGTTCTTCTTAAACAGCCTATAATGCTCATTTAAAAAAAATCCTTGCTATTCAACACTGATTTGCTTAGCATCCCATTTTTAGGGAGAAGTAGGTAACAAATCTGTCTCCTAGTTGGCTGTCAGGCAGGTGGCTGAGATCAATGTGATTTGGCCCAAGGAAGAATACCTGCCCACTTATCACCTGCAGGGCTACATGTGCCACTGAAGATGAGATCTTCTTTCAGTGTTGCAGATTGAAAGAGATTATCACTGTTTTGAATGCAATCGGTAGGCTTATTAGGACAGGGGCATTTTTAAAAGGAAACTGGTACAGGTTGAACTTCTGCGGTCCGGGACACTCTGGTCTGGCAAAATCTGTGGTCCGGAAAGAGCACTGATATTGCTAGACTGAAGAGCCACAGCACAGAGATTGCCAGCGGCTGGGAGCAGAGCCGACTGATTGGGGCAGCGGAGCCCATAGGGCAGCGGAGCCTGCAGCTAGCTGGGCTGGGAAGCTGGCGGGGGAGCTGGAGCCCATGGGGAGGGGAAGGAAGAGAAGAGCGCACAGCTGGCGGGGCTGCTGGAGTCTGCGGGTGGGGTTTGCTAAGCCTGCAGCCAGCAGAATGAGGAAGGGGAGGGGGAGCTTCAGAGCTCACATCTGGCTGGGCTACGCGTGCCTGCAGGGCCACCGCCGGAGCTCCTGGGGATGGCAGGGTTGCGAGCACCCGCAGGGCTGCCTCCAGAGCTCCCGGGGCAGACAGGGCTGCTGGTGTCACCTGAGCTTGCGGGGCCGTGGAACTTGCAGGGCTGCCACAGGCAGGGGGTCAGGGCAGCAATGGCAGGTAGCTGGGGAGAGGAGCCCAGCGGAGAGGCTGGCACCTCCACCCCCTCCAGACCTTACCTAGTCCGGAAAACTCCCTTGTCCAGGATAGGTCAGATCCCGAGGGAGCCAGACCGGGGAAGTCCAACCTGTACTGGGAAGCCCAGGCAATGAAAACAGTACACCAGGGAATTAACTTGATGTGGACAGTTAGTGGGCAGTCAGTTACAACTGATAGCCACAGTCTTAGTCTCTCTAAGTCTACAATGCCACTTTACTGAACTGCAACTTTCTTGGTCAGGAGTGTAAATCAGTATAAACCAGTCTGCAGTGCTGGGAGACGCACTCCCAATGCAAATAGATCCTGCCCTTTTGGAGGTGGTTTACCTGGAGTGCTAGGAGAGCTGTCTCCCAATGTGACTGCCAAGGCCACACTGTCTCATTTAAGTGCCATAGTGGCTGCACGTTAAATTTTCAAGTGCTGACAAACACAACCTGCAGTTTGGATGCGAACTAAAAGGTACCTTTTCTGCATTAACTCATCCTATTTGAAAGTGGACTCCGTGAATACAAAATGAGCATTTTTTTTCATTTGTGCAGCAATGTCCACATAGAGCAGTATACCAGTGCACCCTGCCATTTACACCTCCCCAAAGTCCAGACGGCGAAGCTGTGTAGACAGGCCCTAAATTTAGGACAAAAATTTCCAAATTGCTCTAGCTGTACTAATTTCCACTTCCCAGTTTCTGAGTATAGTGTTGAACAACTGCAGCTCCTGTTGTCTCAACTTGGTTTATGATTCCCACCAGGCCTGAATCGGTGCATCCCGCAAAAACAAGCACTCAAGCTCAGAGGTGATCTCTGGAAAATTTTAGCCACAGTAGTCTGAGACATCCTGAGTCTGGTGCATCCTATTACATTTGTGGAATGTCGTTAGTTTTGTAACTCCGTGCTCCAGATGGGTCACTGGCTGCTCTCATCTTACATGCAAAGACCACTGATATAAAGAAGCTGTACTTTCTTTCTTGTTTCAGATTTTATTTTTAGCAGTGGAACTGTCCCAGCAATCAGTGTGGTATTGGCTCCCAGCCATTTCCTCTCGACAACAGCCAATTATTGCTCACTTTCATAGTCCCTTTACGTGCTGAATGAATGGTGTTGATTTTGAAGACTATAAACTGACCGCTTCTTAAAAGGTGTTCTTACGGTCTCTTTCCTCCTCCAATACCCACAAGCATGAACTAGGTTCAGAATGTGAAGGACAAATGCAAGGACACTGTATTAACTCATATAGCTGGTTGGTTCAAGCTTTAAAACACTGGTTTGAATTTAATGCGCAAAGTGACAAAATGACAGGTTAGGGGAAATGCTCGATTTTTCCACAGAACAAGCACAGCAGTGACAGCAGCAGTGCAAGCTTGTCATGCTGTTCTGACAACATGCTACAGTCCCCCGCCTGGAGGGACCACCCTCAGGAATGGTATTGTGAAATGCCTGTCTACACCTCCATTAAGATCTTGGTTTAAGTTCTCAGGCCACCAGATCTGTCAAAGTTAAAATTGAGACTGGCCTGGATCAAACAGGGGAACCTGATGGCTGAATCCAGACACAGTTTAACATTCTGTAATGTGATCTTCTGTTCACATAGCTAGAGCATTACTGTTGATTTTCCTCACACTTGGCACCTTTGAAACTGTCTCACTAAAACATTTTTGTTTTTTATTTTCAACTTCTTAAAGGGAAAAAAGCCACCTGTCTGTTTTATTCAGTCTTGTTCATTCCTCATTGTCATTTAAAAAAAATATCTTTTCCCCCCAAAGACAGCCTGTCTCCTGCATCATTTTCCCAATCAAATGCTTTTTTGGGGAGTCTAATTAGATGACTGCAACTAGCATGAACTATACAATAGGCTTAAACAACATCAGCAGCTGATAGCGTAGTGTTGCCTAACAACTTGCAGAGCAGTTATTCCATTTGTGCTTAGTTACCATAGTAATGTCTGCCCACTGGTCGTGGACCCATTTAGAGAGAAATTTAAATGAAAACAACTGTGAGTATAACACTATGGTTGAGATTTTGACCACACAAACATTAGGAAATTCAGTTATTCCCAAAGCCACGGTTGTGAGGCTCACTTTGGCATATGAAATATCTTGGTTTTGGATATGTTTATTTTTTGTGGAACAATTACTTGCTGTCCTGTTCCTGCATGGGGTGTAGAAATAGATGGGAAGGGCCGCAGTGGCTTTATGAGACTTTTATGGTTCAAAGCTGCCTTTCAACCTCCTGGATTTTGGGGCCTTTCAAGGGCCTGCTAGCTTCCAGTGTAAGTTAAGGCAGCTCTGACTGACAGGGTGCTTCCGAAGCCCCCTGATGAGTAGTGAGAAGCAGCATCCTGTCCTGGTGGGAGGTGGAGGGCGGGGGGGGGAGGGATAATGCTAGCACCAGCTGTAAGCCAACAGAATAGTCCCTTACAGTGCATATGGGGTGGTCCCTGGGGCTCTTTGTTTCTTTATGATATTGGCGCAAAGTCAGGTGAAAACTGAGGTGAAGGAGCAGTGAGGGATTTCTGCTAAGCTTTTAAGACCTAACACAACTAGGGGAAAATAATTAAAAATGGGAAGTGCCCACTTTGAGTAATTGTACATTACAAAAGAATAAGGAAGGGACTCTTTTAAAGTAAACTATAGCTGATGGAAAGGCGAGCCACCTGATTGTACCACTGACCAAACAGTTATGAAACATGGATCTGAGACTGAGCAAAGCTTGTGAGTCTCTCCGCTACTCCTATTAACTGCGAGTGTTTCAGAGACATTTCCCCCCCTCCTTTCGTGCTATGTGTTTGTAGAGAAAAGAACATCTGCTGCCTCCATTAAAGGTATTTATGCCATTCATAGAACTGTCACTCTCCACAGAATGTATTGATGGGTCCCAGAGTAGAGTTCTATCCTGTTCTTGCCGTACCTAGGGAGGAGTCAATGGGCACTGTATATATCACAACCTGGTCCCATCCAGCTCTCTGGAGGGGCACCATGGGATTCAGCTACTGAGCGTCTAAGTCCCTCGAGTCTGGGTAATGATCAGTCACTTTTTTGTTCCTAGTTCTGAGTCTCTCATATATACTCCCAAGTGCAGATTCTATGTCTGACGCCTTTGGTGATCAGTGGGAGCCTGCAGTTGGGTCAGCCGAATCAATAGTTTATGACAACAGTAGTGAATCCAAATAGTGAAATTGCCTAGTTAATGAAAGCTTGGATTTTCAAAAGGGACCTAATTTCAACTGAAGTTGGGCACCTAGCTCTTTTAGACGCCTTTCAACATTTCAGGCAATGTCTATGCCCAGAATGATCAGTTGACACAAGTTACATCCGTGCACAGCTGCCAACTTTTGTATATCATTCAGGCACATGCATTGGCACCGTGTTTCCAACCATGAGAGCCACCATCAATGCAAAATGTGCTGCTGTCTGGCTAAAGGCCTTGGGGGACATTTTCTCAGAGCTTAAGCTTTGCTCAGATTTCTGGGAAGTAGGGGTCAAGTTCCAATCATCCTGTAATTTTCATGCCATTAAAGAAATCACTTGGTCCCATGCTTTTCAGTCTCTGCCATCTGTCTGGCAGAAGCACAATTGCCACACAGTTCAGTTCTCATGCAGGTTGCTAATACTCAATGCATTGTTCTCCTGTAGTTGCAGGGTGTGAAAGAGTGCTACTGTAAATGAGACTGCAATGTTGAAGACATATCTATCTACCTCATAGAGCTGGAAGGGACCTTGAGAGGTCATTGAGTCCACTCCCCTGCCCTCATAGCATCACCAAGTACCATCCCTGACAGATTTGCCCCAGATCCCTAAATTACCCCCTCAAGGATTGAGTTCACAGCCCTGGGTTTAGCAGGCTAATGCTCAAGCCACTGAGCTATCCCTCTCCCTCCAAAGCTGGGGGAGATGTTTAATGCAATAATTGGATGACAATGGACACAGCAGAGAAACATGCCAGGTTGCTGTTGGCATTCACAGAGCCACTCCACACAGTGGATCGATGCTTCTGGGCCCAAGCAATGAGCACTGGCTAATGGGATTATATTGTAATGTAATGAAGGTTTAAAATTTACTAGCAGTGACTGCAGAACTTCTGGATGTTAAAGGCCACATTCCTGGATGTTTGTGCTGAGCTCACTCAAACCTCCAGCACAGGAACACCAAAATGAGAGAAGGGAAAGGTGATCATGCTTGGGAAGCTTGCAGTATTGGATTGCTATTGGTCAATGGGCAATCATTTTGAAGTTGGAAAATCCACAGTGTGGGCTCATGTCGACTTAACTTTGCAGTTTATTCTAGGCCTCAGTCTAAATTTTAAGTGGATAAGGTGTAGAAAGCTCGGTGCCACATGTCCAAAGTATTCAAATCCTTTAATGTATGCGAAACCAACTAGGGCCTGAGTAATTCATAGGCTAGGATGCTGCTGTTGGGCCCATAAATTCTAAAGCAGAGACAGTTATTAGCTCCTTTATTTTCTTCATAAGAAGAGAGCCATGGGGATTCTTTAGTCTTTTAATTTGGATGCGTGTTTCCAAAGATGCTTCACTTAATTTGAGGATGGAATAATGCCTCTTCTTTTCTGAAATGTGGGCTATTTGGTTGGTTAGGTTTTCTGGATTAAAATTCAATTTAGTTTAATGCTCAGATAAAATGATGCTTTAATTCAATCTCCATACAAGCTTTCCCATCCCTAAGTAGTAATTGTTTGCTTTGCTCATTGCATTAAGCAGTAGTAATATTATTTGATATCTGACCTTCTAGGCTTTTGTCTTTGAACCATAGCGTGAAAATCTCCATTTAGAAGGCAATGTTTATTGACAATGTCTTAATTGCTCCATCCCAATCCATCCCCAACCATCCACTGTTAAATAGAATGCAAGTGGTACTATTGTGTAAACAGGAATAGGATGGAATATTAATTGAGTACTGGTGATGTATTTTCTTTGTAATTTACAGGCTATCACTCTGGTTAATAGCAAGACTTACCGTATCTATGGAGACCGTAGGGGGAAAAACTGCTTCTGCATTTAAGGAATGTTCAAGGAAAGAAAATGCTTTGGTTGTCTGAAAAATCAGTGCTGATGTCTTGATTGGTGTCCTTGTGATGTTCTTGGTTGCCAAGAAGAAAACAAGAAACTAAAAGCAGAATTTGAACAAATTAAGGGGGAAAAGTGACCTACTTGATGTATTTTACATATGCACTATTAATGATAAAGTAGATTTTAATTGCCAAATCAAATATAAGTGAGCAAGGTACCAGTTTTTTTGCTAGACACTCAACTCAGAGCTAGTTTTAGCAAGTTGAATTTATCCAATTTCCTTGTGTCTTGCATCCACAGGTTGCTCCTTCTTGTGCTTTAGCAGATCTTATGTGAATATAACTATAAAGCCACAACATTTAGATCATGGTCCAGATTTTGGAGATTTTCAGATCAAGGGTTTGTTTGTGGGTTGATCTTTATTTTCAATGAGCTGCATACAAGGATCCTGTTATAAGCTGTGTGAAACCTTGTTATGGGTTGAGTTCAAATGCCCATTGAGATTGGTGGATATGAACATACCCTCAACTAACTGTAAGAATATGCTAATTATAATCCTTCACCTAAAACAGAAGACTATGTGAATCCCCACAGGAGTTTTGGACTGTGTGACTGGAGGGATTTTGTTGAGTGGTGTAAGCAAAGTGTCACCCTTGAGAGGTTCTGGGTTTAGGATGCTGACTGAAAAGATATTTGGGCTTGAAAGGGAAGAAACTATCCCTTTTGCTTTTTGGTTCCTACTGTGTTCAGAGATGCAGGACTTTGTACATTCCTTGTAATTAAACAAAATGGTATCAAAGAAAATACCCGACTCCATTGTCAATTTCTGCTCCCAACTGGAACATTCCAGGGCCAAGGGAAAAGACCACCCCCTTCCAGAAAAAGTTTCTTTATTTTAATACAAAGCAAGATGCTCTATGGAAAAACAGTATTGCTCCTAAAACGTATCTCTGCTTCACTGTAAAGTCTCTGCCTAGAAATTTATCTACTCCCTTCTGCATGGGTTCCTGATGGAGACTTAAAGGAACAGTACACACATCCTCACCTTTCCCCTCTCTTGCTTTCATTTTCTGTGTAAACAAGCTTTGACCAGAAAAATATGTAACAGATGATAGGTTTCACAAGTCACTGACTTTGCCACTTACCCTTAGCTAATCAAATTCTACTTGTCAGGAGAGTTTTGTCCTTGTGATTTACCTGGATTATCAAATCCCAAAGATATAGGTCCTGTTCAGTAGATTTAAAATTGCTTAAAAGGGCTATTTCTTTTTGGAGTGGTTTCTCTTGTATTCCATTGAGTGTTATGTGCATGTGTCTGGCGCCCAGAGCTGGAGTTGATGCAAGTGGTGCTGTTTGGTAGTCCCTGTGTATGCCCTGTGCCACCTCATAGTTTTGCCTGGGATGATGAAGGGCATGGCAGGCCGCCAGTGTCTCTGGTTCCTTTTCACCAATGCATGGTCCAGGTCAGAACTTCTACTCTTCTGCCACCATTGTGATGCATTTTCCAAAACTTTAGAAAAATATCCTTAGTACTGTCCATCGATTTAGTATTTTCTATATTTTTTTCCTTCTTTGTATCAGATTTAAGATTTGGGATGCTGCTGTGGTGGTGATTCCTGCTGAACTCCCCCTCTCTCCCTCCCTTCAGTACTCGGGCTTGTTTGTACTAGTTGGGGGAAGTCCATGTTGCATCCAGGTGCAATATCTACCTCTCTTCTTGACAGAACTGGGCTCTCTCCACCTCCAGAAACAACTTATGGGAATGGCATTCGATCCTGAGTGGGGACACCCCCCCTTGCAGTTTGGTGCACATAGTACTATCATCAATGTTATAAGGCAAGCCAATTGGCTTTGGAACATGTTAAAGATGCTGACTTTCTTCTTGACTGAGTACCTTGATCAGTCTCAACTCTCTTAGGTCTCAGGGTACAATTCCCATCAATGACACTAGCTGTATGTAATATTTTACCTTGTTCAGTTTTATCAGGATTCTGTCTGGTTTAAATTTGGGAGCTTTGGGTTGCATTTCAAAGAAGAACAAAGAATATCTGAGATACCTTTTGTACCCCAGAGTCTGTATGCTTATCTAACCTTCCTGAATCCTAAAATTTGGTTTATTCTGGCCTACCCTTGGTGTATACTGAGTTGGTTGATGAAGAAGAGGTGGTGATACAGAAATAGAGGGGAAGGGGCCATCTGGGAGTAACACAAAAAACAAGAATAAATGTGCAAGCAGAAAACAATTTTAACAGGCAGTCCAAACTGGACTGGCCAAAATATTTGCCTCAGATTTTGGTCATAACACTTTTTGAAGGCCCATGTAATGAGTAAAACAAAGGTATTTTAAACCTACATGAGAAAAGCTGTTATCATTGCATTGATAGATTATGAATAATGCATTTATTTAAAGAAAAAGAAACCAAGGATTTCTAGCGCAACTATACTGCAATAGCTGAACATGTGAACGTAATTGGATAACATAGCAGTTCAATGTTCAGATGAGTTTTCCATTGGTATTTATTGGTGAATGGTTTAGAAAATATTTTTGCTGCAGCTGTCCACAGTACAGGATGATATAAAGTAAGATATAATCTTGCAGATAAAATAGAATATAATCAGACAGACTATAAGTGACTAAACCCCGTCTGTAAATGTTTCATCAGGTGTGAGTAGTGAAATGCTCCAGCCTTATTTTTCTCTGAGGAAAAAGGGAAATAATTTTTGTAAATAGTTCCAGGAACAGCTAGTGTTTAGATGAGTTTAAAATGGAAGATTTCCAGATCCTCTCTGTAAACCTTTATATAAAACCAAGCATAATGTATAGTTTAAAATTTGGAGTCATCCAAAATATGTGATCATTTGCATGTTCTAGAAAATGTTGGATTTGTGCCACAGAAGAAGTCCTTTGGAGAGACACAGTTGGTGTACGAAAGGTCTAGATAGGTGCTTGGAAAAGCTTGGCAAGCAATCTGAAGGTAAATTATCTTTAGTTGATATCGGGTGTACTTTCATTATCATTCATTGTCATAAATCTGATAATAAAAATGTACAAAAGACTTCACTATGAAATGACACTGCAGCTCTGTTAGAAAGGGTGTATCTTCAAGCCTCCTGCTCTCCAGTTTTCTCCTCAGAACTATTAATGAAGGGATGATGGAAAATAATTAGCTTTGGAGGATTTTATACAAAATGCGTGGAACTGACAAGACACATTTCATTTTCATATTGTGGCAGACGGAAGGCAGTGGGCTGTAGGAGTTTGGTGGAGGGCAGGTACGCTGGTAGTTGGATGTGTGGGTTTATGTTCCCTGAATAGATTACCAGAGACTGCTACTGAGCCATCAGGTCAGGTAGGCACCTGAAACTCATTGGGAGCCAGCCTGCAGTGCAGCCTAATAGAACACCTGCCACCAGTGAAGTCCTGCTGCTCCACTATAAAAGGCTTCCCCACCAGTAAGGCAGGGGAAAGAGAAGAGGGATGGACTGGAAAAGAGGAAGCACAGAGCAGAGGCAAAAACTACAGGCTGCAAACAGGAGTAGTTTTTCTCCAAGATGCTAGGGAGGAGGTATTGAGGAGCAGTTGGGGAAATGGCCCAGAGAGGGGCTGCCATTCAGTAGGGATAAGGGCAAGAGCCCCATTAATGGCTGCCATATATGGCCCTGGGCCGGAACCCGGAATAAGTGGGTGGGACTGGCCAGTGGGCCACCAACAGGGGAAAAGGATCTTTGGACTGTGGAGGAGTTTTTCCCTCCAAACTAGTGACTGGCCTATGATGAAAAAGGTACACGAAGCTATTCCACAATCCATATTTTGGAATATTTTTTGATACCTAACAAATTGCATTTACTTAGGTCCTAGGAAGAAGTGCATCTTAAAGGTGGAGATGAAAGCAACAGTATATCAGACAGATGGATTAGTCAGTTTGTGTCTGGCAACCATTATGTCCAATTTGCTGTAGCATAAATTTTTTTTTGGATGTTGTCCATTTCACAAGCCAGCCTCAGCAATATGATTTTTCAAATATGATCCCCTGGGAACTTTAATAGAGCAGAGTTAATTCAAATAAAATCAGAGAATTCATTCTCTAAATATCACAATTCTGATTGAATATATTATCCTACCAGTTCGTATTAAGAGTTATTGGAATTAGAATATATTTAATTCTTACAAAAATACTAAATGTACTGAAAAAGTTCTGAGGTCTACATGTGCAGTGCCCATATTTCAAGAAACACACACACTTTAAAAAAATTCAGTTACCTTCTGTCACCTATTGCTTTACTTTTATTGGGAAAGAATCTTGACTGTAATGGCTTCTTTGAAAGCTACACTATTTTCCCTTTTATATTCAGTCACATAATCCAAAGCCAATTATTGTAATGAGCAAGAGCTACAAATGGGAGTTTTGTGAAGATATGTGGAAGCCAGATGCATCTAACAAACATTCTTTAAATTAAAGTTAGGCTGATGACCTAGGTACACCTGTTCTCCCCCTCCTCTTCGTGCCCCCCCCCCATACACATGGAGAATAAACAAAAATCAACCTAACAACAGGGGGCCGAAATAATGCAGGTAGAAGTCTAGCAGCAGTGTGGGCAATAACCAGTTTATTGCATTACATTCAGCATGTATGATTACTTGTCTTGGGGGCAGGTGGCATGTGGGTGCAAGCAACTCATGTCCCTTGACACCAGAGTGGTTGAATGGGAGGAACTAAGGGGGATAGAAAGCTACACAGATGACGCTTTCTGGGACACAGCAGAGCAGTTCCAACCCTAGTCGTGCATGCTGCTAAGGAGGATGGAAATCTTGGGGAAGGAGAACATCAAGCCGGACTGGAAGGAAATTATCCCATTTTTGGTCACCTAAATAAGCCCTATCTGGAAGTACAGTGGTGTCTCAGGATCAGTCTACACAACAAGAAAAACCTGTGGCTGGCTTGTACCACTCAACTTGAACCTATTGGGTTTCTGGCTGCAAGGCTATTTAATTGCTGTGAAAGCTTCCGGGCTCAGGCTGGAGCCCAAGTTCTGGGACCCTCCCATCCTGCTTCTATTCAAATAATGGAAAAAACACCCATTAACTTTAATGGAGTTAAATCAAGCCTTAAAAGAGCAGTCTCCTTTTAAATGACTGCTTTTAGAATCCAATATCTGTTCTTTGCATCCTTCATGGGAATAGCTTATAGTGAGAACTGTCATGATGTTTGCCTGGGATATTATTGTTGTATTCTACCCAAAGCTCCCAATCAGATTCTGTCCTGGGGCTAGACAAACACAAGCGATGATACAGTTCCTTCCTCAAAGACCCCATTTCTGCAAACCACACCTGTATTACTTTACTTGTGATTAAACTTCTATCTGTTTGCAGGTTTGGAGTCCATTTGTCTTTTTGTTAATTTACTTACTGTTTAAAGAAAAAATTCCCTGTTGTCTGTGTTTAACTGCCCATGTCTCCAAAGTCTAGATAACAGCTTTGTTGGAAAGGAAGCTTCCTTTTAGTTAACTTAGCTGAAATATTGTTGCATGTGGACTATGGCTCAATCTCATGCAGTATTATGTTCATGGAGAAACATATGTAATGATATAGATTGGGGTGGCATAAAAGGGGATGAACTGAAGGTGATGGGAAATTTGAAGTTTCAGCTGTCAAATAAATAATAAACTTCCAGTATTTAGGAGATTGTTGAACATTATCTTCCAGTAAGGAAACTCTCTCTCTAAGGCTACGTCTACACTGCAGGCTTCTTGTGCAAGAACTGTGCTTTTGTGCAAGAGATGTGCTTTTGCGCGAGAGCGTCCATGGCAGTGTGGATGCTCTCTTGCACAAGAAAGCTCTGATGGCCATTTTAGCCATAGGGGTTTCTTGTGCAAGAAAATCATGTTACCTGTCTACACTGCCTTCTTGTGCAAGAGCTCTTGTGCAAGAGGGCTTATTCCTCGTGGGGAGAGGAATAACTCTTCTGGAAGAAGCCCTGTTTTCTGACGCTGTACTGTAAATTTACTTGCGCAAGAATGTGCTTGCAGTGTAGACACCTGGCAAGTTTTTGTGCAAGAACAGCTGTTCTTACGCAAAAAGCCTGCAGTGTAGACATAGCCTGAAAGTAGCCAGATTATAATGCTTTAGGGTGATGGCATAGACGATTGTGGTAGTAAGTGTAATTGTATCACCTGGAGAAATATTCTCATGTTGTGATTTGTACATTCATTTACAGGTAGTGCCATTGATTGATGTAACAGAATCAAGACATCTCTGCAGCTTTAATCACCAGGTCTTATTTCTTTTTTAAAACAGTGGTCCAGTTCATCAATAATGAAATACTCTTCTTTGCGATAAAAGAAGAACACATGTTCTCTCCATCCGTGGAATGCACAGAGGCTAAATAGGAGGGGAATTACATGGAAGAACATTTTGGATATGATGTATTTGCTGCTGCAAAGGCCAAGTTATAGAACATTTGTACTCCACTGTTTCTATTTGGAAAACATGAAGAATAAATTCAGTTCTGCAAATGAGCTTGCAGCTAATAAAGCAATGAAGAGAGACTCATAGACTTTAAGGTCAGAAGGGACCATTATGATCATCTAGTCTGACCCCCTTCACAACGCAGGCCACAGAATCTCACCCACTCACTCCTGGAATAATCCTCTCACCTATATCTCAGATATTGAAGTCCTCAAACGATGGTTTAAAGACCCCAATCCTCCAGCAAGTGATCCGTGCCCCATGCTACAGAGGAAGGCGAAAAACCTCCAGGGCCTCTGCCAATCTACCCTGGAGGAAAATTCCTTCCCGACCCCAAATATGGCAATCAGCTGAACCCTGAGCACGTGGGCAAGACTCACCAGCCAGACACTCAAGAAAAAGTTCTCTATAGTAACTCCTATCTTCCCACCAGTGGCCTATTTACCACCGATAGTGAAAGGTCACTTAGTTGCCAAGATCATGTTATCCCATCAAACCATCCCCTTCATAAACCCATCTAGCTTAATCTTGAAGCCAGATAGGTCTTTTGCCCCCACTACTTCCCTTGGAAGGCTGTTCCAGAACTTCACTCCTCTAATGGTTAGAAACCTTCTTCTAATTTTGAGTCTAAACTTCCTGATAGCCAGTTTATATCCATTTGTTCTTGTGTCCACATTGATATTGAGCTTAAATAATTCCTCTCCCTCCCTGGTATTTATCCCTCTAATATATTTAAAGAGAGCAATCATGTCTCCCCTCAGTCTTCTTTTGGTTAAGGTAAACAAGCCAAGCTTCTTGAGTCTCCTTTCATAAGACAGGTTTTCCATTCCTCGGATCATCCTAGTGGCCCTTCTTTGTACCTGCAGATGAGCTTGCAGCTAATAAAGCAAGGAAGAGAGACTTAGGGTATGTTTAGGCTACATGCCTCCTCCGACAGAGGCATGTAAATTAGACTACCCGACATAGTCAATGAAGCGGGGATTTAAATATCCCCCGCTTCATTAAAATAAAAATGGCCGCCGTGCTGTGCCGGCTCAGCTGATCGTCGGCACAGCGCAGCAGTGAAGACGCAGATCGGTCAACAGGGAACGCCTTTGTTGACCACTCCCTTATGCCTCATGAAACGAGGTTTACAGGATCGGTCGACAAAGGCGTTCCCTGTCGGCCGATCCGCATCTTGACTGCCACACTGTGCCGACGATCAGCTGAGCCGGCACAGCGTGGCAGCCATTTTTATTTTAATGAAGCGGGGGATATTTAAATCCCCGCTTCATTGACTATGTCGGGTAGCCTAATTTACATGCCTTTGTTGGCAGAGGCATATAGTCTAGACATACCCTTAGCAAATCTGAAGTGAAAAGAATCACTAACACCAGTGCCTTATCCTTATGCAGTAGCTTGTTAAAATTAAATACTTTAGAATTCTAAACAAAGTGAGTTTCATGTCACTTCTGAAAATTAGGCCACATCAAAATATTCATGGTTATGTAGGGCCCAGTTCATCAAGGTATTTAAACATGGGTCTAACTCTAGGCATGCAAACATGCTCCTTGACTTAAATTCAGGTGTATCCCCCGGCAAATCTGCAGCTACCCACAGATATAATCTGGGTATCAGCAGATGCAGATCACCATAGCTCATTTTTGCAGATACGGATGCAGTTCCGTGGATGCGGGTACCCACAGCTCATTTTGCAGATATGGATGTGGATACAGCTACAAATTTTGTATCCGTGTAGGGCTCTATTTATATGCTTTTGGTTATGCACATGCTTAAGTACCTTGAAGAATTAAGACCTTATAGTTTTCAGCATTTATTTCTGAAATTCAGTGTTTAATTTTTTCAGGATGTTTGTCTTGTTGGCAATTAAGAAACAGTATTTCCAAAATTTACATTTTTTTTTTTAAATTCAGAGGGGTTGCCCTTTGCAGTGTGAGGAAATTAATACAAGCCGTAAGCAGAGAACTCTTGAGGAAGTTTTGATGTTTAGCAAGCTTCCCGCTGCAACATTGTCTGAATCTATTAATGGTGGAGCACCAGGAACTCTATAACCCCTGCACACTCTAACACACTTAAAAATATAAGCAACGAAATTGCACTGCTCTTTCTCTGGATTCAGCATTTAACTTCTTACCAACAAATTCATGTGTTTAAGTGCTTTGATGGATCAGGGCCAGAGAAATCATCTTCCTGCAGGGTCAAACACTATATGTAGTCATATACAATGCAAGTCTCTCCTTATCACTTAATTTTGAGTGATGAGATTTAATTTCTCTTAAATAACCAGCAGTTCTAGAGATGTATTGGTATTATTCATACCTGACATCTGTCCAGGACAGTTGTTGACTGAAATGCATGGCTCTGCTCATTATGGGTGTGTCTAGACTACAGGGTTTTGTCAGCAAAAGTGGACTTTTGTCAACAAAACTATACCTGCGTCTACACTACCGCCGAGTCCCGTCGACATAATGTCGACAGAACTCGGAAGTTTTGTCGACAGCGGTAAACCTCATTCTATGAGGAATAACACCTTTTGTTGACAGAGTTCTGTCGACAGAAGGCATTATTGCATTTACATTGTCCTTTGCATCTACACTCTCATGTCGACAAAGCGGCTTGCTTTATCGACAGAACTGGATGTAGTCTAGATGGTCTTTGTTGACAGAGGCTTTGTCGACAGTATCTGTCGACAAAGCCTCTGTCAACAAAAGCCTGTAGTCTAGATGTACCCATTGTGTCCTCTTAATAGTTCAAAGGGTGATACTTTGCTCTGAGCATGACTTACCCTGTAAGACTTACCCTATAAGACCACCAATTGCTTTGTCTGGCTATTTCTCTTCAAACTGAAATATTGGACTCTGTGGTAGTTTTTGTATTTTGAATCCTGGATACAGGGGATTGACTATGAGAATAATATTGTGAAGAATTTTATAAGTGTTATTGCTCTCAGAATAAGTGTCTTTTTTGTTTTTTTATTTATTGTCAAAGAGCTTTTTGGAACTGCTCTTTTCATTATGATATCTGACATTTTATTGATCACACAAAGTGACTCTAGAGCTGGATGAAAACTGCCAATTCCTTTTTTTTGGGGTAGGAAATCTTGAAGAAAATTGTTTCCTGTGAGAATTGTCTGTTTAAATCACGTACATGTTTTGGTTTCAAACCCCCTTAAAATTAAAAATGTGTTGGGTGTTCAATGAAAAACTAGAATATTCTGATCAAATTTAAAAGCTTTCATGAAAATTTAATTATTAGTTGACAAACCATTTTTCATTACATTTTTTTGATAAAATACTGTTCACCATTTCTAGGTGAAATTCACCCTTGAACAGTTTTAGTTGAGGGTTGAAGTGGACTGTATGCAGTGAATAATCCTGTTTCACCCACAGCAACATGTCAAAGGCACATGTGGTCAGTCATCATTAGTTCCATCTTCTACAGTTCCCACACGTATCTACATGTATTATTTATATATAATAAATTATTATTATATTATAGAATACTAGAACTGGAAGGGCCCTCGAGATCATCAAGTCCAGTCCCCTACCCTCATGGCAGGATCAAGGACTGTCTAGATCATCCCTGAAAGATGTCTGTGTAACCTGTTATTACTATCTCCAATGATGGAGATTCCACACTCTTCCTTGGCAATTTATTCCAGTGCTTAGCCACTCTGACAGTTAGGAATTATTTCCTAATGTCCAAACTAAACCTCCCCTGCTGCAGCTTAAGCCCATTGCTTCTTGTCCTAATATCCAAGGTTAAGGTGACTAATTAGTCTCCCTCCTCCTTGTAACACCCTTTTAGGTATTTGAAAGTTGCTATCTTGTGCCCTTTCAGGGTACGTCTAAACCGCAGGGCTAACGTTGAATTAAGCTATGTAACTTCAGCTACATCAATTGCGTAGCTTAAGTCAAAATAGTTTAACTTGGCTTTAGGTGCTGTCTACACAGCAGGAAGTCGAAGGGAGAACACTCTTCCTTCGACTTCCCTTAATCCTCATAAAATGAGGGTTACAGGACTCAGAGTAAGAGGTCCTCCAGCTCGACGTTATTTCAAAATAAAGGCTTATAGCATAGACGTGCTATTTGTTATTTCAGAATAACATCAGTTATTCAGAAATAATGCTGCTGTGTAGACGTACCCTCAGTCCTCTTTCCTGATCTAAATGAACCCATTTGTTTCAGTCTTCCCCCATAGGTCATATTTTCTAGACTTGTAATAATTTTTGTTGCTGTTCTGGTATGGTATACTATAACAAACTCTATTGGCTTACAGGTAGTCAATAAGCAGACCACCAGATGCTTTTGAAAGGACCCCAAATCTTTTTTTAATAAATAATAATAATTAAATAAAATCTAGCATTATTGTTGTTGGGTTTTATTATTTTCTTTGGAGCCTGGACCTTAACTATATCTTGATCAAGAAATGTAGACCTTGACAAAAAATTGTCTATTCCTGATGTAGATTGATCCCAAACATCACATTTATAAAGAGGCAAGTTAGGGAAAAGTATGTTTCTCCTTCAGAGAGACAGGATGATAATATAAATAGCCACATTACAGAGTGGGTTAAATAAGGCATAGTTTCCTAACTCGTGCCCTAAACTAGGTCTAACAGATGAACAAGCATGAATTAAATTACAGATGGATGTGAAGTTAAGCATAACTGCCTTGTTTAACTTGTCCATTTATGGCCTACCATTCTGTCTCTCTGCCTCTGGCTTTCCTTATGTAACAACACACCAGTTAAAAATCTTGGATCTGCCAGAAAAAAAAAATGTTTGGCAAACTTTGAAAAGGTGGGTATTTTGTCATTTTTAAAAATCCGGAAAAGAGTAACTTTTTAAATCAAATAAATTTCACATCTGACATGGCTGGGATCTGCAATCTGAAAAATAGTTTAGAAGAAGCCTTTCTCATGTTTATTTGCCTTCAGCAAAGACTATAATCCAGTTAAAATAATTCTGAACAGGCAGCTCAGGATTGCTTTTGAAGTTCAATGCGAGTTAGAAAGTTATTGATGTTAACTTTCCCAATCTCTTTATGAGGAAATATAAAACATGTATTTTTTTTTTACAAAAACTCATTAGTGTTCCTAGCAGAGGTCATGACTGAAGAAAAGAGCCCCTTCCCACTTCCTTTTGGCTTAAATTCAGAGAGAAAGGCCCACAATATGGATGGATGGATTGCTGATGATGATTTCATTTGATAAGTTTCTGAGGTACATTCATGACAGAGGATGTTTATTTTGCTGCAATAAGTAACTTGTTTGCTTTCTCAGAGTTATATTTGTTCAAAACAAAAACCTAGAAGCTTTGAGAATAAAATAGTGTTCAGGTTTATTCATGTCCTTTGGTGGGGAGGAGGCAGGTGAGGAATGCTGCTGGATATTTTTTTTATCCCTTTGCGGATTTTCTATAATATCCATTCTTGATTGTAAGCATATTTTAATTACTTAGATGTGTTTGCAAGGAGCAATATCAACAACACATTAGATATTTAATTATTCAACAATGTAATGGTATTGTTCTCTTCTTATCTCAACCACTTGTCCAGAAGGTCCTGGCCAGTTTGTCTCCTCCTTGCTGCCTGATTGTTATTGCTGCAGTTGTGATCAGCATCTGTGCTTGGGTCCAGATCCACAAATGTACTTAGGAATCTAAGGCTTTGTCTGCACTACACTGGCCATGTTGCTAAAAATCAGACAGCGTAAATGCTGTTTGTTGCCACTTTCACTGACAAAATACTCCCACCCCTGTTGAGTGTGATTTGCCTTGTCAATGGGAAAGCACTTTCCTTGACAATGAGCCATTTATACTGCTACTTGACACGGAAAAACCTTTGTCTTTTGCAGGGGAAGGGGTTTATGCACTGTGAATGGCAAAAGGTTTGTTGCTCAATTGGCAGTGTAGACGAAGCATAAGTAAACTAATTTTAGGCATCATTGGGATCTTCAAAGCCCTTACTTGGCTGCTGACCAGCCTTATAGATGCCTAAACTCATTGAGCTTGTACATTTTCATTCTAAAAGTTTCTAGGGGCTTAAATTTCTGCTTCTAGGTGCATGAAGTTGACATGTGCCCTCTAGGAGCCTAGAAATCTATTTCCCACATAAGTCTCGGCATTATCCACAAATGATGAAAAGATGCATTCCCCCCCTGCCTGTGTTGCTGGCGTGGCCTGATCTGGAAGGCATGCTCAGAGGCTGCCTACTAGCTTGTGTCCCATTGAAAATCAGGACAAAGGAGAACAAGGTAGTGCCCAATACCTCACATTTTATGGTCTGGTGATTAAAGAACTCATGTGATGGGGAGTTCTACATGTTGCATAATGGGTACGTTTGGGGGATGTGAGCAGGAGCTGTCTTGCCTCTCTGCCCTAGTCTACACTAGGATCTTATTCCGAATGCTCCCCCCCCACTTTGAATTTATAAGCACTGCCCGTTATTTGGAAACAATGGGCCACAGAATTCGAACTCTGTACTCCTGCTTTTCATGAGGAATAATGCTAATTCTGAAATAATAATTTCAAAATAACGTTAGTATGGACGCTCCAGAGCCATTCATTTGAACTTATTGGACTCTGGGAGGTGTCTTGCAGCTCCCCAGAGTGCTTCCTGGGGCTCTAAGTCTGAGATATCACATCCACATTAATGGAGCCTGCCTCGGACTAATTTCGATGCTTCCCCATAGTGAGGACGCGCTGGTTCGAATTTGTTAAATCAGAAGTTCTTAAGTCGAATTTAGTACAGGTTGAACCTCCCACATCTGGGACTCTCTGGTCTGGCAATATCCATGGTCCAGGAGGGCCACGGATGTTGCCGGACCAAAGAGCCCCGGAGGAGGTGGGAGCAATGCTGGGAAGTTCCTGCCCCAGCTGGGGAACCCACGGCGTTAGCAAGGCCAGGTGACTGGGGAGTCCCAGCCCCAGCTGGGGAGCTTTGGGATATTCTGTTATGGAGCGCTGATGTTCCGAGGGGAGAGCCAACGGAAAGATTGGGCAGACTGGAATCTGGGCTGGGGTAAAGGGGAGAATTTTATTGGGGATTACTTCATTTTTCTCTTATTGAAGTTATTTCTTTATACTGTATTTAGCTATGGAATGATAAATGGAAAGGCACCTAGAGCCTCAGGTACTTTTTTATAGATGGAAATAAAAGTAAATATAAAATAACCTTGCATTCATCCGCATAAATGGCCTTTGCATGCAGGCATCCATTTAAAAGTGCCTGACTGCCTGAGGGAAATATAAATTGTCCTTGCAAATAATGGATTTTGCAAATAAGTGAGCTTGCAATTTTGGTGGCACCTCTCAAAATCTTACCTAAACTCGAATCAAATCTATTTTGAGATTGAAAAATGCTCAGCAAAGTATGATTTCACTTCATCTTTCTGGACAGGCCTGGACGTGCCAGAAAACTTACAAGAAAGTCTGCACTCATGACACTTCCAGCCAAATTTTGCAAAATGCTGTGGACTATTTATCTCTTCAGTTTCTATTGATATATAACTAGCTCCCATCTAATAATCCTGGTAGCTTTGTCACAAATTAAAAAAACTTGCCTCCTGTCATAGCATCTGTGGTGGTGGCCAAAATATAACTCGGATCTTCAGTTTCCTAGCTCTGTGCTTTACTCACTAGACCATGCACACTCCTTAAATTAAAAAAAGGTTTTATAATTTCTATGTCAGGAATTGCCAATGGTGCATATGACATTCATATATTTAATAGAATAAATTCTATTACAAGGGAATTTCAAGTCTATTCTTGCACTCATATTGAAGGGAATAGAGTACATTAATATTAAATTACATGAAGTGTCCTGGAATGTTATAGCAAGCCTCTTTAATATGCATATTCATGTACCGTAAACTTGAATTGTTCACAGATAGCCTGTTTAGTTAAGTTCATTTTTTATTATCTTCAGTAGATGCGTGAGTCAAATGGCTCTGAATCCAGGGAAGGAATAACTTTTACTAGGGCTTTATTGAAATTAAATTTAGAGTTTGAATCAATGCCCAGGAATGATGTCAGACATAACGGATTCAATTTGTTAAAGTCTCTTCACTTTAAATGTGTTTTTAAAAACAAAGCAGATAATTCTTCCAAGCCTTCCAATTTCTAATGCTTTCAGCTTTTACTCAGGCTGAGTGAGCTGATATACTTTGGGTTATTGCACATTAGCTCTACTTGTGTGTTTATTTATACATAGACTTATGATTGTGCAGGAATATGATGTATAACCTGGATATAATTTGTAGGTAGAGCTTTATGTCCTCTGTTACTATCATAGCTGCCTTTTTTATATTTTAGAGGGCTGAGGGGAAAGGCAGGGGTGCTGGAATAATTTGTATGGTGGGGATGCTTAGCCACTGAACCAAACTGTAAACCCTGCTTGTAAAGGGAACCACTTCAAGCCAGGGGATGCTGCAGCACCCTAGTTCTGGCACTTCAATACGTTCTGTGATTCTTTAAAAGGTCAAAGATGGTATAGGATTCTCTAAATATTGAAGTATAAAGATAGTGTTCCCCATAGCACAATAGACAAGCGTTCATCTAATTCAGTTTCTTGATTTCTGTAGTAGCCCATATCAGACATACCCGGCCAGTTCTCTTTTGTTGTAACAAGGGATCTTTTTCCCTCGCTCCATCTAGTAATCAGTTTAAGCTCTAAAGCATTAAATTACTAGCTCTTCTTACTTTTCCCCTATCTAATATTATATAGATTGAACCTTTCTAGTCCGGCACTCTCTGGTCCAGCCACATCCATGGTCTGACATGATTTAGTGAGCTGGATGTTCACTTATCATGGGTGTGGTCAAGTTTCCTGTAGTCCCATAAAGTTTGTTCACAGCCCTCAGTCCTGGTTCTGTGTTCTGTGCTGTTATTTAGCTCTAATTTACCCCCTAAATATCTTCTATGAACCCAGTAAGCAGTGGACGTGACCTCCTGTGGTTCAGTAAATTCTCTGGTTTGGCACCAGTCAGGTCCCAAGGCTGCTGGATGAGAGAGTTTCAACCTGTAGCAGATGCCATTATAATTTATAATCTAATCTTTTGAAGATTTTACTAAGCTAATTACCTCCATTCTATGTTGCCACAATGAGTTCCACAAATTAATGAGTTTTATAAACCCAGGGGATACAAATGGAGACATGGGTGGTGGGTGAATATAGAGCTGGGAGAGACAAGCCCCAGCCCCATCCCTTCTGCCCAAGACTCCGACTCCATGGAAGCCAAGCCCACCCTCCGTTGGAGGGGCAAGCACCTCCCCCCCACAAAGGAGCCTCACTGGTCCTGAGCACAGGGAGGGCGCACTGCCCTAGCCTCCCCAGCTTCAACACGGCTGAAGCCTGGGAGCCATGATGAATCTGGGGGCAGAGTGTGGGCAGGACCATGCCTCCCAGTTTGGGAAGGCGTTGCCTTCTCCCACCTCTTATACCCACGGCCCATGACTGGCGTTTACGTGAAGCTTCATTGAAGTCAAGAACCAAGTCATTTTTTTAAGGACCTTAAGTAGATGACATTGTAAATAGGAAGTCTGAACACACAGTGGGTTTTTTTTGGCTTGCTTCAGGCTTAATGATTTTAGAGAAGGCAATAATAATGGGCCAGATTCTTTAGTGTGGTGCAACAGCTTTGCACCAGTGTGAGAGGCATACGGGCTGTCGCACCTCTGTGTGAGCACAGAGGAAGGGGAATGTGATCAGTATATTTTTGCACTGTATTATCCCTTTGCTGTCCTGTTATGGATGTTAGCTCACAAGGGGGTAATGGCAAACAAGGCCTCAGATCAGGAAGTGCAACACCATCATTACCTCATCTGTGCATTCTTCTTTCCCTGCTCTCCAGTGCTCAAACCCCATGATCTGACCTATTGTCTTTTGTCCGTTTGAACCCATGTGCTACTTACTGGTGCTAAAAAAAGATATGAAAAGTTTCCAGCTGAGATTAATCTTTTCTCATCTCTGAAGTGACTCATAAAGACTGCTTTGCTTTCTTCTTCTTTAGAAAAATGAAAGTTGTGTTGATTTTGTTTTTTGAAGCCAGGTACAATAGGCTTCCTTTCTGTCATGTTCCACGTGTTCTATTTCCTTTCGTTTCTCAGTCTTGTGATTTTGTATAGCGCTAGGCAGCACACTGGGAGAAATTGTTTTTCTTCGTTATTTGTTTGATTCTGTTTTCCTCCAAGGCTGGATTCTGTTTTCTGAGCTCTGGCAGAAGCCGCTTGCCAACTCCCAGAAAAACAAGTCAAACACTAAATCTTTCCTACAGTGTAAAGCATCTTTCTGAATGTTTACACAAATTGAGTGCAGCCTAAAATGTAACAGAAGTTTTAAAGTACCAGCCATTTATCCAGATTCTTACCCCTTCAATTCCTCTGTGAGTATCTCTCCACAAGAGACTACAAGTTACCTTTGCTACTTTTAAGAACTTTTGTTTTTCATCCCATCTTGCTATAAAAGCTCCATCTCTCTTTAAAGTACTCTGATGGCAACATGAAAGGAAAGCTACTGATGATATGGGAGTAGGCTGCATTCAAAAAGATGCTATTACAAGTTATCAACACCTTGGGCGAAACTCATCTTGTATAGGAAGCATGCACAAGGCCTATGCACTTTTAAACTACTTAAAACAGGTAGGATCCAGAGACAGATCAACAAAACATTTTGGTTAAGAATGTCAAAAAGGCTGCTGACAGACCCAATAGAATCAACATGGAAACATGGGACTTTTGTCATCTTATTGTGGGTATAAGCACACTATTTCTAACTTATTAAATTGTTTTAGATAATTTACAAATATGTTAAATAATATGGGCCATATTAATAACATTTTAAAGTGTCTACTATAATTTAGGTTTGGAGAAACAGGAACATTTTAAACTGGATAAAAATAGATGGATGCTCTTTTCATTTAAGAGGGTAAAAGTCAGTCTTCAATGGAACTTGATTAATGCTCATCTGGACTGAGTTGAGTCTTAGTGGAAAATTATTTGCTCAAAATAAAGCCTAAGCAAATGTAAATAATGAATCTAACTCTTGCACCATCCCAAAAGTTTCAGTAAAACCGCATATTGGTTTGATCACGTTAGTTGGAATCTACAGTACATCCTGATCTAGTAGAAATATGACTTTTATGAAATGTCACTGTCCTCTGGGCATCTTTCCATCACAACATAGTAAATAATTTTCTATCAATGTTATAAAGTGCAGTTTTTAAAGGACAGGTTATATAATATGAGACACTGACAACTGTTTTTCATTATTAATAATAAGAACATTGCAATTCTGTTGGTACATACATTGGCAATAATTTGGTTGGCTCACAAATATGCTCCCAAAATCTTGTTGCTATGATCAAAGGAACATGACAATGTTTTTGGTGTATGCAAATGTGATTTCTTTACCAGAAAAAACCCCAAATTATTAAAAATGAGATCCATTTCCAGTCTTTCCCCCCTAATTTTAGTATTTAGACATCTACTGCAGTAAATTGAACCATATCAGCATCAAACAGTATACTGAAATGTGTTTGGCTGTATGAAAACATTACGGTAGTTCTGAGAACAAAGGCAAGTCACCAGTTACTCACCACCAAGTTGCTTCTTGCAACCTAATTCAGAATATTAGTTTGACATGCAGCTTGATTGTCCACCCCAGGCCTGTTGCTCCTGGCTGCCGCCTTTGCTTCTACCCATTCATTAAGCATGTCAATTAAATTAAGCTTGCAAAATCCCTTATTCTAAGTACTTTTTTGAATATTTTAAAATAAAATTTGCTTTTCTTAGGTTTACATTTTTAACAAAAGTTACACATTTCTTTTTATTTCCTTTTTCATTTTCCTTTTAGGAAGTCAGTGAATCCACTTGTATTCAAATAATAAATTGTGGAGAGAACCTTTGACATGGGTTACATTTTATTAGTTTGTCTCTAAAACTTGCCTAAGTTTCACTCTTATACTTTAGGTGAATTTACAACATGGTCCAATGATATTAAACATCTAACCAGATCTACTGAATTTTGCTCTTTCGTCCTTAATCTTTGTGCACTATGAACTGTTGAACTTGTTTTTTAATATGCTGCCAGTTTTTAGTATTGGTTTTAATATGCTACACTACAGCTTTCTTCCGGAAAAGCTTATAAAAATGAAGCACGGCGTGGAATATCACCATGCTTTATTTGCATCATTAATTAGCAGCCGCTTTTGTGCAATAGGCTTTTCTGCAAAAAGGAGCTGTGTAGATGGCTCCTTTTTGCGCAAAAAACCCCTCTTGCGCAAGAGCCGTACTTCCTGAAAAAATGAGAGAGAATGGCTCTTGTGCAAGAGGGGGTTTTTGTGCAAAAAGGAGCCGTCTACACAGGTCCTTTTTGCGCAAAAGCCTCGTGAAGATTTTAATACAGAATGTATTATAGGAAGAGTCTCTTAAACCTCAGGATACATACAATGATTTTGAGTCACATTACATTTTTTCATACTCCAGTCTTGAGTTACATAATGTATTTTTTTGCTATTCCATAAAACCAAAGGGGGTAACAGTAAAAATGTGTTGATGTACAAAGACAACCTGAATTCACTGCTTAGTCTGCAGTATTTATTGACGCATGATATAATGTTCTTATAGTGGCACCTGTCACCACAGTGTCTTGAGTACTGCCAAGGGAGAAAACTCTGTTAAATCTCAGAAGTCCAGTTGTCTGTCTGTCTTTCTTGTCTTCCTTTCTTTTTTCTTCTTCTTTGATGTTCTGAGTTGTCTGTGAAACACAAGTCCAGGAAGTGAGTTTTCCACTTTGTTTTGAAGGCTGAGAGATTTGTGACCATTCTTATCTCATCTTGTGAAGGCTGAGTTCCAAACTCTTGGTGCGGATGCCAAGAATGACCTGTCTCCCCAACTCTGACAAGCTTTGCCTTTGAAGCTGACCCACATCATAGTTCTTGAGGAAGTAGCTTTCGGGGGAGATGGTTGTTGTGGAAAGAGGTGCTCTGATATCTTGGGTTGATTCCATGAAGGGCCTTAAAGGTTAACAATGAGCTTTTGAATTAATCTGTGGGGAACCAGGGTCAGGAGCAGAGCAAAGGGTAATGTGAAGGGGTCAATTGGCTTGTGCATATGGCTCCAGTCTGGGAAACTGTTATTTTATTATACTGCTGTGATGCCAAAACATACATTCTGGAAAGAGTAGCTGGCCTTCAAGAGGCTATCTGCTCCAGAAGACGGAGGATGTTTTGTAGGAAGCAGCAAAGTTGTTGATCACCCCATCTGCTAAAGGAGGGAGAGAAGGAGAATAGATCCCTCCCCCCATGCCTCGCAGACTAGGCGCCTCTCTTAGCACTGATACACACAAGAGGAGGCAAGTGCCTCAGGCTGAGGGCCAGGTAGTGACCGCAGCTGCCTGGGGTGGAGGAAGACTCTAGCTAATGTGCAGTTACTCCACTGATGGGCCAGGGCTACCCTCCATAGTGGCCTGCTGCTGCTGCTGGGAGAGGATCACATGCAGGTGCCACTGCACTTCCGGCACCCAGGGAAGGGTGTGGGGTCCAGCCACTATCACCACCACTGTTGCTGCTTCTCCTGTGGAATAGTGTTTCCCTTGCTGTCTGGCTTGATCTCCTCCTTGTAGTGGTCTTCTAGCTACTGGTCCCCAAGCTGATGGGCAAGGAAGAAGGGTCTAGTCCATTACTGTGCCTCCTAGCATGTAACTTCCCTTTTTCCCACTCTATCACCTCAACAACTCTCCAGCCCAATAAGGGTTTGAGAATTGTCTGGTCTACTGTCACAATCACATCTCCATCTGGTGAGCTTGGACAGGAAGGGCATGGCCACCATTTTGTGGGTGGAGAGGAAAAAAGTTCTTTGATTCCATGTGATGGGGTGTACTAGCCCAGCACGGGGGAAGCTAGGCCTAACTAGGCTCACCTGTTTGAAGGAGTCCCACCCCCACAGCCCTGCTGGGCATACTCAGGTATGAAGGCCTAGAGAGAGGCTCAGTCTATGCTGGCTGCTGAGGAGGAAGGAGGCACTGCCTGAGTTTCTGGAGGTGAACCGCCAGTGGGACCAGACCTGGGTACCAGCCAGCGAGACACCAGAGACACAGCCGAGGATCTGAAGGAAGGACCCTGGAAGGAGTGCGGTGGAGACTAGTAGAGCTTGTATCCTGAAGAGCTCAGTGTGTTGCAGTGGGATTCCCCTCTGAGCCAGCAGTGGCCACGCCACAGTTAATAGGGCCCTAGGCTGGGACCCGATGGAGTAGGGAGGGCCTGGGTCCTTCTACCCCTTCCTCAATCCCCAAACCCATGGGGCATGTGTCTGCTACCAAAGACTCTGGCTGCTAGGCCACACGGCCCCAGTTGAAGGGGCTTTTAGTATAGACTTTGTCTGCTAGTCCACACTGCCCAGTGAGAGGGCATTTGTTAAAGACTCCAGCTGCTAGGCTGCACTGCCCCAGCAGGAGGGCATGAGTACAGAACCACAGTTGAGTTTCAGGGAACATGGGGTTGAGCGTGGGCCCAAGAACCCCAGGGACGCAACAGCTTCCCCTGGGAGGGGGATGAGTACATCACCCTGTGACGCTCCACCAAACCCCTATTCCCTTGCATGGAGCATGGTTCTTTTGTCCGCTTCCTGCAAACCTTAGACTGTAGAAAGCTTCTAAGGTTTGCTTTCTGAGCACTGCACAAAGCATACAAGAGCCATCGCTGAATACTCCCTTTTGACAATTATCTATCATGCCAACTGAAGTCAGTGGCGTAACTCTGGGTTTGTATCAGTCTGAGAGCAGCATCTGGTCTATAGGGAACCACACCATTAAAAATCAGTTGCTATAAAGCACATTGTTTCTGGCAGGAGGCTCTCATTTGTTGCATAAAAAATGTCCTGTAAAGATTAAGAAAGGACCAGACTACTGGTGATTCTAGAAAACTGATTTGGCTAGATCCATAAAATTATCTGTGGTACAGAGCTCTTGGGACAAGAAACTTTCAAGTCTGTGGCAATATTAATTCTGTTACTCTGCTCATTTGTTCTAGTACCATGCAATAATTTTTATCTTTTAATTAAAGAGTTGTCAAAAGAGAGAAACCCACAAAGTGAATATGTAAGTTTTTATAACCTAACTCATTTATCTTTTTTTATTGGCTCTTACACTCCTGGCTTCCCTGATGGCTTTCCAGCCAGTCACTGCTGAATAAACCTCTATTCCATATATTCCAATTAGAGAGACAGTGATGTTTGGCCTTGCATGGATCATGAACCGACCTATCCCTTGGCATTGGTTGGAGGGCAGTCGGGCACCTAGCTGCCTTCTCTTGAAGCCTTCAGTTCTGGCTACCCATTTGCTCTCTCCCTATGGCACATGTGAAGGAGCGGGAGGAAGAAAAGGTCTCATTTGTGCTCAGCTTTTTAACACTAGGGACAGAACAGATTTGTCTGAGCAAAAATTCAGATCCAGAAATTGAGGTTCAGCTCAGCTGCTCAGGATTTACATACATGTATATTTTGGTCTTTGTCAGATTTTGCAAATACACGTTACAACATTGATGGAAAAATACTAGAACTTGGAGCTTGTGAGCTCAAAGTACATGGTTATGTAGATCTGATAGGATTGCAAGACTTTTCATTTTCTCCTTTTCCCCCTAGCTTTTGTAATCCTAGAAGGACTGTACATATTAGGGATGTAAGTGACTAATCGACTATCCGATAAGCAAATGCTTGAATAGTCGCTCTCCTCCGCACCTTGCTGCCTCTATCAAAGAGAGGCGGCGAGGTGGGGTGCAGGAACCTGTGCTAGGGGGGAACTAGTAAAGCCATTTCTGTTGGGGGCAGAGCTGTGTGCGGGGCCAGGCTACCACAAATGGGCTGGTACACTCAGCACAAGCCGGGACTCTGCATTTTAAATGTAGGAAGAGCCCAGCGTCTCTTCCTACATTTAAAATGCAGAGCTGCAGCACGGGTGGCTCGTTACAAGCCAGGACTGCTCAGTCCCGGCTCGCATCGACTCCTGGAGCTATCCTTCCTCCCCCCCCCCCCCAGCTCTGCAGAGGCGCTTATTGACTAATTGCATAGTTGATACAATTTGTATCAACTATACGATTAGCCAGATAATCGCATTTTAACATCTTTAGTACATACAATTGCAGATATAATTATTATTCACTATTTCCACATTAACTGGAAAGAATGTTTAGGGCAGATTTGTAGTAGTCTACTAAATATGTATAAGCCAGCCACTGTGCATGTAACTGCATTTTCAGATACACAACCAGCCATTTGATGTTAGTTACATTACCTGTTTCCTCTCATAGAATCATAGAACACTAGAACTGGAAGGGACCTCAAGAGATCATCAGATCCAATCCCCTGCCCTCATGGCAGTACCAAGCATGGACTAGACCATCCCTGACAGGTGTCTGTCTAACCTGCTCTTAAATATCTCCAGTGATGGACATTCCACAACCTCCCTAAGGCAATTTATTCCAGTGTTTAACCATCCTGACAGTTAGGAAGTTTTTTTCTAATGTCCAACCTAAACCTCCCTTGCTGCAATTTAAGCCCATTGCTCCTTGTCCTATTCTCAGAGGCCAACGAGAACAATTCCTCTCTCCCCGTAACACTCCTTTAGATACTTGAAAACTGCTATCATGTGTCCTCTCAGTTTGGAAAAGAGAAGACTAAACAAGTCCAATTCCTTCAGCCTTGCCTCAGAGCTCATGTTTTCTAGACCTTTAATTATGTTTGTTGCTCTTTTCTGGATCTTCTCCAGTTTCTCCACATCTTTCTCGAAATGTGGTGCCCAGAACTGGACACAGTACTCCAATGAGGCCTAATCAGCGCGAGCGGAAGTAAGATTTCTTGTATCTTGCTCACAAAACTCTTGTTAACGCATCCCAGAATCATGTTTGCTTTTTTTTTTTGCAACAGTGTCACACTGTTGACTCCTATTTAGCTTGTGACCTACTATGACCCCTAGATTCCTTTCTGCTGTACTCCTTCCTAGGCAGTTGCTTCCCATTCTATATGTGTGAAACGGATTGTTCCTTCCTAAGTGGGCTCCTTTGCATTTGTCCTTATTAAACTTCATCCTATTTACCTCAGACAAGTTCATGTTTTGCAAATATGACACGTTGATCCTAATTGTAAATTTTGCCCCTCATATTTATAGTTCTTGGGTTAAAGAGGTTACGACCACTTTGTTCCTCTTAAATGCAAAACAAAACCAACACACTTCCCCAAAACACACAACACATGGATAAAGACCTTGATTGGGTATGGAAGCACTTTTTGTACATCATTTTCAGTGCACCCATGTGATACCGCACATCATGCACAGCTGTACAAAACATGCTGGAAATGCCTTGGAGGTATGATAGGGAAGTCCCTGTTAGTTTATTCATTATTTGGGCTTGCTTCCTTGCTGTGTGCCTGCTTGAAGATTATATTGTGGTCACTTTAGGGTGTTGTGTGCTGAGCATAATAGCCTATTAAGTGATGCTGTGAGCTTCCTATGCTTTAATACCTTGAATATCCCTTCCTACATATAAGATTGAAGTCCAGGTAACTGTCTCTGAAATTCTTCCAGTTCCACATACAGGGCCAGTCGAGCAGGCAGAACAGCAGGGCCACATTGTGCAGATGAGACAATAGTATTCAGAAGAAGAATTTAGATTTATTAGGGACGGGGAACATGCCTGGAAAGGAGAAGCCTACACAGGAAGGATGGGTTTCACCTGACCCAAAACAGAAATGGATTGCTGGCATGTCAAATTAAAAATGATCATAGAGGGGTTTTTAAACTAAATTTTGGTGGAAAGCCAACTGGTGCAGAGGAACGTAACATTCAGCCAGGTGCATCCCTTCGGGGAGGATTTATTAAAGGAAGAATTCTATAACTTAGTAAAGAGTAAATGAGAATATTGATATAACAGGCATCACGGAAAGTTGGTGAAATGATTCTAATCAATGGGACACAGCAGCAGCGGGGTCCATAATACACAGGAGTGACAGAGTACATCATGCTGGTGGGGAGTGGCACTATGAAGAAAGCACACACTCAGCCATACAGGTTGAATCTCTCTCAACTGGAACTCTCTGGTCTGGCAACATGTTCCTGGACCAGGAGTCCAATGGGAGGAGGGCTGGAGGCTGGGAGCCCACTCCTGCTGGTGGCGGGAGGGGTGGTGGTCGTGGTGGTGAGGGGGCTAGCCAGGGCTCCAGTGGCTGGGAATTGAGCCGGGCTGGTGGCAGGGGAGCCAGACTTGACCTCCCATGGTCCAGCATACTCCCTCGTTTGGGAATGCTCAGGTCCTAAGGGTGCCGGACCAGGGAGGTCCAACCTGTAGTAAAAAACAGGAACGAATCAACGTGTACAATAAAACCTCTATGGATAGAAATGTTATGCTTGAATAATAAGAGTGTAGTGGTAAGACTATAAAATCAATCACCTGATCGGGATTGTGGTGATGATTGCAAAATGCTAAGGGAGGTCAAAAAGGCTAGAACATCAGAAAACACAATAATAAGGGGGATTTCCAGTTCAATATATCCGTATATTGACTGGGTAGATGACATCTCAAGACAGAATGCAGACATAAAACTTCTAGATGCCATTAATGATTGATTCTGGAACCCACAAAGGGAGAGCCACTTCTTGATTTAGTCCAAGTGGAGCACAGTGTATGTATGGTTCAAAAGGGGAACACAGCGGAACTGCTTGGTTATAGCAATCATCATCGAATCATCGAATACTAGGACTGGAAGGGACCTCGAGAGGTCATCGAGTCCAGTCCCCTGCCCTCATGGCAGGACCAAATACTGTCTAGACCATCCCCGATAGATATTTATCTAACCTACTCTTAAATATCTCCAGAGATGGAGATTCCACAACCTCCCTGGGCAATTTATTCCAGTGTCTGACTACCCTGACAGTTAGGAACTTTTTCCTAATGTCCAACCTAAACCTCCCTTGCTGCAGTTTAAGCCCATTGCTTCTTGTTCTATCCCCAGAGGCCAAGATGAACAAGTTTTCTCCCTCCTCCTTATGACACCCTTTTAGATACCTGAAAACTGCTATCATGTCCCCCCTCAATCTTCTCTTTTCTAAACTAAACAAACCCAATTCCTTCAGTCTTCCCTCATAGGTCATGTTCTCTAGACCTTTAATCATTCTTGTTTATTAATGTAATTGAATTTAATATCCTTGCAGAGGGGAATATAGCAAAGAAACCCACCACAGTAGCCTATAGCTTTATAAAGGGGAGTTGGTTAAATGGAATTTGAAAGGAACAGTTACAAAAGTGAAATACCTGCAAGCTGAATAGAAATATTGTTATTGTAGGGTTTTTTTTAAGGCTCAAACTAAATATACAGTGGTGCTGGAACTATTTTTGGTGTGGCAGTGCTGAGCTGCACCCCCTTTAGACCAGTTGAAATCAGGTTGCCAACTGTCCTGGATCACACAAACCAACTGCATTGGATGGATTGGGCTCCATTTGCAGCAATCTAGGAGAGTTGGCTCACTGCCCCAGGCTGGGACAATAGCTGGGGGCAGCTGCAGAGCACTGGGCCAGCAGTGGGAACCTTGGGGCTGATGGGGCTGGTGGGCTGCAGAGCCTGTGGTGGGACCAGTGGACCTGCAGGTGATGGGACTCCAAGGGCCAATGGGACACTAGGGGGCTGGCAAAGCCCATGGCAGCAGGACCCCAAGGTGCCAGCAAAGTGCATGGGGCCAGCAGGACCCTGGAGGGGGGGGAGGGAAGGGAGGTTGCCTGGAGGCAGGAACTCAGGGCTAGAGGCTGGTCCCTAGGGGTAGGAAAGCCAAGTGCAAAATCTGGGGGCGCAGCAGCACACCTGTAATTCCTGTGCCTATGTAAATATATGCCCCAAATAATAATAATGAAGAGTAAAAGGACCAAAAGAATGCCATCATGGCTGAACAACAGAGTAAAAGAGGCAGTTAGTGTCAGACATCCTTTATGAAATGAAATCAAATCCTACAGGTCCGACATTCCTGGTCTGGCACCCTCGGGACCTGAGCAGTCCCAGACTATGGAGTTTTCCGGACCAGGGGAGGTCAATGTTCCCCTGCTAGCTGCCCTACTCCCTGGCTCCTCTCCCTGGGACTCCCAAGGCTGGGGCTCCCACCTTGTGGTCCTCTCACTGCCTCCAGAGTTCCCTGGGTTCCCTTTCTGGTGCTGCCAGGCTGCCGCCAGCCCCGCTCGGATGCTGCTGCTGAGGGTTCCCCAGGGCTCTCCAGCCAACACTCCCCTGCCGCCGCCTGGCCATGCAGATGCCAGGGGTTTCCTGACTGGGGCTGCCTGGCCCAGTTGCCACTGGGGATTCCCCAGTGCTGATGCAGGATAGGGGTGTTCCCTGGTGGGGTGCATGGCCACCCCAGTCTGCTGCTGCCAGGGGTTTCCCAAGGTTTCCCGGCTGGGGCTACCTGGCCGCTGCTGCCAGGGCCAGTCCTGCTCCTGCCAGAGGTTCCCCCAGGGTTCCCTGGGCTGAGGTTCCCTGGCTGCCGCCTCGCTGGCTAAGGCTGGGGATTCCCTGGCTGGGGCTGGGGCTTGGGCTGGGGCTCCCCCTTCGTGCCTGGCCCTTCTGACACTGGGGTTCCCCAGCTGGGGACAAGGCTTTCCAGCCACTGCTGGCCCAGCCAGGGGTCCCCAGCCCTGCCTTCTCCCACTGGCTCCCACTCCTTGCCTCCAGGGCTCTTTGGTCCAGCAACATCTGTGGCCCTGCCAGACCACTGATGTTGCTGGACCAGAGAGTCCTGGATTTGGCAGGTTCAACCTGTACTGAGAAAAACAGAATGGATCATATACTCCAACAAGTAAAGTGCAAAACCATGATTAGCAGGCCAAGACACAGAAGAGCAATAAGCAAAAGAAACAAACTAACAGCAAATTTTGTTAAAGGCCCCAGGAACCGGCAGTCTGACAAACAAGTCAATGGGGCTATTGGATGATGAGGATGCTAAAGGAGCACACAAGGAAAACAAGGCCATTGCAGACAAACTAAATGAATTCTTTGCATTAGTCTTCACTGCAGTGGATGTGAGGGCCAGAGATCCCATTCCTAAGGCATTTTTTAGATGACAAATCTGAGCAACTGTCCCATCTTGAGGTGTCAATAAAGGAGATTTTGGAACAAATTGATAAATTAAACAGTCACCAGACCAGATGGTATTCCCTCAGCTTCTGAAGAAACTCAAATATGAAATTGCCGAACCACTAACTGTGGTATGTAACCTATTGCTGAAATCTGACTTTGTACCATGACTGACAGATGCTGGGTAATGTAATGCCAATTTTTATAAAAGGGATCCAGAGGTGACACTTTCATTTACAGGTCAGTAAGTATAATTTCAGTACCAGGCACGTTGGTTGAAACAATAGGAAAGAACAGAATTCTAAGACATACAGGGGAACGTATGCTTACTCTTCCCCCAACAGAGAAAATCTCATTAATCTATGAGAATTCTTTGAGGGGGTCAACAAACATAGCGAAGGGTAATCCAGTGGATATAGTGTACTTGAACTTTCAGAAAGCCCTTGACAGGATCTCTCACCAAAGGCTCAATGGGCCAGTAATTGGTTAAAAGATAGAAAACAAAGGGCAGAAATAAACTGTTAGTTTCTACAGTGGAAGGGAGAAGTTATATTAAGGTTGCATTGGTGGACGCATTTTCTAATTTAATTCCCTTGTGTGATGGTGAAGGGGATTTTTTCCCCTCTCTCTAATGGCATCTGTTCTATTATAGCCCTTTATAAATATCAAGGAGCTTTTTCTTGTTGCCATGGCCCTTGTGGAAATACTGTACAGCTAGAGGGAATATTTTCTTGTTTCCTTTGAGCAGTTCAAAGTGAATGTTGAAATAGCTTCATTAGAGAATTGTTAGCTGGAACAAAATTGTGTGCTACTTCTGTGTCCGTGTTTCACAACAGTCAACTGGCTATATCCTTACTCTCTTTTTAGTTTAGTGGGAGAAGCTGGCAGCCACTCTGTCAAACCCAGATTTCTTTGTTCCTTTCATATATTCCTCCTCTGCATTTTCCCTATGCTGTTATAGGCTGAGAGCAAATAACTTGGCAATTCATTTGTTCACAGGTCCTATTGAAATGTCAGTCATGGCTCTGGAATATTTAGATTGATGTGTGTTAAAGTACTTTATTAGTCAGAAGGGTCAGATCAGAGCAGAGAGGCCAACAACTTCTGTGCCCACCCCCAGGCAAAATGTGACAGGGAGTTCCAGCTCCATGTTCCTCGAAGGGGGTGGAGCCTCGGGCAGAAAGGGGGCAGGACCAGAGCAGCCAGCCCTTGGCACTGATTGGACTGCACCTCAGCTCTCAGAGCCATGCAGAGTGGCACTCCAGTGGTGATTTAAAGGGTCTGGGTCTCTGGGAGCAATTTCCCCTCTTAACCCACCCCCTCATCAGTAGGCTTGAGTCAGAGTATCAAATCCATAATAGCTATATGAAAACACCTAAGACAGTGCACAGAAGAGACTTTTATCAATTGATGCAGCCAGTTTGTGGAAGCTCAAAAGAGGCACACTGAAACCTGTAACATTTATCCTTTCCCTGTGTATCCTCTCACTGAACAGTACATTGTTTATAACTTTCAGCTCTGCTAATACCTATGATCTTCTCTGTCTGTGGTGATTTGAAGGTGTGTGATACATTTCTCAACCAGTAGAGGGCTGGCAGGGTTTCCAAAGTATTAAGTATTAGGAGTAGTAATTTTGTTGCCAAACCATTTTACTGATGATGTTCTGCAAAAGTAGTATTTGCTTCTTTTTCCTGTACTTCCACAGCTACTGTACTAAGCACACATGCTTTTTAACCCCCAAATCTTTCAGATATATGACCTCCCTCATTTCTTCATGTCCTGCCTGTTCTTGTGAACGGCTTGTGGTATCTGAATTGCCTTGGTCAGTGATCTCCACATCTATTGCTAATACCTTTTAATTTTTCTTTCTTGTCATCTTCTGCTTCTTTTGACCAAAGATGTGCTATTTTCTTCTAACTTATTTCAATTAAATGTCTCAAAGGCCTAGTGGCGATTTATTTTTGGAGAGGAGGGAGGGAGGCAGAATGTTGCCAAGCACCATTCAATCCTTTCTTTTTTTCATTCACTCAGTTCTCATTTATCTCTTCTATCTGAAATCTTCAATCTTTTTTTCTCGAACTCACATCTTTCCCCATTTTCTGCATGTAGAAATCCGCATATCACAATATTGCTGGCATTTCCTCTAGGCTTGGCTATTGTAACCTATCCCTATGCCCTTCCCAAATGGTCTGTAAAGTGCCAGAATCACATCAGCAACTAATTCCCATTGATTACAATGAGTTAAATGCCTAACCTGCATAGAGGCTTTCATGAATCCCACTAGACTGTTGCCAGCATCCTTAGATTCCTAAATACCCTTGTAAATCTGGCTCCAAGTAAGACTATGAGACTAGTGAATCCTCAACACAAGTAGTGTATGAACAGGAGGTTCTTTTTTTCAATATTATATTAATAGTGCACATGGGTACCAGCAGGAAATCTATCAAACAGCCCACTGCTGTGAAAGAAAAGAAAATGCAAAGGCTAATAATTATTTTTAAAAAGACCAAAAATATATTTCCTTTTGATTCCCTTTTTCTAGGTCATCTGGTCTGTGCCAGTCTTCTTGACAGTCTATATCAGTCCCGACTCTTTTAGCTAGTTAATTTAAACAGTGCCAGTTTACTGAGTGGGCCATCTGTGTAAATCTCTCATGTGGCTCTACCTTAGTGATGTTGCCAGTGGCAAAAATCTATTCTGTGGACAATTAGCACAAATCCCAGATTATTATAATAGGGTTGGTTTGCCAGCACCAGTATAAATTAGGTCTAGGAACTTCAATAAGACTAGAAGCTCTTTCTCTCATCTCAACCATTCCTTACATCACGTCAGAGGAAACACATGTGGACAAGCCATGGATCTTGTTTGATGAAAGGCAAATCTGTAATTACAAAAAACAGGATGCAGGCAGAAGGAGAGAAGACTGCCTGACAAAAAGTTCACTGGAAGCCACGCACGCAGCCAAAGACAGAATTGGGCTGATGGGGTCTTTCCATGCTTTGAAAGGAGAGTAGATTACAGCATACTGCAGGACATCTAATACGTGGCAGTAGACTTCACATACACATTTAGGATATATTTCCACTATATGAGCTGTGAGTCCCCTGCTCATGTACATGTATTTTGCATTAGCTTAGTTAGAGCAAGGACGAGTATAGATAGCATAGGTAGTGACAGCAAGTCATGGCTTACCTGCCTTAACTAAACCATGTCAGCAGTGCCACGGTCCATGATGCTATGGCCATGCTACTGCTTATACTCTTTCTAGCTCAATAATACCTAGCTCAGGTATATGCACAAGAAAGAGGACTCCCCTGAGAGCTAGTTATGTATGACTACACTGAAAACACTGCTGTGCAGCAGCCCTCTGTAGTGTTGACATTAACTATACAATGGAAGGGTACTTCTGTTGCTGTAGTAAATCCACCTTTTTTGAGAGGCCATAGCTAGGTCAATGAAATAATTCTTCCATCAACCTAACATGTCAACAATGGGGCTTAGATCAGTTTAATTACATTGAATGGAGTATGAAATTTTTCACTGGCATGAGTGTTGTAGTAAAGCTGACCTAACTTCGTAGTGTAGACCAGCCCTAAGTTTAGGCATTTGGTTGTGCAACTACGTACAGTAGAAGGAAACAGGCTGCATTCATACAGCAGTGTATCCGGGAAAGGCTCTGGTAGAGGGAGGCAGCTTCCACAGTTTCCTCATTGCAGTGAGAGCCTCGCTTACTTCAGTGCCTTCAAATTCCTCAATTAGTTCCCGGCTCTCCTGTAGTTCTGATGAGGGAAGTTAGCATTGTAAGATTTGAAAAGATGAGTGATAATGAGAATATGAGTTCTTCAGATCTCTTGTTACTTTCTCTTTCTCCACTGCTTTTGATCTACAGCACGGAACAAAATAGTGAATAATGTGGAATGGTTTGTTTCCTTTCAGGAGTAAAGGATTTAGCAAAAATAAATCTCTAATCCTCCTCATCAAAACCTGTGTTAGCCCTTATCCTATACCAGTGGCAAACTCTCTAATCCATGTAGTTGCAGGCTGCTCCCTGTTTTTAAAGTGTAATTTTTTGTGTAATTTTAAACTGTGATGATGATTCAGTGTTCATAGTACAAGGGTACTATTTTAACTGTATAGTAAGACACAGTGTTTCTCTCTTCTAAAGCCATCTTTCTATTTATTTTAAATGAAAGATGCACTTTGAATCAGAGCGTGGGAGGGGGGAAGAAGGGCATTCCATGTTATATTTCAACATCTGATTTAAGTGTTTGTTTGAGGATTAAGTGGCACAGGCCTTAGGTAGGGGAATAGAGCAGGGTGCAAAAGAAATTTTCAAATCTCCACACTGAATCATTAGGGCTTTTCCTAATACCCAGAGATTTGTTTTGAATGAATGGCTATCAGATTAACCAAGGAGTATAAAGCTAAACTTAAAAAAGATGCAGGCCAGGATGAAAAAATTGTTTTATTTTCTCCCTTGTGTCATGCTTACAGCTTGCTAGGTTTTAAAGCCCATTCTCCTTTTAAAAAAACAACAAACACAAACAAGTAATCCTGAACAAGAACATGGGGAGGCCAGAGAAAAACATTTTTTGCTTTAAATAAAAGACAACATTCATTTGTTCAGCTGTCATCCTCTTATGTAAATGCCTGTTGCTAAAACAATTGCCCACTGGTTAGTATTTGGAACTACATTAGGCTAGATTTTGCCTAGAACACAGTCCACAGCAATGGTAAAGTGTTGCTGTGGTGATGTTGCTGGGTCCCGATGGGGTCGGGGACAAAAGAGGCAAGCTGTCCCAGGCCTGGTGATTTAAAAGGGCCAGGTGGGCTCCCAAATGCTGTCCCTGCTACCATGGCAGTGGCTGGAGCCCTGGGCTCTTTACATTACTGCTGGAGTCCTGGGCACTGCCGTGCAGCACTTCTGGGGGGGGAAGGATGCGGGAAAGGGTTTTTGATGGAGGCTGGAGCTGTCCCCTATGAGAAGACTTTTAAATTTCTTTCACCGCTGCACCTCCACCAATCAATCTTCTAGCCCCTGTTTTTGCTGTATCACTTCAGTCCTCAGAGAACCCCTTTGGCCACATGATTTAACTTCTTCTCCAGCCTTGCCATGTGTCTGTACTCTGTGGGGTGCTCTGATTGCTTCAGCCATCTGATTTCACAAAGGAGCTCAATTGCTTTTTTATGTGCATCCTGAATGAAAGGTAGCTGTTACGTCCACCAACTTCAATGCAGTTTCCCAGTGCCTTGGTGGCTCATAACTTTAGCCCTACCTGAGGGGAACATAATACCGGAAGAAGAAGCAAAATTCCCTTCTCTTCAGAATATCAAAAGTGATATTTTCCGCCACTCCTTCTGTTCCTTTGGTGGGTAGGGGCGGCGGGGGAGGGGAGGAGAACATCATAAACATGGTGCTATTGCCACTAGGAGCTGGCATAGTTTTCTGTCATTGAATAGCACTACAGGAACAGAGAAAGCCTCATGAGAAAAATAGGGCCTTAAAATTTCCCTCTGTCCCTGGAGGGGGTGTATGAATACATAGTTATTTTCTTTGCATCGCTTCAGATGCGGGGGAGTGAGTGGTAGGGGGCAGGGAAGAACTCACATTAGTGCTAGTGATTCATATGTTACTCCCCATGAGGATATGAGTGCTATTTCTTTAAAACTATCAGGACGCCATGCAGAAAACAGGTCCGGGAGGTTTTTAGCCAGAAGTTCCTCAGTGCAGCAGCAAAAGAACAGTGCTACAGCTCATACTGCCTTCAAGTAATGAAGTATGCTGTACAGTGACTGCTTCTGTGGTTCTTTGGTTTAGTCACACAACACCCTTCATTGTAAGCAAAACTTAGGGAAGGTGTGGATCACCCTCTGATGTTTAAACAACCATTGAAATCTATGGTCCTAATTCTTCTTTTTCTTATGCTTGTGCGAATCAGGAATATTTGTATTGAAGTCAGTGTAATGACACCTGTTTGAAACCAGTGCAAGAGAGAAGTGAAACCTTAGAAAGAGATGACATGCATCAACTAATGATCTGTCTGATAGAAGTAATTGAGAGAAGGATCCAATATAGAATAGAGATTAATAAAACATAAAGGAGATATTTAAATATGCATATTTGAATGAAGAGGAAAGCATCCTAACATTAGGCAACTTAGGAGGAAATGAAGGGAAGTCGATAGAGGAACTTCAGTGACAATGAATTATTGTGATGGTTCTTTTTCTTTTTTCTGGGCATTTTCACTCATCTCTGATAGACTCTTCAGCTGGATAATCTCACATCTTAGTTACTTTTAAATATACACAACGCGCTATTATTGAAACTGATGCACAGACAACCTAGTGGTAGCTAGGACTATTTGGATCTCCCTCCAGAGATGTAGATCTTCATTTCTTCGCAAACCAAGAAGGAAGATGTTGATAAAGTAAAGATCGAATTTTTGAAAAGCTCTGCTAAGCACAGGTGAGCAAGCACTGAAAATATACCGATGCAGCACTAACCCCAGTTTTATCCGAACAGCAGCTTTGGCTGTGCAACTAACTGAATGCATAGGTCTGCACTTCAGAGACAGACCTGGCAATCTGCTGCAAAGCTGGCAGGCCACTTAGTTCTCATTCCTCTTGCTCTTAATTTTTTTCTGTCATGCGGCAGCAGTTCAACATCAGATTTTGACACACGCAAGCTATTGTCCCAGAGGATTCATTGAGCAGGCTGTCTTGCAGCTGCAGCATTTTCCACCAGTTAAATTGACAGTTGCCTACTGTGTGGAGTTGCTAGGAGAAGGTGAATAGTCATGATTACAGCATATTCCCTTAATAACAACCTGTAGAGCTCTCTCATTTCTCTTTGGAAGGGATTTATACATCTTAGAGTCCTGGTTTAATGTTTGTTCAGTTATGTTGTTAAGAGGCTGGTAGATATTTATTCATTAAAGACCAATTCAGGATCATCTAAAGAGACACAGCTCTGGCATTTAAACAAGCATTCGTTTTTTACAGTGGTGCAGCTGATACTGGCTTCCACCATCTGCTTTCCTATTGCAACCTGCTTCTCCGACCTGCACAGCAAACAAACAAACAAAATTTTTTTTCAGGACTGCTAAAGTCATTCACGTTTATCCTGCGTGACAATGAATTTGAATACATTTTAAGGAAGCTTTTGTGTTTCTGTGCATATCTATACACCAAATGAAATGACTGGGTAAAGAGCTTGAGCAGTCAGTCAGGGAGTAGTATAGTAGCTGGCTCACATGTATGGAGTAGATTTGTAAGGTTGGAAGAGCTGTTTATACTGCTGTATGCTTAGGGGGAGAAAGGGAGTGAATTTGCCTATCAAAGTGAATAGCGATTCAGACAGAAGCTTTCCTTAGCTTTGTAATTCTGAAATGTTTTGATAGATGAGAGCTGCTGCTGTATAACGTGTGGATCCTCTGACGTTTGTAGTGGACTAAGGAATGCTTTTACTTGCTGCTGAGCCTGACTATAACTGTATTGCTGTAGGACAATTACCATGGGGTCTAGAGCCACTGAAACAACCCGGGAACTGGAAAGCACCTCTTTAAAGTACCAAATAGGAGGACACGCTGAGAAAATGTGGCAACGGCTCAAAGGAATGTGAGTAGATCCTCTCCTTGTTTTTGTACTGTTTCCTGGGACGGATTTGTTTCTTTTGAATGTGACTAATCAATACAGAGAGAATTATTTTATAAGCAGTAACTAGTATTTAATATCAGAATGACTTGCCTTTGAAAATATATAGTAGATATTAGATTCAGTCACGTTAAGAAATACATGGACAGTAAAATAACTGTTGCCCAAATCCAAATGCATGTAACCTCTCGTACCAGACAACTCACTGCACTGTGACATTATTTTTCATGTACTATCTTTAGAATCAGCATTTCTAGAGCTATATCATAATTGTTAGAAATGGTTCCCTTTGGAGCTGGTACTTGTTCCCCTGGAAATGGTGGTCCATTTAGGTAAGTGTATAATTTCAGTACCTTAGACAGCTAGCTGTAATTTGCACTGCTTGGTTGTGCAGCTGGAGCAGCTTGTGTTGAGAGGGTCTTTGGTATTCATAGGGATGCTGTGTGATCCCTGTCTTGCATAGCTTTCTTTTTTAAACACTCACCGGCTCATACAGTCACTAACGTAACATCTATAAGACACAAGCAATTTAAATGCTGGAGACTAAATGCATTAGCCAGTGTGTTCCTAAAGCCACAAAACTTTAATAGTGCATTTAGAATGACTATTTCTGTAAAGCTAACATTACACTCAGATATATATGTTACTTAAATAACAGTTTCTCTCTCCAGTGCTTTGGGAGCAAGGGGCCAGCATTAGCCTTTGGACGGAGAAATCTGAAAGGCTATGCAACAGATGCTATCTAGTGTGTAAATAGCAGAAAGAACATTATTGATTTTAATTTAAAACCTATGGAACATTACAGCATTTAGAGGCTTAGTTGCACTAGAGTCGGAACAGGAAGGTATAAATTAACAGATTTCCTATGCCAGCCTGGTTTTCCTGTGCCTGCTATGGGGATTCATTCTGAGTGGGGGGAGACTTTTTTTTTTTTTTCACCACCTGCTTGTGTTTCTTCAGTGGAAGACAGCTTGAAGTTGTGGTCAGGGTGCTTTAGGAAACCAATTGGCAAAGACACTTGGGTACATACACTGAATTCTTTGACCACTTTGTCTAACTCTGCATACTTTTGTGAAAAGGCTGGGCCCTGTGAACTCCAGCGAATGCACCAGTGGCAGAGGTGTATCAGCCATGTTTCATGCTGCAACCTCACCTGATGGAGTTTCTATCACTGGAGACCTCCTCCAAGTTTTATAGAGACTTCCATTGGCGTAGACTCTAAGTTGGCTTAGTGTTTGCAAGGTTCTCTGCAATTACAGCCTCCTAGATTAAAACTTTTTTTCAACCATCTCCAGTTAGTAAATTGGGTCCATTTTATTATAACTACTAATTAATAAAGAATATCCTCACTCCATGCCACATATCCAGGAAATAGGGTTAATTCCTTTGAGAGTATGTAAATCAATGTATGGAGTTCGAATCTGCAAATCACAATATGCCCATATTGTAAATAGCAGCTACTCCGTGAACATTGTTCCTACTATAGGATTTGTAAAGCCAAACCACCTATTTTTTTCTTTTTGAAAATAAAACTTTTGATAGAACCAGCCAAACACTTTTCTCAGCCTTTCCTGTGATTTCACTGTCAGATAGGGACCTTACAAAGAATATTGAATGAAGCGAGTCGACAATGTTAATTGTTTCAGGGGGGATCTTTAAAGACAATATTTATGCAAAGTAGGTAATGGTGAGAAACAAGGCTGATCTCAATGCGCACACAGTGGTATTAAAACCAAAGTGTGTGCATGTTTCCAGGTAGAGGGTGGTTGAGGCAGGACTGCAAGATGTATCATTGCTCTGAAGAGGAATCCATGGCTCTGAAGAGGAATTGGTAAATTATTTACTAATCAGCTAAGGGAGTTGATTTCTCAACGGGGAAGTACAAGACGGTATCTGTTAAGGGAAATGAATATAACTCCAAAAATCAAATCCTACCCTCGGTTATTCAGGCATGGTTCTCATTGAGGGCGATGGGAGCTATTTTTGTGAGTCCAGAACAGAACTGTACCACTAGCAATGACTATCCACTTTCATCAGTTTAAAACTATTGTTTCAATAAGGCTTTTGTTGTCATTTGTGAGGAGAGAAAGAGGATTTCTCTGGCCTGCAAATTGGTTCAAATTAATCTTTGGTTTCCATATGAGTTTTTTTGTTGTATTTAATGTGGCCAATAATTAGCTCAGTTACGTTGAATAGCTGCATGCTGCAACTGTATGAATGGCTGATTGGGTTTTTTTGGTCAACATTTCAAATATAAGCATTATATATGTAGTTCTGCAGATTATTCCACGATGAAACACCTTAGTTCAGTACAAAACCATTTCCCTTTTGATTATCAGTGGCTAGTCTTCTGCAAAACAATATTTTAGTTGTATTGGCAATGCTACTGTTTGATGAAGTATTTAAAATGCAAGTCATCAGCCCAGAATAATTGGTTTGGGCACTGGGAATGTAGTGGGATAAAAGGAGCTTTCTTTCCAGGGAATGGAAGAGCTTTGCAGACTGCAGTTACCCTGTTGCCCTAATACACTTGATATATGGTGAAGCCATGGAGACTTAAGTTTGAAACCTTTTGTCCTAGGTCCCATCTCCATATGGTCCATGTGGCCCTAGAGTTACCCGGCAGCCGATCAGGAGGCTATGCAGAAAGTGTGCACTTCTGCCTTCCACCCCAAATCCAATTTCATTGCTTGCACATGGAAATGGCTAGTAAGGGGCTGGCTTTCTGTGGCAGTGGAGAAGAGGCCTAGATTTGCCCCAAATGAACAATTGCATAATACTTGATGCTCAGTTCATCAGTGATGGAGGATTCGCAATATCACCTTACTGGAATAGCAGTGTCTTAATCTGAGTAGCTGTTCTTTGCATGGAGACGCTTTTAATATTCAAAGTGTGAATTCCAAATATGTTGGTAATTCAGAGAGAAGACAAATCAAGCTGGTATCTGTTAGTAAAACAAATAATAAATGATAGCCACATTACTCCTTTAATAATACACTCCTTACACACACTGCACTTATAGTCATCGCATCAGAAGCCCCTCACACTGCTGCTAGAGATCAGACGCCCCATCTGGACCACAATTTTGTACAATCATCATATAAAAAACCCCCAAAGCATATATCTTAGTGTTAGGAGCAATTTCCATTGTAAGCTCATACAGGAGAAAGGAATTTGCCTTTCATGTATGTTTATTTGGCCTCATTGTATTGTGCTAGAACTGTGCAATCTGAAAGTTTTTTGGGAAGAATTGGATTCAGGTTAGGGTTCATATCTAGCAAAACACTGTAAGGTTATAAACAGAAGAAAGAAGATAATCTGGAAGGTGGATGGATGTGATAAAAATACCTAGGTAGAGAGAATCTCATTTTGTGTGTGGCTATCTACATTATTGACAAATGGGATACAAAATTTCAGTGTCAATCTAAGTTGCAGCTTCTTTTCTAAGGTTAAAAAAACCCCTTTAAATGGAAATAAAAAATCTCATTAGGTAGTCTCAAGGCTTCATTAGAACTAAAGCTAAATGGAATTGAAGTAAAATTAAAGCTGTTACTTGTCAAATTTATTGTGTGACCTGATCAGGAAAAATAAGGAAACTTTATAACCATTTATCTAGAATGATATACATTCCATTAAGTCTGTACTTACAACGAGAGATTTTTTTTCCATTTTAAATCATGTTCTTTTGATTTCTGAAGGTTAAAATAAAATGTTACGGTGTCTGTTGTTAAGGAAGACTTTTTATGTGGACAGTTTTGTAACCCAGTGTTTCTGAAAGTGTTCCACGGAATCACTCTCAGAAACACATTAACTGGCCATCCTGGTTTGTTTCTTTACTGGCGCCAAGACCACGGAACCTCGCGGCTCCCATTGACTCCGTTACGTCCTTTGCAGCCAAGGGGAGCTGTGGGAAGTGGTGGCCCGGCTCAGAAAACACAACACTATTAAGGTACCATTGATTGATGCTTAATTGTATTACTTTGTACCCAAGAAGGTAACCGTTTGACCTTAATTTAAGGAATCTTTTTTCTTTTGATGTCAATGCTCATGTGGAATCTGTGAATCTTTTTTTTTTTACTAGTAATGAAGCAAAGAATCCTAGACTTGTACAAATGTAAGTTTTGTACTGTATATTTTTTGTCACAAATACAATGTTAAATGGGAGAACGTCCCTTACATAAGCTTATCCTATATTTTTCAAACATTAGTCATTTATTTCCTTAAAATATATAAATGTATTGGTTCCGCTACATACCAGCTCGCTCAAGTTATACATTATATCTCCTTGTCTTTCATGGGCTGGATCCTATCATTTCAATAGAGAAACCATGCAAATGTCTAGGGTGGAAACAGGGAACTTTATTGGACCAGATTCTTGGCTGAGGTAGATTGGTGTAACTCCACTGAAGTCAAACTGTCCAAAAGAGTTGAAGTCTCTGATTAATATTAATGAGCTCTGTAGCTATTTGGTAGATTGCAATAATCTAGGTTGCCACTGTATTTTGCTATAGGGGACATTATGCTAGGAAATCTAATTTGTTTGCTTGCTAGATATTTTTCAATTTTTTTATGAAGTATAATATAGAGGATCATTTTCAGGTGTTAGATGAGCATGAGGTAATCTGGTCACCTCCCTCCCCCCAATTAGTGCTAAAGCAGCTGATGGCACAGTATTCTATAGCAATAATTCTTGCTTTACTGCTTCTCCTGAAACAACCCATTTATACAGATCAGATAGACTTAGAGAAATGTAAATGATTAAGTACCTAAATGTTTTTGGCATCCAATTGATCTTATCAGTAAAACAGACTTTGAAATTATTTTTTATGACGGAAAGGGTGCTAGGGGGAATCAAGGCCTAACTAGCCCATGTCAGCCATGTAAACTACACCTGTGAGCATGTAGGTGCTGCAGGTGGAGGCTCCTTAGCCAATTAGGAAGGCAGCCACTTACTTGTACAATTGGAAGTTGTTTAGATAGGAAGGGGGATCCCAGGATGATGAGAGCTGTCTGGTGGGGAATGCCTGATGTAAGCTGTTTGGGAACCTCCAGGAAGAAGTTCAGGCTCTTGTATGGGAGGAGCCCTGAGTTGGCTTTGAGGAGACTGGGGGAACCCAGAAGAAAGACTGAGAGCCAGGGGAAGAGAGACAGTTAGGGACCTCTCATGGTTATCTCAGAGAAGAAATCTGCTGGCTGCCTTGTGAGAATCCCAGGTGTTTGGGGCTGGCTGCGGCTATAGAGCTGAACCACAGAAATAGTGCTAATTCCTGTGAGTCCCTGGAGCTAAGGGCCAGGCATTTAGGGATGAAGCTCTGGGCCTGGTGTTCAATAAGGGAGCAAAAGAGACCCACTGGGAACAATGTAGGCTCCGTTAGGGGAGCCATGAGACAGGGGATACAAGAAACAGGTACTGAAAGAAAAGCCCAATAAGGGGAAACACCAGTTGCTGTTGCATTTGGACTCTCAGTGGGAAAAAGCTTGAGGAGGCCTGTGCTTTGCTAAGAGCGAGAAAGACCTGTGAGCTGAGCCCAGGAGAAATGAAAGATCTCTTGTTTACATCATCTGGAATTTTGAGTACCTCAGAGATTGAACTTTAGTGACTTGGCTGGAGGGTGATCCCAAAAGTCCTGGCATGAGGCGTTCAGTCTGCAGGAGGCACTGTAGCTCCGGGTGCAGTGAAATTGTGCACTGACAAAAAGGGGTGCTCAAAAAGGTGAGTGTACTCCTTAGCAGAGGCCTGATTCAGAATTACCAAAAATGCACATATAACGATAGACTGTACTATAATATTCAAACTAGGCTTTAAGAATGGACTGAGAGTTACCCCTGCTCCTGTTCCGACTTTCATCTAGCCCCACCTACTGGTAACATTAGCTCAGGTCGGAAGAAGACTATAAAGCTGACTGGCAACAACAGAAGCAATTGAAATAGTGCATTCAGTGACGATCACCCACTGTCTAGGTCTGCGTCCAGGATTTAGCATCTAACGACACCTTTAGGAATTTTGGCCTGTAAACCAAATTATATAGTGTGTAAATGAAGTGGTTTGTCATCTACACTGCTGTGTGGTTATTGTGATTGCCATTACAATTTTCATTCTTCCTGAACATAACCCTGTGCAGAATACTCACTGGTACTCTATTGCGTAAGGGTCTGAGTACACCACCGGGAAGCCAGAAAATTCTGGAGTTTAAGCTGCACCCGGATACTGACTTGCTCTAAGTATACAGCCTGTGGTGGCTAGCCTCCCAACTGGGCCAACAGACTTGGGTGAGCGGTGCCTGTAGTAATGCTCTAAAAATAGGTGTGTAGACAGTGCTTTAAAATTGTGGCTTCTGCTCTGAAGTTGACTCAATTCCCTAGGCATCAGAGTCCAAGCTACAACTTGAAAGCTCTGTCTACACAGCTGTTTACCAAGGGTCACACTCTAAAACCTGAGTCTGTTTCCACAGACTATGTAGACCAGTGGTCCCCGACGCGGTGCCCGCGGGCGCCATAGCACCCACCAAAACATCTGGGCTGGCCCCACCCCCCTGGCGCGCGGCACATGCGCAGTGCCAGCTCCGGGCGCAGGGCGCGTGGGCGGCCCCTGCCCCAGGCGCGCGGCACATGCGCAGTGCTGGCCCTGGACTCAGGGCGCGTGGGCGGCCCCCACCCCCGGGCACGCTGCGCATGCGTGGCCCCACCCCCAGAAGCGTGGCGCATGAGTGGCCCCGCCCCCGGATGCCCGGCACGTAAGCGGCCCCACCCCTGGGCGCCCGGCAGCCATGAAAGGTTGGGGACCACTGATGTAGACATACCCTCTTTGGTCTTAGGAAAGGTGCTATAAATGATTCTGTTTCCACCTTTGTGAAACAGAGAGAGACTAATACTCGACTTTTAAAGTCATAGCGTAAACCAGTCAGCTGTGATAAAATTCCTGAAAACACTGCACAGCTTCCAGGAATATTTATTGCATTAGCTGATATGAAAGAAAAGGCAACCCTGACTTTACCTGGACTGTAAATATCAGCAAGATCAGAATAATCCAGGGGCAGAATAGTTAGTGGTAAAAGAAAGTAGCTGGGTGTTCCTGTTTGGAATCTAGACTAAAAAATGCTTAAGGGGACATTTATATTTCCAGTCTTTAAAGGGATTTTTTTTAAAAAAGCCTATTGATGAGAGTTCTTTGTCTTAGTAGTTCTTACGAGAGTCTGAGATGCATAAAATCCTACATCCTGGCTGCTCAAAAAAATGAAACAGGCAGACCTAGCAAAGCAATGGCATAACGTGTACCTGGACCGGCAAGTCACAGCAAGTTGGTCTAATTCCAGATCTTTCAACTTTGCCAATATATCTGTAAATATTTCTTACTGGAGACCAGAAAAATAAGCATCAGGCTTCTGCTTCTGAAGTAATTTTCTGATAGGACTAATGGCTCTATATAAATGTCCTCTCAAAACACAAATGTCTCAACAAATGACCATCACACCCTGCCAGGAAGTGATATAAATAAAGGAACCAAAGACTCAAATGGGCTTTAGCTCTGGTCTTATGTATAGAGCTGATTATACTCATTGTACTGAAGTGTTCATAAACATAATATGCAGCAATTGGCTGGACTCTTCCCAGTAGCTTGTTAGTGCTATCCCTTAAAAGAGATCAGTAGCAGCATTGGTTGAATATTATCCATCACATACATTTTGTGGCAAATTTGTTTGGTTGTTGAATGATTGTTTTCAGCAGTGGAAGTTTTCTTATTTCTAGAGAGACCTGTTGAGACAAGATAGAGTTGCAAGTGAAGCTTAGTAGTGACCATGCATGTTGTCTTTAGTGCAATGATCTTTAACAGGCATAGATCTCAAGGAGGATTTTCTCCCATGTAAGAATGCCTGCTCCATTTTCTGTTGTTTGACATTGACTGCAGTTTCTTTGACCCAACCTATTTGCAGAGTTTTGATGCCCCCGGGAAAACATGTAACCTCTATAAATATTATTTTAACATTTAATTAGTATGAATTTACCTGATAGATAGTGTGTTTGGAGGCAGCTACGTTTGAATAGTTCGCTGCTGGGGTGATCTATGCCAGAAGACAATAAGAAACAAACTGCAATGCAGTATTTATTTACTTTTTGTTCTTTGTTCATACACAGTATTGAAATACTTCATGGTGTGTGAGAATTCAAAGGAGGTGAAGCCATTATGCGTCTCACTGTTTCTTTCTGCAGAGCTAATTGAGGAATCAATACCAAACACAACTTTTCCAGCACTATTGTGTATTGTTTCAAGTCTTTGTTTTAAATGGTTTGTTTCCTTAGTGATATGTTCTGTCACCTCTCTGATATTTTAAAATTGTTTTTATAAAAAAAGATTGATGACTGAATACTCTTCTTCCTTCCTATTGTCCATGTATGTGAATTGGCTGAATTTCCTAACCCAGAATATTCTCAGCTGAGATTGTTGAGAGGCAGCCACCCAGATCTCTCAGTCATTGATCTCAGATGGATTTGTTCCCCCCGTTTTGAGAGTTTTGAATTCTTACACCTGTTAGCGGCATCAGTTCAGGTCTTCGTGCACAAATGACAATAAGTGCCACCCCTCTGAACACCATTAGACCTGTGTGGAAAGAGACATTCCCTTTCCACTGGCAACTCTGAAATTTCAGACAAGAAAATCATTCTGGCATGAGATGAAAAATCCAAATTTTTAAATTTGCAAAAGAAATATTTATTGAAAAAATTAAAGAGGCACATTATTTTGACATATTTAATATGTTTTTCAGGCTCCCCAGTGTGTCTAGGGCCCCAGTAGCCTGCTGGGAAGGGAGGGCATGGGGCTTGGGACTTAGGGCTTCCTGACTACTGTGGGTCGGGAGCTCTGTTCAGGGCAATCCATCTTCTGAGCTCCCCCAAAGTCAGGTAGTCTTGTAGCCCTACTCTGAGGATGGGGATGCTGCAGAGGGGAGTCATTTTCCTACAGAAAAATTGCCCTTGCAACCTGAGTTTTCTGTTACCTTTTCTCAGTCTCAGCAAATAGGCCAAGGGCTGAATGCTTCTCTTTCTCTAAAAGGTGCTTCATCTTTTGTTGAGGCATTCCTGCTCCCTGGTACAATGGGAGGCCAGTCTCCAGGGCTGTTGAGCTGACCCATGTCTTAACTCAATAATGGTTAACACTCGGAGAGATGGCAGTTGAGGAGACAAAGGGCTTGATCCTACACACTGTGACCTTTGTCCCTGACTCCATTGTCAGTGAGAACAGGACCTATTTGCTAAGCTTGATTCCAAACACTGCCAAATGCCCTCCTCCCCTCCCCCCCAGTTCTGCAAATATGCACCTCTGTTCTGACTTACTAGCGTCCCCCTTTTTATTTCACTCCTAAGCCTCTTTAGCAGATGCTATTCATTTGTGGATTTTGAGCAAATATGGACTAGAATGAGCCAATTAACCTCATGTACATAAGATACAATATAGTGGTTATTTTAGGGGGGGCTGTGCCCTAAGAACAAGTATTCTTTTTTCTACAGAGTCCCTGATTTGAATACAAGAACAGTTAGGAGGCAGGCCTTGGACATACTCTCTGGAGCAAGAGCAGTTACGTTTGCTGCTTTAGACTGTCCCCTATCATATTGTTTGTGTTGCACTGAAATATACTGAAATAAGACTATTTAACTGCTGTCTCTGAGACCTTCATAGAAATAAGCTGGTCCTTTTATGAGCCCATCTCAGGAGGTAAAACTGTAAATAAAGTATATGGCAGGAAATAAATGGGAAATGTAACTTGGAGGAGGCTACAGTGCAACAAAGCAAGAGGAGTACATTGGGTTGCTCTTAATCAAAATGAATAATTGTTACCTTCAAAAGCTGCTTTCTGACTTAAGGGCATTTAAAACTGTTTGGAATGTTTCATACTTAACCTTTTGTGCAACTTAAGTACCTACTTTATGGGTAGATCAATTGTACTGTTCGTGAGGAACAGTATGCCTTTGAATTCCATGTCCTTTCTAATGAATTCTAAACAGATTGATTTTAATATTAATTGTGCTTTCTAAAAATACCCTTTTGAAAAAAATCAGTTGGTTACATGCCACAATAGGCCTATTTTATAAAATGAGCATTTAAACAGATCAATGATAGGTGCTATTGATTCCCCATCCTAAATTAGAAATTACTAAATAGTATTAGTTAAAAACTATTTGTTTTGAATCATTGTGCAGTTAATATGAATTGCACATTGAGAAGTGACTCTGTGTTCATTTGAACTCTGGAACTTGTCTGTTGTTGGCACTGTAGACAAATGAAAGGGCTAATATTGCATGAAAGGGTTAATATTTTGGGCTGCATATGCTTCTTAACTTAATAATTAGCTTCCTGGCTTTGTAACACCTGTGAGCATTTCATACAATTAATTTGTTGTTGGGTGAGTAATGTCAGACAATTTTTAGCATATAGATAGCAAAAGATGGATGATAAACTTAAAACAGTTAATCAGAAATCAAATGTTTATAATGCCAAACAGAGCAGGACCAATAACACTGGGTTTGTATACCAACCTCCTCTCTCTCTCTGCCAATACACATACTTTCTTTGTCTACTAATATGTTACTTCTAGCTTTCATTATATCCTTTGGTATGGGTAGGGTAGGGCCCTACCAAATTTGCAGTTCATTTTGGTCAATTTCATAGTCGTGGGATTTTAAAAAATTCTTAAATGTCATGATAGTTAGGGTCGGTCCTACTTTGGGTAAGGAGCTGGACTCGATGACTTCTTGAGGTCTCTTCCAACCCTATGATTCTATGATTTCAGCTATTTAAATAAGAAATTTCACAATGTTGTAATTGTAGGGGTCCTGACCCACCCCCCCAAAAAAAGAGTTGTAGGAGAGGGAGAGGAGTTGCACATTTCCTTTAATTTTTTTTCCATTCATGTGCAGAATACATTTTATGTGCACCAAAGCATGTGTGGATGTCTACCACCAATAGAAACACTTGCTGTGGGTGCTCTCCTAAGCAGCTGGGCAGCACCTGAATCTCACTGGGGTGGCTGTCCAAGCACACAGCTTGCAGGGAACACTGGATTTGTGATACTGCTACCCTTACTTCTGTGCTGCTGCTGGCTGTAGCGCTGCCTTCAGAGCTAGATGGTTGGAGAGTGGCAGCTGCTAGCCGGGAGGCCAGCTCTGAAGGCAGAGCCACTATGAGCAGCCATGTAGAAGGAAGGATGACATGTATGATATTGCCACCCTTACTTCTGCACTGCTACTGGTGGGGCACTGCCTTCAGAACAGAAACCACTCTTTGGCTGCCCAGCTCTGAAGGCAGTGCAGAAGTAAGGGTGACAACACTATGACCCTCCATAACCCTGTGACTCACCTACAACTCCCTTTTGTGTCAGGACCCACAATTTGAGAAACATGAAATCTGTATTGTATAGGTAAAAGCACATAAAAGGCCAGATTTCAGAGTCTGTGACAAATTTTTTTTGCCATGAATTTGAAAGCCATGGGGCATGAATGGGGATGCCTCTCCACAGTACTGTGTATGGATTTTCGTCCTCATTGTTACTACTTGGACAAAATTACATAAGGTGCAAAGTGTGGGAAAGAAAACATTAGTATCTGTGTTCTAATATTCTGTTAAAGAAGATCTTCATTTCTGAAACCCAAGGAATTACAAGTTCCATTCTCTGTTGTTGTTGTTTATTATGCTGGAGTATTGTATTGCTTGTATGTGTCCTCTTTAGGACAGTGTACAATCAATGTTACATGAGTGTAGGAACCACAATCCATACCACAGTGGTGGGCAACCTGTGGCCCACATGCAGTTCATTGGTTTCTAAGAGTGGCCCATGTGCAGGGTTGCCAGATTCCACTGGCCTCTCTCGGCATCATTTTTTTTCTACTGTTATTACTAAAGTGACACACGTGTGAAGTGAGGCATGTGCTGTTTGCACACAACATAGACCGTGAGAGCCATGCACCTCCTCTGCATCCAATCAAAGTGCTGCTACGATTCAATTGGCACACCCTGCAAATTCTAGGTATGCAAGTGCAGTTATCAAAACTACTCTATTCCGCGAGACGGGTCTTAGTTTCAACAGCCTTACAGCCTAGGTTGCCCATCGATGCCCTAGCACGTGTTGGAGTAGAAGTGTTGAAGAAGCCCTTTGACAGCTTCAGTCTCTGTTGGTGTGTATTTGACATGCTTTAGTTGATAAACATTGCCTCCAAAGATCAAATCAACACATATGAGTTGGATGACTGGCTGATGACTGCATGCCACCTCCTAGAAATCTCTGCAGAAGCTTTCTGGCATGGAATGATAACTCAGAATGTCTTTATCAGTGCAACACGAGCACCTCCCCTTTTCCTGTGTTAAGATGAAGATTCAAGAAGTTGCAGAGTTCTTAAATCATGTTGGGACCCATTGTTGCTTATGGAACTTGATGCTTTATGCATTTTATTTTTTTTACCAAGAGCAGAACTGTATTCTCAAGATTTGGAGGTTTTCTTTACCATAGAAAATTGAAAATCAAAAAGAAAAGAAATTTCTGCAATCTGAGACCCAGCTTCAGTGAAGGAAACCTGGAAGAAAAAAGTGACGTTTTAAAGGCTTGGCATAATATGATAATCCCCCTTAATGAGATGCAACTTTCCATCATCACATGTAGCATCTTCATTGCTGAAATAGACTGGAAAAATACAGCATAAAGGCTTATAACAATAGTGTAACGCCCACAAGTGACAACAGATGTGATCTTTCATAATGAAACATGTTTCCATTATTTGATAATGTTCAGCATCAAGAGGATCCTCTTGGCACAATAGTATAATTTTTCTACATTATGCAGGATATATTAACTCCATCTTCAGTGGGTACCTATACCCTGCTGAACCTGGCAGATTACCATGTGTGGGGCTGCTGCCAGTTTTATAAGTGGGCACAAGTACAGAAACAGCCACATGATGCATCACTTTTGAGTATTAGTAGATGAATCCCTCAAGATGTTGCCTGTATAGAGCAATTATGTGTATCACCAAAAATGCTTCATGGCCTGGCTGTGTGTTCTGCTCAGTGATTTTGCCAACTGCATTAATTTAATCCATTCAGTTACCCCATTTGCATGTACTCTAATATCTTTGCTCTTACTTTATGATGCTGTATATAGAAGCTGATGATGTCAAACTTCATGAGCGTGCACTTGAGAGATTGGATGGATTACCACAGTCCTGTGTTCTATTTATTGCTTCAGTGAACCATCACCTTCGGATGACACCTTTGCCAACAAGAGGAATAAGCTGTTTTAAATGAGTGAAACTAAACTATAATAGAGTAAAGGTCTAAAGGCATCACTATGGTTGTCTAGTTTTGCATGATATAGGCTATCGAGCCACAATTAATAATGTCTACATCAAGTTCATAATTTAAAAGCACTGATGTGGATTTGGTCTCGCACACAACCAGTGTAATTGAAGGTTGCATCAGCGTAAAAGTGAGATTAGAACCAGAATTTACAAGTTTACTGTATGATAATATTTTATGAATGCGCCAGAATTTGGTTTGATTTTATTGGTTAGTGGCTGTTATGATCATTTGGCCACATGGATTACATTTTAATTTTCCAGTTTCTGATGTTGTTGATTCCATTCTTACTGATCATTTGGCTACTCAGCTGATAGAAGAAGAGTGCAAGTGATTTCTTAGTGACTATCTGTTTTCAAAGAAGGGAAATAATTTCACCTTTCTGAGTTTCATTTGGCTGCAGGTAGAAATAACATGGGAGCACTAACTGGCCTCAGTAAGAATCTTCTTGCACATGTGTGATTTGGGATTATTGCCATTCCATGGATTTGAATTTTAGGCTCTAGACTATGCCAGTAGATGAGTTGATAGGGACCCAGGCCCACATGGGAGTAATGTTTGCAGTGTTTGCCATTCATTTATTTTGAGTAATAATAATTTATATTGACATCACACTTTTTAGAAACCATGTGGATGTAAAAAAGACAATGTACTGTGTTCAGAGGAAAATGTGCCAGGTAGTTCTGAAGCCCTGAAGTGGTGTAACTATACTGTTAGGATGATTATAGATATGCAGGGCTGAAGGAACCTTAAAGTTTTCAGGTCCAGCTCAGTCTGCCAAGCTACGACCAATGGTTGGATGTTATTCAGAATACATGGGCATCTGGTATCATAGGCGGGGGAAGGCACAACCTTCCCAAACTGCCAGCCTAGCCCCTGCCCACACTCCACCCTCAGAACGCCTAGTGTAGGTGGAGTGTTGTTGCCCCCAGTGCTTGCCCTACCTGCGCCCCTGGCTGGGGAGGCTGGGGATGCATTCCCTCCTCCCTCTCTGTGCATCCAGGGCTGGGGATGCTGCAGCCACCCTCCTCCCCTCCCTGTGGTGGTGGCAGGGCACATGTGATGCACTGCCCTGTCTCCCCATGGTGGGCGGGGCAGGGAGACAGCTTGGGTCCCATGGGGCAGGGCCTCAGCAGAAGGGGTGGGGCTAGGAGTGGAGCTGGGGGCTTGCCTCCCCCGACCCTACCTTCACCAACAGCCCATGTAGGAACACATTAGATTTTTCTCCTGTCCACCAAATGCAGTTGAAATAATGACTCATATTCAAAGATCACTGTCTTTACATTTGCTCAGTGCCATGCTAGCTTAATTCAGAACTGTCTTATCAGAAGTTTTTTCCCCATATAAATGGAACAAGACATTCTGGTACCACTCCCAGATTATGACTCAGAAGCAGAAAGCAACAGCTCAAACTGTTTTTCTCTTCTGTTTCTTTCATAAAAGCATTTACTTCATGTAAAGATTGTGAACAATGGGAGAGAGGGTCTTAATTTAATCTGAAAAGAATTAAATCACACATTCAATGTTTGGGGAAAACATCCCTTAAAGGTAAGACATCACAAAAATGTAGTGTAATGAGTCTGTCTTCCTCATCCTCCTTTTTTTCCTGTAATAAGCATGTTGCATCTGCTGTTTGTTTAGTCACTTCAGCATGTGGAAATGTATTCCCGGTACAATTACAAGCACCTTTGACTGACAGAGCAGTAAACTGCTCTGCTGAAGACAACCATACTGATCCCAGTCACCAATCTTCACTATGCATTCATGAGCATAAGGACTGGGGAATGTCTTGACTGTCTTTCTTTGGTAGCTAACGTACTTCTCACTTAATATAAATCGAACATACTGTGTTGTCACTGCCCGATTTTTTCCCACAAAGCTCTTAATATTCCAATTGTATTACTAAGTATTCCAAGCAATGGCGCTTGCTCTTGCTCAGACAGGATATTCATTAAAAATGCTGGCTAGTGGTAGCTGTCCTGCTCTTATAAAGCTGCAAATACAATGATAATTTCTACACTGTGTTGCAGGGTACTAGACTGACTCTGTGGTGCAATCCTACTTCAGTGTAACTTTGGCCATCATCCTGTTCTTTTTAGTCTGGCCTCCTGCTCTAGAGTAGTTCACTATGGCAACATTGCTGTGCTATCTGTGATTGTAGCAGAGCAAGCTGCTTCTGAAACATTTAAATAGCTCTTTCTGTTCAAGCAGCGTGAACACTGCAGTGTTTCTGCCACTAATATCCATTGTCCATAGAGAGCAAGAGAGCACATGCACAAGTGTCTGTCCAGGAACAAGTACTTAATTTTCAGAATTTGCACTGATTTGCATCAGAGGTTCTCAACTTTCTTTATTTCTAAGCTTCTGCCCCCGCTTCGCCCCCAACATGCTGTAAAAACTCCACAGCCCACTTGTGCCACAACAGCTGGCCTTCTGCATATAAAAGCCAGGGCCGGCATTAGGGGGTAGTAAGCAGGGCAATTGCCTTTGGTCGCCACAAAGCTCCATTGCTCAGGCTTCAGCTTCAGCCCTGGATGGTGGAGCTTCAACTTTCTACCCTGGGCCACAGTGAGTATAATGCTGGCCCTGGTTGCCCTTCCCAGTCCTCCCCCAGTCCACCCTGGATGACTCGTTGGAAACCACTGGTTTCCATGGCTTTTGTAGTGATATTGTATAGGCAAAACTGTTTCTCTAAACAGTTGACCTCTCGAAATATGAATTGCCTAGTTTTTGCTGGTTTACAGCAAATCCTGGATGTTATCGTAGGTACATCTATGCAACAGGAAAAAATAGGACTTATAGGAATTTGGAACACAATATGAATTTAATTTATAGAAATAAGGCTGATCTTTGAGATGTGGAACATATGCTAAAATGAAAATGGTGGCATTTGTTTTAAACAAATTTAGATCAGCTAATTGGGAAAGAAAGCATCAGGTTGACTGAATAGATTTGTCATTAGAGGTTGATACCAGTAGACATATGTCCAGTGATTCTTAGTGTAGAAGAAGATTGTGAAGATTTAGGGAACTAGAAATGTCAGAGTTAATCTCAGTATTCATTTTTTCAAGAGCTAGTTTCTAGCTTCTTTCACTGAATTGAACCTGGAACATTTAAATTAGTTACTCAAGTGATCAGTTTCATAGATGTTGTCTTCCAGATACTACTGATTTAGTTTTCTCCCAACACATCTAGTCAGTCATGCCTACACATTTTTCAGTTTTTACAAAGGACTACAGAAGCATCCAGGACATCTGGTGTTGCCTGCATGTACTGCAGGCAAATCAAGCTGCAGGTCAGCAACACACTGTGTGCAGCTGAGCTGGCTGACCGCAGAGGAGGAGTAACTCTCCAACACGAGATGCGACGTGGTCCTAGTGGTCTAAGCACAAAGTTGACAGAATGGGATTCATGTGTTCAAATTCTCACTCTTATTTTGACCTAGGGGCCAATCATTTAATCTCTGTGGGCCTCAGCTTCTCTGCTGGTAAAATAGAAATGATAATGTTCACCTTCTACATTTCAGAAGACTGTCGTGTTAATACTTCAAAATGCTGGTAAAGTACCACTATGCACAGATTTGCATACATTTCTCTTGGAATCGTTTTCTAAGCATCTGGCAATTGCAAATGAAGCCAAGTATAAGCACCTGGACTCTGAGGTCTTGATCCTATTTCCATTGTATTCAGTGGGAATCTTTCTGCTGACTAACATAGGCATTGGATTCAGCCTCAAGTGAAAACTGGATGGAATATCGGATCTGCTCAACAGTGCATCATGTTTCTATTTAGCAGCTGATATGAAGATGATATAGAACTACTTTTGCTACTGGTGATGTAGCACCTGTTATTTCGGAGCACTTTAATCACTATAATTGACTGGATATTCGAATGTGTGCAGGATATTGGATGTGTACAATACAGGTTGTATTACAATATGATAGGAGTAACTAGCAATAGTGACTTCAGGCACTGGGCCTCTTGACTATTGAGATTTATTCAGAAAAACACATAGTAGAATAATAAACAACAAGAAAAGATTGGTCTTTGCCACAAAGAGGTTATAATCTAGACTTCATATAAAAAAATGAACCTACTAAAACATTTAGGAAGTGAGTGGGGTGTAGTAGTACAGGGGTTATAACGTGACCCTATGGTTATCCAGTAACATGTCCATATCATGATGACTTCATATGGATTTGTAGTGACAGTACCTCCAAAAACCTAGTTTGACAGTATACTTAAGAAGATCTTGGTAGGAGCAGTTGTTAATAATTTGCTGGATTGCTTCTGATCTGCATAATAATAGAATCATTATTCCATTTATTAGTCGGCACCAAACGCAGGGGGAAAAAAGATAAGATTAAACTATGCTAAATGTCTTTATCTCAATAAGCTTTGTAAATCTTGATACTTAACAGGAATCTATGTGACTGAAATTCAAGCCTTAAAATCCTATCTTTTGTAAAATGGTTTGAAAAATCTCTGTATACACGAAAAAAGAATCTCTAGCATGGACTGAGCATAATTGAGCTACAATATGCAATTGATGTTAATGCTTATGTAGGGTTTTAACCTTGATGCTGTGCTGAACAGATGTGGAGGAGCTCACTTGAAGCACTTATTACAGTCTCCTCACTTGTTCTGTGTATTAAAATCCAATCAACTAGACATACTTTCAAAACGTAATAGCAACGGCTTTAAGTAGATCCAAATTAGAAGGAAAAAAAACAACAAGTGAGAATAAAAGGGTTCATTGGGCTCAAGCTGTGTAAACTCTGTGGGAGCAGGATTCAGCCTTTTGTTCTGTTTTGTAGAGCGCCCATCACAAAGGGGCAATGGTTCTTGACTGGGGCTTCTAGGGCTACAGTATCAACAATGTTTCATAATAATCATCATCCAGTTTCATTTCATTTTGAATTTAGTGTCCCATGATCTCCACTTGCTAAAGCTTCCAAAGGACAAGACTTTGCAGGGTCAAATTCTGCCCTCATTTGCCATCCATGTAGCCTAAAAGGGGGAAGATTTTCTCAGGATCCTCAAGGTGTAGAACAGCTGTAGAATAAAAGTGGGACTGTACATGCAGGTATGTTCTTTCCACCTGACTCCCTATGGATGCTCTGCTGCCTACTGGCCTGACAGAGGGAAATGGGAGCAGATTTAGCTCTTTGCCCATCATGATTATTAATTTGAACCTTTCCCCCTGTTGCTCCATTTTAGCTGAAACCGCTCCCCCCCCAGTAGCTATATGTTACAGGAACTGCAATATTAGGATGCTATAGATCTGATCGATGTCCTGTTTTACCATCAGATGGACATTTTCATCATCAGTGAGGCCAAATCGGCTGAGGCCCATTAGGATTTTTTTGCTTTCCTCACAACATCAGGGACCCACAGGTTAAATAGGAATAGGACTTAAAAATGTAACATTCGAGAGACAAGGTGGGTGGCTATTGGATCAGTTTCTGCTGATAAAAGAGCCAAAGCTTTCAGGCTTACACAGAGCTCTCCTTCAGGTCTGGGAAATATACTCAGAGTGTCATAGCTAAATAGAAGGTGGAACATAAGGTTTAGCATAACTAGCTAATGCATATTTCAAGGGACCGTGGAAGGTGAAGTGGGCCATTAACATATCTCCAGTGAGGGGCATAAATGGGAGGGAGAGGGTTAGTGAGTTACAGATTTGTTGTAGTAAGGCATAAATCCAGTGTGTCTGTTCACGTTATGATTTTTTTTTAATGTCTAGCAAAGTTATGAATGTAAGTTCCTAGGCTCCTCTTTTGAAAAGTGTTGTGTAGGTTTTCTTTGAGGACAAAGACTGAGAGATCAGTAGAAGCGTGAGGGCTTTCTGTTCCAACTTGTATTTAGCTGTGACACTGAATACATTGTCCAGAACTGAGGAAGACGTTGGTCTAATAAGATTACCTCACCCAACTTGACTCTCTCAAATCCTGGGACCAACTTGGCTACAGGAGCACTGCATACAAATTTCATATTAGAAATTTAAATGTTTTGTTTGTTGCAACCTGTGTCCACTATGGACAGGGCTGCTGATTTGGGAAGGAGGAGCAAAGGGGACAGCTGCCCTGGGGCCAGGTGATTTAAAAGGGCCCGGGACTCCCAGCCACCAACACCAGTACCTCATCAGCTAGAGCCCTGGGCCCTTTATATTGCCACAGGAGTCCTGAGTGGTGTGTGCCCTGCAACCCTGGTGTTGCTGAAGAGCTGGCTGGAAGAGGCTAAGCCTTCAGCCCCACCCTTCTGCCTGAGGCCCTGCCCCTTCCAAGGGGCCTGGTGCCAGCTCCCTTCAGGGCCCAGCAAAGACTTTTTGTCAGCCCTGAGTATGGGTAAAAGGCCAGCAGGTCCTTCAATCAGAAATCAAATACATGAGATTCACTAGTGGTCTTTGAGCCTACAAGTGAAGGAGAGACCTGAAGCTGTCAGACTGAAACCCCCTGTGAAGGAAACTGCAGGTACCAAAAAGAGAAGCCCCATAATCCACAAAGGACCCATGTAACAGTCTAGTGGGTGGAGATGGGGAAAATTGTACCCCTTCCTTGATATTAAGTATAATAAAGATGTGGTCAGCCTCTTATATCTGTCACCCAGTCTTGCCCTCGTTCATTTTGGCGTCAAGATTGCAGAAGTCTAACAAAGGCAGAATTTCCTACTTTTCTGAAGTGTCCATCATTGAGGTGCCTAAGCACTCTTACCACACTGCCTGTGACTGGACTAAAGATACTGTTCATGAAGGAAATAACACTTTTCAAGAGCCCACACTTGAAAATCCATTTGGCAGGATTTGGGCAAGTGTGAAATTCTAACCAAAAGAAAGCTTGAAATGGAGAAGACTGAACTGGCTTAGTGCATTGGTGCAGCACAGGGAGCCTTTTTAAAAATATATATATAAACAGAGCAGGAAACGGTAAATGAAATATGTTGGGGAACAGGAGTTATCCATTATTTATGATCAGTGTCCAGGTGGATGAAGTTCCATAGTTCAAACTACCTGGTGTGATACCATAAAGGTCTTCCTTCAAGCTTCTGGGCAGATGTAGTGTGCTTGGTGACAAATTACTATGCTGCTAGGTTAAGAGGAGGGATTATTTCTTGAAAATGAGTGGGACTACAGGCCGATCATAGGAATAGTGAGATTGGAGGAGTATTAATCGTCCCCTTGGGAAATTCTGTGGGTGGCTGTTGGAGGCAGATGAAAAATAATTTTGCTGCAATCAACATTTTCTCTAGAGAAGATAGTAGGAGTGATGAGAGTATTGATGAACTTTTGAGTCACAGGTTTTAGAAGGCATCTTCAGAAGCTATGTTTCAAAGTATTTGGGAAATGGTTCTCATACGTCAGCAAGAGGGAATGAGTCTAAATTAGTTTAGGGAGGAAGAATGAAGAGGTGTAGAAACAGGAGAGGGAAGAAAAGTTAGTTGAAAGTTTAGAGAAAATGAAGTTTCAAAAGGTATAATTTGATTGTAGTCTAACAGTAGGTTTGGATGCAAGCGAGCCAGTTTGGCAATACAAGGTGAGCTGAGAGAAGTCTCAACTAATAGCAGGTAAGACCAGGAGTCAGTAATAGGATCAGCTGCTTGTGACACTTTTTTCTAGTGAATGCTTAACCGCCAACTATTGTAAATCAGGCTTTTGCTCTGCTCTACAGCTTCAGAAACTCACTAGAGCCAGGCAGCTGCCACAACCTTCATTGGAGCAAATCTAACTCCAGAGCAGTTAATGGGAGTACTTATAATTTCTACAGTGAGAGAGTCATGAAATGGAAGTTATATGGTGCTGTTTTTAAATGTCCTGGGGAGTTGTTATTGTGGCAGGAGATACTTTTTCAGCCAGGCACTGATTCAACTGAAACAAGTTGTGAACACCACTTCAGTTGATAGGGATCCAGTGACTGAGACATTCTTATATTGCTGAACGAAAGAGGAACTTTGATGGTGTCATCATCCAAATAGCATCCAGAACTGAATAACGATAGGAAACTTGTAATTTACAATAATAAAGCTTAAAGGAATGTAATAAAACAATTACAGGCTAAGACATCTTAATGGTAATGTAAATAGACTGCATTAGAGGCACAAGTGACTTCTGACAGTGAATAAAATTAGTGTGTATTTTGTGAAATAAAGATTGGATCCCTATTTGCATCTGTACTTTGTCTTTTAATCAAACTAATCTTGCTTCCGCTAAAATTGGATTCATATTCTTATCCTACCATTGTGCCCGCAGTGGAAGCAGGCATCCTGCTTATTGCACCAAGGCAGATGGTACTGGCTCTCATACTGACTAACAAGTTGAACTCTTATCTTCTTGGTGTTTATGGTGCATGCTAGTATTTTGGGGACAAACTGACTCTCCTCAACCACCACCTGAATGCTGGCTTTAGGAAGTGAGGAGGAGCACTGTGATGTTGTGTGACCAATCAAGTCTCCTCTTCAAAGGGGAAGAAATTGAAAGGACATTATAATGGGCACAGTCTCTCAAACAGACATTCATAAACAGTGCAGGAAAATTCTGAATAGGAAAGAGATGCTCTGAGCACACAGCTTGGCAGTGGTTCAGAAGAACTTTCTTACAGCTCTAATGAGTACACTACCTGCACAAAGAGATACACATTACACTGCCGCCCCCCGTGGGAGTGCCTGGCAGAGTTGTGGCTGAGGGAACATTGAGGAGTTGGAAAGATTATGCATACACTCTATCTGTATCAGTAAGCTCCTCTAGCTTTTGGCAAGGGCATAATTACTCCTTCCCACCTGGTTAGGGAGGCTAATGTCACTGTTGGTACCAACTTTGCACAGTGTTTGTGATCTGGGATCTGGGACAGGGATTGTCACTAGCCTTGCAATGTGTTAAGCAAGTGCTTTTTGTCTTTTCGCCTCCTTATATTTTGCCCAGTTAGCAGGTCCTGCCCAGGTACCCTGCAAGGAGCTGCATTTAAATTACTGTTGATTCATTGAGACAGTTGCAGCTTGTTAAACTCTAAGGAATAGCTCCCTGGTCAAGGAAACAAAGGCTTAAATAAGTCAGGGGTTCTCAAACTGGGGGTTGTTACTTCTTAGGGGGGTTGTGAGGTTATTACATGGGATTGCAAGCTGTCAGCCTCCATCCCCAAACCCTACTTCTCTTGAGGGGAGGAGAGGGGGTGTCACACTCAGTGACTTGCTGTGTGAAAGGGGTCACCAGCACAAAAGTCTGAGAACCTCTGGTCAAAATCCTGCAGAAAGAAACCCTGGCAGCAAACAGATGTTGGAGGAAGGCCCAAATTGGAGCTCATGTACTATTGTTTGGGGATAATTTACTTTTACCTTTTTAATAAAGCCGGGCCTCAGAACGAGAGCCATTTTGTGCGGGAGCTAGGTGGGAGCTCAATAAGCTTGCACACCCACCTTTTGCGGACCTGTGTGGATGTGAGATCATTACAGTCTCGCTCTGAATATTAACTTCTGTGTCTCTGAACAGCAATGGTTGCATGTGATAAGCTGTCAGTATGACTCTCTTCCAGATGAACATTCAAGTAGGCGTAAATGCCATGATAAGCATGCTGTTTTCATGTATCTTCAGAAAGTTATCTCCTCTTTTGAGTCTTATATAACTACACTTTACTTTTGGCTGATGAAATGAGAGTATTTAAAGTGTTCTGTATCCAGCTGCATTCAACATATGTTCAAGATTGGAAAAGGTTTCCCTTTAGCATAGTAAGTATTTTTTTGTCCTTGAAATTATCTACTAAACGTGAGCCTGCTACCATTTTTCTCCATTACTAGTCAAGTGAATTCAGAGGCTGTTAAGCAACCATAGAAAACTGAGGTTAAATGCACCAACCGCTATTGAACCTGTGATACAGTGGAAGAAAAACAATTTATGAGTTCTTTCATGTTATACAAGAATAACAAAAGACAAGAATCATCCATCAGATGCTGTGGCATTGCTCACTCAATCTACCCAGAGTACATCTCAATGGCTGAACATATCCTGATACATATACCTATAGGACAGATAAGGCTTATAAATACATATTATTTATATTCACTTTGGTCTTTTTTCACACAAATTAAGCTGCATTGATGGCTCCTAGCAATAAACAGCAGGAAACCTGAAAATATAAAAGCATAGTATAGCTGATAATTATATCTCAAAAGTTAATATGCTTTAACATTGTGCCTATGGCAACTGGGAGTTGCTTGATTAACCTAAGGTACCGCATGTGTCTTAGTTTCCAGTGTGTTAAATTGTAACTTACTGTTTTCTTTGTCAAAAATATTTAGAAACATGCCATTGTGTGCATGTTAATTGTATAATTACTGCACTTGATATGTGGTTAATGAGCCAACTATATCATCTAAACTTTGTGTTTAGATACTTCTATAAATGGTTAGTCAACTAGATGTTGCTTTTTTCCAGTGTCTTGATGGGCTCTTTCTGTCTGTGTTTTGTTCTTGATACTAGTAATGTATGTTATGCGTTATACTTCTCTGTTTTATACCATGTTTGTTTTCCTCTTTTATGCTTTTTCAGCTATGTACAGGGATGGAACAAGGTATATTAGATATTTGGTGCCACAAGAAGTGCCCATGCTTAGGAATTTGAATGTTTCGTGGCTCTAGAGCAGTGTTTCTCAAAGTGGTTCACGGACCCACCCTCAGAGAGCTGCTATGGAGCTGCTCCAGTTTGTTTACTTACTGGCTCTGCAGCCACAGAGCTTCGCGGTGCACATTGGCTGCGGTTCACTGTTTGCAGTCAAGGGGAGCTGCAGGAGGCTGAAATACAATCAGTATTTAACAACACTATGTAACAGTTTAGGATGCAAATGGAACAATATAATATTGGTTGATATTAAGTCAGGAGCATATAATAATTAAGTAGCTTTGTACAATAATCTGTTAAGTATTGATAAACTCGGTAAATGTTTATATTCTAATAAATCCTACAGTCCATTCATAACACCGATTAGGTAGCTAAGAAACCTGAAGATATGTAGTTACCCGTGTTGGGTTAAATTAAAGAAAGGCTTGCTGCTAGACTGCTAGACAGAAAATCTGGTCCGTGAAATGCAGCAAATACACTAATGCAAGCAAGCGGGACCAAACGAAAACCCCATCAAACTAAAAACCTCTTAGACCTAAATCCTTCTTTGGATTTAATTATTTTAAATCAAAGTCTCTAAATGTGGTTTTATTGGTTCACTTACCAACAGCAACATGATTGTATGAGAATCTGTACTCAGAAGGGACAGGATGTGTCTGTCTAAGCTTTAAGTGAAGCCCTATGTGAAACTCCAACATAAATGCTGAGATTTTTTGATGGGTGCCCTTTTCTGTGTAGGCACTTTCCCCACATTGCCTTAAGACAGTAAGACTTAGGTAAATAACTCTCAGGTGGTTTAGAAAATCCCAAATAAAACCAATAGTGGAGAAGAAAGGTAGATTCCCATCATTACAAATAAAAATTAAATTATGGACTATCTCTTCAGCTGCTGGTTTAGTGCAGCTGATTTTAAGGAAGTCCACATCTGAAAGAATAAATGCAGGTCTTTGCTCTCTATATCTTCCTGTAACAGTAGTGCACATGTTCCTCCTTCTTCCTTGATTCCTGAACTCTTCTTTGAATTCCTGCAGTTCCTTTAGTTTATCCAGCTGAGCAGTTCACTGTACCTTTTCCAATTCTAATCTATGTTGGACAGGCATTTAACTTCTTTCTCTGAGCTGTCTTCCACTTCTTGTGAAATAATAACCAGGAGTCCAGCGGCACTTTAAAGACTAACATTTATTTGGGCATAAACTTTCATGGGCAAAAACCCACTTTGTCCCATAGGACTTCTTGTTGTTTTTGTGGATACAGACTAACAGGGCTACACCTCTGATTCTTGTGCAATGAAACTGATACTGTTTTCTATGCCAGAGAGTTAATATAATTGTTGGCAACTCCTCTTGGTCACAACCACTGGCCTAATAAAATACACTGTAAGGGGTTAGGTAATGTCCGAATAAGTTATGGATAGACTCCAGCCTGTTAAAATAAGCTCTGCGGGAGAGTATAGAATGGCTCATCACTTCCTAGCAAGCCTAATTATCAGTGCAATCATCATTCATTATCTATCTGCTCCTTGAAATGTGCTAAATATGACTGTAAATGCAGGAAAAAACACACTGGGAAACTAACGAGCACAGGTGTGCAATTAACACAGGAAACAGGCATGATTGTTTAAGTCTAAGGACTGGGAAGGAAAAAAACCCACTATTCCCCAGAAGCGGTGTACTGTAAGGATTGAAAGACTGGCTAGGCGATGAGAAGGAAAGTAGTTTGCTTAGACTTTGTTGTAACTGATGTCACAAAATTTCAGTCATTTCAAACCTACCCCATCTGCTTGTAGGTTTTTTTCCCACCACTTGGAATGGTATCTCTGGACTCTGCCAAAACAAGGATTATATTCTACAAACCAAGCTGCAGGGTCTTTTACCTTGTTTTAGTCAATTAATTAGTAATTGACTATAAATAAATGCGAACAGGTGTACTCTTTTAACCAGCTATGTCTACATCCTTTCTGTATTGTGACCCTTACAGGTGAACAATTACACAAGTCAAATTCAGAGTTGGTGAAATGTAAATATATCCATTCCTCTAAAGGTAACTTACCTATATTGAAAGCTCTGCCACACACCACCACAGCACACCATTTGCTGTGGGGACTGGTAAAGGTGTGATATTCTATGCCCTTAGGGTGTGTCTAGACTACATGGCTGCGTCGACGGAGCCGTGTAAATTAGTTTATTCGGCATAGTCAAAGAAGTGGATATTTAAATAATCCCCGCTTCATTAAAATAAACATGGCCTCCGCGTTGTGCTGACGATCAGCTGATCCGGCACAGCGGGGCAGTCTAGACGCGGCGCGGTAGACAAGGGAAGCCTTTGTCGACCACTCTGGTATGCCGGATCAGCTGATCGTCGGCACAGTGCAGCGGCCATGTTTATTTAAATGAAGTGGGGATTATTTAAATCCCCGCTTCTTTGACTATGCCAAATAAACTAATTTACATGGCTCTGTCGACGGAGCCAGGTAGTCTAGATACACCCTTATTGTTCAACACTTTTACAAAACTATGATAACTCTTGCACAAGTATGCCTTGTGAGGCATCATTTAAAAACTCATAATTCACTGATCATTATTGTCCTGGTAAAATGTGTGGCAAGACTGTATATAAAGTTCTAAGATTTTACTGTATGTAATTGCTGAGACATGCTCAACATCAGAAAAACAAGCATGAACCAGTTCCTCAGAGACAAAAGGCACATTGATGTCTCAGCCAAATGTCAACAAAATCAGATGGATCATTACTTGATTATGCAGCTATTCTTAGTCAGGAAAAAGGGTGTGAGCACAACATTTACAAAGTGGCACTGGAACAGCTGGGGATTCCCATGTAAACAGACTGGCAGTTGCCTGAACCCCACCCCACTCATTTAAAAATGAGGAACAGATGCCGTCAAATCACCCCTCTACTCTCATTTCTACTCATGGCTCATCAGTGTTTGAAAGACAAAACAAGCTTTATTGATCTGGGAGATGAACCTGGCTGAAAATATTTTTGTTTTCAGTTCATGTAGCTTGTTAGGTTAGGTTTTAGGTTTTATTTTACCTTTTATTACTCTGTAACCAGTTCTGACTTTTATGCCTCATTACTTGTAATCACTTCAAATCTTTTTGTAATTAATAATTTGTTTTATTGTTTTATCTGAACCAGTTGTGTGTTTGAGGAACTTCACTTGGATTAGCAGGGTTTGCGAAACCATGTATGACAGAGATAACAAAAACATGATGGAATATTATTCATGACTGGGGTACAGGTATTGAAGGACATGTCCTGGTTAGGAAAGACAGAAATAAAGGCAAAGGTGTAGCATTGTATATTAAGGATAAGGTAGACTGTAAATAAATTAGAAGTGATGGAATGGATAAGACACTCTGGAAAAGAAAGTTAGTAGAGGTTCCCATGATATAGTGCTTGGCATATGCTACAGAACTCCAGGATCTGTAGAGCCCTGTGGGGTACAAAAATATGGATCTGCACCTGATCTGCATCCGTCAGGCTCAGCTCATCATCAGATCCACAGTCCAGGATCCAGATTTTACTTTCATCCTCACAGCAAACCACCTAGGGGAGGGAGGGAGCACAGATGAGCGAGAAGGGGGCAAGATTGTGCAGGGAAGAGGCAGGCAGCATGAAAACAAAGACTGGCACTAAGGGGTAACAGTGACTCGGGATAAGACCAATGCTCACCAGGCTGGGGAGAGGGGAGGAGGCAGGCAGGGCAAGACCAGCACTTGGCTCCCCTTGAAGGGAGATTTAGGATGGAGCTTGTTGTATCCTTTCCCTGGTGGCAGTGCAGGGGCTTCCCCTGGTGCATCCTCCTGCCTCTGCTGGCAGCTGGATATCTGCTCCACTATCCACGAATATGAAGTGGATATCCGTGGATATGCAGAGCTCCAAGAATCTGATCTGGTTATAGATAGAGACATGTTTAATATTTTTAATGAAATAAATGCTTCTGTGAATTATATGATTATGAGAGATTTTAAGTTCTCAGATATAGATTGGAGGACAAGTGCTACTAATAATAGCAGGGGCCAATTTTTCCTGGATGCGATTGCTGACAGATTCCTCCTCTAGATAGTTACTGAAGCAACAAGAGGTAATGCCATTTTAGATTTGATATTGGTGAGTAGTGAGGACATTATAGAAGAACTAGTTGTAGAGAACAACCTTAGTTTGAGTGTTCATGAGATAATTCAGTTTAAATTAAATCAAATAGAAGAATAAATGAATACAGATCTGCAACAAAGATCCTTGATTTCAAAAGAGCTAACTTTAAAAAATTAAGAGAATTAGGGTAGTGGACTGGAGTGAAGAACTCAAGGAGAACCAAGCAAACAGAATTAAAATAAATGATAAAATGTTCTATAGCCATATAAATAAGGAAACCAGGAAAAAAGTGAGACCACTAAGTATGGAGGAGAGGGTGGAGATGAAAGGTTATTTAGGCATGGACAAATACTTTGCTTCAATTTTTAATGAGGACAATGAAGAGGTTAGGGCTCGTAGTAGGGTAACTACTGGCAATGAGGATAGAGAGATAGAAACTATTACATTTTAGGCAACAGTCAAACTCAAACAACTTAATGGAACTAAGACAGCGGAGATCCAGATAATCTCCATGCAAGGAACTGTCTTATGAAATTGCAAGTCCAATAGCAAGGATTTTTACTGAATCTGTGAACTCTGGGGTTATACCCTATGACTAGAGAATTGCCAATATAGTTCCTATTTTTAAAAGGGGGGAAAATGATCTGGAAAACTACAGGCCTGTTAGTTTGACCTCAATTATAGGCAAAGTCTTGGAACAAATTTTGAAAGATAAAGTAGTTAAGGAAATGGATGTGAATGGTAATTGGGATAACATTCGCCATGGTTTTACAAAAGACAGATTGTGCCAGATCAACTTGGTCTCTTTCTTTGAGAAGATAACTGATTTTTGAAGACAAAAGGAAACAAGTAGATCCAATATACCTGGATTTCAGTAAGGCCTTTAATATAGTTCTACATGAGAAAGTATTATAAATTGGAGAAGATGAGAACTGAAAGGTGGATAAAGAACTAGATAAAGAAGTGACTATGATGGATCATATTAAAAAGTGAGCTATTGGACTGCAGAGAGGTTACTAGTGGAGTTGGGAGATATTGTTAATATGGAGAAGGACTGGAATAAATATCTGGATGACCTTGTAAACTGGAACAATAGAAAAGGGATGAAATTTAATAGTGCAAAGTGCAAGGTTAGGGTACGTCTAGACAATGGTGCTATTTTGGGAGACATCTGGTGTCCCAAAATAGCATTTTCCGCGTCTTAACTGCACACCCGTTATTTTGATATACAATCGATGTATTTGCTATTCTGATGTCCTGGTAAACCTCGTTCCATGAGGATTAAGGGACTTGTCAGAATAGTGGTCTACTTAGAAATTTGGTGCTGTGTAGACAGTGCCAAATTTCAAAATAGACTAGCTCAAATAAGCTACACAATTTGCTTCGTTCAAATTGTGTAGCTTATTTCGAGCTAGAGCCACTGTGTAGATGCACCCTTGGAGTGTATTGGCTGCTCACAGCAGGACTATGTGCTGTCAATGGGATGTGGTCATGCAAAAGATTAAGGCAGTCCAAGAGTGCATCAGGTAAGGTATTTCCAGTAGAGACAGGGAAGTGTTATTGCCTTTAAACAAGGCACTGATGAGACCTCATCTGGAATACCGTGTGCAATTCTGGCCTTCTATGTTTAAGGAAGATGAATTGAAATTAGAACAGGTACAGAGAATGGCTACTAGGATGGTCTGAGGAATGGAAAACCCACTTTATGAGAAGAGACTCAAAGAGTCTCAAAGGGTATTTCTACACTAGCCCCCTAGTTCGAACTAGGGAGGCTAATGTAGGCATTCGGTTGCAAATGAAGCCGGGATTTAAATATCCCGGGCTTTATTTATCTTCCCGTCGAGCGCCATTTTTAAATCCCCTAGTCGAACTAACTGCCTGCGGTTACTGCGGCAGTCAAGCGTTAACTCGAACTAAGTCCTTAGTTCGAGTTAACCGTTACACCTCGTCGTGGAATGAGGTGTAACAGTTAACTCGAACTAAGGACTTAGTTCGAGTTAACGTTGACTGCCGCGTGTCGCGGCAGTTAGTTCGACTAGATTTAAAAATGGCGCCGACGGAAGATGCAAATAAAGCCCGGGATATTTAAATCCCGGGCTTCATTTGCAACTTTGAATGCCTACATTAGCCTCCCTAGTTCGAACTTGTTTAGCCTAACCAAAAGAAGGCTGAGGGGACATGTGGTTGCCCTCTGTAAATACATTGCAGGGATAAACACGAAGGAGGGAGAGGAGTTATTTAAGTTAAGTGCCAGTATGGACACGAGAATGAATATAAATTGGTCTTCAAGTTTAGGCTTGCAATTAGAGGAATTAAGTTATGGAAAAGCCTTCCAAGGGGACCAATGGGGTCAAAAAACCTAACTGACTTGAAGACTGAGCTTGATAATTTTATGGAGGGGATGGTGTGATGGGACTACCTGCAATGGCATGTGGCCCATCAGTGACTGCCAGTAGCTAAAATCCCCAGTGATGGATGATGGGACTCTAGATGGGGAGGGCTCTGAGGGTATGTCTAAACTACATGGCTCCGTCGACGGAGCCATGTAGATTAGTGTACTCGAAAAAGGGAAATGGAGTGGCGTTTTAAATAATCGCCACTTCATTTTACATCAAAATGGCTGCTGCACTGTGCTGATCAGCTGTTTGGCAGCACAGCATGGTAGTCTGGACGCTCCGCGGTCGACAAGGGAAGCCCTTGTCGACTGCCCCGGTAAACCTCATTCCACGAGGCATAACGGGGCGGTTGATAAGGGTTTCCCTTGTTGACCGTGGAGCATCCAGACTACCGCGCTGTGCCGCCAAACAGCTGATCGGCACAGCGTGGCAGCCATTTTGATGTAAATGAAGCGGCGATTATTTAAATTGCCGCTTCATTTCCCTATGTCTAGAAAGCTCATCTACATGGCTCCGTCGACGGAGCCATGTAGTCTAGACACACCCTGAGTTACTAGAGAGAATGTTTTCCCAGGTATCTGCCTGGTAGGTCTTGTCCACATTCTCCGGGTCTAACTGGCTGCCATATTGGGAGTTGGGATGGAATTTTCTCCTGGATCAGATTGACAGAGAACCTGAGAATTTTTTTTTTTCATCTTCTCTACAGCATGGGTCCCTTGCAGATTTAGTGTAAATGGTGGGTTCTCTATCTGTAAACAGTGATTTGAGGACTTCAGTAACTCAGCCAGCAGTTAGGGGTCTATGACAGGAATGGTTGAGGTTTGTGGCCTGCAATCTGCAGGTCAGACTAGATAATCATGGTGCCCCCTTCTGACCTTAAAGTCTCTGTGAGCTTCCATTGTTCTGAAGGAAAGGGCTGGCAAATATAAGACACACTTTTTCCAGGGGGAAGTCTGGGACTGGGGATTTGCTGGTGTCACTCTGCTGTGTAATTCCAGGAGGTGCTGTCTGAAGTGCTGTTGCAATATTGTTGGGAGTAATTTCCAGGCTGGAGGCTGTGTGTGAGCAGGCTGGAAATGGATGCTCTCACAATGTAAGAGGGGAGAACTCAGGGGAAACAGCTGTTTGTTGGTCCAGATTGTGTGTGGGAGGGAGGGTTGGACGTATGGGGGACACGTGAGCATAGATTCGGCCCTTCTTGGGATTGAGGGGGCAGACCAGTGGCCTAGCCCCATTAACACCTTCCATCTAACTTTTCTATGCTGCTGCTTTGGTTTGTTTTTGGATAAAATAAAACAGCATTCCAATACAGCCTGGAGCTTTGGAGTGAATATTATATTGTCTCTAATAGCCAGATGATTCTGAGCTTAGGAAAAGCTTTTCTTTGACTTGCAATAGTTTTACACAGGGAAATTAAATAAGTGGATATTCTGCACATTTGCTTTTCACGTTAGACTCCTGAGTGTTTGTCCTTTGTAAACTTCAAAAATGGCATGAAATGATAAAGAAAATAGCCTTTCTAAAATGCATTAATTATGCATTAGAGTAAATATATGAGTGGGAAGACTTCTGAATAGTTGCTGTGTGCCTACATAATTTTGCAGAATGAAAGAATAGTCATGTCCTTGACTATTACTCGTGGCAACCTGTGAGAGGCTGGCTTTTGAAATTACAGTGTTATTTCCCTTCTCATGCTCCATGCTGTAGGGCAAAGAGTCTTTTATTTTCCTGCATAGGCGGCTGAAACAAAAAAGGTGTTTTTATGGTATCAATTTATATTATAAATGCTGCTTATCTTGAAAGGTTGCACCATGCTAACTGGAGAGAGCAACCTGTTTTGTCCATTTTCTAACGTTTGAACATTTTGATTCTAAATCACATTTACTGGGCTCACATTGCTACTTAACCAAGTATATGGGAAAGAAGCAGAGAGGGGGGAGAGAGAAGAGCCCATTGCAATAATAGGAAGATATATGAGTTGGGCCCCACCAAATTAATGGCTGCGACATCACAGACCATGAAATTTGGTCTCTCCTGTGAAATCTGGTGTTTTGTGGGGGGTTTTATCCTACATGATACAGATTTCTCAGGGGACGGGGACGGGGAGACCAGTGTTTCTCAAACTGGGGTCCTTATCCAAAAGGGGGTTGTGGAGTGATCATAAAATTATTGTAGGGGAATCACAACATCGCCACCCTTAATTCTGCACTTCTGCTTTCAGAGCTGGTCATCTGGAAACTGGAGGCTGCTGGCTGAAGGCAGCAGTGCAGAAGTAAGGGCAGCAATACCATACCATTTCATCCTTACTTCTGTGCTGCTACTGGCAGTGGCAGTGCCTTCACAGCTGATGCTCAGCCAGACAGTCACCACTCTCTGGCCACCCAGCTCTGAAGGCAGCACTGTAATCAACAGCAGCACAAAAGTTGCAATATTGCAACCCTCCTACAATAACCTTGTGATTTCCTCCCATCCCCCGAAAACTCCCTTTTTGGTCAGGAGGCTAACAGTTACATCCTGAAATCTTAGATTTAAATATCCGAAATCATGAAATGTACTATTTTAAAAATACCATGATTGTGAAATTGACCAAAATGGACTATGATTTTGGTAGGGCCCTAAACGTGAGTAAAGAGTGGGCAGAGCATTTAAAAAAAATGCAGACATACAGTCCCAAATCTATCATGTACCCCAAAATCAGCTCTAAGGTGAAATCTTGGTTGTCAGAACACAATGGCAAAACTCCCATTGACTTCATTGATTTCCCCCGGGGTAAGTAGACGCAACTTCATGGAAATTGGAGTTACACCAGGCCTGGATTTGTTCTGAGTTTTAGGAAAACATTTTCATGTACTTTAAGAACTCAAGTTTGGAAACTGTGGCTTTGATTAGTTCAATTCTCAATGGTCAGAAAAATAAACTCTTTCAGATCAAAATATTATATCCCTCCCAAGCCTATGAACTGTAATGGATTATGTTTTCACTAAACTGATGCAAATCTGCTCACCAACGGCATGTTTGGGTGTTGAGTTGTTCATTTAGGACCCAATTTCAAGTCCATTGAAATAAAAATGTTCACTCCAGTTGGCATGGGATCAAGTCCTTAGAACCATATTTCCCTAAACTTTGCTGTAACTTTATCTTAGCATGAATCTGAGAAGTCAGCATGCATCTTTACCCTCCAGTATTCTGTGTAACATAGAATGCAAAACAAGCAGAATATTATCTGGTTTGTGATGACCGGACACTTGCATTACAAGCAGTTACCAACATGTGATGTTACCCTATCCACTACCTCAGCCATTCGCAAGGCACTTTTCTATTTGAAAATCTTATTGTTTATAAGGGCATGAAATATTCTGAAACTATAGTTCAGTAAGCCAGTATGGTTAAATACAGTGCCCTCCTGCTGGAGCAAGATCTTTTAGTTTCTCTTGCTGGTCTGTATATATATGCATTACAGACTCTGAATAAACAGCTGGGATATCACAGATGGGGGTTTGCCAGCATACTGGCAGAACTAAAACTTTACTTTGCCTACATAGCTCACGTAATATTCATCAAGCGGTATTATGCAGACTCAAAATCTGTCAATGACATGAGCAATAGAGTGATAGGAACCACCCGCATCATTCGTGATGTTCTAGGATCAAAGTACCAGTAGGATGTTGCTGCAACATGCCAAAAGGTGTGGGTTTTGGAGCAGAGCCAAAACCTTGAGGATAAAGTAATGTCCTCCTAGTGCCTCTTGTCCCTTGAAATGCAGTTCTCAATGTTTTTGTTGAAGGACACTGACATATTTATTAAAGTGGCCATTGAAAAATAAGACATGCAGACGATAAAATCAATATGAGGCAAGTGAAACTGATAGCTAAGCAGAAGGGAAAAGAAGAGTACTCTGAGAATTTCACTGCAGAAGCAAAAGGCAAGCTCATACTTAAAGGGCAGCAGTCATCTGTTACCCAAAAGCAGCACTGAAATGAAAGGGGAATTAGTATTTTGAAACAAAAGATGCAGTGAAAAATAAGACTATCTGACTCTTCTAAAGCACTTTTAATCAGTAGATCTCCAAACACCTTACGAAGGAATTCAGTATCACTATCCCCATTTTAAGAGATGTGGAAACTCAGAGTCAGAGGTGAAGTGACTTGCCCAAGATTACACAACAGGCTAGTCTCCCATGTCTCAGTTCAGTGTGATGTCCAGTTGACACTATTTCCAGTTTGAGGAGAGAAAAGTCAGGATAGCTAGTCCTGTTAGCTTCCTGGAAAAGCGGCTTGTATTTGGTAGCAAAAGTGGGAGAATTGTCTAACTTCCACCACTGGTGCAGCTCAGGCACCCAAGTTTGTGTGTAGTATTAATAATAAAAGGTGGAATCGTTGTGAAGCTAAAATACCAGCACTTTCACATTCGGGTGAAAGGTATGTGTGTTAGTTACATTCAGGATGTCATCACTGTTCTTGCTTGACCAGTCTTTCCAGCTTGTGAGGCGGATGGTTTCCAAACACAGTTTCTCTAATGGTGGTGAAAATGACTGTCCCATCTACACCAGCAACCAAATTGTATTTAATGCTGGTTTAGCTAGAACTGAAGAATGACTCACTGCTGCTGATTGCTGGTAATAATATGTATATAGCTTTTCATCTTCTAATCTCAAAGACCTTTACCGAGGAAGTTCAATATCATCTTCTCCATTTTTGAGGGGGAGGGGAATTAAGGCACAGGGGAGATGTGACTAGCCCAACGTCACCCAGTAGGTCACTTGTAGTACAGTTTTATTGGTCTAGACAGACTTTTAGATGTGAAGATTTTTCTTTTTTTTTCTGCCAAACTGCTTGAAATGAGAGGACAGGGTAACTATGTTTGTGAGGATACTGCACGTCAAGAGTTCTGAGGGCAGTGATACATCCTGCTCTATGGTTACGGAAAACCATTGAATAATTCTGGGTCACTAGTGGTGCAATATTCCTGTGATGTGATTGGCGGAGGCTATTTCATTTCAGTATACTTGACACACAGACATTCTCTCTAAGGGCTATGTGAAGAACCAGACTAAACACACATTTTCCCAATGAGAGCTAGAACATCTCTAGGTGTGATATTAGTTCCTTCCCCATCTTTAGAAAATAAAGCATTTTTTAGAAAGAAAATCAGAGTTTCTAAAGACTACGATTCCTGTTGTTTTTAAATCTCTGCCTTATTAGCATAAGTAAAGTGATTTTCACTAGAATGTTTCGTATTCCTAATTTTCTGTTTTTCATAATGCATCTTTATTATATTTCTGTTGGGCTTACACCTTTCTCCATGGCTACCCTTTTTTAACATGGTATTTTTTAAGGGAAGAAAAAACAGCCATAGTCAAGACGAGCTTGTACCTCTTTTACTTCTCCTTAAGTGATACATTTATGTGGAATGCTGCACAGAATCATACAGTTTCAGTGGTACATACAGTCTCATTCTTTAAAACACTTCCGGGGGTGGTAAAAGACTAATATGTGAGTTCACATAACTAATCTGGTCTTTAATTATCCATTTCTCCACTGCATTGCTCTAAGTGTGAAAAATTCTGTAGTTAAATGACACTTTACAGACAAGCAGTGTGGGCACAGGCATTTGCTTATACAGAGTTCTCACAAGTCAGTGAGAAACCCAGTTTCTTAAATGTCCCAACTGCTTTGTGAGAGAGGCTGATAAGTGAGCAATTATATTTTTAGTACCTGTCATGTAGTCATTAATTATAAAATGATTATTTCATTTTACCCACTATTCAAATGCTTAAAGTTCATGTAATGAAGAAAGAACTTGCAGAAGAAAGTCTCACATTCCAGACCAAATCAAAATCAATGTACCCTTAATTTCCCAAGACAATCTTTAACATCTTGCAAATTTCATCTAGGGGATATGGAACAAGGTCATAAAAGTGGGTGTAAACAGGATATTTAGCCAGTCTCGTGTTCACCCCAGTCATGGTGCACTTGACCTCTGTAATCTCTACAACATTAAGGGTTACTTCAAACATTATAACTTTCTATTATAACTTGCGTCCAAGAGTTTTAAACATGTTGCCTGAGGAGCTCACTGAGCTGTTAATGGTGCCCCCAAGAAGTCTTGGAACACTGGGATAGCTTCAAAGACGGGAAGAAAGCTGATTGTATGCCAGTTTTTAAAAAGGGTAAATAGGATGATCCAGATAATTATAAGACTGTCAGTCTGACATCCATCCCAGGCAAGATAATGGGGTGGCTGATCCAGGATTGATTAATAAAGAATTAAAGGAAAATAATATGTAATTAATGCCAATTGACATTGTTTTATGGAAAATAAATCCTGTCATATTAACTTGAGATAATTTAAAAATGATATCACAAGTTTGGTTAATAAAGGTAATAGTATTGCTATAATATACTTCAACTTCTTTGAGGCACTTAGCTTGGTACTGTATTCTATATTTTGATTTAAAAAATTAGGAAGATTAAAGTGCCACATCTTAAATGGATTAAAAGAAGGCTAACTGCTAGATCACAATGCAGTTGTAAACATTATTGAGCAGATGTGTTCCTAGTGGAGTCCTACAGGGATTCATTCTTGGCCTTGTGCTCCTTGGTATTTTCATTAATGACCTGGGAGAAAACAAACATAAAAGCATCACTGATAAAGTTTGGAGGTGACCACAAAAATCAGGGTAGTGGTAGACACTGAAGAATACAGGTGACTGCTAGATCTTTCTAGTCTCCTTAGTAAGCTGGGCTCAGGCAAACAATATACATTTTAGTATGACTAAATGTAAATGTATTCCTCTGGGAACAAAGAATGTAGGCTGTACTTAGAACATAAGAACATAAGAACGGCCGTACCGGGTCAGACCAAAGGTCCATCTAGCCCAGTATCCTGTCTGCCGACAGTGGCCAGCACCAGGTGCCCCAGAGGGGGTGGACCGAAGACAATGATCAAGCGATTTGTCTCCTGTTATCCCCTCTCTAGCCTCTGACAAACAGAGGCCAAGGACACCATTTTATCCCCTGGCTAATAGCCTTTTATGGACCTAACCTCCATGAAATTATCTAGCTTCTCTTTAAACTCTGTTATATTCCTAGCCTTCACAGCCTCCTCTGGCAAGGAGTTCCACAGGCTGACTACACGCTGTGTGAAGAAGAACTTTCTTTTATTAGTTTTAAACCTGCTACCCATTAATTTCATTTGGTGTCCTCTAGTTCTTCTATTTAGGGAACTAATAAATAACTTTTCTTTATCGGCCCTCTCCATGCCACTCATGATTTTATACTTATAGGAAGGGGGAATCTATCTTGGGAAACAGTGATCTAAAAAAGTCCAGGGTCTTAGTGGATAGTCAGCTGATCATGAGCTCCCAGTGTGTTCTGTGGCCAAAAGGGCAAATGTGATCCTTGGATGGATAAACTGGAATCTCAAGTAGGAGTTGAAAAGTTATTGTACCTCTGTATTTGGCACTTAGGACAACTGCTGGACTGCTACATCCTCAACAGCTCAAGAAGGATGTTGATAAATTGGAGATAGTTCAGTGAAGAGCCATGAGAATCATGAAAGGATTAGAAAACCTGCCTTATAGGGTATGTCTAGACTACACGCTTATTTCGGAAGAAGCTTTTTCGAAAGTCTTTTTCGCAAAAGCTTCTTTTGAAAGAGATCATCTAGACAGACACAACTTTTCGAAAGAGAGCACCTAGACAATCTGGATGCTGTCTTTCGAAAAAGCCCTGTTTGCGGTCCAGAATGCCTTTTTTCGAAAGAGCTATTTTGAAAAAAGGCATTCTTCCTCATAAATGAGGTTTACCGCTGTTGAAAAAACCTCCGCGTTCTTTTGATTTAATTTTGAAAGACCGCAGCGGTAGTCTAGATGCTTTTTTGTAAAAACCCTGTAGTCTAGACATAGCCATAGTGATAGATTCAAGGAACTTTGTCTGTTTAGCTTAGCAAAGAGAAGGTTAATGGGTGACTTGATTACAGTCTGTAAATACCTACATGAAGAACAAATATTATTTGTTCTAGTATTTTAGTATTTAATAATGGCCCATCAGTCTAGCAGACAGACACATAGCACAATCCAGTGGCTAAAGGTGAAGCTAGACCAATTCAGACTGAAATATGGAGGATGCTTTAAATGATGAGTGGAATTAACTATTGGAACAATTTACCAAGGGTTGTGGTGGTTTCACAATCACTGACAATTTTAAAATCAAGATTGGATGCTTTTCAGAATGCCATGCTCTAGGAATTATTTTGGGGGGAAATTCTTTGGCCTATAGTTACACTGGAAGTCAGACTAGAGTGTCTCAATGGTCTCTTCTCACCATGGAATCCAGGCATCTGTGAAACTGTCAGTCTAACAGATGGGTTAATTTACTTGAGCTTTATTAAACTTACACAGTAAAGTTCCAGCACTAAGCTTCAAGGGATTGTGGGAAAGGGATGAGAAATTAGAGCTCTGTCTGTCTGCCTCCATGCTTAATTAATTATGCAATCTAAATCATTTACATAATCTGCCTGTTTCTCCTCTACATTGATCTAATGAATCTCTACAAAAACACACTGTAATATTAAAAATGCCTCAGGTTCAGCCTGACCATTATGCATATGGAAAGTGCATAATAATTCCCTTGTGTGGTCTGTGTAAGGACTAATGGCAGTCTAGTCCCTGCTCCCTTCCTACTGCCCCAGGGCCACAATGAGCACCAAAGAGAACAATGAGGGCTGGGACCATGGTCCTCTAAGCAGAAACAGTGCAGGAGCAGAGCAGGCTGTAGTCACAGGAGCAGCCCTAGACCGCTGCCGGCAGCTGGCACCCTAGGCGAAACGCGTGATCAGTGCGCGACTGGCGCCCCTGCCTCCAAAGCCCTCAAGGGCCGTTTTTCTTGGTGCCCTAAGCAACCACCTAGGTTGCCTGTATTGACGGGCCGCCACTGGTCCAGGGAACTTGCTGGGTGCATTCTCCCTATGCAGTAGGGAGTATCTTGTAATTGGCATGAGTGACTGCTGCTCATGGGATCCATGGCTGTGCATGACAAGTGCTATCAAGCCCATTATTTGTAGTCCAAACCAGAGGACTGCTAGAGTCTTAGATGTTGTGAGTGATGTACTGTGCACCCTTCCTATTATCTTGCTGAAATACCAGCAAACAAAGCCCACATTATTTAGGCTTTTGAATGTCTTCTACTTTAGTTATATTCCTTCAAAAAATGTGAAATCTTACTATTTCTTTCAGCTTCATATTTATTTTCTCATGCAGCTGCTCAGCAATGTTAACATAATGCTGCTCTAATTGGGTAGCTATAATTGTCAAAGCATAGTTTTATGGAAAGTCTTGTTTTTTGTTTTTAGACTCAACATACCAAAACACACCACACACATACAATGACATTAAAAGGGATCAATCCAATTTGCTCTTAATCTGATCTAACTGTAGAAGATTTTCATTTCCCCCGTAATATGGTTTATTTTATTTTAAAATATTTTCCTGAGTTAGCTGGCATATTATTTCATTTCATGAGCCAAGAATGCATATTCATGTGGGTATAGTCTTGCCTTTTGGCCCCTAGGCTAACAGAGTCTGGATGTGATGCAGCAGTAAAATGTCCAACACTTGTTTCCACTCACGGAAAATTCTCTAGCTTGTTCCCATTCACGGATCATATGGTTAACTTTTTGCATCTTTGGTTCAGACTGGTCCCCATATGCTCCCACCACTACTTTATCTACTTGACACCAAACTCCAGATCATTCAGCTTTATCTCATGGTAACAAATGGTTGAAATAATTGCTAAACAGAAATATTGTTCCTATTACAGATGGACCTGAACCAAAGCTTTGGATCTGAATACCAACAGATTCTGGATATGAAATTCCCAAACTTTGCAGATGAACCCCAAAGCCCAGACTCAAACATCCCTGGAAATTCAGATGTGGATAAAAACTTGACATTTTGGACCATCTCTAACTGCAACTTTATTTGTAAGGGAATCTGGGGCAGGAAGAAACACAGCTGAATGAGATAAAATAATATGAATCCTCTGACATGCACTAAGTTTTGAAGCCAATCAGTCTTCCACCATACAATGGCTAGAAACAAGTCTTTGGTTGAAAGTAATATTCAGAGCAGGAGCTGCTATCATGGTCATTATCTACATTGGCAGTTTTGGGGAAATTTCTAATTGTAGTATGAGTAATAATGTCATAATGGAAGCACTAATGTAGAAAGCTCTAACATCTCTTAACCATTGAATCAACTAACCATGCTTCAGAGATGTTGCCTAACACTGAGAGCAGATACCATGCTAAATAGTGTGCTAAATCACATTGTGATGACAACAAGGATTGGCCTACACTAGCTTTCTGATCTTTGAACTACAGTACGCTGGTACTAATGACTGGCTACATGGTCCTGGCTATCTAATTTCTCTGTGCCTCATGTTTTCTATCTGTAAAAGAGTATACTACCTGCCTCAAGAAATCTTTAGAGGTGTATTTAAACTCTTTAGCTCCTTAGCTAAACGGCACTATACAGGTGCACCTTATTTTGGTATCTCTAAGTGAAAGCAAAGAAAGCCTTATGCTGAAAGTTCTACTAAGATCACAGAACATGCATCTTCCAGTAGCTTCCTTGCAAGACTCAATCAAATCCTTTCTTCTGAAAGAATGGGGAATGGGTCATGCCTAACTGGAGCCTATGGGTGTACCTTCTCTATAAAGATGTTCTAGTTAGTTAAGGATAACAACAAATAGACGGGGGTCATTAAAGCAGAGTGAAGAATTTGCTACAAATAACTAGTGATGTTAGCTGCTTCATTTGTCTGTCTTAAGAGTCAGACTGTCATCCCTTTAATCACAAAATTACACCCAATGACTTCAATAGGACTGGTCAAATGGGTAAGGGACTTGCTCTCTGGCCTTGAATATCCATGAGCTGAGTGTGATTTCTTCAGAATTATTGTCAATTTTGAGTTTATTCAGCAAATTGCTTTGTGAATTAGTATATGCACAAGGTGTTAATGGAGAAGGGATTAAATGAAAAGCTGATTGCAAATATCTGATGATCAGTATTCCAAATTGGTGCTGTATCGGTTGATTGTGACCAGGCATGTAAATCAGACAGTATTGTTTCTCTTGCCATAATGCATACGCGCAACTTGTTCCAAGCACTCTGCAATAAATTCTCATGCATATAAGTAAGAAGGGATAAGTTCAGGGCCAGCACAAATTCCTTTTTATATCTCAGCTAATTCTTCTGTAAATGTGCTTGTGATCACCCAGTCTTAGTTGTCATGGAACCATTTAGAAATGGTGCTGTATCTGGTTGGTAATGTGCTCGTTTATTTCACTGCTATTGCAAATCAGGTTTGTTAAATACTGTGTTGGCAAAAGTAGAAATAAAACAAGCCAACTTGTTTCATCCTGACAATCAGTCAGTAATAGGAGAAGCACAAAATGCTTGACATTTCCCAAGGAACCTTGAGCAAAAAGTATCAATTTATCATATATTCATTAGTATTTGTTGTTCATTGTTTGACAGGACTGAATGGATCCTGGATATGTGTTAATTTCATTTGTGGTTTGTATCACCAGGATGATGGTAGAGTACTTATAATGAATGTACATATTTCTGTGTTTAATGATTTCAGCTACAAGATCATTAAAAATCCACTTCTTGGTTATTTACATCATTATTTTCAAATTAACATTTTTAATCACCAGATCCTATCTGCTTGAATTAAAGAAACTTAAATGTATTGTACATGGCAGTGGGTTGTAGAAAATATTCAGATTTCTCTCTCTAATATTATATACATTCTATCTTAAAACATTTTTAGAGAAATGAATCTGGTGCCTGTTAAAGTGAGATGTTTAATGGACCAATTGTTCATGCCAAGTGTATCATGGATAGGAGTAGAAAAGAAAACTAGTAACTTAAAATACATCTAGCAAAGCTGCAGCTGATGCCAAAGTAACTCATGTAGGGGGGAAATATTCAATGGCAATTTTTGGTTTTGTTACAGTATTTTAAAAGTAATTTCATAGTATTTTAAATCTGTCTGATGAGGATTGGGAAACACATGAGAGTGGTAATTCTTTTATCTTCAGATTAATGGTTCACATCTGACCTACATCAAAATGAGTTCAATGGTTTATACTGTATAAATGTGTATTGTCAATTCTAATCTGCAGTCCAAAAGTGTCTACATCTCCTAATACAGTACCATCACAAGTGATGCTATGTGGCATCTTTGTCAGCTACAGCAGAGAGAGTGGAATTGAATAGACATGAAGCCTGACCCACCATTCAGTCCCCAGAAGATTATTCCTTCCCAGTTGGATATGAGTAGAGTTGTCTGCAAAATAGGGATAAATTATTTTAATACAATTTTTCAGACTTGTTTCCTGTAGAGTGAGGGCATAGGTACTACTTAAAATCTGGCTTTTTGTACTTAATGAACTCCAGGACTGGGAAGTTCCTCATTTTATAAAGCTCTCCCTGCAACACATATTCCGCTCCTGTCTAGTAACTGTGGAGACAATCCTATAATCATCCCACACTTCCCTTGGTTTTATTATAAAGATTAAAACTTCTATGTATATACATCATTTTAAATAGTTAAATGATAAACCAAACTTCAAATTCCTTATAAATACTTATACTAGTATGTTCTCTTGTCTTTTCTATTAAATAGTCCTGGGAAATATTCTAAATATAAGATCTTAGAGAGTGTCTGATCAGTCTTCCAGACGGTGTTCTCTCTTCTTTTGAGTTTGTGAATGGAGCTTCCTGTGGGCGGGGCTTGCATACTGACAGAATACCTCCAGTGATGGGAAATAATGAAGATGAACCAAATTTCTTCAGAGATCTTTTGGAGTTTCTGGTGGTTAGGATAGAGATGTTTCTGATGAGTTTCATACAGTTCTGAATATCTGGGAGCTTTTGAGTCAAACTTTGTTCCTTGGCCTCAGTTCAGATAGCGCTTTTTTCTTGTGCCGAACGTTGAAAGTTTTATTATTACAGAATTTTGATTTCAGCATCCTGTTTTCAAAATTCCATCATTGGATATGGGGTCCTTAGGAACTCCAAGTCTTGCAAATATTTACTTTAGTTTCTGGATGACCTGTGCTGATGAGCATAGCCAAGTCCAATATATCTGAAGAAGTGATTGGCAACACTAATATACATGTGTCCTTTCCAGGAAAACAAATCTGTGGCTACCATCTGCCAAGGTCTGTCAGTAGCTTTGCTGAGAGTAGTGGTTTTGGTGACTTCTTATATTGTATTTACTTATTTTTGTTACATAGCGTGCAGCTCTCTACTAAGGTTTGAATTTGCCTATTCAAACTGTGCCACCATATAGATAATTGTTGTGTTCATGCCGTACATTTGTTTGTACATTGGTGTCCTTTGTGGATGTTAGAAAGCATTTTAAGGATAAAAATGTGCCAGCGTTCCAGAAACAGGCCATCAGCTATGTGATGGTCATTTTGATTGGCCCTGCTGATATGGTGGTAGGTCTATTGGAAACTGGCTGTTTCAACCACACCTTCTTTAGCAGAGTGAAGTTAGTTTTCTGGTAAGTATCATCCTTTAGTTCGTCTTTAATTTGCAGAAGTCCTCTGGAAGATGCAAGATTTGCTGCCAAGACATGATCAATGTGAACTTAAATATCTTTCTTTAAAGTTGATCCTTTTCTGTTGGTGGCTGCTTAATCAGGGTTTAGATAGCACTCATAGCAGTAAACACTTTCTGTCAGGTGTTCAGTCTTGAAAGAAAATCACATCAGCTGTAGCTGAAATCTTTGAATCCTAGGTTGAAGGTCAGCCAGTGGTTTTAAACTCAGTGATGTCACTTAGGGCTTGTGATTTGTTTCTGTGTTTAAAATCTAAGCTGAACAGATAAGCACAGGGGTTTTCGGGTGCCCAAATGACTGCTAATGCTGCCTTTTCCACTTGATCATTCCATAGTTCAGTGCTGTGAGGCTTCTGGATGTGAATGCAACTGGTCTCTTTCTGGCTGTGTTTGTGAGTGTTACTCCTAAATCATATGATGATAGACCAGCTGCTATAGTTGTTGGATAGTTTCTCCCACAAATCCACATGTTGTGATCCTAACGGGTACGACTAGACTACAAGTTTTTGTCAGAAAAAGGTATGCAAAATGCTATCCTCATTTTGCGTACCTTTTTCAGATTCTTTTTTCGGAAGAGGCTTTTCCGACATTTGGCCCATCTAGACTGGGTCAAGTTTCAGAAAAAAACCCTCTTTTGAAAGCCCTCTTCTTCCTTGTAGAATGAGGAATACAGGGGCTTCCAAAAGAGCACATTTGCTCTTCTGGAAAAAAAAAAAAAAGTGGAAGAGCAAACGCGTTCCCTGGATGCGGCAGAGGTATCCCAGACCCCCCGTCCCCGTAGTCTAGCTATACCCTAAGGGTTTTGTTAGGCAAGCTAAACTTTGGGAGGAATTTCCCAAAATAAGCTTTCATGTTCAGGAGTCTTCTATTCCAAGAAGTGTTTTGGGGTTCAGATAAGGTGAGCCATTAATGGCACCAATTTTTAATTTTTGCTCTCCTGACAGCATTCATAGCCCTGTGAGAATGTATCTTATTTAGTTTGTCTTTTGCCACTTGGGGAATTTCAGTTTCTCTACTAGTGTAATCCTTAGTCAGCTCTAGGAGGGGTGGTGTTAGTCCTTGTATTACCTATCTTTGGAAGAACTTTCCATCATTTCTCCAGTTTCCAAGAAACAGACCACAGACATCAAATATAATGTTACTAGCTCCATATACAATCACTCTGTGGTGATCTTTTTCCCCCCAACTGTTGAGATCTATGCAGGTATACTAAGGTGTCTGTCCTATTGAGGAAATAGTTTCTAAAACTATGGACTCGTTGTCATCTGATAACACCCCCTCTTGGATTGTTTCCACTATTCTTGGTGATCTGCATACTTTCGGAAAATGTCTAATTTTGTAGCATCTGATAAATTCTGCCACAGACAGAATTGCTGGACATTGTTGCCGGCTGTGCCATGGTGTCTTGCCATTCTTCTGCACATTTATTTTTTTCCATCAAATTCAGGTTCTTTGGAGTCCCATGCTCCAGTTGACTATTCTTACTGCTCTTCTCACAATTGTATTTTCTCTTTTACTGGATCTGTGTTGTCTGATGCAGTCTCCCCCATGTTGCTATCATGTAAACAGGGGTGCAAGAAAGTGCCCAGACTTACTGGTATGCTGGAGTCCTGGGCAAAGTTGGGGGTGGCTCTGGGCCCTCAGAAGGGTCAGGGCCTTGGGCAGAAGGAGTAGGGCTAAGGGACCAGACTCCTCCATACACCCCTTTATGGCCACCACTGCAGCTGTTTGCCAAGAGCCTTGGGAGGCTCCGATGGTCATTTGAAAGGCCCAGGGCTCTGGCTGTTGCTGCTGTGGTAGTGATGTCTAGGAGCTTTAGGCCCTTTTAAATTGCCAGGCCTAGGGAAGCTGATCCTTTTACTCAGCACCAGTTGGTGACCCTATCAGCTGGGCCGCTGATGGGGGGAACAGAAGGGGAAGTGATGTTAAAGTGCTAATGCAGCAGTGCTATAATGTTGGCCACGTACGGGCTGGTACTGGGGGCTGCTCATTTCACAAATTTTATGAGCACTAAATTCATACAAAAATACAAGGATGACTAATAAAGCCAATTATATTGTACCCACATTAAAAGCGACAGGAGAAGAGAACAAGCATAATTAGCTTGCCTTATAGAGGGGTGCGGGTACAGCACGCTCTCTTCCAGAAGCCATGAGATCTGCTCATGTTAAGTAATCCCATTGCAGAATGTGGTTAAAACAATGCAGACATTGATTTTCTGAAATGTGATTCTGAAAATATGAATGAACAAAGATTTCCAAGACGGGAAAAACAAGAGCAAGAAATCCAAGTGGAGAGCATGCAGGAAACAATGACTCATTCATTGTTTATAAACTGAAACATGTTTGGTATGTTTAACTTTCTCTGCTCAGGTCTTTTTTATTTTTCATTGCTTGCAAATGTTCAAACTGTCTCAAAAAGGGGAGAGTTCTAGGCTGCTTTTTGTGCACTGGATGCACTAAAAATGATTGACTGCACCAGGGAAGTACTGACCCTGGACAAAGTTTTGGAACTTATTCTAGGAACTTATTAGTGATGAATGCATGCATGGTGAGCTGGAACCCTTTCATGAAAGAGCTTCCCTAGGGTCTCCAGGAAGGAGAACTACCAGCCTTTATTTTAAGGAAGATTCTAGATCTTTTTCTTGTGAGTTTAGCCTGAAAATATTATCCTTTCTCTCAGACTGAAGAGAAAAAGTAGCTAGGCTCCATTTCTGCAGCAGGAGGCTGGGCAATTCTGAAGATCTCCCCTCCCGCTTCATTCACACCCATGTTTTTTTTAATGTCAGTCTCAATTACGTTGGGGGTACATTCCAAAAAATTCTCTTGCACCTTCCCTCTTATCCTCAAGACAGCTCTGTGCATGGTCTGTTATGGGGAAGAGATACAAGCCATTTGGACATAGCTCACCCCAAAATGCTTGTTCTGCTGGTTTAAATGATTGTTCCTTTCTGAGGCTTGATCTGAGCTGGCTGCTGCTTACTCAGACCACTGCTGCGTTGTTGGCACTCCCACCATTGATGGAGAAATGGCAGCTAATTCCTGGGGAACTTTTCTTCTGTCCCTAGCAGTGCTTTTCGGAGTGCACTACGTAGTCCTCCCTCATCCAGAAGCTGCTCCAGCACATGGAAGATCTGGAAATGAACTTTCTTGCATTGAGTGGGAGTGCTGCAGATAATGCAGCCTTCCTTTTTTCTCTTCTAGAGGACTACAAGTCCTTCTACATTTCTGCTTGGAATTTGAAGAAATGGTAGAGTGCCTAGAAACCCATTGCCTGTCTAGGAACCCCTACACCAGCCAGGCAAAGCCATCTTATCCTAGCCTCCTTTTTCTTATATGCCAACAGATACTTGCGTCTCACAAAAGCAGGCAGGGTGACTTGGGGCATGGCTTCACTACACGCTGGATCGATGGGCAGCAATTGATCCAGCAGAGGGTTGATTTATTACTTCTAGTATAGACATGATAAATCAACTGCCAAGCACTCTTCTGTCAGCTCCAGAAGTCCACCAAAATGGGAAGAGTAAGCAGAGTTGATGGGAGAACATCAGCAGTCAACATACTATAGTGAAGACACCATGGTAAGCATACCTAAGTAAGTCGATTTCAGCTATGTTATTCAGGTAATTGAAGTTGCATAACTTAGGTTGACAGCGTCAGTAATGTAGACGAGGCCATGTGCTCTTCAAATTAAAGAGGAGCCCTTTCTAAAGGATCCCCAAACCTACACAAGATGAGCCTGCTACTCATTCAACCACCCAATAGCAAGAAGAGTCACCTGGCAACACCACTGTCATCAGATGTTGCACAGTGCCCATCTGTCATCAGTGCTGCTACTGTGAAGAAAAACTGCCAGGTAGAGATGCATTGAGGAGCACAAACACTGTGTCACAAAGGAGGAAGCTGGAAAGACTATTGAATTAGAGGAGTACTGTAGAACTGCTAAGGAATTAGTTAGGATAGGTTCAGAATTTGAATTTTATTAATAGATGGTTTGGGGAGGAAGGATGTTTGTTTTATGCAGCTGTGTCCCCAAATTAGAACCATAGAATCATAGAAAACTAGAACTGGAAGGGACCTAGAGATATCTTCAAGTCCAGTCCCCTGCCCTCATGGCAGGATCAAGCATGGTTATATCATCTCTGATAGCTGTCTATCTAAGCTGCTCTTAAATATCTCCAGTGATGGAGATTCCACAACCTCCCTAGGCAATTTATTCCAGTGTTTAACCACCCTGACAGTTCGGAAGTTTTTCCGAATGTCCAACCTAAACCTCCCTTGCTGCAATTGAAGCCAAGGAGAACAATTTCCCCTCCTCCTCCCTGTTACACTCTTTTAGATACCTGAAAACTGCTATCATGTCCCCTCTGCTAAACAAGCCCAGTTCCTTCAGCCTTCTTTCATAGCTCGTGTTTTCTAGACCTTTAATCATTTTTGTTGCTCTTCTCTGGACCTTCTCCAGTTTCTCCACATGTTTCTTGAAATGTGGTGCCCAGAACTGGACACAGTACTCCAATGAGGCCTAATCAGTGCACGCAGTAGAGTGGAAGTAAGACTTCTTGTGTCTTGCTCACAACACTCTTGTCAATGCATCCCAGAATCATGTTTGCTTTTTGCATTTGTCCTTATTAAACTTCATCCTGTTTACCTCAGACCATTTCACTAGTTAGTCCAGATCATTTTGAATTATGACCCCTAACCTCCAAAGCAGTTGCAACACCCTCCCAGCTTCATATCATCCGCAGACTTAATAAGTGTACTCTCTATGCCAATATCTAAATCGTTGATGAAGGTATTGAACAGAACCAGTCTCAAAACAGACCCCTGTGGAACCCCACTTGTTATGCCCTTCCAGCATGACTGTGAACCATTAATTACTACTCTCTGAGAATCGTTATCCAGCTAGTTATGCACCTACCTTATACTAGCCCCATCTAACTTGTATTTGCCTAGTTTATTGAAAAGAAGGTCATGGAGACCGTGTCAAATGCCTTACTAATGTCTAGGCGTACAACAACTACCACTTTATCCACAAGACTTGTTGTCCTATCAAAGAAAGCTATCAGATTGGTTTGACATGATTTGTTCTTTACAAAACCATGTTGGCTTTATCTATCACCTTATTTTCTTCCAGATGTTTCCAGGTGAATTCCTTAATTACTTGCTCCATTATCTTTCCTGGCACAGAAGTTAAACTGACTAATCTGTAGTTTCCTGGCTTGTTCTTATTTTCCTTTTTATAGATGGGCACTATATTTGCCTTTTTCCAGTCTTTTGGAATCTCTCCGGAATTCCATGATGTTTCAAAGATGATAGCTAAAGGCTCAGATACCTCCTCTATTAGCTCCTTGAGTGTACTAGGATGTATTTCCTCAGGCTCTGGTAACTTGAAGACATCTAACTTTTCTAAGTAAGTTTTTTTTTATTTTAACTTCTAAACCTACCCCATTTCCACTAGCATCCCTTCATCATCAAACTTCTTGGTGAAGACTGAAACAAAGAAGTCATTAGGTTTAGGTTTAACGGAGACCCTTGTGAAGAATTTGGCAAGTTGAATGCATTAAGTGCATGCAGTCCTAGGGTATGTCTACACAGCAGGCAGTTATTTCTAAATAATGTTGAAATACTGCTAAGCTGGAAGACTTCTCAGTCTGACTCCTGCAACCCTCATTGTACAAGGAGTAAGGGAAGTCGGAGGAAGAGTGTTCTGTTTCGAAATAAGTGCTGTGTAGATGCTCCTAATTTCAAAATAAGATATTTCGAAATAAGCTATGCAATTGACATAGCTCAATTTGTGTAGCTTATTTCAAATTAAGCCCTGCTGTGTAGAACACCCCTAGAGATCCCAAGTTTGAGAAAAGAGATTTGGAAAGGTAAGCACTAAGAGAAAATCACCAGCATTGCTTTCCTGCATGAATCATGATATTTAAAAGCAATTTTCATAATAATGGAAGGCTGTCTGAACACACTACATAAATATCATTTGGATTTGGAAGTTGCTGGGCCATTTATCCCTGTCAGTAGTGTGAAGGGTATCATAAGTGGGTATAAATACATGCTACCAGAATGACATAAAAGGCCCTTAGTGTAACTAAGACCTAGGCCCACTGAAATTAAGAACACTTACTCAAATTTAGCCGAACAAACTAATGATTGCCAAAGCCTTATTTAATGCTGACAGAAATAGATCCAGTCCCTGCCTTCAAGAGCTTACAGACTAAAAGCCCTGATCCTACAGATGGTTAAGTGGTCTGCCTACATTCAGTCATTTGCAAGATCAAAGCTTAAAGGGACAAAATAAATGTATTTGGAAACCAAGAGAGAATACTAGTTGTCACCCACAATTATTCCAAGATCACTTCTTGTTGGCAACGTGACAGAAGTGGGCTCTAATGAGATTTGAATAAGACGTAGGAGGTGACTTGTTATTACAACAAAAGTGATACATTATTTCAGATATAAAATGAAAGATGTAAAATCTGGGAACTATCTATATAGCCCATGCAAGAACCAAGATAGAGAAATATTTTTAAAATGTTTAGTGTTTCATTTGTAGTAAGAATACTTTTGAATAGAAAGGTACTTGTGGTCAAAATGTTATGATAAAAGTACAGATTTCATAGTCATGCACAGGATTTATGTTAATTTATGATATTACATATCCGAAGGAGGGGAGGACCCTCTGTGTCATTTTACCGCTATTAATAGGGTTGCAAACAGCAGGAATGGAAGCTTTCAAGATGTCTGCAGATCAATTGTTCTAAAAATTAATAGAAAGGAGCAAGGAGACAGTGCTCTGATGTTTGTTTTTAGTGATGCTACCAGAGAGTGAGGTTCACTAGAAGGCTCATTCACCTTTGGAGTTTCTGCTGTTTTTCTTTTTTGGATTGCCATTCCTTGGTAGTGGAAGTGGAACCCAAGAACAAAGAGTTGCCAGAAAAAATACACTAGCAGAAACCTTCAGCTCATCTTCTGTTCTCTGGTAAAATGTGCGTGTGTACTTTTCCAGCTATCTCCCATGTTTGTCAACTAGACTCTGGAAATTTTATGATTAAAAGCAGAACTTTTTAGTATCTGGATAAAATTCTCTCCTTTGCACAATGAAACTCAGATTAGTCCCAGATGAGTCACAAATACTTTTTTTTTTTACTTTAAGGCAGTGATTATTGGCTGTAAATGTGTTAGTCTCAGAATCAAGCAATGGAATAAGAGCCTATAGCAAGTTATCTGAAGAGAAATTGTTTAAAATCTTAGACATATTTTGTGTGCTTTGAATTTTTTGAGTACCTCTAAATAGAAAGGATTATGCAATTTTTCCACATATGCCACTATGATATAACTGAATAGTTAATATCACCTACTTGAGGCATAACTTCCCTCTCAACTCTAAACACAGGTTAAAGGATTCAGCACGCCAGTTGAGGGTAGTAATCTAGGAATTTGATAATACAAAGTGAATTTTGCCTCTTGATTTAGGTGTCTCAGCTGGGAACTCCTGCCAAGTAGAGTGAGAACTGATGTAAAAGAGGACTTTCAACTGTTTAAAAGCGAGACCCAGTAATTTGGTTTGGTGCTAGCATCGCTGATCTCTGAATCTGAATCCTTTCTGCTCCAACAAACATTGCTTATAGAAAAAACAGGGCTCCTCCATAGTTGTTTTCTGGGCTGATTTTTACATGTGCTGTATGTGATTCAGTCCCCAGAGTGGTTTTCCTTTCTCAGTCCTGCTCAATAGAGGAATTCCCCCTTTTGCATAATCTTCCAGATGCCATGGCACATGCTCTGGCTTTATTCTTAATGTATTCCCAATATTTCCATCTTCAATTCTGAAAAAATGTGGAGATAAGGGGCTATGGAACTTTCTGATGCATTTTGGCATTTGTTATACATTCATTCCCCTCTGTGGGTATGTCTACACTGCAAAGTTAATTCGAAATAACAGCCGTTATTTTTAATTAATTTTAATAGCGTCTATACATGCAAACCGCTATTTCGAAATTTAATTCAAAATAGCGGAGTGCTTAATTCAAATTTGGTAAACCTCATTCCATGAGGAATAATGCCAAATCGAAATAGCTATTTCGAATTAAGTGCTGTGTAGATACTTAATTCGAAATAGGGGGCCTCTAGCCCTTCCCAGGGAGCCCTGCTGGCCACTCTGGGCACAACCAGGAAAACTCCTCTCCTCTTCCCCAGCCCAGGGGCCCTTAAAGGGGTAGAGTCTGGCTACTGGGCACGTGCGAGCCAGAGGCCTGCCTGCAGAGAGCCAGCACTGCCAGCCCCGCACCCAGTGGCCCCATCATGAGCCGGGCAGCCAGTGCTAGCCTGGTGTCCTCTGCCCAATCCCCTAGCTCCCAGGGGCCAGCCAGGGGCCGTAGATGCGCGCGCCCACCTGGACTGGTGCGGAGATCATGGACCTCATTGAGGTTTGGGGAGGCCCCCAATGTCCATGATCTCCGCACCAGGTGGAGGAATGTGGCCGTCTATGGCCGCATAGCGGCCACCATGGCCAGAAAGGGCCACAGGTGCACCCAAGAGCAGGTGCGCCTCAAAATAAAGGAGCTGCAGCAGGCATATGCCAGGGCCACCAGGGGCGGCACCATAGCAGGGGCTGACACCTGCCCCTGCTTCCCCACCCTCGACCACATCCTGGGGGGTGGGACGGTCTGCGCCACCCCGGGGGGGCAACGAGCCGGGACCAGAGGGCCCTGACCTGGGCGCAGCAGAGGGACCAGCACGGAGGGTGCCACGCCAGCGGGACCCCCGAGCTGTCCCAGCACCGGAGTCAGCAGGGTTGTCAGGGGAGGCCACACCAGGTAAGTGCCATCACTGTCCCCTACCCGGGGGGTGGGGTGTGGTGTGTGAGGAAGGAGACCAGGGGCCACCCACATGGGCCATGCCTCCCACGGATCATGCAGCCGCCTGTGCACATGCAGGCACATGCAATGCCACCCTTGGGCAGGTGTGCCACACAGGGGCCATGGCCTGATAGCCACACACGTGTGTGAAGAGACCTGACACGCTCCCGACCCCGGGGCGGGATCCAGCAGGACACTCTCCCTTCACACGCCCCCTCTTCACTGAGGCAGGGGACATCTCCCCTCCGCTTCTGCTGCACTATACACGGCACAGGGGCATGGGTGCAGTCCTGGGGCAGCTCCCACTCCCAGGGAGAGCCAGACATCCCAACCATGGCCTCTGTGCAAGCACGTCGGCTCTGACGGTGCAGGGCACGGTCGTCCTCACCTGGCAGTAGGCGCTGGGCATCATCCACTGTGCCCCCAAGGAGAACTGACCACTCCCCTTCTTTCTTCACAGCCACACTAGCTGCATGTGCAGGGCGCACCACCCCGGCCGGGACAGCCTCCCGCACCCAAGGGCTCCTCTGGACCACCAGCACGCGGCAGGGGTACCAGGACCAGCACCTGGGGGCCCTGCGAGCCCTGCACCGCACCATCCAGGGCTGGGTGCAGGAGGACCTGCAGCTCCGCCGAGAGCAGCTTGCCCAGGACCGTGCCATGTGCTCACACCTGCAGGCCCTGGTGCAGAGCGTGCTGCCCTGTGCTGCCCCAGCGCCTGCTGCCCCCCCAGCTACTGTTCCTCCTCCCACTCCTGCCCCCCCTCCCACCTCTCCTCCTCAACCTCCACACCCTCCTCCTCAATCTCCACACCCCACCTCAACCTCCACACCCTCCTCCCCATCCCCTGGGACGCCGAGGCCCCCTCCCCCGTGGTACTGGGAGGCAGTTGGCCCGGCAAGACCCCGACTCCTACGCTGAGCTTCCCCTCCCCCTTCTTCCCCTCGCTTCCCCCTTCCAGCTCCCTCCTCCAAGTTTTCCCCTCCCCTCTCCCGCCACCCTTCCCCGGTCTCCCCAGAGGTTCATTTTTCCCCCCCCCCCGTTTTGTACAATAAACCCAGTTTATATTTTTGAACATACGTGTCTTTTATTTGACATCAGGAAGGGGGGGGGGTAAAGAGGGGTCAGTGGGAGGATGTGAGGGAGGAATGGGGCACGAGCCCCCTAGTGGGGAGGCTCTTAGTGTTCCTCGGGGTGGACGCTCTCCCACAGGGCCTCCTGGATCCTGACAGCCCCCGCTGGACCCCCCAGATGGCAGCCTGCAGTGAGTGCAGCCAGGCTGATGGCAGCGACCCCACAGGATGCACCGGCGTGCCCAGGGGCAGCTCTGGCTCCATGTGGCCGAATGCTTTGCTGTCCCTCATCAAGGTAGACAAGGTAGCAGGGAATCCTGAGAACTGTCTGTCCGGGGTGGGGGTAGGGTCTCTTTAAGCAGGGAGCTCAGTTAGCCTCAGGCAGCAGCCCCACACACTAAGTCCTAACCTGATGCCCTGCCAGCACTGGTTCCAGCCAGCCTTAACTTCAGTTCAGGGTCCACTCAGTGTGGATGTGCTATTTTGAAATAGCAAAACGCTATTTTGAAATAAGTTTTGTGTGTAGATGCATTAATTCGAGTTAACTTAATTCGAAATAGTTAATTCGAATTAAGCTAACTCGAATTAACGCTATAGTGTAGACATACCCTTACCTAGTGCTTTCCTGAGATATTTGCTTTTGAAAGCCTCTTGGTGTCTAGATATATTTTTAGTGGATTTCCAGCTTTCACACATGAAGATGGAAAAACTATTTAAGTTGAGATTTAACATTTAGTCTTTAAGATATAGATTTTTCAGTAACCAAATCTTGTCTACTGCCTTGCTAATTTATGACATTATTTCCTTGTGGACATCTCCATTGGCTTGCAAGTGACTACCAGTGTATGTGATCTGACTCTCAATCCTTTGTTTTCTAACTTAATACTTGAGCTGGGAGTTCTGGGCATTCTTTTTTTCCATAACAAACTTTGTTTTTTCATAACTGGTGATTAGCCTAGTCTTTTTTGCAATGTTGGACAATCTTTTGGTCTTTGTTAGTACGTCACACATCAGTTCTGATCTGATCTGATCTGTTTTACTGTGTTTTTGCCAAATGCATGGTAGAATGCTTTGTACTGTGGTTACCCTAAAATCTGTGTTAGTACTTGTAGTTACTAAAATGTTCTAATTTACTAAAGGGAATTGTGTACATATTGAGGTAGCTGTCTAGTTACCTATGAATCCAAATTGTACAAATACTTAGCTAGTATGGTGCATAGCATCTTGATTTGGTCCTTCAAAAAAGAGCTGGAACAGCTCACAGCAGTAAACACTATGCCTATTATTGTCAGTAGTAACAACTGGCTAGTTTTAAAAATGGTGACCATTGTAAAATGGGCAGAAATGATGTAGCGTGAGTGCAGGACATGTTACTATTATGTATGGTACCAATTTCTCCTCTTTAATTGTGCTGCCTTCTCGTGCATTAACACTTGGCTGTTACTGAAAACATTTATTTCTGTGCAATGTGGTCATTTTTTCCTCTCTGTCATTATTTGTTTAGTATGTGTCAATATTACCTCAGAAGGGGGAAAACCTCTTAAATTCTTGTTCTTTCAAGGATATTTTCTGACCCCTTAACAAGAAGACATCATCTTTACTCAGAAGTTATAAAATTCAGTACGTAGACATCATTGTATGTTTGCATTTAGAAAACACATGGCAAAATAATTATAATGTATTCCAGTAAAGACTGAAATTCTGTCCACCGTGGCCAATGATAATATTGCATTGACTCAGAGCCAGAAATGCCAAGTTTTGTCTTGTGTATCCCAAACTATTTTAGCATCCTAAATCCCAAAGGAATTTTCTCCTTCCAGCTTACTCTCCCCTCACCCACTCCTTCCTCTCCCTTTTCTTCATCACTAAAAATATATACAATCCTAATTAAAATTGATAACATTCTAATAAATAAAATAGTGCAATGAAAATGTTCTTCAAAAACGTTATTTACACTGACATGGAACTTATTTCAATAGTCCATCTTCACTAGCAGGAGCCTAAATGGTGCATATTTTACAGTGTTTTGGCTTAGAAACTGGGCCATTGCTCCTCATTACCACATATTTGCAACTAACTCTAACTGGCTTTTGGCACTCAACATACACCATCTTTCAATGGTCCTGATTCAGCTTCTGTCTTTTGCTATCCCATCATCAGACAAGAACAAAAGTCCTACAGGAACTTGCAGGTGAGTTCCAAGGAAATGAATAGACTTAACAATAATGGATAGTGATAAAGTCTGTAGTTAGTTTGAAGGCAGACCTATATTAATTGGAAAAAAGGCAGTTCTGGTTAAAGATATCAAAAGATTTTCAGTGAACTTCACGCAGTTGAAAGAATCTATAGTATATCATGATATGAACCGGCAAGAAACTGTTGGGAGAAATTCTTATTCTTGCCTTCTTCTGGGTGGATGGATGTGTAGCAATGGTTGTAAAGCTTAGATGTAGTCCAGCTTTGAAGTGTGTTGATTTGTAATATCTGCTCTAATCCATGGCCTACAACTTGGTATTTTTCCCTTAAGGATAAAGTTCTCAAAAGTGCTTCTTTCCCACAGAAAGAAAGTTAGTTAATAGGATCTAGGTTCTCTTTCTTTTTGGCTAGCTGATACTAGATACAATAGAACTTGGTTGTTTCTCACTTGCATTCTCTGCCTGAATAATATGAAATTTAGACATGCACTGATGTCTTTTACCAAGTGCGATTGCAGTCCGTTGGAGTCCTGCTTCTCCCTACACTTTGCAGTGCCTGTTAACACCAAGTGGTTTGACTTGAGAAACATACAATATAGGGGTCTGAGACATTTTCAGTGCTTTTTCACTGTTAATTCAACCTTATGCTCCAATAGCCCTATCCAAGAGAGGCAAAGGTGGCTCAAAACTTGAATCTTTCATTTTTGCTATGAAATGGCATATTATGGACTTTGATTTAGCTTTTGTGTAAGTGCAGTTATCAAACTGATATACCACTTGGGGTCTATTTACAGTATTAGTATTAAAATATATCTAGCTTCCTGTCGGACCCACATTTGCATTTAACTGCATTATTTCCCTTTATCTGTGGATTTAAGGGAACACTTTAAAAGGACTCCTGCACATTCTCAGAATTTCTCCCATCCATCGGGAAGGGTTATCCTTTCCCAGTTCATCCCAGGTAACTGGAGACCATCAAACATCATAATCATTTTCTCAGGCTGCGTTTGGACTTACAGGCTTCCTGGTAGTATAGTAATGTGGTTTCCTTGTAGGGGTAAATTCTTAGCAGCTGTACACCTATGAAGTGACCATGGAAGGGTCAGGCTAGGGCAGTAAACAGACTTTGTGTATGCACCTCTTCTAAAAAGAAATGACCCCCACCCAAATTACAGGCATTTCTTTCTCTACGCAATCAGTTGAATATATCTAGGAGGAAAGATTGTTTGTATCACCATCTGGTGACTCTGGTTTTGGGTTCCAGTCATGCTACAGGTCCCAGGTCCCTTCCCACCCAAAGATTCTTGCTTTTGGCACTTGGGGATCCCAGAGAGATTTATTGTTATTCCCCTCCCCTCCACAGTATGGCAGATGATGTCTTGCTGTTCCCCAAACAGCCCCACTATGGGCATGATGGGGCAGCCTTGCAGAACATCAGGACCCTTCTACACAAGATGGCAGCAGGGCCCTCATGAGGATGTAAACCAATTTCACAGGTTTCCTTACCAAACAGTTACACCAATTTCTGTGGAGCTTTGCTTTAAATATTTATGCTTTTGCAAATCTGAAACAAATAAAAGAGAGGAGGGTTGCGAAATCCCATAAATGAAAGCTGCTGTGCTCCCAAAAGAAAGTCCTAGAAGGGATATTAAATTTCCTACATGATGATTTTGATGTAAGCCTCTGCTCTGCATGTGTGTGTCTGAGTGAGAATTATATAATTTATACAATGAAAACAGTGAAAGGTGAGAGAGACAGTCAGATCTTTACCATATATACTTCAATAGTAATTACTTTGCAAACTTTTCTTGCTAGAGCCTGGATGAGTAACACCTTAGTCCAGTACGACCTAATTGTGCAAGATCGGGGAGGTCATTAGGTTAAGTTTTAGAATGTCTTTTTCCATTTGCTAACATCAACACAAAGAAATAAATTGAGGATGTCCTACACATATATGTGCTTATAGTATGATAAGGTTAATATAAACATAGTAGAGCTGTTGGATGATAAAACATCGTGATCTGTGGTATGATGAATCCTGTTGAGGAAGATGGGTAGCTATAATTTAACTCTGAAAACATTTATGGGTGGTAGTGTGGTATAGCAAATGTCATACTGAGTATGTTGTACTTTAAGTAAAGTTTACCCAGGGTGTCCAGGACTAGTACATAGTCCCTCATGTCACTTAAACCTTAGAGTAGTTATCTACTCTATGCCAGAGGACAACCAGCTGCATGGTTATGCAAGACCAGTGAGTTACAGGCTGGGAGTTGTCTGGGAATAGGCCAGCGGAGAGGCTTTGGATCCTAATGTTGCTCAGTGAAGAGGGAGAAACAATAACAGGAAACAGAAATGGCAGAGCTACTTAATGGTGCCTTTGTTTTGGTTAATGTCAAGAAGATGGATGATGATAAGATGCTTAACATAGTGAATATTAGTAGAAATGGGGTAGGTTTAGAAGTTAAAATGCCTTCTTTGTTTCAGTCTTCACCAAGAAGTTTGATGATGAAGGGATGCTAGTGGAAATGGGGTAGGTTTTGAAGTTAAAATAAAAAAAACTTACTTAGGAAAGTTAGATGTCTGCAAGTCACACAAGCCTGAAGAAATGCATCTTAGAATACTCAAGGAGCTAATAGAGGAGGTATCTGAGCCTTTAGCTATCATCTTTGAAACATCATGGAATTCCAGAGAGACTCCAGAAGACTGGAAAAAGGCAAATATAGTGCCCATCTATAAAAAGGAAAATAAGAACAAGCCAGGAAACTACAGACCAGTCAGTTTAACTTCTGTGCCAGGAAAGATAATGGAGCAAGTAATTAAGGAATTCATCTGCAAACATCTGGAAGAAAATAAGGTGATAGATAACAGCCAACATGGATTTGTAAAGAACAAATCATGTCAAACCAATCTGATAGCTTTCTTTGATAGGACAACAAGTCTTGTGGATAAAGCGGTAGATGTTGTATACCTAGACATTAGTAAGGCATTTGACACGGTCTCCATGACCTTCTTTTCAATAAACTAGGCAAATACAAGTTAGATGGGGCTAATATAAGGTAGGTGCATAACTAGCTGGATAACGATTCTCAGAGAGTAGTTATTAATGGTTCACAGTCATGCTGGAAGGGCATAAAAAGTGTGGTTCTGCAGGGGTCTGTTTTGGGACCGGTTCTGTTCAATATCTTCATCAACAATTTAGATATTGGCATAAGGGTATATCTAGACTACATGGCTCCGTTGACAGAGCCATGTAGATGAGTTTACTAGACATATAGGAAAATGAAGCGGCAATTTAAATAATTGCCACTTCATTTACATCAGAATGGCCACCACGCTGTGCCGATCAGCTGTTTGGCCGCACAGCAGGGCAGTCTGGACGAGCCACAGTCGACAAGAGAAGCCTTTGTCGACTGCTCCGGTAAACCTCATTTCACGAGGCATAACGGAGCGGTCGACAAAGGCTTCCCAAACAGCTGATCAGCACAGCGCGGTGGCCATTTTGATGTAAATGAAGCGGTGATTATTTAAATTGCTGCTTCATTTTCCTATGTCTAGTAAACTCATCTACATGGCTCCATCGACGGAGCCATGTAGTCTAGACATACCCTAAGTTTGCAGATGATACCAAGGTGGGAGGGGTTGCAAGTGCTTTAAAGGATAGGGTCATAATTCAAAATGATCTGGACAGACTAGAGAAATGGTCTGACGTAAATAGGATGAAGTTTAATAAGGACAAATGCAAAGTACTCCACTTAGGAAGGAACAACCAGTTCCACAGATACAGGGAAATTATTGTCTAGGGAGGAGTACTGCAGAAAGACCTCCAGGAGCTATAGTGGATCACAAGTTCAACATGAGTCAGCAGTGTGACAGTGTTTGGAAAAAAAAAAAAAAAAAAAGTAAACATGATTCTGGGATGCATTACCAGGAGTGTTGTGAGCAAGGCACGAGAAGTCATTCTTCCGCTCTACTCTGCGTTGATTAGGACTCAATTGGAGTATTGCTGGAGCATTTCAAGAAACATGTGGAGAAATTGGAGAAGGTCCAGAGAAGAGCAACAAAAATGATTAACAGTCTAGAAAACATGACCTATGAGGGAAGACTGAAAGAATTGGGCTTGTTTATTTTAGAAAAGAGAAGACTGAGAAGGGACATTATAGCAGTTTTCAAGTATCTAAAAAGGTATTACAAGGAGGAGGGCCTCTGAGGATAGGACAAGAAGCAATGGTCTTAAATTGAAACATAGGAGGTTTAATTTAGACATTAGAAAAACTTCCTAACTGTCAGGGTAGTTAAACATTGGAATAAATTGCCTAGGGAGGTTATGGAATCTCCATCACTGGAGATATTTAAGAGCAGGTTGGATAGACATCTATCAGGGATGATTTAGGCAGTGTTCGGTCCTGTGTTGAGGGCAGGGAACTGGACTCGATGACCTCTCGAGGTCCCTTCCCGTCCCTTCTAGGATTCTATTATTCTATGATTCTATGTAGCCCAGGGCCATGAGCCCAGTGGAACTAGTGAGGAGAAGTTATTTTGGTTCATACGAAGCACTGAAAGGCAGCCCCATACTGTGACCCTTAGTTGGAAAATTGCATTTCATCTCCCCCGCTCCTCCATATTTCTTCCCACATAGAACTTGAATACTCAGGCTTTATGCAGGTGGAGTGAATTTCACTCTCTATGCACACAGCATATCCACCTACACATTTTGTTATAGGTCTTGCAAGGTACCACTGACGGAGTATTCTAAAAATGTTTGCATTTACGTATTAATGACTGACTTCCTGTATTCATCGATTAAACAAAATGTGTTGCAAAGTACTGAAGCGAAGGATGAGATGGTATTATTTTAATAAACCTCATATTAATATTTTCTATTTCACATGTGGGCTTTTTAAAATGTATAGGAATCTATTATTTTTAATTATTCCAGAAAACAGACTTAAAAAATCTAACTCAAATTATATCTATTGTACTTATTGAGCCATATGGGGAAGCTTTTAACACCTTTATATTCCTATGGATGCTAAACAAAAGCTATGACACTCAATGGATTAAAGCCCAAAATGTCAAATTCAAATGTTGATAATTAGGCAGCTAAATCCAAATTTTTGCATCTAATTAAGTGGAAGCAAGTAGGCGAGGGAGTTTAAAATCTAATGCAGAGAGCTGGTCAGAAAATATTTGGTGTTTTTTTCCCTCTGTGGAAAACTTACACTTTTCAGTAAAAAATCAAAAACTGAACATTTTTTACCAAAAACTTTCAAATGAATACTGAAATATGATATTTACGAATGTTACCAAGATGTCTCATTCTTCCCTATGAGTTTGGTTTCCAAGCAGGATTACATCTCCCATGATACACCACAGTTTCCTCTCTTGGGGTAGGTCTACACTAGGGGATAAGTTTGAATTAAGATCCGCAACTCCAGCTCCGTCAATTACATAGCTGGAGTCGAAGTATCTTAAGTTGCATTTTGGCACTGTCCACACAGCGGGAGGTCGACGGGAGCACGCTCTCCTTTCAACTTCCCTTACTCCTCGTGAGGAGCAGGACTACCGGTGATGACGGGCGCATCCTCTCAGTTTGAATTACTGTGTCTTCACTAGACTCACTAATTCAAACCCTGGAATATCGATTGCAGCAGCTTCAATCTTCTCTGTAGTATAGACAAGCCCTTGGTGTGGCACTGGATTGTACAAAGGTAATCCCTATATATGATGAATCATAGGAGATGAGATTCAGAGGTGTAGAGGAGAATAGCAACACGAGGCAGGTTGAACTACAACTTCCATGAGGCATCAGAGTGGCATTTCCAAATTGAAACTTTATTGGGTGTTGGATGTTGTTGTTGTTGTTACACCTCAGAAAGATTACCCATGGAAAGCAGACAATTCTTATGTCAATTCTTCTTTGTTTTATTTAAAAAACTGTTTATTAAATAGTTTTGACAAATTTCAGTCAAGCCAAACAGATGGATGCAGGTGGGAGTTTGCTGAGTTTAGAAAAGGACCCTCTCACTGTTGTGACATTCTGTCCCATTTCTTATCTCATAAAATTTCCTGCACGTGCATGTTCACAACAATGGTAGGAGAATCGCAAAAAGTGCAAGTTAATAGGAAAAAATAACCATCTGGAAAAGCTCTTCAGGTAAATGGGAAGATTCCTATGTTATTACTTCAAAATATTGTCAGTGAAGAAAAATCTTCATGGTCCTTTTCCAAAATGCTTTGCTAAAACTTTGGGAGCACACAAAGGGTAATCTTCATGATGAAGACATACTCTTCTTTACCTCTGGGTTTAGCTGTAGAAGAAAATACTGCATTATGGTAAATGACTGGAGAGAACCTTCTGTACCATGTTAGATGGCTACAAGACTGACTAAGATCTGAGCAGATAATCTTCAATTTTCTCCCTAGAAGAGAAATTGGCTTCTTAAATTATTGAGCTAATGCCGAAACAGAATTTTTCATAGTGAGGGCATCAATTTCTGTGGTGTTCCCTGGCCAATCCATCCCCACAGTACTGTTCTGCTTTATAAACAAGAAATATCCTAAGAGGGGATTTTCAAAGGCCCTAGTTGCGGAAGTGAAAAGGCAGTGGGAAATAGGCACATACCTGTCATGTGCTTCTTGGAAAATCGCCCTGCAAGAGGCTATTGAAGAAATGATTGCCAGGGAGTGATAGATGAGATTTCAAGAGAGTGTTAGAGATTTTACTAGGAGGCCTGCACAAGAGGCTGGGGAAGAAGAGAAAGAGAGAGCCAGAATTGAATTGTTCTGATACCATTGTCATGGGGCAGTATAAACATTTGCATAATATTTCTTGCTGATTATATGTATTGTTCTTTTATGAATATTTTGCAGAATTTATAACTTGTAATGTGCAAAGTATTTTTTTAACCTGAGCACTTTAAAATCTAGAACACATCCTACCATGCTTTATCCTACAATATGGTTCTGTTGCTATATTTATGGCACCTTCCAGATTTAATTTTTTTTTTTGGGGATAATTCAATCATTCTTGATAGCAGTCTTAAGTTTAAAAAAAAGAAAACTACAAAGGCTTTCTTTGTGGCCTTTCTACTATATCATTTACTCCAGTTTAACTGCATTACCTCCAGTTGAGTTCTTCCTGATGTATTCTCATTTGATGTCAGTCAGCTCCTAGCATCATTTCATGTTCTGGAATCCCCTGAAGCCTTTTGGTATGAACAGCGGTTGGGCGTTAGTGGCATTGACTGAACTCAGTTGTCTTTCTTTTCCTCGCTCACATAAGGAAGGTCAGGTTTTCTGTAGTAATGGCTCCACCAGCTGCAAACACCATGCCCAGCTTCAGCCAACTGTAGATTATTAGGTCATGAGTGCCAAAAATTATGAGTAGTGCTGCAATTTGCATAGCTATTATCCACTTATCATCCGGAGTGAATAAAAGCCAGATTGTAAAATAATTACGATCTCTTGAAGTGGAGCCAGCCCTAAAACCAGATCCATCAGTCTTCATTAATTTGTATACAGTTCTTTTAGCAGAGCAAACTTTCTGAAGGTACTCACATGGGAATGCTGAGGCAGCTGCATAACTTTTATTTTGAAGAAAAAGTTGAGCCTTGGAACAGCGTGTTAGAGAGAGAGAGAGAGAGAGAGAGAGAGAGACTGCATTTAAGACTTTGACTAGCATGTATAAGAAGTGTTCTCATGGCTGGAATAATCTAACACATTTTTACCTGGGTAACACTTGGCAAAGTTTCACATTTTCTTTCCACAGTTGAAAGGAATCCAGTACAATTCCCTGCCTTGATCAACTTGACTCCAGTGCTTTTTTGCACAGCCTGCACGGTTTAGAAGTGCACAGACGTGCCTGTCTTATGTGGCCTCTATGGCCCTTTTTTGCTCAACTGTCAGAGAGAGGGAGGGAGGCTTCCCCCAGCTCCAAAAATTCATTCTGTGTGCTCTCTGCAGCACAGTAGCTAAGAACAAGTTTCTAGATTACTCCCTGGGTTTTTTGGAGTTGTTTGCAGAAGGAAGTCATCCCCCCCCACTTTAAATGGATGATTGTGTTACAATCAAGAAAAAGCATCTCCAAAGACCTATTTTTAGGTAAGTGATGCTCTTGTTTCTTTGAACTGAAATGTTACAGGCTTTCCCCCTACATGCTTTTTTATTAACTTAATAAATATACAGAAACAAAGAAACTAGCTCAATAGAATGAACCTCGAGTGTATCTTGGTGTGTCCCACTAAAACATTTGATACTTTAGTAACTTGGAATTGTTCTTTCAGCTTCTATAGAAACTTTGTGGATTTTTTTTTCTTGAGTTTCTTGAGGGATTTGCCTTGTGAAAGAGGTATGGCACTTGAAAAACTTTTTTTATTTACTAAAGCTCTGCAGTCTCTGTATGTTTTCTGAATTATTAAGCTCTTTAAATGAAGAACATTGTTCTTGTTTCATTTGGCTGATTTTAATGCTGAAAATGACACACCTTTCACAATAAAGTATCTTGCTCAAAGGGACTTAAAGCCGAGCTCTACAGGTGATTAAATTATGCATTTTATAGCTATCTCAAAGGAATAATTATACACAGAAAAGAAGGGATAAAGATTAATGAAGCAGAATTTGTTTTGTCTTTGGGTAGTCTTTTTGTCTGGAGATTTTTATTTGATATTTTTGATTTCTAGGATATTTAATCGGTGGTAAAATACCTTGGTGTAGGTTTGTCTGCTATCATTTACTCCAAAACCTCACATCTCTTCCCTCTGCACTTATCTAGTTTGAAAGTTAGTGAACATTTTTCTACTGCTATGAACTAGTATTCAGGACTGTAAAAAACAAATAAAGCTACAATAGCTCACACTTACGTTTATAACTAGTGACATCCTAAACACAGCTCTCAATCCTACTGGATAAAACATTATGACATCGATGGAGTATTGTAGCCACAGTGTTGATATGATAGCTAAATATAAGATTATAGATGGCATCATAGCAGGCACAGGGTTGTAATTTAACGGAGGGTCACTATTGATATAATAAACCATGCAAATACAGTAATTAGTATCTGAGCTTCAGAGGAACGTCAGACAAATACTCATCCTAGAATTTTCTATTGTGGCTGTTTGTTTAAACACTGAGGGGAAGGAAAGGGATGATCTTTTGACTATGATGCCAGCAGAAAATCAACATTCTAAGGCACTGAGAAAAATTAAAGAGCTGGAATATCATCTTTAAGATTGAATATCTTCAATTTTGTGGAGTCGCCCCACAACATTTATGAGACTAAAACTGAATATGCTGCATTTATTTTATGAAAGACAAATATTTAAATGTTAAAAGGTTTTGACTGAAGATTAAACAATGTTTTCTTAATGTGGCACCTTTCCATTCAGATTAATAGTTTCTGGCAAGTATATGTCTGTTCACACATCTATAATTATTTTTAAGATGTTCAGTAATTATCCAATAAGCTTTGACAAATGTCTAAAACACACATTCTTCACCCATTTTTGAAGCAATTATAGTGAGGGGTGAATGAGTATATACTTCCTGTTATGATCAGAGCATTTCTGTGATGACTTTAATTGCTACCAGAGCTTGAAGGTGATGTAGCTAAGTCAGAGCCATATAGTGTACTGTAGCTACTTTATGGAATTTTTCCCAAAGTGTCTTCTGGGAGTAAATATTAAAGTGACAGGGTATGAGAAGGTTCAGCATATCTACTCAGAACTGTTCCCACAGCTTTATTCTAAATGATGAGCAGCTAACGTCTACTGTTGGCAACTTCAGCATAGAAATAGAAAACCCTAACATGGATGGTACCCTAACTTCTCAGTAACATGACCTGTGTACATACAACACAGGTTTTTTCATATTCTACAGAAATGTCAGATTTTTTCTCTCAGTCCAGACCAAACAGGAACAAAATCTTCTTGCACATAAAAATCATCATGAGCAGTATATAAAAATGTTAGCATATGACGTATTGAAGCTGTATTGGTCCCAGGATATTAGAAAGACAGGGTAATATCTTTTTATTAGACCAGCTTCTGTAGGTGAGACAGACAAGCCATAGAGAGCTAACTCTTCTTCATGTCTGGCAAAGGTACTAAGAATGTCACCACCAAAATCAAGATTGAAGCGATAGTTTACTATAAGTAGTCCGCACATATTCCAAGGGAGCATTCTGGCTGAAATGGCCATTAACATTCCTATAATCATAGTACAGACAAGGGAGTTACTGGATTACTATTAGATTTAATAAGCCATAAATTCAGCACCTTTATTAATGATTTTTAGTGTCTAGCAAAATTATAAATTTATTAAACTGTGGCATTTATTTTTGTTGTGTTTACTTTCCTCAAAATTTGGAGAGCATTTGTCTTGTGAAACAAAGTACATACAGAAAATTTTAAATCAAGTTCTTCTGTAAGAACAGATTATAGGGCTTTGTTAGGTACAAACTACAAATTTGGTAGCCTAATCATTCATTCAAAAAAAAAAAAAAAAAAAAAAGAGAGATTTCCCTCTCAGAACATAAAGGAAATAGTGACCTACCATTAATACAAAAAATAAATTTTATTGGACACTTTCAATAAACATACAAATCACTACTTTGTTGCAAGCTGGAGTTGATCTTAACAAGTACACAAGAAATATTTTATTAACTCAAAGTTGCATTCACAATGGATGTATGATTACATTAATGTTAAATAAATAAGGCTGGGGAAACTAGTTTCAGTAAAAATAAGAATAAAATTGAGATTTCCCCCCCCCCCACAAACAACCTTTGGTCACTAGTTCCTTATGACAAATAACACTCTAAAGAGAGCAAAGGAGAGGAATTGTATCTTCCAGACGTCTTGACGTATCTTAAAGCCTACAAATAAATAGTAAACAGAATTCCAAATTCCAAGTTCATTTTCCCACACCTGATACCAAAATGAGAGAGAGAGCCTGGTCTTGTGGTCCATTTCTAGAAATGGCAAGTACTAAAATTATTTTATATATGTGCATGTGAGAGAGATCTTTAAAAATTCTGCCCAGCTTTCTAAACCAAAGACGTTCATATAAGTCTTCAAAATTTTGCACTTATCAAAACCAAACTTCTAAATATTTTGAGATTCACCTGTCCCTTAATATTAAAACAGTTTGATAAACAGAACAAGGAAGTTAAATAACTAACTACTCATAGCTTGGGTATGATTCATTTTTATATACTAATATTCATCATAAGACTGGATTTATGACAAGCTGGTTGTGTTAGGGAGCTAACCCTCTGACACAAGCAAGGCTCCCTCACAGTGAAGACAGAAGGCAACAGAGAGATTCACAGTCTTGGGTCTGTAGTCCTCCTCAGAGGCAACACAGGAGAGGCATGCAGGGTTATGTGCCCCTCCTCCATTTTGCTGCTTGACTGGTACAGAGCACGCCTCACAGATTGAGCATGTTCAGTAAAACTGCTAAAGCAGGCTGCCCTCATTCTTCCCCCAAGCATGCTCATATGGACTGAGCATGCTCAGTAGCACTGCTGAAGCCAGCTGCCCTCACTCTGACTCTTACCCCAGTATTGGCAAGTACAGATTGTTTCTGGTCCACCCCTTCAGACATGTTCTGACTGACCTCCTCCCCCTCACTATTTCACTTAGACCCACTGTCATTCAGTTGGATTACAATTTTTGGTATCTCCATGCTGTCTGACATAAAAAACACCAAAATTCTTTCAGGGAAGCCATGATCTTGTGAGAACAAAGAAGGTTGGGTGATAAATATGAATTTGCACTTGATATATAACACCTTAGATCTAGATCCAGGTGAGGAAATTGAAACACAGAGATGTTCAGTGGCTTGCCCATGATCACAGGGGAAGTTGTTCCAGAGCTGGGTCTAGATCCCATATTTGCTGATACCATTTTAATACTGTAACTATAAAACCTGCTTTTCTCCATAGAAAGGTATCAGTGCTGCTGGACATTTACTCTGAACCGAATGGCCTTTACCTACAAACATTTAGCATTTCACCCACCAGTATATAGGTGATACATTTTCCTACCAGTATATCTGACCAAGAGGCAAAAGTGGGAATGAACCTACACAGAAGGCTTAGAAGTACACTTTGGATCAGTGTCCCCAAATTTGGCTGCTTATCTTAAATTGATAAGTTTTTGAGACTTGCTCCTCTTTCCTATGCACAACCCTACAAAAACTCCTAGCTCCTCTTTCCTGTAAACTTTTTATTAGTACTCATCTTCATCTCTCCAAATCCAGAATCCCATCTTATTTGAAAGATGTCATTGCAGAGTAGCCTCTACATTAGATCATATCTCCTGCTGACCTTAAAATTCTTGTGCTCTGGAGGCTGCCTAATGGTCTGGGGACTTGAATTTTGTAGATGGTCAGGACCCAGGAGACAAGCTACCTACCCCTGCAACTGGGCAGGGGTGGGCAGTCTGTTAGAAAGCATTTCTCTGCTCCAATACACCTCTTTTAGATACAGATGAGCCTCAAACTTTCCAAATTCTGTATCTGAGTGTTATTTCAGGGGAGGATAGCTTCCTTAACCATTGATGTATACGGTCAGGAAAGACAGTTATTTCTATGTGAAATTTATGTGGCTCCATCACTACTGTATCAGAGCAGTTCCACAATCACAATCTCCAGTGTAGTTTATCTTCACACTCCACCTGAGGTATGGAAAGATCCTACTCTTTACTTTGTCCATCTGTGCCTCAGTTCCCTAAATGACCGGCCCAGGGTCACACGAGAAGCCTGCCCTGGAGCAGGGACTTAAACTCAGATCTCCCAAGCCCCAGGCTAGTGCCCAAACTGCGGGACCACGCTTCATACGTGAAATCTGTCTTCCACCTCCGTACTTGAGACTCCAGCAAGCCTGTTAGCTGCCTGTTCTTCTCTGTCACAGTCAAAGACAGGCCAAAACCAAAACTGTTTATCTCTTCCCCCACGCAGCACACAAAGAAGATTCTCCCCCCCCCCCCCCAAAAGTTGGTATTTTGGATAAAAGGTTGCTGACTCCAAACCACTTCTGCCTTTGCAAAGAGAGAATCCCACCTGCCAAATATTTTTTTAAACTGAAGAATAAAATAGGTTTTTCGCATATTAGACACTTTCATACCAGGATGTCAAAGCACCTTGCAAGTATAAATTCTCATGGCATGTTAGGGAAGTAGGAAAGTATGTGTGAGGAAACTGAGGCAGGGGGGGGCTAATGGATTTGCCCAAGATAATGCAAAGAATTAGTGTTAGAACATAGATCTCTGGAGTGCCATGCTTTGCTAAACTGCGTTCTTTCTCCAAATCCAAATCACCCTGTTTGCTTGCTTTTATTACAGTGGTCTTCTATCCACTAACAAGACTCTTCCTTCATCATTCATGTATAAGACAGAGGGACAGTCATTGTGTTGAATGGAATGCCATTAATGAACTGTTGACACATCTGGCATCTTATATTTCATCACCTACGCTGATAATTTACTTCTGTGTTAGAGAGGACGAAAGGAAGTCAGTTCAATAATTTTTCAGCTATATCAAAAATACTGCCCATGAAAAGACAAAGATTTCAGGGAAAACGACACTGAGGGACACACAAAACAGAAAAAGAACTGATGTAGCTGGTCTGCAACTTAAATTTTGTAATTGCATGAGATTGGACAACACTTCAACAAGTTAGATTAAGAGTGCACAGTGTGTACTTTTTGTAAAATCCTTTGGTTCAGCACTCTTTGGTTCTCCTTCAATAATCCTAATAGTGCAAGGAAAGTTCCAGGATAAAAATGGATCCATCCCTAGCTTCTAGCAGCTTTTTAGATATTGGTTGTGATATAGATGGTTTATCTGCATGCATGCACCAGTACCTTTTGACGTATGTCAATCTATGTTTTGCTCATGGAATTGGCAGGCATAATTATGCATGCACTTCATACTTTATACTGCATCCCTCTTGCGTAAATGAGGGAGAAAAAATGAGTAAGAACGGCTCTTGCACAAGAGGGTGTTTTTGCGCAAAAGCCTCTTGTGCAAAACCGACCCCTAATTAATTATGCAAATGAAGCGCGGCAATATGCTAATCCGTGCTTCATTTGCATAGGCTTTTGCACAAGAGGGATGCAGTGTAGACGTAGCCAAAGTGAATGAAATTTAGACGTTAAAATGGTAATATTCCAAAATAGATGAGTATTATGCAAATTTATTTTTCACTTGTAAACAGTGATTCCTCATTAGAGACATTAAATGGCTTGCCTTGAGCTCAATTAATGGCACAGCCATGTGAAGTAAACTTTAAGAAGGCCACCCCTTTGAAATTTACCCATGGTAAAAATTTCATTTAATAGAGGCAACAAAGCTTTTCTTAAAACTCCCCTTATGATTATTCTTGTCAAAGCCATTTTCTGGGGTGTTTACATTTAAAATCAGATTATGTACAGTTGTGCCCTTGATTACCTGCTTTGTCAGAGAGAGAACCCCATTCTGTTGTATAAGGCAACAATATATCATGGAATTTGACTGGACAGATCTCAACATCACCCCTCAGCTATCGTTTTCAAAAACACAGCATGTTTCCTCAACCAATCTAGCAATGTATGAACAAGGAAACCATTTTTAAACAATGATTTACTGCTCTTAATGGTGTTAATAAACAGTGTTAGGGTATGTCTACACTAGCCCCCTAAACCTCATTGCAGGAAGAATACCAGCTAATTCGAGTTAGGGCTTTATTCCGGAATCCTGTTTCACTGCCACGTGTAGACGCGGGCAGTTACTTCGGGCTAGTCAATTTCTAAAATGGCGACCGGCCAGGAACATGCAAATCAAGCAGGGGATATTTAAATCCCGGGCTTGATTTGGAATTCTGGTCACCCTCATTAGCCTCCCTAGATCGATCTAGGGGGCTAGTGTAGATGTATCCTTAGAGGAAAAGGTGGCAATTACATGTTATAAATAAATGTATGTAAATATCAACATAGCTCATCAACTGGTGCAAACTATATAGCTCCATTGATTTCCATGAAACTATGCTAATTTGCATTAGCAGAGTATCCGACTTGGAGAGTCTTGTCCAAAAGATTCCACTAGAGATGGCTACAGTCCCATTGGCATTAGAGAGGAGATTTTCAGAAGCCCAGATGGGAGTGAGGTGCCTAACTCGGGGGATTGGGTGCTTAGCTGCTCTTGGTGTGTGCCTTTCAAAATCTCCCCAGATGGCTACTAGGCTGGTCAAGCACATGCTTTTCCCCTGTCCCCTTCCTCTGCAATGGAAACTCTCACAGAAGCCAGCTCAAGCCATTTGTCATGTTTGTTACTTGTATCACGGTGATGCTTATATCTTATCTGCAAGCCGGGGCCCTGTTGTGCTCATCATCTCTCTTTGGACTGAGGAAATTTTTGAGAGAGTACCATAGACAGACAGCACATTGAAATCAGGGACAAGGTAAAGAGGGTCAGACAGGGAGCTAATTTTCCAACTATAGGGTTGGGTACACTGCTGTCTTCTATGTGGTTTCTGCAGATGGAATTACTTGCTTGTAGTTTTGCTGTTTCTGTCGCCTCTGCTCAGAGAAAATAGAAATTGTGTACATATTATAAAGAAATTAAGTGGATTAGGAGGTAGCCAGAGTCTCTAACTCCACTTCTGAAAAAATTCAGTCCAAATTCCCCAAAGCTGCTGTTTCTTGTTGAAAGAACAAGGGGACTCAATATCTAACAGGCTCATTATTTGACAGAATCCTGCCTAGGTATTTTTATGGGTAGTTCAAATCAGCTTCAGAAATTGGGTATCAACCCTCTATGTTGTCCCTGCATAGAAGCCAATCAACAGGGATTTTTACACCAGCAATGTGTAGGTGGGCAATTCCGCTAAACTGTGTACACAGAGGTGACCAGTTCAGTCATAGCTTCCAGATTTCTGTACAGTGTTTGGATTTTAGAAAATATTTATAGTGTTGCAATTTATAAGCCAATAAAGTAACTTTTGCTTTGTTTCACTGAAACACTGAGTAATAAGCTGTAGAGACTGCATGCTTTCTTTCAGACCTTGTTTGTTGGCAAAGTCTTTCCTTATTTCCTGAAACAATATACTAAAATGTATTTTCTAGCAAAAAATAAGTGCCCTTTCAAGCCAGTAATGTAATGCCCTTACATGGCTCTTTGCTGTTTCTTGAAGGTCAAAATACTTAGGCGTTTTCTACACGCAAGCACACCCACCCATGTGGGAAAGCACGAATGCTCAATCTTATTTATTAAAATTGTTCTATTTGTGAGTCAAGATCTCTAGTCCCCATCGCTCCAGTTCAGAACAGTACGTAAGCATGTGCTAAACTGGAACACTTTCCTGAATCAGGGCCTATTGTTTTTTTATTGTTTGTTAGATGTATACTCAGATCATACACTTCTTTACTCCAAGGTCCATGAAAATGATGCCAAATTAGAGTCATATGACATAGCTGACAATAATAAGGAAGCAATTCCTTTATATATAGTGTTCTTATGTCATGTGATGTTCCCCATTATTAGGCTATAATACTGAAGTGAGCTGATGTCCAAATACTTTTCCTGTATATATGTGTGTGTGTGTGTGTGTGTGTGTGTGTGTATATATATATATATATATATATATATATATATATATATATATATATAAAAATAAAATATCCTTCTCATGAAACACCTCTTTAGCTAACTTTCTTTCATCTTAGGGTAAATACATCAGTATCCTTCTATCCACTTAGAAAATCATTTAAAGAACAGAGACAATTAAAATGGAATCATTTGCTGTTTGGGTAAACAGCACAGAAAAGGAAAAGATTGCAGTGGAATTCAGAGAGTGCTTGTAACAAATGAGTTATTTTTCCCCTTTGTTTAAACAGTCATCTCCAAATGTTTAAAAACTGTTATCCTCCTTCTCCTCACAGATGTGCAGGTTGAACAGGTTCATATGGAATTATGTATTGTGACTAATATGGATGTACATTGTCTACCATTATCGCTTGTGATCAATTAGTTGCTACTTGTCTGTGAATGTAGCCCATTGACTTAATGAAGTGACTATTTATTCATTGGGGTCTAGAACCATCTTTCACACCGAGCCCTGAGCAAAGGGCCAAGCCTACATGCACTGCTTCCGAAAACCCCCTGAGAATCACAATTTGTGCCCCTTGATCTCATGGGGAACTGTTTTACTACAGCCTTTCCTGGGGCACATCTCACTCCTCAACCTGAACTGCCTCAGCGGTGCTGAGCAGTGTGTTGGATGGGGTGGCGCTTGAGGCTCATCCTACTCCCCTTTTCCTGGTGGCCATGTTCTACCCACTGCTTGCTTATAATGGGGAGTAGTGACATCAAGAAGACTGTGCAGGGAACAAGGGGAGGGGGATCCCCTTTCGCTCCTGGGCAGGTACAGTGGAGTCACTGATGTCTGAGTCCAATATTATTGGGCAGGGCAGTATATAATACTGATAATTTTTAAAATGACGTTTCATTAAATGTTGACTTGAGAAGGCAGGAAGGTGAGGAGACTGACCTGAGAAGTCAGATGAGGTTGGAGGCAGGAGGCAAAGGGCTCCGTGCACAGGAGCAGCATGAAAAAAAAGTGTGAAGATGGGACTAGAAGAAGAATGTGGCAGGAGCAAAACAAAAGTCTGAGAGCCATACAGAGAGCAAAATGGGGATTAGAAGGAAAGGAAAGCTGAGATGTTGGTGATGTTGGGTGTAGAAGGTGAGGCTGAGTATACTGGTTATGTGAGAGCTTACTGGGGAGAGATGGAGAAAATGGGTTTGAAACAACACTGAGCTTGGGAGAGGAAGGAGAAAAGTGGAGTCATTGGCTGAGTGAAGCAAGGCCCTGCATTGCTCTATTTGTCTTCTTGACATTGAGAATAGAAAAGTGCACCCCATTAATTTTAAAACCTGAAGGAATATTTTAGGCACCAATTGGCAGCGTTCTAGGGATCTGGGTGAAAATCAGAAAACTAGACGGGAGATAGAGAAGGCACACAGCGACTTCCAGCATAAGAACCCATTTCATCTCTACCAGTTGTCTCACTAGAGTTTAACATTTAAATGTTAATGCCCCAAATGGCTTATCTCTCAGCCAGTAAGACAATACACACTTTAACAAGTTACAGATTACACAATTTTAACTGTTTACAGATTTATATGTGTCTCTTAAATAGAGGGGACTGGCAGGTGGCACACAGGGAATATGTGTAGTATGCCTAGGCAGTTAAAAAATATGCTGTGCTCTCCCGCTTGAGAGTTGCCTAACAGTTGTGGGGGTGGGCTGTCAGCAAGCTGAGGGAACTACTAGCATCCTGCCTGCTTCCCCAAAACCTGCTAGATGCTGGAGTGCAGAGAGAAAGAGAGGGCATTAGCTTTCTGTCCACCAATCCGTGGCAGGTGGGAGACAGGTGCTTTGAAGGGGAAGAAGAGGAGACACTGGTATGGGGGAGGTGAAAATGGAGAACCCAGAGCTCCTGGCTTGAGAGATGAGAAATGGGGATCCTTGTAGGAAGGGCATGTATGGGGAGGCTGGTGGGGGCATTGTAGGAAGTTCCTAAACTGGAGCAGGTTGTGGAAAATGGCATACAAAATCTTGTATGTTTGTGTGTGTTTGTGTGGGGGGAGAGATGGAGGAAGTCAAGGAGCCCAAGTGGATTCAATAGCCCGTGGCCTCCTTGTAGCAGTGTAGTACCTGAACTTCTAGTTAATGGTGATGGAAGAGGAAGGAAAATAGCTCTATTTTGGATAGACTGAATTTGAAATGCTGGTGGGATACAAGGAAGGAGATGTCAGAGAGAGTTGGAGATGTGAGGTTGGTCAATAGACAGAGATAAGGAGTTGAGAGGTTGATTTGGCAGTGAGTAGCCCATAAAAGCCGAGGAGATTGGGGGAAGGGGGAAGAAGGATGAGACGGAGGACAAGGACAGAATTTTTGGAGTTTGCCAATAGAAATGAGGGAGAAGAGAGGATGAGAATTCTCTAAATGAGAGAGGGAGGTGAACTGGTGTTTTGGAGGGCATAGCTGCTGATACATATAAAAGGATTTTGTAAGCTATGTGTTGTATTTGGTCTGTGTGTTTTCTCTGAGTGCTGTGTGGCAGGGCTTTTGGATCACTGAGCAGGCCAAGAGGGAGATCTTCTTAGATTGTGCCTCTGTGGAGACCCTGTGGCTGTGATCAATGTAACTTCATTGATTTCAAGTCCTGATTCTCACAAGTGTGAGACCAGAATCCAATTTTATAAGAACAGAAATGTGTTTTGACTCAGTGAAGAGGCCCTAGAAATGTAGTCAGGGCAGTTTTAGTGGAAGGCGGTCCCTGGGAGATCACGGTGACAGGGGGCAGAGGAAGTCCAGATAGTGAGGCTAGATAGCATGCACAAGTATTTTGTAGGCAAAGGAAAGGAGAGATGGCAGTAATTGAAGCAGATGGGGACAAGATGGTGCTATTTAGAAAACAGGATATAAGAGTATGTTTATACTGTACAGAGATAAATGCAAGGGCGGCTAAAGACATGTGAGGGAGGGAACATCATAAATTGCTTTATATCTTAAAACTATTTAGATATATTTACACGGTTGTCCAAATGATCGCATACAACTTCTTCATCGTACTAGTGTAAAGTTAAAAATAGATGTGCAGATATTTTAGTGAGGAAAAACTGATTTAAATGAAATGGTGTCTAAAATAGATCAGTATACCATTACAGCACAGTGCATCTCCACATATAGTATTCTTTAAAGGCAGTACATTAATCATACATTTATTTCTTCGGGTGAGTATTCTGGTGCATGTCTGCAGTTTAGCACCATTGTATGGACTTCAGTGTATAAGGGAATGCAATATAAAATATTCTATAGACAGGTATCTTCAAGCTTTATGTTAGGACTGGCCTTTATTGCCCTTCTTTTTATCTTTACCCAAACCCAAGAACTGATCTGATTTTAGTGCAGGGAGTAGACCGTGGAAGAAAAGCTGCTAAGTGAGACCAGAAGGGCATCCAGTGATTCACTCTAGATTTGTTCACATCTTTAAAGATCATTTTAAATTGGAATGTGAGTTTAAAATTTGAAATTTAAAGAGACTTTCTGGGATCAGTTTATGCTTACCTACAATTTAAAAATAGACGTAAACATGCCATTTCCTCAAGCATAATTCATATTTGAATACATACAAAATCAGGTTTTCCTAGACAGTTTTGCCTGTCATATCTGATCTGGATCAAATCAAGTTGTCAGGACCCAGTGACGGTAGTTAATTAAAATATGAACTAGGTTTAGCATTATGAAACACAGACAGGACAAGTCACAAACACAGGAAAGCAGCCAGCCCTGATGGGGGAGACAGTGGTTGAGTCTGTGAGGATCGCTTACAAGAAATCCAGTTCATGTCTCAGTTGGAGGCAAAAAGAAGGCAAAGTACCAACAGTGCTGCTCATCTTTTTCTACTTCATGCTGATTAGGCCTCAGCTGGAGTATTGTTTCCAGTTCTGGGTTCAGGAAAGATGTGGACACATTGGAGAAAGCCCAGAGAAGATAAGGTGACCATAGCTCCCTATGCTGAATATCGGACATGTGGTAAAATGACTCTTATTGAAGCAAGTTCAATGGCAACCAATCAGAATATGCAGTAGAAATGTTCAAATTATTATCACATTGACTGACACCCTGTTAAAAGTAGTTGGATTCTTTTTATTTACCTTCTTCTGTGTAAGGCTGTAGTGGGACAGGTGACACACACACTCCCCTGAATCTCTGTCACAGCGGGTGGAGTGACTGACCAACCTGACCCTCCCTGCCAGGAGCTCTCCAGCCTACATGCTCTGCAGGGCCCCCAGGGTGGATTCACATCTCCTGATATCTGATGCTGCACCTTCCTGAAGCAATACATGGTGGGCACGCACAGTCATGTGTCCCTCCCTGGGTTTCTGCCAGGGCGAACACCAGAATGTGGCCCGCAGCAGCCTTTTGGCACTATGCAGGAGGGAAGGGATGGGAGCTGTTTCCAATGCAGGGGAAGGAAAGGAATGACCTGGCCCATGCCTTTGCAGAGCTCTTACCTCTTGCTCCAGCCCTGGCTCCTGTGGCTGGAAGCAGCTTGTCCCCTCCCAGGCCACACTGAGGGAAGGGAGATTGGGGGAAGAGGAGAAGAGGGGGCAAAGCAAGGGCAGGGACTTGGAGCGAAGTGAGGATGGGGTGGGAAGATGCAGGGTCTGGAGCTGTGGAGGATGGGGCCAGAGGTGGGGTTCGCCCCAGGCTAGGGTGGCACAGACTCCTATATAGCCTGCAGGGTTGGGGCACAAACAGGTTGGAAAACATTCCCCCTACCCAACCATTTCAGAGTTCAGCTGGGGATCAGAGAGGCTTGCCTTTGCCAGCATTATGTGGGGCTCTGGCACATGCAAGGCTCAGATTCTCCTGGCCAGCACATCAGGCCAGAGGGTCTTGGTCTTTCCTGGGGCACCAGCCTAGCCAGAGGTAGCAGAGAAAAGAAGGCACCTGCCAACCAGAAGATGTCAATGAGTTGAGAGATCTGACCAGAGGCTGGTTCTCTGAGCAGCAGTGGGAGCAGGACATGTCCCACCAGAGGGGATATGGAGGAGTAGTGGGGTCGGGGTGGTGGTGCAGGGGCAAAGCAGAGAGATGAAAGTGAGAGGGGGAGCACACAAAGGGTTAATGGGTGGGCAGCAGAGGCAACACAGAGCTAGCTGCTGCCTGGCACCTGTGCACTCTCACCAACCTCTGCACAGCACAGCCAGCACCATCCAGAAATAAGACGAGGGCGCAGGTCTTTCTGGTCGAGAGCTGGCACACAGTAGGGGCTGTACTGATGAACCAGCAGGGGGAGCAGGCAGCCTTGCATGCTGCAGCTTTACCCTGTCACCAGCCTTGCATGGCCACCCCCATCGTCAGCTGCTGGTCCCTTCCACTCATCACAAACCCGGTGGGCAGCTGGCAAGCAGGGATACCACCAGCAGTGGGACACTCCAATTCTGGACAGCGGAGATAGAAAATACGAGATAATTTGCCCATTTTTAAGAAAAAAGTTGAGACACTTGCAACTTATTTAAGTCAGTTTGCATATGGACCTGTCACTTTAAAAAGGGGATATCTGCTCACCATAAGAGAAGAGTAACAAAAGCGAGACAAGGTCTAGAAAACATGACCTATGAAGGGAGACTGAAAGAAGTGGGTTTGTTTAGTCTGAGAGGGGATTTGATGACAATTTTCAAGTATCTTAAAAGGCTGTTATGAGGAGGAGAGAGAAAAAATATTCTTCTTAACTTCCAATGATAGCACAAGAAGCAATGGGCTCACATCATTGCAGCAAGGGAAGTTTAGGTTGGACATTAGGAAAAAAATTGTAACTGTCAGGGTGGTTAAGTACTGGAATAAATTGCGTAGGAAGGCTGTGGAATCTCCATTAATGGAGACTTCTTAAGAGATGATCTAACTGGTGCTTTGCCTTGGCATGAGGGCAGGGGACTGGACTATATGACCTCTCAAGATCCCTTCCAGTCTCATTGTTCTATTACTCTATGTTTCTATGCTTAGTTGCTTTTCAGGTAGGAAGAAGCAAATGAGGGATCAGGAGGGATGGAGCTTGCAAGAGGGACTGTGTGGCAGCTGGAGGCTGTCCTACATGATGCAAGTTCCTTCTCTTGTATTTTTGAATGACAGTCAGGAGTGTAGGTGTCTTAAATGATAGGGGTCCTCTTGGGACCAAGGATTTCACAAGTCCCAAAGTCCATCTCTCTCTTCTGGACGGCATCTGTCTCCTTAAATTCCTTTGACATGCAAGAAAGGCCCACAGACCTCCAATCACACTGGACCCATTGTGAGCTAGGTACTGTATCTCTCCTGAGTAGGTTGCAAGATTTGGTCTTAATACTTTTGGGAATTCTACAGTATGTATCTCAGCAGTATGCAAGCAGGGTGTGTCTAGAATCCAGAGGTCAACAGTATGGATGTGATTCATCCTCATCACTGAATGTCAAATACTTGTTTCAGTTTTCTGCCCCAGACTCAATGTTTCAGTGTACGTTGTGTATATAAAATGTTTGGCTGAACCTTAAAGAAATCATCAGATAAGGTCATTAAATTCATTTGCAGACCAGGAGGGAATAATAAAGAGAGACCAAGCCAATGTTCTCTTTAGCACTGAATGCTATGGAAATCCTGAGCAGTCTCCTGAAATGCTGTTTAATTTTCCATTAAAGCAGCTCATGCTCACAAATGTACATTTTCATTCTGAAATATTTCTCCTTTTATGTACATTATAAAAGCTGCTAATGGAAAAAATGACACAAGCTGTCTAGTCACCTAAGAATGGGAATCATATTAAATTCACTTTTTAAAAGCAAATAAAGATAGAAATAGAAAACTGCTGCTTAAAAGGAATTTAAATGCTTCTAAGCATTTTAATATGGATATGGTGCCTGGGAAGAAATACTGACTGTTACCAAGAAAATTTGCAGAGTCAATAAAGAGACCAAGAAACCAATTGCAGAAAGCTTTTACACTGTTGTAACAATATGAATATATTTACTAGGTTATGCTCTTGAGTATAGTTTCTAATTCATCCAAAAGCTGTGAATTGAAATAATGTGATCATGATTGACAACTGTATATGGTAGGGCGAATATTTAATACCAGCTCTAGCTGGTGTGACCTTTGTTATAGCAAGATTAATGAATATTAAAGAGGCATCTTTCTTCTTTTATGTGACTGGAAATCAACATAGGCCTGTAATTTTCTAAGTTAAGTTGCTCAGATGCAAAAGCAGTATTAAAGGAACAGAATCTCTAATTCATCGTTATGCCATACATTTGATATATAAGTACACTTGGAATATCACCATTTGATTTAGTGTCCTGCTGTGGTAATCTTACTGAATTCAGAGATGGAGAACCTGAATTCCAGCATTTGTAGGAAGAGGTGAAAAACAAAAACAACAGGTTTTGAAGTTCCAGACACTTAAATGTATAGTTTTTAACAAGATGCAAATGTAACACATAGAAAAATATTTTCCATTACTTCATCGTACACTTTTGAAATTTAGTGGACTATTCCAAATGGAAGAGAGGAATTATGGGATACATGAGTGCAACGAGGAACTGCAGTAATGAAAAAAATGAGCTGCTGATTGTATATTTGTAAAAGTAACATTCCTTCTAGAATGACTCTCGAAAAACATTGCCATGTGACTTCCACAGAATGGCTACTAAATACATCATTTTAAAAGGCTGTTAGTAAAGTTATTCATTTTGTAGCTTGTAATACTGTAACAAAGAAGTGTCTGACATTTAGTGTTATGAATTATTTGTACTATGCTAGCATCTAGAGGCCTCGGTCAGGATTGAAGCCTTACTATGCTAAGCATAGTACAAATACAGAATAAAAAAAATACCTGATTCATACATCTTACAATCAAGAAATCTTGATTGTAGGAAAGAAACTCAAGGCAGTGGTTATAGACAGCCTTTTTGATGCATTTGGAAGTGAAGGGAGAGGTTAGTCAGTCGCTGGAAATAGAGGTGTTTTTAGAATGGTGAAAGTAATAGTGAACTTGTATTGTTGGGGGGTGAGGGGAAGCTGCTGAATGTGAGAGGTTGTGACAGTGAAGAAGGCAATGAGTTGTGGCCAGGGTGATCACGAGGTTGGAGGGGGTAGGTGGTTGTAGCGAGTATACAGGGTGGACGAGGAAAGCAGGTGAGAAGTTGCAGTGAGAAGAAAGAGTGGTGACTTGTGGAGAGGAGAGTTGGGAAACATGCAAAATCCTGCTCCTGGGAGAGGATTTTTGGAGGGAGTAGAAAAGAGTGAATAGGGTGCTGGGACTGTGGGATTGCATACAAAGGGAACAGAGAAGTAGTGCTGCTTGATGAGGTGGATGGCAGAACTGCTGCAAGAGGAAATCTGATTTGGTTATGAGTCTTCTTTATCCCCCCCAAAGGTGCTCAGAATGCTTGCAGGCACAGAGAAAATGGTTGCTAGGGAGTCAACTAAAATTGGAGGCTTTGGGGGTAGACTTTGCTGTGAGAGAGAGAGGGGCACAAGAGTTCAGCACGATTAGGAGAGTGGAATGAGTAGAGAGCTGAATCAAGTGCGGAGAAAGAATGGAAGAGGAGGCTGAGAGTGGCAGAGAAGTCATAGACATGGATTGATTACAAAAGTGCTAGGTGGAAAAGACAGGCAGGCAGTGCCGCAGGACTGAGGAAACTCAATTATTGGGAGAATTTGGAATATTCAGTGAAGGCAAGGCCAAGAAATTGATCATTTTAGTATGCTGGAGAGTGAACTCAGAGTTTTGATGGTCAAAGTGAGCAGATGATGAGGGTGAAGAAGCAGGGGACTAAGTGATCAGATGGGATGTCACTTGAAACTGAAGTTGATGAGGATGTTCAGGGAATACTAGGAGTCAAAATCAGATGGGAAAGTGGGTGGGGAGGATAAGGAGGGCAGTAATGGTGGGTACTTGGATGGGGAGAGTTTGGTGCACTGTTGTTCAGAGGGGAAAAGAGCTAGAAGAAGAAAGTGGTATGAGCTGGAGAAGACAGGTCCACAGGTGTGGAGGTGGAAAGATAAAGAAAGATGCAGGGGTGGAAAGGATATGTATGGAGGGAAACCCTGGCAGAGGGAGTTTGGGAAGCTGGGTGAGAGTTTATGGAACTGAGTATAGGAGGAGCTCAGGAAAGCAGAGATCATGAGAATTGACAAAAGCAGGATAAGATTGGATGGGGAGAAATGGAGGTGACAAAAGGAGGTGAAAAGGAGAGGAAGGATGAAGAAATGATGGAAAAGAGGGGTTGTGAGCATTGTGGAAGTGAGCCAAGTGTGAGGGTAAATGGACAAATTAATTAGCAGATGTTAATGTTTCTATAAGAATCCTGACAGTCAGAGTATGTTTACACTATAGAGTTTTGTCGGAAAAATGGCCATTTTTCCAACAAAACTTGAGGAACGTCCACACTGCAATTGCGTTCTTCCGAAAGTAGATTGAAAGAACAGAGGGGTCTTTCCGGCATTGATGAGCCTCATTCTACGAGGAAGAAGCCTTTCTGCGAAAGAGCTCTTTCGCAAAAAGACGTGTGTGAATGGGGAAGAGGGAGTTCTTTCGGAAGAATAGGAAAGAGGAAAAAGCACAGGTGCCCTGGTGGCCACTCCATCCATAGCAATAACAGATTACATGCGAGAGAGCGTCCATTCAGTCTGGATGCTCTCTTTCAAAAAAGCAGATCGTTTTTTCGATGCACTTTTGCAGTGTGGACGCTCTCTTTCAGAAGACTTTTTTCAGAAGATCTCTTCCGGAAAAAGCTTCTTTCGAAAGAAGCCTGTAGTCTAGATGTAGCCTCACATGAAACCAACATCTATTTCTGAATGTATAGAAAACTTACCTGGTGTTGCCCAGCTCCTTCAGGGCAGGAACCTGGCAGTGTGTGGGGTGCAGGAGTCAAGACAGGGCCTTGGGGATGGGGGTGGGGAGAGGAGAAAGGGTGGGCAAAAGGCTGGGGGTTTTGAGAGTGTTGAGGGTGTGAGAATGAAGGTTGGGGGGTAAAGAGGGGCTCAGGGTGGGGGGGTCTCATCCAGCATGGGCTTTTTTTGTCCCCCCCCCCAATCCCTTCTGGCTCCTAGGGGTCTTTTTTCTCCCTCAGCCCCCTGGCTGCCAGGGGCCTTTTTTCTCCTTCCCCCTCTGGTGCTGAGAGGGGGGATGCTGATTTGAGACAAGGGGGGCTACTTACCCAGTGCTGGCAGGCAAGATGGCAGAGCCCCAGCCTTGCTGGCCTCTCCCTTGGTGGCACAGCTGCTCCCACTGCACACTGTGTAGCTCTCCCCTGAACGTTCGCTGCCTCCAGCGGCCACTCTCATATTGTGTCCCTCCAAACAGCAGCCCCTCCCTTTGCATGTTCTGGAAACCAGTCCTTTCCCTTGGGCTTCTGGATACACAGCCAAACCCTGACCATGCTTCAAGTTAGGATAAGAGGAAACTGCATAGCGGATTTCGTGGTCCTAGCTCTTACCATTTAGGAGAAGTTCTTGAACAAATGGACTCACAGACAGACGCTCTAATATATAGTGATAGAGATGCAGCCGTGTTAGTCTGGTCTAGCTGAAACAAAAGACAGAACTATGTAGCACTTTAAAGACTAACAAGATGGTTTATTAGGTGATGAGCTTTCGTGGGCCAGACCTGAGGAAGTGGGTCTGGCCCACGAAAGCTCATCACCTAATAAACCATCTTGTTAGTCTTTAAAGTGCTACATAGTTCTGTCTTTTGTTTCAGCTCTAATATATAAATGTAGATAGATTAATTGCTTTATGTTATCTATAGGTACAGTAAGTTGCATAGTGACAGTAGAGAAGTACATTTTGTACCAATCATAATTCTTGTGACCTATTGTACGTGTTGTTGCCATTCTGACATTATATTATGAGTGACCTTTACCTTGATGGGTTGCTATTAAAAAGAAACTAGATTAGTAGTTTAGTCACTCTCTCACTGACCTTTATGGGTTTGGTAATTCCTCTGCATGTTTTTTGTCACGAGCCTCTGACTCTAAATTTACTCCAGGATAAATTGTGGCATCTATACAAAGAACCAGCTTTAGCTTTCTGTCAGTTCCCAAGCAATTTAAAAATAAAACATTTCCCCAATCACCTGAGATTTTGGTTTTGCTTCCAAATCTGCAACATTGCCAAGATGGAAGGATGAATTCTACCTTTCCCTTTCTTTGAATTTTAAGGTTCTAAATATCTATGTTCAACCTCTCCCAAACTGATAGGTGGTTGGTTTTACATAAACACAGCAGGGAAAGTCATTTGTACTTTTTGAGCCACTAATTTTGGGTTCCTGGTCAGACTGAAGGTGAAAAATATTGTGCTAAATAGTTGTTTCTTGAATGATTAACCCCCATGCTTTGGAAAACCTTGCCCGAAGCTGTGAATGTGTCAGAACTATATACGCTGCTGACCTCTAAAATGAAAACAAACCACATGTTTTTTTCAGAGCTTTTCTGTAATTTGACTCGTAGACACATTTTTACCCAAAGCAGTTAGAATGTAATGGCATTAAAAGGTAGCATATTACAGTTAGCCTGTATAGTTGGTAATAGCTAATTATTTGGACTTGTTTAACCATTATTGTGAACCAGAATTAATGTGTTTTTCAATGTTCTGTGAAGTGAGATTAGTGGCATGGCTCAAAAAACAGAACAAAACCTGATAACCCTATTTGTATAACTAAGTTGACTTAGGCACTACACAGCACCCTAAACTTGAAATAATATATGCAATTTGCGCTACACAAATTGTGTATCTTATTTCAAATCTATTTGAAATCTACACAGCGTCAAATTTTGAAATAACACACTATTTCGAGACGTCCCTTAACCCTCATACAACGGGATGGTAAAATAGCATGCCCGTTATTTCAAAAAATATTTTGAAATAATGGGTGGCTTATGTATCCCGAAATAGCCGTGCAATGTAGACGTACCCTAAGTAGTTAGTATTTTTTACCAGTTTTCTTTTTTGGGGGGGAGGGGAAATAATCTACAAATTGATATTTATAGGTGCATTCAGATTTTAAATAATTTCAACAATGGCTAATGTAGGTGGAGAGATTGCCCTTCAAGGGCCTAAAATAAAAAATATTATTGATCTCCTTTCCCTTTCCATGGCAGAAGAAGGAAATTCACTTCCCTATCTTCTTGCAGAATGTAAGAAGGGCTTTAATGAGTCCATTGTTGAATGTACAACTAAACCAAATTAACAATTAAAAGAATTTCTGAAGGGTCCATGTTTCTTAATTATATAGAGAAGCTTGAAACAGAGAATTTTGATTCTGATCCAGATGTTTAACAGTGCAAATATCTGTAGTGCTTCCTTCCAGGGTTTGATTTGTGCCTATCTCTGTTGAATTGGCTGACTTTTTGGTGGTATTTAAATATTATCTTGCAAACAGAGAAATGCATATTATCTTGCAAACAGTAGTAATGTATGAGAACAAGACATTTTCCAGAAATAGATGCTAAACAAATCAGCTTTGAAGCACAGTGCTTCTCTTTGAAGCACAGTGAAATCTAAATGAGTGAAATCTAAATGAGTAAACGAGTGAACACACAACATGAACAATTAAAAAAAAAGATTGCAAAAACTTTGTTTAAATAACCTGAGGTGGTGGTAACTCATGCTGAGAAGTATTAAAAATACATTATTTCTATCTTGACAGTGTTCCTATAAAGCACAACTGTTCTTTTCATGAAAATGTGCTTTCTTTATTAGCATTCCTCTAGTGAATATTCATAGAATAAAGAATAAGTAGATGAACTACAATTACTAATCTTCGCTATCCTGAGACATTGTTCGGATCCTGAACAAATCCAGTAATGTGTATCAACTAAACTTCAGCACAGATGTTCAAAGCTGTCATATGAGGCCTGCTTAGGAAACTGCCAACTGTATATTTGTTAAGAGTACAACTTCATTTTGCAAGAAAAACTGATTTCAATATACCCAAGGGGTAACTCTTTTTTCCTCGGGAGGTACCATTTGTTAGATTCACTATGAAGTAAAGGCATGATTCTACATATCCTCATTCCCACGAGAAGTCTGAATTTGTAATGTCATTTAAGTCTTACTGAGGTCAATGGAACCACTGTGTGAGTGAGTGAGTGAAGACTACTAATGGGGAGTAAGGACTTAGGGGCATTAAGGGAAGATGATCAGTCTCTGGTAGGTGAATGGGTCTATCTACAATTGATTTAGCAAGAGCATTTTAGTATTTTTTTAACTGAAGTCTGCTTCCAGTTAAAAATAAACTTAAAATGCTTGGACTGCTCTTGCACTTATTCAATGGGGTCACATTTAATCTGTCATTCATCACAAAATTGTTCTGCATAGTCTAGTCGTATTTCCAAACAGATATAATGCAGAAAAAGTTTTCACGAAAACAGTCATGATTTTGAATTTTATTCTTTAATGACAAGTATCTGAAACTTCAAATTTGAGGCCAGATTCATTTTTGAGATTAATATTTTGTTCATATTACTTTATTTGAAAGGTCTGTTGCATAACTTTGCAGCACTGAGGATAAAGGTTCCAGCAAAAGTGGATAAGCATTCATTTCTCATTATTACTGTCCTGTAAGAAAATGGATTGAGGAATAACATCTGTATATTACTTACAGCACATGATCTGTATTTACATATGGTAGTGTTTCAATCTGCCAAATGTATTGCAAATGCAAACTAAATCTTATAATGACATGGTATGCTGGAATTCTTTAAAATGGAAAATGGCTTTGGACGTTGTCACACTGCAAGTACAATAAGCAATTTGTATGCCATGTATTACATTCCAATTTGTAATAGTCACTAGAGATTAGGATAGGTTCAGAGGGGTAGCCGTGTTAGTCTGCTTCAGCAAAAACAACAGGGAGTCCAGTTAGTCTTTAAAGTGCCACTGGACTCCTTGTTTTTTTTTTAAAAGAGATTAGAAGTTGCAGGGGCAGATGACCATTTTGCGGGGCCCAGGGCAGCACAATTTTGCGGGGCCCCCCTTTGCCACAGCGCATGCACGGGGCTTTTTGAAGCGCGGGCCCGGGGCAGCCGCCCCGCTCGCCCTGCCCTATATCCGCCCCTGAGAAGTTGTTCAAAGATTATATAATTCATTTATTTGTCAGATCTTGTGTAAACATATTTGTTTTTTCTACACTAGCATTTTGGTTAATAGATTCATGGATTATAAGAGCAAAATGTGCCATTATATTAATGTAGACCGATCTCCTGCATAAAATGGGACATAAGGCTTCCCTGAACTAATCCTGTTTCAGGTCACTAGCTGTAGGTGAAGAAGAGCATACCTTGGAGGAAAAGTTCCAGTCCTGATTTTAAAATTTCCATTGATGGAGATGAGGTGGGTGAAGTAATATCGTTCATTGCACCACCTTTTGTTGGTGGGAGAAACAAGTTTTTGAGCTCACACAGAATTCAGCATGCATACAACACCGCTGCAAAACTGATAGTTTATCACAATCCATGGTAAATTGTTAGTTTCTGACTTCAACTTATAGTTGTGGGATCTTGCTGCACCTTTGTCTACTATATTGAAGAGCCCTTTATTATCAAATTTCAGTTCCCTATATTGATACTTAGATACTGACCAAGTTAATCCTTAACCTTCTCTTCGATAAACTAAATGGATTCCAGGATTTTCAATCACGATAAGGGAAGTTTTCCAATCTTTTAATCATCCTTTTGGCTCTTCCTTGAATCCTCTCCCAATTTACTACAAATTGAACCACTATAGTCCAACACTCTCTGGTTGGCAACATCTGTGGTCTGGCATGATTTTAGTTAGTCAGGTGTCCACTTATTATGTGTGTGACCAAGTATCCTGTGGTCCCATAAAGTCTGTTTACAGCCCCCAGTCCTAGCTCTCAGTGTTCTGTGCTGTTATTTAGCTCTAATTTACCCCTAAATGTCTTCTAAGAGCCCAGTAAGCAGTGGAAGTGTTGGCAATGCAGCTACACAATATTGACCACCTGAGGTTCAGCAAATTCTCTGGTTTGGCACCAGTCAGGTTGCCAGGGTACTGGACTAGAGAGGTTCAGCCTATAACATCCTTGTTGAAGTATGGACATCAGAATTGGACACCATTTTACAGTAATAATCTTATCAGTGCCAAATATAACAACCTCCTAATCCATACTGAATACATTCCCCTGTTCATACACCCAAGAGCATTAGGCCTTTTTAGCCACAGCCTTGTGCTGGAAGTTCATGTTCAGCTGATTATCCACCATTACCCTAAAGTCTTTTTCAGAGGTGCTGCTTCCCAGGGTAGTCCCTCATGCTGTAATTATTAGCCTTTCTAATTTTTAGATGTATGACCTTACATGTGGGGTCCTGAAATGCATATTTTTTGCACCCAGTTTAGCCAGTGATCCTGATCCTTCTGTTAGTGATCTTCTTCATTATTTATCATTCCCCAGATCTTAGTGTTATTTGATAATTTTTATCAGTAATGAATTTGTTTTATTGCAGATCATTAATAAAAATTTTAGGGCCAAGAACAAATCCCTTGGGGGCCCTATTAAAAACACACTTATACTTTGATTCCTCATTTACAATTACTTTCTGAGACCTATCAGTTATCTAGTTTTTAATCAACTTAATATGCACTATATTAATTTTATATTGTTCCGGTTTCTTAATCAGAATGTCATGTAGTGCTAACTCAGATACCTGACAGAAGTCTATCAGATCAACACTGGAATCTTTATCAGTCAAACTTGTAATGTCAACAAAAAGGGATATTAAGATAATTTGACAATAATTTTTTCCATAAATCCATGTTGATTGCATTCATTTTATTACTAACCATTAATTATTTTATTGAATCAAATGCCATATTCATTATTTTGTGTCATATTGATGTGCAGACAAATGTTTTTCTTTTCATATGCCTTGATTAATTTTGTTCTTAACATCTTAATGTCTGTGCTGAGTGTTCATTTGTTCCCCCTTTTAGCAATTTTGTTGTTAATGTCCTCAGGTATGTCTACACTGCAGGACAAAGGTGAATTAAGATACACAACTTCACCTACGTTACTTGCGTAGCTGAAGTCAAAGTAGCTTAACTCAGCTTTAGGCGCTGTCTACATTGCAGGAAGTCGAAGGAAGAGTATTCTCCCTTCAACTTCCCTTACTCCTCATGAAAGCAGGGTTACTGGCATCAACCAGAGTGCCTCTCACTTTGAATTAGCTATCTTAACTAGACCACTAATTGGAACCCTGGAAGATTGACAGCAGTAGCTTTGATCTTTCTCTGTAGTGTAGACTTACCCCTCCTGACTAGCTTAGTCAGGTTATCCTCTACAAATTTCATTCTCTTTCTACTGAGATGGAGGCAATCCAAACAGTACAACTCTCTCTACCTACAGAAGTTGCCCCAGTGCTCTGCAAAATCAAAACCTTACACCATTTACCTAGATAATGGTTTGCTTCCAGAATCTTCTGCATTTTGTCTTTCTTTGCTTGCAGGACAGGAAGCTTTTTCAAGAAGATCACTTGAACATATGTTTCCTTCAGCACCCTTTCTAGTTGTTGGAAGCCTGAGATAATCTGTGATGCATCATGTGAAACAGTTTCCTTAGTACCAATATATGCCATCAATTATGAAATCTTTCCTAACTAAGAAACCCATTCAATTTTGTAGTCGAACCTTGTGTTTTGGCTTGGGGAGGAAAGCACACCATCCTGTAGTCCAGGGGTTCTCAGCCTTTTTCTTTGACCCCTCCACTTGTGTAAAAACTCCATGGTCCACTTGTGCCAAAACAACTGCCTTCTGCATATAAAAGCTAGGGCCAGGTTTTAGATATACCCTCCGAAATCTGCTTGTGGCCACACAGAGGGCCCTAGACTCCTGACTAAGAACCACTGCTGTAGTCTACCTGGCCTGGAAGAATGTTCTTTCCATTCTTCTATCCACAGAATATCTAACAGTGATCACTTATCTCTTGATGGTTAGAGAAATCTTCATGGGTACACTTGATGATCGTGTATGTTGGGCTGAGGAGCCATCCTCAGAAATATTACATATAGGTCTGTTCCATTTGACCAGCTGGATCTTCAGTAATATTTTCTGCAGTTGCCATGCTGAGAACTTCATAAAGATTGAACATTTCTAGTGCTGTGGAATTTTTCTGGTCCTCTTTAATTTGGTCACGGCATGCCCATCCATTTCTGTCCCCAGCAGCATAGGATGCAACTAGTCCTTTCTTTTGATGGTCACAACCTATCAATTCTTCTCTCCAGTTTGTACATTCTTTGGTCACTAATTCTGAACTAAACTTTTCTACTTAGCTCTACCCCCTCATTAACAGGGAGGGACTAACCACCCAAACTTCAAAATCTGGGACTGATCACAGACCAAAAGGGCCCAGCCACATAGTCTCCACAGACACACACTTACAGACCTGTCTCACTTGGCCTGTTCAGGGGCTCCAAACCTCATCCACATGGCCTTTGTGGAAAACAAACAGACCAAACCAAACACGAAACTCACCAAGTCCCTTTATCTCCAACACACTGCTGTACCCTACAAAACAGCCCTTTGCTCTTGCTCACTTGCCAGATTTAAAGGCGGAATTTTAACTCTTGCCATGGATAACTGGGTATTATTTCTATTTCTTCTCCCTTGTACATCTACCCATAAAGTTCCATGGGGGGAAGGCATTGATGCCCCATGCCCTAGTGTAGGTTGACGACTGGGACAGCAGCCAATATATTGCCCAGCTCAGGTGAAGGTGACGTGATGGTTAAAACCTCTCCTGTTGGGCTATGCAGGCACTGCCAGATTTAAAGGCAAAAAATCCCTGCTGCGCTCTGACTTTATTCTCTGGCTCTCTGTACTGGTTGTGCTACTCTTGACGCAGGACAGGAGTGAGGTGAGGGGTGGCTATATGTGTGGCAAGTGGTGTGCTGCTATGTTCAGTGAACTGTTTCAAAAACAGACGTTGTCTTATGTGTGTTAATGAAATAACTAGCTGTTTTAACTATTAGGTACTGAGTCATAAAATCCTAGGAGTTAGCAAGAGACCTATTAGATCATCTAGGCCAGCACCCTGCAAATACAGGATTTTTCCATTACACATTTTTCTAGTGGCTTGCCCAATTTAGTTTTGAATGGCCTAACCAATGTGATTGCCACTGATTCCTTCCTCAGCCAAAAATGTTCATTTCATAATTTCATTGTTACTGTTAGATCCTTTAATAGTTCTTCCTCCTTGATGTTTACACTCTTCAGGGATCTGTCTTCGTAGTGCTATCCTCTTTTGTCATGATTGAAACTGGGAGCATTTAATTGCTTTTTTCCTGAGCCCTCTTTTGCTGCTCTTCTGGGAATTCCCTCCCATTCAAGGCCCTCACCAGAATTTGGATAGCACAAAAGGTGCTTACAGCCTCATTTGAGTCACCTCTCCTTGTGCTGCTCATTCTGTGTCAGACCTTCCTGGATGAATGGCACAAAATCCAAATTAGCATTTAGATCAATTGCCTCATATTTTGTTAATCAAGATCTTCTTTTCCTCTCTTTCAGGGTACGTCTAGACTACAGAGCTTTTCTGGGATACTGGAGGTATCCCAGAAAAGCTCTGCTGAATCCAAGGAATGCATCTGCTTTTCTAAAAAAAATATTGGAAAAGCGGACACGTTCTGTTGGCATTCCTGTAAACCTTGTTGGCCCCATGTAGATGGGTAAAATGTTGGAAAAGCGTCTTTCGGAAGAAAAGTAGAAAAAGATATGCAAATTGCAAATCGCAATTTGCGTATCTTTTTCCAACTTTTCTTTGTAGTGTAGACAGCCTTAATCAGCCTCAGGGCCTGAGCCTTTTCATACATGCAAAATGGATTTATTAGTACACAGTACAAGCTCATAAGGTGCTGAATCAGACAAACTGGACCACTGTACAGTTCTACTCTTCAGCACTACATAAGGATTGCTCCTTCTGTTTCACATACTCCATGCTCAGTCATCAGGGAAAGATTAGGAAGACACAGAGGAAAGATGTAATTTAGATTTTTCATAGCTGCTGTATTTAAATCTTAGAAAACAGCTTTCCCTGTTGTCAGTGTTGTTTTTTGGATGCTTGCCAATGGGGCTGCTATAAATATTGTAAACAAAATAAGACAGGAAATACTTTCTCCCTTTTTTCCTGGCCCACATGCACACAGTAGTAGCTATTTCCACACTGTTTATCAGAGTTCAAAGCTTCCTGTTCACAAATCAGTCACTTCCAGCTCCTGGCTTGCAGTCATTTCAAGTCATGGGTTCCATCATACCGCTATGTTCCGTTTGTATAAAAACTGTTCATGCAACTTGTCAACTTTCATTACAGAAAAGCAGCATTTTTGTATGTAACAATGTAAAACAGGGTAGCTTATTTTGCCTTTGCAGCGTAGGGTGGGATTTTCAAAAGAACAAGGAGCTTAGGAGCACAAGTCCCATTGATATTTCTCTTCTCCCACCCTGCATTTGCCTTCCCAGGTCACTGATGCTTCTGCATGTTCTTTTCCCTCCTTCCCCCACTTGCTACTTTGTCCTACAGAATTCCATTCTGGCAAATACTTTGAGTAAATAACTTTTCCTTATTGAGTATAGTTTCTACATTCTAGCTCAATGTTAAATTCCCAGCTTATTTCTTTGAATTTTCTAGGTGCAGTCTGGAAGGTCTTTTTAACACCAGCACTTTATGGGCTCAATCTTACTTCAGTCACATTTAATAGGTTAGCTAAGATTTTATAGCTATCTTTTGCCATGGTATAGTGCCAGTGCTTTGAACTCGACTCTGTCACAGGTCATGGCAAAGGATAGTCCCAAACAACAAAATATTAATAAACTTGACTAACACTTGCCAATAGGGATGTTCAGCTTCCCTCCTCCAGTTCTCCACCCTCCCTACTTCTGCACTTGATGGCCAGGGTCTGGTTGATGAGCTACTTCTAGGGATAAGAATACCACAATCACAAGATGGGCCCATTTTCCTTTCCTGATACCAGTCCACCAATCTGCTTTATGTGGGAGCCCAAAGGTTTCCTTTACTTGAAGATAGTGATTCTTACTGATTGGTATACAGTGGTATAGGGCCTTCATAGAACTTAGGGATCATACTGACAAGTAGCCAAATGCCATTGGACCCCGGCTGTTTAAGTGTCTTTCATGGTCTATTTAGAATCCTAGACTAATGGTATGTTAAGTTCTGTAAGTGCACACAGCACTTCACAGAACATGGTTTAAGGACAACCAGGCAAGGATTTTCCGTAGAAAGTGGCATTTAGACATTGACTATATAAGGGTTGATGCAGCAAAGCACTTAAATGCATATTTAAGCATATGAGCAGCCCCATTAACTTCAATATGCTTAAAGTTAAGCATGTGCATTCATGCTTTGCTGAATTAGGGCCTAAGAGACTAATACACCTTCTCTCAAATCACGCTGTATATTTATCATGTGTTGCGTGACCACAAGGATTGTTCCTCACAGCATTATGGCATACAGTTGTTAGGCAACTGTAGGTTTGTGATTTGTTCAGATTCATAATAAAGGTCTTAGCATAAATACAGTATAAGTACTACCAAAGAGGCTTGCCTAAAAGGCAGCCCACTTACAAAATCTGGATCTGACACACTCAGTAAGCATTTATAGAAATTCCGTATATTTCCTTCATGAAACCAGGGTGGAAACATTGTGCAGTAAGTCGGTCAATTCTATGGCATCTGAGTTTCAGCCTCTGCTTCATTGGGTTGTGGCTTGAATGTTTTGGTCCCCTTGGAATTGTTGATCAGATGACATTTGAGTTTCTCGCTCTGTTTGAAATAGTCACTCGTATTATTTGGACATTGGCTAGCAAGTCGATAAACAGAAAAAATCATTCTGTAGAAGCTGTCAGTGAAAAACCTTGAGGCAAAAGCCTTCATTCGCATAAGATATAAACCAACTCCCCTCCCCACTCCCTTTTCAAGTGTAGTATTCCTATTTGAAAATAGTTTGCCATTTGTAGGAGTCATTTCTTGATTCAATCTCTAAGTCTAGAGCCATCACTTAGCCTTGCACAGAGATATGAGCCTTCAAAAATTATGTGCAGAATAACCTTCTGTGAATTTTGATATGTGGCAAAGCCCCATTCCATACCTTCAGTTTATCTGGCACATATAGGAGATTTCTAGTCTCCTTATCCATGTAGCCTCCAAAAGTTGCTGGCCATACCTCTGAAGTTTAATGATAACAATTAAAGTTGTCTATTCTGATTCATGATTTAACAGAACTATCCTAAAAGTTTGGAGAATACTCTGTGATACACAGTCTGTCAGCCTTTGCAGTACTAGCTTTTATATATAGTTAAACACTTGCTCAGTCATTGTTTACTTGCATATGAAGAATATAATTTCAACCCCAGAGTCTGCAGAAATCCTTTTGAAATGGAGGTTAGACTATTGAAATATCTGATGTCATGGCATGATGTCAACAGAGGGGATGTCTACACTAGCCCCCTAGTTCGAACTAGGGAGGCTAATGTAGGCATTCAAAGTTGCAAATGAAGCCCGGGATTTAAATATCCCGGGCTTCATTTATCTTCAGCACTGCCATTTTTAAATCCCCTTAGTCCGAACTCTGTGCCTGTGGCTGCGACGCGGGTAGGTAGTTCAATTAAGATCTCTAATTCGAACTACTGCTCCTCGTGGAAGGTATACTGGTAGTTCAAATTAGAGATCCTAATTCGAACTACCTGCTCCGTCGCGTGTAGCCACGTGCGGAGTTCGGACTAAGGGGATTTAAAAATGGCGGCGCGGAAGATGCAAATGAAGCCGGGATATTTAAATCCCGGGCTTCATTTGCAACTTTGAATGCCTACATTAGCCTCCCTAGTTCGAACTAGGGGGGCTAGTGTAGACATACCCAGAGAGAGTAATACCATCATGCAGCATGCGGGATGCAAGTGAACATTTTCATCTTTTTTCAAAACCAAAGGCAGATCCTCATTCCATAATCACAGATATTAACAATGTAGGTACTACTGAGCAAGAAATACTTTTGTGAAAAAGATTACAATGACTGTTCCTTGCATCCTAACACTAAGGAATAATTCTGTGCAGGCTCAAACTCTGAACTAGTCAGACAGATCAATTCTCTTCCAAGAAATACCATCTGAGAAATCAAAACTAAGGTGTGACAGGGTGGTGTCACCAACAATCCCTTAGGGGTGATTCCTGGAGTGCCGACAAGGCCACTGCCACCTTCCTTTTTGCTCTCTGGAGCTTCTTGCTTCCCTATCCTACTGGGCCAACTCCCTGGTATCCCCCAGCCAAGGCACAGAGCTAAGAATCATGCCCCCTCACCGCTGAGAAGCAGTACAGACACTGAATCTCTTCAGGTCCAGAGAAAATATAATTTTGGGCCCAGTTTCCTGGGATACCATTCCCTAAATGGGATCAAAGCCCCCAGTGAATTGTTTGAGTTAGCCCCCTTTACAATGAAAGGGGGAATGTAAACACTGATTGATCCTCCAGGTAACACTTATTTATACTAGGCTTGATAGGAAATAAAAGTCATTTTATTATGTACAAGCAGTAGGATTTAAGTGGTAATAGGTGAGAACAGGCAGAGCAAAGTAGATTACAAACTCAAAGTAACAGAAAATGCTTAGTTACTTCTACACTAAAACTCCAGTACGAACTTATTACAAACTTACTACAAACTCACCCTAAAACTCTTTCTTTTCTTGCCAAGCCTTCCAAACCAGGGCAGTCTCCTTTTTCCTGGGGTCTCTGGTTCCCTCCCTTGGGTATGCCCCACCAGCCAGCCCAAAGACCCAGACTCCTACTTTCCTATTGTTTTTACAGACTCCCTCCTTGCATGGGAAGTCACCAGGCCAGTTAGAGTGGACATGTGACTTCCCCATACCAACCACTGCTAAGACTTAAAGGACTTAATAAGAGATTATTTAACAGTTAGTTATCAAGACATTGAGGGTAACACTCGTGAGGGCTTTCATTCACACATTTAAAAACCCTAAAGCACTCCACACTCCATACATCTAATTTTATACACAAGAATGATTCATAAACCAAAAAAAGATAAACAGATCCAGTGGATTGTGACATGAAGATTGATAGGTTATATGAAGCAATTTGTCCCAAGCATCTTTGAGTTATGTATATTTGTGTTCGTGAGTCCATTTCATAAAGCACGGAGGTGGGGTTCAGTCACAAGAGGAACATCACTATATTTCATGTTGTTAAGTGCCAAAATATAAAGTATTCCTAGCCTTGGATCCAGTAGTTTGTGGGAAAAAGAACTTTTCATTTTAGGCCTTGATTTTGCAATTGGCAGCAGGTAAGTACACTGCAGCTCCTGCACAGAGCCCAGTTTGTTTTGTGCCTTGGGACATATCGGAGAATAATCTTCTCTCGCAGTGTCAGTCTTTTTGTTTGTTTTAAACCTGCTGCCTATTAATTCATTTGGTGACCCCTAGTTCTTATGCTATGGGAACAAGTAAATATCTTTTCCTCATTCACTTTCTCCATACCTATAATGATTTTATAGATCTCTAGCATATCATCCCTTAGGCTATGTCTACACTGCAGAGTTTAAACTCACGGAGCGTCTACACTACACGTGAGTTTTTGCACAAGAAAATGTACAGTACATCATAAGAAGAGAGGGCTTTTTGCGCAAGAGTGATTCCTCTTTCTACGAGGAATAAGCCTTTTTGCGCAAGAGTTCTTGTGCAAAAAACTGTGTATGGACGGCAAACAGGGGTTTCTTGCGCAAAAACAGCCTATTGGAAAAAGCACAGATACTTTCTGTGCACAAGAGCGGCCATGCAGTGTGGATGCTCTCTTGAGCAAGGACTTTTTGCGGAAGATCTCTTCCTCAAAAAGGTTCTTGTGCAAGAAGCCTGCAGTGTAGACATAGCTTTAGTCTCTAAGCTGAAAAGTCCCAGTCTTTTCAATCTCTCTTCATATGGCACCCATTCTAAACCCCTAATCATTTTCGTTGCCCTTTTCTGAACCTTTTCCCCTTGGGAGCGAGGGGCAGGGCCTGGGGGGATTTTAATGGACTAAATAAGTAATTCAAAATGAATAAATAAGTGACCTCCTATTTAAATCTTTCTCTACCTTCTTAACTCTGCCCTTGTGCTTTCCTTTTGAGTTTTTCAATGGTAATTTGCTATTTTAGGGTTTCCTTTTTCACTGTTCTTGAAACTTTGTACAAATTCTCTAAGCCTCAGTTCATTTACAGGATGTGCAGGCTGCTCTCTCCTTTCTGGTTTAGTGATGACTATATGGTCTTCCATCAGAACATTTCACAATAAAAACTTCATCCTGGAGATAAATTCCAGGAAAGTATGTTTCCTGTGGATCATAACTCTTGAATGTGAGGTCAGAACCCACTCAAAAAATGGTGCAAACCTGCTGCCATAGGGATACCCAAATATTATGAGTGTGCTCCATCTAATGCTAGTGTGGTGAGGAGAAGGAATTGTTACATACAGACTGAGCTCCATGGTAAAAATGTGAGCCAAGTGGAAAATCTGGACAAAATCCAGTCACTTTATAATCAAGGATTTCTGATTTTAGATGATAAAACACCCTTTTATCTTAGGGATAGAAAGAAAAATAAATTTGTTCATCCAATAGCCACCAGAAATGGTTACTCAATTTGTGTGTCTTTGCATCTTTCCCAGGGCAGTTTGTTTATACAAGTGATGTCCCTGCTCTCTGGCTTGTATTTATGGACTAATCTACATGAAGCAGTAATGCAGAATATAGGGGTGTTATATTCGTAAACTGCACTAACATGGTACATGTTAACTGGTCTGTGTAGACCTTGGGGGTGGTGACTAGAGTGTCCCTAGTGTGCCTTATCCTGCTAGAGAATAAACACACCAAACTAGGGGATCAATAATAAGTACAAAGCTTTAAAAATGATGTGTATGCTAATTTTACAGAGAATAAAGATTAAAGCAGATCCTATTTAGAAAAAGAATTTGGGGAAGTATGTGGGGAAAAAAATCTCATTACAGTATCTGAAAGCCATCAATCCCTCTAATTTTTTGGATGCCTACATGGAAATAAAAGATAGCTAAAGGGTCCCTTCCCCTTCCCCAAAAATGAAATTAGTAAACCCAGATAGCCCTATATAGATTTATTAGAGATGGTGCAGATTGCAATACCTTTAGTTAAGATTTCATGAGACTTTTTAGTTGCGAATCACTTTGTTAACTTAAAGTGTTAAAATTTTCCATGCCAGTTATCTGCTTCAGGATGAATTTGTGGGGGAAAGTTTCAGCCAAAACAGTGAAGCCATTTTTGAGAATGAGGCTAGGAGGAAGTGCTGTTTTTTAGTCACGCTTAAAAAAAATCTGGTGACCCTTTCTTCGAGAAGTATTAGCATCTGTAGGCTTTGGAGCAGGGGCTTGAGATTTGGTGGGTGGTCACTTTGTCAGAGGTTTCTTTTACCAGCCTCATGAAGGTTCATCCAAATCTAGCAGTTATAAACTCTGAATAACTTGATGTCACGCATGTTCAATCCAGACATGCTAAGAGTAACCGCTTAATTCTCTGAGGAGTCCACCTGCACTGAGTCTGTCCCCTCACCACTCCTGTGTGCTGATTGGGAACTGCACCTGAGACCCCCGGAGCAGTTCAGAATGTTTCTGGGGATGCAGATGGTGAGCAGTGCTTTCTCAACATAGAGACATCACACCAGCCCCATTGTGCTCTTTATTGATTTTGCTAGCAAATCTGTTTTGAGATTTCCTATTCCTACAAACCTGAACTCAATGCTAAATTCAGAGGGATCAAACTAAACTTAAACAGGACTTGTAATTTTTTTCTGCTGAGAATTCTTAACATATCCTGGGATATATTTTCATGTGCATGAAAAATGAAGGGCAAAAAAGGCTTTCTTTTTCTTTCTATATTTTCTTCTGAGGGCTGCACAATTTTATCAACTCTGCAGTTAAACAGGTTTTCTTCTGACAGTTACACATACAATATCCTGTAGTTAGTTAATGCTGAAACCTTAGCTGTGAAATTCTTTTTCTTGATACTTTAGAAAGATCTACTGGCTTGTACAGCGGTAATAATCCAGCAGTTAAACATGCACTAGTACAAATCTTCTCCATTGTTTTGCAATAAAAAACTTGTTGAATTCCTAGAAGGTGTGAAAGACAAACCAATACCATTACATGTTTCCTTAGTCTGTAACGTTCATGCCTAGAAAGGGCATTGTAAAGTTTGCTGTCGAAGCTAGAAAAGGGAAGTATGGAAAATGCATCCCGAATTTGCTACTGCAAAGCAGAATTAGTAACAGCTAATTCACCGGCATTGAGAGAGAAAAATATTTTAAAATAGTTAATTTTCCCTGAAGAATTTTTTCCAGAAGCATTTGTACTAGCTTCCTCTTCTCTCCTTCTCCAAGAGTAGTATAGAAGGCTACTAAAACCTGTATCAGTATAAGAGTTCAGTACCGTCACCAGGGGAACAAGAATGTATAAACAGTACCATTGCTTGGCAAAGCTACAGACTATCCTTCCCCCACTTTACTGGGTAGCTTTTTTATGTGATGTGACCATCTGAATTTTCTCAGATGAGGAGGTTTATAGAATGCAGGGAAAAAGAAGCTCATGGGAAAATGCCTTTTATAACCTTTTCCCTGTTACTTTTCTTGATTTGTTTGGATTTTTATTCTTAACTGCATAAAGCATGTCTGACATAGTATATGATTATTAATTACTCAGTTACTATCTTGATGCGTAAGTCCAGCAAAAATTACTTCAGAAAATGACATCACAACAGTTTCTGATTGATTTTGGGGGGGGTGGGGGGGAGGAGCTCTAAAATAAAAAGGCTAATAATAGAAAAGAGATATAAACTTAGGCATGTGAGCCTTGGATGCTGAGAACTCATTTCTATCTGCCATAGTGTAGTTTACATAAGTCATTGATGATCATCCCGGAGGGGGTTTTTTTTTTTTAAATCATCTTACTTTTAGTTTTATAAAAAAACATTTCTTAAATGTTTCTCCCTCCTCCCATAAAATAATCGCAAGACTGGTTTATTAGTTTAAAGGATAAGCTGAAATCAGGCCATTTATAGGAATCATCTCAGACCTTTAGAAAACTGGATTACTGCTTAGCATTTATAGATGGCCCTTGTTAATTGTTTTAAGTTTCCAAGTCTGATTGTGCCAAGAACGTGTAGGAGACTTAGCCTTTGCAGTAACTAAGACAGAGTGTAATTACTGGAACATTTTTTTCCTAACTTGCATATAGCTCAACAAATCATATAGTAGCATTAGCACTTCATTTAGTAGAGGCTAATGGACAGCCTTGTTGGCATATTTGGTTCCCTTTGACTCTAATGGTGCAGGCCAAGAGCCAAATGTTGGATTTTATTTTTGGGGGTGGGAGGGAATGTTACTTGGGCACTTTGCATGAACACTAAAGTCACCTTAAAATAGTAGTAATAATATGTTTGTTAATGAATGCTTTGTCACAGAATTCAACATTAAACTACCCTGTACATTGTGATCTAGAGAATACAAGTGTTGTGGCTTAAAATGTGTCCTACAAATGCCTTTAGAGTGGCATCCTTCCATGCACACTATTAAGTTGTAACAGATACACATCTTTAAGCCACTATTTATTTTAGAAAGTCACATCACAGTTTAAATATCATTCTCAAGCTGCTTGTAGTGCTGTGTAAGTCTCCTTAAACAAACCCAGGGCAGTGTCTCTGTGTGTGATCACTGGTGCATGCCCAGGTGAAAAACAATCACATGGGAACTGGTATACAGAGAATGGTTTTCCATGCTGGGTCTGTCAGCAGTTTTGAGTCTTTCCCAGGATGGAGCAGATAGATGCAATGAGGGAAACTTGTGAATTTACCCACACTCCAAAACACCTTTGGTGAAGGTCACAATATTGTCACTCAGCCATGCTACTGAATTTAATAGAAAAGATCTTAAGGAAAAAATAAACGTTACCAACCCAGTTTTTTAAAAGAAGGAAGATAATGAAAAATTCAAACCAAAAGCTGACTTTTTTCCTAATGATTTTGTGAGTTACAGTAACCTTGAAAATTCCCCTTTAGTCCCACTGAAGTTAATCAACTCTCTGTTTTGTTGTGCTTTATTCCGCACACCTCCAAATTTAACATCCTGATACTGTACAGTAGCTATTTTACATTCTTTTTCTCTAATGCTAGTTTTCAGCTCTTATAAAGTTTATTTACCATATCTTTTTTTTGTATTTCCAGTCTTCCTTGTCTCTCCATTGTATTTGTTTGTGATGTTCTTATTTTCATTCAGAAATGGCTTATTAGATTATCAGAGCATAGATTAATTCCAAACTAAGTTTTTATTTGGATGATTTTCACTTCTTCAGTGGTTGGTTAAACTTACGATCCACAAATCTGAGGGTGGGATGGAGGGAGTGAGCCAAAATCACTATTAACACATTCCTTATCAAGTTGTGTTCTGCCCCCTCTATAGAAAATCAGAGAGGTAGTTGTGTTGGTCTATATCTGCAAAAACAACGAGGAATCCCGTGGCACCTTAGGGCACCTCTACACAGCAGGGCTTCACTTGAAATAAGCTGCGCAAATAGAGCTACGTCAATTACGTAGCTTATTTTGAAATAGCTTAATTCATGTTTTAATGCTGTCTACACAGCAGTTATTTTGAAATAAAGCACTCTTCCTCCAACTTCCCTTACTCTTCATAAAATGAGGGTTACAGGAGTCAGAGTAAGAAGTCCTCCAACTTGATAGTATTTTGACATGATGTCAAAATAACTGCCGGCTGTGTAGACACGGACTATGTTATTTCAAAATAATGCTAGTTATTTTGAAATAATGTTGCTGTGTAGACTTAGCCTTAGAGACTAACAGATTTATTAGGGCATAAGCTTTCATGGGTAAAACCCACTTCATAGATGAATTGGAGTGGAAGTTACAGAAGCAGGAATATATATAAGGAAGAAGTTGATTGCGTTAATGAAGCTCATCAAAGCAGAGTGGAAGTGGGTCATTCACAGCATTTGGTCTAGAGATGTGAATATTCAGAGTGGGGAAACTGCCTTTGTAATGTGTTGACCAGTTGAGAGCCTTATTCAGTCCTAAATTGATAGTGTTGAATCTGTAAATGAATTCCCGTTTAGATGTCTCCCTTTGAAACCAGTTACAAAAGGAGACATGTGAACTGAAATTCATTTACAAATTCAACACTTTCAACTTAGGACTGAATAAGGATCTCAACTGGTTAAGGCAGTTTCTCCTCTCTGAATATTCACATGTCCAGACCAAATGCTATGAATTACCCATTTTCACCCTGATTTGATTAGCTTCATTAACACAAGCAACTTCTTCCTGATATATATACTTCTGCTTCTGTAACTTCCACTCCAATTCATCTGGTGGGTTTTACCCACAAAAGCTTATAAATCTGTTAGTCTCTAAGGGTATGTCTACACTATGGGACAAGGTCAAATTAAAATACACAACTTTAGCTATGTTAATTACGTTGCTGAAGTCGAAGTGCCTTAACTTGACTTTTGGCACTGTCCACACTGCAGGAAGTCAAAGGGAGAACACTCTCCTTTTGACTTCCCTTACTCCTCATGGAAGCAGGACTATCGGCATCGACCAGAGTGCCCCACTCAGGTCGAATTAGCGTGTCTTCACTAGACCTGCCAATCTGAACTCTGGAATATCGACAGCGGAAGCTTTAGTCTTCTCTGTAGTGTAGACATACCCTAAGGTGCTACAGAACTCCTCATTGTTTCCTCACTGTAGAATCATTCCCACAGATTATTCAAATAACATCAGTATGTAAAAAGCACTCTTACATGCAATGCAACCCAATTGTATGCCTGTGGACTTTTTCCAGGATATCAGTGTTCTGTCTGCAGCTAACCATGTTGCCTTTTTCTTTCTGAACAACTGTGTAAAGAAGAACAGGGAGAGCTGAACAAAGCTGAACAAAGACTACGGTAATAGGCTGTTGCTGGAAGTAAACTGAAATCTGACCCCTCTGGGTGTATAGAGTATATGAGACTGTTGCTGGAAGGATGGGAAAGATGATAAAGATGCTGGTTTATCAGAGCAGATGAACCATCAGCCCAGAGCAATAACATTGCTACCCTTTGCATGAAATTGAACTGTCCCATGACTTTTACTCTAAAGTGTGCAATAATTACCAGTGTGCCAAGAAAGGTATTTGTCTAACACATTAGTTAGATATTTGTGTTGTGGACAAAAGTATTGGGGAAGACTAGTTCTATTCAATTATGAATGCATGGTTTTGGTAAGAAATAGCCTCTAGTATTTTGCTGGGTTAGCAAGGACTACAACCTGGCTAAAACAGAACAGCCAGTGAAGTGAAAAGAGCTTTGAGTGAGCAAGGACTGCAGGATTTGACCCTGAATTAGTAGACCTATCTATCTATGCAAGCATTCACCTACACACACAGTAGACCCAACAGTAGTGGCTACGGTATGTTTATCTCAACAATAATTTAAACTATGGATAGGCCTCATATCTGTGTTCAGCATGCTCTGTGAATATTGTTTCTCATTCCCAAATGTCACAGATTTAATACTTCTAGTGTATTTAATTATGTATAATTGTATGCAGCACTCAGTTAGGGGCAAAATTCTCCCTGGAAAAGAGCACTTAATTACCCCTTAAATCCCATGTTAGCCCACAAAATAAAACTTAAGTTTATGCTGACCCTGTGCAAAGATTTCCCCTACAAAAGACAAGGGAGTTTAATACACGGAAATAGATCACTTGTTACATATCTCTTTAAGGACAAACCAGTGTGAGGATGTCGTTCAATCAATGATCATTCATATTCCTTTCTGGTTTTGATGCTGCATACAGCTTTAACTGAATAAAGGTGTGCATGGTTTACTGGGAAATATAAGCCACAGAGCAGGGAAATCCATGATGCGTCCTTAATAGCAGCACTAGCATCCTTCCCTTGCACAAATAAGCATCCTGTGCTACTTGGATTTATTAGCCCTTTCTCACTGTTACTTTTTCCACAGCACCATAAAGCTGTCTCTGCACCTCAGCATTCAGTAGGGTGGGTTTAAAGTTATTACGCTCAAACTCTGACCTCTGACTCTCCTTGGAACGTAGATGTCTTTATTATATGAATAAATATTTCTGTTATAGGGCTTGTTCTCTAGGCCATGTTGTTTCAAGATGGTTACTAAATTCCATTTAAGATATTCTGCCAAATCTGTTTAGTTTTTCAAGCCCACGTGAGATTTTTGTGACTAAACCTGAATAAACAACCTAATTTCAGAAAGCACCATTTTCCACATTAGAAGGATTACTTAGTAAGTGATATTAACTTTTGTTTCTTTGTGATGTAAGCAGCAGGAAAACAACTTTGCTGCAGGCAGTTTGTTCTCATTTGGAGGACTTAAGGTAGATTTTATTTGCTTACAAACAGTTCAAACAGCAAGCCAGAATGAAGTGTAGTATGAATTAGTTCACTTTGTAACTTTTATTAAGCCATTCTGAATTGACTAAAACTAACACAAGTACAATAGTATGCTACATTAATATAATTTTCTGATTAATTAAAAGCCAAACGCTAATGTTCACATTCTGTGCACATTTACCCCTGCACACTTAGGCTACGTCTACACTGTGTAGACTTCAAAAAAATGAGGTTTACAGGTTCTTGCGCAAAAGGGTTTTTTTTCCAACAACTGGCCCCGTCTACACAGGGCTTTTTATCGCATCGCAAAAACCTCTTCCACAAAAAGGATTGGAAGAAGATATGCAAATGAGTGTGAGATATGCAAATGAGCGCTCCATTTGCATTTCCTCTTCCACAAAAAACACACAGTGTAGATGTAGCCTCATTGACATTGGTGGGTTCTGAATGGGTGTTAACCAAGAACAGAGCTTGGCACTAGGCTTAAAATATTCTGTTTACAAAGAAAACAGTGTTTTCAGAAAAGAATGAGTATCATGATGCTTCTTAAAACTTCTGGCATGGAGAATATGTAAAGGGATACTACCAAATTTAAAATGAAAGATATTTTCCTATCTACTTTATTACAAGCATCTATTTGGATTTTAAACAGAGACACACCTATACGTAAACTCTAGATACCATGACAAGTATGTAATCTCATAGTCAACATACAACTTGGTAGCATCTACTCATAAATGTATTAACTTACCTCCTACTAATTCAAATCAGAAGAATATAGATTCTGCTGAAGAGGCGCTGTAGTTACACCTTTTGCTGACCAGCCGTGACAGTAGAAGTGGAGAAGCTGCATTTCTCAGAGTTGTGGCAGATGAGGAGGTATCGGAGGGACAGAGGGGACATCCAGGGCTGCTTGGAGAATCACAGACAGGGGTTCAGAAAGGCTAGAGGGGGTGGGACACAGTGGGGCATGGGCTCAGGAGCTAGCAGGTTGATAGCACTGTGCAAGCAGCTGAATGGGAGTGGGAATTCAGGGTCACATGAAGACAGAGAAGGAGGGTGTCTACAGATCTACACAGAGACAAGGGAGTAGGAGGGTAGAAGGAGTGCAGGATCACATGAGGGCAGATGAGTGTGTATGTGGGGGGGGGACTGCAGGTCCACATTGAGACATGGGAGTGGGGGGAGTGCAGAAACACATGGGGATGTGGGGAAGAGAGGTGTAAGGACACATAGACCAAGGGCAAATGTGCCTGACAGACAGGCTGGGGTCAGCAATGTCTGCATGGGGAAGGTGCTCCAACTTTGTAACATTCCCCCGGCTTTCCCCAGAAAAATCTTTTCTATACTTTTCCCATCAACACACAACAACACTCCAGTAGCCCTAACAGGCTCCTTCCTACAATAGCATTTCTCTCCCTCAGTCTTCCATTACCTCCAACTCCAACCCCTCTCCCCAAGCCTTTACACTGCTTCAGAGGGGTGAGGGAAATATATTTCTGTACTGAGTTTAAATGAATTATTACTCAAAGTTCTGTGTTGATATGCGTTGTAAGGGATCTATTTTATAAAAAAAAAATCCTGAATCTTTTTTATGTCTGTATTGTTATAGACACACTTGCTGATGGATATTCTGAAATATATCAAAATAATTGAAATTGTCATGATTATATTGTGGTATTTACACAAAAAATATGCAGAATTTTAAAATACTTTTTCATTTTTTGGCACACAAGTCCTTCGAGAATAATACATATATGCACAACCCTTTGGAAGTTCCATGTGAACACCTAAGGGTAAAATATGAACTCCTAAGTGAAATCTTTTTTAGAATTTGGATATTCTCCAGTTGCACAACTATTTTTACATTGCTAGCATTTGTGAAAATGCAGACAGACGTCTGTATTGGTTCATTCACCCTATCAGAGTAGTGCAATAATTTTATATTCTATACGGTCTGGGAGCTATGTATTCCTGTCATGCAGTTATAGACATTAGAGATGGAAAAGACCTTCTTGCATTAGGTCAGTCAGATATTTCCCAGGCTGGTGCAGGAATATTCCCCAAACTACATTTCGAGTATTGTCTAGTCTAGTTTTAAGCTATGTGGCTTCTGTCACTTTCCTTAGGATATTGTTCTGCTGCCTAATGCATTTCACTGCCAGGAAGTTTATCCTGATATTCATCTTAAATTTTTCTGTTCTTGATTTTATTCCTTTAATGTCAGAGTATTATACTAAATAATTATTCTTCTTTTGTGTTTATATCTTTCAAATATTTGTAGATCTATATCTCCACCAAACTGTGTATATTTCATTCAGTTTTTTCTCATAAATCATTCTTGTTGCTCCTCTCTGAACAATCTCTGCTTTGTCTCTTTTTCAGTATGGCTACATGGCGGCTAGTACTGAATAGGGCGTTCCAGGTTTGGTTGCACTGATATCATTAAATGTGCTGCTCACTCTCTGCACTAAGACATGGTGCATCTGTGTATTCAGCCAAAAATTGCATTGACCTTTTTTAGCCATATCACATTGTGAATTCCTGTCTTATTTGCTCTCTCTGACCCCCTACCTCAGGTGACTGATTCATTCTCACTGAGAATGAGTATATGGTAAATCATTTTTCTTGCACAGATACTAACTGCAATATTAAGAGAAATTTTACAACCACATTTCCAATACCTCTCTACGCCTCTATTATTTTTTCTGTCCTGATTGGCATTTACAGCTCTTTGCAATGTGCAGATTTCCTTCATGTGCTGCCTTCCACATTGTTAATGAAAATGTTAAATAACAGGTTTGCATATTGTACAGCCAGCATAGAAGACACTGCTCCCAATTCTTGACATCACTTTGATTTGTCAATCAGTTTTGAGGCCACACAATTATCTTCCTATTGGAATAAAATTTTCCAGTATGATTTAATGGGACAGTATCTAAAGCTTTTCTGAAATCCAGTTCTGTAACATCTACTGTATTCCCTTTGTGCACTAATTGTATAATTCTGTCAAAAAGGCAATTTAAATTATTTGGCAGGCTTTATTCTTTATAAAACCATCAAGGTTGCCAATCCTCCAAGATTGGCCTGGAGTCTCCCAGAATCAGCATCAACCTCCTGGTGACTATTGAAAGATATCCTGGAGATTTTAATAGGCTATTTTAAGAAAATGACATTGTCATGTTAGGGGAAATAAACCTCTCCTAGAATAGCTGCAGTCAAAGTTGGCAACCCTAAAAACCAAAGAACTTGTCCATGGTTCTATTATGCTCTAGAGTTAATGTTGTTTGTTTATTTTTAATGCGTGTATTTCTTTAGTTGGGTTAGGAAATCATGATGCAGTTATCAACCATTCATTTTATTACCTTCTTTTATTTACAAAACAGTATTATGTTTACTTTCCTCAGGTCATTCATTACCTTCTCAGTTGTTCATGATTTTAAAAGGGTATACATTTGTCAGTAGTATGGCAAGTTTGTTTGCTAATTCCATTCAGACTAGCTAACTTGGGACTGTCAGTGATACATTTGAACTACTTCTGTAACTGCATATCCTTATAGTAATTACAGAGGGTTTAAACTTTAACAAGCAAGCAAAGCCTGAGGAAAAGGGCCTTGGCTATGTGATATTCCAAAGGCGCTGGCCCCTAAAGTGGGAACAAAGCCTACCCACTGGCCCAGCTTCTAGGTCTGGTGAACATAAGCAAATATCACACTGCTCCTCTCTTATCTGTTTTTGTCCAGTGAAATTCATACTCTGCATGAACCTACTGGCTACACCCCTAACACTCCTACACTTGTCTCATTCCCATGCCATGTGTAAACCAGACTGAGGGGCTCTTCTGTCTGTGCATGGCGATGTGGCGTTTACCTGCACTCATGCTGTGACAGCTTGTCTGCCTGAGCTCTGGGAATACATTGTTTCCATAGCTTTGGGGCTCACCTACTCACATTTATGGGACTTCCCGATTTCCTTATTGTAAATCTGTGTATTTTTACACACACTCACCATGTCCTCCTTGTCCATTAGCCAATCCTCTTCCATCCATCCTTATGCCTCTAGATCGCCAGAATGTTCTCATTTCCTTCTGGACGGACGGAGGGTTGTGGTACTGGTTCCTGTTCTGCATAGCCAGGACAGCTGTAACCTGTTCTGATGCTGGCTCTGACGTATACAAAGAGAGCTTTGGTTTAGTTTAACTAAATTAGACTTATTAGTCCCCTTAGGGGAAGGAAAACTAGATGCTGGCAAGATCATGACCTGAATCTTGTTACGGAATGCCTGGAATTGAAGGATTCCATAGAGGGAAGCCTGCTGTAGCAGGCACCATGTGGCAGTGTGCCTAGTACAAGGAGTACCAAGGAGTTTATGTGAGGCAGGGGCAGCTAAGGACAGAATAACAAGGAAAACATTAAGAATAAAGAGCCCTGCCAATACCTAACCTGTGGCCGATGCAAAACAAGATCTCTTAGACTGATTAGAAGAAAAGGCAAACCCTGCATCAGCATCCAGGGCCAGACTGGGCCTGGTGAAGCAGAGGAATAAGTGGGGGTAACCATAACTCTGTGCAGTTGTGTAAGCCCTCCCAAGCCTTAGATCAGGAGTAGAAGTTGCATATCCTACATCCTCCCCACCCCTCCTTCTCCTAAGACACAAGCGTGTAGAGGGGGTAAGCGTCGACAGCTTGATCCTCAGCATCAGGGTCCTCCCAACTAGGGGGGAGTGTGCAGAGGTGAAAATAAGCAGGTGCATCCTGGTACACAGCACTGGCAAGAGCTGGCTGATCTGCAGGGAGCTATTTAAAGAGCTGCCAGGGACCCGGGTTGCAATAGGACAGTATCTGTAAGAAATTTTAAGTTACTTTCACTGCTGGGAGTGAGACTCTCCTATCTGTGCTAGCCAATGGTGTGTTCTTAGCCCAAGGGAAGGAATATACTATGCCCAATAAAGGGTTATAGCAAATTATTGGTCCCCCAGCTCAGGAACAAGGGAATAAAGAGGTGAGCCTGCACTCTGATCAATGATATCCATCAACTCCCCCAGAGAAAGCTGATTACCTAGTTACCTTTAGTTACCCCAATCAGGGTGTCAGGCTGGGTGAGCCAACTACCAAATAAGCCCATTCACTCAAGACTGATGAAGAGGCATAGGAAGGGCATTCTAGAGAACAGAGGAACAGGGCTCGCTGAGTCCAGTCTCAGGCCTCTGGGAAGGGAGACCTCTGCTCCTCTCCAGAGGATATTGCAAGTTACTACTGTTGCACAGGAATATGGAGATGTTGGTGGAGAACACTTAAATAAATGGCACAGTGTTACACTGCTGGTTTCGGAGGGTCTAGAAAGCAGAAATAAACCTCCACCCAGGGGCAGCCCGTGCGTATAGGCCGACTAGGCTGTCGCCTAGGGCGCCGCGTTAAACCGGGCGCCCAATGATGACGTCATGCCATTGAGGGCTGTGGAGGCGGGGGCGCTGATCGCGCATTCCTCCTGGGGCACCAGTTGCTGGCAGCCCACCTCAGGCCACCCCTGCCTCCACCTAATACAAAGTCCCATTTCCTTCTCTCCTTGACCGAGTCATTTTCTTCCAAGGGCTCCTCTTGGGTGGTGATGATACACTTTACCCCATAGGTAGGAAATTGAGTGAATGCTCAGCATAATTCTCGGTGTTTATTTTTTCTACATGTGACTTACTAGGTCTTTTTCAACAGAACATGAAATAAAATCAGTGTGTTTAGAAGAACCAGAAAGAGAATATTAATCATCATGCTTAATGTAATAAACAGGTATAATGTGATAAATAAGGTGAACTTTAGGTCCCAATGATGAAAACATTTACACATGAGTAGTCCCACTGAAGTAGTAACACTTTATTTAAATACTCGTGTGTATTACTTAAGAACCAGGGCCTTATTTTCTTTCTTTTTATGATACCCAGCTTAGCCTCATTTCAGGAAAAAACTTAAGAGTGTGCTTAAATCTATCCTATTCAGGAAGGCATATAAGTGTGCTGAACTTTAAACACGTGCTTATGTTCTATTGAGAGGGATGTTTTCCTGAATTAGGGCCTTGGTAGATACAGGAAAATGCAATGGCTTATATCTCAACTTTTGTTAAGGCAATTTATACAATTTCACACAAAGTCTCACAGGGAAATTAGAAAGATTTGTATTTAATGGATGAACAATTAGCTAAAAATAACTAAGCATTGAATATTAATTGGTCTGTGTCTAGGATGTATTCAGTAAGATTCAACAGGGTACATTCTTCATCCTCTATGATTATGACAATATTGAATAGTACAGAAGTCAAAGGAAAAGTTAATCACATTCAGGTAATACTAAGAATACTTGTGAATTCTCTGAATAGTAACCTAGTTTTGGAGAAATGCCTTGACATTTTTTAAATCTGATCCAAAACACAGTTATTCATGGGCAAACAAATAATAAAATTCACCAAATAAAATAAATAGGGAAGATTAACGAGGCAACAGAAAAACTATGGTGGCTGCTCATCTTAAAATGTGTGTAATTATTCTGATTTCAAATGGGCGACCTCACATCTTGCAAACAGAATTGTTTTGTAAGTTATCTCAAGCCAGTACAGTGTTGTTATACTGAAATATCACACTGCAAAATTAATGTTTTACAACATATTTTGATGTAATTGTGAAGTAAAATAAGATGATGCATAATTGTGACATTATGAGACTCCTAGAGACTGTTTTTGATGCAAGCAAGAGGAATCTCGACAGTTGCCATATTTTGTAGTTTGTCTTAAAAAGGAAACCGCCTCAGAACCACAGCAAAAGTCATACCAGGCTAAACAATTGAATAAAATGAAGCTATCTCAGAAAGGATAATGAATGGTTGTTTGGGGAGCTACTTAAAAAAAGAAAAGACAAAGTTCAGGAGAGAACAACATAACTTGTTTGAAAAACAGAATGCAAGGACAAAGGTTAAAATAAATGCTCAGCTAGAGGAAAGAAATTGAGATTTAACTCTCTCTACAAAAATGTTAGAAAAAGGACAATTTCTGATCCATCCAGTGAATGCATATTGCAACATGGATAATTAAATATGATGAAAATACATTAAAATAGTGAACTGGAAGGGACCTCGAGAGATCATCAAGTCCAGTCCCCTTCCCTCATGGCAGGACCAAGCACCATCTAGATCATCCCTGATAGATGTTTATCCAACCTGCTCTTAAATATCTCCAGTGATGGAGATTCCGCAACAGCTCTAGGCAATTTATTCCAGTGTTTAACCACCCTGACAATTAGGAAGTTTTTCATAATCTCCAACTTAAACCTACCTTGCTGCAATTCAAACCCATTGCTTCTTGTCCTATCATCAGAGGCCAAGGAAAACAATTTTTCTTCCTCCTCCTTATAACACGCTTTTAGATACTTGAAAACTGCTATCATATCCCCTCTCAGTCCTCTCTTTTCTAAACTAAACAAACCCAATTCTTTAAGACTTCCCTCACAGGTCATGTTTTCTAGACCTTGAATCATTTTTGTTGCTCTTCTCTGGACCTTTTCCAATTTCTCCACATCGTTCCTGAAATGTGGTACCCAGAACTGGATACACTACTCCAGTTGAGGCCTAATCAGTGCAGAGTAGAGCGGAAGAATGTCTTCTCATGTCTTGCTCGCAACACTCCTGTTAATGCATCCCAGAATCATGTTTGCTTTCCTGCAACAGTGTCATGCTGTTGATTCATGTTTAACTTGTGGTTCTCTATGGCCCCTAAATCCCTTTCTGCAGTACTCCTTCCTAGACAATCACTTCCCATTCTGTATGTGTGGAACTGATTGTTCCTTCCTAAGTGGAGTACTTTGCATTTGTTCTTATTAAACTTCATCCTGTTCACCTCAGACCATTTCTCTAGTTTGTCCAGATTGTTTTGAATTTTGACCCTATCCTCCAAAGCACTTGCAACCCCTCCCTAGGCAATTAAGAAAAGCTGCCATGGCAGATCATAGAATCCCCATAACTAGAACATAGCAATCAAGTATATTTATCACTTTATTAAGATGATTTGTAAGTAATGAGAGAACCTTTCAATTTAGGAACAAGTAGTTTTGTGAATGGAATAAAGGCATATTATTTCCCATACTCCCCTTTCCTTTTAAATTACATGAGCTACGTAATGAGGTTCAAAATATATGAGAAGGAAAACCAATGATGTGAAAGAAAAGATTTGTGGAAGCTCAAAAGCTTCTCTCATACCCGCAGAAATGTTTCTAGTAAAAAATATTACCTACCCACTTTGTGTCTCTAATATCTGAGACCAGCACAGCTACAAATACATGGCATACAGGAAAACACATTTTTTGTTTGTTTGCTTGTTTTAGGTGCAATGGGTTTAAATTAGATTAAACTTAATACCCAGTATTCTATCAATTTGCATCCGCTAGTTTTTAAAGTGCTAACATTAACCAGGTGTAACCTAATGCACCCTACAGTCATACCCTACATGCTATCGTAATAATGTTTGTGAGGTCTCAATTGAAAACTAACTCACTGGTTAATAGTATCATAGGGTATGTCTACACTGCATGGCTATTTTGGGATCTGGAAATATCCCAAAATAGCCGCCTCACATCTTAACAAGCTGTTTGTTATTTTGAAATATTTTTTGAAATAACAGGCATGCTATTTTGGCATCCCTGGAACCCTTGTTCCACAAGAATTAAGGGATGTCTCGAAATAGTGTATTATTTCAAAATTTGGCACTGTGTAGATGTGCCAAATTTCAAAATAAGCTGTTTTGAAAATAGAATCAAAATATTATTTCAAGTTTAGGGTGCTATGTAGACACAGCCACAGTGAAATGTAGGTAGCAACGTTGTAGGTAAAGTTATAAATTCATGATGATGATAGCACATATTAAAATCCACATAGCCCTGACTAGACAGAAGTTGTTAAAGAGTTTGTCCTAAACAAACAGATGTATTAAACTCCATTTCTATATAAGGAGTAAACAGGATCTTTGGAACAGCAAGAGGGGGTAAACTAGTTCCTCAAAGACAAAAGACAATGTGATGTATCTAGTCTGGTGTCAAAGTGGATTGACAAATGGCCAATCTTTGATAATAAAAAGGGGGGCAGGATCAGATCAATTTGCATTTTAGCAAACAACATGGAATCTCTTTCACAGAGAGATACCACATGTCCATCCTCACAACTGGAAGGAATTTTATCTAGGGGTAATCTTTGGGAAAACACATTTCAAAGGATAAACATAAAAAACAACAAATGGTCTGGTAGCACTTTATAGACTAACAAAACATGTAGATGGTATCATGAGCTTTACTCTGGGTTATCTTTTTTACTCACTGTCTCTTTTCTTACCTGATAAGACCAAAGGAATGAGTGTTTTGACTTTCGGAGGGATCCTGACATGACCATTTGGTCAGCAAAATTGAAGGGAACCTGTTGTGAGGATTTTTCCTTGAACCAAACCTAGCTTGTTAAGTTTGGCTAACATTTAATTGTTAATTCTTTTGTAATGGTTTTTGACTTTAATGCCTTATACTTGTATTCTCTTAAAATCTCTCTTTGTAGCTAAATAAATTTGTTTTATTTTTAATTAATCCGAACTAATCCAGTGTTGTGTTTAAGCTGATCTCGGTAGCAGTTCCATTTAAAGTTGCAGGCTTTTGGGTTTAAATCCTTACTCAAAGGGCAATGGACCTACAATATCTGAACTGTCTAGGAGAAGGCTGGGGAAAATTTGGAATTAGGAATGTGATGATGCTGAAAGTAGTAACCAAAACTGCTGGAAATCAGTGAGTGGCTGATGTTTTGCTGGCAGGATGTGAGGGTCAGAGTTTCTGGATCAGGACTGCAGCTATACCCAGATACTCAGGGTGTGATCTGCACACTGTTTGGCTTTTCTATCTTTCTGGCTCTTCTAGCTTTCTATCACCCTCAGGTTCTTTCCACCCCCAGCATGGTGATGGACGGACCTGGCACCCTGGGGACAAAGGAAGGACAAGGAGGCGTAGAATGTAGGGAGATCCTACTGAAGGGGGGATCTGGACTGAGAAAATGTCCTAAGCTGCAAACTTCTGGGCCCTTCCTTGAAGCTGAGGCACGTATGGATCTGGGATATTAGTTTAGCCCTTTGACCAGCCCTAAAGTCTGGTTCTAGCTCCATAATTCAGGATATTAAATCCAACCCCAAACTCTGGATCCATCTTTTATATAGAATATTGCATAACACAAAAATCCCTACTAGTTCATTGTAATAAACATTGTGATATTGGTGTTAATATAAACCCAAGCTTTTTGGCTAAGAGTTTTAAGTTGCTGGGTGGTCTCTCCATTTGATTAAAAGACTGAGTTAGGAGGTTCCTAACATGCTAATGATTCTTGTTCATGTGTAGATATGGAAAGTTAAAGCAAATAGGAGGTGTTCAGTTAGTTTTCCATCAGCCTTTATAATCAGTTACTCTGCAACAAACCTGCCATCAAATCTAATAGTCTGATTCCTAATACCAGTGCCACTGTGGGTAAGGTACATGATTAAATAGTATACAGCCACTCTACCTATTTGTTTATGTGCACCAAGAGTTACGTTGGTGCTATAGAAATAATGCAAATATGAACACAAATACAAATCAGCTAAACTGATATGTCAGATTCTAATCAGTGAAATGCTTACAAATGCAATGCCCTTTTAGCTCTACAATACTATAATTCTTGGAAAGCCCAGTACCTCTATTTTTCTGGAGGTAAAGTTACCAAGATTCCGCCATATGATGTATGTACATAAAAATGCTATTAAACATCTTTAACCTTCCACAACTATGTCTTTGCAAAAAAAAATCTTTGCAAAATGTTTAGCTTTTTTGTGAAAAGTGACTAGAAGAACTAGACATCGATTTATACTTTGCAATTTATTCATCAGAGTGCTGTACAGTAGCAGAAATGGCACTGAAAAGTGACACGCGGAATAAGGGAACATGGACAACCCATTATATTATTACAACATTAAATTCAGAGCCAGCTAATAATTGTTACTCATACACATCTGTATTCCTCTCCCCAGATTATTAGCTGGTTTAGAAAAGTACATTTTATTCAAATGGCTGAGTTTAAGCACTCTATATTCATAAGATTTCACTACCTCTTTTTTATGGAGTATAAAGTGTTCTTGTTCAGTGTGCAGTTCCAATAACTTACTGGTAACTCACAGTAGTTGGTATCACTCAGGCAGATCAAGAGAGAGCTTTATGTCTTCAGAAAGACAGTAAAGAAGAGCCTTGTAAATAAATAGGGGCAAATTTTTAGAAACAGACTCTTAACTTGCACCGAAAAAAATATGTGTGTATTTGAAAGGGAAAAGGGAGTATTAGCATGGACAGATTGAACAGTTGGATGGTTGACTGCCTCATTTGGGCACACACAATTTGCATTCCAAATTTAGAGCCTGATTTGATGCTGGCTAATAAATTTGAGCAGGGAGAAACTTGCTTGGAGTAAATTTAAGTCTGGTTAATCATTTATTCTTTATTTGCTGGTGCAACATAATGACTTTGTTTGCAAAAGGTTGTTGAGAATGTTAAGTGCTTGTCATAAACATAGTAGACTTGACAAAATCTTGTGAGTATTAAGGTCATGTATGCCCTTAGATTCATACAAGCAGCAACCAGTGACTTTAATGAAAGCTGCCCACGTGTGTTCAAGGTTAGAATTTTGCGGTAAGGTTGGCATTGCTGTGGCTTGCTGAGTAATGAAACAGGACCTAGAATTCTTGCACCTCTCATCCATGTAAGAGTCAGGAGAATTCTCGTTGATTGAGAAGATAACATTATGTGCTGAGTTACTAATTTGCTCACAGTAGAACCTATAAACCATGAACTATGTTTTCCAATAGATTTTTAATTTTTCTTTTAAATCTACATGATCTGATATAGGGGAGCTACCGTAAAAGTGCAGTATTCAAATATGAGATTTTAAAGCAGCTGAACGATTTAAAACAGTTACTATTGACTTTCAGTGAGAAATCATCTGTTTTAGAGCCCTAATTTTAGCAATGTGCTTAAGCAAGTACATGACTTGACTTAGGGATGTGGTGGATTCTCCATTCCATGACCTCTTTAAATCCATGTTAGATGTTTTTCTAACAGATATGTTTGTTATGCAGGAAGCTAGATGAGATGATCAGAGAAATCCCTTCTGAAATCTGTGAAGCTAAAGCACATGAGGACCATTGATTTAGATGAGACTGCTCATGTGCATATAGCTATGCACATGCATAAATACCTTGCTGAATCAGGGGCTAAGTTAGCCATTTGACAGTCAGCAATTTCCACCAGACAATCATCACTGCAGATCAGTTGCTCAAGTGGATAAATGGATGTTGGAGCAGTGGAATCTGGGCAAACTGAGTTAGGCAGAGTAAAACCAGAGCACTTATGAGCAGATCCTCCATTCCACCTTTGGGAAGTGGGGAACTACACAAGAGCTTTTGGAAGCTACAGAAGAACCTCAGAGTTCTGAACTGCCCAGTCAACCACTGGAAATACATAATTAGGCAGCAGAAGAGATTAAAAAATGCAAATCTAGCAAATATAGTATGGTATTGTGTTAAGCATAAACTACAGAAAACTTTCTTCAGAGAAACTTTTCAAAGCTGTCTTAAGTCATTGTTCAGTTGTAAACTTTTAAAGAACAGTCATAACATTTTATTCAGAGTTGTGAAAAACCTCAATTCCAGAGGTGTTTATAACTGTACTTCACCTAGCAGTGGCTCCACAATCAATGCCAAAGGCTGGGGGAGAGGATTCCTTTATCTGCTCATAATTCGCTTAATGCTTGGGACAAGCACTCTGCTCGGGATTTGGTTTTAACTGAACTGGAAACATTGAAATGTTACGCTTCAGGTTCATCAATTTTTACGAACTAGTTTGTGCTTTAGCAAAGTAAAATATATATTTCTGTTATATAGAGTCAGCATTAGAAGGAAAATCAGGCTTCAATACCTTGGGTTAAATTGAAAATTCACAGCCCTAAGAAAAAGGGCAGTTAAATTATTCAATCACTTTATTCATCACCTCCTTTGGTAAAATTTGAAGTTTCTGTGGGTAACATTCAAAACTCCAAAAGGAAAACAAAAGTTTTAAAATCATGTCTTTGAGAACTAATCTGAAATAGGTAGTATATGACATAAAAGTACCTGGGAAATCTCATCCATTCATTTTTCTGATATAGTGCCACACATCTTTGACAGCAAACTGGCGCTCTTCTTCCCACAAATTTGATAGCACTGTATTAAATATGGCCAGTTTCCCAGCAACTTTCAAAATCATTTTATTTCTGCTTAACAAATTTGGTTTGTGCACTGTAGAAGCAAACCTTGGCAGAGAAAATGTCTTTGAACGTCTAGAAAGTTGCTCAAAATATGACAATCTATTTATGAGCTTAAAAAAATAAACAGAAAACGAACTGCCCTAACACTGTTTATTAGGAAACAGTGGAATCGGCAATGGCAACTGCATCTCCTCACTGTGAAAACCAAACTAATTCTGAGGACCAGGCAGAACAAAATAGCGCAGCTGGCATAGGGCGATACTGTTTGTCTGCTTCTAGGTAGATACTGGAGAAAAGTGAAATACTTTCCATTATTAATTTTTTTTCAGTGGGTAAAAAGGTTTGCAGGCACTCTCCCAAGTAGTCAACATCCCACCCCATGACCTTTCTTTCTTGGCCTCTTACCAGCATGGAAAGATGCTTTGGTTGGAAAAAATGAAAGTGCTTCAGAAACCTGCAAGACTCGGTATCTTCTTCTAAACAAGAACTGATAATTTTTTTAGTGCACACAGAAGTCAATGATAATTTTGCAAGGAAATTAACAAATTGTGTAAATCACTTGAGATCTGCAATGAAATGTTATGAATATTTCAGAGTTGGCAGAACTCAAAGGCCATGTCTACACTAAGGAAGTATTTCGAGATAACTAAATTTGACTTAATAACTCCTGATTTAACAAAATCGAACTAGCATGTCCATACTATGGGGAAGCCTCGAAGTTAGTCCGAGGCAGGCTCCATTAGTATGGATGTGCTACTTCAGACTTAGAGCCCCAGAAGCACTGGGGAGTAATTAGTTTGAGTTACTCTGAGGAGTAATTATTTTGAAATAGCGGCACTGGAGCATCCACACTACTGTTATTTCAAAATAATTATTTCGGAATTACTTTTACTCCTGTTGAAAAGCAGGAGTACAGATTTCGAATTCCGTGGCCCATTATTTTGAAATAATGGGCTTGGTAGTGTGCTTATAAATTTGACTTGAAGGGGAGTTATTTCAAAATAAGGTCCTTGTGTAGAGCAGGGCAAATAGTTTCCCCCGCAACTCTACTTATTTGATATTCTAGTTTTGTTTGTCAGTCTAGAAATCTCAACCCTGACATTAAGGGTAATTGTCTTATTTGAATGAGATTCCTTGCTACATTTTAGTTAGCACATTCCTAGATTTAGGGTCAGAAGGAATTGTGATTTATTAATCTGACATCCTGTGTAATGCTGGCCATGACCAGAAGACTTATGCTTCAAATCCAATAGCTATGTTTGAACTACAGCATATCTTTTAGAAAAATATCTAGTCTTGATTTAACAATTTCTACTGAGAAAGAATCCACTATGACCCTTGGAGGTTGTTCTAGTGGTTAATTACACTCACCATATTTATACAAAAATTGTGCCAAATTTCTTGTCTGACATGCTAGCTTCAACTTTCAGACATTGCATCTTATTGTATGTGTGACTGCTAGATGGAAAAGCCCTTTATCAAATTTTTGTTTCCCATACAGGCACTTACAATTTTGATTGAAACACCATGTCAACTTTTCTTTAAGCTAAATACATTGAATTATTTGAGTCCCTCTCTAGGAGTTATGATAAAGCAAATTACAACTATTAATAAAAGGTATGCATTTCTTTGAGCAATCCCTAATTTTTAAATGTCCTTCTTGAACATGAACATCAGAACTGGGCACAGTATTTCAATAGCATTTGCCAAGTAGAGATACTCTATTTATAAATTCAAAGATCACATTAGCCCATATAAATGTTTTAACCATAGCACTGCACTGGGACTACATGTTCAGCTCACTATTTTCATGACCCACAAATCTCTTCAACCACAATTTCCCTAAATAGAGGCCCCAATCCTGTCAGTACGTCCTACATTATTTATTCCTAGCTGCATGATCTTGTATTTAGCCACACTAAAATGCATGTTTATTGCATCCAGTTTGCTAAGCAATCCAGATCACACTCTCTTAGTGACCTGTGCTCTTCGTTTACCATTTCCCCCAATCTGTGTTATCCACAAACTTAATTAGGAGTGATTTTGCTTTCTTCTAACTCATTTATAGCAATATTAAATAGCAGAGAGCCAAACAGTTGTAAGATCCAATTAGAATCACACCTGCTGAATGCCAATTCTCCATTTAAAAAAAATGGTGCAGTTAATTTAGTACTAGACCTTTTCTCCCTGGATGTCAGCACTGAATTAGTGTCCCAAAACAGTATTAAGGATGTTTGCCCTGTTGAAATTGTCATTTTTTAAATAAGAGGTAAATAAGATCTTCATTATTTCCTGTTGCACATTTTTGCAAAGGTAGAGTGTGTAACACCAGTATCCTGGCCAGGTTGAGCAATTATAGAGGCTCTAGTAAAAATCAGGACTCTATCATTCTACATCCTGTGCAAACCTGTACAAAGACCATCCCTGTCTGAAAGAGTTTGCATTTTGAGACAAAAGAATCAGTTACAAACTATATTCCTTACTTCTTGTGTTCCATCATGTACTGTTGCTAAGAGATCCTAAATAATGTTACTGTCTAAAGGAACAATTTTACTGATGAGAAGAAGTATTGCTGTTAATATTAAGTTTTAGAGCAGAAAAAATGATAATTTTCACTTTTTCCAGTTTTATGCAAATCAGTATAACATTTTTAAATGGATTTGTTACTAGAAATAATTTGCAAATTTCTGAATTGAACAATTCTTGGCCTGAGTTTTAAAAATTATAATCAAATATACAATTTGCAATTCACACTATCTTATGCAATGAAAGTAAGTATCTAGGGGTATGTCTACACTAGCCCCCTAGTTTGAACTAGGGAGGCTAATGTAGGCATTCGAATTGCAAATCAAGCCGGGATTTAAATATCGCGCGATTTGCATCTTCCTGGTTGCCATTTTGAAATTTACAAGTCGGACTAACTGCCCGCGTCTACGCGTGGCAGGGACCGGTATTTCGAATTAAAGCCTAAATTGAACTACCTGTTATTCCTCCTGCAAGGAAGTTTAACAGGTAGCTCGATTTAGGGCTTTAATTCAAAATACGGTCCCTGCCGCATGTAGATGCGGGCAGTTAGTCTGAACTTGTAAATTTCAAAAATGGCGATCGCGAAGATGCAAACTGCCGCGGATATTTAAATCCCGGGCTTCATTTGCAACTTCGAATGCCTACATTAGCCTCCCTAGTTCGAACTGACCACATCACTCTCCCAGTGAAATAGTTTTTCTTAGTATCCAACTTGGATCTCCTCCATTGCGGCTTGAGACCATTGCTCCTCATTCTTTCATCTGTCACCATCGAGAACAGCCTCTCTCCATCCTGTTTGGAACCCTCTTTCAGGTAGTTGAAGGCTGCTATGAAATCCCCCCACTCCACCTCTTCTCTTCTGTAGACTAACTAATCCCAAATCCCTCAACCTCTTCTCATAAGTCATGTGCTCCAGCCCCCTAATCATTTTGTTGCCTTCCTGTGGGCTCTCTCCAATGCGTCCACATCCTTTCTGTAATGGGGGGCCCAGAATTGGATGCAATACTCCAGATGTGGCCTCACCACTGCTGAATAAAGGGCAATAATCACTTCCCTAGATCTGCTGGCAATGCTCCCAATAATGCAACCCAATATGCAATTAGCCTTCTTGGCTATACTGTTGACTCATATCAAGCTTCTCATCCACTGTCATCCCCAAGCCCTTTTCAGCAGAACTGCTGCTTTGTCAGTCAGTCCCCATTCTGTAGCAGTGCTTGGGATTCTTCCATCCCAACTGTAGGACTCTGCACTTGTCCTTGTTGAATCTCATCAGATTTTTTGGCCCTGTCCTTCTGTTTGTCTAGGTCACTCTGGGCCCTATCCCTACCCTCAAGTATATCTAACTCTCCCTTGAAGTGAAAGTAAGCAGGTGTGCCCAGGTGTGTAGCTGCAGTAAGAGCTTTCTGAGCTGCAAGAAAAGACAGCAAGGAGCTATTTAAAGATCTGGCAGGGACCCAGATTGAAATAGCTTAGCGTCATCTGCAAATTTGCTGAGGGTGCAATCTATCCCCTGGTCCAGGTCATTAATAAAGATGTTGAACAAAACTGGCCCCAGAACCAACCCTTGGGACACTCTGCTTAATACTGACCGCCAACCAGACATTGAACCATTAATCACTTCCCATTGAGCCCAATGATCTGACCAGCTTTCTATCCACCTTTGACTCAAATATTCTTTATGAAATTATATTTGGAAGATTTCCAACAATGTGAAGAGAAATAGATTAGAAAAGTTTATATAAACATTGCTATGTCCCTTTTGCAGTAACCACTTGCAAATTCTTCATCATCATAAAATAAAAACAGCTATTTATTATTGACACCAGTATGTTATTTTTGGGTCAGAAATTAGTTATGAAAAAAATTTAAATGTCCTACATAATGTAATTTACAAATTTCAGAGAGAAGCTAGTAAAATCCGTTTGCATTGACCATGAGTAAGGCTGTGGCTTTGTCTTGTTACATTTTGGGGACAAGTGAAGATAGGCGAGCATTTTAAAGTGCTTTGGGCATTTACAGTATGCTGATAGTGTATCAGGATTTTCTTATACAGGTTGGACCTCCCTGGTCCACCTCCCTCGGGACCTGACCTGTCCCAGATGAGAGATTTTGCCAGACCAGGGGAGGTCATATCTGATCTCTGCTACTAGACCCCTAGGCCTGGACCGGCCGCAGGCCCCACTGCCCTGCAGGTCCCCATCTCTCCTTGCCTGTCATGCTCCACTCACTGCCAGCAGCCTGCAGCCCTGCCAGCCTGCAGAGCTCGTAGGCACCAGCATTCCACTGGGACTCTCTGGTCCTGCAACATTTGTGGTCCTCCCGGACAAGGGAGTACCAGTTTACAGAGGTTCAACCTGTATAGTACTGTTTGGCTGATACGGAACAAAAAGATATAAAGATTGTAAACTGAAATCAAACATTTCTGTGTTATGCCAGTAAAAAGAGGGCATTTTGTGTTGGTCACTCTGTGATGAGAAATATTAAAGTTGCAAGGAAGGAGACTAATATTTTATTATGAAAACATTTGCATTGTTCCAAGCAATTTCTTGATCCAAACATTGTAATTTTCATGAGATTTCCACAAAATAGCTATAGTCACATAAACTAAATGTAAAATTAAACATGAATCTTTTCAAAGCTAACAGACGTATGTGAGAGTTTGTCTTCACTACTGCAGTACATTGATGTTACTGAGATTGAATCAGTGGCATCAATTCAGCAGGTCTGGTGAAGATGCGGTAAGTCAATGGGAGAGCATCTCCCACTGACATAGTATAGTGTAGTATAGTATAGACATCATGTTAAGTCAGTGGCATTTACATCACTCAAGTGGATTTAGTTTTGCACCCCTGCATGATATATCTTATGTTGACTTAAGAGGTAGTTTAGACAAGATCTAAGAAGTTTTGAAAATGTGTTTTTCTTATAAAAAAGATACTATTTTTCATCAAATCAGCTGGATTTTCAGTGAAATTAGGCCATTAAAAATTCTAAATGACATAAAAGCTTTGATTTTTTTCAAGGTTTTTTATTTTCATTTTGAAATTTTCATATTCATCTAGGCAATTTTCAGATGCACTAGGATCTGAGCATAAAACTTGTTAGAAATGTTCTATTTGTAAGTGCCTCAGTTCTGCAAATCTAACGCACATGGGGGATTCTTATCCAAGAGAATAAAAGTTGCAAAATAAAGTCCTATATTAAAACGTCACTGTTGTGATCACAAATTCATATATGAATTCAGTCTTTGAGCACCATAGTCTGTTACTTATCTCCCAAAGTAGACAGATAGTGGCCTGGGGAGAGGGAAGAAGAGGAGGACTATTCCAGTCATTCCTCAAACATGTTTGCAGAATGATCAATAGGGCCCTTAGGGGTACAAAATTTGTATCTGCATCCACAAAAATGAAGCGTGGATATTTGCATTGACATCCACAGATGCAGATACCTAGAAATATAAAGGGGATAGCTGCAAATTTGCAGGGTTCTAGATACAAAGTTTGTATTTGCATCCACTTTCCGTGTCCACAAAAATGAGCTGCAGATATCTGCATCCACATCCGCGGATTAACAGGACTCTAGAGATCAGAGAATCTTGCAAAGGTGGATCCTTTGTCTCTTCTCTAGCACCCTCTTCTGCCTCTTTCCTGCTTGTTAAGAAAGTCCTGCCCAGCTGGGAGCTCAACATCATGCAAGGCAGACACGTTCCCTGATTCAGCCCATCCCCATACATAAAGCAAATAAGGTATACTATTTCCAGCATTAGGCCTTAGGTGACTTCCTCAATTTGCAGAAGAGATGGCTAGATTTGCTCCATAGCACATTCAAACCTTTCTTGAAAACCTGGTATTTTCTGGTAACATTTTGAATTAAAATAATCAAAACAAAATCAGCTGAACCCCTCATTTGTGTATAATTTCTTTTAGCTCATTTAATTTTAGCCCATTATCCATCTCTCATGCCCAACAACTATATTATGAAAAAATAAAGGGAACATAATAAGTAGCAGTACACCATTAGTTAAATAGAGGTTGCCACTTGTGTACCGGGCCATAGCAGTATTAATTCATGACCTTTACAATGCTTTTTCTTTGGTGCAGAGAACATGGGGTCCTTGGAACCTTCCAACTACTTAGCTTATTTTTTGTTTCGATTTTTTTCTTTTGTTTTACTCTCTCTTGAGTACATGGTTTTAAGATTGAACATGTGTCAGTCTTAATAGTGCCAAATGAATAAACAAAGTTGAAATTGAAGACAGGATGCATTCTGATACAAGAAAGCAAAACTAAAAGCTATATAGAATGCATGAAGTTATAGGATGCTTTTGAGATTGAACAAAAAAACCCTCTTTGCTATTTGGTACAATAGGAATTATTTTTTGAGGGCTAATGAATGATTTTCTAATCTCTGAACTGCAAATGCATTCTGAGAGGATTTTTCCTTCAGAGGTCACTTGACTTGCTAGAGAGCCACTATGCAATTATTAGGAGTTTAACTTGGGTGCTAAGATAGGACATGATGAAGTGGGGATTATATTCGCTCTGTTTGCTTTATGTTGCATGTGATTTCTACTGTCTGTGGTAACTCTGTGTGTGTGTGCCTCTGGTTCCCTGTGCATGGTACCAGTACCTAGATGCGGATGACAATTCCAGGTGTGACTCCTCCCGTGAGAGAGGCTGCCCCAGCCCAGCGTATACAATCACAGAGGCTCTCTGTAATCTGAGCCTGGGAGGAGTGTGTGACCAAGTGATACCTTTTGCACCAGAAGCTGGAGACAGACTAGAGGCAGGACTGGCTGCAGGCAGAGATGGACTTCTGAGTGAGTCTCGTTGGCTTGGGGTGCAGAGATGGGGGGGCAGGGCCCTAGGCTCTGAGCCTCCTGTCCCCAAGATGGATTGTACTGTCTTGTACTGGTTCCTGTGCTAACAAGTCTGTTCTGAGCTGTATCCTGTGAGTGAATAAGCCTTCTGTTCTACCTGCTGGCTGAGAGTCACATCTGGCTGCAGATGGGGGTTCAGGGCCTGCTGACTCCCCATATGTTGGTGACACAGACCATACCTGAAATCAATAATAGCCTAGTAACCCTTTGTTCCCCTCTTCTTTTCAACAGGCCGTCTGTAAACGAAATCACAAGCTTTTGATCCTGCATAGTCTCTTGTGGCTATTCAAAGCACACAGCTAGCCTTTTTATAAAGCACTTGGGAAAGAGATACTGGTAAATATAATAGTATCCAAGTTCAGATAAAACTGCTGGAATCTTGTAAAATTAAGATTAAGAGACTTTTTAGATTGCTGGGAATGCTTTCCTCTTAGTGCAAATCCACTGTGCTGTCATGATGGGCTATATTTGTAATGACAACATAGCTTGCTTTTTTAGAATAGTACCATATAGTGGGATTTTCATTGCATCACAGGCTTTGTATCCTACTATAGCTCACAGCACTTTTTTTAAAGTTTTTTTATTTTTTTAGTTGCAGTTGGGACACTTACTAATAGTGTGATTAACCTTGCAGTTAAAATATGCTAAACCAGGAACCCATTTTAAAACATATTTAGCACTGCCAGGTGAAAAGGTACTGAGAAGCCTACTGTCAAATTAAAAAAATATTTAGACACCAATTCTGTGTTCATCTCTCAGGCTTTTTGTTATGAGCCTAATTTTAATTTTACTCCTAATTGACACTGGCATGAGAGAAGACACAATCAGTCTTGATATCCCTTGCTTAAAGTTTGAAATTAATGCTATTTGAGCTGCTTTTGTCATGGCAAGCCCTGTACTGTTTGAGTTCAATGAGTTAAGTTGAATGAGGATTGTGGGCACTGGATTTTGAGAGTAGCAGACTTCTTGGTTTGCAGAGTTCAGTTATGATTCAATTACCCAACTCGTAAAACTTTGTTCGGTGAAGGATAGGGCTATTCATTTTGAAAAATCTCAGAATGAACCCAAAGTAGCAGGAAGAGAGCACAGCAGTGGTGTGAATTCTTATATGGTGTGCCTTTTAATTCTGCTGGTGTGAACCAAAATGCCTTGGCATTTGCCTGCTGTGCAATCTTTTCTCCATATATGGTAGAAGGATGTGTACTATTGCTGATGCTGTGGTTTGCTGTTCTGCCCCACTGAGGCTTCATTTATCCTGGTGGTGTCCTTGTGAGAAATAGCTCTAATATTTCCTATTAGTCTAGCTTGAGGGAGCTGTACTGTGAACTCAGTCACTCTTGGGCAAGTCAGAGACTGATTTGTTTATTTAAATTGCTTTTACTTCTCTTACATAGCTACGATAGTGTCATGAGTGGGAAAGCAGTCAAGTATTTTCTCACAGCTGAACATTTTTGCTACCAGCAGAAGCGGGCGGTTCTAGTTGTTACATTGTGTTAGGGGAGGGACAATGGAAGAGTGGAAATACCTTCACTGTAATGGGTTTCACTCCTCACTGGGACACCTCCATGGGGTCATATCTAGGGATTAGCTCCTTTCAAGCCTGATGCCCTCTCTGTTCTTCTGCCAGTTCATGCTGTGTTCCCTCTCACTCTCCAGGGCTCGCAGTTCTCCCCATTTGTGACTCAGCCCTCCAGCCATGTCACTGTATAGTCCTCCCTCTCTCAGGTATCAGAGTCCCACTGTTTCAGGTCCTCTGCCACTTTCCTAGCAGCTGATAGGGGAACCTGACCTACCCACTACTCAGGGTTCTAATTAAGTCAATTAACCTTATATGTTACACCTTCAGGAGAGCCTAGGGACCCTATGTCTCTGAAAAGTCAATTGCACATGGAGTTAGATATGTTCATTTGTATTTTAGTAACTCCTAAAGATCCTGATCCAGGCCCCATTATGCTAAGCATGATATACAATTGATATCCTGTCAATTATGTAAATGGCAGCTTTCACCTGCACCAAGTTTAAACTAACTCCTCTCAGGCTGGCTAGTGGGGAGCTTTCTTTTGCATCATTTGGTAGAGCTACTTCCCATGGCTCTGTTGGGTTCTTGGCTGAAGGAGGATGCAGGAAGCACATGCAGTGAATGGGCATTCTGCTAATCATCTCTCTGAAGCTGCTAATCATCAGTTAACTATTGCTGGGTCCCTAGTTGTGAGCCACAAATGCCTCTTCTCTCTCCTCTTTCAGGCTGTGTCTAGACTGGCAAGTTTTTCCGCAAAATCAGCTGCTTTTGCGGAAAAACTTGCCAGCTGTCTACACTGGCTGCTTGAATTTCCGCAAAAGCACTAACTTCCTACTGTAAGAAATCAGTGCTTTTTGAAATACTATGCTGTTCCCTATAAAAACCTTTGCGCAAAACTTTGCGCAAAACAGTGTAGACAGCTGAGATTTGTTTTCAAAAAGCCCCAATCGCGAAAATGGCGATCGGGGCTTTTTTGCGGAAAAGCACATCTAGATTGGCACGGACGCTTTTCCGCGAAAAGTGCTTTTGTCCGTGCCAATCTAGACGCTCTTTTCCGCAAATACTTTTAACGGAAAAACTTTTCCGTTAAAAGCATTTGCGGAAAATCATGCCAGTGTAGACGTAGCCTCAGAGTTTTAGCTAAACTTGAAAGTGTCTAGGTTACTTTATTTTTTCTCTCTCCATTGTAATTATGTGTTAAGCTATTTTTTAAAATGTTGCTTTAGACACAACCATCATGATAGAAAGGTCTGACTGTACATTCTATTTTAGACTTAAAGTTACCCCAGCAGTAAAGAGAGGCCTTAAAAGGGTCTTAGTATAAGTAAGAGTCAAGCCCACTCAGTTGTATCAGCATGATTCTCCACCCTTTTACTCTGGTTTCATATTGATATTCGTGGAGCCAAAGTGATTTAAATCTGGTGTAATGGAGTGGAGAGTCAGGCCCTGTTTATTGAAGGAGGGTTGCAAAGTATTATGAAAGAATGGTCAGATATGTGCCCTACTGAATGAACCAAATGGAAATTTGTCTGTCATCTGAGAAGATACTGCATGCTTTTAAAAATGTTCTCCTGTCTCTAGCCAGTGCATGTACCAGACTCTCCTTTTATTTTTCAAGCCATGCTGAGATAGCACCATTGCACAGTCTCTCTTATCTTAAAAGGAATCTAAAACCTTTCCTATTTATCTTGAATGAGGTTTCATTGATGTGTGAATTGACTATGACCCAGAATGTCTGGCTGTGAAGCAAATGTCTGCTTTATTGCTGTTTGGGGATGTAACTGATTTTTATATATATATTTGAGTGTGCATCACAGCACAGAAATGCAACTCTTGGTTTTTACTGGTTTTGGGCCCTATTGTACAGTCCATGCTTCTATCTATGAACACTTTTTACTCTCAGTATCTTGAAGCCAGTGGGACTACTCATGTGCATAAATGCTCACTGATGTGGGCCAGGTTTGCACAATCAACCCTTTAATGCTCTTTAGTGTGAGGTGTGCAGCAGTTGTGCTTATAAGTAAACCTTGCTGAAAGTTATACTGTTGAAACTCTGAGCTTGATGACCTCACACAATTGCTGCAGCTGTTATCTAGTGTTACAAAGAACCTCTCAAGTCTAACCTCCAATCTTGCAATGGTGACCTCAGCACTTCTGATCTTTTAGCCCCTGGTAAGATTTAATGGCTGTGGCACTGCCCTCTCACACTGAAAGCTTTCGAGAGCTTGTGGATTACTGGAATCTAGGAGAGATGTGTGAAGCGTAAATCCAAAAGCATCTACAATTGTCTTCATCTGTGGCACTTGCGGATAAGCTATAGGTCCAAAATTGGTAACTGGTCTCATTTCAGGACCCAACTGACTGTAGCTTATCAGATGAACTTGATGGGAGACTCCGTCATCTAGATGTGACCATGTAAATCCATGTAGGCAGAGTAACATGTAAAAAAAACTGCAAGATCTTCTGCCAAGTCTGAAAGTGCATAACTTGTGAAAGAAACAGTAAAAGACTAGACAATATAGCATCTCACACTAAGGCCAGATTTATATTTTGTGTGCCAGAATGACATTAAGCAAATCCACTTCTTCCTGCTAAGGAAGCCTGCCAATTTGAAGCTTTCCAGCATTTTCTTGTTTAAGTGATAAACACTACTTCAAAAATATTTCTGTGCACCTGAGGACTGACCAAAGACAACAAAAATCAGAACAGGAAACTATAATTCAAATGATCTTCTACATGGGAAGCTTTTCCGGGTCACATTTGATTTTTAGCTGAGAATGACCTGATTGGCTTTATCTGTATGCACTAGCTTTTTTAAAGAAATCAATACAGGATTTTTGGTTGACAAATGGTAAATATGCCTCTTTTGATGCATATGTATATACAACTCATTTTTTTTCTTTTCTTTTCCTAGTTCACTTGCTGCCTGGATTGGTTTCACTGTTTCTCTGAGAGCAAACTATTAAAAGTTAGAGAGAAATACCACTTCAGATATCCCCATAGAGAAGCCTTCAGAATGCAAAAGTCTACCTGACCAAACCCATTGAATCATTTAAATTCCAAGGTCTTTTTCCTTCTCCCTGGAAAAAAATTACTTAAAAAGTGACCTTCTTGTTTAGTTATTACCTTAACATTTTGCTTACTCGAGACAAGCATCATGGCAGCTTCCATAACATATCAGTTTTTTTTAAAACTTGTTTTTATTTGCTAAAGAAAAAAAAAACCCCTTCCTAAAACATCCAGAAATCATTTAATCACGTGCCTAGTTTTAAGCACATGAATAATCTCATTGATGACAACGTGGGGCTACTCCCATGCTTGACACTGAGCACATGTTTAAGTGCTTTGTTGGATGGGGGCCTAAAATCATGTGCTTGTTCAGTTGATTTTAACAAAGAGTTTGAGATAGGCAAATTCTCCCCTCAGACATACATCATTTCTGCTAATGTCAGCAGGATTTAAGCAGTTATCTCTGAAAGTGGAGTTTGGCATCAGGATTTATAGTCAATGGAGTTTTGGTTCAGGTCATATGTAGCACTATGGAGGGCTGATAGTAATGGATCCAGTTTTGTACTCATTAATGTCAATGGGAGGTTTGTGCTGTTGATTCTAGTAAGGCAAGGGTGTGTGTGTGTGCATTACCCTTTCTTTAGCTCAAGGGTTCCCAACCTGGGGTACACGTACCCCCCAAGGGGTATGAGAAGCTTGTCAAGGGGGTAGGATATTTGGTAAATAACTAGATTATCCTAATTGAAATATTCCAAAAGTAGCAGTGTTAGTGAAAAAAGTTGTGGATTCTAGAGTCTAGAATTTATTTCCTTTCATATTGAATAGGGGGTACGGGAGGGATTACTAAAAGCCAAGAGGGTACGGGGACCGAAAAAGGTTGGGATCCCCTGCTTTAGCTGATTGCAGCTTAGAAAGGACATAAAGATTATTAGCAACCTGTTGGGCCCTAACAATTCATGAAGCACATATTAAGATCTCTATTAATTATTTATTAACTCTTTATAATCTGTATATGAATGCAGTCTTAGTCTAAAATGGTGTCTTCAATGATATCTTGCTAAGTAGTTTTCTTTCTCCTCCATTCTAGACTTCTGTGTATATAACCCTTACTGCTTCTTTTCCACCTTGAACTCTCATTCCCACACCACCCCTTCCCTTTCCACCACAGATCTAGCCGAAATCTTCAAATAAAGTATCAACAACAAAAATGAGGAAATAACTTGCTGCCAGTTATCTAAACAAGTAGTCCCACAATGTTGTTTTTTATATTCCCTTCTCCATCTCTTCACCTCCTTTAGCTTGTATAATCTGTTCCAATGGACTGCTCTGTAGACCTCCCGCTGTGTGGATGGCAATTTAAGCTACATCAATTCTAGCGATGCAATTAACGTAGATGAAGTTGCATATCTTAGGTCGACCTCCCACTCCAATGGAGACCAGTCCCGAGCCTATACTCACTACATACAGGACCATGCATACTTATGGCACTACATTTAAATGTTAATAATTATACTGTATCTCATCTAAATGTAAAAGGGACTAGGAGAACAAATGTGATGTAGGAATGTGGAGCAGTTACTGAGAAGACAGTTAAACATATGAGCATTCTCATTTCTAGCTTTAGAATGGTCATTAAGGTTAACAGATAAACCTACCAGTGTAAACTCAATCTTCATTGAAATTTGAAGAAATTCCAATCAGTAATAGGATCAAATCCTCTGATTCTGCAGAATAAAGCCTATATAGATGTAATTTTATTAATAACAATGGAAATATACTGAAAAAGACAAGTTACAAAGTACAACAGTATTCATACTTTAAACAATAAGCATTTGTTTATATACTGTGACTAATATATTAAATAGATTCTATAGGCTGTGTGGATAGGATAATCTTGATGTATTTACATAGTTTTTCTTTATTAAACTCAAAACCTCTGACAGGTCTGGAAAACCTCTTAAATTACTTTTTCTGGAGTTCCTATAATCCTATTTATAACAGGAAAGTTTCCATGTTCACTGACTGATGTAGGTCTGTAAAATAGTGTTTAAATATTTTTCTGCTTAAATATGATTTATGAGGCAATATATTTTGGACTAGTGCCAAAGTTTAAAGAAAGTGGGGTAAAGGAAATGCTGAGGAGACTCAAAAGCCAACTCAAAATCTTGAAAGCGATTATTTGCTGCAAGAAAATATTGAAGGGGGCAGGGGACTGAAACAAAATACCATGGTAATATTTAAAGAGGTAACCCTCCTTTCACATGTAGACGTTAGTGTTGCAAAGGATATTAAAGAAGAACTCAATAGTTTTAAGATGCTATTTATTTCACCCCTTTAAGGAAAGGAATGTATGGGACTACTTTAATTAAATATGCTTGGAAGCCTTGCAGGATCAATCAATCCCTTACTCCTTTAGTGAAAAATAACACGTTTTCCTATTGCCTTCATTTATGACATTGTGGTAATTCTGTAGCAAAATCAAGGCAGAAGCTCTATAAGTGTAGTTCCCCAGATTTGGAGACTTACCCTGGAACATGAAATGTACAATATACAATTCCGGTCAGCCTATAAGTGTATTAAACCAAGGTCTCTCTCCTCTTTAAAGCACCAGGCTTGTATTTATGTACAGGTGGGCCAAGAATCTGCCTGTGTTATAAGGTTAGGGCCTAGAGTTTGCACCTTTAAATTGAGTAGTTAGAATCTACATTCTTTCATTTATATCTTCAACTGATTGCAGATGTAATAAGTAGGCTCTGTTCTGGAAAGGGGGGAGGCCTACTGGGATTTGAACTTTCAACCTCAGAACTGAAGCTTGAGTCGCTTGTTCTTGGTGATACTAGTGCTCTGACCTAGAGTTCAGAAGTCTATAGGTTACTGCAACAATATAACTCCACTGGAATAGGAACTGACCACCCAGAATGACCACCCTGGTTCTGCAGAATTAAGCGGAGGGAAGAGATGTTGATGCATTGTCTTTAAAGATTGGAATTAACTCAGTTCAGGGACAGAAAATATTGAGAAATTGTATAACAAAAATTCAGTTAATGTTTTATTTCAGTGGTATTTACAAGCTCCTTATATTATTACTTCTACTCCTTCAGCTCAAGTGCCAGAGGCCTGTGATTTGGGTATTCAAGTTCCAGGGTTCAATCCTGCTGAAATGGGGCATGTTACATAGCTACTTATACAGCTGCTACTGGCAGGACAAAAGAGCTTGTTAAGGAACAGTTGTATTCACCCTACTAATATTTAGCACTTACAAATTTACAGCCATGATTTTTAAAGGGTTCCACCTTACCTCAACGTTTTGTGTCAGCAAAACTTCAGGTGCAAATAATGTTGGGGAACAGTGTGATGCAGTTGCAAAAAGGCTTATCTCATTCTGGGGTGCATTAAGAAGGTTACCATATGTAACATATGGGAGATAGTTGTCTTGCTGTACTTGACACTTGGGACCATAGCTGTGTCCAGTTCTTTGCACCCCACTTTAGGAAACATGCAGACAAACTGGAAAGAGTCCACAGGCAAATGAAAGTGATAAAGGTTTAGAAAACCTGACCTATGAGGAAAAGGCTAAAAAAACCCTCTGGACATGTTTAGTCTCAGGTAGAAAAAAGACTGAGAGGAGACCTGATAAGCCTTCAGATATATTAAGTGCTGTTATAAAAGGGACAATGATCAACTGTTCTCCATGTCCACAGAAAGTACAACAAGAAGTAAAAGGCCTAATTTGCAGCAAGAGATAATTTGCAATATCTAGTTTGGATTAGATATAGGGAAAACTTTCTAACTATAGGATTGTTAAGCACATCACTAGGCTTCCAGGGAAATTGTGGAATCTCCATCATTGGAGGTTTTTAAGGATAAAGTAGATGAACACTTGTCAAGGATAGTCTGTTCATATTTGGGTCTGTCTCAGCAAAGGTAGCTGGACTTGATGACTTTTTTTGAATAATCGGTATTTTGGGAAGAGAAATGGTTTATTTAGAAAATTCCCAACCAGCTCTATTAGAAACCCAGTATCTCCTTTTGTAACTGACTTAACTTTCAAATGTCTCACAACTACTATGTGATCTTCCAGACAAGCTTCTGGGTTTTGTTTTTTGTTTACCCTCCTAGTGATGAACAATTTAACTGTCCAGAAAACAACAGCAACAACAAAAACTTTAGCTTGGGACCAAATGGGGTCTTTTATTCTTTACAATGTCAATTTAATGGATTCATCATAATTGTTAATTCCCAAATTCTGGCCCTAGGCACTTAAAAAGCTAAGGAACGTTCTATATCTGCAATGTACGGCTGGTGTCTTCATGTTTCTGATGAGTTAAATCAAAGCACCAAATCAAACGTTTGCACTTTTAGAGGTTTGAAATGCAGATTTGATTTTGCAACAAAAATCCATCTCTAATTATAATAATATTATGAAAGTGCATGTAGAGGTGGATTAGGTGTTTGTGGGGTCGTGTACTGTCAGATGAGATGCAGAAGCAGATGAAAGTAAATAACTGTAACAGAAAAATATATAGCTGTTATGATGTTTTCTTATCCCCCAATGCACTGAATGTTGGAGGAAAGAAGCCTCATCACATACTACTATAACAAAATCAGGGTAGTCCCCATTGTGTGAATAACTTATACTATTGATTTTTTTGCAGAGTTTAGTGATGATCAACATCAAATTAATACACAAAAACAATGGAAAAAATAAAAACAAAGCAGCAATACAGTGTTGTCTTGCCTGCTAGATTAGTACTAAAAATCAAAGCATTTAATTATTATTATTAAATAAGAAAATTATATCATGCCAAACTTCTGGAATGTTATGGTGCTTTACTATTCTGCTAAATGATTAATGGATTGAAGACATAATCATTGTAGATGATGTTTATTGTTGTGGTAGTATCACAGTTGCTTACATAGCTACATTCTGACATGCAGAGAAAAAGATTTTGGGGTGTCAGCCAATTGGCAACCATTTTGATTGTAACTACAAAAATTTCATTAAAAGTTTACTATATTCCGATACATTTTGAAGATGTTTTTAAGGTTTAGATCTTCCAGTAATCTGACTCTGATTTTAGTTATTTTCCACTATGGAATAAGCAAAAATTGATCCCCACTTCAGTATCAGGAAACACTGAAAATCAAGTAGCATACTTGTTTGATCATAATTTGAGATGGGGCACAAAATCCTGACACCAAACAATGCCAAACTTTGGATTGTCTGAGGGTTTCAGAATCTGAACTCTTGTGTCTGAATTACACGGCTAACCCCAGGGTTTGCGATGGGCTGAATCAAAACTATAGATCAAACACCTCGATGCTTTGGGGCTATGAGATTCAAATCTGAGTTTTGTAGTTCTCATCCATCTTTAGTTATGATACTGTTAATTTGCATAAGGGCTAGCTGCATCTTGTCTCACTTTTAGCTTCTCTCAAGTGCATCCCTTTGGGGACTGGTTTCCTAACTTTACTTCTCTCAAAATGGGAGAAAAGTGATCCTGACGGGGGAGAGGGAGGCAAAGGGGGCAGTAGCCCTGGAACCTGTCAATTCAAAGGGGCCCAGGGCTTCCGGCTGCCAAAGTGCTGCAGTGCAACACTGTGCTTCGGGAGGCTCTGCTGGCTGCGGGGTTGGGGCGGGTGCCATACTCAGGGCAGTACAGAAGGCTGGCTGCCCCCAGCACTGTCCCCCAAGATCCTGTCCCTTGGGAAGCATGGAGCTGCCCCACCCTTTTTCAGGAGCCCATGGAGACTGTCAGCATCCCTCCTGCCACATGTTGCCTGGGTGTGTGTGGGTCACTGTGTTTGGCACCTGCAAGCACTTTTCCTTGGGGAGCCTGGGAGAGCAGCTCGTTAAAATGACTCAGAAGCAGCTTTTTCAAAATAAAGCAGTTTGTGTTCATCCAACCCAAAGGTACATAGCAATCAGAGCGTAGGAGGTAAAACAATAAAGGGTTAAACACAGTGTTAGACCCACCAGAGAATAAGACCCACCAGTTTTTCTATGCATAACTTGCACTTCCCTTTATGCCACACCTAAATTTAGCCCAGTTCATATAAACAAATCAGAAACACACTACAGTATCCTTAAAAGAATTCAGACACTTGTATAGTCCTTTAGTATACATTTACAGTGCAAACAGATTGTTAACTCTTCCACAATTGTAAGTAACGCAGCTTTACTTACAATGATAAAATTTCTCAATGGCTTAAATGACTGCTTCTTGGAGCAGCTGGTGCAGGAACCCACAAGGGGAGAGGCAATTCTCGATTTAGTCCTGAGTGGAGTGCAGGATCAGGTCCAGGAAATAACCGTTACAGGACCGCTTGGGAATAGTGACCATAATATAATAACATTCAACATTCCTGTGGTGGGAAGAACACCTCAGCAGACCAGCACCCTGGCATTTAATTTCAAAAGGGAATTACACAAAAATGAGGAGGTTAGTTAAACAGAAATTAAAAGGCACAGTGACTAGAGCCAAATCCTGCAAGCTGCATGGAAACTTTTAAAGACACCATAATAGAGGCCCAACTTAAATGTATACCCCAAATTAAAAAACATAGCAAGAGACCTAAAAAGAGTCACCGTGGCTTAACCACCATGTAAAAGAAGCAGTGAGGACAAAAAGGCATCTTTTAAGAAGTGGAAGTCAATCCTAGTGAGATAAATAGAAAGGGACATAAACACTGTCAAATCAAGTGTAAAAATGTAATAAGAAAAGCAAAAGAAGATTTTGAGGAACAGCTAGCCAAAAACTCAAAAGAAATAACAAAATGTTTTTAAGTACATTAGAAGCAGGAAGCCTGCTAAAAAACCTGTGGGTCCCTAGACGATCGAACTATAAAAGGCGCAATCAAGGGCGATAAAGCCATTGCGGAGAAACTAAATGATTTCTTTGCTTCAGTCTTCACGGCTGAGGACGTTGGGAGATTCCCAAATCTGCACCGTCCTTTGTGGGTAATGAATCTGAGGAACTGTCCCGGATTGAAGTGTCATTAGAGGAGGTTTTGGAACAAATAGAAAAACTTAATGTTAACAAATCTCCGGGACCGGATGGCATTCATCCAAGGGTTCTAAAAGAACTCAAATGGGAAATTGCTGAACTATTATCTGTGGTTTGTAACCTATCCCTTAAATCGGCTTCCGTACCTAATGACTGGAAGGTAGCCAACGTGACACCAATATTTAAAAAGGGCTCTAGAGGCGATCCTGGCAATTACAGACCGGTAAGTCTAACTTCAATACCTGGCAAATTAGTCGAAACAATAGTAAAGAATAAAATTGTGAAGCATGTAGAAGAACATAATTTGTTGGACAAAAGTCAACATGGTTTCTGTAAAGGAAATCCTGTCTTACTAATCTATTAGAGTTCTTTGAAGGGGTTAACAAACATGCGGACAGGGGATCCAGTAGATATAGTATACTTAGATTTCCAGAAAGCCTTTGACAAGGTCCCTCACCAAAGGCTCTTGTGTAAATTACATGGCCATGGGATAAGAGGAAGGTCCTTTCTTGGATTGAGAACTGGTTAAAAGACAGGAAACAAAGGGTAGGAATAAATGGTAAATTTTCAGAATGGAGAGGGTAACTAGTGGTGTCCCCAAGGGTCAGTCCTAGGACCAATCCTGTTCAACTTATTCATAAATGATCTGGAGAAAGGGGTAAGCAGTGAGGTGGTAAAGTTTGCGGATGATACCAAACTGTTTAGGATAGTCAAGACAGAAGCAGACTGTAAGGGACTCCAAGAAGATCTCACCAAACTGAGTGATTGGGCAACAAAATGGCAAATGAAATTTAATGTGGATAAGTGTAAAGTAATGCACATCGGGAAAAATAACCCCAACTATCATTACAGTATGATGGGGGCTAATTTAGCTACGACAAATCAGGAAAGAGATCTTGGAGTTATCGTGGACAGTTCTCTGAAAACTTCCACACAGTGTGCAGTCAAAAAGGCAAATAGGATGTTAGGTATTATTAAGAAAGGGATAGAACATAAGACCCAGAATATCTTACTGCCCTGTATAAAACTATGAGTACGCCCACATCTTGAATACTGTGTACAGATGTGGTCTCCTCACCTCAAAAAGATATTTTGGCCTTGGAAAGGGTTCAGAAAGGGCAACTAAAATGATTAGGGGTTTGGACGGGTCCCATATGAGGAGAGGTTAAAGCGACTGGGACTTTTCAGTTTAGAAAAGAGGAGACTGAGGGGAATATGATAGAGGTGTATAAAATCATGAGTGGTGTGGAGAGGGCCGATAAAGAAAAGTTATTTATTAGTTCCTAAATAGAAGAACTAAGGACACCAAATGAAATTAATGGGTAGCAGGTTTAAAACTAATAAAAGAAAGTTCTTCTTCACACAGCGTGTAGTCAGCCTGTGGAACTCCTTGCCAGAGGAGGCTGTGAAGGCTAGGAATATAACAGAGTTTAAAGAGAAGCTAGATAATTTCATGGAGGTTAGGTCCATAAAAGGCTATTAGCCAGGGGATAAAATGGTGTCCTTGGCCTCTGTTTGACAGAGGCTGGAGAGGATGGCAGGAGACAAATCGCTTGATCATTGTCTTCGGTCCACCCCCTCTGGGGCACCTGGTGCTGGCCACTGTCGGCAGACAGGATACTGGGCTAGATGGACCTTTGGTCTGACCCGGTACGGCCGTTCTTATGTTCTTATGTACTAAAGCCAATGTTAAAGATTCAGTTTTGCAGTCCTCACTCAGGCAATAGTCCCACTGATTTAACAAAGAGTTTTGCCAGAATAAGGTTTGAGTGAATGGGATGTAAGTATGTAGGGGTCAATTGTGGAAGAACTCTGTACATGTGAAGTATAGGGGTGGTGAGGCCTGCATTCCTTTCCTTCCCCGCTTTCCCATTCTCCGCCCCCCTTCCCTACTACTGATGAGCCAGAAGCAAGCCTCTAGGAACATACGCCATTGTTGCAAGAGCAAATTGTAGATAAGGGCGGAAACATAACAATCTTGTTTACCTAAATGTACTGATCATGTAAACAAAGTCAAAGGACAAGCAGTACAACTGAGCCATACTGTAACAAGCAATGAGTAACCCCCAGAAATTTCCAAACTGCCACAAACAAGGTAAAGACACAGTATTTAAAGCTGCACCAGAACACAGCAATTTGGCCTCACCAATGGGCTTTGGGTACCGGCACCTCAGAAGCTGAGACAGTCTGCCACTTCATCCGCAGCTGAAACGGATTCCCCGGCTAGCAGAAAGGATGTAAGAAATGCTGCTTTTCCTATTATGTTGTTCTTTTAGTTAAGGGGCACAGCTGATAGCTGTCAGGAAATAAACTGCTTGTGTTTGACAGATACCTGTGTAGCGTTTTTTTGTATTTTGAGGACCCAGTGTCGGACCTGAGACTGACTCTTGCCGGCAACAAAGTGCTTTATACGGATTGAAGGCCTAGTTCCTACTTAGTAACAGTAGTACAGTGACACCACACCATTGACTTCAGTGGAATGACAATGACACCAGTTTACAAGTAGTCTAACAGAGTGAAGAACCAGTTTTAAACTAGCATCTGGTTTGTGTATGATTTTCTTTTGTACCTTTCTATGGCACTGGTTCAGGAAAGCTTTACTTTTAAGCATATACTTAAGTGTTTTCCTGAATCAAGACTTGGATTACCCCAGTGTTAAAATTGTACACTGTATACAAATGAAAAGTAACATAACCAAGAGTGACTGAGTTAGTCAATGCAATGATATCTTGAGTCCTCTTCCTTATGATAACCTTAACATTTGCTTTCAGTGCTTGCAAGCAATTCAGGATATACTGTCATATCTTCTTTCAGCTGTATACCAAGTCTTTCCCAATTGTTTCATTTATTTGGGACTTTTCATTAACTCATATTGTAGCATTTCAATGTTGCTAAGGAAACTTAATAGGGATGAGCCAGATCCTTGGTTGGTGTAAACTGGTGTTGCTCCATTAGAGTTAATGGATCTTTGCAAATGTATACTTGGTAAATGTCTGGCCCAACACTTTCAGTTTCTCCCAGATGTGATGACATAAATAAGCAAAATGCACTTCTTTCTAGGCCAAGGCTCATAATGTGCCATTAGGCACTCTACCATATATAAAAAAGCTTTCACTACAAAGCTTTGTACACATTGAACAGTATTTATTAAAGAGAGTTCTTTAGAAATGCATTGACATTTTTCACATATAGTGCAAGGTTACGGATTCACAGTTTGGGAGAAGTGTTCCATTATTGCTACAGTTGAAACAACAGTTTTCAGAGTACCATTAGCATTTCAGAGTACCATTAGCATTTTCTCATCAGCGATCAAAATGAGTCCTATAGTTGTAGGAGATTACAAATGATAGAGGTTTGACATGGAAAAGTTCTATTACATTTGGTACACCTTTCTCTTAGTTGAAAGCTGTCCACTGCCGTATAATTTCTAGGGTTTTCTCCAGTCTAGATTTTAAACGTCACAAGTCACAGCCAGTGCAATAATCTCCCAAGGAAAAATTATGGAAACCTTAATATGATATTTGGCCTAAATTGTCCCCCTCTTAATTTTATCCCATTACTCCTAGTTTATATCCCCATAGATGCACATATGTTAAGGAGCTGGCCCTATATTTAAAAATGTGTAGTACAGTATAATCATAGAATACTAGAACTGGAAGGGACCTTGAGAGATCATCAAGTCCAGTCCCCTGAATGAAATGCTAATGAAACTCTCCTTGTTAAAGTTATGCAGGTGACAGTAGGGAATGGGGAAAAGAGAAGGTCTAGCTGGAGAAAAAGGGTGAGCAAAAAATGGAATGTGGCAAAGGTAAGATAATAAATAGTGGCCGTCGATCAGATTACAATCACACACTATACCAGGATCAAGAACAGATTTAGGTGGATGTAAAGGGGGTGAACAAATAGCATTGGGTACCTCAGGTATGCAGTGGTGTTGGGAGTAATGTAAGCAGATAGATAGCCAGGTACTATGATAGCAAAGGGTCAGTTGTTTGTTTACTTATGTCACAAAAGCTGTAAAGGTGGGTAATGGCTGAGCACAGATTCACATCTGCTGCAATGTCATTTTCAGAATCTCATTCTAGAGCAAGGCTACTCAACTTTGGAAGCTCCAGGGGCCTCAAAGATACCCACAGCACATCCCAAGGGCTGCAGCTTAAGTTTGGTTGCATATACATGCAAATATATATGCAAATAGCTTCTTTCACATTGATAGGCATGAATACAAAGATTAAGGCAAAACTACACAGCACGCAGGACCCATTTAAGTCAGTTCTGCTGATATTAATAAAATGCAATATTTACCCGATTTCCACCCCTATGACAGCATTTTTAATGAGCAATGACAGTTCAGGAATTTAACTACTAAAATGCACATCAACAGATGACCAATTATATTGACTACTTTTTTATTTTGACTCCCACCTGCAGGCCTCGCGTTGAGCCCTGCGTAAAACCCAAATTGCACCGTGGTTCACTATAAATGTGGCTACTATCATACAATATTAAAGGTAGAATGTTAAGTGGGAGCTGTTTATCCCGATCGCAATACAGCAAAGAATTTCAAACAAGTGCCTAACAAAAAGAACCCGAATAATCCCTTTAAAGTTAAGTGCATGCTAATGACCAGTGCTGGATCAGGACACATAGGCAAAATCATATTCAATATTTTGCTCAGTTTCTTTCTCAGCCTCACAGTTTATCTAGTGAGGATTGCATATCATAGGCAGAGAGAAAAGAAGATTATAATTTAAATATTGATGTTGAAGATGAACATTATGAACCACTGATAATGCACTACCGAATACGTCCAAACTACTTTTTGTGGGGGATTAAAAAATGCTGATTTGTTGCAAGTTTTAACTTAGCACATGATTTTGTATGTTTTTCCTTTGTACCTTTCTATGGTCCTGGTTCAGAAAAGCATTAATTTTAACGATATACTTAAGCGTTTTCCTGAATCAAGACTTAAATTACCCCACTGTTAAAACTGTTATCTGCTTGTTTTTGTCTCGGACTATTGCCCCTCTGCTCTCAGCTGTATTAATTTTTAGTAAAAAGTGAGCCATATAGCTGTGATGGCAGTACTCAGACAGGATGTCAAAAATGAAGGCTGCAATAATAAATGTCTTGTTTAAGGGATTTTGAAAAGCAATGGGAAAGAAAAAATATTTATATGAGGAATGTTTAGCCTGTCACATTTTATCTAGTTATACTATTTTAATCCCCCTTGAAAATCCTTTTTACTGATTATTTGGACTATATAGTCTTGTGTTTATTAAATGAACAAGGCTATTTCTAAATATACATACAATCCAAGATGTTAAAAGAAATATTTAAAAAGCAATTTCTTTGTGAGGAAGAATCAAGTCCTTCATTAGTTTTCCTATTTTGCAATTCAAACCTAACATAGTTCCTACTTGAAATGTATTTGGTGGTTTTGCAGAGACTGAAGGATAACAATTTGTTCAGTTAAAAACATCACACCCACACAAAAAGCATAATTATGCAGGATACCTGTTAATCAAAGCTTTCCAGGGTTCAAGTTTCCAGTCAGATTTCAAGTCCATAGAAGGATGCACTTGTGGGAGCTGCACAAACATTAGGTTGAATATTTCAGACTCCCAGAGATGAACAGATATTCAGAATAATATTTAAGCTTAGTAAAAGTTTTTGAAAATGCTTTGTATAGCGCTGAATGTCTAAAGGCCCATTCTGTTTTTTTTCTTCTGAAAACTCTTTTTGTGCTTTTATCCATTTTGTGGGGAAAATGATAAATATTTACAGACAATTGCATAAGTAATTTAAATATAGGTGAATGCACTTGGTTATTTGGTTAATTTTTAAATCAATAGGGGATTCTGCTTAGAAGGTAATGACACAGTATGTGAGCTGTAGATTGTGGATGCATTATTTAAAGACAGAATGAGACAATCAATCTATCAGAGAAAATGAGAGAATTTTTGCCATAGTAACATGGTTGGGAACAACTAGTAAAATCTTGTTCAATAACTTATTTTATACATTATTTTTGTACATGAAAAGAAATTTCATTGCATTCTACCTCATGCAGTTCAGCAGCATCTGTTTACATGAGTGGTGCAATTGAAGTTCAGAGTTAGTCTTATCAATAGGAATGTAAACTAATGCAAAGCTGTTTTTTTTTCTTCCCAATATGTAAACTTGAAATCTAGGGCTGTCTGTAAGTTAAAAGCCCTACGAATATTAAAGAGGGTCAGCTGATGTAAAACAGTATAGTATATGGAGCTAAATTGACTCCAGTGGGCTTACTCTAGATTTACACCAGTATAACAAAGAACAGAATCTGGCTTATGATGCCCATTAAAATTGTTAGAAAATGATTAACATCTTTAATGATCAAGACACGACTAATTCTTCTGAATTCAGAGCTAAATTCCCAAAATGAGTCTATCAACTCTAGTATGATTCAAGTTATTTCTAATTTCTAAATTGCCCTTTTTGAATCTGCTCATTTTGTTTTGGTGGGTTTGGATCTTTAAAGTGCAGTGGAATACACAGATGTCAATTATTCTGCAGTACATGTTACCACATATCTTCCTCGGGGTTCCACAGAGATCTGTTGTGTGTCCAGTTCTTTGCCATTATCCAGCTCATTACTGAATAGAGAGTTCACTGACAAAGATACCAAACTGGGAATATTTTCAAGTGCTTTGGAGGATAGGATTATAATTCAAAATGATCTGGACAAACTCAAGAAATGGTCTGATGAAATTCATTAAGGACAAATGAAAGTATTCTATGTAGGAGGAACAGTTAGAACATAAGAACGGCCAGACTGGGTCATGCCAAAGTATCCTGTCTGCCGACAGTGGCCAATGACAGATGCCCCAGAGGGAGTGAACGCAACAGATAATCATCACGTGCTTCCTCTCCTGCCATCCATTTCCAGACACACAGAGGCTAAAGACACCATTCCTACTCATCCTGGCTGCAAACATTTTGGTTGTACACATACAAAATGGGAAATGACTATGTAGAAAGGAGTACTGAGAAAAGGGATCTAGGGATCATGGTGGATCACAAGCTACATATGAATCAACAGTGTAACACTATTGCAAAAAAAAAAGCAGACATTATTCTGGGATGTATTAACATGAGTGTTGTAATCAAGACATGAGAAGTAATTCTTCAGCTCTACTCTGTACTGATTTGCTCTCAGCTGTATCCAGGGCTGGGCCCCACATTTCAGGAAAGATGTGAACAAATTAGAGAAGGTCGAGAGAAAAACAACAAAAATGATTCAAGATCTGAAAAATATGATTTAAAAGAACTGGGTTTGCTAGTCTGAAAAAGAGAAGGCTGAGAGGGGACATAACCATTTTGAGGTACCTAAAAAGTTTTTCCAAGACGGTGGGAGAAAAAAATACTCACCTTAACCTCTGAGGATAAGACAAGATACAATGGGCTTGCAGGCAGGGAGGTTTAGATTGGACATTAGGAAAAACTCCCTATCGGGGTGGTTAAACAGCAGAATAAATTGCATAAGGAAGCTGTGGAATCTCTATCAGTGGAGATTTTTAAGAGCAGGTTAGACAAACACCTGTTAGGGATGATTTAGATCAGTGGTTCCCAAACTATGATTATTAGAGGGGGGTCTTGGAAAAAATTTCATACTGGCAGAAGAAAATGTGTTTGCACACCAAACCAGAAACAAGGTCATTGTAGCCAATGTAAGCGGTAGTAATGCCCCTCAGTCGATATTCAGTCGTTCTCTGTGGCCCGCTGTTTTGCTCCTGTGAGGTATCAGTAAATCTTCTAATTTATTAGTTTGTTTGCTAGTATTCTCTGTGTGTTATTTTTATTTGAACTGCTATACAGTCAATAATGGACGAGTGCCTGAAAATGGAAAGTGTAAAGATGTCAGCTAGTGTTTCACCAAGTCCAAAGTATGGAAAATCTAAATCAAATGATCTTGATGGTCCTGGAAAGTTGCCTATGAAGAAAAATAAAATACGATAATAATTATACAAAATATGTCTTTACATGCATGCATTGGTAATTGAGAGTGTCAAGTGAAATTTTGGAAGAGTGTGGTTGCTGTTTTCATAATGTAATCAAATAAATAATGTGACAATTAATAAAGTAATACTAAATAGTGTGTAATAAGTTTATAATTAACACAAATTTTATATTTCCAAAATCACTGTGTTTGTAACTTATACTCAGGTAAGAGAAAAAAATCTCTGGAAATACTAATTTTTAGGAGTAGGTTCATGAGATTTGACAATGAAAGGGGTTCTCAGGTCCAGATGGTGCTTGTTCCTGCCATGAGTGGAGGGGATTGGACTTGATGATCTCTTGAAGTTCCTTCCATAGAACTATGTTGCATGGCCTTCTGCCAATACATCATTGCTTTAGATTTGTTATGACATAGCCAGTATAGAATGTCTTATCAAGAAATTCTGAGTCTGATCCTGCACTTGGTGATACCAATTGTGTGCTGGTGTAGTGCCACTGAAGTTAGTGTTGATCTAGCTGCGTGCATTTAGTATACTGGAGTGGAGAATCAGGCCATCTCATAAGCATGCTCTCATCTTCTCTGAGGGTACAGCTACACTGCTTGGCTATTTCGGGATACTGGAGGTATCCCAAAATAGCTACCTTGCATCTTAACAAGCCGTCTGCTATTTTGAAATATTTTTCAAAATAACAGGTGCGCTATTTCGGCATCCCTGTAACTCTTGTTCCATGAGGGTTAAGGGATGTCTCAAAATAGGGAACTATTTTGAAATATGGTGCTGTATAGATGTGCCAAATTTCAAAATAAGCTTTCTCAGAATAGAATTGAAATAAGATACGCAATTTGTGTAGCACAAATTGCGTATCTTATTTTGAGTTTAGGGGTGCTGTGTAGATGCACCCTGAGAGGTATAGCACATTCCAGAAAATGCCAGAACTACACATTTCTGGTTTGTAGAAGTGAATCCTATTCTGTTGTGTGATCTAAAAAGTTAAGTAAAATGTTATCTGCTGTCACAAATACAAAAATGTCATTTATGAGTCAGTGTAATCTATGCATTGGTTGCTGAGCCTTAAGTCTTCCGGGCATTGTCATAAATCAGTTATGATGGTTTCGCGAAGTTCTGAATTCTGATCTCCGATTTAGCTGAAATAGGTGTAAAACATAAGTAACCAGACAAATCCCAATTGACTACATATACAAAAAGATCAAGAGTTTAAGATTATCCTTTTAAATGGACTCAGTGAAGATCTTCCTGTTTCAGAGAGCATTACAAGACAAAATTATACTTTGTGCTAAAAATGCAAGTTCTGAAACAAATCTTGCCATATTTTAGAAATCCAGCATCATAAACATGGAGCATATGCATAATTGGAACCCCCACAAAAAGTCATCAGCATATTTTAAATGAATAGGTTGAGAATCAAGTTGGTTTAACATGTGTGCAGATTAGCCAAGAAAATTTTAGCAGTAATTTGCAATTAGCAATTCTCAGGAGGGATTGAATTTAAAACCTTTTGCAGAAAGCATAAGGAAGACGCTCAAACTCATGTATGTCCAGAGTTCTATAGAAAAATCTAGGCAATCATAAGAAATACATTGAGAGGAGTATCCTCCCTCACAGAGTCATAGAAATGTAGGACAGGAAGGTCATGTCCTACACTAGGAAATTATTTCAGAATAACTTACTTCAAAATAATAATTCCCAAAATAGCTATTTTAAAATAGCATGCCCACACTACAGGGAAGCCTTGAAATTACTCCGAGGCAGGCTCCCTTAATGTGGATGCCCTACCTTGACTGAGAGCCCCAGGAAATATTGGGGAGTAATTACTTTGAATGACTCTGGGGAGTAGACATCCTGCACTCCGGTCATCTGAAGAAGTGGGCTGTGCCCACAAAAGCTCATGATACCATCTACATGTTTTGTTAGTTTATAAAGTGGTACCGGACTACTTGTTATTTTTTCAGTTTACCTGTACAGACTAACTCGGCTACCCACTGAAGCTTCTGGGGAGTAGTTATTTTGAAATAGATGCAGTGAAGTATCCACACTACCGCTATTTCAAAATAACTATTTTGATATAAATGTTATTCCTCATGGAAAACAGGAGTTATCATTTAATCAGCCCCTTATTTTGAAATAACGGGCCTGGTAGTGTGGATGCTCCACTTGTTCTTTTCAAAATATTTCCCTAGTGTAGACTGGGGTGAAGGGACCTGAACTGAGACAGAAATAAGTGTTATCTAGACTCTCCCTAATAGGTGTTTGCCTAATCTGTTCTTAGAAACCTCCAGAGATAGAGATTCCAAAACCTCCCGGGGTAATTTTGTTCCAATACTTAACTACCTCGACAATTAGGAAGTAATACCTAACCTAAAATCTCCCTTGCTGCAATTTAAGCCCATTACTTCTTGTCCTGCCCTCAGCGGATAAGGAAAACAATTTATCACCCTCCTCTTTATAACAAGCTTTTACACTTCGAAGGCTAATATCATGTCCTCTTTAGTCTTCTCCAGACGAAATAAACTCATTTTTTTCAATCTTTCTTTGTAAGTCATGTTTTCTAGACCTTTATTCACTTTTGTTGCTCTCCACTGGACTTTTTCCATCTTGTTTGTATATTTTCTGAAGTGTGGTACCTAGAACTGGACATAGTTGAGACCTTACCAGTGCCAAGTAGAATACCTGAATACTGTTTGCTTTTATTGCAACAGTATTAGATTGTTGACTTGTATTTAATTTGTGATCCACTATAGTCTCTTGATTCTTTCCTGCAGTACTTTTTCCTAAGAAATCATTTTCCATTTTGTATTTGTGCAGTTGATTATTCCTTCCTAAGTATAGTATTTTGCATTTGTATTTGTCCTTTCAGTCATTTCTCCTGTTTAAGATAATTTAGAATTCTAATCCTCCAAGTGCTTGCAATTCCTCCCAGCTTGATATCATTGACACATTTTATAAGTGTACTCCCTATACCATTGTCCAAATTATTTATGAAGATATTAACTAAAATTGGACCTACGACAGATATCTGCAGGATCCTGCTCAATATACCATTCCAACTTGACTATGAACCACTGATATCTATTTTTTGGGAATGGTTTTTCCACCAGTTGTGCACCCAGCTTATAGTAAATTCCCTAGTTTATGAGATCATATGAGACCGTATCTAAAGCCTTAAGGACATCAATATATATCATATCCGCCATTTTCTGCTCCTCTGCAATGTTTATTACCCTCTCAAAGAAGGATAATAGGTTGAATTCACATGATTTATTCTTGACAAATCCATGTTGACTGTTACTCATTATTTGATTATCTTCTTACAAATTGATGATTATTTACTCTATCATCTTTCTTGGTACCAATATTAAGGTGACTGAGCTATAATTTCTTGCGTTGTCTTTATTCCCCCTTTACAAATTCCCCCTGTTTGCCTTTTTCCACTCCTCTGAGATCTTTCCCATGCTCCATGAGTTCTCAGAGATAATTTCTAATGGCTCAGAGATCTTTTCAGTCAGTTCCTAAAATATTCCATGAGGACCTGCTGACTTGAAGGCATCTCACTTATCGGATGTTTCAGAGGGGTAGCCGTGTTAGTCTGTAATAGAAAAAACTTAAAAAACAATGAAAAGTTCTGCAGCACCTTTGAGACTAACAAAAAATATAGATGGTATCATGAGCTTTCATGGGCACAACTTCTTCAGATTAATGGACATTAAGGGATCCAAATTCCAAATAAACAGCAGAGAAAGAGAGAGAATGGGGAGGGAAAAGAAAAGAGAAAAAATGGGAAGAGAATAGTCAATTAGAGTTTCCATGCTAAATGAGCTGATAAACTTGGTGTTTGCCCTTTTATGTCATTAGGAAGTGGAATGTAGCAGGTAATCCAGTTAAGGTCTTTGTTTAAACCTCTATTGTAGGTATCAAACTTGTAAATGAAATTAAGTTTGGCAGCTTCCTTTTCAAGCTGTTTTTTTAAATTGACTGTATGGAAACTTTGAGATCCATTAATGGGTGTCCAGGCAAGTTAAAATATTCCCCAACAGGTTTCTGTGTATTACCTTTTTGAATATCTGATTTATGTTCATGAATCCTTTGTCATAGACACCGTCCAGTTTGGCCAATATACATGACAGAAAGACATTGCTGGCACTTGATGGCATAGATCACACTGGTGGATGCACAGTTATATGAGCCTCTGATGTGGTGGTTTATGTGGTTAGGTTCTGTGATGATGTTGACATATAGATGTGTGGTATCAGCGTTGATTGCAGGGGTGGGTTGCTGGATGAGTATGATGGAAGACTTATCTGAGTAATTCTTAACTTTTTTCTTCCCCTGTTTTAGCGTCAGATCCTTCCCCAATTCACTGTTCTTCATTAGTCAACTGATCATTGCTAACTTTTTTCTATTTGTTGAACACTGAAACAAGAAAGTCATTTAATGACTTTTCTGTTAGGTACGTTCATTCCCAGCCCTCTAGATTGATCTAGGGAGAGGCGACGACAGAATCAAGCCCGATTTAAATATCCCGCGCTGATTTAGATAGCCGTCGTCGCCATTTTAGAAATTGACTGGCTCGGCAACTGTGCGGTTACACGCGCAGTGAAACGATTCGAATAAAGCCCTAAATCGAATAAGGTGGTATTCCTCCTGCAATGAGGTTTACCACCCAATTCTAATTAGGGCTTTAAATCAGAAGTTCGCTTCACTGCCGCGTAGATGCCGCAGTTACTTCAGGCTAGTCAATTTCTAAAATGGCGACCGGCCGGGAACATGCAAATCAAGCACAGGATATTTAAATCCCGGGCTTGATTTGCAATTCCGGTCGCCCTCATTAGCCTCCCTAGATTGATCTAGGGGCCTAGTGTAGATGTACCCTTACAGTTTTCCATTCATAATAAAGAGTATTTGTCTAGAGTCATGCTCCATTGGTTCTCTTCTGGCTGATGCTCTCCCTAGTGGAATGGAAATTCCCATCATGTCAGTTTGTGGGTTTGTCTAAACTACATCCCTCTGTCGGCAGAGGGATATAGATTAGGCATGTCGATACTGCAAATGAAGCTGGGATTTAAATATCCCGTACTTCATTTGCGTAATGGCAGCTGCCTTTTTTTAAACGGGCTTTTCGAAACCCCAAAAACCAATGGCAGCCTAGACGGGGATCTTTTGAAAATAAAACCCTTTTTCGAAAGATCCTGTACTCCTCAAAAAATGAGGTTTACAGGATCTTTCGAAAAAGGGTTTTATTTTCGAAAGATCCCCGTCTAGACTGCCGTTTTTTAAAAAAAAGCCCCATATTAAAAAAAAAAAAAAACGGCAGCTGCCCTTATGCAAATGAAGCTAGGGATATTTAAATCCCAGCTTCATTTGCAATATCAATGTGCCTAATCTACATCCCTCTGCGGACAGAGGGGTGTAGTTTAGACATACCCTCAGTGTATGAAGGAGGACTCAGCTGCTGAAAGTGCTGAATGAGTCTGAGGAATCTCCAGTGGATGACTTGACTTCTACTCTGACTCACCCCCTCCGCATCTGTAGAGTCTGAACCATTGAGTTCTGGGAATTCCATAGGATGCAAGAGAAGGCAGGAACATAGCAGCTGTGCTATGACCCTCTTTTTATGCTCCCAACAGATTTTATTATTTCCACATTAGCAAGCGTTTTGCAGAATTGGACCCTGCATACATATACGTCCTCACTGAAATGCAGTTAGCTCTAGTTTAAAATAAGCAACTGTGTAATAATAGAAGAAGGAAAATGATGCCCAGTGACACTGAGACAACTCTCTATTCTTACAGAAGCGGCCATGGGATCTAATGTCCGTGCAGATCAGTCAAAGCCTCTGTTCTTATGGATTTTTCCAAACAACTGATTCACCCAGTAGAATGCGTGGGTCTCACTTGACTTGTGTGGGACTACTCTGACAAGAGAACAGTATCTCTGGTTACAAACTATATACAGTAAATGTTGGTATACTAAATCAGATGTGCATATAATTTATAGTGTTCATTTTACATTTTACTGTGTTTGATGTTCCCTGAGATCATAATCTGGTGATACGGGGGAGGTCTTCATCTAATTGATTTTTTCTTGTTTTACAACATGTATACAGCTGCTGGGTATGTTTAAATCCTTTTATTGGTTCTATTTCTCATTACTAAAGCACTGCTTTTTGGTTTGGCAGTTCTGCAGCAGAACATTTATTTTTAACAATTTAAAATGTCAGAAGCTAGATTTACACAGGCAGCGTATTGAAGTCTAGCATCTCCTCTTTTTTTCTTATTCATTTTAATTTCAGCATTTCAGTTTTAAATAACAGCCTATTCATGTGTTTAAGTTGCTATATACATTACATGCATTATATTCTTTCTACTGTCTCACTGTGATGGCAATGATTTTACTGCAAAATTGTACTGTAATTATTACTGCTATTGCAATGGTGTATTTGTGTCTTGTTCAGACTTTTGATGGGAAAAAGTCTCTTCTTTAGTGAAAATAGATTTGCTTTAAGCTGCTTTTTTCAGTATAAAAACACAGGAAAAAAATTGATAATTTTTTTGATAATTTTTTGGGGGGTTTCTACAGCAAGTTCCTGTTTTTAGTACTTTTTGCTGTAGTACATGATAGATCATAATGCAAATGTTTTTATTTCTTTAGATTTATACAGGTATCATTTCAAAAGGAGTCTGTCAGTGAAAATAGTAACCCATCCTTAGCCAATAGTTAACATTATACACTTTTACTTTCTATTACTGTGATAGCTATTTGAAATCGTATTTTTTACTCCTGGGGGAATTCTGCACACTGAACATGTGCAGAATGTGTGTCCCCTGCAGATTTCTTTGCTTCCCCACAGAAAAATGACTTTCTGATGGAGAAGCAAAGGAAAGCCACAAGAAAAATTATATGACCCTTCCCAGAAGTATATTTCAGGTGTCCAGGACAAACAGCAGAGAGGTAGATCACCTTGGAGCAGAGGGTAGACCTGGGGAAGACCTGGTTGATGGCTCTTACCTTATGCCAGGCTCAGCTGCTAGTCCTGGCTGGCCTGGGGAGGATGGAAGTTACTCTTCACCTGCACAGAATTTGTGGCTGAATCTGACCCATCCCCTGATTTCCCCCACAGCTGCAGGAAGCTCTGCAAACTCTTTCCTCCACTCCTGCTTCCGGCACCCATTACTTCTCAGGTACAGGGGGAGATATCCCTGTACAGTGAGCTTCTCTCCTATCTGCCCACCCCCTGTGTATCCAGACTTTCTCAGACCCAGAGCCTCACACCCCTACACTCAGAACTCCCCCAAGGAGCCCCATTTTTTAGTGTTTGGACCACACCCATTTTCCCACCCCGCTGAGTCCCACTCTCCCAGCATCTGGACCTTCATGGAGCCTCCCCCCAGACCCTTGGCAGAGCTTTATCCCATGGAACCCAGGCCCCATCCAGTGAGTCTGAACCACCTTCACCTGGACCCCCTGTTAAGTCCCAGTACTGTTGCACTGAGAGCCCCCCAACAAACTACTGTGCATTGAGATGCCCTCCCCCCTCACCTGGATCCTCTATTGAGTTGTCCACTCCCAGACTGCTCCACACAGAAGTCTCTCAACCCACATCTGGATTCTTCAATGCTAAGCCTCTCTACGCATGGATCCTTCCTTGCTGAGCCTGCCTGCCCATACCTGGTGCACCTGGCACAGAGGAGCAGAGCCCTGGGTTGTTTCTGGGGCAGGCCTGGTCCTTGCACTGTGCTGAGTTGGATGCAGCCTCACCACTGAATCTGTGTCCGGGGAGGGAGCTACACAGTGATCTCCCACCCCTGTACAGCCAGTGGCCTGTGCTCCCTACTGCCATGCTGGAGCCTCCACATTTATTTAACAAAATCTGCAGAATTTTAAGATATCATATGCAGAATTTTTAATGTTTTGGAGCAGAATGTACTCAGGAGTAGTTTTTGAAAACTCGAGGCTCAATTTTAAATGAACATTTTCTAACCCAAAATATGACACAGAGCTCAGATGGATCATAATTATTTTTCTTTGCAATAAGTATGTTAGTTAGCTAGTGAACATGGAAGTATTTGCCTCTTTATATATATATATATAGAGAGAGAGAGAGAGAGGTGTGTGTGTGTGTGTGTAGTGGGAGGGAGAAAAAAAATTAATGGCTATCTCCTTAGATACCACTCGTACAAATTAATAGCACACAACTTCTCCGGGAATATCATTTAGACAAAAATGTACCAACCCCAAACTGTTTCACTACGAGATCTAGGCATGGAATAGACATTGCAATGTGGAAAGGAGTGACTCAGTCATCCCCGTAAAAGGAAAAAGAAAATCCGTTGCCTGGATTGGGAGTGGGAAAGAGGACAGGAGAGGGAATGAGCAAGGGAGAGAAATGTGTAGTCCATGGATGGGGGAGGGCAACATATCATCCCTCCCCCCTTCCAGTGCCAAAAACCTCAGTGTTAAAAAAACACAGCCCCAGGGTATATTGTGCTTTCAGTGAGTGCCAAGCATGGTGGTGGCAGGGAGCTGTTTCTGGCAGCACTGTAAGGGAGGCAGGCCATTAGGGACCAGAGCCAGCTGAAGAGGTGAACATTCTCTGTATTGTGTAGGTGGCTTCACACAGTTTCCTACAGATTCACCAAGTTTGGGGGGTGAGTACCACCGCTTATTCCACAGGCCGCCTGGTGCATGCCTTGTGAGAAGGGTAAATCCTGCCCTCTGATAAGGTGATTTGAGAGAGATCTCTGTGAGGGAACATATCTGGAGCTTTCCTTCTCCTGGGCACAAGTTGTTCCAGGGGATGAGATGATCATTGTTATCACTCTATACATTGCTGTAATTGAGTTGTTGGGTCACAAGAGGTAATACTAATTGAGCTGTTCAAATGCCAGTGGTAGTCCATACTGGGTACAACACTGCTTCATTGTAATACTCCTTGGACTAACACACTACCCCTTTGATACATAGCACTCATTATTATTTAACACTCTGTTTATAGAAATGTGATCTGCTGGGATTAGTGTTATTTCGCTGTGTTACTGGCCCCTGCTGAAGGAAGGATAGCAGATGATATGAGCTAATGATATAATGCGGGTCAGCAGCTCACTGTACCATGAAGTTCTACAATACATCAACCCACTTATCATTTTACAGTACTGGTGTTCTCAAAAATATGGTGGGTATGCAGGCCCCATACAATCCATTTTGCAGGAATCCTGAAAGTCTACGCTCATTCCACAGAGTTGCCTTCCTGGATCTTGTTGATAAGAGGAAGCAATCCAAGTGGCTGTTTTAGAAGATGTAAAGGCTTCACTTTCACTTCAAACAACTTTTTTGAACACAATGATCAAAAAATTCTTTGAAGCCAAAACGGAACTTTTAAAGCTGCTAAAGTGGTCATGGGGAATAAGGGATGCATGCAGTTTGGTGTGTGATTAGATTAACTTTGGTATGAGTTGAAACCTTCCTGAAAAGTTTTTCATCATCTTCAGGCATGATTTTTGACAGCTGAATATTTTACATTTAATTTTCAGCTTCTTTTTAATAGTGAAATTAGCTAAATTCTAATGAAAACAATAACTATTCTGCACATCATTGGCAACTTTCATCCATTTTAAAAAATCAGTATCTCTACCTCTGTAATATTCAGTATGCATAAGGGAATGTTATGGGCCAAATTAAACACTGGTAATAACTTCAGAGATGTCAGTTGTATTGCACATGGGATGAATTTGCATTTATATCTCCAGTTTAAAAAAACAGTGAAAGTGAATAAAGAGATAATCTGCAATTTGAGTCAGCATTACAGATTTCATTTTGCCCGTCTTTAATTTGCTTACACGGCTATTAGGCAGGCATATGGCAACTGAATGGGAGAAAGGGAATAGTCCTGGAGGATTGAATCCTAAGGTCCCTGTCATGATGAGCAGGGAGAGACTAGATACATAAAGACAAAGGGGAGAAATGTGAGACAAATGTACATTTAATTTCTATCTCAGTGGTTCTGAATAGGCTATTTAGAGGGGTTTGAGTTAATGCCTTTTTAAGAGATTAAGCTTTTAGATTAATTTTGTTTAATTCAAGGTGGGTAACTTATCATCCATTTGTGCTGAGCAAGAATGGTTTTGTGTCCCATGAACATCTGAAGTATCTGAAAATGTTCCTGTTCCAAATGAGGATGAAAATAGAAATCTCAAATTTCTCAAGCCAAAAATGTGAAGAAAAAAAATAGCCTTAGTCAATTGAAACTTTTGTTTTCGTGATTTTTAAATGTTTTGTTTTGATTCTGATCATTTTGATTTTTAAATTGTTTTACTATACTTCATTTAAAGATTGAAATGAAAAGTCTGTTTGTACCAGAAGCTTGGAGTTTCATATTTAGAAAAGGTCAAAACAACATTTTGATCATTTCAAAAATTTTTCAAATTGAAAAATTACTTGAAACTGACCCTTTCCTGAAAACAATGAACAATATTTCACCACAAAATTCCTCACCCATTCTGTCATCCATGATTTGATTCTGGATGAGACCCCTGACTTTCCATGTGTCAATGAATACTGACTTGATAATGCTGAAGGAGTCTTATTAACTAAGGTAGCATGAAAGCAATATTCTCTCAACAAGACCTGGGTGTGCTGAAATGCTGATATGGCTAGGTTGTTAACATCTGATTTTTAATTCAGGAGGTCTACCAGATCCACATTCATATTGTGTTCATTTGGCATGTGAGTACTGTCACAAGGTGGAGATAGGGCTAATATTGGTGTACAAATCATCTCACATAAAATTCATGCTTCATCTAATAAAGCGGCTCTTTGTGGTTCTTTGAGATCATCTAGATTATTTGTGTTGATTTATGTAGCAATCTGCATGGACTTTGGAGAGGGGAGGAACATAGGTTGCAGAAGGAAAGAGTTTTTGGAGGAGGCAGCAGGAAGTCCGTGTGTATGCACATGGCTAGATTACTGGCTGCAGTTTGAGCATTTTTATAAATATTTATTTTAATAAAGAGCCAGTTCAATTGTACAAGCATAATGTCCTCACATGTTGTCACCAGCTGCTTAAATTTCCAGAGGGATGATAACTCTAATAGCTCAATCCAGCAATTCAAGGCAACTCTGAAAACGTGGATTTCTCAGCAGTTGTCTGGCTCACCCTATGTGCTCTGCATTGTATTCATAGTATGGGATTAGAGATCAGTAGGATGGGATTTATATCCATGACCATGTCCTCCTCCATTCTGAAGCAAATGCACACCTTTGATGCCAGGGAGAGGGAGCTGTTTTCATAGTTTGCCCTCAGCATGTAATGAAACCCTTTGTGCTCTAGATTGTACTTGGCAAAAATAATGTTGTGCTGATAGAGCATTCAGCTATTGGTTAATTGGAATACTAAAATAATCTGGTGTCTTGCACACACTCTGCATTAATGATGGGAGTCTAGGAAGCTCTTTTCTTGTTGCTTTTTATGGATAAGTTGAGATGTTTCAACTTTTGTGTTTTAAATGTTTAATATACCCAGAGGACTGAACAGATGCAATTTAAATACAAACTAAACAATCTGATCTGTAGGGTCACTCAACTGGGCGTGGGCCTGGAAAGTCTATTTCCATGGAAGAATCAAATTAGCTTCTTGCATCATTAAATCAACAATCTTGAGCTGATTGTTCCTTATCAGAACTGTGAGAAACTTTTCTAACAAAACTTGAAACTTGGCAAAACTCACCTGGTTTTCATTACAAACACTTGGACCAGGTTAGTTGAGAATTTTGCCAAAGTTCACAAAAATGTAGGACATGGGCCAGTTCGTGGTCTCAGATGGAAACCATTTGAAATGTTGTGGGTTTGCATGGTTTCAGCCCAATATTAAAGAAATCTCAGAAGTTTTGACTGAGTATATGTTTGAAACCCAAATGCTCAGTAAGATTCAGGTGATGCTAAACCTTGATGCTATGGGATTAGGCACGGTGGAAACTCATATGATCAATGCATATGAAATGAAGCCACACACAGAATTTTCACAATCATTCTGTGAAACAAAACCGTTTAATTTTGTTCAACTTTATTCAATTTTCTTACACCTAGCATCAAAATCAGTCTTTGTTGTCTATCAAAATATAGATTTTGATATATATTATATATCTGGAGAAGCCAAAATTTGCATTTTAATCCCCCATTACGGGGTAGTTTCAGTAAACAGAACATCAGCTGAATTTACAGCATTTTAAATATATATTTCCTAATGACTGAATCATAATTACAGATCAGAGTGTACCACTGGTGGTGCTTAAAATAACCATGAAATAGATGTGATTCTTGAAATCCTTAGCAACCACAATGTTTCCTAAGCATATGTTCAGATACAGGAGAGCCTCAAAAATAATACCACAGAACCCATTTGGTACCCTTAAAAATGTGTTATTTCTTACACGTTAAGAAATATCCTTCTTGCATGTCAGAGTTTCAGGAGGCAGTGGGAGATGCTGCCCCAAAACAGAAAGAAAATATGAGAGAACCAATGAGAAAAGAGTGTTTTTCAAGTTGGGCAAGGGAGTGAGAATCAAGGAGATCTCAGTTCTGTCTCTGGCTCTGCCATTGATGCTTTTCTTTCCTGTTTGCTTAATGTGACTAAAAAGGCCCGTTAAGATGCAGGCTAACATACCTGAAGCTGTGTTGTAGCCTAGAGAGCTGTAAATGGTATTTTGAGGCAAACACTGACCAAAGAGACATATCTAGCTACTGTCTTACCATTTCCTTGGTTTGTCTTTGGTGTCTCTCATCCAGGCATGCTATCAGGCTTGGCCTTGTATAGTTTTATATGATACACTACATCTCTGGTTTTCATTTTTAACATGCAATATTTATTTTGCACTCAGCAAAAACATAAGACCATTATGTTTTTTGTTCAAATAGAAAAAAAAAAAAAGATTTCTAGCCACAATATTATTTTTAGCAATGGTGAGTAGAGACCTTAGGCAATTGAGGGTTTGTGTGTATGTCCACTTTCTGGGTATTTAGTATTATATGCTGTACAGTTTCTCTCCCTGTTTGATATTTTTTGATTTATGTTGTTTGTCACAGGCACCATACTTTTCAAAGACACATTTCTTGTTGTTTTAGGAATGCAATTAAATAAATAATAAATAGATATTCCTTCGTAGTAAAGTATAAAATTCAGCCATTTTTCAGTCAGTTATGGGAGGTAGGGGGAGATTATTTTTCTTAGGAATTTTGGAAGCCAAAGGAGAAATAAACTAATTTGTTTAGCTATAAGATTGTTCTGACACAAGGTTATTATAGTCCTATTTCTTGGTTTGTCTTGTGTCTACCTGGGCACCCTTGAAAGGATGCTAATGAGACACAGCGCAAATTGCTGGGGATTTAAATATCCCTGAGGTATTTGCATGAACATATTGCTTTTTGCTCGGGGTTTTGCCGAGAAAAGCACCAGTTTAGACGCGATCTTGCGGAAAATAAACCCTTTTCCGCAAGATCTCTTATTCCTACTTGAAAGGGTTTATTTTCCGCAAGATCGTCTAGACTGGCGCTTTTCTCCGCAAAACCCCGAGCCGGAAAAAAGCGGCAGCCATGTTCATGCAAATACCTCAGGGGATATTTAAATCCCCCGCGGATTTGCAATTGCGCTGTGTCTCATTAGCATCCCTTTTCCGAAAAAGGGTGCCAGTGTAGACACAGCCCTGAAGTATTTTGTGCAGCTGTCTGGGAACTGATATGGGTCCACCCATCTTGGCTTTGTTTTGGGGGAGAATTGTTTGAAACAAACAAGTGAACAATCTTATTTTTAGTATCAGAGAGGTAGCCGTGTTAGTCTGAATCTGCAAAAGCGGTGAGGAGTCCTGTGGCACCTTATAGACTAACCGAAGTGTTGGAGCATGTAGGGGCAAAGACCCACTTCGTCCAGATGCATCTAACGAAGTGGGTCTTTGCCCACGAAAGCTTATGCTCCAACACTTCGGTTAGTCTATAAGGTGCCACAGGACTCCTCGCTGCTTAATCTTATTTTTAGTGAAGTGGGATGGTTTGTTCTTATAAGTGTTGGGACACTAGCCCCTTGTTCAAGGTGGTAATGTTTTGAATAATGATATAACTGCTGCTTTTGGAAGTTGGGGAACTATTGGGTGAGTCATGGGTTCTGTCATTTGTGAATGTTATTTAACAGGTTATTCCCAGTGTCGCCTACAGGTGGTAAAATTGGTTTCCAATTTGAGTGTTAGATAATTTGAGGAAAATTACAATCTTTCTAAAGTTAGTAGAGACTTATAAAGAACAAATCAGCACTGTTCACCTTATCAGAATAGCTACCCCTAATTTTCTGTTCTAAGATACAGTTTATTCCCTTTTTACATCTTTAAAAGTTCCTCTGAAGGGATTAAATACCCATAATTTCATAGTTACGAGTGACTTCTTTTCTTGACAGTAGCTCCATATTAAATTTTCTAAATAAGTATGCAATTATGCACTTAAATAAACATTAGGAAGTGCCCTTCCTCCATTAAACAAACAAGTATTTACCAGTTTTATTTTTCAAAGGATTTGACACACAAGGATTATCTCAACTATCTTATTGCAGTATAAGTGTTAAATAATAACAATGAAGCTCATTTTCCCTTTGCTTCTGTAAATTGTCAATTAGTGCACTGAGCTTGTTATCCAGCCACCATCCTCAGCCAACATCCAGCTTCAGTCTAATATAATCTGCTGCAAGAAGGGTCTCCGCCTATACAATTTACAAATTGCAGACATCCTGCTCATTCAGAGTCATCCTTGCAGACCACAATTACTAGTTTTGGAAGGAGGTTTCTGATCCTCCTAAGACGATTATGCTTTGTTATTCACAAAGCTAGCCAAGAGTTTCTTTTGTATGATGCATCGTTCACTCTGCCTCTTATTTTGTGTGGACCTCATAATAATTCATTTTTCTTCTTTCATTACTATGGTCTGCTTTAGCTTTTATTGTCATTATTTTTTATTTGTTAGCAATGCAGTTCACAGGCCATAAATGTGAAAGAGGTAACTGTATTTTTGTCCACATTTGCCTAATGACCTGTCTTGTATTTCCTTTCCATTTATCACAATTAATTCTAAGGAAAACTAACACTATTAACAGACAATGAGTAGTCCTGTGGCACCTTATAGGAGGGCTGGATTATCCATTAGGAACAATAGACACAGTGCTTAGGGCCTACGAAAAAGTTTAGGGCCTACAAAAAATGTAGAGCGTAAAAAAAATCATAATTGACTTGAAAATATAAAAAGAGAGCTGCTAAATCAAACTTAATCATTTGCTATCTTTAATCAACAAGCAACATACAGGTATAATATCCAATTAAGTATTAGGCATCTAGGCAGAGGGCATTTCTCCCTTATATATTTATATATAATTTTATTTAAAGGCCTATGATTATGAGAGTGCCTAGGGCCTACGAAGATCTTGATCTGGTCCTTCCTTAGAGACTAGCCAAATTATATACAATCATAAGCTTTCATGGAGAACAAAGTCCATTACAACTGGAACAATAATTATTTTTTGGAAATTTCTCTTTGTTCTTATAGTTTCCTTTGTTTCTAGACACTTTGGGCCGGGTTTGTTCTAACTACTTGTTGTTAGTTTGTCTAATTAGTTGGCATATTTACTGTTTCCTCAAACATTTGGTCTCTGTTCTAAATTTGTCAGCTCTTCTGCCTTAAACTCTTAAATTCTTCTGCCTTAAACTGTGGATGTTTTGCTTTTATGCAACACTGAGTAACTATCTACTGACAGTTCATATGCCATATTCACCCATTTAATTAATTTAACTGTTGAGGGAAATCATTCTCTAACCTTCACTATGTCCCGGGTATTTATAAACATACAGACTTTCCCTATGGAGTATCCTGCTCTGCTTGCTCTGGATTAGCTCCCCACACTTGACCGTTCTTATTAATACAGGAGAAAAAAGTGCCATCAATATCCACTTATTATTTAATTAAACATCCTCTGTGCTTTTGTGATTGCCTGGCCTATTCTATGTCTCTTAGACATTGCCTTGTGACACACCATCAACAGCCAGAGCTTCTGTCTAGCTCTACCTTCCTTATGCAAATATGAGCCATGATTCTAAATCACAGAAATATCGGCTAGATGGGACTTTAAGAGGTCATCTAGTCCAGCCCCCCGCACTGTGATAGGACTATGCCTAGACCATCCCTGAAGAGTTGTTTGTCTAACTTGTACTTAAGAGCTTCCAGCAATAGGGATTCCATTTTGGAAGCCTATTCCAGAACTTAACTTCCTTTATCGTTAGAAAAATTTCCTTTAATATCTAGCCTAAATCTCCCTTGCTATAGATAAAGTCTGGGCAATAAATTTTGATGTGGGGCCACTCCAAAATTTTGACAAATTTTGAGCTGCACTTTTCTATGGAAAGGGGTTGGGGACAGACAGGCTTTTTGACGGGTGGGTGGGGAGAAGCAAAAGGGGCAATTGTCTGAGGAAAGAAAAGAGAATCCCAGCCACTACACCTTATGACATTGGCATTAGGTAGATACTCTGTGATGGCCAAGGGGTGGGAGTGGAAAATGAAGATGCAGGCATCTCTAAGTTACTGATTTTCATTGTGAGGAACAGGCATCTGTTGGAGGGACGTGGAGGAAAGACGTCTGTGTGAACATCTCGATCCATCTCTTGTGAGATACAACTTTTAAGAAGTGAGTTGTATCTCACAAAAGCTAATACATTTATTAGTCTTTCAGGTGCCACTGGACTTCTTGTTTTTGCTGAAAAAAGACTAGCATGGCTTCCTATCTGAAACCTAAATCCATCTTGGTCTCCATGGGGAAGGCCTCTCTCTGAAAGCCTGTAAGTGAATGATGGAACAGCAGCTTTTGTGAGGGGTGTAAAGGGTAGAATGCAGTATGGGTAGCGGGAGAGATTGAGGCACAGTGGTTACAAGGAGATTGAGATGTTTGGAAGAGAGAAACAGGGATAGTTAGGAAAGAGTGAGAAGATGGAAGAAAAGGAAGAAGCAAGAGGGTGGAGAAGAGGAAGAAAGTAGTAAGGAAGGTTAGTAAGAAGGAATGAGAAAATTAAAATAAAGGGGAAGGAGGGATAAAACAATACAGGGAAACAGCAGCACTGACTGCAGTGGGGCTCCAAGTGGATGCAGAGATCTGCCCACCTGTTTCACTTTTCAGGACTGTGGCCTAAATCAGATTCTGTGCTTTTAAACTAAATTGCCCTGGAGTTGCTAGCATTTATGTGAGGAATACAAAAGGGGAAATCTTTAATAAGAGAGGATATGTGGTGCAGTCAGATTGACTATGTTTCTACAAGGGAGGAAGGGAGAACAAGAACTGTCTCCTTCCCCTTTATGCCTCTGTGCAGGGGCCAGAGACATTCCTAGTCCTAGGTGGTTAGGCTGACAGTACAATCCACACCTTAGGTACTGTGGTAAAATGAGGGTTACAGAAGTCAAGAGTAAGAAGTCCTCCAGCTCAACATTATTTTGAAATTATGTCAAAACAACTGCTTGTAGTGCAGATGTGGACTATGTTATTTCAGAATAAAGTCAGGTGTTCTGAAATAATACTGTTGTGTAAACGTACCCTAAGAGAATATAGCAACAGCCAGTTCTCCCACAAGAACTATGCCTAGTTCAGACATAATGTCTAGGGCAGCTCCCACTAAAGTGTACCTCCTCATGGTCTTCACTGCTTCTCTTCCTTCATCCCACACACCATGCTTCTCTGGCTTAAAAGGCTTTACTCCTGAAGCTTCAATTGCTAGGTTATCTTCTCTGATGTGAAGTTCAGTGGGCAAATGACCAGTTAATTGAGATGACTAAAAAGGAACACTATCCCTATTATTTCCTTTGCTAATTCGAGTTGAAAGACTTTCCACCTTCTGGTCTGATAATTTTCATGTCTGCATTTGACTGTAGCCTCTTTTAGTTATTCCCACAGTCAGATCATAGTCATTAATTATATTTGCCATTCTGTTGAACTCTTCGTGGTTATCTTCTCACTCCCCCGCCTTCATGACCCCTAGCTGGCTACTATGTATTTTCTGCATTAGAGCCAAAAATACAAAAATAATGCAAGTTCCAATTTAGACGTGTTGTCATTCTATACGTAAAGCATCTTGTTAAATTATAGGCATGCCTTTGGATTGAATTCCCTAATCTTAACTTTCAGAATAGACATTAGGATTTCATTTTTCAGAAAACCTTTGCCCCATTTTTATGAGGATGAACTTGGCACCAGACAGGGTTCATTTGAAATGGGATGTTGATGTCTCAGTCCAACACTTCATGTCACTATAGCAGCATGCCACTATAGCGGCAGGTATGATAGCTTAGTTATAATAATAATAAAGAGAAATGATGTCCCCTTTTTCTGTTTGTTCTATACAGGCTAACTCCTGCCCTGGCCAGGAACTGGCAGAGCAGAAGCAGTATTCAATGTATTTTCTCGGTGCTTTTTTTTGCTAGAACAGGTTTCTTGCAGGGAAGGCTGGGGCCATGGCTGGCAACAGACTTTGCCAGGCTCTGGGCAAAGTTGGGGAGGCCCTGCTCCAGGACCCCTGGAAGGAGTGGGACTGTAGGTGGAAGGAGCAGACCTAGAGGCAGCCATGCCTGCCCTCAGCACTGCCCAGACTGCACCATGCCTGACCCAGCCAGCCCTCAGCACCACTCAGACCACTCCACAGAGGCTCCAGCTGCGATTTAAAGGGCCCTTTTAAATTGCCAGGCACTAGGGCAACTGCCCCCTTTGTGCCCCCTCCTCATGGCCAACCCTGTCTGGGGCGGCACTGTGAAACACATTTTGAAGAGCACCTAAATTGAGTGATTTCCTTCCCTTTCCTTCCTAGAGTGAAGGATATACAAGAGACTACACTTTCCCTCAGGTTGCATCCCCCACCTCACTTCTTGGCACAAAGTCCAATTTCTATCTATATTTTACAATTCTTTTCCCAGAAGTTTTAAGTTTTCTATATCATAAGGTTTTTTTTTCTATAGGGCTGGTCTGAGAGAAATACCACAAAAGGTGCTCAGGCCCGGCTCTCTCCCTCTGTGTATCTTCCTGCTTGTCTCTTTGGCAAGCAGCATCCAGGGTTGAGGTAAAGCCTCTTACCTTTCAAACTCTCCCATGAACTTGTTGAGAAGTCCTGTGAGGGAAGAACCATCCCTCTCACTGTATCACCCAGGTCCCTATGAATTTTTGGCCCCTGGCTGAGATCCGGGGTGGAAACTCCCCAGGTTTCCATTTCTTCCTTGGTCTGTGGCGGAAAGAACCACTCTCTTTTGGTCCACCCAGAGTTAATTATTCCCCAGCCTCTATGTAGAGGATTCGCTGCCAACCAGGCTTTGTGTTCTCTCTGGTTGTATGCAAGATTCCAGTGTGTGAAGAAAGGGGGCTCATCCAGCAGACTATTCCAGCTCTTGTTATTCCCTACCTCCAAGGAGACTGTAAGAAGAGGAGACCTTTGGCTGCTCTTACTGGAAATCTGCTGCTGCTCTTACTGAAAAAGACTCTTTTGCTGAACCAGAGTGAGCTGCCCAGAGCTGCAGTCCATGAGAGTCACGTCACCATGTTAGTCTAGGTGACGAGTGCACCTTTGCATCATGAAAACCATGAAATTGACATTATGGAAAGTGCTGCCAAGTTCACAAAATACACAAAGTTAGGGAGGCCAGACAAAAGAACGTTATTTGGTTTTGAATAGAGTAATTTTAAGGGTTCCTTGCAACTATAGTGATAAAAACAGGCAAATGTGATTTTTTCATGTTCTTTTAAGTTCCCTATCTCAGAGTCTTTAATAAAACTCCATATTTATATCTGCACTGATGCTCTGTGGCCTCTGCTCTCATTAAAATACATCAGGGAGCTCTTTAAAATGTTTGAGTAAACACGTACTGATGAACTACAAGTGCTTGGTGGTTTGGTGTATGAAGATTCTCTCAGTATTTAAGAGCACATTCAGTCAGTTTCTGAAGATTACTAACATCCATTTAACTAGATGAGTTTCTGCTGCTAGATATTTATTCTTTACTGGAACAAATAAGCAAGTCAATCTGCATATCCGTTATTTGACTCTTCTTTCTCTTCTTTATACAGGCATTCAGATTAATCTCTTGTGTAGATTGTGTAGATGGGCACAGTTCTATTAGCTTCTGAGGAGCTGCAGCTGCTTATAGCCAGGCAGAATCTGGTCTGTTGTGTGCCCTGATTATTACTAATTTATGCAAAGTCCCTTCATAGCTGTGAAGGTTAAAGTGGGCTCACTGCACATCATTCTGCTTGAAGTAGTTATGACTTCATGTCTTTTGGGAGAGCTTAATAGATCTCCTAGGGGTTTATTGCTTAAAGGTTTAATTTTTTGCTTTTCTACTCTAAATTAGAATCTGTACACGAGATGAAAAAAATTAAACCACCCACTCACCGAATGAAAATGCACATGTAAAAGAAGGCAGATTCCAACCAGGAACAGGTGGAAGGCATTGGGGCATTAAAATATGTATGGATTTCTATATAGCCCTGGACTGATCTACCCAGAGAGCTGTAGATGGAACTGAAATAATTTAAATCTAATTGAGCTATTAATTTTCTTGTAGTGTTGGTGAAGTCACATTTATTTTCATGGGAGTGAGGGGTAGGGATGTAAAAGGCTAGTTTGGTGCAACACAGTATTACGTTATGTATATATGCTGCAGTTTAATCTTGGGCTTGAGTCTGCTTTGATTTACACAAGTGTAAGTCAGGAGTTAAAATCAAAGTGGTTACCCTGGTGTGAAATATTCAAAACCCAGATGTGTCATGAGCCTCAAATATTCTGGTACCCACGCCTGATGTAAATCAACAGTTTATGCATGCCAGATGGTTTTTGCTGAAAAATCAACAACCCCTCAAGACAATCCTCACCTAACCTCAGAATCCCGGTAAAGTCAGTTTTAAAAAAATGCAGATGGCTCTTCTCCTACCACTCTTTGAGGAATATTTGGTCTGTTCCTGCTGTTATTGACATCAGTGGCAAAACTGTTGACAACTTCAGAGGAACAGGATTTCTCCTTCGAAAACGTTGCTTATCAAGAATCTCCCCAAGGGCTGCTTTCTGTAAGGAAGTTGAGACCAGCACCTATCTGTGCTCATGTCAGAACAATACAGAGGAAAAAAAATGGCTTGGTCTTTCTGGTTGATTACTTAAATTGTAAGCTCTTTGTTCTGTGTTTGTAGCACAATGCAGTCCTGGGGCATGATGATGACAATATGGTGCTTTTATACGTTAAATATATTGTAAGAGTTTTGCTGCAATTAGCATTTTAATTTTAAGTCCATACATTTTAATCAAGGATGATCCATAGTACTGAGCACAGGTCTAATAAAAATCAATGAATGGATATTGGCTCATTGGTACGTTTAATTAATTAACCTTTATCTTTCTATAGGATCTATAACTGTTTTTTCTCACAAAAGGGACACAAATATGAAATTATTTCTGAAGGGAGAGTCAGATATTATGAAAACTGATTCTCAGTTTAAATGCCAATTCTTTGGCCAAAAGCTTGCACTGTTACATTAGCTTGGAAAAAGTCAAGATAACGGATTTAATAAAATTATATTGAAGGAATGACCTGGCATATTTCATTTTAAAGATATGTTTTTGTAATGTCATATAATCCTATGGTTCATTTCAGCATTGAAAGAAAATAAATTGCCATATTCAAAAACAGAAAATGCATTTTTGAAAGACCTGTAAATCCCAGGGTTGGATGGTTTTCAGGAGATTCATTTTTCCCCATCAGCCTCAAAGGTTTTGCCTGGTCAAGTCAGAAAAAAAGGGTTCTGAGCTCCTTTAACAGTTCATCACCCTTTCTTTCGAGCTGTCGGGGGGACATCATCTGAGCTGGGGGATGAGAAGAGGAGCTCAGCTAAGCTCTGTGAACCAGGTGGAGGGTATATATGGCCTATTCTGCCAGACAGAGCCCTCTCCCATATCAATTACTCTCATGCATGGGATTGCAATAAGACAGGGTTTTGTGATCTCCTGTGGCCATTGCACTAGTGGCCTCTTTTGGGACTTATAAAGAATCCCCACCCCCTCATTTCCAGATTGTCTGGGACAGGGTGTTTGTTTGTTTTCACGTGGCTGGATGGAATGGTTCAAGCTGTTACAACTTGGCAGGTGCCCAGTGCAGGTACTCATTCCACAGCAGGTCCATTTCTCTGATAAGCTTGACTGGGAAGTGGACTTAGGGGAAGGCATCCCCTAAAGAAACTGGGGAACAGAGATGTGGTCTCTGATAGCTGGTACTGTTAGGAGACATGTCCCTTTACCCTTTATATGAGGGGAGGATGGTGGAGTCCCAGCAACACGCTGGGTACAGGTGTGTGTGAGGGAGAGGAAAAGAAGACAGCAGCATTCCTGAATAGGTGGACAGAATTAAGGAAGGAATCTGGGCCTGCACTGAACAAATTATTGCCAGATAGTTCTCAGAAAAGCTCAATTAATAAAGTTATGGCCTAATTTTACCACATCCCTTGCATCTTGCCTATTTTCCTGTATGTCTGAGATAACAGTGAACTGTTATTGGTAGGAATGACATTTATTGCTCTACATGGTTAACTTAAGTAGGTTCAAAACTGTGTTTTCCTGACCAATGGGAGAGGGTGGACTGTGATGCTCAAATAGCTTAGTAATACAGATTGATTGCCCTGGACACACAAATGGAAGCATTTATCTTTTGGGCGTATCCACATTCGTAATGCATTAGTATGTCCTCAAAATCAAAACAACAACAGCAACAAAATCCCACCACACTGTGGAATATGTTTGGATTTTTCTAATGGTCTAGTTACCACCTTGTATTTGGCAAAAACAATGAATCCTCTCTAACAAATGGAAGCAATGGAGCTTAACTTTAGTTTAATAACAAAAGCAAACTCTGAGGCTAAAATGTATTTGAGGAGGAAATAAAAATGAAAGCAGGCAATGAAGCTAGGTATACATAAGGCTAACATTTCACTGCACCTTGTTGATAGATGACTGCAGTTAAAGGGCAGAGCTTTTAGAAATAATACAATTTCTTGCTAATATCAATAGTTGTGTATAAATTAGACACACAACCCTCATAGGTATAATCACATTTTTTTTAAAAAAGTGCTAGTAATTAGTAAGGAGCTCCTCTGGTTTTACCAAAAGTTATCTAAATTATTTCATCTTAATATGCTACAGATTCATAAAGTTGTAAAAATGCACTGCTAATAACTACTGTGTACTAAAATGCTTTTTAACAGTGACACAAAAAGTTCCTTGCTTGCACTGAAGACAACTGTATTCTTTCCTAAACTCCAAATAGCAAACAGCTACTAAAAAGTTGCTAGTGTTTTATGAATTCAAGAACATACAGTGATGTTTATATTTTGGTTTTTTTTACAGATTAAGATGCCTGGTCAAGCAACTGGAGAAAGGTGATGTTAATGTCGTGGATTTAAAAAAGAATATTGAATATGCAGCATCTGTGTTGGAAGCAGTTTATATTGATGAAACCAGGTAAGTCCTCAGGAAGTGGAAAATGTTTTAAGATGAGGGCTCATTTTCTACCAATTGGTCTTTACTCTTAATTCCAATTAACATCAGCTGGTGCTCAGCAAAAGACATAAGGACAGTCAGAGTATGACTCTTAGATCTTAAGAGAAAACTAAGGAATTTAAGATTCAAGCAATCAAATGTCACCTTCTTCTAGAGAGCTTGCTCAACTCCCATTTACTTTAATGAGAAAATGTGTGAAGCACAATCTTATGCCAGGAGAATTTATTGATGGGTGTAACTAAAAATCCAGTGGCCAGATTCTGATACTCTTCATCTCCGTGAGGGGTACTTTACAGCACAAACATGCCTGTTGAAAAGATGGAAAGTTGCTGTGAGGTGAAATACTAATGGAGAAGAGAAGTCTGAGAATCACAATCTGGCCCATAATAAAGAAGCTAGGATTTGTTTTATTCCATTATTTTACAAATATAAAAATTTGATTTTTATTAGAAATATTACTTTACATTATTTTTAAATTGTTTGGCTTTAATAAGGCTGTAAAGTCTAAATATTCCTGTATTTGACTTCTTGAAATAATTCTAAGGCTTGCCATGTAATTCAAGTTAAACTAACTCTAAGGCAACTTTCTGGTGTTTTCTTAGGTTTATATTTCAATGTGTTGACCTTTTAAATGTTTAAATAGAATCTGCTTCAAAGAATGTCTGTCAGAGCTTCTCCAATATTGTTTGGCTGTCCAATATGTGTCTGGTCCTGTTTCCTTATTCAATTTAAGCATGCCTGACCTTTTAATAATTATTTCAAGGACCTAGCTTAGATCAATGTGCTTAATGCACAGATACTATAGTGATGCATGCAGCATAAGAAACTTTATAGAATAGCTTCCATATTTAAAAAGATGGATGGAAATATTCATGTAATATTTCTCTTTCCTTCCCTTTAATGTGTTTCTTTCACACCCCAAGCATTGCATATCTGTAATTTGAAGGCTCTCCCTTTGGGGGTTGTGGGACTTGCCGCACCCTGAAAAATGATAAAATGAAATAACTTCAAAATCAATTGATCTTCAGCCGCAGTCTGTGTGCCATCCACACCAGTTCATATTACAGCTGAGCTCTTGTAGCAGCAGGAGCCATGCAAAAGGCAGCTGATGCAGGCCCCTATTTGTGTCATTAGTATGTACAAATTCCTATAAAGGATGCAAAGCTGCACCACCAGGAGAACTTTACTGAGTGGCCTATCAGCCATTACACAACATGGTGGAGCACTTTCACAAGTGCCGTGATTGTCCCTAGTTCTGCAACACGCTTAAGCATGGGGCCCAGTGTAAATCATATGAGGAGTCTCACTGTCTTCTGTCTATGTGCTCTAAGGAACATTTCACTTTTAAATTAGGCATGTGCTTAAATATTTAGCTGACTTGGAGGTGTAATGAGCATATATAGAGCTAAACAAGTCCCAGGACCCTGAAATGCTGACCTTAGAGCTAGTACGGGCCATCTGCAAAGATGCTAATGTAGAGGGCTCGATCTCAGCTTACAAATGGCTTAGATGTTGTCTGCATGAGAAACTTACACCAGTTCAATTGAATTCATCTTATACTGGTTTAGTTAAACTGGTGTAAATCCCATTGTGGATATTTACTTCAGTTTATCAGAAATCAGTCCCCAATTGACTAAAGCTAAACCAAAATAAACCTAACTTAAAATTAAAAAATGAATGGTCCTGCGGCACCTTAGAAACTAACAAAAAATGTACATGGTACCATGAGCACAACCCACTTCTTCAGATGAAACTAGCTTGAAGTGAACTGAGAATCCACTTATGGCTTTTGGTTTAACAATGGTTGTTTAAAATGACATTTTTTTAGTGTGCGTGGATTCCTCAGGGGAGCAAATCTTCAGAAAAGTATGCTGCACAGCCTTTCCTAATAATAATAGATGCTGTAACAAGTCAAGGCCGCTAATTTTCCCCAGGACAGATTTTTTTTTAAAAACTCTCCAGTATACCATGCCCACTGCCTGTTAATATGTAACAATTATTTTCTCATAATTGCCTGCACAGTTCACTTCCCTAAGAACTTTTAGAAAGTTCTTAACCATTTTATGACAAAAGACACCATGCAGTTCAAAATTAACGGTTCTTCTGTGGCCACAGGGCCAATCAACTTTTGTAATTCCCATAAAAAATAATGGGAAATGTGTTAAATTTATTTCAGCATAGACAGCTTTAAACTGCTGATAAGGGAAAAGTATTCCCTCCATCCACTTCCCAAACACTCTGCTTTGAGGGATGTGCCATTCCTAACTCAGTTCTGAGTAGAAGTGCCATGCCTATGTACACAGATTGATCTTTGGCACCACTCAAACATGGGATGAACTGTGCGGATATGAACGGAGCCATTATAATAAAGTATCCATGGTTTTATGGCTTGGTGCAAAAGGATATCACAGAGCAGGTTTAAGTGTACATGATGGAGGACCAGCAGGTAGAATTTCATGCAAACAACAGAATAACATGCCACACAAATATATTCTGTGGTGGGAACAGGTGTGTTACATTTAGTGTGAGCAAATCCTCAAATGAATTGGTCTTGATTGCCCACATAAGAAGAAACATATGTAATTTCACATTGGTTTGGAAAATTCCCATTCCTTGCAGGCTACTTCTCTAACAAGACTAGTTTTATGTCCCGCGACTATGAAAATATGCTCAAGAACTATAGCTAAATCTTTGAAAAAAAGATCTTTCCCCCTTCTCTGATCTTATGCAAAACAACATTCATTCTTAAAACAATTCTCTGTGGGGTAACTTAATTTTTCAGAGCATTAAATTGAAAGAAACCTGAGATCTTTCTTTTTTGAAAATCTACTGATAATTTTTATTCTCAAAATTAGTGCTAGCCTCAGTTCACAAACCCACCATGTTCTGGCAGCATTTCCTTTTAAATATGTATGCTCAGCAGTAAAGTAGCCCTGCCAGAATTTTATATTCTATACAAACACATACATGTAACAGAGCTATTTAACTATGTTACTAATGGTACATTTAAATAATAAAAATTGAAATAATTTTTAAAAAAGAAATTTACTTTTCACGATTGGTTGTTTGTTTACTTATTGCATGTTATACACTTTTATTTTTTCTTTGACTATCGTGTTCAATTTCATTTTCTGTATCACAGGGGAGAGCAAAGTGCTTCCCACAGAGAGAGAGAGAGAGAAAGTGTGTGTGTGTGTGTGTGTGTGTGTGTGAATCAGTTCACAGTTGTAAATGTATAAAATAGTTTCTCTGGTGCACTTTAAAGTCCTGATTTTGCACCACTGAAATCAGTTTTGAAATTAAAAGCGCTGTTGTTCAGCACAGGGAACTGATATCTCCATTATAATGTATTCATAATAATATTAGCTCTTTCACATAGCTTTCTACCATGGGTAAAGTAGAAAAGGTAATTGCATTTCAATCAATCTTAGTGGTAAGTTCTGTCTCAAATCCTCACTATAAAGTTTTGATAGATAATCTATGGACAGATTCTCTCCAGTCTCTGGGAGGAAGAAATCTGCCTTTTGGTAGGAATGATAAAATATTAAGATCCAGCGATGAAGAAGGAAGAAACTATTCTGTGTGGCCACAGTTACTACCCATTCAAGAGGAAAGCGGGTGCTTTGTCCCACGTCGGGTTTCTCCAATGAGAATTTTCAATTGAATTAATTTGATCTATTAGTAGATTTGAAATAATAGCCTAGATAATAAAAGGATGGCTTAGTCTCACTTTCTTGTAGGGCTCTAAAAGCATTTAGTCCCAGATATTTTAAGCCTGAATATCTATTTCCTAATAATGCAGAACTCAAAATGACTTCAACAAAAGATTGGCTTACTTAAGGTCTTCAGCAGAGGGTTCTTTAATTAGCACTGCTTTTCTTAGTAGCTATTTGTCAGCAGATACATTTATCAGCTTGTTCTTCGGCACACTGTCTTGAGTCCAAACTCTCTTCCTTCCTAGCTTTTGGTTTATTAACAGAAAACCGACAATGCAATTGTTTAGCCCCTGATCCTGCAAATATATATTGTGCAGCCAACCTGCAGCTCCTACACAGAGCACAACTGAAATCAGCAGAGCTGTGCATGTCCAATATTCCTCCTGTGTGTTACACATAGCAAGATAAATCCCATAAGGTTCAGTCCAAAGTTTTGAACCAGACTTCACTGTTCTCAGCGTTCCTTCCTCCAGACTGCTCATCCCACACCACCTCTGATGGAGCCACACTTTTTTCATATCAAAATAAGGTGATAAGACACCTGCTACACCTGCCAGCAAAACCCAGCCAACCCTTTCCAAGCAGAATCAACACATGAAAACAGGATGGGGTATTTTGGATGAACACAGACAGCCTGCTATGGCATGACTCAAGGAGCTATTGCTATCCATATTTGTACATAATACTTCATTCAAGTCAGAGGAGCAGAGTGGTCCTGCATAGAAAAGTTGGAAGTATATTACTATACGTTAAAATTGCCAGAACTATGTTGGTTTATTTACAGAATGCAACACATATTGAAACTGGGATTTAGAACAAAGCTGTTTAATACAGTAAGAGGGAATCTTTCAAGTTCTTTTGTTTTCCTTCTGTCTGGTTCTATGTTGCTCTATGCTATGCTTGTACCATTTGAGAATGTGGAAGAAATTTTTTTCCTTTTTAAAAGATTTTTACTATTGTTTGCTGAGAAATACGCTAACAGCTTCATTTAGGAAGTGCTGATAGTAGTCATCTTAAGTAGTCTGGCAGCTGGGAAAGCTTTCCAGAGCTATGTGAAATTATGTTTTCCTTTTGGGCAGCAATTGTAAATGTCCCATTAAAAAAGCTGAAGCCTTCAATCTTCAAAGGAGGCTTTTGACAGTTCCTGAGTGAGGAAGAAATCTTAAAGCAAAAAGAAGTCTGCATATGTCAAGGATATGACTGTGATAGGAAAGCTGGTTTCTTTTGAATTTGGTAGTCTGTCACTCCATTTTAAATATTCCTATGTTGCTCTTTTAAAATGAGAAATGAAATGCATAACAAATGAGAATAAGTCAACATCATCTTGTAATGATACCTGTTTAAGTTTGCCGATTTTTGCTGTTCTGGATCATTATAAGTTGCTGCAAAAGTTCCATTTTTAAGAAGAAATGAAAACGTCAGTAACTGGATGAAAGCGCTGAAGTCTTAATTGTCTACTGAGAATACAGATTCAACAGTGCTCCCATGAAAATGCCATTTTGTACTCTGTCAACACATTTCATGTTAATCAAGGTTAATCCAGGCCACCAGGTGCTACAAGAAGTAGTGCTGAAGTCTTCTTTCTTGGTTAAGTAGTAACCAGGAGAGCAAGGAGGAGCATTAGAAATTTTTTTTTTCAGGAAAGACATAAGAACTGATTCTTCTGCTGAAAAAACAGGTTTTTACTAGGATTCCACCTGAGGGCTTTCCACTTGGCTTATCCAGAACAGTTCTAGGATTGAATGCTTCATCCAGTTCTCTGGGATTTAAAACCTCAGTTTGAATCCAGATTTTGTCACTCAGCTTCATTTATTTGGCATTCAACAAAGCTACTCTGAGGTGATCACACTAAGCTACATGCCCAAAGTTAGACAGAAACCCCCTTGATAGATATTTACACATTTCATTGTATTTACTATATACTGCATCGTACATTTTGGGATTGGCTTGACCACTTTGCTGGAATGAATCTCTATGCAGTATGTTCTGCCCATGCATTGTCCATGTGCAATCTGATCTGTCCAAGTTTGTTGTCCATTGTCTCTGGCATTAAGTGGTTTCTTCTTATATCAGGACAGACATGCTGAGCCCAGAGTTCTGCTTGTTAAGCCCCTATTTACAACTTTCCATTCACCTTCCCAATCACATCCATTAAGGCTACATCTGCATTACAACCTTTACAGTGGTGCAGTTGCACTGCTTGTGGCAGAGATGCTCTAAGTCGGTGGGTAGAGCCCTGCAAGTTTGTGGGTATCCACTTTCTATCCATCCACAGATCCGCAGCTCATTTTTGCAGATATGTATATAAATTTTGTATCTAGACCCCGAAGATTTGCAGATATCTGCTTTATATCCCTTTATATCCACATCTGTGGATGTGGATGCAGATATCTGCAGCTCATTTTTGTGGGTACAGATGTGGATGCAGACACAAATTTTGTATCAGTGTAGGGCTCTGTCCATGGGAGAGAGTTCTCTTGTCATCTTAATAACTCTTGCCTCCATGAGCCGTGGTAGCTATGTTGGTGGGATATAGTGCTGTCTACACCAACGCTTAGGTTGGTGTAATTTACGTTGTTCAGGGTTGTGGATTATTCTCACAACTGAGTGACATAAGTTACACCAAAATAACCCGTGTAGTGAAGTGTAGATAATGTCTTAGAAATATGGCAAATTATTTATATCAGGCCAAACTTACAGTTCTACATCACATTAACAGAGCTAATCCTGATTTACCCTATTGTAGGCCCTTATTTCGAAATAACAAGTGAAGCATCCACACTGCCAAGCCCTGGCTGGGTTGATTTAGTTGGGATTGGTCCTGCCTAGAGCAGGGGGCTGGACTTGATGACTTTCTGAGGTCTCTTCCAGCTCTATGGTTCTATGATTCTATGATTTTGAAATAAGGGGCTGGTTATTTCGAAATAATAACTCCTACTTTCCATGAGGAATAATGCTTATTTAAAAATAGTGGTAGTGTGGATACGCCACTGCCTCTATTTCAAAATAACTATTCCCCAGAGGCATTCAGACTAATTACTCCTCAGTGCCTCCTGGGGCTCTAAGTTGAGCTAGTGCATCCACACTAAGAGAACCTGCCTCTTGACTAATTTCAAGGCTACCCTATAGTATGGACACCCTGTTTTGAAATAGTTATTTTGGGAGTTATTATTTTGAAATAACTTATGAAATAACCTGGTAGTATAGACATAGTCCTAGCGTACCCACTTCCTAGATGGGAAGAGAATCAGGTTAATGAAATTTCAGTCCTGACTAGAATGGAGTCAATTTTTTTGGCAAATAGCACATGATCTGGGTCAGGGGTGGCCAACCTGCGGCTCGTGAACTGCATGCGGCTCTTCTCCCCCAAAAGTGTGGCTCACGAAGCTGCTCCTGCAGCCCCCCAAATGGCCCCCGCCCCCTCTGCCGCTGGCTCTCCCCCGGCTCCCCTGTGCTCAGCCGGGCAGCGATTCAAAATGGCGCCCAAGATGGTGGCCGTTGATGGGAGCCTGATATGGCTAAAAAGCCTAAGCTTGTTTCTTAAAGGGGCAGCCTCCTTTGCTTGACAATTCTGAGGGGCTTTCCCTTTTTTCCTTTTCTTTGTTGCTCTACAATTCTGGTGCAGCTCTTCACATTTTTTCCGCCGCTGTTTTGGCTCACTTTGTTAAATGGTTTGGCCACCCCTGATCTGGGTCATCTGAGACTATTCATGAGTTTGGGTGGAATTCAACAAATAGTTCAGGCCAAAAAAGGGTATGGAATTTAAAAAAAAAAAATCGAAATATTTTGCTTTGATGGTTTCAATAACATTTTTTTACTTTTTATTTCAAAATGACATTTTGAATTTTAGCTAGATTTAACTAAAAACAAAGCCAAAAAAATACAAAGAGAATATCCAAAAATGAAATGCAATGTTTCATTTCAGATCAAAAGAAACATTTTTTCCAACCCCAACCTTTTTTTTTTTTTTGCTTTAGTTTCTCATATTGGAGATGGAACCCCCATCCCCCCCTCCAAATGTCTTTTTGGGTCAACCCAAAACATTTTTTCCTTAGTTTTTGGGTCAGCCTCCAAAATGAAAAATTGTTATTCACCCACCTTTAATCCTTACTACTTGTGGTTAATAAAGATCCATAATATGTTTTGCTAATCTTGCAGTTCTAGCTGAATTCACTTTGTTTTCAGAGAGCCACAGAAATTCTATTTTGCCTGCCTAACCCAATAGTTGCAGTTGGATAAAATATCCTTGATTTTGTGTTGAACTATGGTCCAGTGTCCTTTTAAAGTGTGTGGTCTCGGAGACCTTTTACCTCAGAAGTATCTGTGTTTCAGAGGTGGATGAAGTAGTAGGTTAGTTTGCAACAGTTAGTAATTGTTTTGGATGCTGTTGGTTCCTTCTGTGAAACGAAGTACATAAATACGTTTTTGTATTTTTGAAGGCAAGAGAACTGACAGTTGCTCGGTACAGTTATAATTAAAGATGGAATCACTACGAGCTTTAGAGTTCTTGAAATAATGCAGGATAATTCAGTAATATACTAAATAATTTTGCACACATTCCCTTAGGAACAGAAGCTCGGAGTTGAAAAGAATAATGCAGATGATCCTGGAGAAATGAAGGGTGATAATGTCACACAGTATGTAACTAGTGCTGTAACAACCACCCAGGGTCATAAATCTTCAATGTGTATTTCTGGTAACTGGATGCACTTCCCACCCACTTTCAACCACCTGCACATTAGCAGACAAGATGCAAGTATCATCTGAATCATTTTTTAAAAAATCTTAAAATTTGAAGCTGAAGTAAAATAAGAGTTTGGGGTGTGATCACATTACTCACAGGCAGTGGAGACACGCGGGAGTTACTGTATTCCATCCCAGCCAGCTGTTCTTAAAATCTGTATACCATCACACAAGCATGCATTCTGAATGTGCCACATATATCACAGAAACACTATTTCAGAATATTTTCAGCTTGCATATACTTTTTGGGCCAGATCCTGCCCCCACACACAAGGTTCTCTGGTTTGACTCCAGCAGGGCAAATAGCGCACAACATCAGTTTAAACAGCCAGAATCAGATGGATTCACAGACATCATACAGACAGTATAGTTTGCTCTAGGCTAAGCACCCTGGTAGCTCTTAGCGGTGGGGGAAAGGGGCAGTGGCTTAGAGCTGCCCTGGGCACCTATGGTCCCCTGCTACTATAACAGCCCCTTTGTGTCAATTGCACCTCGTCCAACTCAGAGCAGCTCTGATGCTGCTACAGATTGGGATAGAAGTTGAATACTGCTACCTTTATCACCTATACCCCTAGTGGAGCTCCACCACAGTTGGGAACTGTGCCTTTTATTGGTACTGTTTTCCACACCCCTCTGTAAAGCATGGCTCCCATAATTTTTTTGTATCTGAAGAATCTAAAGTTAGAGAGAAGAGGTGGGTATGGTAATAACTTTTATTGGACCAACTTCTGTGGGTGATAGTGACAAACTTTCAAACTGCAAGAGCTCTTCTGTGTAAGAAGAGCTGTGTAGGTCTGAAAAAGGAAAAGCTAAAGAGAGGTTGTACATCCCTGATCCAGCACCCTCAGGACCTGACTGATTCTGAACCAGAGAATCTGCTGGACCAAGGTTCAGTGAATACTTTCACTAACATTTGTATTTTATTTTAATTTCTTCCTCTGAGGTCCTAAGCTCCTATTGAAAGCATCTCAGGAGGAGTGTAGCATAGCATGGAGTGAAATTTTTTGTCCAAAACTTTTTCTGATGAAAAATGCAGATTTGCAGACACTGAAATGTTGTGTGAATTTGTTGGATTTACTAAATTTGTTCATTTTGAGAAAACAAAATCTGAAAACAAAAACAAACTATTTTCTTTTGGCATATTGAAAAGTCTACATTTTTTATATTTGCATTTAATCTTTTTAATTTTCAAAATTTCCCTTTGTTCTTTTTAAAATCAGAAGTTTTAAAAATGTTCAAAATCTAAAGAAAACATTTTGTTTTTTTGTCTAAAGGAAATATGTTGTTCAATGTGAAATGAAATGTTTCAACTCTTATTTGCAGATAATTTTGTAAATTTTTGTTTTCAGACCAACTTGCAACAATTTTATGTAAAACATTTCAAAACTGCTAATGAACTACAAAAAATGTACAGCTCTAGTTCATCACTTGACATTATGGGGTGTTTACAGTTTCTGTTGTCCCAGAGCATAAAAATTGTGACATTCAGTTGACTCTCTAAGTTTGAACTAGGGGAGGCAAATGAAGGCGACCGAAGTTGCTAATGAAGCACAGGATTTAAATATCCCGCGCTTGATTAGCATAGTCGCGTCTGGTCACCATTTTGGAAATTGACTAGCCCGATTTAACTTGCCACGTAGACACGGTACTCTGAAAAAAAAACCTTAACTCGAATTAACTGGTACTCCCCATACAGTGGATTTTTAAGGGGTTTTTCTAGGAGTTCCACATCTATACACGTCAAGTTAAATCGGGCTAGTCAATTTCCAAAAATGGCCGCGACTATGCTAATCAAGCGCGGGATATTTAAATCCCACGCTTCATTAGCAACTTCGGTTGCCTTCATTTGCCTCCCTAGTTCAAACTAGGGGGCAAGTGTAGACGTACCCTAAACTATTAAATAACTGGTTTTATCCTGAAAACAAAGTGATACATTTTCCTTGACTGTTAGGCCCTGATCATATGAAAACAGATGTGGTAGTGCTGACCTCTCTATGGGCCATCAACATAGGCATCTACATTACTACATCCATTTGCAAGATTGTAGCCAGTGTCACTGAAATCTTAATATCTAAACTAGATTTAGATACTTGCATAAATTTAGAAATCATACTGCCCCAATCCTCTGACCCCAAAAGGTTGACTGATAAAGTCATTCATTTATAAATGAAGAAATCAATGTATATTACATGGCGCAGTACCGATGAGTGAGTGTTCAGAAGGTGACACAATTCATTTTAGAGGAAATGGATAACATATTCAAGCAAATTGTGCTTCAAATTATGACTACTTAGAGAAATAATATCTGAGATTTCAACAAGGATGAGCCAATATTTGAAACAGATGTTTAGTATGAGTCCACTGAGGGAACGATCCCTGGTCTGGCATTTATTGTCCAAATGGTAAAATATGGACTAGATTATTCCTCTTTGTACTTGGGCCTGACAGATGGGCAATAGAATGTGATGATTCCTTAAACAAAAAATAAAAATGTTGAACTAATTAAGTTTGATCATGTGAGTCAAAACTACAGTTCAGCTGAGTTTGCCACGACTGCATGTTACTTTTGTCAGGCTCCATCATGTCACATGGTTGAATGTACGCTACCTGAAGTAGCCTTGCCAGCTGTAAGTGCTACATTCAAAGAAAATAATTCTGTGCATCCATCAAGAGATTTCACAAACGATGCTTCTGTGAAAATTGCTATTACAGAAGCTTGTGTTGTCAAAAAGCTTTCAAGCCTTCTTAGCTTTACAAAAATAATATTAAAAAACCTTTTAAAGATCTTTTGTAATAAGCTGCAGGTTTTTCTGAGAGGTAAGTTTAATACAATTACTCAGGATATGAAACACCTCTAAGAAAACTGCAGATCTGTGGGATTTGGGCTAAAATTCTGCAAAATTTCCCTCTCTCCTCCCAGTTAAGATGTTTAATAAACTCATCATACCATTTTCAAGTAATTAATGATTTTTACTAACTGAACATTATTACAGTAAAACTCCAATAGTCCGGCATCCAATAGTCCGGCACTCCTGATAGTCCGGCATCAAAATGGCAAGAGCCTAGTGAGTGAGCTTCGGCCAAAAATGAGTCACAAGGTAACAGCGGCAGCAGCTGAACTGAGCAAAAGGGTAAAAAGGCTTAAAAAACTAAAACATTACAGTATACTGAATACAGTATGTACAATAAAAGGGTTAAGAACACTTTATATACAGTATATAATGTATACAGTATATATATAACCAGCTTATAGTACCTCCCGATAGTCCGGCATATCTGATAATCCGGCACCACCTAAATCCCATAGGTTCCAGATTATCGGAAGTCTACTGTACTATTTTTTAAAAAATTTTCAGTCTTGTCCTAATTAAAAATACCCTTAATTTCTTCTATGCTATCTTTAATCTGCCCCTTCACTTCCCACCACCCTTGCAAACTGCCCCCAAAGTTCTTCCTTGTCTTCTCTTCGAAAATCTTGTGGGGGCCAACAAAAGACAGTTTGATAGAACATTCAACTATTCGGTTTTTTTAAAAAAAACTCCAGCCTTCATTTCTGTGAAATCAACTTTTGAATAAGAGGCAGCCCTGGGCCAGGCACCTCTTGGGCTGTAGGACAAATCCACTTGGGCTGTAGGACAAATTTGGGCTATAGATCTACACTTCTGTACAGCTGATAGAGGAAGGGAACATTTCAGACAAGTGAAAATTTTCACTAACTTCTGTAGGAAGGAAATACAGAATTAGACATTTTGTGTCATAGAATCATAGAGCTGGAAGAGACTTTAAAAGGCCATCAAGTCCAGCCCACTGCCCAAGGCAGGACCAATCCCAATTAAATCAACCCAGCCAGGGCTTTGTCAAGCCGAGACTTAAACACCTCTAGGGATGGAGACTCCACTACTTCCCTAGGTAACCCATTCCAGTGCTTCACCACCCTCCTAGTGAAATAGTTTTTCCTAATATCCAACCTGGACCTCTCCCACCGCAACTTGAGACCATTGTTCCTTGTTCTGCCAACCATCACTACTGTGAACAGCCTTTCTCCAGCCTCTTTGGAACCTCCCTTCAGGAAGTTGAAGGCTGCTATCAAATCCCCCCACACTCTTCTCTTCTGCAGACTAAATAGACCCAACTCCTTCAGCCTCTCCTTGTAGGTCATATGCTCCAGCCCCCTAATCATTTTGGTCACCCTCCGCTAGACCCTGTCCAACGCATCCACATCCTTCCTGTAATTGGGGGCCCAGAACTGGACACAATACTCCAGATGTGGCCTCACCAGAGCCGAGTAAAGAGGAATAATCACATCTCTGGATCGACTGGCAATGCTCCTCTTAATGCAACCTAATATGCCATTAGCCTTCTTGGCTACAAGGGCACACTGTTGACTCATGTCCAGCTTCTCATCCACTGTAATCCCCAGGTCCTTTTCTACAGAACTGCTACTTAGCCTGTTGGTCCCCAGTCTGTAACAATGCTTGGGATTCTCCCGTCCCAAGTGTAGGACTCTACACTTGTCCTTGTTGAACCTTATCAGATTTCTTGTGGCCCAATCCTCCAATTTGTCTAAGACACTCTGGATTCTATCCCTGCTCTCCAGCATATCTACTTCTCCCCCTAGCTTAGTGTCATCCGCAAACTTACTGAGGGTGCAATCCATCCCCTCATCCAGGTCATTAATGAAGATGTTGAATAAAACCGGTCCCAGAACCGAACCTTGGGGCACTCTGCTAGAAACCGACCTCCATCCTGACATTGAGCCGTTGATCACTACCTGCTGGGCCCAACCTTCCAGCCAACTTTCTATCCATCTTACCATCCATTTATCCAATCCACATTCCCTTAACTTGCTGGCAAGAATATTGTGGGAGACCGTATCAAAAGTGTTGCTAAAGTAAAGGTATATCACATCCACTGACTTCCCCATATCCACAGAGCCAGTTACCTCATCATAGAAGCTAATCAGATTGGTCAGGCACGACTTGCCCTTCATGAATCCATGCTGACTATTCTTGATCACCTTCCCCTCTTCCAAGTGCTTCAAAATGGATTCCTTGATTTTTCCTCCATGATTTTTCTTAAAGATGGGCACTACATTTGCCTTTTTCCAATCATCTGGGATCTCACCTGATCTCCACGACTTTTCAAAGATAATGGCCAAAGGCTCCTCAATGACATTTGCCAACTCCCTCAGTACCCTCAAATGTATTAAGTCCGGACCCATGGATTTATGAACGTTTAGCTTTTCTAAATAGTTTCTGACCTGTTCTTTCCCCACCAAGGGCTGTCCACCTTCATCCCGTATTGTGTCACTTAGCGCATTAGTCTGGGAGCGCATTAGTCTGGGTGCAAGACAGAGGCAAAGAAAGCATTAGGTACTTCAGCTTTCCCCACATCATCTATCACTATGTTACCGCCCTCATCCAGTAGGGGCCCCACACCCTCTCTGATCACCTTCTTCTTGCTAACATTCCTGTACAAACCTTTCTTGTTATCCTTCACATCCCTTGCGAGTTGCAATTCCAACTGCGCTTTTGTCTTCCTGATAATTCCCCTGCGTTCTCGAGCTATACATGTATATCCCTCCCTAGTCATCTGTCCAAGTTTCCACTTTTTGTAAGCTCCCTTTTTGTGCTTAAGTTCACTAAGGATTTCCCCAGTAAGCCAATCTGGTCTCCTACCATATTTGCTTCTCTTGCTACGCATTGGAATGGTTTCTTTCTGTGCCTTCAATAAGGCTTCTTTAAAATACTGCCAGCTCTCCTGGGCTCCTTTCCCCTTCACGATAGCATCCCGGGGGATTCTGCCCATCAGGTCTCTGAGGGAGTCAAAGTCTGCTTCTCTGAAGTTCAAGGTGTGTATTTTACTACTCTCTATTCTTCCTTTGGTCAGGATCCTGAAATCTACCATCTCGTGATCACTGCTTTCCAGGTTGTCACCTCTACTTCCCCTATTAGCTCCTCCCTGTTTGTGAGTAGCAGGTCAAGCCGCGCACAGCCTCTGGTCGGATCCTGCAGCACTTGTACCAAGAAGTTATCCCCAACATTCTCTAAAAACTTCCTGGATTGTCTGTGTACTGCCGTATTGGTCTCCCAACAGATGTGAGGGTGATTAAAGACCCCTATGAGAACCAGGGCCTGCGATCTGGAAACTTCTCTCAGTTGTCTGAAGAAAGCCTCATCTACCTCATCCACCTGATTCGGCGGCCTGTTGCAGACACCAACCACAACAGCCAGGGCCAGACTGAGGCATGGGCGAGCCGGGCAGCCGCCCAGGGCGCCAACCGATGGGGCGCCTGATGGCAGCTGTAAGGGGCGCGCGGCATCCCTTACAGCTGCCATCAGGCGCCGCGCGCCCGGCTCCCGCAGCACCGGCCCGCCCGCATCCCTGCGGCACCGGCCAGCAACACCCTTTGCCCCACAGCCGCGGGACCCTATATGGCCCGGCGCGCATGCCAGCAGCGACAGCTGGGCTGGACTGGGCCATGCTTGTGCCGTGCACCCCAGGGGCCGGGGCGGGGCCCGGGCTGCGCGCCAGCAGCTGTAGCCGGGCCAAACATGCGCTGTGCACCCGGGGGCGGCGCCGCGTGGCCGTGCCTGGGGCGCCAGAATGCCTCGGGCCGGCCCTGACAACATCACTGTTCTTGCTTACACCTCTAAACTTGACCCATAGACTCTCAAAAGGCTTTTTCTCCCTCTATATACTGGAGTTCTGAGCAATCATAGTGCTCTCTTACATACAATGCAACTCCTCCTCCTTTTTTCCTCCTGTTCTTCCTGAACAGTGTCCCTCTACTACTCTGTCATTACCACAGTGCCTGTAGTTGTCCATATCATCTTTGCCATTTATTGCAATTAAGTTACTGCCAGTAATGTCAGGAAAACTCTCCTAAGCTTGCTCCTTGATATCCCTTGGGAGGCTAATATGAAGGTGGATTGTTCCTTGTAAGTCTGATACATTTGTTGCTTGGGTGAGAGAGCTCTCCTTCTGCTCAAGATGGCCCCGTCTTCAACCACTGATCTAACTGATCCAGTTTCAATGGAAGTAAATTAGGATTTTTCAGTCAATTTGACTGGAAGCTCAATAAGGACGTAAAAGAAGCAGATATGACGTATTCCAGAATTGGATACAGCAATGTAAGTTAATTTCGGGAGAGAACAGTTAAGCCAGTGAAATCCATAAAATATTGTGGATGGTTGGTAAAATGTGAATGAACTGGCCTTTGGGACGATAAGTACTTTGTCTTCCCATAGGTTCTTCAGTTCTGTGTATGAAAAGGATTTTATTTTATAAACAGTTTTCAGGGGGTTGATTCCTGGCTTAATCAGGTAACTGATTTAAATAGCCAATTTCCCCCCACTATGTATAATATTGGGTGCCATGGGAGCCAAAAAATATATTTTACTGATTAGAACCTCAGTATCTTCACAGGCAATATGAGAGATCAGCAGCAAAACTTTATTTTTTACCATCAGATAATTTTAAGTCGTTTAAATTTGGACTCATTTTCTTATCTCTGCTCTCCTCCGTAGTGCTTTTTATGGATTCCTAAGGGAGAAGAAATGTACTTCTGACTATTCCAGTATTATATTTAAAATTCTAATTAAATGAAAAGGTTGGAAATTCACAATACTTGGAGTTTGAAGAGTTACACTATGTATAAAGCACTCTACCATGACAAATAGATCAAGTTGTTAGTTAGAGTACAATATTAATTTGTCTCTCATTTTTACAGCACATTTTAAGTGCTCTGGGCCATATTCTATACTCAGTTTTTGCACATCATTCCCACTACTGTCAATGGTATTACCGCCCAGGGAATGAATTGAATTAAATACAAAATCTCAACACACCCACATTCCACATACGGTATATGTATAATATGAGATAAATATATATGCACTGCAAGAGATTTAATGTTACATAAATAAAATAAATCCTTAGATTTAGCATTTCCTGACTTTTTGTGTTTAGTTACTTCAATGTTTCATAATACAGGGGATTTTTATTAGTTTTTAAGTAGAGAATATTTTACCAGTCTACACCCTAAAAAGTAAATAATTTCAACAGGTCTTTGAAGTTCCCAGATATTACTAGGCAGAGGGGTGAACATATTGAGGTGAATAGGCTATAAGGGAGTGCAGTTATTTGGCTGGATATGTTTTTCTGCAAGGCAGAGTTTCAAGGCAGTTGCAAAACTGAAAAAGTAAGAGCCACTTGATCCCCTATTCTGCAAATGCTTAAGCATGTGAGTATTTCCACTAAGCAAAATTAAGCTCGAGAGTACATCTGGGAAAAATTTCTAGACAAAATTTTTTTGTCAACAAAAAATGCAGATTGGGCAACAATGTAATATTTTGATAATTCATTTTGATGTTACCAGTTTGGTCATTTAGGGAGTAAAAAATGTCTCATTTTGACATATTAAAGTTACGATTTTTTGTATGGAACAACTTTTCATTTAAAATGTTCATTTAATGAGCTGTTTTAAAATCAGAAACTTTTAAGTGGTTGAAATTAAAACAAATTATTTCAGTTTTGTCAAAATTAAATGTTTTGTTTGACCCAAAATGTATTTATTTATTAATTTATTTATTTGACTTTTTGATTGGCTCAACATTTAAAAAATTGTTTTCTTGTCTGACCTGAAAATCTATTTCATTTCAACTTTTAAAATTGCCAACAGTCTCATTCATCTGGTTCTACTCAAGGTACTTCTCACCTATCTCCTTAAGTACATGTGTGAGCCTTAATTTTGAGGTTGGTGATGCATGTTTTATGGTCTCTATCCTGCAGATTATCCCTGCATCAGTCTCTGGCTCTCTGACACCAGGAAATAACATGCACATGTGTATTCACACACAAACATGCACAAAAACCCCTAAAGCTTTAATTAAGATTGGCTAATTTTTAAAATGATTTTAAATGAACCTGAAATGAAAATTTTAAATAAACATGCTCAAAAATTATTTTCAAATTTGGTCAAACTTTCCCATATGTATTTTTTTCTTTGTGTAAGTAATAAAGAACCTGGTCCTTAACTACTTGTTCCAAACAAATTTTTGAGTTTTTTTTTCCTGAGGAAGTTTGAGTTATTGATGAGTGAAAAAGTCTAAAAACAAATTTTGTAGTAGTAGTGCTTTCCCCCTTTACTTTCCAATAACTCAAAAACAGCTGCAAGGATTTTCCTCAAATTAAAACAAATGAAAGTCATCATCTCTAGTCTCTGAGTGAACCTGGAAAGTTTCAGCCCCAAAGGAGAGGAGTTTTTTTCAGCAAATTAGGAGCAGCTGCACAAAGTCCTGCCAAATTTTAACTCACAAAACATATAAAGTTCTGTTTTAATCTTTTCATGTAATATTCATTACTTCTCTTTGTCTCCACTTAGTAAATACTCTTTTTGCACACTCATAGCTAAGCTATGTGCTTTCAGTCTTGTCTTCTAGAATTTATTCTGAATAAATTATATTCTCCGGTGATTGCAGGGTGTTGAAAATAAAGTTAACAATTCTAAAGATTAATGTTGGTTCTGTTGTTCCCTAGTCATTTACATAATCTCTTAACTCCTCCAGAATTGCACCATAAAAAATATTTTGCAGTAAACCCTTTGATCTGAACAATCCTATTACAACCGAGGTTTCCTACTCCCTGCTTTCGTTGGTCTTGCATGGTTCTTTTCCTTAGTGTTGCCCAGTTCTTCATGTTTTCTTCAACTTTAAGCACTCTTGTACATGATGATAGTACACTACTTGGATGTTGTCTTTTCAAGGGATTGTACTTCAAGCTTAGTTGAAATATCTTTCACCTCCAGCATACACAATGTCTTTGAAGTAGTGTTTGTGTATAAAGTTCTGTCTGGCAATTCTGAATTTTGTTACCCTGAGAGCCTCCTGCTAAGCAGCATGTAGGGAAAAAATCACAGGCGCAGTTGAATTGATGCTAAACACAGTTTAACTGCAAGTGTAACCCAGGGCAAACTGTGTTCAGCATCACTTAAGGCAGGGCCGGCTGGCATGCTCCCTTCACCTACAGTGTTTAACCATAGTTGCTGTGAAGGTGTTGAATACTATATCATTATAATCTGTGTGTGTGTGTGTGTGTGTGTGTGTGTGTGTGTGTGTGTGTGTGTGTGTGTGTGTGTGTGTGTGTGTGCAGCTTCTGAGTGTTAATCTCTCTGGGTATGCTTTGACTACAGGTTTTTGTTAACAGAAGCTTTGTTGACAGATACTGTCGACAAAGCTTCTGTCAACAAAGAATGTCTAGACTACATCCAATTCTGTTGACAAAGCAAGCCACTTTGTCGATATGACAGTGTAGACGCAAAGGACAGTGTAGATGCAATAACGCCTTCTGTCGACAGAACTCTGTCGACAAAAGACGTTATTCCTCATAGAATGAGGTTTACAGCCATCGACAAAACTGCTGAGTTCTGTTGATGTTATGTCGACAGAACTCAGCGGCAGTGTAGACGCAGGTATAGTTTTGTCGACAAAAGTCCACTTTTGTCAACAAAACCCTGTAGTCTAGACACACCCTCAATGAGTTACTGGAATACCATTTTACAGCTGGGAAATGAAGGCACAGAGAGACACTGACTTGCTTACAGTAACATAGGAAGTCTATGTTGGAGCAGACACTCAAACCCAGAACTCCAAAGTATTGTAGTCCCCTAACCACTTCCTCTTGATCTACTACTTGCAATTAAACCTTGTTCAGTACCAGTTCTGCTGCACCCCAATCTCCCAACAGTGGGTAAATTCCCTAGAATAATCCAGGCCTGTGTGTCAAATGTAGTGCATGCCTGTGTGTTAAATGTGTAGGAATATCAGGTAGGGGGAATAATATGAGTGTGAGTGACGCGATAGCCAATCTTGGTCTTAATTAAGAGGAGTTCCACTTATCTGGACAATACTAACTTTCATTGCTTGGAAAAAAGTCAAATTCCTTGTTAATTCTTTTACTGAAGTTTTGTAAGTGTATGGAGATTTGGAATGTATGGGTTATCAGAGAATACAATAAAAATGTTCTTTATTATGACATTTCTGTATGTTAAATGATGCCATCCACATGGGCATACGATAGAGATTACATAGTTCAGCAATTACATTACAGTGATCAGAAATTACATCAGAATGACCTCATAATACATCTGCTCTAGAACTGAACTGTTGTTGCTGCTATGCTCAGAGCAACAGTAGTAGTAGTAAGAATGACATGCACTTAGGAGAAGGGGCTGTACCATTTACTTATCATAGTTAATGTAGTGATTTGCTGCAGTGGGTAGGGCACAAAAAAGCAACTGCAAAATGACCCATGATAAAAAGGACAAAATGGGTGTCAAAACAAATACCAGCTCGGCCAAATCAAAAACTGATGGTCATAGGGTCAAAAGGAAAATCTCATCCACTGCTATGTAAGTATTGTGTTACTATTTCTAATTGATGCACACTTGCATTAACTTGTTCCTTTTATGCTATTCAATCACATTTGTACTAAAGTGCATTTTATTAATAATAATTAAAGATGTTTATAATATACTGTAATTAGATTTTTACAATTTGGAGACTATGTTTGAATTTGGGCCATTTTCAATGTTCCTAAATGTCCATACAGTGAAAGGAAAGGAAAATGTTTACTTTAGTGCATATTCACAAGTTATAAGATATGTATGCTAAAGCATATACATTTCCAGAGTCCTATAGCTCGCTAAGGCAAGGGTATTTTACTGGTGGCCTAGCTATTCACCAATATAAAATAATTAGATAGAATTAATTAGCATGATCAAGCATGATCAATACTGCTGTATTTAGAGCTCTATGAATGAACATGAGCAGTGAGTGAATGTAGGACTGGGGAAGGCAAGCTCCCAGCCCTACCCAGTCTGTCTGAGGCCCCACCCTCAGGGGCCAAGTCACTGCCCATTACAAAGGTGAGCATCCCCAGCTGCAGAGTACAGGGAGGACACATTGACCCAGCATCCCCAGACTCTCTGGTCACCACGGGGAGGGCATGCTGCCCTAGCATCTCCAGCCCCAGTGTGGCTGAAGCCTGGGAGCATGCGGAAGCAGGGGGAGTGCTGGGAGCAGAGAATGGGCGGGGCCATGTCTGGCAGTTTGGGAAGGCCTTCCCTGCCTCTTATACCTGACACCCATGTGAATAATCCTATTTTTGGTTTGGTGGGTGAACTGAAGTGGGGCGAGGAAGGTTAGGGCTGACTTAAAACAAAAACAATCATTCTGTCACCTGAAAAACAAACGAAAAATATTTCAGATGAAGCAAAATATTTTGTCCAATGCAAAATGAAATGTTTCATTTTGTTGGTGAGATTTTTTAAAAAGATCTTTTAAACCTGAAAATAAAACTTCATTTTGAAAATGCTAAACAAATCATTTTGATTTTTTCAGAAAATTTCCTGCTTTGGGTATTTTTCCAATGGAAGCAATTTGACAAATTAGGCACAAATTTGCAAACTGTTTTGTTTGACCAGAATCTGCATTTGTGGGGTGACAAATTTAGTTCCAAAAATTGTGCCCAGCACTAATTGTAATCACAGCTAATATTGTTTGCTTGTGCCACGTCTAGTGCTATGACTTATTTCCTCAGAGCATGGCCACACTCATACATACGTGCAATGTCTGAGAGAAGAAGAGTGTTTTGTAAACAAAGATAAACACCATCAGACATAACAGAGTCCAGTTATATCAGCATTAGTATTTGTGTTTTAGGAAATGGTGTTGATATATCTGTAGCTCCATCAGCTCTCAGGAAATCTTTTTATGAAAGTTGAGATCTAAAATAAAATTGTATTGTCAGTATTGAGCAAATACCTCAGCATGGTAATAGAGGGTACAACTTTGCTAGAGATTACATGTTTAAGATAAGGTTTAAAATGAAGACTCTTGTTGACTACAACCTGACCATTTGTGGCTATTCAAGATCCCTCAAAACTTGATTAGTGTTGCTGTGCACAGTATTAGCAGTGTTATCTTCATCCTGTAGGCAGCAGCTTTTTAGTTGTAGGAGAGCAATCCTTTTATAAACAGCTTGAAAAGTACTTTGGGGACCTTTGGCGTGAAGCATGTGTGGTATTAATTATTATTATTGCATTAAAACGGGTATGGGTGAAGAAAGGACAGTCTTAGCCTCAAAGATTTATACTGCTGAGGACCTTTTAAGTTTGTTTTTGCTTTTCTTTTAACTTTTAAAAAAATTTCTGGGCTAGAATACAAGTAAAATAAGCAGTAACAAATCTTAAGAAAAATAAGGATATTCATTTATGTGAACAGAAATATGAATGAAAGGACTTGCTATTACCATTGCACATGATATAGAAGGACCCACTCTGAGATGAGGACCCCACTATATTAGGTGGTATACAAACAAGGAACAAAAATATCTCTGCCCCAAAGAGCTTACAATCTAAGTATAAGTCAAAACACAACAGATGGATACAGATTGATGGGGGTACAAGAAACAGAGACCATATGGGTTAGCAAGATAGGCAGTGGTATCAAATGCACCAGAGACGTAAACATTGTTCAAGATTGTGTATGTTTTTGTAGACATGGGAGAATTTTTAAGGAACAATTTGAAGGCAGATAATGAAGTAGCTTTGCAGATGTTTACAAGGAGTTCCTCCCTGAACGAGAAGAGCAGCGCAGGTGCATGTTTAAAAATTTAACAAGTACATAATGAAGGCTGTTGCTTGGCCCAATTAAAGGCAGGAACTAACATCTCAATAGCAAATGAGAGGCAATGTGAGCAAAGTTTTGAGAAGGAAACTAAGCAGCTTATGTTTGCTATCTTGTTGCCATTATCACAAAAGGCTGTTGAGAACATGAATAGGCATGGCCACTCATGGAGAAGAAAGGCCAGTCTAAGAGAAGAATGGAATGTGATCAGTGCAATCTATATGAGTGGTGAAGGACCAATCAATCAAGGTGATGTTTGATATGATAAGGAGGGGAAGTCAATGAAAGGATTCAGAGCAAGGGGTGACATACTCACAGTGATGAGCTAGGGAAACGATCTTTGCAGCAGCTTTCTGAATGAATATGAGTGGTGCAGGATTGTCAGGGTTAAAGAAAAACATGTTGATATAACTGAGGTGCAAGATGACGACAGCTTGGGTAAGTTTTAGCTGTGTGGTTCCATAGGAAAGGCTATATCTTTAAGATATTATGCGGAAAGAATATGTAAGATTTAGGCAAAAGCCTGGATCTTTCAAACGATCTGCTGAAGCAACAATTAGGGCATGTCTACCCTCTGTGGGGATCAATCTTCTAGCATTTGATTTAGTGGGTATAGGGTAGACCCCCCACAAAATCAAACACTGAGGGCAGATCCCACTGGCGTCCTATACTCCTTATTCTGTGAAGAGTAAGGGAAGCGGACAGGAGCATATTCTCCCGCAGTAGAGACACTGTGGGAGCTTGGCTTAGGGTAAGCCGAATCCAGCTATGCATTTTGCGTAGCTCGATGGCTTACCTTAAGCCAACCTGTCTGGTCTAGAGATATAGGAGGAGAACTAGAAAAGGACAGAGCCATATAAGCTAAGGGAGCACAAGATTTCAAAAAAAGGACATAGTGAGTAGTGTCAGTGACAGGGCAAAGTACTGGTTCTGAACTTTAGCAAAAGTAATTTAATTTGAGTAAGTAATTACATTTCTTTAGCAGTGTAAACAGGCAGGCACAGCATGGGTGAAAAGAGTGTGTGAACAGTATGTACTCATGTACATACCTACATCCTTCAGGTGTGTCTTTATTCCTCTTGCCTAAGCCGTACCTCATCGGTTACACTGCTATTTTTACCCATGCTGGGGGTGGGTATGTACTCTCAATGCCTCTGAAACAGGCATGTAGTGTAGGTGTACCATCAAACTGTCTCTTTCATGTAAATTACCATCCAGCTATCTCTCATAAGAAATATGGGGTCCTAAGAGAATTCCTGCAATGTAACTTGAAACAAGGAGGGGAAACTATACAGCAAAAAGAAACAATTTGGTTAAAAAGGCAACTTTCTCCTGTTCCTATCTTCCTCTGCTCTGTGTTCACATAGAAATGGTTACCATCCACCCACAGCCAAGCTGAGTCCCTACCTTAGCAAGTGAATAGTAAAAAGGGCCAGAGAAAATTTAATTTACAACAAGTTTCTAGTTTTTAATCTCCTTTCAGATGAAATATATCAGTATTCCAATCCCATACACAATCTCAGAGATTGGGTTTTTACCAAATTCCCCCCCAAAACTACCAAGTTTTAAAAATACAAATAGTCATGTTTTACCCAGTTTTTTAACCCAATTTCTGAAAATACTTGCACTCTCCAGACCTGACTCCCACCTTAGGTATGTTCCATTTGGTAGCTGCTGCTGCACAGTTGGGCAAGGAGTTAATTTCTATCAGCAGAGATCACATAAGAACGGCCATAGTGGGTGAGACCAAAGGTCCATCTAGCTCAGTGTCCTGTCTGCCGACAGTGGCCAGTGCCAGATGCCACAGAGGAAGTGACCACAACAGGTAAATATCATGTGATCTTTCTCCTGTCATCTATTTCCAGAAAAAAAGAGGCTAAGGATACCATTCCTACCCATCCTGGCTAATAGCCATTGATGGACCTAATCTCCATGAACTTATCTCACTCTTTTTTGAACCCTGAAAAGTCCTAGTCTTCACAATCTCCTCTGGCAAGGAGTTCCACAGGTTGACTGTGCACTGCATGAAGAAAAACTTCCTTTTGTTTGTTTTAAATCTGCAACCTATTAATTTCATTTGGTGATCCCTAGTTCTTATGTTATGGGAACAAGTAAATAACTTTTCCTTATTCACTTTTTCCACACCAGTCATGATTTTATAGACCTCTATGATATCCCCCCTTAATCTCCTTTTTTCTAAACTGAAAAGTCCAAGTCTTTTTAATTTTTCTTTATATGGGACCCATTCCAAACCCCTAATCATTTTTGTTGCCCTTCTCTGAACCTTTTCCAATGCCAATATATCTTTTTTAAGATGAGGTGACCACATCTGTATGCAGTATTCAGGATGTGGGCATGCCATGGTTTTATATAGAGGCAATAAGACATCCTCTGTCTTATTCTCTATTCCTTTTTAAATGATTCCTAACATTCTGTTTGCTTTTTTGACTGCCGCTGCACACTGAGTGGATGTTTTCAGAGAACTATCCACAATGAGTCCAAGATCTCTCTCTTGAGTAGTTGTAGCTAAATTAGTCCCCTTCATATTGTATGTATAGTTGGGATTATTTTTTCCAATGTGCATTACTTAACATTTATCAACATTATATTTCATTTGCCATTTTGTTGCCCAATCACTTAGTTTGGTGAAATCATTTTGAAGCTCTTCATAGTCTACTTTGGTCTTAACTATCTTGAGCAGTTTGGTATCATCTGCAAATTTTGCCACCTCGCTGTTTACCCCTTTCTCCACATCATTTATCAATAAATTTAATAGGATTGGTCCCAGGACAGATCCTTGGAGAACACCACTGGTTTCCTCTCCCACTCTGAAAACTTACCATTTATTCCTACCCTTTGTTTCCTGTCTTTTAACCAGTTATCAGTCCATGAGAGGACCTCCCCTCTTATCCCATGACAACTTACTTTACTTAAGGAGCCTTTGGTGAGGGACCTTGTCAAAGGCTTTCTGGAAATCTAAGTATATTATATCCACTGGAGACTCCTGATTTACATGTTTATTGACCCCCTCAAAGAACTCTAGTAGATTAGTAAGGCATGTTTTCTCTTTACAGAAACCATGTTGACTTTTTCCCAACAAATTATGTTCATCTTTGTTTCTGACAATTTTATCCTTTACTATAGTTTCAACTAATTTGCTCGGTACTGACATTAGACTTACCTCCAGCGCCCTTTTAAAATATTGGCGTCATGTTAGCTATCTTCCAGTCTTTAGGTATGGAAGCTAATTTAAAGGATAGCTTACAAACCACAGTTAATAGTTCTCAAATTTCATTTTTGAGTTCTTTCAGAACTCTTGGGTGAGTGCCATCTGGTCCCTATGATTTTTGTTACTGTTAAGTTTATCAATTTGTTCCAAAATCTCCTCTTATGACACCTCAATCTGTGACAATTCCTCAGATGTGTCACCTAAAAAGAATGAACTGCTATGACAAGGATGCAAAGAACAGAAAGCTCACTCTACCTCAATTTCACCACCACCTTCTGTGCATACCAGATAGCTCTTGTTGCTAAGGCTGCTGGTCCTTTGTTTTTCAATTTTTATTAATTGTTTTCCCCACATCTTTTCAATTTTTTTAAAATAAATGCAGATAAATTCCTGGTAAATTTTAAACAAATGCAAACCAAACAAAAGGATTGACTGTACCATACATAGGTGTGTGCTTGTTCTGTAGCAGCTTAAGTCCCATGCAGTTTAAGGTTCATGTTGTGTTATACCGAAGAGCCTTCTACAGCTGTTTCATTGCAGGAGAATTTCATCCCACTGGAGAAAGTATTTGAACACTTATAAAATGGTTGAGGGATTATATTTTTTTATCCTGGTTATACAATACATATATTAAATTCCAAATTGTCAGGACTATAAACATCATAATATCCCCAAAGATGTTTTATAACAAAGTTAAACAACTGCAGAGTTCAGTGGATTACATTACAGATTAAAACTGGGGAGCAAGATCAATTTCTGCCTTCAACCCAGAGCCAGTCTTGGTATTTTTTACCTTCACCCTACTCCCATATCTGTTGTATTCTCCCAATAAATGACTGCCCCATGTCCCACCCTCCAATGCAAACCTCCTTCCCCTCCATTGATTTTTGTCGCTTGGTCTGAAAATCTGCATTGAAATGCATGAATAACTCAGCCTGTGCTATTATAAGTTAACATGGTGGCCAGGTAAATCCAGCGATGGCTTCACAGAAAGCAAAGTTGTGTTCTGGGTTTTTGCAAAGTCCAGAACACTAGCCTCCTGAAGAAGCCACAAGACAGATGAACTGGTGAAACTGTACTTGTGCACCTCAAGAACCACACTCGAGCATGTCAGATAATAATGGTGACATCATGCCTCCACATAAATCTCTCACCGAGCAGCCTCTCCAAACCCTCCCCTTCCAGAGAATTAGATCCATTTGGAAACTGAGTGCACTGCTGCACAAAGTAGCTCATCTGCCCTTCTGTTATATGTCTGGGGGCCCCACCTGCTTGTCCACGCCTCTGCTCACTTGCTCTGCTCCATAGTATCGCATCCGAGAAGGCAAGGTCTTGGAAGGGAAGGCAAAGAATTAAGAGAGGATCTGTCAGACATGGAAAAGAAGGAAAAGATTACTGAAAGGAGAGGGAAAAAATGAGGCCAAACAAAAAAAACAAAAATGGGAACGGTAAATGGGGGATAGCCAATCTTTTCTCTCCTGCCTGTGCTCTCCAAATGCCAAGGCTCCTGTGTACTTCATCCTGTAAAACCATAGCTCAGGAATCCTCCTCTCCCAGAATGATACCCCCTCAAGTTTTCACCTTGTCAGAATGAACTCTGTAAGAATTGAGCATCTTTAATTGTTAAAGCACTCTCTGGCTAGTAAACTATTGTAAACATTTACAGTAGCTCAAATTCAAGCAGCTCCGTGTTTCAGAAAGACTTTTTGGTAGAAAGCATTGTTACTAGAACAAACAATGTGTGTAACCACAGTGGCAAGATTTAATTACATTATTTTTCTAATAAGATAATAAAGTGAAATGTGGGGCTGAGGGACCTTTAGGTCCCATCCTCCCCCTCCCTCCCCCCCACTGCGCACCTCTCTAAAATGTGTAGAAAAGTTTGGCAAGGGAATTGTTGTCCAGGTAAATTGGAGGGTAGAGAGTTTAATTCCAGGAAGTGTTCCAGTAATTTGAGCACGTGTGGACATTCTGGTGAGTTGCAGGATTTACACAGCACTTTACAAATTTCATCTACTTAATCGTCACTACCCATAGAAGGTAAACAAGTATTATCATCTCCATTTTACAGATATGGCACAGAAAGTTAGGGCCTAAATATACATATGTGCGTTTATAGCAAAATCTATATTTAGGCATCTGTTACTTTCAGAAATACTGAGTTGGATTTGAATTCCTAGCAGGAAGCAGTGTGAAGCTGGGATAATCCCTGGTTCTTAATCACCGGCTTCCCCTGAAAACACAAGCCAGGGAAACTTTCTGCTTCCAATCCAACACTGCTCTCCCAGTGCAGCTCTTTCTCAACATCCTTTTTGCAAAGAACACAGGCTTAGCTTTTCTAACTTTTCTGATTAACTGAGAGCCTTTAATGCCTGAGTTATTTGTATCCTTTGTGGTATACCTTTGCCACTACAACTGTTTTTCCTGTGTTATAGGTTGTCCATATATTTGCACTGCAAATATCCCAAATACAGCCTGAGATCAGTCACTCACATAATTCTGGAGTAATTTGTTTATAATGGATGTGAATTTTTTTGCTGTTACCAACTGATACCACACTCAGAGCTGGGGTACTCTAAAATTGTTCAGATGCTCTGAGAATAAATGTTGACTTTCTGGAGGCATACTATTATGTCTACAGTTTACAGAAGGCAAACCTTATTTTTTTACATTACATTGACCCAAAAATGATGATACACAGGCTACATCTAGACTGCAGAGATAAATTGGAAAAAGATACGCAATTTGCGGTACGCAATTTGCGTATCTTTTTCCAATGTTCTTTCAAAAGAGGCTTTTCTGAAATTTGGCACGTCTACACGGCACCAAATTTCAGAAAAACACACTCTTTTGACACATTCCTTATGCCTTGTAGAATGAGGTTACAGGAATGGCGAAAGAACGCGTCCGCTTTTCTGAAAACTTTTTGGAAAAGCAGATGTGTTCCTTGGATGCGGCATTGCTTTTCCGGGATACCGTTGGTATCCCAAAAAAGAGCTGCAGTCTAGACGTAGCCACAGGCACCATAATATGGTCACAAGCGGAGACACCATTTTATGTCAGTCTTAAAAACCTTCCTTCCTCCATACTTGGTGAGAAAGATCAAATAAGGAGGGCCACAAGTTGCTCTAAACATAGAAGCAAATGCCCACCTTTCTTGGGATTGGTGGTTCTAAAAATCTACAGAAAAATTTGTGTTTGCAATCAAATTCTGTAGGACTTTTCTGTAAAGGCTGCGGACTGCAAACCCTGCATTCACGCACATCAGGATGATATAGCTAATGTATTCAAGTTATTGTGCATCCAGCCACCTCACGCCTGGCCTCCCCTCAAATTCCTTTTTTTACTGGCCTACATAGTCTAATGTCAAAGCAGGCAATTGAGTCATAGGGACCTTAGTCAGATCCTACCTAACCCACTAGCCACACTGGAATCTCCCACACTTGTAATTTAAACACCAAAACCCAGATGTGGTGGGTTGGGCAGGCCCCAAGCCCACATGGAACATGGGATCTTCTCAAACCCTACAGCATAGGAAGTGAAGGGGGCAGGAGGTAAAAGGAAGAGGTAAGACTAGAAGCAGTCCCATGCACCAATGGCAGAGGTGGGCGGAAGTAAGGAATAGGAGGCATGCAGAATGCAGTCACAACTGCCCCCAGTTGAGCTTCTACCCCTGAAAGGGTGCTCCCAGCTCTACTCAAGTGTTTCCCCAGTGAGCAAGCTAAGCATTTAGGGACACAGAGACAATGCTGCAAACTAACTAACTGCCATTAAAACTGGAAGAACTTAAACAACAAATAGTCTTGCAGCACCTTAAAGACTGTTCATTATTAGTTGGTCCCTAATTCCTACTTTTTGGCTTCAGCTTGCCTAGTTCTGTTGTTCATATCCTTTGTAGAAGGCTCTTGGACACTGAAGATGAACTCTCTGACATCCAATCTGATTCAGTCCCACTGGAAGTACGGGACTGGCTGGCTTCTACCTTCACAAGGAAAATGGGGATGACAAAAAGGAGACCTGAAGAAAAGCCAAAATTCCGAAGCATTGTGCATGCTGTGCAGGCTGGGATATTTGTAGAAAGGTGAGTGTGGATTTTAGCATTATAGCAGATAACATGTTTAACCACCGTGGCACTATCTGAGCCAAATTCTAAGCAACATGTGGCACCAACACGGGAGATAAGCCTGAACCAAAGCTTTGGGAAAGTTCAGATCTGCATCTGAACTGCCTCCCATCCTCATCTCTATCATGGTCTGCACTGAGATCTGAATGAACTCCCTAGATATAAATCCTTTTGAACACTGGAAATTTCTGGACCCAAACTCCATGGCATAGACCCATCTACACCAAAATGTGACCAAGACTCAACATTTACATTTTTATTGATAATTTTGTGTTATGCTTTTCAAGTACAACAAATATACCAAAATACCAGACTGATCCTAATACACAAATTAAATAAAGAGGATTTGGATGAAGGGGAAGAAAGGGTGGTAGTGTGACATAATGATCTTCAGTGTCTACGTGGATCAGAGACCTCTAAAACATTAGCCCAAATTGGTTTGAATTTTTTGGGCTTTCTCTTTCTGTGAAATGCCAGTTGTTCATTAGGTGCAATGTCAGCCATATCCCTGAGCCAGGCATCAATATTTGGTAGGAATAGACTGTTCCATTTTGCAGGATTAATTTTTGCAGCCTAACCTGCACATTGGAGCCATGTTATCTTGTAAACGGGTAATTTTCAGGTATCAGGAATATTTTCAACAATGAAACTTGAGGAGGGCTTCAGTTTAGCGTCCAATATCAAATTGGTCTTTTGACCCCTATTCCTACCAGAAATTCTTGATTATAGGAACAATCCCAAAACATATGAGCTAAAGAAGCATAACAGAAGTTACATTTCCAACAACATTTATGTGGACCATTGCCTATGTGTGGACCAGAATATTTAAAACAAAAAATTCTTTTAGTTATTAAGCCATAGGCCTCAGCCTATAGTTGTTGCTATTGTTGGGGTTTTTTTTTACATTAGATATAGTTGTAGTCCAGTGGGTTGGATATAAATGTGTATCCAAATCTCTATTCCAAACAACTCTTAAATTACCAACTCCATGTTTACTTAAAGCAATAACACAATTAACTTAGTTATACATGATAGTCATGTTTTTGGACTGAAACCAATTGAACAGCACCGTCTTGCATTAGTGGAGTATCTGTGCCTGGATGTTTAAATATCAGAAACCCACAGTTAGACTATTCTTTTGTTAGGTAATAAAAGCAGGTGAATCTGTGGTAATGATACTGATGACAATACTAAATTTAAATAGTTTATTTCCTTTATTCACATTAAGTGAATGTGAATAGCTACAATGATTAATTAAAGGAAGTATTCCTAGCAGTGTATTATTAGACCAAAAAGTAATACTTCATAGGACCACGAGATCATTCCTGAAAGTCCATTAAGTTAACAGAAAGACTCCCACCGAGCTGAATGGGCTTGGATTATGCCCTTAATTCAAAAATTATAAAAGAGAGAAACTGAAAAGAAGAAATTTTTAAAAGGTTGCAAAAGTACCAACTAATTAATAATGTGTTTGTTCTTTTAGAATGTACCGAAGGACTTCTAACATGGTTGGTTTGGCTTACCCAGCAGAAGTGATAGTAACATTTAAGGTGAAAACAGTTCAGTTGTGTCATTTGAATATATTTGTATGTGTGTTGAATTATTTTTATGGGTGCCTTTTCTGAAAGTATTATGACCATCTATGAGACTGCAGAAAGCGCTACATATAAGAGAAAAATTCACAAATAGCATATGATTATATTTATTTTATCGCTATTTCATTAAGATATCATTAAAGCAATAGGACAAATTTGAGCAGAAAATTGCTTAGTAAAAATTGAACTGTTGTGATTTTATCAGCTCCAAATTATAATAAAAATCAGAGTCTCAGAGAGCAGTGCCTCTTTCCTTTTTAGGAGAGTAATCATATTGTATATAAATATAATATATACCTAAAAATAGCATATCTTAAGCAAGAAGGTATAGGTTTAACCCCTCTAGTCTGACAACCTTTGTTCCGGCAACATCCGTGGTCCAGTATGATTTTAGTTAGCTGAATGTCACTTATTGTGGGGGTGGCCAAGTTTCCTGCAGTTCCATTAAGATTGTTTACAACCACCAGTCCTGTCAGTGTTCTGTGCTGTTATTTAGCTCTTATTTACCCCTAAATGTCTTCTAAGAGCCTGGTAAGCAGGGGAAGTGTTGGTAATGCTGCTACATAATATTGACCTCCCATGGTTCAGCACCAGTCAGGTCCTAAAGGTGCCCTAGTAGAGAGGTTCAACCTGTAGTATGTAACCTGTAACCCTAAAAGACAAATGTTGTAATGTTTACCCTGATTTTTTAGATGTATGTATGACTTAGTCGATGCAAAAAAAACCCCACCAGTACCTCCACTGAACTTGGTGTGCTACAATGTATATGTGTAAAGATACTCATTGTGTAGTTGCTTGAAAGATCAGGACCTTAGTTTGTAAGCATGCAAAACACCTAGCAGTTGATGCCCCCAATTATATAGCTCAAGAGACAAGTATTTTTTCTAATAATTTTCCCAATTAGGTTTGCTGTTAGTATTAGAATATCTATTCATGTGAGTAACATGGAGAAAAAGAAGCCGGTGACCTTGGAGAAATACATACTGCTTCAAATGCTTCCATTTATTAACTGGGACCTATTTAAATATATGAACGTGATTCTTCTCCCCCCCCATTCTGCAGGATGTTGATAAATGGTCATTTGATGTGTTTGCCCTAAATGAAGCAAGTGGAGAGCACAGTCTGAAATTCATGATGTATGAGCTGTTCACCCGATACGAACTTATCAGCCGTTTCAAGGTGAGAAGCATACCACAAAACTCAAATATAGAAATAAGAAATACAATAAATATTAAAAAAAACAGGCTATGGTTGAAATTATATTTTATTGAACAAATGAAAGGATGGAATTGCAACATTTAAAAGATGTCACATATAGGACTTCTGATCATATTCATTGTAATAACCATTAAGTTCCACTTCATGCTGACTACAGCCATTGTGCTGCTATTGGGATCTAGACAAAGACTGAAAGCTAAGCAGTTCTTTAGCTTTACGATGGGAGGTCCTTAGTGCACAGCTGAGTACTGAAAAAAGTGCACGGGTAGCTTGTTTCCTTATGAGTTAGAATCCTAACCTATGTCCTAGGCTTGAGAAGGAGACACTGTGCTGGTTGGGAGACAAACGGTGGTCCTGAGCATTTGGGACACCCCTTAAAGATCACAATCTGTGGCCCTAAACCCTCACTCTGGTTTCCAACCAAATATTTTAGTTTTCACTTCCTCTCCTTGTTCTAAATTGTTTTGAAGCTATATTTTAAACACTAAAGGAGGGCTGTGTTTCAGTGCTGTGTGAGGGATGTTGCATGGCTTCACTCTTTCATATTTAGAAAGCACTTTGAGATGCTCCCCTGACGAGCGCTATCAAAGTGCACACTACTTTTAAAAAAAAATATCATTATCATGATATTGAACTCTACTCTCACTGTCATTACGGAATCCCAGTTTTCAGTTTAATCACACAAAACTGCTATCAGTCTTCTCTTAGGAAAAATTGTAATTAATTTCTGAAAAAAAGAGAGAGCTAGAATGCACCTGTATTTCACAACCCTTATTTTATGCACAGTGTGAGGCCCTGATTGTGAGAGCGGGAAGCTACTGAGGTAAGAAACACCCTTTGTAAACCTGGCCTCGTGGTCAGGTAACTGGGACTAAGATCCAGTCCTATACTAGTACTCTCCTATGTCATACTTTTGCTATGTGATTGACTTATGAGTTCCCATGCACACACAGGGTTCCCTACTGCACCCTTTTCGGGTATAGCTCACTCCGTCTTATATGCTGGTCTCACATTGTACATAGTGTAACTGGGGAATGAGTCCATAGAGGGAACAGGTGCAGAGCAGTTGTGGATTCCCACCAGTGCAGACCAGGCTCTAGACATTTTAAATTTTACCAATTTGCCCCCTCACTTTGTATTTGTGCACTGGTGTACCCTGTGTGTTAATTTGTGTTGTATTTATGATACCATTGATTTTGGAACTGTTGCAAGAGCAACATAGTTTATTATTCTGATGTTTGTTTCTCACAGATCCCTGTCCCCAGTCTTATTTCATTTGCAGAGGCTCTGGAGGTTGGATACAGCAAGTACAAAAATCCATACCACAATCTGATCCATGCAGCTGATGTTACCCAAACTGTGCATTACATAATGCTTCATACTGGTATCATGGTAAGAAGTACTTCAGAATGCAGTCCCTTTAGTTTCTCAAACTCACTGTTGTATTGGTATCTACATAGGTGTTGCTATGTAGGCTTAATGTCCTACATATGTCAATGATTTTAAAGGGAGCTTTATCTGGAGATGGCCCCAAACTTGGGAACTGGTTCTGAACCTCATGTCTTTATAGAGGTTGCATGAAAATCACAGGTATAGTTGCAATTGAAATTGGGGACTCAAAATCTAAATGAGAACTTTGTCAAATTTCTAATACTTGGATTTGGTGTATGGGCCATTCTGCAGAAAGATTTAAGCTGCATACCATAATACGAATCTCAATCAAAATTTGAGGTTTTGGTGTGGGGCCATTTCTAGTCACTGGGAGAAGGATCAAGCCCAATGACAAAGCAAAGTTTGGTCTTAAGAGTGTAGGTAAACTTGATTTACTTTCAGAAGTGTCTAAAGTATCAAGTATTTATTTCCAATACTGTAAAGTTTAACAGTAGTGCTTCTTACAAAGTGAGGGTCACATTCTGCTGTCTTTTCTCAGGTAGAATTCCCACTGGTGTCACCGAGAGTGGTGACTTCAATTCTCACCCTGAGTGATTATTTACTATACTCATGTAACAAATCAAGGACATTATTGGCACTATATACATATGAAAACTAGAAGTGCTGCAGCCTGCCAAGCAAAATTATCTTTTCTGTCATCAGAAAATAAAATTTCCTATTGATGCCATTGCCCTGCAATGTATTAATGTCAGGAGTGCTGTTCATGTATTAATGGCATGTACTAAGAGGCTGAATCAGTAGACTGTCCCATGGTTAGGACTCTAGCCTGGAACTCAGCATACCCAGGGCCGGCCCACAACATTTTGACACCTGAGGCGGGGGGCTCAAATGATGCCCCAATGCCCCTTCGCTGCACCAAGAGGCAGACACAATTTTCTACACTCTAGGTCCTAGTGGCACCCCCCCCACACACACACACACAGTCTGGCACCTGAGGTGGCCGCCTCAGTTCGCCTCATGGTAAGGCCAGACCTAAGCTTCAGTTCCTTGGTCCACTTTTAACACTTCCTGTCAGACCTTACACCAGTCACTTTGTCCTTCTGCAGTTCAGTTCCCCATCTGTAAAATGGGCATAAAATTAGTACTTCCCTTCCTCACAGGTGTGTGTGGAGAATAAATACATTTAGAAGATAGTGAGGTGATGAAGGCCACAAAAGTACCTTGTGTAGCTAGCTAGTGCCACCGTCAGTTTGGGGAGCTTGACAGCACAATGCACAAATGTTATGTTTATCTTCTTGTGCTTCTGTCACTTCATTAACTTGTAGCCTTATTTACCTGATGAGAATGACACACTATACTGCTCCCAAGCTAATTGCTTTCACAGCGTGCATCCCTTCTAGTGCCTTTTTCTACCCCACGCTTCTCTCTGATGTGTGCCTAGAATATTTTACCCACCTTTGATGTATTTCTATAACGGATGCCCACAGCAGTGGATTTATCAGTCGAGGCATGTCATTTGTAGTCTTTCTGTGTTTTCTCTAGCTTGTGGAACTGATACATAGAATGCCAAACCTTACAGAGCACTGATCATATTTTGTCCCTTGTACACTTCTCTGGGCCATGGATTAAAGCAAGATAGAATAAAGCTAGGTTTTAGAAACCCCTGAACTTTGAATGCTTTTAACTGAAGGCATACATTTGAGCAGTGTTAGTTTTACAAACCTCCAGAGAATTGCTGTTTTCCAGTTTGCCAAAAGCCTAAACAGTCAGAATTCTCTTTTCCCAACTGTAGTATTTATTAAATGCCTCCCCACCCCGCCAAAAGAGAGAGAGAAGAAAAAAAAACACTTATGCTATTGGACCACTAGAGTTATGGAATTAAAGAAATAAAAAAGAAATCATACTAATTAGTGGAAATGAGGTAGGTTTAGAAGTTAAAATAGGAAAAGAACAACTTAAAAATTACTTAGAAAAGTTAGATGTCTTCAAATCACCAACGCCTGATGAAATGCAGCCTAGTGGTCAACTTTGAAAAGTAATGGAAGTCAGGAGAGATTCCAGAAGACTGGAAAAGGGCAAATATAGTGCCCATCTAGAAAAAAAGGATATAAGAACAACCCAGGAAACTACAGATAGGTTAGCTTAACTTCTGTGCCAAGAAAGATAATGGAGCAAATAATTAAGCAATTCATCTGCAAACATCTAGAAGATAATAAGGTAACAGCATGTATTTGTAGAGAACAAATCCTGTCAAACCAATCTGATAGCTTTCTTTGATCGGGAAGTGGTGGGCGTGGCATACCTAGACTTTAGTAAAGCGTTTGATACAGTCTCACAAGACCTTCTTATCAACAAACTAGGGAAATACAACTTAGATGGGGCTACTACAAGGTGGTTGCATAACTGTCTGGATAACTGTTCTCAGAGAGTAGTTATTAACAGTTCACAATCATGCTGGAAGGGCATAAAAAGTGGGGTTCCGCAGGGGTCTGGTTTGGGACCGGTTCTGTTCAATATCTTAGATATTGGCATAGACAATATATTTACTGAGTTTGCAGATAATACCAAGCTGGGAGGGGTTGCAAGTGCTTTGGAGGATAGGGTCATAAATCAAAATGATCTGGACAAACTGGAGAAATAGTCTGAGATAAATAGAATGAAGTTTAATAAGAACAAATGCAATGGACTCCACTTAGGAAGGAACAATCAGTTTAACACATACAGAATGGGAAGTGGTTGTCTAGGAAGGAGTACTGCAGAAAGGAATCTAGGGGTCATAGTGGACCACAAAATAAATATGAGTCAACAGTGTGACACTTGCAAAAAAAGCAAACATGATTCTGGGATGCATTGACAAGAGTGTTGTGAACAAGACATGAGAAGTCATTCTTCAGCTCTACTCTGCACTGATTTGGCCTTCGTGTTGCGTATTAGTCTCCGAGTATTGAGTATTGTGTCCATTTCTGGGCACCACATTTCAAGGTTGATGTGGAGAAATTGGAGAAGGTCAAGAGAAGAGCAACAAAAATGATTAACGGTCTAGAAAACATGACCTATGAGGTAAGACTGAAAGAATTGGGCTTGTTTAGTTTAGAAAAGAGATGATAGAGAGGGGACATAATAGCAGTTTTCAAGTATCTAAAAGGGTGCTACAAAGAGGAGGAAGAAAAAATTGTTCTCCTAGGCCTCTGATGATAGGACAAGAAGCAATGGGCTTAAACTGCAGCAAGGGAGGTTTAGGTTGGACATTAGGAAAAACTCCCTAATTGTGAGGGTGTTTAAACACTGGAATAAATTGCCTAGGGAGGTTATGAAATCTCCATCACTGGAGATATGTAAGTGCAATTTGGATAGACATCTATCAGGTATGATCTAGATGGTACCTGGTCCTGCCGTAAAGACAGGTGACTGGACTTGATGATCTCTTGAGGTCCCTTCCAGTTCTAGTATTTTATGATTCTAACATTAATTCACCCAGAGTAAACATACAATGGAATCTGTTATCCAAAACTTTCAGATAATAAGAGAAGCTGCCTTTTCTGCTGCTATCTTAATCCAGTCCTTGGACTCAAAGGGTATGTCTACACTTGCACCCTTTTTCGAGAGAGAGATGCAAATGAAGACATTCAAAATTGCAAATGAAGCCGGGATTTAAATATCTCATGCTTCATTTGCATAATCGCGTTATGGTACTATTTCGAAATAGTGCTATTTCAAAAAAAACCCCGCAGAGTAGATGCGGTTATTTCGGGAGAAGACCCTTCCCTCGAAATAACTCTTTAACAGTTATTTTGAGGGAAGGGTGTTCTCCTGAAATAACCGCATCTGCACCGCATTTGTTATTTCGAAATAGCGCCATAATGCGATTATGCAAATGAAGCACGGGATATTTAAATCCCGGCTTCATTTGCAATTTCGAATGTCTTCATTTGCATCCCTCCTCTCTCGAAAGAGGGTGCAAGTGTAGACATACCCTCACTGAAGATCTTGGCATGGGGTAATTCTAATATCTGAAATCTGAGTCAAATAACAGATAAAAATCTCTCTCAAGCCATAATATAGCTCAAATAGCTGAATACCCATCAGAGGAAGTAAACGCTAACAAGGTCAATGTGTCACATCCAGCCAGGTGCCTATTATATATACAAAGTCAAGGATCATGGATAATGGAGAATTAGTCTCTGATCTTGCATTAAACCACCTGAACTGAAGGGTAGGCTCAATATTATCTGAAGTCTTCTGTGACTCAACTCCTGATGAGATAAGTGGGATTACAATTAGGAACCAATGAATCTGAACTCTGCCCCCCGAAACACATTCTTGTGGAATGCAGAAAATTGGATGGGGACTCTAAAGTCATACTGTGTTTTTCTTTTTAATCTTGTGAACAATGATCAAAGTGGAGAACAAATATTCTGAATCTTCTCCCACCATTAAAAGTGTAGTGACAATCAAACTTTCTTACATTTCCCACCACAACATTTTTTTAAATTTTTTGTCCCACTCTAAGCAATGAAAAGTGAATGACTGATATAACCATCTTTCCTATACTAATCATCACCTATCTTGTCCCATCTAGCTCATGTCTTATATTAAAGCAAATGTTTGGAAGCTTTATGCTTTGTATTTCAGTCCGCTGAAGGGATCATGTACATATTATCTGAATATTTGACTGAATAACATGTGTTCTAATGTAGCTACAATATTTGTCAGCATACAGTTACACACAAAATTTGTCTGCAGTCCAGAGACACCTTTGCAAGAAATTCTCTACTAATTATCAAAGGATTTTCCAGCAACTATTTTGGTTTCTAAAAATGATTTGGGGAAAAGAAGCTTAAAAAAGGTTTTCTGTTTAGCTTCAGTTGCTAATAATTTATGAGTTTCTATTTCAGATATTCTGTTGAAAACATTGTGGAAGTCATTCCCAGCTCTCACTCTAATTTTTAAAATACAAAATACTGTGGAGGTTACTGCTTATAATACAGTAAAACCTGTGTTATCCGGCACACTCAGGGATTAGAGCGTTCCGGTTATCTAAAAATTCCGGTTATCTGAGGGTCCCATCAACCTAGGAAAAACCAATGGACAATAATAGTAAAACTCACGTTTTTAATATTGGTAGTTTTGTAGTGTCAGGCAGTTGGTCTCACATTTCTATTTTGAATTAAAGATGATTAGTACTTCTTAAATAAAAAATTGTTAAGCCAATCATGGTAAACCAATCCAGGCCTGTGCCCCTGAAGATGTGACAGTATTGTGGCTGGGGGCAATGCCGGTTAACAAAGTTTTCTGGTTAACAGAGTGCCGGATAACAAAGGTTTCACTGAACTTTCTGTTATTCCTTAAATGTAAATCTACACAATTTCACCGGGAGTCTCAACATTCAAATAGTCTTACTTTGTCTCAGCATATCCTCCTTTGCTGTTCTTACAAAACTAGTGAATCTTGATTGGCTGTTTTCATCCTCATGAAACAATCTGTAATACTCATACTCAGGCATCTTATGAAACAGTACTTGTATCTTCTATGACACAAACCTTGTGTGCCATAATAATAAGAGTGGGTGAGCAGGTATGTTATGTGTCAAATCCAAAGTGACCTTCAATTGAGTGCAAAATACAACATGGGTGTAAGAACTTTTAGGTTGTATTTTGCCAAATCAGACACATGACTTTGTGAGGTTAATTTGTGGTTGTTAGTAGATTTATATTGAGATGGAATACATTTCGTGTAGACTGAGTAAATGTGTTATGCAAGACAATAGAACTACAGGGGTGAATATATCCTGTGTCTTTAGAAAGGCACTGCTCAGAAGAGTAGCAGATAGTAAGTAAAAATATATAGAAAGTTGGATAAGTATACCAAGCAGATCTCAGTTTTATACAATACTACCATTCTAATATGGCAGTATATTAACTATAGGAAGAAAAAAAAAATACCAGTTTCAATATTTCAGGATTGGTAAAGTCTGTGTTTAATGTTGATGTTGTACATGGAAAACCACTGTGCGTTGTTAGTTTAAGGGTCAGACCTTATACTAAGTGGGAAATTACAACTGTAACTTAATACAATGTTTTATGTATAGTTTATTTCACAAGAGACAAACATTGGCAGGCTGACAAAAGACCTGATGTTCAAGCCCTCTGCCAGATTTATCACACAGGCTTTTATCAAATAATAAATAATTTACTTAATTTTTTGAACATACAAGTTTTACTTTGCTGTTGTACATAAAGGGCCCGCGTTGCTCCCAATGAAGTCAACAGAAGCTGAAGGATACTCTTAAAGTGTACAATGCTTTGTGATTTTCAAGATTTTATGACTCAGTAGGAAAAGAAGAGTAAGGTTTAATTAAGCTACATGTAGAAACTTTTCAATGATGTAATATCACAGTTAAGCTATTTTACAAAATGTGACTGATTTTTGCTTTTATTCACTAGCACTGGCTCACAGAACTGGAAATCTTAGCTATGATCTTTGCAGCTGCAGTCCATGATTATGAGCATACTGGGACCACAAACAATTTCCATATTCAGACAAGGTAAGCGCCCTTCATCTTGTGATATCCTGTCTGAATGCAGCTGTTGCAGCATGATCTAGAATAAAGGGAGGAAAAGGAAGGCAATTTAGTGGCTTAGCTGTTTAGTGCCATTGGCTGGGGTCAAGATAATACCTTGGTACATGAAAGAGGAAAGTGAAGAATTCTTGGCATTCATTCAGCAAGAAATGCTTCACCTGACCAGCAATTTCTCAACGTTAAAGTTCTGCTTCCTAAAACGTTTTGCTTCTTTGGATGCTGGTAGTAGTCAGCTTTGCAACCCTTACTTACCCACATCATCCCTGATCATGTGAGTGGCCTCTTTGGCTTCGACACAGTTAATGAGATTACTCATGTGAGCAAAGAGTTCATGTGAGAATAAGGATCCCAGGATCTGGTTGCATAGCTTTGAAGTGAAATCTTCATGTTTGGCTGCTCATTGATATGTGAGGAGTCATTGCAAAATGCTTGGAACATGGACTGACAAGGATGCCAGCTGTACAGAATATTTCTGAGTGTTCTTCTTCTCACTATGCTTTGTACCCACTCCCTTTATTTTTTTTTATTTCAGCCTTAGTAGCTTCCTTGTAGTATCCCATTTGGGTATATGTTTGAAGTAGGTCTCCCCATTCCCGCCACCCTCCTCCATATCCCTCCTTAAATGCTACTTCCCCTGCAATAGTATCACCATACCCATCTAAACTGTTACTTCAGTGTGTCATATTTCTAGTTGGTATTAAGTTGCAAGATCCTTGGGACACAGGAGGACATTTTCAAAGGCAAATGGCAATTAGGCTTCTGAAGAGGGATGATTTTTAAGGTACCTTCCTCAGCCTATTTTGGAGAATCCCTACTGTGTTCACTAGAGTCCACTGGCGAGAGCACTGGATTGAGAGTCAGAAGCCCTGCGTTCTAGTCCATGCTCTGCTTTGCTATGGGATTTTGAAAGTCTCAAGCTCCCTCCATATGAAATGGGGATTATTTTACAAAAATATTTTGAGATCTACAAATGAATAGCACTGTAAGTGGAAATGTAATGCTATTGCAGTAGGGAAAAGGTATAAAAGGCATGCCCTTTCTTCCTTAATTCTGAAGTAGGGGGTACAGGTGAGGTTGAGCCTCTCATAATAGGGCATATGGAGAAATGTAATATTATGATTATTAATAATGATGATGATAATAGTAATAATTTAATTGACTTAAATATATTGTTGCCAAAAGGCCTGTAGAATTTAGAAGTATGTTGGGCTGTACTGAACAACTAAATTATTTCCATCACTGTATTTTTCACAATGAACAGAAGTGGTCTTCCACTCACCTCAGGTTATGCTGCCTGCCAGTGGTAGGCTTTAAACTGCGTAGGGGCTGCATACAGAGTAGTCAGCTGACAAATGGTTTGATAAATTAGGTGAGGAATAAATTCCATGTGGGTAGCTAAATTGCCAGTGAAAGCCCGTTTCCTCTTCAACATACTGCTGCATTCACACAGTCCAGCTAAAAATAAGTTGTTGTATCACTTCAATCAGTTGTTCTAAGTTTAAGCTGCTTTTCTATTTTAGTCTTTTATTTTTTTTTGAAGTACTGTAAAAAATGGAAAATAAATTAAGCTGTGAGTTTTACAGTTAAATGCTTACTATTACATATTTGTTTTCTGATATTGCCCTATCTTCCATTGTAATTGAATCTGACCCTAAAAAAGACATCTATTCGCTTATCCTCCTGTTTCTCTTGCTTCAAAGAGGCAGAAAAAATACTCTCACAGTCATGTCAAATTTCCACACTGGTTAAAACAATTGTGATTAGCTATGTGGATCAAAAAGTGTGCTTCACAAAAATACCTGATTAGCCAATCATAGCTTTTTTCCATTATGTCATTAAAAGACTGGGCATAAACATTGTTATTTAGGTAGGTTATGATTTTTCACTTACAAACAAACTTTCTAATCCTGCTTTACTTCTGTGGTTTCCCTGATGCCATACTATGCATAAGTAGTTAGCTTGGATTTTTTTAATAGTACTCATTGTTTCAAAGAGTACATTCACACCTTGTTACCCTTGGAGCTAGTAGAAGAGCTAAATCATGATAGCTACAGTACTTCAGAATAGTAGGTCACCAGTCTTCTATTATAGTGTTCTAAGTATCATGGAGGGTCTTAATAATTGACTTTTGGGGGATAATGTTGATGCCAGGTGGGCTATAAGGAACATGTCTTCCCAGCATGCCTGCCACCTCATCATCTACTGGGACCCAAGGAGGACACTGTTGAGACTTTATCATCCCAGTCCTGAAAGGTGTTCTGACCAGGCCAGAGAGAGGGAACCAGATAACACTGCCAATTCCACAGGCTGAGGGTAAATCCTGAATGTCACCAGAAATGTGAGACTTAGGTTCCTGCTGTCACTTCCTCCCTCAAGTGTCATTTTCCCTTCCCCCTTATTTCTTATCTTCTCTCTCTCTCTCTCTCTCTTTCTGTTTAATAATTGTCTGGCTTAGAAGGCCAAGGCTGCATGGCTGCCCTACACTCCTTTCAACTTCAGTAACAAATAGGGCAGAGTCAAACACACAGCAGCGTCATTAACTACACAGTCCGACTACGCACCTTAATTCTGACATTTCCTAACTCTTGTGTGCTTAATATTCTGTGTGCGAGCGTGTCTGAGAGAGAGAGCGAGCGAGAGAGAGATTTTTCTAGTTTTGTTTTTCCATGATGTGGAACCATGCAGGCCATGGAGTCTGAGCAGGGTGAGACTTTAGATTCACAACACAGGCTTCTGCCACTTGAGCTAACAGAGTAATTAACAGCAGCCAAAGGTTGCCATTCTCTGTGTGAGCTGGCCGTTAGAGGGAGATGAGGCATACATTTTTTCCAGAAGGTTTCAAAACTATTTGCAGACAGCAAAGGAATTCTGGGCCATATCATATGAATTACATATTACAAAGAGAAAATGATGACACATCCAAAATCTGGTCCTTGCTCTATGTAGTAGATCATATGGTGAGTATGTTTAATAGCACATTTTTTTATTATGAGGAATTATCTGTGAGGTTTTATTTTCAGACCCTTACCCACTAGGAAGACATAAATATTATGTTAAACTAAAGAAAAAGACCCGTTAGTGACAACAGAACCTTTTTCTCTCTATTCGCTAACATCCCATACCTCTTTTACACCTAGGTCAGATGTTGCAATTTTGTACAATGATCGCTCTGTGCTTGAAAACCATCATGTAAGTGCTGCTTACAGACTTATGCAAGAGGAAGACATGAACATCCTGGCAAACTTAAGCAAAGATGACTGGAGGTAAGAGTTATTGGGACATTAAGATGACTACAATAAATAAAATGGGCAGGTCTTCTCCTGTGCACTTCATTTTGGGTACATCTACACGTTGACTTGGGGGTGGCATTTCCAACTTGAGGACACATGCTCATGCTAACTTTCTTTGAGGTCCCCCTTTGTTCCTCCGTTCTAGCTCATCTCATCTGAGTATGTACCCATCCAAGACCCTCACTACATACTCAGGGCAGCTAATCTGGCCTGCTGTCAGGGCTACATTCTGTTTTTAGCAAGCTGCTAACTCTAAGAGCTAGGGCAAGTATGTCTGTCTCCTCAAGTTCATACCACCAGCCTGAGGTTTAGACATGCCTTTTGAGTTCTAGCTGAAACTGAAGAAGCCTTGGAAATGGAAGCATTTAAGTGCATTGGAACTTAGTATTTAAAAAGATTATTAAAATTGGAACTGACATTTCACAATAACTTGAACCACAATATCATAAATGATAATTTTCAGGACTGCCTTGAGGTCTTTCATTATTGAGAAGATTGCAGTGGTGTGCAACAGTGCATGCAGAGCAGTCAAAACACAAGCCTCCTGTGTTTAGCTAGAAGTATCCCTAAAATGTCTAATCAATAGCTGTGTTGTGGTATCACTGGCAGATGTGCTGCACCTGGAGAACATTGCTTCTGTGAATGGGATCACTAAAGAGAGAGAGCCAAATTCTGCTCACCATTATATCTGCACAATCCACTTGTCTCATTGGACTTGCATGCTATGAGAACACAGCTTGTCCTAGCATGCACAAAAAGCTGCAGTACTGACCCAGACTGGAACCTTTCTGTGTAACACTTTCTTATTTGCATGTATTCTTTTATTTCCTTTTTGGAAATTGCTAGACAATTCAATTGCATGTTGCTTATTTCAGAGATGGAATATGTAAAACTGGCTTATAGACAATCAAGGTTTTAATATTTAACAATAGAAGGAGTTAAAACCTATTGATTTATAATCCATTAATTATCCTTAATTGTTGCAGGCCTCTTCATACATAAAATATTTTTTTGCTGTCTATAACTGAGGCAGATTGCTAAATGTTTTTTACTTATTTTTCTCTCGGAGCATACATACACTCATTCATTACTCTTAAATTCTTTAAATGAATTTAGTTCTGGCCAAAGATCAGGAGCTCTGGAAGCTGATTTTAAACGTGTGGAATGAGAGTATTATCTTACCCATGCTCCCTTTCCCAGTGTGACTTAACCTTGTTCTGGAAGCTTCTACCTTCTCTCAGATTGAAAGGATATTTCAGCCTCTGTGATCTCTCCACTTAGACTGACACTGAATACGAAGTCTCAGAGGGGTAGTCATTTAGTCTGTAACTTTAAAAAAAATTCCTCAGAGACAAACAAATATATATATCTACAGTAGACTTCCGATAATCCGGAACCTATGGGACCTAGGTGGTGCCGGATTATCAAATATGCCGGACTATCAAGAGGTACTATAAGGTGGTTATATATATACTGTATACATTATATACTGTATATAAAGTGTTCTTAACCCTTTTTATTGTACATACTGTATACAGTATACTGTAATGTTTTAGTTTTTAAACCTTTTTACCCTTTTGCTCAGTTCAGCTGCTGCCGCTGTTACCTTGTGACTCATTTTTTGGCGAAGCTCACTCACTAGGCTCTTGCCATTTTGATGCCGGACTATCAGGAGTGCCGGACTATTGGATGCCAGACTATTGGAGTTTTACTGTATATATCATGAGCTTTCATGGGCACAACCCACTTCTTCGGATGAGTGGAGCAAAAGGGACAGAACCTCCAAATTTAAGGAAAGGAGGGGTGGAGGAAAAAACCCCTGTCAATTGTAATCTCAGGCTAAATGAGACGAATAGAGTGGGCTGTAAGTGTCCCATACTTAGCTTTTGATGTCATTTGGGTGTTGATTATAATGGCCCATCCAGTTCATGTCTTTGTTCAGTCCCTGGGAGATGGTGTCAAATTTGCAAATGAAAGCCAGTTCTGCAGTCTCTCTCTGTTGTTGGTTCCTGAAATTACTTTGTAAAAGAATGCCTACTTTTAAATCCATTAATGAGTGCAGGTTAAAATGTTGCCCCCAACGGATTCTGTGTGTTGCCATTTCGAATATCTGAATTGTGTCCATTAATCCTTTGTCATAGAGACTGTTCAATTTAACCAAAATACATGGCAGAAGGGCATTGCTAGCACTTGATGGCTTAGATCACATTAGAGGATGTGCGGTTGAATACGAAGAAAGTGATGGGATGTAGAATAGCCAGCAAATAACTTTCAGATACTGATGTTTTTCAGCCTCCATCAATTTGGGTCATGTAGAATCTTTATGTCATTTACTTGAATGCATGGAGTCAGTAACTAAACCTTTTATTTTTATTTTTTTTATATTTGAAAAAAATATTATTTTTTTTTCCAAAGGGATTTTATCCTAGATAGAGGTTTGTCACATTCATTAATAAGCTATTTACACACCTATAGAGACATAGGACTAGAAATTGGTTTAGCTGTGCTGTGATCAGTAAAGGACAAGGGCAAAGATGCCTCTGTGCTTCCCTTTTCCTTGAGGTCACCAAGGACCATGTAAGTCCCCAACCTAAATCAGTGCAACTTAAAAACTGCCTGAATTTACACCCAGCTTCCCGCATCAGAGGCCACTCTAGCAGTCTAGGATCAATAGGGCTCAGTGCATCCCAACCACTCTTCCTTCCTTAGGTGGCTAGAGTGGGGAGATGGGAATAGAGCAGGGTGAGAGTCCCTATAACAGCAGAAGATTCCCCAGTGCTGGGACTAGTCTACAGAACCCATATCTGAACTGGCAGACTGGAGCAGAGCAGGTCTCAGGACCTGGGCTATAGTTGTGAAGATTTGGTAGCATATATATGTATTTCTAAAATGTTCATGTCTACCAAGACTGATCTATCTTCATAGTGACTTTCCTTGCTTTTCATGCTACACTGTACTCAATGTATCTCCTTTATGTGCTCTTTCTCTCTATGGCGTGCTTTAGTGCTAATTTAGTGTGCTCTTTTATAAGTTGTTCTGCTACTCTCCAATTGTGCTTGCATTTGCTTTTGAAATTCCTTTAATTGTGACCTATTCTGTATTTCCTGGAGGAATTTATTTTCATGGTGCTATAGCATAGATATTTGTACCAGAAATTCTTTGTATGGACAGTTGTACAGTGCTCAGATTCTGCCCATTGTGATGCTTGTGCAACCCATTTAAAGCCAGCCACATTGCATGGAAGCAGTAGGGGACAGAAATTTGTCCCTTTTAATGTGAGTATAATATATTTTATTTAATAGAGGCAGGAACCCTAATGATTACATTTAAGTAGGCATCATCAACTGTGAAGGCTTCTGAAAATTCTGCTAAGATATCACCAATATCCAGACCTAAATAAATGGATTTCCCGACTTTAGCTAAAGTAGGGTCCCTAATTCTCTATTTGGTCACATAAATCAGCATTTAATATTGGTCCCTCTAATAAATCTGTGCATGCTTCAGTGCTGATATGAATACCCATGCAATGTGCAAAACCGGTTGACCTAGTTTGAGGGTCAGTTTGGAAAATTATGATTGCCTGGTATTCATTCTGTGAGTTCAAAAATATTCTTGTTTCCCTGTTATTGTTTGCAGTGGTTCAATAGCACAGTGGAACATCCATTTAGCCCCTTGAAAGAAGCACTTCAGTTTTTAAAATTATTAATAGAATGAACTTTTTTATTCTCTTTATTGAAATTCGTGCCATTAAAATAGCAGCTTTGAAGCTTACAATAAAGCAAATTATCAGTAAATTGAAATGATAATTTGTTCAGTTTTTTCAACACACTTCCTGCCTCTGATTCATTTCTCAAATACTGTCAGATCTGTTTTCTTCAGTTGTACTGTTTTTTTTTAAAATGCCCATTCCTGGTTAAACTATGGCTTTGCTAATTATTTCAGCAAGAGGGTGGGGGGTGTTTTGTTTTTGTTTTCTTGTTGGGTTTTTTGCATTACCATTTTTTCTACCTGTTAACATCAGGGAGGTAAATGTGCTAATAAACTGTCAGCCTCAATTAAGTTTAAAACACAAGGTTTGGGTCTGAATCAGTGAACTGCTGCCAACATTGTAACAAAGGCTCTGTCAGCATGTGACATTCCCCAAATAATATAGTCATTCTTCACTCCTTCCCTTATTCAGCCCCTTCCAAAACATCCTTTCTGTACTCTTCTTCCTCCCTAAAAATCCATTCATTCTTTCACCCCCAGTCTCTCTTTCCACCACATCCATTTCCTTTGATTGGACATACTTCCCTCTTCTTGGGGGTACAGTGATTCCTCTAAGTGGTTCCTGTTGCAAGTGGCCCCTTCCTCTTCCACCTGAGGCCCTGCCCTTTGCCCACTCCTCTTTTATTGAGCTCCCCAACCCCAGTCCTCTTCTTTCTCACAAGGTCCTACCTGGAAGTCAGAGCAGGCTATAGTAAGAACCAGCCAGGGACCCTCCACCACTCCTGGGAAAGGGTTTGGGATGCCCTGTAGCCTGACCCCTTTGGATGTGCTGGCCAAGACAGAGGGAGGATGGGGGGCTCCCTGGATGGCTCTTATACCATCTCATAGAGCTGGAAGGGACCCTGAGGGGTCATTGAGTCCAGTCCCCTACCTTCACAGCAGAACCAGGTACCATCCCTGGCAGATTTTCCCCAGATCCCTAAATGGCCCCCTCAAGGATTGAGCTCACAACCCTGGGTTTAGCAGGCCAATGCTCAAACCCCTGAGCTATCCCTACCCCCTTACCTGACTCTGGCTTCTGGTCTGGCCAGGAGTGAGGCCTCGGGGGGAGGGTGGGGAGAGGAACAGGGCGTGGAGCCTCATGGCAAGCAGAAGCTAAAGCCAATCTGAGCCCCTTCCTTCCACCAGGAAGAGGCTAAGAGGCTGGTGCTGCCCCTGAGCCTTGGTTGAACTCAGAGCAGCATTGCAGAGAATCTGAGACAAATGCTGTCCTTCAGTCAGTCAGCTCAGGACTGAGCCTTGAATTCAGCATTTTGGAACTGCCCTACCCAATTTGGTGGTTACCTGAGTGTCAGGTACTTGATGAAAGTGGGCAGCAGGTCCCTTCTAACAATTTACTTGGGAGATCTCTTATGGGGCTGGATGTGACCAGAACTTTCTTACTTGAGGTGAGTGACAGAAGCGAGTGAGTGTGAAATCTCCTGGCAGATGGCAGGGGATGAAGGTGGCATGATTCTCCTGATGATGGTGAATCAGGGTGAGCTCCAGTTTTCCTTCAACTGCGAACTCTTCCAGTTCTGAACTGGGATTGGCAGGCAGGCTCCCACATATAAACATTGCAGCAGATTAGTCCCATCTTCTCCTCCTGGGGCACAGCTGATGTGGCCATCAATAAATATGAGGGTGTAGGGAGGTCAGTGCAGTTATTGCAGTTTTACACATGCAACTAGAGTCAGAATTAGACCCACTGACTTCTGTGAGAGCTTGAAATTTCTATGAGTAAAATTTGGCTTCTGTGTACAGTACAGGGAACAGTAAGTAGAGGCCCCAGTGTTTCTATTCTGATTACTCTTAAAAGTGAACTCAGGAATTGAAAGTTCAAAGGACAATAATGTTTAGAAACAGGGTGCAGAAGGTTTTTTTTTTTTTCAAGTTTGTGTTAAGTTTTTCCAATTTCCCCCCTCTTCCCAAAAAATGAGACTGTATCTATTATAAACCCCTTGTTTTCCATGCCATATCTGCCTATTTCTCACAAAAACTGGCTTGCTTCATATGAAGGATACAAGTTCAAAGCAGCGTGCGGAGAAACAGTTGGGATGCAAGTTAATTAATGTCCTATCATGAGGTCACCCAAGGTTGCCATGGCTGCACATCATCTGAATAGCAAAGGAAGGCCTGAGTCTCCACTTGATTACACCAGTGCGAACCCAGAGTAAATTCACTGAAGTCAATGAGTTACATCAGTTGAAAACTACTGTTAAGGGAGCTCAGTCTCAAAACTTGTAATAAACCATTACTTCTGTAAACCAAATTGTAATGAACTCCTGTCTTTAAAACATAAACATAGAATTGCACGCTAATGTTTAGCAAGATTTGTTTCAGAACCTCCTGCATACCACATTTAACTTGGACTATTTAATGGAACAATACCCATCATCTGGTCTGACCACCTGCACATTGCAGGCCAGAAAACCCATCCATCCACTCCTATATAGACACCTAACTTCTGGCTGAGCTATGGAAGTCCTCAAATCATGGTTAAAAGTGGGGGTGGGGAACCTAGCACCTGTGGGCCAGATCCAATGCCATAGTCCAGAAGCCCCCCTCAAACCTTGCCAAAGCCTGGAGCTGCAAGCGCTAGCTTGGCCGACTGCAAGGGGGAAGGTAGGGTTAAAAATCTGGTTGGCTCCATGCAGTTCTCAGAAGCACCTGGCATGTTCCTTCAGCCCCTAGACATAGGAGAGATCAGGGAGGCCCCCAGTACCAGCTTTGCAGCTCGCATTGCCTGGGAAGAGCAGTCAGTGAGAGATGTGGGAGTGGCGGCTGTGGTCACAGGCTGTGCCTCCACCTAGTGGCCACACATGCAAGCCCTTATGAGAGCAGCACAGAGCCAGGGCAGGCAGGAAGCCTGCCTTAGCTCTGCTGCAATGCCTGCTGGGAGCTGAGGGTGGAAAGAGCTGCCCAGCACGCTGAACTCCTTGCCCTAGCCCTGAGCCTGCTCCCACACTTCAACCCCCTTGCCCTCTAGCCTGCATCTCAAACTCCTCATCCTCAGCCCTGTTGTGTATTGGGTTATTGTAGATATAGATCTGGTTGTTGTTGTTATAGTAACTGAGTTAGGTCATTAGGGGTCAGCTCAGCTGGTTTGGGCTGGTGCTAGTTAGTTCTGTGTTATGGAATGAAATGGATAATTGCAGCCACTACAGCTTTCTGTGTTTCAAGCAATTTCTTCCTAAACTCTGTAACTCCAAATGATATAACAAAGTATCAATGTGGCTGGGATACCTGTGCTGTCTCCAGCAACAGAAGAAGTAGAAGTCAATGTAAGACAAACCTTTTTGCTGTTCTGGAAGGTGGGGGTGAGAACTGACTGTTAGACTGACAGTGCAAACTGGAACTAAAACCAGGGTCTGCTTTGTTCTGATGCAGTGAAGCCCAGAGGCTGGGAGATTTAAAAAGAGAGAGAGAGAGAGAGAGAGAAGGAAGGAAAAGAAGGAAGGTGCAGCAGCCATGCCTACACTTACAGGGCCACTGGGACTTTTTGAGGAGACTATAGAGCAATGGCACGTATATATTGAGCATTTCAGGCTTTTTTTTTTTATTGCAAATGACAGTAAGGAAGAGAAGAAGGTGCCAATTTTTTTAAGTGTTGCAGGAGCTAAGACCTACTCTTTGCTACATGGTTTGCTGCACCCTGTTAAGCCAGAGAACAAATCTTACAGTGACATCGTGGAAATCCTGGGGTCACATTATGCTCCAAAATCAATGGAATTGCTGAAAGATATAGGTTCCACAAAAGAGACCAAAAAGAAAGTGAAACAGTTGTACAATTTGTAGCGAATTTGAAAAAGCTTGCGGAACACTGTGAATTTTAGGAGATGTTAAATGATGTCATATGTGACAGGCAGGGCCAGATTAAGACCTTTAAAGGCCCTAAGAACTGAAAAGATTATGGTGCCCCCCCGTATGTAATTCAAAATAAAAACAATACTATACTGTAAAATCTCTTTTTTTTTTTTTGGTGCCCCTGCTTTGCTGGTGCCCTAAGCACGTGCTTAGTCTGCCTATTGGGTAATCCAGCCCTGGTGACAGGTTAGTGTGTGGCCTGCACAGTGAAGCTATACAGAAGAGACTATTTAACAGAGGCCCAGCTCACCCCACAGAAGGCTATTATTAGTGCAGACTCCATGGAACTGGCCACACAGGAGGCGCAATACCTCATTGCAGCCCCTAGGGTGCATGAAGTGTCCCAAGAACCTGCGCACAAAACAGTGGGGAGCCAGGAATGTTACCACTGTGGTAAGCCGGGTCACCGTGCATCAGAATGTTGTCACCCTCTCAAAATGTTAGTCAACTTCGCTTATTTCTCAGACTATTGCACTATTACAGAAAGCTTATTTCACAGTTAGCCACACTGTTAAAACCACTCCATGAACTCCTTGGCCAGAACAAGGCCTGGAAGTAGATGGAAATGTGATGTTGCATTTAAAAAAGCTAAATGTGTATTGCTAAACTTGGAGGTCCTGACACATTTTGATCCATCCTTACCTTTACAATTGACTTGCAATGCCTCCCTCTATGGAGTTGGAGTGGTCTTGTTACACATATTCCTCCAGGAGAAGAGAAATCAACTGCTTTTGTTTCACTCACCTTAAGCAAGGCTCAATTCAAGCATGAAACATTGGGAATAATTTTTGGGCTTCAGAAATTTCATCAGAACCTGTTTGGACAGAAGTTTACACTTCTCACTGACCATTGACCGCTGACTGCAATTTTTAGTTCACACACAGGCATTCCACCACTGGCTCCTAGTTGTATGCAACAATGGGCTTTGTGGCTTTCTGGACACACATATGAGATCAGATATTGGAAATCCACTCTGCATTGCAATGTAGATGGTCTCTCAAGGCTGCCTTTGCTAGTCAAACATCAAAATATTGGCCAGAAGGAAATCTTCTACTTTGAACAGTGAGAACATGCCTATCACTGCTGCGCAAGTTAAGAGAGCAACTCGTGTTGACCCAGTACTATCCCAAGTTATGGACCTAGTGATGCATGGAACATCTCTATGGGATTCTTAGGTCTCACATGACCTTGTTCTCTACATGTCTAAGAGGATAAAGTTATCAATCCATTCTGGGTGCTTGTTGTGGGGAATGTGTGTTTTTACTCCAACACTACTGAGACAACAGGTATTAGAACAGCTGCATTCAGGTCACTGTGGAATGATGTGCATGAAAGAAATTGTACAAAGCTATTTTTGGTGGCCTGGCTTGGAGTGTGCCATTGAAGAGAAGGTAAGAGCTTGTATTTCATGCTAGGATGTGAAGAATGCACCTCATTTGGCACCTCTACACCCATGGGACTGGGCTGAAAAAACATGGCAACTAGTTCACTTTGATTTTGCTGGCCCATTTGAAGGTAGCATGTTTTTGATGGCCAGAAGTCTCTATAATGCTGTCCACTACTGCTGAGAGTTCTATCCAAAAACTATGTGGATTCTTTAGTTATATTGGTCTTTAAAATATAAGTGAGTGACAATGGTCCGCAGTTCGTCTCTCAAGAGTTTGGAAATTTTATGAAAGCAAATGGGTTTCATTACATCACTTCAGCACCGTATCACCCCTCCACCAATGGATTGGCTGAAAGGTTTGTACAGACAATTAAACAAACTTTCAAATCGGCTAGAGGACATTCACTGATGCAAAAGCATCTGAACACCTTACTATCCTACAGAAACACACCTCATGCTACAACCAAAATGTCCCCAGATTTACTAATGATGGTCTGCTGAAACCTTCTGAACAACAACAAATTGTGCAACGTCAACCACAAGGTCAAGTCATCAGGCATGCATCCAGAGCAAAAGACTGAACCTTTAGTCCTGGAAAGCTGGTTTTGGCTATGCTTCTGGAGCTAAATGGGTCCCTGCCACTGTCATCGCTCAAACAGGACATGTTCCCTATACTGTCTGGACTGCAGAGGATCTCATCTGGCGGCAGTATGTAGATAAGTTGTTGCCAGGTTATGCCTGCCCCCAGGACACATCTCCAATTGAGTTGCCTGACCTCACCACTACCAGTGAGCTGCCAAATCATGAATCACCTGTTCCTGACTCTCCTCCTTCATCACTCCCTGCAGCGAACACAAATCCCCTCCTTGAGCAGGCTGATCCAACAGCCTCACCTGTTTGTGCTTTAAGTCCCGAGCCCATTCTCAGGCCCACACCCATAACACCTTCAAGTGCAAGAACACCAGACATCCACCGTTATCCACCTAGACAAAGAAGGCCTCCTCAATGGCTGGACCTTTAGTTGAGGTTAACCCAAGGTTACGGAGCAAAATAATCCCAGGGGTTAGTGAGGAACTGAGGCAGTCTACCCTCATTCCCTAGTTTAGTGTTTGTTTTATTTAAGGGATGTTCTTATTAGGGGTGGAGGAATATGTTGTGTATTGGGTTGTTGTAGATATAGATCTCATTGTTGTTATAGTAACTGAGTTAGGTCATTAGGGGTCAGCCCAGCCAGTTTGGGCCGGTGCTATTTAGTTCTGTGTTATGGAATAAAATGGCAACTTGCAGCCACTCTGTGTTTCAAGTGATTTCTTCCTAAACCCTGTAACTCCAAACAATATAATGAGCCCCACCCCAGACTCTGCATCCCAACTCCTTGCGCCATTCTCCACCTGAACACCTCATTTTTGGCCCTACCCCAGGTCCTAGGAAAAACCCTTAGCTTCTGCACCCCCCCACAGAGCTATGTTTGGTCCGCAACTGATTTTTCTCTAAGGGTCAATGACCCCTGTTAGAAAACGAGTTCCCATCTTAGTTTAAAGACTTAAAGTTACAGAGAATCTACCATTTATACTAGTTTCAACCTCAAAATGACCCATGCTCCATGCTGCAGTGGAAAGCAAAAAAAACAGAGAGTCTCTGTCAATCTGATTTGAGGGAGATTTCCTTTCCAAACACACACATGGTGATGAGTTAAACCCTAAGCGTGTGGTCAAGATCAGCCAGGTAGATACCTGGTGGATCTTGACCAGAGAAAGAATTCTCTGTAGTATCTCAGGGTATGTCTACACTACAGAGTTTTTTCGGAAAAATGGCCATTTTTCCAAAAAAACTTCAATTATGTCCACACTGCAATCATGTTCTTTTGAAAGAAAATTGAAAGAACTGAGGGGTTTTTCTGACATTGGTAAACCTCTTTCTACAAGGAAGAAGCCTTTTTCTGAAAGACCTCTTTCAGAAAAAGGTGTGTGTGGACGGGGAAGAGGGAGTTCTTTCAAAAGAAGAGGAAAGTGGAAAAAGCACAGGTCCCCTGGTGGCCACTCCATCTATAGTAATCAAAGCTTAAATGTGAGATAGCGTCCATTCAGTCTGGACGCTCTCTTTCGCAAAAGCAGATCGCTTTTTCGATGTGCTTTGGCAGTGTGGACGCTCTCTTTTGGAAGAAGTTTTTTCAGAAGATCTCTTCCAGAATAGCTTCTTCCGAAAGAAGCCTGCGGTCTAGACACAGCCTCGGAGTCCTCCCCATCTGGTGTCACCAGGAGTTGGAGATATTTGCTGCTAGCAGTTGCTGATTGGCTACATGCCATTCTAGGTAGTCTCATCATGCTATCCTCTGTGTCTTTGATCTAACTGACATTGCTATTTTGCAGCCATGAGTTCCCACTGAAAGGTCTGATACCACGACCCTCCATAAGCTACATTATCAACGATTAGCAGTAGAGTCCAAGTTCTTAGTATTACAGGGAAAGGAATCTGAAGATCAGAGAAGTATGCGGAAGGGTGCATGGTCCATAAACACACATTTAAGGTTAGGTATTTCCCTACATGTTCCTACCTACATGTAGCTCCCCAGTGCTTTCCCTAGCAGGGTGCAGGGCCTAGGACAATCACCTCATCCATCTCAGGCCCTGCCCCCACCCTGCCCCAACTCTTCCTGTCTCTACTCCACCCCTGCTCCACCCTTGCCCCCACATTTCCTGCCCCGGCTCCATCCTCACCCCGACCCCACTCCACCTCTTCCTCTAAACCCCCTCCTCTGAGTGACATGGCCAGGAGGGTTAGCAGGGAGCCTGGTGATGGCAGCTGGGGTTGCCCCTTCCCCCGCCTTCACACTCACTGGTGGCAGTGGGAAGCAGAGTGCCCCAATGAGTCGGGGTGGCAGTCCCATCCCTTCCGCAAAGCCCCCTTTCCTGTGTGCCCAGCTGGGTGCTGGGGGAGCAGAGCAGGCAGGAGCCCAGTTGTTCTGCTTCTCCCTGCTGTTGCCAATGAGTATGGAGGGGGGCCCAACCCCTGCTGCGGCTGCTAGGCCCCCTATTAGTTCCCCAGGACACCCTGCATGAGGCCCGGGGCAGCTGTCCCAAACCCTATGGATGGCATGGCTCTGTAGCTCCCTTTGACCCTAATGGGATATGTTTATAGCAGGTTATAAAAAGTCAGTGAATGAGGATGCCATTGTTTGCAAATCAGTGGTTACAAGCGGTAGGAATGAATGATTTCTGTTGCATACGTATGTATTTGTGTGCTTATTTCATAGAAGGCTGACAGACAAACCTTTTGTCTTTGAAAGAAATATTTACAAGTTGTAGCTAAAATGTACCGCTAGAGCTGTGCTAACTTATCCCAATGTAATAGCCACAGTGGGAAGGTGGTGGGGGGAGGGGATTTGGACATGGGTGCTGTTCTGACCACTACTGAAATGCAGAAAAGGAGTAAAAAGTGACTTTAAATAGCCTGAATTGCTAACATTTCAAATTTGACACTTCTTGGTTTCCTAAATGACCCCTCAGCCATCTATCTAATTGTTGTATCTGTTGTACACTAATTCGGAAGCTTATATTCACCAGTTGTTGTAGTGGGCCCAATGGTCGAATTGATCTCCTTTCTCTTTCAGTGAGATGGTCCTACTACTAGGATGAAATAAGTAGAAGTGTTATAGCCACTATCACACTTCATTGCAGGTTATGCACTAGAAAAGAGGGATCACAAAATAGCAGGACATTGAAATAATAATTGCAGAGTTGATTTTGTGAAGTGTGCTGCTGCCACAGAATCCCCTTAGGGACATAAGGTTCCAGTTGTTAATCATTTCTTGAAGTGCTTTTTTAATTTAAAAAGGTGTTCATTTTTGTTTAGAAATATATGAATTAACCAGGGCTGCTTAAGCCAATGTTCCATAAACAGAATAACTGAATGATAATTGGTAACTTTGCTTTGATTGCTTTCAGGGAATTGCGTAGCCTGGTCATTGAGATGGTCTTGTCAACAGATATGTCAGGACATTTCCAGCAAATTAAAACAATGCGACATACTTTGCAGCAGACAGAGGGGTACGTTATTTTCCATTCTGTTCTTCAGCAGTTTTTAAATAAGCTCGTGCACAAAAGACTTCAAATAGTTGTTTTTGTTCTGTGATAATTGGAGCACATCCTTGATTTGACAGGATAGACAAAGCCAAAGCCATGTCTTTGATACTACACGCAGCCGACATAAGCCATCCAGCAAAATCTTGGGAACTGCACTACCGGTGGACAACAGCATTGATGGAAGAATTTTTTCGACAGGTGCCATTTTCAAAATATGTTAACGTAGTTAAAGTATAACTTACTCTGTTAGATATTTTATCATTCCACCTGTGAGAATGCTGTGAGTTATAATTCAATAGTGTGATCAGAATCGTGCTTGCCTTACTCTCACAAGTAGTCCCACTGGCTTCAATAAAACTACTCATATGAGTAAGATGACTAGGATGTTGGTTAATATCTATTTCAGTTAATGGTAGGCTCCAAAGCATTAGTTTTTTTCTTCCCTCTACAGTATTATAATTTGTCAAGTTGATTTCACTCTTTAGATAGAGATCTGTATACACTCTGAACTAAAAAGAGGCATTGGGTAGGAGGGAGTACCTAGATATGTGAAGGATGTGTGTTCAGCAAAGAAGGCAGATGAATGTTATATCCATGTCATATTACATAAGTCTTCCCTTTTCCTGTTATTATGAGCTAGTGCTGTGAATGTCTCATATAGATATGATGGAATTTTTCTTTCAGGCCCTATGAGGCTACTCAGATCAATGGGAATCTTTCTATTGACAATGTGGCTATAACTTTGGGCTCACATAAGTAACACAGCAGTGGAGCAGTGTTTTTTGTGGTTGTACAAAAGATAAAATGCATTTTTTTTTAAATGTGTGCTTGTGTACTATTGCCAGTGTCTAATTTAATAGCAACATATGTTTATTTCACAGAGTTATTTTTTCTAGTAACAAATCAGTGAGGAAGCGCAATTAATGTTAATTTTTAGTAAAGAGGAAGGGCTTTGATCATGTTTACATTCATTCTTTCTGTTCACTCCAAACACTCTTGGCTCGTAAAAACAGAACATATTCTACTGTCTAACAATGAGGAGGGTGGACAACCATTTCAAGTAGTGAAACTTAAAAACAGGACATTTCAGGTGTCTTGCTAGAATTGTTTGGGATCCTAAGACATCATGTGAAAAACTGGATTTGTTTTTATAAAATGACTCTCGGTGGTCACTTTACATATGAACTACAAGTGAGGGATATTTTGTTTCGTTCTGTTGAGAAAAATATATTTTAGACTCCTCCTTTTTCTTTATCTCAATATTGAACATCATTTTTATTTGGGTTATCAATATGGTGACATGGTATCCAGCCAAAAGAAGCAATAGTGGAATGGGGAAAAATCAGCAATTGAATAGCATTTAGAAAACTACATTTTGCTGGCTCCCATGTTTTCCTAATGTCCAGTTTATTTTATGCAGCTAGGTTATGTCCTCAAAAGCACTGTGGGAGAAATAGCACTTGATAGAATATGCTAGACAATTCTTAGGAAGAGATTGACATTTCAAATTTAACTTGCATTTAAATGGGAAGCTTTTAATAAGGTGGGCATAAGCTGATAACCAAAAGGATAAAGGCAATCCCCACTGTTTTGTACAGCATTTGAATAGTTCATTTTAGAGCACCATAATTATTTTGAATAAGAACATAACGTAAGAAGATAAGAACGGCCATACTTAGTCAGACCAAAGGTCCACCTAGCCCACTATCCTATCTTCCTATACTGGCCAATGCTAGGTGCCCCCAGAGGGAATGAACAGAACAGGTAATCTTCACATGATCTCACCCTGTCACCCATTCAGTCTCTGGGGCTAGGGACATCATTCCTACCCATCCTGGCTAATAGTCATTGATGGACCTAACCTCCATTAATTTATCTAGCTCTTTTTTGAACCTTATTAAAGTACTGGCTTTCACAGCATCTTCTGGCAAGGAGTTCCACAGGTTGACTATGTGTTGTGTGAAGAAGTAGCTGTTTTAAACCTGCTACCTATTAATTTCATTTGTGTGATGGGAAGAAGCAGGCCTGGCCTCAAGGCAAGGGGAGCAAGGAGGTTGCCTTGGGTACTGCACAGGCAGGGCCCTACTCTGCCCGGCATTCACCCTCCCAGCTGCTCTTTCACTGCCCTGGCTGGGAGCTGCCCAGCCACGCAGCACAGCCGCTGTCAGTGTGCCACCTTGGGCCCCACAATTTTTGGTCAGGCCTGGGAAGAACGAGGGATTACCAACTGAAATTAATAGGTAGATATTTTAATTAAAATATACCCATCCAAAAGGAAAAGAAAGAAGAATACATAGATCTTTCAGAGTCTTCTTGAGTTACAAGTGTAATCAAACCACTCTCCCCCGTATGTGGGAGATAGCACCCACCATCATGTGTTTGGGCCCTGCATGCTGTTTAAAACAACAACAATTAAATTAAAATTGGACCTAGTGTCCCAGCAGCAGCAAAGCTGTCACAGGAAGAACCATCAAAAAACGGATAAAACCTAATTTAGACACATCCTAGCACCGCTAATGACTACATCTTTGACAAAGCAGATGAGGAAAGGCAGATACTGGCTTCCTGGCCTTTTTCTATGTTATATTTTGTGGCTTTCAAACAGAATTAGTCATACATTAAACTGGAATAGGGGTCAGGGCAATGAATCGGTCAGGAAGTTACATCATCTGCCCAGGAGAGTTCTCCCTCAGTTCCTAAAGATGCTCACTATTGATTTTGAAAGTAAACTTGGCAGAACCTTATTGATTCTTTGATTTGCCTTTGAGAGTGACAACTGGTGCCTTTAATCTAAATAATGAACAGACCCAGTTTTGGGGAAATGTTGAGCAGCAGCAGATCATTAATTAAGTTCAATATCAGGTCCTGAAATGTGGAGTCACCAGTAAATTGGAGTCTCTTACCGTAAATGGAAATGATGATGATATAGAATACTGGAGGAAAGGGGAGAGGTCATCAACCCAGAAGAAAAGGTCAGAAACAAGCAACTGCAAAAGCATTTTAGACATAGGGAGGCAGGAGGCATAGGGAGACAATATAATTTAGCCCAGGGCAGTATCATTAACAACATACAGTTCTGTACTGCTATGGTATGGAGAGCACAGCCTCAGGTAAAACTCTAGTTACTACTTTCTCATTTCACTGTAAAATGGCACAAGCTCATAAATAAACTGCTCAGAGACTTGAGTTTTATAAAGGATATTTTTGTCATTGAAATGTATTTAAGCATTTTGTAATTATAAACGTGAAACTCAGAGCATCTTCATTTCAAATGTAGACAACAGAAACTGGGATAATATACACTCAGCCGGGACAGGATTTAGGCTGCACATATCTCTAATATGAACAGTTCTGGTTGATGTTAACGTAGATGAACCTCCACAGCCTCTAAAATATGTTGCAAACAAGCACAGCCTGGGGCGGGGGCGGGGGGTGGTGAGAAGAGTCTAGTCTTGCAGTCTGTAATAGTCAAAATTCCCACCCATCAAGGTCAGTGCCTAAACGGTAAGAACAGCAGGATCAGGTCATAACATTTAGGTGAACTCGGAGCCCATGGAAAGTAGAAAATGTGCTGGAATTTCATTTCCTTTTTCCATCCAAATGGGGAATTAGATGATAATAGCTATTTCATATTAGTTTGGTGTGTCTTTTTTCTGTCTCAGCCAAAGCCAAAAGGTGCACATCCACACATAAAGAAAAGTAATAATATAAACTTACAAGCTTACAGTGTCTGAAAATGTTTGAGTTTAAGTTTTATGTGACAGCTTAATACTTTGTTTTAATTGAAACTGGTTTGTACATACCTAGATGCTAATTAAATAGATGTAATTAAAGCAGCACTTGAAATGTAATATCAAGCACTTGAACTCTGACATCCAGCTTGATGTCTGTTAACCAGCCTGTCTTAAAAAATGTGATAATAATTAGGACTGACAGGGAACTGGAAACTTTTTTTCTAAGTTTGTTGCCTTCTATATACCACATTAGTCAGTCAAAAACATTAAATTTTGAATAGTAAAACACTGTTCATGTTAGAAGACACAAGTTTGATAAAGAAATTTCAAGATTTCTGAACGTATATTTTTTTTTAAATGTCATTCGCCTGCTCTCTCAGCAGCACTGATAAAACCACCAGAATCTGAGCGTTTATAAAAACATATGAGTTTTTAATATGTAGGCTAGGTCTAGACTGCACTCTTTTATCGGAAAAAGCAATTTGTGTAGCTTTTCCCGATTGCTTTTTCCAGAAGAGTCTCTTCCAGAAGAGGCTTTTCCACCATTTGGCCCCGTCTAGATGGGGCTAAATAGCAGAAAAGCCTCCTCTTTTGGCAGAGCCCTTATTCCTCATAGAATGAGGCATACAGGGCTCCCCGAAAAAGCACGTTTGCTCTTCCGCAAAAAAAGCGGAAGAGCAAATGTGTTCCCTGGACGCAACGAAGTCTAGATGTACCTGTAGTTTTAAAAGTGGGCACAGATGGAAAACGAAGATTTTCCTAGACTGAAAACTTTATTCAACTGTTACTAAGATTTAAAATATGTATCAGTAATAATTTCAAGGGCAGAGCTTTAGAACATAATTGTAAAAAAAGTTATTTTAACTTTAAAAATATGCTCAAATCACATCTGCTCATCTCAAATGCATTATAATAAAGAAACATACATCTGAGGTCACTCAAATAACCATCCCAGCTCTGATAATGTTCTTCTCTAGATTTGAGTTTATTTAAAAACAAAAAACTTTCAAATGATGATTTTAAATTATGTAACTGATTTTCTTCAAACTGAGCTTATTTAATTTTTATATCTTGTAAGAATTAAAGATAAAATCAAATTTTAAAGCTGTGCCCTGTGCCACAATTTTCAATGTATGACTTTGTATAAGAAATTCCAGCTTTCACTGTATATTATATGAACTGTCAAAATATGTATGGCAGTAAAGAAGTATTTTAAGGCATGAATTCAAGAGAGTTAAGGTTTTAGATTTTTAGTTTTGATATTTTAACTATAGTATGGAATTGCTTGACTTTTGGTTTCTCAAATGTAATGTTACATTAACACTGGGGTTTTTGCCAGAGATAAAGTAATAACACACTCCCAACATTAGATAATCAGGCCACAGTTCCAGTGAGGTGTTCTGGAGGCATCTTAAGCCAAATGGGTTGGCTTAATTTTTTAAAATAAAACCGTTAGTGTAGCAGAAGCCTGTGGAACCAGATCCTTACCTAATTGAAATCAATGGAGCTACACCAATTTACACCAGTCTGAGAACCAGCTCCTTCATTATATATTCATGTGGTTCACTTTTGGGGACCACTAGCTCCTTGCTGCTGCTCTCTCCTGTTCCATGGAGTCAAATTATGGGTATTTCCTATGTGGACAGCGCGAGGGCAAGGCTGTCTGGGCACGCTTCTCATTTCAGACATAAAGCACAAAGTCAGTTGTACTTTAGCCCATTGTCTCTTTTCTTTCCCTCTCAACCCATGCTATGCATATATGACCACCAATGGGGTTTTGGTATCTTCCCTCTGCTCTTTCTCCAGCTCTAGATATCTCTCCGTCTCTTAAATTAGATTATGGAATTCAGTTGGATTTTAAGGGAAGAAGTGGTGAAATCATCCATGTCTATTTGAAGCACGTTCTTCTACCTCTAAGGCTATTGTTAAGTAGTTGTACTGAAATTATTTTTCTGTTCTTTCCTCTCATGCATTCCATATCATCTTTCAGTGCTAAGTGATAAAAATATTCAAGGTCTATATTTTAAATGCAAATTGACATCATTCTACAATTACAAGGTTATCGATGAATTTCCAGGCAAATGTGTAGCCCCCACTATTTTAAAATGCCATCCTATAATTGGGAAAATATCAGAGTGGTAGGTGTCCACTTCCCTTGTCCACAATCTCTTCAAGAGAAGTTAAATTGATGGGTGTCTGGGTGCTCCAACTCCAAGCATTGAGGCTGCAAAGGCTCCTTATAAAACTTGCTTTTTATTTGCCTTCCCTGACAAATGCTTTGGTCCTGACAAGATCTTTGCTTTCAACATGTTCTTTTAAATACAAATTATTAAAATTAAGTTATAATGTTGACTTTTCCTTTTCTTCTCTCATTTAAAAAAAAACAATATTAGATTAGTGTTACCCACAGCTTGTTTTAATTTAGGAAAAGAAGTGAATTGTAGAAGTAATTGGTCAGATACATTCTAGCTGTGTGAAGGCTTTCCCTGTTGTATGTGTGTTCTTATAATATGAAACATTGCTTTTCCAGGGAGACAAGGAGGCTGCTTTAGGGCTTCCATTTTCCCCACTCTGTGATCGCAAGTCTACCATGGTGGCTCAGTCCCAAATAGGTAATGATCAATGTGGTTTTTTTTTTCTCATAAAAAGGAGCAAGCAATGTTGTCATCCTCCATTCGCACATTGCACACAACACTTTTCAAAAGCCGTAGAACGAGACATTTCTTTCTACACACTTACTCCCAGAAATCAGAGCACATCACACTAGTAACATGCTTTTGTCAAAAGGGACATTAGGCTCTTTCAGCATGACATAGGAAGCATATGGGGCAGTATGTTTTGTTGTTAGATCAGGGTACTGGAAATCTGCCTTTTTGTGATCCAGCTATTGCTATAGACATTTTAGAATTTAGTCAAACAAAGCATGGAGAAGTTGTCACCTACACACAGTCACATAGATCTTATTGCAGTGGAGACATACCCTGTTGCTGGCCTGGGTCAGCTGACTTGGGCTTAAAGGGCTTAGCTGCCGGACTATAAAATTGCAGTGTAGCTGTTTGGGATCAGGCTGGAGCCCAGGCTCTGACACCATCCCTCTTGCAGCACAGATATACCCATAGAGTCAATCTGGCCAGATACAAATAATTCATTGTTTTCAAAAGGCCCTTCAGACAAACTCCTGGCATCTGTCTCCAGCACTTACACAAGTGACTTCCTATCTCACTTTATCTACCTATAAAATGGGTATAATATTTACCTTCCCCCTAGTGAATAAGCCTTGTGAAAAGCCATTTCAATGACCTTTAAAGTCTTATTGTCTTCACCCTTTAATACTGAATTGAAAAGCCATTTAAAGGGCCTAGTCCCAATTATGAACCAATAAGGTTCTGAATTTACGTTGAGAAGTATCACAAACCTATTAAAGACTCTTTACTCTTCTTAGAAAGAGACAGACTAGTTTTTTTCTTTCAAAATGCTAATATCTAAAGCAGTGTGGTATAGTGCATTAAGTGGACTGAAAGTTAATAAATATGACATCTTAAAAATGATGTCTTGAATTCTAATACCAGCTCTGCTACTGATTGGGTCCCTGATTCTGAAAATATTTATACATGAATGTGAAAAGACCCAGTGAATTCAGTTGGACTGCTCAAGGTGTCTGGCTAGATCAGGACCTCTTTTGATTAGATAATAATCTCTTGTATTTTGGTACCATTTAGGCACCTCTATCAAAGATTGTGGTCTCATTGTGGTAGGTGCTGTATAAACATCTAAAGAAAAAGACAGTATATTCCCTGTAGAGCTTACATTCAAAGTAAAGAGCCTTAACATGTAGAGAATTAGGACATGATTTCTCAGTGGTGAAATGCAGGCCCTTATCTTCCCCCGTCATCTGTAAAATAGAGATAAAAATAATTTAAAGCTTTAAAGTTTTATGGGGCCAGAAACAGATAGGAATTCTAAGAGTTTGCTGAGGAAAACATGTCTTGAAAAGTGCCTTTCACAAATATCAACATGCCCCCCAAATAATCTTGGGGAGATCCCGTTTTTTAAGATGTCATATTTTTGAACTGAACAATATCCTCCAATACTATATTGTAATTTAATATGGTTTCCCATTCCACTTCCAGCCAGACTCAAGTGGCAGCGTACTTGAATTTATGCCTGTTGCTCACCTTTGTGCTGTGGCACCTTAGTTAGCGTGTGAAGAGAGCCCAAAATCTGTGGCTATGTCATGTTCTACCTAAATGTTGTCTAAGTGCTCAGCAGAGGATAATGCCTCATTCTCTCTAGCTATGTCAGTCTCTACCTTGATAAGCACTTTAAAATGTAAAATACATTGTTCAGCACTGACATCTTAAATCGGTGGGATGAATGCTGTCTCCTAGGGATATTACTTGTTCTCTTAACTGATTTGACAGAACACTCCTACACACTGTGAAATAACACTTTACTTCCACAGAATAATAAACAGCAATTTGCAATATTGACTCACTGGCATGAGGCTCTGAATGGTAAGAGAGGTACTTTGACTTCTTGCCCATTGACTCCATCATGGCATCCCTTTTATTCAGTAATTAATTGCAGTTTCCAATGAAAATCTTATTGTGAAATGTGCTGGGTTCAGTGGAGACAGGAGTGAAAAGCTGTAAATATTAGCATTTAGTTACTTATGTATTTCTCCTGGGTGTGTGTGTTTGTTTTCCTCAGCAGACTAATAACAATGGAAATTACACCGAGAGAAAACAAAAAATCCCAAGTATATTGAATCTGTATTGCATTTGTCTTCAGACTATTATCCTGATATTAAAACATAGAAGTCCAACATTTTTCCAACTTAATCAGATATTATGGATGTCATTAGGTGACATTTCTCTTTAGAGTTTTACTAATCTATGGTTTCTGAAGATGGAGCCAGTTTGAGAATAAAGACAGAGATTAGTCATTGGCTTTGAGACCTGGGATACTGTATCACCTGAATTAATCTCTTTCTGTTTTTCAGGTTTCATAGATTTCATAGTAGAGCCCACATTTTCTCTTCTAACAGACTCAATGGAGAAAATTATTATTCCTCTTATAGAGGAAGCTTCAAAGTCTGAAAGTTCTGCCTTTGGGACATCTAGGTTTGAACACTTTCTCCTTTTACTTTGTGGTTCTGTGTAACTAACATTATTAGCAACACTGGCATAATTATTTTATAATCTGTTCATATTTGCAGACGTCTGATGTGAATAGTTATACTGTGTTGCCACCTAGTGGCAACGTCTTGCTATTGCAGCTGTTTACTCTTACTGTTCTGGACAAGGAAAAACATTGTTCTTGGAAGGGCAAAAACACAATAAAGATCAAAGTACCTATCTCTAAAGACATGAAGATGAATTTTCCTCAGGACATACAATAAGAAAATGTTTGCTGGTTCTCTTCCATCATAAAATATATTGGGTCTTTTCTCTTTAAAGAAAACAAGGAAGTGTATTTTGCCATATTCTCTTTTTAAAATGTGGATTTAACATTCACTGTAGTATACCACTGTAAAAATACTGCAATAAATAGTTCCTTAGGTTTGGTGGTATCAGAAGGATGTGGCTATAACTTTGCTTTGTTAGGATTAACCTACCCTCCTTTCGTGCATTTCTCTTGTGGGCAGTGTTCCCAACCCCTTTCTGCAACTCTGCTAGACTAAGACATCAGTGGTGCCACATACTCCTTACTCACTTTTATTGATTGGTGATCAGGCAACTTCAATCCCCAGTTTTACATGAGGGTGCATAAGTGAATGAGAGGTGAGCAGAAGCATTGCACTGGGGGCTTACACAGAGATTCATCATTAGGTGTCTAATCCGGCAGGCCACATTTTGTACAAATTCCCCTTAGCTGCAAAGGGAGATTTGCCACAAAATAGGATCTACCTTTTGGTGTTCAGAGATTTCATTTGTACTATTGTATATCAATGTGTCTCATGTGCACATGCACACATTCTCTAACCTGATGCACTACCTGTTGCTTAGTGGATAATGCCAAACATTATGGTTAATATTTTAACATATTTCTTAATACTTAGTCCTGCTTTGCTGGTATATTTTGAAGCATTGGGGTTTAATTGAACTAAATACTGACTTTAGACAACATGCACAGAGCTCCTCTGGTATGCTCCCAATTGGAGCCTACCAAATGCCTATGAAAACAGAGTTTGCTCTGTCATGTATTGCCTTTCCAGCCCAGATTAGCAGCAGATGCCTCTCCAGCTTGTCCAGAACAATCCCACTCATTTCAAAGGGTTGTCCAGAAAGGTGTTGCCAAACTTGGTGTGTTAAAATTCTTCCAACTATTTAGCCAGGAGGTTGCAGCACTGCCACATTTTTGTAGTAATTCTCTGGAAATATGGCACTAAGTATTGTTTACAGGAAGCAATTCATTTAATAAGGAAATGTGTCTTATACTTTCCTTGACTAACACCAGTTTTCTAGCTAGTGATATACATATAAATCTGAAAAAATCAACATAAAGTAATTGTTTTTATGTTTGCAGATCCCCAATTCTATTCATAATGTGGAGTTTTCTTATTTCTCTAGCCACCATAGTTTGGGAGCAGTAAGCAATGCTGATGCACAAAGGCGACCCAGTGTAAAAAGTACTACAAGTGATGGAGGGACTTCCACAGACAATTCTTTAGCAACGGTTGACCTATCCAGCTTTAAGGACAACTTGGTGCAGATCATTCAACAAAACAAAGAAAGATGGAAAGAGTTAGCGGTGCAAGGTATGAAAAACCCATGGGGAATGTCCTCCAAGTCATTCCCAAAACCCTCCTCTGTTCATTTTACCCTTAAAGCCCCTCTAGATCTATAAAAATGTGTCTAGCTGTCTTATATGCATATTACCAATGTTTTTACAGTGGTGGCTTCACTTTTCAGCTTACATATGTTTGCAATTCTTTACGTGCAATACTAGTCCTATTTGTTCTTGTGTTTTGTCCGGTGAAACACAAACAGATTTGTGTGAGTGGGCGAGGAGAAGAAATACTACATAGCAAAGCACGGTGCTTCTCAAGAGCCACTTCTTCAGAAAGTGCCATTTAGAAAAAGGCAGCTGGGGAAGGGCAGGGGCAGGGGAGGATTATGCAATTTCCTACATGTAATTATAATTTGTATTGCTGTTCACTTTAAATGCTTCCTATTAGTCAAAACTCACAGGTTCAATGTATTCTATGCATGCCATGGCAAGATTGCATGTGAATTGGGAAGACTTTTATAAGCTGCATAATTGGAAATGAGCTGCACACCTTAGGGTACATCTAGACTACACCTCTCTGTCAACAGAGAGATGTAGATTAGGCACGTCGAAATTGCTAATGAAGCAGGGATTTAAATATCCTGTGCTTCACTAGCATAAACATGGCCACCGCTTTTTTTTTTTGAAATGGAGCTTTTTCGGAAAAAAAAACCCCAGCAGTCTAGACGCGGATCTGTCGAAAATAAATCCTTTTTCGAAAGATCCTGTATTCCTCAAAAAATTCGGTTGACAGGATCTTTCGAAAAAGGGTTTATTTTCGACAGATCTGCATCTAAGACTGCCGTTTTTTTTTTCAAAAAAGCTCTGTTTCGAGAAAAAAGGTGGCAGCCATGTTTATGCTAATGAAGTGCGGGATATTTAAATCCCTGCTTCATTAGCAATTTTGACGTGCCTATTCTACATCTCTCTGTCGACAGAGAGGTGTAGTCCAGACACAGCCTTATTGTATACCATCATCCAACATTTTTATTGCAAATTGTTACAACAATACAGTTATAGTCAACAGGGCCAAAATGTCAATGGAAGCTTTGTGATCAAAATAATGGAGGATCAGGCTATACATCTTAAGAAACTTAAACATTAAGATGCAGGATTAAAAATGGCTTTGTTTGTCATGGGAAGCAAAATGTAGTATTTCAATTTACTTGGGATAACACTCTTAAAAATCATTCAATGGATCTTAACATCTGGGCAGTTGCAGAATGCACCATACCCCAACAAGGCAGAAAAATGACCTATAGCTGTCGCTAGAAGTGTAAGAAAGAGACACGTTATAAACTAACTCAATTATAGAATTAGCCAACAGTTCTTCAGTTTGGATCAGTTGTCTTCTTTAGAATATGTTCCGTTTTGACAGAGGTGCTCAGGGTGCAACTTGAATCAGACACAATGTACTTGGTACTTACTTACTTACACAATGTAGCTTTCTAGTACCCCTTCTCCTTGTAGTAAGCTATAGCTTCTTATAGCCACTCTGCTGCAAGGTTAATGATCATGGTGAAAAAAAAAGCCTCTTTGTTATAAATCACCAAAGTAATAGTTCACTAAAAATAGCTAGAGACAAGATGCAAAAGTCATATGTAAAAAGCTAAACAAATGTATGAATTGATTTGGCTTCTTTCAGTTCAGCTGTATGTAGAATCCTCACTACACAATCTTTGGGGTCATCATTTCCTTCTCAGTTTTATGATGAGGTGGTTAAGATTGTCTTTTTGATAATCTGATGTTGACTCTATAGCACGGTCTCCCCAATTTATAAGGTATTGTATCCTGTTTTGTGTGCTCATTCATCCTGAGTATGGGAAGTTTGGTTTTTGCTTGGTTTTATTAAGCATATTCAGAATTAGATTGCTTTACAGTGCTATTGAATCAGCTATTACTATGTTTGAGTGCTGCAGTCATTGTCTCTGCTTACCATTAAAAGTTAGAATATTGCAAACCATGATGGAATGATTCATGCTAAGTAAACACTACATATGGGTTTAGATTTAACATATTTTGCAGTCCACCTATTACTGTTTTCAGCTTAAATTCCTCTCTGCAGAATGATAGAACCAGGCGTTTTTAAAGGCTTGAAACGCTTAAATAGTTTAAGTGGAAATTGAATGGTCTATATGTCTTATGCTGACCCTCAGTGCAGTGGTGCATTTCACTATCTAAGAATTATAGCAGATAAATATTAAAGGTGCCCTATATGGAAAGAATGTCTCATTGGAACAGTTTGAGTGTCACAATACTGAAGTCATAAAAGCCCTTAGTATTTCTAACTAAGCCAATGAATGCTCTTTTTGTGGTTTCTGCCTCTGCTTTGACCAATTACATGCTTACATTTCACTATTTCTCTTGGATGGGCTGAAATCAAAATTTCACAGGTAAACACAGTCGCTAGTGTTACGCGCTTGAATCCTTTTGAACACAAAGTGACAGTTTAACATTCATGGTCTTTAAGTCAAGTTTACAGGGAATTTCAGTAAACTGAAATGTCTCATAATATTTACTAACTACTACTATCAATAAACACCCTGCAAATGTCATCTGAGTAGAGCGTTTAGTTTATTGAAATGCGTACTGGGGTTTTGCTACAAAATTTGCAAGTAACATAGAGGTCTGCTGAATCTCGTGTTATATATTGGCAGGCACAAAATGGATACATTGGATGGTTGAACATCTTATACGTGATTTCACTGTGAGGACTGGTAGCTATTGTGACAGACTATAGAATCCATTTGCCTTTTGGAAAGGGCAAGAGAATATCTAGGTTAGATAATCTTGGGGTTCTACACAGAGAGAGGCAAGGGTTACCCAGCAGAACCACTAAACAGCTGTTGTCTGTTAGTATCCCAGGATACCAGCCTGGAGCCATATAAAAAGGAAGTGCAGGCTAGTAGCAAGGAAAGTAAATGAGCAGTGTAATGACTTTATTGAAGAAGTTTGGCTCCTCTCAGGGTCTTTCTGCACTGCACCCTTATCTCAAAATAAGCTGCGTAATTTGAGATACGCAAATTGCATAGCTTATTTTGAGTTACTTTCAAAATAGCTTATTTCAAAATTTGGCGCTGTCTACTCAGCACCAAATTTTGAAATAGAGTGCTATTCCGAAACATCCCTTAATCCTTGTGGAACGAGGTTTACAGGGACATTAGAATAGTACGCCCATTATTTTGAACGCTATTTCAAAATAATGGGTGCACTGTCAAGATGCTGAATGGCTATTTCGGGATACCAGAAGTATCCCAAAATAGCACCATTGTCTAGATGTACCCACAGAGGCCATGTTAATATCTTCCGCATAAATCTCTGTTTCTTTTGGAGCTGTTTAGTTTGGAGATAGTTTAAAAGTCCTATTTTCTCTCTTCAGAAGAAAAAAAAAAAAAAGGTGTTTAAAGACCATCAACAGGATTTGGCATTACAGTTCAAACTCTTTGCACTGCTCAGGGTTATCTTCACAGCCATAAGGACAAGGGACTTCATACTTTTAAAATGGAAACTTAGTTTCTGGCCGATGAGTTAAAGGCACTGCAATGGGGTTGTCAGTTACCGCTAGTGCTTCTCCTTGCATTTAGGTCTGGGAGTGTACCATTGTGAGTGCAGTCCCCCAGCTACTTATTGCTCGCTCTTTGAAGATCTTTCTTCTGGTGACTTGGTCCTCTGGCCAGGTCACTATTTAGTCCACTCCTTCTGGGATTATTAAGTCCAACAGAACCACTGTCCAGATGCCTTTTAAACTATTTCTGGACAGTATTCAGCCCCTCCTTGGGCTATTCCAGGACAGTATCCCAGGATTTACTCTTCCCCTGGACTTCCTCCTTGTTCCTGGAGGCTTCCCTGTAATCTTCCCTGCAACCCCATTCTGCTTTCATTTTCATGATTATGTAGTACTTCCCCAACTCTTTCCTCATTATCAAGTAACCCTGCCCCAATCTTCTCTCAGGTGATGTCAGGTGACCTAACTATCTTCTCAAACCCTCATTTACTTTATCAAGAGCCAAACAAACTCACAGCCCCTCAGCTGTGTCTGGCAGTACTTAGCAGTGTAAGCCTCTAAAATCAGTCTTAAAAAAATCTTGCAAGAACTAGCTTTCTTGTGAGACTTCTGCTCTGCATGGGTTATTATGTTGCCTTCATCACTGTTGTATCTAAGCATCTTCTAGTAGCCCACTAAGGCTATGTCTACATGACTAGTTTATTTGAAATGAGTTATTTCAAAATAATAACTTTTAAAATAAGCTTATTCCTCTTCACAAGCATAAGTTGTTATTTCAAAATAACAAGCCCATTATTTTGAAATAACAGTCTTGGTAGAGTGGACACTCACCTTGTTATTTCAAAAGATGAGGAGTTATTTCTAAATAACTCCCCAATGTAGACATGCCCTAAGAGATGTAACCAAGAGCTGCCACATGACATTCTGTCTTCCAGTTCTTTCAGCTTCTGGTTGGGCTGCAAATGTCACAAGAATTGATAAAATAACATCTTGATACTTCTCATTTAGAGCACAGTCCAGCCCCATTGGAGTAAATGTAAGTTTGTCTGTTGACTTCAGCATGTCTTGGGTTGAACCTATTGTCCTCGTCTGGAATCCAGAAAGACAGTTGTGTACAAAATAGAAAAAAAAAGTTAACTACATTCCTTTCAGACCCCACACAAGATTGACTTGAGCTTTTCTTATTCTTATTTTACCTCAACTTGTATTCACCTCAGCCAAGTTGGAGGTCTCCCTGTATTCTTTGCTCTTCTGGTGATTATGGTGTGATTTATGGCACTTTTAGGTCTTATTCAATTATCCCTATCTCTGTTGCTTTCTGTAAAATTCTGAAGTTGCTCTGGGTTTACAACTGAAATTGCATGTTACCCATATATTAAATTTAGCACTAAGAGTACGACTAGACTGTGGGAGGTTTTTGAGATACTGGAGGTATCCTGAAAAAGCTCCGCCATGTCCAGGGAATGCATTTGTTCTTCCGCTTTTTTTTTTAAAGAGAAAATGTGCTCTTTCAGAAGCGCCTGTATTCCTCGTTCCACAAGGAAGAAGGGGGCTTTCAAAAGAGAGGGTTTTTCCAAAATTTGGCCCAGTCTAGACAGGCCAAATTTTGGAAAAGCATCTTCTGACAAAAGTATCGGAAAAAGATACGCAAAATGCGGAACGCATTTTGCGTATCTTTTCCGATAGATCCTCGCAGTCTAGGCATACCCGTAGTGAGAGAGGAAATGCTGACAATAAATCATTAGCAGGCATCGTGGGTGCTCCATGGTCACTGTTCTTCTCAGCTGAATAATCTCTCTCTCTATAAAATGTTTTTCCTGAAGGATGACAGAATGACGTCATCACATCATCAGCATTAAGAGGCACCTCCCCCACCAACTAATCTTGTCCCTGCTGTGGCAGGGAAAGTTTGAAGGAGTTTGGGGAGGCAGAAAGCTTCGGCAGGCAGGGGAGCTCACAAATGGGGAGGGGAGCTGGAGATGGGGGGAAGGAGCGAGGGAGGGGATTGTTTTCCCATGAGAGTGCAGCGGCTGCAGAGCCAGAGCATGCCAGAGTCGCTGTGTGCAGTGTGGGGCTGAAGCTGCCGCTGAGCACAGTCACAGGCCTGGAATGCCAGGAAAGCAGAGCGGCAGCTGCTCCTGCGGAGCCCGGAGACGCTGGGGACTTGACATGGGCTTTTTTGTTTGTTTTGATTTTTCTTTGCTCAAGAGGAAGAATGAAGCCCATTCCAGGGAGGGGCAGGCTCCTGCCAATCCCACCTGCTGCCAAAATAGAGGCAGCAAGGCCATGGGATGGGATTTTTGCAGATTTTCCCTTGGAGCGCCCCCTGCCTACAGTCCCACCACGCCCCTTTGGCTGTGCGACTTCCTCAGGAGTGCGTGTGGACAGTTCTGGAGTATGGGGGCAGGGAGCGAGAGACAGCTGGGGGGTGAAGAGTTAGGGCAGGGCCGATATGGCGGGCGACAGAATGATGTCAGCATGTCATCAGTGTTAACAGGCTTTCTCAGCAAAGCAAAAGCAGCCGGGGAGGGAGGGAGGAGAGTTGGCATGTGTAGCAGCCAGACAGAGGGAGAGGGTTGGTGCACATAGCGGCCAGAGGAGGTGGTGGCATGCGTAGTGATCAGGGGGCACAGCCCCCTAGTTTATTATAAATCACAAAGAGCTGGATGTATTATTAAGATGGGTATCTCTGTTATCATGGAAGTTCTGTTCTAGCAGCAATTTCTGCTGTTAGCAGGGTTCTCAATACGTGCTTTGCAAGCTCACTGTGACAGTAACACTTCTGCTGCTAAAAAGGGCCATCTGCACTCCTGCCTATAGACTTTGCACACATGGGACACTGCTTTCCAAACACAGGCTTGGGAGGAATGGCCTCTTAAAAATAATAATAAACAGGTACAAATGGAATTCGATTTTAAAAAAGGAAGGAAATTAAAAACTCCTGAGTAAGAGTTGAAGTCACTGTCTCTTGTCCCCTACCAGATTGAGACATTATCTGGGAGCTACAGCACTGGCTAGAAGGCAACTCTGTCTAGGTCTCGGGGCTAACAATGTCCGTTGAATACCTGGGTGAGGCAGAACTGAGCAGGGAATCCAGGCCCAGCTGGCGGCAGTGTTGCCCTGGGCAGCTTGCATGAAGCTCTATCAGCAGTCAGGGCTGCTTGTGCTGCCCCATTGTGAAAAGATAGTTACTAACTCTCTAGACTATTGATTCATAGTAAACAGCTTGTGTGGGGAGAAAGTGCTTTATCTTGCAAAGGACCCCTGTTGGTAAGGAAAGCGTTTACACACAACCTACTTAGACAGCTGTTCAAAAGCTTCCTGAACAGAAGGCCCACTAAATGAATGACTCTATTTTGCTAAAAAGGCCATGTCTTCTATAACTGATGTCATAGGAGCACAGTGCTCTATAGCCTAAGGGTCTTCAACCTTTCACCACTGGAGGATTAGTGGAATGTTTCTGAGGCCTTTAAGGGGATGCAGTTAACAGTGGATTATCATAATGATCAAACATCTGGGATTCTAATTTGAAAGCCTTGATGTTTAATTAATATTCCAAACCCCTAATCACTATATAATGTGTCTTTGTTCACTTCAGCACTTTTATAATAGAGACTATTCAATCTTGTGCATACGTCAACAGCTAGCAGTGATGGCAGCTGATAATTGCATTAATGATACTTGATAACAATTTGACTGTAAAGACACTCAGACAAGTTGTATAGGTTGTTCCATTAGAGTAAATGAACTCTAAATTGATCTTTGGGACTGAGAATTATTGATCTATTGAGAAAGCAAGAAATAACACAAATGTCATGATAAAAGGTTAAAAATACTACATAAGATCGCCCATATAGTCTAGCTATTCTCAGAACAAAGAAATTGAAACACAGATTTTCACATAAAAATTAAATTGCCAATCAACATTTTTCTTTGGTTTGGGATTTAGCGTTGATTAGTTAATATGTCAGTGAATGGAGGAATCAGTTATCAACTGAATATACAGTTCCACAAAAACAATCACTCATATCAAGCATGTGCATAGTACTCTTCACATCCATAGACCAAAAAGCACAAAGATGAGTAACTACAATTGTCTGCATTTGAGCAAAATGGCAGGTGAGAAGATATTTTTAATGGACCAACTTCTGTTAATGAAAGATACAGTTTTGAGCTATGCTGACCTTGTCTCTTTCGCAAGTAGAAGCTGATCCGATGAAAGGTATTACCTCACCCACCATCCCTCATTACTCTCTTGAGATCGTCACTGCAAACAATTATCTGCATTTGGCTAATGGGAAATGGAAGCACAGTGAGGTTAAGTTGGAGTCAGTTCTAGAGACTGACAGTTCAATGTCCCCTCTACTGCAGCAGACTGCTGTTTCTCACTGAACTGAGAAGAATAAGGCACATGAGTGGGGCAGTATGGGGAACTTTACATAGTTGCTGGCCTTAGCATTGTTCCTTTGCGGTGGAGGACAGAAGACTTCATTCTCCAAGGAATTCAATCTGGCATCTCTTATGTACACTAAATTCACATATTGGGCCAAATTCCCTCATGGTGTAACTCAGCAGAGCTGACAGCCTCCACAGATCCCTGGGCAACGTGGGGGAGGGACCCTGGAAGTGGCAGGGCCAAGGGCAAAAAGGATGGGGCCAAAGGTATCTGGCACTCAGTGCTGCCCAGAGCATGCAGCCCAACACTTTGGCTTGGCACTCCAGCCTGGGGCCAGAGCCCCAGGTTCCTTTGAATTGCCAGACCCTAGGGAAATTGTCCACTTTTTCCCCCCTTCATCTCCTTTGATGGGCCTGGTATAACTCCACTGAACTCAATTAGTCCACTCTGATTTCTTTGAAGAAACAATGCTCTGCTTGTATGATGCTGGACTCTTGGAGATTTAAGTTAATGCCCCACAGTGTGTACATCCAGTGAAGTAGTGCCTTATGTCCTACACCGTTACTGTTCTTTACTCAGTGCACTTTATAAAACATGGGTATATAGATGACAGTACTACAAGATGTATTATTTAAAAGAACGGCAATGGAAGCATCAAGGCCTGATCATTGTTCACAATAGATGACTTATAATAACTAGAGCTGGTCAGAAAATCCTTTTTTTCCCCTTACAGTTGGCTTTTCAGCAAAAGAACCAAAAACTGAAATATTTTGATTTTGAAATAATGACATGCTGCCTCTTAGGAGTTATAACATGTGTGCTCCACACTCCCCTCATTCTCCAAAGAGTACACAATGCAACATGGTATCCTCTCTTGGTGAGGGAAAGTGGTGCATCATGGGAGTTCCATAGTCATGCTGTACCCTGGGAGATAAGGTCTGGTTGGGAAGCTCTGAAAGAGTCCCCAGAGAAAAACCCGCACTGTGAGACGGAGCCCTCTCCCACAAACCTGCATTGGTCGTCACACTGAAGTGCTGATGTCAAGTTATATACACCTCTTGCAGGCACTGCACTTCCACAGCCATCCACTGGCAAGGACGCACCTAACTGAGGTACATGAATGCTCTTCCAGCCACTCATGAACTAAACAATAATAAGGCTCCAGTCAGTCCCCACCTAGTTCCTCTGTGTCTCACCCCAAAACTCTCTGGTCTTGCACTGGTCAGAGGCCTGGCCAGTATAAATTTATTCTCCAGTTCACCATTCCCTCACTGTGGAGTGGACACACACTAGCCTTTATAAAGTGAGCTGAGATATCCCAAGCACTTTAGCCAAAGCACGCTGTTTTAGATAAAGTATAAAACATGTTTATTAATGACAGAAAGATAGACTGTAAGTGACAAGTGTTGAAACAAAAGTTGGTTACTTATGAAATAAAAATAATTGTGCAGCCTAAATTCTTCAAACTAAATAGAATTTGAATCAAGTAGTGTCTCCCCCTGACAGATGGCACACGCAGGTCTCAGATCTTCAATACCCAGACTGGGACCGCCTTCCAGTTCAAAATCTTTGTCTTCCAGATTTCCCTCCAGGGACTGGGGAAGAACAAGAGAGATGGGAAGGAGAGAAGCCAAATGATGATGCCACTGACTCTCATATTTTCTTATGAGAAAGATTTGGAAAGATCTTTGCTATGATGTGGGGGTTTGTGGCCCTCATTGGTCAGGCAGATTCCATTGCCTGCCTGGTCTTTCTGAGAAGACTCTAGGACAGTGAATCATATGTTGGAGTCATTAATGCCATCAGGCTATTAATGGCTACTTCTTCGTTGTATCTGAAAGAATGGTTGTGGATGTTCCCAACTTCTCAGTATATTTCAGTAACACTTCATAATTTCACATACCGTGATAATATATACAATCCAACATGGTATTATTGTTCAAAAGATTAGGACTTTTGAAATGATACCTTGCAAGGCATGGTTTGTACCAAACATACCATAGTAATAGTACCATGGTGAATATGGGGGTTCCAGTGTACTACTTTGAAGTACAGAGTCTTACAGAAGCCCAGCCTTGTCAGACTCATCTACCAGGAGGCACTGTTGCCATGTAACCAAAGAGAAAATTTCCAGTTGAAAGATTTTGGTTTTCAGCTTTTACATTTTTGGCATTCATGTTGTTAAACAAAAGAACCAAAATTTTCTGCACAAAACAGACCTTATATGTGAAAAAATGTAGTCAGTTAAAAACCCAATTTTCATGGACATTTTTTGAAGCAGCCCTAATAATAATTTCCCCAAAATGATTCTTCTGTTAATGATTCTCATTTAACCACCTTGTTAGCTTGATTATTAAAAGTGGTTTTTCAACATCTGTTTGCCATCTTAGAGGAAACCTGTCATGTGTGATGTTTGTTGACAGGTTATAGACATGTCCATTGTCCTTCTAAGTGTTCCATACCATAATTTATCGATAATTATTATTAAACTAAAAGTTATACCATTCCAAATGGATAATTATTTGGCCATGAACAACTCTTTCCAAAATATGCTCCTTATTAAATATTTCTTCTGCTTTTTAAATTATTATGAATTGCCTGGGCTTTTTAATTAACTGCCACTTTAAAGCTCTCAAAGCAAAAATAAAAGCAGAATTAAGCCCCACTTTCTGTTCACTTTCTGAATGCCTCCATTAATCAAGCAGCTCCTCGTGCATGGGAGAAACTCCCTGTAAACATCCTCAAAACAAAGTAATTATTCTCCTCCAAAACCCTCCTTCGAACTCATCTTTGTCATGATGCCTACAAAAAACTTGACAACAGTTAGGTTGCTGGCATTCTGTGACTACTGCATGTCTTACAGACCAATATGTCACATTGTTTCCTTGTACTCATCTGTGCGGTGTGTTTATATCCATCTGTTATCTTTTGTCTATACTCAGATTGTAAATTCTTTAGCACTGGAACTGGCTTTTTGTTCCGTGTTCGTGCAGCATCTAGTGCAATAGGGTCCCTGATTGGGATCCTAAGTGCAACAGTAATAAATAATAGCTACAATAGAAGGGCATTCAATGCACAAATAAGTTTAAACTAACCTTTAACAATACTTTGTCTATGAAATCCTCAGAACTGAAGTAGCCCAAAATGTATAATGTTAGGCTGTGACATTGAAAGCACCATGGATTACGCAGGTTGCAGTGGAATTTATGGCATTTGTAATGTCACATACTGTGATTAAACTTGTTTCATAACCTGGACATGGGAAGGTATAAATAGCTACGAGATACTGACATTTATTGCTAGCATTGAAAGTGGTGAAAGACAGTCAGAATGACTTAGACACAATGATAAACTTTCCATAAAATAAGCTTGTTAGTTTAAATTTCACTGGAGCTTACTTTGTGTCTTATGGGACATTTATCCCTTTAATTTCATTTTAAGTTCATATGAATATATAACATATAGAATTACTTTGTGGTCAGCCTACATAAATAGCATATTATGTTATTGCAATGTCATTTCACTGATTTTGACGGTAAAGAATAATTGTCGATAGTTTTCTCATCTTTCTTCATGTTTGACAGTAGTGCAATTCAAGACTATGCCAGTTTCCATCAGAATTGCTTTGATTCTGGAGTGATAGGATTAGAATCGCAGTGGCTGAATTTTTTTGGAAAAAATAAATTGTATTGCTAAAATATTTTGGCTATGTATTTTTTAAATTCCCAGTATATTACAATAATAAATCACCCATATGCAGAAATGTCACTTGGCTTCTTTTTAAAAAAAATATTACTAGGGAATATCCTAGAAACTTCCCTTTGTTTTGTCCAATGTTATTTAATTAACGTGCACCAGATTATTAAAATATACCATGGACAATAATGTCTGGCTGTCTGTATCTATCATCTGTAAAATTTGCTCTTATCCATGCCAAGTTAAGAAGTTTTCAGAAAGTATTCACTGATGGTTGGTAGACTTGAAGTTGTAGTTAATCATTAACACAGACACAATTCAATGTGGACCATTGTCAGGTGTGCTCAGGTTTCAGACTGGTAGCTGTGCTTGTCTGTCTCAGCAAAAACTGCAAGGAGTTTGTGGCATTCTAAAGTGTAACGAATTAGTTAGGGTATTAGGGCATGAACTTTTATGAGCTACAACTCACAGGACTTCTAACCGCCAGTTTCCATGGAGTTTGTGCAGACAATGGCAAGTTTTTGTGTGTGCAAAAGATAGGATTGCGTGGAGAAGAGGAATATGAAGACCCTAGAGTGGAGTTGAGATTTCCTAAAAAAAAAATTATTTTGCTTGGCCATGAGCTTTGTGGAATTTGTCATAGGGAAGATGAGTGGAGGTGATTCACTGTGATGTAGTTTCATGAAAAACATGTTCATAAAGATGTCACTAATGCAAAAATCTATAGCTTTGTTCTAGTAAGACATTTGTTATACTGACAGTATTGATTCCAGCTCACAAATTTTTGACATACAAGTGTTTAGAAGCCTATAAAAATATGAACTAGATGGTGAAGATGATATCAGAAAGATAAAACACGCATATCCAAGGTTTTATAGAGGCCAACTGTAAACCCAATTGCATTCCTGTTGACAGAGATCAGGAGCGACATTAATAGGTATTTGGTAAACTATTAGGTTTAATTTGCTTCAGTGCCACTGGTGATATTAAGTAAACAAATTTAGTTATTTTAGCTATCTTCTACAATACGTAAAGGAACAATCATTTGATTAATCAAAAATTGTACTTATTGAAGTTTTGCAGTATAAAAATTAATTATTGATAACTAGTTGCAGTACAGGCTGAATCTAGATGTACTGCTTTACTGCAATTTAAATTTTTGTTTTCTCCATATGCACTCAGGCACATTTGTTAATAGACATTTTAATGGTGCAATAACATTAATCAGAATGCATCTTATAAATGTAAGATCATTATTCTACAAATGAGTGGTTGCAAGTTTACATCTCTCTTTCATTCACCTTCCTACAGACATATCAGGAAAAGAAAGTAAAAGACGCAAAGACCAAGACAGTAAAAAAACAGATGTAGGAATGCAGGAGAAAGCATCAAGTCGTAGAGAAGGTTCTGTGCAGTCTAGTAAACCTTATCCTTTCTCAGCTCCACCAACAAATCCTATACCACAGTCTCCTGATAGTAATACAGCTGAGCCAATGGAAATCAACTTGTTAGTTTATAATATAGACCCAGAGCTTCTACGGCAACAGGACAGTGATATTATGGAGACCACAGAATCATATGGTAATCCTTAGTCATTAAGCACTTTTCCACATAGATCAATTGCTAATAAATCTAGCAATAGATATTGTGTTTATGCATAACTGCAAGTGGGTATTAGTTCCTGAAGGGATCTAGCTCTTGAAGAGAGTTCATATTTTCCTGTAGTCTTGTTTTAAGGGCTGAGTAGGATGTCAGATGGCCTGTAATACTTGTTGATTCCTTTGATTCACTGCAAACAACAATCCAATGAAGTTTCAAGATTTCAGTGAAATAGTCAAGTTACCACCTATTTTCACCACTGGGATTCATGACCTTCCATTAAGGATTGGGCTAAGGGTTCCTACAGAAATAGGTTAGGACACAGCCAGCTTCATTTAAAAGAAGCTCCATAAGAAATCACTAAGCTCCATAAGAAATCACCACCTGAAAACAGGCTGGGATGTTTTAATATCTTATTTTTAAAACAACCCATTTCAGAGACTGCAGTATTCTCCCTGAAAAATAGATCATTTCTCAAATGCTCTGTTGTGATCCGAGCCCTTTTTTTGTTCAGTTGTACCTCCATTAAACTAGGCAGTGACCGCATTCTAAAGAAGCCCACGAGAGAGCTGGGTATGATTTCAAGGTGTCTATGTGGGACCTTTACTAGAGTTCTGGCTGTCAATGGGAGGGGGTACCGTTACAGGGGAAGAATCTCACACTGCACAAAGCTGTGCTGCAGGGTGACTGGTGTCGTTTGCCAGCCCATCCACCGAGATGAGGCTAATGCTGGGGCTCTGCTATGAAATCAGAACACTTGTTGGTCACCTGTCTGACCAACGTATCAGGCTAGTCTAATTCTCTTGTCCTATCAAGCATAGGTGCCGATATTCTAATATGCAGGGAGATGCTCCCCCCACCCAGCTCCACCCCAGGCTCTGCCCTCACTCCATCCCTTTGCCCAAGGCCCTATTGCACCCTGCTTCTTCCTACCCCCACTTTGCCCCCTCACTTTGCCCCCTCACCTCTTCCAGCCCCACTTTCTCCCACCTCTTCCCACCCTCTCCCCTGAGTGTGCCCTCCTTGTGCCACCTCCATTTCTCCCAGGACCTTCTGCACACCACAGAACAGCAGATCTGCAGAGGGCAGGAGGTGCTGAGGAAGGAGGTGCTGATCAGCAGGATCACCAGCAGGCAGGAAATGCTGTTAGGGTGCTGCACCCACCATTTTCCCCCATGGATGCACCATTCCTAGAGCACCCAGGCAATTGGTGCCCATGTTGCCACTGCTACCTTTGTCTTGTCTGGGTTGAATCACCAAATAGCCCCAATCCGAGCCGCATCGTCATTTAGAAACTAATGGATCTGTCCCAGCAGTGGGATTGGATAAGGTGGAGTCAGTGAGCTGGATACCAAGCAGCAGACACCACAGATCATGGGTTTTTGTTAGACCTCCCATATAATATAGAGCTCCTAATTAACCCAGGAATATGTTTATAATTATTATGGAAAGGAACATTCTATGTTTTCTCACTAGCATACAAATAGCTGAGGCATGCTATTAACTAAGGATTCCTAGTTTTTTCTTCTCTTTCTATTCCTGTTTTGCAGTGGATTTCATAGGGAATGAACCTGCATGGAATAAGGAGGGTCGGGACATAGAGTCAGATATGCAAGAGATGAGAGACATGATACCAAGAACAAGGAGTCTGGGTCCAAATGAGAGCGATGATATCATCATTGAGGAATTTATACCTGACTATCCTGAACCTGAATCCCAACCATTAGCCCAGCTCCATGATTACCCTGACAAAACTTTTGAAGAACAGACCGCTAACTTTTCTTTTTTTCAGGCAGATTTAACTAAGAGTGACATGGAGATTTTATCACTGTGGAATGGTAATCACTAGTCAGATTTCAGGACTGATTGTAAGCAAAAGTTGTAGCATAAATCTTGGTGGAGCTCTGGCTCCTTTCTCTAACGATGGAAAAAATATGTGTAGCACACACAGGCTTTGCAGGGTGAATATGCTATCAGCGTATCTTAGGTGTGTCTGTAGCCAATGGGAGTTTTATCATTAATAGGGTACAGTCCCATTCCTATCAAATATACTGTATGAATTAAGTTAGCAAATTAGCTAATGGGTGACCAAAGATAATAGTATAATCAGACCCCAATCAATTTGTGATAATAATCAAATAATTGTGTGCTTGTTAAGGCAAGAATACCAGATTTGTTTTAGTTATCAGGCTGAGCAGACATATAGATGTTGTCATTGAAAATCCAACATTTGCCAACAGTTTTCACTCAACAGTACCCAAAATTCCACTGAAAATTCAGGTTCTTATTTTCAGTTCTAAGGACCTGAACATACAGTGGAATTTTGGGCACTGTTGAGTGAAAACTGTCAGCAAATGCTGGACTTTTGATGGCAACCTCTAAGATGCTCAGTTTTTTAATGGACAGGCTTAGATGTGTGAGAGTATTGAAGGTGAAAATATTTCAAAAGATCAAGTTCTGATATGAACTTGAGCAGTATAGGCATCAGGAGTGACATCATGAACTACTCTTCCAGTCTGCATTTTTCCTGAAATACTATCTCAGGTGTGCAAAAACTATTTTTCATCTTTTTCCTAGGCAGAAAACATTCTGAACCCTGAGTTGAATTACTATTCCTTCTTTAAAGTAGTAGAAATTTAAATGTGAAACATCTTAAAATAATATGGAATATAACATCCTCAAAGTTAGAAATCATAGATTAACATGAATTTAAAAAATGGAAAGTACTGAAATGACTTTTAAAGAACATTTAACCTTAACTTTGCTACCATACTGTGTTATAAGAAGAGGATTATTTTCAGTTTGTTTGTTTACAGTCAGGACAGGTTAAGATTATTTGAATGATGTTAATGGCACATACTTCCTCTCTTCTAGTAATGTATAATGCCCATTCTTTCTGTTTTCTGATTTATTTTATAGTTCAATATTCTTTTACGGGTTTTCCTCAGTTTATTGATACAACTTAAACATCGTTATTTGTCTTGGAATTTCCTTGGCTTTCTGATAAAAATCAAGGAAAATGCTTGTAGCGCTGCCATATGGAAGCATCCATTCATCAGCAAGTATGATATGTAAATGAGTTTGTTTGAGACAAAAGCCTTAGGTAGATTATGCCATGAATGACAGCTGCTTTAATTAATATAACTTGGTAGACCTGCAGGAAAATTGCTACCAAACTGCACATACAGATTTTGTATTTTTTTAATGCAGCCAGTTCTGCCTAGCAATTCTGTAGCAATCCCTTGAAGAAGCAACAATTATGCAGAGATCAAAATTCCCTTCAGATACAGAATCCAGGAAAAATTTCCTGGTTCTCTAATGTTTGTATGGATAAACCAAATGTGAATCTCCTCCCTTTTTAAAATTTATAACCGGCTTTAAAAATCATAACAACTGACAAAGAAGGGGAAGCACCTACTTGTTCAAACTTCCATATATTACGAACACCTAGTGAACCGGTCTCAGCTTTGGAGAGAGCATTTTTCTACTTCCCGTGGCCTGGGCCATATTGCACTCCAAAGGAATGTGCCCGGAGGATTGGTATGAAGGTGATCAAGTCCGCTTACAATGGTAATGTGATTACAGTATATGCTGCACAGATACTACTTCTTCCTTTCCATAATACTATGTGATCAGTTTGGGCCTGAGTTTAGGTTTGAACACTCACACAGCTAAGTTGTGTTCTCTGTCAGGCTAGCAATATTGTGCTAAGAGAAATTGAACAACATTGCTGGGAATGGGGCTTGCTTTCTTCCTTCAATAATAGTGACAACTCTGGGCTTGGGAAATCACACAGTAATCTGTAGAGAGTTCATAGAGTTACAGTTCAAATTCTATTGCTCATCGGTTTAGAGAACTGGGGATACTTTACATCTGTCATAGGAATATCAAGGGATCTGAAAACTGAACCCAAGTGACAGGAAAAGGCAGGTGTTCTAATAATAGGGGAAAACAGCCCTCATCTGACATTTGGCCCTCTTCTTCTCAGCCCTTCCATCCCCACTACTAAAGTGTACTTTGCCCCCTCCCATATAATTTTCTCTACCCCCTGCTGTCTCTCTCCTCCAGCTCCTGCTGCCAAACTCTCTTTTTCACACCCAAGATCTGTCCTCCTGAACTTCCCTTTTCTCAGTTCTGTGCCATCCCCCAACCTCGCTTTCCCTATCTCCAGATCACTTCTTGGAACTGTGCTTTGGCCTCCTGAATCAGTCTCTCCCTTTCCTCCCCTGTCTATCCCCTGAAGCACTATTCCCTTGAGATTTGTCTCCTTCCTACTGTTGCTGTTGTTACTGTTATAGCACAAATGTGTATTAACACCCTAAAACTCTCTCCATCTTGGGTTCTCTTTCTTTGTCTCATTCCCTGCTGTCTTCTTCCTCCCTCCACGGTTCATTCCTTCTCCTCCAGAGCTGCCACATCTCTCTTCCCTCCCTTTTTTCTGCAAGGCCCTTCCTGTTCTACCTGTCTCAGGAGCTGCTGAGCTCTGCTCCCTCCAGCATCGCCGCCATAAACAGTATTGCTAAGTGGCACTGCCCTCAACAGTCATCTCATCCTGTTTCCATCCTTTCCTTCCCCAAGTGTGCACTGCTTTTCCCAGAAAACTGCAGATGGGAGTACTTATTAAAGATCAGTCCTGCTACCACCCCTTCTGCTGCATCTGTGTAACCGAGATCAGAACTTGAACCACTCCAAACAAACTAGTGCACATGCCTTCATGCTAAAAGTGAGAGTTCCCCTGGGAACCGTGTTTCCAAGTCCAATTCTAGGACAGAGCCATTGCTTAGAAATCAAAGCAACTGGAGCATATATCCCATATCTAATTCTCATATTTTGTTTCTTTTCTGTAGAAGAACTTGTGAGAAATGTTGGTGAACAGAAAAAAGACCAAAGCAGAAAACCTGCAGATGCACAATTACAGGAGGAAACAACAAGGACACAAAATGAGAGTAGTCAGGGAAGCGATGACATGCCTTTATCAACAAACTCCACTCCCAGTACCTTCGTCCTACAAGTTATAACTTTCGACTGTCCACCTAGCGCTTCCAGCTCAGAGCAGTTCACTAACTCTGATCCAAACCAGAAAGATCTCACCGAGGCACAGCAAGAAACACAGCCCACTGACCCGCTGAATGGTAATATCACTTCACAAAACACAGATCAGTCTATCGAAGTGCCAGAGGGTGGAGCTGCCGCCGTGTCTGTTACATCTCTATTAAGTTTTGACATCCATAAAATATCCAATTAAGTAGTTGTCCAAGCCTGCAGTTTAGGAATGCCCCTTCCTCAGGCATGTGTAGAAATTGAAATGTCATCAAATAAAAAACATTTGACATGAATAAATTTAACTTTTTTTTATCTTAAGTATTTGATATTTAATAGTAAATTATTTGGCCAAAATACCAAAATTATGAAGATCTGTATTTGCAGGTATAGAAGTTTAAGTAACTAGGACATTATATCGAGTATCAGAGGGGTAGCCGTGTTAGTCTGAATCTGCAAAAGTGGCAAGGAGTCCTGTGGCACCTTATAGACTAACCGAAGTGTTGGAGCATAAGCTTTCTTGGGCAAAGACCTGCCGTCAGATGCATGCACATGCATCTGGAAGTGATCTTGACCACTATACTCCAACACTTGATTAGTCTATAAGGTGCCACAGGACTCCTCGACGCTTTAGTAAATTATATAAACTCTGTAGAAACTGCTTGCTATTTTCTTTTTGAAGAGGTAATTCTGCTTTGGCTATTACAGTGCTTCTCACATATTATAAACACTTCTGATCAAAACTCCATGAACCACATTATTTGTACTAAAAATGAATACAACTTCCACTATTTGTTGTGACCACTTTAATGCAGATGTAGCCTGGTAATGAAAATAGGAATGAAAAGTTGCCATTTCGTTAGCAAGGAAGATAAAAATTTGGAATGTTGAGGGGGAAAGGGAATGGAATAGCCCAAGGAGATCCATGATGAGCAATATGATGAAAACAAAAAGGGTTTGTGGCCTGCACTCTGATGATCATATGATCACCAATTTCAAGGTGTCCAAGCAACGGTGGATTTGATCTAAGTGGAAGGAAGGTATTGTGAGATATTTCAGTTTAACTTACAAAGCTTTAAAAGAATGGCATTACCAAGAATAAAGTTACCTCCAACTATTCCTTCTGGGCTCAGGGTCCTTCACATCTTTGCATGAACTATGGGTCTCCAACTCTCTCCCCTGGAGTATTGTACATGATTCCCCACATCTGAACCTCCACACACTCAAGGGCTTATGATGGGCTTGACTAGGTTCTCAGCTTGTCTTGAGTAAAAGGTAACATGTGACTGTATTGCCCCACGAAAGACTAGAGAATGAATTGGGGCTCTGAGAACCGCAGTGCATTCCCTATTTTTTCCTTGTTCAGAGGGAGGAATGTGGTATCCCACTCCATTTCATGGACCAGCTTGCTCCCCTTTCCCTTTGCTCCTCCCTCCTCCTGTAGGCCCAGCCACCTATCATGGCCACAGAGCTGGAACTCCTCCCAATCCATGCCCCTCACCAATTTATTTGATTGCAGCGAGGAGTAGTGGGTGAGTAGCCCTTCTTTTCCATGGTGCAGCCAGGGTCGTAATCTGATCAGAGCTGAACGGGTCAGTAAGGGTCAGGGCCTTAGTCTAGTGCCGGTGAAGAAAAATAAGGGGACTTAGAAGCAAACACAGGTGCTGCTTAATTTTTCCCTGTCTTTTACTGTAGGAGGTTTGAGGCAGCAGCATCCTCTGTTTCCAGCTCAGATGTTGGGCTGAATTATGCCTTCTCTAAGGCTGAGCCTTGTGAGGTTGGGAGCTGGGCTGGCACTGTGAGCAGCAGTGCAAGGGAGTGTAACTTAGCATACCTCCTCTTCTTGAGAGATCCCCCAGCATGACACATACACTTGACCCTCCTGTCACTTTGACTGTAAAAGATTGTTCGTCAGAGGTACAGGATCACAAATCTGAGGTTTTAGAATGGATTATTTATACAAACAGAATGAATCCCCCAGTACTTTGTTCTGGTTCCTGGTCGCACATTGCATCCTACATTTGGCCTTTGCCAGGTGGAAAATGAAACACCTTTAATATAACATCTGCTATGCACTAGAGGAAGAGTCCAAGGGGAAGTACTACTTATTGTGCCCATATAAGAAGTATAACTTGCACTTCCCTGCACCTTGTACTCAGGGTCATCACTGCACCACCAGTGCTACTTCTGCAGCACCAAGATGTTCCTTGGAGTTCTTCCATCCAACTCAGTCAGATTCTGGATAGCTTGAAAAAGCTGACGAGGCCAGGGAATAAACCAGCAAAGCCTGGTTGTACATCTACAGCTCTTGCACCATAAATTTCATGTGCAGTGAGCATATCATTATTTACAAGAACTCAGTGTAATTGGGAATTCATTCAGCATGGCAGAAAATCTCCTATAGGACAGGCAGGTTCTGGAGACGTTCGGACTATAGTTTATGAAATTGGGAAGAGCCTACATTTGATTTACACCCTATTGGAGTTATTTACTCTCCAAACGTAAAAATGGCTTAGAAAGAATTTGTTTTGCTGGGAAAGTGCAGAAAAAAGAGGGTGTATACAACTGCAGTAGATAAGAGAGGTGTTTCAGGTTTATGTGCTTGTTTTAGAGAGAAATAAATAAAGGTTAAAAAGGAAAGGAGTGAGAGGGAAATGTTATCTGGAAAATGTCCTTACTGGAAAATATGTTTTCATCAAAGTCTATATCTTCTTAAGAAAATGTCAGTTTTACCAAAACATTTTAATTTTCTCTTCAGATAGTGAAAACAAAAACATTTTTTTTGGACTCTTGGACTCTTCCTCTAGTGCATAGCAGATGTTATATGCTGACATTCCAAACAAAATGAAAATTTTATTTTGAAATGGTTTGATTACCTAAAAATACCTTTTTAATTCATGTTAAGTCAAAATACCAATTCAAAACAATTTTTTTAGTTTAAAATGTTTTAGTCAAAAATATGCAAATATCTTGCTTTTACATTTCTGAACTGCATTTTTAAATGTATTGTTCTCTGATCGTTTTTGATATTCTGACTTTTCCACCCAATTCAGAATGAAAACAAAAGTCAAAATATCTGAATTTTCCATGGAATGGAAATTCTGTTTTCTAATCAATCATAATCATATCCAATTTACTGGTATTAGTGTAAGTATAGCAAGATATAAGTCACAGCAGTAGAGATTACTAAGTGATCAGAGTCTATTGCAGTCTGTGGTGTATTATGCTGACTTTTGTACACTCTTTGGTAGGTGAAAAAAGTGTAAGAGACAATGTTTGAGTAAAGAATGGAATTAAGGAGTAGACTAAGCAGAAAAAGAGAGACCGTTTCATTGTTTCCTTTTCTACATCATGTAAACTCCTTAGTCCCACTGGACAAATGTGATGCCAGGCCATCAGAAGAATCAATATTTGCTTCCTGCTAAAACTACTTTAGCCTTGTGTGGAAAGGGGGACTTGCGGAAAAAGCAAATCAATGTGTTAATTAAGAGTCAGATGTGAAAGAGGACAATGGGATCTCTGTGAGTTGGAACAGATGACCATAGAATTGAACACTGAGGTAATTGAGAAAAGCCACCTGTTCAGGGCTCCAGGGAGTCATAAATGAATGAAGTATGCCAGCAGAGAAAGTGAAATATAGTTTCAATCTTCTCAGGTGTATCTGTTGTTACCATTGGACATAGTATCCATCCATCGTCCCCTTGCAGCATTGAATACTTTTTCATTTAACTTAACAATGTAAAATTTGCAAACTTGCCATGTTCTTCATTGTCTTTACTATATAAAAGTCAATGAGAAGGAACACTTGATTAGTTATTATTTTGATTATCACCATTGACGGGAAACCACACTTGCTCTGCAAGAGAGGAGAATATAGACAATGTAAAACTAAACTTGACAAAAATGAAGCCTGTGGTAAAGGAAAGAGTGTCTGGAATACCCTTACATACACATTTGTCCTGTAAATCAGCTCAAGGTTCTTTGTCTGTAGAAGAACTGCTATTGTAAATGTACAGATTTTTATGAAAATATTTCCATAAAATGGGGTTTCTTCATTTAAAAAAAAAAGAAAAAATGCAAGATGCAAAGGAACATATGAAAAGAGATGAGTTTTATACTAACGCTTAGCATCCTTCAGGCATTTCCTCTCTCTCATTCTACGGGTACAAAAGGTCTGAAGCTGTTATGCCATTTCCATGGAATAAGAAATTCGCTCATTGCCCTATCTGATGCAGTCAGTCTGTAGAATGTCAACGGCTTTAGGCAGCTGAAAGCATTAATCAACAGGTACTCCCTACCTTGCTATGTGAATAGCCAAAAGGGAAAATGGTTATCATGCAGATAGTCACCTACTTTAAAAAATTGCCCTCACAGTCTTTAATTAGCATGTATCCTTCGGGTTAAAGGACATCAGCTAGTATAGAGAAAGCAAACCAAAATATGCTAAGAAGATGACTAGAATACTGTAAAAGAAATCATGAGCAATTGGTTCTACAGAGACCTTGTACTCTGTGAAAAACAAACTCTCTAAAGCAAGCTGATTGTGGAATAATAACATTCCCTGTAAATATTAGAATGATCAGTATTTTGGTATAAATCATGGCATGGTCGCTGAACATCACTATGCCTTGTTCACACATTTTGCCTGTCATTTTCAAGAAAGCAAACACTATTTCACTCTTCAGCTGAGGTTTCCAGAGAATGAGTAGCACTCAAATCACTTTATAGTAAAAGTCCATGGAACTGTGCAGTTTGTCTGTGATGCCCAACGGGTTTGGTCTTCAATACAGTGAAAGCAACTGTCTTGCGCAGCAGTGACATAGTCAGCCCCACTGATGGGGGGAAAGGGGACAGTTGCCCCAGGGGTTGCAATTCAAAAGGCCTGAGGCTCCTAGTTGCCGCTACTGCTACTGAGAGACTGGTGGCGGCCAGAGCCTGGGCCTTTTAAATCACCACTGGAGCGCCCCTCCGCATGGCTTTGAGGGCTGGGGGCGGGGAGGGGCATGTCAGACCACCTGGACATAGTAGCACTTAGCAAACAAAAGAACCATCATCACACGGCACTATCAATATCTTCACTCTGAACTGGGAAGGGAGTGTTCGTTCCCTCTGGAATTCCAGTGCGCTTCCAGAGTACCCGTGCCTATCTCTCATGCAAGCAAAAGCAATTCGGGAAATACTACTTACATATAGTACAGTTGTTCACTAAAGTCAAGCACTACTGCTCAGATTCAGTTGTACCATTGTACTTCAGCCTATTAAGCTTCAGAGCAAAGTTAAGAAAGAAAAAAAAATGTAAGCTCTGCCTGAATACTTGGGCACGGGTTTCATCTGACTACGCTGCCACAAATTGTGCAAAGGCATCTCGCCTCTGTAAAGTGAATAATTTAATGTATTTTAGATATTAGGGATCTTTTATGTTGGGGGACAGGATTAAATAAAAGCTTGTGTTCTGGTGTAAACTGGCCGTTTTTGGGTTGGGCTAGCTAGCTTCTGTTTATTCAAACAAAGAGTGTCTATCATATATGTAGCCCTGGTGTCCTAGAATAGGGGGTAAGTGTTGGCTCTTAAAATCAGTGGTGTGTTAGGGAGAGGAGAAGGTAGAAAATACAGTAGACTGGTGATCGCCAGATACCTTGTTATATTTGTTTATCAAAAGGAGATGTAATGCCTCCAGAAAGCTGAAGGGGGCAAACTCCACAATGGCTCTTGGGACCCCTATATAAAAGGAATATCCCTTCTCTACTGTGATGGGCATTAAGCCACTATCTGAGAAGTGTGACCCTGGCTATGCCCCAACCCACACAGACATGCTTGGGTTGGATGGATGTGCACCACTCTAGTGCTCCCTTTGCACTTCTGGGATCACAAGAAGTTGCATTACCGTTATCGTGTGTGTGTGTGTGTGCTATCAGGAAGGACCTATCTCCCCTGTGTGATTACAGCTCTTTCCCTTTCAGGCATGTGCAAACAGGCTTGTGATCCAACCCAGAGTTAGTTGCTCCAAAAACCATCTCTCAATATCTCAGACATTTTTGCACATACTTGAACATCTATCTGTCTGCATGCTGAATGTGTTGCCCATCACCGTGATATCTAGCCACCAAGTCCCAGCTCCCTTGCCAGTGGTTTCCAAACAGAGGTCTATAGAGTACTTGCTGGTGCTCTGTGGAGAGATGACTTGTCATGAGGTATTGGCTGCTGCTTCTTGTTTTATCCTCAGAAGAACAGCACAGATGTGAGGGGAGAGTAAATGAAGAGCAAAGGGAGACAGTATGGCTGTGTCTACACTGGCGCAATCTTGCGCCAAAGCGGCTGCTCTTGTGCATAAACTTGCTGCCTGTCTACACTGGCCGTGTGTTCTTGTGCAAGTAAACTGACATTCTACTGTATGAAATCAGGGCTTCTTGCACAAGAACTATGATGCTCCCATGCAGGAATAAGCCCTTTTGCGCAACTGTTCTTGCGCAAGAGGCCAGTGTAGACAGGCAACATGAATTTCTTGCGCAAGAAAGCCCTATGGTTAAAATGGCCATCAGAGCTTTCTTGTGCAAGAGAGCATCTACACTGCCATGGAGGCTCTTGCGCAAAAGCACATCTCTTGCGCAAAAGCACATGCCAGTGTAGACGCTCTCTTGCACAACTACTTTAACGCAAGAACTCTTGTGCTAAAGAGTTTTTGCGCAAGATCATGCCAGTGTAGACGTAGCCTATGAAAAGACAACTAAAAGTACATAATTCCCTAATGGTAATGAGTAAGCAACCACTGTACTTGCTGCAAAGATGTGAAGGGATTATAAACGCAAGGCAAGGTGGTCAACATGCTTGCAAATAGAGAGGGGGAATGGTCCTTGAAACCCTATATCTGCTAAGAGGAATCCAAAATTGGGAACTGCTGTCCTGGCACCTATTCTTAGATTTAACTCTTGCAAGTACTCCTAGTTCATTAACCAAACCTGATTCTTGCATAGGCTGGCATTCATGCAGACCTGACCATCAAACCTTTCCAAGAAAACTCCCCCTGAGAAACAACATACTCTCAATGTGGCAAGAAATACCAACATTTGAGAAACCAACAAATCTGGGATTAAAATGATTGTAGCATCAATCTCTGTGACAGTAGAGGTCTAATCAGTAACTACCTGTAATAGAAACCATGCATGGGCAATGCCAACTGATCACTCAAAGCATCCTGTAACATAAATATATAATAGCATATTAGGAAAACCAACATTAGCAATGTGAGAAGGTAATTTACATTGGCTCAGCTGACATCAATTGATCACTCTCTGCTGTATTAGTGTCAAAGGAGACATGGCAGATTCCTGGATCCCATGTCAGACATGCCCTGCACCAAGTGTTAATTATTTACATCAATACAAAGGGGTATAAAATACTAATTTTCTTGATTTGGTAGTATTTTAATCCACTTTGATGCTGATGTAAGTGGTTAAACAAGGTGCAAGGCAATGCTGAATCCAGGCCCTGGCCCTTAAATGGCAGTTAGAAAACATATACCACTATAGATCAGTGATCCCCAACATTTTTAAGAACTAGATCACTTTTTTGAATTTAAGTGCAATCCAGGATCTACCTCAAACCCAAATACCCTTATCCCACTTCCTTTGTGCCCCTTCTTTGAGGCTCCACCCCTGCTCACTCCATCCTCCCTCCCTTCCCCAACCTTCCACCCTTTCACTAGTATGGGGCAGAGGGTTGGGGTGCAGGCTCTGGTCTTGGGTGAAGGGATTTGGAGTGTGAAGGGGCTCTGAGCTGAGCCTGGGGCAGGGAGTTGGGGGGCAGGAGGGGGTTCAGGGTACAGGTTCTGTAAGGGAGTTTGGATCTGGGGGGGGCTCAGGGCTAGAGCAGGGGCTTGTGGTGCAGGAGGGGGTTTATGACTGGGGCTGGGGTTCAGGATGCAGTTGGACACTGCTTACCGCAGGTGGTACAGTGGGGCTAAGGAGGGCTCACCCCTGCCCTGGCCCTGCACCACTCCCAAAAGCAGCCAGCAAGCTCCCTCCTCAGTCCTGTTGTGGAGATAGAATACATGGTGGGAGGGGGGCACCCTGACATTAGCACCCCCTTCTCTTCCTTCCCTGCCCTGCCCAGCAAGCAGGGGATGGGGGCAGCTCCAAGGCAAAGGGCAGGAGGTGCACAGCACTGGGGGGAGGAGCAGCTGAAGTGCCAGCATTTGATAGCCTCTTGGCCGAACCAGTCAAGATCACCTGTCAGAGGCTCCAAGATCTACCAGTAGATCCCGGTCTACTGGTTGGTGACCACTGCTATAGATAAAGAATAAAGTAAGATCAAAGCAACTGAGTGATTGATCAAAATACTGCTCAGGGAAATCTCGACTGAACCATATTCTTTTGGAATATGCAGTTCCATCAAAAACAAAAAACTTCATAAAACCAGGCCAACTTTGCTGGAATTTAACTTTGAAGGAAAAATGGAGGGGGAAAAAAAGGCCCAACAATGTCCAAATATCCTATTCAGAGATTGTGGAAACAAATATTTCAATTTTTGTTCCAAAACGTATTTGGTTTTGAAAATTTTCATTATAAAATATAAAAAGTTGAAATCAAAGATGAAATAGTGTGACCCAAAATGAACATTTCTTTTCAGAATTTTACATCATATTGAAATTCTCAGTTTAAAAGACAGACAGATGTGGAAATCTTGAAATCGTTTGCAAAATGGAATTTCCATCTTCCAGAGACACGTTTAGAAAAGAAGACAGACAAAGAGCAACTTGAGACAGGGGCTGACTTAACTTTCCAAACTATAGAGCATGGTAGTCAGATATATCAAAAAAACTGCAAGGGTCTGAAAGCGGGGGTGAAATCCTGGCCCCATTGATGTACATTGCAAAATTCCCACTGTCTCAGTGGCACTAAGTTTTCGCCCCTAGTGAATTTAATGCTTTTCTTCCTCTTCTGTCTCCTCCTCCTCCTTCCCTCTTTGCTGCACTCATCCTCTCACTCTTCTCTACTAACCAGTCTGTTTTCAAGCTAAATTCCTCTTCCTTTTCTTTCCTCCCACTTATAAGCTATTCTCTTTCAAACACCTTCCTCTGTCTTTCTTCAGCTCCCCATCTTTTTTTCCCTCTACTTCCCTGCCCTTCTGTGTTTTTCCTTGCTGTCCTGCCTCCACAATCTGCAAACTAGCTATAGGTTTTATTGGTGCAAATCAGTGATCACATATGCATTTAATTGCTTAGAACCAAGCAGCTAATTTATATTAAATGTATTTGGCATATTTCACCTTCCTCTGGAGTTTCAAACAGGCCACAGTTTATAATTTTCTATATTCAAAAATATTCACAAATATTTTGACTATTTGTCAGCTGAAATTCAAGCTGTGTTGCTTGGTTTTGAATGAATACATAAGTCGCATGGTATTGTTTCAGTTAGCAGATTGGCCAAATGGAAGTCTTATTTGGCTTTGAATGCAATATTGTTCCTTTTCCCGGTGAAATTCACTCCTAAAAAGGATTTAAGTACTCATCTTCACAGGGGTGAATTCTCTCTAAGTAGCAGTTGAAATTTGTACAAAGAATATATTTAAAATTATTCTAAGATTTCACTAATAACAGTCTCTTTAAAATTGCTTTATAGTTGTTTTAATTAATATTCCGATGAGCCAATGCTTTTATTCTGTGTCTTTTCACATTAATAAATGCAAATTATTAAACTCAATCCCATATATTCACTCTGAAAAGGAAGTAGTGTTTGAAATGTGAGTATAAGATAGGCAACCTTGGAAAAGGAAGGAAAAAAGTCCTAATCAGATGTAATACTGCAATATGTTTTCCACAAGACAGGTTCATATTATGAATGACAATTTAAGCAGATTCTGTTGGTTTGATTAATATTTTAAGGCACATTCCCATTTGCATTTGTGTGTTTTTCAGGTGAGCCTAAACTCTGTCAAAAAGCAGAAGATATAGTAAAAGTCACTGAACAAAAACATGCTGTGATACGCAACTAGACTTGCTACTACTTAGAAGCGTCTGACATTTTAATTGTGAGAGGTAATTTTACCATTTTTACCATGTCAGTTTTGGTTGTAAGCATTGCAGGGGGATATCAGTTTATTTGTAGCATTAGAAAAATTATGTCCACTGAATTTTTAAAAAGCCATAGAAACAGTTCTGTTGCTTGTGGGGGGATAACTAAATTTGGGGGACAGTTGGCCCTACCTCGGCTTCCTAAGAAGTGGGACAGTGCAAGAAGAGGGAGGGAATGATTGAAACAGTATCTTAAGTTTCTTTGAATTATTCTCTCTTCCAGGCTAAATAATCTTACCTAAAATATATCATTGTCAGAATTTTAAATACTTGAAATTTCATGGTATAGCACGTCACATCATGTATTTTCATTTTAATTGTTAACAGGAAAAACAGAACAGCACTACGAGTTCCTAATTCAGCTTTTTCTGAGGCTGTTATCTCTATCTACCTGGTCTAGGACCATGTCATTTTTATGGACAACCATTGGGCAAAATAATGATAGTAAAAGCATGAAACCCTGAGCTGGTAACTCAAGGCACTTAACTCTCAAGATTTTGGATGTATTTGCAACTGTTTTATTTCCTCTTCTATTTTGCCTTCTTAAACCTAGCCAGAGTACTTTTTCAGACAAAACTTGGACTTCATTTTATTTGCATCACTGAAACCAGATGTTGCCAAATGAGCATGAGATACATGTATAAATATGAGGCGCGTATCATTTGCACTGGTTTGCTATAAAACTGCTGGTAATCTTGATCTACGTCCGACGGCAATGGAAAGCCAAAATGAAGATGGCACAGGGAATTGTTTATGCATCTACACTGCATAATGACATTTAAGTCCCACTTGTCAGATTTCTTAAGATGTCTGGAAACAAATTAGAATGTGGACTGTACAGAGAAATGTTAGTGTTGTCCCATGCTGCCCAGATCGACATCCAATGTACCCCGAGGCTGTGGCTGCAATTTGGAGAAAACCTGGTGTTTCATGAACACAACCTTTGAAATATTTGTTAAAAACTTGTAAAATAACTGTCAATATTAAGATCACAACGGCCTATGGCATTCAGTATGACCTTGACAATAGAGTCCCACCTGCATTGGAATTAGGTGTATATGGTTCAACATCACGGCAGAGGAAACAGATACAAGAATGTTCACATGACAAATTAGCTTCATTTAAGCAAAATCATGTATAAATAGTTTGCAGATGGAATTGTTGCCCCTTTTCAGGAAGGCAAAATGTGGGGCCTTGTGGGGTGGTTCTGTGCACATGAAAACTCATCGACATAGAGTCAGGATAATCCATGCTGTAATCTGTTTAGTTACAGAAATATTCACACACTCCCAAGCCGCAGTAGGAACCTACAGCAATCAGGCAGTTAGTTTCCATGTTCAGAAACTCCCAGATGAGCCTTTCCAGCCAGCACAGTCCCCATGGAGAGAAACCTTTCCTGTCTCAGCTTCCTTCCAAAGTCACTCATGATTTCTTCTGGCTCTGTCACTCAGACTCACACAGCCTGCAACTAACCACTCGCCGCTGCATATGGAATCTAAAGGGAAACCCTGTAGCTCTCCATTGCCCTCTGGGTTGGATTATACTCTAGCCAGGTGGCATAGGCCACTAAACTTACAATACTCTGTTAACATGCCTTTGGATGATGACCTCAAAACAAACAACCCTTCATAAGCAGCCACTAGCCCCTTTCACAATAGTATTCAGTGGGTATGAAATTCACACCATTCTAGATGTGCAAAATAAGACCTATTTGGTATCTATTTTGGGGCAGTAGGTAGGACTAAAGTGGAGAATAGGCCTCGTACTGGTCCTTGGCATGGGTGAATTTCACACCAGTTGAACAAGGACTAAAGTAATAGCCACATTTATGTTGATTCATACTTACGTGTCTGTATTTGTTGATTTTGCCTCTTTTCTGGCCTCTACACAACTGAGCAATCATAATTGAACTGGGTATATTGCAAGGCCTTTGCACTGGAACTAAAGGACTACCAAAAAGTGGAACTCATGTCATTCAACATATAAGCCATATGTTCAATATGCATATTTAGTATGCATAGATCTAATTTAAGAAGTATTTGTGCATAGAAGGTGTAAAAAGTGCATTTAAAATGTTTTGTGAATCTGGTCCAGAGCTTGTATTTAGCATGGACTTTCTGTACAGTGCAGATAACAAATGAAAATGTTCAAATGAAATTGTATCATATACATCATAACCTGATACTTTTTTTCCTGAGCTAAGGATTTATATATACTCTGCTAGTGTTTGGGCAAATCATTAGTTACTTGGTCACTCAACTGTCCCTTTTTATTCTTTTATTGAATCGTTTTTGGCCCCTCTTATATAAATAATCTGATGGTTCCTTAGAGCCATTATGCCCACTGAAAACACAGTTTGGTCAGTTTGCAAACTCTCAGCCAGCTAGGAAGCAAAGCTTCCTTCTAAATCAGTGGATGATTGGAGTAAGAATTTCAGGATGGTGCCCTCTGGAAAAACATGGGGCCAGATTTCTCAGATGTGCCTAGCATCCACAGCTCACACTGAAGTTGGTAGGAACTGCTAGTGCTTGGCATCTTTGCAAATGAAGGCAATGAAATCTTTGTGCTATGAGCAACTGTTTACCAAACATGATGTTCACGAAGGCTAAAAGCTTGCACAAATGCACATAAATCTTAACCCCCCCCCCATTTCAACTTTTGCCTTTTTTCAGTATTGAACTTGACTTCTGGGCCATATCTATTTCCAGTAGTGTTTTACACACAACATTCTTTTCTTCCTGAACATGTAGAATTCACTCCAGCAACTACAACTATATGCCTTATGTGAGGTGTTCAGCACACTCCACTCATACTGTGCACGCTCAGCTCGCTGGCTGGGAGTTAGGGAAGCTACACACCTCAAAGGAGGTACCCAGCACTTTTCAGGATTGATCGTTAATGTGCAAATATATCTTGGGTGTAATGACTTGACTTGTCAGTTTGTATTAAATATTTGAGCACTGTGATGGACTTCATTGAAATAGTGAAGAAGGCTACTCCATTTTCTCAAGAATGCCTTCTATTTAATTTTCTTTTTTTTTCAGTAAAATTGTATCTTTGTTTCATATTGGGTTATCTATAGAGGGTAAAATTTATCTCAGTGGAAAGAATCAACCTGAGATGTGTGCACCACTTATTTGAGTCTTCAAAATATAACATCATAGGGATCTCAATGGTATATAAACTTTGTGATGAGGCCTCTGTAAGAAGATGAATTTTCCTCTTACACATTAGAGGATACACTAAACACAATATTGCATAGGGCCATAAAAAATGGGGATTGTCTATGCATCTCCCTCAGCTGGTGTGCTGTCAGGCCTGAACAGGTCTGCCACAGAATTATTCTCCATGTAAGAATTAAAAAAAAACCCACCTTTCCCTTTTATTTTAATTAATGTCAGAGCTGAATCGCATTCTGTATTTTTGCTCTCTGGAATGAGGCCTCTCTAAATATTATAATAGTAAATTTGACTCCTGCAGAGTGGATATGGAAAGAAAGTGAAAGAGGCATCATCTGATTGGCCTTTTGCCTCACAGCCCTGCCTCCTCCAGAGGCAGAGGAACCAATCAAAACTGAATCTCCCTCCCCTTCTGTGAGCAATGGATTGGCTCCTCTGTCCACCCCCTCACTCCCAAAGCTGCTGGCCAGGGATGGGGGAAGAGAACCTGGAGCCACCATCCCTAGTCTGTAAGTGGAGTGGGAATGCTGCTCCAGGTTTGGAAGGGGGAACAATCCCAGGAGAAACAGGTGGGGTGCGGAGGCTGAATTAGGGTGTGCAGGTGCTGGGGGAAGAAATGTTGTGGAGGGGAAGATTAAAATAAAGGGGACAGCATTGGTGGGACCTGAGTGGGAGTGGAGCAGAACTGAGGTCTTGTGGGATGAATGTGAGTCAGCTGAAATTACTTATCACAGTCTGCGCAATGCACTTAATTATGTTAAATTCTAACATTGTTAACCTTATTGTACATTCTGTGAGTGGCAAGGGTGGTACACTGCTTAAACTGAGGTGATAAGAGGGTGAGTCCATTTGAAAACAATATGGTGATATGTCTCAAAATAAATAAAGATATGAAGGTGTGCTTCAGCAGAGAAAAGGTTGGGGACCACTGAATTATAAAAATTCCCGATAAAGTACAGTGAGAAGCCATAGGCAAGCACCTCAAAAGTTTCATTTTGCATTTTTTTAATCTTGAGTTATCTGATAAGTATATTATGTAATATAGTTATGGATTATGATTTAGCCAGTATTTTTATTTAATTCTCAACCTACAAATCTTGTGTTTTAATTCTGCTGTTTGTGTCCATATTTCCTATGATAATATTGCTAAATAAATCATATTTGAGGGCAAAGATTGTGAAACATTTGAGTGTCAATACAAGTTTGCTTTATTGAAGCATGTTTGATCATTTGCATATGGATTGTCTCTGGAAAAATGACTCCGCATAAATGGTTTTTTCCAAATCCTTCTCCCTTTTGTGAGTCTGCACTTTTTTTCATGCCGCCTCCTGCTTGACAAACAATTTTGCTTTCCTTCTCAAGTCCATATTGAATTTAACCTTTTTTTAAGCTGGCCTGCCACTGTTAACCTTTATGCTTAGATTGGCTTGTCCTCCTAAAATCTTACATTAAGGAAAAAAATAACCAGCAAACATGGGATCTTGCAAACTGTGGTATGTGTGATTGGTCCCATCAAAGTCAATTGGGCTTTTTGAGTTCCTAAGATTGGACCCACATCTGGAGCAAAGGGCTTAATTCAAAGCGTACTGAAGTCAGTTCATAGTGACTGCAACAGATTATAGATCAAGGATATCTGGTTCTGATCCAACACCCAGGCTATGTCTACACTACGGAGATTTTTCCAGGTATACTGGATGTATCCTGGAAAAACTCCACCGCGTCCAGAGAACGTGTCTGCTCTTCCAAAAAATTTTTTGGAAAAACAGACGCACTCTTTTGGAAGTCCTGTATTCCTCAATTTATGAGGAATAAGGGTTCTCCCAAAAGAGGAGGTTTTTCCAACATTTGGCCCAGTGTAGATGGGTCAAATGTCGGAAAAGCCTCTTCTGAAAAATGAATCCAGAAAAGGTACGCAAAAAACCCAGCAGTGTAGCCATAGCCCCATTGAAATCAATGGAAAGTCTTATATTGAAATTTACAAGCAAAGGTAAACAAAATCATTAGATTTTTTTCTGTTGCATCACATTCCTCATTCTTTGTCTGGACTATGCCTATGTTAGATTGTGAGCTCCAAAGGGCAGGATTTATGTCTTTTCGTAAGTCTGTAAATTCCATGCAAGTCACTGTAGAAATATTAACAATGGTATTCAAGATCTCAGTGGTAAGGGTATAACAATAGATATTTAATCATGTATTTTATACTGATGTGTGGTGATAACCAGTGACAGCAAGAGAGAATTAAATGCAAAACACATGTTCTTTCATTGCAAGTTTCAGGTAATATTGCAGTACACAAGTGTCCTATCTAATTCTTTTTCTGCAAATCCTTAGAGGTTACATGCCATTTATTATTTAATTAATATTAATAGATGGAACCTATGAACATGTGTAAATCCAAAAACTGTTTTCACTTTCATGAGTGTAAATCCTGTGAAATTCCAGTGGTCTCAAAAGGGTAAGTCAAGATTTGGATTTGCACTGATTTAGCTCAGGGCAAAAATCAATGTCATGTTTTACAAATGCACCAAAAGGATTTAAGCATCCAACCCCACTGACTTTGAACTCTCCTTGGCATTTGAAAATCAGACCCTGGAAAATAAAGATAAGCCAAATATTGGCCTCTGATGGAATTTAGTTTTTTTAAATTTGTTTTTAATTGAAAACATTTTAAAAATACATAACTGCTTTGTCCAAACTGTATTATGGAAAAATATTTGAGACATTTCATTTCTCTAGGATTTGATTAACTTTCCTGCTCATTATTTAACAGGGCTCCAAACAACACTTTTCCCCATACCCAAATGTGATGAGTCTGGTATGAATGAAGAGCTGGAATAACTTAGCCTCTGATACTTTAAAAATCTTACACTTTTCAGTAGTCCTACTGAGGTCAATCAAACTAGTTGGCTGCATCTAGACTGGCAAGTTTTTCCGCAAAAGCAACCGCTTTTGCGGAAAAACTTGCTAGCTGTCTACGCTAGCCGCTTGAATTTGCGCAAGAACACTGACGATCTAATGTAAGATTGTCAGTGTTCTTGCGCAAATACTATGATGCTCCCGCTCAGGGATAAGCCCTCTTGCGCAAATACATTTGCAAGACCAGTGTAATACATTTACAGGACCAGTGTAGACAGGGGAGGACTGTTTTGCGCAAAAAAGCCCCGATGGCGAAAATGGCTATCGGGGCTTTCTTAAGAAATCGCGTTTAGATTAGCACGGATGCTTTTCCGCAAAAAGTGCTTTTGCGCAAAAGCATCCGTGCCAATCTAGACGCTCTTTTCTGCAAATGCTTTTAACGGAAAAACTTTTCCGTTAAAAGCATTTGCGGAAAATCGTGCCAGTCTAGACGCAGCCGTTATGTTCATAAATATGTATGTCAATCATTGCAGGTCCAGCGTCTTAGTCATTTTAAGCTGAACATCCCTGCAAAAAGTTCTGCTTTTTAATCATGCAGCTACTTTGGTTATAGTAACTTTATTCCAATGTGGAGGCCAATGAAACTGAAGACCTTGGCCAACATTACAGCCCTCCAGCAGAACTCAAATGGCTCACATTTTAGTTCATACCAACCTGTCATTTCCTCAAGTGATGCAATTAACTAGTTAATTATTAAAGTGATGCATAAAGGCTGGCAAAATTGAAAAAAACCATGAAGGTGCTGGAAAACATGAGGTGAAGATGAAGCTATTATTGTCTTTTAAATACCACTTGTGCTCTTGATGCCCATTATACTGCTTTGTGACAGCTTATTTTTTGGTAAACAATTTCTTAGAATTGTTTTGGAATTCTACATATTATTTAAATATTTTTATAAAGGATGTAATTTTATTCCTTTAAATTCCATGGTGCCAATCATTATTAAGAACAAATCCAATGTCAAATTGCATCTGAAATTAAGCATTCAGATACCACAGTGATGGGTGCAGCACAAGCACTAACCAGAATCATAGAATCAAAGAAAACTAGAACTGGAAGGGACCTTGAGAGGTCATCCAGTCCAGTCCCCTGCCCTCACGGCAGGACCAAGCACTGGTCTAGATCATCCCTGATAGGTGTCTGTCTAACCAGCTCTTAAATATCTCCAGTGACAGAGATTCCACAACCCCCCTAGGCAGAATTGAATTCAACCTATGATTTGCTGGAGGTAAAAGAACAGAAACTTTTAATTTTTGTTTGGACTATAATTGTAAAGTGAATTTATCATCATCTAGGGCCTTATTCTGAAATCCTTATATAGGCAACATGCTTATTGACTGCAACAGGACTGTGAAGATGCTGTGAAGCCTAAAAGTACAATTGATAAAAAAAAATCAGAACATAAGAATATAAGAACGGACATACTGGGTCAGACCATAGGTCCATCTAGCCCAGTATCCTGTCCTCCAACAGTGGCTATTGCCAGTGCCCCAGAGGGAGTGAACAGAACAGGGAATCATCAAGTGATCCCTCGCCTTTAATCCATTTCCAGCCCCTGACAAACTGAGGCTAGGGACATCATTCCTATCCATTCTGGCTAATAAGTATTGATGGACCTAACCTCCATGAATTTATCCAGTTCTTTTTTGAACCCTGTTAAAGTCCTGGTCTTCACAATATCCTCTGGCAAGGAGTTCCACAGGTTGAATTAGATACATTCAATGTAAGTAGCGCCATGAATGAGTATTAGACAAGATGCAGCCCTATACTCTGGGTGCCCCCAAGCCTCTGGCTGCTGGATGCTGTGACTGGACAATGGGGGGATTAATCTCTCAATAATTAGCCTGTTCTGTTCTTTCTGTTGGAAGTTTTTGGCATTGGCTGATGTTGGAAGACCAGAGTATTAATCGAGTGGATGGATAATTGATGAGACCCAGTGTGGCTGTTCTTATAGTTTAACAAAATGTTTTGCTTTTTTTGGTTTGCTTTAAAATAATGGTTTTTGACAAAAATTAGCTAAAACAAAGCAAAACAAGAAGTGTACAAAAAACCTAAATAAAACAAAAAAAACTATAACCCCAAAAGTTAGTTTCAGGTCCAACATCATGTTTTGTTCAACCCTAATTGATTTTTTTTCAGTTTTATTGCAGGAAGGAAAAAGTTAAAAATTTCCATTTTGGGTCAACCCTAAATTTCTTTTTTTTTCCTGTTTTTTGTTTTTGTTTTTTTAGTTCAGCTTTGCTCAGAATGTCAAGAGTAATCATTTCAGATCCCCCCAAAATTGGCCAAATTCAACAACGCAAGGGGTCAAATTCATCCATGCTTAACAGTGTTGCAGCTAGTGGTATTATATGAGGGATATGTTCTGCTTATTGACTTCCTCTGTTATTCAATTGTATTCAATTGGTTATTTTCTATACTAGTAGAGTGCAGTGCTGTGAAGTACTAATGTCTACCTGAGAGGCATATCAAGTCACATTCAACTACCCTATTTGTGTAATCTGCACCTCATGGGATTGGGATGTTAATTGGGAAACCTAAAGAGTTATATCAGCGGTAGGCAAAAAGTGGCCCATGGGACAGACATGGTTCACCAGGGTTAGCCCATGGTGGTTTGCCAGATGCTTTATTTTCCTGAGCATCCGGAAGTATGGCCACTTGCAGCTCCTGTTGGCCAGGGATCGCTGCTCCTGGCCAATGGGAGCTGCAGGAAGCTGTGTTGCAGTCAATGGCCAATGGGAGCAGTGCAGATGTGCAGGTAAATAAAGCACCCAGTGGCCCACCAACGCAATTCAGCGCTGGTGAATTGCGACCAACCTGCAGACCGCTTGTTGCCCACTTTTGAGCTTTTCAAGTGAGCTTTATCATCTTTGGATATTAGTGAGTTACTGCAGTTTTCAATTTTATTGAACTAGAAAATATCTGCATGGTGGGTATTTTAATATCATGCAACATGTATCTGCATTACAGTATCATTATCTGAGCACTTTAGCTTTTATAAGGTAGCTTTTGTTAGAGCATAAACGTGGAGAGTTAAACTGAGGTTGCTATTAGAGAGAGATTTGGTCATAATAAATAAATTTCATTTCTTTGTTTATTTTCTGGCATAGTTCTTGTTGAGAAAAATGACTGATGGGAGACTTGATAGTCATCTTCAGTATGTTAGAGGCTGTACAAAGAGGATGGTGATCAATTGTTTTCCACGTCCACTGAAGGTAGGACCAGAAGTAATTGGCTTAGTTTGCAGCAAGGAAGATTTTAGGAAATATAATATTAGGGAAAGCTTTCTAACTATAAGACTATTTAAATTATGGAAAAGTTACCTATGTAGATTGTGGAATAACTGTAACTAATAGTTATTTAGAATACGGTGGACACAAATGAGTTAGGGAGTGCCTAGGCATAATGGTCCTGCCTCAGTGCTGGGAGATGGACTAGAAAACCTCTCTCATCCCCTTCCAGTCCTACATTTCTATGACTGATTGTGTGTATGATGTAAATAATTCCTATAAACTTGATACTTCTACTAAATTAGAAATGTACAGAAAAAAAACCAAACCTCACAGATTCCATTCAAATATTATTTATAATTGACCCTTATGTAAATTTTTAATTTTCAGTCTGCTGAGTGTTTAAAAAAACAATTAAAAAACTCATATAATGTTAAAACCACTGATACATGTAATAAAACAATGACATATTCAAAAGAGGGAGCCTATGTTCCATTAGGACAGAAAAAAAAGGATGAGAGCAACATACGGCAGCATAATTAGCATGATTAGGGAAGTATATCAACTGAATTAATGCTGCAGGGGAAAACACAATAAGAAACCAACATGCCTACCTCTGCCTTGAAAACTGCAAGCATGTCTGTTTAAAAAAGAAGACCGAAAGTCTCTGGCATTTGAAGCTGATGTGTTCCTCTGTCATTATTAAAGATGCATACAGCTGTCTGCAATCGATTTTTTCCCCAGAATTCACATTGTCCCATGGCCTTCTTCACATGTAATAATTATTTTGATAGCACTGCTGTAATTCATACTTCTGACAATTGCAGGGGCTATTTGCATGTATGTATAATGGTGACAGACAGTGTGTATATATATATATATATATATATAAAACCCTTTCTAAGTAATTAGACCATGGAAAAGCACCATTTTGAAATTTGCACTGTGCTCATATTTCTAGTTTATCACTAAGAGTCAGTCTATACTTGGTAAATGCACAACATCAGACCTACTATATACCATTTGACCTTCTAGTGCAGGGGTGGGCAATAATTTTTGATGGGGGGGCCACTCAAAGAATTTGGAAAGGGGTTGAGGGCCACGCTCTTCCATGATATTAATGGAGGAGGTGTGGGGGGTTTGGGGTGGAGGTTGGGTGTAGAAGGGAGCTTGGGGTAAGAGGGGGAGTTTGTGTGAAGGAGGCAGTTGTGACCTGGGGCACTGGACTTGTGTGCAGGGGGTTGGATTATGACCTATGGCAGGGAATTGGGGTACAGAAGGGAGTACCTCCTGTGTTGTGAGCTAGGGTAGGAGGGGAATGTGCTCTGGGGCAGTGGATTGGGGGATCAGATCTGGAGGGGATCTGGGTGCAGGAGGGGGCAGAGGATTTGGGTATGTGGAGTAGGGGGCAGAGGGTTGGAGAAGGGAGGGGCTGAGGTGCCAGAGGCAGGGTCTGGCTAGGACACTTACCAGCCAGCAGCCTATTCCCGAATTCCCCTCCCTGCCAGCCAGTGTTCCCTCTAAGCTGCCCAGCAGCACAGCTTCACAGCTGCTTAATCAGCCCCACCTAGTCAGTCAGCTCCATGCACAGAGCCCTGAGCATTTGACTGGGCAGGGCTGATTAATCACCTGTGAAGAAGCTGTGCTGCCACATAGCTTAGAGGGAAAATGGCTGCCCTGCCACCACACAGGCTGCAGTCAAGTGGTCTGGAGCTCCTTGTGCTTCTTGGCTGCCTGTGATTGAAACAGAAAGCTCCCATTGGCCGGTTTCTGGCTAGAAACTGGCCAATGGGATTGTGCTGGGGGCAGGAGCAGCTCCTAAAGCTTCCTCCCTCCCCTCCGAACTCACAGTTTTTAAAGAAAAACCTCCCCGCAGCAGAGTTTCCGAGCGGTATGTGGGTGGGGTGAGGCAAGCAGGAAGCCTGCCTGGGGCTCTCCACAGCATCTGTGGGGTGGATCCCGTGGCTTGGCAGGCTGAATTTTGCCCAAGCCTGTTCTAGGGGGACAAACGTGCACTAAAAACACATGTTTTTGGAAAATGGAAATGACACTTCCTCACGCCACATGCTCAACAGCTGTTTTGTTGTGGGATGCCTGAGTCAGTTATTTCACAATTTGCAGTTCTCTGGAGCTTGAAAAAGTAGTAAACTACAATGGCAAAAACAACCTTTTCAGTTTGTTGAGCTGGCAGGTGAGGGAGAAGGTTTTGTTTTATTCAAAAATTTTCCATTGTTATTGGCTTTGGATTCTATTGTTTGTTTGTTTTTTCCATCTGAGCTGACAGTTTTCTCTCTTGTTTCCTCCAAAAGTATGAGGTAGCTGTGGTCTGGGGCAGTGCCCAGAGAGATTTGGGTGGTCCAGGAGAGTCACTGCACATGGGGCCGGTCTTCCTGCTGACCTCTGGCAGTGATCATGCGTCAAATGGTCTGCAATGGAACTGAGAGGACTTGTTGCACTAGGGCAGCTGAAAGGCAAGAGTGTTCCCATTGTCTCTGACTGGACACTAGTCTAGCAATGCACAGCTGCAGGTGGAGGAAAGATAAACACTTTCAAGATGGCGTGAACCTGCCACTGCTAGCAATGCATGGACACAGTGTGGACATGTGAGACTCCCAACTGGTATCCGAGACCTTGGTCCCAACGAAGTGGAATGCAGGAGTTTCCCTTCTGTAGCAGGCATGGGACAGGAAGCCTCTGCACTCTAGCTATCCTCAGATGCCAGCTAGAGCCAGTTGTGAGGGCAGTCAGCCTCAGGCTTTAGGTAACTTCAAAGGTAACTTCAAAAGGTAACTTCAAAGCTGTAATGTTCCCCTCCCTGGCCCTGCATTAACCGTTGCTCATCTAGATCAAAGAACTGGTCTTGAGTTGCTTTTGAGATATGCAGGAATCTGGTATTTCAGTGCAAACACAGAAACAATGCGACATGTAGGCCATAGAATGATTAAATGAGGAGCATGCAACTTTATTAAAGCAACCAGCCAGGAACCGCTCCCTAAAGTATCCGAGACCTCATTTCATGAGGGATAAGGGATCTTTCGATAAAGGCTTTATTTTTTGAAAGATCAGCGTCTAGACTGCCGCTTTTTCTCCGACAAAGCTCCGTGCCGAAAAAAAGCGGCAGCCATTTTTATGCTAATGAAGCGCGGGAGATTTAAATCCCCTCTTCATTAGCAATTTCGATACGTCTAATTTACATCCCTTTTCCGAAAAAGGGATGTAGTCTAGACGTAGCCAGAGAGTCCACACACAAAAGCACATTGAAAAAGCGATCTGCTTTTTTTAAAAGAGCATCCACACTGAATGGACGCTATCTCTTATTTAAGCTGTGATTACTATGGACGGAGTGGCCACTAGGATTCCTGTGCTTTTTCCTTTTTCCTCTTCTTTTGAATGAACTCTCTCTTCCCCTTCCACACACACCTTTTTCCGAAAGAGCTCTTTTAGAAAAAGGCTTCTTCTTCGTAGAAAGACGATTTCCAAAGCCGGAAAAACCCCTCTAGATTTACTTTTGGAAGAATGCAATTGCAGTGTGGATGTAACTCAGGTTTTGTTGGAAAAAACAGCTGTGTAGACATACCCTGAATCAGTTGGCCCATCATGACTCCCTACTGTCCAATGGCACCAGAAGGGAGCAGAACAAGCTCCAATATCTGGATGCTGTATGAAAGAGCCACCTTTTGCCTGAGAAGAAGGGGGAAGGAAACAAGATGCAGCATTCTATCCAGCTCACATGTGTACATGCTACCGGCCAGCAGGAGGGGGAAAGGCTACCACACAGTGCCAGTCACTGCTGCATGGGATCCCCTTTTCTTCCAACCCATTGCTCCTGGACTCATCAAATACATACCATGGCTAGTGAAATGGGCAACTGGCCCAGTGTAGCTGGTCCCCAACAAATTAGTGATGCTCTTCTGTGGTGTGCTAGTGAAGTCAAGAGTATTTTCACTTACAGTAATAGAGGCTAATAATGACATAAAATATTGTGGAAAGATGGTGGGTAGGGGTGTGCCTCTTTAAACTTCCTTTGGGTTTTCTCTAGCACTTGGTATAGGGCAAATAGAGGATATTGCTGGAGAATAGCCCTCCACTGGAATGCGTACATTGATAACAGCACTGCAGAAAGTGTTCCATCACTGCTTACATTGTAAGTCTGGTTTTCCTAAGAGAAAGTACATCCGGGGCCAAATCTTTTCTCAAGCTAAGTTCCTTTGATTTCAGTGGGAATGAAAAAGAACTCTTGGTCTTGGCCTTTATTGTACACATCTTTAGGCTTTAGCTCTATTTAAAATACTATCTGGTTTTGTACCTGGAGAATAACCAGCACATACCAGGCTGTAATCCAAGTAGTGGAATTTTCCTAAAGAATTTGTTTGCCTCAGTAAATCTCTCTCTAAAGGGCGGTAGGGAGAGGGAGTGTTATAGATTAATAAACCTTACATAACTAGGGATCTGGACTGGATAATGTAACAATAGCAAAGCCTGTAATCTGTAGTGTGAATGACTCAGTTCAGGGATACAGGAACGTATGGAAAGGAAATCAGTTTATTTTCTTTTTGCTTTCTGTCTAAATCCAGATGGGCAAATTCAAGCGTCCAACTTTACACAGCAGCAGGCTCAACAATGCACACCTAGAGGGGCACCAGGGCAGCAAAAGTTGTACCCACCTTCTAGCTCCTCCAAAACCTATAAGGAGCTTCTGGGATGAATGTTAGACGTTGGAAGGAAGGTATTCTTTGGTGGGGGACATGCCACAACAGATTCTCTACCTGACTCTTGTGCTGTCTGCTGTACTGGTCACTTAAGACCCTCATACTTTGTGCAGCTCTTTACTCAGTCCCCCTTCCACTCACTCATCCACTCATTGTGGAAAGCGGGGTGGGGAACCTAAGGCCCAGGGGCTGGATGTGGCCCCTGGCTGCTTGGATCCAGCCCCTGAGGCTCAGGGCTCCCCCTCCCCACCATTGGGAAGCCTATGCCAGTGCTCCAACCCTCCTGCTGCCTCACCACAGGCGAGCACACACAATCTACTAGCCTCGGCCCCCCCACTATGCTCTGGTGTGCAAGGGGGATGTGGGCAGTGTCTTTCTGCTTCTCAGTTGGGGGCCATGGCAATGAGGGTTTGTGTGGGATTGGTTTTTGTTTTGTTTTTTTGCTTCTCACTTGTGAGCAGCCCCTGACTGTTTTTTCTGTGGGTAGGTGATCCCTGACCCCAAAAAGGTTCCCCACCCCTGTGTAAAGCCATGGATTTTGTCTAATTCATGCTTTTCATGTTAGCTATGAAACAGATGCTCCTTTCCATCTTGACTGGCTTCAGCCACTTAATCAAACTTTCAAACTACACTTTGACAATAGATGAAAATAGGCCCTTTAGACATTTTTATGACCAGACTAATACTGTCTCTCTCTCCCCGCTTCTACGATAAAATATCTGCTGGATATTACCACCTCAGTCTGAAGTATGCATGCAGAAGATGGAGTTGGCACCTGTTGCTCTTTGAGCCCTGATCCGTGTGGACAGTCTGCTGTCCACGTATTTTTCTGTAGTATCATCTGTGCCAGTAGGCTGCAGCATCGGGCTTTCCTCTGCAGTGAAATCAGAGACTGCTCTGTCGGGGAGCTTCTCAGATGAAAAAGACTATATGCGAGTGCTAAGAATAATGATTAATATTTTCAAGGACATAATGACCCTCTATGTCCTCCCAAATTTATTCCTTGGTCCATCCATGCCTGTCTCCAACATCTGATACATCAGAGGAATTAAAAAAAAATCTCTCTAACTGTGTCCAGCCCTGTGTATAATCCTGGACATGGTGTGTGTCTGTGTGGAAGGATGATGCCCTAAAGTGGACCATTCTATGCTTTGAAGCATTAAGTTTAATTATTCGTATTGTTACTGCAAAATGCAGTGCTACAAAGTGGCATTAATGGTGGTAAAATTACCCAGTTTTTTAAAAATGTTCAGCACTAAAAGCAGGGCACTGGCACCAAACTGCTATAGGCCCACTGAAGCCAATGAAGATGAACCTGTTTATAATAGCTGAAGCTCTGCGCCCATCTCCCACACCAGTCTTCTTCTTCACAAGTGTCACCTCAGCTTACAGTGATGTTTCCCACTTTGGCTCTTGATTAGCTTCTCTATGATTTCTTTTTCTAGGGTTTGATCTCTACATAGGCTATGTGGCATAAGGGAGGACACAGAATGACTGGGCTTGGCTTAACTTTCCTAATTTGCCCTGATCCATAGCTGAAAAACCTGTGTGTGGCCCTTTCACTGGGTCTGTCCCAGCTGCCAGTGATGTTTGTGGGGATTTTTTGTGTGAGAACCACTGGCAAGATGTGACCCGTCACAGGAGAAGCCAGCCTGTTGCTGGTTCAGGAAAGAAAAGACTTCAAAATGATAAATCACAGTTGCAACGTTTAGAGATTGGTGGACCAATCAGGGCTTCGCCCAGCAACATACATACCAGAGAGCATGGTATGTAGCCAAAGATCATATCCTACTGTGCCGCTTCACCCAAGTTGCTCCTGTCTTTCTCCTCACAATTTAGCCTCTGGGCCACTCACCTCATACAAATTCCCCTCTTCCTTAACAGGCTCTGCCTGTGAGAGAACGTGCTGCCCTGTTCTGCATACTGAAAGAGAACGTGTTGCCCTGTTCAGCAAGGGTTTCACAACTAATAAATTGGACATTAACATTGTCTGTCAGTCCAGTTTTGTGAGAGGCATAAAGCAAATATGTCCCACTCAAAGAGAAAAACTTCATAGCTACCATTGGTAGAGGCTAGAGAAGCTACCAAACCTGAGCTTGCCACCAGCAAAATGTTAAAATGCTTAAACATGCTGCCTTGCACTTCAGTTGTGTTTATTTTCTAGTGTTCCTCTGCTTGTGGCTTCACCAGTGTCAGCAAAAACCCAGGGTTACTTGCTATCTGGTATCTCCCGGAAGCAGCTCCAATACATTCCAGAAAGGTTTCCTCCCAGCAATTACACTGAAACCCAACTGAGCACTTTCCAGAGTGTTCCAGGAATTAGCCTCATCTGACTGATCACATCACAGAAAAGAAACTAAAGGGGATTATTTTTATTTTAACGTTGGTAGTCCCCAGCATATGTTGTAGTAACTACTCCTCTAAAACCCCAGAACAAAGATCATGCAGTCTGCACACCACATAGGCCTTGCAGTCTAAGATGATGATAGGAATAGGAAGCAACTCTACTTGGTGAGAGAGAGGACTTGATAAATCAAGGCATAATTACATGAGGTGAGGAGTGGACAAGGGCACTGTGTGAGCGAGGAAGTTGGGCAACTGTTAGCACTGGTTGGAACACTTGTTAAAACATTCTTGTTTGTCAAAGTGTAATGTGAAGATTGGGGAACATGAGACAGAGCCCTATTGGCTATTGCCTGATTTTTCACTGTACTGGCCCAGGATGTGAGTGCTCCAGATTCAAGTCCTTGCTCTGTCAAATTTAGAGTGATCTGGGATGAAAAGTGCTCTGACTCAGGAAGGAAGTAGAGACTTGTACCTGGGAGCACTAGTATCTGGAAGCCCCCTCCACTCTCTCTCAGCATTGGATCCAGAAATGAACATTTCCAGTTCTGAGAGAACATTTTGAGGCAGTGGGCCCCAAACTGTGGGGTGCCCCACAATCAGGGGGTTGTGGAGGAACACAGATGGGAGGATGGCAGGCTGGGGCGGAGGAGGAAGGACCACCCCAGTCCTGCTCTGCCATCAAGCCATGGCTCCAGCCCTTCCTTTCCCTCACACCAGGAGGGGCTGCAGCTCCCAGCCTCCATGCCCAGCCCTGGCCTCAACACCTCCAGCCTCAGCCCCCCGGCCTAGAATTGTCAGGTACCTGGTTTTCAACTGTAACACCTGGTCAAAAATGGACACTGGTGCTTCTGGTTGGCACTGCCAACTGTGATGTTAAAAATCTATTTGACAGAGAAGGGGGGATATAAGGGCTAAGGCAGGTGCCCTACCTTGCATGGCTCTGCATGACTCTCAGAAGTGGCCGACAAATCCCTGCATCCCCTAGGCTTATGGATGGCCACAGAGGCTCTGTGCAGGCTCTGTAGTGCCCATAGACCAGGAACTATAACCAGTGGAAGGTCTGTTGGCTGATGCCTGTGGGTGTGAAGGCAACGTACAGAGCCTCACTGAGTGCCCCGTGCCATAGAAACCTGGATTCTGCTTCCTGGGAGCTGCAGTAAGTGCCACTAAGACCCTGCACTCTGAACCCCATCACCCGCCTGGCATCCCCTCCTGAATCCAGACTCCTTCATGGATCCCCCTTCTTGAAGCTTGAACCCCCTCATTCCCAGCTGCACTCCCCAGCTGGAGCCTTCACCCCCCATGCCTCAACTCCCTGCCTTAGCCTGGTGCAAGTGAGTGAGAGTGGGGGGAGATGGAGTTGGGGAGAGGCTTACAGAAGGTGTGGGGCACAGGTGTTTGGGTTTTGTGTGATTAGAAAGTTAGCAACTTTACCCTCGCGCCCGCTCCATTCCCCATTCCCCATTCCAGCCTCAGATGTGCCCCCAGCTGCAATCCCAGCCTTGACTCACTTACCGCTCTCCATGCCCCATCTGACCCGGAGCCTCAGCTCCACTCCTGGCTTGGCTCCCATGAAGAGGTGTGGACATAGCTTAAGGCTGAGCATGCTCCTGAAAAGGTTGGGGACCACTGTTCTAAAGGTTTTGAAACTTTGAGAGTTGCCACAGATCTGGCAGAATTGTCTGCCTGTGGTCAGCTCTAGTGACAATACTCACCTGTACTACTTCTGCTGTGCTCTTATCAGCTGTTTATAAAAGTGTAGCAAGTATATTAAGTCTTATGTATGTAATTGTGTTACAGAAGCATGGTTCTGTGTTTCTCAGTAAACATATCATCCTAATGTGCCCTTATGCTGGAATGTATTTCCAAAATGCTTCATGATGTTATTAATGATCTGTATTACAGATGCACCTAGATACAGAGTTGACACTGCCTCCCCTCATTGTTCTAGATCTAGGAGTAATTGGGAGAAAGGGGTGCAGCAGTACCCAAGAGGTTCTGTCATATATAGGTTGCAGAAATTATTTCAATGGCACTCAGCTTCCTCCACTATAAATTTGTTCCAGCACACCTGAGTCTACATGTGGTATATGTGCAGTGAGAGCCAGTCCATACAAGCTTAAATATCTAAAGCAGCAAGATAAATAAGCGTCGAGAGAAAGAAAGTACTATTAATTCCAGTTCACATGGCAAAGTAGGGCACAGAATTTAAGTGAGTCACCCAGGGTCACACAGAAAAATGAACTCACCTGTTCTTGGTCCCAAGCTTCTGCCTCAACTTTTTTTCCTTTCCGATATTTTATGAAGGGAGGCTTTCCCTTTTGCATTAGAAAGACACCTCAGTTCAGTACTGAGTCTACAGCATAACTGAAGATTTCTTCTATTAGTCAGCTTTTCATTAAATTATAGCCATAAATAGCACTTTTGAATGTCTGTGACTGGAGCTGTGATAAAGAACTCATATACAAATGTAGAGAAAGATATGGCTGGTGAACATAAAGCAACACTTGTTACAGATTGTGTAATTGGTAAGTCTTTTCCGAACAGTGTCAGTTTAAATGCGAGCCAAATGAGCACGCAAGGCAGTTACAAAAGACGCTGTATTTTCTTATCCGTCATCTCCTATTTTCAGTAGCTTGGCTCATCAGTGGGGACTCAACGGGTTGAATGGATACATTCAAAATGAATCTTTATACAGAGGCCAACCTTAGCTAACACAATTCTATAGATTGTGACTGGTTGCCCTCTGTTTAGAGATGGAGTATTAAAACTAGGGAATTCAACTTTAAAGAGGGTATGGTTGTCCACCCCAGCTCATTGTCTGCTTCTTCTTAAGCTTTCAGCACTCACAGAACTTGACATGAGCTGTGAAATGGGACCTGCACTATTGAACCAGGCCAAAATTGAACCATTTTAGAGATGAAAGGTTCTGGAGCCTATTACCAATATTTTAGGCAGCCAGTGTGCTCCGAATCAAAGTTTTTTCCTAATGTCCTTATGTGATTGTGTTCAGTAGTAAAAAGGATAAACTAGCTAATATGTTACAATGACTGAGCAGCATCAGATACATACCTTTATGGAAAGCAAGAAGCAGTGAACCATTATAAGCAGTACATGCACTGAAAGCAAAAAAACACTAATGCAGTGCAGAATTAAGCAGGCATCTCTGGTTTGTCTTGGGATTGAAGTATGTTACTGTGTATAACCCTGGTATGATAAAAGCTGCCCTGGGTCTATAGAACCACCTTATCTAAAAATGTATCTTCACAGTCAACAGAAACAATGCACAACATAAAATCTTGTCTAAATGAATTTAATATTTATTTGTAGCTTTTAAATTGGTACTATTTACAATAAGTCTTGGAGTACAGCTCACATTCAGTAATTAAGCTCTGGCAGTACTGAAGTTAGACCACTAATGTTTGCAAATTACATTTCTAAGTCATAAAAAAGGAAAGGAAGTGACTAAAATAAATTTTCTCTTCCATTACAAGTATCACAGGACATGTTTGCAGAGTGCTATAAAATCCAGTCAAGGAATGCTCCCCAAAAAGCATCCTGCTATGTGTGCGTTGAGTGGTGAGATGAAGAATGTTTCAGAAACACAAGCAAAGGAATTCCATGTTTAGTACGGAAAATTTAGCAGTTCAGTTATTCACAATAGCCTTACACAAGCCCAATGCTAATTAATGGTTCCATTCTTCTTCTCTTTCATTGACACCCTCTTCTTCCTCTGGGAATGCTGAGTCATTCTGACTTTTCAGATGCTTAACCCCTGCAAATATAAAGATCGTATTTAAAGTCACATTCAATTAGACTGACTGCTGCCCTAAAGAAAGAAAAAAGCAATGGAAAGTTTTTTTAAGAGACCTCATTGGTGCTGTCTTTCATAGCCTTTCAGTTCATACAGGTTACACCAATGGTATGTCTTTCCATTCCAGGATTCCTGACAGCACTCTTGGATAGGAATAACAATGTCCCACTCAATAAAGTTAAGCCTCTGAAAAGCTAACATAATGGCAGATGTCTGTGGGTTCTTGGCCAAGAAGAATTTACTTCTGTTCAGTTGTGAGCCCTGAAATGTGTCTCTTGGAGAATAGATGCAGTGCAGACACCTGGCCCAAATCCTTGAATGCTTGGAGTCACCTGTTCTTGACCCCTCACCTAAGCAATTTCACATTATGTGTAAATCAACTGGATGATTTTTACAGGTTACTCATCCCTTGCAGCATCCATAAAACTAGAACTTAACTACATTGGGAACTGCAACTTGCCATTAATACAAATGTGTTCCTTCCAGGCATGTCAATGGGAGTTTTGCAATGGGCTGTTGGCGTGCTATGCTCCTAGCTATGTGCTTTATCATTATTCATATATGAATACAACCCAAAGCATGCTTTGGGAAACAAATAACTAACTGGCTAAATCACATTCAGATCAATGTCATGTCTTTTAAATAGTACCTTTCATCCTAAATAATCATTGAGTACTTCTACACTCTATAAGCACAGTGCACGATGCTCAGTTAAAATACTATGAGGGTGAATACAAAGGCAAACAAAGTAGACAGCATTCTGCTTAGCCACAAAACAACAAGATGCTGGTTGACCCTAGGAAACTTGGTAGGCTCACACACACCCTCCAAAAATGTTAACGTACTGGCCCCTGGCTCTTCCTTGTATCTATGGGTGCCTCTGTGCTAGAAAGGTTTGACACTGGGAGTTCTCAGCACAAAGAATTAAAGCACGATGCTAAAAGTGAGAAGTGCACACAATGTGCAGTTGTTCCTTCTTTTCCCCCTACTGCTAGTTATTATATTATAGTGTTATCTATAGTTTTGCACTATCCAGCATCTAGCCAACACCAGTAGCTGCCTGAGAGTGAACTTATTAAGCCACCCATCAAACCTCCAGGCCATCCTTCACTTACCAGCTCACTTGCCTGCTTCACTGACTTCTTAGGAAGAATTTTAAAAGCAGCAGGCAGCTGCTAAAGCTAGCCAGAAGTTTCTGAAACAGCACAGGCTTGGACAAACAGAAGATACTATAGGAGCAAAGATAGGTGACATCGTGTGTGTGTGGGGGGGGGGGGCATAATGATGCACTTGCCTTGCCTTGTGGAGAATAAATTGAGTGGACTGCAGCTTGGAGTCCACACAGAGTAAAAACATTGAAGTTTATTAGGTGTCTGTGTATCAGGTAGGGCCGGGATAAGAAGAGACAACAGTCCTCTTAGCACTGAGATTTAGTTTTGAGGTTTGGCTTGAAAACCCAGCCTTTCTGTTGTTTTAGCCATAGGAGAAAAATGTGACCCCAAATTTCATGCCTATTATTCATGTCTGAAATTACTCCTGGTCCCGCTCCAAAAACAAACATAAAAGGCCTGCAGGAACAGATCTAAGCACCACCTCCACAACCCACAATGCATAGTCACTCTGAGGCTGGGACTGTGATTAGTTTCTGACTGGGTCTAGCTCACTTGGCAGACAGACATCTCACCAATAATCAGAGATGACGTGATCGGCAGCAACGCAAAGAATACAATGTTTGCTTAAAACACAATTTTCTTCAGCCCTTTCTCCAAGAGCACAAATGTGTTTCTCTGTACGAATCAGGCATACTTCCATTGGCCACCTCCTAATGTCAAAATGCTTCTTCATTCTTAAATAGGTTCTTATATTCTCAAGCAAAGCAATGCAGCTCAGCATCCCAATATAAATAACCATGTCTGATTTGTAGCTATCCTATGGTTATAAGCGTAAGGCCATGTCTACACTTGCAGCAGCGTGTAGGGTATGGATAGCTACATACTGGACGCTGTCGCATCACACAGCGGTGAAAGGAGCTACCAGGGCCAAGATAGCCAACTGTTAAACTGTTAAAAATAGCACTGCAGCTGTGGGAGGCACTGCTTGGACATCTAGGTTATATACCCACAGGTGCTGGTGTGGCTGTACACTACTTGGCTAAGCAATGCTGCCCTCTACAATGCCATTATATGCATGTAAGCAGGCTGTTCAGTGTCTGTACTCTACACATGGTTGTAAGTGCAGACATAGCCTAAGCGGCCAAGATTTTCTGAAGAGCTCACAAGATTTTCTTCAATTTTTAGGCAGCCACGCTGGAAACACCTGAAAGGGGCCAGTTTTCAGAATGTGTTAGGGCCCTGCCCTCTGAAAATCAGTGGTTGATGCTGGACACCCAAAAACAGAAGCATCTCCTCCTACTCCATCCAACTTGATAGAATATCATGAACTTTATCAAAGGGAGGTATTGAGTCTATATGAGGCTCAGATCAATGTTTGTGACACAGTGGAAAAGCTTCATACTGAGACCGCTTGCTATATGAGGCACAGAAATGCTAGTTCTAGCTCTTTACCCTAAATCTGGTACTGCTGCTCTTTCACAAGCTCTGCCTTTTTCAAGATGGGATTTGATTCCCCTTTCATAGCATGTAGAAAGCTGAGGTGTGCCCCGTCACACGTGCCACCAATACAAAAGTGAAAGAGGGCAGCTCACAGAAGTCTGGTAGTATTGCCAGGGGTAGCCATAGAATATATTGGACAGTTTTTGATGGCATGTTTTTCCCAATGGAAAATTCATATTTGTCAATAGCGAAATATTTTGCAGAAATGTGGCAATTTCAATGAAAGTTTTGTTTCAAAGGAAAACTAAAAAAGGAGCAGGGATTGGATCAGGTCAGAATGGAACAATTATATTTTTCTTTTGGAAAATAACTTTTCATTTCAATCTTATTTTATGTTACATAATAGTATATATATATATATATATATATATGGCTTTTTAAAAAATAATCAGAATGAAATGGTTCTCTATCATCAAAACAAATTGTTTCAATTAACCCTCAATTTTCCCCCCAAGAATTTCATTTTGCAGGAAACTGAATTTTGTACTTTTGTTCTGTTTCATAACAGAAAAAGAAATTGACATTGTGGTATTCCCTAAGGCATGAAAAATCCAGTTCTTGCCATCTGCAATGGCAGGCAATATCATGGTAATTCTCTTTGCATTTGGTACTGTATGAAACCAACCATTTCTAGTCTATTACTATACTGGGAGTTGCTGTTTTTCTGAGGCATATGGGTTACATAGTAGGTGCTGCATCATGCATATGCAACTGCAGTCCATGACATTTACTCAGTTTCAATAACTCAATGCGTTTGTTGTATGAGGAAAACAGGTAAGATAATTTGTCATCTTAAAAACATGGGGCCAGATACCTGTCACATTTACATTAGCAAAAATCTGAAGTAAATTTGTTTATTTATTGGACTGACTCAGGCATACCTGAGATCAGAATCTAGCCTGTGGCTCTTAACTTGCCAGCCATGTGCACTTAATCCTGTGTCAGTAAAATATTCAGGTTTCACAGGCAATCAAGATTCTGGCATTTCCTAATTTTTTTTAGTAGTTGACATTGCATTTTTCATATTTTAATGTATTTTAAGGTAATAGCCTATGTTTTAACAAAACCTGAACAAATACCATGTGGTATCAAATTGACTTCCTATGTTCATCAGCAGAGTTGGAAAAAGATGTACCACATCCATCTCTGTCACTTGAGCTCATATAGGAACTGATAGATGTAGTAGGTTGTCATCCTTTATGTGGACCAGCACTACAGGCAAATGGGACACACAATTTGGCAGTGAAATTCACAAATATTTTCTGACAACTAAGGAAGGGTAAGACAGAAAACTTCAGTCCAGTTGCACATTCTGGCATGGAGTGTTCTCTAATGTTCTCTGCCTGTTTTTTCCAAGTTTGGTCCCTTCTGCATCATCCACTCCAACTTGTCCCTGTCCTGCTTCTTCCCTGCCCTGACACCTTGACCCAGCCCTATTCTCCTTGTCTAACCAGTCCCCACTCTCCACTCCTTAGGCTTCTCATCCCAGTCTCCTTGCACAGTCAATCCTAATTTCCCTCTCCAAACTCCCTATCTGAGTTCCAATCTTTCTGTTGGGGCGTGTAAGGGTTAAATAAGGGGTCTTGGTAGTTGCAACCATGGCAATGGGGCATGGCCCAGGTAGACACTGCTTCTATTGATTTATAGACTTGTTTTGATTCCTCCTTTCCTGCTTGCTCAGGATAGATGCAATGTTTATTGAATGCTCTATGTGTTAACAATGCTATCTTCCTTACCCCGTTATCCGTTCTCATTTGCTCTGAAGTCTACAGTCAGGGTCACATCTCCTTTCTCCCTTGTAAGTTGCTGATTTAGGGAGTTTTGTGATGTGAGAACTGCTTGCATCAACTAAAAAAGCTGTAAATAGTAAACAGGGGCAGGTATAATTATATTTATCACATGGTTATGATTATACATTATATGGGTGCTCACATTTCTAAATTAGGGTTTAAAGAGTGATATAATTGATAAGTTTATTTACATACTAACTAAGATAAAAAGATGCACCTGTGGTTAATTTGTTGCTCACTCGGATCCCAAGGTGGGGGTGGTTCAGGATGGAATGAGTATCTGCAATGAAAGTGCCCTTCTACTCCATCTGCCTCTGGGTAACCTGTTCTTATTTAATACTTTCCCCTGTCCCAGTCTCCATGTCCAGGCAGTTCCAGTCTTCCTCTTGCTCCCAGTCCCCTAGGCCCAGCCTCCCTTCCTGGTTTCCTTTCTCCCCTCCTGCCACTAATTTCCCATCACAGTTTCTCTCTTGCCCCACACCAGTCTTATATTCACCAGAACCTTCTCTTATAATACACAGGAACCATGGGGCGATGATACATGCTCAGTGAGTGTGGAATCTTTGAAAAAAATTTTTGCACATGCTCAGATATGTTTTACAGTTTAGTAGCTAATATTTTCAAAGGCGTTATAAATTGGCAAGTATGCTCTCACAGGAAAAACACAAGGCATATCCCTGGCACAAGGATCACCCCCTGGCCAAATTCCAAGCCCCTCCTCCAACACATGCATTCAAACAGCTTCCCAAACAGAAGGCCACCAATTTTTTTGTAGCATTGCGAAACAATGTATTTTCCCCAAACATCGTTCTCAGAAACAGCTGGACATTTTTGGTTGAAACTTTTCCAAAATGATCAGCTTGAGGCACATATTGGACAAGATAAAATTTAGCCCCAAAAGTTAAAGTTTGGCAAATGTATTAACAAGTTAAAACAGCATCTTGTAAGGGGCCTTCATAGACAGTGCTACAGCCCTGCCTCTATTATTGTCAATCAGTGTTCCATGCTTGTTGCCATCATTCCTATTACTATCCAGAATCACATCATCCAAATCATTAGCAAACAGTCAGATTTAAATCAAGTAGGCAAATTTTGGGCCTCTTCACTGGTTTAGCAGCATCACAGCATTTCTAAAAGTGTCCACAATTTATCCAGCTATTTCAATGCATTTCTGCTTTATTTAGCATGTTTTAAACCATAGACATAAAACTGCATAACTGTGAGAAGTTAAAAAAATGGTTTGGGTACCCCTGTATGACAGGGACTAGTGCTTTAAATAATGTCTTTAAAGAAGAGAAATGTTTATGTTCTAATTTCCCACAAATGTAGGTTTCTGACCATCCAACTCAAAATACTGTTACGGATCCACACATTCACCCCCTGTTGTTTCCCTCTAGAGAAGCTACATATTACACATTTGCTGTGTCCTAAACACTAAGAAAAAAGATAAGGAATTCCTAGGAACCATAATAGCAAGTTTTTTGGATTATTTTTAAGAAGAAGAAACAACAGCAGCTATGGACAAAAGTGAGAACACAAGACTAGTAACACCGCTATGGACTCAGTTGTGATCAGACTGGGATCATGTCCAAAGTTACAAAACTACCTAAGATCATTTATCCTGATGGATTGATTATTCAAAATCAAAGAGTACTAGGTACAAGTATGAGTACAACTCAGAGATTGGCCCAACTAGTTCAGAAAACTTAAAGTGCATTATCTCTGGCAATGGAAAGGCTATTATTTTATTATCTTTTTATCACTGGGCTGAGTCAGTTATTTCAAACCACACAACTAGAAAGTGTATTTGGAAAAGCTTTGTAAAGGCCTCTTCATCACTGTCCCTCAAATTATCTCTTTAGCCTTGTCAGAACATTTTGTACCATTGCTTCTGCTCCAGGGAACAGCGTGAAATGTTGGAGGCCTAGTGTAGGCACAGATCTGTGACTTCCTGCATTATTTGCAGTCATAGTTGTTCACTGTAGATTAGGTGAAAAGCTCATATTTTGTCCTGGTGCCTTAAGAGGCTCCATCACATGGTGCTTTAGAAGCCTAAGACAGTAAGGAAGTCAGATAACCTCCGTCAAGGCTGAAGAACAACAACAAAAGCCTTAACTTTGAAGAATACACAACATGAAAGCAAAAAGTCCTCATTAAGTGACTGTGTTTCTTTCAAATTATTTCTAAATATTTTGGGATTTTTGCACCACCATAACCTTCCCCAATAATATCTGGCTGACTCATGTAACTTAATACAGTACAGACGTCAATAGGACTTTTGCCTGCTTACCGACTGCCCAGCGTCAGAATAGTTGTAAAGCTAGCAGTGAGCTAGTTAGCAGCTGGGCACTGGTATTTTCTGTGTTGCAGCAAGAAAACACACCCAGGGCAGAGTATAACTTGGAGCATGGGAGAGGGAAGCAGCTGTTTATTAAATATGGTTCAACATTATCAGGAGTTTCGTTATCTATGCATCACTGCACTCTGGGTTGTTTTACTGTGTAGGTATGTGACTCATTCCATAATAGGGGCTTTCTTTCATCAAGGAAAACTGCAGTGCAATATTCTGGTGCTTATCGTGCAATGCAGTGAGTTGGGGAAATCAGAAATTAGCACCAATTGTTTCCTTGCATGAAAAGCACCGAGTTACTTAAGAAACAAAAAGTTCAGTGTGCAATGCTCACTCCATCGCATACCTCCCACTTTGTAATTACACCCTAAAGAATAAACTTCACTCTTGACCAAAAAGTCATTCCATGATACTGCATCATACTAATGAAGTAGAAACAAAACTGAAAAGACAAAACTAAACTCTTCTTATCCTCGTTCATTCTTCTCCTGATGCATGTTACATTAGCAACGTATGCCATACCCTCTGTCTTTTCTTAATAGCAAGGAAGTACTACCAAATCAGGTGCTGTTCAGGGTTTAATCTGTATCCATTAATACAATAGTGTACCGGGATCAAACCACAAATACAGACCCTGAAATAGCACTCCAAAATAATGTAATATTAACGTAATGGCAAAATTCCAGGGAGCAGATGTTCCTTTGTACATGTGACAGTGGTAAGATGAACATATACAGTTATAGATGTATTAATAATAATAAATAAATAATAATAACAATAATAATAAATAATTAATACTAGTAAAGGATATGTCTCAATGCTAATCCACAAATGAGTCTCCCTTGGTCCTAAATATCTGTTTTTTTCAGCCTGCAAATAATCTGTGTGTTCATCGTTACAGTCGTGCCCTCAATCAGTTCGGTTTACATTCTGGCTAAGGTTATTTTGTTTTCACAGTATGCTCTGCCCTGAGCCACTTCTCAGTTTGCTTCACCCCTCTCACGCTTTGCCGACACTTTGCCCCGAGGTTGCTTGCTCAGAGAATGTTCTGTTCTGCTTCTACTCGCTCTACCCTAAGGTCACTCTGTTCGCACTTGTCTTCCTCCATTACATTTGCTCTGTTCATTTGCTACTCTTCAGTCCCACTGCTCAGGTTTTAAATTCTATTCTGAAACCTCACTGCTTGTAGGTGGTTTTTGCTCTTCTACCACCAGTCCTACAGCATTGTTTCTCAGTTCCACTCATAATGCCATTCGGATTTCCCTTGCCCCTTCTCTCCTGCTTCCCCAACCCAACAATCAGTTGGTGCCTTTAAGCTGCTTTAAAATTATTTTGCTCAAATTCTTTCTCTAGCCCACATTAAAACAAAGACTGCATGAGCATTGCTTTTTACTTTGGGAATCCCTTTTTCTTGCCATGATTTCTTTACCCCACCAGGGTAAGATTAGTGTTTTATCAAAAGGCTCAGATTTCACTGCAGATAATTTAATCCAATTAACACTGAGGAAAAAAGCCTGAATGCCAAACCATTTTCAGCAAACATGCACTAATACACTTTGAACTGGTAAATGCATTTTACATGAAAACACTGCCTCAAAGCATATTTGCAGATTCCCGATAAATTACAAGTGCAAATGAAGCAACTTTCTGACATTTGCATGGTCACATCATAAAATCTGCGACGGTTAATCAACCGCTTGCTTTTATCCACCTAACCAAGGCACCAGTTTAGAAGATTAGTCAGTATCACAAGATGTGAAATAACCAAATGTTACTATAATTACAGCTGTTCTAAAATTTGGAGAAAAATTCTGGAACTTACGTAATGGTGTGAGCCTGATATAACATTGTGTGCCCTGCGTCCGTCTCAACCACCAACCTCAAACATGTTCAGCTTATGCTGTGGCACATTAAAAATATAGTGGCTATTTGCAAAATTCATATTTAGACCTGAGTTCATGTTTCAAACTCAATGTTTAGGTCAGTGTTTGGCTAGAAAGATTTGGGTTTGGGCCCCTCGCTATTAAAAACACACTGGACAAGATTTTCTGAACAACTGGTGATGTGAGTACCCAACATAAAACATTCTAAAGTGCCAAAATTTGCAGAGGGCAGACACTCAGCCCTTTCTGAAAAACCAGGTTTTTATAAAATTGTCTCTCGTTGGACATTCAATAGTGGAGGCACCCCAAAATCACTTTAACCATTGTTTTTGTCAAAAATAAATGATCTATTTGAGGCACATGGAGCATAAACATTACAACTGATTAATGCTTTTCAAAGATGTGGAATTTATTTTCTTCTTTTACTTTGCTTTAAAAATGGCCCCATATCTCCATCACAGTGTACAGCTGAGATTTGCTATGACCCCTGAAGTCAAATAACTTACAATTAAGGCAGGCCTCTCTGTACAGCACAGTGAACAATGCATGAAAAAAACTGAAGCACATACAGGTTAAATGACTTGGTCCAATGTCACATAGGGCCAGATGGAGCCTTTAAGCTCAGTTCTGAGCAGGTGTTTTGTAGCTGTGCGATGCCAAGAGGAACATGGAGAGTTGCAACTTCTCCTTTGCCTCCCTTCTTGAGTGTAACTCTTCCCCCAGTGAAAGCAATGTGCTTCTTTCACCATGGTGTGCTACCCAACCACTTTTCTTTCTGACTGTCTGTGCCTGAGCTTGCAATCCAAGGCAGTCCTCCATGGAGACCCAACGGCTGTTGGGAATTACATCTCTTTATTCCACTACATGACTACCCAGGACACAAATAAGGCCAGTGTTACAAAATAAGTCCCTTATTAGCAATAAACTCAGTTTTATGCATCTTTATATTGGCTGGAGTGTGCTCATTCACATGGTGCACCTTCATGCCTCAAAAGTGGGGTGACTGTGTGTGTGTGTTTTATTAAAATAGGTACCCCATAGCCAAAGAATGAGTCTTGGGATCACAGTGGACACCAAGTGCCTCATAATGGTGATGTACTTGGATGCTGGGTTTATTCCATCCCAATGAATACCCTTCTAGAAAAAGAAGGGGTCATGTCTTCATAAACTGGCATCACTCTACTGACTTCAGTGAAACTAAGCTGATTTGAACCAGCTAAGGATCTGGCCCCTCAAACCCTACCAAAGAGATATATCCCACTCCACTTCCTCCAAGTATCAGGCAGTATCCACAAAGGAGAATACAAATGGCTCACATTGGGGGAGGATGGGCAGGACCTTTGCCATACCTGAACATGGCATATCCCTCACTCATCTGAGAAAGGCCCATCAACAAAAAATCCCACTACATATTTATCATAATTTTGTAGGGCCTGGTCCACCTTCATAAAAGCTAAAAGAAAGCCAATTTCTCATTGACATTAATGAGCCTAAGGCTTAGCTACCTAAAGGTCTATTGTGCATCTTGAACCGCCCTACCTGGAACAAATGGTGGTTGGTGCTGAAAAGGTGTGTCTTTCCGCCTTGGTTTCATTAGCTGATCATCTGCCTCAGTTATTCTCTGCTCCTGTGCGGTGCCTGAGGAGTGGTGGTTACCATTACATTTAATAGACTCTGCCTGTTCACTGCCTGCAGATGTAACAGATTTTAAAACATAGTAATAAAACCAAAAACCTACACAAGCCTGTTATGAAAGAAATTGCTTTCTGCTCTATGATGTGTATATGCACAATACAAGCGACAAACCTTCAGGACTTGGCAAAATGGCTGATGATTTTTGCTGCCCTCCCTGAGACCTTTTATTTGCCTGATTTTCAGAAGGTCACTGTGCTGAATTTTCTGAAAATTCAGGCCCCTTTGAAGGGTTTGAGGTAGAACGCTCAAAAATGGAGAGTCCCAAAATCACTCGTGCCTCTCAAAAATGTTTACATCTCTATACAAATACCTGTTCTGACCTGCAAGGATATTTTAAACAAAACTATATTGGCAAATGGAAAATATCCAAAATAGCTGGGGGGGTTTTGAAGTCTGCAGAAGCTAAAAGCCCCACACACCCACAACACCCTCCTACTTCAGTGAGGGAACTGCACTTAGACTTCTTGGAATATCAGACCACTATGTCCCTTATGAGTATTTTTAACTGTTTTCTGTTCATGAGATGACACTTGAAGTAGCGTGTCAGGCTGGTAACATGCACTCACAGAGCTCAGCTTTCAGACACAAGCATATAGTAACCCAGTAGCAAACACAGTCTCTTAGGCCTCTGTGTGGTATGGGGTTCAGATGAGGGCTGAGAAGGAACAATGCTGAGGGCTGCTACGCATGGTGCTCTGAAAGCTGTGAGCCAGCAAGGCGAGAGGAGCAGGTGCTGCAGACTGGTGGGGGGCCTGCACAAATTGTACCCCACCTATGGCAGCAGACACTGGGCCTCCCACTAACAGAGAATAATGTTTTCTTACAATCATTAAGTCCATTTTTGGGATATGGCCAGGTCTAAGCCTCTCACAGCTGTCCTTGCTTTCACACTCCACTAAGTGCATCTTTTGAGCACACAAACGAGCCCTTACCCTGGACCGGCAGGGGGAATGACTGAAACTCCTAACAATGGTGGCTAAGCACAGCAGCTCTGTCCCTAGACTGTGCTCAAGCATCTTTGCCCTTAGCCCCACTGCACAGCCTGATGTGCATTTCCATCATCAGGCCCAGTTGTACAAGATGTAAAACATCTTCCTCTATTGAAGTTGATGGTGCTCAGCATCTTAGAGGTGCTATGCATGCGGCAACATCCTCCCTCGTCACACACACACACACACACACACACACACACACACACACAAAAGATTTTGAGGAACAGCTAGCCAAAAACTCAAAAAGAAATAATAAAATGTTTTTTAAGTACATTAGAAGCAGGAAGCCTGCTAAAAACCTGTGGGTCCCTAGATGATCGAACTATAAAGGAGCAATCAAGGACGATAAAGCCATTGCAGAGAAACTAAATGATTTCTTTGCTTCAGTCTTCACGGCTGAGGATGTTGGGGAGATTCCCAAATCTGCACCGTCCTTTGTGGGTGATGAATCTGAGGAACTGTCCCGGATTGAAGTGTCATTAGAGGAGGTTTTGGAACAAATAGAAAAACTTAATGTTAATAAATCTCCGGGACCGGATGGCATTCATCAAGGGTTCTAAAAAGAACTCAAATGGGAAATTGCTGAACTATTATCTGTGGTTTGTAACCTATCCCTTAAATCGGCTTCCGTACCTAATGACTGGAAGGTAGCCAACGTGACACCAATATTTAAAAAGGGCTCTAGAGGTGATCCGGGCAATTACAGACCGGTAAGTCTAACTTCAGTACCGGGCAAATTAGTGAAACAATAGTAAAGAATAAAATTGTGAAGCATGTAGAAGAACATAATTTGTTGGACAAAAGTCAACATGGTTTCTGTAAAGGAAATCCTGTCTTACTAATCTATTAGAGTTCTTTGAAGGGGTTAACAAACATGCAGACAAGGGGATCCAGTAGATATAGTATACTTAGATTTTCAGAAAGCCTTTGACAAGGTCCTCACCGAAGGCTCTTGTGTAAATTACATGGCCATGGGATAAGAGGAAGGTCCTTTCTTGGATTGAGAACTGGTTAAAAGACAGGAAACAAAGGGTAGGAATAAATGGTAAATTTTCAGAATGGAGAGGGGTAACTAGTGGTGTTCCCCCAAGGGTCAGTCCTGGGACCAATCCTTTTCAACTTATTCATAAATGATCTGGAGAAAGGGGTAAGCAGTGAAGTGGTAAAGTTTGCGGATGATACCAAACTGTTTAGGATAGTCAAGACAGAAGCAGACTGTGAGGGACTCCAAGAAGATCTCACCAAACTGAGTGATTGGGCAACAAAATGGCAAATGAAATGTAATGTGGATAAGTGTAAAGTAATGCACATCGGGAAAAATAACCCCAACTATACGTACAGTATGATGGGGGCTAATTTAGCTACGACAAATCAGGAAAGAGATCTTGGAGTTATCGTGGACAGTTCTCTGAAAACTTCCACACAGTGTGCAGTCAAAAAGGCAAATAGGATGCTAGGAATTATTAAGAAAGGGATAGAAAATAAGACCCAGAATATCTTACTGCCCCTGTATAAAACTATGGTACGCCCACATCTTGAATACTGTGTACAGATGTGGTCTCCTCACCTCAAAAAGATATTTTGGCCTTGGAAAGGGTTCAGAAGGGGTTTGGAATGGGTCCCATATGAGGAGAGGTTAAAGCGACTGGGACTTTTCAGTTTAGAAAAGAGGAGGCTGAGGGGAGATATGATAGAGGTATATAAAATCATGAGTGGTGTGGAGAGGGCCGATAAAGAAAAGTTATTTATTAGTTCCTAAATAGAAGAACTAGAGGACACCAAATGAAATTAATGGGTAGCAGGTTTAAAACTAATAAAGAAAGTTCTTCTTCACACAACGTGTAGTCAACCTGTGGAATTCCTTGCCAGAGGAGGCTGTGAAGGCTAGGACTATAATAGAGTTTAAAGAGAAGCTAGATAATTTCATGGAGGTTAGGTCCATAAAAGGCTATTAGCCAGGGGATAAAATGGTGTCCTTGGCCTCTGTTTGTCAGAGGCTGGAGAGGGATGGCAGGAGACAAATTACTTGATCATTGTCTTCGGTCCACCCTCTCTGGGGCACCTGGTGCTGGCCACTGTCGGCAGACAGGCTACTGGGCTAGATGGACCTTTGGTCTGACCCAGTACGGCCGTTCTTATGTTCTTATGTACCTTTCATCAGCTCAGCAGCCTGTTGGCTCCAGCGCTTGCTTAACTGGCTTCTATTCTCCCTGCCCCAGTAAAAATTCAGGACATGATAGTATATGGATTACTGCCTTCAGATTGTTGGTGATAAAGTTCATGTCCACTACTCATCTAAAGGTCAGGAAGCACACAGGGACAGGTGCTCAGCAGGAGTACATTGGCATAGCTCCATTGAACTCAGCTTCAATGAAATCAATGGACTTGCAACAGTGACACCAGCTGAAATGCTGGCCCCTAAAGTCAATGCTACTGTCCTGACAATTGGCACTGTTTATTTTAAACTTTAAGTGAGTAGAAGCATTTTCAGCATGATGAGTCAAAATATACATGATGTGCAAAAAATTTCCCAATTTGACATTCTAATAAAAACATGAAACCATTTTAATTCCACATACATAAAATTCAGAATAGCTCCATATACTTTTCTACGCTTCCAAATATTTTACATATATAACATCAGGTTATTTTATACTGCATGTTGGCTAGGTTCTATAGAATGACTGCAACATATGATATGTCTTAGTGTACTTAACCAAATATATTAAGCAAATTTTTTTCATATGACAAAGATTAAAGAAGCACAATTTTCATTTCATTATGGCTCATGGAAAACATTTAGCTAATTTCCCACACACCACAGTGGAAAAATATACCCTAACCCCTTTAACCTTATTAATCAAAAGTCCCCTAACTAAACATTTTCATGTTTTATCCTAACTATATTAAGTACATAAATAGTTCAAGACGTGCTGAAGAAAGAGACCCAGGCTGTTGTAAAGCAGTAAATCAGGCAGTAAGAAGGGAAGTGATAGGGTTTCCCAAGTATCTATTTTGGGCTTTCTTGATTTCCCTTTAGCAGAAGTGACCTGCCATGTGTATCGAGGGATTGTTTATTCAGTTTAGGTTCAAATCACCAGATTCAGGGAAACAGCTATTGCAGTCTGCGCTCAGCTGAGGGTAGCAGAGTCAACAGGAGATTGACTCAGTGTTGAGTGCCAAATTATAACTGGGTAACTCTGCAGGTGTGTCGGGAGGGCACTAAAGGAACTTTCTCCTGTGCCCTCCCCTGAGTACAAGGCCAACTTAAATCTAGTGCCACTACCAGCATTTTATTCCCCCATGGGTTGCTTGCTTATGCCCCTATACACATTAATGGGTGCATCTAGACTGGCAAGATTTTGCGCAAAAGCGCCCGCTTTTGCGCAAAAACTTGCCAGCTGTCTACACTGGCCGCTTGAATTTGCGCAAGAGCACTGACTTTGTAATGTACAAAATCAGTGCTTCTTGCGCAAATACTTTCATGCTCCCGCTCAGGGATAAGCCCTCTTGCGCAAGAATACTTGCGCAAGAGGGCCAGTGTAGACAGGCACCTTAATTTTTTAAGAAAGCCCGATGGCTAAAATGGTCATTGGAGCTTTCTTGCGCAAAATCGCGTCTATCCTGGCCATGGATGCTGCGCAAAAGCACTTTTTGTGCAAAAGCATCCATGCCAATCTAGACGCTCTTTTGCGGAAATACTTTTAACGGAAAAACTTTCCGTTAAAAGTATTTCCACAAAATCATGCCAGTCTAGACGCAGCCACCATGTGCCAGGCAGAGTTGGCCCCATGGAGGGGAAGCTCACACTGGTCCTTCTTCAAGGCAGGAACAGAAGATATGCTCCCCAGATGCTCCTGAAGGCAGTGTAACTGTCTAAAGTCCAATGCCTCCAGCAGCTCTCTGAGAAGTAGGGCAATATCACATCATCTGCTACTTTGTGCTGTATGGTGTTATCACAGTTGAACTCTCAATAAGATATAATCTTCCTGCAAGTCAATGGGATTTTGCCTAAGAAAGGACAAAGTAATAACCAAGAACTTCAAGCTTTGGCCCATGATGTCCATAATGTAGGCCTGAGTCATGCCCCCTCACTCCCATGAGTTTATGGGCTGCATAAACACAACCAGGCTTGTTCTTGTTACACTGATTAAAATACAGGGCTTGAGCCAGCTCTCACTGAAGTCAATGGGAGTTTTGTCATTTTCTTCAACAGCAAGAGGCTCAAGCCTATACTTGATTTTTAATTTTAGTTATAATTAGAAATCAATTTCAAACAGCTGCAGTTTATTTACAACAAAAGTGCAAAATATCAAGACAATGCTAACCACACAACAGGGCCTAAAAGTTAGAGTTAAAAGACACCTCTCAGCCATCATTCGATAACGAGTAGGACATCTTCCTGTCATCCTCCTATTTGTGGATCTGTAAGTGGCTGACCAGCCTGCTTCTGGAGCTGTAGGTCTTATCGCAGAAGGGGCAGGTGCTGGTGGCTGTTGGAGAGCTGCAGGGCAGTTTTTGCTGCTCTTTTCTCTTTCTCTGCTTCTCCTCATCTGCACTGCGGTGGGACCTCTCAGACTGTGCCACTCCCTTATGGACTACCACTTTCCAGTGGGGACGGCCCTGGGCAAGGTTCTCCCAAGTGTTGACACCGATGCCACACTTTTTCATGTTTGACTTCAACATGTCCTTAAATCGCTTCCTCTGGTCCCCAACATTCCTCCGTCCTTCCTTCAGCTCAGAAAACAGAATCTGTTTTGGGAGGTGATGATCAGGCATCCGGACTACATGACCAGTCCAGTGAAGTTGTTGGTAGATGACGATAGCTTCAATGCTGGTCATGTTCGACTCTTCCAGGACACTAGTGTTCGTGTGCCTGTCCTCCCAAGGGATATTTAGGATTCTCCCGAGGCTGCGTTGATGATATTATTCAAGTGCATTCAGGTGACGCTCATATATTGTCCAGGTTTCACATGCATACAGCAGTGTTGGAACAAACACTGCATGGTGTACAAGGAGCTTTGTCTTGACACTGATGTCCTGGTTCTCAAAGAGCCTTCATCTCAGGCAGGAAAAAGCAGGGCTTGTGCAGCTCAGGCAATGCTGGATTTCGGCGTCAATGTCGACTTTGGTGGAGAGATGACTTCCAGGGTACGGGAAATGCTCCACATTTTCCAGCAGTTCCCCCTTTACTTTAATAGAAGGTACATGAGATTGCCCCGTTGGCGAGGGTTGATGGCACGCCTTGGTCTTTTTGATGTTCAGTGTGAGGCCAAGATTCTTGTACACTTCAGCAAAGGTGCTTAAGGTGGTCTGAAGAACTACAGGGGAAAGAGAAGCAATCATATTGTCATCCACATACTGGAGCTCCATAATCTAAGTCCTGGAGGTCTTGCTTTTGGACTTCAGTTGAAAAGCTTCCCATTTGTTCTATAGACAATCTTCACGCCATCTGGAAGCTTGCGTCAATGACATAGAGGGTCATGGCGATGAAGATGCAGAACAGCACTGGGGCAATGACGCAGCCTTGTTTGATCCCCGTTTTGACATAAAAGGGGTTTCTTCAGGATAAGTTGTTACTCAGAACTGTGGCAGTCATGTTGTCATGAAGCAGCCTCAGGATGCTGATGAATTTTTTTTTGGCAATCCATCCTTAAGAGGATGGTCCACAGGGTGCTATGATTGATTGAATCGAATGCTTTGGTCAGGCCGATGGAACTCATGTATAAGGCTTGATTTTGTTCATGACATTTTTCTTGCAATTGCCGAGCAGTGAAGATCATGTCCACTGTTCCTTGGAATGGTCGGAAGCCACACTGGGACTCTGGAAGAATTTCTTCTGAGAGTGGCAGGAGTCAATTGGAAAGGATTTGAGCTAAGATTTTCCCTGCCGTTGCCAGGAGGGAGATGCTACAATAGTTTCCACAGTCCAATTTGTCACCCTTCTTGAAGAGACTAACAATCAGTGTGTCTCTGAACTCTAGCGGTATCTGCTGCCAATTCCAGATCTTGAGAATCAGGAAATGGAGTTGTTTGTGAAGCTCTGGCCCACCTTTGAAGACTTCAGTGGGGATTCCATCTAGTCCAGTGGCCTTGTTGCTCTTCATCACTTTGATGACAGCTTGGACCTCATTCAGGGTAGGAAGTATTGCAAGATCATCCCTAGGCGGTTGCTGAGGGATTCAGTCAAGGGATTCTGGGACTACGGTGGAGGGGTGGTTCAGGAGCTCATAAAAGTGCTTCCTCCAAAAAGAAGCAATGGCTTCATTGTCTTTGAAGAGTTGGGTACCATCCTTTGATCTCAGGGGATTAATTCCATGGTTTCTCAGTTCATAAACAGCTTTGGTGGCATTGAAGAAACCTCTCATATTATTGATATCTGCAAGATGCTGGAGTTAGCATGCCTTCTCGATCCACCATTGATTTTTCAGAGTCCTTGTTTTGTGTTGGACTTCTGCCTTGGCCTTGGCATGCACTTCTCTCTTTGTTGTGCAGTTGATGTCGCTTTGCCAGGTCCTAAAGATTTTCCTTTTTACCTTAATCAGACGTTCAGTTTCCACATCATTCTCATCAAACCAGTCCTGATGCTTCCTGGACTGGTAGCCAATGGTTTCCCCACAAGCTCCAATGATGGCATTTTTCAATTGACATTAGTGTTCTTCCATGTCTTCAGGGTGTACTGTCGGTAGCTTCCTTTGGAGTACTATCTGGACTTTGTCTGGTGGGGTCCTTCAAGCCTTGTACATTGATATTTCGTTGGATCCGTTTCTTCTGAGTTCTCCATTTGGTGACAATCCTAATCATCATCGTGGATCAGATGAGGTGGTGATCTGTCCTGCAGTCATCCGCACTAGTCATTGCATACGTGAGAAGGACATCGCACTGATCCTGAAAGTGGACAATGACATAATCTATAAGGTGCCAGTGCTTCAATTGAGGATGTTGCCATGAGGTCTTAAATTTATTCTTCTGGCGGAAGAGGGTGTTCGTGATGACAAGCTCGTGTTCTGTGCATTTCATAAGGAGAAGCACTCCACTGGAGTTGCTATTGCCGACTCCTTCTTTTCCAATGGTGGTCTGTCAGAGGTCTGCATCTCTTCTAACCCTGGCATTGACCTTTGGGGATGTCTTTTAAGACTGTGTCCAATTGGGTGTAAAATTTCTCCTTCACATCATCTTTGGTGTCTAAAGTTGGTGCATAAGCACTCACTACAGTTGCCTGTTGGTTTTTGGCAAGCGTCAAGCAGAGAGTCATGAGACGCTCATTGATGCCAATGGATTTCAGATAAGATCTTTGTCAGTTCGTTCTTGATGGCAAATCCTACTCCATGAATTCATTTTTCTTCCTTTGGGGTTCCTTTCCAGAAAAAGGTGTACCCTCTGCCTTCTTCTCTTAGCTGTCCTTCTTCTGGACTACGCACTTCTGCCAGGGCAGCTATATTGATGTTATATCATCGGAGCTCATGGGTGATAATTGCCATGCGTCTTTCAGGTTGTCCACTGTCAGGATTGTCCATTAAAGTCCGAATATTCCGTGTTCCAAAATTTAACCTTCAATTTTAACCACATAGAGGTGAACCCACTGGACGAGGTTATCCAGTCAGGGGGGTTGAGGTGACTATGTTTAGGGCACCTTTTCTAGTCCTCTCCCCATACGGAGTGAGCAGAGCAGACTAAATAGGACTGCTCAGTCATGGATGCAGCTGCTGGACCATTCTACCACCTCAGTCCTTAAAATGGAATGACTGATACATGCATCTACTGCCTATGTGCTGGTCCAGGACTAAAAGCTTCCGAATTTCACAATACGGCTCCCATCACCATTCACCAGTCATTGTAGGGCTTAAGCTTAGGAGAGCAGTGCCTAGGAAGATGCTTGTGCGTGACTTCGTTTAACGTGGGAGGACTGTTGCACGGAAGCCACCACACGATCCTTGATGAATAGAAGGCCCAGGGCTAATGGCAAGGAATCCATGACAAATGGGAGTCTCCTGTCCACTGCAGCCTTAGTCTGCCTTTACAGCTGTTATAGCATTACCCTTGCTATCCTCCACCTGTTCTGCCATTGAGGACTTTTAGGATCATTCTTTGTCTGATCCTTCCCCCTTGACCTTGCCACCAGGGTGACCCTACCGGGAGTACATGACTCCCTACAGCACCACTCTCAGGTTCACTGGAACGTGCAAGCCCACTCATCACGACAAGGTGACGATCCGGAGAGTGAGCAAAAGACACCAGTGTGTGGGTCATTGACATGCAAAACCTGCATTATGGTCATTTTGGTTTAAACTAACTAAGGACATGTAAACCGAAGGTTCATTCTCCAACAGGTATTGGAGTGCTGGCAGATATACCATGTGCCAGGGATTCCATGGCATTATCACCAAGAAGAGCTTACAGCAGTGGAGAAGAAAAGTGAGACAGTGTAACCCATGCACCTAGGCTACGTCTATATTACGATCCTCTTCCACAAGAGGAAATGCAAATGGGGTGCTCATTTGCATATGTTGCGCTCTCTCATTTGCATTTCCGCCTCGGATCCCTTTTGTGCAAGAGATTTTTGCGCAAAAAAGCACTGTGTAGATGGCTCCTTTTCGTGCAAAAAACCCCTTTTGCACAAGAGCCGTTCTTCCTCATTTTTTGAGGAAGAACGGCTCTTGTGTAAAAGGGGGTTTTTGCTAAAAAAGGAGCCATCTATACTGCACAAAAAACCTCTTGCTCAAAAGGGATCCAAGGAGGAAATGCAAATGAAAGCACAACACATGCAAATAAGTGCTCCATTTGCATTTCCTCTTGCGGAAGAGGATCGTAGTATTGACGTAGCCCTAGAGTGATTCACTGTCCCATGTAGTGGCACTTCGACCACCTTCAGTGAGAAATCAGAACAAGGGAGCTCTACTGCCTAAGTTGAGAGCCAGCTGGCTTTGTAGAGGCTCCCTATACTAAGATCCAGAGGTCCCAGGTTCAACTGTACCCACTGGCAGTTACAATTAACTTTAATCATGTGAATATTTTAGTGCATTGTAACTCAGTGATTTAAAAAAAACTCTAGGTTTAGTGGAACGTGGGGTGGTTTGTTTCCTGTCTGTTCATAGGATCATGAGGAAGAAATAAAGACATTTGTTTGAAAAATTATTCAGTAACACAATCTAAGCACCCCTCACTGCGCCATCTAAGTGATGATAAATAAAGAATACAAACTACTGGCAAACGTGACAGTTTTATGTGGGTCACAGCTGGAGTTGCATCGCTAGAATAGCATCACCATATCCAGCAGTGCCCCATAACTCCATCAACAATCAAAAACTGGCATCCAGCAATCATGCAAAAGGAATGAACTCATTTTCTAAATGCCTGTTAAGTGTCACCAAACTGCCTACTTAGCTCCAGTTAAGTCTTAAATTACAAAAATCAGACTTAATCTGCCTCTCACTAAAATCAATATGCCCATCATCACTGTTGCCACAACCAGCACTTTAAGCAACCAGGAAATGCACATTATAATTATTTGGCTGTTTTCCATTTTATTCTCTCAAGTTTTACTTTCCAGTCCCTTTCCCCTTCCTGCATTTATGTATTTCTTTAAGCAGCCCTAGCTTGATATAATTAGTACAAAGCAGCAGCCTCAACACAAAAATGCTGTTGTAAATCCGCCACAGATTGAAAAAAGCATGTACTAAAGATTGGGGTCAGTTTATCTTGTTACTGACTAGTATGTTTCTCTCACTGACAGCCAGCACCAAGCAACTCTTACCAGTATGTAAACATCTCATTTTGCTGTTTCCCTTACACCCACACTAGCTTTCCTGCTGCACAAGTCAGTCAGTCTTTAGACTTCAGATAAGAAGCAGAAGCCCCTGCCGTCAGCTAAATAGATGTTTTATTTTTTAATAGTTTCCACTTGCCTTTAGTTTAACCTGCTGAAAGCCAGACATATTCTTCAACTGATTGTTATGTAAGAAGCCTCTTGGTCCAATATTTCTAATAACTTCAACTAGATCTTGCACATGTGATAGATTCTCGTACGTGGGCAACACGTCTCTCTTTACATAGGCACTTGCCCGAGGGATCAGAAAAAGAGGTAGACTGTCTGGATTTTTCAGCTGACGTTTTGTCATCTCAGTTACTCATAATCTCATAATAGCCTACAGCTAGTGTCCTTAAATTAAATCAACAGAGACAACTTCTCAAAGGTGCTGTGCCCAAAGGGACTCTGAAAATCAGTCTATGTGCATAATCAGAATTGCACCTATGAGCCTAGATATTCTGAGACCAACCCATTTACTTTGTGCAGTGTTAATTTTTAAGAATAAGAAAATCAAGGGACTAAGTCCACGGAGGGGATGTAGGGCTTGTCCACACAGATACACTGGGGGTGTGACCGGACAGAGTCCAGCCTATGGCACATGACCTGGCCAGATGGATTCTGCTATGGAACTTTTAGTGCAGGCCAGCAGGAGACACATGGCCAGTTAGTACATGGCAGGCCAAGGTACTATAGATTTACACCCTGATTACCCCACACTATCTGACCATGTAAACAAGCCTTTTGGTTGAGTATTTCAATGTCTACATTTAGGTGCCCTGTTGCCCAGTGAAAATCTTCTGCCCACGCTCCCTAGGCAATGTCTGGCACTGAAATGGGACTGAAAAAAGCCAGTGCACTGAGCAGGGAGCACCTACACTAGCCAGCAGGAAATGCTAAGGACAGGGTGGGGGCCTAAGCTCCTCCCATCAAAGGAATGCCGGTGCCTGACACTAGGCCAAAGGGAGGTATCTATCGCCAATTGGGAGTGACAGCTGGGAAACCTCTCCTGGTGTTCAAGTTTGGACTTATGCACCTGAAGTGTCATGTAAGCCCTAAATCCACTTTGTCTCACAAGCTCACTCTTCTCAGCAGGCACTCCCACAGCATCACTGCTGGGAGCCGCTCTGGGACTCTGAAAATCAGGTTCCCTGGTTTCTCTGAGGCCCAGTTCTCTGGCAAAGAGATGCTAGATGGTAAGACCCTCCTCGGCTATGCTTTCTTTAGCCTTCTCTTGGCTCCAGCTCTCCACTATAAAGCCCCCAGAAATCTCCCTCTGGCTTGGGGTTGGGGCCAGCAAACTCCTCTTGCTGCTCTCCTGACTTTAGACTTCTCCCAGGAACAACATCTCTCTCTGGCTGCATGAATCGCCCACTCCGCCTGACTGACCCAGTCTGTTCTGACTCTTTTATAGCCTCCCAGATCTGATGACTCAGTTTTCTGCAACTGCACAGAACTCCACTTTCCCACTTCATATCACATGCATAATGGTGGCCCATAGAGTTGTGTGTCATCCTCAATTCTAGAGCTGGTCAGGAACTGGAATTTCCATTCTCTGGGATACTCAGAAAAAAATCCCCATAAAATCAAAATTCCAAAAGATTGTGTTCAGGACCACTGAAGTGTTTGGTGTTGATAGTGTCAAAACATTCATTTCAATGTTATGTTGATTAATTGCATTGAGACTTCTAGAAAATGTATGGTATACATTACATATAACCTATTAAAATAAGACTTTAATATAAGTGTCAAAATGAAATTAACTGAAGGGTTTTGACCTTTTCCTGCTAAAACTGTCACAGGCCCATAAAACATTATACTTTCTGTACACCTTGCATTTTTAATGGTAAACTGTTTCACTGGACAAAAATTGAGGAGCTGATTTTAATCCCCCTTGGATGGGCCAATCCAATTCTAGTGTCTGAGGTTGCTGGTGCAAATGGAATTCCCCAGCTGTTGTCCTCTGTTTGGAAAGTTGCACTGTGATTCTACTTCTCCCTTCCTGTGAAATCTCAAATGGGGGAGGAAAGGAATTCTGACTTCAGAAGGTATTTGACAGGAAGACATGAGGCAGCTTTGGAGAGGGATGGAGTGAGAGATACATACAGGCAGAATAATGGAAGATGAGACCTTTCTTTCCCCAAGCATGTCTTTTTGAGGAAAACCGTTACTATTCTAACTCCTCTTTCAGCTTCCCCAAGTCTCAATATGGCATTCCTTCTGCTTGGCTTTCTTTACTGGATCTTCATTTTCTTTTTTGCTGTTCTTTTCATGGGCATTATCCTTCCCTTTTCTTCCCTTGAACTAGGTCTTTTCATTCTTCTTCTTTCCTCTTCTTTCCTCTCATCTGTGACTTACTTTCCTCAGCTTCTAGCTCAGGTTCACCGCAGGGTTTCGTGCAAAGTGACCAGACAGATTTCTCTCTCTTTTTTTCCTGCACATGAAGTACATCACAAGATTCATTAATGGGAGCTCTAAAGCTATCATTTCTGCCCTGGCCATACATTATCTGAGGTTAATATCTTTTGGAAAATAAACTAATTCTTCCTGAATTCAGCAAGCGTAGTCAGAAAGCACTCTGGTAAGGTGGACTTTTTAGCCCCAAACTGGCACCAAAATCTTCAGCAGAAGATTGCAGTATGTGTTCGGCCAAGAACAGAATTCTGCTTCAATCTTCTGCAAATCCCATGCAAATCTGAGTGTTTCAGATTAATTGATCCAATTTACTTGTTTTATGTGAAAGATCTGACTTTTATGTGCTTATCTGTTAAACTTGCTGTTCAGTCCTTCATTGAGTGATGACTGTAATCTTCATTATGATGCTCTTCTCAAGGATGACATAAGAGAAATGTCATTTTCGGTACTCTCACAATCAGACACTGATAACACAGTAAAATGGGGAAGAGCTCCTTTGTACACACCTAACGAATGAGGCAATTAGTGTGCCAATGGGAAACAAACTTGATGGGCCAGTTTGCAAACAGATCTGCAATCAAATTATTCACATTACACCTGCAGTTTAGGTGGTATTCAAGGGTACAGCTACACTGTGGGGTTTTTTTTTAAGAAGGTATTCAAATCGCACTCACATTTGCATGCTTTCTTCTTGCATGAAGAGGATTTTCCAATATTTGGCCCATCTACATGGGGTGAAATGTTGGGAAACCCCCCCTCTTTCAAAAGCCCCTGTAATCCTTGTTTTACGAGGAATAAGGAGGCTTTCGAAAGAGGGTTTTTTCCCAACATTTGGCTCTGTGTAGACGGGACAAATATCAGAAAATCCTTTTCTGGAAAAAAAACGGAAGAAGGTATGCAAATGTGAGCGCAATTTGCATACCTTCTTTGGAAAAAAAAAACCTCACAGTGTAGCTGTACCTCAAGTAGCAGACTAATGCCATTGTCTTTCCAAAATATCACCATAGTTGTACTTTTTGTGGCTCAGCAAAAATCTTCAAGGAAAAGCAAGTCTTTTCATGTTCACCACTTTGTTTTCTGGGGATTGTCAAGATCTTCTAAACAGCTGGAATCCATTTCAGAAGAGTTTGACTCCAACTGAACATGTGCTTGAATATTTCTCCTCTCTGTAACAGGCTTTCTACCTATCAAAAGTCCAGTTTACAATCTGAGTTATAAACAAGGTCTACTGAACTATTCGAGGTACTTTCAGTTATCTTTATGAGGGCAAAGCCAGCCATCATGATTCCGTTAACCCCCCCTCAATACTGGAAATAAGGATTTCTTTGTGCTAAGTGCTAATACATTAGGGATTTGCAGTTTCCACTAGAGAAATCCTTATCACTGATGTCATCTAAGGATGCTGCACACGCAGCTACTGACTGAGACATGTCCACAATGCAAAAAAAAGAGTATTTTCTTAACGTGGATTTTCTAACCCACACTAGCTAACTTAGGTTAAAACAGTAGCGAAGACACGGGAGCTCAAATCTGAATTCAAGTTAGCAGCTTGAGTTCATGAAGCAGCCTTGGGTTGAACTCAAGTGGCCAACCAGAGTTCCTGCATCTTCACTACTATTTTAACATATGTTATCTAGCAGCGTTCCCTCTGTCAGAATCCTGGGCAAAGGTAGGCTGAACTAGTGGCAGGACCTGAACCCAGAGGTCGGAGCCAATGTCAGGGACAAGAGTCAAGCTGAATATCAAGCTAGAGTCAAAGTCAGGAATCAAGCTGAAGGTCAGTAACAGGTACCTGGATCTGTGTTGGGCCCTGAGGGTCCTCTGAGAGTTAGAATCCCTGTCAGAGTTTCTGAGTCATTTTCAGAACCAGGGCATTCATGGTAGCTAAGTAGGAATCCACATTGTTGCCTGTCCATTTTCTGTCACACCCTATGAGTATATTTAGGATCAAGGAGCCAATCAGGAATCACTCAGGCAACTGTCAGATCTCTTGAAGTAGCATTTCCCATGGCCTCTGCTGTTATTTAGCTCTAATTACCACTAAATGTCTTCTAAGAGCCCAGTAAGCAGTGGAATGTTGGTAATGCTGCTGGACAATATTGACCTCCTGTGGTTTGGCAAATTCTCTGCTTCGGCACTGCTCAGGTCCCAACAGTGCCAGAATAGAGAGTTCAACCAGTCAGTAGTACCTTTCACCATCACCAGTAACAAAGGTGCTGCCATCCAAATTAAACCCTTCCTGACACCTGTGCAATCCTATTGCCTTCAGATGAGTGCCTCAGCGATATCTCTGCTGCAACCCCCTTGTTTTCAAATTCTGCCCTCATTCCAGACAGGTACAGTCCTGTTGCTTAACAGATTCTCATGTGAATGATCATTGGGCATACTAATCATGTTCAGTAACCATATAAATCTTAGAAATAGCACTAAGAGGCTAAGCATTGTACACATCAGGTCAGATTTATCCTGCCTGCCTGCAAGCATGGATTCAAATCTCAGAGAGTCAAACCTTCAGCCATGTGACACAGATACATTTGACATTGTAGCGGTTACTAGTGAATTGGGGTGGGAGGAGGTAAGCAAGCAATATTCTGCTTTCCATCAACACTGAAAATCTCATGATACTTTTTCTTTTTTTAAACAGTAGCAGTTAGCCACAACATCCTAGACCAAAATTTTCCCTCCCTGTGGGCCTTGCACCCTCATTTGTGTGCCCAATGGCTGCTGCTCTCCATTAGGAGGGTAAGATTTATTTACGTACACAGTTTATGAAGAGCTTTGGCATCTTTCCCAGTCAGGTGGTATTATGATTCATTATGAAGATGATTATGTCACAAAAGGAAGATCTAATTGTGAGTTCAAAAAGGGAAAGAGGCTACAAGGCACTTCCTCCCTATTCACTGCAGGGAGGCAGGCCACCATCTGAGACTTAGAACTCCCAGCGATAGGAATGAGGCAGACCAGTGGCTGGCTGGCCACCGAGAGAGCTCACACTAGCAAAATGGTAAAATGTGAAGCTTGAACGATTTTTGGATGAGCTTCTGCCCAGAAAATGCCACAGTCTATCTGCATGGCTTCCTGCTCCAGATTTAAAGAAACAGTACAGATTATCCTCACACGCTGAATCCTCTGCTGTAAGAGCACTTCTCAAAGGATACTGCTTCCCAAAATTTCCCTGGGGCTGGTGTGGTTCTGCACCAGGGATTTGTGTTAATGTCATGGTCTGGGGAAAAGCACTCTGAGTCGTGAAGCATATATCAGCAAAAGAAACAAGCCTCCTGGCTTCTGTGTAAAAACGTGTGTTTCCACGATGATTCCTCTGCCCAGTGAAAACTGGGTTTAAGTTCTCCTCTAGAGCTCTACACAGGCCAGGTAGCCTAGATAACCAGCCAGGTGGGGAGCTGAGCAGCCAAGGAAGCTGCCAAGCCAACCAGTCAAAGAATCAGCTGCTAGGAGCTGGGCAGCTTGGGTAGCTGGGAATCCCAGGGAACTGGAAAGCAAGGCAGGACAAACTGGGCAGCCTGCCATTTGTTCTGTGTGGGAGCCCACAAAGCCAGGGAGTTGGGCATCCCTGATGGCTGGCAGGCAGACAGGTGTGTTCCCGCCTGCTTTCTCTCAAGAGTTTTGATGGGAGAGGTCTAGGTTGGATATTAGAAAAAACTATTTCACTAGGAGGGTGGTGAAGCACTGGAATGGGTTACCTAGGGAGGTGGTAGAATCTCCATCCCTAGAGGCTTTTAAGTCTTGGCTTGACAAAGCCCTGGATGAGATGATTTAGTTGGGATTGGTCCTGCCTTGGGCAGTGGTCTGGACTTGATGACCTCCTGAGGTCTCTTCCAGCTCTATGATTCTATGATTCTAATGCTTAATTTTGTCAAGTCAGCATTTTTTACCATCCCTATTTTCTTCCTACTGTATTTACAGGGCTATCAATTAAAGTGCTGACCTAAATTTAGCTAGAGCACAAAACCACTTTGCTAAAAGATACAGTTTCTCCAGAATGTACTACAAGTAAAATTAATGCCAATTTCAATAAAATGAAAATACATCAAACAAAAACATGCTGTGTTGGGGCTATTATTTTCATATCAGTGGTTTCACTTACTTGAAACAGACATCCAAGTCAACTTTTCTTAGCATATCACCGGGTCATTCAATCATCAGAAAATATAATAGCTACCAAGCATTTTAACTGCCCTGGATACAACCAGATCCCATCTTGCTGTAGAGATTGAGCAGGCAAGTTGCCAAGGGCAGCAAAACATTAAGGGCAGCAAAATCTTTAATGACTTGTCACAGTGTGGGTGACTGAATGCTGTGAAAGGCATACATTTTCCAGTTGGTCTAAGGTAGAAAAATATCCTACAGCACACAAAACAACCAGAATTTAATTGCGGAAACACATTATCTGGCACTTACATTAATAGCCAAGCCTGAAAGAAACCCCTGTGCATTATGCTGAATTTTCTAGGTAAAAACAAATAATAACCTGTGAGAGCAAATATCAGGTTACCGGCTTGCTCTGCAAAGCACAAAGACAAAAACTCAGTACACCTGAAAACTCACCCAAATTTTTCAGGCCCTGAGCAGACTGGCATGAGAACTTTACTATCTATAGCTGGGTTTGAACTCTGTTATTCTTAATAAGGTTCTAAACTAGGAATGAGCTTGACCCAAAACCCAGGACTCAAATATCCCTAAAACTTAGGGAAGTAATTATGTGTGATTTTAATCATCAATAATCTCGTGGATTTTAGTAGGAATAGAAAATACTGTCAAAGCAGATGAGATAATTTTGAGACATCAGACAAAACAATTCTGCAGTCTTTAAAAATCACACCTCTCTTTTCTGATATACTCCTTTTTTCTATTTTTTAAAAATTCTTACTATAATTCCTTTGTTAGTTGTATAGGTTGAGCCTTTCTGGTCCGACACCATCCATGGTCTGGCATGATTTCTGTTAGCCAGATGTCCGCTTATTGTTTCCCGCAATCCCATCAAGTTTGTTTAGAGACATCAGTCCTGACTCTCAGAGATCTGTGCTGCTATTTAGCTCTAATTTTCCCCTAAATGTCTTCTATGAGTCCAGTAAGCAGTGGAAGTGTTGGTAATGCTGCTTGACAATATTGATCTCCCATAGTCTGATAAACTCTGGTTCGGCACTGGTAAGGTCCCCAGGGTGCTGGATTAGAGAGGATCAACCTGTATTTAGTGACAAGAAATCATAAATAAAAACCACTTCAGGGCCACTAGGGGGAGCTCTGTTTTTTTGTATCTTGAAAAACTACATGTTTATTGTTCAGCTTTTCATATTGATAGCAATTAGTCAGAGCCCCTCTTTTCCCATAGGCAGAATGGAATCTAGCTGGCTTCAGACATGGTGTTAGAGAGAGAATGGTGTAATGGTTAGGGTGCTGACCTAGCATCTGTGAAACCCGAATTCAAGTCGTAGCTGTACAACAGACTTCCTGTATGAGGCTGAACAAGTCACAAAGGGCAGACCTACACACACACTTACGTTGATCTAACTTATGTTACTCAGGGGTATGAAAAAGACACACATCCCTGAATGACACAAGTTACAGTGACCTGAGCACTGTCCACACCATGTTCCCTTGCACTGACATAACTGCCATGTCTTGTGGAGGAGGAGTAATTATGTTGACAGGAGAGTGCTCTACCGTCAGCATCAAGCATCTTCGGCAGATGCAGTGCAGCATTGCAACTGCCCCGATGTAGCACTTGTAGTGTAGACCTGCCCAGAATTCTTCCGTGAATCAGTTCTCCATTTGTAAAGTAGGCATGATGCTGCCCTCTTTTACAGGGATACTGTGATGATAAATACTAGAACTGGCTGGAAAACAATAATTCTGTTTTACAAAAAATATACACGTTTCAAAATTTGGTTTCATTCTAGTGCAGAAGGAAAGAGAGGCCATTCAGAAAAGTTCAAAAACAGAGAAATCCTCTAGAACAGCATGATGATGTGGGCCAGGATCTGGCAGACAAAGGTTAAAGTCTCTGGTCTGCCTGGTTCAGAGCAGCAACTTAAACCTAGCTCCCCCCCATCTCTGATGAATGCCCTAATCACAAAGCTATTGGTTAATCTGAGAGATGTCTCAATTCCAATCTAGACTGTTGAAATCAATACATTTCCATGGAACATTTAAGTTTCCACTAAACTGCATTCTTCTTCTGAAAAAGGTTTTTTTTTTGGAAAGTTCTCAACCAACTCTAATATATTACAATGATGATGAGGTGCTCAGATCCAAGTACTTTAGACAAACAGATGTCTTATATCATCAAAAAGTTGCTATTCCCGTCAGTTGGACTAGCCATAGTGAAACCTTCTCGTTTCAATTGCGCAAGGTCCTATATCTTGGCCCTGAGCTAGATTTCACCTCAGCTTAGGACTCCGCTTGCATAGACTTCTTTCCTGTGCCCACAGAACCTGGCTAATGTGTCTATTAGAGGTGAGTGACGCATTCACAGCAAACAATCTAGGCTCTTTTTCTGCTTCTGGATAGCCATGACTTCACAACTTACTTGAAATTAGTCACTACCCAACTTCCTGAAAAAATATTTACTCTGAAGAGTGATCACGAACAGGTTACTGCCAATATTCATAGTCAAACTGTAGTGGTTCATTGTAACTGGCCATATAATTTAGATGGCATTCTGAGTGATCACTTCCTGGTTGAGAACTGGGAAAAACCACAGAGGCTTTGAATTTCTCAAGGAGAAAAAGAGTAGGTCAGGGAATAGTAGCTGAGAAATAGCTTTAGGGAATTTTAGAAGAATTTAAACTTTTTTATGGGTCATACTGGCTTTGATCTATGTGTCACTACTGGAAAAATTAAGCTACTGCAGGTTTTTCAGTTGGCTGCTGCATTTATATTTATTTTTCTCCAGACATATTTGCACAAGTAACTGCACATGAGTTCACAGCCCTAACTGTCCCAGGAGGCTCTGGTTGGATCCTCAGCCTGATCCTTTTATTATCTCACTGCCAAGACTCTGACAAAGGGCTTTGAAACATTGTGCGAGGCAGTGTTCCATCACAGGGTGTAAAGCAAGAGGGAAGGGGGAGGGGAGTGCACTGTGATATCGTTAGAAAATGTCCCTCCTTCAAATCATCCAAATTAATGGTTAGTGAGCTTATTTCAAAAGGGAACAAACATACAGTCCAATTAACAGATCACATCCTTCCCACAGAGAGCACAACACAAATATGCAAATTTTCCTTTAATTTGCGTTGTTCTAAACCAAGATATGAGGCACATATGGTCTCCATACCAAGGGTACATCTACAGTGCACATTTCCTTCACTGGCATGTGGAGTACATACCTGCATAGTCCCCTAGCATGGGTATAAACAGCAGTGTAGTCACAGAGGTGTGGCTTAGGCAAGTGACACAGCATTTATATTTACTTTTGTATTTTACTGAAGGATATGGATACTTTTGGGAGTATATGCCATACACACTCTCTATATAAATCCAGGGTATGCGTTTGCCAGAAGCTGGGAACAGGCAACAGAGGATGGATCATGATGATTGCCTCTTCTGTTCATTCCTTCTGAAGCACCTGGCATTGGCCACTGTTGGAAGAGAGGATACTGGGCTAGATGGACCATTGGTCTGACCCAGTATGGCCACGCTCACGTTCTTATATAGAACCTATATGTATCTGCTCCCTGTTGTAACCCACTAGACCCCACTCCCCCCTCCCAGAGCTGAGCTAGAGCTCAGGAATCCTGACTGTGTTTGTGTTTCTCTCTTTCCACCGAGTTAGTAATGAAGTAAGAATATATATTAAAATTTTAAGCCTAACCAGTGTCCCTTAAATGACTTGCCACAAAAATGAGGCAGCTAGTTAAACCGAAATTAAAAGGTACAGTGCCAAAGGTAAAATCCCTGCAAGATGCTCCATAATAGAGGCGCTACTTAAATGTTACCCCTGTAAGCCGGCTGGCTTGGTCCTGGGCCCCTGACCTGTGTTCAGGCTTGTAAATAAAGGTCCAGCTGCTCCTTTCAAACCACTGGACCTGAGGGCAGGGCAGACAGCAAACAAACTCAGTCCCAAAGTCAGTATGGCCTGGGCCCTGGTTCATGGTAGAGCAGCCAAACAAATGCAGTTCCCCAGGCACGCAGAGGGAGCGGGAGACTGCCACCACTATGTGTGGTGACATGGGGGTTGCGGGCCCTGCCTACTGCACTGAGTTCTGGTCCAGGGCCCTAACAGTGGCAGCCCTGGGGTCAGCGAGGATCACATGAATAATAACATTGAATTATGTTACGTGAAACACACTTTTTCAAAGCCCTGCTTCAAATCACTGGGGACCTAATCCTAATCCCAAATGAAGTTTATGAGAGATGCCTCATTGACATTAAACATTGAAGGATAGGGCTTAAATGTATGTCTTCTTAATAGAAAAAGAGAGTGGGAGAATACTTAAAAGCAGGTGTCTCAAACGCACAGCCTGTGGGACATCTATGGACTGGAGTATATTCACAATCCTGCACCAGCCTTTCCCCCTCCTAATCCCTTAGGCTGCAATCCCTCAGCGGACAGGGTGCAATGGGGGGTAGAGGGGAAATCATGGGAAGGGGTGGGGTTTGGGGGATGCAGATGGGCACGCCCTCCTGAGCAACTGGGTCTCCCAGACCAGATTGCAATTCTGCTCTAGCCTGTAGAGGGCCTGCAGGCTGTGAGTTTGAGATCCCTGTTTAAAAGCCTTTCTAAAATTATACTCTTAACTGGGCGATTTTGCTGTTGGTCACTGCATATATATACACAACAGAAGTCAGTGGGAGCCACTGGGAGCATACAAAGCTCAGAATAGACAATACTCACAAATTTTCAAGTTGCTTTTACATAGCTATACTTTTGGAAACTGGAGCTTTTCACAATTAAAATAAAACTATAGATATGGAAATATCTGTAGATACACACTGCTGTTCTTGATACAGATATGGTGGGGGAGATTTTCAAAAGCCCTTAAGGGATTAGGTGTGACCTTGAACCCCCATATTCTTTATGGAAATAAGCTTCTGATTATGAATATGCCTAACTCTAATATACTTTATGTAAAATATTGCATATAACCTAGTATTTTAAAAAGTTATAATCTGCTGAATGTGTTTATTCTATTTGTGTGCATGTATCATTCCTGTATTTGAAGTCAGAAATACGAAGCATAAACCTGTCTATTGTTCTAGACCTGCTAAGTGAGGGCTATTAGTGATACGTAAGGAACTTAATGGCTCGGTATTTAGGACAATGAGCTGTGAATAGTCTTGCTTCTCCTGTGAGCCTGGACTATGGTTGGTCCTACAAAGACATGTAATCAGGCCACCTGATGCTGGAAACCATTTTTTATGCTGTATTTGTCCACTCAACGTGAGAAAAATTTGAGCTGAACACAAAGGATTCCTCCCCTTCTCCCCCCTCCCCGCCCTGCCCATTGGACAAAGTGTATATAAAGGCATGAAACCAAACAATAAGGTCTCTGCCAGACTCTAGGATACCCTTGATTACTACCTAAGATAACTGCGAGAAACATCTAAGACTGAAAAGGGGAAAGGATGGGGCCCAAGCTAGGAGATTGCTTAGCTTGTGAGAAAAGATCGTTAGAACTACTGTTAGGGAAAGAAATGGCAAAAAGTAACACATTTATTAGAATATTAAGCTTAGCTGGCAGGTTTTGTATTATTTTGCTTAGTAACTGGCTTTGATCTGTCTGCTATTACTTGCAATCACTTAAACCCTACTTTTTATACATAATAAAATCACTTTTGCTTATTAATAAACCCACTGTAAATATTTGTTACCTGGAGACACAACCAGGCCTGTGATAGGAGTGGGGGCAAAGGGTGCAGTTGCCCCAGGGTTGGTGATACAAAAGGGCCTGGAGCTCCTGGCTGCCACGGCAGCTAGAGCCCGAGCCCTTTAAATTGCTGCCAGAGTGCCTCAATGCATGCTCCAGGCAGCACTGAGGGCTGCCAAGTCCCAGCCCTGTCCCTTTCGCTTGAGGCTCTGTCCCTTCCTGGAACACAGAGCAGGGCCCTCCACCTTGCCCAGGGGCCTAGGCAGGCTGTCGGCCCTACTGGGCACAACCACTGTGCATATCTTGAAAAACTTATGAGCTCCCTCTGTATATACTTTATACTGGGGTCTTGCTCCCATTGAGGCTGTGCACCTGGGCGCAGTGTCAAGTCTCTTTGACGGAGGCTTCCCAGAGCTGACTAGATCTCAGGATCTGTGACTCTCTGCTGTGGGCTGTGACTCTAATTCTGTGCCTTCACTGGGGGAGTCCTGAGGTTCTGGCTCAGCAGGCCAGTGTGGTGGCACCCCAGAGGGTAGGAAGGTGGGCTCAGTGGTATGATCAGAACATCAGATGATAGTCTCAAGGGGACTTCTGCAATCCAAACCTGTCACACCAGGAGTTATTTTCAATTAGATGAGCATCTACATCACTGAAAAGCTAACCCACAGATTACATATAATGCTTGCAAACCAAGTTATCATTGGAGTCAGGAGTTACTGGCCTCTGTCACGTAACATGGATATTAACCTTTGAACTTAGTCTGATGATTGATGACAGGAAATAAAGATTAATAATCTTGCCAGTGAGTGGCTGCAGTAGATCTTGTTACATTTCCTTAAACAGAAAGATCACCTTTTGTTCTATAACTGGTTTAATTCAGAGCCTAACATTGCAAAAGTCTTGGAATTTCACTGTAAATACTTTTCACAGTCAAGTAATTAGAACAACACAGCCAGTTTTCCTGCACTTTCTGGTTTATATGTTATATAAAATACTAACCCTCCAATATTTTAATTCTTGTGCCCTTATCTTTAAAAAAATACTTTTTTAATGTTGCTGTTTACTGCTTACAAGCAAAGACTTGCACTCTGATGACTGCATTGGTTCTCTATGTCTCAGATAATGGAATACCCAATAATGTATTCATAAGTTATATATGCTGATGCATAGACAGTTTTCCTCCTAGCAAAAAAGTAAAGTTGTGCAGTTGAAAATAGGCCACATTAACCATTATTATCTGTGAAACTACCAGCTTTGTGGATTTAAGCGAGCTGAAGATTCCCATAGATCACAGGGTGTGTTGGATTAGGTGCTTAAACTACCTATGGAAGTTTAGGGATTGGTATTAGTAAACAGTACAGACTTTTTTATATCCACATGCCATGTAGTACAGGCCGACAACAAGCTAACACAGACTTCCCTGTCATATATATCAAGCTTACTCTCAACCGAACACCTCATTCTAAGAGCAACTTGGTGCTCACTGCAGGCAAGACTGGAGCCATTTTGAAGCAGGAGATGCCAGCTGTGTGAAATGAAATGTGTCCTAGGCTGCCAATGGTCAGAAATTAAATACAGGCTACAGCAGTGTCTGCCAATTTTGCAGACAGAAGCAGAGTGATGGCTGCCAATTGAACTTGAGGTGGCAGTGTGGTAATGTAGCCCACTCACTAATTCAGTGATTTGCTAATTAATTTAACTCAAATTATTTTTAATTATATCTTTGAATCATTCTCCTGTAGGTTGTTGCGGGGGGAGGGAGAGAACAAAGACACAGGAGGCGTAGTATCTTTACAAAGAGTACACAGGAACATCCTGTCACTTGCTAGAGCACAAAACCAAGCTCTGTTTCTCGTTCCAGTACATCAGATGGGGTTTCTCAAGAAAGCCTGGACAAGGCCATGGTGCCATGGGAAATGTGCAGCATGACCCTGTTGCAGGCTAAACGAAATACACATGATGAACATAAAAAAGTTGCAAAGCAGGTATGGGGGTCTGAGCCATTAAGGCTCATTAAAACTAACTCCAAATATACATTTTGTGATACACTTAAGCAGATCACTTAGAAAAGAAAACCCCATAAAGGTTTCAGAGGGGTAGCCGTGTTAGTCTGTAACTTCAAAAACAAGTAGTCCTATAGCACCTTAGAGACTAACAAAATGTATATAAATAGCTAATATCATGAGCTTTTGTGGGCAAAACTCACTTCCTCAAATGAGTGGAGAAAGCGGGTTTTGCCCACGAAAGCTCATGATACTACATATATATTTTGTGTTAGTCTTTAAGGTGCTACAGGCCTACTCGTTGTTATTCCCATAAAGGTAGACGATTATAGTGCTTCAGGATTTATAGATGTAGCTCACACTGCTGTCACTGGAAGTTACACACATGTAACAAAGCCCACTGATGGTGCAGCAGCACAGCACAGTAATACTAAAACGAGTGATGCACGTGAATCCCAGCACACTGAGGCAAATCCTTCCCCACTCTTCTGTTGCCATGGAGGGCCCTATAGCTGAGCCAGGTAATGGCATTGCAGGGAGGGAGGGGACTGGGTGTGGAGGGCAATGCAAGTAGTGCAGCAGCAGCATGCAGGAAGTGAGGGATCAGTGTGCTAAGAGCAGGATGCTGCTACAGTAACGTGGCTCTTCCCCAGGGGCGGCCCATGGATGTAGGCAACCTCGGCAGTTGCCTAGGTGCCGCATTTAACACAGCGCCCAATGATGACGTCACGCCTTTGAGGGCTATGGAGGCGGGGGTGCCGATTGCGCATTCTGCCGAGGGCGCCAGTTGCCGGCAGCTCTCCTCGAGCCGCTCCTGCTCTTTCCATTTTCCACCTGCCTCACAAGAGGTTAAAGCCAGTGGACACTACTTAGGCCATGGAAGCCTTTGCAGAGCAGTCCCAACTATCTAGCCAGTATGCACGCTGCTCCTAAAGGCCTGGTTCCTTTGCAAAGAGTGAGGATGAATGCAGGCTACGCTGAACTTCATTAAACCACTACTCCGTCCACGGGGCTGAATTGCTTCCAGTCTCACCACCTACATTCCCTGCTCCCCTCATGTCCTGTCCACAGTAGATCCTCCCAGGAACATGGGTCCTCAACTCCAGGTTGTTGCTCTCCAAAGCCACGCACTGCCCACTGAAAAGCGGAGATCAGTATGTGTGCATTTAAAAGTGTTGCATGATCTGCCCTTGACCTGTCCTCCTGCCTCACACTGGGCTACATTCACAACATCAATACTAATTATGGGTCATTCTTTTTCATTCGTCGATCGTTTCCATTTCAGAGATTGGGGGAGAGAGGCTCTGCACACACAGCACCAAACTAGATTTGTGATGGCTTGATGGATCCTCGCTCAGCTTCAGGAACAGCCCAAAATTCAGCCCAAGTGCAGATGAGTTCTTTTTGAAATAATTTCCCCTACCCTCTCAGGCTCATCAATGCCTGGACTGTCATCTTCTCTCCAAACTCATCATCATCCTTGCCACTAATTAGCCTTATTGTAGAATATAATGAAGAAATTTTCCCTCCAGAGAATTACAGGCTGGGCTGACCTGGAAACTGGCCTACATAAAATGTATGAATTTATTTTGCTGTTATGAACTCTCTTTGTTAAAGCCCTTGTGATGATTTGTACTGTATTCTTGCCTCATATTTCTTGTGCTATGGAGCAAAGAATGGCGCTAGTACATCTATCTTTGGAAAGATAGTCATTAATGGTTAATGACAATGACTAGACCTGGCCCATGCACAAAAATGGGATGGCTGAAGTTTGGTGGAAAGTCAGTTTTCTCCAAAGTCTCAGAATGAGGTTGGAGCTGTGGAATTTCCAAGAAGAGAAACAACAAAATCAGGTGTTGGTACAACACAAATGCTGAGAAGTTGGTGAGGGAACTCACAGACACGGAGTAAGTATAAGCAGAGAGAGGAACAGAGGGTCAGGCTTTCACAGCAGAGGGTGTGATATAGAGGACCAGCTAAGGAAGAAGGAAACTGGCTGCACCGGAGGGAGGGACTTCATGATTTAGAGGACCAGCCACGTGCAGGAGGGAGTAATACTATACTCCTTAGCAAACTCTGATCTAAGCACAGAGCATGTTCATAAGTAGTGAAGAAACTGGGGGAGGGTAATGCATGTAGGTGTTTTCTTGTTTCGTCTATATCTATTCATTACTTATGCTAATAAAGAGAAAGTGGGATTTATTTTGGAGCCCTTATGAAGTGTACGTATCTGTTATCACTACCCTGCATCGCTGAAGAGGTCAGTGTACACCTGACTATACACAACGTTGATGTTCTGGGGAAGGGAGTGCTTAAGCTGCAAGGAAGTCTGAGGGGTTCAGTACTGGGCCTGGGGACCTGGCAGCTGGAGCACAGAACCTCATTTCCATCAAGAGGTGGCACACAGGGGCCCTGGGCCCAGGAAACATGCATGAGACCCCAGGAAAGAACCAATGTTGCAGCTGGTGTAGGGCAAGGGAAGCTTCAGGGCAAACAGATGCAGGATGGTAGATGTGGGACCCAAGTGCAGCAGCTTTCTTAGTGTGCATCTTGGGACACCTCTACAACAGCTGTGTGACACTAGCAGAGGCATCGTATATTACTTTGTAATATACTGCAGTGCTGTTGGACTAAGGGATTTAACTAGGCTTGGAACCCGGTGTAATTCGGAGAGTTTGTTAGCATATGAAAATTGCACTTAAAGATTATGCAGAGTTCTATGGATATTGGCTGCTCTCTATCTCCTGAGGCATGTTTCATGCTGCTGACAATCTGTCTAAATTTAATCTGAGATGTATGTGATTGGAGCTGCAGGGAACCCCGAGTCATAGCAATTCTCGAGGGCCTCTCAGCTCAGTGTGCACCATGCTTACACTAAGCATCAAAAATCGCCAGCCCACATCCATGTAACTTGCTAACCTGCAGTCACAAAGTAAAGAGATGCACCAGACACCTTCCAATTGGCCTAAAGAGCTACAGATTTTGCTTGTGGTCACATATTGTACCAATTGCTTCTAATAAATAATATATATTAGGAAGGACATCATGCTTTTTAATCATTAATTCTACATATCTTTTTCCTTTAGAGGAAAAAAGCAAGCAGGGACTTCACAAGCTTGGCACCTAAAATTCATCAAAAAAGCTAGAATGAGCTCAATCAGCTATCACTATAAATATCAGAGCCATACATTAATCACATTCCTATATCTGAACATTAGAACAGGATGGAAAACAGCTTTTCTATCCTCTGAAAAATTTCAATATGTTAAAAAAAAAATCCTGAATTGGGAAAAAAGCCAAAGTTTTGAAAACTTTTGCAGAGAAATTCAAAAGGGCAAAATTGTTTCTACTGAGCAAATTCAAAATTCTGTGTTTTGATTTCAACTATTTTAGACCTTTTTTATATATACAGGTTGAACGTCCCAAATCTGGGACTCTGGTCTGGCAACATCCGTGGTCCAGAAGGAAGGACCACGGATGTTGCTGGACAAGAGAGCCCCGGGGCAAGGAGCATGAGCCAGCTGGGAGTCCCATGGGTGCCTGGAAGCCCTGGCTGAGCTGGCAGGGGCCGGTCCTGTGATGGGTGCGGAGTCCAGCCCTAGAGAGCCCCAGACCAGGGAGCCCAGCAGCAGTCAAAGGAATCCCCTGCCCCAGCTGGGAACCCAGGAAGCAGCTGAGGTGGTGGCGGCTGGGGGAATCCCCAGCCATGAACCCTGGTGGGAGCAGGGCTGGCATCTGCTAAGGAGGATCCTCACTGGGATCAGGGCCAGTGGTGACTGGGGGGAATCCCCAGTGAGAGTGCAGCCAGTGGCAGCCAAAGGAAAGGCCTGGCCCTGGCCTGGAACCCCAGTGGCATCAGGACCAGTAGTGGCTGGGGGGAATACGCCCTGGTTCAGGACCGGTCAGGTTCCAAGGATGCTGGAACAAGGAGGTCCTACCTGTATATAAAATACATTTTTAAACTACATTTTTAAATACATTTCAAAAAATCATTTTGAAATGGAGCAGTTTCAGTATCCAGCAAGTTGTGCTTTGACATGTTTAAGATTTTTTTTTTTTTCAAAATGAGATTTTGTCCAAAATCAGTACAATTGCACAGGTAATAATGGTTTAATCAAAACTGAATTTTCTTAAGGAAATTGGTTTTGACTAAAAGTGTTCAACCAGCTTTGCTGAACACTGCTTGAACTGGAAGAGTTCTAATATGGCTCTGAATCCAGATATCACAAAGGGATCCTAGTTCTATAATGGGCTAAACTCAAATCCTATCGCTAAACGTCCCATGGCTTGGAGAAAGTTCAGCATGAATCCAGTTCCAACTTAGTAGGTTGGGTCCATCTCTAGAACATACTTTTATTCTTAAGCAGAACAAAATTCATTACAAGAAATAATTAAATCAACTATTTCCCTGGGGTTTTAAAATGAAACCATGAAACCCTGTCACACTAACTACTGCTATATACAGAGGAATAAAACCTGAGCTTCCATAAAACTTGAAGAGGGACAGGAGGCAAAAACATCTTCTGACTGAGTAACAAGATGAATTTTGGAGTGTTGATGGCTAATGGCAATACTAACACAGCAAACACGCTCGGCTGTGTCTAGACTGGCAAGTTTTTCCACAAAATCAGCCGCTTTTGCGGAAAAACTTGCCAGCTGTCTACACTGGCCGCTTGAATTTCCGCAAAAGCACAGACTTCCTACTGTAAGAAATCAGTGCTTTTTGCGGAAATAGTATGCTGCTCCGTTGACAAAAGTCCCTTTGCGTAAAACTTTGCGCAAAGGGCCAATGTAGACAGCTGAGATTTGTTTTCATAAAAGCCCCTATCGCAAAAATGGCGATCGGGCTTTTTTGCGGAAAAGCGCGTCTAGATTGGCCACAGACGCTTTTCCGCAAAAAGTGCTTTTGCAGAAAAGCGCCCGTGCCAATCTAGACGCTCTTTTCCAAAAATGCTTTTAACGGAAAACTTTTCCGTTAAAAGCATTTCCGGAAAATCATGCCAGTGTAGACACAGCCAAAGAGCACCACTAGAGGTTTGATTCAAAGCCCACTAGAGTCAATGGATCAGATCCTATGGGCGTTTGCTGGGCAGAAGTGCAGGAGCAAATGAAGGATTCATATTGCCTTGCTCCTCTAACATATCCACACAGAATAGCCATAATTTGACCCATTGTTGGTGAAGTCTGTAAATGCTTTGGGATTTTGCAGAATGGAAGGGCTTTTTAGGTGTTTAAACTGTTGTTAGTCCTGATAAGGATAAAATGTAGAGATAATGTACAGATAGATGAACCCTGGTGAGTTTGGGTATTGTGGGATGTGTACACAAAGTATCCTGTCATTTAAACCCAGCTTTCCTTTCAGAGCTGACACTAACAAAACCACACGTGTTTAAGGAAAGTCTGTCTGGGCACAAGAGCAGGTGTGGTGATGAGCAATCATGTGTAGCAGCCCTAAGCCTGTATCTGTGCTCTTCACTGTAAATTGGTAAGTCACACTGAGGTAGCATTACTGCATGGATATGTGCACCCTGCCATCAGCACTGGCAGCTTAAACTCACTTCCCACAGAAGTGCCTTCCCTTATGGGAGCACCTTTATTACCTATGACTTCTCTGTGGGTTCAAGAGGAGAAGGATGAAGGTGCCATGTGGTTCCCAATGGCTCCCTTTCCTCTCCCCAGTGGCAGTAGCCTAAAGATACTCTAAAGACTCACATTCCCCTTTCCTGGGAAGGGAAAATTTAGATCCCCCAATATAGCTGGGTCACTTTAGCTCCTCTGATTTGGATTTAGAGAGACAGGGAGAGGTGGAGAACAAAACTTTCCCTCTCCCTTTGGCTCCTTGAAAACCCTGGGCCCATGACAAAGGGAAATAGAGATCCCTCCTTGCTTTACTATGCTAAGAGATCCTACAAGGAGAAGGGTGGATAGGTACATGTGGGGAGTAGGACCCAAGCAGTATTGGATCATTTCAGTGGAACCAACAAGACCAAAACCGGGATATTTCAATAGGAGCTAGGCACCTAAATACCATTACAAATCTGGCGCAGGGTTACCTGTAGTACGGTCGCCATCTCCAGAGCACCATTCATAGCATGAGGTAGTCTTGTAGGCAACCCACCCTCAGCTCCCTTGTGGGTCTATCAGAGACTTTCCACAATCCAAAGTATTTAAAACAAGATACCTGGGGGGTCTCATGTATTGAGTGATTACATGAAGACATAATCCCTTCCCTCTTGTCTTAGTTTCACCCTGATCCCTCCTCCAGTTCCAGCCAGGTTGGCAACATGATCTTTAAGAAACAGAAGACAAAAACCTTCATAATAAAGTCCTTTGCTCAAGGGCTTCTCTGTTGGGGTGCGATCTTCCAGCTTTTCTCCACAGCATCTCAGTCCTTCTTCCTCTGACATGTCTCCTCTAATGTGTCCCCTGCCTTTCTACTTCCTGCAACTCCTCCAGCTCTGGCCTTTGATTCACCCGAAGAGTCTCCCAGATGTCTCCTTTATCTACCCCAGAGGTCTGATTGGGTCACATGACTGTTTTCATTTTCCCACCCGCTAAAGAAAGTATGAGAATGTAGTATATGAGAGTATATATGTAGTATATGAGTATACTATACTTTACAATAGCATATGTAGCATTATGAGTTAGGAAGGGATGGGTATAAAAAATATTATATGATGAGATAAAGCAAATCTGTGTCATGCTGAAAATATTCAGCTAAGACATAATTTTGTGCAAAAGGAATAATGTCTTCAGATTCTGAATTTGCTAAATATTTATACTATGGTATTAGCACTGAATTAGCAACCATCAAGGGGGGGAGGGGCGGGGAAGAGAGACATTTTCGACAGCAAAATGGAAAATGTCTCTTGCTGTCCATTAAGCATGGTAATATAATACTAATAAGGATAGTGTACGGAACTGTTATCTGGTCTGCTGTCTGCTTCACTCTGTAGATATCTTCTTAAATCAATAACACTCACATTGATTTTTCCAGCATACTGCATTCCAGTAAAAAACAAAGCCGCACAACCTAGGATGAGAGGATGAGTCAGCTATTTCCTACCCTACTGGTTCTCTGATGGCCTTTCATTTAGGAAAAAATATCCAGAAGGAGCTAAAGTATACACAAATGTTTGCAAATATTGAACCTGTTAGTTGTAACATCATATGATTTTGGATTTTGTTGCAACTCACAAACCAGCATGTTGAAATTTATAGACTGCAGTCAGTGCACAAAAGTCAACAGCTGGATAGAATCAAAATCCATGGAAGCCATACTGGAAAAGATGCCTACGTGAAATCTAGGTGCTTGCTGCAGAGGTCAAGTGAGTCTACATTTAACAGTCATGAGCTGGGGACAATCCATGATGATCCCAACAGATCAGTCCTGTGGGATCCTGCAACTTTTGCTATAGTTTAACCATGGTGCTACATAGCACAATTTATTGCAAGTTGCTGCTACCCAAGGTAGCTTTTACTTACCATCTTTTTAACCTATCAAGTTAACAATATGTTTTAATTTGGTATCTCAAAGAATAATTTAATTTACTGTATGGAGTGTAGTTATAGCTGAAACATTCCCAGGTGGGTGAAGTAATGTCTTTTGTTAGAGCAACTTCTATTGGTCTTTTTACAAAGCGATCACTCAGAATCTGACCTATCAGTCCTCCTTGTTTCAAAAGGAGAGCCTGGAAGCTTAAATTCATAATTCTGCTTGACACTAAAAATCATGGGCTGAGCAGAGACACTAGGTTTATGGATCTTTACAACAATCAATAAATCACTAACCCCTCCTACCTTTTTGTCCTATGACTGCAGAGTTATTAACGGGCCATTCTGAATAGTCTCTTATAATATGTGCTAATTTTTTGTACTAAACAATCTGTTGCATTTAGCTGTGACAGTCAGAGTGCTTTCCCAGACCAGTGGCAGGAAGTGGCGTGGACTGGGACACCTCTTCCTGTAACTCCCATTATCCGGGAAAGGTGACCAATGGCCAACAAGAGCTGCTAGTCCCCACACCTGCAGAGATATAGATAAATACAAGGGCTAATGCTGTCAAACCACATCCAGCCCATGGGCCAGTTATTGCCCACCACTGCTTTGAGTGGTTGATTGAAGTGTAAACCAGGTGAGGTTTTGAGCCAGGGCAACTATGTTGAGCCAGCAGCCTTATATAGCCCGTTGCAAACCTAGTGAAAAGCGGACAGAGGAGAAACAAACAGAAGGTGTTTGCATGAGAGGTCACCTAAGAAGAGAACCCACACTGTTTTTGCCTTCCAGACTTGTGGGAATAGTAAATGCATTGTCTGATCAGGCTCTAGATACATTACAAGGAAGAAAATATGGAAAGTGAGGGATTGGCTGTTGTGACTTTCACAGGATGTGCCATGTTTATCTTTCTCCTGGAGGACAGAAGTGACTTGGTCTGTACATAGTGCAAGATGGCCTCTGTACTGGAAGAAAGGTCAAAGGCCTAGAGATCCAAGTTGAGGACTCCCTTCTAATGGGGACAGAGGCATTCATCTGTTGTCTGGACCAGGAATGCTGAAAAGCGTGCTACTTGCTTGAGCTGGAATTCAGAATAGGATGGAGAGCATGCCAAGACTCACTAAGCTCTCTGGCTACTACCACTTGCTGCTTACCCACAGGCACACCAACAATACAACCAAGAATGACCTTGAGCATATCACTACAGATTCCATGGTTCTGAGAAGAAGGATAAAACAGAAGGATAAAAGAGTTTGGGACACAAGTGGTGTTCTCATCTGTCCTCCCTGTTGAAAGAAAAGGCCTGGGCAGGGACTATTGTGGAAGTAAAAGCATGACTACACAGGTGGTATTGGTGAAAGGGCTTTGGTTTCTTCAATGAGCCAATGTTCCAGGAAAGAGTATTAGTGTGCTCAGATGGGCTCCATCTATCAAATCTTGGGAAGGGCATCTCTGGACATCATGTGGCTAGGAGCAGCCAGCCTTCAATGTCACCCAGACCCCGTCTCACCTTGCCCAGTCAGCCCTCAATGCTCTCATGCCATGTGGGGCTCCAGCAGCAATATAAAGGGCCGAGGACTTCAGCCAACACTGCTGCTCTAGTAGCCCCAGCTGCCCTCTTTGCCCTTCCCCTAGGCAGCCCTGACTTAATATGACTTCTTCCAAAATTGAAGTACCAACCCTTGGGAATCCAGTGGTGAAAGTAGCTTAAATTCCTTAGGTACTGTTGTATTGCAGGGCAGGTAGTTGGGGGAGGATTGCAATACAACAGTACCTGTAAGAAATTTTGGGATGGAGTGTGTGTGTGGGGGGGAGATTCAGAGCAGGGGGTGCAACAGTCAAGGCAGGAGGTTGGGTGTCAGGGGCAGGGCTCAGGGCAGGGGATTGTGGTGGTGGAAGGCTCAGGGCAGGAGGTGTGGGGGCTCTGGGCGGGGAGTGTGACCACCATGCTGCCTGGCCACTAGATCCCTGGGACTGGCCAGGGCAGCAGAGACTGCACTGCCTGGCTGCTGGATCCCCAGGGCTGGAGGCTGGGTGCACTGTGGCTGTACTGCCCAGGTGCTGTGGGTGCTGGCTCAGGCCCAGTGGGGATGGACATCACCCTCCTATCCCCAGCCATCCAGCACTGGGGTAGGGAGCCACGGGTGGTGGTGTTTTGGGCTCCTGTAGGGGAATGGGGCCAGAAGGGGAGAGGTGGGATACCCATGCTAGTGCCAGCCTGGGAACCTTACCTGCATACAGTGGCCAGTAGCATCCCAAACCCTCCTCCCATCAGCCACTTTCTTACTGGTGCACCACACCGGAGTGCACCAGCTTACTTTCTCCTTTGGATATAGCTTGTTCCAGGATGGCTACGTCTAGACTGGCATGATTTTCCGCAAATGCTTTTAACGGAAAAGTTTTCCGTTAAAAGCATTTGCGGAAAAGAGCGTCTAGATTGGCATGGATGCTCTTCCGCAAAAGCACTTTTTGCGGAAAAGCGTCCGTGCCAATCTAGACGCTTTCATAAAAAGCCCCGATCGCCATTTTCGCGATCGGGCTTTTTTTGGAAAACAAATCTGAGCTGTCTACACTGGCCCTTTTGGGCAAAAGCTTTGCGCAAAAGGACTTTTGCCTGAACGGGAGCAGCATAGTATTTCTGGAAGAACACTGACAATCTTACATGAGATCGTCAGTGTTCTTGCGGAAATTCAAGCGGCCAGTGTAGACAGCTGGCAAGTTTTTCTGGAAAAGCGGCTGATTTTCCAGAAAAACTTGCCAGTCTAGACACAGCCGATAGGTATGGGGATAAAGGAAGAGGCATCTCTCTGTATGTCAAGAATGTATGCACTTGTTCTGAGATCTAAAAGGAAGTAAGTGGCAGACCTACTTAGAGTTTAGGGTGAGGATAAAAAGAGAAAAGAGTAATAGTGATGTTAGGCTGGGGCTCTATTTTAGACCACCAAATCAAGAGGAAGTTTATGGTACATTCTAACCAACACACATGAGCTAGAATAAATGAGTAATTTTAACTTCTCCAATATCTGTTGGAAGACTATTACAGCAAACCTAATTTTTTCTGCAAGTTCTCAGTACATAAGGCTATGTCTGGACAGCGGCGCTATTTCGGGATACCGGAAGTGTCCTGAAATAGCTATTCTGCATCTTTAAATGTGCCCATTATTTCAAAATATGTATCGAAATAACAAGTGCACCATCCGAGCATCCTTGTAACCCTCGTGGAACAAGTGTTAAGGGACTTGTCGGAATAGTGCTTTATTTTGAAATTACCTCAAAATAAGCTACGCAATTTGCATAGGGCAAATTGCATAGCTTATTTTGAGGTAAGGGTGCAGTGTAGGGTGCAGTGTAGACACAATAGGGGGACAATTTTCTGATTCAGAAAGCTAAGGAAACAACTAAGGGACATCCATTTTGGATCTGGTGTTGACCAACAGGGATGAATTAGTTATGAATGTGAAGATGGCTGGGAACTTGGGAGGAAGTGATCATGATCAGATGGAATTCAATTTTCCTATGGAAAAGAGGATGTGAAACAGCAAAACAAAGACACTGGACTTCAGAAAGGTGGATTGAAATCAACTCAGAGAAACAGGAGACCAGTGTGGCTGCACAAGGAGCTTTTTAGCTATCTAAAACTCCAAAATGATGCATATAGGAAATTGGAATAGTGCAAGCATGTATCGGCAACATCAGGAAAGCCAAGACAAAGAATGAGTTACAGATGGCAATCAAATAAATGTTAGAGACCACAAGAATGGGACCTACAAATATGTCAAACAAGAAAGATCATTAATGGTGTGGGCCCACTGCTCCGTGGAGAAGATGAGCTGGTAACAGAAGATGATGAGAAGGCAGAGCTGCTCAATGCCTACTATGCTTCAGTAGTCTCACAAGAAATAACATGTCACCAGATCACTAGTGAAGTTACCATAAACAATGAAGTGGAAGGGATGCAGATCAGGATAAATAAAATGACCCATCAGAGATCATCTGATTAATTTGAACAAATTCAAGTCAGCAGGGCCTGATGCTTTTCACCCCAGAGTGCTGAAGAAATTAGCTGAAGAAATCTCAGAGCCACGAGCAATAATATTTACGAACTCATGGATAACAGGAGAGGTCCCAGAAGGAGAAAGGCTAATATAGTATCCATCTTTTAAAAAAGGGAAAAAGGAAGAGATCAGATTGACCAATTGGTTTAACAAATAGTTTACCAATTGGTTAAGCAACTGCAAAGAAGAAATAACAGTCAACCTGTGAAACTCCTTGCCAGAGGATGTTGTGAAGACCAGAACTTTAACAGGGTTCAAAAAAGAACTAGATAAATTCATGGAGGTTAGATCCATCAACAGCTATATTAGTCAGGATGGGTAGGAATGGTGTCCCTAGCCTCTGTTTGTCAGAAGCTACAAATGGATGACAGCAGAGGAATCATTTGATCATAACCTGTTCTGTTCACTCCCTCTGGGGCATCTGCCATTGGCCACTGTTGAGCTAAATGGACCTTTGGTCTGACCCAGTATGGCTGTTTGGCCATTTTTATGTTCTTATGTTCAATGGAATGATGTCAGATTGGAGGAGATCTCAAGATGTGCTGCACAGGGACCCGTTTTGGGTCTGGTGTTAATTAACATTGTCATTAATGACCTAGATGATCAAATTTGCAGATAACACAAATCTTGAGGGATAGGAGGTTGCAAACTTTTTTGAGAACAGAGCTAAAAGTCAAACAATTGTCACTAAATTGGAGATGTGGGCTATAGACAACAAAATAAAATTCCAGAAAGACAAATGTGGGATGCTAGACTGAAGGAAGACAAACCAAATGCACAATTATAGAAGGAGGGATAACTGGCTTGGCAGGAGCACTGCTGAGAAGAATCTAGGAGTTGTGGAGGATCACAATCTCAGCAAGAGTCAGTGTGATGCTGTTGCAAACCCCCCGCCCCCCCCAAAAAAAAAAACCAAATGTAATTTTTGGTTGCATTAATGGAGGCCTAGCATTCAAGTCACAGGAGGTGACAGTACTGCTCTACTTGGTGCTAGTTAAGCTGCAGCTAGAGTACTGTGTCCAATTTTGAACACCAATATATAGAAAAGAAGTGGAGAAACTGGAAAGGATCCAGAGGTGAGAAGCAAAGATGATCAAAGAGACAGAAAGCAAGCAATATGAGCAAAGGCTGAAGAACTGTGTATATTTAGTTTGGAAAAGGGAGATTAGGGGGGACATGATAGCAGGATTCTAATATTTGACAGGCTGCCATAAAAAAAAAGATGGAGAAAAGTTATTCTTTCTTGCCACAGAGGACAGGACAAGAGGCAATGGGTTCAAAGTACAGCACAGCAGATTTAGATTAAATTTCAGGGGGGGAAAATCCTAACTGTAAGAATCATAGGCCAGAGGAAAAGACTGCCTAAAGAGGTTGTGGAAGCTCCTTCACTGGAGGTTTTCAAAAGGAGGCTAGATAGCCATCTGTCTTGAATGTTTAGATACACCAAATCCTACATTTTGGTGTAATGCCGAAAGGCAGAACTGAAGCTGGGAGGGACCTCCAGAGTTTAGTGCATGAGTCTCTACTGCTTGAGCTAAAAACCAGCTGGCTCTCAGGTAAGTCTGTAGAGCAAACTCGGTCTCTCTCTCTCTCTCTGTACCTGGTCTAAGTGCCACTAGATGGGACAGTGAACCACACTCAGAAGGTGTGTGGGTTACATTGGCAGTGGGTTACACTAGATGACCCTGATAGTCAGTCCCTTCTAATCTTATGGCTCTATGATTATATACTGTCCTACACTTTGGACTATTTGGGTGCGAATAGCAGTGCACACCAAAGTGCTGCACTGTAACTCCCCTATGTAGACATCATGTGGGTAAACTAAAAGGTTACTAGTTCACATTAATGCATTCCATTTACATGAGAAGTTGTTGAGGTTCATAATGATGTGAGTGGGAGCAGAATCTGGCCTATGGTGTGTAGGGATACTTTGGGGGCGTGTGGTGTTTTGCTTTGTTTTATTTACAAACCATTTCAACCCAGCTGTGATCTCTTCTGCCTCTGAGAAAACAGTGTGATTTTTAACTAGAAAGCCTGTCACTCTGCAGTGAGGCTCTCAATAGAAAGTAACCATGCTTACATCTAATCTAAAGAATTAGTAAGCAACACTAGAGCCTAAACATTACCTGATATTCTAAGAGGAGAGTAAAGCTTGTGGGCCCATGAAAAAACATCATCATCAAGAGGAAACACAGAAATTGAACTTTTGTATATATCCAGTATTTTTTTCATGATATTTAATTTGAACTTGGTCTATAGCCAAACAATATGTAAGTTATTAGCCACTGTTGCTTCCCATACCAAAGCTGTGTGATTTAGATCAATATAACTGGATAGAGAAATATATTTCTAATATCCAGTAATAAATGAAATTTTACCCAGGAGTAGTAAATAATTAGTCCAGTGTGGTACACAATTCCCATGCATCTGGGTGAGAGCATTATAATGGATACTGTCAGCAGAGCTGGAGGTTTCAAATTATGGAACAAAGTATGTGTACCTGTGTTATAGACTAAACCACCATGGGATAACATAGGGTATTTTGTAATCATATATATAGTAGCCCAATGTCTGTGACTCTGTAACGCTGAAATGCTGGCTGTTCCCTCTGGGCGGCGCTGTTGCCTCCCTGGCTGTTCCCTCTGGGCGGCGCTGTTGCCTGAGTCACGTCCTTCGCCTCCCTCCATGGCTCTCGGCTGACTTCTGCGCCACTCAGCCGGGCCACTGCGGGGGAGCAAGTGGTGCAAGCAACCGTTGGGGCTCCCCCGCAGTGGCCCAGCTGAGCGGGGCAGAAGTCAGCCGAGCACCATGGCGGGAGGCGAAGGGGGCTGGGTGGTGATGTACATGGCCTGGGAGCGGGGCCTGGCCATGTACGTCACCACCCCGTCCCCCTTCGTGTCCCCCTTCACCTCCTGCCGTGGTGCTCGGCTGACTTCTGCGCCGCTCAGCCAGGCCGCTGCGGGGGAGCGCAAACGGCTGCTTGCGTCGCTTGCTCCCCTGCGGTGGCCTGGCTGAGCGGCACAGAAGTCAGCCAAGTGCCATGGTGGGAGGCGAAGCGGGGCGGGGTGGTGACGTGCAGCGTGACAGCGGCTCCAGGCCCCATCCCCTGGCCATGAACGTCACCGCCCTGCCCCCCTTCACCTCCCACCATGGCGCTTGGTTGACTTCTGCGCCGCTCAGCTGGGCCACTGCGTGGGAGCAAGTGGTGCAAGCGACCGTTTGGGCTCCAGTGCTCCAGATGCAGCACCCGGAGCATGGAGCCCAAATGGCCGTTTGGGCTCCGCGGTCCCCTGAGTGAGAGGCAGGAGGGGGAGGAGAAGAGAAAGAGAGAGACAGAGAGAGAGGCAGGAGGCGGAGGAGATCTGAGATAGAGAGAGAGAGGGGAAGGCAATAGGAGGAGGAGGATAGAGAGAGAGAGAGAGAGACGGAGCGAGAGACCAGAGGCTCAGGAGAGAAGACCGACGTGGAGGAGAGACCTGAAAATCCCATCTTATGATGGGCTAATTGGCTAGTTATATATAGTAGCTTAACTGGAAATAGTGCTAACTTTACACTAATTCTGCTTCTTTACTACATGATCATTTATGTTTATTAGAAGCAATCAAGAATTGAGGACACTCAACACCTGGCAGGAGACACTTTCCAGCTTGCAAGAATGGACTCTTGCCTGCACTATGAAAATTGTCCAGTGCTGACAATAAGTGTCAATGATGCAAGTGAACCAGTTTTGCACACACTTAGCTGAAAATGTGACCAACAACAAACACTGTTCAGCCCATTTCAGAAACATGGCTAAACTCACAAGTCCTGATCATCATTTCCACTCTTCTTGCTTATATTCAGCTCCAAATTCTGAAAAGACTCAGAGCCACAAAGTTATTTAGGCATTAAACTCCAGTGGAAATCAATGAGAGGTAGGCACCTAAATACATTAGAGGATCTTGGCCAAACCCTTCCCGGGAAATGCTGAGAATTCTCAGAATTTCTTGTTATCAGCCTAAGAGTTCTAGACCTTATAGGAGCAGACGCTCAATGTTCAGATTTGACCTTTCCTCTTTTTTGTAGCTGCCCAAAAGGCAAGGAACGACACAAAGAAATGCTTTAAAAAAGGAATGAACTGTATGGGCCACATCCTGCTAACATTCATGCAAGTAGTTGTATTCAAAGCAATAGGACTAATTGCATAAAACTGAGCTGCACAATTGGAATCTATGTGTGTGTTACAGAGGCTAGTGATAGCATCTAGAAGCTGAGAAGTAATGACTGTTTATAACAGTGCTGCTAGGCTACTTCCTTCAAGAGAAAAATGTAGAGGGAAATTAATTCACAGTATGAAAATGTGTTGATAAGATGCACAGGTAGATAGGAATTAAAGCAACCAACCGTTGCTAGTTTGAGTTATCCTTGGGCAAATGTGCTCATTGTTTATCTAGTTGTTGAGTTTTATTCTAGGGAGATGGTGGAAAACTCGTGGGCAGAAACAAAACAAGCATTAGCATAACGAGAAACAGTACCTGAACAGTACCTTTGATGGCAGGAGGAGTGTACACGCTCTGCTTCCTCTGCTTAGGGGAGGCGTTCTGTGACTAGAAATAAGAGAAAGAAGTTTAATAGACATAGAAGGGAAGAGTCAAACCATGGCAGACCATTTCCTGGCTCCTGGGACGGGGGACGGAATCAAGTCTGCTAGTTATCAAGTTATTCAGTCTTTCTACATTGCTTCTTTTCCCATCATGGCTTGTATTGCTCACATAGCCTTAATTTCCATCTGAGTCCCTGTTAACTCTGCTCCAGTCAGTGGCAGACAATCCAGACAATTATTATCTAATATGGTGGCATGGTTATCTTGGATATGCTTCATATGTGTTACAGCACACTTTCTCAGAGAAGGCTTTTGCATAGGTAACATCCGTGTTAGTTGGAAAATGAAGCAGGGATATTTGCAGTTCTGGGAACACATTTCTTGCCTTGTGGAATGTATATTTCATCCCTTTCATCTGATCTCAGCAAACCCCATAGTAGAGATGGGTCTGAAGCAAGCCCCCTACCTACCAACATGTCCAGACTTTTCAGGAGGCATTGATATCCAGAACTAATGCACTTTTAAACCTAGCAATTGCTCAGAATTCATAAGGGTAACTGTATCTTTGGACAGAGTTCTTCTTAAAGAAGGTATGTTGTTTATGGGAGGCCACCTACTTATGTGAAAAGGCATGATTAGATACAAAAAGTTATGTCCATGGGGCAATTCTTTTTGTTTCTGGATAAAATAGGACCAGCCTTGTTTAAAAACAGTCCTGGAGATATTTAAAAAAAAGAGTTTTTTGGAATTAAAATAAAGTAGCTTGTACAACTAATATTCCATGTAAAATTGATACTCAGAAGGGAATATATACCTTTACATGAATAAAACGAATGAAAAAATTGTTTTCATCCTCATTCAATACATAATTCAATTGATAGATAGATAAAAGAAATTATAATTTAAAAGGCTTCAAAAAAAGTAATGTTGCCAGTTCAATTCTAGAATAATTAAAGAAATACTATGAGGAGTCCTGTGGCATATTAAAGACTAACAGATTTATTTGGGCGTAAGCTTTCGTGGGCAAAGACCCACTTCTTCAGATGCGTCTGACAAAGTGGGTTTTTTGCCAATGAAAACTTATGCCCATGATAGATTATGCATTTGGCATTGGCCAGTGTCGAAAGAGTAAATAGAGGGATGGATCATTCAATAATTGTCCTATTTTGTTAATTCCCTCAGAGGCATTTGGCATTGGTAAGTGTCAGAAGACCAGATATGGACTAGAGAGACCATTGATCTGATGCAGTATGGCCATTCTTATGTTCAATCTAACTGAATATCTCCTACAGTAATAAATAGTTAAAACATTTAAATGACGTACTTTTAGTTGGGCTGGATATAAGGGAATTCTGCTGACATGTTTAAGGTTGGCATAGCCCTAAGGCCTTGCCTACCTTGTCAAAGGCTGTACTGTACCAGTATCTAACTAGCATGAAACTATATCTGAATAGCTAGAGCAGCACAACTCCCTTAGTGTGAATGTAATTATGTTGGTATAAAAGTGTCTATACTCATCTCATATATTCTGTATGGAAAGAGAATAAGTTATAAGGGTATAAGACCCCATTTATATGGTAAAACAAAATCTCAATGAGGAGCTAAGTAAGGTATATCTATTTTCATAAAATGTCACATCACAAAACAATTATACAGGTACAAAACCTGTATAGACCAGGCCTAAGAGAACTATTCTTTTAATTTATCAATTTCTTCTCTATTTTATTATAATGGTACAATGGAAATTCATCCTTTTCTTAAGTATTCACTTGAAAGGCCTCTTTGTATTTCTCTGGGTGTCTGAAATTGGTACACAGTCCGTGTATTTGCTAGCAGATCTAGTTTTTCAACAGAGATTAATTTAAATAAGGTCTTAGGAAAAACACTTTCACAAAAATATGCCATTACTATTATCCTACTGTATCATAATGGATGGAAAGATGTTGTTTATGAATAAAACATTTGTTGTATTCAAAGAGAGCTATTTACATTCAATGTGTGACGTGATGCTGATCCTCACCACAGCCAGGCTTTGGACATCTGTATATAGATCTTAGTCAGAAACAATCAATACTGCCCTTTGCTATTTAAAGCAGTGCTTGCTTCTTTAAAACCCCAGCACAAGAGAAAGAGATCCAGGGGAGCCACAAGGGTTGGCGTGGAGCAGGGGGTGGATTGGAAGAACTCACCTTAGACTTCATTGCAAACTTAATACTTGAGCTAATACCCACTGAAGTCAATGGAAAAAACTAATTGATTTCAATGGGCACTAGCTATGGCTCTAATACAGAATTAGAAAGGAAACTTGCAAACCCTAATCTCCCCTGCACTACTAAATAGCATTTGCTGTGCTCATTAACCTGACCAGAGACTAATGGAGAAGATAACAAAAAGTAGAGCAGTAACAGGTATTTGTACAAAGTAATTTATCTAGAAGCTTTATCCATGAAAAGCTGTGTCAGTTAAGGAAGCCTGATAGTATAAACAATTGTATAAACCAGCAAAACAAGAATGAATACATTTTCAAAATGGTTGTTAAACAATAGCCCACTGCTTAAAAAAAATGTAACTAACTTACGTCTCCTTGTGAGTTGTTCTTTCTCTTCTCATCTATTTCTATAAAGGGGGAAAAATCAGTTAGAGAAAAGGAAGTATCAAAAGCTTTTTTCCAGGGTAAATATTGTGGAACATATTCTGATCTCAACAGTATTTCCACTATAAATAAGGAGTAACACCACTGATTTACAACTTTCCCCCAGCCTTTGTCTGCCCTCTAGACCAAAAAGATTCATACCCTTAAACATATAAGTGCTTTAGCCAGATTTCCAGGAAGCGCTCCGCACTCATCAGTTCTTGTTGAGAACAATAGATGATGAACTCTTTAGGAAATCTGTCCCTTAGATTGTAAGTCTTTGGGGCAGGGACTTCACCTTCTTTTATGTTTGCAGAAAACCTAGCCATTTATAGGCACAGCTAGGAATTAAGTGGTAATCATTCATAACAACTACAAGCTGCTAAATTATTAATATAACAGCAAAATGTTACTGATAGAGCATCTTAACATTATATATAAAATATCCATTCTAAATATAATTATTTGAAGTTTAAAAGATTCATGATAGAGCACTGGTTTAGAGTCAGAAGTGACCATGGAGTGTTTTTTGTTATTACAGATTGCAGTTGATTGCCTCTGTCAATTACCCAAATTTAGTACTTCGAAAGAAAGTAAATACCTCTTAAAATGTATCTAGTACACTGTCCAATGCTGTACATGGAACAGGAGGTCAATTGCTTCCTAGCATGTAGTCGCCATCAGTTTACGCCCTGCTGCATGAAATTATTACTTTTCTATTGTTGTCACAACTTGCATGTTGTTAATAGTCAAAAAGTAAGTTGTCAGTTCTCAAGGATGATTTGCCGATTACTACACTATCTAGTAGGCAAGACCTCAGATACAGTGTAATTATAGTGACACTAAACATATAGTGTGACACTAAAATATAGTGTGACAAATCACTCACCATCAAGACACATGGGCCCCACCCTAAGATGTTCCATCCTAAAATTCCCCTGTTCACTTCTCACTAAAGTCTGGTGAATTTGTGCATGTGTATCTGAAGAATGAGGCCCACTGCAAATTACTTCAACCCAACTTTGTCTTTACAGATAAACTCTCTCTCTGTGTGTGAGAGTGTGTGTGAGAGAGATTATTCTATCAGAGCCAGAAAGAATTTATTTATTTATTCATGCTGTTTTCTATGGTGCTCATTTCTATAGTATTTGAGAACCATACAAACATTAACTGATTCAATTATGACTTTAAAAGAGACACATTAAAATTACTGACATTCCACTGTGTACAATGAAATAAAAGAGGCCCTGAATTAAAGATTAGAGTCCATTTCTAAAGAAGGGGGTAGCCTGGGCCAGCACGCAGAGTGCAAGGCTTAGAGTCACAGGGCCTGTTCCTGACATTGGCTTGTTGTGTGACATTGTGGAAGTCATTTTTCAGTTACCTATCTATACAACAGGGATAGTGAGACTGACCCTTCTTCCTAAAGGGATCTAAAGACTGAAAGCACTAACCAAGAGATTGTTAATGCTTTGTGTGGGCAAGAGAAGCATTTGATTTGAATGGGAATTGAGTGAATCAGGGATTTTCGTGATCAGGACCCTGTGTTTCATTTTTGAACAAAGGTCAGTGAAAGTGGAGTTTGGTGACATTCCATCTTAAATCTACTCAGGATAGCGAATGTCACAACAAAACTTGAGCAGGATCTTGGGCTGGGAACAAAACTCTGCCTCCAGTCAAATTTTGTCTGGTATCAAGTTTCCCTATTTAGGGTTTGCACAGCTTTAGTTAACAGAACGTGCACTTTTGCAGTTCTTTTCAGAGGGCTCACATTACACTTATCAGCAATGGAGATTGCTGCTAAATTAACCTGGTCACTTGATTCCCAGCAGCACTTACAATGAAGCCACTAATGTGAACAGAGTTTGACCCTGTGTGGGCTTAGAAAAAAAAATCACTTAGTGTATGTTTACACTTGCATCCTATTTCGAAACAGGGATGCAAATGAAGACATTCGAAATTGCAAATGAAGCCGGGATTTAAATATCCTGCACTTATTTGCATATTCACGTTATGGCGCTATTTCGAAATAGTGCTATTTAGAAATAAAACGCACTGTGTAGACGCTTTATTTCGAGAGAAAACCCTTCTCTCGAAATAACCCTTATTCCTCACAAAATGAGATTTAACAGTTATTTTGAGAGAAGGGTTTTCTCTCGAAATAAAGCGTCTACACAGTGCGTTTTATTTCGAAATAGCGCTATTTCAAAATAGTGTCATAACGTGAATATGCAAATGAAGTGCAGGATATTTAAATCCCAGCTTCCATTTGCAATTTCAAATGTCTTCATTTGCATCCCTATTCTGAAATAGGGTGCAAGTGTAAAGATACCCTTAAGTGACTATAATGCAACCAGCATAAAATACCCAGCCTAGCACCTCTATGAAAATCCGAGAAGGAACAAAATCCATTTAATGATTTTAAATTAAGTCACTGAAATCATATGAACTGATAGTGTTTGCAATTTCAGTAGCGTGTGGGGAGACCTGAAAAAGGACCAGAAAGGATCCAGTGTAGAGCTAAAGCAGCCAGGCTTGGGCAGCAGGTGCAAGCAGTGCAGTCTATGAGCTGAGAGCTGAAGGGAAGAAAGGAGAGGGAGTGGTGGTCGGAGAGGCAGTGGTGATGGAAATTAGTTGCCAGGAGGAGTGGAGCTCAACGAAGCAGATACAATTCAGGGGAAGAGAGTAAATCAACATACACTGTAGCTTTTGTGAGAGAAAGAAAGAAGGAGGGAGGAAGGTGAGAAGAGACCTTACAATGGATCTGGTCAGTCTCAGTCAGTGAACTCTTACTCAGAGAGGCAGGGTGGGGTGTAAGGGATGGGGATTCCGAAGGTATGGGAAAGAGGCTGGAGCTGTGGGTGCAAGACTCAATGCAGCTGGAGAAATGGAGCTGTTTGGCAAGGAATTTAGATGAACAGAACACAGGGGAAACAACTGAGTTGTAGAGATAGTAAAGGGATAAGTGGGTAGGACCCAATCAACACCCACATTGCACCAGGATTTCCCCTCAGATGTATTCAGTGGCATGCGTGGGTAACTGGTGCCTGAAGGGGAAGGGGGTGCAGGGAGAACCACAAAGAGGGGCATAGAGAGGGCATGAGGGGGGACCCCACTTAGCAATTACAATTTTGGCAGCGGCATGGGTGGGTGGTGCACCTCCTGAGTGCCACGAGTCACTTCCGGCAGCATGACACTAGCGGGGAGCAGAGGTGAGAGGATGAATTATTTTGATGAGAAAGAAGGGCATAGGAGTGGAGAGTGACATGGAGTGAATGAACAACTGAGGATTAATCTACACGATGGGATTTACTAGCACAGGGGTGGCCAACCCATGGCTTGCGAGCCAAATGCAGCTCTTCAAAGGAAAAATTGTGGCTCCCACACCCGCGGCTGTTCTGCGTTCCCCTATTCTGACCTTTTTTCCTTGACTGGTCAGGGCACTGCTTGGGGCAGCGAGATCTGACGCGGTGGCTGACAAAAGCCTGCTTAGGCCACACGCAGCTCTTAAAAGGGGCAGCGGTTTTTTTGTTTGTTTTTGTTTTTGCGCTCAACAACTTCTTTCCCTTGGCTCTTTGCTCTGTAACCACCACTATTTTGGCTCTTTATCTGTAATGGGTTGGCCACCCCTGTACTAGCAGAAGTATACCAGTGTAAGTATAGTGCTATAGTTATACCTACATGTAACCCCCTGGGTGGACTATTCTATTTGAGTATGAGTGCCTTTTTCTGAGCTAGCTTGAGTTACTTTGAAAACAATATAAGTTATATCAAGGGAAAAGACAATGGTATCCCAAATAAAAGTATCTACATGGTAAGTTGTACAGATATAACTATAATGGTATAATTATACTGGTATAGTTCTATCAGGAAATTCTCCCAATGTAAGAAAGACCTGAGTCATCAGTGAGATGGCAGAAAAGGCAGAGGAAAGAATATTATCTTTGCGAACCAAACTGAACCAGTGATCTCTGAACCAGAGTGCCATGTGAATGACAGAATTCAGTACACTGTGGGTTGTTATGTTAACTTGGTATTCATTGCTAAATCCCCATGGTCTTGGTTAAGAGTAGGCAGCATGGTGTCATTGCTAAATCACTCTTTGTTTGCTAACCCTCCTTGAGAGAGTTTGAGGAATGACTTAAAACAAGCCTTAAATATTGGAGTTGATTGATAATTAAAAGTGAAATCCTGGCTCCACTCAGGTTAATGACAAAACTACAGTGGGGACAGATTTGACCCAACATGTCTGTTATGATTATATAGAAGAAGAAACTTTTATTTGATTCACATTTCATACCCTGACAATTACCCCATTAAGAATAAGAATGACTATGCCCAGGTTTTTTATTAATTGAAATTCAAGCTATTTACACCTGCTACATTTTCCCTTACAGATTCCATCAATGTATATCATTCCATGTTCTTCCATCATACAATTATCGATTGTTCTATTACATTTTAAATCTCAACATATGGCATGACTCCTTCAACACTGCTTACTTCATTGAGAAGAGTCTACTCCGTTATAGTCATTTGTCAGCAAATCCTGGATTTTAATGTGGCACATTAGAAATGCATTTGGATAGCTGGGAACAGACAGACATGTACCCAGACATTTTAAAGCAGATGAGCTCAAGATGAGAGGCAAAGATTTAAGACCCTAAGGATCAGGACCTTTTTCATTGCAAATTCCTGCATGTGAGGAAAAGCTGCAAGATTTGTCCCAGTGATATTTCTCCAAAGCAGAGGGAGAGACACTGGGAAAATGTTTCACTGAAAATCCTTCACAGCATATCAATCTCTAATGCTGTGCATAGCCACCCTTACCACAGCCAAACCCTCATACATACTTCATTGTGCAGTTAGCTGAGTTACGCCACACTCCCCCTGTTATAAAAGAGGTCAGAAGCAGGCCATGCTCTGGGTGGGAGTCAGAACGACCACTGCTGCATTTGATTATCAGTTTTCCCGCAAATCTCGATTAGTTTTTCCAAGAAACATGACCATACTGTGGGGAGAACCATGTGGTCTCTTTGGAATGAGAATGGAGACAGGAAACATGAGCATTCACATCTGCTGCCCTTCCCTCTGCTCCCATCGGATAGACTTAATGCACTCACAGAGACTGTGCAGGGCACAAGGTGACATACTCTAAATGACTTGGCCTCTGATCTCACCAGCGGCTCCCCAATGGAGTCATCCTGCAAAATCGTATCTTGTCAGACTAAGTAATCTGCTTTCTCTTCCAGTGGTAAGAACAAATAAAAGCCTCTGCTCCAGTTTTAAGTCAGGGACTGGGAAGGCAGAGTAGGTTGCAAAGAGCGGCTGTCAGCACCAAAAGAACTCAGTGAGTGGCAGGTGTAATTACTGAGAAATGCGCATACGCCCACAGGAAAATTCTGCATTTCACTCTACTCCACTAGGAGGCAAAATTGGGTCACACAAGGCTCTTCAGCAACCTTGCCCTTGTAATATTTCTGTACAACAAAGGATCCATTTCTGACTGAGGTTCAGCCTGTGAAGCCCAGCAATTTATAAAATAACAGCAAGGAAGAACAAATTTGGCAGTATGGCACTGAATTGTGACTCAGGAGTTGAGCCCATTGAAACCATTATTTTTTTCCATGTGAAAATTTTTCATATTTCAATTTTTTTTTCATTTAATTTTACTTTGGAAGTAAAAATCTTACTCTTACTTTTTTTAATTTCAACATCCTTTTCTTCTTAGAAAAAGGAGGGGGAAATGAAAAAGTGAGTTGAAATGGAAAATTAAGCATTTATGCTCACATTATAATTCCTCCCACATACATACAGGAAAAAAGTCTGTATCACTTTATGCTCTCTCTCTCTCATATAAAGAGATAGACCATTACAAATAAGAGAAAGTGTTATTTTGAAAAGGGAAAGTGCTACTTCCACTCATGTTTACCTTTTTAAAATTTCCTCCAAAACAGAAGGGGGAATAGAGGATCTGAGAGAAGAACCCTGAATATGCCCATTTCATGTGGCATTCAGAGGCAAGCATTAATATTAAAGGACAATGGAGCTTAATTTGTAATGAAAAAATAATAATTTTAAACTTCTAACAGGCTAAGAATAGATTCATCCCTTTCATCAGCATTCAACTTGATATTAATGGCAGTCAGAAACTTAATTATCATAGGCAATATTATTTCATTGGTTTAATTAGTCGGACTTAGTTGAAAAAGTTCAGTTGAAGCTGATTTTTGATGGACAGTTGGATTTTGACATCCTTTCAAAAAAAGTTCATTAAAAGTTTCTGCTTCATGTAGAAAAGTCAGGAGTTCTTATCGAAAAAACATAAATTGACAAGTAGTTTTAGGCTGAAAAACAAAACCTTTCAGCTTTTTGGTTTGTGTTGTGCTGTGTTTTGTTTTGTTTTGTTTTGAATGAAATGTTAATCATACGGAAAAAATACCATTTTCTGAGCAGCTCCAATTATCTGTCATTTTGCTTTCTGAAGCAGCTGCATCCCTACTGCACTACTCCATTTTGATCTTGGCTTTTTCCTTATCACTGGCTGTGCAGTAAGAATTGCCTGTCTCCACTGCTACTGCAAGAGATAACACAGTAGTGCTAAACAAGAGTAATGAAACCCCAGGGAAATGGGTCTTGATGGCTGGTCTTGATGGCAGAATGGATATGGTGCCATTGGTCTAGAACATTCCCAAATCCTCTTTGCACACACATCCCTCTCCTGCCACATGGGCAAAAGGTTCAGTCACCTCTGTGGTGCTATCTTTTGATCCTCCTCCAGATATGGCCACATTCCAATATGGCAGAGGAATCGTGAGCTGGAGAAATCTGCTGGGTTTCTGGCTTCTTTGCAGTGCTGTTGCCAGCCTTTTGAAGGAATATTTTTGCCTGCTAAGAACATACTAATAATGGGGGCCCTCTTTAGCTGAAGAGAGCCCTAAACAGTTGGACTGCTTATGCCTATTATGGGCTCTTTGTGACACTGAAGCTGGAGCAAGCAAAGCAGGTGGAATCTGGCTTGTTGTGTGAAACATTACATTGGTAGGGACTTTCAATCTCAAGTTAGAGAAAAATCAAAGGTCGCCACACTTGGAAACAAGTTCAACCAGTTTTTGTTACATTCATGTTCACTTGTCAAAATTTCCCTGTAGCAAAATAATGCCATGTCAAACAGCAAATAAGAACTGGCTATTTTTTATGTGAAACAAATGAACCAAATACTGATGTCTATGAATTTGATTCGTGCTGAAATTCTTCATTTTCTTAGATGGAAAAACGAAGTTATTAGTTCTTTATGGCAGGATGACCATCTTGGTGTGAATGAGACAAAGGAAGGCTTTCTCATGAGGGTACTTAGGAGGCCTTGGTTCAGATACTCCAGAGACCACCCTCCAGAGTACTTTTGCTGGGGATTTTCTGTGTAACCTTATGAAAGTCACGTAAGCCCAGATTTTCCAAAAATTGCATCTGCGATTGTGCACCGAAACTGTACAAGGCAATACCTTCAGTTAAGCATGCAATCTCAAGTAACTAGTCATATGCAAATGACTAGTTTGTGATATATAGGGTAATTTCTTATGCTACCTATGGGAGCAGATGAATGTGCAATTTTCTGAAAATGTTGGCTTTAATAATTGTGTGCCTCAGTTTCCTCCTCAATAAAATGAGTGATACCTACCTACCTGTCTCATGGGGATGTTATCAGCTATATAAGTGGGATTGAGGAAGCATTTCAGATGGAATGTAACAGAGAAATTCAATGCCTTGGTATTATTTATTTTCTGCCACCAAAACTGCTTTTATTGCCACCAAAACACACACACACACAAAAACCATTATAAAAAATATTACATTCTTCTGCTTTTAATCAGTAGTGAGGATTTTCCATAATGGTCTAACCACTTCACAAGCTATCTTGTTGAATTACTAAGCTAAGAAATTGAAAAATATCTAGTCAGGCAAACATGGGTCACACTTTGACAAAGTGAATTGTCTGGTTTTCTTTTGTCTATGTCTCTCAAGCAAAAATCTGCTGCTGATGCGTATGTAATTACATTTAATTACTAAGAAATATGGCAAATCCTGCTGAGCATTAGTGTGTGCCTCTGTAAATCTCTGCACTGAAAAAGTACCTCATTAAACTACAATATTCCAGCTGCCAGGGTAAGTGTAGCTGGAGGCAGTTTTCCCCTCCCTTATTCTAGTGCTGACAAGAGGGTAAGTACTTTACCATTCCACTGCATTTCAAACTCAAATCAGCATCTAAATTATTGCTTGGTCCTGCAAGGAATCCTAACAACAAGATTTGCACAGGAAACACAGCATTAATAAAAACACAGGAGAGAAGCACTCTCCCAAGCCATTCTTCCCTTTCTTCTTTTACAATGTTCCTTTGTTAGGATTAGTAACATACGAAACCTACTGTATTGTTGATTCAAGGCACCTTCACCAGTAGAACTCCTTGAGTTCAGGTTAAGCTAGACTGCATGGGTCTATGCCTTACTTGCACAAGCTATTTCAGCGCTCTCAGATTAATAATGTTAATTTGAGAGCACCGAATAGGTAACCTGGTATCATAGTTGGCTGATCCTGTAGGAGTCAGTCACCATTTTGACAGTCATTTTAGACCTTTATCCTGCAAAGAGCTTGACATGTATCAACATTTATGCTTGTATTGAGCCCTATAGAACCAATGAGATTCCGCAAGGATTTATCACTTTCTGGAATCAGGACCTTAATCAGTATTGCTTTAATACATAGAATAAAGTATATCATAGTGTGTGGTCTTTTCAAAAATCATGACACTAGAATCTTGTACTAAGTTACATGCTATGGATTTTTTAAGTTAGTGACTAGGCTGTCTTTTTTAAAAGAAATATTAATAAAATATTCTATATATGTCAGGTACCAATGCTATTGAATGTCTTACTTAAAATAAAAATAGTTAAAGCATCCTTAATAACTCAGATTAAATCTAGTCACTGCTGGAAAGTGCTGTGTTTAATCTAGACCCTTACTCACGAACCCATAGATTTCTACCCGTGTTTTACCAAATTTACTACTTGTAGGAGAGGAGTCGCCAAACTCTGTGTCAATGTAGCTTCAATGGGATTGATTTCAGCCTAAAACTGAAGTACTGCATTTACTGACCCACAAAGATTCATAGAGAATTATACCCTTTCTACACAGTTTTTAACATATTACACAATTCCATGCCAAGGACAGAAGTCTCTCTTAAATTCTTTAGGATGGTCCAAAAGCCCAATGGAAAAAGGTACAATTTTCTATTAAATTCTATCAGACTTTTTTATAAGGCAAAGGCTTCTGGGTCCTGCAGGAAGAGCCATGCAATGTAATGGTGCCCGTGCACTCCTTGAACACTGAGGAAGGGGCCTCCATTGAAAGTCTGACAAAAAATGACTCAGGAAGGCTGTGTATGGATGGATCTGAGTTTGGCACACAGCAGGTTGCATGGAGGGGCTCTGCATTGCAATCTCATGCCCTAATCCCAGGTGGGAGGCTAGATTACCTCTCCCTAGCATACCTGCACTTCTCAGCAGAGAGCCTGATGACTCAGGCTGTATGTGAGAGAAATGGATGTGCCCTGGTGTATTGTTAATGTAGCTCTAATATTTACAAATTACTTTGCACAACTGACACCAGCCCAAACATGGATGGGCTGAAGTGTCCCCAAACCTAATCAACCACATCAGAGCCCCAATTTGTACAGCATTTAGCTCCAGAACCTCCTGGCTCTTTACCCCCTTCAGGTGGTTTCTAAGACTCATTAACACCAGGAATGTCATAGGCCAGATGGATTACTTGGTTGCTCATTTAAAAGCTTTGCCTCCAGAAAAATTAGCCAGAACACGTTTGCCTGCCTAGTTCTGAGTTTCCAGCATCAGACATTAAGATGTAAACACTAGTTTAGGAGCAGGAACAGCCATGCTCTTTCATTAGTATAAATCTTGCCCCATAGAAATTTTAAAAATTAACTTTAAAACAAAGAAAATACCAGTCATTTCTTTTAGACATGCTAGTGTCTGATACAAAGACAGACCCATCTGAACGAGTCTCTCTACAAAATCTGGTAGGAGTACTGGCTGCATAAGAGGGGGCAGCAATACCTAGCAACCCAGTGATGACTGCAGAATTATTCAGGACATGAAACAAAACCCTCTTTCATAATTTACAAAGATAAAAATTCCCCTAAAACATACATACAGAGCCTGTCATTTTTTATCAAGAGAATATGGAGCCATCTTAAATCTCAAAAGCAAATCTCGATTCATTTGTCTATAACATGAGACCCTGAGAAAAAAGTCATAGTATGCAGTTCACTGCTGTGTTAGACCAGCTTTATTCCAGCATAACTCATGGAAATCAATGGAATTAGATTGGCATAAAACTGGAATATCATGGTGGTGAATCAGGCCATACAACACAGATGAATTATTATTATAGGCATAAAAATGTCATCTTCTAATTTTTATCTGGGAGGCCAAACTTTGATCTGTTACACTGGAGCAAATCCAGAGTAGTTCCCATAATCAGTGGCATTACCCTAAATTTCCACTTGTCTAACTAAAATGAGCATTTGCTGCTGAGGTTCTTCACTCTCCTCTCTACTTCTTCGTGGTTTGCCATCTACTTAACACCACCACATGAGTCCACCTGCAATACTGGATTCTCTACCTTGCACTCTACACCATAGACACAACCTCTGTGTTTCATCCATTTTACCAATCACTTTGTAAATAAAGGGTTTTTAAAAAAATGCAGTCCAGGAAGCATGCAAACATATATGTATGGGTACAGGAAAGACCTTGTTGTCACATTGTATCTATTTTGCTACCTCACACGCTGAACTAAACTGGGGAGCATTTACTCACACAAGTAGCCCTAGTGATACACCTCATGCACTGTCCCTTTAGATGCGGGAGGCTCGGAGTCCCACATATGGAGAGAAATGGTGATATAATGATTAGAATCTTCTGGTGATTTCTTTTGCCCAGTTTTCTACTCCCTCTGCTGTTAATCCATCTCTTCCCTTGTTAATCTCTTTAAACTATGAGAGACCTTTGTAAAAATGCTGGCCTATTCAGTAGGATTAGGGTTTCATTCCCCTCTATCTGCTCATTATTTTAAATCTATATCTTTTAATTTACTTTAATAAGATTAATAAAGTTTGCAGATGATACCTAGGTGGGAGGGGTTGCACTGCTTTGGAGGATAGGGTCATAATTCAAAATGATCTGGATAAACTGAAGAAATGCCTGAGGTAAATAAGACAAAGTTTAATAAGGACAAATGCAAAGTGCTCCACTTAGGAAGGACCAAACAGTTTCACACACACACACACAGAATGGGAAGTGACTGTCTAGGAAGGAGTACTGCAGAAAGGGATCTAGGGGTCATAGTGGAGCACAAGCTAAATAGGAGTTAACAGTGTGACACTGTTGCAAAAAAAGCAAACATGATTCTGAGATGCATTAACAGGAGTATTGTGAGAAAGACATGAGAAGTAATTTTTCCAGTCTACTCTGCACTGATTAGGCCTCAATTGGAGTATTGTGTCCAGTTCTGGGCATCACATTTCAAGAAAGATGTGGATGAAATTGGAGAGGGTAGAGAGAAGAGCAACAAAAATGATTAAAGATCTAGGAAACATGAGCTATGAGGGGAAACTGAAAGAACTGGATTTGTTTAGTTTGGAAAAAAAAGACTGAGAGGACATGATAGCAGTTTTCAAGTACGTAAAAGGGTGTTACAAGAAGGAGGAAGAAAAATTGTTCTCCTTAAGGTTGTGGAATCACCTTTTTTGGAGATATTTAAGAGCAGGTTAGATAAACATCTATCAGGCATCAATTGGATGGTGCTTGGTCCTGCTGTGAGGGCAAAGGACTAGACCTGATGACCTCTCAGGGTCCCTTCCAGTTCTAGTATTCTATGATACTATGAAAGGGCTAGATTTTGACTCTGAAGTAGAGGCAAACAAGGAGCAACATTTTTAGGCTTTGCCCAAGGCAGCAGAAAGTTTGTGTTAAAGATTATGAAGATTGTCAACACCAGGGTCGTTGTGTCTTCTAGGATGATTAGCAGATGTGCATCAGAATTGGAGCTGGTCAAAAAAAAAATTGAAATGGCAATAGAAATGTTAATCATCATTTTGACAAAAAATGGCAAAAACTTTGGGATGTGTTCAATTTTATTTTTTGCCATTTTTTGATCATCTCTAACTACAATAGAATGAGCATCATTCAGAAGACTGTTGGAAAAACTGGTATCTGTAGAAACTGGTTTCAAATATGAGAGCAGTCTCCTGAATCACTCATCAGTCAACAAACAGCAATTACAGGCGTGGTAATTCTTACGAGAGAAGATGATCAGATGGACGGGGGGCATGATTTTAAAATAAATCTCCTGATTTAATAATTGATGTAGAGATTGGCTTTAAATCATAATGTAAACATGGCTAATTTTAACTTAAAGCCTCTATACCCCACAATCTCCTTTGTGTGAAATAAAGGGAATTGCCTTTCAGTTAGCAACTGAGTAAATGAGTGGAAGCGGAATAAATGAAAGTATTTTTCTTTTCACATCTCTAACATGTCATACACTGTGTGCAGGATGCAGCTTAAAATGTCTTACTAGTAGAGATAAATTATTAAGGATAAATAATTCATTGAAATGTCAGGCATAATTTAGAGAGAAACTTCCTCCCACTGAATTTGCAATTGGTTCTGTGCAGAGGGTTCTTCAGATTTTCCATAAGGGAAAAGTCTATGAGAAAACCACCAGGTGTCACTATGTACAGAAGGTGCATTATAATGTCTAACAGAGAGTTGCTTTATAGTAACATCTAAATCTTTCATGCTGAAAGAATATCAACTTGGAGACAGCAATATTTTTCTTGTTTTCAACAGAAAAGAAGATAAGTTTAACCATGAACTCTCATAAAGTTTCACATACACTGACATCATACCAATGTCTACTGTAACTAGAAAACTTAGAAAAGCTTAAGAAAATATTTCAGAGACTGGCTTGAAACCATATTTTATGAAAACTGCACTCTGCTTCCTATAAAAGTGAAAAGAGCCCCAACAATGTAAGTTATCTAGCAAACTTAAGGCCTGTATCAGCAAAACAGAACCAACCACCCAATAATTTTCTGCTCCCAGCCCATGAAAAGGGAACAAGAAATAGAAACATATAAATATAAATGAAATCTTGACTTCCACAAAGTCAGTGGAAGCTTTGACTCCTATAATCAGGATTTCATCCAGTGTAAGGAAATGTTTTGTGTCCCATGTGCAGGACTTAATGCTTATAAAATGAAGCTGGCTCGTTATTAAGAGAGCTATATACAGGAATGCTTCGATTGCTGTTATCATGCTAGCTATATGCTCACGGATTGACTTCCTCTTGCTTTCTCTAGGTCCTTCCATTCTGCAGTCAAAGCTACTCCCTCCAAGTTCCATGCAGGTTGCTACAGAAAGATCCCTAAACCTAGAGAAGGACAAGGATTCCATTTCCCTAGCATAATCCGTATGAGTTTTATATTTCTGATATTTAAAATATTTCTCTAAGGGGATTGTAGCATTTGGTTAATCAAGTTAGCTCACTGACAGACCATCTCCCAGCTGTACAATGGTCCTGAGGTTTTTTTTACATTTATTTTTTGCACCCCCTTGATTAAATCACTGTTTTGTAAGAAGTTCTGCCCAACTCTTCCTTTAAGATATTAAGGTGCAGCTCTTGTTAAAACCATCGTGCATGTTATAACATTCATATCTGAAGATGGAATATAGCCAGTAAATGTTATTGTTCATTTCTTTCTAACTCTGTGTCTGCCTGAAAATCTCTTTGATGTTTTAATGGTTTTTTACAGAGTTCTGAACTCTCCGGCATGGACACACTGTTCCAGAGTCTGAACGCTAGATAACCTTACAAGGTTCCTACACTTTGCACTAAATTAATGGATTAGCAGATATATGGACTTGTCATCTCAAGTCTTTCCTCTGGGATATATTTATCATGTGGTTTTGTACATGCCTTTTTAGAGGGATTTACTCCTAATCTTTTATTCATGTATTATTTTCATTCACTGAATCATTTCATCACTGATCTTTGTAAAGCATAATGTATATGGTACTAAACATACAGTATAATACGTTAGAGCTATAGTTCCATAAATAATGTTATGTTTCTTATTAGCAATATCTAATCTAAACATTTAGGACCAGATTTTCCACCCTTACTGACACTGAGGCTATGTCTGGACTGCAGGCTTCTTTCGGAAGAAGCTTTTCCAGAAGAGATTTTCCGAAAAAACTTCTTCTGAAAGAGAGCATCCACATAGCAAAAGAGCATCGAAAAAGTGAGTTGCTTTTTCGAAAGATAGCATCAACACTGATTGGACGCTATCTTGCATGCAAGCTGTGATTACTATGGCTAGAGCGGCCACCAGGGCACTTGTGTTTTTCCTCTTTCCTCTTCTTTCAAAAGAACTCCCTCTTCCCCGTCCACACAAGCCTTTTTTCAAAAGAGCTCGTAGAGAGAGATTTACCAATGTCAGAAAATCCCCTCTGTTCTTTCGATTTTTTTTTAAGAACACGATTGCAGTGTGAACGTAAGAGAAGTTTTTTTGGAAAAACGTCTATTTTTCGGAAAAAACTCTGCAGTGTAGACATAACCTGATTAGTGCTTTAGTTCACAACTTGTCCTACTGATTTCATTGCTTGAGCTTGATGCAGCAATTACTAAATGACATATTAAAGCTAATCACAGTGACCATAAAAATCTCTGACTCTGCAACTCAGTGAGAGTAAAATTGTCATAGTCTGGCCTTTGGATGGTATTTTACTAGTTAAAGTGAGTGTATTCTAATGAGAGCAAATATGGGAAAGAATCTTGATTCTGGAAAGCGATTGCACATATGCTTAAATTTAAGTATGTGCTTAAGTGCTTTAGCAAATTGAGGATATGCATTCTACTGATTTTCAGTGTGGAATCTAAATTGAAGAGAGCAAAATGCAGCTTTCTTTAGCAATCTTTACTGTGAAAGCCATGTTTTCAGAGCACTGTTTAAGTGTTTCTAGTGACAGATTTGTCTTGTAGTTTTGACTTATCATCTGAAGAATGGATTTCTCCACTAGCAAACTACTCTGCAGAAAACCACCAAGAAACTTGACTTCAGTATCAGAGGAGCGTGCTGGCAGTTTTCACCAAAAAAAGCATTTTGTGAAAAATGTTCCAGCTCTGTCTCCAGGCAGTCTTCTTCCGGTGATGTCTCCAGTGAGGAGGTAGTCAGCTACCACCATTCATCTTTCATAGTCTTCAGAGTTGTAAAACTTATACTCTCTGGTGGCTACCAGTTCATCAGATGATGTTTGTGACATAACTGGCTGTCCTACTCCCTCTTCCTGGTTTCCCTGCAATCTTACTTGTTAGCATGAGTTTTGAAAGTGAGCTGCTCTGCGATTGATGAGCAATGTTTGCACCAGACTATGTTATTCTTTTCCTTAGGGTCTCTGTGCTCTTTTTAAATTCATTCTTCTCATCCCTTCTTTGTTCGTAGTTTTGGTTGTCCAGTTATTATTTAACTTTCTCTAATGCCAAAACGCAAATGCCCTGAAACTTCTCCCAGTATCCTTTTGAAGTATCCAGCTCTCACATCTGCACAGGAGAGCTGAACACATGTAGTACTTCAGAAATCTACTACAGATGTGCCGTTTGAATGTATGACAACACAGAAGTATTTGGAAGTTGTTGAATATGGATTAAAGCAAGCTAGATTCATCTCTTGATTTCTTCATCTCATCTTCTTTCTATCGTTAGACATTCAAATAGAGGAACTTATTCACTTGTTCCACCACTCCAGCATCAAGCTATAGGTGATAGGTTGCCTACCATGTACATCACTAAATGATACTTTTGTCTTCCTAACATTGATCATCATTCCATATTGCTTGCTGACAGCAAGCAGTTGTTCACAACAATCAGCATGTCCTGCAGTTCTTCCATAGTCAAAGCAACGTGAACTAGGTCATCAGCATATCTTAGTCCATGTATATTGCCACTGACTTTCTAGCTGTGCAGGGCAAGACTATAGTTTGGGGACAGTAGCAGAAGTGAGATGGCTAGTGTGCTGTAGTTAAGTGTTCCAGGCAACACTAAATAGCCAAGGAGGAACAAGAAACAACTTTGGAGCAGTGGAACATGGAGACTAGGCAATGTGTTAAGGGCAGATGCAAGAAGAACAAGCCAAGCCAGAGAGTGGTATCTGAAAGTGAATCTATGTAGGGACCATGAGGACAAGTCAGTGAGGCATAATGGTTATATTGCATAGAGCTCAGTTTGGCTCTGGAGTGTGCAGGAGCAGGAGCTGCAACCATGCATTACTTCCAGTTAGAAAACAAGCGCACTCACAACCCAGCTGCATCATTTCACCAGCATATGCACAGGTGCTCTAGGCTGAGGGAAAGGGGGTGGGTGGGTAGAGCTGTATGGTGATCATCAAGGCTGATATTCCATAATCTGTGCTGGGACCCCTGCCAGTTCAAGTGTTTGCACTGTAATGGAAAGCCCATGGCTGACCCATGCCAGTTGACTCATGTTTGTGGGGCTTGGGCTGCAGAGCTGTTTCACTGCAGTGTTGACTTCCTTGCTGGGACCCTGCATGGTGGGTGGGGTCCCAGAGCATGGGCTGCAGCATGACCTGGGATGTCTGCACCACAACGAAATAACCCTGCAAGCCTGAGTCGGCCGACACTGGTAAGCTACAGGTTTTCAACTGCAGTGCGGATGCACCCTGAGTGACTACTAGCCTCACAGAAACAGATTTTAAACTTTAAAAAACCACTAGTACTTACAGGGAATTCCCGATTTGAGGTGTTCCATTCAGGGACTAGAAACACCCACATGATCTTCAAATGTTGCTTTTTAAACATTTGCAACTAGTGGCCCATGAACCACGAAATAATGGTAAATGAATGAATCCATTGCATCAAGTAAGTTTGAATGCTGTACCTCTTTGGAAACATTGTAATATGTTTATTGATAATTTTCAAGAATGTTTTCAACAGATTTTCAACAGAAAATGAGGCAGAACTGTCAATTTGTTCCCTTAGAATTATGTGCTCAGTTGTAACAATAGTTAATCCTTTTCACACTGCTTACTTTAAAGGAAAACACCTTCTGTTGGCTCTACTTTTAAATGTCATATAGGCAGTTTGAAAATATAAATACCACTGAGGCAACAAAAGAAAAATGAATTGCTAACATAAATACTATACCAGCTGGACCTCACAACGTGCATTTTGAATAATTTCCTAGCCACATAGTATACAAGAGTCAATTGTGATGAAAAATAACTTGCAATTGGCACGGAGATGACAGTTTTTGTGTTGGAGTTGCAGCTGTAATAGCCATCATTTTGAGCTATTTCATTCTTTACTTTGAACTGGAGGCGTATTCCAAGCTCAAGACTAAAAAAACAAAAATTGTTCACATCATACTATGGCTGATAGAACCATAGAAATATACTGAATCTGAATAGAAGCTCGTATATTTTGGAGAAAGCTGACAATTTGCTGTGGAAGAGGAAAACAAAGACATGTCATAACAGTAGCCAATTGTTTGACCTTTGATAATTATTGGAACCTTTGTTCCATCTTTCTTCCTTCTTAAATAATACCTCCACTGTTCCAGTAACAACTCGTTTTAAACCTAGCCCTTGCCAGCTACTCTCTCACTTCTTGTGATCATAGATTTTGCACATCATGAAGCTCCTCAAATGCCTGTATCAACAATGAATCAATCAAGTTCTTAGTAATAAAACTCTTTGGCCTTGAGGTCCCTGCTAGAGAAAGGGAAGGGAACCATACGTTAAATAAGTTAATTTCTCATTTCTGTACATCGGTGTGTTCAAAGAGTCAACAAGTTGAGGCTCCATTATTCCATATGCAATAGGGACATGACTAAGCTGGATGGATTTAGGAAATGACAAATGATGTGTTAACTTGCACAAAAATATTCTCTCATTTCCTAAAGCTGAATCATGACTAATCTCACTAATACCAGAGATTGGAAAGGCTGTGCTTCCGAAATAACCCTGTACTTCTTCTTCTTTTTATGACAGCACTTGAAACAACATGTCTCTGTGATTCACATGGAATGATTTGTCCCACCTCCCCCCACTAACATGATATGCTATATTTATTAATCTCTAAATCACGCACTGACATTGACATTTCTGGATGCTTTATAGTGGGTTATCTAAGCAGATCTGTCTCTACTACTGACTGTTTGTTATGTGAAGATGATCAAAATTAATGCTCAGGATGCTTGGGTCAAGATTTTTAAGATTTGGCTTGAGAACGGTTCAGGGTGATTTTTTCCCCTAGGTCATTTTCTAGATCAAGAAGTGGCTCCCACCAGTCCAGTAATGCATAGGTTTAAAAATACTTAGTGACATCAAAAGGTGGCTCCAGGACAAACCCTATGGAAATTGCACAATATATATATTTTACAAGATATAACCAGCAAAAGAGTCTAGGACTCCTGTGGTGGGGTTTAGAGACCCCATACTAAGGCTGAGATGGGAAGGGTTGGAGCAGTCCTGAGCAAGGAAAGTTCCTCCCCTCAGACACTGCCAAGCATGCTACTGGGGAAAAGGCCAATACAAAAGAAACTCCAGTGGTCCTGGCAAGATGAGGAGAGAGAAGCCATTCCCTTGAGTAATGCTGCTGTGCTGTAAGAGGGGAAGACTCCAGGAGGTCCAAATGTGAGTGTCCCCCAGATCCTTTTGACCTTACCATAGAGGGAAGGAGAATATGTGAGGAGCATCAAAGGGTCACTTGCATGAGGCCCTAGATTGTGGGAATATGAAATAAAGGATTTCACCTAATGGCAAGCATGGCCCAAATGGAGGCATTGTGTGTGATAGGAAGTGGTCCAGGGGAAGATGAGCAGGAGATGGGCTGAACCAAGGCCATCCCATGCTGTTTCATTTTCAGGACCTTGGGCTGTGACCAGGAAGATTAGCAGGGCCTGACCCCCACACCCACCTCAGATTCCCCTACTCCTAGTCCTGGAACAGGCAGAACTATGAGTTACTGGCAAGGAAGACAACCCAGACAGGACCCCATCCAGTATATCCAGAACACATTGAGCTGAATGAGAGGCCTAGACCACTACATAGGCATAAGCATAGGCATGTTTCCATAAAGAATATGGCATGCACTGTCACGGACGGGATCTCAGCAAAGTTCACAAGCAGTGCTTGCTTCACTCAGAAACAAGCTTTCCTGATCTCTGCCACTGCACCACTTTTGCACTCGTGTCCTCTTACCTTCTGAGTTGCACTCCACATTCCTCAGCCACAACGAAGAATCTGCTCCGCTATAGCTAATGGCAAGTTTTATCATCAGGCACTTTTGTCCAGAATCTCTGAATTTAATTCAGCTTCATTAAATTCCTATTCTTCATGCATTTCAGCGCCTAGCTTCAATTACAGTGAATGTATATAAAAGTACAAGCTTTCTCTTAGGAAGCTCAACAAATGGATCAGTCCTGTCTGATGCCTAAAATGCAAAAATAGGAATCTTCTGAACAAAACAAGGTTAATGCTAAAAGCTGGTCATGGTTCTCCCTCGTCTGTTTATATTATCTACCAACTGTGGTTTTATTCTGCACTTGTCACCATGGTATCTGTGAGTGCCTAGTTACAGACTAAATATAATACAAATACTTTGATTAGAAGATTAGTTACAGCTAGACCATATTATACCATCCCCCTTTTCATAGTAGAAGTTCCCTTTGTAATCAATCAGGAGTCCCAACTAGAAACTGATGACACAGTCTGGCTGAGTATGTATCTCCTAAAATCTTGGGACAAAATATTAAACTCTGTCAGGGTAATGAAGTGAATGGTTATCCAAGCAACTTTCTCACCCTTGCCAGTGTTCTGTAACTGTGCATGCTACTGTTAGCTCTTTGAAATGACACTATTTGTCATATTAATAATGCACCCACATAAGAGAAATAAATAGTCAAATATCATCAGTCCCTGACTCTAAATAATAAAGCAGCTGAGGAGTTGTAATATGAAGCCATATCTATTAAAAATGGTGTGCAAATAATCCCTAGGATTGAAGAAGGCTGTTTCTATGGTGCTGTTGTATAAGATTGAGGAAAACAAATGAAGGGTACAAGGTTCAGTTCTAAAATTATTTCCTTTACTTTCCAATAGCTGCATTTACGTTGAAGCCTTTCACATGCAAAACTAATTAAAATGCAAACAGATACTGTCATGGCACTTTCCAGAAACAAAAATTTCAGATCTGGCTGTAAGCACCTAAACACGTGGGTTGTATCTGAGGGGCTGGTTCGGCCTTTTATGTAATTTGCAGTCAGCTGCAAAATTTGGATTCAGATCAGATATAAGTTTGGATTCCAAACTTCCTGTCCCCACAGACTTCATCAGAGCTGGGAGTTGGTTTGAGATCATATCTACTTTTGTAATAGTTTTTGAGATTTTTTTGGTTTGCTTTGATTTTTTTGCAGGGGGCAGGAGGACTGCATAGTTAAGGACTACATCCCTGTCACAAGCAAAAATCAGGTTAAACGCTATTATGTGTCATGCAAACCCTTCTTATGACAAAATTTTGATTGCTAGTATAAGTTTTAGTTAATCATGAGAGTTGAGCAAATAGTGATACAAATGTCCATGAAGGCTCATCGAGATTCAGAAGTGAAGCTCTGATTGTCCTGTGCTTACCACCTGTTTGTGTTCACTCACAAGCAGCCCAGCTTCAACATCAGAAATATTTTCAAAAAGTCTTTGAGCGTAAATATTCACTGGAAGTAAATTGTGAATTGTATATTTCACAGCAAAATTTCACAATTTACAAATTCAGCGATGACAGTGTAGGCATGCCAAATTTCGAAATAGCCTATTTTGAAATTCAATCAAAATAAGATATGCCATTTGCATAAAACAAATGGTGTATCTTATTTCGAGTTTAGGGTGCTGTGTAGACACACCCTGAGAGGCATTACACTGGCTCTATTGCATTCGAGGATCCCTCTACACAGGGCTCCTCTCTGGGCCAGTTAAGTTGCCAGTAGTAGTGCTGGAAATGTGCAAAAGGGCTGTATTGCAGCTGGGAACTTGGTCTCCTTTTCATCTTCAACACAAACAGTTGACTTTGGGTCCTATATAATTAATGAACCCAATGATGTGTGTTCCAAAAAGGCTAAAAACCCCCATGTTTCTAGTGCATGTTTACATTCCAGACTCGTCCATTAGTGATATATTGGTGTTTACATCACCTAATTGCTAAGAAAAATAAGTAAATGACAGGATGCAAATTAAATTACAGGGTAGGTCAGTAAGAGACACTAAAACTTCTCCGTCAGTCTGTGCATCAGTCAGCCAGCCAGCCATTGGATAATTACATTTGACAAAACTATATAAATAAACTCAAGGACCCACTGCCTTGTGATTTCAGAGAAATAGCCCTGCTGAGATGTGAAACCTCAATTCTACAGAAGCCGTCACTGGAGCATCAGAGCTCATGTAGCCTCTGTCTTCATTTCCACTTGTCATTGCATGTCCTTCCTGGCAAACACCCAAGCAATGCATTGGGGGTCAGATTCAGATTCCATTGAGTTCAGTAGGAATTGGGTCAGACCCTGTGGCTGCAAACGAGAGTTTAATGCAATATTCTTGAAGGTTAAACCACTCTTGAGCTCAGCAAAGGGGCACATTTAAAATATCTTCTGGGCGTTCTTATTTAGTTTGCAGCTACTAACACTGCGCCCAACCCCATGCTCTTCTGAAGCCCCTCTGTGATGGTCCGAAGTTCAACTGCTGCTGTGGCCACTCATCCCAAATGGAAAACCTGGTAGTTCACCTCCTCCCTGTGTTTGCCATGGAGCACAGAGTATATAACAGCTCTTTTGCCAGGAAATGAGCATGAATTATAAAAGACTGGATATATTTCCTGTGCGTGCAACTCTGGGAGTGTCTGCTTTTGCTAAAGTACTGTGCAAAGAGAAAGCTTTTTATGGCTGGGCTTTGTTGCAAATGTTTGGAACCTGTTGGCTGTTTAGAAATATTTCCTTTCTGGGCTCAAATGCAGTGTTCCTGTATTTGCTGGAATGCATTGCTGAGCTGTTTTGTAAGAGCTAGATTCCGCCACCCATATTTACACTGAGCTGGATCTTCCTCTATGAGTTGTCCCACTGATTTCTTGCTTAGCAAAGCCTTAAACAGCATAAGGGTCAGGTAAGAAATTTGAACATAACCTGTCAGCTAGTGCATATATGGGGGAAAGGGACATTTTGCTACTGTGAATGTTTCAATCATGAAAAGTATCTAAGGGCATGATATATTCAACTGTAGGGTTTTAAGCCTCTATTCTGAAAATCCTTTTGTCATACGTTTGATTGTCTCTCATTTTCACTCATATCACCATGACACTGGGCCTTGCTAACGCAGGTCTTCACAGCATGGTTGCAAAAACAGCAGTTTGTGTACAGGTGCTACTACTATTACTATACATGATTAGAGCTGTACTGCTATTTGCAATGGGGGGGGGGAACTGTTCCTTTTCATTGCTCTTTTCATCTGTTTCTAAAGTCATTGATGTAAACGGGGGCGCCCACCCCGCGCAGGCCTCCGCATGCTTAGACACCCCCAGCGTGGGTCCTCAACAGTTCACTGACTCTATCCCGCAGCCCAGCGCATAAATTCGGCTGTAATTCTGGGTCGTGGGGGTAGGGGGGCCCAGGCCTGCCCTCTCTCACGGGCCCCAGCCCAGGGCCCTAGGGACAGGTTCGCATGGACCTGCCCAGCCGGCGGGGCTAACGCCCGAAACTCACCGGCTCACCAGCTCCGCGCCCGCCCTGGGCTACTTCCTACCCCGCCCCCCGTCTATCCCCAGACCACCTCATGCCCCCGTGGGCTCAGCTCTCCGCTCCGGGGCCAGCCCTCCCGGTGCGCTTCCTCCTCTCTCTCTCTCCCCCCCCTCCAGATCCTCCTCTCCTCCGGATTCTTCCCTCTCTCCCCCCTCTGGTCCTGCCCCCCCAGTTTAAATGTCCCACGCCGGTGTCCTCGCGGCGTGACATCAGCCGCCGCGCACGTCACTTCCGCTGCCCCGCCCTGGTGCGTCAGCTCGGGACCTGCTCCACCCCCGGCCCCGACTCTCAGCTGAGAGGCCGCACGCCACCCGCCCCTCCTGGGCCGTCCCCAGGAGCGTGAGTGCGACCGCGGGGTCAGTGCGGGGCGGGTCTGCCTCCGCGGGGTGGAGGCGGCCCGCCTCGTCACAACTGAGTTAAATTGAAAGCATAGCCAACTTAAATGGTATTCACATATAGCATGTAGCAAAGCCAATGGCTCTGACTTAAAAAAATAAACAGTAGTTGTTAATGGCAGCTTTTAGAGATTTACTGCATTTCTGAGTGTTTTATAACCAAGTTAGAAGCTCAGAGTTGCAATTGAAAACAGCTGTTATTGGCTTACTGGCTTTCAGCTTCCTGCACAACAGTGAGCAATTAGAACCTATGCAGCCAGAAGTCTAATGCTGGGTAAGGTGCTGACATGACGTAGTACTAAATAGTCCATCATTTCAAGCACCGAGTGGTATTCACACGCAGGATTAAAAAGCCCAGAAGTGCAACAAAGTCAAAAAGAGAATTAGAAACAGGAAATAAAAACAGAGTTCAGAGACAGAGATTTTTACTTGAATGCATAATGTTATGCTGAAGATGTTAAAACCCAGCAGGATTCCCAATTCCTGGCATGGCTTCAAACTCACAACACACTTTTGACATAAACTGGGAATGTTGTGCCAGCAGAACATGTGATGTTACAATGACTGCGAGACACGGCTAGTTCATATAAAAAAGTAGGCATCATATTCTGATCAAAGTGAACCTCAATTAATTTAAATCTGAGCTGTGATCTAAAATGATTTTGCCCTGAAATATCACTCCCTAACCCCTAGTTATCAGCTTGTCCCTGAGCTATTGCAACATGACACTAAGCTAGTATGCAGCATAGGTATATTTTCATTTCAAATGGCAAGTGATTTATTCTGCATTTGTAGTAGTTCCTGCATCATAAGGCAAAAATAGGCTCGTGATTATACCATGGTTGTGAAAACAGGTTGTATGGGGGAGGGGAGGGGAGGTTCTGGTTTCTGTTGCTTTCAACAACATTGTCCCAAGACACACAAAGAAGGATCAAGAGAACTATGCTTAATCTCAACTGAGGCTCAAAGTTAGCAAAGTATTTGAATGTGTATTTAACAGTAAACACAGTTAAAATCCCCTCTCTGTTCAGTGCAGCACTTAGGCACATCCATAAATCATTTTGTTTTCACTATGGCACACTCCACACCTTCCTTTTTCTCTTTTAATTAATGTCACGCTAAAATTTTATTTCAAAGCAAGAATAAGCTGTTTAGTAACCTACTATATATCTGAGAGAGTTCGACTGTTAGTTCAAGAACTCCTCCTAAACAGTAGGAGCTAGGGACGCCAAATTCGGTAGGCAGCTTCCTCTGATCATAGCTTAAAGCAAGGTAAGGGGTTGGTTGTGCCAGGAAAATGGGATGTGCCTGGAATGGGGTGGCTGCTCATACAATCACCAGGCCGGTGAAAGGGGCTGGCTGGAGGCATGGAATGCCCCCTTCATCCGGTACGGCCCCAGACCCAAGCCTTCCACCCCCCAGGTGCCCTTTAAAGAAGAGGAGCTGAAACTCCCCCCCCCCTTTCGGGTATGAATCTTGGGGGGGAAGGTGGGCTTTGGCTTCTCTGCCCACCCCTGTACACACGCACAAGCACACACACACACACACACACACACACACACTCCCCTGCCCAGAGCCCCTCCTCATCCCTCAATCCTGACTCCTGCAACCCCCCCCTTGACCTCCTCATCCCTGCCTTGAGCACCTCCTTAGGGACCTAAGCAATGCTGGGTAAATATGCTAGTACAATAAAAGGTGCATAATAAAGAATAAGAATAACAGATTGTCAGGCTGGACTCTTATATGTGTATTGAACCTGAGATGTTCATAGCCATTCAGCCTCCTTCCAGGTACCCCTCACTAGCAAGGCAAGAGCAGGACGGAGGGCAAACACTGATGGGTAAAGCTCGCCAAGCTGTCCCCACGTCCCCACAGGCACTCCCCTAAAGCGGGGGAGGGAGAGGAGGAAGTGGATCTAAGGACAGAGTCTCTCATAGGAGGGGGTTTATTTCCTGTAAGGACCCCGTCCTATGAAGATTGTGGAATACCTAAATAATTTTGAAATTATGGAGAGAGGCAACTAAAAGAAAAATAATAGTAATAGTCACAGTCAATTGTGCAGCAAAAATTCCCTTTGTTAGCAGTGGCAAACATCTAATTACAACCATACAACATAAACAATGTCAACTACATGCAACAAAGGAGAAAACGTTGGCGGCTGAAATTCTAATTGCAGCAAAAGGAGTTTAGCGCTGAAGGGAACTTTGCATAGGACTGGCCTGTATTATACACAGCTCTCTCCAGTTGCATTAGTCCCTGGCTTTCATAAACATCAAGTGGATCCCAAAATTAAAAATAAAAATACATGAAAATGCATAATGAGTAAAATAATGTGCCAGATCCTCAGCTGGGATCAATGAAAACCATAACTTCTTTGAAGCCATTGGTAAATTTTGGTTTATTATTGCTAACTTCCCACTACAGTCAAAATATTGGCAGAATGCTGTCTCAAGTATGGATATAGATGATGCTGAATGGAGGGAGGGGTTTGCTTAATTTTGTTTCCTAGTTATGTTTTGTCCTCTACAGGAAGTTCTGTAGTTGTTGAGAATTTAAATCTTCTCCTTTGCAAATTATTGGTGCAGTTATATGTTGCCATATGATGGTTCCTGGTTCCAACAGTGTGTGCACAGGAAAATACACAAATCAATGTTCTCTAATGCTATATGCATCTCTTGAAGCCAGATACACAAACAGCTTTTAAATCATTTAGTGGGGTATACCTATCTCATAGAACTTTAAAGTCATTGAGTCCAGTCCCCTGCCTTCACAGCAGGACCAAGTACCATCCCTGACAGATTTGCCCCAGATCCCTAAGTGGCCCCCTCCAGGATTGAACTCACAACCCTGGGCAATGCTCAAAGCACTGAGCTATCCCTCCCGCCCCCCTTACTGGGGGCTGGTGTTCACTGTCTCCTTGGATGTAAATGATGAGGCAGCCACACAGACTTGTCTTACAGTTTCTGAGAAACCGCCATTAGTTCACACATATTTATCCTGAATTATCATTCCATCTTCACTTTAGTGTTAAAGCAGGATGGCCTCTCCTTACATCAGTTCAGACAGATTCCTGGTTTTGCATTAGACATAGGGGATGGATGCAATGGCTCAGGGGAGGAGGGGGGGCAAACACTCTGACCTTGAACTATTTCTCTAGCCCAACTCAGATTGAATTTATTATAAAGTTTTGAAAGATTCAAATAAGTTTTGTTTCCTTCTAGTTTCTGGAAGGGGCTGCAACCAGATATGCCAAAATACCCCAGAAACTGTGCTGTGATCAGCTGCCTCTGGGGAGAGCCTGTTGTGTTCTCCTGAGTTTTTCAAGGCATTGAAAGTCTGAATAACCTTTGGTGAGGCATCCCAACCCTTAAAAGCACATCTGAAGTCCAGACTCTCAGAAGCATGTTTGATCTTCATTAGAGTAGTGCATAAGACAAGATCAGGTGACCTAGGTCACTCTCAGCCATGCACTGACTTGCTGTAGGACTTTGAGTAACTCAATCTCTCTGCACCTTAGTTTGCCCATCTGTGAAACAGTGATAATGATGCTTTGCAACGCACTCTATGTTTAATATTAAGTCTGTCTTTAATTTATTAACTCTAAAGATAGGCACTGATTAATTAGTCATTATTGGAGCAGAATTAATTTAACAATTCACAAGAGATTCATCTATTTCTGTACAAAAGGCATTTCTGGGTCCTGGCATTTGGGGCTTGATTCAGCAAGGTGCTGGTTAATGCCTAGACATACTGAGTGCCTCTTAACTCTCACTGAGAGAGTCGGATTTGCTCAATGACTTCAGGAGCTGCTCAGCATCTTGCAAGATCAAGCCCACAGAGCAACTTGCACAAGGAGCCTTCCCAGTAAATAAAGTAACAGTTATTTCTACCAGATCAAAACAAAAAAGGCAATGGAAATGGTGAACCACAATTACACCAATCACCTTTCCCTCAAAGCAGATGGTGAGGCTTCTGTTTGCAAACAAGCGGTGTAGGGGTGTGTGTACACATGCACATATACACACTCAAGTCTCTATACATGCACACGCACACAAATCATATACATGTGCACACATACCACCATACAAATGCACAGATCAAGCATTCACATGTGAACAAACATACACAATCATACCACGACACACCATTTCTTGTAAAGCTTTAAGACTTCAAATTTTGAAAATAATAATAACTTTGCAAAAAAATCTGAAATAAATAAAGTACATGCCTACTTTAACCAATGAAAGAGCCAAGTGCTATGATCGCCCGTACAAATTATTGGAGAGGGCTAAGATTCTTTCCATGTCATGGTTAAAATTTCACTGATATTTGCTGCAGTGCTAACTGGTAGCAAAAATGATGTATCTGGTTTCACACTGTACCCATTGTGTGAAAAAAGATAATGGGTATGCACCAATTTGTTTACCATAAAAATGTCTATAAATCAGAGAGGTGTCTTTAGTCTCTGCTTGGTTTTGATTTAGTGCTACAACAGGGCTCTGTTTACAAAAGGAAATAAGAGTCTATTTAGAAAGGACTGCACTATGGAACAGCAGTCAAGGAGTTTGTTTTAAATTAAGGCCTAGCAACCCTGATGTGGTATGTGCCACTGAGTTAGGCTATATCTACACTGCGGGGGTATGTCTACAATTTGCGTACCTTTTTCTGCTTGTTTTTTCGGAAGAGGCTTTTCCAACATTTGGCCTGTCTACACGGGCCAAATGTTGGAAAAGCCTCCTCTTTTGGAACATCCCTTATTCCTCATAAAATGAAGAATACAGGATGCTGAAAGAACACGCCCGCTTTTTCGGATACTGTTCCGAAAAAGTGGATGCATTCCCTGGACGCGGCAGAGCTTTTCTGGGATACCTCTGGTATCCCGGAAAAACTCTGCAGTCTAGACATAGCCTTAGAGGCCAAGGGCCAGATTGTTCAGAGTAGTGTGGCTGCTTTGAGCTGCACAGCCAATGTATTTGAGCTGCACAGCCAAGAACTGCTTTAATACCTAGGTGTGTAGGTGTGCCGTTCTGGAAGGATCACCCCTCAACCACCACTGAAGTAAATAGGAACTGAAGGTGCTCAGAACACTGAAAGATTGGATGCTAAAAAGGACTGAAATGGAATTTCTTTACAACTAGCCAATTAGCCCATCATAAGACGGGATTTTCAGGTCTCTCCTCCACATTGGTCTTCTCTCCTGAGCCTCTGGTCTCTCACTCCGTGTCTCTCTCTCTCTCTTTCTCTCCTCCTCCTACTGCCTCCCCCTCTCTCTCTCTCAGCTCTCCTCCCCCTCCTGCCTCTCACTCGGGGGACTGCGGAGTCCAAATGGCCATTTGGGCCACGTGCTGCATGGGGTGCGGAGCCCAACGGTCGCTTGCGCCGCTTGCTCCCACGCAGCGGCCTGGCTGAGCAGTGCAGAAGTCAGCCGAGCGCCACGGCGGGAGGCGAAGAGGGGCGGGGTGGTGACGTTCACGGCCAGGGCAGGGCCTGGAGCTGCTGTCACGCCGCACGTCACCGCCCCGCCCCCCTTCGCCTCCCACTGTGGCACTCGGCTGACTTCTGCGCCGCTCAGGTGGGCCACTGTGGGGGAGCAAGTGGCGCAAGTGTCCGTTTGGGCCCCGCACTCCCCATGCAGCACGGGCCACCCAGAGGGAACAGCCAGCATTTCAGGCAACAGCGCCCCCCAGAGGGAGCAGCCAGCATTTCAGGGAACAGCGCCCCCCCAGAGGGAACAGCCAGCATTTCGGTGTTACAGACTCTCAGACACTGGGCTACTATAGATATGATTAGATTAGAGATTAGTGATAAGTATAGAACCCAAACAACCCATTAGGGCAATGAGAACAAATATGAATTATTTTAAAACATACTCAAGGTGATTTTCCTTCATTTAAAGAGGGAAATTACATTAAAGGGGATTGTTAAAACAAAAAGCAAAAATAGATCCAGCTTATTTTTCTCTAGATACCTACGATTCCATGTTTACTAAAGGCCCTAGAAATTTGCCTAACAAACTCTTTCCACCAATTCATTTGTGAGTTTCCAGAGAGGCGAATACATTGATCTTTGGGTTCTTTTTTGCTTCCCTACCCTGTGAATTGTAGAACCAGTGCCCACGACTATGGTCTTTATGACCCCAGTTGGCATACAGGAACTGTTATTAGTATCCTTATTTATATTGTGACTAATTTGCTGCTTGCTCAAAAGAGTTATCTCTAGAAATGTCATTCCAGTGGATAAAGTGTACTTAGATTTGCAGAAAGCCTTTGACAAGGTCCTTCATCAAAGGCTCTTAAATAAAGTAAGTTGTCATGGGATGAGAGGAAAGGTCCTCTGATGGATTGATAACTGGTTACAAGATAGGAAACAAAGGGTAGGAATAAATAGTCATGTCTCAGAATGGAGAGAAGTAACTAGTGGTGTCCCACAGGGTTCCATACTGGGATCAGTCCTATTCAACATATTCATAAATGATCTGGAGAAAGGGGTAAGCAGTGAGGTGGCAAATTTTGCAGATACTAAACTGCTCAAGATAGTTAAGACCAAAGCAGACTATGAAGAACTTAAAAAAGATCTCACAAAGCTAGGAGACTGAGCAACAAAAAGGCAAATGAATTTTAATGTTGATAAATGAAAAGTAATGCATAGTGGAAAACATAATCCCAACTAATTTAGCTACAACTACTCAATACGGGGTCCGTATCCGAGATGTTACGGAGGTATTGTCAAGGATTATCCAGCCCTCTGATTACTACTCCATGCTACTCATCCATGTGGGCACAAATGATACTGTGAGGTGTGACACTGAGCAGGTCAAGAGTGACTACAGGGCTCTGGGAGTACGGGTGAAGGAGTTTGGAGCGCAGGTGGTATTCTCTTCAATCCTTCCTGTCGAAGGTAGGGGCCCGGGCAGAGACAGGCGCATCCTGGAGGTGAATACCTGGCTGCTAGGATGGTGTCGCCAGGAGGGCTTTGGCTTCCTCGACCACAGAATGCTATTCCAGGAAGGACTGCTAGACAGAGATGGAGTTCACCTTTCGAGGAGGGGGAAGACCCTATTTGGACACAGACTGGCTAACCTAGTGAGAAGGGCTTTAAACTAGGTTCGACGGGGACAGGTAAGCAAAGCCCACAGGTAAGTGGAGAACATGGAGACCTCGGAGATGGGTCGGAAATGGGAGGGAGCATGGGCTATAATGGCAGAGAGAAAGGAGGATCAGGGCAAAACTGGGAGTCAAGGTCAAATCAGTATCTTAGATGCCTATATACAAATGCGAGAAGTATGAGTAATAAGCAGGAAGAACTGGAAGTGCTAATAAATAAGTACAATTATGACATTGTTGGCATCACAGAAACTTGGTGGGATAATACACACAATTGGAATGTTTGTATGGAAGGGTACAGCTTGCTCAGGAAGGATAGACAGGGAACAAAGGGAGGAGGTGTTGCCTTATATATTAAAAATGAACACACATGGAGTGAGGTGGAGATGGACATAGGAGATGGAAGTGTTGAGAGTCTCTGGGTTAGGCTAAAAGGGGTTAAAAACAAGGGTGATGTCATGCTAGGAGTCTACTACAGGCCACCTACCCAGGTGGAAGAAGTGGATGAGGCTTTTTTTAAACAACTAACAATATCATCCAAAGCCCAAGATTTGGTGGTGATGGGGGACTTCAACTATCCAGATATATGTTGGGAAAATAACACAGTGGGGCACAGACTATCCAATAAGTTCTTGGACTGCATTGGAGACAACTTTTTATTTCAGAAGGTTGAAAAAGCTACCAGGGGGGAAGCTGTTCTAGATTTGATCCTAACAAATAGGGAGGAACTGGTTGAGAATTTGAAAGTGGAAGGCAGCTTGGGTGAAAGTGATCATGAAATCATAGAGTTCACAATTCTAAGGAAGGGTAGAAGGGAGAACAGCAAAATAGAGACAATGGATTTTGGGAAGGCGGATTTTGGTAAGCTCAGAGAGCTGATAGGTAAGGTCCCATGGGAATCAAGACTGAGGGGAAAAACAACTGAGGAGAATTGGCAGTTTTTCAAAGGGACATTGTTAAGGGCCCAAAAGCAAGCTATTCCGCTGTGTCGGAAAGATAGAAAATATGGCAAAAGACCGCCTTGGCTTAACCACGAGATCTTGCATGATCTAAAAATAAAAAAGGAGTCCTATAAAAAATGGAAAGTAGGACAAATTACAAAGGATGAATATAGGCAAACAACACAGGAATGCAGGGACAAGATTAGAAAGGCAAAGGCACAAAATGAGCTCAAACTAGCTACGGGAATAAAGGGAAACAAGAAGATTTTTTATAAATACATTAGAAGCAAGAGGAAGACCAAGGACAGGGTAGGCCTACTGGTCAGTGAGGAGGGAGAAACAGTAACAGGAAACTTGGAAATGGCAGAGATGCTTAATGACTTCTTTGTTTCGGTCTTCACCGAGAAGTCTGAAGGAATGACTAACATAGTGAATGCTAGTGGGAAGGGGGTAGGTTTAGAAGATAAAATAAAGAAAGAACAAGTTAAAAATCACCTAGAAAAGTTAGATGCCTGCAAGTCACCAAGGTCTGCTGAAATGCATCCTAGAATACTCAAGGAGCTGATAGAGGAGGTATCTGAGCCTCTAGCTATCATCTTTGGAAAATCATGGGAGACAGGAGAGATTCCAGAAGACTGGAAAAGGGCAAATATAGTGCCCATTTATAAAAAGGGAAATAAGAACAACCCAGGAAACTACAGACCAGTTAGTTTAACTTCTGTGCCAGGGAAGATAATGGAGCAAGTAATTAAGGAAATCATCTGTAAACACTTGGAAGGTGGCAAGGTGATAGGGAACAGCCAGCATGGATTTGTAAAGAATAAATCATGTCAAACCAATCTGATAGCTTTCTTTGATAGGATAACGAGTCTTGTAGATAAGGGAGAAGCGGTGGATGTGGTATACCTAGACTTTAGTAAGGCATTTGATACGGTCTCGCATGATATTCTTATCAATAAACTAGGCAAATACAACTTAGATGGGGCTACTATAAGGTGGGTGCATAACTGGCTGGATAACCGTACTCAGAGAGTAGTTATTAATGGTTCACAATCCTGCTGGAAAGGTATAACTAGTGGGTTCTGCAGGGGTCTGTTTTGGGACTGCTCTTCAATATCTTCATCAACGATTTAGATATTGGCATAGAATGTATGCTTATTAAGTTTGCAGATGCTACCAAGCTGGGAGGGGTTGCGACTGCTCTGGAGGATAGGGTCATAATTCAAAATGAACTGGACAAATTGGAGAAATGGTCTGAGGTAAACAGGATGAAGTTTAATAAAGACAAATGTAAAGTGCTCCACTTAGGAAGGAACAATCAGTTTCATACATACAGAATGGGAAGCGACTGTCTAAGAAGGAGTACGGCAGAAAGGGATCTAGGGGTTATAGTGGACCACAAGCTGAATATGAGTCAGCAGTGTGATGCTGTTGCAAAAAAAGCAAACATGATTCTGGGATGCATTAACAGGTGTGTTGTGAGCAAGATACGAGAAGTCATTCTTCCGCTCTACTCTGAGCTGGTTAGGCCTCAGTTGGAGTATTGTGTCCAGTTCTGGGCACTGCATGTCAAGAAAGATGTGGAGAAATTGGAGAGGGTCCAGAGAAGAGCAACAAGAATGATTAAAGGTCTAGAGAACATGACCTATGAAGGAAGGCTGAAAGAATTGGATTTGTTTAGTTTAGAAAAGAGAAGACTGAGGGGGGACATGATAGCCGTTTTCAGGTATCTAAAAGGGTGTCATAAGGAGGAGGGAGAAAACTTGTTCATCTTGGCCTCTGAGGATAGAACAAGAAGCAATGGGCTTAAACTGCAGCAAGGGAGGTTTAGGTTGGACATTAGGAAAAAGTTTCTAACTGTCAGGGTAGTCAAACACTGGAATAAATTGCCCAGGGAGGTTGTGGAATCCCCATCTCTGGAGATATTTAAGAGTAGGTTAGATAAATGTCTATCAGGGATGGTCTAGACAGTATTTCGTCCTGCCATGTGGGGAGGGGACTGGACTCGATGACCTCTCGAGGTCCCTTCCAGTCCTAGTATTCTATGATAAGAGTGAGATCTTGGAGTCATTGTGGATAGTTTTCTGAAAACATCTACTCTGTGAGCAGCAGCAGTCAAAAAAGCAAACAGAATATTGGGAATCATTAAAAAAGGGATAGAGAATAAGACAGAAAATATCTTATTGCTCTATATAAATCCATGGTACAACCACATCTGGAATAATGCATACAGATGTGGTTGCCTCATCTCAAAAAAGATATCTTAGCATTAGAAAAAGTTCAGAAAAGGGCAAGAAAAATTATCAGGGGTTTTGGAACGGGTTCTATATGAAGAGAGATTAAAAAAGACTGGGATTTTTCATTTTAGAAAAGGGGAGACTAAGGGGGCATATGATAGAGGTCTATAAAATCATGACTGGTATGGAGAAAGTGAATAAGGAAAAGTTATTTACTTGTTCCTATCACATGAGAACTAGGGATCACCAAAAGAAATTAACAGGTAGTAGGTTTAAAACAAACAAAAGAAAGTACTTTCTTCATGCAATGCATAGTCAACCTGTGGAACTCCTTGCCAGCGGATGTTGTGAAGGCCAAAACTTTAACAGAGTTCAAAAAAGAGCTAGATAAATTAATGGAGGATAGATACATCAATGACTATTAGCCAGGATGGGTAGGAATGGTATCCCTAGCCTCTGTTTGTCAGAGGCTGGAAATGGGGAACAGAGGAGGGATCACTTCATGATTACCTATTCTGTTCATTCCCTCTGGGAGCACCTAGCATTGGAAGACAGGATACTGGGTTAGATGGATCTTAGATCAGATCCAGTATGGTCATTCTTATGTTCTTTTTGAGCTCAGTGGGATTTCTCAAAGATAAAGAACTACTCATTGTCAGCAAAGACATCTCTGTTATTACATGGAAAATGAAACATGCTCCTGTATCAAAACTAATGTGTAAGTTACAGGATAAAATTTGTCAGCAGGAATAATGTAATGTCACATTTAGAGAAAAGCAGAAATGAACCCTTGTAGGTGGATAGGAGTCTTTCAAAAAAGCTTTTAAAAGGGCAGCAGTGAAAACTGATTGGGAAATTTGTCAACTGCATTACATTAATGGCACAGTAACAGTACACTGAGCAAATCTTTGATCACTCACTCTATTGACAGGCCTTTATTATGGAGAGGTGCTAGTCTCTCTCCGTTAGCTCTCCTTTGTAAGCTGGATTTTCAACTTCCACTTCAGAGGAAAAAAGATACTGATTATCCTGAAACTATGCATGCTGCGTCTCATTCCAAGGCCATTTTTCAAGGAAGTTTATTTTTTTTAAAGCACATAAAGAACACATAAATATATATTTGATATAAATTATGATATTTTGAAAAACTTGCTGTGATTTACCCTTTGAAAACTATTTAAGTGCTATCTTTGGCTCCTCAAGGCTTGGCTTGGTTTAGAACAGTGGTCTCCAACCTTTTTAAGCACAGGATCACTTTTTGAATTTAAGTCAGTCCAGGATCTACCTCAAACCCAAATATCCCTGCCCAACCCCTTCACCGAGGCCCCCGCCCACCTCACTCTGTGAAGATAGGGTACAGCGGAGGGGGACAGATTGACAATAGTGCCCCCCTGACTCTGTCTCCCTCACCCTGAACAACAAGCAGGAGGCTCTTAGGGGGCAGCTCTGAGACTCTGGGAAGGAGCAGCAGGGCAAGGGGCAAATTGAAGCCAAACCAGTCAGGATCACCTGTCAGAGGCTCCAAGATCTACCGGTAGATCCTGATCTACTCTTTGGTGACCACTGGTTTAGAAACTACAGATTTGCTTTAGCAGCCATGTGGAGGCATGAGTGTGAGACTAAGTATGCCCTCCTGGCTCCAAATTATCTCATCTCTCGGGAAAACTTCTCAGAGGCGTCACTGTGGGAGGAGAAGTTCCACGAAGATTTTATTGGCAGAGCAGAGAGAGAACAGACACTTCAGAGAATGACCCTTCTCCTTGGAAGTCCTGAGTTTTGTTAAGTTCTGCAATGCAACTGACCTGGTTCCCTCTAGGAAGTGGAGGGCCAAGGACTCTATTAGTTAAACTTAACTCACAGATTCCCCCTCACAACATTCCATTGGTGAAGAAGAAAGTGTGTGGATGAAGCAGCTGAGACCATCCCCAAACCACAGAGGTAACTGAGCCTTCACTCCATTTATACTAAGGACATTCACATGAAGGGTGGATTCCTGGGGAATCAATGGGAATTATGCTAGTGACTCCCGTGAGGCCAGGAACTGTACAGTTCCATAATCCTTTTCTGTGAACAGTGTATGGCTCATACCCCGGCATTTACTGCTGTGAGCTTAATGCCAATATCCTTTTCTTTGAATGAATTTATTTACTAACATCATATTGCAAGAGACAGGCCTTTCATTTCTGTTCATCTGTTTTGTGGTTTAGAAGATACATTGTTACTTACCTGGGGTTGATTGTTCATTCATAATAACCAGTGATGCTGGTGTGGGCCTTCTTTTCCTGATCTGTGAAAAACAGAGACCCAAGCAGAGTCATTAAAGATACCCACTACCCTACAGCCAAAATAAAGTGCAAGTCTTTGAGAGTCTTCTTAAACGGTGTGAGTGGCAAAAGCAAGTACACAGAAAACAGCTTTGAAAACATTGTCTTAACTGAGCATAATAATAATCAGGATCAACTCAGCAGCAACATACAGCAGAATCAGTGTCATTGGGTGGGCTTTCCAAAAATCCCTTCGTGATTTAGGAGTACAAGCCCCAGTGAAAGACCAGGTCATCTGAGTCACTTAAGGTATGTTTATGCATATTCTACGTGTACAGGTATAAGTTGCTGTATAGATGGTGAGGCGTTGCTTAGGCAAATAGAGCCAAGATATGCCTGCACTCTACATAACTCTCTACTCACCAGATAATACCTCTCCCACCTACACAGCTATTTTACCAGCATAGTGTCCTGATGCATCCCTTCTGCAGGAGATTTTGCATGCCACAAGGAAATACTCTTGCCTCTGGGAAAGCCTTTAGCTTGGGGAAGGCAGTGGAGAAAAGCTCTGATGGCACTGCTCTGCTAGAACTTTCCCCAGCCATAGGGATAGGATCCAGCTGTGGGGAAAAGACTCTGGCAGCTCTCAGCTTCCAAGCCTTTCCCCATCACTCTTCCCCCTGGCAAAGTCATGCTGCAGTGTGGACAAATGATTCTTAGCTAAATGTGCCCTACCTAAATCCACAAGCAGCGTGCAGTATGGAAATAGTCCAAGGTGCTTTTGAAAATATAATCCCTTATCTCTAGTTTTGTAAGAATTTAAAGTTGCTAGGTGAGCATGGATTTCTAACATTACCATAGTTATCACCAATTACAACTAACAAATATCTTTTTTAACCACTTCTGTTGTCCTTGTTGCACTGCCTGTGACGCATATAAGCAGAGCAAAGAAATAATAACCAGATCAATAATCTGAAGATGTGGGTTGTACCCACAAAAGCTCACAATACCGTCTACCTGTTGTGTTAGTCTTTAAGGTGCTGCTAAACTATTTGTTGTTTTTTAAGTTTTTCCAGAATAATAATGTCAGTGAAGATAGAGACCTTAAAAATTCCTATCAATCTATTTCCAAGGCATTTTAAAAATATCTAATATTAGTATTTCCAAAAGGAAATTTTGTAAGCGTATTATATTGCAGATGCTTATATAGTAAATCTGAATTTTCCTTGTATGGAGTGAGGGGGGCGGGGGGTTCACAGGTTCTCTTGTGGTTTTATGGTTCTAGTAACATCCAGTAGGAATGTTAGACAATTAACTAATATGATGTTGGAATAGTCTCCAATCATGGACATATTTATTTGTGAATAAAGCTTTTCTAATCTTTATATCACAGCCCCCCAGGATATTGGCACTTATTTAGCAGTAAGTGTTTTTAAGAATATTTAACCTAGATATTATTTTGAGACAAACTTCATGTCAATGTGTTTGTCTGTTTTTTTTAATTGCTTAAGCAACATCAGTAGATAGCTTGGGCCCAATTCTAATCTCAATGTGGGAAATCCACAGTAACTCAATAAATTACTCCAGATTTTATTGATGTAATTTCTTCAAGCATCTAAAATAAAAACTATAGGGCACCTATCCCATACATTAAAATTGCAACATAATCAAAGGGCTTCCCATAATGTAGGGCAGAACTTGGTTCATAATCTTTTACAGCCCATTGCAATTTCATGGAGAGCCTAATTCTGCAGTCCTTGAAGATAATCACTTTTATTGGTTTCAAAAGGTGGTGGACCAGGTCTTGCTCAAGCTACCAGAAGTCGCATTCTCAAAGTTAAAAATACATTTTAGGAAAACCATCTCTAGGCAGGCTGAAGGCCTGAGGAAGTTCTTTTCTTGTACCCTCCCCCACTTCCTCTCCTTCTGTGACCGCCAGCAATAATTCATCTCTTCCCGGCAAAGCCCGCCTCCTCTTAGGAGACATTACATCATAAGATTAAAGAAACAAGATGTCTGTCCTCCAAATGTAAATGATTACACTGTCAAAGCCCTGGTATCATTGAAATCTAGACTTATCAAAACAATATTAAATGTACAACTGGAGACAATGACATAGTAACAGAGATGGGCGAGACAACCTAACAAACATTATCCACATCTGCTTTCTAAGAGTTCATAGTTATCATTTTTTATATATAGAAGTAGATCTACACATCTTTATCTATATGTATAACTAATGAGAGGTCTGCCTATAAGAAATGCAGGATTGAACAGTATATACATTTATAGATACAGATTGGTCAGATTTGACTGTCAGATATATATATTTTCAAGTATAGATATGTATATATATTCACACATATACCCACAATCATGCACGAAATACTTAGTAAACAGTAAGTGATGTAAAGAATTTCACATTAAAAGTCTTAAGGTGGGGGAATAACTCAATGAGTTACTATCTTGCAGCATTCAAATGTGTTGTTCCCACATGAAAGTAAATTGCAAGCAGGTTATCTCTGAACCAGATTATGCAATATTTCTCTTAGACACAAATTATCAAGTGTATATTTTAGTGTATATGAAACAACACATTTCAGCTAATTTTCCCTTATTGATTCCACTTGAAAGTGTGTATTCATATAAAGTGTGCTTAGCTCTTGTGCAAAACATGTTACAAGAATAAAGCCAAACAGCTAATATATGTGTAGGAAAAACTTGTGCAAGTTAAAATGTATATTCCCACAAAAGGAAAAATCCTGCCCTGTGTTACATTAGCTATCCCAGCACAAACTACATTGATTTCCATGGATTAATATAAATTTACACCAATGTAAACTGGAGAAGAATTTGGGCCATGACTGTTCCCTAGTATTATCCCGCACCCTGTTACCAGGTAGTGAAAGATACCTGTCTTCCTTACCTGTTCAGCTGCTTCAGGATCTATTTGACTCTGAAATAATGGCACAGCAAATTGGATCTTTTTAGGACTGTTTGGCTCCATAATAATGAGGAGGCGACTCAGAAGAGAAAAGAGCCCAGACTACAAGAAATGAGAGCGTCGTTTCAGTGATTATTCCCTGGCGCTCTCCCTAAAGCCACACTGAATGCTTCCTAATAACAGCTGTGACTCCCGAGTTAGCAAGTGAATCTGCAGGAGCTGAGCTTATTCCATATCCACAGTGATGCCTCTGTCTTGGCTCTTCCCCCACCACTCTCCAATCCTTCAGATCCTCTCTGCACAAAGCTGAAAGGAACAATAAGCGAATTGTGTACCAGGTCACTTCTACATATGCCAAGCATTCACTCAGAAGCTAATTGAAAATGCAATACTAGCCTTGCATGGCCTGGTGCCCTGGGATTTGGGGAGGGGGGGTGGGGTGGAGATCTATCCACTGTACATTACTAACTGGCTGCTCAAAAGTGCAACGTAAGCTCCCTCTGAGTGTTGCTGATGGGTCTTTAATTATTGATGAATGCAAACCAGGAAGTTTTGTGATTTTGAGGTGGAGGGAGCAGTACGGCTGGGTGGGATGTAACAATTCCATTTCTTTTATAGTATTTACAGACTTCCTCCCTCTTCTTGCACATCTCACTGCTCCCTTTGCTTCTTTGAAATCCGCCTCCAAAACATGCTGCTTTTCCAGGGAGCTTTTCAGTGATCATTCTATGTAAACAGCTCCACTTGTTTGATTCTGACCCATTATCTGGTGTATTATGTGGGCCAGCCCCCTACCATCAGTCTCTGTTCCTGAACTGTGGGGCCTTTGCGGGTAAGGATTGTGCCTTCCTCCAAGCTTACAGAGCATCTAGCATGAGCTTGATAAATAATAGTAATAATCATACCTTGTGAATCTAATTAACCCTGCATTCTGTTGACATACAAAAACAGTAGTGGAGGAGGATATTCAGAAATCAGTGACCCGAGTGATCCCTTTGCTTGGATTCTATGGCCGTTAAATGTTATTGTAACAACACACCCTGGGCTAAAATCTGCAGCTATGACCAGAGACTCCCACTGACAGTTCACGGAGCAAATGAGTGGGTGTGAGCCTGCAACTGAAAATGATGCAGTCGTCTCCTGTGGCATGTAGCCACCAACTAGGGGAAAAGGGAGGGTGAGATGAGGAACAAACAAGAGTTTAAAGAAGACACAGACAGGCACAGAGATACATTAAAAAACTTCATCTAGAATGAAGATTAATGTAAACTAGGGCTTGAGAATGATTGAAGGACAGAGATTAGGTACATGGAGCTACTGTGAATTATTTGAATAAGGCAAGAGCATGACTGCAAGATGAAGTGAGGAAATAATTTAGTACAAGCCAAGAACTGAAGGAATTTAACTTTTAACCAAAGGTAGATGTGTCTTGCAAAGTTCAGAGCTGAACTTTCACAGCTGAGGTAGTGGAATGAAATAGAGATGGGGGAAGTTGTAGAGTTCAGCTATATTTGAAGATCACCAACATTCAGAGGTGCTTGCAGCTGTGACCACAGCTGGTATTTTCTTCACGAGCCTAACTTTCTTCCCATGTAAATAAATGCACATGTTATTATTAATTTCAATGGAACAGAGCTAGAACATACAGAAAATACAAACAGAACTAGGAATGAACATATATGTGGTTGGTGTCTGGGTTGACTGGTAGGTTAATGAAACCGAGGCAATTTGCAATGACAGCAGAAATTACACTTTATAACATGGAGATATTACATGGATTTCTAAGCATGGCTTTGTCTACAATGTGAAAGTGTTAGAAAACATGGTTACTAACCCATTTGAATTAGAACCCTGCTAGATTCCAATCAGCACCTAGTGTAGACAGGGACAAGTCATGTTTAACAACGTATTAGTTGGTCATGGTTTACAATGGGTGTTGGCAAAAAGCCATTGAGGAATCATGATTATCATATGCCCAAGAAAGCTATGTTTTACCACCTACTAGGAAGAAACCTGCTTTTCTCTTTGGTTGGTGACAGACAGAACATATATTCAGCTGATTAAATATATCACTGCACACATCATGCAACAATTATGAGGATCAGTATGACAGAGACCTCACATGGCCCTTTCTTTTGTGAACTAGAATGGACATGCCAGAGTAAAGCTGTTCTTATAACCCCCTTTATCTGTTGGCATTGAGGAGTTCTGAGAGTCGCACACTACCAATCAGACCTGGGGGATAATTCCTTCCAGACCCCGTATATGGTGTTCAGTTCCACAGTTATTTAGACTCCTAACTTCCATTGATTGCAGAACCTAGATACTTTTGTGGATCTGGGCCGTAAACCCATAGAATGTCAACATGAATTAGCCAGCCAAACACCTGGGAGACAGAGTGCTCAGTGCCACCTCTGAGCCCCGGCCCTCCTCATCCAGTGTCTCCTATCCAACTGTGGCCATCACTTGATGCTTCAGAAGGAGACAAAAACCCTGGAATACACTGGGGGAAAAAGCTCCTTTGCTGACCCCTGTAGGTGACCAGCTAAAGCCCTAAGTCATAAGATTTTAGGAGAATCCTACATAAACAAGAAGGGACCCACCCCTAGCTGCCCGGACCTGCCCTCATCATCACAAGCAATCCCATCAAACAATCCCACTCATAAATGTGTCCATCTCTTTCTTAAAACTAAGTAAGTTTGTCCCCGGCTCCACAACTCCAACTGGGAGACTTCAATTTTGGGAAGTTCTATGACATGTGCTACCCATAAGGCCAGACCAAATGATCACAATGGTTCCTTTTGGCCTTGGAATCTATGAAACCTCACTCTCCTGATGGTTAGAAGCCTTCTTCTAATTTCCAGCATGAATGTATTGATGACCAGTTTGTACCTATGCGTTTTTGTGCCAACATCACCCTTTAACTTAGTTTTTCACCCTCTTCTGGTGTTTATACACACACACATATCTTTATAATGAGCAATCAGATCCACTCTGAGCCTTTATTTTTCTAGGTTAACTAACAAGGCCAATTCTTCTACTCTTCTCTCATAATATAGGCTCCCCCATTCAACAGATCAACCTAATAGCTCTTCTCTGTACCTGTTTCATTTGAATTCATCTTTCTGGAACATGTACACACAACTGCACACAGTATTCCAAATTAGGTCATGCCAATGCCTTGTATTAAGACATTAATACTTCCCTGTCTCTACTGGGAATGCTTTGCCTGATCATGCTAGGATTGCATTTGCATTTTTTTGCAGCTGCATCACACAGGTAGTTCATGGTCATCCTGTGATTACCCAACAGACTGTGGCTTATATCTGATAAACCACAATTTCATTTTGAAAACTCCAGCATTCAGAAAGACACTAAAACCATGTTTAAGAAAGACTTAATGTCTTCTAGTATCTGATAGTGGCCACTACTGGAGATTCCGTATGGTGGTTTCTATCTTCACTTTAAAATAAAGCCAATTAGTCAAATGTGTGACACTGATGTCTGTGTTCATCGCTCCTGGTGAAGTCAATTTGTCCAGTATATGCTGGCTATTTGATCACATCTCAAAATTAGTAGCATTTGACTCAAACCTCTCTCCTAGATCTGACATTCCTACATTCCCTATCACACCCTGTCAGTAATTTTCCAGTGTTCTGCTTCCTCTCTCTGAGGCTATTCTTAGCATCTAGGTTTATCACCTGCGGTGGCATAAGGCCTCTGTTATAAATTAGGTGTTTAAATTGACCTCAGAGGAGTTTTCAAAAAGAGGCACATAAACTCTGCTGACTGCATATATTGTATCAAAAGGAGACATTCCTACCAGCATTCAAAAGATTAGGTGGACCTGACTCTGAGGCTATGTCTAGTCTACAGGCTTCTTTCGAAAGAAGCTTTTCCAGAAGAGATCTTCCGGAAAAACTTTTTTTGAAAGAGAGCATCTACACCGCAAAAGCACAACAAAAAAACGATCTGCTTTTTTGAAAGATAGCGTCCACACTGATTGGATGCTATCTCACATATAAGACAACCTGGAACCAGTTCAGACAGGGCATTAGGTCAGCAGTTGCTTCCAAGCACTGTTGCCTAAGCCTAGCTGAGAGACGCGCTTAAAGGGACCTCCCCTGGACAGCTGTTTCTCTGCTTCTGCTGCGTGCTTGCCTACCTCTCAGAGGGACTGCAAAGCTCTTGCAGTGCGTGCTCTGTTTGCCCAGCTTTTGGATGCCACAGCATTCTTCTTGACATTGAGCCAAAGCTGCCTCTGGGCATGCGATGGCCCCACATGGCCATGCTGCAGTTTGTGCAGCAGTTTGTGCAGACAGCCTTCCTGGCCTTGCTTATGGAGGTGAGGTACTCTTGGGCTGCAGTCCCTGCCAGGGGGAGGGAGGGCAAAGTCCTGGAAAGGGAAACACTAGGGAAAGGGTAGTGGGGGAGAGGGAATCCCTGTCCCTGGGGGGTTGTGCCATCCCACCCTCACACAGCCCTGCTGGGGAGCGGCCTCATAGGGGGTGGCTCCTGGAATGTTTGAGGAGGGAGTGGAGGGAGAGGGCACCTCCCAAGGGCTCAGGCACTCCCTCTCATTTTCTGTTTTGTGTGTTTGTTTGTCTCCTTCTGCAGACTGTGAGGGCCATCAACTCAGTCCTGCTGTGCACGGTCATCCACCTGGAAGACCTGGACCCGATTGTCGCAGGATTTGCTGCCCTGGGGATCCCAAACTGCGGGGGGGGGGCGATCGATGGAACCCACATCCCAATCTGTGCACCAACTCATCGAGTGGCCCAACACATAAACTGCAAGGGCTACTTCTCAATGGTGCTGCAGACCCTGCTTGACCACTGTGGACAGTTTACAGACATTTTCATCAGGTGGTGAGGCAGGGCACATGACACCCGTGTATTTAGAAACTCCAGCCTCTACGGGAAGCTGCAGGCTGGCACATTCTTCCCCCGGCATGACTTTGGAGTTGGGGACGCACAGATGCCACTGTGCACCATGGGGAATGTGGCCTACGCCCTCATGCTGTGACTTATGAAGCTATACACTGGCCATCTGAGCTCCAGCAGGGACCAATTCAATGCCCACCTCAGCAGGGCCTGAATCCAGGTGGAGGGCGCTTTGGGTGCCTGAAGGTGCAGTTCAGGTCCCTCCTGATCCACCTGGACATGGGGGAGCACTACATCCCCGAGGTTTTGTTGGTGTTTTGTGTCCTCCACAACACTGTAGAGAGGAAGGAGTAGGGGGGCAGAGGCCAGCCACGAAGGGAGGCCCTTCGAGCAGCAATGCACAGCTGCCATCTGCCAGGCCCATCAGTTGGGGGTGCATATCTGGGAGGCCCTGAGGGTGAGTTTCTCTCAAGGACCCCAGTAACTCTCCCCAGGGCCTCCCCACTAGGGGCCTGTGCCGTGCTCCACTATCCCTTTCCCACCCCATCTTCCCTCCATCCCCCCTTCCCTGAACTCTCAATAAACACACCTGTTTTAATTTCAACCGAAAAAACTTTGGGGTTTTTTTTTAAATAAAATAAACTGGGGAGGAAGGGGGCTAAGAACCCGGAGGGGGCTGGGAACCTGGAGTGGGGAGGGAAGAGGGAGGCTCAGGGCTGGGAGTGGTGTGTGGGACGGCTGGAAGTGACACCTTGGGTCCAGGGACCTCAGTGAACTTGGGGTTGGGTGGTTCCTGGGATAACAGGGGGTTGTGCAGGAGCGGGGGCGGGAGCAGGGTCAAGGATGGCAGGGAAAGGGGGCATGGGCATAGCAGGGAGCGCAGGAGGGTGGGAGGCAGGAGCAGGGACAGCAGCCGGGTGTGCCATCATTTCCTGCATGATGGCACACATGTTGTCGCCCTGCTGCACAAGCTGGTCCCACATGCGGTTCCACCACTCAGCGTCCTCCTGGACCTTCTGCACCAGGGTCTGCTGCTTGTCACGCAGGACGCCCACATGCTTCCTCAACAGGTCCTTGTGCACCCTCATGAACTTGCAGCTCCTCCGGGGTTGGGCAGCTACCTCAGCGATCACCCCTCAGTGATGGCTGGTCCAGCTGTGGAGAACACACAGAGGGAGAGGCGGTCAGCCATCCATGCAGACATTGTCCCTGAGGCCATGCCCTCCTCTGTGAGCAGTGACCAACAGTCCTTGGGCCAGAGGAGGGGGATGTCCTGGGAGCAAGGCCATGTGTGGCCTGCACAGCAGGCCCTGCCTCACAGGGGCCCCGAGGTGCCCAGGTGACCATGCTTCCTACAGACAAACAGGCAAGGGAAGTGTCCAGCCATACTGGGATCCCCTGGGTGGGAGAGGAGCCGGGAGCAGCCTGGCCCTCCATGGGGCCCTCACACGCTTGTCAGCACTGTCCGTGGGAGCAGGTGGTGCCTCACGCGGGCAGACATGCCCATGTGCTCTGTGCGGCACGCCTCGGTCTGCATGGAGTTGTGTCTGTGCCCTTTTCCCTAGCCTGCTTCCAGCAGTGGCTGGTGGTGGGAGGCAGTCCCCCCTCCCCCCAGGGGTCAGATATGTGTGTGGCCTCCCCTGAGCCTGAGAGCAGGAGCTCGGGGCTCGAGACGCCCATTGTCCCCCGCCCGGAGCGTGCTATGGAGGAGGAGGAGGAGGGACAGCAGGGGCAGGAGGAGGAGGACACGGCCAGCACCGTGACTCTGACCTTTGAGCTGGTACTCCAGGGCCTAGACGTGTCACAGGCAGGCATTGCACGTGCTGAGGCTGCGTGATGCAGACTGGCATTGCACGTGCTTCCCCATGCACCAACTGCAGCATGATGTCCAGTCCGAAAGGCCGGGCAACGATCGCACCCCATCCCCTCTGCACCCGCCTTCCCCGCCCTGTGTGTGTGGAAAACTGAGAGCACTCACCTGGTGATCCCTCCCCGCTGTCAGAGGATGCCTGCCTGTGACACGTCTAAGCCCTGGAGTACCAGCTCAAAGGTCAGAGTCACGGTGCTGGCCGTGTCCTCCTCCTCCTCCTCCACAGCACGCTCCAGGCGGGCGACAATGGGTGTCTCGAGCCCCGAGTCCACCACCATGGGTGGGGAAATGGCTTCCCCACCCCACAGGATCTGGTGGCACTCCTGGTAGTAGGGGCAGGAGTGTGGTCCTGTCCCAGAGAGAAAGCTGCTCTCCCTGGCCATGGCGTAGCCCTGGCAGAGCTCCTTGGCCTTACTCCAGAACTGTTCTAAGGTCCGGGGGAGGGGGATCCCCCTCCGCCAGGGCCTCGGCCATGCGCCCATAGATGTCTGCATTTCTGCATGGGGAGCAGAGATCCTGCAGGGTCTCCTCCTCCCCCCACAGCTTGAGGAGGGACAGGATCTCCACTCTGGACCAGGAGGGCGCACGCCACTTGCTACCTCTGGCAGGGTCCTGGGATCCCTGATGTTGCTCCCTGTGAGGGCCAGGGGAGTTTTGGAGGGCTTGTGGCTGGGCCATGGTTGGCAATGCCTGTAGCAGGGAGAGCCGCGTGGTCAGATGCTGCTCCCAGGGCCTGCTTCCTGCCACAAGGCTTGTCCAGGGTGCCTGCAGCTTTAAGAGCTGGCAGGAGACAGGAACCATAGATTTTGATTAGTTTGGACAGAGTATCCACCAGGGCACCTGTGTTATTTACTGGAGGTCTCTTCTTTCGGAAAAAAAACCCTCTTCCACGTCCATGCATGCCTTTTTCCAAAAGAGCTTTTTCGGAAAAAGGCTTCTTCCTCATAGAAAGAGGTTTACCGCTGTCAGAAAAAAGCCTCCATTCTTTCAACCTTCTGTAGAAAGAATGCAATAGCAATGTGGACATAAGTGTAGTTTTTCCGGAAAAACTCTGCAGTGTAGACATACCCTGAGCTCATATAGATCTGTGTAGCCCCTTGGCATCCTCAGTGTTACATGTAATTTATAGCACTGTCTGTGAAATCAGAGGCAAGGCCTTAGTCTCCAGACAAAGAAGACTTGCATTTTCTATGGCCTGCATGGTATCCTGGATTATAGCTGACAGTATACAGAAGCATTGCCAAATATTTTAGCACATCTGCTGACTACTGTTTTTAATACTCTAGCTGTACTTTCCTGTTTTAGTTTCCTTCATGATTCAGCTAAAATTGCCAGGAAAAGAAAATAATTAATTTGTTATCATAAAAAATCACTGTTTAGTTTAAGGATATTTCCTGTCTGTGCCATCTCTTATACTGAGGCTGAAAACTTGCGTACTGTATGTGACTCCTTGGTGCCCCTTACTGTAATTACCAGCTATCTAAGTATGGATCTACATGATATTCTTTTGGAAGATGCATTTGCATTAGTCGTAGGTGGCTACTGCACATTGTTAAAAGTGAAACTCAGCAAAAAATAATTTTATACACTACAGAGGTTTGCCCTTTGTTCTCTTTCCAGACCCCTGCCTCTGGCCTTCATGCTAGCTTCTCAGCCTGGGCCTTCTCTAACTTGAGCTTTTTAGGCATCAGACTGGTAAAGTGGAAGAGCAAGAACCACTTTGAAAATCACCAGGGTACATGATCCAATTTTTCTGAAACTGAAGCAGGGAAGTGTACGTTACACTTCTGGGAACCTCCAAGGTCATTTATACGAGGATTCAACTTCAGAGAGGGCAGGTGGTGTTTGCATTCTACCTTCTCTCAGGCAGGGCTGGCTCTAGGCACCAGCGAAGGAAGCACATGCTTGGGACAACACATTGCCAGGGGCGGCATTCCTGCCCGAGGAGGAGCAGGTGGGGAGCCCCGTGGAGGCCGCCCCGAGCTGATCGGATCCTGCGCCTGGCCCTGGGGCGCTGGGAGCTCTGTGCGGGCAGTCCCGAGGCGTGGCCCCTGCTGGGGCGCTTCCTGGAAGGCGGGGCAGGGCAGCCGCGGCTGCTGCTGGTGACGCTGAGCCCAGTGGGTGCAGGCTGCGGCCATGGTGGCTGCTCCTGGCAGCCGGCTCCTGGCTCCCTGGAGTGGAGTTCAGGGGCTCAGCGGGTGCTGGGGCTCCACTGTGGCGGGGCCCCATCCCTCGAGCGCCAGGGACAAGCGAGTCCCTCCTCCAGCTGCAGAGACCCCGGCGCCAGGCTGTGCTGAGCCCCGGAGGAAGCCCCCCTCCACCAGAGCCCGTCTGCCTGGCTCCCCCTCCGTGCCTCCCACCCACCCCTTCTCCCTCCGCTGGGGAGGGGAAGCTCCTTGGCTGGGCGGGCAAGGGAGCAGACTGTGCCAGGGCCGGGGTCTCAGGCGCTGGGCGAGCGGTGGCTCCTCCCGGAAGGGCGGGAAGCTCTGCCGGGCTGGGCTAGCTGCCGTGGCCTAGGGCACCCCGAGTGCTACCTTCCTCCCGCCCCTCCAGCTGCAGCCACCCCGGCCCCACGCTCCGGGGACCCGCCAGCCTGGCAGTGGGGCAGGTGCCAGCTCCGCCACTCCCCGGGGGGGGCAGATCCCTGGGGCACGTGTGGCCAGCTGAGCCCGAGGCGGCCCCCGGGAGCAGCTGCCAGCAACCGCAGCCACGAACCTCCCAGCCAGGCCGCACCTTGGGGCTGCCTGCGCAGAGCTCCCAGCACCCTGGGGCCAGGTGCAGGCTCTGAGCAGCTGGGTGCGGGCTCCTAGCTCAGGGCGGCCTCCACAGGGCTCCCCACCTGCTCCTCCTGCGGGCCGGAATGTGCAGTGGAACAGCGCCCTGGGCCAGGCTCCACCAGTGTCTCAGCTCCCTGCCACAGCTCCCTCCACCTACCCCCACCCCACCACTAGGGCCACGTGGGGAGCGCTCCTCCCTGGGGATGAACACACACCAAGGGGGAGGGGAGGGCAGCGCTGGGAAATGAGGGCAGCCCTACAGCCAGTTTCTTCCACACACTGGGACCTGAGAACAAGAGTGAGTGTGGAGTGCTGCTTCCTCCTGCTCCCAGTCCCACTCCACTCGTGCCTCTGTGAAAAAAAGGGGGGGGGGGGGAGCGGCCAAAAATTTTTTTGCTTGGGGCATCAAAAAACCTAGACCCGGCCCTACTCTCAGGGTTCCTTTCAGTGGACAGCTTTGTAACTGCTCTGTTAGTGGGAGCTCTTGGAAAGAGGTGGTGAATCAGTATCCTTGCCAGGTGTTCTGGCCACACACCCGTCATACCTTGAACTATCCACTTTGGGTCCATGATACACACCTAATGCAGCTCCCTAGAGCATGGAAAACTAGCCATTTTGTACAGATGCACACTCCCATGATAGTTGTGGGTGTGTTTGGCTAGGGCCTATGCTAGCTTTTTAAAGCCTTACACTTTCTCTCCCTTTGTGTCCTATTCTAATGACCTATACAAACGTTGTATTAAATAAAGGAATGTTCTTTGACACGAGTCTGGGGTCTCACTTTAATGCCCAGTGAATGGATCTCCACAGCACAACCCCCTCCCTTGTTGGCTCTGGACATGGAGAATAAATTACATACTCACACCTACAGATGATCCCTCTGGGCATAGGATACGTTGGCAGCATGGTGCGGGGAAGCCTTCTGTGCTGCTACCTGTGTTGTACCTGCTTGGTGAATAAACAGATTTCATTATCCAGGGCTTTTGGTCTGGCGTTTTCACAATTCCTACACAGGCACAAGTATACTTTAAAAAAATAACCAAGCAGTCAGGCTTGTTACCAATCACACTGTGGAAACACAGTGGAAAAAAAACAAAGGCTTTAAACTCTGAAAAATGTTGAGCAGATGGTGTCTGTTTTGTCAGCAATAAATGCTGCAGCAGGCCGACAAAGTTGAGGACAGAAATCTGTACTGAGCATACACAGAGACCTGCGTTACGTGCCAAAGAGACTTTTGTTTGTCTAGTAGCAGCTTGGCGAGGTGTCTCCTGAAACATGCCTTTCCTTCTTCAGTATTTCTCCATTATACCGCAGTCTTCATGGATACCTACATGCCACATGGGTACATGGATTTATGTGCTAGCCTAATAGAAATTACATTTCATCAACTGCCTTTGCTACTTATTAAATGACTTGGGGTGAAAGTGAATAATACCTAGGAGAGTGGAAATAATAATCAACTCTACAGTTATGTTAATTTGAGAGCAAAGAATTGATAGTCGGTCTTTAAACTAAAGGCATTTTACTGGGATTAACAGCTCTCCAGACTGTCAGGTAATTTACACACATTTACTGTTAGGTGCTTTCTGCTGTTGTCCGTAGAATCGGCTAGACTAGGTTATAGGAAATGAGCTAGATAAATGAGACGCAGACTCATTTGGCAGCAAAAAGCTCCATGTCTACTATGGACTATATTTCCTTATTGCAGATATTGGTAACTTAGTTTTGTATATTTATTTCAGTGGTAAATTGTGATAGATTTTGGTCCATTACTTAGACAATAGTAAAGCTAATGTATTTTCCAATCAACAGATCCCACGTTGGCAGTCAACACAGACTTAAAAGGAAGTCATATTACTTCCTGTCCATAGTAAATCATTAATACAAAATTTTATATCGTTATCTTTTTTTAAACAATGAAGATATAAAACTTAGCTCCCATTGGTTTTTTCCCAATATTTTCTGGGGAATATTAAGGTCAAAATACAACAGGCAAATAAATATGACAAGGGACAAACAACCACAAATTTCAGTTTAATCTGGGATACACAGTCTACAAATGCAGGCTTTCAATTTATGAATTGAAACTAATAGCAAAGGTGTCAAATTCTGAACCAATTTAAAAATCATTAGCACTTTTGAGATCTCACTCCCATTTGACTCTGACAAGCCACCACTTCCAGACTGATGTATAGGGGTTTTAAATACAGATATATATATTAATGCTCTTCACATATAATGTGCATCATGCTCCACACCTATAATGTGCAGGATCAAGCCCCAAGCTGAGGACCAGTATGATTTAGAAGAACAGAGGCAGAAATCTCAAACTCTTGGCAAAATTAATTGCCTGCTTTGAATAGCATCTAGTCTCATTAACTACAATGAAAAGCATGTATTACAATCAACCCAGTTCTTCTGGCCAGTAAGTTCAAATTCAAGAGTTTTATGAGTTTTAAGAATTGCTATGAAAATCACATAGCCGTTCCCCACTTTTCATGTTACCAACCTTTGTAAAATGCTACCTATTCATAAACAAATGCTTGCTATATGCTGTAAGAATAAATAAGCTACATTGTTTGTATTTTGTCATGACCATAGAATCGGAACATGAAGCTACACTTGTGAATGTATGCATTTTATCACTTCAAAGAAAAAGGTGGTCATTTTGTTAATTACCCATATTTAAAACATGTTTTGCTTAACCTAGAATTAGCCTAGTCACTGTCTAATCTCCCACACAAGATATTTCCCTCCCAAACCATTTTCCATTCTCTACTATGTCTGATAAAAGCATGGAAATGTCTGTGTGTATTTTCATAGAAAAATAAATAACTACATAAAACCAAATAACTACAGACTACACAAATAAGCCATAGCTAGCCACTTTAGGATTGCAGCAACATTTTGAAAAATAAACTCGTTTTTCGGAAAAGCAGCAAATAATTATTTAACCTTCACTGTTTCAGAAATAACGATAGACTAGCACTCCACTAAACACTTCATACTCAGCAAAGCAGCTACTCACAGGCCCAAACAATGCTTAGCTTTCAAAATGCATCCTTTTACTTCAGCAATTCAATTACTACCCACTGAACTACGTATAGATACATTCACTGAGCTGGCAGAGAAAAATATCTGTAAAATAGATATCTTCCCCCTGGAAACCTGAGGTATGCTGTGTACACGTTACTTTCACACTGTCAATCCCTTGTTCCTCTTTTTTAAATGACGCCACGGTGCTCACCATTCGGCTACACTGTGTCTGGGAGTTAATTTATGCTGTTAGCTGTATTGAGTTACATTTTAAGGACTTGATTCGTAAGAACATAAACATGACCATATTGGATCAGATCAAAGGTCCATCTAGCCCAGTATCCTGTTTTCCGACTGTGGCCAATGCCAGATGCCCCAGAGGGAGTGAACAGAAGAGGTAATCATCACGTGATCCCTCTCCTGTCACCCATTTCCAGCCTCTGACAAACAGAGGCTAGGGACACCATTCCTACCCATTCTGGCTGATAACCATTGATGGACCTAACCTCCATGAATTGATCTAGTTCTTTTTGGAACCCTGTTAAAGTCCTGGTCTTCACAACATCCTCTGGCAAGGAGTTCCACAGGTTGACTGTGCGCGGCATGAAGAAAAACTTCCTTATGTTTGTTTTAAACCTGTTACCTATTAATTTCATTTGTTGATCCCTAGTTTTTATGTTATGGGAACAAGTAAATAACTTTTCCTTATTCACTTTCTTCATACCTGTCATGATTTTATAGACCATCATATCCCCCCATTGGTCTCCTCTTTTCTAAGCTGAAAAGTTCCATTATACCCATGTCAGTCTGGAACAAAACCTGGTGGTCGGCTTTGACTGGGCACCAAATATTATGGCATTGTTTCAGTTGTTAGGGTTGCTTAGGGTGTACACAGCAGGGCTTAACTCAAAATAAGCTACACAAATTGAGCTACCTCAATTGCATAGTTTATTTTGAAATTGGGAGTGTCTACACAGCACTTATTTTGAAATAGTGCATTTTTCCTCAGACTTCCCTTATTCCTCGTACAACAAGAGTTAGAGGAGTCGGAGTAAGAAGTCCTCCAGCTTGACAGTATTTTGACATTATTTTGAAATAACGGCCTGCTGTGTAGACGGGGACTAAATTATTTTGAAATAACTCTAGTTATTTTGAAACAATGTTGCTGTGTAGACGTACCCTTAGAGTGCTGAAGACAATATGGCTACATCTACACTGCAAGGTTTTTGTGCCAAAACACCTGTTTTGGCACACAAACCCATAGAGCATCTAGACCTCAAATGCGCTTTTGCACAAGGAAATCAAGAGTAAAATGGCAGAATAGAGGGCTTTTTCCACCATAGGTAAACCTCATTTTGCAAGGCATAGCACCCTTTTGCGCAAGAGTTCTTGCGAAAAAAAGCAAGTGTGGATGCTCCAGAGGCAAGAAACCCCTTTGGGAAAAAGCACAGGAGCTCTGATGGCCATCAGAACTTTCTTGCACAAGAGCGTCCATACAGCGTGGATGCTCTCTTGCGCAAAAGCGCATCGCTTTTGCAATGTGCTTTGAGGTATGGACATGCTCTTGCGCAAAAGGCTTCTTGCACAAGAAGCATGTAGTATAGACGTAGCCTATGTGTATAGTTTTGTCTATTGTATGGTAGGTGGCTGGGTGCCATTGTGACAACTTTTGCCATTTAAAAATCTGTTGTTTCATATTGGAATGAAACAAAAGCTTTCAAAAGTTTTCTCCAGATGGAATTGTGTTAAATGGATGCTTTCAGCCTCAAAAGCCTAGGGGTTTTTTTTTATTGGCGTTGGCCAGCAGTGCACAAAGTCCTGAATCTCCAACACCATCCCAAAAGAAATGCCATTAGGTTTCCACGAAATAGCACATTTCAATTAAATTTCATTTAATCAGAAATGTTCTGACCAGCTCTAGATTTTGAGCAGTAGCCATTTGATTGGCAGCTTACAAAAATCACTGAAAGACAAAGACCCTACCTTCTAAAGGTGGATTGATTTGTGCCTGTCAGTGGCGGAATTTTATCACAGAGGAGCTCAATTAATTTCTCGTCAGAAGAGATACCAACCAGGATTGGACTATGGTAACTCTGGCATCTAGGCACATCATAACATGAGGCACCTCTTTTGGCCCTGCCTGTATCCAACTCCGTAGTATTAAAAGCCAACCTATAAAAAAAAGCCTACTCCTTGGCTGGTGAGGAGCCTGCCACCACACATCTTTGGGCATGGTAGGTGGAACAGGGTAGCACAATCTTCCCTCTATGAGCAATGGCAGTGACAGCAGCAGGGACACCTCCTCTGCCTCAACAGAAAAGCAGCAGCAATGTCTATACAGAGCTCTCCACAGTATTTACCTCAGTTATATGGGCTTGAGTGGGTGGGCTAGTTTCAGCTCTCTTTTCCTCCTCTGGCTGTATCCAGAGTCCTCTTCTGGGTTGGTGTTGGTAATGCTCCCTGGAGCACTGGGTCTTGATGTTAACATCCCAGAGAAGACTGGTCCAGGGCAGTTCATATCTTTTGGAGCTATTGCCCTTGGCTGTTTGAATACTCCCAAGAGCCAAAGCCAGGGCTCTAATCTGTAATGGGTATGCCTTAAAATAGTCTTTTCACCAGTAGTAGCCAGTCTGTAGAAGTTGCTGTACTCTAAAGTTCTTGCTCAAAAGTTGCTTAAACTCCTGAGAAATTCAGTTACCGAGATCTCATCCAAATCTCTAAGGCGGCTTTGCAAACACAAGCCCTTGTTTTAAATTCTTTGCTACCTAGTAGGCATCACTCCACTATCACAGGGAAGCTTTGGAAATAATCTCTGATAGTTGTAACACATTTATTCACAGTGGATTTAACTGATGAAAATTCACTAACCCTTAATACAATTGTGTCAATCAGCATATGATTCGTATCAGGTTGTGAGACTGGCAGGAAAAGGTAACATTGATTTGTGATGAATGGGAGCTATTTCAATCATTTAGACAAAATAAAATGCATCCTCTCTCAAAGGCTTTTTCATTACATTTGAAATGGCATTACCAATGGGTAGTACACCAAAGAACAACGTTCCCTGTGATAAATGGCAGCTGTTTAAGACATAAGCGGAAGTTGTCAGTAAAAGTTGAGATACAAGTTAGGATTAATTTGCATGCCAGCAGTGATTAGTTTTATGAGTATTTAAAAACATAGTTTCTTAAAAATGCCACTTAACTAGAATACAATAAATGAATAACCCTAAGAAAGGATGACATTCATATAATCATAGGACTGGAAGGGACCTCAAAAGGTCTTCTTGTCCAGTCCTTTGCACTCAAGACAGTACCCATTATGATTATAGGCAGTTGTACAGTTTACTTGTCCGTTAGTTTCTGTGTAACTAATAGTACAGTATATTTTTAATTGCACCAGAACCCCACTAATCTGCCTTCTGGCAACAGAATGATCTCTACCTTACAGCAAATATTAAATAGCACATTCTGTAATAAGCAAGATCCCACATTTGTATAGGTTCTGACCTACAAACGCCAAGGAGACTGGATTCTTTCTAGCTGAAGCACTAGCTCTATCTCTCTGACCTGCTCCCACAGCAAAGATCACATTGTCCCACCCAGAGCAAGGGCTGCTGGCAGAACGTTCTATCTATCTGCCCCTTTTCTTTGGAGCGCTCTCCACCATCATGGTCTGAAATACCTCAAACTTGTTGACATTCCAGGCATGCTGCCACTTAAGCAGCATTGGAAAGAGACGGATGCGGCTGAGGTCCGGAAATTGGTTGCAGGAGGAGTGCGATGTGGGAATTTGAATTTATATGGGGTTTACTGAAAAGCTAGATATAGTGGGGAGTGGTGTGGGAAGGGGAAGACGACAGTCCTCTGCTGCTCCAATTGCTTGAATAAATTTTCTTTCTTGTGCTTTTAAAGGGACATCAAGGGTACATAAAGCTGCGTCTGGACGTTCTTTAGTGCGGATATTTTAAATGTAAATAAAGTATCTGTGCATGTAGGTTATGAATTAAAGCAGAGCCCCTTTACTGTAAGTTATATCCGTACTCTAACTCCCTCAGGCAGCATTTATGTGCTACAATTTATATTTCAATATAAACACCTAGGGGTGGCTTTTCAAGAATGCTCTGCCTCCGTAAGTGGGGCCAAACTGCAAAAGAGTTTCACCTCCAGCAGTTTCCATTGAGAGCAAATGGGATTTGCAGGATGAGGAACGTCTTTAAAAATCTGATCCTTGGTGCCCTTAGATTTACGTCACGCATTCCTTAAGTATTTGGTAAATTCGGCATGAGGCCTTCTGCAGTCCCTGGATTTAAATTATAGGTTGTTATGCTAGTCTTTTGCTCCTTGTGTCCTCATTTTCTAAGGAAGGCTGTCTTTTGATCTAAAAATTGATGTTTTTAAGCAAAACACTTAAATGCACAAAAAATGTACGCGACTGCATTAATGTAAAAAAACCGACAAAGACCATATGTAGGCAAAATAAATATTTTATTGGTTTAATATTCCTGTTTTTAGAAATTAGCCCTTAGGTGCGTCTTCCAAACACATTTATAAATCTTTCAGACAAGCCTTGTTATAGAATATTATTATACTTAACTATTCTTTGATTGACACATTGACAAAATATAAACATTTTTAATAGCTGGAAATGACAAAGGCACAAAGGAGAATCTTGGCAAACAGTACACATCCAGTAAGTGTCTGTCTGACCATACAAAAAACCCACATATGAAACCCATTCACTTGCATTTTGAACCATTTGAACAAATACATTTTCACTGGCCTATGCTACGATATAACCAGTTGTATGTGGGTGGGGCGGAGGGAAGAAGAGGATAATTTACTTTAATCTCCCCCAATACAGCCAAAGCCACCCACCCATTCCAAGTCATAAAAAAACCCATTACTTTTCCCAAAGAGCAATATTTTTATTGTCTTTTGCTTAATAAAAGTCAGAAAAGAACTCATCTTGATATAACAGAGAAGTCTTCAACACATACACCAACAGTGTTTAAAATAAGGCACATTTTCAAAGGGAGGAGGAGGAATAGGAAGGAAGCAAAATAAAATTAAAGTTATCCTCTGCATACGGAGAAAGCTTTCAGTGTAAGAACTTTAAGTAGTTTTAGGTAACCTCATATCGTTCTACCACTCTGCTAATAGTAACCTCCCCAAGAGTTAACAGAAATTTTTACAACAGAAATTTTTTCTTCTTTTGAAGTGGCACTAAGTAACAGCAGTGGAAACAATTATTGGTTGTTTCAAGCTCTCAAAGTGAATCAGTTATTGCACAGTAATTACCTCACAGAGGTCAGTGTTTTTTATATATACACACACATATAAAAAAAGCTAGGTTTAAGATATATGTTATTTATAAATTGGTTAGATCAAGTTTCATGACACCTCTCCACAAAGAAATCAACTACACACAAATTAACAACAGGGACATACAAATAAATATTGGGTATTTCAAATGACCATAGTTTTCTTAATAGTTTATGGATAATAGTAAACTAAGCAAAATGTCTAAGTCATTATATGTCAACTTAAGAAGAAGATAAGGAATGCATCATAGAACTAAGCATTGTATACAGTAGCCTCTCTCAGCAGCTGTAGTGAAGCCAAAGTACATAATTTGACACCGTCACCAGCGTACGTGATCCAAGAGCAGAATTCCACAGCTTCGCTGGTCCATATGCCAATCCTTTGGAGAAAGAAAAGGCAATGAAATATTTATCATTTACAAGACAACTAGATGCATGAAGAAGTGTGACACAATGGTGTCCCTTTAAACTTGCTAATTGCTTAGATAACTAAACGTATTTTTATTTTGATAGCCTTCATATTTGTCACAGTCAAGATATGCTCTGCACTTAATACACAGATATATAAAGGGTGCATTGTGGACACTGAAATAAGGAGGTTACCTATTAGGTAAAATTGGCAAGTTTAAGGGCCATTGCTGACAGATGGCTAGAATTTTCAAAGTCATCTGACCGATTTAGGCATACATCATTCATTAATTTTAATTTAACTTCAACTGAACTGCTATGAAGTGGATTATTCCCAGGGCTCACTGAACTGCAGTGAGCCCCGCTCGCCAGCCGCGCTCTCCGGCGATCTGCGCATGTGCAGATCCTTCTGCGCATGTGCAGATTGCAACCCGGAAGAACCGGGTTCGGGCAATCTACTCGCCACGGGGCGAGCAGATTGTATTATTTGTCGAGCCCTGATTATTCCCATGAAAGCTTATGCCTTAATAAATCTGTTAGTCTCCAAGGTGCCATAGGACTCCTGATTGTTTTTGCAGATACAGACTGACCCAGCAACCCCTCTGAGCTGGCATAAGTTAGGGTCAAGGGAAAAGAACAATGTAGGACTTGGCTTTCTTGTGGGTAATTGTGCAAGAATTCTTAAAAACACATCTAACACAAATATTCTGTATCATGAAAAATTTTTGCGCAGTTTCAGTAAGTTAAATCAAGCAATCAATTCACAACAATTACCTGTAGTACCGGTTTCACGGCTGTGTATCTTGCTTTGCATTAGCAGATCTAATTGGGGATGATACAGCTGCTAGCAGTCCACTTACTATTTCCCGTCTGATTTCACCAACAATAGATTCTTTGATCTAAAAAAAGATTAAATGGAGTTTTAAGGTCATCAAGTTATACACAGCTCTGCACTCAAGAGGGTAAAATTACACAGTACAGTAGAATTAACTGCATGCCCTAGGAGCCATAGTAGCAATGAATGCTTTAAAAAACTACAGATCGAAAGGACTCTGAAAATTAGGGTGCTATAAACTAAGTAGCTTTCCAGACTGGAGAACTTGGCTTCAGCTTCCACTATTTATTCCCTTCACTGCATGTCAATATATTCCCTTTGTATTCTCCTCTATCCCCTTCTATACGCCTTCTCTCAGGCTGCCAGGGGTGCCATTTCAATCCCCTAGGTATATGTCTACTCTGCACACCAAGCCCAAGCCTTGATTTAGGTTTGAGCTACAGTCCCTTTCCATCCATAAAGCAATCTGTCTGATTCAGATCAGCCAGCAATCAGGACCTCCGTATCCGTGGACCTTGCAAAGGAGGTGGGTCACTTATAAAGCATTAAATCCCCCTCACTCTTAACAAGCAACCACCGTCATGCAGGTATTTCCTGGTGGTGTGACAAGTGCCAGAGTGACAACACCAGAGATTAAAGTCGTCCAGTTATCTACAGAAGATGAATAGAAGCTTCTTCCCATTGCTGTGTAACCCTGTCCTAGAAGAACATCTTTTAAAAGCAGAAAGGCTTATTTTTGCCATGCCAGTTAAATCTCTTGGTGCCTCTACTGAGACTAGTGCCAATAGTACTGGTGATTTTATATTATATAATGCACAAGCATGTAATGACAGAATCAGACAGGCTACTGCACAAAATTAATTACATGTGTTATGAGGAGCATAAGAGGCAAGACTAGATTCTATAAATACATCAGGAATAAAAGAAAGATGAAGGAAAGGGCACGTCCCTTCCAGCCTTATATTTGTATGGCAACCATATTTGTCTCACCTAGGCTATCGAACTGAGCTGGATTTGAACAGGAGACACAGAAGGGAAAGAATCCATATCACATCACTAGCCAATTCCTTGAGCTAACTAATATTCCATTCATTCAAGCAGGGTGCTTATAGGGTATTATAAGCTTCATTAAAGTACAATATCAAAGATCCCCCCCCCCCATGGAACAGTTAAATAATCATCGGCCTAAAAACAGCTTCTTTCATTTTGTTAAACAACATACAGGGTAACACAATAAAGGACCCAGTTGCACTTCTTGCAATGCTGTGATCTGAGTCTAGCAGTAAGCACTGTATGTGATATTTCAATAGAGGCGAGACTGTACTTCTATCAAACAAGACAACCAGTGTTCACTACTTTGACATTTAACAGTGCTGAATTCCCTTCTGTGGGAGTGAGTTCATTTACTCTGAGAGCGAGTAGTTTAGGTTTTGTCTGGGGGTTTCTTTAGCCAGTAAACTGTTATAGGTCAAAGCTCCCATACACCCAAGTACATTCTGAAACACAACATACCTTCTCCTTGCCCAATATGAGATCATGTGGCTATACAGAAGGAGAGGCATTATTTAATAAGTAATGGGGGTTAGTATTTGTGAAGGCATATACCAAGAATGCTTACGATTTCCTTTCCTTCTCCAATAAAAAAAGAATTTCAGTGCTAACAATGGAGTTACACAAGCATGACACATTTCAATTTGTGGTAATTTTAATGCTTATGAAATGGAAAGATTCTCAAAAATAGCATGCAGGAGCATTTGCAGACGCTGCAAAAATCTCCCCATGCCCCTATTCCAAACCACCTAAATCCTGACCTTCAAAACAGTTCCTATTCTGGGACTGAATCTCTCCTGGGTAGGCTGCTAATACAGTTAAATTGTGTGACAACTTTGTTATATGTTCAAACATCCCCTGTGAAGTGAGTCCAGGTCAACTAAGTCAACGTATTTGAATCCCAGTCTGCTCAGCTAAAAAACTATTGTACTGAATTTACAGAGGCCTCAGAAAACTCAGACAAATACCATGAATCTCTCTTCAGAGACTATTTTTTTTTATTTGCTATCGCCTAAGATTTAAAGAGGAACTTTTCACACTGGCATAAATTTGAAAAAGAACATTTCCTGAAATAACATACTTTGTCACCATTTTTCTTTGTTTCCTGGGCTACTCTTACATACAGTTTGAATTATAACTTTCTCCTTCCTCTATTAGCTTCCTCTTCTACAACATCCGGCAATGATATCAGCATCTCACATATGATATGTCGGTTGCAGAAAGAACAATAGAGATGTCACAAATGCAACATTAGGGTTCCTTTGGAAGACTAATACAGAAAGATAAAGTGGGCTTCAGGAAGGATCTCCAGTGTAACTAATCAAACGGCCTCAGCAATACAAGAGACACCTTTAAAAGGATTAAAAGAAATGGATCAGAGAATAAGAGAATTTGGGATGTCTTGTTGTACCTGGTCCTGTCTCCTGAATCAAGCAGGCAGTTTCCAGAACTCCTCTCACCTTTCCTTGAGCTACTCTACTGGATGGATGCCATTAAAAACAAAGGCCTTTACCACAGTCACTTCAACTTTCTATTCTGCGTATAGAGGTAAATGGTGGTAATCTCAAACCCTTTACTCCTGATGCAATGACACGTACAGCATGTTGTCATCTTAATGCTATCACAGAAAACATGATGTGATCATTCCAGGTATCTCGCACAAATAGCCAGATTGGGATCCCCTTACTCCACAAATTCTCCAGTTACTTTAATAGGTCTACTTATGGTGTAAAGTACTATTCAGATGAACAAGGATATTGAAACCTCTGTCTGACCATAATACCAAGCTGTTTTCTAATAGCCAAGCCAGATGCATCCTATGGGAACATTAGTATTTTGCTGTTTTAACATTGGTATCCAGTCATTGTACTGCAGGTTTCTGTCTTTATTGTGGCTAGTTAGGCAGGAAACAGATTAAATTCCTTCAATCTCTTTTCATATTCTTCTCATGCTCTGAAGATCTCCAATATTATTTACTATGCTATGCTACCTGATTTGGGGAGGGATCGGAGAGGATAGAGGATCACGAGGCACTCCCTTACTACTTACATATGATATCTGCATTGTGAGTGGCAATACAGGGGAAGGAGGATGGTGGAGGGCAATCTCCCTAGGGCTGGTACTTTTCCATGCCGCCTATCTGTGCAGAAGGAGCTGGCCTGGCCAAGGCAATAATTTGTACATCTTTACTATGTATAAAGTTGGATGAGACTATTCCCCAACTCCCAGCATCCTGGAGCAACTGGGGACCAAATATTAGACTGAGGCTCAGAGATCTACACTTCGGTAGTGGTGTTCTCCTGGAACAGCACCAACACATTCTTCCCCTTTCTCAGAGTTCACAGCAAAGCTACAATTGAGCCTTAAGTGACCCGCTCAGAGCTCAGATTAAAACTTGCAGGTTCCTATTCCTAAACTCTGTGCACAGAGCAAAAAGGCCACATTACCACAGAACCAGTTTTGAGAGAAAAAAAATCTTGATTTCTTTTTCCTTTGTAGCTTGGGTGTCATGAAGTTTAATTATCATGGCCAGATACATAAAATAAAATAAAAATAAATAAATAAAGTGTCCCTGACCTCCTTTAAAGCCAAACCTGCAGAAAAATAATGCAGCAACTAGGGATGTAAGCAAGTAGTCGAGTACCTGATAAACCTAGGCTTATCTGGCAGTAAAGTCGACTACTCACATTCCCCCACCCCCTGCTGCCTCTGTATAGAGGCAGCAAGGGTGGGGAAGCAAGAGCCAATGCGAGGGGGTGGAGGGGAGGGAAGCTGGCTTAAAAGCCAGTTCCCCCAACACCGTCTCCACGGTGCTGCCTGCCACCCCTGCACACTGCTGTCTCAGCCCATTCCCAGTGGCCTGCGCTGGCCGCGGGAAGAGGCTGTTCCAGCAGCAGCCCCTGTCCAGAAGGAGTCCCAACTCCCCACTGGGACCCCTCACGGACAGGGCCTGCTGGACCTGGCGCCGGGTCTGGGACCTACCCCTGCTGCGGCTCTGCAATTTAAATGCAGTAAAAAGCCGGGTGGCAGGCAGCCCAGCTCTTACTACATTTAAACTGCAGAGCCACAGTGGCAGTAGGTCCCAGACCCAGTGCGAGCCAGGACCGAGCGCCTTCCATTATTGACTAATCGTGTAGTCGATAATATTTTTAGTGACTACACGATTATTGAAATACAGTAGACTTCCGATAATCCGGAACCTATGGGACCTAGGTGGTGCCGGATTATCAGATATGCCGGACTATCAGGAGGTACTATAAGCTGGTTATATATATACTGTATACATTATATACTGTATATAAAGTGTTCTTAACCCTTTTTATTGTACATACTGTATACAGTATACTGTAATATTTTAGTTTTTTTAAGCCTTTTTTACCCTTTTTGCTCAGTTCAGCTGCTGCCGCTGTTACCTTGTGACTCATTTTTTGCCAAAGCTCACTCACTAGGCTCTTGCCATTTTGATGCCGGACTATCAGGAGTGCCGGACTATTGGATGCCGGACTATTGGAGTTTTACTGTACCTGCCTATGCTAGTGGCAACCTCTCACTCCCTTTCACAGACAGTGGATAACTGGTACAAAGACACACACACAAATAGGGAACACTATGATGGTTCAGAAGAGCTGGAATCCCTGCTGTTTGGACAACAGCTCATTGCAGTCACATGTCTAGAATCAGAAATGTTCTGGGTGGTGGGGCAGGGAAAGACGTGGAGAGCAATCTCTTTAAAATTTACTGTGATGTTTCATCAATAAACTAATCTAATTTTCATTAATAAATTTGAACCCTTACTGCCAGATGAACTTCGGAGAGAAACACCCTCCAGTTTAATTTTACTTTGCAGCCTGACACTTTCATGTTACCAAGCAGAGGCACCGGAGAGCTCTTTCCTACTGTCCTCATGGTACTAGTCACTTATCTGTTATGTGCTCTCAACAGTGCTGTTAACAGTTTTGCTCAAGTATAACAATTATTGCTCAAACCTCTGGGACTGACAGCAGGTCCACTGCAGCAGGCTCCAGCGAGTTTGTAGGGAGGAACAAGCTTCCCAGTGTCAATGAGTTAAGTTCAGGACATCTATAACTGCAACTAACCAACACTGGGGGAAAAAAAACAAACCCAGGATCCTAGTAGACTGGCCATCTTTTCTCACCTCCCGTATGACTTGCTGCAGCTCCTCATTCTCTACGTTTCTGTGAATTTCATCAGCTGAAGGCACAATAGGGACTTTTTCAAGTTTTTCTTCCACCCGTGATTTGAAGTCTCCCGACTCCACATAGCACTCCGCTTGCTGCTCAGTGCCTGCTCTTGCAGGTGGAATGGGTGTTAAGGCCACAGATGCTCGGTATAACTTCTTGCTTTGGGTCTTGGATTTTCCAGTCAGCTCAGAGGAGTGTACAGCAGCTTTTCGACTTGTATGACTGGAGCACACTGAAGAAGAATCTGAGTTTCCATGAGAGAACAGCGACTCCGATCCCTCAGCTGGAAGAGTTTCCAAAACAAGTTCTCCTAGTCCCAATCCCAACTCTGACTTCAGAAATGACTGCTCTCGAATAAGCTCAGAGACCTAGAAGTGCAGAGAAACCAGTTTGTCGTATTCCTCCTTGTATTTTCTATTGTGGACTTAAGACAAGACAGCAAACACTAGAAAAATATTACTCACTGGTGCTTTGCCTGTGCAACTCACAAGCAAAGCCCATTCACACTGTTCTGCAGAACTATACGAAACATGTGCAGACATGACTCCTCGTTTTTCTTATTTATTCAGTCACTTAGCTATTCCATTACTGTGTATGCTATGCGTTTGTGATTGCAACCAAGGATCATAAGGAAGAATATTTTATTTAAAGCCAAATTAAATCAAAAGTACTGCAGTCCTACAAGCCACTGACTCTTGTAACAATGCATGCACCCTGTCAAAGCTGATGAAAAATATCCATAAGTTTTAAATTGTTTCTCCCCTTAGCAACACACCAGAAAGATGGCTGTTTCTGCAAATTATGGACAGCTCTTTTTAGGACGCCTGTTATTTTTCTATTTGTCTAAATTGAAATAAATTAATGACTATAGCATAAAGTAGAAGCACTGCAGTAACCTCAGCACATATTAATAGTAGCTAACTAATCCCAAGCAACACCTGCCCTGAACACATTTCTCCTAAAACATAGTGAATTAAGTAAACGCTTACATAACATGGGTTTCTATGACCATGTGAGCAATGCAACACTTTACAACAGGATCATGCCTCTAATAAATACTAACCCAGTCCCACCTTTCCTAAGAAAGCCTTTCCTAACAATGTTAGGAACAAAATTACTTACTGGTTCCATTACATTCAGTGGAGAAGGGCATGACAGATTATCACTGCTTCTGCTGCCATATATGCCCTGGAAAATTAAGCAAAATTAGTGTACTGAGATTTGTTTTTTGTAAGCTGTCAAATGTTAATAAATAATAAATTGTGTACCAGGAAACATTCTGACTTAAAAAAACAAAATGAAACATGGAAATCAGGACACAAAGCTGGTCAAAGAGTGTCTATTTTCAATCATTGTAAAACCAGGCTCTTTTCCTATAGAGGTTTTAGAATATATGTATGTATAACGTTCCAAGACTTTAAATTTGGCTTTGTATCATAGTAATCTTAGTGTTCCTGTTCTTCCTGTGCTTCAAAAGTTTCTCCATGACCTAGTCTGTCATGTCTGCTCTGTGTTTCTGCTGCCGTGTCACACAGAAATTCTATAACAGCATAGGCAGGGCGAATTAAGAGTAACTGTCATTCTCATCAGTGCCATGAACTGAGAGGGAGCTGCCAAAGGAAACACACAAGAGCAATGCTTTCTCGCAAGGGTGGGGGGAAATTGGGAGGAATCTGGGGAAAGGAGAGTGAGAAAAAATAAAAAGATATGAACAGTGTATCCCCTACCCCACTGATATACACACATCGGTGTCTTTTCTTTCCTAGGGGAATGTTTGTATTGCCAGTGCTTTCTTATTTAGTAGAGGCACATGAATAATTTGTCAGATGATAGCAAAAGAGGAGCAATCGAGGGAAGCAAAACAGAAACAGAAGGGGAAGGCAACCCAGAGAAAGATGGCACAATGAAAAGCAGAAACAAATTTGGATCTATGCCCAGTCCTTCATCCACTGGATGGGCAACACTGGAAGTAGCATGCTCGACCTCTTCAAAGCATATGGCCCTACCTCATTTTGCTCTCTATAATGGCCTTTGGCTAGCAAGAGGAGCAGTGTAGATGAACTCCTGAACACTACCAGGCCCTATGGCTGTGGTGATTCATGCGGGTTAAGTTTGTGGGAATCTCAGGATTGAAGAAAACAGGAGAAAGTGAAGAAGACTAGCACAAGTCAAATCCTCATGTGGGAGACCAAGATCTGCACAGTGAGGTATTAATAGTGTAGCCTCAAAGGGGAGAACATTGTATGTTAAATTGTTCTCTCTGCACTTGGACTTCCCCTTCACATCTGAAAGGACTCCCTGCCCCCAACAGATAACAGTGATGTGTCACATCTGTACTAAACTAAAACCACATCTCCAACACTCATATTATTTTCCCAATTAGTCAAGGAAACCATTCAAGGCTTTGGTTGGAGACTACTTTGATTTCAGAGTCTGTGTCTTCTGCACTGCAAGGGAGAGCATATGGTTTACTTCAGCATTGCAATTAACGTAAACATGCTGCTAAGATATTTGAATATTTATAGCTTGCCGAGCAACACGCACTGTGAATGTCTGAGGTCTGTAAGGTGAAGACACATGTAAAGCTCTAAGCTGTTCCTCCAGAGCAAGTAGACGTTCCTCTAACTGCATTTCTAGCTCCTGTAGCTCCATGCGCACCGATTTTCTCAAACTCTGGAGTTGATCAGCTTCGTATCTATATGCAAGTAAATGATAAAAAACAACAGCAGCAGCATTCTGTTAGCTAAGAGCCATAATCCATCACATCCTCTGAAGCACCATAGCAGCAAGGACATGGTGCTCTTTCACAAGAAACCTATGGTGCTCTTTCACAAGAAACCTGCTGTCACCTGAGCAGTAGTGAAGGGGAAGAGAGCAAAAGGTCAACTGCATCTCTTATTAAGGAGCTGGGGCAAGGTGGAGGGGATCAGTTCCGAAAAAAATGTATACCAGTAGCTGTCTGGGAAAGAGAAAAAAAGGCTGGTTTCCACGTTCCTTTTCTGCACAACAGGAAGCATGTTCCACAAATTACAATTCAATATAGTCAAATAGATGGAGTTTAGACATTTAAATACATTTTAAAATGGATTCATTAGCAAATAAAAACAACAGCAGCGACATTATGATAAACATTTATTTCTCCTGCCTGGGTCTCTTTTCACATGCAATGGTAGCAAGAGGGTGAAGAGGCCATTATCAGCAAGCAAGTTGCTTGTGAATTAATTTTGAATTAGGCAAGTCAAGAGCTGCTTTAAAATATGTGAAAATGAGCAATATTTAAAATTGTTCCAGATCAGCTGGATGAAGCTCTTACTGGAAACCACATTCGGGACAGTTAATCATAGCCAACATGAGTGGGGGATGAAAGAACATCTGAATACTTTGCAATTTATTTATTTTTGTAAAATGGTGGGAAAGAAAAAGATCCAAGCCAAAACATTTAATCTAAAAATATTACAAGTGGTCTTTGATAAAAACTCATTAAAACCCACAACTATCAAAAACATTCAGGCGAACAAGACCAGAGCTCTGCAGGATGGCACTAAAAAAGACAGACCGGAAGAGAAGAATTACAGGCATGGGGCCTGGGAGATAGTAACCAAAAACGGAGATAAAACTCAGGCTTCATGCTGTTAAACGGGAATTCAATGAGCAAACTGTCTTTAACTTCAATGGGAACAAGAGCAGGCTCCCTATATAATCATTTTTGCTGGACCAAATAAGTTTAAATACGTGCTTATTTTCTCTCTTAAAAAACTACATGCACAATGATATTCACCTTTCCTCTTCGGTCATGTGCTGATAAACCGTTGTTTGCTGACGTAACATTGTCAATTCCAAATCCATCATTTGTGTTCTAAACAAGTTTAGACTCCGCCTCACTACCTGTAGTTCCTGGAAAGTATTCTAGAAAGATATGAAGAAGAAGAAGGTGTCACACAGACCTTTGAAAAAAACCGCAGTCAAGATGGTGATCGTTTGACAGAAATGCCCCGTTTCGAAAGATCCTGTAACCCTCATTGAGGATCTTTCGAAATGGGGCATTTCTGTTGAATGATCCCCATCTGGACCGTGGGTTTTTTTCCAAAAGCAGCTTATCGAAAAAGGGATGTAGTTTAGATGTACCCCTAATGTCCAACCTAAACTGTCCTTACTGCAATTTAATCCCATTGCCTCTTGTTCTATCCTCAGAGGATTAACAATATTTTTTCCTCTCTCCTCCTTGTAACAGCCTTTTATGTAATGAAAACTGTTATGTCCCCTCTCAGTCTTCTCCAGACTAAACAAACCTGTTTTGTTTTTTTTTCCAATCATTCCTCATAGGACATGTTTTCTAGACTTTTAATAATTTTGTTGCTCTTCTCTGGATCTTCTCCAATTTGTCCACATCTTTCCTGAAACGTGATGCCCAGAACTGGACGCAATACTCCAGCTGAGACCTCTTCAGGGTGGCGTAGAAGGGAAAAATTACTTTTTGTATCTTTCTTACAACACTCCCACTAATACATCTTAGAGTGATGTTTTTCTTGTTTTGCAACAGTGTTGCACTGCGGACTCATATTTAGCTTGTGGTCCACTATGACCAAAATCCCTTTTCGCAGTACTCCTTCCTAGTCAGTCATTTTTTCCATTTTGCATATGTGCAACTAATTGTTCCTTCCCAAACAGAATTCTTTGCATTTATCATTATTGAATTTCATGCCATTTACTTCAGACCATTTCTCCAGTTTGCCCAGATCATTTTAACCTTATAATCCAAAGCACCTACAATCCCCCCCAAAATAGTATTATCCACAAACTTTCTAGTGTTATCTAAATCATTGATGAAGATATTGAACAGAACCGAGTCCAGGACTGATCCCTGCAGGACCCCATTCAATATCCCCTTCCAGCTTGACTGTGAACCACGGATAACTACCCTCTCAGAATGATTCTAACCAGCTTATAGTAGCTCCATCTAGGTTGTAGTCTCTAGTTTGTTTATAAGAAGGCCACGCAACACAGTATCAAAAGCCTTACTAAAGTCAAGATATACAGTAAAACTCCATTAGTCCGGCATCCAATGCTCCGGCACTCCTGATGGTCTGGCACCATCAGGAACCCGGAAGTGCTGGGGCAGCCGGACAGGTTCCCCCCATTCAGCCGCTGCTGAAACTGACCAGCAGCTGAATCAGGGAAGCTGGGAGCAGAGCAGCTGGGGTGCTGCCGGGTTGGTCCCGTAGTGCTGCCCCTCGGGGCTGCAGGACCAACCCGGCAGCATCCCAGCTGCTCTGAGGCGCCTGGGGCAGAGCAGCTGGAGTGCTGCCGGGTTGGTCCGCAGCACCGAGCGGCGCTATGGGACCAACCCGGCAGCACCCCAGCTGCTCTGCTGCAGGCATCCCCAATTCAGCTGCTGCTGAAACTGACCAGCAGCGGCTGAATCAGGGATGCCTGGGGCAGAGCCGGACTATCGGAAGGGGGAGCTATGAGGGGTCTGGGATGGCATCCCCTCCCACCCCACTCCAGACCCCTCATAGCCCCCCCCTTCCGATAGTCCGGCATATCTGATAATCCGGCACCCCCTGGGTCCTAAAGGTGCCGGATTATCGGAAGTTTACTGTACTGCCTCTACTGCTTCCCTGCTATCCAAAAGGCTTGCTACCCTGTCAAAGAAAGCTATTAGATTGATCTGGCACAATTTGTTCTTGACAAATCCATGCAAACTATTAACTTCTAGGTGTTTCCAAATTAATTACTTAATTGTTTGCTCCATTTTCTTTCCAGGTACTGAAGTTAAGATGACTAGTCTGTAATTCCCTGGATTGTTCTTTTTACAGATTGGCACTAACTGGCCTTTTCCAGTCCCCTGGATTCTTATCCATTTTCCATGATTTTTAAAGATAAATCACTAACAGCTCAGATATCTCCTCAGTTGGCTTCTTGAGTTTTCTAGAATGTCTGTACAGAATATGGCACATTGACGGTACTACTAAAATATTACTAGTTATTAATGAAAATAAATGTATTGTCCCTTACTTCATACAGAGGTAGAATGGATGATCTTGGAGTACTGTACGAGCCAACAGCAAGATCATGTCCTCTCATCACAGGGTACTTTAAAAAAAAAAAAATTAAATGAAAATGCCAATACAAATCAATCCTCATGCACTCAGGTGACAGGCAGCAATACAAAAGCACTGTGAGAGAAGGAAACCAAAAGATGCAGCACCAGTCAAACAATAATGCCCTTTGTGGCAATATGTGCTCTACAATTGATAAGATGATGAAAGCGGTTTTTGATGTGAGGAGGGGCATGCAGAACAGCCTTAGAAAAAGGAGAGAGGCAGGACATTATGATAGCATGCTTTCCTGTCAACTCACTACCATCAAAGTGCTGAATTCAAACTTGATAGAAAAATATCATGTTGGCTTCAGAAAACTGGAAGGAAGGATATGTTTGGGCCTATACCATTTGTTTACCTTTGATATTCCAGTAATTCTGACTACGTTACTAGTGCACCATTCCAGTGAAATACAGGCAACTATTTCCACTAGGGCTGCCAAGACAATTTATCCAAATAAAAAACAGGGCACATTTTCACACCATCACCACCTAACATCTTCACTGTGCAGATTTGCCCTTTTGGTGTTTTATGTCAAGGTCCCTTAACTTCATAGTTTTTCAGAAAACTATTCTTTCTTTGCTGCATCCCAGGAGTTGTAACATTTTGCTGACTCTGCCTAACTGTTCATGTACACACACACTGCAGTGGAAAACAACTGCACATAGGTGAAACACCTCAGAAAATGTGGTTTGTCCAATGTAATTCTGAGTTCAAAGGGCAACTGACATGCCACAGAACATTTGAAAAACATTTTAAGAGGAGGTTTGCTTAAACATAAGCATAATAAGGTTTTTGTCCCTCTCTTCCCCACACTCCAGAAGTTGATCTGTTCTTCTTTATCCCTGACTTGAAGTTGAAGTCTAGCATTTGGGACTTTTCAGTCATCTTTTCAGCAATTGGTTGTCATGTGACAGAAGACAACTTTGTACAAAGAATAAGAGAGAAGCAGGCAAATTTCTACAAAACAAAGATGCTCTCATGCAAACTTCTCCAGTAATAATACTGATGGAGTGAAATACAATCAACAGGACAGAGCTTCGGGCCCGGCTGAGATATGCTCAGTACAGGACTGCACTGAGCATATCCTGGCCCGGTCTAGTTATGGATATTTTACAAAAATTATTCCAACCGATGCTCATGTCTATCAACTGATTTGGAGTTGGGATTTTAGCGCACAGTCATTTACAGGGCTCGCCAAGCGGCAGCGAGCCCCGCTCGCCAGCCGCACGGTTCTGCGCTCTGCGCCGGCTCTTCCGGGGTAATCTACTCGCCCGTGGCGAGTAGATTACATTGTTTGTCGAGCCCTGGTCATTTAAACGATTAACCAATAAGCCTGAGTTTATCGGTTAATCCAAATGACTACATGCAACCTCTCCCCCCGCTACCTCTGAGGTTGGGGCAGGTGGGAGGGCAGGCGACTCTTAAGACAGTTCCCTGTGTGTTCCCAGTTCCCTGCTGGTTTCTGCAGAGCCATCTCCCCACCCCACCCCCGCTGCCACCCACAGAGGCAGCAGTGGAGGGGGAGTAGGTGGGAGCCAGTGTTCAGGGGGAGCCAGCTTAATAGCCAGCGCCCCATGAGCACTGGATCCCGCAGAGCTGTCTATCCCCCCACCCAAGCCCTGCACAGCAGCTCAGGCTCCCTGCAGGTAGGGCCTGCTGCCACAAAGCACTCCTCTGTCTGCGCTGGCCTGGGATCGCTGCGGATAAAGGCTGCTCTGCGGGATGCTGATTTTTAAACCGGCTCCCCTCGCAAACTGGCTTCACCTGCCACTCTGCGCTGTTGCCTCCAGGAGCGGGGCAGCAAGGGGGGGGGGGGGAAGAAAGGGTATCGATTAGTCAAAATACTATCCAATGAGCAAATGCTTATCAGATAGTCGACTAGTCTTTTACATCCTTAATTTTTTATTCATCTGACAAAACACATATGGAATAGATGCAGGTCACATTTAAGACTCGATTAACATTTTGCATTGAATTCAACAGCAACCATCACAAAAAATTAAAAAATCCCTTTTTAACCACAGCTCTAAATGTGCTTTCCTCTTACCTGAGAGAGATTCTGCAGAGAATTGCGGATATCATGCAGGACTCTGCGCAACTGCATTTCAACAGTAGAGGGTGGGTTAATGGGATGAGGCCGATGAGGATATCCAACATGCCTTGGGGAATAGGGGTATCCAAAAGCAGAAGCTAGTGGACTGCAGGAAGAACCTGAGATGCTTGGGATGCTATGGGTGCTCAGCGTTCTCATATGTTCACACAAAGGCCTGTCTTGCCAATCAGAAGGAAGAGAGTGGAGAGAACATGTTGACTGAGATATGTGTGCTGGGATGGACAATGGGCTGCTTTGTAGTTTATTGTGACTGGATTCATCCACCAGCCTGTTCAGCCTGCTCTGGGGAGTTTCTTTTTTCATGGTTGATGGGGCAATGAACAGAGTGGATTTACACGTAGCCAGACTGTTGTTTGTCTTGGTCACTGACTTCTCCTCCTCATCTACCAGTTTCTCTTCCCCCTCGGGTGTGTACTTGTAGGTGAAAGAAGGGGGACTGCACAAAGTCTCTTTTCCTGGAGATAACCGGACGTTTACTGAAGACACCACTCTCACAGGATTCAGTAATGAAGTAGGGAGGGATTGGGCCCGCCTCAGAGGATAACCTGATCCAACAAAGCGGTGCCTCTGCTTTTTGAGGAGATCTTTTGACGTGAGTAGAGTGCGCCCTGTTCTGGAGTCAGGAGAGCTGCTGATCTTCATCTGGGCTCTTTGCAAAGCAACATTAACCCTGTCCACAGCAGAAGGGGATGAACTGCTGCTTTCAATGGATACCATTGATCTGAGAATATGGTGCGTTTGGTACTGAGGAAACTCACACTCACTGCTTTTGTCCAGATCACTCTCATCACTGCCTTCCTCTAGTAATTCAGATTCCTTCAGCTCAGAGGAAAACTCTTCACTTTCCGTACTGAAATCCCCTTGATCCATATCAGATGTCTGAATCTGCTTGCTTTTACTATCTTGGGTCTCACCAGGTCCACGTGCCACGATTTTCTCAACATCTCCGGTTCTGTTCTTAGGTGTTTCCAGGTCTGCGTGGAGAAATTCCTCCTCATCCTCAAATTCATTGAAATACACCTGCCCCTTGGCTACTGGCATCTTAATCTCTTCACCAAGTGACTTCACTGTTGTTTCACTGTCACAGCTGTCAGCACTGCTTCCCATGGCCTGCAAAGACTCATGAACCTGTGAAAGGGAAAACAGAGATGGGAGAAATGCCAAAGAAAGCGGCAGAACACTAGGAATACAGCTTCTACCTTAATAAAAATTCAGGCTAGCAACTGAGAAAGGTCATACTTTGGAAAAAATAATCCTAAATATGGGTATTCAATGGCAGGGAGAAATCTAGGAATCAGAAATCTAGGAATAGGCTGAAAGACTATCAGAGGAGAAGTTAAATAGGAGTATGTAATGAGATGACACTGAAACAGGTCAAGGAAAATATAAAAGCCACGTGTTACACAGCATGTGAGCAAGAATCCTTTCTATATAACTTTATAATATTAGGTTCCATTCTAGAGATTTCTGCTAGAAGGATAAAATGGAGGTAGATCAGAGAGAAAGAGCAAAATAACTTCAGGTCATCTGGGACTTAAAGAAAATTATTAACATAGCAAACATCTATTTTAGGTAAATGATGACTAAGAGGGAGCCAGGTGTCCATATATGATGCTACTACTCTCTGAAGGTTCTATACACCAGGCTAATAATTGTTTTGGAAATAGCTAGGAATATGGAAGGGGTGGGCACTCAGAGTGATCGGAATTATTAGATTAGTGCACTTGAACTAGGGCATAGGGAATAAAATTAAAAAACTAAGGAAAAATTTAGGCTGAGTATATTTCATTTATTTAAACACACACACACACAATCTCAGAACTGTTACAGGACTTGGAACTATCAAGCCCCACATGTTGCTAGCCTACTTAACACTTTAGAATTTACCACTCTTACCCTCATTCTCCTTTCTCCCCTCCTACCGTTCAATCATGTTTACTTGTGAGTCCTGTCTTAAATGACAATGTAAGCTTTTCATGGCAGGAACTGTGTCTTCATTAGGGATGTTAGATATAGCATAATCGAATAGTCGTGTAACCGCATGAAACCCTAGTGGGGACATGACTATTCAATAGTCCCTGGGGTCGGGGCCGGTAGCCAGTGTGCTCCCAGCCCCACTCACAGGGAGCCACCTGCCACCCACGGTGCTGCCTCTGTATTTAAAAACCAGCTCCTTGTGCAGACTGGCTGCCTGCCACCCCACACTGCCACCTCAGATACAGAGGCAGCAGTCCAGGGTGGCAGCAGCCCCATTGGTGGGGGGTCCAAGCTTCCCACAGACAGAGGCTGCTCCGTGGCATGCAGAGTAGTCTCTGTCTGTGGGGAACTCGGACCTCCCGTAGACAGGGGCTGCTGCAGTGAAACAGCCTCTACATGCGTCGGGCCCAGGCTTGCCATGGACAGAGGCTGCTCCATGTGATGTTGAATAGCCTCTGTTTGTGGGGCTCTCAGGCCAACCGCAGACAGCGGCTGCTTCATGGCAGCCTCGCCTGCCTCCCTCGCTGCAAGGCAGCGGCACCGGGGGGGGAGGTAGGGGAAGAGAGGGGAAGAGGCGACACCAGTGCTGGGGGAAACTGGCTTTTAAGATGGAGCTCCTCCCCTTGCCCTTGTTGCCTCTCAAAGAGAGGCAGCAAGGGGGGAGAAATATGTGTAGTTGACAAGATTAATTGATAAGCCTAGGCTTATCGATACGTTGACATCCCTAGTCTGCATATGATTTTGAACAGACTATAGATTCAGTGGGGGCTCACAATCTTAAGTGGGACCTCTGGACACGACTGTAATATAAAAAATAATAAAAAAAAGGAATAGCAGGAAAAGCTTCCTGAGGGGAAGTTCTATTACACTGGAATGGCTCCCCCAAAGAAGTCATACCAGACCATAGGGCTTAATCATTTAAAAGCCATGTTGAATACAACACTAGGACTAATGTGTATAGAGTACTCTATAAGACCCAATGAGTTCCCCGCCCCCCTCCCCCCCATTTGTAATTTATTTTGCTCTGTGCCACAGTAAAGAGAGTCTGTCACAATTAGTTTACTATTAGTATTAGCCAGCTAAGAGGATAACATTTATGGAGTATATCAGGCAATAATCTCCATATCCCCTTTCCCCTGAACAGAATTTTCAGCCATGAGTTTCATACTCATTGGTATTAATCTCTTTGTTGCTTAATCTCTTTGGTTAACACTGCAAACCCATAACAAATATGTTTCGAAGGCTGAAATAATGTGGAATGCCAAAAAAATTTAGCACATACAAGGTTTTCCCACCTCCAACAGATGTTGATTTTAGTGAAATACTTCATGTAAACCAATGTAACTTCCAAAGTCTGCATAACTATCTACTATTATACCTTATTCATTCACAAGTTATCTCCACAATCTTAAAATTGTTGGAGGGGGATTTCCTCCAATTTTCCCTTGATAGATAAAGTCCCTGATAAACCCCTGCATAATAACCTAAGGGAATGCAACAGCTGCCTCAAAAATCTTTATGTTAGAATTTGGAGGAGTGAGAATTATTGGCAGTTTCAATTATTTCAGTTTGCTGTTTAAAGTTAGTTACATAACAGTAGATGGCACTAACATGCCATTATTTTAGAAAATCTATACTATTTTTATTCCTTGAGGCTTTTTTCAAGTCCTCTCACCTAGCTGCCAAGCTCTCACTTTCTTTTTATATTAGCTTAGCCACTCACCTATATTTTCTTACTCAACCATATACTTTGTTGAAACGAAATGAAGGCAACAGGTTAAAAATTCCATAGCACAAACCAATATTGTCTCATTCACCATAATTTCTCTATGTATGTATTCACTATAACAAGTAAAACAGAAAGCAAAACACAGTGCATTTTTTCTAATGAACACAGACAACCATCACTATTGGGGAACGTCTAGACTCGCTTTCACTTTCGAAAGAAGATATGCAAATTCAGCATAAATTTGCATATCTTCTTCCAATCGCTTTTTCGAAAGAGGTTCTTTCCAAAAAGAAAGTCTAGACGCGTTCTTTCGACAAAAACCCTTTTTCGAAAGAACCGTATAAACTTCTTTTTTTTTTTTTTTTTTTTTTTTAGGAAGAACGGTTCTTTTGAAAAAGGGTTTTCTCCATGAAAGAACTGCGACTAGACTACTTTTTTGGAAAGAACCTCTTTCGAAAAAGCGATTGGAAGAAGATATGCAAATTCGGCACAAATTTGCATATCTTCTTTCCAAAGCAAGTCTATCTAGGCCTCTCGAAACTTAGTTACAAAGTTTTATTTAGCAGAGTACATGGTACCTTAGACAGGTTTTATAACTAGCTTGCCAGCCAGCACAGATCTCTTACTCCAACATAAAAGCATCAACCTCAGCCAATTTACTCTTGATTTACCCCAGTCGGGTGAAACATAAAACATGAAAATTTAATGATTAGCAGAAAAAAATATTTTCCTATTTATCTTTACCCACTTGATATTAGGAAAGAAGGTGAAGCAGGTTTAAAGGCTCAGTCAGTGAGCAAAGGCTTACCAAAAAAAAAATCAATCAATCAGTGAACAGGAAATACAGAACTTAAAGCTTATCCCAGGCCCCAAATAATTCAGATCAGAACATACATCTAGAAGACTTTAAAAAGTTAACGCAAAGCTAATGAAGACCAGAAATGGAAAATCCTGTCAGGATCCAAGGCTGGTCAGAAAGATTGGAACAAAACCAACCAGTATCACAATCATCATCATCCACTTCTCCAATCTCAAAGTTATTATCATTATTTAGTATTCATATTACTGTAGCCTCTAGGGGTACAGTTACACAGCTCATAGCAGTGAGCTTCCTAGCCTGGATCAACAGACTTGGGCTTGCACTACAGCATTAAAAATAGCTACATAGAAACCCCTTCCTGAGGCTTCAGAGGCCAAGGCAAAATGTCTACACAGCTCTCTTTAGCAAGCACCACAAACATAAGTCTGCTGATCCCATCTTGGAGGCTCACTGTCTGGGACTGCATAGAGAGATGGACGAGAAACTCAACGTGCTAGAATCTATGAGCAGCTTACCTGAAGGTGACTAAGTGAGCAATCTGTAGAAGAATCTTCGGCAAAGCCACTGCTATCAGAATGCTGACTAGCAGTTCGCAACAGATGATCTGTAAAGGAAAACAACAAGAGATTATAATGAGTTTGAGACAGATTTGGCAATTTCCAGCAATACCCTTGGGAGATTTTATTCATTTTATCTTTTGGGGTCCATTGTATTAAATGAATGGTTTATGCATCATTGTAGACTGGGATTGTATTTAACCTCTAGGAGGGAGACGGGATGTCAACTCTGAAAGTGGTATAAATGTCAAAGGATATTGAACAATATGCCAGACAAGAATGGATTTTTTGGACAAAGAGGGTCAAGAGATTTTCTTGGTAATTTCTAGAGGGAAGTGACTGCAAATTGCCAACAATCCTCCAGCTATGCAAAAACCCAGCCTTTGGAAACTGTGCCCTGAGGAGAGGATTATTGTCTACTGATTATGGAGTTTCAAGATCAAAGGCCCAAACAGCAATGAGGAAAGACTAACCTATTCATGGGTGTGCGTGTTACCAGCTCAAAACCACTTGAGCTTAGAAGCCACTGAAAAAACCCTTTCTGGGGTCTAAGCCCTTGCTGGAGGAGTTTGGGGTGATTTCTAATGAGCTTATTACCATGCCTGTAATTTCTACTATTGTTTTTAATAGGTTTTCTCTGCAATGCTTCCACCTTAAGAATAAACGTGCTTGCTTAGAAAGAGACGTGTGGTAACTTGTAACTTTGGGCAATCACCGCTGTTCGTAGCCTTCCAAGAGAGAGTAAAGTACAGATGCTGACCTGTCTATGCATTCTGGTATATTGGGAATATCACAGTGTAACTAGAGAACTGTGCACTGTTCACACCTCACCTGCAGGAGGAAAGATGTGGGTTTCTGCCCAAGAGAGGGGATGACTGAGGAGCCAAGAGTGAGTGCCCTTGCTGGACCACAGAGATGGGAACTGTGACAACATTTTAAATCAAAGCACATTATCTCTATGCTATGCTGAGATACCAAGGCGATAGGTGCCTTAAAGTCAGAAATAGAATGATCCCATTTCCAAATGGTGTCTCACAGAGAGCAACGTTTGGGGACAGCATGTGGGTTTTTTGATTTGTGGTTTGTTTGGGTTTTTTGCTTTGACTCATGAAAAAGTACAAAAACCTCTCAAAAAATGTGCTCCTCGGGAAATGCTGACTAGCCCTGAGATACTGCCCATCTTTTACATCTATGGAGATGATGAGAAAAATGCACTATGCTGCTGATATTTACCCTTTACTTTTTCCAAGGTTCTTTCCCCAAAGCTGAGCCATTGACCACTCAGATACACATGCAGTCCATGGGTTTGCTGCACATCCCCCTTTCCACCCAACAGCTGCAGCAGATGGCTGGTCTATTCCCTCCTCCAGTGACAGGGGAAGGGAGACAATACTTGAGATCACTACCCTCCTCCAGCCTCTCTCACTCTAGACCAGACTTCAGGGAGCTGAGGGAAATAAAACAGTCATAAAACTGCACATTACTGCAAGGATCAGCAAAGATCACAAACACACTAGGCCCTTTGCAGGTGGTCATCAGGCCTCTGAAAAAAAGCTATACCCTAGATTTGGTTTTATCCACAACAGGCTCAAAGTGCACATACACAAAATGTAGTCTGGGAAAATGCCCCTGAAAGTGAGACAGATTCTGCCAATCGGGGGATCAGTCTACGCACAAAAGGCAAGATCCTCATTCATGTTCCTTTGCCTCATCCCCGTTCCCTTTACTCTAGGTAACTGAGCTGGAGTAACAAAGGAGGCTCTAAGAGACTGAAAGATTCCCCTGGTGCAAGAATAACAAAGGCAGTTTTGGGGGCAATGGGGACTGTGGGCTTGCAGCATGAGACACTGCAGAGATTTCAGACAGCACCAGTGCCCAGAGGGCATTGTAAAGAGACCACTATAGACAAGTTTGTAGGCCTTGTCAACTTTTGGAAAACCCACAGGCTGAGAACCCCGCACAATGCTCCTTCGGGTATTTCTACACAGCAATAAAACACCCGTGACTTGCCCAAATCAACTGCCTCTGGCTCACAGGTCTCAGGTTGTGGAACTGTAAAACTGCTCCGTAAACACTTGGATGTGAGCTCTCAGACCCAATGAGAGGGACAGATTCCAGAGCCGGGGCTCCAGCCCAAGCCCAAAACGTCCATACAGCACTTTTTAGCCCCACAGTTCAAGACCCAGTCAGCTGACCTGAGCCAGCCATGACCATGCCATGAGTTATTCCAGAACAGATGCATGCTTGAGGTAGGGAACAGAATCTCATCTTGTGACTTCCAGTCATCCAATTGCTATCACAGAACAAATTCTAGTTCAAAACTCAACACTGAAACATATAATGAAAGCAGCTTCAGAAGTGCTGGATACCCAGACAAGCACAACGCTTTATTAAAGTTTAATGAAAATTTTACTAGTGCAAAAATAAATTGCTAAACAACACTGCATGTGCACAGAAACTCCATGAACTAGAAAAATAGGCAAATTTTTGCATCAATTGTTTCACTCAGTTCCGTACAACCTCAGCACAACCCAAAGACACTCCCTGTTATCTTGGTAACTACCATGCCCTAGAATGACTAACTGTCTTTTACTGTTGCATGAAATCATGCTATCTAATCTTAAAATGTAAGATTACAATGAAGTCTTCCTGGTTCAGATAAGATGCATACAAAGAAATGGGTAGTAACTTTGAACTGTGCAAGTTTTGTGGCAGACACCCACTGTACATTTCATAACAGTTCTAGAGTATTGAACTTTATACATCTACTAGAAGATTTACCTGATGTTGTTTGGATTCTTAACTCAATGTTTGTTTTTCTTCATTTGAATCATTGCTCTGGGGAGGGGCTGGACATGAGGGGGGTCAGTATGCAGGCTGCCCAGAGGAGAGGGGACTACCACAGCCTTCTCTCACTGCAGCAGCTTATGGCCAGGTAAGAAGCGCCTCTTCCTGGCCTCTGCAGCTTTAGCAGTCACGGCCAGGCTGGGGCGGGTCCAGGGTCCATCTATCCCCTGCACTCCCCAGCCAGACTGAAAAATGGAGCAAACTGTGCACTTTCCCCTCACGCCCTAAAGGGGAACAGTCAGCAATGTTCCCATATGAATAGGGGTGGGGGAAGATGCAGCCCCCTCGTGCCCGCCGTAAAGGACTCCTAGGGGGTGGAGGCTCGGGGCTACAGCAGTCCCAGATGGGGGAGAGGGAGGATTGTGTACTCCAAGCTTGCCCCTTTCACCTGCATGGTAATTCTCTCTCTCTTTACTGTATGGTTTTATACATCCCCGTACACATGCGGGAGGGGGAGCCTCAGCCCCATGCCTCCCCACACCAAACCCTTTCCTTGCTCTAAGTTATGATAAGAAGAAGCTGTACACCAAATTTGGTGATCCTAGCTCTTACTGTTTAGGAGGAGTTCTTGAACAAATGGACAGACTCATTTGTTCACAGACAAACTCTCTTAAATATATAGATAAGAGTCGTGCTACATAAGATTCAATCGTGCCAAAGCACCAGCACAATTTCTATGTCTACTCATTAGTAAACTTGAGCATTGACTTTCAATACATGCAGGCAAATGTCAACGCTGCACATGGCAAAATCTGCAAACATTTTCTAGTGATTTTTAAATGTCAAATATATACTCCTGCAACGTTCAACTGGCAGGAACAAACACACAAAACACACCACACACACACTAGCATTACTAGAGGTGTTGACTTGCGGTTGACCCATCTCGAAAAAGATGCATTGATACTGGAAAAGGTACAGAGAAGGGCTAAAAAAATTATTAGAGGTATAAAATAACTTCCATAAGAGACGACATTAGTAAGACTGGTACTTTTCATCTTGGAAAAGAGATGACTAAGCGAGGATATGACAGAGGTCTATAAAATCATGACTCATGTGGAGAAAGTAAATAAGGAAGTATTCTTTACTTCGTCTCATCACACAAGAACTAGGGGATCACAAATGAAATTAATAAGCAGTAGGTTTAAAACGAACAAAAAGAAGTATTTCTTTATACAATGCTCAGTCTACCTGTGGAATTCTTTGCCAGAGGGTGTTGTGAAGGCCAAGACAAGAAGCTGCAAAAACGAACTAGATAAAAAAATTCATGGAGATCCATTAATGGCTATTGGTCAGAAGGAAAGGGCTGGAAAACCATGCTCTGAAGTGTCCTTAGCCTCTGAAATGGAGAATGGGCAACACAGAATGGATCACTCGATTATATTTTCTGTTCAGTCCCTTTGAAACCCCTGGCATTCGTAACTGTCAGAAGATAGGATATCGGGCTAAATGGCCCATTTGTCTAACCTAGTATGGTTGTTCTTTTATAAAGCTGCTTATGAACATCAGAGCTATTAAGGATGTTAAAATGCGGTTATCATGCTAATCGTATAGTTGACACAATTTGTTCTTGAAATGTACAAGAGCTCCTGCCTCAATCCCCACTTGCCACTTGCAATGCTTCTACTTTTGAAATGTACAAGAGCCTCATGGGGCTCTTGTACCTTTCAAAGGCTGAAGCGGCAATAGTGGGAACCAGAGCGAGCGGGGACTGCTTTAGTCCCCACTCACACCATTTCCCCACTGTGCCCTTGCTGATAGAGGCAGCAAGGAGGCAGGGGGGTGACTAGTTGAGTCACTACTCAACTATCCAATAAGCTTATGCTAGTCACTTACATCCCTAAGAGCTAGAATAGATTCCCAATATTTCAGATACAGACATTCATCAGTGTGTGTCCTTGTTTCATGAAGTTTTATTGCCTCTTGAGAAAAATATTCACCTGGCCCTTTGCCTCAGTTTTTACTTCTCAGGACACTAAATCTTTATGACCCTGTGTGGCGGAGTGGAGGGGCTGTCTGCTCTGTGACCCGGGGCCCCCTGCGCTGTGATGGGAGATTCTCACTGGCTCTCCCAAACGTGTATTAACCCAGACACCCAGGCTCAGCCTCCCAGGGAGAGAGACAAAGGAAAGAGGGCGGAGACCAACACCTGGCTGGGGGGCAGGGCTGGAAGAGAGTTTGGGAGTTTCTGTCTGGAATCATGGAGGAGGCAGCCTAAGCAAGGGGGCTGGCATTTAAGGGCCCAGTCTCCCCCATCTCAAGAGGGGCTGAGGCATCCTAGGCCTGCCCTGTAACCAGATTACATCTATGCTGTGTTGTATCCTGGAGAAGCAATAAACTCCCTCTATTCTACCGTCTGGTGGAGTCTGTTCATGCCACTATGGGTGTGCAGGAGGTGGGGGAACCCCGACGCGACGTCACACCCTGAAAGCCTATTTCTGCTTTTTAGAGAGGCACATTGTTAAAGTCAGTTAGTACTTTTATCACCTTCTCTGTTATGTTGCATTTTTCTCAACATTCCACAGCAACTACTTGGCGAGTAAAAACACCTCTCTCTCATTTCACCGGTGCTGACAATTTCACAGATGTATTTCATTCTGGGGGGACATTTTTATATTAATGAGGAAAGGCATTTTTAACAGACAGGATAACTCCTCACAATTGCATATGGGTTTCTGATACAAATTCAGAGATTCTCCTCCCTTTCTACCATTCTGGAGCACGTATTGGGCTCATGCAGGTTAGAGAAAGGTGCAAAGGCCATACTGAACTGAACAGATCATGAATAAAATGTCACAGATCTGCAGCACTGGTGAGTTTTTCTGGAAGACACACAATCATACCAGGTGTTTGCAATTTACATTCCAGAATCAGAACTGCAGGTCAACAAATCAGCCCCCCAGAAGGGCAGTGCTGGCTCATGAAGAGAATGACTAGATGTGGAAAAGATGCATTGCCTCTGTTGGAAAGCTTAAAGATACCTTCCTTCACAGAACATCAGGGAGCATGGCAGTTCACCTGCCCTTCACCAAGGTTAATCACCTCTAAGTTGAGTGGCCTTTCACATGCTTAGATGAGTGTCATTTGTAATAAGCAGAGGATGTCAGTCAAGCTCATTCAACCTCCACTGTTTGCTTTGTACCGTAGGCATTTTCTCTTCAGAAAGTCTGACAATGACCTCTGCCCCCAACAGATTGCAAGAGGCCATAAGGAGATTATGAAAGTGAAATTGGGACGAGCAGCAGCCAGTCATGATGAACAGGTAAATTTGACCAGTTCACACACATTCCAACTAAACTAGGAAAGGAATGAATGCACCCGCCTGCACTGCACGCCTGGTGTGACACTAACAAAACCAAACCACCTAAACTATTAAAATATTCAAAATATTCCAGTGCAATTTATGCATTCAAAAACATTTAGGCTGACAAAACTCTGAAGAAAAGAGAATACAGGTGTCCCTAATATATAGGAGGCCCGTGCTTTATGACAGCCCAATTTACGACTCCCCGCACTTACGACCTTTTCCGTAAGTGCGGAAGGGGCCAAAATCCCCCGACTTACATCCTCAGTTCCACGTTTATGATGGCATACGATGCTTGTCGTAAATGCGGGCTCAAGTTACGACACCCCCGACTTGCGACGCTATCCCCGGAGCCGATATCTTCGCAAGTTGGGGGCAGCCTGTATAACCATGTCTGTATGTGATGTATGTATTGCACAGTAATTAATAAATCATGAAATTATTAACTATATGCTCCCCTACCCTACTCGGCTCTCAACAAAAAAGGATTCTCGTTATTTCAACAGTTTAGTCAACTGAACGAAGCTTACCTAAACATCACAATAATGTTTCTGCTATCGTCTGCCTGAGTTTGTTCTTCTGGTAGAGAAAAGAGGAAGAAATGCATTGAATCTGTTCCTTAACATCTAGCAATATTTGGGTTACTTGCTGCAATGCTTTGCATTGTGGATACTACAGAACCCAAATGCAACAAACTTGTATATCAATATTCCAGATATGCACAGAAAGTGCCCTAGTTACGGGGATGTAAGAGTGCTGCCTTTTTCCCCCATGTGGCACTCTGCGGACTTTGCCTGGGAGACGAGCTCAGTTCATGGTCCATAATGCTCACTAAGTAGTGGCAGTAGGACACACTGCTACAATAACCACTGATAGCCCTTCACATGCTGTGATAAGTCTTCCCTCAAGGAAAGTGGAGGGCATAAACATCAACTCCCCCAGATATCTGGCCACATTTGAGGCCTCTCTTTCTATAATGTGTGTACACATCCACACACCCCTACCTGGAGCAGTAAACACCAAATGGATTTAACTATGGAGCTGCTGTTAATGTGTACTACTAGTCTACTAATCGTTACAGATTTAGCCTTCATTTCCAAGAGCAACTTAAGATTTTGCCTGCCAAACTTGAGAGGTCTTGAAAGGGTCTGATTTTTGACAGCTGGCTGCTCAACTTCTGAAAGCTAGGAACTGAAAGCTGGGTATTCAAAAGTCACTCGACACTGAAAACATAGTGTTATGTCTTTTACACCCCAAATGTAGAACTTGTATTTGTGAAGTTCTATTCAGGAGGTGCTGGAAAGAAGTCACTGTTGCATAAATGCAAGTCATCATTAAATGAAAAATTCTGTTTTCCAACTAACAAAAGTTTCCTTCCCACTAACTTTGCAATAGCTTTTTATGTTGGACATTTAACAGCACTTTATGTTTACAGCACAAAGTAACTGAAGATCTTCCTTTCTCTCAACAATCTCTCAACAAAAAGCCCACAAGCAAAGCATTTGGAGTTAAGTAATAAATGCCAGTTGTGAGCATACTGGATAAACTAGGTCAACATATGACCTTAAAAGTACAACAAGCTGGTCTTACCACGTTTTAGAGATATGATGTAGTGTTTGACAAACTAAGACACTAATAGTAAAACAATATTTTGCAAGCCACTTAACAATAAGCTTGCCATTTATTATAAACAACATTATTTAAAAATGAAAAATGCATGCTAGTGGAAGACAATGGTTGCAGTAGAATTCAGCATTGTTTAGGAATGTTTTAAGTATCTTCAGACTTTCAATGGAGAGCAAAAAAACAACCACCCATTTTTAATTTAAATACTGTACATTCTACTGTAGACTCTCTTTAAAATGCCTTGCAAACTGCAATTAAAGTCAGCAAAAGCAGGCCCTCCTTTTGGAAGGACAGTGTCATTATAAATACCTTCTTTTATACCTCAAATTCATAACATTCTATACTGAGCAGCTCCACCCTGGTACATGGACAGAGAAATAGCCTTCCAGAAAATAAAAATACACAGGCCACATCTTTAAAGACTACATGTGATATGTATTTATGTTTGGGTTCATGCACAATCGAACCATGCAACTGAAACAGGCTAGTGTATATTAACATACTTAACAGCAAATACATTGTAACAAAGGACTAGGGTTTCCACTCAGAGCTGAACTGAGCTAAGGGATCCCTAGCAAGACCAAAACACTAATTCAGAAACAGTGGCCAAGATGTTTTCCAAAGCAACTAGTAATTTTCAGTGTCTCCATATATGTTGAGTGCTTAAATCTCACTCTGAAATCAGGCCCCTTGTCTCCAAAATTACTAGTCACATAAATGCTTCCTCTCTTGGAGCTTCACTTCAATTGATATGGACTTGTAAGATTCTTACACAAAGAGAAGAATGTTTGAGAACAGTCTCAATTTTTATGATTAAGGTGACAGTTTTGCCATCATTGTAATAGAGGAAACAAATGGAACGGACTCAAAATACGGGTAAATGTTTAACAAAACAGATAAGTAGCTGGCTTGTAGTATGATAATGAAGCAAAGTGTCTTTCACTTCTGGCTCATTGGACTGAATTTTGCTGAGGTTTGGCAGATATTTTGTGCCCTATAGGAAATAAATGTTTAGCCTCAGACTACTTTCTAGCAGGTAGTAGCTCTTCCCATCACAATCAGCACCCTTTTTGGCAGACTAAGCCAAGAACATGAACAGGCATGGAAAATTAACTATTCTTTCACTGCTATGCATGGTATTCCCAGACATGAGTTGAAGCACAGTAGAAGGGCAATATGGGAAAGCATTCATTGCTGTTGCCAATTATACCAGTCCTGTGGCTAGACAGGCATTTTCCATAGACAGGGCTGCCAGGCACCTTTCCTGAGCACTAAGTTTATACAGGGCTTTGGGCACATTTTTTCCTGGGGTAAGTGGAGATCTATATGGCACCTCTTCTGTTAGAAGACATTGGTTTTGGGTGGGAAAAATGCAGCTACTAAGGCTTTGAACTTCCTTCAATGTTGAGTAAGACCTGACAAACAGGGAACCCTTCCCTCCCGCACCCCCAAAAATCAGATCTCTGCCATATAAATTGTACAGTGCTTTTTACCTGAAGACTGTAGTAAAATATCTTCGGTACTTATAGACAGGTACACCATGTGCACAAGACCGAGGAAAGAAATTAAGATGGGGATATTGTGAAAAAGGATGGTAACTGACAAATTCTGTTACCTTCTCTCTTCCTGTCCTACCCTCCACAACAGAGAAGGAATAGGCAGTGCAACTGTACCTGTATGATGGAAAATATTACAGCACCTATACAGGAAACCATTCTTATTATGCAGTGCATTGATCCTTCGTGTAGTCAAAAAGCAAATGCATCATAGCAAAAATCTGGATACGCCATGCAATTTAGGTTTAAAACAATATAATTTCAGTTTAAATGGGAATCTTAAATTACAAGATCTGGATGGGGGAAAAAAGCATACAACCTCAACCATCATTTCAATTTTTCTACACCATCATCAATGGTACAAAAGTCAAACCATTAATTGAGGTTATAGGGCTGCCTCGTGTCCTGTAATTTGGGGAACCACTTTTCAATAACTTTCTGTGATTTTAAACATAAAAGCAGGGCCTCTTTTTTTTTTTTTTTGGAAGATTATTGCTCAAGTAGTTTTAAATACCCGAGTCAGCACTTCCAGACACACTCCTGGAATGCGGTGGCTCCAAGGACTAGAAGTCTACTCACCTCTTCTTGATTTGGTCAAGGGTAACTGGTGAGAAGTTGGAACATGTGGTGCTTCTCCCTCTGTGCTCTGAATCTAGAGGAGAGGAAAGATTTTTATATTTAGTTATACCAGTGGAATGTGTTCCTACACCTCAGATTTGTAGAGTTTACACAGTCTCAGGCATTTTTTTTTAAATCCATCAAGTCTGCAATGACAGATAGCAGTTACTCTAACACATCTTACCTTGCAAATTAAAATAATTCTTAATTTAGAATTGAAAAACCACTGTAAAAATCCCGATGCCTGCAACAATGCTACCAGTTTTGCAAAATAATACCTCTGCCTCAGCTTATATTAATTTCCCACAAACACCAGGAGGTCACCATATCCTGTGACAATATTCTGTTAACATTGAGAATCCTATTAGTTTTTTACATAAAACTAACTAGTAATGCAATTCTATTTTTACCACAGTACACTGCTCTTTCAAATCGTATTATTTCATATCCTTTGGGATATATAGCTATATTTAGCACTCCTTGCTTGAATAAGAAGTATGCTGTGTGAAAAAAAATACATTTAACAGTTAATCAAGGGGCCATCTTGAAGCAAACAAACTACATAGTGTCATCTTGTAAGGTGTGGATTATTTCACTGAAATGTAAATTGAATGAGTTCTTAGGAGGAGCTCAGGAGCTGACAGGATTGCATCCATACTTAGCTACATTATTATTTGTAGAAATGCTCCTTGTCTTTCCCAGGAAGAGAGCATGTTGTAAACCATAAAGATTCCAAATGGGAAACTTCAAATTAAATACCATAGAAAATTAATCCTACTGCTTAGTCTTTTGCAAAACAGTAAAGCTTTTTGTTAAGTAAGCAGTTCTCAGATGACCATTCAAACAATGAAAAGAATACGTTTTAAAATCTCAACAGAAAGGCCTTTGTTTTGTTTGAAAGCCCTGATACATTTTCTTTTTTGTATGTAACAAAAGATCCATTAGTTCGCATGCAAGGCTAGACTGTAAAAATAAAAACCCACACTTATGAACTAGTTTAACTAACTTTAAAATTCACAAGGCGAATTTGCACATGTAGTTAGATACAGCTAACTTTAAAAAAAAAAAAAGTACTGATATTTCACATAAAAATGGTATTTTGCTAATTTTTTAAACATTTGCCAAAACCATAACATATATTTACACTGATAAGGACTTTGCTGCAAGAATAAAGCAAAATGCTAAACACATTTTATTGCTTATAGGAGATTCAGGAAGTAGTCAGCAGTCTATGGGTCTGCTCTTGACTTCCACAAGGCAGAGTTGGTAGCTCCTACTGCCTTCAAATGGGATTAAACTCTACATTAAGAATAGCATCAGATCTGGTCCTGACTATACTTCTCTGGACAGTCTTTAAAATCATCATCATCATCATCATCATCTCCTCAAAATGCAGGGTATTGAAAAAGAGGTTCAGGCTGTAACTACATAAGAATGGCCAAACTGGATCAGATCAAAGGTCCATCTAGTCCGGTCTCCTGTCTGCTGACAGTGGCCAATACCAGATGCCCCTGAGGTAGGGAACACAACAGGCAATCCTCACATGATCCCTCTCTTGTTACCCATTTCCAGACAAACAGAGGCCAGAGACACCATTCCTGCCCAGCCTGGCTAATAACCATTAATGTACTTTTAAAACACCGGTGCTTGTAAATATATTCGTATTCATTTTTATATTGCCATGCAAACTATGCCACAAAAATTAGTTAGAATCAAAAGCAGCGATTCCAAAGGAACTCACTGTTGGGAGGAATTTTAAAATCCTTTGGCTGTCCTTAAATGAGAAACTGGGATCGCATTTTCCTGTTACAATAATCAATTCCTCAAACAACAACTTTCCCCTATTTGTTAATTAATTTGGTTGGCTAGAATCCATGACCACGTCATTACTAGAATTTATGGCTGTCTAAAGTACAGCCAGCTGCAATGTCACAAGGGAAAAAAATTTATATTAGAATGAAAAACATGGCAATATGATCACAGAAACTATGATATATTCTTCAGTAACTAAAATAGTTACATATAATCTCTGCTATTATTGTTGCAGCATGTTGGAATCACCATGATAGAAATAAGAGTGCCGAGAAGGTAATTTTTTTTTTTAAAAAGAGCATTTGACTCCTTTATCATTTCACAAATTAATTTAACTCATGATATTCTACACTGAAATATTTTATTAAGGGAAAAATAGATCTTTGTTCACATTTGACCTGTGTTCACCCATTTCTCAACTCTCACCATTTGATGCCAAGACATAAAATGTTAAGTACTGATAAAATTGTCTTGTTTCTGTTTTCTCATAAGACATGCCTGATTTTAATAAACTCCTATTTATTCAAATGGAGACTTCCAGGATTAAAAGGAATTCTTACAAGACATACATGGAGGGTTTTTTTCAAAAGGGAGGAGGGAGGGGGAAGGAATTGTCTCCGTTTAATTTGCAATCTACCAGGAATATTCTAAGCTTTACTTATGAGTAAACAGAAACAGATAAATATATCAAAGACATAATGTGTTTAGAGGTAAAAAAGATTCTACAGCACTTGCTCCTACCTTTGGGTACGTCTACACTACAGAGAAAGATCAAAGCTGCCGCTGTCAATCTTCCAAGGTTTGAATTAGCAGTCTAAGACAGCTAATTCAAAGTGAGAGGGGGACCCCGGTTGATGCTGGTAACCCTGCTTTTATGAGGAGTAAGAAAAGTTGAAGGAAGAGTGTTCTTTCTTCTACTTCCTACAGTGTAGACAGCGCCAAAAGCAGAGTTAAGCTACTTCAACTTCAGCAACACAATTAACGTAGCTGAAGTTACGAATCTTAATTTGACTTTGTCCTGTAGCATAGACATACCCTTTGTCAAAGATCTTAAGAGCCTGAAGACTGTTGAGAATCTTCAATTCAACATGGGACCTAAAATGCTTTGTTCAACTCACAACGTGACTTCTTGACTGAAGGTGCATTTAATATTTCTGCTCAACAAAAGTTTAGGCCAATTCAACCCCAACATAAGCAAGCACAACTCCATTTGCCTTAACCAGAGCAATGCCGTCACTAAAATTTAGAGAGTGTTTTCAACAGCCCCCTGTTAAAAAAATTACTGCAACAGGACTTACACAATAGCTGATGTTTTCATCTGGTGGAAAGGCAGTTTGTACAATTCCATTTATAAAATCAGAAGAGATACAAAAAGAGCTATTTCTTCAAAACTCATCAGGCTCATTTAGCTCACAATCAGCCACCAGCTGTTAATTATTAGTAACTGGTCATTTGTAGTCTCTTTCTTGGCAGCTTTCACAATTAGAAGTGATTCACTGAACCAGAGATCAACAATCCCTTTGAACATTCTAACCTCTATGGGAGCTAACATCCAGAAAGCTCAGCGTGAAGGGCATAGTAGTAATGCATGTAAGGCACGACTGGTGTTTACTTGCACGGATCAGAACCAACCTCACTCTTACTCGACTCTTAGTTTTATCCACCTATTATCTTTCCTTTTATACTTGGAATAGTTATAATCTATACTTAGATAAGAAGTTCTTTGAGACAAGGACTTTTTGTTGCATATACACAGTAGAGGTCTAATTCTAGGATAAGGGGCCCCCAATCCCACACTCTCAATGAAAGAGTAAGATGGATTCAACACAATTCTTGGTGATTTGCAAGATACAGTTACTTGTTTAAGAAAACGTTACATAGCAGGAAATAGGTATTCTAATTAAACTGGTTTACTATTTTGAAAAAAAAAAAATTGAGAAAAAAAAGTCAGTCTTACAGGCCCTTTGATTACACTGGTCTTCTAGGAAAGTCACCTTGGTTCTCATCCTCTCTCTGTTTCTGATGACTAGGTTCTGCCTTTCAACTGCCAATACCCTTTTCATCTTAAATACCTTCTACCTCCTGACCTTGGTTGAGCTATTGAATCAGAGTTGTGCTTCCTCACTACACAGCCCATTACTCCTCCCCATCTCTTTAGCCAATATTAAAGCTTGAGACAGACTCTAGTGACTCTAATTGGCTAACTGAAGAGAGGGAGCTTAAGGGAAATCCTGTTCTGACTCACTCCCACACTGTCTATCTTTACAGCAACAGCCTTCCTAATAGAGCTCAAATCAACTAGGCATTAGAAAGCCTGGGAAGAGCTTCCTTAATATATTTGTCATCATTCTTATGTGTAAACAAAGCTTAGGAAGGAGAGGGTGAAGAGTTATTTTCATCGCTTTTGCTACTGTTTATTGTTCATGGTACCCTCTTTAAAATGCAAGAAACTAAAATTAGAATTACCAGATGATGATCTTATTTTAATTCAGCAAAACTGAATCCCTTCTGGGATTAGTAAGCAGTTGAAATGTAGATGGTCTTATTATATAAACAAAAATTCACCACAACCCCATCATACATTTTATTTCATCATCCAAAACAGCTGTGTTTATGCACCAATAATATTGCAAACTATGTCAACTTGAGCTGCACAAACAAATCAGTTTTGGGCTGCAGAGGTTTCAGCAGCCCCTTTTTTAGTTTTGCTTCATGTTTTCCTTCAAAAGTCCAACTCAAAGGAAAATTCAGTGAAAGATACCATGTTTTTTATCACTTCAACCTATCCTCCTATATTGGCACAGCATTGTGAAAGAAAATGAAAAAAAAATCTCAGATTTCTGAATCCGATCTAATCAGATAAGTGCATAACAAAACCAAACTTGATAAATTTTCCTTAATTGTGTTACAAAAGCTTCACACTTTTTTAGTGCCAACATAACAAATTCTATGTCTGCTGCTAAGTCCTACTTGAAAAGGAGAGACACTATCTTTGTTATCTGCTGGGATCCATATATGTTTGTGTTTCTCATTCAAGAGGGTTTGGTTTTTTTGTTGAGGTGATTTTAAAAAAGAATAGATTACATTTGAATTCTGAAGATTTTCATCATCACTGAAAATTATCATTTAAATAAAAATAGGTCAAATTTGGAGACTAAGCTACTAGAAAGTGTCTATTGAAAAACTCTCAAACATCTGTTTATCCTTAACTCATTAGGCACATCTTATAATTACTACTATGAGGAGGAGTCCAGGAAATACTGTCATGTCCAGTTTGAGATCATTAGTTTCAGCACTCAGTAGATTATAACACAAACCTCAAAAGTCTAAAAAACAGACCACCTACAGGGAACTGGGACAAAATACCCATTCAGGACAACACCAGAATATTCAGCCACAGTTTTTATGGGGGTAACAGAGGGAATGGCCCACAGCTATTCAATTATACTGCATCCTTTCTAGACCATACTATATGAAGATTTACTAATCAAGCAATATTTTTCTTGAAGAATTTGCTAGAGGAAACTCTGGGGACCTGCCCACTCAGAGAATAAACCATCCAGGATCTAGCTCTTTCTGGCAGCAAGGAACTGTTTGAAATGCAGAAGTGGTAAGCTTTGCCAAGGGTTGCAAGCTGCCTAAATTCAAATAAATTAAAAAGAAAATGTATATTGATTACCAAAAAGTCACTTCCCAACACTGAGATCCACTAGAATAGCCTCCTGAGGAAAATGGTGAGGTGAGAACCCCATTGTTCCAGGGAATTTAACATGGTAGACTATACTGAAGGGAAAAATTGTGCACTGGTGGAGATCAGTGGTTCTCAACTTGTGGTGCACAGACCCCAGAGGGTCCACAGACAATGTCTAAGATTTCCAAAGGGGTCTGCACCGCTATTCCAAAATTTTAGGGATCTAGAAACGAAAAAGGTTGAGAACCATTAATGTGACTCTGCAACCTCTAATTACTATGAGCAGTTTTTGCTTTCTGAAACGTAAAGAAGATCATTTCATTAACATGGAAGTGAAAAGTTTTATCATCCTTTAAGATGGAATCTAATGTTTCTAACTCTCCTACTACAAGTGATATCACTAATAGTCAGCAAAGCGGGAAGCTACGCTACTTACACCACAAGAACCACCAAGGATGTCATCAGTCACTGTAGGGCAAACTCAGAACCACTAACTCGGATCACAGCAGGCAAACAAATGGGAGGCCCTAGGCTAAAACCAGGTCTGTGTTATAAGTCAGTCTAGTTTCATTGACATCAATAGAGCTTTATCAGCTTTTACTAGGGGTGGGCAAGATACGGCCTGGGGGCTGGCTCTGGCCCGCCAAGCCTTTCAATCCGGCCCAACCCACTGAATCCACAGGCAGGGAGCAGCAGCGGGTTGCTACATCTGCCTCTCTGCAATGGGGATGAGGGGAAGCTTTGTGTACTGTGAACCCCCTCCGTCGCCCAAACTCCCTCTCAGACCCCACATCCTCTCCTGTATCCTTATCCCCTTTCCTGAGCTTCTTTCTGCACCCAACGTCCGTCCCAGACCCTACACCCCCTCCATAGAAAAATGAGGCCCTTCACCACTTACCAAAAATTTGGAGTGATCACCATAAAAAAATTATTGCTCACCCTGGCTTATACAGTACCAGCTCAGGTTTTTGCCCTACTGTTTTCCAACCTATGTATTCCATTAAAGGGTATAGTATCTAAAAGGTTTTAGATGTGGGTTTTTTCTCTTTATTTCAACTCAGATTTCAACTGGTGACACTACTCAATTATAAGTGGTTATTAAAAAGAAAGAAAACTAGATTTTGTTAAAGAGGTTAACCTCCTCAAAAGGAAAAAATAATTAAAATGATAAGGGTCAAAAAACTAGAGGCTTAACTAAAAACACTCACAAAAACACTGCATGGCGCTGCATGTCGAACAACTTCTATTTGTTCCGTCAATTGTGAAACTTCTATTTTACCAGCCCTTGAGGTTTGCTTTGGCTTAAGGACTGTCTTGATTCTACATTTCCTGTGTCAACACAGGGAACAACGGAGGCTATGTCAACTCTGTGCAAAGTAAAGTAATTTTTTCCACCTACCTCTTCCATCTCAAATGAGTCCTTCTGCGGTAACTTTAGAATAGTTATGGATGGAGACGCTACGGGAGCACAAGATTCTTTATCTGGTGTTGATGTAGATGGATTTTTCTGCTCAGTGCTATTTTCAAGCTTGTTATTTGAAGGCATATTAGCATCGCTGCTGAGATTGGAGAAGTCCACAATACCAGATTCTTCAGACAATCCATTCTGGTGACTTGGTGAGTGATCATTTTGCTCATCTATGTGAGGCACAGTATCATCCTGAGTTCCTTTTTTGTCACTAATTCCAGGAGGAAGAGTTGTGGCATTAAGTGTGTCTCCAACATTGAGCTGATTAATAGAGATCTCCTCTTTTACTGTAGCCAGAGATCGAGAATCTTTCTTTTTTAAGAGTTTTGGTAATTTTGATTCATTTTTTATATCATTTTCTTCAGTCCCTTGGCCAGGAGGAGTCCATCCAGTCCCTTTTTCAACAGTTGGGGGAGTCGTGCAACTGCTACTTTCTCCTGCCTGCTGGTTTGCACACAGATTGAGTTTTGATAAGGTCTTCATTAAACGACTTGCAGTATTGCTTCGATTTAAAGGAGGAGGATTGGGGGTCTCTTTGTTGGAAGACACTGAATTCATGCTGCCAATTTTCTGCAAAGGAGTCCCAGAAACTTGGGAATATAAGGAAGAAAAAGCATTGGCTACAGTAGTAAGCACTTCAATCTGACGAAAACGACCTGGAGCATAAAACAAAGCACAAGTTAATTTAAGAGAACAATTGATGGAATTGTGTCTAATATTTGTACACCCTAGCTAAGAACATCTTGGGACTTGCAATTAATTCTTCTCTCTGGAATGAGTAAGCAAAATAACCGTAACTTACAGGGCACAGGTAAAGCCAGATTTTCCAAACCCAAATACCTGCATTATCCAAAGAACATCCTTTTCCCTTATAAAACATAGAATTTTAGATATGTATTCTATTGAAGGGTACAGTCTCTAACAGGCTTTTTTTATGGCTATTCCAGTTTATATTTAAACTGACACTACTCAGTTGTAAGTGGTGACTAAAAAGAAAACTAGATTTTGCTAAAGAAATTAGCCTCTTTTAAAGGACAGCAGTAATTAAAATGATAGAGTCAAGACATCTTTATAATCATCCATTTTTATCCAGGTCAATGTTCTGAGACCTCTGTAAGAGTGAGATAGCCTTCTTAGATAGGATTTCAGCAACACATTAAGAGTGTACTGTAACAGACACATATATCCATGCTGATTTCTAAGGTCAAAATTTTAAGAAGGGTATGGATTAGGGATGTTAAATTGCAGTTATCTGACTAATGGTGTAGTCAATACAATTTGTATTGAGTACACGATTAATCAACAAGGACCAATCCACAGAGCAGCAGTGGGAATAGCTCCAGGAGCCAGTTAAAACCGGGACTAAATCAGCCCTGGTTCGTGCTAGCTCCGGGAGCCACCCATACTGCAGCTCTGCATTTTAAATGCAGTAAGAGCTGCCAGCCTCTTACTACATTTAAAATGCAGAGGCACAGCATCCTGGACTAGCGTGGTCCTGGCTCGCACTGAGTCCAGCAGCCCCTGTTCATGGTGGCCAGCCCCGTGACTCACTTGGTGTGAGTTTATTTTGCTCATCCACGTGAGGCACAGTATCATCCTGAGTTCCCTTTTTTGGCACTAATTCCAGGAGGAAGAGTTGTTGCATAAAGTGTATCCACAACACTCGTGGACAGGGGCTGCCACCAGAGCAGCCTCTGCCCATGGTGAGCCTCAGCCTGCAGCAGCCTCCCCTATTCTCCTCCCCCGCCCCGCCATGGCCTCAGAGGCCGTAGTGCCATCCCCCCCCCCGGAGTCAGGGCTGGGGAGGACGGGCTATAAAGCTGGCTCCCCCAGTACCAGCTCCTGCTCCACCCCGGGGAAGCGAGTAGTCAGTACTCCAGTTTTACTAATTGCTAACATCCCTAATATGGATTTTTTTATTTATGTATAAGTTTAGGTTATACTACAATATACAGCTGTGATATAAACAGACATTGATTCTGTTTGACACAGTATGTAAATACTAGTTTAATAAGATTAAGAGTTACCTAGAAATATAAGCTTTCATGGTACTTAAAAAGGGCCACCACAAATGCCTCTTTCTAAAATTATCAAGGGCTCTCAAGAGTGGTTAGAAGGTTACCTAATACAGAAAACCACAAGTGATCCCTTGATCCTTAACATTCAGAAGAACAGATTGTAAGAACACTTTATAACTGCAGAAAGAGAAAGATCGGGAGAAACTTTATAAATACATTAAGTACAAAAACAGAGACCAAGTAAAATTGTGAGTACTGGCCACAATTAGTCAGCTTATCCTCCTCCAGGTACTACTGTAGTGGAATGCCTCAATTTTTTGTTGTTCTTTCATATTTTGATGCTCTGCACTCCAATGTTCGAGTTCTCAGAAGTGCTCAGCTTTGGTCTAACTGTGATTCCAGTGAAGTGAATAAGAATTTTACCACTATCTTCAATGGGAACAGAATTAAGTTAACAATGAGCACTTTCAAATTTCATCTTCAGTTTCCACAGTACACGAAAAGGCTTTCAGACTGTATTTTTTGTGACTTGTTTAAGTACTTTAAAAAAGAAAGATGGTTTAGCAGAAACTCACAAAAAGACCAATATACAACTCAGAAGGTGAAGGATAATGATGGGGATCCCTTCTTTTCCACCCCAAAAACCTGCTCAAACACATTCACGTCACATTTTGGAGCAGTTACAGTTAGACGGGAGTTTACTGTTAATACTTCATAGGAGCAGAATTTGGCCCTGAAACTGCAAAAGCTTTCCACAGTACTGGCCTACAGATTTCCTTTGCTGGTTATTTACACAATTTTAAAAACTTAACCTTGGCTTTAAAAGTATACTTACTTGTTAAAGCAAAATTTGGATTTTCCACTTCCATGCGCTGCATTTGGGCACTCAAAAACACTTTGATATCAATCCCTCTGGCAAATGAGGATGAATTAAAAAATCTTGATGGAATTTTAGAAGCAATATCCGGTTCATCTCTTCCAAATCCAAGGTTATAGAGTACTTCTTCAGGGTCTTCCTCATAAAGCTCCAGTAATTCAGAAACACTAGACAAGTGAAAAACAAGAGAGTTTTCTACACGGGAACTAGGACATGATCCCTTCAGTCTGGTTACTAGTTCAGCTCTTCTGTCTGTGCCCTATTAAAGTTTTGTCTCCTACATCTCAGCGCACATTAGGAGATAGGCCCAAGTCACAAGTTTTGCAGGGATTTATATCTGGCATTTCAATTCAAGCCACTAGAGAAATGAACCCAGTCAATGTTCAGATCCAAACTTTATTTATACCCAATCCTTATCCAAAGGTCTTGAAATCTGAGATGCTTTTAAACTTCAGGCATTTCCATGGGTCAGGCCCACTTATTTTCTGAGAGCCACAACTGAAAAACGTCAAGTTCTTTCACATAATCTCTTCTTTATTAGTAAGCCCAATAACGCAGCAAAATCAAAATCAAGCCAAGTTTATCTTTTAAGGTGTGTCTAGACTACAGGGTTTTTTTCGAAAAAAAGTGGCCTTTTTTCCAAAAAAACTTCCCCTGTGTCTAGACTGCCACCGTGTTTTTCAAAATTAAATCAAAAGAACGCATCTTTTTTTCAACCACAGTAAACCTCATTTTATGAGGAAGAATGCCTTTTTTTGAAGGTGCTCTTTCGAAAAAAGGCTTTCTTGACTGCAAACAGGGCTTTTTCGAAAGAGAGCATCCAGAATGCCTGGGGGCTCACTTTTTCAAAAGAAGTGGTTGCAGTCTAGATGCTCTCTTTCGAAAGAGGCTTGTAGTCTAGACGTAGCCTTAGGGACAGAAATACTAAATATTGGGGAAAAAAGAATGATAAAGCCCACTGAACTGTGCCAAATTCCCCAACATAATTCTTTTACCTTGAAACAGTCCCACTACTTCTCCCAGAACCAGTGGAATTCATACTTCTCCCCTTCTGGTGGAACTGATGTCTCCTCTCCTTCGCCAACATACCATTGCTGTCACACAAATGGACAAAGCCAATATGATAAACTGGTTCCTTGCAGTGAGTCAATTCTCAGTCTTTAAAGATCTGGTTTACATCAGCTCTGTTGCATTTTATAAATACACACAAAGAATTCCTCCTTAGCCCCTTAACAGAATAGGTATAAACACTCAAAATCCTAAGGCAAAGGATGCAAGCTGAGAAACTACCGCAATCTCCCTTCTTGCTCTCACCCTCCTTTAATGAGGAAGCCCACCCAGAAGTGTCAAGAATATTCTTTATTTCAGTAGGCTTATGTTCTCCACTCTCTTACCTCCCCACCAGAGGGCCAACTCTTCACACTGGAACTAATCTTGGGTTATCTGCCTCTTGGATATTGCTGCTGCTTTCAATTGCCTAAAACCCCTGTTGCTTCCTAGTGAGAGTCACAGATTGTGGCCCATGAGCAGCAGGAAGTAGGGGAAGCTTCCCAAAGAGGCCTGGGAATTAGTTGTGCGTACATATTGGGGGGGAAACGGAATGGAACTGGCTCCAACCAAGATTCCCTCCCTGATTTTTCCTCCCCATTTCCAGGATCTTTCCTCCCTACATACCAAGTAACTGGCAGCTGCCTCAGCATTTTTCAGCATCCTATAAGCAAAATGAGTTTTCCAGCATGGCATCAGCATCACCATGCTTTTTGGGGGATATAGATTTTTAACCATTAGACAATGAAAATTTTGCTTGCAAGCAATCTGGTAGAATAGTCACTTGGGGTACATCTACACAGAAGGGCTAAAGTCGAATTAAGCTATGCAACTTAAGCTACATCAATTGCATAGCTTAAGTCAAAATAGCTTAATTCGGCTTTTGGAGCGGTCTATACAGCAGGAAGTCGAAGGAAGAACACTCTTCCTCCGATTTCTCCTACTCCTCGTAAAATGAGGGATACCATGAGTTGGAGTCCTACAGCTCGACATTATTTCGAAATAAAGGCTTGTAGTGTAGATGCACTCTGTGTTATTTTGGAATAACGTCAGTTATTCTGAAATAACGCTACTGTGTAGACGTACCCTTAGGAACAAAGGGAACACAGAGCAGCTGTGTCCATTTTTATAAGGGATCATTCTGGGCCTAACTGAGGTGAAACAGCAAAAGGCTTTAGTCTACTTGTTGTGTAGGTGAGCTCTGACAGCACTTAACCTCCCACAGGGGTGCTCTGATAAGTGAGAGGGAATTCCTTAGCGTCTCTTCTCCAATACAGTCATCTGCCCCTCTCACTACTCCTATCAAAGATCTTTTCTAGCCAAGATTCCATCTCAAAGGTTGAAACAAAGAGGTTTTCCAAACACTGTCCAGAAATAGATCAGGCATTTGAGTGGCAGGTGAAAGAACTGAATTAAGCCAGTTATCTCTTGCAGGACTGTTGTTTTGTGTTCAGAGATTTCCCCCCTAGTTATGGAATACATTTTTTGTGAGTATTGAAGTGGGGGAGGGGTTGTATTATTGGTGTTGTCTTCTTTGTAGGAGTAAAATCTTCTACATGGAACAGTGCTAGTACTGGGACTGCCTAGTTCACCTTTACATCATCTCTCATCATTTTATTTCAACATTAAAAAAAAAAAAAAAAGAGAGAGACACTTACCATGTCTCCATTTTTTCATTGTTTTGATGTAGATGATTAGCTGCAGGAAAATAAAGAAATGAGTTGTGCGTAAAGTTCTTTGGCAAAACACCACTTATAATAACTGATAAGAAATGGTAGCCAGTAACATTTGTTCACCTATGCCACCCCACCTCCCAGAGCCTATTCTTTACACATAAGTATGTGATCTGTATGTATACACACTTGGGATAATGGGCATTAGTGGAGTATTTTTTTTATAGTAAAATTTTAAGCTATAGTATTCTTGGTGTAGAAGAAAAATCACACACACAGAGAACCAAATCTACTTTTTTAGAGCTGGTTAACATGGGTTTTTTAAAATATATTTTTTCCTTTTTCTCTACCCCCCACCCCCACCTGCAGATAATTGGACATTTGCATTTTCCGGCAGCTTCTGGGGGGCAGGGAGGAGACGGTAATCAGGGGCAGGGACTCAGACAGACGAGGTAGGGCTAGAGGCAGCCAGCCCTCAGTGCTGCCCAGAACATGCTGCGCCTGCCCCAGCTAGCTCTCAGCACAGCCTGGACTGCACCATAGTGATTTAAAGGGCCTGGGGCTCTGGATGCTGCTGCCACAGTAGCAGCCCAGAGCCCTGGGTTTTTTTTATATGGACAAGTTCCAGGGCAACTTTCCCCCTCCCCCTTCGGCAGCCCTGGCTTTGTCCTTTCTCTTTCAGTCTTATGACCAGAGCTTGGACTGTTATTTAAAACAAGGAAAAACAGTCTAACAAATGAAATGTCTATGAGGAGGAATCCTTTTAATCTCACTTACTCTAATTTAGTCAATATCACGTATTGAATTAATCACATCAAGTCAACTGTCAAATAAATTGCTTTCCTTGTTATTTTTAAGAGATTCCAAAATAAAGCATGAATTTCCTCCCCAACGGTCCTCCCTCGCTTCCACGGCGTTGCCAGCAAGACTTCCATTGACTCCAATAAGAATGGAATTGGGCGTTTTTATACCAAAAGAAATCTGACATTTTTCAAATGCTTTTTAGAATTGCAAAAATTCTTTTCAGCCGCAGGGTTGTTTGGGTTTAAAAAAAAAAAAAAAAAAAAAAAAAAAAAAGACACGTTTGAACAAATACTAAGAAAAATCTTATACTCCTTATCCTACATGTATGCACAGGGTAGCTGGACAAACAGAACCTAAGCTGTGAGGTGCTGATTGGCCTCTGCAGTCTAAGGGGCCTGAGTACGTCTGGCCACTCTCAGCACTGCACCCTCAAAGCAGATCAGCTACTGAGCTGGGGATCTCTCTCAGCAGAGGCAATTTAAAGCATTCAAGCCACCAAAAGGCTGTTCTGGCCACACTTTTGAGGTCAAGACTTTTAAAAAAAAAAAAAAGCCTGCTCTGAGAGGCCACCTCTCCTTTCTTCCTCCTCCAGCAGAAAGAGGGAAAAAGAAGAACTAGTGGGAACAAGCAGAGACAGAAACAGAACAAAGAGTAAAGCTACAACTGGCTATCCAAAGAGAAAAAGTGGCATAACTGACAATCAAAATGTCTTTCCGTTTTTTTCTTTATGGGTGGTGGGTTGTTGGTTTTAAACACACATCTACTCCCTTTTATTGCCAGGTTTAATTCCTTCTTCCATATTTCAGCCTCTCTTCTCTTACTTCCTCTTTAAATATGAGCAATTATTGTCTGAACACTTGAGACCAAATTTGACACTCAGAAAATCCTCACATGCCACCCTCAGTGGCTTCAATGGCACTGGTGCACATGTGTCGGACTTCCAGATCTGTCCAGAGAGAGAGCACAAGCATTCACAGTCATTTTTTCTCACTGCCTGCACTCCTTCCACCAGTGCTTTTTACTGTTTGCACCAAAACACATGAAGTAGTAGCAGAGACCTGTTTCCTTCATTATGCAAGCTCCTTTCAAGGCTGGCTCTGGCCTGCAGGAAGGCTAGCTCACAACAAGCTGACAAAAATAAAGTTTTGATGAAAGAAAATAATTTGTTTGGGGGTTTTTTTTTTTCTTTTTGAAATTTCTCATCTTCCCTCTTGCTTTCCAGACAGGTTTACCATCAGGTGACACGATTGGAAATAATGACTTCAAAATAAATTCATACTCTTGAACATTACTTAAATAACAATAAAAAAATTTCTTGCTTTAGTAGCCATATGTCCCTGCCACACCCACCTTCCGCTCCCAAGGATAAGTCATCTTCAAAACTTCCTCCATTTCTCACCAGCATGCCTGAAAATGTACATTTGGCAGTTCAATGCCAATATAGTTCTGTAATGTTTCTTTCCAAAAGCTTGTACAATATTTTTAGTTAAAACACTTAGAGTTAATGCTGATTTACTCAGCACATCGTTGCAGATCCTTTATCATTTACACCCGGATAACATACAGACAAAGCCTATGGTATTTTGAAATTACTATTCACATCCCAGAAAAGCTTATTTTAAGAGTGAGAGTTGGCTCTAAAGTTACTCCAGCAGACAACTGAAGAACACCTCTGTGTCAACTTGGGAGCTAATTACTCATTATTATCTGCCCTCAGGTACTATAAGTACCCTGCACTGGATGTTAAATTACACTCCAGACATCTTACCACAGACTTCAGTGTTAAGGTATTAGTCCAGTCATTCCTTTTCTTCCCCAGGTATAAAAGTAGCTAGAACTCCAGATACTGAGAGAACTTTTTATGTGCTTTGCCACTATCTGCAGATTCTTGCTGAACTTTGAACTTTTGAATTTTGTCCTGCTCAGATAGTAAAATTTTCAGGTGTGGCAATTTCAGTTAGTGCAAGAAAGACAGACTGCACGAAAGTTAACCTAGTTCTAAGACTGCATGAGCAAGCTTCCCTCCTTCTACACCCCCCCCCACACACACACACACACTCAGATCTTGCACAGATTTTGAGTTTATATATAAGCTGAAGCATAGGAGTAGCTTTTTTTTCCTCAGAAGTGTTTAAAAAGACTTCTGACTCTTTCCCCCTCCACTGCATACAAATATATCCTAGCTAGATCAAGATAGCCATCACATATGCATTTGGGTAACAGTGTATGATTTTAAAGTCAATGTATAAGAAAACAGAAAAGTTCATAATAAAAGTAGCTATCCAAGAGGACAGAGCCTTTTCTTACCCTTCAACGTAGGATTGCTTTGTTCATCCAGGGAGGCTCCCAGAGGTGTTCTGAAACCACAGAACAGATGCTAGTTTAAAACGATGCCTCTTCATGGCCTTCCTTAAGTGCTGTAACAAGCTTGTGGTAGCAGCAGTTATGCCTCCTTTTGCCTTCCTCCCCGGAAAGTCTGCACAAATGCCTAGAGACTGGCAATAACTTACTTAATCTCCAACCCGCTGAGTAAACACTTGTGAAAAAACAGGCTAATAAAACTGGCATCACTCTCACCTCTGAGCGCTAACACAGGAATTAGAACCAAGGCAAAAGTTAAGAATGTCACAAACATTCTCTAGGTTGTGGAAGAAAATCTGATGTGTTTTAGTGTGCCCACACTACCAGCAAGCATGAATGGGGAACAGTGGGGCTGTAGTAATTTTAAACGCACACTTTAAAAGTTGGCACCTGTTTTTTCTATGCTGAACGCCTAAGGACAGACAAGTAAGGGAATGAAAAACAGGCAGACACACACAGACTATAGGTTCTTTTTGGTCAGTGTTTTTGTTCTGTGTTTGTATTTGGCACAGTCAGTGGGGTCCTGGTCCATGATTAGGACTGCCAGGCACTACAGCAATGCAATACAATACAGCAAATAAATACAACATCTGGTTTGAAAAAAACAAAAACAAGCTGAGACCTAAAATATGTCAAGTCCTTTGCTAGCTCAGTTGCTTGATCAAATTCTTTAGCTTTGGTTTTATGACAGATGTAATCATTATTTCAAGAATAGAAGGAGGCTTGTTAAAGGGGCCAATTCTGCAGTCGTGTAAGTCACAAGCAAAACTCCCACTGACAACAGGATTGGGCCTTAATGGAGTTACTCTTCTTGTATAAACTAATTCACTGCATAAGCTCTTTGAACATAGCAAATATTAATGAACAGCTTCCACCAATGTAGACTAAGTGATAGTTAACAATAACCTGTGATGTAGTAAAGTAGCTTGGTACAAACCCAAGACACAAATTAAAATATAATTAAGGGACAAATCAGATGAATAAAGTGTTTACATCATAAATACTTCATAATGGGCATCTGAAGATTTTCATTAGACAAACAGAGAAAATTGCCTAAAGTTACCCTGAAATAAACAGAGACATGAGAGTATTTGTTTGGATTACAAAATTAAATTCTGGAATGAAAAGCTTGTATTTGTTTCCTCTCAGACCCTTTATTTTACAATGCAAATTGTTGCTTTGGAACAGTTTACCGTTGCTTCACATTACCCTTTGATATGGAATCATCCACAAACTTTTGATAATTACTCTTTAGAAATAACTTGTTACACTGACATACCAATTAAAATAGTGACCCTATGAGTAATATTCACTCAGGTAGGTGATCAAACAAGCCTTTAGTAACTCAAATCTCCTGGAATTTTGAGTCTCTCATGGGAGCAAATAGGGTTTTTAGGGGCAAGGTTTTCTTTTATTAAATCTATTCAAGTTACAGTAAGTCTTATGTTCTGAATTAACAACCATGCCTATTGTTTATATCCCAGTTTTAATGGCTACATTTCTATTCTTCTCCCTCTCTCTCCCTGGCAGCCACTTCAGCATGGCTTGCTTTTTAGCTAGACAAAGTTGCTGGCAGCAACTTCCTTAGTTGACGCCAGTAGTGCATGCACTGGCTGGCAAAGAATGGTAAAAAGCAAGCAGTGAAACTGGCATTCTCCCTCAAAAGCTAAGCCTGTCACCTCTTCAGCTTGCTAACAGCTACTAGAAAAGCAGCTTTGGCAAGCAATCTGTCTGCTTCCCTGCTTGCTTCCCTTCCCTACACACGCCCAACAACTTTATAGCCCATTCCACTGAAAAAAAAAAATGTACATTTAAAAAGCAAAGAGCGTAAAAAGAACAATAGAAGTCCTTTGGGCAATAGCAAAGCAACTGGAATATGTTTTTAAAGAAATCTTTACAGCAGCAAGGCCCATAAATCAGCTGATTCAAGTTTGCTTTCAAGTGCATTATGCAGCTAAACAGAAGGTTTTAGAGATCTTTACATATCTTCTCATACTCAAAAAAAATTTGTTGTGTACCTAGGAAGGATACTATAATGCTATGGCAAACTCCAGAGAAGCTGCTCGCTTTCACAGCCCTAAGTGAAGTGGCATGAGGGCAAGGACAAATGGGGAACCAAGGACAATCAAATGCAGAACTGCGTAAAAATCCTGATTTACACAGGGATCAAGGAAGCGCGAATTAGATCCCTCACAGTATGACATTTCCCAGACATTCTAGGTGCAGTTAGGAAGAGCAGGGGGCATGCCAAGCTGACTTCTCTGAGATCTTCTCAATAACTCACCTCAAATATTTATTCCTCTTTCCATCCACAGTGCCCATCACTGTAGTAGCTATGCACGGATGAAACAGATAAGATCCAACATGGCTGTGCCTATAGTGGACTTCAGTGAGGATTCTGCTTTTCACCCTCTCATGTTGTAGAATATTTCTGTTTGAGTCAGTATTGGTTATTGTAGGAAATCTTTAACAATTAATAAAGAAACTGTGTTGTGCTTCAGAAGCAGTTAAAACTTTGGCTGTTAAAATCATAGTTTGGCCACTAGACTGCAATTAAATTGTGTGTCCATTCTGCCATCAGAAACTCAATACACAACACCTTCTTGGACACAGTTCAAAACCTACTCTTTTCTAAATACTCTACATGAGAAAGTCTATCCTGTTGGAAAAGAACTATGTTATCATTATAGAAGACATTTTTGGCCAAACAAAACACTCAAGTTCAAAACATAAAAACCATCCTGGAGTTCAGATGGAGGACTTCCTCCTTTCTGTTTCAGTGTAAGATGAGCACACAGAAGATTTCTAATGTTTACCTTAAGTAGCCTTAGTAAATGCACTAATGCCTTTTAAATGATTTCAAAACATTGGCAAATTTGAGATAAATGAAGAAAGTCCCTCATACAGGGATGACAATATTCCCACTTCTGCTCTATTTTAGGGAAGTGTCACCTCTATATGATAATATATAAGTGGAAATTGGAGTGATGTGGAGAGACTGCTGGATAACCATGAACTAAGACACATGAGAAATTTCAATGTGGAATGATTGCAATCCCAAACTGCTAATGCATACTACACAAATGGCCAGCTAGTAAGTCCATTTTCCTCACAAGTACAACATTGTGGATGGTCTTTTGAAACAAAACAGATCTCATTACCAAGAATGTTGATGCTACTTCACTTGAACTAATACTACTGAAAAACTCAAAGTAAGACTGGCCAAACAAATTTGATCCTAAATTTACATTTTCTAACAGCTCATATAAACCTAGAAATGATAGACATGTATTCATTCATTCATTCCTATGGGGAAATATTTTTGGTGTTTTTATACACCAAACAGGGCATTTTGCTAGCTCCTGAGAACCAGGACATGTAACTGACTAGAAACAGAAATAAAAATCAGTCTATTTTTGTTATCCAAATTTGGAGAACTCCAAATTATGCAACAGTATTAGATTGTTACAAGAAATTCAGTTATAATCCCGGGAGACAGTATCTGCACTTTAGGTGTTCCTTTTAGCAATGCAATGTAAATATGTTCAAGATTTTAGACCTGATATTGTCTTTAACCAGCAACATGGACAGAAAAAAAGGAAAACCACAAGGTTCAAGAACCAGCCCAGCCCGTTCCCTTTGATTACACATGCATATATGCAGAGAGAGCATAATGGATGCCTAGTAAAATTATTTTCTCGCTCAACACTTTTAATAGACAAAAACATGCATTTTACACACAAATTTAACTGTGCTAGCTACAGTCTTGAGAGTAGAATCCTGTGAAGAACTACAAACTTCTCCAGGGTGCTAAGAATTCCCAGCTCTTACAGACATTACTAGTAGCTGAGGGCACACAGAATCAGACCCTAAATGCCTAGGATCCTGTCCAACTGAAGTCAATAGGAGTGTTTCCATTAACTTCAATGGATGCAGGATGGACTGAATTTCCATATCAGGGAACCACTGACATTCACACATCACTTGAGCTTTGCAAAAGCCCATCATAAGAGCAAAACTTGAATAGTTTGTGGGTACCACTAAGCCCCAGGGTGGAATGTCAATGAATTTAAGACTACAGAATGTGCAAACATTTTTTGTAAGACATAGAAACTAAAGAAAGTTGTCAAAATAGGATTTGCTAGCTCTACATCTGAGGCAAATTTAAGGTTTTAGTATAAAGTATAGAATTGGTCAGCGGCAACACTGACAAACTGTAGTTACACTTGTACAGGATCTTTTATAAAAAGATTAGAGGACTTTAGACACAATTAAACCTTGCAACATCCCTCTTAATCAGCTTTTTAGTGCTTTGAAAATAAGGAAAACACCTATTAAAATGGCTTGCTCAAGATCAGTCAGTCAGCAGCAGCCGTGTGAATGAAAACCAGAAGTTCCATCTCCCATTGCTCTGATCTAATCAACAGACGCTACAACTACATAATTGAATTAAACTGTATTATAATAATATAAGTTTGTGACTTGAGTTATTAAGCATGCAAATCATCAACTTGTACAAGAAACCAAGACAGGAAATTATTCTGGACATTTTTTGAGGAGTAACGTTAGTTCGAACCTAGGGGTTTGGTTCGAACTAACGCGTCCCGGCGCGCACTTTCACTTTCGAAACAGCTGTTGATTGGAGTAACGCACTGGCGAGATCATGCGAATGAAGCGCGGGATATTTAAATCCCCGCTTCACTGACTATTTCGAATGCCTACATTTGCATCCCTAGTTCGAACTAGGGTGCAAGTGTAGACATACCCTAAGTCTCAAACAGACAAAAATGATCCTCATGGCAGAAGATGTGGGTGAATGCTAAAACTGGTGATTCAACAATCTGTTGCTAAATGTTTAGCAATAAAGGGGAGGAGGAAAGGGGATGTGCACTGTTTCCTTAGGTGTGTAACAGGAAGCCAAACAACATGAAACTAGGGAAAGTTTTAAGAGGAGCTGGGGGGAGAGATTTAGGGGTTAATCTGTTTTCCTTAACATTTGCTCAGAATTAGAGGAAAGTGACTCTGTAATGCTTTACCATTGGCACATAACAGAGAGAAACAGGGTGGGAAAAGAAAAATCAACCATTTGCCAGACAGCCACACTTCTACTCTAGCAACGTACTAATGGAACCTTTTTATTCTCAATGAAGAACTTCAATTGTTCCCTAGTAAGAGAAAGCACCTTTTAGAGAGAGGGGTAAAAGTAATGCTGAGAACTATTTTTTTCCCAACTCCAACATGCTTTGAAGGCCCAGTCCTTCAATTCACATTCAAATAAGTAAAGGCTGGAAGTTCGGGTCATGTAATGAAGAGTTGTGGACACTGCTACTCATACAGGTGACCATTTAGAGCAGTGCTAGAATGTGTGGTGGGCAGCAGCACTTACCGGCAATCTTTGAGCCATATGGCGATCTTTTCATTTGGAATATTACCTTTGGGAGGAAAGAAAGGGAGAGAGGGGAAAAAAGCAGCTGTAATTGATGCTCTGTGCATTCCCAAGGTCTCATGAAGAAAGGGTGCCTTTCAGACACTGCTTGCATGACTGTGCCACCAGCAAGAGGGCTAACAAGTGCAACAATACCCCACACACACACACACACAGACAGGCTAATAAATACAAGAAATTAGAACCAAGGCAGGACAAGCATATGAGAATTAAGAATACGTTTACACACACACACAGACTGTCTGCCACCCATATGCTGCAACCTACTAACGCTGCCATCAGGGACGGTAATGGACTGGGTGACTCCAGCCACTGATTCCCCCCTCCCCCCAGCCAGGGGAAGCAGGCGGACAGGACAGACCTGCTTCTGCAGCCAGGAGCAGTTTCCCACCGGCGAGCTCGTCCTCTTGCCGGGCCCGCTCAGCTGCTTCTGCCGAGAGCTCCTCCGCCTCCGACGCCTGCCAGGAGTCTCTGCTCTTGGCCCAGGCCTTCCTCTTCTGGCTAGCCCCTTGCCACTCCTCTGCCACCGGCTCCTCCATCGGGACCGCAGGGCCGGCTGCTTCACTTCACGAGTCGAGCGCAGCAGCAGCAGCAGCACCGCAGCCTGCCGGGCAGAGCGAGCCGGGCTCAGCCTCGCGGGGGAGGGAGCGGGGGGGAGGCTGCAGCGCGATTCCCAGGCGAGGCGCGGACTCCCGCGCAGCCCCGCTGGGACCCGGGACCCCGCCGGCGGCAGCGCCGGACTCACCTAACATCCGCCCCAGCCGCCCAGGGGCACCAGCCCGGCGCGCAGCATCGCCCCGGCCCCGCGCGCGCAGGCGGCTCTCGCCTCGCTCCCCGTTGCAACACTGGAGCAGCCGCCAGCTCCGCCCTGAAAACTATTCTGCGTCGGCCGCCCCCGGCCGCGTGGGGAATCGCCAAAGCTCGCTCCCTCCCCCGCCCTTACCACGCCTCGCCCCAGCTGGCGACGGTCACCTCCGCCCGCCCACCCTCTCTCCACAGGCGGCGTCCTGCGGCGAGCGCAGCTGGAGCGGGCTCCGCACAAAGTGACAAACAACCCGGGAGGCGCCCGCCCGAGCCGTGACAGTCGAACGGCAACCCGAGAATTTAACCAATCGGGGTGGTCCTCGCTTCCCCAAGGAGCAGGCAGCAGGATCGGGCCCATGCCCCCAGCCGGGTCCCGTGGGCCTCCCGAGGGGTGCGCCCGGCCCCCAAAGCAAGCCCGGAGCCCCGCAGCCCCCCTACGCGCGGGCGGGGAGGGAGGGGCCGCTTGCGGCGGGGCTGAGCCATACTCACATAGCGGGCCCGGGGGAGGAGGATTCACCCCGCCTGGGCTGGGGATTGCAGCAGCGCCCCTCTGACTTCCTCATACCGCGGCCGGGAGAAAAGTTTGCAGCCCACGTGATGGGACCCAAGCGGAGCCGCGCGCTCTCCGCCTGCCCAGGCACAGCTGGCTGCGCGCTGCAGGGACCGGTGTAACGCCCTGCCCCAGTGCCCGGCCGCCAGTGGGGCTCCGCGGGGCAGGTAAAAGACAAGAGGGGGCGATTGTTGTCGGGCTGCTTAGGGCACGCAGAAACCTCCCTCCCCGCGCAGTGTCAAAGGCTCCGGGTGCGGTCGGTAACGGAGCAGAAAAAGGGGAGACTGGAAAATCGACGGGGTTTTGCAGGGCAGCAGAAGTTTGTTGCGCCCATTAAAAGACTCGTTGCAGCCCATCCACCCTCGCCTCCCTGCCCTCATCTACCTACTCTCGTCTCTCTCTCTCACACACACACACACAAATCATGAAGGGTTCAAATAAAGAGGGAGACAGGGGACAGACCAGGAAAGAAATCCACCTAGAGCTAGCGAGAGGAGCGACCCACAGAGAGCCGGCAGAAAAAATGTGTGGAAAAAAAACCATGCAGTGGAAGGATTAAGGGAAAGGAGGGGTGGGGATGGAAGGAAAAGAAAAGGAAAAGAAAGATGAGAACATTCGACATTCTGAAGGTATTATGATTAATTTCTATTTTGACAGCACCTCCCAGCTCCAGTCCTATTGTGCTAGACCTACAACCAGAACAAAAAAACCCATGTCCCAAAGAGCCAAAAATGTTGATTATATTACATTATAAAGTAGTTTGAATCTGTTTTAACAGTTGTGTCTGCTGAAATCAGAGAAAACAGTCCTGATTTTAGATGAAGGGAATTGACACCATAAAAACATAAGAATGGCCATACTGGGTCAAACCAAAGGTCCATCTAGCTCAGTATCCTGTCCTCTGACAGTGGCCAATGCCAGATATCCTAGAGGGAATGAACAGAGCAGGTAATCAAGAGATCCCTCCTCTGTTACCCATTTCCAGTCTCTGACAAACAGAGGTACACCATTCCTACCCATCCTGGCTAATAGCCATTGATGGACCTATCCATGCATGTATCTAATTATTTTTTAACCCTTTTATAGTCTTTGCAAGGAGTTCCACAGGTTGATTGTGCATTGTGTGAAGAAGTACTTTGTTTTGTTTGTTCTACACCTGCTACCTACTAATTTCATTTGATGACCCTTAGTCCTTTTGTTATCATCTTCTCATATTTAACAGCATGGAGGCTAGAGATCACTCATTTTCTTCCCAGAGAGGTGATAGGTGATTAGACCGCTAATGTTTCCTTCTTCACATTCTTTCCATCTAAATGCATAATGTAGATGGAGATCAGAAAGCCCAACAGAGATGGGGCAATGAGTTTCACATTAAAAGCTTTGTGATTTTTCATGGGTAAATTTAACCCTGGAGCAATAGTGGTCATGCTGACCCCACCAAGCTCAGAACTTTAAGAGTCTAAACTTCAATATAATCCTCTTTCTGACTTAGCACAGGAATACTGGCAAGAGCAAGGGGGCCCTTTAAAACCTTATTTAAATTCACTTGAAGTCTTTATAATCTTTAAAGCTTGCTTCTAGGAAGACTAATCATCCAGTGTTTCCTGAAAATCCAACAAACAATATAACCCAGGAAGAATGGAGGCTCAATGTCCAGGAACAAACCAGTGCCCAAAGAGAATGTGAAGGCTGGGCTGGTTCCTAGGGTTTTTAGGGGTGAAATCCTGGCTCCACTGAAGTTAATGGTAAAACTTCTGTGGACTATTCTGGCATATCATTATCCAGCAACTGGATCCCTGTGGGCAAACTAATGCACCTGTGCAAAGCCTCACTGGGTTTTATAGTGATTCACCTTTGCAGAACTCATGGTAGAATCAGAGCCTACCATGAATAGAGTTCTAAAGAGTCATATTTTAGACCGTGGCTAGGCTAGCTCCTGTTATCCATGTTTCACTAGGGAACGTGGATAATTTCCTTCCCCAGTGCACAGCTTAGGGTTGGCTCCTTGCGTGTCTAACAAAAGGCACAGGACCAGCAAATTGGAAGGTTAACTACTTAGAAAGGTCCCAAAATCCACCCCTTATTAAAACAAGGTCAGACTATAAAAGCAGCAGCAGCAGTAGCCAGGAGAAGTGAGAAAAACTTTTTAAATAACAGGCCTGTCCCATGGATAGCTTCAGAAAGAGGGGCTAGACTTCTAGGTATTGATCACAATGAGCTCCTGAGGCCAGGGACTTATGTAACTACAAGTTTGGGAGGCCTGACATTAACCCTGGTTTTAGTTCTTGTAGACAAGGGTCCTCAAACTGGGAGTCGGGACCTCTCAGGGGAGCCACACAAGGTTATTACATGAGGAATGTGAGCTGTCAGCCTCCACCCAAACACCCGTTTTGCACACCCAGCATTTATAATGGTGTTAAATACAGAGGTGAAAAAAAGACAGTGCGCCCCAGTGCATTTCTCTGGTATGAGCTGTCTGGGGCATTCTGCTGCAGGTGGAGGTGCTCAGTGTGGCTTGCAGTACACTCTCCCAACTGGGCTCCTGCCAGCTCCCCGCAGGCTTCTGCTGCAGGCTGATGTTAGACACCCAATGCACAATGAACAGCAGCTCCCCTCCCCCCACAAGTGAGACAGGCAGGTGTGAAAGAGGCCAGCTGGGGGCATGCTGTAGGGGAGGCATGCACCCTCCCTGCCAGGCTACTGGTAGGGTGGCAGTGCCTGTCCTGCTGTCTTGCCCCTCCCTAGCTGGACCCTGGGCAATGTACATGCAACCTCTGTGATGTGTACTGCTGCCGACAGCACCTGTGAAGAAGCCAGGGGAATGAAGTGGCAAACCAGGGGGGGTCTTCAGGCCTCTACTACCTGTTGTCTGCATCAGTACTTCCACACGGCCAGCCCACAGCTCTCTTGCCACTGACAGCAACCAGCAGCAGGGCATGGACCTGTCCACGAGCTAGGTAAGGTAACCTGGCCACAACCAGGACTGCCCCAGACCCTATCCCCCCACACCGCACTCCCCCATATACCCACACACTCTAGCCTGCTATCTCCCCACCCGGGCCAGTCCTAACCAATTGGCGGCCCCGGGCAAAATGTATCGAGAAAAAAAAAGGGGAGGGGGCCAAAATGCAGTCGCGGCCCCTTTAATTGCCATGTGTCCCGAGTGGGCTTCCGTCGGGCCTTCACACTCCCCCTTCCACACACACCCAGCCTCTTACCCTGAGTCTCTTCACATCCGTAGCCCTGAGCTTTCCCATACACCCAGCCTCCTGCCCTGAGCCTCCCTGCAGCCCCTGCCCTGATTTGTGCACACACCCACCCCACCCTGAGTCCCCTGCCCTGATTTGTGCACACACCCACCCCACCCTGAGTCCCCTGCCCTGAGTTCCCCACACTCCATCTCACACTTACATTTCTTACAGGTACTGTGGTATTTAACTCCCCACCCAACCTCCTGTGCAGAGGCTCCTCCCCTGTGGGAGTTACAATAGACAGTACCTGTAAGACATTTAAATTACTTTCTTGTTCAATACATTAAAAAGTATTTTTAATTTATAAGGGAGGGAGTCACACTCAGAGGCTTGCTATGTGAAAGGGTTCACCGGTAGAAAAGTTTGAGAATCACTGCTGTAGATAGAGAATGGATACCTTTTATTTAAAAACTAATCTGCCTTTGGAAATATCAGGGTCATGATAAACAAACTGATATTTCCTGCTGTAGTTGAGCGATCATAGCAATATGTTTTTATTTCTCATTTTTAGAGCCCACGCACATTTCTAGAAGTTTCTATGTTTTTTTAAGGATAAAATGTATTTTTTCATGAATAAAACAAGTTTCAATCCCCATTGCATCTAACACTGTATGCATGTCTTTCTAAGATTACTTTCCCCTTATGCTAGAAGGCATTGGGGAGGAGGGGAAGAAGGGTAAATCTTCATTTTTCAGTGCATTGTGATTTTAAAAAATGAAGTGAGGGTGTTTTAATCTAATTTAAAAAAAAATATTTCATCACTTGATCTATTTATGTTTTGAGACTGGACAATTTATTATAAAGACATAAAAAAGCAGCCTGGCACAGCCAAACATGCATTTAGAACTTTTCTTTTAATAATCAAAACACAGATAACTGTAGCTACATTATACTACTTCAGTCATCTGTTTTGCTCAGATTCTATAGCCATCATTCATTGTTCTGTGACCTAAGCAGAACAAAGAAAAAAGTTGCTGGATAAAGGCTATGGCTCTGATTCTGCAAACACACATGTGCGTAACATTACACCAGAATCATCCCACTGTTTTCAGTAACACTATTTGCTTGAGTAAAGTTACACACCAGTAGTATTTGGAGGATCAGGTCCTTAAATCAAATTTTCCTTGATTTTGTTAGTAGGGACAAGCATAACATTACGTCAATGTAATTTGGATATACACTTTGTTTCAAAAATGAATCCTTGCAATTACAGGCTGTCTAGACTGGCAAGTTTTTGCACAAAAGCGGCTGCTTTTGCGCAAAAACTTGCCAGCTGTCTACACTGGCCGCTTGAATTTGCGCAAGAACACTGACGATCTAATGTATGATCGTCAGTGTTCTTGCACAAATACAATGACTCTCCCGCTCGGGAAAAAGCCCTCTTGCGCAAATGCTTTTGCGCAAGAGGGCCAGTGTAGACAACTGAGAACCATTTTGCGAAAAAAAGCCCCAATGGCGAAAATGGCGATCGGGGCTTTTTTGCACAAAACCGCGTCTAGATTGGCCACGGATGCTTTTGCGAAAAAGCGCTTTTGCGCAAAAGCATCCGTGCCAATCTAGACGCTCTTTTCCGCAAATGCTTTTAACGGAAAAACTTTTCTGTTAAAAGCGTTTGCGGAAAATCATGCCAGTCTAGACACAGCCACAATGTCTTCTTAGATGTTACAAAATCACTGGGGAATGTGGAAATGTGTTACACTTTCCTTGGGAAGACAATAGCTTCCATGACATAACAATTCCATTGGCATACATCCGAGTTTGTAACAGATCAACAGCATGAAAACTCTAACAGTCCATCATGTCAATACACACTTAGTCCATAACCAACAGATTACTGTCTTGATTATCTATAATGACTTGTCTGTTGTGTCAACACATACTTAGACAGCATTTGAACTGTAGCTCAAACAATAGCTCAATGGAGTCAAAAACCTTATGGCAAACCAGCACTACTTATGGGCCCAGTTTATAGACACAGTCCTGCATACATTGACTTCAACTGTTTAACAATTGCACGATCACTTCCTTTATGCAGTAGATATTTTCCAAAGGCAAATAGCTAGGTGGCTTGTTTGTTTGCATTTTAAGTAATTATCTATATTTTGGATTGAACCACATTTTTCATTGAAAATAAACAAGTGATTTTCAATTATAAGTTAGAAAGCATCTTTTTAACAGGTTCCCCCATCAGTTATATGGATTTTTTAAAAATCAGACATACTTTTTTTCAAAATTGTTTTTAAGTATTCAAGGCACAATTTAACAGTCAATATTCAGCAGGCAGCAAATTTTACCAGCCCATTATAAACCTATAAAATAAGATTTATAATAGAAATACCAATATCTTTAATTATTATAGTGCTATCAGGAACCACTGGGTTTTTTTTTTAATTATAGATTCAGAAGAAAAACATTACCAATTTAGTCCCTGATCCTGTAAACACTCACACAAGTATATTTGTTCCTGGGAGTAATCCCACTGAGTTACATTATAGGGTCAAATATATCCCTTTGTAGGCAAAAGTAACTCCACTGAAGTCCAAGCTGCACATAGTTAAACAAAGGATGAATTAATTTAAAAACAACTTCTCACATATCTTACTGGTCTTGTAATCAGAACTCAGAGAAAGAGAATACCTATTAAATCATAGGCACCTGGATACCATGGAGATGGGCTCAGTTAATAAAACAGACAGAACAGAATTTCATTAGGAGCATTTCATACAGAGTACTCTGAACAAAACAGAGCAAGAACAAAACTGTTGCACATAGTTCAAAGTGACCCAGAGCAATAGAGCTTCCACAACTTCCCGTAGGAGATTATTCCAAAGTTGGACCTTATGGCTGGGAAATATTTCCTGATATACCGAGGCTAATATTTTCCTAAGTATTCCTATGCTGTGACAGAAATAACATTTCTCGTGGCTCAGCTGGCTCCCTCCTCCCCCCACCACTAGATCTGCAAATGGAGAGTCTCACTCCATGTACAAAAAGAAATCACCTACCTTCCCAAGCACCACCCACACATTACTGCCCCCACTAGTTCCTAGTCTCAGAGTTTAGAGGCTGAGCAGGTGTACATAGGCCCACTTCGACTCCATGAAGAATCTCCAGACAAGATAACAATATGAATATTTTTTTTCTGGATGCGTCTTCCCTGTGGTGGTCCTATGTGAAGCCTCAATAGAAGAGATAAGACTAGTAGGAACCAGAACTGCTGTAGAAGTGGAGAGCTCTCCACTGATCTGAAGAGGAGGCCCTATATTTTCCATAATGGGGTTTTCCCCACTCCTTATGAGACAATATGGTTGGGCGGGACCTCCATGAGGAGAGCTATGTGGAAGTTCTTCTCCTGGCCCTTGTAATTACACTATACAGGTCATGGATGTCCACTGCCAATTAACAGTGTAATAAAAACATAATATTGCTGTGCAGTTATTTTCACCCACTGGAATAAAAGAAAAGATGTGGATGAAAGACTATGAAGCAGTAGGGCCAAATTCTCCTTGTGGTTACACCTTCATAATTCCCATTGTCTTCCATAAAAGAACACGGGGTTGGGAACGAGGACAGCATTAGTTTAAAAGGGCAATCTCTGGCCATTTTTGTATAGTTCTCCCTAAAGTGCCTTTATGATAGAAAAATGAAACTAATTTAAAATGTTTTGCCCCAGGAGAAGCGTGACTACTCTGATAGTCTAAGAAAAAGAGCTTCCTGCCTGAGTTAGAAATTACAATAGGAATTCATAGCTGTCAAAAGAGGAATAACGTTCATGCTTCATTCTTACGTAACTATGGCAGATCCGCTTTTTGGACAAACACTTTCAGACCAACATTTCATGATTACAATAGGATTCCACATTCTTCCAAATAGAAAAGAGCCAGGACTATACAAATGCTTCATATAAGCAGATCACACCACACACCAACCAAAAGAAAAATAGTTCTTACATAGCAACAAAACTATGATACATATTGTTCAGTTGTTTGCTTTGGCATGGCTTTCTTTAACAGTAGAGAGAATGCATGAAGAAACACACAACCCTGTGTCATGTATATCTTTATAGTCTCCATAGTTCCATTTTAGCAAATGCATTTTGTTAAATTAAGAAATTACTTCCTGGGCCAAGATATAATAAAAAATTCCATTGGGCCCCTGTTCAACTGTAAATGGAAATGACAGCCCTGGCAAGACACCAGAACAGTCAGTTCTACGTAGTTTTAAAAAATAAGAGAAAGAGAACCCACTGCTTCTGTTTTTAAACTATATTTCCATTTAAATGACCTACCATAAGGTCAGGCAATTAGATTTCCTGATTTTCCCCAACACACATCCTGGGTCTACTGGTGATGGCCGAAGAGTGGAGACTGATATTGACAGAGCTACTGTGAGATAATGGGGTCATCATCTGATTATAGTGTTGCCAACTCTAATGAATCTCATGAGTTGGGGGGATTTCTTAAAGTCTGAGCTTCAAAAACAAGAATTTCAGCTATCCGTTTAAAAAGTAACTTTCCGTCCCTCGTGCTTGTGAAGACAAATTTGAAAATGTTTCCCCCAGTGAACCCTGAAGATTCTAAAACCAAAATGCAAATTAAAGGCTCCCAACATGTATTATTATTTAAAATAATGATTTTAAGCCAATGTTGTGATTTCGGAGTTTGACTCATGAGGTTTGAATTCTCAGCATTGGCAATACTGTGCCTATTTTTTACTTTTATATTTTGAAGTAGTTTTCAGCTTAAAATGCATGTTTGTAAAAAAAGGGGGGGGGATAGAACTTTTAAAATAAACTGTGCTCAGGCAGTATTAATACATTGGCTAAAATAAACAAGTTTAGATTACCTTATGTAACGTACTGGCAAGGTATATCTTTGTCTTCCTCTGTGGCTAATCCACATAGGATGGCTGTTCACTATTCTGTGCTTGAGTTCCAGTAACAGAGGTTTGTGCTTTGGGGCTAAAACAAATCAGTTTTAACTCCTCACCAATGACCCAACAAAGACCTTGTCCTTACCCTTGTAACAATAATCCCCTCAGATTATAACTGATGGCTCAGACCCTCGACCCTTAATGTTGTTGATTTATTTCATGAAGTTTCTGTATCTTCCCCTCTTTCTGGGCTTATGTGTTAAGAGAGATATGTCTCTTTTTGGCATCCCAGTTACTCACAATGCCATACTCCAGTCCATGCAAGTATGGCTACAGGTTGGACCTTGCTGGTCCAGCACCCTCGGGACCTGACTGGACGGTCCCTCCCCGCCTGGCCTGTGCTGCCCCCAGGTTAGGGCTCCAGCCTGCCCCTGCTGCTGTCCCTGTCCCCCGGGGCTCTCTAGACTCTGCCAGCCCTGCTGCTGCTGGGGCAGAGCACCACAGCTGGAGCTCCACTGCTGGGGCAGAGCTCCACAGCCTCCTGGCTCTGTGGCTGGGGCTGGAGCTATGCAGCCAGGGCTGGGGTGAGGGGTCGGGGCCGGGGCTCAGCGGCCAGGGACGGAGCTACCTGGCTGTTGCTGGGGCTGGAGCTCCACGGCCACTGCTGCGGCCAGAACTCCCTGCTGTGTCCCCTGTTCCCCCCCCTCCCCAGAGACACTGGGTTGCTGGTGCCTCCTAACACACTCCTGCCCCTCTGCCAGACCTCCCTGTTACTGGGCTATATGGTCCAGGAACATCCGTGATCCATGCTGGACCATGGATGTTGGTGGACCAAGGAGTCCCAGTTAAGGAAGGTACAACCTGTACTAAAATAACCACTCTAACCTGTCACTCAGACAACTTCTGTCACATGACCCCTTCTTTAATCATTCCTTTTGCCTCCTCTTCTCTGTCAGGCCAAAATTTAGGACATCTTGCTCTGATTCTCATACTCATACATAATGGATCCTCCCAATTTCTTCAGCCCTATCACTTGTCAAGTTGCCCTGACTTCTCCAGTCTGGCCAAGACATATGAGAGCTTGGCATCTGTCTCCCACAAGCATCTCCATATTTCTCCCTATGCTTGGAGAAACCCTCACGCCTTGGACTACCAGCCCACCACTGAGCTTCTAAAGCCTTCATGAAAGTTCACTCCTTTCAGAATATCCACAATTAGCAAGTCAAGGGTATCCACCATTTTATATTCTGTTATATTTTTGGGTGAATATTAGTTTTTAAGAAACCAGCTTCACTGAGTCATCATAATCAGCAACAGCCTGCACTGAGTAACCGGATAATTGTATGGTTGAAACACACACTGCATCTTTCTTTCCATGATATGAAATACCAACCACATCTTTAGACATTATAATACAAACATATATGTTAATTTCTTCTAGCTATTGAAGTTAACTTTTAAGATAAAAACTGAAAGCAAAAGGATAATCACATTCAGAGTAAACCAATTACCTACCTCTTCCTCTAACCAGAGGAGAGCAGCATGCCTGAGCTAGATCTGTCAGTATTATAAGACAGATGTTCTCTCTCAAATATATGGAGTAGAATGGATGGGAAATAATCTGCCAATTTTGCTCTAACAAATTAAAGTGTTAGGGGGACAGTCTCTATGGCTTTTTCTGCAAATGGTTTCAGTGAATTAATGACAGGAGTTATCTCTTTTATAAGGTAAGAAAACAATACATTAACATTAGTGCAAAATGCATTTCAGCAGAACAGTAAGGATATTTTCTAATCCAAATGATCTCTGTTCTAAGAAAAATGATTTATATTTCTAGTACCTCTGGCTGGAGGAGGAAGGAGGAAAAAACCCACTTCCGCCAGGGTGTTTGCAAGAAATACAGTATTGCCCGTTTGAAAAGGAAGTTTCTAAAGGAAGAACCGGATATCTGTATTCAAGTGGATTACAGCTGCACCACCAGATCAGACAGAAAAAACTAAGACCAGCACACAGAAATGTAATAAAACAAATACCATAAAGAAAGAGAGAGTAAGAGATGCTTTCAGTCTGTAAATGCAAATACACTCATGTAAGCAGATTGTGACAATGGATAGCTATAATTTCTGCTAAGAAAACTGGATAAGAAAGAATCTGCAGGCAGAAGGAAAATAAGCCAATTTGATTTATTTCAATATTATGTCAGATCCCAAATTATCCCTTTTACTTTTCTTCATTTTCTGAAAATTGTTTTTCTTGGGCTTTTCTTTTTTCTTATTTGTCATGTTTCTAGATTCACTTGACTGTCTTTCTTCTTAGCCTGAGGTTCTGTTTTTGTCTCAGCTCCCAATCTCAAATATGACTTCTAAGTGCAATGGTTATCGGAATACCTGTACTTATGAGGCTTCCTGGCTAATACAATACCTTGTAAGTGCAACCAGAGTATTCTTAGGAGTTCTATAATCCATATGTTACAGAGTAAGAGCTACTAAGGAAAGGCAAGTCATTTGCTTGGTATGTGTGCTGCAAAACCCCTTGTTTTTAAACCTACTGTATGTAACTGTTTTTTAATAAAGATGTAGGATTGTAAAGCACTTTGATTTGTAGGCTTAATTACAAAATGTTTAGGTTTTAAGGATTAACTAATCCTTTTACAAATAAAGATTATTACTGCTCTGATTCATTAATTTCTGTTATTGCTCCAAATGAGGAATAAAGAACCTTCTTGAAACTATACACAGAAGATAAAGAGAAATCAAAATAATTATTTGCTCTAGGAAGACATTGTCATTTTATTGTACCTTTCACAGGAGCATGTCAGAGCACTTTAGCAATATGATGAGTCCCACTTCTGCACCTCCTGAAATCAATGGCAAAAAAGACAGACTTCAATTAAGACTTAACGAAAGTTCATGATTCTATATATTTTTGTTTGTTAGTCTCTAAGGTGCCACAGGACTACTCACTGTTTTTAAAGTTACAGACTAATACGGCTATCCCTCTGAGACTTTTTAACAATAAGCCTGTGAGGCAGATATCAGTAGCTTCGGTTTATATATTTCACTGTGGCTAAGTGAGTTGTCTCAGTGGCGGAGGCAGGAACAGAATCAGGAAATCCAGGGCTATGTTCTAACCAGGATACAACCCTGTATTTCCTGAGAATTCTTTTTAAAAACCTGTTTGCTGGATATCCTGCCATGGGCATAACTTTAAAAACATTCCTGAGACTTGCTGACCACTTACAGTCCCAAATGAAGTCAACCTGATTTGTAAGTCCTTCATCACCTCCTCAAATCAGTCCTTTGGTCATCATCTGAATCTGCCTTGCTGCGCAGGCTCAGTGCTGGCTATAAGAAGGTGTATCAGTTATATTTACCTTTCCATTCTATGTCAACTCCAACTCATCTCTCAAATTAAAACAAATGCTTTTACTTCAGGGGAATTATAGGAAATTCCAGATGTGAGGTCAGAGTTGATTTAATGGTATCAGCAGAGGTATCAGATTATCATATGTAAAACCTCGAGTTAGGGGGGAGTGGAATCACCACATTGAATGTAATTCTCCAAGTAAACAAGAGAGACATGCACCATATAATATATGTGCAACAGCCAAGATGTATGCAACAGTCTGATGCAAGTCATATCTATTCTACAATTTAAAAAAATAATAAAGTGCTGAAATTTGAGCTACAGTGGATCAAAGTTAAGCTGAAAAGTTTTGCATATTAAGAATGAGCCCCTGGCACAGTAAGGGTACGTCTACACTATACAGTTATTTTGAAATAAGCTATTCCGGAATAGTTATTCCAAAATAGCTTATTTCCAAACAGCACGTCTACACTGCAGGGAAGCCTCAAAATTAGTCCGAGGCAGGCTTCCCTAATGTAGACCTGCTATCTCGATTTGGAGCCCCAGGAGGCACTGGGGAAGAATAACTTAGCCCCTCACCAGGACCATTCTATTTTGAAACAGCAGCAGTAGAGCATCTACACTCGCCTTATTTCAAAATAGCTATTTGGGAATAGGCGTTATTCCTCATAAAATGAGGTTTACAGATTTTGGAATAAGCCGTCCATTATTTCAAAATTATTTTGAAATAACAGAATGGCTGTGTAGACCCTCACATTGTTATTTCAAAATAACTCTAGTTATCTCGAAATAACGGTGCAGTGTAGACGCACCCATATATGGCTCAATGTTGCGTGATGAAAAGCTAACCGGAAGACTTCGTTATGGGTGGGAAGACTTAGATTTGCCATCTCAGTCTCACACACATTTTTCTGTCCAATATTTTGCCAGCAGGCAGCTGGAATGTGCAAAATGTGAGAAACGGGGGATGGAAGAAAATTGTATCACCATTTATGTTGCATTCTCAATTAAAGAGAATAAAATCATTTTAACCCTCTTCTATTAGACACATGGTAACTTTTTAAATTCAACCATATAAATACTTGCATCACTGAGTTTTTTTAACTACAAAGAAATAAAAGCTCTCTCTTCTGCACTGATCAATACTTGCTAAAGAAGTTTTTATTTACACAATAGCCCATGTATGCACACCTTTATGAGTCACTGTGCCTTTCAAACATATTTTTTAATAATAGGTACTTACTGGTCAGACTGGTAGCTCCAACAGAGACATTCCAGTCTAACAGGTACATATCATAGTTTAAAATGTTTACAAATGTAGAACTGATAGTTCAGCATACAGTCTATTTCTCTACTGGAGAGGTTACAATCTAGTTGGATCCAGTACTGACCACGAATCTTGATTTACAGATCTTTGTACTAAATAGAAATCTTGTTGTAGTCTCAGGGCCCCATCTGGCAAGACCTGTGCACCGGAATCTCATTAATTTTTTTTTTTTGAAGTTCAGTGGTTCAGTGCATGGTATATATAGTATTGGGCTCTTAGATATTGGCAAAAGAGATGTCAAAAACTGAATGCAAGGGCTTTTCTACACTAACATTGTAAGTTGACTTAAATCATGCTACTTCTGTTATGTAAGTTACATAGCTAAAGTTGACGTAACTTAGGCCGACTTACAGCAATATCACAAGTGAGAAATTATAGGTTGTAGCCATGGCAGGACAGGAAAAGGCTGATTTATTAGAGACAAAGGAACTATTTTCCCATGTAAACATGCTGTATATTTAGATTTGGTTTAGAAAAAAATACTATAGGGCAGAATGTGTATGTCCAAGCAGTGGCGTACTGAGGGGAGGCCGGAGGGGGCAGTTGCCCCCGGGCACCACACTAAGGAGACGCCAATTTAATCCCCCTCCGCTTCCCCTGTTATCCCTTGAAGCTCCCCCCTGCCCCCCCACACTTCTCCCAGGGTCAGGCTAAGCCGTGCACCAAGTTCAGGGCCATGCTGCGCAGCGGCAGTGGGGAGGAGGGCACAAATTTTGCCTTTGTCCCCGGGTGCATAACACCCTCACTATGCCTCTGTATCCAAGATGAAGGTAAGATGAGGAAATAAAAAAATAATCTCAGAGAAAGTGTCATCTTGCATTTCTCTTGCTGTAGCATGTGAGACTATAAAGGTATAACCCTTTTGCCAGGCGAAGCTGGCTGTAACAAGGCCTGTATGCAATACCTAGCAGTTTCTTTCCATTTATACAACACAGTATCAGTTCGAGCCCCTACCCAGCAACTTGGGAAAATTATACACCACCATAGGGTGCCTCTGAGAGGCAATACTTCCCCCCACTCACAAGCATGGAGTTGGAGAGTAGAAAAGAAACTTTTAATAAAATAAGGGAAGTAACTCGGCATTAATTTCAGAAAACACAGCAAATAGGGTTCATAAACATAATCCATGAGTAAAAGACCTACCCCAAGTAGATTGGGTAGAGCTATTTTCCCCTCAGGTTCTTAAGTCCAACAACCCAAAAGTCCCTCTCATATGGCTGACCCTTCTCTGCACCCCACTAACAATTACTGTCCTTGGTCAGTGCAGACTCAAAGTTTAGAGGTGCACCTGCAGAATTCACCTCTCACCCTGTGAAGAGGCTTATGTGGTGCCTTACTCACTTTGCTGCTCGCTCAGCATCCCTCTCTGCCAGCCATCACACTGGCTGCTCCTGCCGGCCACCTACTCACCACTCTCCACCCATCACTCATTGGACCTCTCCAACTCACCAGCCACTCATTCACCAGCTGACTGTTCCCATCTGCCTCTGATGTGACCTCTGCACATCAGTTTCTTAGTAATGTTCAGGTCTTTTCAGGCTGGGCAGAAGCATGGCTCCATCTCAAGTGATTTCAGCTCTCAATGAATTTTAGTTCTGAGCAGGTAGGGCAGAAACACAATCCTACCACAACCTATTTAATCTCTGATTGAGCATTTAACATACCATATAGGTGCCTATTTAGCTGTTGCTTTGAACAGTGGAGGGGACAGGTTAATCTGGTCCAGGGAGGACTCTTGGGGGAGGGTCTACACCTCCTGGCTGGGATATCTGTCCCCACCAACGTTCCCTCTAATCTTTTCCATCCATATGTGGATTTTTTCCATCCATGTACAGAATACATTTTTATGTGCACCGAGACAGGTGCAAATGTGCATCACCAGTGGAAACATAAACCAACCTAATCAGCTGAGCAGCATTTGAATTTCTCCCAAGCAGCCTCACAAGCACACAGCTTACAGGGAACACTGATCCTCACCCCTCTTACTCACATTCAAGTCAAAGTCCTTTCTGCTGTGGGTGATTCCCTCCTTTGGGATAGGTTAAGCCCAGTCCTGCTTCTCAGTATTCCTACAATTATTACATCATTAGTAACAGCAATTCATTACCCTGGAATTCAGTACTAGTGAACTGACACAAAACACTAGGCAAAATTGAATATTTTGAGCAAAACGCCAGCCTACCTCCTGGATATCTAAGCAGAGCAAGAGCAAACTGTATTTACATAAACACAGGGAAGAATTCATTCAGATACTGCTTACAAAGGCAACACATTCATTGGCTGACCCTTCTCGTCATCTCCCACACTCTCAAAAGTGCCTCTCTACAAAATAAATGCTTTAAGAATTCTTCCCACAAAACTGGACTTTCAAAAAATTAAGCTGGATGAACGTTCAAATTTCATGTTGTATAAAAGATGTGTTATCGAGAAAGGGAAATCAAACTAATCCATCCAGTAGGGTTTATACAAGAATGGTTTCCATGTGAGGTACCCCTGGAAAAATCTACCATTTGTAGGAGAACATTTATAGTCCCCAAATCTGGATATATCCCAGTTGATGCCTTGTTTCCATATGGAATACAAATAAAGCAGTAAATTCAAATTTTCTCATGCTCCCCTACAAGCTTTTATTCTGTCCTCTGTTCCCCCTTGCCTTTATGGAAATGAGAAGCAGTTAACTGCTGACTGAAGATTATACCCACAGCTCTGCACATTTGCTAAATTGTGTATTTTCTTCACAAAGGCCAATAAGGGTCTTATTAACACAGGAAAAATTTATCACGTTAAGAAATGCATTAACAACCCCATGTTAATTAGCATAATGTAATAATGTGATTCTGCCCAGTGTATGGATAAAGACAGTTGTCTTTAAAAATATGCTTGCTAGTGGTGGCTGTTAACCTTACATTTGGTTTTCCCACCCTCCCAGGGATACATAGCACTGGCTTAATCACCAACATGAAAATGCTTCTCGTAGACTTTGCTACCTTTTTATTATCAAACATGGACATTGTGCAGGTCAGTTCCATAGTGAACCTAAGACTGCTGCCTCACCTCCCTCGCAGTTTAAGTGGTGTTTTTTCTATCTTCTGGTCCCTAATGATCAGATACATTTCATACTTTCAGTGCAAAGTCCCTCAATCCCAACCTGCAACATTCTTGCAAACCAAGCCCTGAACAGAGACTGGCAAACAAGAAGCAAGCCCTCTGTGATTCTGTGAAATACACAAATATCTGCTAACAGCTATGCTGTCACAACCAGATTCCTTCCTTGAGACTGTCTTCCTGTTAATGTATGAGTGATGGAACCTAAAGCTCTTTACAAACAGAAACATACACAAAGTATCCCCATGGATAACCTCCTTTGCGGCTAAATATGGCAGCTGTTTAATACCACACTACAATTCAAGGTCAGAAATAGTGAAGAATACCTTATCTCATTGAAGCTGCAGAGGAGTTTAAGTCCCATTTACAGTGCAGTTTGAAACCACAGTGGCACCTTTGTAGAGAACAGTGTTTCAAGAAAGTCAAGCTTCTTCACTGTTTGAGGCATGTCTTCACTAGCTGCCAGATCGACAGGCAGTGATTGATCCAGTGGGAGTCCATTTATCATATCTGGTAGAGATGTGATAATCCGACTCCAAGCATTTTACTGCCAACTCCAGCACTCCACCAGAATGAGAAGAGTAAAGGGAGTTGATGGGAGAATGTCAGCTGTTGACTTACTGTAGTGAAAATACCACGGTAAATAGAACTATGTATGTTATTCACATAGCTGAAAGTTGTGTAACTTAGATTGATGGCCTGAGGTAGTGTTGACTAGGCCTAGAGCACTGCTCTAACCAGGCCCTCTGTTTAAACATAGTTCTCTAGAAAGGTTGTAATTGCAGTTGTTGTCTTAAGTAGAAAGACTGTAATTGCTCAAGTTAAATTTGGACAGTTTATGCTCTTAAAGTTGTGAAAATGAACTTCTTTAAGTGGTCTGTTTTAAAGTCTCACCCAAAGGATGGTACCTCCAGCACCACCAGGGCCGGACAACAACATTTTGGCACCTGAGGTGGGGAGCTCAAATGACGCCCCCATATCCCCTCGCTGCACCAGCAGCAGACACAATTTTCTACACTCTAGGTCCTAGGGGTGCCACCTCACAGTCTGGCACCTGAGGCGGCCGCCTCAGTTCGCCTTATGATAAGGCCAGCCCTGAGCACCACATATCCATAGCACCTGCTTAATCACCAACATGAAAATGCTTTACTTAGCCTCTGCTATCTTTTTATTATCAAACATAAGCAATGCATGTGTGCATGCACACACACGAGACAAGATAATACTGCTATTACGGCAATAATACTATTTTTTAGAACAGTGGAGAAATGAATCTCACGAAGAAATGACATTAAAGGAAACTTCCTCTCTTGACAAGGGAAGTCCTTTCTTTTGTGGAGACAAGCAATGAAGAATGATCTTTTTAGGAATGGCAGAGGACAAGCTGCTGCCTAAAACCAATGTGCATATATTTTCAAAATCAGAAGAAATGTATAATATATACAAGCATTGCTAACTTAAAATAACACCACCGCCACCTAACTGTGACACTACACTTTTCACCCATACATCGCAAAATGTTTTACAAAGAATCTTAGTCTCATTACCATCTTACACACAGGGAAACTGAGGCCCAGGGAAAGGATGGGACTTGCCTTAGGTCACCCAGCAGGCCAGTGACAAAGCCAGTAATAGAATCCAGAAATCACTTCAGTCCCATTTTCTCTCTACCATGCTACATGGCTCCCTTAAAACCCAGGCCCAGAACTGCAGAGAGACTTTGAAATCATGTCTGTATTTTAAACTCTTATCCTATATGCACTCTGCTACTTATACTTCCCATCAAAAACAAAAGAGGACAATATAACACAACATTATGCTGTAAAATTGAGCTAAAACCAAGAGGCAGTACATGCTGCAGTTTGTTTTAATATATTCATATGCACAACAGTTAGCCTGGCATAATTGTACACACAACAAGTTAGAAGTTTTTTGTTTGCCAGTTATTGTTTGTAATAGAAGAACTAAGTCAAATGACGCAAGTGCCCTTTTTGTTGTCATATTGTTTGCTTTAGCTGTACCTGGCTCCAATCCAGTGGTACCTTTACGTAGTCTCCTGTATAATTAAGATAGCATGTACAGCCACTGAAAGGACAACATGATAATTTTTTTGTGGGGAATGCAGTGATTTTCATCTTCATGCATTTTTAGTGGGGCTGGCCCACACTGTAAAGATAACCCCACAGCAGTTATTGTCACTTCTTCAGAGTGCAGGACTCTTTTAAATGCTAATCCCACTTTAGACTTCTGTTGGACTTTTTGAGCCAGAGAACTCATAGCACTTTGGAGATATTAATTCATTTGCTGCAAGCATTTGAAATTATACCCAGTTCTATAACATTTCTCTATAATGCAATCCTTGAAAAGGGATCTCAGCAGAAACACATTGTGCATGTTAATACCACCCAGTTTGGACAGAAAGAAGCACACCCCTTTGTAGTACCTGGCAGAAGATGTGATTCTGAACACCTATATCAGAGAACAAACGGGTTGTTTACACTGGGAGTTAAGATGAAATAACTAAAGCATATGGTTAATGCACTTTAGTTAAAGTGCATTAAATCAGTGTGAATGCTCTTATTCAGATATAAAGAGACCTTAGCTCACTGTAGCTAAACTCACAAAGGTAGTTATGTCTACACTAAGAATGCTGCTGTACTGTGGACACTACAATGAGGGAAGGGGTTTTCTGAGAATTGGTAGCAAGGTGGACAAAAGAAGCCCGCTGTCCACCTAGCTGTGTCTACACTGAGGCTTAGATCAGCTTAATTACATAGCATAGGGTGTGACATTTTTCATAGACCTGAGTTATACAGTTAAACTATCAAACTTTCCAGTGTAGATCAGTTATAGGCTTGCACAGTGGAATCCCATAATGCAGGTGTGGTCTGTGCCATGAGTCTGGTATAGCCAAATTATTATCTTGAGCTCAGGCTACTTTACTTCTGAATGTACTTCAATTATGCATTAACTTTCCAGCTATTCATTCATCTTAAGTTTCCTAACCTTCCCAAGGTAGGCCAAGAGAAGCGGATACCTCGCTGAGAAAAATATTGCCTTCCTAAATGTTTGACCACCGTTGCACAAAGGGGCTAAAGCATTCACGGCTATACAGTTTGCTTCTGTGAATTGAAAAGAAAGCCCACGCTTTCCCACTGCTTGTGGGTGGCAAGCCTCAATTCTTAGGAATCCTCTGAAACGTCTGCATCAACCCACTCCAATGGGTGGTACCTGCTGATAATAGCTTATCAGTGTAATGAGATTTCCAGGATACTATACACAGTGATTTCACTATGCCTGACTCCTTCCACATTCCACAGGACACACCCTCTAGGTGCCTCTGTACAGAACTCATTTTGTGTTTTAAGCAACGTCTCCTTACCAGCAAGTGGTCTGGGGCTTATTCTCCCCATTTTGAGTCAGATTTTTTTTTTACACTTCCTGTGATTTTTAACATGCAAGCCGTGGAAATGTATAGATAGGGCCCAAGACCCAATACTTCTATTTCAGATTTGAAAATTTTTCTTCCAAGGAGAATTCTACCCCATTAGCTTAGTTTCATTTCCACCAAATATGAGCTCAGTGTCTAAGTCACAGTGATCTCTACCAGATATGCAAAATGTGGTGGAGGAGGAGGAGAATAATTATTAGTTTCTCTTCAATATCACCTCTCAACACTGTTCAGTGAATGGTATTCTTTCTTAGTTCATTTAATGTCATTAAGGAAGTGGGACAGATATTTAGGAGAATGATATTTTAAAAGCCCAAAGCGTGAAACTACAACTTCAGAGTAAAGGAGATGGAACAGAGTCTTAGCAACTTTTGTGCTACACTGCCTTTCTCTATTGTGTGTGCAAACTAAGGGTGTGTTTACACAGCAGGGCTACAGTTGAATTAAGCTATGCCACATCAGCTACGTCAATTGCGTAGCTTAATTTGGCTTTTGGCGCTGTCTACACAGTAGGAAGTTGAAGGAAGAACACTTTTCCTTCAACTTCCCATTCTCCTCATGAAATGAGGGTTACCATGAATCGGAGTAAGAAATCCTCCAGCTCGACATTATTTTGAAATAAAGGCTTGTAGTGTAGATGCGCTCCTTGTTATTCCGGAATAACGCTGCTGTGTAGACATAGCTTAAGAGTTAGTTCCAGCAGTCATTGAAGTCAGTGGCAAAATTCTCCCTGGCTCCATTGGGAGAACAATTACACCTACAAAGTAAAGCCTAAATGACCAAATGAAAACATAACTCAGAGTTACTTTGGGAATGTGTAAGTGGATCACTGAATAATGCTGAAGAACAGTGCTGTAATACATGCTTTCTGGTGAGACTTAATTCTGAGGAGTATAAAACTAAGGACTGCTTGACCCAACATGCCTCAGCTAAAATTATATCAAAGCAATTATAAAACCTGATTAAACAAGGCTTCATTCCCACATGCAACTCCACCTTTCTGACTTGGCAGAACTATAAGCCCGGTAACACCCTGTTGATGGTTTTCATAAAGCATTTACAGTAGCAACTAAAAGCCTGTAAAAGTGCAGCACTTTCCCTTCCCCCTCCTCCCCCCAACATTCTGTTGGAGGCTAAGGAAAGTGTTTTTTCAGACAAAGGGTAGCATTTTCAAAAATGTTCTGCACTGGCACGATCAACTAATATTTCACATTGACTTAAATGAAAGCAGAGTCAGACCAAGGTGGAGTCGGAGTGCTTTTTTGAAAATGCCACCCAAAATGTTAGAACATGAAAATGACACATACCATTGTAATTCTCTCATCTACAAAACTAATGTGCTTCATGTTAGGTCCAAACTCTCTGAAACAATTTGCTAGCAAAAAATTCACATTGCCCTCCATAATTACAAATAAGGACATAGTACAGGTCGAACCTCTTTAGCACGTCAGCTCTTTAGTCCAGCAACATCTGTGGTCTGGCATGATTTTAGTTAGCTGGATGCCCACTTAGATTTTAGTTAGCCAGATGGGTGTGGCCAAGTTTCTCATAGTCCCATGAAGTTTGTTTACAGCTACCAGTTCTGGCTCAGTGTTAGGTGCTGTTATTTAGCTCTAATTTACCCCAAATGTCTTCTATGAGCTCAGTAAGCCATGAAAGGGTTGGTAATGTTGCTAGACAATATTGACCTCCTGCGGTACGGCAAATTCTCTGGTTTGGCACCAGTCAGGTCCTGAGAGTGCCGGATTAGAGAGGTCCATCCTGTACTTTTGTTTTCCAGCATGCCCTCAATGTTCCTATTACGAAGCTTGTTACTACTTAAGCTAATATTTTCCATGTTTTAATTTTACTCCAATATACAGGTCCTTGAAAATCTGTATACTCTCTTAAACCTGATGTAATCATAATAGATTTACTTGTTGGACACATTTCAACAATGTAGTCAGCTGTTTGCTGCAAAAGTTAAATTGTCAGCATTCAGCTGTTCAGGGTTCCAAATCAGATGCTATGTAGTGGTAGGAAATTTGATGTTCCAAAGCCTCTTAATAAGATTAAAAGAACAGGTCCTAAAATTTGGCTCATCTAGTCCTCCTTCAGGGGTAGATTTAAGGCCTGTCTGATCAGTTTTAATTTATTTTTGTCAAACAAACAAGCTTTCTTTTTTTCCCCCAGTTGTTACAAATGGTGGAACGCAAGAGGTGCAATGTTATGTCCTGTTAACCCAAGCTTAGTATTCTTGCCTCAGGGACATGTCCTTGAAGGAGGCCTACATGGCAAAATGCAAAACAAACTGATTTTTCATCTGTTTAATGAAAGAAATAGAAGGTGTTCATGTGTCTAAATTAGATACCCACCAATCTGAATGTACATTTTTAAAGCACCAAATGCCAGGAGAATTGGGACAAACATTGGCATTTCCCTTCTTCAATTATAAAAAATAAAAACTATTAGAGGATTTTGCAAGAGGGAAGGAAAAGTGGCAAATGTCTCTCCCCTGTCTGCTGAATGAATTAGCAGCACCCATCTGATAATGAAGAGTAGCTGCTATTTGTAATGTATTGCTTCCAATGAAATTAAAATTGCTCTGAAAAGAACACCCTGGGCTGCTTTAAACACTTTATTTCACTTTGCAGCCAACAGAAGCATAGAAATTCTGATGAAGATAAGAAATCATCAGCAAATCTACATGTGTTTATACCTCTGGGATAAAGTATCCTAAGAATGCGGAAAAGAGACGTATTACAAGAACAGATGATTTTACATGGGCAACTATTATAAAAATGATGAGTTTTTATGGATTCATTGATGCAGCCCCTGGCCAAAAGTGGGAAGTTGTTCTTCCCAAAAGAGTTTCAGCATGTACAAAAAAATGTACAAATGGGCCAGAGGATTTCATATCTGCCATTGTTTTGCACTGGAAAACTTAGGAGTCAGGGTTACAAAATATAACACACTGAATGAAAATTATTGAGGGTCTAGACCCTATAGATGCTGTGGGCCAAAACTATTGTGCACCCAGGAATGAATTTATCCCTTTGACACACACAAAAAGTTGAAGGCTTTTGCTTCCATTGGATTTGGAATGATTTAAAGGGGAGTCTTATATATACAAAGTGCCTCATTAGGATATCTTACAATTTAACATTCCCAGTTCAGGGCCATCTTCTTTCCTAGGTGGATTCCTTCCAAGAGGGTCCAGGAAACTCAGCAAGTTGGGAGTGCACAGGGAAGGGATGTGCTAGCTATCGACCAGGCATATGGCATGGACACTGAACCCAGCAGTTCTTGTGTCTCCACACGCTGGCCTTACTGGCCTCTCCCTATTGTTGCACCTCTGGCACCATAGCTTCCGAAGGAGGTGGTGTGGCTGATGGACTCCCACTGTGTCTTGGGCAGAAGCTGAGCCATAACAGGTATTAATGCAGTTGGATTTCTTATAATTAATACTCAGGATTTTGAGGGGTGCGCATAAAGAAGAGAGGCTGCTCTACAGTGCCACCACTTTCTGCTCTGTCCCGGTCTCTGAAAAATCATGGAAGGGCATCCAGGGGAACAGAGAAGCATCTCCAGGCCAGAACTCAACAACATGTACTCTCTTTGGTCATGAGGGAAATATGCTGCCCTAAAATCAGTGAGTAGTACAGGACATGAAAAGAAAGTTAATATGTGGCTTTCTTTAATTAGAACTCCTAGTTATTGAGGTTTGACATTGGCTAGCCTTAAATAATAAAATTACTGCAGCAGGGTGAAGCCAGAAGTACACTTGTTAGCAGAGAAGTTTAATCTGTTTGTTCTCACCTTTCAAAAACAACTAGTACTAAAAGATTGTTTGAACATTTTAAAAATCTTCATGCAAGTGCCCTAGAAATACAGTACTAAGTACTGATTAGCTGATCTACATCTTTTTTTTGGCACTGCTAGAAGAACAAAGCTATGTACATAATCTACTCAGTTTAGTTTCCTGGGTGCAAAACACATACTGACTGTACAACTGCCTTTTGTACAGTTCTACCACCTTTGTGATATCTGAAGTGGCTGTTAAAATAGCCAACACAGCTGTCCAAGATCTTAATGCTCACACTGTGAACTTTGGAAGTAGTAAAAATACATAAAGCACGGAAAATCCAAAGCTTTGGTATATACTAAATTAATCAATCTGCATTACTGAAGATGCCAGTTTTGTGAACAGATAGATTATGATACAGATTGTGTGTTAAAGAAATTCTTGGATCTCTCATAGGTTCAGTGGGTAAGGCACTAACCTAGAATTTAGGACACTTGGGCCCAATTCCCTGCCAGAGACCTCCTGTGTTGTTTTAGGCAGGACGCCTAGTCTCTCTGTGCCTCAGTTCCCACACATCTGTAAAATGGGGATAACAGTATTTCCCTGTATCAGAGGGAAATATGAGGAAATATACATTAAAATTGTGGGATATCAGTGCTAAAGCCATATAAGAGACACAATCCCATGCTCTAGGTATCCCTAAACCTCCAGCTGCCAGAAGCCAGGACTGGATAGGGGATCAATCACTTGAAAATTGTGATGTTTTGTTCATTCCCTCTGAAGCATCTGGCCCTGGCCACTGTCAGAAGACAGTGCCAAACTAGACAGACCCTTGGTCTGACCCAGTGTGGCCATTCTTAAGTACTTAAGAAAGATAGAAATACATCAGGCCTGCAGACGTGGGAGGGGATCAAAGGAGCCAACTGTCCTGGGGTCCGGTAATTCATAAGAGATCAGGGTTCCTGGCCACTGCTGCCATTACTGCAGCCACAGAGGCAGCCAGAGCCCAGGCCTCTTAACTGGCTATCGGAGCTGGTGTGGCTTGCTCTGGGCAGCCCTGAGAGCTATGTGGGGGAGGCTTACCCCCAGCCCCACCTCCACTGCCCAAGGCCCTGCCCCTTCTGGCCCTTCTGCCCAAGGCCCTGCCCCCAAGTCTGTCAGCCCCTCTGAAAAACATACAAGAAAATCTTAATGAATTAGTAAAAATAAAACTCACAGTAGCATTTGGGGCCACAAAGGCAGCTGGAAAGCCACTACATGGAAGGCAGAGAGTGCAGTTCTGTGCCTTCTATGCCAATGCATGAGTAGGCCCCACTGGGACAGGAGAGGGGGAAGTGCTGTGTTGGGGTTGGCGCTTTGGTTACATCTATAGCCACTGGGACTCCAGTTATACAGATCCACAGGTCACATGCCTGCCCAGCCCTAGACCAGCCCAGAGGCTTAAGTGGCAACTCAAAGAGGCTGCAGAGCTGCCCTACCCATAGCTGGGGGCTGGCTTCTGTCTCCTTTACCCACAGCAGAGATCCTTGTGCAGAACTAGGGCTCCCTAGCGTGGTGGTGGGAGTGAGTGGTGGATTTCAGTTTGTTAGGCAATGCTTTTGTTTCTCCATGCTGCAGAGACAAGTCAGCTTTACATTTCTGGAGAATCTACAGTACCCTATTTTTAAAAGTTTAAATTAGTATTTATGACTTCAGAGTTCTCCTGAGGGTGGGCTCTCTGTAGGTCTATTACCACACAATAGCACCACTTCGTGTTATTAATCTTCAGAACACCCTTGTTATGATACACTGTCATCCCCATTTCACAGATGGGGAAAGTGAGGCAGGGAGATGGACTTTTTTCAAGGCCACCCACAGAGTCAAATAGCAGAGCCAAGAATGTGGGACTATTAGTCCTGTGCTTACTTCTCCAGAGCCTGCTGCCTGCTAAGGTTACATCAGCAGCCTGTAAAAGTCACTCTGGCAGCAGCCAACACCAAAAATAGGTCATACTGATTACAGTAGCTGTTGATATTGTTGAACTCAAGGACATAACTTTCTGTTCAGTTGTCACTTAATTCAAGATCCTTATCCCCACAAGTATGTGAATACAGTGAATTCTGGGGGCAGCTTTCCAAGATTCCCCAGAGATAGGGATCTTAACACAGCCCTCAGTCGCATCAACAACCTGAATCAGTTGTTGCCATTTCCACAGACACTTCTTTACTGTGCAGCAGTGCAAAGAATGGCATAACCTTTTTAATTCTAGTTCAGACAAACTTTTACACAATGCAAGAAACAGGCACACACAGCATGCAAATATAGACAATGCAATGTGCCATAAGAGAAACAGGGACATGGGTATCCCACAAAAACTTTTTTTCCATCCAGAAAGAGTGATGCAAATTTATTTTAATCATTAACTCCAGTTAGCTATCACAGGAGTTGAGAAACTGCCATATGGAACATATTCCAGGATGGTTTTCACTTGTAGTGACCTAGAGCTTTCCAAGAAATGAATTATGATATATAAACCAATATCAAGTGGCCTTGATTTCCCCTAGAGCTACAAATACATCATCTATGCAAAGAGCCATTACTGAACAGTTAATATGTCTAGTAAAAGTCTGAGTGAAACCTACTGCAGCCACTTGGAACACAAGCATTTGGACAGAATAAGAATTAAAGTAGTGAGACTGGGAAATTCCAACTTTGTTGCCGCCGCCTACTTTCACAGAATTATTGCAACTATGTTTTAGGACAGACTGAATGGTATAAAGAATGAGGAGCTGTAACTTTGTCCTTTCATTTCTTTTAACACCTCCTCCCGCCAACCGCCAACCCTTTTTTCATATCTTCATAAAGAGGAAGATTAATTTAGATACAGCCATGACAAAGCCATTTAGAAATGTCTGTCCATTGTTTTTGTTCAATACGTAAGGAAAATATAAACACTGCAGCCAGTGCCCTGGTTGCTGTGGGGCTTGAAAGATTTGGGTGCCCACTACTTTCCCAAAGGAGTCTTTGGATGGGGTATGACTATAGGAGCCTGCATTTTTCCACTGCTTTGTTCTGAGAAATTATAAGTAATGCAGCTAGAGAGAAGAAGTAAAGTTTTGTGCATAAGGCACAGGACTAGAAAAAAATTCCTCATTCTGCTACAGACTCTGGTGAGAGTAGGGAAAGGAGGTGGGAGAGGGGAGAAGAGAGGGTGAGAGAGGGGAGGGGGAAACCTGGGAGGAGGGAGCTGGAAGGGGGAAGCAAGGGGAAGAAGCAGGAGGGGAATCTCAGGGCTGGGGGTCTCGCTGGACCAACTGGATTTTCATGCAAACCTGCTCCTGGGTTTGCATGTGGCCTTTGGTGGCCAGGCTGGCAGCTATCCTGCCATAGACGGCCATGTTCTTCCTTCTAGTGCAGAGATCATGGAAGTTGGGGGCATCCCCCCCAAACCTGAATAAGGTCCATGATCTCCACCCTGGACCAGGAAGGCGCCCGCCTTCTCTGGGCCTTGAGAGGCTCCTGGGAACTGGCAGACTGCTCCTGGGGAGTGGTGGAGGGCTGGCTGCCAGTGGCTTGCTGGCTCATGTTTTGGGGCCACTGGGTCAGGGGCAGTGACTGAGTCAACCCCTTTAAGGGCTCCGGGTAGGGGGGAAGGAGAGAAGTGTTCGTGGTTGAGGCTGGAGTGGCCACCAGGGCACCCTGGGAAGGCTGGAGGCCCCCCATTCCGATATAAGTATCTACACAACGCTTATTTCAAAATAGCTATTTCGAATTTGGCGTTATTCCTTGTGGAATGAGGTTTACCAAATTCTAAATAAGCGCTCTGCTATTTCGAATTAATTTCGAAATAGCAGTTTGGCTGTGTAGACTCTAGTAAAGTTATTTCGAAATAATGGCTGTTATTTCAAAATAACTTTGCCACGTAGACATACCCTCACAGACCTCTATATTACTTCAGGAAAGCCCCTTAGTCTCTGTATGCCTCAGCTGTGCATCTATAAAATGGGAATAACCTTCCCTACCTGACACAGGGATGTTGTAAAGTACCAAGCACATGGCCAGTAGTCAAGTATTATATCAATACTTCTAAGATGTTTATTCGAAATATTTCTGAAAAGACAAAGATTGAAGTCAGTTTCAGATATTTCCAAACTACTAGGCTATGTCTACACTGGCAGCTTCTTGCGCAAGAACATCTTGCACAAGGGTTCTTGTGCAAGAAGTCTTGCGCAAGAAAACATCCACACTGCCATGTGCGAGCTGTGCTTCTGTGCAAGAGCGCCCATGGCAGTGTGGACGCTCTCTTGCGCAAGAAAGCTCTGATGGCCATTTTAGCCATAGGTCTTTCTTGCACAAGAAACCCCTGCCATGCGTCCACATTGCCTTCTTGCGCAAGAGCTCTAGCGCAAGAGAGCTTACACCTGTTAGAAAAGAGCATAGCTCTTGCGCAAGAAGCCCTCTCTTACCACGCCGTACTGTAAATTTCCTTGTGCAAGAGCGGGTGGGCAGTGTGGACGCTCTGTGGATTCTTGCGCAAGAATGGCCATTGTTGCGCAAGAACCCACCAGTGTAGACATAGCCCTACTGAATAAAGAAAGAATCAACTTTCAAACCTCAAGCTTAAGGAAGTTTAGCTGGGATTTAGGCTATGCTGAAAGTAATACCTGGAATCTTCTTTGCATATCATAGACATACGTGAGGTAAACAAGAAAGGAAGGAAAAATGTTAAAAAAGAAATTACAGAGGTTTCTGCCTTCCAAAAGTGTCTTAGAAGGACGGTACCCTTTCTAAAAGGGGTAAAAAAGTCAGTATAGTAAATAAGATTTTTTTTACTGGAAAATGCTAGAAATATATGTAATGAGCAACATGGCATGTGGGTGATACAATGGGTTATTTTCAATTTCAGAGCTGAAATGTTACAATTATTTTGGGTCATGCTTATTGTTTAGAAACCTTCATTTAGGGCCATACTTCCACCATTGCCTTAACTAAAACTCCAGTTTTGCTGGGCCATTTTGTAGGCACAAAAATTGTAGATAACAAATGTCAACCACAATTTCAGTCACTTAGACCTCTTTGTTTCTTATTGTGACTGCAAAGCAAAGACTGTGAGATTTCTTGTGGCTGGTAGAATGGAAAAAGGGAGCTGACATTTTGGCCCTGAAAAGGGGCAAAGTAGATTCTGGGGAAACGGTGACTGCAAGTGATATCACAGAATATTCTGCTCAAGTGTCAAAGCAAGATTAACTCCAGCAAACAGCCACTTTTGTTCACCAAACACATTGTGTGTGCAGCCAGCCAAAATCCATTAGCTTTAAAATGATAAGACACAGCAAACATATTAACAACCTCTGTGTTCATTGCTTATGCATTAATTGGAAAGTTGACAAAACACTTTCCCTTCTTTTTCTCAGAAGGCACTCACTTCTGAGTTTTTACCAGGGTCTAAGGGGGGGAAGTCCCCCTCTCCCCCCACAAAACACCAAACACACACAAGCACAAATTGGGGATCCTGACAACAGAATAGTGTAAACCTGATCTCTTTATCAGCAAGTTCTCAAGGCCTCTCAATAAAGCAAGTTGTTTCAAGCGTCTTGCATTCATTCGCTCAAGGAAACCAGTTTGAAAGGAAACTTACCAGCTCTGTTAAGCCATATCTCACTGGATCAATGGGAAACTATACAGACAATTTCTGCTATTACCAGATACCAGACAATTAGGCTGCGTTTTGGTCCTGTGGCTTAGACAACTGTGCATCTGCACACAGTTGTGCAACTCTCTTTATAATGTGCTGATTTAGACTCAAGATAGAAGCTGATGGTTCTCCTTTTAGAAAGCGTCTTAAGCAGCACAAGGTTGTTCACATTACTTAGAAACTAGAAGCTGATCTAATTCCTGTAACTGTATCTTTGTTATGAGAAGAGAGAAAGAGTCCGTACATTTTAAATTGTCATGTTGCGTGCCATAGGACTCACTGAGCCATTTAAAAAAATGTTTTTTGCATTTTAGCAACAATAGAAAACCCTTCTAAAGGCTATGTACCACATACAAGGAGGAGTCCTGTGGCACCTCGAAGACAAACCAATTTATTTGGGTCTCACTAACAAAGTGAGTTCCAGCCCACAAAAGCTTATGCCCAAATCAATTTGTTAGCATTTAAGGTGCCATAGGACTACTCATTGTTTGTGCTAAAACAGATGAACATGGCTACCCCTCTGAAACTTGTACCACATACACTTTCCTATCAGTATATTGCTGCATCTCAAACACAGGTACAAGAGAAGGAATGAGTGCAACAAGAGTAATAATTTAACCATGGGGACTTTCAAAAGCAAATGAACAGCTGAAAGTACCCTTCATATTTTTGTAATCTGTGTTATTTTCACCATCCAGTAGTGTATTAGATCTTGAAAAAAGGAAATGCAAGTACAATGATCAAAGTCTGAAGCAAACAATGGCAAAGAGATTGGCACCAGGAAGGAGGCAGGAGGAACAAGGATCACAGAAAAATGAAGTGAAAAAACAATGAAGGGGAGAAAACTGGTGTCCTGCTGCTCTCTCACTTCAATCATTCAATGGGACTGAAGAGCAGAAAGCAAAAGTGAAAAGGGACTGGAACAAGTGAAATCGGAACTTCACTAGAGAAAAAAATGATGCCTTGACATCTAGCTCAAACTGACAATGGAAAAGAGAAAGAGACAGAGAGGGGATGGAGCAGGTGGTGATGAAATAAGCATAGCTCTTTGTGAAGAAATCTGAAGTGTCTTGCAAACAAGGGAAGAGAGTAGGAGGAGGAGGAGAAAAAGGAGGGGGAAATCCCTCAAACATGTTCTTCTTACCTGAGAGAATAGTGTAAGTTTGGAGGTAGTGAGCACAGGTGTAAGCGCAAAACATGTTAACAGAGCACTGTGGGCAACCTTCTGTTTCCCTTTAAATGGTTCTAGGTTGGAGTAATTTTTTCGGTCTCTTTCTTGCACTCCATGTTTCCCCCCATGTATGGGCATCATTACTTTGTCTCTCCAGTGAGTCCTCTGGAGTTCTTCCCAGAGTTGTGGAAGAGTATAGAGCATTGCTCTTTTAATATTTAACTAGTGTAGATTAGAGCTAGAGATATTTCTGATACTTTCAAACAATGTTTAGATTCCACAGTGACAGGCAGCTTAAAGAAATGTCCAAACTAGATGAAAAACTCCTCCTGAAAATGTAAGTTTCCATTTGAAAACAAAAGGGGATATTTCCCTCTTGACCTGCTTTGATTAAGAGATACTATCAGGATTTACTGATATGAGCCAATAAGTGTTCTAATGACAAGAGAAAGGGAATGGAATTACAAATATATTATTTGATAGCATCTAGTTCAGGGGAAGAGACCCCACAAAGAAAGTGCAGTAAGGCATTCATAACAAGTAGGTGAAGTGACATACACAGCACATGCTCAAAAGCTCAAACTCACTACCAACAGAGACAGATTGTGACATGTCTATATAGGATAACTTCAGAGGTTTTCTTCCGGTTTAATTTCTAACAGTGCAGAAATCACTTCCTCTCCATTATCTTTCTACAATTTCCAAACTTGCAGCAAAGTAGGGCACACTTAACTAATAAGATGACAACCTAAAGCAGCCTACACAGTATCTGCTCCATTTTTAAGCTATATAGGAGCTATTAATAGTACCGGGATCATGCAAAAAACATTGCCAATTGCCTTCACTAACCAAGTTATTTTATTCAAATTTGACTCAGTTAATACTAGTCAACTAGTCAACTAGTAACTAGGGAATAATCTTAGTTAAAGCAAACTCGGCATGTTTGAAGAGTAATTGCTGTAGATGGCACTGTATAGCCAGCAAAGAGGAATTCATGTGACCATTCAAACAACAGTCTGCTTGTGACTGACCGGTATTCTTCTGGAAATAGCAGAGGGGGAAAGGAAAAGCCTATTTGATAGTCTGACTATTAAAATGTAGCCCTTGCAGCTGATCAGAAAAGAGTTCTGTGATCATAAGAGTTTGATACAGAGTCCACCCCACAACTCATTATGTCCAGCCACACTACAGCACAAGGACTGAAGAGCAGCTTCCTACATGAAAGAGCAGGGAAAGTCTAATGTAGGTTGGAAGAATGGAATTAGGCCAGGCTACCAGGATTTACATCCCTACTCAGAAGAGGCTTGCTATATGATTTAGTCACTGTTACAGATGGTCAGGGCCTCAAATGCACGTGTCCCCCTAAAGATCACTGTGCAATGTCCCCCAGCACGATGTTGTGGTGTTTCTTTAATACTGACTCAAAGGAAAGTAGGGCACTAGCTATTTTAGTGATATCACTTCCTATAATGATTGTTCCACTTAGGTCTACCCTCTGACTACTGACTCAAACCAGTGTTGTTTATCTTGAAAGATTGCACAAAAGAACACCAGGATGTATGACTGCATGGTGTCCCCCATAGAAAAAAGGTGACATCTAGAAATTCAAGTGCATCTTTCCCCCCTAAATATACATTGTAAACAGGAAGGCAAGAGGACCACTGTCCCTTCACCCACAAGGAAAAAAGGAACTGGATCCCCCCCCAAAAGGGGCTGACTGTCCACCTGAACAGACACAGTCTTACCTACAGGTGATTGACATCAAACCTTGTGTGACTAGAGAGGCATGTATACTTAGCAGAGATGTAGGAGCACCAAACAGAGGCTGTGTCTGTTGTCTGCTCCGGTAGTGTCTCCAGTTAGTACCTACTTGATGCTTTCCATCTCAGCAGAGAGCATTTGGAGGAGACCCACAATTGCAGAGCTTCCATAGGCGGTGTGGTGATGGGGTGGAGGCCTGAATAAGATGGAGAGGTTTGGTCATGCAGGAAGAAAGATGGGGAGCAGGAACAGATTAGAGAGAGAGAGAGAGGTAACAGTAAAAAGAGTGATGAGTGATTAAAATCAGTGGTGCCTGCTATTTTAACAAATACGAACAGCACAGTCTCAAACTAGAATATGCTAAGAGGTGTGAACAGAAGTTGCATTGCCAAAAATGCATTACCAAACACCCATCCCATAAAAGCACAATTAGCTCCATAGGTAAATCTCTGATGCAGAGAGTCAGGATTTCCTGGCACATGTTCCAAAGCCAGCAATGAGATGACACATCATAATCACTGGCGCCAAGGAGCAAACCTATGTAGTATATCACGGCTTGCAACTGCTGCATGTACATTAGTAAATAATTTGTGATTCTGCTTGAAGCTATAACAGCTTCTTTGTCAGACCATAGTTTGGCGGTAGTGGTGGTTGTGTTTTGTTTTGTAAACACAACATCCCTAATCTTTGTTAAGAAAGTCTATTTTTAGTTCATAAATTTCCCCAAACATAACCAAACAGTGGCCCAGCAAATAGGTTAATATTTTTAAAAATATGCAACAAGTTTGAACATTGGTTCTTACCTAACAAGGTTCTCTGACTATTATTGCTTCTTGATTTGTGCTGCTGTTTCCACAGGGTAGTTAAGCTGCTACAGCATATAATTCCTAAATCCAAGAAAAATGAAGAAACTAAAGCTCTAAGCATAATGTGCTACATGCTGTAAGAAAAATATGTTTCTTGGCAACTAAGAAAACAATTTATTTCAATTAAATGAGTCCAACTAGTCCACATCAGCTGTGAAAACACTAGAAAAAATATTTGAGTACTTTGAACTACTAATAATGATATTGCACAAAGCACGCAGTAGGTTGTTTGGAAAAGAGTTTAATTAATAGATTGTACTATCCATTTTTGACCATTTCTAAAATCTTTGATTCAGTAGTTTCACTTCCTATCCACTTTATTCCAATCTCATATCCTTTTTGCATCATATTTACTTGCACTATAGTAGTATCTCTTACTGCAGAATAACAATGTAAAAATAATTATACATGTAGTCCCCTTACTAAAGGTGCCTCTGCTTATTTTCTGGGAAGACCCTATGTACTGCAATCTAGCCCCACAGACTACAATTCCCATGAGCCCTGGAGGAAAACAGGAAGGAAGTGACTTTTGTTTTGGAGAGCTGAGTCTCTCCATGTGTGTGGAAGAAGACTTAGCAGCCTTTGGACTCTCCCTTTGTTTTTTAGAACAAAAGGGAGCCAGGCTGATGTGGAAGAGTTTTTATCCAGTTCAGGAGCTGTTATGTTGCAGTTACAGACTGGGATAGAGAGCCTTTGGAACTGGGATCTAGCAGGCTGCTTCTGATTGCACTAGAGTGGAGGCCCTTTGGCTGTACTTGTGGCTAGAAGCTACTCTGCATCCAGCACACTGAAGGAGACTGTGAGTAACTGGGCATCTTTGGGAAAATGCTGCCTGGGAAAGACCTCAGAGATTCAGACTAACTCTGGGTTCAAAGAGAGGCCAACCCGGTGAACCAGAGCTGCTGCATAGCTTGGACCCACATACACACTACCTACAGAGAATCTCCATTACAGCTGCAGTTCTTCAAGCGCGCCCACGCAAGCAAGAGTCTGGGACTCTGAGTCCAGGGATAAATATTGGCAGTGCAAATGGCAGCTAGATAAGTTCCTTTTACTTCTGTGTACTTTGTTAATTGATGTTATTCACTGTTAATTTGTTAAATCCTGTTTCTTTAAGTTAAGTAAAGGTTGTTCATTTTAATGCAATCTATTAGATGTATATTATTTATGATTTGTAATTGTTGTTCTGGAGTTAGATCCAGTTTATTGCTGGAACAAGTTTATTCCTGGAGGTTACCAAGGCACACCAATAAGTGTGTACAGGGCCAGCCAGGTGGAGGCACCGCCATTGTACATTGTTTACGAGCAAGGGGGTGGATAGGTTTTCCCCAAACAAACAACATCACCACTGGTGTACTCAGGATCTCCTTTTATGTCAAGACCATCAGGCGCCCAGGCACACCTGTGAGTGTGACCTGCTCCTGAGTAACCCGGGGAGGAAAAAAGGGGTTATATACATAAGTAGAATTCTTCAATGAAAACAATGTAAAATTCTCATTAAAGATATTTGGTGCAATATAAGCCCAAGATAGCAATAGGTGTTACCTATGACTTGCCTGCATGGTCCTACAATCCAACAGCCCCATGTAGATCCTGCTGGAATGAACTAAAAGGTACCTAGTGCACATTAACCTGTCAAACTACATTAACATGCACAAGTTGCTTTTTTAGTTCATGCAGGATCCACTGAGATCAATTAGATCATACCCTCCATGATTCAGATTGCAGCACTGCGTAGACTTGCCCTTAAGAACTTGATATTTTAGATGAATTCTGACTTTGCTAAATATAGTCTGTCTCATTGTCAATGGTTTTCTTTGCATGAATAAGGATTAGTCATGTGAGTAAGGGTTATGAGTCAGGGCTGCAAGACTGCCCTTGCAGTTTCCAATGGCGACTACGTTCTTTGTATTTCTTTTCTAAACTTTTATGCGGCTGTAAAACAGTCTAATATGTTCCATTTCAGAGGTGGCTGCAGCCTAAGGATGAGTTTAAAAAAAAAGTGATCTTTTCTATTTGCATATCAGTTTAAGACCAGATACTGCTTTCACTGAAGTCAGTGGGAGCTTTGCTTTTTGGAGCAGAATCAAGCTTTTATTGGGATGAAGCACAAGTTTTGTGTTTTCATAGACACCGTCCAAAGCATGTATTTTCTGCCCACATGATTTATTGCAGGTTAAGTAAACTACAAGACAGAATGAAAAAGCCCAAGACATCTCCACAACTAAGAGAACCCCATGGCCCACTCAAAATTGTCAGCCTGAAAGATCAAAACTTATGAGTAAAGCTCAAAAATCATGGGTTTTTAAAAAAGATTTTATTTTGAGCTTGGTCTGTGTTTTCATGCTTGAATTCCCCCTGCCCATCATATGTGTGTGACCATTAGCATCACCCATTCTCTCATTGGGTGAGGTGATTTGGAGCCCCCCACTGCCCAGCTTCTCACCCCCACATCTGCCCATCTTGGCCCAACTATTAATACTGTCTCCCCCATCATTTCAATCCCCACCCAGCCCGTCACCAGCAATTCAACACCATTCCTCCTCAGTTAACCTCATCAAGCAGCATCCTCTCCCTGCCTTTCTTGGTTAGGGGGCAGCTCTTGGGATTCTTCATCCTCCCCACCTCCCACTATGCCTTCCAAGGCCAGGTGTTGTGGGGAGGGGAGGAGAGAGAATGGGTAGCTGGAGGAAAAAGGAACTAGTTGGAGAAGGGACTTCTACACGTAAGAGGTATCCTCTTTCAGTCACCTATCATGTCTACATACATCCTCAATGCATTATTATTGACACAGAACAAGAATTTAAATTTCTAACAGGCCTGCAGACAGGATAGGAAAAGGGGGCATCTGCCCCAACGCCTGGTGATTCAAAAGGGCCCAGACCTCCCCGCTGTCACCACCACTACTGTGAGAGCAGTGGTGGCCGGAGCCCTGGGCTCTTTAAATCACCACCAGAGCCCCTTCATGGCATGCTCTGGACAGAGCAGAGGTTGCCTGAGGAAAGTGAGCCCCAGACCCGCCCCTTCCACCTGAGGCCCTTTCCCTTCTGGGGGCACTGACCCAGCCTCCCCGTCAACCTTGTCCAGGGATACTGCGAGGCTGTTGGCCCCACTGATCGCTAATAACAAAGCCTGATCATAGAAAGCCAAGTTTGCAGCCTGCCTCTTAACTCTGAACATGAACATTTAGGCTGCGTCTAGACTGGCAAGTTTTTCCGCAAAAGCAGCCGCTTTTGCAGAAAAACTTGCCAGCTGTCTACACTGGCCACTTGAATTTGCGCAAGAACACCGACGATCTAATGTAAGATTGTCAGTGTTCTTGCGCAAATACTATGATGCTCCCATTCGGGAAAAAGCCCTCTTGCGCAAATGTATTTGCGCAAGAGGGCCAGTGTAGACAGCTAAAAACTGTTTTGCGCTAAAAAGCCCCGATGGCGAAAATGGTGATCGGGGCTTTCTTGCGCAAAACCGCGTCTAGATTGGCATGGATGCTTTTCTGCAAAAAGCGCTTTTGTGCAAAAGCATCCGTGCCAATCTAGACGCTCTTTTCCGCAAATGCTTTTAACGGAAAAACTTTTCCGTTAAAAGCATTTGCGGAAAATCATGCCAGTCTAGACGTAGCCTTAATGTGTGCTTTCAGATATGGACTGATATACTGTAGTCACATTAAACTGTTTTAGCAACATCTATTTATTTGAGGCACCGGCAAGAAGAGTTTGCAGAATCTCAGTCATTCCTGTCTTCCATACTTCTTTCTAGCAGATTCCAAATCTTAAAGAGCTAGATGCAATTTATGGCTGCAGTAGTGTGCATGTAAAAGGACAAATCTAACAGTTACCAAACATGAACTGCACGTGCAAACACTTAATTTACACATAAAATTTTTCAATACATTCTCTAAAACTTTTCTCAAAAGCTGGCCCAATGTTCCTAACAACTTCATAAACAACCTTCTGCAAATATCATCCATAAGTGTATTTTTGCAAAGGACATATTATATTACTATTTATCAAAAATAGCAAAACACTTTGCAAGCATGCTTTGTTTACTTATGGAAATCTAAGTTTAATGTAAGTTCCATGCACTGAAGAAACTGACCACCATAAAATATAAGCCTCTAAATCCATGTACACACGATACTTAACCTTTGACAATAGTCTTTCTTGGGATCCTTTATTCTTACAAAACTAGGTGATTGGGCAACAAAATGGCAAATGAAATGTAATGTTGATAAATGCAAACTAATGAACATTGGAAAAAATAATCCCAACTATACATATAAAATTATGGGAACTAATTTAGCTATAACCACCCAAGAGAGAGATCTTGAAGTCATTGTGGATAGCTCTCTGAAAACATCCACTCAGTGTGAAACGGTAGTCAAAAAAGCACACAGAATGTTAGGAATCATTTAAAAAGGGATAGAGAATAAGACAGAGAATATCTTATTGCCTCTATATAAATCCATAGTACAACCACATCTTGAATACTGCTTACAGATGCGGTCACCTCATCTCAAAAAAGATATATTGACATTGGAAAGGGGTCAGAAAAGGGCAACAAAAATGATTAGGGTTTTGGAATGGGTGCTATATTAACAGAGATTCAAGACAAAGGGACTTTTCAGCTTAGAAAAGAGGAGACTAAGGGGGGATATGACAGAGGTCTATAAAATCATGACTGGTGTAGAGAAAGTGAATAAGGAAAAGTTATTTACTTGTTCCCATAACATAAGAACTAGACGTCACCAAATGAAATTAATAAGTAGCAGGTTTAAAACAAACAAAAGGAAGTTTTTCTTCATGCAGCGAACAATTAACATCTGGAACTCCTTGCCAGAGGATGTCATGAAGACCAGGACTTTAACAGGGTTTTAAAAAGAATTGTATAAATTCATGGAGGTTAGCCAAAGTACGTACGAATGGTGTTCTTAGCCTCTGTTTGTCAGGGGCTGGAAATGGATGACAAGAGAGGGATCACTTGATGGTTACCAGTTTCTGTTCACTCCCTCTGGGGCATCTGGCATTGGCCACTGTCAGAAGACAGGATACTGGGCTAGATGGACCTTTGGTCTGACCCAGTATGGCCGTTCTTATGTTCTTATGTTCATCCTCCACTTGTAATAAACTAAATATTTTTCATTTCTACAAGATCTCAAAATGCTTCACGAATACAAACTTAATCTTCAGTTCCTTTGTAAAGAAGGTAAACATCTTATACATTTTGCAGGTGGAAAAACAGAGGCACAAGATGTTTTCATCTTAAGAGCAGTCAACAGAAGAGCTAGAAACAGAATCAGAATTCTAGTGCCCATAGTCCTGCTCCAACCATTAGCCCACACTCTCCTATTAATCCAGGCTTCCTAGATCCACTTCTCCTATTGCTAAAATACAATGTAGGTATCTGGATTATTAGTGAAATCATGGCGTTACCACAGAACATTAGGGAGTTCTCTCCTAATAATGAGAGCAGCTCTTCAGCCACTTTCCTTGTTCCCCACCTTTGAAGCATTCCATTTCCACTCTTTCTCTTGTAACTGGGAGGAAAAAATCTCCATTATTTTCATGCATTCTAACTCCCCTTCTGTGTGTCTGCTGCACATGACATTCACTATTAATTTGAGAAGAAAGGAATAAAATTCATGTCTTGGACCACAACAGCACTTCTTGATTAATTGGAAAGTAATACTGAGTAATGCACTTTACTGCCTGTGGAGCTCACAAACTCTGCAATCCTTAGGAGCAAAACATCACTACCAAGCATCCATGTCTTACACAGCAGGATAGAACTTTACCACTGGGCTGCCCTGTGCTTACAATAGATCATATAAGATACAAACATTCATTAGTACTTTTAACGTAACTATGGTGTCTACCTTACCTGTTTTGGAGCTGTAGATGGAATTAACACATGGGTAAAGATGTAATAATGTAACACTAATGAGTACCCTAACAAAATTGCTCTCCTTTTTTGTTGATCAATTTCTTGTACTCAGATTTTGTCAAATGACAGATAATAATACTAGAGAAATGGAACTTCTGAAATCTGCAGAAACTCTGGGGACAATATTTGTTTAAAAGCCTACTGAACTCTGAAAGTTATGACAAAGTGCATTATGTAAGAAAGTCCTGTAACCCAAACAGAAAATATTCTGGTTAATATCACATTAAGCCTTTACATGCCTGAAATATTAGTTTATAAGTCTGTTCAGCAGAGTATCTACAGTGCAGAACTTTTTGTTTATTTCAGTACTACAGCATCCAAAAAAAGTCCAACAAGTTATAAATTCAGTCAAACGTCAAATTGATTTTTTAAGGATAAAATTCTTAAAACAGAATTACTTGAGTTTACTTCACCTTTGAAGAAGTGTTGCTGGTGTACACCACATTGCTCCAGTCCTAATTCCAAGTAGCTAATGTGTGTATATCCAAGAAATATATCTGTAAGTCAAATGATAAGTAGGACTGTGTGTTGGTCAGGAAAATGGAGCCAATCACACCCTTTTGCTCACCAGCATTGTGAAAGATTTTAACGTATGTTTGTTTTATTGTACTAGTTAAAAAATTCCTTAAGGTTAAAATATAACTGTTAAGAACCTGTTCAGGATTTTTTGATAAGCAGTAACACAAGAGGGAGTTTAGATTCAGACCAAAGGCATACTACTATTGCCTGCAGGGAGTTGCTGGGCTTGTTTCCCAGTAGAATAGGGTTACCTCGGGAACCAACAGATCTGAACTAAGAAAGCGCATTGGTAACAAAGATAGTTTTGCTTGTACATTTGGTGGGTATACATGTTGCAGAAAATACTTTAATTTCTAAATAAGATAGTAAAGACATGTAACTTTATTTTCAGCATACTCCTTTTGGGGGTTTGGAAAACAAAAATCTGTGTTTGTGTGACCTGGAAACGTAATTGGTTACTGAATGACAGGCACTATTCCATAGTCATTTCAAATAACCTCTTATGCCACAAAGAGTGACATTAAAACATTGCTGTCAAATCCCCAAACAAATGAACTATATAGACATAGCACGCAGCTCACACTAAACAAGTTTTGCAATCACATATCTGGTAAATACTTGGGGATTCGTAATACTGCAGCAATAGTTGGTATTTATTAAAGTTAAACTGACACATTGCTATGAAAACTATCGTGATGGAAGATTACTCTGCCAAGCAGCAATAACTGTTACAGCTGTAGCCAACCAAAATATTTGGATTCAATATGGGTTTCTATTCTACACCAATAAAGATCTAGGATTAACAAAATACCACTCTTTCTCTCATTCTGAATCCTAACCTCCTAGCTGTTAGACACATAAATGTATACAGCTCAAATGAAATAAGGCCTGATCCAATGCCCATGGAAATCAGTGGGACTCTTTCAACAGACTTGATGGGAATGGGATCAGGATCTAAGGCAGTATCAACATTGTGAGCTGGAGGTGTAATTCCCAGCTTGGATAGACATGAGCACACTAGCTTTCATCAAGCTAGTGTACTAAACATAGCTGTGTAGTACGGGCGGTGGGAGTGACTAGCTGCCTGAGCCAGTACCTGGCCTTTTAAGGCAGGTTTTTGTACTGCTGCAGATACACGACTATCTTTTAGAATGCTAGCTCAAAGTTAGCATGCCGACATCTACACAAACTGCCATTCTTCTACATTGGGGTGGGCAAAATCTGTCTCATGGGCCAAATCGGACCCACCAACTCTTTTAATCCAGCCCGCGACCCACCCCTACAGCACAGAACGGCAGCTCAAAGTGGCTGGCTGTTCCCTGTTGCTCTCTGCACTGTGGGGGCAAGACTTCATGTGCTACCCCCACCCCCACAAAACCTCTTGACTCCTGTTGGATAGAAACCTGTCAATGGGAGCAGAGAGATTTTGCTGGAGGCTGGGGCAGTGCAGCACAATTTCTCAGCTCCCATTGGCCTGTTTCTGGCCAATAGGAGCTGAGAGATTTTGCTAGAGTGGAGGCAGCGTGCAAAGCTTCTCCCCACAGTGCAGAGAGCCACATGGAACAGACAGCTGTTTTGAGTGTCTGGGATTGGTGGCAGGCAGGGAAGCCTACCTGAGAGTGCCGCTGTCCAGGAGCTGCCTAGGTATGTGCCTCCTGGCAAGAGCCTGCCTCTGGCACCCCACTTCCTCCCACATCCCAACTCCCTCCCAGACCTTGCACCCCCCTCCTACACCCTCCCCCCAAGCCAGGATCCTCTCCTGTACCCATATCCCCTGCTAGACCCTGCACCGCAATCCCCTGCCTTAGGTCACTACCCAAATCCTCTGTATCGTCCTCCACCCCACTCCAGGTCACAACTCCCCTCCCAGACCCTGCACTGTTCCTACGTCCCTCCACCAGGCCAGAATCCTCTCCTGCACCCATACTCCCTCCTGGACACTGGTCCCCAATCTCCTGCCCCAGGTCACAACCCCTCTTCACTCAAATTTCCTCCCAGACCCCACTCCCTCTCCTGCACAACAGTCTCCTGCCCTGAGCTCCCTTCTACACCCAACCTCCATCCCAGATCCCGCACACTCTCCATAGACTAGTGCGGCCTTTGACCACTTACCAAAATCTTGGAGAGTAGCCCCCCCTCCCGTCAAAAATTATTACCCACCCCCTGTTTTACACAGTAGTCCATATGGATATCATTTCACTCAATGCATCAATTGATTTTTACAAGAATAAAACACATGCTGCAAATGAGGTCATACTGGTATGGAAAGGACTGTACACTCTTGAAAATGGCAACCCTGAAGCGGTGTGACCTTACACACACACCATGCATTCAAAGTCACGCTGGTGTGGGCAAAGTTACGCAAGCAGACCAGCACCACTCCCAGAAGTGCCAGAATGCCTGGAACCCTGGTAACATGGGAGTGGTCACCCTATTTTCCTGGGTGTCATCAGTTTGTCTGTATCTATCTGTTGTCTTTAGTCTTTAACATAGGTGGAAAGTTCATAGGGGCAGAGACTTTTTGGTCTGGTGGGATGAGTTCTAGGTCCAAGTCAAGGGTTCCAGGTTAATTATTTGTATTTCATCTTATCTGGACAAATATCTTCCTAAAGAATAAATAACATACCATCTTGCCTTTTCATCTCTTTCCTTATCTATGCTTTTCCTAAGTCATCATTTTTAGCATTTTCTCAGCAGACCATGAACAAATGCAATACAGGTTTAGGGGAAGGGAGGGGCCTCACATGGCTCCTAAATCTTATAAAAAAAAAGAACCACCTTCTGGGTTTGAAATTAACACTACATATGGTATGGAATTTTCTGATGCCCTTCTCTGTGCCAAGAGCTGGAACAGCCTGAGCCACCTACTGGGACTCCAATCAAATGCATTTTTCAATCCTTGTACTCAAGAGGCCTCAGTAACAAAATATTGGAGTTAAAATGTCAATCAGAAGAGAATCATCATAATAAAACAGTTGTCTTCTACTTCTACAAGCTCCCTTCATTTGACTTAAGTTTTTCTTCCCTTTTGTTATTTACAAGGGAAGAAGATGATCAAAGGAGCATTTTCACGTGATCCGAATACCTCCTCGACTGCATTTTTATGCTGATTCACAAAGCCCTCAGTTCACAAATCTATTTCCAATGTATGAAAAAAATCAAAATTCCAGTGTCACAATCAGCCCAACTCTGAGGTCAGCCCACTGCCCTGCTACCATGTCAGCCATATACACCCTCAACAAACAGTGCCTTCTGGCACTCTTGGCCAAACAGTAGGTGGAGGGGGAAAGTTGGTTTTGATTTCATACAAATGTTCTGAGTCAGTTATTGTGGGCTTACAATATAAACCTCCAAGCTCAAACAAAAATACATCAGAGTCACCACTGCTGGACTGGTTTATTTGTTGAAACAAGGCAAATCCAATGCACTTCTATGAGTCCTTCCTGGCATCAGAATTTGGTCTATGTGTGCAAACATGAAACAGTGGGAATTGGAGAAGAGCTTGAAACAAACTGTCTGATCTCAGCTCCCAACTGCAGACCAGGATTTAAATTCAAACTTTGCGACTCTGGTTTATTTCGACACAAAAGCAGACCTGTTTCAGTTTGGGATGATGATGATACAGCTGAGTTCAAGCAATGACCAAATAAAGCCCAGAACATCTCCAAGTTTGTGGATCTAGAAAGCTACAGCTATTAAGTTTTGTACTTGTATCTCAGGTCACAGATTTCCTTAATATAGTTGGCTATTATTAAGCTTTTCAGAATAAAACTCCATGCTCCTGACACATATCTAATGTTCTGCTAATTCCCATAAAGTATTTTCAATGAACAAAATATGAAGGCAGAAGTCCCACTGATATCAGTAGGTGTGGGGCCTCCTTACATATTTTTTTAAAATAAGGTTCAAGCTAAGCTTGTCTGCTCTAGGAAAGTTTTACAAAGATTCCCCAAGATGGCAACACTGGTTAAGCTGCACCTGGGAAGATGCCTCCCCTTCTCTAGTGGATGTTTTCAACAGCAAATCAATTACACTTAAGCTACTTAAGTGTTTGTTTTTTGCATGTTCTTACATTTTTTGCTAAGAGCTGAAATACAAAGATGAAGTGGTTAACAGTTCTTAACTAAACAAACTTTCTTGTTATTATGGGAAGTCTTCTATCGCATGCTGCATACTAGGCTCCCAAGAAGAAAGCAATTTATTCATTTTAAGCCATATAGATGCCTACTATTTTGTACCCCATGAAGAAAGCAAAGGTACTGAAATCTGTTTCAGAAATAGGAAGTTAATGAATTAAAAAACTCAAGATGCTAAGTTTGAAGTAAAAGCCTTGAGGGTCAGATGAACTGTTATTCACACTCTGAGCTCTTGGCATCAGTGACTTGTCTTAATACATTTGTAAAGCACTATGCACGCCTTCTGCTGTCTGGTATGATGTATACACAATAAAACTCAATACTGCCAGGGCCATTTTTCAGTACTTCGAACAGGTTCAATTCATCATCTATAGTTTATTGCTCAGGGTGAAACTGGTGATAAGTTTGTAGCAAAAATGCTCAATGACATAAATTTCATGGTTTTCATATCTACAATATTTAATGGGCCTAAACCCCTTTCTGAGAGTGGCTTGTGAAATCCATGTGTAGTTTATAATGTAGGCATTTCAAAATTTGACACTTTTCAAATTTTTCCCAGAAGTGTTACAACTTATTTTTATTTATGGAGAAAAAGTAATGGAAGAGGGAGAGAAATATCCAAGACTGAGAGACAGACATTGATATTATATGGAACCTGCACAATAACAAAAAGAAAGTTTGTCAAAATCTCTATATTATGAATGGGATGTACCATAAAGTGTGTGGCAAATTTAATTTTTAAACAGTGCCCACTGCAAGCCATGACACCAAGGGTATGTCTACACTAGCCCCCTAGTTCGATCTAGGGAGGCTAATGAGGGCGACTGAAATTGCAAATGAAGCGGGGGATTTAAATATCCCGCGTTTCATTAGCATGTTCCCGAGCGGTCGCCATTTTAGAAATTGACTAGCCAGAAGTAACTGCCACGTCTACGCGGCGGTGAAGCGGATTCGAATTAAAGCCTAACTCGAATTAGCTGTTATTCCTCCTGCAATGAGGTTTACCAGCTAATTCGATTTAAACTTTAGTCGAATCCTTCACTGCGTGTAGACGTGGGCAGTTACTTCAGGCTAGTCAATTTCTAAAATGGCGACCGCCCGGGAACATGCTAATGAAGCGCGGGATATTTAAATCCCGCTTCATTTGCAATTTCAGTCGCCCTCATTAGCCTCCCTAGATCGAACTAGGGAACTAGTGTAGACATACCCCAACTTAGGAAGCCTTTAGGCCTCATCTTTAGATAGAGTAGGTGGATTGAAACTGAGTGGTGCACCCATAAGATTCCACAATTTGAAGTCCAGTCAGTGCGCAGGTGGAGAGGAAGTGCTGAAACAAAACAGGGCCTGCCAGCAGTTTTCCCTATAAGCTAAGCGTTTGAGCAGCCATCAAGGAGAGATTCAAATGCTGCCCTGCTGATTAGCAGACACCCACACTCACCCACAGCTGGCAGCAAGTGTTTCTATTGATGGTGCACATTTGCACATGCCTTAGTGCACATAACAAAATGTATTCCACACTCGAATGGAAAAAATTAGAGGGAACACTGTCTGCCAGATCTTTCTGCTCAATAGGATTAATGAGTGCCCCAAATAAGAGCCCCTGTCTACTGTTCTGGGGCTTCTCTCATGCTACATGACCAGGTACAGGAGGACAGTGTGTGCAACCCCAGAAGAAATGCAGGACAACTGTGCACTCAGATGATATCTTTCAACCAAGTAGAGTGCCTCTGATGGTGGAAGTTCTTGATGTAAGCATCTCCTTTGTTATCTTGCTGGTAGTGAGCTCCTCTCTTGAACTTGCTTTTTCAAGCGCCTCTTCCTCCGATGGCCACTGATGTATATTGTTTCAGAGAGGAGACACTTACATCAATAGTTCCCATTCACATAGGTCCTGTAATGTACTTTACTCTTACAACCTTATTGCTAGCAACACACTTCACAACAGCATGTACCTGAAAGGAAATTTCAGCCCCAAACAGAAATGTGAATGCAAAGCACCATAGTTAATCTGTCCATACTGAAATAATAATGGATATAGTGTTTTATTTGCATCACCTTCTTCATGGAATAGATTTAAGTGTTTAGTAATAGAGTGTGGTATGTACACGGGTTGGTGTCCAGTGAGGCTATTCAATATCAACACTCCTGGTGGTCTCTAATTCAGTCAGGCTTGAAGCAAAGTGCTCCAAGTGCTACTCAGCAGCTTAATTAATGTAGGTGTGTTTTGCTCAATCGCTACTGAGCACATTCCTCCCATTCTTTGGCTTTTTATTTTTTAAATAGCAAATAAACATCACTTTACTGAAAGCCCAAGGAAGCTAAAAGCCACCTTGTTCAGTCTTCTGTCACCTAAAGCTGCTTTTGTGATTAAATTAACCTCAGCCAAACCTGGAGCATAGTCAAGAGCCTAACAGAATGCAATAAGTGTTTTCTGTAGCACCCTTCCTAGCCAAGACAGCAAAGGAATATAGAAATAATGATTTACAACAGTGATTGTGCCCTCAACAACAGCATACATAGCCATTTCTGAGTGTATCACCAGTGGCACCCATCTTGCAGAAAAAGCAACCCCATTTGTGACCCAGGAGTAAGTCAGACTGTAAACATATTAAGCTAGCATTACAAATAGCGAGCAGAGACTAAGATCTTGTCTACACAATACAGTTAAGTCAACTTAAATTATGTTGATGAACATATGCCAGTTTAATTACATTACTTGTGCATGACCACACACAATGCCCTTTGTGTTGGCATAGCACGTCCACAGTTGGTGCTTTTGCATTGATAAAGAGAGCATTGAATCATGGGTAGCTATTGCACTGTGCAAGTCACCATCCTCTGCTGCTGGGAGATCTGGGAATGGATTACAGTGCATCATGGGAGTGTGCTTAGTGTCCAATGATGCAGTTCTTGATGTCCCATCATTCCATGGGTGTTCACCTTCATTTCATGCCATTTTTAACTGCCCCTGTATACTGTGCACACACCATCTCTGTTTGAAAGCATGGGTCTCGAGCTGCTGACCAGTCTTTGGATGAGCATTATGAACACAATGCAGCTGGTTCTGCAGTATTACATGAGCTGGGAGAGAGAAAGTGAATTTGTGGCACCTATCCTGCTGTGTGTGCAAAGGAAAGAACAATTCACAATTGCTACTAGCATTCACGGAACAGGTGCACATGGTGGATCATTAATACCGGGTTCAGGAAACAAGCACTGAATGGTGGGATGACATTGTGATACAGTTATATGATGGCAAGCAGTGGCTGTAGAACTTTTGGATGTGCAAGACCACCTTCCTAGAACTGTAGGCAGAGCTCCCCTCTTCCCTGCAGCGCAGGGACTCCAGAATGAAAGCTGCCTCACAGGGGAAAATTGACTGGTGATCACTGTGTGTAAGGTGGTAACTCCAGCCTGCTACCAGTCAGTCATAAATTAGTTTGGAATTGGAAAGACCACCATGGGGGTTTCTGTGATGCAAGTGTGCATGTCCATTAATCATTTCCTGCTATGAAGGACTATGACTCCGGGTAATGTACAGGAAATAAATTGATAGCTTTGTAGCAAAGGGGCTAATCGCAGCAGGGCAATAGATGGCATGCATATCCAAATTCTGCCCCTGACAGAATACATCAACTGAAAGGACTATTTCTCCAAGGTCTTGCAGGCACTGGTGGATCACTGTGGCTGTTTCACTGACTTCAAAGTGAATTGGTCAGGGAAAGTTCAAGATGCATGCATGAGGAACTGTTTAGAATGCCACATGCTGGGACTTTCCAAACCAGAAGATTCCAATGGGAGGTGTTTATAGGCCCATGGTGATCCTGGGAAACCCTGCCTCCCTCTGTTCCTGTAGCACCTTACAACAGGAACCTTGACAAGAGCAATAAGGCTCCACGGATGCTGACAGTTTAATATGCCTTTGGCAGATTAAAAGGTCACTAGCACTGCCTTTTTGGCAAGTGAGACCTCAGTGAGGAAATTATTCTGATGGTCACAGCAGTCTGCTGTGCGCTGCATAACATTTGTGATATGAAGGGAAAAGTTTCCCTAGGGTGGAGTGCTATGTTGGATCATCTGGCTGCTGAATGCCAGATACCAGGGTAATTAGAGGGGCTCACTGGGGAGGTTCTGAGGGAACATGTTGACAAACAACACCAGTAACATGTCTTTATGTGATGCATTTGTTTAGGTAAAGTTTACTGGCTGCCTTAATGACCCCTAATCTGTGAGAGTGGATTGCAAGAGGAGGATAGCAAGGGGAACATGTGAAGAATGTTGGAAGATTTTGAGGCGTGCACAGAACAGTGTTCTGAATTAGCTGCAGAGGGATTCATGCATGCATATACTCAAAAGCACTTCAATTATTTAGGACCATAAATCCCACCAAAAGCCAGAGAAAATGTTAAACTTAAAGAAATCCAAATAAGTACAGATATAACAATGCATGGATAGGGCATCCAGACAACTGTAACTCCCCAGTAGTAACACCGTGCAATAATTATATGACTAAGGCATTTTAGTATTTGTGTGCTGTCATGGGGTGGGACTCACCGCTGCAGTGCCTCCTGCTGGTAGCTCTAAGGAATTAGTTCTTTCATCAGTAGGGCACCTCCACCTGGCTGATGTCTCTCCCGTCCTCACTCCATGCTCCTACTACAGACCCTTGTCACTCCCCGACCACAGTATACTCTTCAAGACACTGCCCTCTAGCAGTGCCCACTCCGATGGTCTCTCACCCTTCCACAGGTTTATCGGCAATCTTGTGTCTCCACTGCCATTGTGGACAACTGTTGCCTCCAAGCCTAGCTTCTCTGTCTCAGGGCAAGCAACAGTCTATATCAGCCACACCTTGGTGGCAAGGTGTGGTAAAAGAACATGGTTAAAAAATCCACCTTGCTGGCTGGAGACCCTTCCTCTTTGGGTACACTACGAGAGTGACCAGATTTCTGATTTTTAGATACGTTAGGTTTTTGTTTGTTCATTCCCTCCACCCCAATGGAGTCACTACAATGGAGTCAGTTGATTGGGTGCCTTAACTCTGCATTTCCACATTTTACCATGTTTGGAATTCTTTAACCATAACTCTGAATGTCCTAGGTATATCATATATTGAGTTGTGGGATAATTCATAGAATCATAGAACTGGAAGGGTCCTTGAGAGGTCATCATGTCCAGTCCCCTACACGCATGACATGTGCAAGCAGTCTCAGTCTAGACCATCCCTGACAGGTGTTTTCCCTTAAAAATGTCCAATGATGGAGATTACACCATCTCCCTAGGCAATGTATCCCAGTGTTTAATGATACTGGCAGATAGAAAGATTTTTTTCCTAATGTCCAACCTAAACCTCCCTGGCTGCAATTTAAGCCCATTGCTTCTTGTCCTATCATCAGAGGTTTTCTTCCTTGTCTGTGTAATATTGCCACATCCCTATAAAGGATTTTCCTCTCATCTACTTATATATAGACTCAACCTTAACTTCAGTTTAACGTAGTTCTTGTTTGTGCATCTCTGTTATTTTTAATTTAAAGTTTCATATATGCACACCAAACAAGAACCAAAAGGTGTTAAAAAGGTAATATTTGAATGATTTGAGGATGCAAATGTCAGCTTTTTATATCTTAACTTTTATGGGCAAATATATCCATATAGTCTGTGGCTACTTTATGCCACTTTGGAGGGGAAAAAAAAAGATGGATCACACCAGCCAGTTTAGCTGAGTTTACAGCTAATTTGCATTTTGAGAACAGTATAAAGTAGCCAGAATGTACATCAAAGTTTCCCCCTTTCCTAATTTCTGCTTATTGTACTTCACTGCATTCCCCAGTACAACAGCCCAGTTTCTCCTTTCCTCTCACACTTTGCGATCTCTCTCTCTCTCTCTCACACACACACAGTTTTACCCTCTTTCTTATCTCTTTCCTCCACCATGTTTCCTCCATGTTCCCTCCCTGTTCAGTAGATATGGTGCAAAGGTCAGTTTTTGAACAGAAATATTTAGATTTAATACTAATTTTGCCATCATTTTTCTTAATAGAATGTCTGCCAGGGGCTCATAAATAAAAATATTCTTCAGAAATACTCTGAAAAAACTGCCCTCTTTCAAACTGGCTTTAATCTTCTGTTTTTCTCAGAGAGATATATAGACTGTCAGTTAAAGCACACTCTTAAAATATTCACCACCTCTCTTGGTATCCAAAAAGATTGAAATCTACACCCTCAATCCTATTAAGAACAAAATGGCTAACTAACTGCAGATAATCTAATACCTCAGTCCCTTGAGAACAATGCAAGATGGCAGCCATTCTGAAAGAGGTTAATTCTATATGGCATTCTCTAATGAAGAAAATTATTGACCAACCTCTACTGAAAGTAGACACTTTCAGTTATGAAGAATAATGGGGTAAAACAACTATCATTCCCAAGAAATATGTCTTCAAGTGTCGCCTGTGCATAAGATTTCAACGAGTTTTAAGCAAAAGGGACATTTGGAGAATCTGTGCTATTTTGTTAATATAATTTAGGACAAAGAAAAAAGTTGCTATGTTTCTTAAAATACCTCTTTGTAAATTATTTTTATCTTTAGAATTCTGAGAAGTTGTAAGGTCTCAAAAATCCATTCCGTACATAAAGAATAAAAACTGTAATTTTGGGGAGGATACACAATTTTCTTCAAATAAAGAGATTGGAACCCTTCCTTAAGCACAACATTCAGCTCACCCATAGCTGTGGAAATGCAAAGAGCACTTCTGTATTATCTCAGTTCATATGAAGAAGCTGCATTCCACAGTTTTCTAAACTGAGAGGGTTTTTCTTCCATTATTATATTTCTGAAGTTCCCAATCAAGGATCAGGGACCTCATTGTGCCAGGCATTGTACTAAGAAATAAGAAAGAGGAAAGTCCTTGCAACAATGTACACGTCAGATGAAATAGCCAAACAGGGTAAAAAGTGATCCAGATAAAGAAATAATAAGATTAACACAGGGGTGATGAGATAATATTAAGAGAAACAAAGTTAGTAGAGAAGCAGAAGTCATAACTCGGTGCTTGCCTAAATATACACTGAAAAACATCTTTTCTTATAAATATTGTCATGGGATCTCTGGGGTGCAACCTGGGACAGTGGGATCCCTAACTCTCCAGCCTGGACTGTGTCTCTCAATTCTTTGCTAGTGACAAGCAACAAACTCCTCTAACACACTTTGCACAATCACATGTGGAGCCCTGCATCCAGCCAAATTGCATGAATGCTCCCAGAGCCAGTTATGAATCACACAAACAAAGGCAACGGCCATATCCCCCCAGCTCTCAGCCTTGTACCTCAGGAATATACCATGTTGCACTGCTAAAGACCCTTTCCTGAGCAATGCAAGTTCATTATATGGTTCGCCACTTCATCAATAGAAAGTAGATATACTCCAGCCTTTGTAAACCTGAACAGATTTACTAAGCACTTCAGGCAAACTCACTAGCAAAGATAAACAGTAAAACAAATTTATTGATTACGAAAGATAGATGTTAAATGATTATAAGTGATAGGCAAAAACTCAAAGAGAGTTACAAAGCAAACAAAATAAGCACATAGTCTAAATCCTAACCTTGTAATACACTAGGTAATATTTAGAGCAAGCAGCTTTCTCACCCCACTAGATGTTACAGTTCATAATACACAGGTTTCACCCTCTTCTTCAGTCTTCTCAGTGTTTTTGTTGCTTGTAGCATAGGTGGGAGAAGGAGAACAGGCCAACCATGAGGCCACTTCATTCTGTTTTATACCTGTAGTCCATGTGCTTTGAGAACATAAATCCAGGCATGTCTGGTGGGCATTGCTGAGTCACTAGGCAAGGTTGAACAACTCCCCTGGTGTGGCCTTGTGTAAGTGAGTCATTGCATTGAAGCTCCCATGCTGGACAATGGTTGTTTGACATCTGCCTGGGCGTTGGTTACTTTCCTTGCTGATGTCTCTGGGGAGCTAATATCTATCCAATTCCCTGACTTACAGCATGTTTCGATGACAACCATGCAACACAATCTCATAACTTCACATGCACTAATGATATACACGTTTAGTTAGAATAATGGCTCGCAGAAGATCATATCCTTTCCCATGATACCTTACATGGCTTGCTTTATATGCAATATCACATTTATATATGATGAATATGGGATTTAGAGGGCACTCCCCTGGGGTGTAAAGTGCCACAAATACATTCTTTAACCATCGCTCTCCTGCTTCAGTTATTTCAGTTTAGGCTCTATAACATAAGTATTTTACTCCTTAGATTTTCTTTATATGTTCCATGTTTACATGTGATTGTTGCCCATACCTATTTAAATGTTAGCCTGGCTTAGTATGCTCATTATTTGTGTTTATGGGAAAATAGGACTTTAAAAATCCAACCAGAAAGGATAAGTACAAAAACTTCTAATATGTGCTCTCCCTTATTTTTTATTCATTTATTAGCTTTAGAGATACACAAGTTTCCTTCAAGTTACTAAATAGTCCAAAAATCTGAGACGGCAAAAAGGCCAGTATGTTCTAACCAAACCTCCATTCAGTTTAGTGCATGGCACATTACGCTTCCAAAAATTCCTTATTCAACATCTGCTTTCTTTAGGAAAAATAATTCATAAAAGAGTAAGTCATGGTACCTTCTTCATTTACCTCAAGCTAAGAAAGAGTGGGCTTCTCCCTCACAAGAAGCAAGAACCAGTTTGAGCCTGTTTTTGTCATTCACTACAGAGAGTCTTTAAAGTTGCTTTGAATGCCGACATTACATAAAATTCAGTATTAACCAGGAAAACAGGAAGTAGATATTGAAATGGAGATGGTTCTGTTTCTTGTTATTTTTACTCTGTGGTTTTGGGGCTATTTTTTATCAAATAAGAGAAAATTCCTCTCTGTGACTTTACTCATAGTGACTTTCCAAAAAAGAAATGTTGGCTGATAGTCAAATTAGGAATTAGTTTGGCTCTTAACATATCTACTGCTTCTGAAGAAACAAGTGCTTTAAAAACACACAGCACCCAAAGCCATGCAATTATTTAAATTATGAAGAGCCACTGTTGCTCTCTAGAGGAGAATATAGCCACAATTAATATTTTTCAGTACTCTAGTTCTATCTCCTAAGAGGGCAATGGGTAAGATACATGTGAGTGTCGGGATGGTGCAAGCCCTATGTGGCTGTAGATACTGGCCTTTCGGCAGGTCTATCCATCCACAAGAAAAAGCTCAGATCTCCCAGATATGGCTAAAGAGTCAACAGCAAAATCAAAATGCAGCTCCCTAGCTTGGTCTTGCAAAGACCTTAACAGGAGAGACCATGTAAATCAATCAGATCCTTAATTCCTGTGCAGTACAGCTGACTGCTCCATAGGTTAAACTCAGCAGTGAACTCCTTTACCTCCAACTCCACATCACTTCCTTCTCTTCTTTCTCCACCCGCCCATAAAAAACAAAACAAAAGCAAAAACCATCCTCAGTCAGTCACAAGGAGGCAGCAGGGTTCAGTGGTCAGAAAGTTTATAGATTACGTTGAGCTGGAAGAGACTGAAAAAGTCCATTTTCATTTGAAAAGCACACAGACAAGATGGTTAATCAGATGCAGTTTTATGGGCACAAAATATGAGACCGTGAAACTGTTTGCAAAGTTCAGGTAATTCTCTCGTTTTCTTTTTAAGTGATAAAACTAAAAATGGCCCCAGAGTCCCTGAATTCAAACAAGCCCTTCAGATGTCCGTACAGAGGAGGATCAGAACCACAATGATGAGCTTAATTTCAGTCAACACTATCTCTATCAGGAGATTATATCTGGAGTTCGAACCCTCCATTTTTTTTTAGATTTTAAAATCTAGGTGCTAGACAAATCAAAACAAATTCCTGGCCATTCTTTTTTATTTTAATATGGTAATAAATGGGAGGAGGAACTAGGTCAGAGCTTTGAATTTTCAAGGGGTTATTGGACTAGCGTAAAACACATTTCAGAAATTATGACTAGTATTGGTCATCTTTAGAAGAAGCCCCATCCCAGTGTGCAGGGCAGGGTTGAAGATACAAAAACCAGCTTTAACAGAAACACTAAAAATTCTCACACTGCTGATAAATTATAGATTACATGCCTCCTCTCCTGCATGCATATGCCAGGCCAAGCCCGAGAGTAGAAATGGGCCTTCTGTGCTCTTAATTGATCAAGCTCTGGCTGTGGTGAACCAGTTTCAAAATGGCCAATCTTTTTCTAGCTTTCAGATAATCAGAAGTACAGACTGTTAAAACAGTGCCTTAGATGATATCAGTTGTAGTGGTAGCAACACATGGGCCCAAGTAGAGAGATGGTTACAGGCAGAAACCAAGCCATTTACTGCTTTATAGATTAACTAATAGACTTATCCAGCATTGCCCAGGTCCTTCAGGGAAGGGAGCTGGTGGTGTGGGGGATGCAGGAGTCAAGGCAGTGCCTTGAGGATTTGGGGAGCAGTGCAGGAGGCTGGGGGCAGGGGCTGATGCAAGAGTGAGGCTTGGGAGATGAGGGACTTAGGACGGGGGTCCCAACTGGCACTGGCCTTTTCTCTCCCCAGCCTCCACTCCCCCCCCCACCACCTGGGCCCTTTTCTCTCTCCCCTCCCCCCTGACCCTAGGGACCTCTTCTCTCCCTGCAACTCCCCCCCGCACCCCTGCCCCAGCCACCAGGGGTCTTTTCCCTCCCCTCTCTCTGGTGCTGCAGCCAAGGGACAGAAGGGGGGGAGGGATTGGAGCAGGGAGGCTACTTACCTTATATGTAGGCAGGCAAGATAGCAGAGCTCCAGCCCTGCTGGCCACTCCCTTGGTGGTATGGCTAGCCCCAATGGAGACTCTCCCTTTGTTGCCCCAGTTGCCATTCTTAGGGTGCGTCTAGACTACATGGCTCTGTCGACAGAGCCATGTAAAGTAGTTTACTCGACATAGTCAATGAAGTGGGATTTAAATAATCCCGCTTCATTAAAATAAAAATGGCCACCGCGCCGTGCTGACAATCAGCTGATCCGGCACAGCATGGCAGTCTAGATGCGGCGTGGTCCACAAGGGAAGACCACAGCGCGGCAGCCATTTTTATTTTAATGAAGCAGGATTATTTAAATCCCCACTTCATTGACTATGTCGAGTAAACTACTTTACATGACTCTGTCGGAGCCATGTAGTCTAGACGCACCTTAGTATTGCATCCCTCCTAACACCCTAGCCCCTCCCTTTCCACGTTATGGAAAACAATCCTTTTCCCAGTGCTTCCAGTTGTCTTGGCACAACAAAACCCTGGCCTTGCTTTAAGTTAGGGTAAGAGGAAGCTGCAAACCAAAGTTGGTGGTCCTAGCTCTTACCATTTAGGAGGAATTCTTGAATAAATGGACTTACAGATCTTTAAAGTACATATATAGATGTCAACACCAGGAATTATACCTGGAAATAAATAGGATACCAGTGCAGTCTTTGGATATATTATATAAGATATTTCCTGTGGTTTACCAAGTGTGGAGGACAGCATTTTACTCCAACTATAGTCCCCATGTGGTCTTCTAGTGTAGTAATACCAAATGTGTATTTGACATTTTAGCAACACAGTCTGGAGAATGAGGGCATCACTCTTAATGTCAGACATGCATCTGATGAAGTGGGTCTTTGCCCACGAAAGCTTATGCTCCAACACTTCGGTTAATCTATAGGTGCCACAGGACTCCTCGCCGCTTTTGCAGATTCAGACTAACATGGCTACCCCTCTGATACTCTTAATTTTGTTATTGTTGCTAATGCAATGGCTTTTCTCATCACAGTCTCAGTTCAGTTGTTGATCATCATGTTTCTTCGGGAAGGGAAATCTTTAAAAATATGAAGGGTAACAGCAGAATTAAAAATTAGGAGAAGCTCTGTTTAGAACAGGGAGCTAGAAATCAGGGCTATTTCCTGCTTTGCTGTTGAGTTACTTGTAGCTTATCTTCTTTGCCTCCATTTTCTCAATAAAATGTGGCTCATATTTACTTACCTCTCAAAAGGTTTGTGAAACTTAATCAATAAATGTTAGCACAAAGGGCATTGATAACCATAAATTAAATATGTGGAGGTTTGAGTACAAAATACAGTTTATATAGTAAAACATAGCAGTTTAATAAGAAAAAAACCCCAAGTCTGACAAAACGTATCAAACAGCATGGGGGAAAAAGAGAGGGAAACAGGTGAACTGTAATAAAAATTGGAAAGGCTGCAGTTGACATTCTTAAGGGAAAGGACAGAAAACAGAACTCAGGAAATAGGAGGGGAGGGGCAAAATAAAATTATGTGGAATGATGTGTCAGAGCAGATGAGTGAGCTTTTTATATCTGTACACTCACCATTAGGAAGGGGCTGATTTTAACCATTTAAAACCCAGAGTATCCAAAACTTGTAGAAGCAAAGGTGCCGAGAATTTGTTTAGAACTGGCCAATTTCTTTAAAACTAATCACAGAAATAGAAAATTGTTTAGATTTGGGTAGAAGGCTCTTCCTATGTTGCATGTAGATCAACTATATGTCAAATTGTTGTATCCATGTCAATCCCAGGATATTAGAGAGACAAGGTGTGTGAGGTAGTATCTTTTATTGGACTAGCTTCTGTTGGTAAGAGAGACAAGCTTTTGAGCTTACATAGAGCTCTTCTATGCAAGCTTGTCTCTCTCAACAGAAATTGGTCTGATAAAAGATAATATCTTACACAATTTGGCTCTCTAACTTTATGTAATTTCCACTAGTCTCTGGAACTCTCTCATAAGTTTGCAATGATCTACACATTACTTTCCTCACCATGGAACAGAAACTGTTATGCCACTCACTTCTAGAAAAGATTACCATTTTCAGTAAACTAAATGAAAACTGAGTGAATCTTCATTTAAAAAAGGCGAATACAACTTCAGCTTATTAACTCCCTTATTTTCCTTTCTTCAGACAGAAGAATAAGTGGAAGATTTTTTTTCTTTTGAATATTTAAATAAAATGAACATTGTGGTTTCCCCTCTGCTCAGTGCTTGGTTTTTTTCTTAATTGTTAGTTGCTGTAATTTGTACTGACATGTCTCTTCAAACATGTACTAAAGCTAACACTCTCTATTTAGGAATGTTAGCTTGACTTGACAACAATATGGAGACAAAGCAGCATAGACCAAGAAGAACTGCAGAGAAGGCAAGCATTGGAGAATGCATGGCTAAAGGGATGGGAGCTACTGCACAATGGGGCTGTGTCTACACTGGCACCCTTTTTCGGAAAAGGGATGCTAATGAGACACAGCGCAATTTACAAATCGCGAGATTTAAATATCCCCGCGGCATTTACATAACTGCGCTTTTTTCCGGCTCGGGGTTTTGCGGAGAAAAGCGCCAGTCTAAACGATCTTGCGGAAAATAAACCCTTTTCCGCAAGATCTCTTATTCCTACTTGAATTCCTTGAAAGTAGGAATAAGAGATCTTCTTGAGAAAGGGTTTATTTCGCAGATCGCGTCTAGACTGGCGCTTTCTCCAGCAAAACCGAGCAGCGAAAAAGCGGCAGTTATGTAATGCAAATGCCGCGAGGATATTTAAATCCCCAGCAATTTAATGCGCTGTGTCTCATTAGCATCCCTTTTCCGAAAAAGGGTGCCAGTGTAGACACAGCCTGGAAGTCTACCTTGCTAGCTTATTGACTGAAATCCCAGGTCAGCAATGAATGAGTGTAATCAACAGCTGTACAGAAGATTCTGAAATGTGAATTGGGGATCTTAGCCTGGCTCCTATTAGACTGGAATGTGCAACATCAGTGATGAGAACAAAACCTGGATGGGGATGGAGATTCAACTACTCTCTGGTCCCTTCAGGACAGAGTTGAAGCACACTGGTGAGTCAAGATAGAGGAGCTTGCTCTGCTGCCCTGCTCACCTATTTGTTGGAGAAAGGACATTGTTGTCAGTCCTTTCATTGGTACCAAATAATGTAACTTTTTACATTATTGGGAGAAATTTAAAAATGTATGTCCCTGGAAGAAAAGTCCATCCATAGGCTTGCTATAAATGTTTCTCATCTGCGTGAAAAAGGGCTATCCCTTTGCTCGAGCCTACAAAGAAGTTGTATTGCTTAGTTTGCAACATCAGCTATTTCTATAGCAACAGACTGGAACATAAACAGAGGATTATAACCTTCAGTTAAGGATCAAGAAAAGGAAGAAATAAGGCTTCAAGGAAGAAATGCCTACAACAAAAGCAGAGAATATGGACAGTTACTAATATGATAGATGGCTTTTTAATATACGTGTTGTTTCTTGCTCCCAACATGAGTCCTACAGCAAGAATTCTTCTTTAATAGGGCTCTTCCATTCAAAAAATTAAAACTCATACCTCATTTATGCTGGAGACATATTAGAGTCACAGTCTAATTTCTCAGGCAACTGTTAACAGATGGCATCGCTAACATTTGGAAAAGGTCATGGCATTGCATTGTCTGCACTCCATTAGTGCCTCCACTACAGGCCAAACATCTTGAAATCAGGCCTTGGCAGGTAAATAAAGGACAAATTATTTTCAAGCTATATTTGTTCTAGAAAGTATTTATTCTATGCACTTTCTGTTTCAAATATAGAATTTTAAACAATATTTTACAAAAACATTTTGGTTCACCACTGAGGACCCTTATTTCTGAATTTTCTGTTTCCCCACCATTCAGGCTACGTCTAGACTGCAAGCCTCTTTCAAAAAAAGAGCATCTAGACTACAATCAGTACTTTCGAAAAAGCAAGCTGCTTTTTAAAAGAGAGCACCCAGGCAGTCTGGACGCTCTCTTTTGAAAAAGCACAGTTTGCATTACATAGCGCCTTTTTTTCAAAAGAGCACTTTTGAAAAAAGGCATTATTCTTCGTAAAATGAGGTTTTCCGCGGTTGAAAAAACTGCCGCGTTCTTTCAATTTACTTTTGAAAGAATGCAGCAGCAGTGTAGACGCAGGGGAAGTTTTTTGAAAAAAGGCCACTTTTTTTCAAAAAAACCCTGTTGTCTAGACACACCCTCAGTGTTTTAACCATATCACTGTCAAAACTGATCCTTAAGGAAGACCACAGATACAACATGCAATTTTAAAGAACCTATTGCATTGTGGGCTAGATTCACCATTACCTCTTACCTGTCCCAATTATTTGCACCAGTACAGACTATAAAATTCTGAATTTGGAGTAGTAGCAATTTACTCCCATTTGCACTTTTGTGTGTGACGACAGAAAGTGCAGGGAAATGGGAAACAAACCAACTGAGCTTAATGACTTATTTCTGTTTCTACCCATCTATTCCTACCCCTTTCCACAGCTGGGTCACCCAGCTTACTTGGTCTGAGGAAGCAAAGTGAGCAAAGACTCTGGAAAGAAGAAGCCAGTCACAGGGTACCTGCTTTCTTGGATCCCAGCCAGAGGATGTAGGATTTCCTACTCCCATCACTCTAATTTACCCCACCCACAACACAACCTTCCAAACAGGCTAAAGAAAGTCAGAGATGGCAGGAGAGGGACCAGTCTACATAGGAGTAAGGAGCTGGCTAGCAAAGCTAGAGGCATGATTTAAATGTCAAAAAAATCTGAGAAGTGGCAAAGGAAGGAGTGGGGAGCTGTGACAGCAGCTAATATGGTGAGGAACAGTCAAACCAGATCACATGAAAATCTCCAAGCTCCTAACATAATTCACAAGAATGCTGGGAGAAAGCAGGCAGAAGACAAAGTTTGGGTAAGTGATCCAGAACCAAAGAACAATAAGGTCAGGAAAGCCTACCAGTTACATCTGAGGTAAGAAGGAGATCTGAAAGCAACTACAAAGGTACAAAAAGGGGACCTGTTGTTGAAAGCAGACTTATACAGTCACCAAGCTTGGCTAGCCAGGAAGGAGAAGACAAAAAAGCCCCCTTAAACAACCAAGTGAATGATGCCAAAAGCACTACATGTGACAGGAAACAAAAGGATCTTCTGATGTCCCTGCCTCACCCCCTCCCCTCCAAAAAAGTACCACTTACCTTCAAAACAGAGATGGACTTGAATGGATCATTGCCTGACAAGACTCAAATCACAGAATTATATTGTGCCTGATTATTCCCCTGTAATACTCCCCTGCCGGGAGCACCTTCTCTTTTCCGAAAGCTCTGTTGACAGGTCTCTTTTCAGTTCATATGAACAGAAGTGGAGGGGGGGGGGTGGTTTGGTTTTTTTTTTAACTTGCCATATGCAGTCTCAAATGCATCTCACCTGCTGCACTTGCTTTGGAAAGCATGAGAGGAAGGAGAAATACAGGGAACACAAATGAAGCCAGACAGCTATAGCAGCAGCACTGACAGACTGCAGAAGTTAACATTGACCATCCCCTGGAGTTACTCTTTTATTTGTAAAACTGTTAAAACTATCCAACTCTTTAATCATAAATAAGGCAGTAAGTTCAAACTCAAACCCATTTACTGAACAACCATTTGATGGACTTGCACTATTCATCTCTCCCCCTATATTAAAAGCTAAGTCCCATTGCCAACAGAAAAGAACAGAAAGAGCTTTTATGTTCCAATTTATTCTCTTAGAAAAAAAACAGCCCCAGTATCTAATCTCTCTCCTCCCCCACACATTACCCTACCCCTGACCAGCATTCTTTCCCACACCCCAGATATGAAAACAGATAGCAAAGTCTACAACATGCTGTTTCCTGATAGTGAGTCATTGGTCTGAGTCAGCCTTTGTGTTCTAGGGAACCTGGAAGTCTTTGAAATGCATTGTTGATTTTGGCAAAATTATTTCTCATTGCTTTGAGGGAGAAACGATTTGCACCCCTCATTCTACTTCTGGCATTACCTTTGAGATGAACAAGGTAAAAAAGGATGGTCTAGGATTTTCTTGTACTGGATGTATGGTTTAGAAAAATGGAATCTCTGTAATCTAGTACACAGTTGCATCAAAAGGCAATAATTGATTAGCAAGGGTCTCCACAGAGCATTTGCGCTGAGGTCTAAGGGTTCATGCTGTGGTTGCACATATCCCCACCTGCCATCTGCACTATATCCATGAGAGAGAACAGTGTCCCTACTGGCTGCTATGTATGACCTTGGACACAGTTTCTACAGTACTGATCCCATCTGTTCTCTCTCCCTCCACAATTTGTAAGAGGAGAGACGTCCGTCTCCTGGGTTGTTCAGTCTGCTTCTCCACATTAGCAGCCAAATCCAAATTATTGTTGCAGTTAAACAAATAGGACCAGATCCAATCCTGGTATAAGTGAGTGCTCCTCCCATTGGAGGAGGAAATGCAGTTGTTCAGCACCTCTGAAAAATCACACCATTTCCACATACATGGTGTGATTTCTATTTATTTAGGAATCTATCTTTATAGGATCAATATCTGACATTTTCTTTAGCCTGTAGCTGACAGCTTGAGATACCTTTGCTTTAATCAGGGCATTAATAAAGCAGTCTCTGGTGTATCAAATTCTCAAAGTTCACGTGTGTTCCTTGGCTTGTCCTCCTCTCTTCCCCCAAAATTAGACTTCTATCTTTATAAAGAAGAATTTCCTCTTTTCTTGGCAGAGAGTGGTATCAATGTTTTTGTTAGCATGTTTAAACATTACATCAGCCTTTCATCACAAACATTCATACAAGTCACCTACCTCCAGTGTTCCCTGTAAGCTGTGCAGCCACTCAGAAGAGATTCAGATGTCTCCCAGCTGATTAGCAGAGCACCCACAGGTAGCTTTTTGCATCTACTGGTGGTGCACATTTGCACGTGCCTCAGTGCAATACAAAATGTATTCTGCACATGGATGGTAAGATTAGCAGGAACATTGCTTACCTCTGCAACTTTATTCATATTACAACATCTTTAATTCAATACTCCAATAAGATTTTTAATTTCCACCTGCAATTATGAATACTTCAGACTTCTTTTGAACTTTCATTGTTTTCCAAGTGGGTCCCCTCCCTGTGCATGTGTTTGGATAAACACCTTTGCTCAAGCCAGGTTCATTAGCATTTTAATTATTTTTTCCCTCCAGGACTTCTCTCTCTAAGTTCCTTTCTAAACTCACTATTCTTTTTTTTTTTTTTTTTTTTTGCACAGGTACATTAGAATAGAATAAGAATATATGGGGGAATGGTATCCTAAAGTTAGTCTAAAGCATTCTTTTTAAAGAATCCATTTAAAAACCCTTTAAATATTTTCTTTGTTTTTAATTGATATTTCCAGGTAAAAGGAGAAAAAAACCCAAGAACCTGAAACATGATAATAAAAATGAGAACTCAAAAACTTGAAAGACTAAAATGTTTTTTTAAAAAGCTGTAACAAAAGGTTTACTTCAGTGAGTGGCTCAAGCATCATCACCAGGGCATCAGTTCCTTCAAGTACAGTTAATGTAGGTCCTAATGCCACATGCTTACATGCCTCCATGCTTCACAGTGCACACTGTGGGGAGTGTAATTTACTTCAAAACTACTCCCTGCATATTCAAGTTAAAAGCACCTACAGACATGCAGGGATATACACCATGATAGCAGCACTCAGTATTAGGCTCTGTCTTTGCTGACAAAGGTGTGTTGTAACCATGAGGGAACTAATTCATGTTAGTTAGCCCACTGTAAAATCAGAGAGGAGACAATGCAACTGTCCTTTTGCTATGAGGTGAATGAGGCGGGGGATAGAGTAGCTCTCTCACCTGGCTACTTCATGGTAAAAATTACAATGTTCCTCATCTGCATGCAGTTTTTTACCACAGATAACTCTTGTGTGTTTGTTACCTCACCATAAGCCTTCTCATGCTGCCCCCCCCCACTTTGTGTCAATGAAGACAAAGACTCATCTACTTTCACATAACAATAGCACTTGCTGCTCAGTCCCATAGCCTCACAGTGTGCCATTGCATGATGCTTGCAATGACTGCTAATATCATGGGAGAGCCCTGTGCATATGAGTGTCACATGACTTTCCCTAATCGCCCACTCTACTAGCAATCACTGCAATTAGGATGGCATATCTCCTCCCCTTCCCCAGATACACAGCGTGAGCATGTTGTGACTGCAGTCACTCCCAACAGCATTGAAAGGAAAAGGTCATCGTGTGCTTCACATTAGAGCAGACCAGCCCATGTATCTGCTCTGTAAATAGCAGCGTACTATATTAACTCTTTCTGAGAAGCAATCCCACTGGCAACCCTGACCATAACATGCTCACCAAGAGGCTCTCCATCTATGAAATACAGAAGGCATTTAAACTGGGCCTTACTGAATTTCAGGGCCTGCAAACAGAGTCCAATGGGGAAAAAATAGCTCACCAGCATGTTTTGAACTGACTTTTGAAAGCTCACTCAACTCCCCTGCTCACCAGCCCAGGAAGTGTACACTTTTCCCATAAGTTTCTTCATGTGTGATTTGATTAATGAACGTCCAGACCTCAGCATTATTGACCTCTGAGGAGGAAAACAACAACTCATGGCTGACTTATCTCATGGCTGTTATCAGGCAGCCATGAGCTAGGATTGCTCTAACGGAGGAAACAGTATTAATTACAATTTAAAAAAACCACCTCTAAATGTGAATCTATGTCACTGTTGTGTCATGGGAAGTTACTCCACTTTCAGACCAGTTACCCATGCTGTTGCAGTCACTGTAATACCATTACGTGGGCATGGCTACACTGAAATTACTGCACCTGCACTGCTGTGGCATTTCAGCATAGCCACTGCATACATAGACAGGAGGAGTTCTCCCTTTGGTGTAAGTAATCTGCCTCCCCAAAAAGCAGTTAGCTAGGTTGATGGATGACTATTGACCTAGAACTGTCTACACCAGGGATTAGATTGGGATGGCTACCTCTCTCAGGAGTGTGGCTATTTTATAGCCCCAAGGTTAGGTCTGACTGGGAACTAATGATCATTAAACTACATCTCCCATGGACATAGCCACCAATTGGGGAAGTGAAGTACCTGTGCCGATGGGAGCAGCCCTCCTTTCATCATAGGTGGGGTCTTCACTAAGTGCTACCGTGCGGTGCAGTACAGTGCTGTAAGCATAGACAAGCCCTGAAAGATGTAGCTATGCTGCTTGAGTTCCCAGTGTAGACCAGCCCTAAGTCACTGATTTACACCAACTGCAGTCTATTAAATTTGTCTCTGGGAGTGTGAAAGCGCCATCGTCATTTTTTATTTTCTATGTATCAGTGAAGTTTTAGATGCTTTCTGAGGCTGTTCAAAGGCTGGAAAAGGACATAACAAGGGCCCTACCAAATTCATGGTCCATTTTGGTCCATTTCAGGATCAGAGGATTTTTAAAATGGTAAATGTAATGACTCCAGCTATTTAAATCTGAAATGTCATGGTGTTGCAATTGTAGGGGTCCTAACCCAAAAAGGAGTTGTGTGAGGGTCACAAGATTGTTGGGGGTGCAGCACTGCAATCCTTGTGCACTGCTATTGGCGGCGCTGCCTTCAGAGCAGGGCAGCTGGAGAACGATGGCTGCTGGCGGGGAATCCAGCTGTGAAGGCAGAACTACCACCACCACCAGCACAGAAGTAAGGCTGACTGGTATAGTATTGCCACCCTTATTTCTACACTGCTGCCTGAGGAGATGTGACCTTAGCAGCTGCCACTCTCCAGGTGGCCAGAACTGAAAGCAGCAGTACAGAAGTAAGGGTGACATGGGTATGGTACTGCCCCCCCTTACCTCTGCGCTGCTGCTGTCAGAGTGCTACCTTCAGAGCTGGCCACCTGGCCAACATTACAACCACCACTCTCCAGCTGCCCAGCTCTAAAGGCAGCACTCTGGCAGCAGCAGCGCAGAGGTAAGGGGGGCAGTACTGTGACCTCCTAAAATAACCTTTTGATCCCCTTGCAGCTTCCTTTTGGATCAGGACCCCCCCAATCTGAGAAGTGCTGGGCTTTCCCCCTTCCTCCCCCCCCCCCAAATCTATATAGTATAGGATAAAAGCACACAAAAGGCCAGATTTCACAGTCCGTGATGCATTTTGCATGGCTGTGAATTTGGCAGGGCCCTAGAGGTAATACTAGAGAGGATCTGAAGAAAAACCTTATGCTTATCAAGCTCTGCTAGTTTGAGGAGTGTGAGATGGGTAGAATGGCAAGCCAATATTCCATACCATTTGAAATATCTACCTGAGACCTTACATATCTTATTTCACATAATGGCCTATAAAACTTAGGTCAAATACTCATCCTGCTTGGTATTTTGATGTGGCCCACAGAGTGTGTTCAGCTATTTACAAAAATAACCTGAATTGGGTATAGCGTGATGCACTTCTGCTTTATAGACTCTGCATGAAATTTAAAACAATGTTTTGGAGAGGCAGAGAATTTGCACCTCTAAGTTAGGGAATGTTTATATTATGTAGCTTGAGTGACAAGGCTGTGTCGACACAGCCCTGTCATTAAAAGCCAGCATATGTCAATGCTGTTTGTCGGCCATTTTGACGACAAAATACTTCCACCTCCAATGAGTGGGTTTCACTTTGTCAGCGTTCACACATGCACTTGCCATGACAAAACCTTGTCATTCATGAAGTCTGGGGGTAAGCAACTGTGAATGACAATATTTTGTTGAGCAAGTGCAAGCATAGACCTAACCTTAATCTCATTTATCTGTCCATAGGCCACTAACAACCCCCTCCAGTTGCCCTTCCTCCTTCTCCTCTCCACTTCCTTTCCTCCCCCCTATGATTGCAGGGCTGTTATCAGGCCACTTCACCTTGAAAGATGGGTTAACTACATATGCTAGTATGTAATCAGTTTCACCTTGCATTTAGTGGTAACGCTCTGAGTATATTCCAAGACCTAAGGAAGAGTTCTGTGTAGCTTGGGCTTTGTCTACACTGGCAGATGTAAAGTGCTGGCAGTCATAACGTGCAGAAACCACTGTTGTGTGTCCACAATGTCAGCTGCCAGCACAGTAGCGTGATCACACTTGCAGCCACATCCGGAGCGGTGCACTCTGGGCAGCTATCCTACAGAGCATCTCTTCTGCCTCTGAGGCCGGAGGAGAGGCAGAGGGGATGTCATGCGGCATCTTGGCTCCTGTCCCAATGCTGCATGGTGCATCACTTTGCATCCCAGCAAATCCCTGGGCATCCATCTGCATTTGGTGCCATCTTTCAACGGCTTTTGTGCTACACACTGTGCTGTCTCCTCAGCCGGCAGAAGTAGATCCCAAACTGTTGAAGAAAATGCCGATAGGTCTCACTAACACATCACACATGACAGTCGAGTTATTCCTTAAGCAACAAAGTGACAATGAGGAGCCTGACACTGATCTTGCCATGCATAGTAGCTACAACATGAGATTTCTTGTGGTATTCACGGGCCACAGTGGAGCACTGCTTTTGGGCTCGGGAAAACAGGCACCGGGGGGGGAGGGATCACATTGTCATGCAAGTCTGGGACGACAAGCAGTGGCTGCAGAACTTTCAGACTGGGAAAGCCACTATCATGAGACTGTATGCTGAGCTGGAGTGGAGATGGGACTGGACTTTCTCTTCTTCCCAAATGCTGATGAGGTCCAGCACCTTGGCATGGCTCCAAGCAGCAGGTCTTCTGGTGGATGGAGTAGGCCTGGTCACCTGAAGAGATTCAGTGAGATCACTCCATGTGTCACCGAGCAAACAGGAAGAAGACTTTCAAAATTCGAAAGGAATATAAAGGGTGGATCACTGGAGGACAGGGTAGTTGAGTTCAAATCGATGATCAGAGAGGCAAGAATGGGCATTGTGGGACAGGTACTGGATGCCTGTCACAGTGCTGTAGTACATTATGGTGTCCACATGGGCACCCCAGAGATGTATCCATTGCGCAACAAGCTGTACGCCTTTTGTTGAGGAGGTTTACCTAGAGTGCAGCAACTGCGGAGTTAGCACACACTGGCTGTGTCTACATTGGCACCCCTTTCCGGAAAAGGGATGCTAATGAGACACTTCGGAATTGCAAATCCGCGGGGGATTTAAATATCCCCCGCGGCATTTGCATTACATAACTGCCACTTTTTTCCGGCAGGGTTATGCGGAGAAAGCGCCAGTCTAGACACGATTTTCCAGAAAATAAACCCTTTTCCGGAAGATCTCTTATTCCTACTTGAAAGTAGGAATAGACTGGCGCTTTTCTCCGGCATAACCCCGAGCCGGAAAAAAGCGGCAGCCATGTAAATGCAAATGCTGCGGGGGATATTTAAATCCCCCGCGGATTTGCAATTCTGAAGTGTCTCATTAGCATCCCTTTTCCGGAAAGGGGTGCCAATGTAGACACAGCCACTAAGTACCTTTGCCAGTGTGGACACCACAGGAGTTACAGTTCTTGGAGCTGATTTACTGCACCTTAACTTGCCAGTGTAGACAAGGCTTTAAAAGCTTGTTTCTCTTACCAACAGAAGTTAATCCAATAAAAGATATTACCTCACCCATTTTGTTTCCTTATCTCCTGGGACTGACACAGCTACAACAACACTGCATAAAGCCTAGTGATGACACTTTTAATGGGGAGAGGAGGGAAAATTGGGAATTGCTGCAGAAATAAAAATAGAAGAAAAAAAAAGGAGACACTCAAGGGCAGGGAAAGGAAACAAAAACAGAGAAAGTGTGAGGTGGAAGACAGGGCAGAAAGTGGTGGTCCTGTGTATGATCTTATTTTCCAACTAAGTGACACTTCACACAAGTTGAGGCTAAGTAAATAAGCAATGATAATTAAACGTTTAAGATGCCATATAAAGACCAGATTCTACTCTTGATTTTTGTGCCCACCTCTCGTATCGTGAGTAGGAGTTTCACTGAGTACTGTGAGGAATATTTCACCCTCATTTTATATCAAAATCCCAATTGAAAATGTAATCCAGCCTCCTCCATCAGATGAATTTGCTACCCCTAACCTGGGACTAACACAGGCAGTTGCTAGCATGGGTGTAGATAGAGCTGTGTGAAGCATATCACTTATCTGACAAATTTAGCCCCTATCAGATCAAAATTTTCCTGAACAGGTGGCATTCCTTGAATTGATCAAAATTATTACAGATGATTAATTTGAAACACTTTGGGGGGCATATTTTGCTACTTGTGTTGTATTGGTTAGCTGTGAATGATCAGATTGGCATGTTGAAAAGTCTGAGGCGTAGCCATATTAGTCTGTAATTTAAAAAAAAATGAGTAGTCCTGTAGCACCTTTGAGACTAACAAAATTATATATTTATAAAGCATAATGAGTTTTCGTGGGCAAACCCACTTCCTCAGATGATTGGAGAAAAGGGTTCCTGTTCCCTTATCCAATGAGTATTTAGATGCAAATACTCATAATTTCAAATAATTTGCCTGGAAATTTGAAATTCTGGGACCATTTGTATGACCAAACCTTGATCGATCACATTTTTAGTCTGCCCATGAACATAGAGGGGTCAGCCACATGGCTGAGACAAATGCATTTAACAGTTAACATTAATGGGCAATGTTTTCTCAGTATTAGCTCAGCTCTACTTAAATATATACCTTAATTTATATTTTTTTGCATCCCCTGAATAATCCTGGAGACCAATGACAGGATGTTCTGAATAACTTGGGTATTAACTGGAAACTTCCTCTCTTCTTTTGGATATAACCCACAGGATCCAGAAGTTAAAACAGGCACATCTTGTGAATTAGGACACTCATGATTTCCAGGGGTCTATCAACAGGCTTGCAGTGCTCCAACTAAGACGGTTGGAAGTAATCCAATACTTCATGGTGTTTTTCTGATGTTTAGAGTTGTCTGATTCTTTGTGCTAAAAATCAGAATACAACTTTTAAGGCTGCATCCTCAATGCAACTTTTAAGGCTGCATCTGGAAGTTAATAGAGTTGTGCTCATATCAAGCATCTGGCTTCGATTCTGAATTCACTGGTGAAAGGTCATTTCTTACTACAGAAAAGCATTCTTCAGCCTCACTATTCAAGGGTTTCATGTTCTTAAAAAAAGAAACATGAACAGGAATAGAAGACCTACTCCCATTTGTTCAAAACTTACTTTCCCTTTATTGTGCACTTGTTACATACTATTGTTAACAAACAATTGAGATGTTTATAAGGAAAAGACTTTTGGATATATTTTTATCACAAAGGGTCAGATGAAAACACCATTGATTTCAATTCCATCAGAACCTGTAGCAGCACGTCTGTCTCCCACCCCCCTAACAAAGTGCAGTGTGTTTGAGTAACTCCCCCATCCTCCTTTATCCCCTTCTCTCGCTCACCCTCCTCACCCACCTACCCCTCCTCCTCCCCTCCCGCACCCACTGCTCCTGAGTTAGAATAATAATCTTACTGTACTATATGCAAAATGCAGCAAAAATGAAACCACTATTTATATTTGATATAACAGGTTGGTCTAATAATCCAGGAAGTCTCTTCTAACCTAAATTCCCCCCTAAGCTATGTAGCCTCCCATTAAGTCTTGCACAGGGGTTATTAAGCCTTGTACAGGGGCTCAGGGCTGCAGCAGGAAGAGAGATCGCCCCCAAAATCCTGAAGCTGACAGGGATGGTGAGGAGAAGCCCCTCCTGGCTGACCCCAGCACTGAGCTACCACAGCCCAGGGAAAAGGGTCTCTCTTCAGCATCCCCAGCCGGGAGCTGCTCAGGAAAGCCAAAGCCCCATCCCCTGTGACCTACCTTGAGTGAACCCCCAGCCCTGAGCATCCTCCAACACCCCACAAGCCCCACCCCAAAGCCCACATCCCCAGCCTGTACCCCAAGCCCCTAATCCCCAGTCCCACTCCAGAGCCTACGCTCCCATCCAGAGCCCTTGCACCCCACCCTCTGTCCCAACCTTGAGCCCCCCTCAGTCCCAGCTGCACCCTCAGCTGAGCCCTCACACTTCTGTACCCCAACCCTCTGCTCCAGCCCTGAGCTCCCTACCATACTGAGAACCCTTTGGCCTCACTTCCACATGAATTTTGTCATGTGCACCAATATGAAGGTGATGTGTCACACATCACCTCCATGTTGCACATCTCCACATTGGTGCACATAAGAAAATTCATTCCACACAGGGGTGAGAAAAATCTGAGGGATTGTTCCAATCTTATTACCTTTGATGAACTGTACATTTTATTAACCAGAGAACATACAGTAGTGTAATTAGCTTTCACTTAAACAATTATGTGGCTGTCATTTCCCATCGAAAGGCAGGAAACAGCACTTGAGAGAAAGCCTGCTGGAATTAGCAGACCTGGCTCTCTTTGCAGAGGAGCATGTTGTGAGCATTGCAAGCAGTTTGCTCAAGACCACCTCAGCATCCCAAGGACTGCTATAGATCTACCTTCATTAACATCGTCAAAGATATTTCTCAGAGCTAGTATTACTGATTTAGGGTGGATCTAGGAAATAATGGCTCAGCTTCCATTCCTCAGCACTCACGCTAACCACCCACTCCTGTACACCAGAATCACACCACCACACACAGTGGGGCTGATAGCCACCGTGGGTTGCAGAGCAAGGCGGAGGGGCAGCTCCATGTTCCCAGAAGGGGTGGGGCCTCAGGTGGAAGAGGCAGGACCGAGGGCAGCCAGCCCTTCGCGCCGCCCAGACAGCATTGCACCCCCACTCCCCAGCCCTCAGAGCTATGTGGAGTGGAGCTATGGTGCTCCAGTGGCAATTCAAAGGGGCCTAGGGTTCTTACTACCTTTTAAGCTCCAGGGGAATTACCTCCCTAGTCACCAGGCCTAACTAAACACAGGAATGCCAATTAGGTTTTTAAGGAAGGATCAGCAAAATCATTCCTTGTCATCTCCACCACAACTGAAATCATTCGTTTTGCATGGGGGGTTGGCTGGAGAAAGGAGATTGGTATCAACAGCTTGCTCTGCTCTACCAGAAACATAATCTAGGGCCTATGCACAGCGCTGGGTTGGTGGAGCTATCTGCTCCTATGGAAGGAGGGGTGCATTTCAACGTGTTTCTGCCTTTTTCTCTGATATAGATTCAGAGCTAGTGCTAGGCATAAGGATATTAAATAATTACTTGGGGCCCTGAGCAACTCAAGTGGGCCACCTATTATTAGTAATTGTTGTAGAAGGGCACAAAATTATGCCTACGTAGGGCATCCAACTGGCTAGCACCAACACTGTACAGACTTCAAAATAGCTAACAATGTAAGAACTTGATACAGCCCTGCTTTCCTCTACCCCACTGTTACACGTTGACAGGACTTTTCTCCAGGATAATTCATAAAATAGAGAGGGATAAATTCAGTAAATTGACTTAGATTGATTCAGAGATGCTGTTTATGTGTTCCTACTTTGTAGCATGTACAATTTGCAAAAAGCGATTAAGTAACTGAGGCATCCATGGCTGAATTTCGTCACTTAGATCCTTTTAAAAATTGCCCAATCCCTGTGTGTAGTGATTAGGATGTACTGCAATAGAAATAATAAAGTTTCTGTGCATCCAACATTGTCATTTACTTCAGTCACCTGTAAAACAGAAGTAATAATGCTATCTCCTTCAAATGAGTGACTATCAGAGCTGGGCAAACATTTCTCTACTAAAAAAAAAATGCAGAGATGTGGAGGGAAACATTTATGAATTTGTGTTCATTTTAACAGATAGTTTAGGCTGAGAAAGAGGGGAAAATTCAGAAATGTCAGATTGAACTTTAATATTTTCACAATGTTCCATTTTCTTGGTTGGATTCCCAGGAGGACAAAGGCACTTTTCACAAAACAGAAGAGAAAGTGGTGCCAATATCCTTATAGCCTAAAGCCCAGTGATTTGGGCATTCATTGAGGATGTATGAACCCAGTGTTCAAGTCCCTGCTTCAAAGCTAGGATTTGAACCTGTTGTCCCACCTGCCAGGTGAGTTCTGCAACCGTAGAACTGCTGGGTACCCAATCTAACGTTCATTTCCTTCACTTTTATTTAAAAATGCTCAAAAAGCAAAGTGTTTTGTTTGACTGATACTCTCTTTCCAGAATTCACTGAAAATTGGGGGAAATGGTTAAACATATGTTATTTAATTTTATTTATTTATTTAACAAAAAGCCAGTGAACTGAAAGAGTCATTTATTTGCACAGCTCTAGTAGCTATTTACAGTGCTTTGGAAATTTAGAGTGTACAATCATGATGAAAGTAGAGGATCAGCTGCTCCAAATTCCCTCATTTTAAATTATATATCCAAATTCTCATCTGCTTTAATTTAGGGTAACAGATTTATTCTAGCTGAGGATCACAATCAGTTGCAAGTGAAAGTTGCTATAATGCTACATGCTTAAATGTTTTCAGGTAAGAGTACTTAGTGACAGAGAACATTAATTTAAAAAAAAAATCAGAAATCAAACACATGACACAAATATAGCTTCATTACAGAGAATGTCTATGGGTGTATCAGGATGTATGACTAAGTAGTAAGATACAAGAAATGGCAAGTTTAGAGGCTATAATACAAGCTCTGGGCAACATTATTTTTAAACTAACTGTTTATCAAAGTTTTCCATGAGTAACCAACCTCTCTCTAAGTACCATTGTTTATAGTCTTTGATCCAGACTATAAATACATCCAGTTTATTTAGCTCTTCCAGGGTTATCTGTGGAAAGGATAATGTTTGTTCTTAATATATTAAAAATGATGAAAAACTGTTAAAGGGATGAAATAGATTTTTTCCCCCTGTCTTCTAGATATGAATGTACAAGTTGCAGCTATGTGCTGTAATAATCCTGTTTGTCCAAGGGAAAAGGTTTTAGTCTGCTGTTAAAATAGCTCCAAGAATGTTATGGCAGATTTAACTAGATTTTTTCCCTTTTATTCCCTCCAGCATACAATACAATATATGAATACTTCATTTTTATAACATTTACCCTTGTGTTCATTCACACGTTGTACAACTGGGCACATTTAAAACAATGGAGTTGTACAAAATTCACTTCAGAGACAATAGTAGAATTATACTTGTGCTGAATTTAGTTCAATGTGTAATTTTTTTCCAGGTAACTAGACTGAACTATAGAAAAATGACTTCTCTAAAATCACACAACAAGACAGAATAAGATATAAGACTCGTGGGTCCTGACCATCAGTCTCCTTTTCTAACTACTGCAACTCTCACATAATTCAAAGTAATCTTGAGTTTAATGTGTGAGGAAATGAGAGAGAAAAGTTACAGTCAATGTCACATGCTCAAGAGGACACAAGAAAACAGACTCCTGTTTTATTTGGAGCACACACTCACTGCTTGACTAACTACTTAGTCATACATCCAGAAACACCCATGGACACTCCCTGTAATGTAGCTATATTTGTGGCATGACTGTGGGATAACATGGAAGGGTTGTCCTGAAATTATCATTTTGATGTCTTTAAAACAAACAGCACTGTTCTGACAAACTTAGGCTAGCTATCATGCTTTGTATTTATCAAGATCATCGGGATGCCCAAGAGAGGAAATACAGCCTCTTCCCTGCCTTCCCATAGTGATAAATTCACCTGCAATTCATGCATCAAATCTATCCCCCCCACATGATTCCATTCAAATGTAGAAAGTTATTTCAAGGATGAATTTTCCTCACGAGCCTCTCTCATTTATAAGATAAAAATCTAACAAATATTTATAAAAAAATATTGTATGAGAATGAGCCATAGGAGAATAGAACTAAATTAACTCATAGAACTTTAAACCACATACTGGAGAGATAAGTTCACAGAAAGGGAAGGTGAAAGGTAGCTTTATTTTCATGACCTCTCGAGAAGCTACTGGTTCATCCTCTACATCTGCATTTCTCAAATTGTGGGTCCCAACCGCCCGGGGGGTCGTGAGCAACTTAGAGGGGGGTCGCAGTATCACAAAGTTTGAGAACCCCTACATTTAAGGAGCATAAGGAGGATGGAATTTAATGTGACATTTATCATCTGTCCTTACCTTAAAGCAACAAGGAGAAAAATGTTTTATCTTCTTTCTTCTCTTCACAAATATTCCATCATTCACTCTAATATTATGATCACAGCTTTACAAAACCCAGGGGTTTGATTTATTTGAGCATAATCCAACTTCTTTTGCATTAATTTTTCAAGGATTCACCTCCCAAGAGATTATACTTGAGTTTCAGCTTGATGATAGACATATTATTGCACCTTATATCCTGTTCTCCAAAAAGTTAGAGTCCATTTTAGTTTCTTTTTGATATCTCTTCTCAGAATGCTTCCCTGACCAACTTAGTGTGCAGTGGAGTAAATCAATGGTGCTACTCAATCACAGCTGATCAAATGAGGACAGATCTTCAAATACCTTCAGAATCCTTTGAACACACTGATAAAGGATTGCTGTGTCAGATATTCTTTGATGTGCTATATCAAAAAATATCTTACAGAGTATTGAAGGAGTCTGTAACTACAGAATTATGGGGAGAAACTAGTAAAGGGATGTAGAAAAGCTATGCAGAATTATAGCTAGCTATCCACATCGCCATGTCCCATTGGATGAATAAAGCATCCAAAGAATCAAATTATTCTTTGGAAAAAAGTGGAAATATACCATATTTATACTTCTGACAAGATCAACTGATAACTCTAGTGTCAAGTGATTATTATACCAAGAGCATCCTACATTACCTACAAGTGTTGCAATATAGTATATGTACACAATAAGCTTAAAAGAAGAACCCCTCCAAAACAAAGGCACTGTACCTCAGACTACTTTATGGGAGGAAAAACACTTGCCTGATAAAAGCTACAGAGCTATATTCTGAGTAGCTTTCTCTCTAGTGAAGTATTTCAAACAAAAACAGTATATAGGCCCCATATCTAATTTTGACTGCATAATATTAGAGGACCCTTCCAAACCAGAGCCAAGCCCCTATTCTTTGTTACCTTTGTTAATTGTATCATCAAGGTATACACAGCGATCAGATGGCTCTGAGGGAAGACAAGCAAGATGTGAAAAAAGCCCTGACAAATGAATGGGGTAAATTGGTTGGCTTGTTTTAAATGAAAGAGAGTGATAAAAAATAACAGCCCAGGTGTTGTGTGAAATGTCTGGATTATTCAACCATCATGGCCACTGCATCTAGCATGCCTTTATATACCAACACATAATGTCTCCTCTTGCTGCCCTGATACCTGCTGGATCCTGATGCCCACTAGGATGTTTGCAATTATCTGTGTAGTGCTTTATTTTCTGTCTATAAAAGTATCCCTCCTCATCCTTGCTGATACAGTAACGATCTTGTCATTGCAATATAAACATGTTATTGGGATGCATGTATAATAACTGCAGAAAGTGAATGAAGGAAATAGTGAATTTATCTAACTCCTTCAGTTGTTTTATTCCTCTTATCCCTCTTATTATGCTCTATAATAGAATGGCTTATTAACCACAGACCACAAGGTTAATAAGTACATCAACAAAACAAATGTGCTAAATTAAAACCATGCATTAACATTCATTAGTATTTCACTATTGATTCCCAAACATGCTGCTGTTGCATTATTATCAGGCAATAATTGTCATGACAGAAAATAGGACCCATATGGCTCAGCAAAATCCTCTGGGAGATTCTTCCATGAACAAGTTAGTCAGCAATAGGATTCTGAAGGAAATGTCTGAATTCAAGTGAATTTGTCACTACATCCAGCTCATCTTACAGACTCAACTGCTTTTTCAAAATATATTTCAGTACAAAAAAAGTCAGTGATAAGAGATCAGCTATGAAATAATAGGATTTCTCCCAGGGCATGAAAAACGTAGCATGGATGTCAGTTTTTGCAACATCAAGCCCTGTTAACACAGCAAAAAATATCTTGTAGCCTCTTGAAGGCACCTTGCACACTGAGTAGATTTTAATGCCTGAAGATAATCTGCAACACTGATTTACATTTCAGCTAAAATGCAGTTGTCTCAGAACTGCTTGGAAGATTTGAACCAAACTGAATCAGATGAAAAACTTAAAAAACAACAAATAGTCTGGTAGCACTTTAAAGACTAACAAAACATGTAGATGGTATCATGAGCTTTACAAGAGGGACCACAGGCAGTTGTAGGAGGAGTGGGATAGATATTTTTATTAAACCCTGTGCCCTCCTAAGATGTAGATCAGCCCCACCTGTATGCTCTCAGTGGGTCTTGATCCAGAAAATCTTCCCCTTACGATGTAGAAAATAGGGGAAGGGTTGCAATTCTGAGTCAAGTGTCCTGGGGATGGCCCTTGAGGTTCTGCAGAAAGACTGGTCATTGGGTTCTGCAACTGGCTGCTCTCTATGGCATTGTTTTTACACTGTAAGTATCAACAATAGATATACAGGTTGAACCTCTCTAGTCCAGTGCTCTCAGGACCTGACTGGTCCAAACCAGAGATTTGCCTGGGCCATGGGAGGTTGGCATTGCCAACACTTTCACTGTTTACTGGGCTCTTAAAAGACACTTAGGAGTAAATTAGAGGTAAATTACAGTACAGAACACTGAGAGCCAGGACTGGTGGCTGTACTCAAACTTTATGGGACTGCGGGAAACATAGGGTTACCCATGGTAAGTGGACATCCAACTAATTAATATCATGCTGGACCATGAATGTTGCTGGACCAGAGAGTGCCAGACTAAAGAGGTTCAGCCTGGAGTATATTAAAAAAATCTTCCTAATAATATCCAACTCTAGAACCAGCCCCTAAGCCACGGGTCTGCAACCTATGGCTCTAGAGCCACATATGGCTCAGTATGGAACCAAATATGGCTCTTTTATCATTCCTAAAATATACACAACTTTTTAAATTAAAATGAAAAATTATTTCAAAATTTTAAAAACATGTCATTACTCATTTCAATACAATTTTTTGTATATTTCACCTTTAACGGTTCATTTTAACAACCATCTGCTCCACTCATTCAGTGTCATGCATATTCTCTTTTTATTTGTTAGCTCAAGACATCTTTCCATCAATCATACATGATGGTGAACTCTGTAAGCCCCTAACTGTAAAAATGGCAAAGAGAAAGAGAGATGACGAGTACTGAAATTTTCAAAAGGAGTGAACAGATATGTATGCATTTGTGGATAAGTCTGGATCTCCACACTGTAGTGAGAGACTGCTCTCAAAAAAAAAATCATGACAAAACATGCAGCATTTGCTACAAAATATCCCGAGGGTGACACACCAAAAAAAAAAAAAAAAAAAAAGCCTGTGAGGAGCTGCAGCGAAAAATGAACATTGGACAAAATAGCCTGCTGGCATGGTCAAAAAAAAAAAAAGGGGAGCTTAAACTCCGCAAGTTTATTCAAGAGAAGAAGCCTTTCACTGATGGGGATTATGTGAAGAGATGCATGCTAAAAATTGGTCATGAACTATTTGATGAACTTCACAACAAGGACAAAATCTTACAGAAAATTCATGACATGCAATTATTGGCAAAAAAAAGTTCATAACTGAGCTTTGAAAATGGCCCATCAAATCGACAAGGAACAAATGCAAAATTTGACTATAACTACTTTTTTTTTGTTTGCTTTGGACAAGACAGCCGACATGTGATGTTAATCAGTTCTGGGACAATATATTTGTGGAAATGCTGTACATGAAGAAATAATTGAGACATTACCAATGAAAACTCAAACAAGGGGTGAAGACATTCTTAAAACTGTGATGAACTTTGTAAATGAGAAAGAAATACAGTTGGACAACCTTGTGTGTGTGTGTATGGACGGTGCATTTAGCATGTCTGGCAAATGCAGGGGATTCCTTACTCTTGTCAGAACAGTAGAACTGCCCGCTTTTGAACTTTCATTGCATTGTGCATCAGGAGGCACTTTGTGCGCAATCTTGTGGACCCAAACTCGGAAATGTAATGGGACCGATCATTCTCATTGTCAATTGGATTCTTGCCCTAGCCCTTAATTAATGTCAATTTCAGTCACTTCTTGAGGAAGTAGATTCCGAATACCCAGCTCTACTAATGCACAATGTTTGCTGGTTATCTCATGGCAAAAATTTTGTCTAGTTTTGCTGCCTGCATTAATGAGATTAAGTCATTTTTGGATATGAAGGGTGTCAAACACATTGAGCTTTCAGACTGTGACTGGAAGCTCAAGTTTTGCTATCTCATCGACATTACCAGTCATTTGAATGAGCTGAGCCTTAAGCTACCAGGGCAAGGAAATACAGTCCTGACTTTGCAGCAGGCAGTGTTTGGATTTGAGCAAAAATTAACTATCTTCATCAAAGATATTGAGATAGGCAGACTGACACATTTTGAAAGATTACAAATGTTTCATTACTCATATCACAGAGAGAATTCAAACAACACCTTGATTTACAGCAGCTTGCCGGGTTTGTTTCTGAGCTCATAATGGCGTTCAAGTCTCGTTGTGTTGACTTTTGCAAACACAGCGCTCTGTTTAAATTTGATTCGTCCCCATAAAGTGTCCCTTGAAGAACTGGGTTTGACAGTCATTCCAGGCATCTCAGTTAGTAATCTGGAAATGGAAATAGCACATTTCAAGGAGTCAGATATCTGGGTGGAAAAATCTATCAGGCTGAATTCTGATTTAGAATGCCTTGTTCAACAAGGGGTAGAGCTGGCAAATCTGCACAAATGGGTTGACATGAAGAAATTGGAGCACAATCTGACTCTGCAACCTTGGAGAGAACTTTCTGTCACATACAACACCAAGAAGAATGTTAGCTTGGCCTTACTTTCTATGTTTGGCTCCACCTATAAGTGTGAGCAGGTTTTCTCTCTTTTGAATCACATCAAAGGTAATTTGCACTCAAGATTGATGGAAGACAGCCTGGATATGTGCATGAAGCTGAATTTGACCAGTTATGATGTAAACTACAAAGAAATGTCCAAAAAAATGCAGCAACAGAAGTCCCGCTAGATAAAGTTCTTTAGTACAATGTTTCATTTATGCTATTATTAATCATCATATCAATTATTAGTAATATTAAGTTGTGTATTTTCAATCATGCACATGGATATTCTTATACTGGCTTTTTGTTGACCACTTGTTCTGAATTTTGATGGAGTTTGGCTCTTTAGTTTGAAAAGGTTGCTGACCCCTGCCCTAAGTGGGTCAAAAACTTTCCAGAAAGGCCTGGATGAGGATGAGAACAGTTTTACAGATGATGCATAACATGATGTTTATTTTTGGATCTTAGAAAACCACAGTTCTCAGGAGGAAAAGCTTCTGTTTTGCACAGCTGCATGAGACAGAGGAAAGGTCATGCCTTTAAGATCATGGGCTTATCGGAAGAGCTAAAAGTAGGTAATGTGTACACATAAGCCTAAGCCCAATAGAGATGCATAACACTGAAAATTAAGCATCTGCTGTTATGCTTCATCACCAAGCATTAGCTGTACCTGAAAGGATAACAATTTCACAGCAGCCGAGGCTACACAAGATCAGAAGCTACCCGAGCTGTACAAAATAACATGTATGAAGGTGTCAGGCTGTTGTAGATACCAGAGACCTTCAAAACAGGATGTTCCCAACACACCACCTTTTCCTCCCATTCACTACAGGTTGAACCTCTAAAATCTGGGAGTCTTCGTCCGGCAACATCTGTGGTCTGGCAGGACCACGGATATTGCTGGACCAGACAGACCCAGATGCCCAGTTTCAGAAGTACACCCTGAGCTTGGCTGGTGGTGGGGAGCACATCACCAGAGAGGCTGGCACAGTGGGGAGCACAGCCCTGGCCAGGTTTGTCAGCAAGGAGCACAGCCCCAGCCAGTGCTAGGGGCAACGGGGCCAGTGGCCAGGAGTGCAGCCCCACTGAGGATGGTGAGGTGTGGAGCGCAGCTCCGGCCGGGGCTGGCACAGTGTGAAACACAGCCTGAGTCAGGGCTGGCATGGTGGGGGGAGGATTCATCCCACCTCAGGGCTGGTGGTGAGGAGCACAGCCCCAGCCGGGGCTGGAGGCAGCAGCACCGGCAGTCAGGAGCGCAGTCCTGGCTGAGGTTAGCAGCGGAGAGCGCAGACCTGGCCAGGATTGGAGTCAGTGGGGCCAGCAGTTAGGCACGCAGCCCGGGCCGGTGCCATGCACGGTGCAGCCCCAGCCAGTGCTGGAGGCAGTGGGGCCAGCCTCTGTCCGGGGCTAGCACAGTGGGGGACGCAGCCCCGGCCAAGGTTCATAGGGTTGGGGGCTAGAGGCAGCACCAGGTGACAGTGAGAACAGCCCCAGCGGGGAGCAGAGCTCCTGGATAGGGAGCCTTGACCTCCCCTTGTCCAGCAAACTCTGTGGTTCGGGACCACTCAGGCCTCGAGGGTGCAGGACAAGGGAGGTGCAACCTGTAGTGAGACTGGATTGCCGTCCACTGGAGCCTGACAACTTGCTGCTGTCTCAGTAAAGTTTGGCAACTCAGCAAGTTAATGCCATGAGCACCAGGCAGGATCACATACTTATGCAGAAGATGAAAGCAAAGCTGTGCCCTGAGGATGGTCTCAAAGCAAGCAGCTACGACTCTTATAATGGTGGTACCTGAAAAGCTGCACTCATCCCAAATGCTTATCTGGAGACTGGTCTTTGGGAGTGTTACTCTTAAATTGAATGGGAGTAAAATCTGGCACTGTCATGGGACATGACTCACCATCACAGCCTCTCCTGCCAGTAGCACTGAGAATTAGCTTGTCACCAGGGCGCCTCCCTCTGGCTGGTTTCTCCCTGTGTCCTCACTCCATGTTTCAGTTCCAGACCCGCGTCGCTCCCAGACCACGACATCCCCTTCAGGGTACTGTTGTCTGGCAGTATCCACTACAGTTGTTTCTCAGTCTCCCTTCGGTGCGGGGAAGTGGAGGCTATCAACAACCCCACATCTTTGCACTCTGGGAACCTCTCCCCCCAAGGAACCTCCAATCCTCCTGTACCCACCTTGTCTCAGCGATCCACTGCCAGTCATCATTTAGCCCAGAGGTGGGCAAGAAGGCCTCCATGAGCCACATTCGGTTGATCCGGCCCACAGAAGCCCTGCTGCTCCCCTGCCCCAGGCCAATTAGGGCCTGGGAGTGGGGGGGAGGGGAGAGGAGAGCACGAAATTTCTTCGGCCCTGCCCCTGCCCTGCAGGGAGCATGCAGCACTTAGAAGGACACTTTGTGTGCTCCCCCACCCCCAGACGCTGTTTGGAATGGGGGTGGGGAAGGACGGGAAGTCTCCTCCCATTGCCAGGGGCATGGGTGCCTAGGAGAAACCTGGGGGGGGGGAGGCAAAGGGGCTCCCCCAACCCCATACCAATCATGGTCTGTGGGTGAGGAAGCCCAGAAGCATCCTGGCTCCGCCCCTTCTGATTGAGGCCCCACCCCTTCCTGCACGGCCCGGGGCCCCTGGCAAAAAATTATTGCCCACCCCTGCTTTATACTCAAGCTCTGCTACTAAAAATAAATCAACCACAATCCATTGCCTGTCCTCTTTTAACTGAGGGACTACATTTGCTTCAATAGTGCAATTGTGCATTACATCTATCTCTTACTGATTAACTTACAACAGAATGAAAGGCATGGAAATGAAGTTTTTCAGACCTTTCCCATGTCTGAAAACTATCTAGAAAATAGTCACAGTGGAATGTTTTGTGCTAGATGGGACACCACAGAGACATCGCTACATGCAGAACAGACCCAACTTGGTGGAATTTTACTCTGTCTTGCTCAGTCTCAGAACACCATCTCCAATATGTTGCAACCATGCATTGTCTCCTTTTAAAGTATCAATAAACAGCCCAGAAGTATCTAACTTTATGCTGTAAGATTGTGAATGGAGAAAGAGCACACATCACACAAAGAAAAACTTGCTCTTAGTCACACAAATCTCTCTGCATGTGAAATCTCACATGGGTATCAAACTATGCAGGGATTAGCCAATAAAATAGGACAAATCTGATACCCTTATGTAATAAAGATATTTCTGTGGATTACAGCAAAGGTTGTAGGCCATCAGCCACTATGCTGTATTATCTGACACTGATACAGTGGCTGATTGATTTAGGGAAATTTAGAAATATCTCTTCATTTTTTAAAAAATAGACATAATTTAAAAAAAAGCCAAACAAACCTCAAACTATGAATAATCTCTTATATTTTTCCATTTATTAAATATTTGAGAGAATGTTCTATACAAACTAATTCTATTACTTGCATGTGTAAAGACTAGTCTGTTCAGAATTATTTGTACAAATGATTGTGGCCATATGGAAGAATTATGCTGAAATCTCTTTAAAACTTTCACCTTTTTTTTCTGTAAGTGCAATAGTTAGCCCTGGCACTATGGCCCAACTGAGCATGGAAATTTACTGGCACAGTTTGCATACCTAAAATGCCTCAAGCTAGCGACTGTATTTTTTATGAAAGGCAAATCTTGCCACACTCCTCTGTGGACAGTTCCAGACACAGAACCCTTAGACTATGTCTACACTGCCCCCTCTTGCACACAAAAAAAATATGCAAATGAGGCGAAGTGCGGAATATCGCTGCACCTCATTTGCATAATTAATGAGGCTCCGTTTTTGCGCAAGAGGCTTTTGTGCAAAAAGGAGCCATCTACACAGCTCCTTTTTGCACAAAAGAACCCCTCTTGCGCAAGAGCAGTTCTTCCTCTTTTTTTCAGGAAGAACTGCTCTTGCACAAGAGGGGGGTTTTGCGCAAAAAGGGAGCCTCATTAATTATGCAAATGAGGTGTGACGATATTCCACGCTGCGCCTTATTTGCATATTTTTTGCGCAAGAGGGAGCAGTGTACACATAGCTTTAAGGTTCTGCTATGCATGGTGCAGTTATTGTGAAGAGCCTCTATACGGGGTCTACACTACATGCTACCTGCTAATGCTCCATAGGAGCAGTACATGCTCTCTTCAGTGAATCCATGATTATATAGATCAACAGTCCAGATTCCAAACTGCGGTGAAGGAGCATCCCAAAAGATTTTCAAAGTGGGGGTGGAGAGAGTCCATCCTCCACAGATCTTCCTAGTGAATAGCCTGTTTACTTAAGAATTATGTGCTGAGAATAGCCATAGTTCCCCAATGGCATTTTCTGTTGTATAAGTTAACTGTGCATCTCTTGCCACATTACACTCCAGAGGTGACTGCCTTTCAGCGAGTGTTCAACTTATCTGGATACTTAATTGTATAGTGGAATTTGAATATAGTCCATCTCCAACAAGCTGTCTCTCAGCCCATGACTCTAGAAACTAGTTTAACATCCCCCTCCCCTCCAAAGTTTCCAGTGCAATATATATTTTACCCTTAAGTATGATCTCTACTACACACGATTTGTCTGTGTCCTTTAAGTGACTGTCTAAGACATCTTTCGCTTGTATAACATTTATAAAGTGCTTTGGGCTGAAAGATGTTCTGTAAATATAGTAGCTTATAACTTCAAATTATTTGCCTGCTAACAGTGTACATATAGCTCATATAAAGCACAATTCATAAAGTCGTTTGGGATAATGTTACTATAGACTTTTGTCTTGCATGGTCCTGAAATCTGACAATGAGCCACCAGTATTTTTACTATGTAAAATCTTATTGAACTATAACCTTTATTTTTATGGGTATCTTTTCATATTATAGTACAAAGTAGTAATATTCAGTCTTCCTTTTATCACAAATGCGAGAAATCTATTTTAATTCAGTAATGAGACGTTTTTAATCTACTATATATTTGAGAGTCTATCTGTCTGTTCAAGAACTCCTGCTAAGCCGTAAGAGCTAGGCCCAACAAATTTGGTATGTAACTTCCTCTGATCATAACTTAAAGCAAGGTCAAGGTTTGGTTGTGTCACGATAAAGGGATGTGAGTGAAATTTGATTGTTTCTCTTAAAATTAAAAGGGCAGGGTCTGGCAGAAGGAATTATACTGCAGAATGACCACAGGGGGCAGCCAGGCGCCAGAGATGGGGACCCAGACAGCTACCATACCATTGGGCCAGCAGGAGGCAGCTGTAGAGAAAGGGACAGCTATAGACACACAGACACATTCACATATTTACTACATGTTTCTGGGAGTTTGTCTGTGTGTCTATGTGTCTGTCTGTCTCCCAGGTGGGGGGACATGCACCCCTCCATTGGCTGTGCCCTCTGGAGCTGCAGTAACTATGGACAGCGCTTCTCACCTGGCCAGTGAGAAAGGACTGGGGTAATCCTTTCTCTCCGGGTCAGGCTGCATATTGACACCCCTCATCCACAGCTCCACCCCAGAGCAATGATTTAAATGAAGCATGTACATTTTCATTTTATTTCCCCCAAAAAACCCTAAAATTAATTGTTAGGATCCAAGCAGTGCCAGGTAAATATTTTATTAATAAATAAACTCATTATAAGAGCTGCTATGTTAGTGCTAATGGAACAAATACGGAAGGCTCTGTCTTTCACTAGCAGAAGGAACAAGACAGATATGCTTCATGAATATCTTTTAGAGAAGAGAGGACTGTAGATACAATATACACCACTTGCCTGATTTACTGAAAAGTCACAGACTTGATTCTGCTCCCACTGAAGGCCTTTGTGGAAATGCCTGTTGGTTTCAAATTCAAGATCAGGCCCATGGATAGCCTAAGAGAAACAATTAAATATATAATCATAGACTCCAATTTTGGCTCTTAATTAAAGCTCTTTGTCTCCAGTCCGGCAAAGGTTCATGCAAATGTTTAACTTTAAGCATCACAGTAGATTCATGAAAGTGAATGAGACTACTCATGTATACAGTTAAGCAGGCATATGTGTCTATGAAGAATATGGGCCGTAAGCCTTGTCTACATACAGAAGTTCCATGGCTTTAATCTAAATTGGTTTAGTTAAACTAGACTAACTGATATGTGAGAAGTATCAGAGGGGTAACCGTGTTAGTCTGAATCTGACTTCTGACTTCTCGTTGTTATGTGAGGACACTCAGATCAATTTAAAAATGTTGGCATCCATTTTGCTTTCATCTGTAAATTTGTGATTTAAAAAACATTCAAACCAAAATATGAGTTGTGTCACAGTTTTTTGCACTGATGTAACTAAATCAATTTTAAACCAGGTTAAACTGGGGCAATTTTCTCAAGTAGACAAGGCCAATAATGAAAACCTGTTTTCAATATGCCCCAATTTTGTACGCATCTGAACTTCTTGGAAAAATCACTCTTCTTCTGAGAGTCTTTAGGAAAAAAAAACCCCACAGATGATATCATCTTTTGGCTCAACAGCTGGAGCTCAGAGTAAAGTGGAAGCCTGAACTCAAATTATTTTCTTTGGGGAAGGGGAGTTAAAATCAAGCATATACATTAAAGAAATACAGTCTCCTGAGTTTAAAAAAAGGAGGCAATGATAAGAAATGTAAGAAAGTAAATTAAGAAACACAGTGTAGAATGACAACCTTGCCAATAACTGTTTAAAAATGATTAGACGGCAAGGCCACTTGTCACACATTGAAGCCTTCATACGTGAAATATGCTCTAATTTCTCTCCTTAACAATTTGTTTATGAATGCCCACTTCTGCTGTTATTAGATCCACCTTGTTAGAGGCAAAATTTCCCTCCTTTCATTCCGAGTACCAGCGGCCACCAATATAAAACTAGCCACTGTAAACCAGCAGGATGTTACAAGATGCTCACTTTCATCCACTGAGACCAATGAAATGTGAAGATCAAATGTTAAAAGGCATTAAAAACATACATCTAAAACCAAAATTGATCTTGCCATATGTTTGAGGTTTTCACCACATGGCACCATCAAGTAAGAATGTACTTTATTATATAGAGAAGAAGATAATTTTCCCATATCACTGAAGCCTTTCCATCATTTCTCTATGAACAGCTGGTAGCACATAACCATTACTCACAATTTGTTATGCTCCTCCATCTACCTTTTTCAATTTGCACATGTTCACTAAATTTTCTGTCATAAAAATGTCTTGTTTGCTTTAAGCGGTAGCCTGATCATTTTCCATTAAGCCTGTAACAGCAACCTTGCTCTAGCTCCTGTTCACGGCATGTCAACTGCTATTCTTTAGCTTTGAATACTAGATGGAACCAACTAGATCAATAAACAATAAAATAGATTTAAATGGAAATCTTTGGGGACTCAATTTAAATATAATGTTGTAAACAGTATGTACTATTTACTTCCTTACTACATCAGTACACGAAATTTACACTTAAAAATCTTTGTCCCAATAATTAATATTATATGTTATCTCCTTCCTGAAAACAAAGTATATTGTTTGCAGGGAGTTGGGAGTGAATCCAATTATGAAGCCAAAGACACAGCTTTAGTTTGTGACATTATCTCCTCCTACACAGAGCGTATACCAATCTTGTAATGAAAACAGACAAGAGTCAATGCTGACTGAGGAGCCACCATTATTATGTGTGAGTCCACCTTCAGGCCCTGAAAACTACTGAATGGTTAGGGAGAGAGCAATCACTGTAGAAGTGCCTAGCTGTACAGCTTCAATGGAGCCTCAGGAGACCTGAGAGAGATCACCTAGCAGAGCAGAAGTACAAGGCCTCGCCGTAGAAAACCCTTGTCTGCAGTAGTTTCCCTGAGATTTGTGGTTCTGGGGATGAACTGCATGGAGCTACTACGAAGATTGGGTGCAGCATTTGTCCCAATCTGCAACAATGGGGACTATCATTTGATTACATATTATGCATGGAACTCCGTGCCATATGAACTACCTGATCTGCCTACATTAGAGATACATTTATGAAAGATTGTGATTTGGAGATGTGCCTTGGAGGTGCCTGGGAGGTTAGGAACCCTACAGATGTTCGTTAGTTTATTTTATTAACATTTTATTCCTTTCTCATTCATTGACTTGTATTTAATGAACCCCAAGATCATTATATGTTTACTTAGACAAATCTCCCATTAACTTCAATGGCTGTAGGGAATAGCTGTAGCTGATTTCTACAGCAGGAAAAGGATTGGCTATAATCTTACTTAAATGTTTTATATCACCATATTATACTCCTTATCACTGGACAGCAAGCTTATATTTGAAATTATTTTCCACAGTGGTGCTCCCATCTTTTGTAATATTACATAACTAAGATTAAGATGTATTGAAACACAGCTCCACTTCTTCAAGAATTTCTATTTCCAGTTCACCATGAGTCTTAAAAACCCCCTCAAAGATCAGGCATAGCAAAAGGTGTTACTCTGTATTTTGTGGTGCAAATAATGTCTAGAAAAGGAGAAAGCAATCCAAAAATAAAATCACAAGGGGGAAAAAAAAGACCTTAGAGAAATATAAACATTAACTACAGCGCCACCAAGTGGCAACATTAAAAATATCACATTCATAAATCTAAATTCTATAAACTTAAAAAACAACAAATGGTCTGGTAGAACTTTATAGACTAACAAAACATGTCAATGGTATCATGAGCTTTTGTCCGTACAGCCCAGAAGTGGGCTGTGATGACGAAAGCTCATGATACCATCGACATGTTTTGTTAGTCTATAAAGTACTACCAGACCATTTGTTGTTTTTTAAGTTTATCCTGTACAGACTAACTCAGCTACCCCCTGAAGCTTCTAAATTCAATAGGGAGCTTAATATTTTGAAATGTATTTTTCAATTTTTGACACCTATATTCATATTTAGACATCTGTATAACAATGGCTTTTTTCAGACATGCTTAAAATAGATGTCAAAGTTTGAAAATCATGGTGTTTATGCCTAATCAAGACAATATGCATATTTTAAAGAAGACTGTAAATCAGAATGAATAAGAGAATACAGTTTGGGAGAATTTGGGATTTTCTGGACTTGTGCAAAAGCTCTAGACCATTATTTGGTTCATATCTTGAATTGGAAACATTAGTTCTTCAGTCTCTGGTTTCTGGAGGGGTGAGTAACTAGATACCAACTTTTTTATCATTTTATCATGCTGGAAGGGCATAACAAGTGTGGTTCCTCAGGGGTCTGTTTTGGGATCGGTTCTGTTCAATAGTTTAATCAATAATTTAGAAGATGGTATAGAGAGTATGATTATTAAGTTTGCAGAAGATACCAAGCTCGGAGGGGTTGCAAGTGCTTTGGAGGATAGAATCAAAATTCAAAATGATCTGGACAAACTAGAGAAATGGTACGAGGTATACAGGGTGAAGTTTAATAAGGACAAATGCAAAGTATTCCAATTAGGAAGGAACAATCAGTTTCACACATACAGAATGGGAAGCGGCTGTCTAGGAAGGAGTACTGCAGAAAGGGATTTAGGGGTTAAAAGTGGACCACAAGTTAAACATGAGTCAACAGTCTGACACTGTTGCAAAAAAAGCAAACATGATTCTGGGATGTATTAACAGGAGTGTTGTGAGCAAGATAAGAGAAGTCATTCTTCCACTCTACTCTGCACTGATTAAGCCTCAGTTGGAGTATTATGTCCATTCTGGGCACCTCATTTCAAGAAATATGTGGAGAATCTGGAGAAGGTCCAGAGAAGAGCAACAAAAATGGTGAAGGGTACGTCTACATTGCAATGCGTCTTTTGAACGCATCTTTTGAACATGTCCGCTATAGTGAAATATAGCAGAGGCGCTATTTCGGTATCCCTGTAAACCTTGTTGCATGAGGGATAAGGGATGTCTCAAAATAGTGTTTTATTTTGAAATTTGGTGCTGTGTAGACGTGCCAAATTTCAAAACAGCCTATTTTAAAAAAGAATAGAAATAAGATACGCACTTTGCATAGCACAAATTGTGCATCTTATTTCAAGCTAAGGGTGCTGTGTAGACACTCCTTAAAGGTCTAGAAAACATGACCTATGAGGGAAGACTGAAAGAATTGGGCTTGTTTAGTTTAGAAAAGAGAAGACTGAGAGGGGAAATGATAGCAGTTTTCAAGTACCTAAAAAGGTGTTAGAAGGAAGAGGAAGAAAAATTGTTCTCCTTGGACTCTGAGACTAGGACAAGAAGCAATAGGCTTAAATTACAGGAAGGGAGGTTTAGGTTGGACATTAGGAAAAACTTCCTTTCAGGGTGGTTAAACACTGGAATAAATTGCCTAGCAGGGTTGTGGAATCTCCATCACTGGAGATATTTAAGAGCAGGTTAGACAGACACCTGTCAGGGATGATCTAGACAGTGCCTGGCCCTGCTGTGAGGGCAGGGGACTGGACTCAATGACCTCTTGAGGTCCCTTACATTCTAGGATTTTATGATTTGTTAGAAGCACCTTTTAAATTTTATATTAATATGAGCAATTGCAACTACTAGCTGCAGTTCTCACAAATTCTTTTAATGTTTCTACTATCTTGTTTACCCATCAGTGAGTGCAGTCCTTCAGTAGAAATCTAATCCAGACATGTCCAGGAAGACAAGGAATGCGAAATAAAGAACTAATTACTTCCACATTTAAAGCCAAAATCTGATATTTGGGGAGGAAAGAGCTAATATGTGTGACTAGGGATGAAATGTTCCTTTCTCAATATGACCTCGCATTCCTTCATGAATTAATTGCCACCAATGATAGTGACATAAGGAGAGGAGCATAAAAAAAGACACTGAATAATTAAAAGCTAGGAACTAAAGATATGTGATAAAGTTCTGCACTTAATCACTTTACTTTGGCACATCCCACTCAACTTTCTCCATCTATACAGTGCTACTTAGAACATAATCCAATGACCACTATGTACTATACATTTGAGAGAGTTTGTCAGTCTGTGAGTGAGTCTGTCTTTCTGCCTGCTGTTTGTTCAAAAACTCCTCCTAAAATGGCAAGATCACCAAATTTGGTATGAAACTTCCTCTTATCATAACTTAAAGCAATGTAAGGGCTTGGTTGTGCCAGGAAAATGGAATGTGCCTGGAATGGGATTGCTTCTCATAAAATCATACAGAAAAGAGACAGAAACAGGCAGTTGAAAGGAGCTGGCTGGGGGTGCACCCCCCCCATTTGGCACTACCCGAGCCTCCCATCCCCCGGTGCCCTTTAAGGAAGGGGTATGAAGTCACCCCAGATTCATACAGGGACATTGCTGGCTGTTTGCCTTTGCCAGGGGAGTAAGGGGAAAGTGCATTTTGCTGAATTCCTCACTCTGGCTGGGGAGTGCAGACGGCAGATGAGTAATGTACTTTTCTCTTACTCCCTGACAGGGACAGGAAGGGGAAGAGCATGCAGCACTGGTAGGAATCTGATGGGGGCTTCCCCCCCATCCTCGACACCTACACACACAGTTCCCTGCCCAGAGCCCCTCTTCACCCCCCAATTTGACTCCTGCATCCCCCACAACCCCCAAAGCTACAAAGGAATACTTAATCTGGCATGCTTTACTGATGAAAAGGGGAAACATGTAGCTGAATATACAATTTGGTACACAGAATTTTAAAACAGTACAGAAATGCTAAACATGAATGGTTTGAACAGAGGGCATGGTATGGAAACCATACGTGGAAATGTGACTGTCATTGGTTGCTGGTAACCTTATGTCTTTTCCTGAAACCCTTATGGATCAGCAAAAAGGAACTCATGTGGATGGTAAATCCCTTGAAAGTGTTTAACATACATGATTTTGGGGAACAGTTTTTGTACATGCTAGGGACTGGAGCAAAAGAGTCCCATTAGCATGCAGCTTTTAAGCTCTTACCTGTACAGGGGCTTAGAGCTGGATGTAGCAGCAAAGGCTTAACAAACTTGCTGCTGTTGTGTGAAAGGGGAAACTGAGGCATACCACCTCAAGGCATTGGTGGGTAAATGTTAAGACACCTACGCATTAAAAGACATTGCTATTTGCATTCTGAAGACACTGTTCCATTTTATGTTTTCAGGCAATTGGGGGACAGGAACCCAGAACTTTGGAAAAACACCTATGAGTGACAACAGAGTTTGGCAACTGTCAAGGCTGTTCCCCACTCTAGCACTTTGAGTATAGAAGCTGAGAGCCAGCAAGAGACTTTAAAAACACCTTGCCTCTATAGCAGTGGTCTCCAACCTTTTTTACATCGAAGATCACTTTTTAAATCTCAGAACAGGCAAAGATCTTCCGCCCCGCCCCTTCCTTGAAGCCCCCCCCTCTCTATTCTCCTCCTGTCCATCACTTGCTATCCCCAGCCCTTACTTACACACTCTGATAAACAGTTTATTTTTAAATTATGCGATATATAAAATTAAAATCACGTGTTTATAGTTATGAAATAAATGGTCTGTTTTTTTAATTCATGCTATTTAAATCTAAAATGAAGCATTTATAATTATGCATTTTGTGGGGACAGAGTTCTGCGGCTGGGGGCAGGGGAGAGGGAACAGGGTGCTGGGAGGGCAGAGGACAGGGTTCTGCAGCAGGGGACAGAGTGCCAGTGGGGACAGGTTTCTGCAGCTGGGGACAGGGTGCCAGTGGGGACAGAGTTCAGGGAGTGGGGACGGGAATGGGGACAGAGTTCTGTAGCTGGGGAGTGGGGACAGAGTTTGGGGAGTGGGGACGGGAATGGGGACAGAGTTCTGTAGCTGGGGACAGGGGAATGGGATCTGGGGAGCGGGGAGTGCGGACAGGGGGAGGGGTGCCAGTGGCAGCGGAGAGTCCCCTACATCTGCCTCCTCCCAGGATTCTCCCCCTCAGAGGGAAGCCAGCACATGCCTCCTCCGGGCCCAACTCCCCCCCTCCCCCCACCGCGGCGCAGGGAAACCCTGCGTGTGCCTGCCCCGGGGCCAACCCCCTCCCCCCCCCGCGGCGGGGCCAAACTCCCGCAGGCGCCTGCCCCGGGGCCAAACCCCCCTCCCATGGTGTGGCCCAGCCCAGCCCAGCCAACCCCCTTCCCTCCCGCAGCGCGGCCAAACCCCGGGGCCAACCCCCGCTCCCACAGCACAGGGAAACCCCTGTGCTCAACTCACCCCTCTGGAGCCAGTGGCGCAGGGAAGCCGCCGCACTCCTCCTCCAGGGCCGATGCCCCCTTCCCCAGCACGCAACAGAGCTGTGGGAGGGGAGCAGCCCGCGCTCTTCCGGAACCCCCAGAAGTGATGCGGGCTTCAGACAGGACTTCCATCCGCCCCGCGTGAAGCCGGCACTACACTAGAGGTAGGTAGTGGGGCTTCTCGGGAGTGGGGGGAAAATGGGGGGTGGGGGTGCCCGAACGTCTCGCAATCAACTGGTCAAGGCCTAGCGATCGACCAGTCGATCGCGATCGATGGGTTGGTGACCACGGCTCTATAGGCTTCTGCTTAAAAACTTCCTAAGGTCTCAGATTCCCTGACCTTGAGTGGTATGCTGCCACCACCCAAGTGAAAAAAAACACCTTTCTTCTTGAACCCAGGAAGAGTCACTTGGGAACTTCTTCCCGAAGCATACCCCAACCTCTTTTACCACCAGGGAGCTTAAAAAAACAAACAAAAAACAAAAACAAAAACTGTAATCTGAAATAGTTAACTTCCCAGGTTTAGGCATGCATACACAGACCTCCTATTACCTTCCAGAACACAAGAATCAGATCATAGTCTTACAAAGGTGATTTTATTACCAAAACAAAAAGGTATACTTTGTAAAGCAGACTTGATTGCTAGGTGTTAGAGAGCAACTGAAATAAATCCGGATTAAAATGCAGAAAATTACTCCCCTAGGGTTCAGCTTTAGGTTACAGTGTAAAGGGGGGAAGGGGAGGCACATGGATTCAGCACGGAGGAATTTAACCAAACTGGAAAATAAAGAAAATAACCTGATCGTATCTAACTAAAACCATTCCCTATCACTTACATATTCATATCTTCAAGGTCCAGTCCATTTCTCAGCATCAGTATTCCTGCCTGGTTCAATTCATCTCCCCCTCCCCCAGTTCCTCGTTTAAACACCCACAAAAGAACTGCAGCAGGCAGATTCCCTTTCAGTTCAAATCTCAACACTTTCTTCCTATTGGTTCTCCTGGCTCCCTGCCAACACTGCCTTTAGTTATTGAATGATGGGATGTTTAGAAAAGGACAGCACCCCTCCTATCTATCACAGTGACACTGGATGGTTCTGTAACAAAGGCCAAGTGAATTTCTGAATGTACTGCCTCCACACTGGTCCCTGTCCAACTCTCTGGCTGTAATCTAAGTGGGGGGAGGATGATGGTTCCTCTCCCCCCACGTTTTGTGAAAATTGGCTTGTGAATATAGGCATACATAAGTCAGAGATGCTTTGGACAAAATACCTCATGTAACATCAAAACTGATAGGTTACAACCTGCTGGATCTATATATCCTATTTTGGTTCACATATCATTCTTATATGCGAAGTTAGAAATATGGAATGTGAGTCTGTTTATGGTTTTAGATGTGTTAATGAGAACCATTACTGATGCCCTGGAATCCTGATGACTGGGTGGTCAACTCGACGACTTGTAAACAGCCTTGTTTGTCCAGAGAGTCTGGAAGGTGGTTGGTCTGGACAGACTTGTGATTATACCACGTGCTGCAGGAATCCATCCTGAACCCAGCCTGGCACACCCTAAAATGCCACAAAGAACTTCAAAGAGGTCTGGAGACCCAAGTCAGAGTAAAAGAGTTTGTCTCTGACTTGAAGATTATGCCTGAAATAAGAACAGCTCTTTAGGATAAGAATCTACATGCAATAAGTTCCTTACTGAATTAGAAAGAGTTATACATTCTCTTTTCATTTTAATTTAGTAACTGAATTTGATCTGTCTGTTTTCACTTGCAACCACTTAAATCCAAACACTTTTGTTTACTATCAGGCCAAGTGTAAATAATTATTCTTTGGGAGAGGGGGGACAACAACTGTGCATCTCTCCCTTTCATTGATAAAAAAAGCTTACCAGGTAAGTTTTACCTGTGTAAAACTTTTGCTCAGAGAAAGATAAATTTATTTGTGGGGTTTGGTCCCATTTTGGGGTTGGTTTCCTGGGTGCAGAACCCTAGAACTGTGACCACCCAGAGCTGAAGTGGTTCAGTGTCTGCATTGTTCTGCAGGGGACGGTAATCCCAACTCTGTGCCTTGTCTGGGAGAGACCAGAGGATCTGGCCCAACAGGACAGGGTGTCCGGGAGCCCCAGAGGGCAAAAAGGCAAGCATCAGTGACACGATCAGCACACTGGGAAGAAACCCAAGGGGACTTCTGTGACTGCACCTTATCACAGAGACCACAAGATAACAATGAGCTGAACATGACAAGCAGCTAAAGGGTGCTATTTTCTGGGAAATCTTTCTTTGCTGGCTTTCTCTACTATAATGCAGTTTTACTGCAGAATTATACAGAATTATACCTCTCCGTTAAGTATTTCCAATATATATGCCCTATGTTTGGATCTTGAAAATTCCATTTTCTGGCCAGATGTTGACATATCTGGAGGTTCCCTTGGGGCTTTGGATCACACAAGACAGGCATGCTAATTTGTCTCTGCAGCAGCTCCAAGGGAGTTACTTACATGTTTCTCCCTTGTCAACATGTCAGAAACTACACATTAAATAATTCTGCCATCTTTTTCTCAGGTGAAGGAAGACAAAGGTAATGATTGACAGCCTTTATATTTTCAAACAATGTGGTTCAGTGTCTGCATTGTTCTGCAGGGGACGGTAATCCCAACTCTGTGCCTTGTCTGGGAGAGACCAGAGGATCTGGCCCAACAGGACAGGGTGTCCGGGAGCCCCAGAGGGCAAAAAGGCAAGCATCAGTGACACGATCAGCACACTGGGGAAGAAACCCAAGGGGACTTCTGTGACTGCACCTTATCACAGAGACAACAAGCAAATACAAGAGAAAGCTGAGGGGGTGGAGAGGGAAGGAACACAAGATAACAATGAGCTGAACATGACAAGCAGCTAAAGGGTGCTATTTTCTGGGAAATCTTTCTTTGCTGGCTTTCTCTACTATAATGCAGTTTTACTGCAGAATTATACAGAATTATACCTCTCCGTTAAGTATTTCCAATATATATGCCCTATGTTTGGATCTTGAAAATTCCATTTTCTGGCCAGATGTTGACATATCTGGAGGTTCCCTTGGGGCTTTGGATCACACAAGACAGGCATGCTAATTTGTCTCTGCAGCAGCTCCAAGGGAGTTACTTACATGTTTCTCCCTTGTCAACATGTCAGAAACTACACATTAAATAATTCTGCCATCTTTTCTCAGGTGAAGGAAGACAAAGGTAATGATTGACAGCCTTTATATTTTCAAACAATGTGAGTTAGTTCCTCCCTATTAGGTTTAGTGTAAGCAGGTACATGACCGAGATGATATGGGAAACACATCTAAAAATTCCACACACACACACACATGCCTCCAAAAGGGTAAAGTCTTTGAGGGAGGGGGAAGACTTCTGGCTCCCCAATTCAGCCTATGCCAGAAGTGTTTTTGAGCACAGATCAAAATCTGTACAATAAATGAGGCGTCATTGCCAGTTCACAATAAAGCAAACAGCCTCATGCTTCACATTCCTGTAATGATCATGTGCTGTTATTCCCCTACTTGCCTAGTTCTTGTTCTGTGATAGTTTTGCTAATGTCAGTGCATGAGTAGTTTATAAAATATGGTTTTACTTAAGATTTTTCATATTTATACTAACACACTTTAATCAGCAAATTGTTAGATATTAGGGAGCAATCCTTGGCTGGTATAAGCCATGGCTACTTTTACACCAACTGAGGCTCTGGCCCTGGTAGTGCAGTGAGAGTTTTGATCATTTCAGTTAGCTTTCAATGAGGCCTTAACTCTTTAGACAAATCAGTATAAGGCTGAGCAATAGCTCAAACACAACCTTAGGCATTAAAATGTCATTAACCCTGAGTCAGATTATAATAGGCCCTGATAAAGCAGCTATCACTCCCCAGTCATCAAAAGGGCCATGCATTTAACCCACCAGGAAAAAAAGCTATGAACATCTCACAGCTTTTGAGAGACCAAACCTGTACTTAGTGGCTCATTGAAGGAATAAAATAACTGACAACACAAATGTTCCTTTGGACTGCAATCAGGGACACCCTAGCCTTTCAGAAGAAAAGTCAATGTTTTCTAAAGCACTTAAGTCTGATTTTCAAAAGTGAGTTTTTCCATGTAGGTGTCTGAGTCCTGACAACTTTTCATTAGATGTTTGCACCTAAGTACCTATTGCTGTTGAAAATAGAACTTAGGCTCCTAAGTCACTTGGGTGCTTTTGAAATGTTTACCCTAATTCTTATGTAAAATTAGAGTTCACAGCCTTTTACCACTGAGATGAGATCACAACAAGCGAAGCCATATTGGACTCACTATTTTGGGGATGTAATACATATACACACACACAATATAAATAGTGTACACTTCACTGAAATGAAGCCCTTCAGAGGAAACCCATGCTCCAAATCACACAGCACCCAGTAGCGTTATTTTTGCAGGGGGGTCCCACAGCATTTGCATGGATCATTGTTGTTTTTCACTGTTCGTTTTCTTGCTTTCGCTTTCCTGGTATTTTCCACTGATTTCTGGTTTGCAAAAGAAAAAGACCCATTCTTCCTGGTTCTTTTCTGTCATTGTACACACATTGGTCCCCATGCAGAAACCCTCCCTCACATCACTAGGTCCATGGAGGACAATGGATCTAGACACCTGATCAAGCCCTATGTCTGTTGATCATTAATCATTTATTTATTGTGCATTAGAATGTAGGCAAGTAAGTGAATAATAAGGAACATGGTTAGAAAAATCACACACAAGGTTTTGACATATGCATTTAAAACTCCATGGATTTATTTATTTTAAGTGTCAAGATGTCCCACTATTGGACATAACAGGCATACAATAAACACCAGTTTGTAACCTTATACTAGGTAACAATGCCAACCCACCCACACGTAGCTAATAGTAACCAGGAAGGAAAATCAGAGAAGGTGGAAGTTAGTTTAGATTCAGAGATAAAAATAAGCAGGTGCACCCTGGTGAATAGCTCTGGCAAGAGCTGGCTGAGCTGTGGTAAAAGCCAGCAGAGAGCTTTTTAAGGAGTTGGCAGGGACCCAGTTTGCAATAGGACAGTATCTATAAGAAATATTAAGTTACTTCTATTTAGATTCATCTTGCAGACATGGCCAAAATATCCAGAGTTACAACTGGAAGGATAGCAAAACTAAAGAGTTTGAGAAAAGAAATAAATATGCATGCTGCTATGCACATTAGTCAATACTCTGACTAATGAGGCTTAGGGAGAAAAATGCCTACTGCAGGGTGTCTTGCATCTTCCTTTGAAACACTCACCACTGTTAGAAACAGGACTCTTGCCTGGATGGCCACTGGTCTGGCATGGCAAGTCCTATGTTCCTATGTCATGAATTTCAGGAGTTTAACAGCTTGCTTTGTTGACTGTGCCCAAAAAGAACTTTACAGCCAAGAAACCTTCACTGGACAGGCCTTGTATCCATCCCCAAGGTTATAAAGGTTGAACCTCTCTAGTCTGGCACGCTCTGGTCCTGCAACATTGTGGCTCAGCATGATTTTAGTTAGCTGGATATCCACTTATTGTTTCCCCTGGTCCCATAACATTTGTTTACAGCCACCAGTCCTGGCTCTCAGTGTTCTGCACTGTTATTTAGCTCTAATTTACCCCTAAATGTCTTCTAAGAGCCCAGTAAGCAATGGAAGTGTTGGTAATGCTGCTAGACAATACTGACCTCCCATGATTTGCCAAATTCTCTGGTTTGGTACCACTCGGGTCCTAAGAGTGCCTGTCTAGAGAGGTTCAACTTGTACTTTTCAGAAGAGCCCATTCAAATGCACCTATGTCCGACAAAGAGCTTGACAGAGGCATGTCTTGAGTTCTAGTGAAAGGGAAGAAATTGACATATTTTATATAATGAGATGAAGGCAAAGACATAAAAAAATAAGACACTTGCAAGTCTGAGGACTGGCTTTTCCTTCTCTCCTGCCTTATCCATATATCTTCCTGGAGTTCATAAGCTAGATCTTCATCTGGTATAAGTCAATGTACCTTCACTGAGCTTATTAGAGCCTTTCTGGTTTGTACCAGCTGAGGTTTTGGCCCCAGGATTACATGATAAAGAATGATGTAGCAGTGCTGGGTTCAAATTCATTGGCTCTGTGATAGTCCATGAAAGAGATAAATGATTTTACTGCATTCTAAAGTTGGTAAACTTTCTGAAACCTTTATTTATAGAAAGATACATCTCCCTGCTGAATCTTTTACTAAGCACAGCTACCTATGAGTACAGGTCCAGTAGGTCAAACTGATTTCTTGCAGTGATTTTCTAGCTGTCCTGAAGATGGAGCTACTTGCTTAGCTAACTTGTAACCTCACCCATACTGTTCACCTGCCTGGCAGGAATCACTATGATTTCCAGCAGGTCTCCAGCATCATGTAAAGATTTACACTAAATATGGGCTAGAAAGCAAAGCTATAAGTTCAGTATAATAATGAAAAAAATCTAATTACTAATTACATTGGGGAGTTTAGTGCTGGAGGACTTGTTTGGGATAAGGAAGGTTGATGTCTAAGTATCAGCTCTAGTGCTCAAAGTGGAAGTACACAGTCCACAGATTTTATTAGCATTTATGGGGAGTACTAAATATGAACCTCAAGCAGAAGTAAAGCAGCACATGTTGAATTTGTTATATTTTTTATTACCAAAGGCCTTTGAAATGGAAAAATTAAGTTTCCCAGGCAAGACAAACTTATTTTAATTGAGTTTTTGCATCCTGATAGGAAAAGCTCAAAATGTGGTATTCCAATCTGAACAAAGACATTCCAAATTAGTCTATAGAGGGATGAATGATATTTTAGACTAATTTTTCATAAAGCCAGATGAATTAGCTTGGTGCTTTAAGAACCACAAAATCCAGCTACATTCATTGAATTAAAAATTCAGGAACAAGACAAATAAGTAAACATTGCATCTCAGAAGACTTTCTTGTAAAATAGAGCTTTGACAAACAAACTAAGCTGGCAGCAAAATATTTAATGATGCCACTTACATATAAAACTGAATGAAAACAAGAATGGACTTTAAACAATCATCTCTATGCAAGCTATGCATGATAGCACTGAAAGTAAGATTGGTTTTAGTTTTCACCCATTCAAATAAAAACTGCAAATTCACTTTAACAGTATTCACACCGCTCTTAAATAGCTTTCTACGTCAACTGAGCAGCTTAAGTCGAAACAGCTTATTTTGGCTTTTGGTGCTGTCTACACAACAGGAAGTCCAAGTTAGAGCACTCTTCCTTCAACTTCCCTTACTTCTCATCAAAAGAGGGTTACAGGAGTCGGAATAAGAAGTCCGCCAATTCACCTTTATTTTGACATTATGTCGAAATAACTGCTTGTAGTGTGGATGCGGACTATGTTATTTTGGAATAACGTCAGTTATTCCGGAATAACACTGCTGTGTAGATGTACCCTTAGTGACTTATGCAAGCTCTTCCTAGCTTACATGTATGCAGCCATCCAGTCAGGGAATGGAACAAATACCATATGGCCTAAATGCTCTATCGTGCAGGATAAACTACAAAGAGTAAATAAGCCAAGAAATGCTGAATACTTCATGAGCAATCAATAAGCTTAAATTTATTTCCATAAATATTCAGTCATTTCAAAGAAAAATAACAAAAGTTGCAAACAACTTCAAAAGCTTTATTTGCAAGCAGGAGAAGGGACTACATTTGTCAAGTAAATTGTTTGCTGTGTATCGTTCACTTAGCTTTAGTTGAGAGGTATTTCCTAAAGTAATTTATTTGTACTTTTGATAAATCAGTTTAAAGTTGAGGCAGACAAGGTAGATGAAGCAATATCTTTCATTGGACTAACTTCTGTTGGTGAAAGGGACCAGTGTTTGAGCACCAAATAACTCTTCCTCGAGTCTGGAGAAGGTAACCAGCTGTGAGAGCTAAACATAAGTCAGGACAGGCACCTTCCTTGTCTCTCTCATATCCTGGGACCAATGGGATTGCAACAACACTGCAAAAAAGTTTAAAGATGAACAGAGAACAAAGAAAAACAGAAGAAGGCATTAACACTCTTTAAGCGAAGCAGAAAAGAGGAAATAATCTTCTTAGGGTAGAGAGAAAATCTAGACCAATGACAAGATAAATATAAGAAATGGACAACAGATGGCCCAACTGCAGAACACATGGCTTGTGTAATTAACCTTGGGACTTAGTGATGATGATTAGCAATCTTTACCTATCACTTATTCCAAAACAAGAGACGTGGGCTTTATGGGCCTTATCAAAAACCTGCCTAAAGCAAATACAAGAATCCTACTGGCTGAACCTCTGTAATCCGGGACTTCCTGGTCCAGCAACATCCCTCGTGTGGCAGGACTATGTATGTTCCAGAACCAGAGAGTCCCGGTGCAAGGCTGGCAGCTGAGGTCCCTGTTTCTGGGCTGCCCACCACGGTACAACTGGACAGCCAGGCACAACCCAGCAGGGCTGCATGGTGGGGCCAGGAGCCCAGTGTACCACAGTGGTACTGCGCAGCAGGGCCAGAAGCTCAGCACTCCACAGAGGTGCTGACCAGCTGAGCCAAGAGCTCAGCACACAGGGAGCTGGACTGCTTGGTGGGACCAGGAGCTCAGTGCTCCACAACAGGGCTGTCTCACGGGGCCAGAAGCCTGGCACACAGGGAGTTGGGTTGCCCGGCATAGCAGGGAAGGAGGTGGCGGGACTAGCAGGGCAGCAAGGCTGGTGGCAAAGAGGAGCCAGCCAGGAGGCTGGCAGCTGATCCAGGGCTGTGGGGAGCAGAAGAGCCAGATATGACCTCACCTGGTCCGGCAAAATCCCTCATCCAGGACCAGGGAGGTCCAACCTACATTGGCTTCAATGAGCTTTGGATAAAATTGATGCCCCTTGAAAATGTATTGAATTTCAAGGGAAGTTACATTGTTTGAAGAAGAACTGGGCACCTCTTCCTCTCCATATAACCTTTAGATCATATTTCCTAGTTATCCTCTGCCACTAAAACCTGAAAGGCTTTAAATTTCATCTGTCCATCTCTTGTGGCTATTGGATTAGATTTTCCAAGGTGCAAATTCCCTTGACTCCTTTTAAGTCTTGTAGAAGATTCTATTCAGAAACTTGTGCAAGTGATCCTGTTGTTGCTAAGAATGAGTGTAAAGCCAAGAGAAGCTTATGTTTTACTATTTTTAACATTTGCTAGATCTGGTAAAATTTTTAAGGATAATTTTTGCTAATGTTGGTTGAAAAATTCTTGCAATTTTCCATTGAAATTTCAAACATGCAGTGTTACACTACATGTCATGAGACAGAAATATGCCATGTCACCTGTGTGTCCATTCAAGCAGCTCACATTTTGAATACTAATACTCAAAAGAACTTCTCAAAAATGAACTACAGGCCAATAATTATTTGAAGAAATTATCCAATGCATCACTTTGATAAATGAAAAAATTTGAATTAAATTATAGTTGCATGTAGATAGTCCGCAAACCCCAAATGAGGCAAAATACACTAGATAAGTAATCCTTTACACATTACTTGCCATTATATTAGGCATTGAAACACTTTCTGGAGATAAATGTAAGCCATCAGAATGAGCTATTCAATTGCTTTATATTTTCCAACAAGTTCATACATTCAAAAGTTTTGTTTTTTTTAATTTGAGTTCTCCAGTTGCTAAGGCCTATATATAGAAGAACCTTTCAATTCCATCTTCTGTTAAGAATGGTCATCTGGAAGACATGTAATTGGGGCGGACTTTGGGAGGAGAGTAAAAACTTTGGGCTTATTCAGAGGTTTCATAGTAATAAATTATGAGATGAGATAGCACAGTATATTGACAGAGTAACCTATTCCGTGCCTGATACTTGGAAGCAGCTGGAGCTGAGAGGTAGAGAGTTTGAGATAGAAAGAAGACGGGGCCTATTGCCGCATCCTGACTCCTCAGAAGCTCCTTCAGGTGGCCTTTGCAAGGAATGGGTTCTGCATTGGGATGGTGAAGGAGACTGAGCTGCTCTCTGCATTATCCCTAATCTAGATCCACTGGGTTCTGACAGGGGCAGCATTAATTTACCCATTAATGTTCCCACTATTGGCCAGTCTAGTGTCAAATACCCCAAAAGGGGTATTTGGAGAACCAAGATCAGTGGCAAATTGAGATCAGATGGCACTGTCGGGCTGCACAAAGATATGGAATCTCTGCATGAAAGGCCCAAAGCCATCCAGATCCTAAGAGATCCAGTCATTTGGCAAGGACAGCTTCTGCCATTTCAGGGGGAGGGGGAACCAAAATCCCATAAGGAAAGAAGAGAAGGGAACTTCATGAGTGAAAAGACTGTCCAATAAAAAGATTACACCCTCATGGGGAATGGCAGTACCATAAGTGTCAAAGACTGGAGCCCATTCAAGATACATGAACACAACAACATTTGGACAGGACTGTTCTAGGTCTGAGAAAAACAATATATATGAAAAATTGGTGGCAAGTATCATTTGGCTGTATTTCTTGTTGCTTTCCAAGTGCCAGACCTTGATATAGGGCTCAATTTTCTGCTTTTGAAGAGAACAAGGATTGATTACTGTGTGCAACACTTCAACAGTGCCATTCCACTGGAAGATATTCACATTCAGTATTAGTGTGCACAGCAATACAGCCAGGAAGAGGAGGGAGATATCTTCTGCTGAGCAGAGTAGCCGCTTTCCTCTGCCTATAATGAAAAGGCAATAACCACCTATTGGTCGGTCATTGGTGGCAAGTTGCAGAGCTTCCTCTGTCCAAATTGTGTACCTATATACAATGTTGTTCAATCAGAATCACAGCACATATTTCTCCAGCTGCATGGCACACAAGAGCTAACAGGCTTGGTTGTCCTATTTCTTGCACAGCTCCTATACTTGAAAAAAAAGGAGGTATGCATTGCTGTCAACGGCATTGAAAATCCCCTTGCTAAGGGCCTGTCCATACTAAAGTTATGTCCAGATCAGGATAAATGGTCAAGTTTATGATAGGCTTAGTTCATGCAAGCTATGTAGCCTGACCTAAACCCACCTAGGCCCCCAGTGTCCACCCAGGCTAACTTGTATCAAAATACAATTTACCTTGTCCCCAAAGGAGTTTTCAAATGTGTTAATAAACTTAGCTAGCTGACTGTCTTAAAAGCACATGTGACCCCTGACTATACAGAACTAATATAACAAACTTTTTTGTACTCTTGCAGTCAGCAGATCATGTTACAAAGTGCTCATGCATGATCTGTAGGATAAGGATTACTTGCTTCAATTACTCAATTTCAAAATCACAAATGAATTCAAGGAAATTGTGCACTGCTTGTGGACATACTGGAAAAGCAGCAATTATTTTTAATTAATTATATGCCCAACTCTAGCTGAAATGATTATTGCCAAGGGTCCATAATTAGATACGTTTGTATCTTAAAAAAATAATTTGATTCTTTTGAAGAATTACAAATTTCACAGTGATGAGGGGCTGCTATTTTTTGTGCACCCCAAGAAGTGGAATGCAGTTTCAAAAACAAAAATAGTTGATAGACATATTGAATTCCAGGTTTCAGGAATAGTTTAATTGGAGTCAGTGAAATTTCTCTTAAAACTACAGATAAACAGAACATTGTGTAATTCACTTTCATTTCACATATCTCCAATTTGTGTTGATTTTATATTATGTAGCATAGAATGAAAGATCATTTGTTGTTACAAGACAGAACTATTAATTTTGTTTATATTCATTCTTTGTTTAGAAGTCCTGAAATATTAAAGAGCAAATAAATTTAAAATAAGATGGTGCTTTGCCTAACAAGGCTCCAGAAAGAGCATTCACATTTTCCCTTCATTACTAAATTTGTGTATCAGTAACTACGAGGGGGAAGGAGAGGAACTATAAGTGGACACTTTGGACTAGGACTGAATGTGCCAAGTACATTCTGCAACTGTACAGGGGAAATGGTAATATGCCAATGTGCAATCCTAAAGGATACTGGGCCTGTTTGTCCATTGTCTTGCTTCTTGTTTGTTTTGTCTTTGACATTGCAAAAAAAAGTAAGAGATTTAGCAAAAAACAACAACAGTAAATGATAAAATGGAGCTACAGGAAAGCAAAATATAATGGGACTTACTCTCTACTGCTTTGCATTCATTCTGTACAGCTGGCTGTGAAGTGTTACCAAACCAGAATTCTCCACTCTCATTGCTGGTAGAAATTTAACACCCTCTTTACTCTCACTTTTGTAAGTGACTACACAGGATGCAAGATAATGGAGAATATAGGGTTGCCACCTTTTGAATGGCTTGTAATTGAAACCACAAGGCCCTGCTCCTGGTTCCCCCTCCCCTCCTCCCCCAAAGCCCCATCACCATTGCTTGCTTCTCTCCTCCCTTCTTCCCTTGGGGTTGTCACTATTGAAGTTCATCTGCCCACACATCCCATGAGTAAGAAGTACAATTTGTGCACACAGGAGGGGGAAGTCTCATTCACATGCATTAGAACATCTTCATTTACATACACACATTTTAAGTGGGAGGTTTGCTTCACCAACACACCCGTCCTGGTGAACAGAGGAAGGGAGCTCCCTCATTTGCACATGCAGTTGGGGTGAAAGTAAGGACTCTCCCTACATTTACACAGATGCCCAGACTGGGGGGAAATCTCCCCTTATTTGCACTAGTATCTAAGAAAGGAGTAGGTCCCACCCACTTGCATGCACAGTGGGCGCGTGGAAGGAACAGGAACTGATGCTCTCCCATTTTCAGCACATTCAACCTATGTCTAAACTACATCCCTCTGTCAGCAGAGGGATGTAAATGAAGCACTTCGAAAGTGCAAATGAAGCCGTGATTTAAATATCTCATGCATCATTTGCACAATCACATAATGACGCGCTTTCAAAAAAGCGCTATTTCGATATTGAAACCTCAATCTAGACGCAGTTCTTTCGAAAACGGGGCGCTTTTTCGAAAGATCCTGTAAACCTCAAAAAACCTCAGAAAATGAGGCAAGGAGAGGTGCACCTTCTTCCATGTGTTGCTCACCTGTCCAGTTCCTGTACCTTGCCAAACTCCATGTTGAGAAACTTTCCCAACTTTCCCCAGTTGTCAGTTGGAAGTGGGTGGGATAGGGAGGGATGCAGATTGTGATTGGATGGGTAGGCAATACATCAGGCTGTGATAGGAAGGGCTCTGTCCCTCATGAGGCTGGAGAGAGGATAACTCCCTCAGTAGGTTGCTTTCAAACTGGCAGTGAACAGTTTCCACAAATGAAAAAAATGGACATCAAGACTTGCATGTCTGGGTGCCATGTGACTAGCGAAAATCCAGTCTATCCACCTGAAAACTGGATGGGTGGTAAATCTAGGAGAATAAAGCCAATTATTTTAGTATGAATATAATGAGGTAAATATTATAATTAGGGCTTTATCAAATTCACAGCCATGAAAAATACGTCATGGACCATTAAATCTGGTCTCCCCCATGAAATCTGGTGTTTTGTGTAATGTTACCCTATGCCATACAGATTGTATGGTGAAAGGCAGTATTTCTCAAACTGGGAACCTCACAACCCTAAATGAGATTGTAGGAGGACACTCACAAGGTTATTTTAGGGCGATTATGCTATTGCCACCTTTAGTTCTACATTGTCTTCAGAGCTGGGTGTTCAGAGAGCATTGGCTGCTGGCCAGGCACACAGTTTTGAAGGCAATGCCGCCCCAGTAGCAGCTCAGAAGTAGGGGTGGCAAAATCATACCATTTTACCCTTACTTCTGCTCAGCCAGCTTCAGAGCTGGGCAGAGTGTGGTGACTACTGGCTGAGGGCCAAATTCCAAAGGCAGCAAAACAGAAGCAAGGGTGTCAATACAATACCATGCCCTCCTTACTTCTGCACTGCTGTTGGTGACAACACTGCCTTCAGAGTTGGACTCCCAGAGAGCAGCCTCCACTCTCCAGCTGCCAAGCTCTGAAGGCAGCACAGCCACCAACACCAGTGCAGAAATAATAGTCACAATACTGCAACCTCCCTACAATAACCTTCTGACCACCCCACAACTGTGTTTGGGTCAAGATCCTTGCAGTTACAACACAATGAAATTCTAGATTTAAACATCTAAAAATAATAAAATTCATTATTAAAATCCTATGACTATGAAATTGACCAAAGTGGACCGTGAATTTGGTAGGGACCTAATTATAGTGAATTTACAGTGGCAGACTAACAAAAAGCAAGATGCTCACTGCCTCTTATAAGGGTAGAGAGGCGAACAGAGATGTAGTAGTAGCAGCAGCAGATATTTACATTATGATAGTGGCATATAACTGGGGCATTGGGTTGGGGGGTAACATTGGTTCAGGTGCCTCTCTTGGAAGCTCACAAAACACCATGTATCAATGTCATATAGTTGAGGCTTTACGGGTAGGACAAGGTGTGTAAGGGATGGCAGGGGCAAGGTGGAGACAGAAAACCACCACTCCTCATGGCACACTTTTCCCTGAACCCAGAGGGTATCCACACAGGAGATAATGGTGCTCTGTACCTGATCTCCCTCTCAAAAAGGGAAGTTTACACAGATGAACATGAAAGATGCATCAGGTGCATCAGAAGCAATGCTGTTGGGGGAGGCTATGCGAGATAAACAGGCCCTCCATGGGATCAGAGATTCCTGTCACAGTAGATCGTCAAAATACACTGGGGTTGGAGGCAATTCTCCATGCCTCATCTATCTGGAGGCCTTATCAATATTAATAGGATTTAAAAGGTATTGTATTAGAGCATGTGAGTTAATAAATATTAACCAACATTTAAACATCTAGGCTTTGTCTACACTGGCGCGATCTTGTGCCAGAAATATGCAAATGAGGCTAAGCGTGGAATATCGCTGAGCCTCATTTGCATATCTAATGAGCCGCCATTTTTGCAGAAGAGGCTCTTGCGCAAGAAGGAGTGTCTACACTGCCCCTTCTTGCGCAAGAAAAACCCTCTTGCGCAATGCCGTTATTCCTGAAAATAATCAGCGTAATGGCATTGCGCAAGAGGGTTTTTCTTGCAAGAAGGGGCAGTGTAGATGCTCCTTCTTGCGCAAGAGCCTCTTCCGCAAAAATGGTGGCTCATTAGATATGCAAATGAGGCTGGGTGATATTCCACGCTTAGCCTCATTTGCATATTTCTGGCGCAAGATCGCGCCAGTGTAGACATAGCCCTAGTGTAGACAAGGCCCTTTGACTTAGGCTTTAACTTGATCTTTGAACACTCAAAGGCAATGTACGATTTCTACATTTTAAAATGTAGTACCTGTATTTAGTACCTGTAGTTAGTATGTCTATATATATAAAAACATTTTTCTGGACACGCAGCAGAATGACATCATCACGCTCTCTGACCACGAAAGCTGCCAGAGAGGGGGGGCTTGGCGAGCGGAGCAAGCAGCGGCACAGCCTCCAGTATTAGTTAATATCACATCTTTGAATTCTAGTCTAGTCCAGGCTTGAGTGTATTAATTGGAATCTCTATAAAGTAAAATATATTAAGTTTCTGGCATCCTATATCATCCTCCCACAAATTTTAATGGTGAGTAAGAGGCACTATACAGTTCAGAGTTAAAAGTGCTTCTCGCTTTCGGAGCATAGGTGAATTGGTATTATTCGGACTCAAAGAAGCCCGCGTTCTTGCCTTTACTGCTTCTGAAGGGATGGTATCTACATGAAATTTCAGGAATTATGTTTTGTTCATGCTGAGATTATATTTTAATAGTTTAAAAATAAAGATGGATCTGATTTGCTGATTATTCCATTAGACACACAGATTTGTGGATTCTCTTGTTAGTCTTGTTTAACGGATATATTTTCTTATTTATGATTTTTCTCATTTCTGACTAGAAGGGTATGCAAGGTTTGCTTAGACAGGAATTTCCAAGAGGCAGCAGAGACTGGTCTTTAAGTATTTTATATTTCAGTAAGTAGTTACTGAATATTTATGCTTGTATTATATGTGGGCCCAGTTCCATCTCTAACACACATTCAACTCTCCTTGAAATCAGTGAGAATCTATACCTCAGTGACTGATCCCTTGCAAGCTGTGTGCAGGAACCAATCCTGGAACAAAGTTGGCAGTGTATTGTCTTTGCGTTGCCCCAGTGAATGGAGGTGAAAATAACAAATGGTGAATAGTATGTGAGGGATAAAGACGAAACAGCACAAGAACACAAAACTGGAGGCACAAGTACAAGAGAAATGAGGCAATACATAAAAAGATGGCAGAAGGAGATTCTGCACTGAGACCATTCATATAAGAAAATATGGCAGGGAAAAGAGAGATGCTAGGGAAAGAAAGAACTAGCAGAGAACCAGAAAAGGGAGAAGGGGAGAAAACTAAGACAGAGATGTTAAACAGAATATAAAGGAGAAGTGTCACATTTATACTAAAAATAGTAAATAGCAATAAAACTAGTAATAGCTGTCAACTCAGAAGAAATTTTGTGAGTATGGCCATACTCACAATAGAAAAGAAGCAAGCTAGTGAAAAAATATAGAGAAAGGACTGACAGATAATAAAAGCCCAAGACCTGGTACTTTTGTATTTGATGGTACATTTACTGTTACATTTACACATGCCCAATCATACTACCCATTGTTCCAACTACTGAAACCAGTAAGGGTACATCTACACTGCATGGCTATTTTGGGACACTGGAGGAATCCCAAAATAGCTACCCTGAATCTACACAAGCCACCTAGTAGTTTGAAATCTTTTCAAAATAACGGGTACACCATTTCAGCATCCTGGTAACCCTCATTCCATGAGGGTTAAGGGATGTCTCAAAATAGCATGTTATTTCTAAATTTGGCACTGTGTAGACGTGCCAAATTTCAAAATAAGCTATTTCAAAATAAATTCAAAATAAGATATGCAATTTGCATAGCACAAATTACATATCTTATTTCAAGTTTAGGGTGCTGTGTAGACACACCCTAGGAGAAATCCATACTCCCCATGGAAAAGCCACTAAAGCCAGAATGGAGGATTTGTCTGAGGAACTCCCTTGAGCTGTTGCCTCCAATTTTCTGTCAGGCTGCAGGAAGCTAGGATTCATCACAAAGTGTGGAGCACTCCCAAGCCTGTTGGATCTCCCCAGGTAAATCCTCAGAATCTCAAGGAGGCACAAAGACAAATATATGGCAGTACTGTGGTTCATCATCATCTCCTGGCTCCCCTGGTGCCCTCTAGCTCTTAGGCTAGGCACCTTCCTGGAGCAAGACTGCCAGAGAATGCTAGACAGAACTTGCTTCTGGAACTACCTCTTAATATTGGTACCCAAGCACTGAAGGATTTTACACAAAAAATAATACCATTTAGGGCCGTATGGCCTTTTACTTGGATTTCCTTGAGAGCTGGGCTAAGGTAAACAATGCTCATGCCACACACATATCAGAACCCACATGAGCAATATGTAGGATCTTAGAAAATGGAGGGTATTGATGATACCAAAAGTAACTGACTTCTCTTTTTTCATGGGCTGGACAAAACCAGGATACGGGGCCTGATTCAAAGTTCATTAAAGTCTATGGGAGTTTGTTGACTTCAGTGGGCTTTAAATCAGTTCCATGAAGAGCCACATCCATGTTATGACTTAAGAAATGAGCAGCAACCACCTATGCTGTTTGTTACATGAAGTGCACCTAATACCACATCTTTCAAATGTTTTATACCCATTTTGTCACTTGCTCCTTGGTTAAGACACTTGGGCTGTATCTAGACTACTGGTTTTTTTTCGAAAAAAGTGGCCTTTTTTCCAAAAAATTTCACCTGCATCTAGACTGCAGCCGCATTCTTTCGACAGTAAATCGAAAGAATGCAGCAGTTTTTTCGATAGAGGTAAACCTCATTTTACGAGGAAAAACACCTTTTTTCAAAAGTACTCTTCTTCTATTCCAGTGGATCATTGATTTAGCATTCTTTGTTTTATTATCAATGCATATCTACAACAGCCACACTTTGAATGTGATTTAGAATCACCTTGTATGTACCAGAACAGTGTTTTGGTAACAGGTTCAAAATCCTTTTGAGGGAGAAGCTCAAACAGAGCTATTATTTTTGCTCAGAATTCAGCCAAACATTCAGATTGTGAGTGAATGGAAAGGGTAGCATAAATGTAGTCAGATTTTCAATAATTATCTCCTCAGAATGGAAAACAAAAGCATTTCCTCTAAAGGCAACACTAAGAAGATTTCTATTTCGAGGATATGTAATAACTCATATTGAGGCAGCATTTTAATCTTACCAGAGCTTTAGATAATCTGCTGGCACCTGTGTTTGCTCCTCTTGCATCCCATTATAGCTCTTAGACTTAGGGCCAAAGGCCTGACCTTGCAGGCATTACTTGTGGCAACAGTCCCATTGAAGTCAGGGAGACTCTAGGCATGAGCAAAGGAAGAAGGATTTGGTCCTGAAAGTGTCACCTATGAGGAAGTGGTCCCCTCAATTTATGGCCACTGGACCCTTTTGCTCTTCTTTCTTCCTGTACAGGGTTTCCTGTGATTTGTGTGAAAATGTTGCAGTGATTATTAGAGGAAAGTAGAATTTGTGGTATCAGTATAGAATATAGTGCATGTACAGTATACACATGGGTAGTGCATAAACAAGACTAAGACTGTTCTAGTAAATCAGCTGTGTATGTATTAAGTAGGATGATGATTTAAAAAATTACCTGACAGCTTTCTGTAACATGTGTCTATTGTATTAAACCTGCATCTTTCTTCATATAATATCTACACACTCTAAAATCTAGATAGTTTTATAGGCTGTAGGTATGGGGTAGGAACTAGCTGTCATGATGTGTAAGCAGGTGCTTAGCAGGATGGAGCCCCTTCTCTGTTGGGGCCTCTAGGCTGTAGTGAAATACAAATACTTAGAAAAAATTGCATAACCCAAAGTCCAGCCCATGAAGTCTGGAGGAAGGGGAGAGAAACAGAAAAAATAGATTTATGTGTATAGTTTATAATGGGGGGGGGGGGGCGGAGAGATTTAGTGGATTTAGTAATGGGCACTGTAGAAGAGCACAAAATGCATATGATGGAAGGGAAAGAAAGTCTTGTGTCCTCTACCTATAGTATAGTTTTGCTCCTTTAAAAACTGAGCTGCATAATTTTGAAAAGGTTAAAATAAGGTCACATTTATCTAATTCTTTGAGGCTTTAATTCCTGATTCCCTTTTTAAAGTATGCATCCTACGAAGGAAGGTGCGTCATTAAGGAAAGGAACGAGGCTTGCTGGGGACAGAAAGCAATTTCCCGTAGCAGGTGCATATAGCAGGTGGTACACAGTGTACCTGCAACGAAAAGGTAGATTTAGTCTAAGATATTATTTAATATGGAAACCTTATTGCATCCTGAGCCACTACTGGGGATGTGCCAAGAAATGGTGTCTGCAGCATGATTTATTACGTGAAAATACCACCAAACTAATCAGTAGAGTTACTAATTAATACAAATCTGCATTTTTGCATAAGCAATTAGTGCAAAGAGAGTGCAATGAAAGAGGAAGTTTGATTCGTTTAATCTCAGTGTCTATTCAAGCGGAAAGACCCACCAGGGCAAGGCACTAGGATCTACATTTGGATTTTTTTCTTTTGATTAGTTAAAGGAACTAAAAGGTCAAATTATCAATATTTAATTCAAATGGAAATGCATTTGTTAAAGAGGAAAGAAAACATTTTATTTAAACAAGGTGAGACTCTGGGGGTAAATGCCGGGATCAAAAATAATTAGATTTTCCAGTTACAACAGCATCTAAATCCCGTCTGATAAGAATCCTAGTTCCTAATAATAGAGGTGGTTTGACACCAATAGCACAGACTGTTGGCAGTCCTTAAACTCTAGCTCAGGCAGTTGCTGGTCTAACAATACCATCCAGATATTTGTTTTAGTGGCACACACTTCTGTGATTTGTTTTGGAGATTTTTAATCAAGTTGAATGATATTTTAAATCTATTGTGATTTCATAATTATATGCACTTGACTAAAGGAATCGCTTAGCAAGCTGATAATTAAACCTTGGTCGTGATGTATTTTCCATTAACTAAATGGAAGTTTACATTTATAAAATTAAAAAACTACCACATTTAACTAGGGAGGGGGAAGCGAGAAATAGGCCATTTAAATTAAAACATTTCCTCCTAGGGGCAAAAACCTACCAGAAAAGAATTTAGAATGTGTATTAATCTCTAGCAGAGTCCTAAATACATTCTAAAACACTATACTAAAAGATATTAATAGATTCCAGTATGAGCAATACATGTATATTTTTAAAACCCATGGGTCTATTTAAATGATATGCAAGATAAAACGGGCTGTATCTGAACCAGAAATACGACAATGTCATTTTGATTTGGACAGTTTGCACTGTGATTGACTTGTGTAATACTTTCACTTCTATTAATGTGCAGCCTTTTAAAGGAAATAAGATGGGGACCAGACATTTAACAGAAACCGGGAATTAAAGTTGTGCCTCCCTTTAAAAGTGTATGCACAACAACGAAGGAAAGCCATTAAGAAAGTAAACAGCTGAGGAGGGGTGAGGTATAGTTTCCCGGCCTGGATCCAGTAACTGGCCCTGGGAGCTGGCCTTGGTGCTGATTTACTCCCCATTTGCTCCCTTCCGGGTTTGTTGGCCATACAATTGTCCAGAATGTGAATTAACAGGGACTATTTCAGCTTTGCTCCCTTTCGAGGAACAATTACAAATCCCAGCCTACTACTGAATGCTTGTGTTTGGAGATCGTCCTTTGTCTGTTACCTGGCTCTCCGTTCCCATTCGGACTGCAATCTGTTTCCGAAGCCTACTGTAAACAGGTGTGAGACCTTTGATCAAACCATTGCAAACACGGGGATGCCTCCAAATTCCTAACCAACCTACAAAGCCCCTCTAAATCTTTTTAATGAGCGGTACGTGGCATCATCCACCAAAGACTGAGGATGGCGAGATTCTATATTGACAACTTTTTTTTTTAACCCTCATGTTCTGTCCTTGTTTGATCGTGTTCATTGTTTGGGAAGAAAGCAAAAAATGTAAATAACAAATACAAGACAGACAGGCAAACCGGGCTGTTGATATAGTAAATCACTCACTAAATTATAAGCAAGGCTTCCTCTCTCCAATAGCTTAAAGCTATTTGTGGGGGGGGGGGGGGAATCCTTTTTTCCTTCGTTCTCGCAGGTGCAATATGAATCAATTATCTTAATTAAGATAATGCAGCAAACCCAGGAGATTTACTTGGGATGGATTTTTTCACTCTGGACAACTGCGAGGCATTTTAATAGCATTTCCACGCCTTCTTACGCCTCTTCTAGATCAGCAACACACACTTCTCTGCATTTACGAAAGTATTTGCTCTGGTACACTGAAGTTGATTTGTCTGGGTTGTTTTTTTTTTTAACAAAGCCCCAGTGTTACCGAATCTATAAATCTTTCGCCTTGATTGTCTGCTCTGTGTTAGCTGTTAACCTAGTAGCTCAGCTGAGGTTCAGAAATGGGAAACCTTTTTTGGTTTTTAAGGAAAGAAAGGCACCTCCTTGGGGGGAAGTCACAGCCGTGCAAAGAAGCAAGCAGACGAGCATTGCAGGACTCAGAAGTCCAGTCCTGCCCTATTGTTTCCCCAGCCAGACTACCCTCTGCCCTGCCCCATTGCGTGCCCTCAGCCGGTGATTCTTCCTTCTGCTCCTGCTGCCGAAGTAACCGTCAGGCCAGGAGCAGGCGCCAGCAGATGAGCTGCAAGCGGGCAGCAGAGGGGAGCAGATTTGGGACGTTGCATGGGAGCAGTGAGCCGTGAAAGGGGCTTTTGTTGACAACGCGTGCGGTTCGCGTGCCGCTCTGGCGACCGGAGCTCCAAGCCCGGGTCGTGGCGGGGGGAGGGGGAGAAAGGGGGTGAAGCAATCAAGCCAGCGAGTCCGAATTGGAGAGAGGAAGAGAAGCCTGAGAAGCCAGATGGGGAAGGAGGCTGAAAGTCGGGGAAGGAGACACTTAAACGTGATCAAACATAGAGGTTGCGAGAAGAGACGAGAGATCGGAATCCTAGAGACTCAGAGGCAAAACGAGAGTCAGAAGCAAACAAAAGCGTCAGAGGGGCAGCCGAGTTAGTCTGTAACAAGACTTCAGAAGCAAACAAGTTAAAGAATAAAGCAGAATAGATGGGGGCGAGGACAAGATAAGAATAGCGGCAGGGCAGACTGAACCAGGGAGTGAGTGGCAGCCAGGGTGAATGTGAAACTATCTACAATGGAGAGAAAGCTCCCTGATTCTCCGATTAGTCCGCCTGTTGGCCTCAATCCCTGTCCAACTGCACCAAGAAACACATTCTGTACCTGCAGTCTTCAGATCCTCCCCGCCCAACTTGTCTCCTGCCCCTAATTTAGCAGTCAGAAGCAGCCAGCCTTCCATATCAGACCCCAATTATCGTTTTGACGAACTGGGGGACTCAGTTTTCCCATGTAACCCGGGAAAATATAAAATATGAAGGTAGATATGTGTGTAAAATATGTCTGTTGCTCATTGCAAACCTCACCTGACTACAGTTTTCTACGGTTTATTATTGGGCTTTTAACCTAGCCCTGGGTCTATGTTTTGATCTTCTGTCTAGATTATCTCGAAGTTGTAAATTTTAATGTTGAAGAACTAGATGTTATCACAATACGATTTAAAATATTTCAGAAGCCAAATAAAAATTATACCTAGCTTTCCCTAACCTCACCCGAGCCGCTAAAAACTAGTCCATCTAAAGAGGACAGAAGTATAATTTGCATTATATTAACAGGTTGAAAGTAGAAGAGAATGCAGCCAGTTTGATTATTTCTCCAGTCCAATCGTCCAAGTGGACCTAGAAGTACAATGGCAAAAGCAACAACTCCTAAGCCAAAAAAATCCTTCAACATTCTGTGGATCCGAGAATATTTCTGCCTCAAAATAAGAGCGGTGAAAACTGGAGACAAGTAATGCAAAGGAAAAGACTTCAGATTAGGAAGCAGACAGTTCTATTGCAGCGTTGTTTCCCACAGAACAGGTTGGCCGAACGGCTATTTGAGATTGTATTTGCAAATGTGCAAAAGACCTTTCTACACTAGGCGAACACGGGCGTATGTAATATGAGAATAATTTAAAACAGAAACGTGACCAGGTCCAAACTGGGTCCCTTAATCATCCTTAAAATAATTAGCATTGTCCGCTATGAAATACCAGATACATATTTATTACACATTACCAAAGTTGAACTTGAAACAATCTACACACAGAAAATAGATTATGGGCAGATGTCCTTCATAGATAGCTTTAGTCAAGACAAAAAGTCTTATTGTGTTGTTTTATGTTTACCTATAATAAGCATGAAGAGTAGGTAGAGTCATCAGTGTGAAAATATTTTTTTAAATAAGACGACCTGAAAATAACCATAACAAAAACCCACTTTTCAAATCTGTTCTTGAAAGGCAGAGTTATTGGTTTCCCATTTAAAGCTACACGACGCCAAAACAGATGATTTTCTTTCTTTCCCTTTAGTGATTAAATCCTTGGATAATGTGTACCACTAATAAAGCTCCACTTGTTAACCATGCAAGCCAGGATCCTTCCTTGTTAAAATGCTTCCCAATCAAACTTGCCAATGTTTGCGAACTCTAGAGATCTTGTTTAAAGCCTTTGGAGCAATTGCCTATAAATGGCCTTTTAAAATACAGCGTTGACAATTGATTTTAAAGAAGTTGATTAATTTAGAGCAGAAATGGGAGGAAAGTATGCATCACAAACTCCAAACCATGGGAAGAGCGCTCCGATTCTGTTAAGATTACCAGCCTTCAAGACTAGACACCATCATCGACGCAGAACACCTTAATTACTTCTCCGGGGTGGTAATTTCAATGTAAAGATATATGCATGTTAACAATGTGTACATCTTAGCCCGCTGGTAAGGTGGATGCATTAATAAAGGGGTCTGAATAGTAGAAAACAGTACGCTGCTCTTGTTTTCACTACACATTACAGATTTGCACTTGAGCTACTGAATAGTGAGAAGGCACCTAATGTTGCTTTCAAACTATAACTTAACAGCCTGTCATTCCTCCCCAAATAACCAATAAAGCAAACACCATTCTGGTAAAGTATTAACAGAAACTCTCACTAGTCCCTAGGTATCATATTTACTTTACTTACATCTTTTAAAAGATTTTCATTTTCTGCTGACAAAGTTTAACTCCTTTTAAATGTGCAAAGCCTGATTCATGACACAAATAAAGGAGACTGTGTAATACTTTTCAAGGAAATGGACATACTCGACCTGGCCCATGGCCTTTTATATAGGTAAAAAGGTATATAGGCATAGATGATAACAGAAGGCAGTAATACTTCGGTAGTGAAATATAGCATTAATAATGTTTGTTTTTGTGAGTCCCTGTGGGGGTGTGAACAGGCGCACTAAACAGGATGAAAAGTGCCTAAGAGGAATTTCTGGTCCTTCTGCAAGTCAATCTTTTGGGCTGTTTCCATCAGTGTGTCATTGCAATGATTGATATTTCATATCTAAAAGATCTTTCAACGTTACTCAGCTGTGTGTTCGGACTGCCTCTTCTTCCAGTAAGGAAAACAAATACACTAAGATAGGAAAGTGCTAAAAGGTGCCTTCACACTGGACAAGTGGAAAAATTGCAAACGCCTACTCTTGGGGCAGGGGAGAGACGTGGGGGTTAGAGCTAAGCTAGGAGATAGCAACAATTACCGTGAAAAGAAGAAATGTACATGCGGAAACCTCAGTGGATCTGTTCCCCGTCCCTCTTGCTAATCAACACAACTGGAAATTTCTTCTCTTAAAAAAAAAGACGCAAACCCCAAAGCAACAACAGCAGCGCCAGGAAAGTGCGCCTCCTCCCAGAGGCGAAAGGGTTAATCTTTCCTGCGGGTACAAACAGGTCCGCAGAGTCTCTCACTGGCGACAGATGGCCACTTTCTTTTGGCCACAAAGGGATGGAATCGAGAGCTCCGCTGAATACAAATGGGCAGGTCACGTGAGAAGCCCAGACCCTTTGCTTGACGTGGACGACCATATGGCGCGTGCCGGGGAAAGCTGAGGGAGGAGGGAAAGAGGAGGGAGGTGGGGTTTAGCAGGCAGCACCAGGAGCGCAGGCGCTATAGGTTATAACCATGGAGCGCCTAGATCCCCTCTATCCCCCTCCCTCTCCTTTAGCATCACTGGCCCGGCTATATAACCTGCGCGTCCTGCACCCAGCCCCTAGAAAAAAGAGAAAACACCCTCACACAGGAGAGCTCTCCAGGAGTAACAGGGTTATGAGACCATCACTGCAAAGGACACGCTAAAAAAGAAGGTAATTATAACCCCTGATTTCCTCCTCTGAAACAGAATTTCAATGAAGATACCTGCAGTGGTATCTAGTAGGAGATATATAATTTGTGGTTTATAATGTCGGGGTTTTTAAAATCTGTCTACAATGGAAAAAGTTTAATGGCCCAGTATCTCTCAGTGTGTTTCATTCTCAGACATTCTCTCCACAGGTTGGGATTATGGGAGCCTGGGAAGCAACATTTTAAAACCCCCTAATTAACTTTCTCACATATTTAATTGGTATTTCTCAATCCCCAGTATAAATTTGATCTGAATATCATCGTTTTCTGCCTATTTTGTAATTTACCACTTATTTGGAGGGAATGGAGAGCATATGGGGAGTTTATTATAGAATGGACTTGATGGCCAAAAGATTTGAATGAGAAGGCTATTATTTCTCATAAACCAGAGGGCAGTTGGGAGAAGACGTTGGGAGAAAGGCTGCACACTTTATGGTAAAGCTGCTATAGTGTAAATCGGGCTGGGAGCTCCGTTAGGTAAGCGGTGAAGAGTCTGGAGAGGAGAGAGGAAAGAGTAGGAACTGCAAGAGCTGCTACCTGTTACAGTGTCGGAGACACCAAAGGCTTCAGAAGCCGCTCGCAGCAAAGCACTAATTCGATTGTCGCGCTGAAGTCCTCATTGCGTTCACATCAGCGGAGTCTTCGCCGGAACCGAACGCTGCCGTTCTGCGAATTGTACTTGTTTGCATCTTTTTGTGAACGGCCTCGGCAGAACCGTGAGACTCCTGAAAGGAAAGGAACAAGTAGTTTTCCGGTGAACAGGTTTTTAGAGAAAGTGTCACACCTGATCCCCCATCTGGGGAGTTGAGCCTGGCTTGGCTCTGAACCGTTCTGGAGATTGCATTCTGGCTCTAGTACAAGAGAGGAAATGCAGCTATTCTGGGGAATAGCTTCCCGCCTCGGTGGGAAGAAAAAGAGGGCAAGAAAATGAATAAAACCTGGGATTACTGAGTATCTTTGTTTACAACTTTCCCCCCCGTAGAATCCTCAAGCGTCCACAGAAATGCTTCACGTACTCCCATTGTACCAATCATATCTTCTTCTGCATAATCTATTTATATTCCCCGCTAATATCAGCAAGTGACATAATGGCATTGGGACATGACTAAATCGAATTATAGAGGAGAAGCGCAGGCACAATAAAAAATGTAATTCCTTATTCGGGGAAAACATAGTGCCTTTGTACAGTGTGCGCACTCATCAAGTCTGGGTGTACACTGTGCACTGCATATTAGGGGGATTTCACACGCGCACACACTTTTGGGAAGAGAGTAGTGCTCAGGGAGGAGAGTTGTGTTTCTTCTGTTGAAGATGGTTCTTCTCTTTTTTATCTCCTCCTAAATGCAGGACTTCAGACATGACCAAATCGTACAGCGAGAGCGGGCTGATGGGGGATCCCCAGCCCCAGGGTCCGCCGAGCTGGACCGATGAGTGCCTCAGCTCGCAGGACGAGGAACACGAGGTGGACAAGAAGGAGGAGGATCTCGAAGCCATGCACGCAGAGACAGAAGAGGACTCGCTGAGGAACGGAGAGGAGGAAGATGAAGACGACGACTTAGAGGAAGATGAGGAAGAAGAGGAAGAGGAAGAAGACGACGATCAAAAGCCCAAAAGACGGGGTCCCAAGAAGAAGAAGATGACGAAAGCGCGCATGGAAAGGTTCAAGTTAAGGCGCATGAAGGCTAATGCCCGGGAGCGGAACCGCATGCACGGGCTGAACGCGGCTCTGGACAACCTGCGCAAGGTGGTGCCCTGTTACTCCAAGACGCAGAAGCTCTCCAAGATCGAGACCCTGCGCTTGGCCAAGAACTATATCTGGGCACTTTCCGAGATCCTGCGCTCCGGCAAGAGCCCAGACCTGGTCTCATTTGTCCAGACCCTGTGCAAGGGCTTGTCCCAACCCACTACCAACTTAGCAGCCGGCTGCCTCCAGCTCAACCCCAGGACTTTCCTCCCTGAGCAGAACCAAGACATGCCGCCCCATATGCAGCCGGCCAGTGCTTCCTTCCCAGTGCACCCTTACGCCTACCAGTCCCCGGGGCTTCCCAGTCCGCCATATGGCACCATGGACAGCTCCCATATCTTCCACGTGAAGCCTCCGCACTCGTTTGGCGCTGCTCTGGAGCCATTTTTTGAAAGCACCCTCACTGATTGCACCAGCCCTTCCTTTGACGGACCCCTCAGCCCGCCCCTCAGCATCAATGGGAACTTCTCTTTCAAACACGAACCTTCCAACGAGTTTGATAAAAATTATGCCTTTACCATGCACTATCCCGCAGCTACCCTGGCAGGAGCCGCAGGCCACGGATCAATCTTCTCCGGCTCTGCCTCTCGCTGTGAGATCCCCATAGACAACATTCTGCCCTATGAGAGCCATTCCCATCACGAGCGAGTCATGAGTGCCCAGCTCAATGCCATCTTTCACGATTAACCCTTCAAGGCACATCAGCGTCGCGACAGAAGGAAACAAATCGACTGTGCGTACAGTGACTGTCTTGTTTACAAAGGGCAGCCCTTTGGGTACCACTGCTGCGAAGTGCAAATACTCCACGATTCACGTGATATATGTATTTATTGTCGTTTCTGCCTTTAGGTGACACAGGGATGCAGAGTTCCTGTCCACCTTCTGTATTATTTTCTAATAGCTCTACACTGTAAACGTGGTGTCGGAGTATTCAGATCGTATTAATTATCTGATCGGGATAACAAAATCACAAGCAATAATTAGGATCTATGCAATTTTTAAACTAGTAATGGGCCAATTACAAAATATATATAAATCTATATTTTTCAACCAACGTTTTACTACTTGTTACCTTTCCCATGCTGAATTATTTTGTTGTGATTTTGTACAGAATTTTTAATGACTTTTTATAATGTGGATTTCCTATTTTAAACCATGCAGCTTCATCAATTTTTATACATATTGGAAATGTAGAATTATATCTAATTTATACAAAATAATTTAACTAATTTAAACCAGCAGAAAAGTGCTTAGAAAAGTTATGTTGCCTTAGCACTTATTTCTTTTCAAATCGTTAACAAAATGCACAGTCCTGGCAATTTCTTTCCCATGAAATTATTTTCTCCCTTACAGTAAGAACCAGATCCCTAGTTCTTGAGAGGATAGAAGAATGAAATACTTATTTTCTATTAAAACATATCAATTCAACACATTACTTGCACAAACTTGTATATAAACGTTATAAGCAAATGCCAACACCCTTTTGAAATCAAAAGCTGCTTGACTATCACATACAATTTGCACTGTTTCTTTTTAGTCTTTGAACCCCTTTGCATTCCATAATTTTGAAGAGAACTTGAAAATATTAATGTTTGCAGACAATATAAATGCATGATTTTATAAATATCCACACAATCAGTGGTTTGTCACATATTCATATATGAATTGCCGCCTAAAACTAATCAGGTTGTTAATGTTGGGCTATATACCTATTGTAGTCAATTAGTTACAGTAGTATAAAACAAATTCAAACCATTTAATCCGTAATTAGAACAATAGCTATTGCATGTACAATGCAGTCCAGAATAAGTGCTGTCTGAAATGTAATGCTGGTTGAACTGGAATCAAGCTGTACTGTAATTTTGTTTGTAATCCTGTATATTATGATGTAATGCACATTGGGATTTTAGAAACATCCATTCATTTGCAACAATATAGTATTGGACATTTGATCGAATGTTGCATTTCTCTTTATATGTGATTTTTTCTTAGTGTACGCAATTCCTATGGGATTATTGTTTTATTTTGATAGCTCATGAAAGGTGCAACAATTATTATTTGTAGAATAAAATGGACTCAGAAATAAAGCCCTGGATTCTTTCTTTGTTTTTATTTTTGTTTTGTTTATTGTAAAACTATTTTATTTTGTATTGCTGGTTTGTTTAACTTTAATTTCAAAGGATGTAAATAGAATTGGGGGGACGATAATAAGAAGATGACTGAATTTGTGTTTTCAACTTCAGGTTGCTGTTTTGACACTTGTGACTCCTTGTGACTGATGTGACCCTTCACATGAAACAAGAAATAAAAGTGTTACGAAGTATGGGCTACCAAGAACTTGCAAAACTACCTCTACTCTCAATTTTGTAATCCTTTGTCACAACACAGCAGGCTGAGAGTTGGAGTGGATTTCTTTAAACTTCAGGATCCATCTTGATTTCTTCATTGTCTCTTGATTTTTAATACTGGCAGATTTTCCTGGTGCTCATTGAGAGCACTGAGGAAAAGTATATATTTTAGCATTATTTTCAAATAGAAAGGGATTCAGCAATCACTAACATTCTTAAAGTGAACCAGTCATTAAAGGATTAATTCTGACTCATTAAGGATTTCCTAAGTGGTACATACAAAGCAGCAAGTTCTTGAAAATTGTTTGCCCACACTAGGGGAAGAAATGACCATTTATGGTCCAAATATGTTTTCATTAGAATGCGTTTCTCTGCCAGAGTCTTTTCTTGGCAGCAGGCACTAGCCTACGATTGGCTCCTCTCTTGTGGCTGTACCTCTCTTGAGCCATTGGAAAGGTTCATCCTTAGCTTGGCCCCAAGTTAGATGTCGCTAGGGCTAATTGTTTACTGTACTCTGAAAGGTCTTGGCGCTCGTCTCTGCCCCAGAGGTAGTGGCTAAGGATGTAGTATCTGGAGAATAATATTTTGGCACCATCCTCCCCCCTTCTCCCACAAAGTGTCTTCAGTCTTCTAGTTAAAAGCTGTATAGTTTTTTTCTACCCAAGGCCATGATCCTGAGGCTATCAATTCGCCAGGCACTGTTCCCATTCTTTTCAGACATGAAAGAAGAGGTCCCTTAACTCTTAATCTTCAATGGGCCTTCTGGGGCTGTAGAAACGTACAGACCCACATTGTACAAGAGCAACCTGAATAATCTAATGGAGAACAGGAACAATCTAGAAATGAAATTATCAAAAGGTCTATCCTAGACTGGTGCAAATGAAATGTCTGACCTTTTAAGTGAAACACATTCTATGAAATCTTTCATCACAAGTGGGAGATACTTTATAAACTGTCTTAAAATGAATCCCAAATGAAAAGGCTTTCTTCTGAATGGATACGTCTACACTGCACGGTTATTTCTGGATACCAGAGGTATCTGGAAATAGCTACCCTGCGTCTACACTAGCCACCCATTATTTCAAAATATTTTTCGAAATAATGGGTGCGCTCTTTCACCATCCTGGGAAATCTCATTGCACAAGGGATAAGGGATGGCTTGAAATAGCATGTTATTTGAAATCTGGCACTGTGTAGATGCACCAAATTTTAAAATGAGCTATTTCAAAATGGTTTTGAAATAAGATATGCAATTTGAGTAGCGCAAATTGCGTATCTTATTTTGAGTTTAGGTTGCTGTGTAGACGCACCCAATGAGTGGAACTTGCAGGTCTAATCATATTATTAATCTCCTATTTCAAAAGGTGCTTTATGGTAAAAACAAAAATCAAAGAACCAAACCATATTTCTGTTTGGAATATGTTTGTTCCCAGTTTTTGGCCTAAAACAAACACACTGAAAGCTAATTAGGAGGCTAGTTGATTCACTTTGCAGCAGCTCAATTTCATTTGGCTTTAGCTGAATAAAGTGTTCCTCTGCAGTCTAGAAACCATCACTATAATCTTTAGAGATCAACTTTCCATTTTTAAAGTACTCCATTATCCTTTTCTAGACAGCAAAGTTGTTATTCAGAAGTATATTTAGCTAAGGGAATAAAACCTGAATGTCAATTTCTAAGACAAATCAAAAATCTGACCTAGGCTTGCATGCCTTTTGGTTATATGCCTTCTTCTTAAACATAAGGATTCTTCTAGTCAGTCAAGGAGCAACTCACATACCACCATCTTTTATTCAAAGGAAGGCACAGATGTTCCTTCTGCAGGGGAGGTTTTAATTTATGAAAATTATATTATTTATGCATGAATGCACTCTGCACAACACACAGTATTTCCATGTGATGAGAGAAATACCACAGAACCAGTGCCAATGTCAGGAACATATTCTGCAAATTTAGTTGCTTAAATGTTTAATGACTATTTGGAAGGCATTTCCAAACTACAAGAAACCTTTTCAATTACCTTTGCTTATTCACCATTATTAACAAAATTCAATTTCTCTAGCTAACGTCATTTACTTTAAACATCTAAGTATGCTTTCTGAATATTTTTACTACAGTATTTCAGAAGAACTAATGGTAGAACAAACTAGTAAAGAAAATCAATTACATATTTTAGCAGATTCTTCATTTTACACTTTTTGTGGTGCATTTTATTGTTTCTATTAGGGTTTCCCCACTCCCATCACCACCCTGAGGCAAGACCAATATATTTTGAGTTATCGTTTCATGTTACCATTTCTTATGGTGGCATATTTATTTTCTTACTGGAAATCATACCTTCTTCAGGGTCTGATTGTGTTCCACCAGATGGTGTTTAAAGGGAAGGAAGTACCTGCACTGTTCTCACAGATGTCAGCAAGCTTTAATTTACCCTCCATCGTTATATGGAGTAAACTAAGAGGCTGATTCTCAAGCCCATATAGATCTCAGGTAATCAGCAGGAGTTTGGAAGCATCTGCTCAGAGGCCCTGTGCTTTCATTCCAGCTTTGCACACTGGTGGCCCTTTCTCTATCTCAGGCTATGTCTAGACTACAGGCTTCTTTCAGAAGAAGCTTTTCTGGAAGAAATCTTCTGGGAAAAAAAGTGATCTGCTGTTTTGAAAGATAGCATCCACACTGAATGGATATTATCTCGCATTTAAGATGTGATTACTATGGACAGAGTGGCCACCAGGGCATTTGTGCTTTTTTCCTTTTCCTCTTCTTTCGAAAGAACTCCCCTTCCCCGTCCACACACACCTTTTTCCGAAAGAGCTCTTTTGGAAAAAGGCTTCTTCCTCATAGAAAGAAGTTTACCAATGTCGGGAAAAACCCACTGTTCTTTCGATTTTTTTGCGAAAGAACACGATTGCAATGTGGACGTAAGTGAAGTTTTTTTCTGAAAAATGGCCGTTTTCCCAAAAAAACCTCTGCAGTGTAGTTCTCTTAGAGCAGAATGTTTGGTGCTTTTGCAGTTGGCAGCTGTCCAAGAAACAACACGGAAAAAGAGTCTGCCACCTTGGCACGGGCTTAGTAGAATAGTCTTTCCACTGTGTTCTTCTTAGGGCTGATGTGCCAATAGTATTCACAGTCTGACCACTGTTTCCACATCCCCATCTCCCATGGATCTCTGAGTCCTTCTGTTATAGTTGGGAAAGATGTGATATATGGGCAAAGGACTATAATTGGATCCTCAGATTTTACTCAATACTTACCTCATTGATTTCAGTGAGAATTAGGCCTGAGTAAGGATTTCAGAGCCTAGCTCGGTGATTTCAATGCAACTGTCTGAATAAGAAAAGCAGAATTTAACTCATTGAACCCACTGGAAACAGGACTGGCCTCTTAATTTGGATAAAATATATATAAAGAATTACTTTATCCAGGAGCTGCTGTTTGCAGTTGAGTAAACCAACAAATGATAGTAATGTGTTATCTTGGAGGCTAAATAACAGGCAATGAATATCATTCTAAGTTCAGTTTTGATGTAAGTATACCAGACATTAAAACAAAGCTTTTTAATTTAAAAAGTCTTTCAATCATCCAACACAATTTTAATGTAAAATAAGTTAGACTTAGTGAAAACCTTGCCTGAATATTGCTTTCGCTGTTCTAAAAATAAGGATTTGAAGTGCCTCAAATACTACATTTTTAAAAGAAGGGCATTTTTGATAGGACAGTAAATAAGTGCCATGAGGAAGCCTACCAAACAATTAAAATAATTATGGAATCAAATGCTGCTTATCTTATTTATGCAGTCCTTACTCATTCTTTATTCAGGAGAAAGTCAGATCTGCCATAGTGGCTGTCAGAATTTTGCATGACAAAGTACTGGAAAAGAACTGCAGAATTTGGTCTTCATGTTTGTTGTTGTTTAAACAAAAATATGAATATGTTTAGTTTTTAGCTCCTAAAAAGGATGCGTTAAAATACACATTTTAAAATGGTGTAACTACATTATTTACCCAGCAGATCTATATTACAAAAAGTTTTAAATACGCTAATGTGTCTTGAAATGATGAGGTAGAGAGCTACATTAGAATTGTTCTGTGTAAAAGTGTACATAAGTGTTTTTAAATAATTAAAATATGTGTTTAACAAACTGTCAGATATGAGGCAATAGAAAATTAAGGCTGACACTGCTCGTTAAGCATTTCTTGTATGTATTTTGTTTGCCTATAGGGTGTGTTAAGCATAGCATATCAGTCCTGATTTGCAATTTCCTGGCTTGAACCAGTTTGCATCACAGATTTAATCGCATGTGATATAAAATTAAGTTTAAGCCATTGTGACCCACTATTCCTAGCAACTTGTGTGGTTAGAGCAGGGCAAAACCCAGAATTCCGAATATAGCATTATTGTATTTAAAATAACATGTCAAACTTAATGCAAGGAAGAAATATCATATCTCTTTGACCCATGAGTCCATATTACTTCTTTTTCTTTTGCACTGATCTTGCAACTCTCACTTTTCAAAATTCTTTTGCCTTGTGCTGTTGCCACCTTCTAGTTGTCTCTTGTACCTGTGCAATCTTTCCCATTTCTTCTTGTTCTTCTCTTTGCAGCCATTTCTTTCTTTGTCTTTTTTCAAATTTATTTTATCCTTCACAGTGTCAAGCTTTCTTGTCTTTCATTCTCTTTCTCCCTTCACCCCACCTCTTTCCTCGATCTAGCTTTCCTCTGATAGGAACCATTAAAAAAAAACACGTGTTTTAATATAAATTAACAACAGACAAACAAGAAATAGCTCACCCACAGAAAAGGTCTCTACTTTTAGTGTGCTCAATAGTATTTCACCTGTGGCTATATCACTTTTAGAATTTTAGAAAAAAACTGAAGCCAATATTTGAAAGTTCTGATTTAAAATCAAGGCAGAAAAAATAAAGTGGCTTAGTTGGGTTGAAATAATATTGAAAACTGTAGGTACACTAACCAATTTAAAGTTTAGGTTCTTCTCTAGAGTAAAAATACGTGGAGGGCAGATACAAAACAATCTTGATGCTCCAGTTTTAAAAACCTATGGTGCAGTATGAACTTTACACACTAGGCCTGGTATTGTAGAGAACAATGATCGTAGCCAGAAAAATGTGCAAACAGGTGATGTGCCAAAATGTGCAAACCAGTGGTGTGTCTCCAATTTCTAAATCCAGGCTCCTCCAGAAATTAATTTGCCTTATCCTATGATACAGTACAGCAACCAGAAGTTTTCAATTTCACTCTGCTATCACAATCTGGTCATCAGCATTTATTGATTCCTACCATCACTTCCAATCCTCCCCTGTTAGTCCTAAGACTCTTGATTTTCCTTCCCTGAGTTCAGCATCTCACAATTCCCCACCAGTCATAAACTGGCTATTCAAATTAGCCTCAGTTCTTACCACCACTCCTGTAGCCCTTTTCTACTTACAAACTTCTTGCTGGGAGAAGCAGTGTGTTGTGAACTCCTCCATTTCCTAGTGGTTGTTCTTCTTTTATCCTTTCCCCCAGGTCTCCCAAACATTCTTCCTCTTTCCTCCTTCAAGGAAGTTGTCCTAACTTTTTTTTCCTCCTTTGGCAAAGTTTTTTAGGAAAATATTTCTGACACTTGTCCTACTCCCTCCCATGAGCACAGCAAGAGAAACAGAGCTTCCTCCAGTAGGGGAGGAGGTAGCTCTGATGGAGGAAGAGTTAGCAGCTTTTCCTGTTTCCTGCTTCTTCTCTCCACTCCTGGTTAGTACCCTCTCTGGTTCTGCTTCTCTTATTACCAGCTGATATAATCTCCTGTCTTTTCTGCTGCTCTGCTCCATGTGTGCATAGCAGGGAAAATGAAACCAATCTGATTCAGTTCCAATGGTCCTCCACATATTACAAGTACAATAAAAGAGCAGCAATGACAGGATGGCTACTGAGTTTCAAACATAAAGGAAAACTTATATATGAGATAGAACACAAATCTATTTTATAGGACATTATCCCACAATGGTTTATTTGTGATACAAAATCATGCTCTCTACAAAACCATACTTTTGAATCAAGATGTGTGATATTTTGCATAATTATTTTTGAAATAAGGAGTATTCATTATGTTTTCATTGATTTGATAGAAGAGCATTGTGGGATATTAGATACAATAAAAGATAACAGATAATCATTCCTTCATATAATGACTGTTTTAAGTCATTTTAAACATAAAAACAACAAACATTTTAATATGGGGATCTTCTGAAACCTCTCTAAAGCAGGAAACAGTCATCTGATGATTTTTACACCTAATCCATCTGTCTTCTGTGGTTATATCCTGCAACTTACCATCTTATTTACCCCCGTTGTTCTAGGCTTCCTCCTACTCACTTTGGTTTATTGTCACTGTATTAGCACACACTTTGTAATGGGAGGACACACAAGTTACAGAATCTTTGAGCAACTTGCCACACTATTCTTACTACCTTATCCATATTTCTGAGCAGGCAGCACATCTCCCACATACTCCAATCAGAAATGACCATGGGCCTCACCTTCATACCTGGAACATTCTGGGAGATCTGCAGAAAGCCAAGATTATAGTGTGGAGGCTTTGTAACTTTGCATTCAATCTAAACCTTGGTGGCCTCCCTCCATTAAAGACTTTCCTAAGCTGTTACTGTCTCTTGGATCTCCAGATAAAAGCTTGGTGGAAGACAATTTGGTTATTAGTTTTTCCCAGAAATCTCCAGCACCCCCACTGCTTCTCAGCAAAATGGGGGTGACAAAGTGCATCTCCCTCCATCCACTCATCCATATATCATGCTCAATCTCTGACCCCTCCCTAAACTTAGATCTTCAGAGAGACTTCTGCTGCGCTTTCCAGAGAAGCAGGAGCAACAGAGAATACATAGGCAACTGAAAACTTTCTGTAAAGGAGAAGGTAGATCTAAATGGTGAGGTTTAGGAGATGGATCTAGACCATAGCTAAAAGCTACTGGAAGGCAGATCTATATCAGTGTGAGGTAGAAATGATTATATGTTAAGATGTACAGAAAAACGTTTCAGTTACAACTGCTAATCTAAGAATTGATACAATGCACCTAAAATGAAAAATATTTTTGCACAGCAAATTAATTAAATGAATTGAAAATCCACGTATTATACATAGAAGAATAGTTATCTTGGGAGAAAATTCCAGCTTGGAATTTATTCAAAGGTTTTGATAATGGAGTATTTATTAATTGCAGCAGAGCCAATAGCATCTAATGCTCCCTTAAGGATTTCCTCTGCTACAGACATTATGTATATATTTAATTTTATTCTTTTGTTTTTAATCTATTTAATTTAAAATATTAAGTTATCACCTCAAAGTTAATTAAAAGATTGCAACTTTCACTGATGTCAGGTGAAGGGTATTGTAAATCTCTTGGGAACTATAGTACTCTTTCACTAGTATCAGTGAAAACTGTAATACTGTTCCATGGATACAAAGGAGTTATCAGTTTATTCTTTGACTACAATTTACTCAGAAATAAACTGGCATTTATTATATGAGATATATTGTGTAGGCTAATAAATGATTCCAGAGACAAATAAAGATTGCTGAAGCAGTTAACATAGACTAAAGAGCCTCAGAGTTGATGCACTCATTCTTATTTTTATCATATATCGTACTTTATCTTCTAGTTAATTATTTAACTTTCCTTCTAAGTGACATCAATGAAAATGCATTAAAGCTCTCACTGATGTCAAAGAAGGGATATAGGTTTTATTGGTTCATCTACTGCTGTAGTTGTCAGAATGATACTCAGGAAGGTATTTTTGGCCTGCAGTGTTTTATCCCATTATACCAGCTTTTGGGACGAGTTCTGTTGAAACAAAAGATAGATCTTTCCAAATTTCTACATAAAATTTCTACATTTTATTTTGTCAGATTTTTTGGCAAAGTATTTACATTCCAACAGAGAAGATCCACATGGAGAAATATTGGGCACAACTTCCAAAAAAAAGGCCAGAATTGGTCCCTTATTTATTAATTGCAGCAGAATTGCTAAGAGTTTTAAACAAGCAGAATTTTTATGGTTAGACTATGTGTTAGCGTCATATATTTTTTTTAATAATTCTTGTTTAAATGGTATTTTGATTTGTTATAAAATATGGTAATATGATACTTCTATTTTTCAAATTTTGTGTACAAGTTCTGAACTTAAAAATATGTCCATACAAAAGTTGACCTGATGATCCTAGCACAGCAATACACTGGTCACTGGTATAGACCTTGCTATTTATCATTCTTGATCTGTAATTCTCTTTTTGCTAAAATCTCTATTTGATCTTTTCATGTAAACAAAATATATTAAAGCTAAATTGTGTCATCAGATGTGCACCTACAAGTTACACTCTGAGGGTATGCCTACACTTGCTCCCTAGTTCAAGCTAGGGATGTAAATATGAGTGACGAAGTGGTAATGGGCGAGGATTTAAATAACCCGCGCTTCATTAGCATGATCTCGCCAGTGCGTTACTCTGCTCAACAGCTGATTTGAACCAGGAAGTGCACGCACGGCGGGACCCGTTAGTTCAAACCAAAACCCTTGGTTCGAATTAACGTTACTCCTCATTTTACTCCTCAAAAAATGAGGAGTAACGTTAATTCGAACCAAGGAGTTTGGTTCGAACTAATGCGTCCCGGCGCACACTTCCTAGTTCGAATCAGCTGTTGAGTGGAGTAACGCGCCGGCGAGATCATGCTAATGAAGCGCGGGATATTTAAATCCCTGCTTCATTAGCAATTTCGGTCGCCTACATTTGCATCCCTAGCTCAAACGAAGGAGCAAGTGTAGATGTACCCTGAGATAATTATGTGTCTGTATCTGAGGGGAGAATGAAAAAGGTTACTGGTCCTACCCAATAGGATATACATGAAGAGTCCCTTAAAAGAAGCAAACACATTGCAAATATATAGTTATGATAGTGTAAACAAAAGCAATGTTATCTATAAAATATATGATATATATATTTATTTAGGAAGGTTTAACAAGCTTACAAATTCCCTGCCATGTAACTATCATTTGAAGAAGTGGGTTGTGCCCAGGAAAACTCATGATACCATCTACATGTTTTGTTAGTCTTTAAGGTGCTGCAGGACTATTGGTCCTTTAAGTTTTTCCAGAATCAAAACAGTCACGCCAACCTTTTTTTGAGAGAGTCATCGCGGGGTGTTACCATATTACACCTACAAAATGTGGTTCCTAGAGGTTTCAGTGAGTTAAATCTCAGCGCACGGGGGGAAGCCCTAGCTAAGCGTGCAGCAGGGGCGCGGGGATCGGAGGCTCCAGGGGACGGTCTTGTTCCCATTGCTTCGGCGTGGGAACCAGCCTCTCCAAACACCCCCTCTCGGGCAAGCTCTCAGCGAAGGCCTGATCTAAGGCACCTCTCGCACATACCACGGCCTACCGACCCCCGCACCGCGCCCGGGGCGGCCAGCGAGGCAGAACCCAGCTCTTTCCTTACAGGGGCGCGACTGGCCTACGGGCTGCGCAACAAGTGCCCAGCAGAGTGACGACCCCGGGGCAGCGCTCCGCGCGCGACTAGGACGGCAGTTAACGGCCACCGGCTGCGGAGGGCGCGCGCCTGCGTGTGAGCGCTCCCCCGCCCGCCTCGTAGCCTCTCTCCCGGGATGGGAGGGGGCAGAGGCGGAGGAGTCGCTGCCTTGGCAGCAGCCGGGACGCGGAGAGCCTCTCGCTTCAGCTTGGCCTGGAGGCCGCCGCCGCCGCCGCCATGCTGGGGGCGCAGAGCCCCTTCCGCCGCCCGAGGAGGGAAGCGTGGCCCGAGCCCGTGGAGGAGCCGCTGGGCGCCGGGCTGGAAGACGCGGCCGGGCAGGAGACTGCCACCGCCACCACCTCGTCCTCCTCGATGGCGCAGCTGCGGGGGGCAGCCCCCCCGGCCGGAGACCCGGGCTCGCAGTCGGGGCAGGAGGAGCCGCTCCTCAGGGGCATCTTCCAGATCGGGAAGAGGAGCTGCGACGTGGTGCTGAGCGCCAGGCAGCTCAGGTGGAGCCCTATCGAGCCCGAGAGCCGCGGGGGTGAGTGCGGGGGGCAGGAGGGGGAGAGTGGCAACGACCCTGGTGCTGCCGCTTCAGTGCACGCCCGGCAGCAGCCCCCAATGTGCCTGCCAGGGCGAAGGCGATTTGGGGCTGTCACATACCCACCTCCCTCAACAAAACGTGACTGATAATTCCCCAGCTTGTTCCTGGAGACGCGCCATCCCCACCCTGGCGCTACCCATCCTGAGCTGGCGCGTGGAGGGACTGTGCGCCGCCACTGTGCTGCCCCTTTAGTTGATCTGGTTTTGAATGCCTGCTAAATGGATTGAGGATAGTTCAGGCACGGAGGGATCAGGGATGCCTTGCAAGCTCTGCAAGGGCCTGGGCAGCCACTGGACAGAGAGCAGCAGAGGGAAGAGATAGTTGTCAGTGTATGTTGTCTACATACATATCAAGTTACTATAACAACTAAGTCATCACTTCAGTGCCACTTGCCCTTTCTGTTGAGGGCCAAATCTTTGTGTTCATTTTTTAGACCAGAATCACTTTATGTTTCTGTGGCTATTTGCTTTTCTACCAGACAAGACATTTTACCCATGGAAGGAGGGCATTCAAGTGTCCTACAAAAATTTTAGAGCAGAAACTACTGAAATTGTAGTGAAAGCTGGCTTTTTGCTGTGGTTCAGAGTTACAAATCCACTTCCAGAAATCAAAAGTTTATTTAAAACAGAATGACAGTTAAAATTATTGGCATCTTTCTCCACTTTAAATCTGTGCCAGCAATAAAGGTGAAGAATTTACTTAAATAAGGTTATCAGGATCTCAAACCTAAAACAAAATGTCACTGGACGATTTTTCTTTATTACTTTGTTATAGTATATAAACATGGTGGAAACATTAAATACTGTGCAGAAGAGTAAGAAAACTTTTATTGATTGTGCAGCATTAGTTTTTTGCATTTTAATCTAAATGACAGCTGTGTAACATATTTTATATATTAGTTTCTTGTGAGATATGTCTAAGTTTTAGGTTGAGGCTTGTGCGTCAAATCCTGCTCCACTTAGATGAGTAGATCTTCATATTTCTAATATGTGTAAAGCAAGCAGGATTTGGCTCAGTCTTTATCTTGGGGTTGTGTGTCAAACTCCTTGATATTTCTTATGGTGCACTTTTGAAAGGAAATGTCAAAAGAAATTAAGCTCCAGAAAGATGTCTTGATCAAAACAGTCTTTAATGAGCAAAACTATTGAAAAAGGACTTCAGTGAGTAAAATAGAACACCTATTTTACAAAAGATTTTACAAAAGGAAACTTTTAAATATTTACACATTCTTAATTTGGAGTTATAAATATATATTTTTTCCAGTAACCTGGCTCTTCCAGCAATCACTAAATCATAATCTGCTCACATCTTCTACAAGGTGTGCATTTGCCACAGTGGGATTCTATTGTAGTTCTTTCTTAAAGCTGGCTCTTCAGCAGAAAGCAAATGGTGTTTAATAAATGCAGAGAGGTGCTTATTGTATGAGTGAAATGGCACAAAATCCATACTACCATGATCTGACTATTGCTGTGGTATAGCCTACTCATGCATATCCAAAAGCTATATCAAAGGAATACTATGTGTTCAGCTGTAACAAGTAATAATCCTGTTTTCCATGGTACATCTCGATACTGTATAAGACTGGGGCTGCATACATATATAATATCCAACTTGTCAAGCTGCATCTCAGGACTCTTCAAACTCTGTTCATTCACCAAATCAGCACCATCTGAACATGGTGCCCTCATGAGTAACTTCACTAGATTGGTGTGGGAATTCCCTTTGCCCATTGACAGGCTTCTCTGACACTGGTGACAAACACATTTGCCTGGTGATGAATGTATTTGTCCTTTGATAGGGGAGGACATCTGGGTCCCCACTAAATTCAAAGTTTGTGCTCCTAAAGAATCTCCTGTCTTCATATCAGTGTTCGAGAGTTAAGGGCTGCCAGGCATTCCTCCCTCATGCTCAGGGGAATAGCCTATTTGTTCTTACAGACAACACTGTGATGATATATTAACTCAACAGGCAGTTGAGACTGGAGCTCACAGTTCTCTGTTTTGTCAGGAAGAAATTCAGAGAACTTTGACTCCACTTGTAGTGCAAATCTCAAAGCCTCTTATTTTCCAGGGGTGCAGAATGAGTCAGTGGAACACCTAAGTAGATCACAGATTCTTTCCTGCTGCCCTACACTTCCCCCAATCCCACTCTTATGCAGAGTGCTGCTAAAATCAAACAGGACCAGGCTTAAATAAATTAATTGCCCCAGTCTGGCCTCCACTTTATTGTATCTATGATTGGCAACTCCAGTTTCACTCCCATTGCACCTAGATTTGATTTTTTTTTAACACCATTGTTGACTGGGTCTGACCAAACCCGTGGGCTCTATCAATTTATGTGTTAAAGTAGAGATGTTTTTCTATCTGATTTTGTCAGTCCAGGGTCTCACCAATACAGTTCTCTATCCAGTATATCCTGAATTACCTCTTGCATTTAAAGCAGGTCTATCAAAGTTCATTATCAGCTTTTCATCCCCATATGGATAACCGTTCTATATTTTCTAATGATAGACAATCAAATGTGTGAAGGGCTGGAAAGATTTTACCTTCAAATAAGGGGAGCTATCCACCCTAATATTTGAACCTAGTTTTGTTGAAGCTCATGGGACCACCATTTGAGCCTCTAGATCCTTACTGCATGTGCCTCTAAGGGTATATCTACACAACAGTGTGTTTACACAGAAAGACATTATTTCAAAATAATGGCAAGCTGGAGGACTTCTTACTCCAATTTCTGTAACCCTCATTTCACAAGGAGTAAGGGAAGTCAAGGGAAGACTGTTCTTCCTTCGATTTCTTGCTGTGCAGACAGCGCCAAAAGCTGAATTAGGCTATTTTGACTTCAGCTGCGCAACTGATGTAGCTGAAGTTGCATAGCTTAATTCGACTTTTGCCCTGCTGTGTAGACGTGCCCTAACAGTGTTTCTTAGTAGCTAGTGCTTTGGCTAGAAGGGTGGCCGAACTATGTGTTCTGACTAGGGACATAAAATCCTGTTTAATAAGTTGATTGGTTAAATGTTACGCTTAACCTGTCAACCACTTAAATGGCAGATAGGCAGGGAGCTATTCCAGCCTGGGGCTAACCTGCTGGTTAACCAGTAAGCATCAGCCTTTCTGGGTGATGCTTACCAGTTAATCACTGACATTCCCAGCTCTTTAAAGACTAACAAAACATGTAGGTGGTATCATGAGCTTTTGTGGGCACAGCCCACTTCTTCAGATCGCCAGTCATCTGAAAGACTTTAAAGACTATTTGTTGTTTTTTAAATTTTTCCTGTTACAGATTAACTTGGCTACCCCTCTGAAACGTTTATTCCTAGCTCTGATATTTGAAGTGCCTTATACAATCTTGCACCCTCATTGGATATTTTTTTTTCTAAACCAGTATCCAGTGTTCCCACTTCTAGTTTTTTCCAGCCCTGAGCAGAATGAATTTTGTTATGTGCATTGAAGTGAAGGTGATGTGTGACCAAATTCATATTGTGAGAGTGGGGCGAAGTGGTTTTGAGTGTGGGAAGGGACTCAGGGCTGGGGAGGAGGATAGGAGTGAAGGGGTTTGAGGGCTGTAGCTGGGGGTGTGAGCTTGGGTGGGGCTGTGGATGAGGGGCACAGGGCTGGGACAGATATTTGGGGTGCAAGGACTCTGGGGATGAGAAGTTTGGAGTATAGAAGGGGGCTCCAGATTGGGGGGTGAGGCCAAAGGATTCAGAATACAGGAGGGGGCTGTGGATTGAGGCAGGGAGTTGAGGTGCAGGAGGAAGTGAGGACTCTTGGGTGAGCCCAGGGATGAGGGGCTGAAGGGATGTAAGAGGGGCTCCAGGTCTAGAGAGAGGCTTAGGTCTGGGGTTTGGGTTGCAGAAGAGGGTAAGGCGGGGGGTGTAGATTTTCGGATGAGACCAGCAGTAAGGGGTTTTGAGTGCAGGAGATGACTCTGGGGTTGGGGGGGGGGGTGTCAGGGTAGATGGGGGGCTGGGGCTTGGGCTTACATGGGTGGCTTCTGGCCAGTGGCATTAAGGCAGGCTGCCTAGTGCCTGCCCGTCCTGAAGCACCACACTGCATCCCAGAAGCAGCCAACAGGTCTGTGTCCTGGGCGGCATGAGGCTTGGCTGCACTGGCCATTTCCCTGGATGGGGGAGAGTAGCCCTTCCCTGTTGGTCCCAGCATGGAGCTGCCACAGCCACTGGCGGGCGGGGAGGTGCCTCTCCCCTGCAGCTCAGCACAGAGCTCTCTGGCCATAACAGCTCCTTGCTGGAGCTGGCATGAGGGGCCCCTCTCCTCCTCCATGCTGGGGCCAGTGGGAAGGCACTTCTCACTCCTGACTGAGGCTGCTCCCTGCTGGGGCTATGGTGAGGGGCGTCTTCTCACTGGCTGTGGCAGTTACAGGGCTTGGCAAGAAGCATCTCTCCCCTCTGCAGTTCTGACCCCTCTGTGCGGAGCTTAATAGCCCCTTCATGGGGCTTAATGGGAGGAACTTACATAGTATCTAATTTTTGTATTAACTAGGTAACTTACTTACCTATGTTTTATCCCAAACCGCATGCCAATAAAGAAGAGTAACATCTGCACACCATTAGAAGACAATTGGCATTGTACATAGACAGGATTAAATAGTTTCATTTGTCCATCTAACTATTCATGACCATAGTGGGTAGAATGAAAGCTCTTATGGTCTCTTCACAAATAATTTTGTCTTGGATAAGTTCCTGTATTTGTGGGTGTTATGGTCTATTACGCATTTTCTCACTGGGCAAACTGAAGGCACAAGATCACAAGCCACCTCAATGGTGTTTCTTGTTCAAGTCTTTATCCAGGACATTTGGAGCATGGCAACCTGGTCATCAGTTTACACCTTCTCTTCCAATTATAGTACCACTGAGTACATGAAAGAGAGTGCTAAATTTGGATGAGTTGTACTCCAATTTGAGTATATATGATCTCCAAACTTACTTCCTAAATTACAGCTTAAAAGTCAGTAAGAGGAGAATGCACATGTTCAATCACTCAAAGAAGAAAACTTTTTTTGTAGCTGTTGTTCTTTAATATGTGTTGCACATGTGTTCCATGAATTGCTGTCCTACTCTTCTGCAAGGGTACGTCTACACTAGCTCGTTAGTTCGAGCTAGGTAGGGTAATTAGGGCAAGCGGAGTTGCAAATGAAGCCCGGGATTTAAATATCCCAGGCTTCACTTGCATGTTCCCGGGCGCCGCCATTTTTAAATCCGCCTTAGTCTGAAATCTGTGCCCGCGGCTACACGCGGCACAGAGTAGGTAGTTCGAATTAAAGATCCTAATTCGAATTACCGTTACTCCTCATTCCATTCCTCATTCCACGAGGAGTAATGGTAGTTTGAATTAGGATCTTTAATTCGAACTACGTACTCCGTGCCGCGTGTAGACGCGGGCACGGAGTTTGGACTAAGGGGGATTTAAAAATGGTGGCGCCCGGGAACATACAAATGAAGCCCAGGATATTTAAATCCCGGGCTTCATTTGCAACTCCGCTTGCCCTAATTACCCTACCTAGCTCGAACTAATGAGCTAGTGTAGACGTACCCCAACAGAATTGTCTGGCAAAAAGGAACCTGGTGGTAGCTGAGTCTTCTAAACCAGCACATCAACAAAGGGTGCTGGAGCTGGCTTGATGGGTAGCACTTAGGGAAAAAATTCTAATGACTGCACAGGGTGCATGCACACCAAGAGGAGAATAGACAGTGTTCAGTACATTTCCACAAACAATAGTTACAAAAAGTTAGTAACTATTTCCCCCCCAAAAGAAATAGTACATCTAATTATAGTGTTTTATCTTTTCCTTTAAAAAATATATTAAATCTCAGGGAACATACCCATGCTTAATATTCTCAATTATGGATTTCTTTTCAGGTGGATTTGAGAGAAGCTGCTCTGCTAGCTCCCTTAGGTCAGTGATTGATCTAGCAGGGGTCAATTTATCACATCTGCTATAGGGGCAATAAATTGACTGCTAAGCACTCTCCTATCGGCGCTAGTACTTCACCAAAATTAGAAGAATAGGCAGGGTTGATAGGAGAGTGTCAGCTGTTGATTTACCAGTGTGAAGATACTGCCATAAGCATACCTAAGTACATCAACTTCAGCTACGTTATTCATTAGCTCCGGGGTGGGGAATAATTTTTGATGCGGTGCCACTCTAAGATTTTGGTATGTGGTCAAGGGTTACACTTTCCTATGGAGAGGGTTTGGGGTCTGGGACAGAGGTTGGATGCAGAAAGGAGCTCAGGGGAGCAGGAGAGAATGTGGAGTATGGGAGGCAGTTTGGGTGAAGGAGAGGGTTGTAGCCCCGGAATTTTGTAACTAATAAGTCAGTTAGTTATAATGAATGTATGTTATAGCAAAAGGTTTGGATTTAACTTAAATACAAGATGTAGGCCTCAGACAGGCCAGGCAGCTTTGTTAACTTAGCTCCAGCTCTGTTTGATGTTAGCATATTGAATTGAAGGGATGGAATATTGTAACCCATAGTGAAGTCAGCATTAGATAAAGCCTTGTAATAGATAGAAGTTTAATGTAAAAAACTTGGTAACTTTGTTAAAGTGACTAGAAGTACCCTTTTGTCCCACGCTGCAATTGTGTAAATGTACTGTTTGTGTGAATGAGAGAGAGAGAATGTTTTAGGAGAGATAAGTGTAAAGGCCATTGCATGCTCAAATGGTCAGAGGAGGGGCTGGAGACTCAGAAGCACCAAATACTAATCAACTAAGTGAAAGCACACTGAAGATGCAGACTACCGGGCCAGACTGACGAACCCTGAAGTTAGTGGCAAGCACCCCTTGATAGGGAACCAATAACAAGTTTCTCCAGAAGACAACACCCCACGAGGGGTCGTCAGCATGCTGATGTCAGATGACTGCGAGAACAACCTCCAGATAAACATATGTCAAAGAAAAACTGATTGTGATGCTGAATGACTGATTAAGGCCTGACAAGGCAAAATACATAAACTTGCATGAAAGGAAAATCCTATAAAGGATTGGGTGTCTTGTATGGTTCTTCGGGTTTCCATCCTGCCAAGTGGAGCATCAATTTGGACTGACAAGAACCCAGCTTCTTCCTTGCACCTGACCTATCTGGCCAATAGGTTGGGCTGAGCAACAGACTGGTAACTATTCCATCAGCAGGGCGTGTGCATGCATGCATATGCTACTTTGTTACGTTATCAATAAATGCGTCATTTTGCCTTATCCCCCTGAAAAAGGTCCCGTGTGCTTCTTTTAAGAATAACATTGTGACCTGGGGCATGGGATTGGGGGGCAAGGTCTGGGTGGGGGTAGGTATTCAGGAGTGAATCTGAGTGGATGTGGGGAGAGGATATAAGAGGGGATACAGAATATGGGAGAGAGTTTTGACCTGGGGGAGGAGAGGTGAAGAGAGTTTGGGTAGTGATCTGGCACAGGGGATATGGGTGCAGGGTCAGGGAGGGATATGGGTTCAGGGTCAGGGAGGGATATGGGTGCAGGAAAGGATTCTGGTCTGGGGGAAGAGTGTAGGAAAGGATGCAGGTTCTGGGAGGAAGTTGTGACCTGGGGCAGGGAGTTGGAAAGTGGCAGGTGGTGAGGTGCCAGAGGTAGACTCTAGCTGGGAGGTGCTTACCTTAGACAGCTCCTGACCAGCAGCCCAACAGGGACCTCAAGGCATGGCTCCCTCCATGTGCTGCTCTGCCCCAGGCACTCCTAGCGGCAGGAGGGAGAACACTTCGCATGCTGCATCCGCCCACAGGTGAATCATCATAGCTGCCATTGGCCAGTCCCCGCCCTCCCTTACCCCCACACACACCAGGGGTGTGTGGCACGTAGAGGAAGCTACCAGCTGTTTTGAGCACCCTCTGGGCTGCAACAAGTAGAGAGCCATCCTTGAAATCTTGACGAAGTGGCCATGGGTGGGATCAAAAGTCTTGGTGGACTGGATATGGCCCTCAGGCAGTATCTTGCCTGCCCCAGTGTATCTGAAGTTGCATAACTTAGGTAGTTGGCCTCTGGTAGTATAGACAAGGTCTTAGGATGCAAGCCTTTACTACAGTACACAAGGTTTTACAGTGAAGATTCTTATGGTAATCTTACTTTAGGCTACCTGTTAAGTTACTCATTTGCCTTTGCAACCTACATTTACAGCTAAGTATCCTCAGTATTTGAATTCATCCTGTTACTCTACATTTGTTTGAGGATAGCAAAGACTTGTAGTTCTGATTTATGATAACCTTGCACCTCATGATCCACATAAGAAAGTATTTCTCCAAGTATCTTCCAGTTTTCTCCCCAATGTGATCCCAACCTTCCACTGAAGCTAGGAAATCTTACTGACCAACTTCTGTCATAAATACATGACTAGAGTAGAGACCCAATGTCATCTCATGGACATCCATTGAACACTTAGCCTTCTGTTCCTGAGTAAAGGGGAAACTTCCTTGTTAGCCTTAGTGCTGTTGTCCTGAAGAGGAGGTCATCTCTTCTCAGTGGGATTCTTTTAGACTTTTTCTAACAACATAATAACAAACATACTGGGTCAGACCAATGGTCCATATCCTGTCTTCTGAGAGGGGCCAGTACCAGATGCTTCAGAGGGAATGAACAGAATAAGGCAATTTCAAGTAATCTGTGCTCTGCCTTGTCCGAGCTTCTGGAAATTGGAAGTTTAGGGATATCTGGAACCTGGCTTGTGTCTCTGGTCATTTTAGTTTCTCCCTTCCTGTCACTTTAGCTTAGCCTTACTTAGCATCTCCTAAGTTACTTTGTTTCCCTGGTTACTGCTAGTCAGACCCATTTTTCCACACTGATATGCATTAGCGATGTGAAAGTTTAACCAGTTGAGGTTAACCAGTGGGGCTGGAGCAGCAGACTGCTCCAGCCCCACAGGGAGGGGAGAGCGGGAGTGCTGCTGTCACAGACAGGGGCTGCTCTGTTGTTACTGCTGGAACAGCTTCTGTCCATCCTGGGCCTACACGCTCTGCAGGCAGGGGCTGCTCTGATGTCCCAGTTAGTTAGTGCAGCCACTGCCTCCAGTGAGGAGCAGGGTGGAGGGCATTCCATTGGCAGATGTGGGGGGGAGGGGCGCGAACCAGCTCGGTTGGAGCACCCCGCCACTCACTCTCCTTTAATCAGTTAACTGGTTAAACAATATGTTTAAGTGGATAGCCAATTAAATGGGATTTTACATTCCTATGCATAACAGAAAATCAGATTTTTTTCTAACCTTGTCAGTTGTTTTTCATGATGTAGCAGTGCCCTCGCTTTGCTGAATCCAGTCTGGATAGTGTGGGTTAGCTGTATTTTTCCCCAACTCTGAAAATTATCTGTTGTTGAAAACTATGAGTTCTGGGAGGAGAAAGAATGATGTGTCTAAATCCTGACCAGGTGGATTGTTACTTTCCTGTCTGAGAGAAAAGGAAGACTTATGGTGTTGCCATATCAGGGAAAATAACTAATGAAGAAAGGGTGGAAAAGTTTTTTTTTCCATGCTGATCGATAATACAATCTGAGATAATATAGCTGTTCACCTCTGAGCAGCACTTCAAAGACATGGAAAAAAGAAAACTAAATGAAGAATAGATTTAAAAATATCTATTCTTGTGTGAGGTTATTTGAAAAATTTGAGAGCTTTATAATAGGTTTTGTTTGGAAAAAGTAACAAAAGCTAATTAACATTTTAATGTTTATGAAAGATACTGGTAATGGGAGTTTCTTGCATATTGGAATAATTATAGCACAAAGAATGGCAAGCTTCCCCAGGCTGTTCTCTCAATATATCTTGTCCATATCCTGGGGTGAGTCTTTGTGGTTGAAAAATAACTTTATTCACTTTCCATTCATGGGTGTCTTTCTTTAGACTGCCAACAAAAATTCCAAATTGTGTCAATTTTGGTATTGATTTTATGATGCAGGTGCTTCTAGGAAATGAACAGAGATTGACAATTAATTTAATATTGTCCCTGACTCTAGAACTTTGAGTATCTGTAGATGTGGGTCTTCTTATAACTAAGGATAATTTTGGCATATTTTTGTATTCTTCATTCTTGAGCGCCTCTTAAAATTGTTGAAAGCATTCTTCAAGGTATCAGAACTGGGTGGTTGCCAATAAGGTTTTGGTTATTATGATTATCCAAGATAAAGCATAAAGGTTATGGTCCCCTGTTTTTCATAAGTCACTGGACACAATCAAATAATTTAACGTTAGAATGTAATTAAGATGCTAGGAGAGCTCAAAGGCAAATCTTGTATATAATGCTGGACGGCATCTTTTTATACAAAGTTTAAAAAACTGTAAAGGAACATTTGTAAAAGCATAATAAGAAAAAATGAAATATCAAAACAACAGCAAAAGAGTAAGCCTTTAGTAATAAAGGACTTAGAATTAATTCCAAGTACATAGTAGTCTGCTGCCAAAGCTATTTAGGAACAGATGTGAGTGAAATAGATACCAGTAGTCTGTTCAGGATATTAAGGTAAGACATCTGTCAGTCTGTCAGATAGTCAAGAATAAGGGAAACAGAAATAATACCAAAAATGGCCTATTACACAATGTGTATTTGATCAAATTAGAAGCAATTGATTTTGCTCATGAGATACTGATAACGTTTTCTTTAATATTTAACTGTTGTTAACATACAAAAGTGATAACATATTCAAGTGGTAGATATAAAAAATGGGTAATATAAGATACATCTGACAAAGTCACATTTGTACTAAATAGTTAAATTTTCACTTTTAAAACTATCTATCTGAATATTTTTAGCAGTTTCACATTTTAAGCTTTTAAGACTCAACTGTTTCCTGAGAGAAACAAACATGGATTTTATATTTGGTATGTCTTCTATATATTTCCTTTTTGTTTAATAACATATATTCAGTGGTTTCTTTCTTCACATGAACATTAATTTGTGAGACTATTTTTATAATATGGAATGTGCAGATACATTTCAAGACAAATTTTCATCTTTTCTTATCTTTTGCAACTTTTAGGCATTACTACTTTGTTTCTTGTAAGTTTTGGAGCAGAAATTGTGTAGAATTAATACATTTTGAGTGCATGTTGTTGCTTGTGTTTAGTTTGTGCCCACGTGTCAATTTTCTGCATACAGGAGAGATAGAAGAATGAAAAAACATAAATACAAATTTCTGTATTAGATTCTGGTCCTGGTTCTGCTTATATGTGCCTAAGTTAGTCAGTTGGGAGTATTCATGCTTTAAATTTAAGTACTGATATGTTTTAAATTAAGCCTGTGATCAGATTGAGGCCCTAGTGGTGTTTGGATTTCAAACAGTAGTGCCCTTGTCATATTTGACTTTCAGACCATGCAAGGGAACTTTAATTTATTGTTGTGTTTTTTTCAAAATATAGAAGTATTTCTGTTGGACTTAGGTTTAAAATAACAATTCCTCCCCGTGTTCAAATGCCTCCCCTTTACTTTTTATGAAATGTAAATCTTGGACAAATCTTAAATTTTGCACTAAGGAATTATTAGATATATCTATCGAAGCATTGTAAATTGAAAAATTCTCTTGTAACACTGTAATTGAAGTAATGACTTGCCACATGCTCTTCCTTTGAGTTTTTTGAGTGCATATAAGGGTGCATGTAATGAGTATGAGGAGAGCCAGAATTTGAGTTGATTGCTGGAGACGTTTGCTTTCTTCAGTGTGTGTTTTAGCATGTCAGTATTTGTCAAAATATGTTTGTTAGCATTTCAAAACCATCCTCTGATGCTTTCCCCGTTGAACTGTGGCTCTTACTGGAATGGCATAGGATCAAGGATATAGGCAAAACCAGTCTTCATAGATAAACACAAATGTTTCAGTACAATTTGCTGCTTTACTTTAAAGTGAGAAAGCTTTGTTTTTTTCCAAATATTTTTTCCTTTATTGTTTTACCAAGGTTGGCATCTTCAGATAGTTAGAGCTTATTCCTCTCATTCTTAATTTTTCCATTATGCCATGCCAACATGCTTGCAGTATGATGAGATCATCCCATGCGCTGTTTGGTCCTGGGACTCAACAGATTTCCCAACTCATATCTTTAGGAGTGGAGCTTTTCTTTGTGGAACTGATAGGGATTCCCATGGAACCTCTTGATCTTGGGAGATGCACTGGAAGCCAGGGCCATCTTCACAACAGGTCTATGCTTCCACCTACCTTTCTAGCCCCTTTGTCACTAATACAGTACAGTAAAACTCCAGTGGTCCGGCATCCAATGGTCCGGCACTCCTGATGGTCCGGCACCATGTGGAACCCGGAAGTGCTCCTGGCAGCCGGACAATTGGAGCTGCTCTGCCCCCGGCTTCCCCGATTCAGCCGCTGCTGAAACTGACCAGCGGCTGACTCGGGGAAGCCCGGGGCAGAGCAGCTGGGGTGCTCTGCCCCGGGCTTCCTGGAGTCAGCTGCTGGTCAGTTTCAGCAGTGGCTGACTTGGGGACGCCTGGGGCAGAGCAGCTGGGGTGCTGCCGGGTTGGTCCCGCAGTGCCGAGGGGTGCATCCCCCCCACTCCACCCCAGACCCTTCATAGCCCCCCCCTTCCGATAGTCCGGCATATCTGATAATCCGGCACCCCCTGGGTCCTAAAGGTGCCGGATTATCGGAAGTTTACTGTACAACAATACCTTTTACCTTCCAGGACCTCTGAACTGTCATCTCTGTGTGTATGTGCAAGGGAAGAGTATTTCATTGTATGATGTTTTGAAGTAAATTAATTCTGATGGTGTCAGCAAATAGCTTATGTCTGGAATCCTAATTCAAGTGAAGCAAAGGGGCAAGAATGCAACTCTCCATGGCTCCTGCCTTCACCCATTTGATCTCTGTGGAACATGTGGGAAGAGGCATTTGAGATGAAGTGGGGAGCGTGTAGTGTTGCACTATCTCCTTTTTTTGCCCCTCCTGTCCGATATGTTTTTGCTTGCTTGTGAATGAAATGAAGGAAGCACAGTTTGTGACTTTAATGTACTACATAGTAATCATAAAGCATTTTAAAAAATGTTACTTTGTGCCTGACAGCTGAAGGTCTGAAGGAAATTTACAATCAATTAGTTAAACTTCATTGTTTCCCTTTGAGCCATATAAATATTATATTCTCTTATAGTAGATAAATTGAGGGACAAAGAATTTGGTTGGGAGCAGAGATAAATTGAGGGACAAAGAATTTGGTTGGGAGCAGAGAAGTTAGTTTCACTTCAACTGCAGTAAAATAATCCTTTTGTCTATTAATTTTGTCTATTAATCTTCCTGACAAATGTTAATCCATCTTTCCTTAATTATTTTAAAAAACTATGGGCCAAAATTCACCTTCTGTTATATTCATTGAATTTCCATTGACTTCAACAGTTTTTAATTGAAGGAAGAATTAGGCCTGCGTTTTTATTTTTCCTGGCATCTCTTGATTTACTTCCTGCTTAAGTCAGGGGTTGGTGCTCTAGTGAAGGGGTCAGGAGCACAAGAGCAGCATGCAGATTTGACAGTGTTTCACACTTGGCTATGATTAAAGGCTGGTGAAAGTTAATTGATAGAGAGGCTGTCTCTAAAAAGAGATCCTTTTAAAAGGGTCTTGCAGAAAACCTTTCATCTGTCCTCATTCACATGTTGAACTGCTATCAGTGACGTTTCTCTTCACTTACTCCTATTCTTTCTGCATATAGCTTCAGGCCACGCTAGCTGAGGAAGAAGTTCATGGAAAGATATGCTACTGCTATTGTCAGGGAAAAGAATTGATGGTTCAAACTGGGATTGATGGCAACCAGTGTTCCTTCTAAGATTTTCCATACATGAGCGGAGTGAGTTTTGTCTTGTGCACCAATATTGAGGTCACGTGTGCTTGTTTGGATATGTGCCACTCTGCTCTGAACCCTGAGAGACTCTTCCAGTGCAGAAACCCCAGCCTGCTGCTCCCCCCACTGCTTGGGATCCTGAGCCCTGCTCTCAGGCAGTGTCGCCCCCCAACCTCGTGGGGAGAAGATGAGACCTGCCTCCCTCAGGGAGCACTGCTCCCAGGGAATCCTCTGTGCAGGGGTGGGGCTGTCCTTGGCTGTGAGTCCCTGCCTGGGGCAGAGGGAAGCTGCTGCTAGTGCCCAGGGTTTGCAGGAAGTGGGATGCTGGGGATGGGACAGTGACATGTGGGAAGGCCGGGGGCTCAGAGCCAGAGGGCAGTGAAGAGAGAAGAGGGGGAACATGGATGCAGGGAGCCCCAGGTCCCAGGAGCAGCCACATTGCAGCCTGACTCTAGCCCCAGCAGCCACCTGCCATATGGCCCTGTCCTGGGAGCAGCCAGGCAGCCACCACATGGTCCTGGCTGCAGATCTAGCCCTGGAAAAGAGCTGAAGATGGGATCAGGGACACATGGTGGCTAGGGTTGCCAGATGGTTTAACCAAAAATACTGAATACCCCTATAAAAAAACACCAGGGAAAAAATTCTGTTGAGGAAAAAAAAAGGGGAGGGAGACACCAAAGTTGTTGAGCCAAAAAAAAAAAAAACCGCACTGCGCCTTTAAATGGCCTGTGCTCCTCACTCCCCTGCCCTCGCCAGATGCAAAAGGGGAATATTTTTCCCACCGGGCTTCCATCTGAGGGAAACAGGAAATACTGGACATTTTACATGTCCAGTATTTTCTGTTTTTTTTTTTTTTTTACTGGACAGGGAGTGTGAATACCGGACTGTCCAGGTGAATACCGGACACCTGGCAATCCTAATGGTGGCTGCTCCCAGGGCCGGGCCATGTCCCAGGTGGCTGCCCTGCGTGCTGGGGCTGGAGCCAGAGACATACTACTCAAAAATAGCACCACAGCCACTACCCAAGGAGCAGCTGCACCATGTCCCCCCTCCCACAACTGCCTAGGGTTGCCAGGTGTCCGGTATTGACCTGGACAGTCCGGTATTTTCTCCTCCTGTCCAGTAAAAAAAATTCAGAAAATACTGGACACCTAAAATGTCAGATATTTTCTGGGGGGTTTTTCTCTGCCAGGAGGCAAAAATACCTGACACCTAGCAACCCTACAAACATTCAGCAACTGGGCCCAGCCCCCGGGCACCCCCCCGCCAAACCCCCAACCCCGCTTACCTGATTCCATGGGAGCTATCTTATGGCTGGAGCAGAAAAACAAGATGGCTGCCAGCAAAAAGCCTCTTCTTAAAGGGGCGTGCTGGGTTTGTTTTTTTTTTTTTTGGCTCAACAACTTTGGTCTCCGCCTTTTTTTTCCTCAACAGAATTTTGTTTTCCTGGTGGTTTTTTTTTTTTGCGTGGGGCGGGGGAAGAGGGAGTGTTCAGTATTTTTGGTTAAACCATCTGGCAACCCTACAACTGCCTCCCGGGATGGGGCCATGTGGTGGGAGGCTGCCCTATGTACCAGGGCTAGAGCTGGAGCCACTGTGCAGCAGCTGCTGGGGTTGAGGACATGGTGCTGTTTTTAGTACTGTGGCCCTGGCCCCAGGAGCAGCCACACTGCAGCCCTGGCTCCAGCTCCTGCAGCCGCCATGCAGCCCTCTCTGTCCACAGCTCCAGCCCTGGGGAAGTGCTGAAATTGGGGCCAGAGCTGCATGATAGCTGCTCAATTGCTCCCAGGGCAGGGCCACATGACACAAAGTAACATTCATCTTTACTACAAGGAAAGGTGGACAATCGTCAAAATCAAATCTTTAAGAAGTTTAAAAAAACTTTAAAAAAAAACCAAGTTGTTATTAGCAATGATAGACCACTTCAGAATTGCAAAAGGTAAAGGTAGATAGAACATATATTATACAATACAGTTTTACTTGGAAAGTAGAATATTCAGAAAGAACACAAATGGCCCTTTGTATTAAATTGTTGTACTTGGCTTATTCTGTCATATCTGCTGATTTCAGTCATAAAAAGAGGGCTTTGGTGAGGTTTTGTTTGTTTGTTTGGGTTTTGTTCCTATGGGCTCTGTGTGCTCTGCAGTGGTACGGGAGTGAGCTGAATTGTTGCAATTCTTACTATAATAATTGTAGAATCTTTACCTGGTGATGTGTGAGACAGACAGAACCATCTTTGACTTCCAGATCGAGATAATAGGATTGGCAGTTATAAAACAATTATCCTTTTGTAAACTCCAGCTTTAACTTCTCTGAGAAGCAATACACAGGGAAACTGTGATACCACACTTTAACTTTTTCATAGGCGTTGTAAATTAAAGTAATTAGTAACTCCATTTACCACAAAGGGAGCGAAAGGGAAGCCAGTCAGATAGATTCATATGAATGAATTGGTTCCTTGGCCATTTACTGTACAAATATTTCTGAATGGCCATGTCATTCTGTGCTATGGATTTTAGTTTTTAGGATTATTAAACTTTAAACCCATGCCCTTTTGTGTGCCTGTACTCTAACTTTTACTGCCATTTATGCTTTCTGACACACTCTCATTCTGATCAGGTTACTGATTTGAGCTGCAGTATTTTCAAGCTTACTTTTGTGGTCTTAAGTCTGTTCTCCACATGTAAGATGAAGAACTTACAAGTACGTGTTTTTTGTATTTTCTTCTTTAACTCAATTTTTTCTTCCAAATATTCCCAAAAAACTTTTGTGCAGACACCTACATTTTTTCATTTGGTGAATTCCCATTGTAAATATTCAGACTGAGTATCTTGAATGTACTGTACAAGAAAAAATAGTAAAATGATTGGGAAACTCTGTGCATCTGCTTTTGTTGTGTTCATTGTGTTCTCCCTAACTATAATTTTCCTGTCAATATAGGCATGTTTTATTTGTTAACAGTGTGCATTACAAAACAGGAAATAACTAAGTATGTTTGCATTAGAAAACAAGAGAAGTAATCAATAGACATAGAAGAAATCTTGCTTGCTTGCTGTTTCATTTATGTAAATTGTAGTGATTGTAACTTTTTGCATAGTCTTTTGAAAGACAGACATTGTTATTAATGACAGTACTTAACATATATTTTTAAACATACCAGAAATATTTACAAATATCTGAAAATTTTGTGAACTCTAGATAATAGGCATTCTCAAGTTCTTATTAAACTGTATTTTAACCTTAATGGATCATGCAACTCCTTTTTTTGACTTCCCATTTTTACTACTTATATATTTTTTGTCTGCACATACTGTCGCAACATAATGTGTTGAATATTTGATACATATATTGCCATAAGGAGCTGCTATTATTTTAGACACCACCTGATTTCATGATAGTGTCAGATTTCTTTCACATATGCCTATGTTTTTGTATAGATGACCCCAAAGAACATCTGTTAGTTTTGTACTGGTATCTGCTCTTCCCTTTTAGAATTTGACCTTTTTGTCAATTGCCAGTGGGACTCTTACAGAATTTCATTATGGGTTTCTTTCTAAATTGGTCTCTGTTCCACAGATATTATCTGTGTTCACATTGTGTTCCGGCATATTGTGACACTGAGTGCAAATGTGAAGTGGATTATAAATGCAAGTTTAAAAAAAATCCTCTCAGGGTTGTTGTATTGTTTTGCAGTGTAGCTCTGTTTTTAAAAAAGAGAACAAAATATAGTCTTTTAACTGGTATCTCTATATCTTTACTAGTCAGGTACTTCATTTACATCCCTTAATACAGTGGTTCTCAGTCTTTTTCATATAGTGACATGTTACAAGAGAAGATAGTTTTGGAACCCCCTCTTAATTGTTTCAGGATTCTCTTCTTCTAAAGAATGGGAGTATGGATGCAAGCCTATACCCTAATATCTCTTTTAGGGTTACATGGATAATGTGTAGGACAGTAGGAGGCAATGTAGTCCATGCTCCCAACTTTAGGACTGCTTTCAGGGCCTTCAGCTATATGTTTCAGAGCTGTGTTAGTGTGTTTCAGCAAAAACATCAAGGAGTCCAGTGACACTTTAAAGACTAACAAATGTATTAAGGTATTGAAGCATAAGCTTTCGTGAGCTACAACTCACTTCCTCAGATGCTAAAGGGGGGGGCATGATACAGAGATGGGTGTGTGACATCAATGATAATTAAATCAGAATGAATGTAGCTTATCTCCAATTGTGGTGAGAGGTGAGAGTACCTGACAGGAAATTACCTACTGTGACACGAGGACCACTTCATGTGTTTTAGACCTTGGTTCGGGGTGTATAATTTGTTGTGGGTCCCATGTATTGTTCTTTTGCCTGCTCTAAATGTTTGTATGTAAGACTGGAGTGGGACTCCCTCTCTGACATACATAAAGTGTCCTTTGTTCAGCCAAATTCCGGTCTTTCAGCAATATAAAGGGACTTGTTCAGGCCCTATTCTCAAGCATGAGTTTTCCCAAAGAACAAGGAGCTTTTACTACATAAAAATGGAAGATAGAAAACATGGCTTTGTTGATAATATGGTGCTTGATTCAAAAACCATTTAATGTTTTAGTTGAAATGAATAAGAGCTCCATCCTGCAAAAAACTTGAACATGTGTTTTTTTTCCCCTTTAGATACAGGCTGTAGTCCCATAGTTTTCATTAGGACCACACTCACCATGTAGAGTTAAAAGTGCAGGAATGGCGTATAATATAGCCTTACTTAATTCATTGAAAAGTCTGCCTCTGTTGTATCTGCTAATGTTTTTATAGCTTTATTCACTTGTAAATGTTCTGAACTAGCATGCACTTCTTTTAAGCTTAAGAGTTTTGCGTTACATAGATGTTCATCAAGTCAAAAGGAAACTACTGGTTAGACCTCCCTGGTCTGGCACTCTCGGGACCTGACTGGTCCTGAATGAAGGAATTTGCCGAACCAGAGAAGATCCCTTGCAACCAGTCCCCCAGTCCACTGCTGGCTCCACTTCTAGCCCATGCTGGCCCCCTGTCTCCAGCTGGCTGTGCTGCCAGCCCTGGCTGACGCCACTGGGGGTCTTTTAGCTGTAGAACTCCTGGTTGTGCCGCAGGGCTTCCCGTGCCACTGGAACTCCTGCTGCGGAGTTCCTGGCCACGCCACTGGCTCCCCTGCCCTGGGGCTCTCTGGTGTAGGAACATCCATGGTCCTGCTGTACCATAGAGTTCTTGTTTAGGGAGATACAACCTGTACTGATTTTTTTCTCTCCCAGTTTAATATTTTTCAGACACATAAATAAAGAGCATAGACTTATGTGGTAACATCTAAAATGCTGTTATATGTTTTTCAGATGTCAAACATTTTAAAATTTCTTGGCTAGGTCTTTGACTATTTTCCTGCAGTGATTCAAAATAATAACTCTCTTGTGTTTCCTGGCATTGTGTTATAAAATAGTAACTCTTCAGTCAAGCAAGAGAAACATACCTCAAAACTGGAAGTTGTACTGTATTCAAGATAAGGATGTTAAGGATTAGTCGACTATTCGATAAGCATTTGCTTATCGGATAGTCTGTCGACTAGTGATTTTCTCCCCCCCACCCCTTGCTGCAATGTGATATAGAGGCAGCAAAGGGGGAGGGGAAGGGGTACTTCAAAGCGGCGGCGCTGCATAGCTGAGCTGGGGATCAGCTGTGCGGCGCTACCCCTTTAAAACACCAAAGTGCCGTGGAGCCTGGGGTCAGCTGGGGACTCCCCAGCTAACCCCGGGTTCCGAGCGGCATTTCCCCAGAACCCGGGGTCAAATGGGGAGTCCCCAGATGGTCCCGAGGCGGCGTTTCAAAGGGGCAGCTGCTGCACAGCTGATGCCGGACTCAGCTGTGCGGCGCTGCCCCTTTGAAACACCAAGGTGGTGTTTCAAAGGGGCAGTACCGCACAGCTGTGCTGGGGATCAGTTATGCAGTGGCTGCTCCTTTGAAACGCCAACTCAGCGTTTCAAAGGGGCAGAGCTGTGGAGCCTGGGATCAGCTGGGGACTCCCCAGCTAACTCCGGGTTCTGCGTAGCATTTCCCCAGAACCTGGGGTCAACTAGGGAGTCCCCAGCTGTCTGCGGGCTCCATGGCTTTGAAATGCACAAGAGCCCCCGCTGGGGACTCTTGTACATTTCAAAGTAGGCACCCGCATGCAGCCCGGAGTCAGCATGATTTCCCACTGGCCCTGGGCTGTATGCGAAGTTCCACATTCCTCTTTTGAAATGTACAAGAGCCCCATCAGGGGCTCTTGTACATTTCAAAGGAGGAATATGGAAGTGCCTATTGATTAGTCAAGTACTTAATGCAAATTCCATCGACTATTCGACTAGTTAATTAACCGCAATTTAACATCCTTAATTCAAGATATGCATTCACTTGTGAAGCTAAGTTAGTAAATAGTTTGTCTTCCTGAGTATTAAAAGCACTGACATTGTGTGGCTGTCGTATAGTATGATACAGTCATACTTAGATCCTATCCTTTCCTTGTTTCTCTTGGAAGATTTTCTACATTTATAGAAACTTTACACTGTTCTGTGATTTGACAAGATACTAGATACAATACTTTACAGTTATTTGTGTTGCTAGCTAATGCCAATATCAGTAGAGAAGTCTTGACTATCAATCCTCACTCTTCTCCATGACTGACAGGTATCTGGTTTTTAAAAGTTGGAACTTTGTAGGCTTCATATTATTAACAGGCTGCACATCAGAAAACATTGCATGATTTTGAAACGTGTGATTTATAATTTTCCATCAGTTATTTGTCATCATCTTTCTGTGTTTCTTTCTAAACCATCACCAGAACAACTTGCTATGGTCTTTCTCGTCCATCTTCCAGAATAGATTGAAAGATGTATGTATTGAAGCCATGTGAAGCTCATCAGTGCCCTTGGGCTTCTATAAATCCCCATCTACCATGATCTTGCAAGCTAGTCTTGCTGACTCCAGTGCCATCAGAGTGGAATTCTAATAGCTAAAGTTGAATTTGGTGAATGGTATAATACTAGTATCTCCTATCACATTTTAATTCTATTCTTTAGTTTTCTGGATGCAGGGCTTGTACCAGAGCCACTCATTGGACAACACTACAAGCACAGCTGGTTTATGGGAGGCTGCCTGATCAGCTGTGCTGCCTGACTGGTTGGAGGAATCACCAGAATAATTCTGAAGCCTAGCAGTAGTAGTTCAGCAGTTGCTCAAAGTGTTCATCCACAGTTGTGATAAATCCTGTGACTGCCTTGCCTGCCTCAGTCCAGATAACCCATTTCTGATCCTTGGCTCTGGTTCCTGACCTCTGACTTCAGCTCTGACCTTTGGTTCTGGCATCTAGCCTCCAAGGGTATGTCTGTATGGCAAGGAGAAATCCTTGTTTGACTTGTGCCAGCTGGCTCAGGCTTCAGGGCTGTTTCATTGCTATGTAGGTCTCCAGGCTTGGGCTGCAACTTGAGCTCTAGGATGCTCCAATTTGTGAGGGTTCCTGGGCATGGCCTTCAGCCTGAGACCAAAAATGTAAACAGCAGTGAAATAGCTTCATAGCACCACGAGCCAGAGTTAGTTGGCTCAGGCCAAGCACCTGCTTTTCTTCACATCATAGACATCCCTGACTCTGGTTCTGACCCTGGGCTCTGGCTCTTTTCTCCAGCTCTGATTCAGGATAGTTTCTGACTACTAACGCCTGTTCTGGTCATGAGGCCTGACTCCTGCTCCAACCATTAAGCGTGATTGCCCACATCCTGGTCATGTGATACACTGGCCTTAATACAAATTAAAATCAAATGTGAAATGCAAGCAGTTCTGCTTTTAGCAGCTGTGATCTTACATACATCTGTCTGTAATATATATACACTCTAATACTGAAACTGAAAGAGAATACAATGTGGTAGGATGACAGTTTTTTCAGTATGACTTTTGTGAGGAATGCATTATTCATGAGTAGTAAAGATATGAATTACATATATCTTCCCAACTGATTATTCATTACCTTCTTGCACACAGCAACATGATATATTCTATGTATGCCAGCTATTTAACAATACTTTACAAATGTTTCAAGAATTTAAAAAAAATATTTGGACTTTTTATATTCATCTACTTATGAAGTCTGGTGTCCTAGTTACTTTGGGTTTGATACTATGTGGTGCAGAACACTTGAGCCACATATGCTTCAGAGCTTTGTTAATTAAATGCTTTGGATCAAGGCCAGAAAGTTCAATACTTTGCAAGATTGAGGCCCATGAAACAAATTGTTACAGTCCTCAGAGTGAGCCATAAAAACCATTAAAGCAATCTTGAAATATCTTTTATGTACTCCAAGTCACAATTTCAAAGATTGTCACAGGGCTTCTTAAACTAGGAGTGAGTGCTAAGCCCCTTTGGAAAATTGAGTATAAACTCTTTCCAGTAGTATAAAGGTCTCTTGCAAGATTATGGAGTAACACAATATAAGTTCAGCTAGTTACTTAAATAGTTTTCAGTACGAAATTAGTTGTCACTGTTAGTTTATTTGAACAGTGACCATATATCTTTTTTGTCAGGTCATATACTCAAGTGAGTGTAGGAAAGTGTGCTTAGCTAGGTTTTGTAAAGCTCTGGAAATGCACAGCAACAGATGTTATGTTCAGCACAACTATATGTATCCTGGAAACAAATCTTTATAGAGCACTGACTGATTCTTAGAAAAACAAAAAATTGCCATATAAATGACAACGTTAAATGTATCAGCAGTAAATACTTAAGACTGAATATAATGCTGTTTTGCAATATTGTACCAAAATGTGAACATTTAAAAACATAAACATATATTTATAAAAATATTAAAATGAATGCATAGATTTCTATGGATCAAAGACTTAGTGACATATCTTTTTGTTTTAAAATAGGGTTATTGTATTTTTTTCCCATTTATATTGATTAGTATGATGTAGCTGAAATAGAAAACAGTAAATACAATGAACATTCTTTTTGTTGAACTTGTGGGGAAACAACCTTGTATATTACAATATTTTTACTTTCTGCAATACCATATTACTGCAACTTTGTAAAAAATTGTTTGCATGAGTAGTTAGGATGTCTCAGGATAATTTTGAAAAACTTATTTAAAAATATAAATAAGGCATGCTACTTCCTGCCACCGCTGGTAAGTGGGGGCAGGGGCGCTGCTAGTGCCAAGCATCCTGCTAGTCCCCGGGGCCATGTTGCTCTGAAAGAAGAGATTGAGTGGGGAGGGGAGGGGTAGGCTAGGTGAGGGATAGAGAGGGGTGGGAACAGATGGGCACAGGAGGAGTCATGAGGGGAAGTCACATGGCGGTTCTCCCCTTCTTCCAGACCTTTAGAATGTCCCCAACTGTTGCAAGAATTTCTAGAAAGTCCTCTGCCAGCTCTTTTTAAAACTCTTAGATACAAGTTAGCTGGACCTGCTGATTTTAAAATGTCCAACTTCAGTAGCTCCTGTTTAACATGCTCCCATGTTACTGTTAGAATAGAAAGTGTTTCATCATCATTCAGAGTGGATTTGATTTAAATCAAATTGACCTACATCACTAGTTAGGAAGACTTGATTTAATCATGGCTTTCTACATAAAAGTGCATTCTTGTTGTTATAACCTTAATAATCTATATCCTTCACAATTTAGAGATAGATGTAAGTTTAATTTTTAGAAGGTACAGACTATACATTTTTAAATAGTGATTTATTTTGAAAACTTTTCAGATTAGTTTTACAGCTATATAAGAATATGAATGATTGTTTGGTAATTTCATTTACCAAAGGTAATTGAAGCAGATATTTATGAAGTCATTGAGAGGTGAACTATCGCCAATTCAGCAGGTTAATCATTAATATTTTCAGGATTTTCCTGCCATGCTGTATCAAGAGCAGAATATCACCTGACAGACATTTAAACTGTTTGATTTAACTAAAACAATATTATGTATTCTGGACTTTTTCTTCAATAGCAAACATAAAATTTTCACAAAATAAGCATATGACTTTTTGAATTTAGTTAAATATTCAAGGTTTTTTTTTTTTTTTGTTAAAATTAGGCCAGTTCTTGATATAGTGCTCAAACCATTCCACTACAAGTTGAACCTCCGAAATCTGGGATTCTCTGATCTGGCAACATTTGTGGTCTGGCAGGGCCACGGATGTTGCTGGACCAAAGAGCCCTGGACGTGGGGAGTGGCAGTCAGCTGGGAGAACACAGGGGTGGGGAGCTCTGGCTGGGCCAGCAGTGGCTGGTCTAGGTGGCAACTCGGGAACCCCCAACATCAGCGGCCCCAGGTGGGGGTGAGGAGCCCCGCCCCAGCTGTAGAAACCCCGGCATCAGTGGGACCAGGTGATGAATGGGAAACCCCACACTGATCAGAGAACCCCTGGTGTCAGCTGGGCCAGGCAGCAAGCTGAGAGCTGGGGAATCCTGGGAAACCCATGGCAAGAGCAGAACTTGCCAGGTGGCCCAAGCCGGAGGACCCAAGAAACCCCCAGCAGCAGCGGGCCAGGTAGCTGGCCAGCAACAGACAGGGAACTCCCTGGTGTCAACAGGGCCCGGTGGCTGGGGAGCCCTGGCTGGGGAACCCCCGGTGGCAGCACTGGCAGCAGGGTAGGAGTCCCAGTCTTGGGAGCCTGCAGTGGGGCAGCCAGCAGGGGAGCACTGACCTCCCCTGGCCTGGCAAACTCCCTGGTTTGGGACTGCTCAGGTCCTGAGGGTGCCAGACCAGTGTGGTCCAACCTGTATTGAATTCCATCACACGTTCTGTGGGAGAGTTAGCTTTGTTCCTCCCACTTTTTCAGAGCACCTGCTGCAAAGTGGTTTTTACAGAAGTATTTTGCATTTCCATCAACTACTCAATTAGTCGATAAGGGGGAGGTAGGGTGCTCACTATCCCAGCTGTGCCTCTGCCTTTGAAATGCAGTTTACTACATTTAAAAGGCAGAAGCACTGCAGTCAGGACCCCACTTGAGTCCCAGCTTGAGCCATTTCCCCGCTGTGCCTTTGCCTCTCCTTCCCTCCCACCATGGAGACCGTGTTGGGGAGAAACCAGCTTTTAAACTGGCTCCCCCCAGCACTGGCTCCTGCTCCTCCCTTGTTGCCTCTGATACAGAGGCAGCAAAGTTGGGCGCCGGGGAGAGAGGGGAGCGACTAGTTGAGTAGTGACGCAACTACCCGATAAGCCTATGCTTGTTGGGTGGTCGGCTAGTCGCTTACATCCCTACTCCAGTCCTCTGGAAGAGTACCCTTCCAATTAATGAGGCCTTCTGAGATTGGCCAAAAATCTTTGGCAGACTCCAGCTTCCATATCACCTATTGTCAAACAAATGAATGAGAGGCATTATCTTGTTCCTCAGCAGGAATTTGATAATTTTTTCATTCACTCTGCCCCAGACTCTTTGGTAATTCTTGCAGTTAATGAACACTTGAGTCAAATCTCAACTCAAGGCTACCTTAAAGGATAAGGACCAAAAAAGTCTCGAACATTTGGTCAGGAAAAGTGACCATTGCAAACCTACAAATGAGGATTGCAGATTACCAAACTTTGCTGTCCAAATACATTTATTAATTGGACTTTCATAGCAAAGTTTGTTGACAAGTAGCCAGAAGACAGTAGGAACCAGTTCTTGGCAACAGTGACCTGAGCGAGATTTTATAGCTTGTACATCTCTTAAAAAAGCCATTGATTCATTCTGTACTGTCTGATTCTGCCTGGTCACAGTGATTTCAATGAGACATTGTTCCTGGCTGCAGGCTTGTGGCATTCTCAAAAGAACTGCAAAACACAACTTAAGGTTTTTGAAGGCTTTACATTGTAAAATAATCAATAACATGGTGAATATGTCACGTGTCTCTGCACTCACTGGGAATCTATGTTCTCATGACACAGAGGAGGCAGTTCAAATCTCAGTTGTGGTTCAAGTTTTCTTTTTATCAGCCTACACATCTAAGAGACTTCCAAGTGGTCCAAACCTCCCATATGTTGGCCTTCAGCTACATTGGCTGCTGGACCTTCTTACTAGACTTCCACTACATCAAGGGAATCATTTTGATGCTACCATTAAGGACAGTGTACCATTTAGGGCAGATATCCTAGACCCTGTATCTTTTAGAAACTGCCTGTTTCTTTTTCTCAGTGCTTGGACTGAGATAAGGTCAGATAAGTGGGTCCTCAGCAATGTAAGGAAGGATATATCATCCAGTTTACTTCCCTCTTACGGTACCTCAACCATCTCCCCCTCTCTATTTAGAGAGCCATCTCAAAAGATTTTATTACTTCAGAAAGTATGTTCTCCCCTAGAATTGAGCTGTAGAAGAAGTTCCTTAACACTCAGGGAAAGGCCTTTATTCTTGTTGTTTTCTGATTCCCCAAAAAGAGGTGGGTTAAGACCCAGTCTGTACTTGAGAACACTGTGAAGAAAATCAAATTCAGGATGGCTACCTTTTTGTCATCTTGTCCCTGGACATTGGTTCTCTGACCTTGATTAACAGGAGGTATTACTATCTCATAACTATACATCTTGGCCACAGAAAATATCTGTAATTTATAGCTGGGAACACACACTACCAATACACAGTACTGTGTTTTGGTCTATCCTCTGTCTTGAGGTTATTCATCAAATGTATTACAGTGGAATGACCCATCTCTGGCATCTAAATATATCCATACCTGAATAACTGGCTCTCCATGCCTGAATGACTGGCTGGTCTGATGAAAATGAAGGAGTACATTCAGAATTGCATCTGTCAGATCATTCTATTGTTCTTCAAGGAGTGTCCCTATGGGTGCTCCACTGTAGGTGTCTTGACACGCCAGCACCTCGAACCGGAACTTTTCAGCATCAGTACCCCCCCTTGGTGGCGGCACGCATATGCAACACCACCCATGCTGTAGCAAACATGCCGACACAAGTGCGCTGTCAACCACCCATCAGTTCCTTCTCAACCGCTCCTGGTTTGGTCAGAACACAGCAGCATTCCGTGCATTATTCAAAATTTACTTAGTTATTATTAGATAGCATTGTTAGATAGTTCTCATCATGGCTTACCCCTCTCAAGTAGTTAGCGTTAGTTGTTAAAAAAATAAGTTCTTTTTGGTTTAGTAGGTTGTTCGAGGTTCACCGGGATTTAAACAGTGCCTGATGTGTCGCATGTTCTTACCCATTTCGCACAGACATGCCCAATGCATCTGATGCCTAGGCCAAGACCATTCATCCAAGAGCTGCCACCACTGCAAAAAGCTCTCGGCCAGATCTCTGAAGTTGAGGGATCTGCAGTTAAAACTCCTCACTATGGAAAAAATGGAGAGACCAGCCTCCAAACTGGCACTTCAAGCCTCTCCGATGAACACTTCACCAATGGTGGTTTCTGACCAAGACCCCTCAGTTCCAAGAAACATCCCAGCCAAAAAGACCACAAAAAGTAAGCACTCTTCACCCTCGGCAGAGAGGGCGCTGAAGAGTCCCTATACAAAATACCATCAAGGATCTTTCTTTTGAAGGCCAAAAACTTTTTTTCCACAACAGATGCCTCCCTTCCGACCTTGAAGATTCCCAAGTGACCTTGAAGACCCTGGGCATGTATGTTTCCCAATCCAGGAAGAGGCTAAACAGGCAATATATACAACGGGTCAGAGCATCGTCATCTTTTGCGCCCCAGAGAAGCTACCACTTCAGGAGGAGGCAAAGGCAACAAAAACGTAAGCAGACACAGGATCAGCTAACCACGTCTCATGTAATCAATGGCTGTCAAGCCTTTTGAAGATCTGGTCTAGGATTTGACGTCATTTCCCTATGCAACTTTCCGATACAGTCTGCAGCCCTGTTACCAATCGTGGGCTAAGATTCTGACAGACAAGTGGGCCTTAGAGGTAATACAGAAAGGCCTCACCATACCATTCACCAGATTCCTTCCAACACAAACCCCTTCCCTGTCCCTCTTGAGGGACCCTTCTCATGAGCCCCTGCTACAACAGGAGGTAAACAGACTGCTCCAACTGGGAACAATAGAAATAATATGAGCTCATCACAGGGGAAAGAGATTTTACTCAAAAAAAATCAGGGGGTTGGAAGCCTATTCTGAACTTACACAGACTAAACAAATATCTAAAAAACCCCAAAGATTCACTATAGTAACATTAGCAAAGATAATTCTGTCATTGGAACAGGGAAATTGGATGTCGTCCCTCAACCTCCAGGACACATACTTTCACATGTTAAACCGGCTATCACACAGAAAATTTCTGAGATTCACATTAAAGGACAAACACTACCAGTACCGGGTCCTTCCTTTCGGCCTGTCCACGGCACCAAGAGTTTTTTTCCAAAATACTAGCCATTGCGGTCACCCATCTCAGAAAACAAGGCATAAAAATCTTCCCATACCTAGATGACTGCCTAATCATGGCACAATCGGAGTACAAGGCAATCTGGTCCACAGCAGAGACAGTACATATTTTCAATTCTCTAGGTCTTCAAATAAATGCACAAAAGTCACATCTCACTCCATCCCAAAGTTGGAGTTCATAGGAGCCACACTGGACTGCATAAGTACACAGGCATGACTTCCTGTGCAGAGGTTCCAAACTCTCTCCACGTTAGCAAAGACAGTCATAGACAGCCTAACAGTGTCCGCCAGCCAGTGCCTGCAACTGCTGGGCCATATATCAGCAACCACATATGTGGTTCCCCATGCCAAACTGTGCATGAGACACCTGCAGTTGTGGCTCCATACATATTTTCAACCACACAGGGATCAGATATAAAAAATTCTCAGCCCCACAAAGAGAGTCAAAGAATCGCTCCTGTGGTGGCTCTACGGACACAACCTATGTTCTGGTGTCCTCTTCCAGCAGGAACCCCCTTCCATAACCATAACCACGGATGCCTCACTAGAGGGATGGGGTGTGCACACTGGCGACCACAGCACTCAGGGTCAGTGGTCGACAACAGAATCCACTCTTAGATTCATCAACATCTTAGAACTTGGAGCCGTGAGAAAAGCATGCAAACACTTCCTACCATTGATTCAGGGGCAAGTCTGGGAGAATACTCACGTACAACACTGCATGTATGTTTTACATAGACCACCAGGGCGGAGCCAGATCATATCCCCTCTGTAGAGAAGGCATAATACTGTGGCAGTGATGCATTCAACATTACATCACCCTATCAGCAGTATACCTTCCAGGCAACCAAAACATCATTGCGGACCACCTAAGCCGCACATTTCACCAGAAATACGAATGGGAAATACATCCTCAAGCCCTACATTCCCTCTTCCTCAAGTGGGGCTTTGCATAAATAGAATTCTTCACAACATCACTAAATGCCAAATGCCTCAACTTTGTTCCAGGGTGGGGCTCAGTGAGGGCTCCATGGGGGATGCCATGATTATCAGCTGGCCTCGCAGTCTTCTATATGCTGTCCCCTTCCATTACTGAGCAGAGTCATACAGAAAATAAAACAGCACAAAGCCAGGGTGATTGTCTTAGCTCCGGTCTGGCCCAGACAACCATGGTTCTTCTTCGGGTAGTCCACTTCTGGTGCTCCTCTTCTGGTGTTGGGCTCGTCCCGGCGCTGCGGATCGGAGGCTTGTCATAGCCGTATTTGGCTGGACCGTGCATGTGCCGGGCGCACTACGCGCCGTTCGCCTGTCGTGCACGGTCCGGCCCTGCCCAGTTCCTCTCAACTGCCCTTGGTCACGGATGGAGCTCCCGCTTCTCTCAGCTTCTTCATCTAAATTCCTGTGAATAGTTGTAAAATATTAGCTGTTAGTTGTTGATTAGTTACTTAGTTCTTTCTACAAAATAAAAAAAAATAGTTAGTTATATTCGCTGAAGTGATTAGTTGTTGTAGTCTAGCTGCTTAAAAAAAACCAAACAAACGAAAAGACTACGAGCACAGAAAGTAAACAACAATGCCTGGCTCTCCAGGCTTTAAAAATGCTCTGTTTGCCGTGAGGCAATGCCTGCCTCTGACGGCCATGCAGCTTGTATTAGATGTTTGGTTGAGGTGCATGTGCCTCAGAAATGCACCCATTGCTGCAAGCTGACAGCCAGAGCGCGGAAAGTTCGCGAAATGCGTCTAAAAATGATTCTTTTTTATAAGGCTTTGATGCCTTCTGACACTCCTGAAACTGCTACCATTAAACGCCCTGTAGAAAAACGGTGCGCTTCTTCACCGGGGGCTGTCTCTCCAAAGAAAGAGCTTCCCCAGCATGATCCCTGCCAGCTGCTCCAAGTAATAGAGTGAATGCAGGAGATAAGCCGGGTACGTCTGGCATGTCCACTTCCAGTGCCCACCATTCTTCAAGCACTAAAAATCGACCGGTGCGGCACCGAGACGACGACCATCCCCAGCACCGGAAGGTCACTCAAGGGAGATCAGACCACAGGCACCAGCAGTCTCAGCACCGATGTCTACTTCTGCCACATTGGCACCGATCCTGCTGGCTTCTCAAGGGCCTCACGAACCTTAATCCGCCTCAGAGGCCTCCACCACCTGTATGGAACCTTGACCTAGTTCTGGGCGCATTAAAGTGTCCCCCATTTGAACCTATGGCTACAACGTCTCTACAACTACTTACCATTAAAGTTCTTTTTCTCCTCGCTATAATCTCCGCACGCAGGGTAAGCGAATTAGCAGCCCTCATGTAATCTCCGCCATATACAGTATTCAGTGGAGATTCAGTAACGCTGCGATCCCACCTAGTGTTTATCCCTAAAGTCTGTACTGATTTTCATATTAATGAACCAATCGTTCTCCCGTGTTTCTGCCCCAAGCCACACACCTCTCCGCAGCAGGCTCTTCTACACTCATTCGACGTACGTAGAGCCCTTGCATTTTATATCGACAGGACAAGAACAATTCGCAAAACAGACCGTCTTATCATATTTCTAGCAGATCGTTCCAAAGGTCAACCATTGTCTGCCCAGCGCGTTTCAAAGTTAATCGTGTCATGCATCACAACCTGTTATTCCATCTGTAATAAATCACTCCCATCGCAACCTAAGGTTCATTCGACAAGGGCAGTGGCAACATCTACAGCCTTTGTGAGAGGAGTTCCTTTGCGTGATATCTGCCGAGCAGCAACTTGGTCCTCTCATGTCACTTTCATGAGGCATTACGCGATAGTGCACCACTTCGCTTCTGACTCCTCAGTGGCCTCAGCAGTACTCCCACATTATCACAAGCCATGATTCCGTAGCCCGTCTACGAACTGGGGGTACTGCTCTGGAGTCACCAGAAGTGGAGCACCCAAGGGGACTACCCAAAGAAGAAAAGGAAGTTACTCACCTTTGTGCAGTAATGGTTGTTCTTCAAGGTGTGTCCCCGTGGGTGCTCCACGACCCGCCCTCCTCCCCGCTCCGGAATCTTGGCTTTCTTTCGTTACAGATAAGTGGCAGGTGAGAGGAACTAGGTGGGGCCGGACCACGGATGAAAGGTGCGAAAGGCGCATGGCGCGGCCCGCGCATGCGCGGTCCGGCCGAATACAGCTATGACAAGTCTCCAATCTGCGGCGCTGGGACGAGCCTGACACCAGAAGTGGAGCACCCACGGGGACGCACCTCGAAGAACAATTGTTACTGCACGAAGGTGAGTAACTTCCTTTTTCTTACCTGTCCCAGTTGGCAGCAGCACCATCCCTTCCTCTGCCACAGTGGCCAGACATACTATCCCAGGATTGGGGCCGGGTTCTTCATCCTCACTTTCACAAGCTTCATCTCAGCTCCTGGCTTCTACAAGGCTGAGTAACCCACAGGACACATGGGGAGAGGAAGTACACAATATAATTATGAACTGTCGCAAGCAGACAAAGAAAACACTCCCAAAAGTGGAGGTGTTTCTCTGAGTGGTCAGATCAAAAATCCGTACATCTACAATCAGCACGTCTAATGGTAATATTAGACTACCTCTTCACATTAAAGAAGCAGAACCTTTCTAATTCATCCATAAGGGTACATTTAGCAGCGATATCAAGCAAGGACAAGATAGTGTACAGGCACACCGTGTTCTCACACCCTACAACCAAAAAGTTCCTAAAAGGACTGAACAACATATTTCGTCCTATAAAGCCGTCAGTGCCACCTTGGGACCTCAACGTCATTCTTAAATTCTTGACCCACCCACCCTTTGAACCCATGGCAACATGCTCCTTCACTCACCTTTAGGGATGTTAAATATCGGTTAATTGAATAGTCAATTAACCTCATGAATACTTATTGGTTACTCAACTACTCTATAGTATACTGGCTCCCCTCACAGACCAGCTCGGGGTGCCAGGCAAGCTAGCCGCACTCTTGGCGCATCCGCCATTCACCATCTTCTACAACAGTGTTTCTCAACCAATGGTACGAGTACCCTTAGGGGTACTCAAGAAAAGTCTGGGGGGTATGTCAACACAACTGAAACTTGGAGAAAACTGAATTTTTGTTTTAAGTTTTACAGCACTTTATTGTTTTTGTAATTTCTACGCCCAAAAATTTTAGCGCCTGCCTGGCTACGATTAAGTTGTTTAAACAAATGTGTTGCAATAGTAGAAAAAAAAATTGTATGTCTGAAAACTGTAGGTACTGAGGGTACTTAAATTTTTTTTGGAAAAGGGGTACTTTATAAAAGAAAAGGTTGAGAAACACTGTTCTACAAGGATAAAGTAGTTTTAAAACCGAACTCCAAGTTTCTCCCCAAAGTAGTATCTTAATTTTACGTTAATGAACCTATATACTTACCTGTTTTCCATCAAAAGCCACACTGAGATGCCAGTGCAGCGTGACTCCACACCCTGAATGTCCAGCGGGCACTTCCTTTTACCTAAATAGAACCAAACCTTTTAGACAATCACAGAGACTTTTTATTTCTATAGCCCACTGTTCCAAAGGTCAAGCCATATCAAAACAGAGACTTTCAAAATGGATAATAAACTGCATTAAAGAATCCTACTGCATTAGCAATGTGCCTTTACCGACTCAAATCAGAGCACACTCCACCAGAACCATGGCCACCTCTACATGGCCAACTTCCTCCATAATGTGCACATCGCATACATTCGTAAAGTACTATTCTATAGATGCTTTCGCTTCACAGTCTACTATGTTCAGGCAGGCGGTGCTAGCTGCAGTTCACAATCTGTATCCAAAGCCCCTCTTTCCAGAGACTGTGGGCCCTGTTCCGTAGTCACCTGCAGTGGAGAGCCCACAAGGACACTCCTCGAAGAAGAAAGTGGAGGTTACTCACCTTGTGCAGTAACTGATGTTCTCTGAGATGGATGTCCCTGTCAGCGCTCCATGACCTGCCCTCCTCCCCTCTGCTTCGGAGCTGTAACATCTCTCCATGGTAGAAAAGGAACAGATGAGTGGTTGATGGCGCACGTGCGTTGCCATGTTCGCTACGGTGCGGGCTCGATGACATTGGGGGGAGGGGACTGCTGATGAAAAGTTCTGGTTCCAAGCACTGGAGTGCCCACAGGGACACCCATCTCAAAGAGGATCAGTTACTGCACAAGGTAAGTAACCTCCACTTTCTCTTATCTGGGTCTGAAATAGAACATGGAGACATCAATATTACTTCATTCCAGCAAATAAATTTTACTGGGACAGATCTTGATGCCATGACAACCCTCACTTACCATCTGAAGGACAGGTTTCAGTCATTACTCACTTTTTAAAAATCTTCAAGTCCACACTGAGAGCAACAGTGCACTTATTGTCCCCAGCTCCCAGAGCAGGACTGGGCAATAATTTTTGTGGTGGGGCCACTTCACCAATATTGGTAGTAGTTGAAGGCTGGCCCTGGAAGGGGCAGTGCCTCGGGCAGAAGGGGTGGTTCCCTCTAGGCACCATGTACCTGGGGGGGGAGAAGACTTTGTACACTGCCCAGCGGGTCGGCGGAGCACAGGAGGTATATCCCCACCCCACCCTACCTGGAGTTCATGTCACCCAGAGGGAAGCTATTTTGAACAGCCTGTGGTTCCCTTTGGAGCCACACAACTCTGGTGGGGGAAGGAGACTTTGCATGCTCCGCCACCCCTAAATCCTGATTGGTCTGGGGAGAGGAGAGCACACGAGGTCACTCCCCCCTGCCACCTCGCCCAGCTGGGGCATGAAATGCCTAGAGGGAACTGCCAATTATTTTGAACAGCGGGCAGTTCCCTCTGGTGCTGCACACCCCTGGCGAGAAGTGAGGAGACTTCACACACTGCCCTGCTCTCAGGCCCCAATTGGCCTGGAGGCAAGGGAGCATGTGAAGGCTCCCGCACCTGCCCTACTGGGACCCACAACACCTACAGGGAATCACCAGCCATTTTGAAAAGTTGGTGGTTCCCTCTGGTGCTGTGCGCCCCTGACAGGAGTGGGAAACTTTGTGGACTCCCCTGCACTGGGTCTCGATTGGCCTGGGGGTAAGGGTGTGGTAGGGCGGGCAGTGGGCCAGAACAAATGGCTTAGTGGGCCAGATTTGACCCATGGGCCAAATCTTGCCCACCCCTGGCCTAGTGTGATACATGATTCAGCATGTCAGACTTCACCTCAGGTGTTTCCAGGCCTTGCTTTACTATGTGTACCAGACCCACTGAACATGCTGATTTGCATGAGTGCTTGTCTTCATGGAATTAGCTGATGAACTCTCCAAACTGTTGTGTATGAAATAAGGATGTTAGATATCAATTAAATTAATAATCATGTAATCACATCAAATCTTAGCAGTTACATGATTATTTGATAATTGCTGGGGGTGGAGCTGGCAGCCAGTGCACTCTTGGCTCTATTCCCATGGAGCCCCATGCCACCCTGCACTGCTGCCTCTGATACAGAGGCAGCAGTATTGGGCAGCAGCAGCCCCTGTCTGCAGGGTTCTGAGCTCCCCGCAGACAGAGACTGTGACGGCATCCCATGGAGCAGCCTATGTCCACAGCAAGCCTAGTCCCACCATGGACACAGGCTGCTCTGCGGCAACAGTCATTGTCTGCAGGGGACCCGAGCTCACCGTGGGTGAGGCTGCACCGGCATCTCACAGAATAGCCCTGTCTGCAGTGAGCCTAGGTCCACCATGGACAAAGTCTGCTCCACAGCAACCTTCTCTTCCCGCCCCCGCAGAGCTGCCTCTGATAGAGGCAGTATCACAGTCGGGGGAGCAGGCAGCGCCATGGAACCAGTGCTTGTGGGCGTAGTGGGGCGGACTGGCTGCCCACTGAGCTGGAGGTGGAGGAACCCCTCCGGGAGCCATTTTGGGCCCAGCCTAGCCCCTCCCACCACCTGACCGGAAGCCAGGGGGCATGGCTAGGGCTATAAGAACCCTGCCAGGGAGGTAAGTCAGGGCCCAGCCTCTGAGGGAGACAGAGGCCTACCCAGAGCTCCCTGCTGACGAGGCTGAGACCTGGCTTGGGCCTCCCATGGTCTCCTCTCCTGAGGCCAGCGAAGACCTCCCGGCCTGGGCTGCAGAGGCCTGGCTGGGCCTGCCAGCAGAGACCCCCCTTGACCCGGAGGAACCAGAGGCCCCGCCAGTAGCCGGGGTCCCAAAGGACCTGCCCGAACCAGGGGACCTGCCAGACCAGGAAGACCTGCTCGCACCTCGATGCCTGCCTGAACCCTGGGACCTTGAGGACCAGCTGGAAGCTGAAGACCAGCAAGCTGCTGAGGCCTGGGTTGAGCTGCTGAGACCCTGCTGGGACGACACTGCTCTCGATTCCCCGACTGACCTGCTGGAGACACAGGTACCTGCTAAGGGGGAGACAGGAAGTGGCCCAGGGGGTAAGATGGGCTGGTAAAAGCCCTAGGCCAGCACGTTGCGAGCCGGAGCCCCTGCTGAGCCAGCAGCAGTGGCCCTGCTGCATCCAGGGCCCTGGGCCGGGGCGCAGTGGGGTGGGTGGGCTTGTGCCCCCCCCTCCGCCACCCACCTACCGGGTGGCAGTTCCCCTCACCACCACTGCAGGTGACCAGCCTGCCTCCCTCCTGAACAAGGAGCTCCCCAGACCTGTGTTATTGGTAGCCACACCCTGCCCACTGAGCTGGAGGTGGAGGAACCCCTCTGGAAAGCCTGTGCAGCTTACAGTGGGGAGCTGGCTTTTAAGCCAGCTTCCCCTAAGCACTGGCTTCTGCCTCCCCTGTTCTCTGCTGCCTCTGTGGGAAGCAGCAAGGAGGTTGGGCAGGCAGCTCTATGGAGCTGGCATGCATGTCTTGGCTTCCACCTGTCCCCCCTCCCATTGCGCTGGGGCCTGTGATAAAGAGGCAGCAGTGTGTGTGTGTGTGTGGGGGGGGGCAAGCAGCTCCATGGGAGCTGATATGTGTGGGTAGCTGGCTTGAAAGCCGACTTCCTGCATGTACCAGCCCCCGCCTGTTCCCCTCACCCTCCACACTGTTGCCTCTCTATCAGGGGCAGTAGCACAGAGGTGGAGGGGGGCAGGCAGCTCCCCATGGAGGGCACTGGCTCCCACCTCTCCTCCCTCCACTGCCTCTGGTACCTAGGCATCAATGGGAGGGGAGTGTGTGTAGTTGATTGAATTCATCGATAAGCCCAGGCTTATTTGTTAATAATGTAGTCAACTACACATTGACATCCCTAGTAGAAAAACACAATCAAATGCCTTCAACATTAACAGTACGGTGAATCAGGGGTGTGTCTTAGCCCTTGTTCTCTTTTACATTTACCTTTCATTACCACTTAATGCATTTTAAGCACAGCAGGATGGCATTTATCTTCAAACCAGACTAAATGGAGTCTTGTTCAACATCACAATATCACTACCTTATCCTTGATGTCCTTTGCTAGTCTTCCTTCTCATGGGCTGATGGGAAATGTGCAGTAATTTACCTAAGGTATGTTTGTGACTCCCTGGCTGCTTGCTCTTTCTGAAGAATTCAATCAGCATGGTCCATGGGATAATAGTTCTTTCTTTTTGTCTGTCTTTCTCAGGCAGTATGATACTATTTCTGCCCCCTCTCACCTCCCCACTATGTATAATTTTGAACAGGCACATGGCTCGGCCAATGTAGATGAAATTACAGGATTAGGAATTAGGACTGTAAATGAACAAAAAAGAGAGAAGCAGATTGCTTAATAGGAAGGTAGTGTTGATTACTGAGATATAACCATGTTAGAATGTATGTCAGTAGTCATGGGAACTACTTTTTGGATTAGCTATTTTGTTTTTAAGCAGCTGACATATATTCATATGTGTATTGGGTATGGTCAGTTATGTTTGTTTTTTCTGTAGGAGGTCCTCAATATATTACAGGGTCAACTTTTATATTATATTTTGTAACTCATTGGAACATGTCATATATATTATCACCATGTCAGTTACTGAACACTGCTTATTTCTGCTTATTTCTGCCTATTATTTAAAGTGTCTTATTTGTTTAATTACAAAAATTCTGCTTCATTTGTTTAATTATTACATGGATCAAAGAGTGAGGGGATTCAGATATGTATGACTTGTGATTGTTCTCTGACCAGGAAATGGTCCTATAAACATTTCTCAGACACATTATTTGTGCCTGTAACTTGTTTTCCTAAATCATATATATATAGTAGCCCAATGTCTGTGACTCTGTAACGCTGAAACGCTGGCTGTTCCCTCTGGGCGGCGCTGTTGCCTTTCGCTGTGGCACTCGGCTGACTTCTGCGCCACTCAGCCGGGCCGCCGTGCTGGAGCAAGCGGCGCAGGTGGCTGTTTGGGGTCCGCGCTCCCCATGCAGCATGGGGGGCCTGGACGAGCGTGCATCTCTGTCGTCAGGAAAGGGCACTGGATTCAAAAGGAGGAAAGCGGAGCAGACACAGAGGACATGGAGGAGACAGAGAGGAGGCGGAGAGAAGGCGGAGGACAGCGGGAGAGAGAGTGAGAGAGACGCAGCAGGAAGAGGAGAAGAGAAACACAGAGTGAGAGGTGGGAGGGGGAGAAGAGAAAGAGAAGGCCGGGCCCAGCGAGTAGTGATCAACGGCTCGATGTCAGGATGGCGGTTGGTTTCTAGCGGAGTGCCCCAAGGTTTGGTTCTAGGACCAGTTTTGTTCAGTATCTTTATTAATGACCTGGATGAGGGGATGGATCGCACCCTCAGCAAGTTTGCAGTTGACACTAAGCTAGGGGGAGAGGTAGATATGCTTGAGGGCAGAGATAGGGTCCAGAGTGACTTAGACAAATTGGAGGATTGGGCCACAAGAAATCTGATGAAGTTCAACAAGGACAAGTGCAGAGTCCTGCACTTGGGATGGAAGAATCCCAAGCATTGTTACAGGCTGGGGACCAACCAGCTAAGTAGTAGTTCTGCAGAAAAGGACCTGGGGTTACAGTGGATGAGAAGCTGGATATGAGTCAACAGTGTGCCCTTGTAGCCAAGAAGGCTAATGGCATATTAGGTTGCATTAAGAGGAGCATTGCCAGCAGATCCAGAGATGTCATTATTCCCCTTTATTCGGCTCTGGTGAGGCCACATCTGGAGTATTGTGTCCAGTTCTGGACCCCCCACTACAAAAAGGATGTGGATGCATTGGAGAGGGTCCAGTGTAGGGCAACCAAAATGATTAGGGGGCTGGAGCATATGACCTATGAGGAGAGGCTGAGGGAGTTGCGTCTGTTTAGTCTGCAGAAGCGAAGAGTGAGTGGGGACTTGATAATAGCCTTCAACTTCCTGAAGGGAGCTTCCAAAGAGGATGGAGAAAGGCTGTTCTCAGTAGTGACAGATGGCAGAACAAGGAACAATGGTCTCAAGTTGGGGTGGGAGAGGTCCAGGTTGGATATTAGGAAAAACTATTTCATTAGGAGAGTGGTGAAGCACTGGAATGGGTTACCTAGGGAAGTAGTGGAGTCTCCATCCCTAGTGGTGTTTAAGTCTCGGCTTGACAAAGCCCTGGCTGGGTTGATTTAGTTGGGATTGGTCCTGCCTAGAGCAGGGGGCTGGACTTGATGACCTTCTGAGGTCTTTTCCAGCTCTACGGTTCTATGATTCTAAGGAGAGAGAGGCCGGAGGCGGACGAGAGCTGAGAGAGAGAGAGAGGGTGAGGCAGTAGGAGGAGAAGAGAGAGAGAGAGAGAGAGGCCGTTTGCGCTGCTTGCTCCTGTGCGGCGGCCCGGCTGAGTGGCGCAGAAGTCAGCTGAACGCCATGGCAGGAGGCGAAGGGGGGCAGGGCGGGGCCTGGACGAGCGTGCATCCCCGATGGAGACAGAGGAGAGCGGAGAGAGAGTGAAAGGCAGGAGGGGGAGAAGAGAAAGAGAGAGACGGAGTGGAGAGTGAGAGGCAGGAGGAGGAGGAGGAGAAGAGAAAGGGAGAGTGAGAGGCAGGAGGGGGAGAAGAGAAAGAAAGAGATAGAGAGAGAGGCAGAAGGCGGAGGAGAGCTGAGAGAGAGAGGGGGAGGCAGGAGGAGGAGGAGAGAGACGGAATGAGAGACCGGAGGCTCAGGAGAGAAGACAGACGTGGAGGAGAGACCTGAAAATCCCGTCTTATTATGACGGACTAATTGGCTAGTTGTTTAATATTTTAGTTAGTTATATAAACTGGGGTTCTTGCTTCCACTACTGTTTACTGAATGCATTTCAATTTAATCCCAAATAAAACTTTCATAATGACTTACTCCATTCTTATCCAAACTTGACTAATCTTTATTCATGTTCATGTATTTATTCATTAACTTTATTCATTAACTGTTGTTGAGAGTTGCCTGTACATTATACCAGTATTTTGTATGTAGCTATTGTAGCTTGAATTGTGTGAGAAAAATGCAATATTTACTCAAATATTTTTATTTTATCATAAGTGGACTGCAAGTATATTGAACAGTTCTGGTGCTGAACAAGATAACCGTAGATGCTTAGCTTGATGCACAGGTGGATATCATGGTGTTGAACATCATGCAGTGAAACACATGGCACAACACAACATGAGGCAAAGAGCACACAGATTGAGCTAGAATTTATTTTATGGATACTTTGCAGATTTGTGCATGGCATGTATTGTCTTCCCTGCAATTTTATATTGAAAGTTTATAGCAACATAAACTGCTCTAATGGAGTTGTCTTATCTTAGTCAAGATAAACACCTATTATGTAAGCCTGTTTTGTACCACTGTTTTAATAAAATGTATTTATACAAAGAAATTATCTATTTTCATAACATTGGCTCCCTGTATACAGTAATTACAATCAGTGCTGAAAGGAAACTTGAATCCATCTGGAAGCAGTAAACTTTTCTAAAAGACTGCACCGTGTTACTTAATCCTGTGATTTCTTACTGTGAGTGAAATTAAGGTTTGTTTCCATTGTGTCACATCATATTGATATCAAATTTGTTTGAAAAAGCTTTGATAAAGTATTGAGCTGCTAAAGAAATTTTAAAGTAATGAATTGTTGCAACTCCAAAATTAAATTTCCTTTGATTACTTAAGTGTCATTGTAAAATAGTAAAGTATATAATAAAAATGTTACAAAACTAGTAAAATATTCTTATTTTGTAAATTATCTTTAGTGAAAGACCAAAGTTTGACTTGTACTTCATAGCCAAGTAAATGACACACATTCTGCAATATTGTTCCCCCACAAGTTATTTCTAATATTACCATATACTTTGTATCATGTGTCTCTTCTCTTCAAATGTGGACATTTTTAAGATTAAAAATTTAAGAATAAAAATTACAGCAACAGATAGCAGTGTATGTTATGTGTATTAATCCAGTTTGACTATAAAATAGGCTTAATATTTATTTTCTGCTCTTTCTTGGAAATGCATTGCAAGTAGTACAGTAGTATAGAGCTGGAGTAGACTCATTTCCTGTTGGCATTGGAGTGTGATTTACTTTCTGCCCATTCTCAGGGTTGTAGCTGTACTGGAGTAAGGAAAGGTAAAAACATGTATTCCTGTGAGAAAATGCTAAATGCACTATTGTTGTTGTCTGCCCTTTGAGTTTCTGTTGGAAAGGAAAGCTTTAAAAGTTGTCTGGGGCTGCATTTGAGTACAGCTGGTGGAGGCTGTCCTCAGCAAGGTGCTGAATCATAACATCTTCCAGACAGAGGGAATCCATCATCTCCTTGATCAGTCCTGCCCACTTCAGGGTTTTAGTTGACTGATGCTGGTCTCTCCTAGAATATGGTTATGCATGTCTTGTGTCTCCTCCAGGCAGTTCTACAGCTGGCAGAATCTCACATCAAAGCTGATACATCACTTGTAGTTAATCTGATTCCATGTATGATATATGTATGTTTTGATGTTTCATTAATGACTCACATTATTAAAATAAATATGGCATTATTTAGGAGATGCAGAAGTACGTAGGTGTTCAATATGTTAAAACTCCCAGTGGGACATAAGCACATACTTAACTTCAAGTAAGTGCTTTCATGATTAGGGATGCTTTGTTGAATTGGGACGTAAGTGAATTGCCCCATGTCACTCAGTAAAACTGAGAAGAGCACAGAATCTTTAGTGCCAATCTTCTTCTGTTTTGAATGTTAGACCGATCAACCAAACTAATAATAAAATAATGCATTGGAGGCATTGTCCTGCCATTGAAGATTGGATCCTATTTGAATTATTCAGCATTACTTTATTTTTCATTAATATGCCTTTATATATTACTAAGGGTACATCTAGACTACAGGCTTTTGTCGACAGAGGCTTTGTCGACAGATACTGTCGATAAAGCTTCTGTCGACAAAGAGCGTCTAGACTACATCCAGTTCTGTCGACAAAGCAAGCCGCTTTGTCAACATGAGAGTGTAGACACAAAGGACAGTGTAGATGCGATAACCCCTTCTGTTGACAGAACTCTGTCGACAAAAGGCGTTATTCTTCATAGAATGAGGTTTACCGCCATCGACAAAACTGCCGAGTTTTGTCGACATTATGTCGACAGAACTCGATGTAGTGTAGATGCAGGTATAGTTTTGTCGACAAAAGTCCACTTTTGTCGACAAAACCCTGTAGTCTAGACACACCTCTTAGAAGACTTACCCAATGTTGCCTGGGTCCTTTGGGGCAGTGGCTGGAAGTATGTGGGGTGCAGGACTCAGGGCAGTGCTTTGGGGAATGTGTGTGTGTGGGAGTGCAAGAGAGAGGTGGGAGGTGCTGAGAGTAAGGGAGGGTACCTATCCAGCATGGGCCTTTTCTCTCTCCCCCCCCCAGCAGCGGCCTTCCTCCTCCCCTCCCCCCCAACCCGAGTGCGGCGGCCAAAGGCTGAGATGGGGAAAGAGTTTGGGGCAGGGGAGCTACTTACTTGTTGTGCTTCCAGGCAACATGGCAGAGCCCCAGTCCTGCTGGCCACTCCCTTGGTGATACAGCTGTCCCTAGTGGATACTGCAGGATAGTTCTCCCCTGTAGGCTCACTCCCCCCCATGGCCACTCTCATGTTGCCTCCTTCTGAACAGCAGCCCTTCCCTTTGCATGTTATGGAAAACAGTCATTTTCCTGGGGCTTCCAATTGTCCTGGCACAACCAAACCCTGACCTTGCTGTCAGTTAGGAGAAGAGGAATCAAAGTCAGATACACAGAGGCTACATCTAGACTACAAGCCTCTTTCGAAAGAGGCTTTTTCGAAAAAGAGTGACTAGACTACAACCATGTCTTTCGAAAAAGCAAGCCGCTTTTTCGAAGAGAGCACCCAGTAAGCATCACCCTTAACACAATATTAACCAGTTAACCAATTAAATGGGATTTTACATCCCTGCTAGCTTCACTCACTTTCACCCAGCTGGGGCAAGGAGTTGGTGTGAGGGAGGAGGTTGTGGGAGGAGGGAGTCCGGCTGGGGGCATGGGCTCTGGGATTCGGCTGGGGAGGAAGGATTTGGGATGCAAAGTGGGTCTTGGGGCTGGGGCAGGGGTTGAGATGTGTGTATTTGGGGGTAGTGCAGGCTTTGGGAGGGAGTTAGGGTGCAGGAGGAAACTCCAGGCTGGGGGGTTAGTTCAGGGTTTGGCATCCAGGCAATGTTTACCATACATCTCAGGAAGCAGCCACCAGGTTCCTGTGACCTGTAGGTGCAAGGAGGCTTTGTGCACTGCCCTTGCACCCCCAAGTTGGACCCCCCCACAGTTCCCATTGGTTGCATTTCCTAGCCCATGGGAGCTACAGAACTGGCACTGGGGCTGAGGTAGTATGTGGAATCTGCCTGTGCCTAGAGGCTGCAGTGACTTGGTGGCTTCTTTTGAGAGCTACATGGAGCTAGGGCAGTTAGGGAGCAATGCGCCCTCTAACTTTTTCCATCCATGTATAGAATACATTTTATGGGCATGAAGGCATTTGCACAAGTGCACCACAATAGAAACACATGCTCCTGGTTGTGAGCAGCTGTGGACACTGTTCTAATCAGCTGGATGGCACCTGAATCTCTCCTGGGGGGCTTCCCAAATGCTCATCTTACAGGGAACTCTGATAGGGAACCTGCCTTGGCCTTGAGCCCCAGCAGCGCTGCCAGCCAGATTTTTAGAGGCCCTGTTGGCAATGCCAATCAGAGCCACCAGGGTCCCTATTTGACTAGGCATTCCAGTAAGAAAACAGATGCCTGGAAACCTTACCCAGAACTATACTACCACTGGTGTAAATTATTCATTTAATACCTGATTTTGCTGCTTTATGTACCTGTTCTGTTTCAAATATTTTTAATATATGAAATATACATCTATTGTACTGCATACACAAAATTTGGCAAAATATTAGGAGCCATAGAAATAATGTTATGAAATAAATGAATATTTTAATTTTTTAAACTAGATTTTCTTTAGTGGTTCTAATTTGATTATTTTCATAATTTGTATAGCACTCATCAGTGAAGCAGAGTGCCTCACGTTCCTTAATGTATTAAACTTAACAGCATCTTTGTGAGGAAAAGAAAAGATTAACTCAATTTTACTTAGAGAAACTGAAGCAGAGAGTGATTAAATGACTTGCCTAAAATCACACAAGGAATTTAAAACAGAATAGGTCACAGAACCCACATCTCAGGACTCCTAAATCCTGTGCTTTAACTAAAAACCTATCTTTCTTCTTTATTTTCCCTGCTTTCGTGCTTGATATTTGTAAATTGAATTATAGGAAGAAATTCTATAACAATGTAGCAGTGCACTTTTTATACTATCAGGAGATAATGCAAATATGGTTTAAGAATTGTTCAGCAAATACTTTCCTTGAATATTATTATTAAAATATACCTAGCAAGGGCCTGCTATTTTTGTCATAAATATTGTTAATTAGTCACAAAATTATTGTCTTTCTATATATTTTAATCTTTTTGGCCTTTAAAAAAAAAACCCAGTTAAACTTTATTAAATAATTAAATTTTGGTTTTCTATTTATAGTTACATTGTATTCAGATTTATTAGTCCCTTACCTCCACAGATTTAGCTCAGTAGGTGGTGTACTCAAAGGAATTTTGTATTAGGGGATTAGATCATACTAAATAGCAAAAAATTGTAGGATAACCCCATTGCTTGAAAATCTAGTACGGCTTAAGTAGGTGTATAAAACACGTTATTAGAAATTCATATATCAGTCTGGCTTATTTTTCATGCTGAATTTGAAAAAGTGGACATGTGCAGAAACTGCGAGTACAATTAGCGTCAAGCAGCTAAATCCAGCTCTAATCCTGTTTACGGTCTACATCAGACAGATGTGCCAAGATTGATTTAGACAAGCCCTTGGCTTATAGTAATATTTTTTTAAAAGCACCATACATTACTCTATTTTTGTTGGACCTTTGCTAAATGTTAAGTGTTGTTAGTTTTGCTACTCTTACTAAATACTGTAACCTACTTTATGCTGGTCTCTTCTCTGCTCTCATGGTGACATGACAACCTGGCAGGAGAGATTATCTTTATTCCTTGTAATTAAATTGACTTTTTTTTTTTCAGAAGATGCAACAATAGGAAGTGGGTGCTGAATTAAATAAATAGCATGATATCTAATAGAGGTATACTTAAATCCCTTGCAAGAGCAGATGGTACCCAGTATCTTTCTAAGTAATGTGAGAGGACAGTTAATGTTCTGAAACAGCTAGCAAAAACGAACATGATACTAATGAACCAAAAGTTCCTAAATGAAAAGAAAAATTGTATGTCTAATCCAAGATTATTTGTCTAATGTGATTTTTCTTACTAGTCCATCTCTGAAATATTTTAATAGGTATTGCAAATTAAGTTTTATAAGTTTAATTATCTTAATGATATCTTACACATTTTTATTTTTTCATTTTATGAAAACATTCTTTTCATCCAAACAGTCACAGATGTGAGGCTATTCAACCATTTAGGGGATTTGTATGCCTAATTCTTATTAATTTTAGTGGGAAATAGGTATCCAGATCTGTTTAGGTAACTTTGAAAATGTCAGCCTAAATATTTTTAAAGTATATTTTTAAAGTTGGTCTAGAGTATGTCCAGTTCAGTGTTACTTGTTAAGAGTCAAATCTAAAACTTCAGAAAATCTTTTTTTTTGAGGGGTCTAATCTGCATATAAAATGCATGTATGTAGTTTATTGGAGAGCATTATATTTTCTATTATAAAAAAAGAGAACATTGATATTCATATGACCAGTACAGGAGTTTGACCCATCTAGACTAAGTGGAAGGCAAACAGGACTAATTTAAAAGACAGTGTCAGGTTCAAAATAATCCTGTTAAAGAAATGGTCTTACCAACATTATAAACATCTTGCCTTTTGAAAACTGAGGATTTTAAAGATCAAATTTGCATTTCATTGTTTTGTTTTTGTTACTTTTTTGCAATTTACTCTTGTGATGCAATGGAAATACTCATTTTCACTTTTGTTTGCAGTCCCACACCTTCCCTCTGCTTACTAGGCTGGGAGGAGAGTTCAGAGATCTGGGCCTTTGCCCTTCACTGAGGTGGTGGAGCTGACCATTCACAGCTGCAACTGAAATCAATAGGAATTATTATCTGAGTCTGTCACATAATGCTAAGCTCTCTGTAGCATAAGGCCCTATATTTAGTGTATATTTTCTTTTACATCCTTAGGTAAGTGCCCCTTTCAAAATCCTTTTCTAATCTACCAAGTACATACCCTTTTCAAGTGATAGGACCTTGCCTCCCAGTCTGGTCTTTGGGCTGTGACCTTACTATCCAACCACTTCTCCAGGTTACATCTCTTTGGTTGCCAACTGTGATTCCTAACACGCCAAATAGATTTAGTGCCTACAAGTTTCCCTTTATGAACCTGTCAGTAGTAACACCTTGCGGTGACAGAGGAACAACATCTCTCCCGCCCCCCCATAAGGTGTAATTTATTTGTTAAAAGGTTCACGGTTCACAGAGAAATGGCTTTAAAACAATAAGACCTTTATGCATATTGTCTTACCTACATTTGACATTCCCCTTGGTCACCCAGGTGAAAATGGCTTAATTTTGGTGTCTTCTGTTTCCTTGAGGACCAAGGTACAGCCTGCTTGCAGCAGACCAACTGTGCAAGACTATATCACCTTCAGCAACAGACAACTTCCTTCTTCCTTTCTGTAGGCTAGTATGGGCATGGCTACACTGCAGCTGGGAGCAAGCCTTGTGGCACAGGTAGACAAGCTCAGGTAGCAGAGCTAGAGTTAGCACACTAAAAATAGCATTGAGGCTTGGTCTCCCAAGCTTAGGGGGGATCTGTGTTTGGCTATGTCTAAACTACACCGCTCTGTTGGCAGAGGGATGTAAATTAGACGTCTCGGAAGTGCAAATGAAGTGGGGATTTAAATATCCCATGCTTCATTTGCATAATGGCGGACGCCACTTTTTTTCGAAACGGGGTTTTTCGGAAAAAACCGGCAGTTTATACAGTGTGTTTTCGACAGAAATGATCCGTTTTGAAAGATCCTGTACTCCTCATTTTGAGTATAGGATCTTTCGAAACGGGGCATTTCTGTCAAACGCCCTGTCTAAACTGCCGTTTTTTCGAAAAGCCCCATTTCGAAAAAAGGGCGGCTGCCATTATGCAAATGAATATTTAAATTCCCGCTTCATTTGCATTTCTGATACATCTAGTTTACATCCTCTGCTGACAGAGGGGTATATTTTAGACGCACCCCTTTGAGAGCCCAACCTTCAATTTCCACTCTGCTATGTTCAGTGTGCTCTCTTGAGTCTGTCTAAATAGGTTGGGAGTTCACTTCCAGCTGCAGTGCAGACATACCTATAAGGTTGTAGTATTCCTCTTGATTTTAGGTTCTACCTCAGACGATTAAATTTTGCAAGCCAGGAAGTGGGCCAGGCAGAAGCAATCCCCAAGTAATAGTTCTCAATGTTCCCTTATGGAACATTGATAGTCTTATGATAGTACCTTATCTTTGCCATTATTTTGCCTTTTCTGCTTGGTTCCTTTAATGTCTCCTACTGATACTACCCCACAACAAGTAATCCATGACACACATGTATGAATTATATTTATAAATATATATATATATATATATATCCCAGGTCATCAAACTTTTGAATTTAATTTATATGTACCTTAATTATCCATTTGTAAAATAGGAATAAAAATACATCCTTATCTCACAGGGGAGTTATGAAAATAATTTCATTAATATTTATGACACATTTAGATCTATTATGATGAATTCTATAGAAAAGTCCAAGAAGAAAGTAGTAATCCTATCCTCGAGGCAGGGTTTAAATAATACACAGTCATGCAGGCCTGGGTCATCCCACTGAAGGAGAAAATAAAATACTGAATAGCTGATCACTAATTGAGCACCATCCATTCTTTGAACTGAATGATGCACGACTACTGTTGAACAAATAGTATGTGATCTCATAATTAAAAACTATTAACAGTTATATAAAGCCAACTGTTCTGCAGCCCTAACTATAATTAGTGTGCATTGACTAAAGTGTAGTCAATTGTTTGACTACATTCATGGTTCATTTTTAAAAACATTTAAGAGACCAAATAGCTTCCAGAAGAAATCTATTTAGAATTGCTTTGTCTTTGGCTAAGTTTGGTTGATTCTTGCAGCCTGTTCCCTGTACACACGATGTGCTTCAGAGATATGCATTTCAGCTAGTAGTATTTATAATATGATTTTATGAGTTACAAAATTCATTACATGTCACTAAAATGAAGTTTAGGCCACTCCTTGCAAGGTAGATGTTGGAGCCAGCACACTGGGACCTATGGCTGTGGGGGACAGGCAGCAGCAAACAGCCGGGAGCTGCAGTGAGAGTTGCTTTTTTGATTTTTCTTCTTCCTCTGCATTTGAAGTACCATCCCTTTTCTGCAGCTCCCAGGTGTTTGCCACTGCATTTCCATGAAGAGCTAACACCTAAGAGATGCAGGAAGGAGCTGAGGGTAAATGGGGCATATCTGAAGGGCATGATTCAACTTGTTGAGTTGCTGAACCTAAACTGTGCTCCCCACTCCCAGCATGCACCAGTCCTCTTTAACATAAGTTGAAAAGGGCTCAGGGTGCCAGCTGCCACCCCTGCCACTACCGCAGCAGCAGTGATGGCGGATGGAGCCATGGGCCCTTTAAATCACTGCCAGAGCACCACTATCGTGGCATGCTTTGGACTTCTATGAGGGCTGCAGGAGGGGTGGCATGCTGTAGGCAGTGCTGAGGGCTGGCTGCCCCCAGTCCTGCTCCTTATGCCAGAGGTCCACCCCTTCTGGGAACATGGAACTGCCCCTACCTTGCCTAGGGACCCAATGAGTCTGTTGTCCCTGCTGCCCAGACCCCAGGGTCTCATATTGGGGAGCCAGAAAATGAGGGAGTGTTTGGATTAGCGACTTGCCTAGAACCACATAGGAACTCTGTAGCAGAGGTAGGAATAGAATCCATTTCTCCAGGGCAGCATTCAGGTACCTTAAGCATAATATTATTATTTCCCTTTGTTTAGTCCTTTGCCTCTTTCAGTACACCCTGTACTACATCCAACTTATGTAACAAATGAGGCAAGGATCTCGCCGAAAGCCACCTCACTAACTGTTCAACTTGTTCATCTTCCCGGTCCAGTCACTGTCCTGCATTTGGATCAGGTGGCGTCCTCCTTTGCCCTGAAGTTGTGACAGCATGGGGAGTATAGGGAGCACAGGAAAAACAGTGATGTTGCCCTCAATTTTGGGAGAGTAGCATCAACGCTGCTTGCAGCAATGTGATGGAGCAATTGCAAGGGAAGTCCTGCTCAGTCCTTGCAGCCCAGGGCTAGTGTGTGCTCAGTGCAGATGGACTCTTCATATAATTTAGATGCCAAACTTTTAACAAGTCTCTACTGAGCTTATGTGAACTGTGGTTTTTTACAAAACAGTAAAACTTGGCCAAATCTGTGTGATTTTGAACAAGAACAGGCTGAGCTCTGACACAGAGGCTAACTCCTTGCCAAACATCAAGTTCCTGTATCAAAGAGTGGAGATACTAGAGCAGGGGTGGGCAATATGATTTTATGGGGGGCTACCTCAGAAATTTTTTAAGTGGCCCCGGGCCTCCCTAGAAGGGGCAGAGCCTCAGGGCCAGGCTACTTCTGTGCTTCCTTGCCCACATACCCTGATTGGCCTGGCAGTGGGGGGAGTGCGTGAAGTCTTTGCTCCCTGCCCCCCAAAGAGAACCGCCAGCTGTTCTGAACAGCTAGTGGTTCCCTCTAGGCTCCTGTGCCCCTGGCAGCAGGAGGAGACTTCGTGCATCCCCCCTCCCTTCCGCCCCAGTCATTCAGGACCTGGAGGCAGGAGGAGCATGGGAAATCTCTTGGTCCCTGCCTCCGCCCTCCAAGGTAATCAATTTTGGGGAAAGGACACCTACCAACTTTTATGATGTAAGAGCTGTGAACCAGTCTTGCCCTTGTTCTCTGCTAGTGTTGCCTCCCCATCATATTCATAAGTCTTGCAAGATTCTTGTGCATCTATTCGATAGCAGCAGATTATAGAATTTCAGGGTGGGAGATTCTTTTGATCTAAGAATGTTTTAACTCCCTTCTGAAATCTGGTGATTTTGTGGGGAATCAGAATACTGACAAGTTCACTGCTCCTACCAATTTCCTCAAAATTTAGGAGAGCCCTTTCTGTGTATAGCGTCCGCAATGAGTTATTGGTATCTTGCTTGGGAATTTATAAAACATTAATCTTCTGCTCATCCATGCTCCTTACATTTCAATACTTTTAAGCGTATAATCCCTTTCCACCTCCATTTCTTGGGCTGTGGTTTTTCTGCTTCTAGCTCCTTCTCTTGACCTTCTTGCCCTGCTCTTGCTGTTGCTTTTCTTCCTTTCTTGAAGAACTTTCTGGTGCCATCCCTGATCTGTTAAACTCTGTAAGGAATTGAAACAAGTTACTTTCTTTTGTAAAGTGGGGTGTATCTTCTGGAGTTTTTGATCAAATATGAAAGGTTATAGTGAAATATAAAGGTTTCTCTGCAATCTTAGAAAAGCAAAATTTGAAATTTCCCTCTGAAAAAAAAATCCATTTGCAGTTTCTCCCCGTGCTTCAAGATCGCTTATGAAAGGCATTCATTCAAAAGAATCTTTTATGGAGTTTGCTAAGGCAAAAGACACAATCAAAGTCTTTTGGATTCAAAAGACTGTGCTTGCTGCAGCAGTCATGGACAAACACTTCTCACCTGGCCCCAAGCTGCTGCAGTGAGAGAGGGCTGAGGTTATCGCCTCTCCCCAGGGCAGCCTACATACTGAACTCCTCATGCCTAGCCCCACTCCAGAACAATGGTTTAAGTGAAGAAAAAATGTCTTTGAATTAAGGACCTGAGATATGCCAGGTAAATATTCCATTCAGTATAACTGTCCCTACTAGCAGCCCCCTCCCTTTCCATTTTATGAGAAACAATCACATTCCAGGTACATCCCATTGTCCTGGCACAACCAAACCCTTATGGTGCTTTTAAATTACGATAAGAGGAAGCTGCATACCAAATTTGGAGGTCCTAGCTGTTACTGGTTAGGAGGAGTTATTGAATAAACAGACTCATAGCTGGACAGACAGACAGACACAAACTCTTTCAAATATATAGCAGATAAGGTTTCTATCAGTGAAAGATGTGGATTAATGATTAATACAGTCTTCTATCTTTGAACAGGTGATTCCAATATGGATTTATGGAAAGAGGAGTTCATTGAAATGAAAGACGTATTTTCCGTAAAACTGAAACGTCGTCGTTTTGTAGGACAGAAGAAAGGTGGCATGTTGTTAGGTATCACGGTTTTTGTATGCCTGAAAAAAGAAAATAAATTAAAGGACTGTGCCATCAATTTTAATAATATAAGTGAAGACCATTGCCATTCCTGGTTTAGATGTTTGAAGGAAATTTTGAATGGTAAGCACTTTTTCAAAAATAACTTATTTCTAGCTTCATTATAGTTTTATTATGGCAGTAGTTCTGTGGTATGTAATGTATTTTATATGTAATTTTGTATGTGAGTTAATGTAGTCTTAGAATAGTTTATTGTTTGGAAAGTGAAAAATAAAATATTTTAGTATAAAGGAAACAAAAATTGCAGTTGTTGAAACCTTTTACTCACTAACGAAATGTATAAACTTGCTTATTGCAATTTCATAAAATTGTAAGACACAGAATAATAATAAAATATCTACAGTTAGAAAGTTAACCAATTAATTGTGGAAATGTGCTATAGTATTCATAATATTACTACAGCAGTTTATGGTAAAGTATTAGAGCAATTTGAATTAAAAAATAGAGCTGTCAAATGATTAAAAATTGCAATTAATCATGCAATTAAAATTAATCATGATTAATCGCTCTGTTAAACAATAATAAAATACCATTTATTTAAATATTTTTTGGACATTTTTTACATTTCAAATACATTGATTTCAATTACAACACAGAACACAAAATGTATAGTTTTCACTTTATTTTTTTTTTTTTGCAAATATTTGCTCTGTAAAAAGCAAAAGAAATAATATTTTTCCATTCATTTAATACTAGCAGTATAGTTCAACCTCTTTATCATGAAACTTGAACTTACAAATGTAGAATTATGTCCCAAAGTAACTTCAGTCAAAAATAAAATAATACAATTTTAGAGCCTGTAAGTCCACTCAGTCCTATGGTGATTGAAACATAAAAGAATATATGAATCTTTAGTATATCTGGCATGTAAATGTCTTGAGACACTGGCTACAACAGCACCATGCAAAAGTCTTACTTTCAGGTAACATTGTAAACAAGAAGCAGGCAATATTTATCACTGCAAAATATTTAATATATTTCAATTGGTATTCTATTGTTTAACAGTGTAATTAAAGCTGAAATTAATTATGATTAATTTTTGTGTTAATCATGAGATTTAACTGTGATTAATCAACATGTTTAATAAAGAAATAAGTTTTCTACTGAGGTATTCACCTTTTATTTGATCAGCAGGAGTATTTCCAGTGAAGTGTAGGGGACAGAAGCAAGATGATAGGAGACCCAGGAGAGAGCTAGATGAGATGAATCCTGGGTAAAATTTTGAAAAATGAGTAAGTCCTATTATCAAGAGTAATGTAGGAGCTAAAGTTCCATTGATTTTCAAGAGACTTAGGGTTTGTCTGTCTATACTGCAACTGAAAATAAGCCTCAAGTCTGTCCTTGGAACCTGACAAATTGAAACAAGTGTCATCATACTTATAAGTTGTCTTGAGCTAATTTGTCTAAATCTGAGAATGCCGCTTCTGGCTTCAGACTTTTGCTCAAGCTCTGAAACTTGGCAATGGAGTGGGAGGTGGCATTAGACTCTAGGTCAGGGGTGGGGAACCTAAGGCCTGGGGGTCTGATGTGGCCCTCCGTCTTGCCTGGATCAGCCCCCGAGGCTCAGGGCTCCCCTTCAACATTGGGGAGCCTGTGCTGGCACTTCAGCCCCCTGCTGTCCTCCCATGGGGCTAGAGCACACAAAATCTACAAGCCTTGGCCCACCTACGCTCTGGTATGTGAGGGGAATATGAGGAGTGTCTTTCTCCTTCTCAGTCAGGGATCACATCAGTGAGAGCTTGTGTGTGTGTGTGTGTGTGTGTGTGTGTGTGTGTGTGTGTGTGTGTGTGTGTTTTGCTTCTCACTTGTGTGCAGCCCCCAACTTATTTTTCTGTAGGTCAGCAACCTCTGACCCAAAAAAGGTTCCTCACTCCTGGTCAATGAATTTACTTTTCACAAGAGAGATTTTAAACAATAATAGGTCTCATCAACCAACTTAAATATTACTTAAAAATATCACTGAAAAAGTGTCGCAGTCTTAGATCACATGGTCTCATTCACTTATGTCAAACAGAATGCCAGAGTTCATTTGTGTTCCTTGTAAGCATATTTGAAATAATTGTATCTACCTGTCATACATATGTACATGTGATAATTACAGGTCCAAAAGTAGTCCTCTTCTAGTTAAAATAGAGGGAAGCTCCTTTCCATATGTGCAGTGGAATACTTTTTTTTTCATCTTTACCTACTAGGACTCTGGTTACAAATGCTTCCATTCCAGGATGGGAGGATTTATCTAAATTGGTTTCGGATTTGGGGCCTGTGATCCTCTCAAGAAGCTTGCATCCATATATATTTCCTAGCGCTTAGTCCCATTGACCTGACATGAAAGCATTTCTGCCTCTCTTTGAGGCTCCAGAATGCAAATATTAATAGACAGTACCACAACTAGCCATTAAATCAACAGGCATTGGGGAAGCAAAATGATCCCCACTCTGTCATGAAGCCATATAGCTAAGGGATTGGTGCATTCTAAGTGAAATCACACTAATGTGCCAAATTTCCTTTGCTTTTAAAACACCTTGGCAGATCAGGTTGGCAGGTTATTCTCCAACAGCCATCACAGCATACTTTAGTAGTGTGGATTCCCAGAAATTAGACTTGTTTTAGTCTATGCCACTGTTTCAGATACTTTAAATGTGTTTCCCCATACCAGGATGGGCAACGATTTTATTCTTGTTATCACTGGTGGTTTTTTCCCTTTTATTCTGCCTTTAAACTTTGGGTCAAAACCTCTGCAGGTATAAATGGGAAAACTACATTAAAGTCAATGGATCTGTGCCAGTTTTCATCAGTAGAAAATTTGATCCAATATTTTTTATAATTTTTTTCTATACAAATATTATAAAATGGAGAAAAGGCAACATTTCACAGTATTTGGGGAAGCAGTAAAAAAATTATTACTCTTCTCTGCCACATAGAATATCTTTATTAATCTCATTAAACTTCAGTAGAGTAACAATACTTTGCTGATGTTATTATGATTGCCGAACTTTATGGGAATTTGTCTGCAATTTAATATTTTACATTTCTTTGCTTTGAACACCTACAGGTCATTTTTGGGGAGTATGATGGCTACATGCTGAAAAAAATAAGCAAAAGGGTAGTAAATGTAAATGCATTTTAACCATGTACAGTGCAAAATAAAAGAGCATACCATCAGAAAGAGAGAATAGCTAATGCAATTTTTATTATGATCTGTCTGTCTTGTTGTTTAAAAACAAGGAGTAGTCCTGTAGCATCTTAGGGCATTGCTAAAGCTGAAATAAGCTACACAACTAGAGCTATGTCAATTAGGTAGCTTAAATTGAAATAACTTATTTCAGCTTTTGACTCTGTCTACACAGCAGGAATTCCAAGTTAGAGCACTCTTCTTCCGACTTCCCTTACTTTTCATAAAATGAGAGTTACAGAAATCAGAGTAAGAAGTCCTCAGCTCAACATTATTTTGACATTGTCAAAATAACTGCTTGCTGTGTAGACCCAGACTATGTTATTTCAAAATAATGTCTGTTTTCCAAATAATGTGTGTGTGTGTGTGTGTGTGTGTGTGTGTGTGTAATATCATGAGCTTTTGTGGGCAAACACCCGTGTTAGTCTGTAACTTAGTCTATCCCCCTGAGACTTTCTTGTTGTTGTTTATTCATTGATTCTTAAGTTACATATTTTCTTACCATACTTCTGCTCTTGTGTGATACTATAGAATTTATCCTATATGTTTTATAGGTGGTATGTGTGTTTGGAAAGAAGAATTAAATATTTTCAGAATACAATGAAAAATATTAATAATTAAATTAATGTATTCCCAGTGAGAGAGGAGCACTAAAAAAGAAGTAGATTTAATTCAGTAATGAAAGGGGCATATTATAGTGGCTCTCACTGGTGAGATGCAGTGTGTAATTTAAAGAATTGACAACTGAATCCACTTCTTCTAAGTTTACAAGAACAAATTATTATTATAGAGAGACTTAATCCTTCAGTTTTCTTTGTGTGGTAGATAAATATATCAAATGTAGGAAAACTATTGCTAGTGAAAAGAAGAGATATTTGACTCTATAATAGGTTTTTTCCTTCCCTTTTTAAAAAAATGCAGACTACAATGAGTTTGTGACATGAAGAGTATATCTGAGTGATCTACAAAATTATCTCTTTGTGGTAAATGAGTTTTAACAGTCTTCATTGTTATAGACTATTAAACTGCTGCTGAACCCTAGTCTCAGAAGCTGGAATACTGAATCCAAAGTTTTCTATATTTTAATGTGACCATTATTATAATAAATGGTAATTCATGGCCTTCTCCTGTTTTGTTAAAGACTCTAACAGGAAACTGGTACCTTAGTCTGTCAAAAATAGAGTTGGTGAGAGAGTTTGACACAACAGTTTTTCACTAGAAACCAAACATTGTAAAATCCAAACTTTTTGTAGGAGCATATCAATTTTGATTAAACTTTAATCTGAAAGGTGTCTTGGGAAGAGAGAGGGATGAGGGGAAGGGAGAGAGATCTGTCCTCTTAGAATACCTAATAGCAAAGTGATCTAGTGATTAGAGAATTCACATGAGACATGGATTCAAGACCATGCGTGAACCAAGCTAAAAAGTCTCTCTCCCTCTTTGGTTAAATGAATAATTTATATACAGTCAGACAGCTCCATCAGGAGGGATTGAGAGGTCCCTACTCCAGAAAAGCCAATAACTTGGTGGTTACAATATTCATCTGGGATGTAGGGGGATCCAGCTTCCAGTCCTTGCTGTGAATCAAGAAGAGCAGAAACTAAAAATTGGGATTCCCACATCCCAAATGAGTGCCCTAACCGCAAGGCTATTATCTGTTATGAGTGATTTCTCTTTGAAAATATTTAAAAAATCTCAGTTCCTTCTTGAGAGATGTCCCTGTGAGTACTCCACACTTGGGGTGCGTCTAAACTACACCTCTCTGCCGACAGAGGGATGTAGATTAGGCACATCGCTATTGTAACCCTTCTGCCGGGTAGGCCTGGCAGTAACCAGGGCTGGGTTCAATATCTTGGGGCCATCTCACATAGAACCGGCTCGAGCCCCACCCAGTAATCTGGGAAATTCACGCACCCCTGGGCGCCTCTGAGATGCAATGCTTCCCACTCGCAAGCACAGAGTCTGAGTGTAGGAAAGAAACATTTAATGAAACAGAAAGAGAAGTCATACGGCATTAACTTGGGGAAAACACCACAAACAGAGTTCATAACCCCAAACATGAGCCAAGCCCCCACCCCAGCCAAGAATCGCCGAAGTCCAAAAAGTCCGGCGCCCCAAAAGTCTCTGTCCCTGGGCCGTGCCACCCAGAGTCCACAGTTCACCCGCAGGGTTTCACCTCCCAACCTGGGTAGAAATGGGGCGGGGATAGATAGGGGCACCTTATCGAAACTCCGCCACGCTCCACCAGCTGTCTCATTCCACGCCTCTGGACGCTCCACTGGGCACCTGCCGCGCTCCACGCCACGCCGCTGATGGCCGCTCCTCGCCTGCCGCCGCTCCACGCCACGCCGCTGGTCGCCGCTCCTCGCCACTGGTCGCCACTCCACGCCACGCCGCTGATGGCCGCTCCTCGCCTGCCGCCGCTCCACGCCACTGGTCGCCGTTCTTTGCCTGCCGCCGCTCCACGCCACGCCGCTGATGGCCGCTCCTCGCCTGCTGCCGCTCCACGCCACTGGTCGCTGCTCTTTGCCTGCTGCCGCTCCACGCCACGCCGCTAGTCGCCGCCACTTCACTGGTGCAACAGGTCTGGCACTCAGCCAAACCAGTGATTTCAGCTCTCAGTGATTTCAACTCTTTAGCCACCAGCTGGACTGGCAAATGAATCCAGCTTTCACTGGACTAGCAAAGAAAAGACTCCTCAGGAGTCTGCTTTAGGTCTGTCCTTAAAACAAAGGGGAAAGGTGCAGGCTGGGCCAGTCTTATAGCTCACACCTGGCAGGTGTGAAGCAGGCTGACTCAAACCCTTTAACCCTTCCCCGCTCTGTTCACTCAACTCTGGAAGGGGGAGGCTTGTTCTTCGAGACCTCTTACCATGATGGTGGTGTCTCTCCTGCAAGCACTGGTGGCATGTTTTACAGTTCCCACGTTTAGGGGTAGCATGATTAGTTACCCCCACAACAGTCCCAAATTATATACAATTCTCACATTCCATTCCAACACTGACCTTCCATCAGCCTGGCTGAATGGGATTTACATAGCCACACCTCAGATTCTCTTCTGAGCAGTATTTACATGTCAACAGTTAACAGTTAATTACCTTGCAAAGCTAAACAACTGTAGTGGGCACACCCACCCCTCCTTTTAGCTGGCTGACAGCAAGCAGAAGTTCAGCCCCTGCTTACATCATTGCAAATGAAGCGGGGATTTAAATATCCCGCACTTCATTTGAAAAGAAATGGCTGCCGCTTTTTGCCGACGCTGCACTTTGCCGGCAAAAAGCAGCTGTCTAGACGGGGATCGGTCGACAAGGAAAGCCTTTTCCGACCGATTCTGTAAACCTCGTTGCACAAGGCATAAGGGATTGATCGGAAAAGGCTTTCCTTGTCGACCAATCCCTGTCTAGACTGCCGCTTTTTGACGGCAAAGTGCCGTGGCGGCAAAAAGCGGCCGCCATTTCTATTCAGATGAATCGCGGGATATTTAAATCCCTGCTTCATTTGCAATAGCGATGTGCCTAATCTACATCCCTCTGTTGGCGGAGGGGTGTAGTTTAGACACACCCTTGGTCTTGGTGTTGTCCCGGCGCCTGGATCGGAGATTTTGAAGTAGTCTTCACATGGGCCGTGCATGCTCAGCCTGAGCCCTCCAGTTCCCTCTCAACCATCCCTGGCCTCTTGGCAAAAAAAAGGAAAGTTTGTTATTTCACTTAGTTAGTTTAGCATCTTACTGACAGTTTATTTTTTCTTAATTAATTAGTTCAAAGAGAAAAAGAAAAATATGTCTGGGTCTCCAGGATTTAAACACTGCACTTGTAGAGATGTAATTCCTGTCTCTCATGGGCACTCTAAAAGTGCTTGGTGCCTGAGAGAAGACCATTTACCCCCAAAATATCCCCATTGCACCATGCTCGAGGCAAGAGTTCACAGAGACAGGGATTTACGCTTAAAGCTTATTTAGCTGGAGATATTTCTCCACTCTAACCCAGGCACGCAGTCTAAGGCAGTGTCTTCACCCCCAAGTTCTCCTCAAACATGGAGACTTCAGCATAAAGAAATGGTCTCCCCCAAGATCTGCCTCATTGGTGCACAGATCCTCCCACGTCAGCACATATGATGCCCCAGGCACCTCCAGTACCGCATGTAACGTGGTCCTGTCTAGCACCCATTCCGGCACTGAGTGGAGAGGTTCTGAACAGCCTGCCTCAAAATCAGCACTGATGACAGCAGCACCACTGAAGAAATTGGCACCTGCATTACTGCCAAAGATATCAACGCAAACAACTAATGTGGCACTGTCCTCTCACCAGTTGTCCATTACAATGGCACCAACCACCCTGGTACCATTGATGGCATTGTCGCAACTGGTGACACCAACAATCTCGGCACCGATACCATCGGCTCCATTGTCGTTTATGCACCTCACTGACCTAATGGTGACTTTGACAAAACAGTTGCTACTTTTCGGCACCAGCCTCTACCCAGGAGCCTTAGCACCACAACTTTCATCATAAGTACCGTCAAATATTTCCAGTGACAAGGACAACAGCACCTATGCTGTATTTTACCACACGAGGCCTCCCATATCATACACCAGACTCCACAAAAATAGCCTACTCCCAGAGCATATTACCACAGAGAGATGTCGCAATGGAATGGACATTCATGGATACCTCTGCCAATGCCATATCCTAGCTATTGATCTTATTGGAGTCCTTTGATTGCCTTTAGGAGACACCACAGCATACAACCTAGCCCTTGCAAACAGAGCAGCTCCTATACCCACCACATGGCTTCTCTGTTCACCAACCAGAAGCCGTGGAGGAACAGGAGACCAAACCCCTGGAGGATCTAGCATCTAACGTCTCTCCTCTGACTAATTCCTCATCTTTACTAGATGAGACAGTCATGCCCCCACCATCAATGGTGGTGGGTGACTTCTCACACTTTCAGGACTTGTTTAAGAAGGTGGCAGCAGAGCTTAAGATTGCTATGGAGAAGATGTCTGAGACCCAACATGAGTTCACTGACATTCTTCAAGCATCACCCTCCTCCAAGATAGCGCTCCCTAACAACCATGTTATTATGGATTCTGCCAATACCATATGTCAGACCCCAGTCTCCATTCCACCTGTGTGGAAAAAGGTGGATAGGAAATACTGTGTCCTATCCTAAGGCTCTGAACTTGTTTTTACTCATCTTGCCCCTAATTTGCTCGTGGAGTAGGCAGTGCACCAGCGCTCCAAACAACAGTATTTTCGCTTGACCCCGGTAGTTTAGGACAGTAAAAGGCTGGACCTTTTTGGGCACAAGGTGTACACATCTTCTACCTTACAAGTCAGGATTTCAAATTACTTAGCCCTTCTTGTCAAATATTACTACAGGAATTATGCCAAGCTCCTAGACTTTGTCAATGAAATTCCTGAGGCCAAAAGGTCCTAATTCAGGGCAATAGTCTGTGAAGGGCAAACGATCTCTTGCATGGCATTCCATGCAGCCCTTGATGCAACTGACATGGCAGCACAATCCACTGCAACAGTAATTGTCGTGCCTCATGGTTCTCACCTGATATATTCCCACAAGAGATACAGTTCCCAGTGGAAGAGCTACTGTTTGATGGTGACAAGTTTTTTGCTGGGAAAACCAAAGACGACCTCAATACCATGAAAGACTAAGGCGCCACATTACGCATGCTGGGCATATACGCTTCTGTAAGTAGGAGATGACAATACTGGTACCCACCCTATTAACAACCCTTCATACTCCTAACAATGGTCTTTTGACACAAATCATCCCAGAAATAGATTCAGACTTCAGTGCCGTCACCAATCATAGGGATTAGCACCTCAACCACCCCCACACAATAAGCAAATTTGAAGTCTTGGTCAAGGACCTCAAAAACAGCACATCTATTCCAATGCTAATCATGACCACACATCTCTTCACAGTTCAACTCTGTCCATTCTACCACCAATGATCAGCTGTAACCTCCAAAAGATGGATTTTGGATATCATCCTCTCTGGCTACGCTATCCCTTTTCTCTCTCTCCCACATCCAACTACTTACCCATTCCCTCCTTCAGGAATCCTGCCCATGAGATACAACTTGCTCAAGAAGTGCAACATCTGCTCTACTTCCCTCTGTGATGCAGCGGGTTCTATTCCCCCTATTTTCTGACACAAAAGAAAACTAGAGGCTAGTGCCCCATCCTTGATCTTCACAGGCTCGACAAATATGTGAAGATACGTTTCCACATGGTCACTCCATCATCATCCTGGCATTGCAATAGGGAGACAGTTTTTCACCCCTCAACCTACAAGGCTCATCGGTTAACCTGCATGGTTACACCCCCCTTTCCCCCGCCTCTGTATCAGAGGCAGCCGGGGGGTGGGGAGGGGAAGTAGGTGGGAACCAGTGTGTGTGGGGAGCCAGCTTTTAACTTGGCTCCCCTGTCCCTCCTTTGCTGCCTCCCACAGAGGCAGCAGCAGGGAGTACGGGCTGGTGGGTGGGAGCCAGTGCTTGTGGGGATCCAGTTTAAATGCTGGCTCCCTTTGCATAATGGCTCCCACTGAGCCAACTGCTCTTCTCTGCTGCCTTTCTATGAGACGCAGCACTGTGTGTGTGTGTGTGTGTGTGGGGGGGGTCAGGAGTCGGTATGCATGGGGAACCAATTCCCTGTACATGCCAACTCCCGCGGAGCCACCTGCCCCCCATGCATAAATGTATAACTGCTGAAAATGTCCGTAGTTACATGTTTACTCAAACATATTTTAACATCCCTAGTAGTCATAGCATATCTCCACTTTCTGGAAATAATCGTATTTCCCTACCTTGATGACTGCTTACTCAAGGCACACACACAAGACGAGGTGGAACACATTACTGAACCACGCTGCAGTGCTCCCAAAGACTAATGGGAAAAATCATATCTCCAACCTACCCAGATCATAAAATTCATCAGTGCCACCTGAGCTCTTGGTCAGCTTGGGCATCCCTCCCATCTGACAGATTCCAAGCCATATAAGCTTTGCTGGCTCCACTCTGTTATTTTCCACATACCACAGCCTTCACTAGCTTGGCCACATGATGGCCTCCACCTTTGTAGTGGACCACATGCATTGACACATGTGTTTCTCCAAGTTGTGGTTCTCAGTTGTCTTCAAGTCTTATAGGCACCCTATGAATACTCACCTCGTCATACCTCACAGAGTGAAACAATCCCTCCGATGGTGGATGAAACACATCAACCTATACTCAGGTGTCCTTTTATGACTTTAACACCTTGATGCATCCTAACCACAGATGTCTTGTGAATGGGACCCATCCAGGGTCTGTGGTCATCCCAAGATCTACCCATGCATATAAATCTGCTAGAGCTTTGGGCTGTTCACAATGTGTGCTGACATTTTCTTCCTCTCCTGTGCAACTGACGTGCGATTTCTCATGGACAACATTGCTTGCATGTTGCATCCCAATCACTGTGTCTCAAAGCAATAAAATTTTGGAATCTCTGCATCCGTCATGATATACATATTTCCTTGGTGCACATAATAGACTCCTACAGATGCTTTCCCCAAAATCACGAGAAGGTAATCAAAGACTCCATACTACACTTCCTCTTCCACAGATGGGGATACCCATCCATTGATCTCTTTACGACTGCTCACAACTCCAAGTGCGCACATTGTTGCACCAGAGTGGACATCTGCCAGACGTCACAAGGAGATGCATTTCTCGTCACTTGTTGGCAGGGGTGGGGGACAAACTTTGTTATGCTTTTCCCCCATTCCATTACTCTCCAGAGTAATTCAGACAATCAGGGAAGACAGGGCTAGGGTGTTACTAGTAGCCCCCGCATGGCCAAGGCTATGTTGATACCCATTCTTGCTCAGAATGTCAGTCCAAATACTAGTCTCCCTCCTGTTCAACATGACCTGATCATCCTCACCTTCACAAACTACACCTCACAGCCTGGTTTCTCCATGGCTCTCACAAGTAGAATTAGATTTCTCAGATCAAACAGGTACTCATCCACAGCTGTAAGTCTTCCATTTGTTTCTCATATACACACACAAATGGAAGTGAATTGTTTTGTGGCGCACCTCTAGGCATGTGGATCCATTAACAGTACCTCTCAAACTCATACTGGACTATCTCCTCATCCTTAAACAGTCATCCTTATCTCTCAGCCCTATGAGAGTACATTGAGCAGCAATCATTGCCTTTCATCACCAGATAGAGGGCATGTCCGTTTTCGCACACCCAATGACTAAATGTTTTCTAAAAGGCCTTCAAATCCTTCACCCAGGCATGGAACCTCCCACAGTACCATGGAATCTGGTGCTATGCACACTTACCAGACTGCCTCTCGAATCACTTGTCTCTTGCTCACTATTACACCTCTCGATGAAGGTCTCCTTTCTTGCTGCTATTACTTCCATACACCATGTCAGTGACATAGCAGCCCTCATAGTTGACCATCCATTCTCCATATTCTATGAGGACAAAGTCGCCCTACACGCCTACCCTAAATACCTACCCAAGGTCCTTTATTTTTTCATATAAATGAGGCTGTACACCTTCCTGTGTTTTTTCTGAAACTTTATGCCAACACGTTTTAATCTGACATGCATACCCTCAATGTCAGATGGGCTTTAGCTTTTTATGTGCAAAGAAATAAGCTGTTCAGGAAGACCCCACATCTCCTTGTCTGTTGCTCAACATTCCAAGGGTCTCCCCATCTCAAAGCAAGCCCATTCCACCAGATCTATCTCACCTCTCCAGCCTGTCTACACAATGTACCTGTCACTGAGGGTATGTCTAGACTACATGCCTCTGCCGACCGAGGCATGTAAATTAGACATACCAACATAGTCAATGAAGCGGGGATTTAAATATTCCCTGCTTAATTAGAATAAAAATGGCCGCCGTGTTGTGCCGGCTCAGCTGTTTGTCGGCACGAAGCGGCAGTCAAGATGGGGATCAGTTGGCAAGGAAAGCCTTTGCCGACCGATCCCTTATGCCTCGTGCAACAAGGTTTACAGAATTGGTCAGCAAAGGCTTTCCTTGCTGATTGATCCCCGTCTTGACAGCCGCTTCATGCCGACAAACAGCTGAGCCGGCACAACGCGGCGGCCATTTTTATTCTTATGAAGCGGTGAATATTTAAATCCTCGCTTCATTGATTATGTCTAGACATACCCTGAGATTTGTAAGGCCACTAACTGGGCTTCACAGCTTAGGTTTGCTAATCATTACACACTCTTGTTTGGTCCCAAAATGAACACATATGTTGACAAAGTAGTACTCCCCTTGGCATTTCAACACACTCCAAAGCCCCTACCACAAGAGAGTGAAACTGCTTCTTAATCACCAAAAATGGAGCACCCACAGGGACATCTCTCAAGAAAAAAACAAAGGTTACTCACATTGCAGTGACTCTTTAAGAAGAGTGTCTCTGTGGGAGCTCCACTATCCACTCCTCTCCTCTGTTTTGGACATTGGGGGCCTCCAACATAGAGAGGGAACTGGAGAGCTTTGGCTGCACATTTATGGTTCCAACCGGCACACAGTGTGCCATCACCACTGTGCATGCACAGCCCATGTGAGGACTGCTTCAAAATCTCCCACCCAGGCAGTGGGATGCCATGAAGACCAAGCCGTGGTACACCCACAGGGACACTCCTCTCAAAGAATTCCAGTTACTGTAAAGGTAAATGACCATCATTTTCTTCTTGAGCAGAACTAGGAAAAATTTCTAAAATCTCAGTTTTTGCAGCACAGGAAAGCTGTTTCCCACCTGACTTTATCAAAAGCAGATACTTTATTTTGCTTTCACTGGTATCTATTACTGTTTCTGTTTGCATTCTCATCTGCATTTTCTGAATAGGAATATTTTAGGTGATTCTCTTCTTTTCTCTTCCTTAAAGGTCAGGGGCTTTATCCCTAAACATCTATATATGTGAAAGTGCAAGGATTCCTGCAGATCTCAGGATACTCATAAGTGCAGGCTACTTTCATAGAGAGCAAGTGTCTGTCTTTTCCTCTGTGAGTTCCCTGCATTCATTAGGAGCTGTGATGCCATATGTTCCCTAATGGCAGTTGCTCTATCCCCTACTCAGGTTGCCTTGGATTAAGCCAGAAATAACTCTCTAGTGGCTTTTCAGTTGGAACCCCCTGGACCTTATAAAAGCATTATGTGCAATGTGTCTGTTTTCAGCTCTTTTGTCAGTTCCATTCCCTCCTCAGACACGTAACTGTTCAATGTTTAGGTGCCACGGGAGAACACACATTATCTCTCCATCCCTCTGTGGGCATGGGGAATCTACAGCCCCTCAGAGTACCAAACTAAGGCTCTGTAATTCATGGTATTTTAAAAAACAAATAAAACTAGAAAAACCTCACCCCACAAATGTTCTTATTTCAATTTTGCAAGTACAAATTCACCTTTGAAGACAAATCAAATAAAAGACAACCCCTCACATCTTGAAAACCAACAGATCCTCTGTGACATTTCAGTATTTTTAAAGTGACAATACCTATACTGGAAAATATGCAGATACTTCAGCAACAGAATTTGCACCAAAACAAAGAAAATAATTTGAGGCATTAAAAAAGTATCAGTATTTTAAACATTGGAAGGAAGAGTTATCAATGGAATATAGATTTTCTAGCTTTTATACTTTTTAGAAATTAAGAAGGTGCCTTAGAAATTTGTTTCACCTTCCTCTGAGATTATGATAGGGACTTTTTTATTGTTTAGAGGTAAAATTTTCAGTATTGCTTAAGTCCCATTCACTTTCAATAAAGTTCAGGCTCCTAAGTCCTATCCTGATCAACCATGAATTTTCACAGCCTTGTCCCACAGCTTCTTTTCAAAGCAATGTTATGAATGACAATTTACAAAAGCAACTCACTGGAAATCTCTCAAAACTTCTGTTCTCATTTTTTACAGAGACAGAAAAATCTGTAAAGTAAAGTTTTGTGCTTTTAAAAAAATTATTCCCAAATATATCTGCAACTCTCATTGCATTGCATCTAATGTATAGATGAGGTTTCAGTGAATTATTGCATTATTTACATGGATGATTTTTTATTACAACTAAACTGGAGCAGATGAAAAGCTGGTGGGTTACCAACGTAACTGAATGCATACAAATGAGCAGCTATCAATAAACATGTATTTTTATTGGGCACAGCAGCTAAATATTAATAAAGGATGTGTCCCTAAGAATCTAAAATAGATGTAATTACTATTTTCTGTACCTTTATATGAAAAAGTCATGATTTAGTTTTTGTTTATTAAACTTTTTATAGTTTAAATATGGGTAACTTGACAAGAATTATCTTTTGAAATCAGTTCTGATTAACTCTTGAAAACCTTTGCTGAAATGCAAAATAAACATTATTTTAATTTTGCTCTTTTGGGTTTTTTAACATTAAAGTTCCTAGTATGTGATATTCTCCCCCTTACAAGCCCCTTTCATCCTCTTTCTGTGTTAGTATCCTCCATAGCAGTGTTTTTCAACAATTGGTCCATGACCTGGTATTAGTCCACAAGATCCATTTGATACAGTTTAGGAAAGCAGAAAGGTAGTCCATGGCATAAGGGACATGGGGCAATCCCCCTGTTTCAGGCCCTGCCTTTGCCACATCCCTACTTCACCCTTTTCCCCAAGCCCCGCCCCTGCTTTGTCCCCACTCCATCTCTTTCCTGCCTGCTCCCACTTTCATTACACCCCATGCCCAAAATACCCTCCCTTGAGTGATGCGAACTGAGGGATTACCAGAGGGCTTGGTATGGAATGGCAGCAGGGGTCAGGCCCTCTCGCTCACCACAATGGCGGAAGCTAGAGCTACCCAGCAGTTTGCTCTTCTGTCCTGCCCATCTCCCAGCCTACTGCACTCTGCTTCACCATGGCAGTGGGAAGCAGAGTGCCTTGTCCCAGCCTGCTCCCCTGAGGGGCTTCCCACCTACTCAGTAAAGCAGAGCACAGTAGGCGGGGAGGTGAGCAGGGGAGCACAGCAGGCTGCTGGGTAGCTCTCATTCCTGCCACAGAGATGAGTGCGGGATGGGGAAGGAGAGTTCCAACCCCTGATGCTGTCCAATGCCATCCTGGGCCCCGCAGCTCATATGGGGGACTGTTCCATCCTTAGGACAGTTGAGGCAGCCCCCGTAGGGACCCTCCCAAAGCATAGAGACTGGAGCAGCTGCCTTGAACCATCCTATGGATGCGATGGGTCTGTTTGGTATCAAAAAGATTGAGAAACACTGCTCTGTTCCAAGAGTGTCTGCTCTTTAGAACACAGCTTTTTAAGAACTTCAGTTCCAACTCTATCTTGTCCTTTTTACAGTGTTCAGCCTCATCACAGCTGAACACCCATGTGCAGTTATTTAGATCTCTGTTTAATGACATTCATTTTCATGTTTTCTATAGTGTGGCCACAATGAAGAATAAATACAATACCTTATTTTTTTCTCTTCTGAATTCGATTTCAGAAGGAAGACTTTTGATTTTATTCATATAGGTACATACAAAGAAATAAGGCTTTCTTTCAGTAATGTGTTATTCAAAAGAATATGGTCATTAGTACAAATTAGTGTATGTTCTGTTAAATTTTAGTACGTAATAACCAAAAAACTCAAAAGAGAGATGTAATGATACTCAGAGATATTTTTATCTGGAATAATTTTTATTTTATATGACTTTAAATAGACATTTTAGACATTCAATGAAAGTTTTTTGGCCTTGGTCTTTTAATGTATGTATTTATTTTTCTTCAGTGGGTAGTAATATAAAAATTAGCTCGAAATTAAATGATATAGTAGCTATTAATGTATTGTATTATTATATACTGCTTTGCAGCACACCTCAACACTAAGATTTAATGTGAATGTCTGCAGCTTCATACTTGAAGTTTTAATTATACCATTAATGTTAAACATTAACTTTTGTTAGTGTAACATTAACAGTGGAGTATCCATAGTTACACTAACAAATCTTTGTTTCATATTATTAGTTTTTCTTATGTGTAACATACTTGATCCTGTTTATTGTGTAAAATAGTTATAAATGTACATGACAGTGACATGATTCCAAGCTCTAACTTTTGTAACATAAACCTGCTGCTATAAAGCTAAGTACTAAAAACAGCACAGATGTGTTTTTGAGAGTAGCGTCTCTACTGCCCTATAAGCCTTTGTTTTCCAAACACCCTGATTAACCCTCACCCTTCATGGTTCATTGATTCACTGATAGATCAAGTTTAAACTAGTGCATATTAGCACATGTGTTAGTACCAGAGGAGCAGTTGGCCATTCTGTTTTAGATTGCTGGTTCTCTTCAGATGGAGGAGCTACAGTAAACAATATAACAGAATATCAGTTTGTGAGGATACTAGTGGGCTGAAGGACTAAAGTCAGCAAAAATTATTAGTAAATTTTATTGATTGTATACATTGAAAATAAGTTACTAATAATTATTAATTTCAAGAGATTTTCTGAAAATTTCAATTAATTTGTTTTTGTACAGTTTTTCATTAAAAGTGAAATTATTTCTTTGCAAATACATAATTTAGAAATCCAAGCCAATTGTTTCCTGCATTTTACTTGCTATGGTTTTGGAAACCTTTTTCACTTTTCTCCTGAACCACTGTCATTTTCATGATCATCTTCCAGTCATGTTGATTGGCATAGTATATTTATTTAGAGTGAAATATTGAACAATAAGTTGCATATTCATTGTCAATAATTTGTCAAGGATGCTTACATTATTATAAATAAAATTTTGTAGTTTTTAGCTCTTTTTGTATTAGCAAAACCAGCCAAGTTAATATTTTAAAACAGAAATTATGTACACAACATAATACGATTATGGCTTATTCTTTGTATTTATAGCTCTCTCCTGTGAATTGATAATGCTGTAAAGAATCACATTGGAATCCATGAATATCTCGAATCTAGTTATGAATAATAATTAACTTTTTAAAGAAAAGAATAATCTAGATTTAAATGATAAACTAAGTTTTTTACAGAGAAAAAATTGCACTTCTGAATTTGTGGTAAAATGATGAAACTTTCAGATGCAGTCTCCTAAAATTTACTTTTAAAAATATTTTAAAATGTTCTGTCTACTTATCCTCATTTGAATGCCCAGGTGATTTTGCACAGTCCTTTTTGGGCACAAGCATCTTAAAAAATCATTGAAGATTCCAGTTTTCTATTTTAAAGTTTAAGCAGGCTAGCAATATTCTGCTATAGCTCTTGCTCCTCTCTCTCTCCTTGATCTTGGGCTGGCAGCAAAATTATAACTCCATTCTTTGTATATGTCTTTTCCCTACAGGTGTCTAACAGCTTAAAGTTCTCTAACTTTTTGCATATTCTGTACAAACTGCACAATCCCTAACTCTCTTCTCCTCAATTTGTTCATTGTAAGATTTATTTGTTCATGTAATTTATGTTTAAATATATATTTATAGACAAATTATACTGTATATAATTAAAATGGTGATATGGTCTAATGTTAAAATAGTTTTTCCTCCTTGAGCTGATTGAAGTGAGCTCATATTACCACAAGTAAAAAAACTTGAACAATAAGAATCTTACCACTGTTACAGGCTTGTATGATTTCTCTCTTTGTACGTTAGACACGATAATAATTCATTAAAATGATTTTTGTCCCATTTTTGTTCTAATTAATTATATTGTTTACATTTTAAAGTCTTATTACTTAATAATCTACTTGTAAAATATTAAGATAGTATCGGGGGCCACTGTAATTCTCCAGTAAACTACTTGAGTTAACAGTCTTATAAGTAATGACTATAAATTGTTGCAGTCTGAGAGCTTTTGTGTTTTCACAGTTAATATAAAATAAAAGAAATAGTAACCATTAACATTAGTGAGTACACATATTACTCAATATTGAAACATAATAAAAGCTTATACCTTGATTATACCAAATGCTGCAAATGTCAGTTTCAACAGCTGAACTCAAAATGACAGACTTTTTTCTGATGGCAAAATATGACTTGTCTTTTGAGTGGATTTTACCAAGAGCATTTTAACGGTTTTGTCTGAAGGACAAATATTCAGAAAAAGAAGGACATGTATTTGGAGAAAGGGAGTAGGCCATTAGTATCTTCCCTGTGAAGATATGTTTCCATAGGAGAATCATGTCTTCAACTGATGTCTCTTGAGGAGGATTGTACGAGTGTTAGCTATTATTTGAGGAACCATAATATTGGAAGAGGAAAGGAACCCAGCATAAAAGTCCATTGAAGATTCTTTAGACACATATCTTGATGACTCATGCTAATTTATGATTGAATTGTTCAGGAGTTTTTTTCCAATACATTTGTTTGTCTGATGTTCCCTTACATCAGGGCTGGGCAAATTTGGCCCACGAGAGCCTCAGCTGGCTCCTTACCTGCCCTTCCCCTGCTAGGCACTCAGTAAAGCTGGCTGCAGGGCCAGGATCCTCTCCTGCACCTCATACACCTCCCTCATACCCCCTCCCAGACCTTGCATCCTAATCCCCTGTCACAGATCACAACCCAAGCTCCTGCTCCCCTACCCCAGTTCACACTCCCCTCCCAGACCCTACACCCCCCCCCGCTACCCCAGTCTTCTGCCCCAGATCACAATCCCCTCCTTCATTCAAACTCCCTCCCAGATCCCATACCCCAAGCTCTCTTCTGCACCCAACCTCCATCCTAGACCCCCACATCTCCTCCATTAGTATAATGGAAAAATGTGGCCCTTGACCACTTATCAAATTCTTGGAGTGGCCCCCCATCAAAAATTATTGCCCACCCCAGCCTTAGATAATACCATAAAACCAACAATTGTTCTTCCAGGATGTAAAGATATAGGGGTACTCCCTGAGTTACAAGTGCTGGCTGGAGGACTCGGAGGAGCAAGGGATGGCCACGTAGCCAGCAGCTAGAGAAAAGCCATGTTTTGAAGGAGAAACAACCTTTTCTGTTCAGCCACCAGCTTCATGGCTGCCTTCTGCTTCACTGGAGTCTGGCCTGCTCTCACACTGTCCTGGTCAGTGAGTGCTGGGTGCAGCCAGTGGGGAGGGGAGCAGAGAATAAATCTGGCTTCAAGAGTTGGCGCAGAGCTTATGGGAAGGGTGGGCAGGTAATGTCCAAAAGTCCCCTTGAGAATCTCCACCTACCTCCTCATCCTCCTCAAATTAAACCTGCCTTTCTTCAAGCACCAGCATTCAAGCTTAAATAAAAAACCTATTTCTACTATTTGTCAGTGCAAATATACAGCATTTCAGCTACGTTATGGGTTAAATAGGCTTTTGCGGGCTAGCCTGGGAACCTAACTACCATTTATAACATTGTTTCTATGGGAAAAATATGTTCTGAGTTCCAAACAACCAACTTACAAACAAACTTTTAGAACATAACCTGTTTGTAAGTTGAGGACTTCCTGTACATTATATAAATAATCAGTATGAGCAATACTGGATGGTTCTTCAAGTAATGCCTCTAAGGATGCTCCACTTCAAGTGTGCATCAGCCTTTGTGTCTTCAATTTTAGATAGTTTGTTAGCAGTGTCCATTCAACCCAGTACATGCACTCCATCCCTCATGGTACCCTGTACTGAGGATATATATGGCTGTGCAAGTAAACCTCCTTCAGTTCTTTCTCCATATTTTTATCTTAAGATGGCACATTGAGCGTGCTTACTTTACTTAGACTTAATTCTTAGTATAGTTAGTTTAGTTTAATTAGCTATTTGTCAGGGTTGTTTAGGTTCCCCATTCTCCTCCTCCCTCACTTAGATTTGAGGGAGTTACTATGATGAAAATATACAGTTAACATTCTTTTAATGCTTTTAGGCCTTTAGTTTACATTCATCAATATAAATGGGTTAGTAGAGCTAATTTGTATTCCTACAGTTTTGCAAGGTTTTGATACTTGGAAAAGTTAATTGTTTTAAATGAAAAACATCTTTTTTCCTGACATTGAAATAGCTTTATTATTAACATTTGTTGTGTCTCTTACAGTATGGTATAGGCACCTTTTAAAATTAAATGTGCTTAGTAATGGGAGTTCAGATATTTTGAGTTGTTCCTTTTCAATTTTTGAAGTAGGGTGAGTGAAGAAAGGATCCTAATCAGCAATTGCAAGATATAGCTGGCTTTAATGATTGAACTTATGTCCCATTTAGGGTGAGAAGTAGAATTTTTACTTTTTCCTGAAGAGATGTCCCTGTGGGTGCTCCACATTTGGTCTTGGTGCATGTCCTGGCACCTAGATCAGAAATTTGGAAGTAGTTTCTGCACAGGCCGTGCATGTTTGGTGCTGATGGCATGTGTTGTGCTGGTTGGAACTGCATGTGCATGGCTCGAGCCCTCCAGTTCTTTCTCAGCTGTCCCAGGTCTGAGATTAAGCTCCACATTTTGCTGTAAAGATAAGGAAAGTTTGTTTTAATTAGTGTGTTTTTAGTGTGTTCTTTACAGCTCATTATTCTTAGCCTAATTAGTTACCACAGGGAGATGCTACAATAGAATGGACATTCATGGAGGCCTCCATCAATGCAATTTCCTAGCCACTGGCCTTCTTAGAGCCCATGGAGTTCTTATGGGAGACACAACAAACCAGCCAAATCTGACTACGGGAATTACGCTGAGCTCCTAGAATTTGTGGATGAAATTCCCAAGTCCAAAAGACCCCAATTTAGGGCAGTAGTTTCAGAGAGGCAAACACTCTCTCACACAGCATTACAGGCAGCCCTTGACACAGCTAGCACAGCAGCATGATCTACTGCAACAGCAATTGTCATGCGTCATGCCTCATGGTTCTCACTGGCTACATTCCCACAAGATATATAATCAAAGGTTGAAGACCTACCATTCGATGGTGACAAATTATTTGCTGGGAAAGCTAATGAGATCCTCTATATAATGAAAGACTCACACACTACATAACATGCTCTGGGCATGCACACTCCTGCAAACAGGAGAAGACAATACTGGTACCTCTCTATCAATGACTCCATTGTCCTTTATACTCACTACAACAGCCTTCTGACATGAATCAGCCCAGAAAGAGATTCAGCCCGCAGGCACCGCCACCAAACAAACAAATTTAAAGCCTTAGTTGAGGGCCTTGAAGACATCCCATCCGTTCCAATGTCAGTCATGACTACACATCTCTTCACAAATCAACCCCACCCATTCTACTATCAATGGTCAACCAAAACCTCTGACAGATGGGTTTTAGACATCATCCTCTCTGGCTACATTATCCCTTTCCTCTCCCCCCCCACACACACACGAATCAGCTACCCCATCCCTCTTCAGGCATCCTTCCCAAAAAATACATCTTCATTAAGAAGTGTAATGTCTGCTCTACTTAGGAGCAGTGGAGCCCATTCCATTTCATCATAGAGGGAAGAGGTTTTATTCCCCTCTATTTTCTGACACAAAAGAAAAGTGGAGGCTAGTGCCCCATCCTCAATAAATGTGGACTCAACAGATATGTAAAGACACAATGTTTCCACGGGGTTACTCTTTGGTCCATCATTCCAGCATTGCAACAGGGAGACTGGTTTTCAGCCTTTCCCCTACAGGACATGTATTTTCATGACCTAATCCATCCCTCTCATAGATGGTTTCTGAGATTTGCACTGTGCACAGATCACTGCCAATATCGGGTCCTACCATCCAGCCTATCCACAGCCCCATATGTAATTTTCCAAAGCACTAGCCATAGTCAAGGCATACCTTCACTCTGTGGGAATAATCATATTCCCTTACCTCAATGATTGCCTACTCACTACTCACTGACTGCCTACCATACTCGCGATGAAATGATATGTATTACCAAAACCATGCTACAGTGCTTTCAATGACTAGGCCTACAGATAAATTGGGAAAAATCATCCCTCCAAACTACTCTGCCCATACAATTAATCCACACACATCTGGATTTTAGGTCAGCTTGGGCATCACTCCCAGAGGACAGATTCCAAGCCATACAAACTCTAGTGGGCACACTCTATTATTCCCCACATACTATGGCCATAGAATGCTTCCAGCTGCTCGGCCACATAGCTGCCTCCACCTTTGTAGTGGTTCACCTCTGCCTCCGTATGTGTTTTCTCCAGTTAAGATTCTCTATGGTCTTCAAGCCTCACAGGCATTCTATGATAACTCAGATAGTGAAATAGCCCCTGCTATGGTGGACCAAATACTCCAACCTATGCTCAGGTGATGCTTTTATGCCTTTAACACCTTTATGCATCCTAGCCATGGATGCCTCACGAATGGGATGGGGAGCACATCTCTAAGACCACACCCTCCAGGGTCTGTGGTCATCCCAAGAACTATCCTTGCATGTCAACATGCTAGAACTTTGAGGTGCTCACAATTCATGCTGACATTTTCTCCTTCTCCTGCTCAATCAACATGTATGAGTTTTCACAGAGAACATCACCTGCATGTTTTATATAAACAGAAAAGGTGGAGCCAGATTCTAGTCACTGTGTGCCAAAGCAATAAAACTTTGGAAAATCTACATCTGACACAATATCCACATTTCTAAGGTACACATCCCAGACTCACAACATCAGTGCAGATGCTCTCAGCAGACACTTTCCCCAACACCATGAATGTGTAATCAGCAATTCTATGTTATGCCCCTTCTTTCTCAGATGAGGATAACCCACCATTGATCTCTTTGCAACACCTCAGAACTCCAAATGCATACATTTTTGTACCAGAGTGGACATTGGCAAGGTGTCACGAGGAAGACTCATTTCTCATCACCTGGAAGAACAAACTTTGTTACACTTTTCCCCCCATTCCACTACTCTCTAGAATAATTCAGAAGATCAGAACTGACAGGGCCAGAGTGATTCTAATAGCCCCCACATGGCCAAGACAACCCTAGTACCCTTTCCTATTCAGAATGTCAGTCAGTATACCAGTTTCACTTCCACTCCAACATGCAACATGACTTGATAATCCTGTGTCAGACCCAGCAAATGCATCCTAACCTGCACAAACTGCATCTCACAGCCTGGTTCCTCCATGGCTCTCTCAATCAGAATTAGACTTTTGTGATCAGGTACAATGAGTACTCATCCACAGCCAGAAGCCTCCCACTCGCTCCTCAGACACATACAATTGGAAGTGATTTGTCCTGTAGTACACCTCCAGCAGGCTGATCCCTTTACAATACCACTCCCACTTATACTTGACTATCTCCTCACCCTTAAACAGTCACTTTTATTGACTTGTTAGAGTACACCTGGCAGCAATCACCGCCTTCCATCAAAAGATAGATGGCGTGTCCATTTTTGTGCACCCAATGACTAAACATTTTCTAAAAGGTCTTCAAATCCTCCATCCAACACCTCCCACTGTGCCATGGGACCTAAATCTTGTGCTACGTACCCTTATCAGACTGCCTTTCGAACCGCTTGTCTCTTGCTTCCTATTACACCTCTCGATGAAGGTCTCCTTGTTGCTGTCACCTCTGCCCATTGTGTCGGTGACATAGTGGCTTTCACGATATTCTATATCTATAAAGACAAATTCAACCTACACACCCATCCTAAATACTTACTCCAAGTCCGTTCCTCCATTCATATTAACAACAAAGCTCTGCACCTACCCGCATTCTTTGTGAAGCCTCATGCCAATATATTTGAATCTTCTACGTACACTCTTGAATCAGACAGGCTCTAGCCTTTTATCTAGAAAGAACTGAACCATTCAGGAAGCCCCCATTTCTCTTTATTTCCATCATGGAGTGTTCCAAGGGTCTCCCAATCTCAAAACAAAGACTATCCAAATGGATCACAGATTGCATCATCTTATGCTATAACCTGAAAGGCTGTCAACCACCATGCCGCCTGATAGCCCTCTCCACCAGATCCATTTCCACCTACATAGACTGTCTACACAACATACCTATCACTGAGCTTTGTAAGGCTTCCACCTGGGTGACACAAGTTATGTCTGTCAGCCACCATACACTCGCTTACAATCCCAGAGCTGATATGTGTGTGGGCAGAACAGTATTCTCCACAGCATTTCAACACACTCTGAAGCCCTTATCACCTGAGGGTGAAACTGCATTTTAATCACCAAGCATGGAGCATCCACAGGGACATCTCTCAAGGCAGAAATGAAGGTTACTCACCTTGAAGTAACTAGAGTTCTTTGAGATGAGTGTCCCTGTGGGTGCTCCCCTCTACCCCTGCTTCGGAGATAGAGGGACTCCGACATAGAGAAGGAACTGGAGGGTTCGGACCATGCACGTGCAGTTCCAACTGACATGGTGTGTGCCGTCAGCACCGCACATGCACAGCCTGCATGGAGACTGCTTCAAAGTCTCCAATCGCATTGCCAGGATGGCACCAAGACCAAGCGTGTAGCACTCATAGGGACACTCATCTCAAAGAACTCCAGTTATACCAAGGTGAATAACTTTTGTTTAAGTCTCTTTCTGTCTTTGGAGATTATTTTTTCACTTAGCACAACTGAGCATAAGTCATGTTCATACTGAAATCACTATGCTCAGCAGCTCTCTTACTATTAATGCTGTTCCTTCACAACCTTCTTTCACTTGAACCCCTGTCAAGCTTACAGTTAAATAGCAAACTTACTACGTTTTCTGAATTTGCATTCAAAAGGAGTACTGTACAGAGCCCATATATGTATGTAGCTATCTCTGTTAGAGAGCATGCATATATATATTTTAGTTTACTTTAGAATTAATTATGAATTTGTTCAAATCATATATTGTAGAGAATTACCAAAGAACCAATTACTCTACGTAACAGTCCTCAGGTTTTTACAACTAAAGATCAAACTGACTGAATCATGGCTATTATAGTAATTTCCAGACAAAAGCACTTGAGTGCAGTTAGATTGCTTGAGATGAATTAATTTACTGTTCAACAATTCCTCTCCCCCTACATAAGAACTTTTTTTTTTTTTAAGAGCAATACATGAACACATAGCTTCGTGTTCTTCAAAGGATTAGACATCTTTCAAATGTCAGTGCTTCTTTTTGGGGGAAGGAGTGTTTCTTGCTCTCAGTTCAAACTAATTGTTGTAGAAACTGATGGACTATTTTAAATTGTATATTTAAAGTTAATCATTACATTTTCTATAACATTAATATTAAGTAACTAAATTAATTCATTTTTGTGTTTTTCTTTTGTTTCCCATTTCCTTCTGACCCTTGCAGGCTTGAGCACTTTTCCTTTGCACTTTCTCCACCTGTGTGATTTAACTGATATGTACACTGCAAAACCAGACAACTGAATTATCATTTCATAGCACCAACTATGTCAGAGTACTATTGTCAAATCCTTGCTGAAAAGCATTTCCTGTTTCAAGAGAGAATATTTTTCTCTCTTCCTGCTTTTCCTCCTGCACCCACCCAAAAAAGAGTAAAATAAAAAATAAAGTTTTGATCTATGACCTAAAACCTTTCCTTTTGTTACTGACACGTAATGCTGTAGGTGATGGTGACTAACTTGTTCCTACTGGTTATTATTAGCAGTAGACTAATGAGCAGGTCAGAGCTTCAGTGGCCCCAGGATTAAATGTCAGATTAAGATGATGAGAACACTTATTCAAGAGACAGAAAGGCCTCTAGGTTTATTATAACTACTACTCTCAAACCAAGTCAAAAATACTTTATTTATTTATATATGTAGGGTTTTTAAGTAACGCTTTCCCAGTATTCTCCAGGATGTTTCCTTTAAAAGTTTGATTTAGCTGTAAAAATATCCAAATGGTGTTTGTCTTGAACCCTTTTGTGTGTTTTTTTTTTTTTTAGGTTTTCCAAATAGACCAAAGTCCCTAAAAGTATTTGTTAACCCAAACAGCCATAAAAGAGAAGCTACTCATGTTTATTATGAACAAGTTGCACCTCTCTTTAAGCTCGCTGACATCAAAACTGACGTCACTGGTAAGTTGTTTTTATAACATGATTTAATCCTTTTTTTTTAAACTGATACTTAAGCAACCAAGACAACCTGAGTTTGCTGATAATCCTTAGATAATGTGTAAGTAGTGCATTGACAACTGAATTAAATGCAGCATAACCCATTTTCTTTCATTTAATTTAATTGTTTTAATTTTAGCAATTTAATTATTTGTTGACTATATTTTATTCTTTATAACTTTTCTATTTTAGGGATATTTTACATTTTGTGTGGGTTTTTTTACATTGCAGTTTGATTTATTAGAAAAAGAAAGCTTGAATCTCACATTGGTCTGATTATATATGTTTATCTATGGACTCATCTTGAGTTATTACACTTCTTATGTAATCCTTTCCTTCCACAAGGCTGTTCTTGCTTTAACTCAGATCAGCTAACCAGATGTAAATTTGCTGGGAATTTACAAAACTATAGTGCCATTAAAGGTTTGTGGTGATGATCAAAACTTCTGTATTAGCGATTGCATGAGCTGAGATATTACCTGAAACCATAAGATAATGTGGGAGTTCATGGTCTTGGTTTTCCTGGTTGTGGTGGTGTGTTTTATTCATGGCTGTGAAAGTGAAAAATAATCCATTCCTACCTTTGACTATTTTCATTCCCACGCAGAAGATACTAATCTCGTTTTATTGCCAAAGAAGCAATTCCAGCACCCTCTTCTGTAGCCTCACAAGTGTGATGTTAGGGGAGAAACAGAAGGAAATTTCAAACATTTCACATAGCCTGGAAACTGTTTACTCCTGTGAGAATTCTGTGCCAAAATTTAAAAATTCTGTGCACAATATTTGCATATTTTGTTTGTCAGCATAACACAGGATAATTACATCAGTGTCAATTAATTTTGGTCATTTAGTTCAAAATACCTGTCAACAAGTATGACTGTAACAATACAGACAATAAATATTCAGAATTTGTTTTGGATAAATAGATTCCTTACTAGGCATATTACTACAGAACTCTGAGTAATAATTTATTTAAATTTATTAAATTACAATACCAAACCATATTTCCTGCACCCCGGAGAAGCTCTCTGCTCGGTCCCTGTAACTCTACTTGCATTCAATCCCTGCCCCAATCTATCCTCCACCATCATTCCACATGAGCACTTGTCTGACCTCCCAGAAACCCCATGTTGTCTGTCCTCCCATAGCCCTGTCTCCTGACCTAGTCTGACAGGTACTGTGAAGAAGAACTTGCAGGCTCTTTCTCTCTCCTAGCTGGCTGGGCGTGGCTTCCTTATTCTAGAGCCACTGCACCCTCTGGTGGGCAAAAGGTGTAACTGCAGCAACTTTTCATCTGAAGCTTTTTTTTCTGCCCCTCCAAATTAAAAATATGCAAGGTTAATTAATTATGCACATCTGCAGTGGCACAGAATTCCCTCAGGAATATCTGTTATGTATGAACCACCTCTGCAACGAAGTACAAGGGGTGGGAGGCATGATACTCTGTTGATCTTCCCATTCCTCTACCCCAAGGGATTTTAGGTACATTGACATATAATAGCTTCTGCTGAGTATCCCTGCAAACACCTTGTTATGTGGGGAAGAAGATTCCTTCACCAACCTCCTGAATTTCTCTCCTGTCCTTACCCTGCTTAAACAGATTGAACTCTGAGGTCTTGATCTTATCTAAAGTGTTGAAGTTGCGCTGGAAAAGTAATCAATATCTATACAGTAGTAACTTTTTCTAAAATTGTTTTCAGATATACATTAAAGTTGCAAAAGCTGCATTATTACATTTCCATATTCCTGCCAGTCCTGATCCAATGGATAAACACCAGTGTTGAACAGATTTCATTTGCCTAAAGGCTGGAAAGTTTATTACTTTTACTTTTTAACTGTTTCCTCAAATATTGGGGTATATGTAGGTCATTTTTGATGTTGTGCAAAATGATGGACATCTGTCTAAACAAATACAAAAATGAAGTTTTTTTTCTTTCCCTGCATTATATCCCATATGAGATAAGCATGACAAATGTAGTTTCTGTCTTGAGGAAAATTACTCCACACAGGAATCAGTGTTCTTTGGATGAAATTAAGGAAAGCGCCATTTATAGTTTCAGCCATTAGTAATCTGGCAAAATATTGTGATTAGATCTGTTTGTATCCCAGTGGAGTAAAGCATCTCCAAATTCTAGGGGTTTTCAGAATGATAGGGCTTCTAGGATCCTGGCCAATCAGCACTGGAGTGCCTCTTGAACATGTCTAGTCAAATCACCACTTTAAGAGAAAGAGATCCTTTTGAGAGAAAGGATCCAGGAATGGATATATACATTGCTGCTGGATCCAAATTTAGTGTGGTGGACATCTTCTGATAAGTTGATTTCATCCCATATATAGCTGCAGTTCCACATCTAGGGGGAGCCTGATTCAAATATAGGAACATCTTTGGTGCCTCAGGTCTCTCCTTGGCCAGATCTGTAATATACTTTGGGTAAGTATTTTAGGCTATTAGAGCCTATGATACTCTGCCTTGTGCATCAGTGGTCTCTTAGTGAATTGTGGTGAAAATAATTTGGGATTTCTCCTCCAAAGAAGATGAAGAATCCTGTGGAGAATCCTGTGGAGAATCCTAGTCTACCTCAGTCCTCTGGATATGAGGTATCACCTGCTCTAGAATTAGATGCACTCTCAGGCTACGTGTAGACTGCAGTGCTTTTCTGGGATACCTCTGGTATCCCGGAAAAGCAATGTTGCATCCAAGGAATGCATCTGCTTTTCTGAAAAAAATTCAGAAAAGGGGACGTGCTCTTTCGCCATCCCTGTAAACCTTGTTCTACAAGGAAAAAGGGATGTGTTGAAAAAGCAGGCTTTTCCAAAATTTGGCACCGTGTAGACGTGCCAAATTTCAGAAAAGCCTTTTTTGGCAGGAAAGCAGAAAAAGATACGCAAATTGTGGTTCATAATTTGCGTATCTTTTTCCAACTTACCTTTGTAATCTAGATGTAGCCGCTGTAAGAGAAGAAACAAGTCATAGTGATCCCTTTACTTCGTCTCTTGCTGTAGTTGTCTTAAAGCTTCCTCTTCTTTTCCAGCTGACACAAAGACTTCAGGACAGAGTGGATGGAATAGTTTGTCTAATTTCTGCCCTGAGACAGTTGATAGTGATACAGAGATAAAGTTTCTAGATACCATTAATGACTGCTTTTTGGGTCCCTGAAACCCACAAGGGGAGAGGAAATACTTGATTTAGTTCTTAAGTGGAGCCCAGGATCTTGTTCAAGATGTGGATATAGATGAACCACTTGGTAATACAATCATAATATAATTAAATTTAACATCATTGTGGGGTGGGGGAAAATACTAAGGAAGTCCACCAAAGTAGCATTTAACTTCCAAAAGGGGAACTAGAGAAAAATGAAGAAGCTAGTAAAACACATTAAAAGTAACCATCACAAAGGTAAAATGCCTGCAAGCTGCATTTTAAAAAAACTCCTCAGCAGAGGCTCAACTTCAATATTTATCTCAAATTAAATAGAGGATCTAATAATGCCACTGTGACTAAATAACAGAGTAAAAGAAGCAGTCAGAGGCAAAAAGGCATTCTTTAAAACTTTGAAGTCCTGTTCTGTCAAGGAAAATAGAAAGGAACATAAACTCTAGCAAGTCAAGTGTAAAAATACAATTAGGGAGGCAAAAAATATTTTAAGTACATTAGAAGCGGAAGCCTGCTAAACACCTAGTGAGGCTATTGTGTAAGAGAAAGGACTCCAGAGAGTCCTAAGCTGTTGTCTGATTCTCATCCCTTTCACTCATCTATCAGGGTACCAAATGAGGAGTCCACACACAAAATTATAAAGGAAAGTATACTTTATTTTCTATAGCATAGGAAAGGTAAAAAAGACTAGAGAAGGATAGAATAACTGGGTCTGGAAACTGCAGGAGTCACACACAACAACAACAACAGGTACATAGAGGAGGGTAGCCGATGTTAGACCTCCTGTCTTACCTAGCTCCAGGGAAAGCTGACTTCAAATCTCCTCTCCAGATGACAGGGATTGGGGATGTCTCAGTGACAGTAGGAGCTTAGGCTAGGCCCTAACTCAGAACCCACCCAGCCCCTTTGCACCGTCTCGAGTGTGTATTAGCCCTGTCTAATCCGATGATCTGTGCTTGCAAGTGTGCTCTCCAATAATCAAATACCATTGTTACCCCACATAATTAACAACTGACACTCCAAGCCAGTGATCAGTTTTCTGAGCAGCACTATTGCACCCTGTCAGTGAGCAGGCTGGTGGAAGAGAGCCCTGAGCACCCTAAAGTTATGCACTCCTGTTGCCTAGCAACACTTTCCCACTCTTTCCCTGTTTTCCCGCCTTTTCCTTGAGCAAGAAAGAAGACTAATCAAAATGGAGGCTCACCTGTTGTTTGAAGAAGCCAAAATGGTAAACCAACAAATAAACAACTTAAACCATTTCAGCTGAACTGATTATCAAAAGGTCTAACATTAATGAAGAAGCCCGCATTAACAATTGGAGAATCAATGTGCTAAATGAGAATTCAGTAAATATGACACCATTGCAAAGAAGCTAAATTAATTCTTTGCATCAGTCTTCACTGCAGAGGATGTGAGGGACATTCCCATAACTGAATCATTCATTGTAGGTGACAAATCTGAGGACCTGTCCCAGATTGAGGTGTCAGTAGAAGAAATTTTGGAACAAATTGTTTTTCTTCGAGAGATGTCCCTGTGGGTGTTTGACTCCTGGTGCGTAGGTGCATTCCTATGCCTTCAATCAGAGAGTTTCTTAGCAATCCCGGTGTGACCTACCTCACTCATGGTTGTCTGCAGAAGTAGCGCATGCGTGACCCAGATTCTTCAGTTCCTTCAGTTCCCTGACATGAGACAGAACTTGCAGTCCTCTAGAAGAACAAGAAAAATAGTTTAGTTTAGCATAGTTGTCCTCAGTAGCATAGTTCATAGTTATAGTTGACAGTAAATAGTTCATAATCCTATTAAAAAAGGGGTTTCTAGTCAGCTGGATTTACTATGCCTGGCTTGCCAAGGTTCATACATAAGAACGGCCATACTGGATCAGACCAAAGATCCATCTAGCTCAGTATCCTGTCTTCTGACAGTGGCCATTGCCAGGTCCCACAGAAGGAATGAACAGAACAGGAAATCATCAGGTGATCCCTTCATGTATTTCCAGCCTCTGACAAGCAGAGGCTAGGGACACCATTCCTACCCATCCTGGCTAATAGCCTACGATGGACCTAACCTCTATGAATTTATCCAGTTCTTTTTTGAACCCTGTTAAAATCTTGATCTTCACAAAATCCTCTGGCAAAGAGTTCCACAAGTTGACTGTGCACTTTATGAAGAAAAACTTCCTTTTGTTTGTTTTAAACCTGCTTTCTATTAATTTCATTTGATGGCACCTAGTTCTTATGTTATGGGAACAAGTAAATAACTTTTTTTCTTATTCACTTTTTCCACACCAGTCATGATTTTATAGACTTCAAGCATATCCCCCCTGAGTCTCCTCTTTTCTAAAATGAAAAGTCCCAGTCTTTTTAATCTCTCTTCATATGGAACCCATTTGAAACCCCTAATTATTTTTGTTGCCCTTTTCTGAACATTTTCCAATGTCAATATATCTTTTTTGAGATGAGGTGACCACATCTGTATGCAGTATTCAAGATGTGGGCGTACCATGGATTTCTTCTTTTAGTAGTATCCCCGTGGATGCTCCACTTTTGGTGTCGGGTCATCCTAGTGCCCAGATTGGAGTTTTCATCAACAGTGGTCAGCAGCACACTCGCACCGTCCTCACCTTTTGATTTCTCGCGCGGTCCGGCTCCTGCCAGTTCCTCCTTCGCTGCCCCAGGTCACAGACGGAGCGAGACCTTTCCCCTTCAATGGCTTTAGTCAGAGAAGGGATTTTAGTTTTAGAATAAGGTTTTTTCTGTATAGTTCAGTCCGTTTTTCAGTTGGTAATCATAGTTCTAGTTCTAGTTCTTTTGTTCAAAAAAACAAAACAAAACCCAAAACAGGTTTTTCTGCGTTAAGTGTTTTCCTCATCTCCCCCCCAAAAAAAAAAGTGTGTGAGAGAGAGAAGGGAAGGAATAGTAATAATAGAAAAGAGAAAGAATAAGCAAAGAGAACACAGGAGAAGTAAGTCAGAGATTGCTTATCCATTTATCAACACCGCGGCGACGGGCTTTCTAATCATGCCTGGTTTGCTGGGGTTTAAGAAGTGTGCCACATGTCGGGAGCCCATACTGGTTTTCGACCGCCATGCAGAGTGCCTAAAATGTTTGGGCGAATCTCATGTGCCTCAAAAGTGCGCACACTGTGCAAAACTCACAGTGAGAGCACGGCATGATAGCAAGATGAGGCTTAGGATATTTTTATTCAGTAAAGCCCTGCAGCCCTCAGAATCAGACTCGCTGAGAAAAGAAAAACTGAGAGCTGCTTCTCCCACCGTGGCTCCTGCATAAAAAAGGGCTTCACCAGCTCGTTCCCTACCACTGGCCTCCACAAGTATAATAACTAGCAGGGAGAAGCTGGGAACATCTGGTGCCACTAAACAGTGGCTTAAAATGGCCCTTGAGCTGAAAACTCGGCACGGAACATCTGCGGTACCAGTAGCTACAGCACTGGCAAGACGCTCGGTGCCACCAACCTTGGCACCGCGAGCTGCAGCACCGTCTTTATCAGCAACACCGGTGCCACATCTAGCCAAGCCCTTGGCACTGGTCCAAGTGGTGCAGACACTGGCACTGACCCATATGGTGCAGATACTGGCACCGACCTACATGGTGCAGACACCAGCACTGACGCAAACTGTGCAGACACCGGTGCCGACACATTCGGCACCAACACTGATGCATGATTCAGAATGCCTGGCATCCGAGAAGACTGTTAGCCCCCTTGCACCGAAAAAGGCGACTCATAAATCCCACACAACACAGAGCTGCTCACCTTTTTCACCTGCTCCATCGTTACTGTCACCTTTTCTACATTCACCACTGATGCAAAGGTCCAATCTTGCACATAAGACACATTACAGACTGGGAGTCGATCTCTCTCGTTAGCCACAACCGTACCAAAGATACAGTTCCTTATCACCTCCTCCATCCTCAAGGGGTTCTATCAGATCATTCCACTCTCCAACACTCTCTCCTCATACATACCATCATGAACACAGATTGAACATCTGCTCACCACGATATCACTCTCCTGATAGGAATATCAACAACACAGGCATTCACATCGCTATGGCTACTCATCTCATTGGTCTCCACGATATCACTACCAACGACAGGGGTATCATCCATCCCACTGCTTGGAACATCTGCGCACATACGGATATTCACCCTCTCCAGCATTGCATGGACCAAAGACCACAACGTCCTCTTTGAACCCCCAACCAATACATCAGCACTCCGAACCCTAGGAGGGACAGATTTCTGAGACAGAGGAACTGCAGCCTGATGTCTCGCCAACAGATCAGTCTTCCTCATCTACCGATGAGGCAATTATTCCCGGTGACCAATCGCCACCTGATGACCTGAAACAGTTTCAGGAACTTTTTAAGAGAGTGGCTGCCAGCCAAGAGATACAGCTCACCGAGGTCCAAGACAAACAACACCGCCTCCTTAAAAATCTCTAATCGTCTCAACGCGCAAAAATAGCAATCCCTATATATGAAGCTATTATGGAGACTGCAGACAAGATCTGGCAGACTCCCGCATCAATAACCCCAACTAATAAGTGGGTGGATAAAAAGTACTATGTCCTGTCCAAAGGTGCAGAATTTCTCTTTTCCCACTCGCAACCTAATTCGTTAGTGGTTGATGCAGCTCAGCAGAGGTCAAAACTTCCACAACACAAGACTAATTCTGCGAATAAGGATAGTTGGTGCCTTGACATCTTTGGGCATAAGATGTACTCATCATCAACCCTTCTCCTTAGAATAGCTAATTACGCAGCGTTGCTTTCCAACCATAATTTCGGTAAGTATACTACACTTACCTCCCTTATTGAGCATTTACCAGACTCGAAAAGATCTATATTGAAATCAGTAGTACAAGAGGGGTATGCTTAATCAAGAACCTCTCTCCAAATAGCCTTGGATATAGCCGACACAGCAGCCTGTGCCACGGCAACTTCCGTGGTCATGAGAAGGACTTCCTGGCTTCAGACTGCGGCAGTTCCTCGTGAACTGCAGACAAAAGTGGAAGACCTCTCTTTTGATAAAGACAAATTATTTACAGGGAAGACAGACGAGGTCTTACATTCCAGTAAAGATTCAAGAACCACCCTTCATGCTTTGGGTATGTACACTCTACCGTACAGATGTAGACGATATGTGCCATACCAACGGCACCAAGACTTTTCATATCCTAGATACCAACAACGGGGATTTGATCAACCCAGACTGAGGCAATGACTGCAGAGGTGACGACCTCAAAACAGCCGTAACCAGAGTCAGCAGACAAGCAAACATCAAGTTTGACTTCCAAGTCAAGGGCTTGCAAGCCCTTGTTGGATCACCATGATCGATCTACCCCAACCTTCCATCATCATCTGAGACCATTTTACCACCTCTGGGCCACCATCACATCAGATCGCTGAGTTCTAGAGATTGTGTCATCCAGCATACCCTTCGTAGCAATACCTCCCACCTCCACACCATCCCCCTCCCTCTTCAGAACCCTTCTCATGAGGATCTACTCAAAAAGGAGGTCCTCCATCTCTTAGACATCGGAGCAGTATAAAAGGTGCCAGAAGAGTTCAAGGGCAGGGGTTTCTACTCCTACTACTTTCTCACAACAAAAAAGAGAGGTGTCTGGAGACCTATTTTAGACCTTTGCAGATTGAACTGATATCTACAGAAGCAACAATTCAAGATGGTGACCCTCGCATCCGTTATCCCAACATTAGAACAGGAAGACTGGTTTGAGGCCCTCAACCTGCAAGACGCCTACTTTCATATTACCATATATCCAGTGCACAGATTATTTTTACGCTTTGTGGTCGGATCGGAACACAATCAGTACCGTTTCCTACCTTTCGGCCTGTCATCGGTACCCAGAGTGTTTTCGAAGACACTCGCTGTCATAGCGGCATACCTATATCAGCAACAAATTATGATTTTTCCCTATCTAGACGACTGTCTAATAAAAGGGCCAACAGATGCGGACACTCTCCATATGATATCCGTAACCAGATGCACGTTCAACTTCTTAGGCCTCATTCTCAACGAACAGAAATCAACGCTTCTACCTACAAAAACCTTAGTGTTCATTGGAGCCCACCTAGATTCCACCACGGCAAGGGTGTCCTTACCCCTGCAACGATTCTGAGTAATCCAAGACCTCGTATTTACTCTCACAAACAGCCCCAGAGCGCCAGTACTTACCTGTCTTCAGCTAATGGGTCATATGGCAGCTACAACTTATGTGGTTGCTCCTGCAAGGCTTTATTTTTGCTGTCTTGAACTCTGGCTTGCCTATTTTTACACTCACTGGAAGTGGGATGTACACAGACCATACCTACCGACATTATAATGTCTCTAAAGTGGTAGACTTAACCAAATAACTTACTTGCAGGAGTCCCATTCCATTGGGATCAACCTACCACACAGATTACTACCGACACCTCCCTCATGGGATGGGGAGCTCATATGGGAGACATGTCTGTCCAAGATCTATGGATGACCAAGGAATTTACTTTGCATATCAATCTGTTGGAACTCAGGGCAGTTGCAAATGCATGCAGGTATTTTTTGCCACACATCCGAGGAGCCACAGTGAGGATACTTACCGACAATGTCTCCACAATGTATTATATGCATCAATGGGGGGTACTTGTTCTCACTCCCTGTGTGCCAAGGTGGTTCAACTATGGAACTGGTGCATCCACAATGCGGTTACCCTGACAGCTTACTACTTACCACGGGTCAACAGCATGTTAGCAGACTCGCTCAGCAGACATTTTGCCCCAGACCACGAATTGGAGCTTCATCGGCATGTCCTCCAGCCTATTTTCAATCGCTGGGGTTGTCCATAAATAGACCTCTTTGCCTCACACAACAATATGAAATGCCACCAATACTGTTCCGGAACTAGCATAGGCCACGGATCTCTAGGGGATGCCTCCATTGGAGGGGCCCCCTCTTATATGCCTTTCCTTCTACACCACTCATTCCAAGAGTTCTCAAGAAAATCAACAGAGATGGTGCAACAGTGATTCTCATAGCCCCATTCTGGGCACGACAAACGTGGTTTCCCTATCTTTATCAGATGTCTCCTCCACCTTCCCACATATCCCAATCTCCTAACCCAGAACAACAGGACCCTAATTCATCTTCAACCCCATATGCTACAGTTGACAGCCTGGCTCATTGTTGGTTCCAAGAAGGCAAACTCGAGTTTGGACAAAGTGAGAGATGTCCTATTGCATAGTAGGAAAGAATTCACTATATGCACTTACCTTCACAAGTAGTGCAGATTCCTATCTTGGTGCACCGCTAAAGAACTGTATGGCACCCTTACACCTTATTTTAGACTATATCCTACAATTAAAAGAAACAGAGTTAGCCCTAGCGTCTTTGAAAGTACACCTAGCAGCGATCACCACATTCCACAGCTCAATTGATGTTTCTTCGGTGTTTGCACATCCTACCACCAGGAGGTTCCTCAAAGGCCTCTCCAATCTATTTTCCTCACGCAGGCTACCACCACCTGCATGGAACCTGGAGCTGGTTCTTGACACTGTAACCCATGCTCCCTTCGAGCCAATAGCAACTGTTCTAGTTTCAATGATGATACTCAAAGTTACATTTCTGCTAGCCATCACCTCCGCCCGCAGAGTTGGAGAAATAGCAGCCCTAATGGCAGTGCCACCATACACTATTTTCAGCAAGGACAAAGTCACGCTGCATCCACATCCATCCTTCATTCCAAAGGCTTGCTCAGATTTCCACATAAACGAGCCAATTGTACTTCCATCTTTCTACCCCAAACCACATGTGAGTGCTCGTGAGGTCTTGCTTCATTCGCTAGTCTTGTGTAGATCACTTGCCTTCTATTTAGAGAGAACTCAAACCTTTCGGAAAACACACCATCTACTAGTTTCAGTAGCTGAACTCTGCAGAGGCCAACCCCTCTCATCACAGCGGATCTCAAACATTATTGTTACTTGCATTAAAAAGTGCTATGCTATACTATACAGAATAAACCACTGCCAGAGACACTAAGAGCTCATTCTATGAGAGCTGTAGCAAACTCCATGGCTTTCCTTTGTGGAGTTCCTCTCAGAGATATTTGCCGAGCGGCCATATGGTCCACTAATGATACCTTCATGAAACACTATGCAATTTCTCATAAGTTATCTACTGACGCTGTGGTAGCATCTGCAGTGCTCTCGATTGTCAATAAGCAGTGACTCCATTACCTGCCTTCCTTATACTCGGGTATTGCTACGCAGTCACCTACAGTGGAGCACCCATAGGGACACTACTCGAAGAAGAGGAGGAAGTTACTCACCTTGGTGCAGTAACAATGGTTCTTTGAGAAGTGTGTCCCTGTGGGTGCTCCACTACCCACCCTCCTCCCTGCTTCGGAGTCTCTTATTATATCTTGCAGGTACTGGGGTGGACTTGAAGAACTGGCAGGAGCCGGACTGCGTGAGAGATCAAAAGGCGCGAACAGTGTGAGGCGTGTGCTGCGCATGTGCGGTCCAGCTGACCACTGCTCGTGAAAACTCTGATCTGCAGTGCTGGGACAACCCAAAACCAACAGTGGAGTATCCATGGGTACACACATCTCGAAGAACCGTCATTACTGCACCAAGGTGAGTAACTTACTCTTATAAAGAGGCAATAAGTTATTTTCTGTCTTATTCTTTATCCCTTTTTTAATGATACCTAACATTCAGTTTGCTTTTTTGACTGCTGCTATACATTGAGTGGACATTTTCAAAGAACTGTCCACAATGACTCCAAGATCTCTCTCTTGAGTACTTATAGATAAGTTAGTCCCCATCATTTTTTATGTATATTTGGGATTATTTTTTCCAGTGTGCATTACTTTACATTTATCAACATTAAATTTCATTTGCCATTTTGTTGCCCAATCACTGAGTTTTATGAGATCTTTTTGAAACTCTTCATAGTCTGCTTTGATCTTAATCTTGTGCAGTTTAGTATCATCTGCAAATTTTGCCACCTCACTGTTTACCCCTTTGTCCAGATCATTTATAAATAGGTTGAATAGAATTGGTCCCAGTGCAGATCATTGGGGGACACCACTAGTTACCTCTCTTCATTCTGAAAACTTACCATTTATTCCTATTCTTTGTTTTCTGTCTTTTAACCAATTATCAATCCATGGCTATGTCTACATTGCACTCTAAACTGAAAATAAGATACACAATTTGTGCTACACAAATTACGTACTTATTTCGAGTTTATTTCAAAATAGGCTATTTTGAAATTTGGTGCTATCTACACAGCACCAAATTTTGAAATAAAGTGCTATTTCAAGACATCCCTTAACCTTCGTGGATGCCAAAATAGCACTCCAAAAATATTTTTTTCGAATATAGTGTTATTTCGAAAAATATTTTTATGGACACTTGTCCTCCACACCCACCCCAAGTTTGTACCTAAAGTGCCATCTTCATTCCACATCAAGCCCCTTACCCTACCAACTTTTTTCCCAAAACCATATACTAACTAGCCAATTAGCCTGTCATAAGACAGGATTTTCAGGTCTCTCTTCCACGTCGGTCTTCTCTCCTGAGCCTCCGGTCTCTCATTCCGTCTCTCTTCCTCCTCCTACTTCCTCCTCTCTCTCTCTCTCAGCTCTCCTCCGCCTCTTGCCTCTCTCTCTGTCTCTCTCTTTCACTTCTCCTCCCCCTCCTGCCTCTCAATCGGGGGACCGCGGAGCCCAGATGGCCGTTTGGGCTCCGCACTCCCCGTGCTGCATGGGGGGGCGCGGAGCCCAAACGGTCGCTTGCGCCGCTTACTCCCACGTGGCGGCCTGGCTGAGCAGCGCAGAAGTCAGCCGAGCACCACGGCGGGAGGTGAAGGGGGGTGGGATGATGATGTTCACGGACAGGGGGCGGGGCCTGGAGCCACTGTCACGCCGCACGTCACCGTCCCGCCTCCCTTCCCCTCCCACCATGGCGCTCGGTTCACTTCTGCACCGCTCAGCCGGGCCGCCGCGGGGGAGCAAGCGACCGTTTGGGCTCCGCACTCCCCATGCAGCACGGGCCCCCCAGAGGGAACAGCCAGCATTTCAGGCAACAGCGCCCCCCCCAGAGGGAACAGCCAGCATTTCGGCATTACAGACTCACAGACACTGGGCTACTATATATATGATTCCATCAAAATGTCATAAGAACATAAGAACGGCCATACTTGGTCAAAGGAACGGTCCATCTAGCCTGGTATCCTGTCTGCCATCAGTGGCCAATACCAGATGCCCCAGAGGGAGGGAACACAACAGGTAATCCTCACATGATTCCTCTCCTGTCATCCGTTTCCAGACAAACAGAGGCTAGGGACACCATTCCTACCCATCCAGGCTAATAGCCATTGATGGACTTTACCTCCATGAATCTATCTAGCCCTTCTTTTGAACCCTGTTAAAGTCTCAGTCTTCACCACATCCTCTGGCAGTGTCAATTGCACATGCTTGACATTAGACATGCACTAGCATTTTATATAGACAGGACCTGAGCCTTCAGAAAGACCCCACAATCCTTTTTGTCCATAGCAGACCGCTCCTCAAGCACTCATATATCTAAACAGAGGCTTTCTAAATGGATTGCAGATTGCATTTGACTATGCTACCAATCCAAGGTTCCCAACTTCCTCTCTTACAGTCTGGTAAGTGTAACTTCAGAGGAACTACAACAGAAGAAAGGTGAGGAAACAGTACACCATTTCCTCTCAAAATAGCTTAGTCAGTCATGTTCCCTGTTTCTTTCTTCTCAAATGTCTTCTATAGTATTGCTATTAAGAGTCTAAAATGTGTGGTGTTGAAGGTTCAGGCGTGGCAGCACAAATTTAATCCTATTTACTTGTAAATTTGCTTTCTGTGAGTGGATTGGTTTCTGAAAGGAAAGGAAATTTTTTATTTCTTCCACAGTAAGGATATACAAAAACTTAACTGGACTTTTTTTTTTTCAAAAGTAATCAAATGGGGAATATAAAAAAGTAATTGCTATAAGGAGTAAAATCCAATCTGGCCATTTTTTCTGCTTACATGTTCAAAAAGGGAGAGAGAGAGAAACCCAGAATATGTGCTGCCAGTCAGAAGAAAGTAAATTTACAGGCAGTTAAGATTGAAAACTTTCTTATGCCAAACAATTTTACATTTTCAGATATTCTTCTTTTAATATTTCATACCTTATACACATGTAAATGAACATGTTTCTGCACCAAAAGGCTTAAAATTTAAGGGCCCAATCCTACTCTTATTATAGTAAATTAAAACAGGATCATTCTCTAGACTACACAGAATATAAATGGATGTAATTTCTGGCAGTGGCTACTCTTGTGAGTAGTCCCATGATTTCACTGAGCCACACATGTAAGAATGTAGGAGCAGGCTCAAAAGTTAGGCAAAAGAATATATTAGAACAATAATTAGGTTGGGTTTGTGTATGATGTTAGTCCCAATAATTGTGCATGTTTTCAAAATAATTTTATTTGTAATAAAAGTTCAATTAAAGAAATAGGAGATGAGGCATGGAAACACACAGATGATTAGAAACTGATTTTCTTGTATACTGGTAATAAATCAGTTAATAAAGTCTCAAATTTGAAGGGAAAAACAACCAGCTTTATACAAGTTCAAGTTATCGCTTAAACATTTATGCAATCTACAACAGATATACTGAAATACCAAAGAATAACAATAAATCACTATAAATATTTTAATCATTTAATGTGTGCAAGTAAGACTAATCATATTTCATCTAGATGGTTTCTGCCTCAGTTGCTTTTTTTTAAATGCAAACACATGGGGAGAGTAAACTTTTTAAAAGATAATATTATCATTAGTTTATTAAACCTGCTATAACTCCTGGAGTTCTTTCTATAAATCAAATAAGTTGGCAATAGCTAAGTTTATACAAAAGCTTTTGTAAATATGTGAGTTAATCAGAAATTAAACTTGTAATGATATTAACCACCTGTTTCCCTTACTAACAAAATAGTAGTTTTAAATTATTTCCTGATTTTTTTTTATTATATAAAATGCTGTCTGAACTAATTAAAACATTCAACATAATATAATGAGGACAGTTCTACTTTGGCACTATCCAGAGTACTGTGAGGTTTATTAGCTGCCTAACACTCCTCCTGCAGGCAAGAAGGGAAAATTACATGCCAGTTCTATAAATGTTAATACAGAAAAACACATTTACTTATACATTTAAAACATTTTTAATTGGGAATAAATAAAAGATTTGGTAAAATTCACTTGTATTCTTTTCAGAAGTTTAGGTATCTTACTAATAGTAATTTTAATGTCCTTTCAAACAACGATTTGGGATTTTGTCTGGCCATAAGTTTATTATGTGCCCTAGTTCACATAGGTATTGTAATAATGGATGTTTAGAATAAATAATTTTTCTGAAATTTTCAAAGAATCCTCTGTGCTAAGGATTCAGTTTGCATTAATTGTACATTAACAGCAATATACAGTCATTAAAACTTCAGATTTATTATAGTCATACACTGAACACGAGCATCTAAATTACATAAGAATGTGGCTAGATAGTACAGTAAAAATTACAGTATTTTTATGTATCTGCTGTTTTCTCTTTCACCCCCACACATTAAAAATATTTTAATAATTTTTTTCAGAATGGTTGCAGAGAGTTCTTTTAGTACTCTTATAGAGTTTGTATAGAATAAATGACAGTAGTTGGCAATACTTATACCTGTAGGCATTCAACATTTTTGCTGGTAGAAAATAATATAAAACTTAGCTAAGAAATTTGAATATTGCATGCCCTACTATTTATAATACCAACATTAAATAAGTGTTTTTCTTTCATATATTATGGAAGTACCAGAGGTTGCATTGATTCTAGCTTCAGGGATGAGAGAGAGCCATGGGGGGGGCGGGAAGGGGAGGAGGAAGAATGAGAAAGCGTGGGTGGCAGGAGGAGGAGCGAGAGAGAGCCAGGGCCAGGCCCTCCCTGGTGGCTAGCACTGGGGGAAGAGCCGGGGTGGCTTTGGGCCCGGGCCTTCCCTAGCTGAGAGGGGGGTTGGCGAGCGTAGGGAGCAGGGGGCAGCACCCCCCTATTAGTAATGTATTTTTAGGAACCTGTGTGTGAGAGAGATACTCAACCTCTTTGCCACTATATCTCACACACTCCTGAGAATGTGATACACATAAATGAGTAAATTGCAATGTAACATGTACCACACCTCATTATCTTACTCTTTTCTTTATCTGCCTTTTCTAGCAAAGGTGAGTATTATAGTGTCAAATCATTTAAAATTGATACATTTCTATAGCATTTAGGTGCAGAGAAACTAAAATTACACATTGGTAAGGCTTGTATAAAATTACATAGTAATTTTGTAATTACTGGGAGTCAGAGCCAATGCTAGACATAAGGATACTAAGCAATTGCTTAGGATCCCAAGGGGTTCAGATTTCCTCCCCCTTATTAATTCTTAGAGAAGGTATGTATGTGGGGGGGAGGTCAGGAGATATTTCTCCTTAGGGCCCCCAATATTTCTCCTAGCAGCAGCATTACTGAAAGTCCCACGCAACAGAAAACTTACACTTTTACTGATTGTAAAATAACTAAAAGTTTCTCAGAGGTCTTGAACTTTTTCTCCAAGTATTAGTACCAATTAATCTGCTGATCTACATTAGCAGTTATAATCCTACTGGGTTTATTCTGTGGCCAAGGAACCAGTATTTATACATATCATGATGAACATATTATAAAGCCAAAATTATTTGATCAATGTTGTTTTGTCTTTGTCTTTATTGTAGGGGTTGTTCTTGACCCCTTAATTTCTTGTGACTACTTGAAATACGGGGTTCAGCTAGCTATGAATTGTCATTTTAAAATAAGACCTGAATGTTGGGGAAACTTACTTGGAATACTTGGAAGATCCATGATTTCATCAATGTAAATAGTCTCGCCACTGATGCAGATGTTGGGGAAACATCAGGCACCAAATCCAGGTTTTGCTGCCTGATCCAGTGATTAGTCTGCTCAGATACATTCTTGGTGCTCTTCTTTGATGAACCTTAGTATCATATGACAGCTAATGTATTCAAACATGTAGTTTCCTTATGAACAACTCTTTTGGTTCTTCATAGTGATTAGGCATTTTGTTCTAGGTTCATTGCCTCTTTAAATCTTAAACCACTTCCATAAGGTTAAAAATTTCAGATGAAACATTTTTGTCTTTTTTGTGGAAATCATGACCATTCACATTTGTGAAGAATTTTGGAATCTTTCACTTTCTTTCTGAAATGGAGCAAACTTTCTCTGCCCAGCTCTAGTTTGCACGTGTAGTCTTTAGACAAGCTTCTCTGTGCTGGTCTTGGACTTTGGTTATGTCTTCTGTTTAGAGTTGGATCCATTAGGGTAGCACTTCTGAGTCTTGTCATTGTATTTCTACTGAAACGCTGGGTCTCTTTCCAGGAACTCAAAATAGGTGCCATGTATGTACCTCTGCTGTTTTGCTTTCAGCTCTTTGGTATCTTGGAAACTCTCCTCCCTATGCATCATTGCGAGCACTGAGATGAGGAAAGTTTGCATATTGTTCCCTGATTTGAACCCCCGGGGGGAAAAGTCTCAGAAGAGGAGTTTTGCTCAGAAATCCACTTCCCTCACAGGTTCAACAAAAATCCAAAATTTCTCATTCTTCAGGGTGTGATTGATGTCTTTTTGTTCTTCCATGTATTTAACTGAAAGAGGTGGGTTGAATGTATTGAGTCGTGTGTGCAATGTGGCTTTTGTGTAAACTCATAGTGAGTTGAATTCATTGTAAATGGATGTATATTACACTGAGGCCTCTCAGTACATTTTAACAAATCAAAATAAAAAACATCTAATTTAGCATAGCAAGCATACCATTTTTATTTTTTCCAGTTTTCTAAAAGTAGCATTTTCATTGTAAAAGGTCTGGTGTAGCTCCATTAACAATAATATTGCAGGGGAGGATTCTTCTATCAGTGAACTACTAATGATATAATGTTTGAGCCTTTTTTCATCATGACATCACAAGCAATGTATTGGCAAACTGTTATGTTAGTCACTTTTATTCTTCATGTACTATAGCTATTATTGAGGAGATTTAAATTCCTACCTGAAAGAACAAAGATGCTGAATGCACCACTGATTTGATATTAAAAGCTTTTCATCCACCTAAAAATACTTCACTTTGAAGCTAATATTGCAAACAGTGTTAAAAAACTGCTTTTGGTCAAGCAACAATGTATGTTTTGGCAGCAAAATTGTAATTCACTAACTTTTATTTCAAGCTAACATACTAGTTCAGATTCTCCTGTTATGCTAACCTTGTTTATAGTTACAGGAACTTATTACTATAGTAATTCATTAGCAATGCTGAATTAGAGTTCTGAATTGCTGATGTTCATTGTTATTGTAATTAATATGAAAAATGTATTGTAATATGTATTTAAGAATGGAAAATTACATTGCTTTCCTATATGTCTTTCTGAGGAGTACAAATAATAAATATACTTATTAGATTGAAACTTTCCATTCACGTCAGCAGCATCCTTGTGGTCAGTAGAAATATTACTTTACAATGTTGGGGAGGGTAGATAATAGTGCTGTATGTGGAATAACTATGTTAAATGCCAAAACTAATAATTTTAACAATTCCTAGAAACACTGGAGAAAAAGCTTGAACTGTACTGGCACCAGGGACAGACAAGCATGAAAGATTAATGTAATCTTGCATATCATGATGCACGTTCTTACACAAAAAATCCATCTGTAAGTGTCATGTCAGTCAGCAAAAATCTTTGATGGGTGGATGCAGCTGGGCTGTCTCTTCTGGCAAAGCTGCCCTGGAAAATGCTAAATGTGGTTATGATGCTTTGTGCCATCTGTAGAATGCCAGTTTATCCTGTCTTCATTGGCATTTTCAGTACTACATGGGACATCAACAACCACAGAGACAGAAATGTACAGTGACAGATTCATTTCCTCCAGAGGCTACCGGACTCTGGTATATACTTGTGCCACCTTGCCTTATATTCTGTTGTCACTATTATTTGATTTTATTTCATCTTTCTATGTTTAACTCAGATTTTTAGTTAATCACTTTACGTATTCTAACATGGTCACTTGAGTGTGATTAAGTATTAGATAATTTACTTCTAACTGATGATAGGCTTAAACTTTCCCAATAATATATCAACTGTGCCATTACAGAAACTTTTGACCTATAAATAAATATTACTAATCCTATGAATTTGAAAACACCTGCTGTAAATTAAAAACTGGCAATGTATCTGATACCACCAAATTTCTGTAGTTAAGAATGATTTTGATCCTTTTGTTTATAAAGTTGTAAAACTTTAAAGACATTTAATACTTTCAATTCATTTAGATGATCAAAATATAAGCAAAATAAATTCTGATTTATTACTATGTTCATATGAGAGACAAAAATAAGTTGTATGAATTTAGTTTTTATATCTTTCAGATTTTTAATTATTAAAATATCTTTTGTAGTAACTGAATATGAAGGACATGCCCTCTCATTGCTTAAGGAATGTGATCTCCACACATTTGATGGGTAAGTTTGGTATTAATAGTTTTGCTTTCTTACTGTGAAGTACCTAGTAATAATAGTCACATACAATTTATCTAAACAAACATTTAGTTCACAAGAAGACTACTGTGCACTGTGTCCCAGTGGATCTGCTGCCATGCACTAAAAGTTCCTTAGAGAGCTTTGAATTACCCCTCTTTGGAAGCTCCTATAGCTACAATTTTAATTCATAGAAATCCTGCTTAAAAATTTTAAGTTGTATTTAATTTATTATCCTTTTTTCAGGAACACATTTGGTCCAAATAAATCAGTTATGTTCTAAAACTTGGCATCTGTAGTGGGAGTACAGGTTGAAATTCTCTTAACCAGGATTCTCTAGTCCGGCAACATCCATGGTCCAGCACGGATGTTGCAGGACCAGAGAATTCCAATGGAGGGCCAGCGGTAATGATCCTGTGGGGCTGGTAGGGCAGTGGGCTGCCCACAGCGAGCTGACAGCAGGACCACCCAGCATGTGGCAGCGGGGCTGCCGAGTGGGGTTGGGGGACCCAGCACGTGGTTGCCTGGTGGGTCCTGGAGCCCCAGCACAATGTGTGCAGCTGCCTATTGGGTCCAGGAGCCATGGCAGTGATGTCTGCCCAGAGGGGCCAGCAGGAGGTGGGGAGCTGGCTGGGAGGTCAATAGGCTGGGCCAAGGGGGCTGGTGGCAGGGGTCCAGAAATGACCAGTCAGCTCCCGAGGGTGCTGGACCAGGGAGGTCCAACCTGTACTACTTTTGTTTTAAAAAATTAGTATAGTAATGTGCATGTCCTAAGTTCCCTCTAGGGTGCGTGTCTGTGCAGGTGCGTACAAAGAATTCTAATCCTGCCCAGCTCCCTAGAAGAGCCGCACAGCAGCATTCACCTTCCTTGCAAGTGGAAGGTAAGCTGCTGCTTGTGGTGGGCTTGATGGGAGAGTGGGGGGTCAGAGCTGTGTGGTAGCTGCATAGTTGCTCCCGAGGTGGAGCCATGTGGAGCTGGGGCCAGGGCCATGTGGTAGCTGCCTGGCTGCTCCTGGGGCGGGCCGCATTGCCAGGGCTAGAGCCAAGCTGTGGTGCAGCTTCTCCTGGGGTTGGAGGTCAGAGTTCCCTCCTAACCTTCCGGGCAGCACAGTTTCACAAGTGATTAATCAGCCCCGCCCAGTCAGAGGCTCAGGGCTTAGTGCTTGGAGCTGGGCGGGGCTGGGGCTGGAGCGGGGCTGACTGGGCAGGGCTGATTAATCACCTGTGAAGCTGTGCTGCCATGCAGCTTATAGGGAACACCACCAGGGTCCCCTGCATGCATCCCTGTTCTCCCTCTTCCCTCCCTTCCCCCCTCATTGCCTTCTGGCTCTGAGTCCCCTGCCCCCTTCAGCCACCTGCCAGCTCCCTCTCCCTGGCTCCCCCAATCTCACTGCCCCACCCCCAGCACCCCATTCCCTGCAAACCCTGGGTGCTGGCAGCAGCTTCCTTCTGCCCCAAGCAGGGACTCTCAGCCAGCCCATGGGGAGCAGCCAGGGACAGCCCCTGCCCTGTACATAGGCTGCCCCAGAAGCCCCCTTGAGAGGAGCTGTGAGGCTACAGAGAGGAGCCAGGGGCTAGGTAGGGTCTGATGTAATCTTCGCTTGCACATGAGAGAGGCAAGATACGGAGGTGCAACGAAGAGGAGAAGGAATTAATATGCATTAGGAAAATGATGTCTGGGTGGGCCTCTCAGTGATGGACACAGAGAAAGAACTCAGTGTATATGATAGGGGCAGCCCAGCTCAATAAACAGAAGAGAGCACACAAAACATGGGTCATACAATCAGCTTGCTGGCCTGGATTGGTGACTGCAGGCAAACCCACCCCACCCCACCCACCACGCTTGTCATCTTCTGCACTCTCTGCACAACTTGTCACGTGTGGAAGTGTCTGAGTCTATGAATGGGTGCATGTGTGAAGGAGTTCCATTCTCTTTTCACTTGATCTAATAGCGGTATTGAATAAATCAATATAAGAGTAACCCTGGGTTGGTCTCCAGTGAAATTAGGTAACATTCACCACCAGGCAAAACAGAAAATGTTACTGATTTTGTTTGCAACAAGGTCTAGGCAAGGACTTCCTCTCTGATGCCTTCCTCCTATTGTGGTCAGGAACCCTGATGTACATGTTCCCCCTGATTCCTCTCATGAGCAAGGTCCTGGAAAAGATCAAGAGAGACAAGATGCAGGTTATCATGATCACCCCAGCATGGCCTCATTTGCACTTGTCACCATACTTATGAACCTGACAGTAGCCTTTACTGAACCAACTAGACCAGCTCTCATCCCAAACTCACGTCCCTCCACTTCTCAGCATTGATGTTGAGTGACTGAATCTGGAGGAATGGACCTACCTGGAGGAGGTCCAATAGATCCCCCTGTGAAGTAGGAAGCCCTCAACCAGACTGACTTACCTGGCTAAGTGTACAAGATTTTCGTGCTGGACGTCTGTATGTAGCGTCTCTCCCTGTGTTCTTCCATGCAGTCTGTCTTTAGACTATCTGCTTCATCTCAGGAACCAGTGGCTGGCATAGTGTTCCATTAGAGTGCTTCTCATGGCCATCTCTGCCTTTCACTTGTTGATCCAGGGTCAGGCTCTGTTTTCTCATGACACGATGGTCAGATGCTTGAAAGGCATAGAGAGGCTCTTCCTGCAGGTATGAACTCCTGTCCCACAATCGGATGTTAACTTGATTCTCTCTAAATTCATGGGCCCGCCCTTTGAGCTGCTGGGCTGCCGTTCCCTTTCTTACTTGTCATGGAAGGTCGCTTTCCTGGTGTTGGTGACGTTGGTGAGATGAATGTTTTGAGATTAAAGCCTTGACCTCAGAACCACCATACATTGTCTGTTACAAAGATAAGGTTCAGCTGTGGCCCCATCCAGCTTCTCTGCTAAAGGTGGTGTCTACCTTCCATATAAACCAGGACCTGTTCCTCCCCATAGTCTGCCCCAAGCCACCTAAGAACAGCAAAGAGAGGCATCTTCACACAGTGGATGTCTGAAGTGCCATAGCTTTTTACCTAGAATGTACCAAACCTTTTCTTATATCAACTCCATTCCTCATTGCTACAGTGGATAGGATGAAGGGCCTTCTGGTGTCATCTCAGAGGATTTGCAACTGGATCACCTCTTGCATAATGATCTGTTACTAACAGGCAGAGGACCTGCCACTGCAGATTTTCAGAGCCCACTTCACTAGAGCTCATGTGTCCTTGGCAGCCTTCCTGGCTCTCATCCCTTTCCAGGACATTTGTAGAGTCACAACATGGTCCACTATTCACACTTTCATAGAACATTATGCCATCACTCAGCAGACCAGAGACAGTGCTGGGTTTGGCAGAGCTGTGTTCTAATCTTTATGTCAATGAATTCCTATCCACCTCCATTGGTGTTGCTTGGAAGTCAATAGATATAAGCCCCAGCAGCTGGTCAGCTTGTGGAGAGAGAGAGTTAGGTTTGCTTTCAGCCTTACAAAATGAGTAATTTTTCCATTTTGATACTTGGATTTAGGCTTACATTTAGATCTGATTTAACAAGCACACCTCCGCTCAACCCCAGAGCTTGGTAAGGTGCTTAATTTTTCACACCAATAACAAACCTCGGTATTGATAGTGATCATGCCCATGGTGATACTGCTAGTCCTAGCCTGTTATATATCTTTAATTTTGTTTTCTTATGTCCTGTCTGTGCTCTGACAGAAGCATGGGGAATGCATGCAAGTCTTTTCTCCCTAATCAAGAGCTTAAAATGTCATGGATTTTTGAGAAAAATATTTTAGGTTAGACTACTGTCAGTAAAAACTGGGATAAGAATCTTGCACTTGATGACTATTTTTTCCAGTTGGAGATCTTCACAAACTCACATAGAATAACTCAATAGAAACTAATTCTAGACTAAACAAAGTGGTTCTTAATGATATATATTAAAAGCAACAACAACAATTTGTTTTCCTCTAACTGCTTGTGTATCTGTCTCTAAGCTGTGCATTGTAATTGTAGCCATGTGAAGTCCAGGCTTTGACCTCCCCACCTTGTCTTTAGTTTGTGAATTCCTTCCAACAGGCTGTCCTTCCTGAATGTTAGGAAAGTGCCCAGGAAACAAACAGGAGTTTTTACTATAAACAAATAAAAATACAGGAACGCATGTGCTGAATCTTATGTGGGTATGAAAACCCACTGATAAGGTTCACATTAAAGTACTTGTAGTCCTGGTTTTATATTATCCTTTTGAAGATTAAGGCAGTAATTAATACAACATAAGCTTTTAAAACTTGATATCTAACACTAACAAAAAATAAGATCAGACAAACAAGGACTTCCATTAATATGCAGAAAAGAAGTATGCCCTGACCTTTTGGTCAAGGAGATGTAATGGTTTTTATGTGCACAATTTTTAGCCAGAACTTTCTCTCTTGTTTGATTGGAACAGGGGAGCCAACAACCTGTGCAGACCCTGGGCAAGAGGAAGGGGGATCTGGCTCCATTCTCTCAGAAACGGAGGGGCCTTGGGCAGAAGGGATGGGTGGGTAGAAGCCAACCCACTCTGCTGCCCAGAGTGCAGCATGCCCTGCCCTCCAGCCCTCAGTGCTGCCTGGAGAGTGCAGCATGGGGCTCTGGCGGTGATTTAAAAGGTCCAAACCTCCAATGCTGATACGGTAGCAGTGGCCGTAGTGAGGTGCCCCAGGCCCTTTAAATCACCAGGCCACAGGGCAATTGTCCCTTTTGCCACCTCTCCTTTTCCTGACCCCTCTGTGGGCAGGCCTGGATGGGGATGAGGTGGATGGTTGTTTAAAAATAAAGAAATAAGAAAAAAGGATAACAGATGAGGAAAAATGTCAAAGCTGAGAAATACAATTTCAATTTTTATAGGAGAATATTCTTTGTTTTCCCAAATAGTTTAACATTATAAAACTGGCTGAATTTTTTGATATATTTGCAAGTATATAACAGAAGATACATGCATGCAGAAGTTTTAGTAATATCCTGTGAACAAACTTATACAACCATTTTATTCTTAAAAACATTGGAGAGTGCCAACACCATCTATTTATTATTAAATTATGTTTGTTTAGGGAAACTTCTATTAATATTCACATGCTTTATAAAACTGCTTAATTGCTGTTTAAGAAACAGAAAAAAAGATATTTGCTATAGCAGTACTTTTACAGACAAAGTAAGAGAGACAAAAGCATTCTCCTCTATTGCCACAGCAGGTGGGAGTTTAATTACTTATTACAGGAACAATGATTAAGTACCTTTATGTAAAGGATTGCTGGTAGTAGGGTTTTATGCCTCCATGTATCCCTTAAGTGTTTGTATTGAGTCAGGATTAGCTCTTTTGAAAGAGGATTTTCTGGCAATTAATAAACAGTAACACACATTTATGACTTGAATCTGCAAAGTCCTGTTCTGTCCCACATTTAGCAAAGAACTTAAAAAAGAGCTTAATTTTATCCATATGAGTAGTCCAATGGCCAGAGTATTCAGCAACTCATTTAAACTAATGTGTAAATAAGGTTGTTAGATGTTTATTTAAATGTAATATTCAATTCTACTCTGAAGTGCAAAGGAATATATATATATCAGAGTGAGCAGAAATAAAGGGTATTCATGTTGTATTTAGTTAACTGTGAAATGTTGATCTCTTTCCAAATATGACTATTCACAGTTATAGTTCTGTTATTCTTCTGAAGCCACACTCTTTTTCTGTGTTTTCAATTATATCTTATCTCTGCCACATTTGGTATCAATAAAAATGCATAGTGCAAGATTTTGAGCTCAGCTATGCTGCTGTGTGTTCAGCCTACATAGATTTAAATGAAGTAATTTAGGATTTACATCAATATGTATGAAAGCAAAATTTAACTCAATGTTTGTGTTTAAAGGCAAGTCTTACTGAGCATAACTCAAATTACTGCCACATTGTCTAAATTTGTTGCTAAATCACAATAAGGCTTCTAAAGGTACACAGACCCAAAGCCAGTACCAAGTAATTTATATCATAGCTTTATTGGCTAGAGCCCTCATGTCAAACCTTCTGTTAAGAGCATGTGGGCCACCTGCGAGGTAAAATCAAACCTCATTTTCAGACCTCATCCCAACTTCCATCCTTGAACATTTTAGTCCTCCATTCTAAAGCTGCACTCAGTTTCAGAAGCTCAGCAGGGGGGACCCAGCACCAGCCGGCTCTTAATACATTTAAAAGGCAGAGCCGCAGCGGGGTTAGCTGCCGAGACTGGGAGCTAACCCCACTGTGGCTCCACTGCTTATTGACTAATCGAATAGTCAATAGAAAATCTGTCAACTAGTCAATTAGTTGATTAAACTATAATTAACATCCCTAGATACTACCTACATTTTTTGTTAGTCTCAAAGGTGCTGCAGGACCATTTGTTGTTTTTTAAATAGAAATCATGTCACAGTGAGGAACATGAGGACTGCTTATAATAATTAACAAATACTGTATATTCTATTTCTGATTGTTCTTGTGTTGTTTCCTATGTATGTACAAGAAGTTATTTTAATGGACTGCATGTACATAGAATAAGGTTGCTCATAGAGATCAAGAAAAGGGTTAGAGGTGCAGTTAACCCTGTAACTGTGGCCATCATGTTGAAAAGAAAACTGTGACCTGTAACATTTATAGTATTTAACTATCTATTATTCTTATTCATATTAGCACCATTGTAAATTAAGAGAGCTTATCTATACATTATTTTAATGCCTTCTAAGTTTTCAACAGTTTATTGAAAATAAGTAGTATTTTGTGACTTTGGATTATTTTAGTATGTTATGTATTCTAGAATGAACAAAATAAGAATTATATACTTCTTGCCACTGAAAGATACAAGAGTGCATGTGAAAGTCAGATGGGGGTATTAACACATTCCAATTTCCCATGTTTATTAACCTACCCATCCTACTTCACAGATTTATAGATGCCTACTTACTGAACTTGGGAAGTGATGTTTCTGTTTGTGTACTGAATATAATGACACTCTCTGTGTGTGTTTATGTAACTATAGTTGAAATAGCTAGACATTATTCTGTTTTTTAAAACTACGTAGAAATATGGTATATAATACAGGTTGCAACTCTATAAACCAGAGCTCTCTGGTTCTGGACCATGGATGTTCCAGGATCAGAGTCCTGGTGCGCTGGGAAGCCTGGGAATCCAGCATGATGCAGAGGGGGGCAGTGCATAGTTCATCTGGACTTTGGGAGAGGGAGCAGAAGCCGGGAAGCCCAGCATGCAACTCAGCTGAGCTGTGGCGGGGAGGGCAGCTCAGCTGGGCAGGTGGGGGAGATGGGAATCCCTTGCGGGGGGGCAGGAAAGAAAAGAGGTGGGTCCAGAAATGACCTCCCCTGGTCCAGAAAAATCCCTCATCTGGGACCAGTCAGGTCCCGAGGGTGCTGGACCAGGGAGGTCCAACCTGTAAAAACATAAAATTATATAATATATAAGTATTTGAATTGTCCTTATGTAGAAATTTATTTAATTACAATTGTCTTTCATTTATGGATCATCTGAGCCTCGGTTGTTGTTTTTTTTTATAGGGTGGTTTGTATTGGTGGTGATGGGTCTACCAGTGAGGTAGCTCATGGTCTACTACTTAGAGCTCAGATGGATGCTGGAAGAGACACAGATTACATCCTTTCACCTGTCAGAGCACCACTTCCCCTTGGCATTATACCAGCAGGTGAGAACAAAATACACTGATTAAGTATCTCTGTTAGTCTACAATGTATCAGACAGATTTATCAGGCCAGAAGGGACCACTGCGCTCACCTAGTCTATCTCCTGTATAACACTGGCTATAGGACTTCTCTGAATTAATTCCTGTTTGACCAAGAGCATATTTTTAAAATTTCCAGTGATAAGAAATTCACCACATCCCTCAATAAGATGTTTAAGTGGTTGATTGAAATGCACTGCTTGAAATTTGCACGTCATTTCAGTTTCAATTATACTGCTTCAGCCACCAGTATGAATAATCAATACATTTTGTTTATAGATTAATTCATAGTACAGGTTGATCCTCTCTAGTCCAGCTCCCTTGGAACCTGACTAATGCCGAACCAGAGAATTTGCCAAACCACAAGAGTCAATATTTTCTCGTAGCATCACCTACATTTCCATTGCCTGCAGGGCTCTTAGAGGTAAATTAGAGCTCATTTAGGGGTAAATTAGAGCTAAGTAACAGCACAGAACACTGAGAGCCAGGACTGGTGGCTGTAAACAAACTTTATGGGACCATGGAAAACTTGGCCACACCCATGAAAAGTGGATCTCCATCTAATTAAATCATGCTGGACCAGAGAGTTCCAGATTAGAGAGGTTCAACTTGTAATGACATAGATCAGTTTCTCACCTGTGGGAGGGTCCTCTAGGACAGGAATGTCAGTTGTCACTTTGTTCCTCTTCCCCTGGATCTATAGGAAGGGCAAACTTCATTCCCATGCCCTCATGGAAATATACCATCCTTGTGGATGTCCCTGGCATCCTTCTCCTACCGTCCATCACCTTCTTTGGCAGCACCTCCATTTGATTCAGGTGTCCAGGAGCTATCTTTACTTGCAGCTGTCTCAACAAACTCTGTGGTAAATTATGCAAAAAAGATCATACAGTCGCAGGCTATATTAACTCTTTTGCCTTTTTTCTGCAGGACTAGAGGGCAGTGCATGCATCCCTTTGACTTACTCAGTGTCTGTCCCAGCTCCTCATTCCACTGACCTGACTCTGTCCCACCTGCTCTTTCCATGGGCAACATTTATCATTGGCTGGGGGAGGATAAGCCTGCCCAAACAGCCCTGCATGGCCCTGCCCATGCTTCGCCCTGAGGCCCCTCCTCCATGCCACTTCCTGTTTGGTCCCAGCCCAGGCAGACTACCCCTCTTCCAGGAAACATACCGAGGCTAGGGAAACAAGCCTGAAGCCAGGACTTTGGGTGGCTGGGGCAGGGTCTTTGGGCACTGGGGCTGTGCTGTCCAGCACTCTGGGGCTGGGAGCACTGAGGCAGACTGGAGCCAGGTACACAGTGGTGGGGCCATCCAGTGGTGGACCCGCAGCATCTGGTGCTGTGGGGCTAGATATGCTTAGGCAGCCCAGAATGGAGTGGAGAGATGGCTGGCAGCCAAGGATGTGGTGCTCTAGGCTCTGGTAGTAGAAGGGGAGCAGGGACTTGAGCAGAAGGGAAGGTCTAGGCCAGGAACTAATCTCCCTGAGCCTGTGATTCACCCACTGCGCATATTACCACCATACAGGCTTGTCTACACTGTCCTGCTCCTCCAGCATGAACAGTAGTATCTCAGAATTATGAATACCTCAAGAATGCAGGTTGTTCGTAACTCTGAAATGTTCATAACTCTGAACAAAACATTATGGTTGTTCTTTCAGGAGATTACAACTGAACATTGATATAATATAGCATTGAAACGTTTTATACATGAAAAAATGCTGGTTTTTTTACTGTCCTTACCTTTTTTATGTCCTGTACTGTATTGTGTTTGCCTTTTTTGGGGGGAGGGGTGTGCTGCTGCCTGATTGTATACCTCTGGTTCCTAATGAGGTGTGTGATTGACTGATTAGTTCATAATTCTGGTTTTCCTAACTGAGATTCTACTGTACTCTGAGCTAGATAGAGAGATTTCCATTGAGTTCAGAAAAAGGGGTGATACTACAGAGGTGACTGAGGAAACCCCCATGGAGAAAGAGAGATATTTATGCATGGAGAGTCCCCTCTGTGAATTTTGGGGGTAATCTGAGCTCATATTTGTAACTGCATTTTTCATGTGTTCTTTATAACCAGTAAGGAAAAAAAAGGAGTTCTGTCATTTCTCTAAAGATCATGCCCATTCATACCTTACTCTTTTAATCATTCCCCATAAGAAATATGGAAGTAAGTGCTTGGGTTCCATTTGGAATGATTTCAACTATCTAGTTTCCTCTCCTTTTAATGCAAGTCATGGCTGTCTTTTTCAAGCTGCTTTTGCTTTTACAAATAACAGCAAAAACATTTTCAAAATGCAGTATTTAAAATAAGCAATAATTAGTAGAAAAATACGATGGATTATATTATATATGATTTAAAGTACACAAGAATAAAGGAATGGTTTAATGAGAGACCACAATATGATCTCAGCTACATGAAACAAATACATTTTAGGCCAGCACTCTGACCTTCACTTGTCATTTGAGTTGCTATGAATGTGTTGAAGATGGTATAAGATGGAATCTCTCCAACATTTTACTCCAATTTTTGGATGTGCCTAGGTTACTGTTCTTCTTCATTGGTACGTATTCTCTTGGGATTATTAATAAGGAGTAGTACATCACAACCAGGCCTACCAATGGGGGGAGGAGCAACAGGGGCAATTGTCCCAGGGCCCAGTGTTTCCCCAACCCCACCCCTTCTGGGAGCATAGAGCCACCTGCCCCTCCCCCCACATCTTGCCCAAGGGCCCAGCGAGGCTGATGGCTCGCCTGATCACAACCAAGATAGATGCACCCATAGGAATGTGAAGTTAGAGTATGGGAGTAAGTTGAACTACAGAGTGATTAAATGAATTGAAATAATGATAATATAGCAAATGCCTTTTAAGAGAGATTTTTAGATTTTTTTTCTTAATGTAAGTATTATGTCATGCCGATTATATGTACTTTATAAATTACCTATTTTGGATAAAGTAGTAAATTTGGGAGTGTTTAGAAGATATATCAATAGATCATTAAATAATTTTATAAATATATGCATTGTACAAAATAGCATATATTATTTACATGGATTAAAGTCCGTTTTCTGCCCTTTAGAGACAATATAAGCGTGTTAAGCAGCAGTTTTCAGCTTTCTGCATACTTGATGAGAAAGGACTGCTTTTGGAGCAGTTAGCCTCCTGGAGAGAGAGATACCCAGAGGGAATGTGCGTTTTACTGAAATACTCCACCAAGTCATGGACCATGCTACTGTACTGTGATCAAAAATCAAATGGATCAGATGTGGGGAAGCCTGCAGTTGTATTGCTGGTCATTAGCAATAGGCAATAGTGTTTGTTGCTATGGGAACTACTGCCAAAGAACTGTACAGAGGGATTCAGACAGAGGGGGGAAACTGGAAGAACATAAAAATAAAAAAGCACTCTAGTTGTTACAAAATAAGAGCCACGCTACACACAGATTATAATCCTTATCATCCTAAATAGTTCACTTAAATAAATGAGTGCTTTCCAAATAATTGGACAATAAAATATTACCGAAGGACGGTTAATTTCTATAATGTTTCAGGCAAAAGAACAAAGTGTTGGTGCAGTTTTCATGAGAATTTTAGATATGCTTGACTAGGAAGTCATTACATCACATTTATCTACTTGGATGTGGAGACATTAACAGCCTTATGAATATTCATGTTGTCTGGTTAATTACCTTAATTGTTCTGCAGAAGTGCATAAGCTTCCAAGGACAGAGGTTTTTTGTTTGGGTTGTGTTTTTTACAAATTTTTCTTGGTACTTTCATCCAGTCATGCTTTACATGAACTATTACACTTTTGTCCTAACTCTGATGCTTTCATAAGGGAATAGTGAGAAGTAGTCTATATTGTCAGGGAAAGAAAAGAAAATTCGAACTAGAATTTTATTTTTCTGGATAAAAAAAGTCTCTCTCTTTTGGATAAATATATATTTTGTGATAGTTCTGTAGAATGGTGCCAAAATTTGAATCTTTTTTTAAAAAACAAATGGCCTATTATGAGTAGTACCTAAGTATTTAAGGTTAAATAATGATTGAACTATGTAGTGTTATGGTTCAAGGCATCAATTTTTCCCTCTCACAAAAGTGACATAGTGCAGAGGCCCACCCAGTCTCTGGTAAATGTAGGGTAAATAACATCTCAGGCCAGACAGGAAGAAGGATGTGATTTGGGAAATGAATAAATAATTTTAAAAGGCAAGCAATTTTTAATATTTTGCCTACATATTGTCTACCTATGTTTTCCTGTGTTGACTGTAGGCTTTTTACAGCACATTGTGTGTTTGTGTAATACCTGGCATGATGAAGTTTTGATCCTGTGTTTGGGTTGTTAGATACTATCATCATATAATAGTTAAATAATGACCGTTTGGTTGGAAGAAAAATGTTGTAGCATATAAATTGATGTGTTCTAGATCTGTTCTTCGTGATACTGCTGGATAGAATCTTTTCTGAAAACAAGACCCAACTTATGTCTGTTTTTTAAATGTCAAACTGTATTTTGCCTCCTCACATCCACTACAGCTTCAAAACAGACTGGTCCTGCTCTATCAAACTATATTTCACTCTACAAGATGTCTTTATTAGCTCAATCCTGAAAGACATCAGATGGAGTTTTTTCAGAAACGTAACACACCTACTGCAGTCAATGGACAGCAAAATTATTTTAAAATCATTTCTAATAATCCAAGTTGTGTGTTTTGGGTGATTTTGTATGCATATCTATTTTTCCCCTACTGTAATTTTGGAGGTAGTTTTGCATTTAAACCCTCTATTAAGTCATTTATATCAGAACCCAAACTTTCCCATCTTTTACATACTGATGGAGTTTTGATTCACAGAAGCACTTAGGCTAGGTCTATGCTAGGGTATAAGTTTAAATTTTATGTAGCTGGAGTCAAAGTATCTTAAATCACAATTTGGCACCATCCACACAACGGGAGGTTAATGGGAGAACAGTCTCCCTTCGACTTCCCTTATTCCTCATAGGACCAGGACTACCAGCACCGACAAGAGCACCCTCTCAGTTCAAATTAGACACGCTAATTTGAACCCCAGAGGATCAACTGTGGCACTTACAATCTTCTCTGTAGTGTAGACATAACTGGTATTGGGATTGCAAAAACAGTTTTGCTTTAAGATTGAAAAATGATTCTAACCAAACCATTTGGAATAAATTCATTTATGATATCTCATGCAACAGTTCAGACCTTGTGCTTCAAATTCTAGAGATTATATGTTATAATGGTCTTTAAAACATAAAATGGTGCTGATCATGCCTTTGAGTTTTTTTGCCAAAGATGCATTTTGAGATCAATACTGATTAGTTAATTTTCTAACCTGAAATGTTTCCTACTTTTATTTCAAGTATGATACACTATAGTATTACAGATACAGAATTAAAAAGCCCACATAATTGTGTCCTATGTGGAAAAACTATTTTAGCATGATAATTTTGCTTTCTCTTTTGAATCTATTGTATAACCATTAAAGGAAGGGGAAATCAAACAACATGGAGAAAATACTCGTCCTATCAACTAAATGATTAGTTTATAAACTCTAGACAGAATTAATGAAATTATTTTCTTGGTTTAGTTGTAATGTCCTAGTAGAGTGCCACATAGCAATTTGAATCTGTCAGTTTCCTTTTTCATCTCAATGAACTTCATAACTCTAATTTATCATTTGTTTCTGTTTTAGAAGAGAAAATACAATTGAAGAAAAAGGTCACTGTATAGCAGTTTCTTTACTAAAGAAGACATAAAGAGATGAATAAATCATTACTTTTTTTATTCTTTAGAAAAAATTCAGCTTCTTTAGTATTCTTAAAGTTTGGCAGGCAATATTCTCTCTATCATTTCTATTACATTCACACACCCTTATTCTTTCCATGAATTGCAAAAATGAAGATGTAAATTCCAAAGATTGTTCTCCACTGATCATTTGTTAGATACACTTCAATTATTTCCTACCTGTGATGTAAATCCTGAAATCCTTATTCAGAGTCCCATCCTCCAGATACTGAGAGCTTCCCTTGCAGTGCTGAGTACTCTCAACTTCAACGGAACTTCATGTGAGATGAGTTCACAGGAAACACTAGGCATTTTGTGGGATTGACCTCCCAATTCTTAATCAGTTCTTTATTCAAGACAACTGTTACAAAAAGCAGTACGAGTTTCATTGAAAAAGACCTTGAGGATTCAGTTCTAGCTATATATTTGGATGTATAGCCCTTCCCAAGTTGAGTAATTTCTCCCTTCAGTAGGACATCAAAGATGTTTTCTTGAAGTTTTTTTTGGTTACAAACATGTATTTTTCATTATAATGAAATGTAAGCATTTAAATACTTTACTTTCTTAGTATTAGGGTATGTAGTTTTTTATTTTAATAGATTTTCTTGTGTTGTCATTCTCTGATAGCCACATTAAGTGCATTTGTGAAATGTAAGGTGGCCTCAGGTGCGCCCCCAACCTGCCCATTTACCCTGCCTGGCTGCTTGCCTGCAGCTTAGTGTGGCTGCCTGCAGGAAAGCAGCAGGAGCCCAGCTGGGAGTGCGCTATGCCACATCCTGCCCCAGCCAGCTGGCTCCTTGCCGAAGCAGCGTAGCGGGGTGCACCAGTTTACTTTAACCTCTGAAGGTACCTTGTATAGTAGACAAAGCTAAAGAGTCTTGCTTTGTGGAGTAGAAAGCTTATTCAAAGGAATCCTTTTACAAAAGGTGAATGAAATTCTTCTTCCTCAAAAGTCTATATTTTGTGAAACATTTGATTTATTTTGTTTTGTATTCTTCAATCTATCATTCAGTACCATTCTTGTAACAATTGTTTGTATTAATTTTTACAGGTTCCACTAATGTTTTGGCTCATACTCTTCATGGAATCAAACATGTAGTAACTGCAACATTGCACATTATAATGGGTAATTCATAAATGCATTATTCAGAAACTTTCGGCTAATTAGAAGACATTTAAAATTTTGAATACATGTTCTAAAGGGAAGCAGGTACTTGCCTAACAAATCAATGATACTGTGTTGTGACAGGGTGAAGTTTGTATCATCAAATAATTTGGTTTGAAAGGGACCTCAGTTATGATATCTAATTCCATTGTGCATTTTAACAGTATTGATTCTCTATACTGTTCTTCATAAACTATTCTTGGGTATCTAGTATAACTATTAATAGCTACATTGATGAGAGTTCACATTACATGGCAGATGGTTTCAGTGATTAACTGTTTTATACTGCTTTTCTTTTCGTTTAGTAAATCAGGAAAAGCAAGAGTTACACAAACAACCTTTAACTCTGTCCCATGTATATGTGCATTATGATACACAATTCACTGGCACTGTCACATACTTTTTAAAAATTCAAAATACTTGCCTAATAATAACAGGAAAAATGAGTAGTATTCAGCATAAGAGACACATAGGAGGGACACAAAGGGAGGCACCCACTAAAAGGGAGCTAAATTCCCTCCACAATGTAAATCTTCTCTGCCCCACTCTCAGTCCAGAGCCACCACACACTCCCTGTCCTGTCCCTTCCCCATCCCACATTACCTAATGGGGTGTGTTCCAGTGCTACAGCAACTTCTGAATTTTGAATACTAGACTTTGCATCATTAATCATCACTTTCCTTGTAAGGCAGTTTTATGTATGGAAACCAATGACTTTCTTGTAAAGAAAAAAGAAAAGCTGTTCCATCAAGTGTAACTACTTGCTCCATTTCAAAGATTAACATCACACATGCCCCTGGACCAGGGGTGGGCAAAAGCCTCTCAGCGGGCCGGATCTGGCCTGCCTTGGGCTTTGATCTGGCCCACGAAGCAGTCCTAGCCCCGCCCCCTAACTGGTATGTGCCCCAGGGAAAGAACTCATCCCCGCCCCTCCTCCTCCTGGGAAGCCTCTGGAGAGGAGGCAGCGCTGGGGCTGAGGCTCCTCAACAGGGCCAGCCCCGGAGGAGCTGCTAGCGTGGCCAGGCTGCCAGGGTTGGCCCAGGAGGCTGGAGGCGCTGCTGCCATGGCACCTCCGGGGCTGTGTGGACGCAGTAGCAGTGCCTCCGGGGCTGGCTCCATGCCGTGTGCGCACAGTAGCAGCCCCTCTGGGCCCAGCCCTAGGCCATGCGCTGCCAGTTTCTGGGGCAGCCTGGGAACGCATGGCTCCGGGGCGGCCTGTGGCCGGGGTGCCTCTGGGGCATCCTGTGACACCTCTGGTATGCCCTGTGGCGCCTCCAGCCTCTCAGGCCAGCCCCAGGCTATGTGATTGCGGCAGCAGTGCCTACAGCCTCTGGGGTGGCCTGTGGCCACGGTGCCTTGGGGCCAACCCCCGGACTGTGTGGCTGCAGCAGCCGTATCATCGGCTTCCAGGACTGCGGGGCCTCCCTCTCGGGCAGCTGGGACAGCGTGGCTGCAGCTGTTGCTGCAAGGGGGCACGAAACAAGGTAAGGTTCCCCCTTATGCCCAGACCTTCCCCACCCCAATCCCGTCACTTCCCTCCCCCCCAGGACCCGGCACCTCAGCTTGCTCTAACACCCTCCCTTGTTCTTGCTCCTTCTCTCCTGGCCACACTGCACCCTCCCTTGTTCCTGCTCCCTCCACCTGCCCAGACACCCTACTCCCAGCCTGCTTCTGCACCGCAACTCCCTTCCAGATCCTGCACCCCATCTGTGATGGAGCGGGCTGGGTCTGGGCACCGCTGAGGGTGTCCAGTCAGGGTAAATTGCTCAAAACCAGGCTGCTTGCAGCCCCAGACTGGAGATCTTTCCCAAACAAAATTTATGAAGTGGCCCCCCCTTCCAAAATTATTGCCCACCCCTGCCCTGGACATTAGATTGGAAATTTCACTTCACTTTCTTTATCACACATTCACAAATCTAATAGAAATTTGAAAAAAAGAGCTTGTTAATGATAATTTCTGTTCAATGTTTATAGGTTCCCATTTCTGGAACATAGGTAGCTTGCTACTTTTACTAGATATAGAAACCACATATATGTTTCAAGTATGTTTTAAAGTCCTTATAATGTGACCGATAAAACCAGTTTTCAACTGACCATCAACTCCTAATCTGCTATGTAAGATACTATGTCAATTCTAAATTTCATGTTTCTACTGTAATGTTAATAGAACTTTAGTAAAATAGTCCAACTTTTTATAAATATTTGCTTAGTTTCCAAAATAAATCTTAATATATGTGGCAAATTGCGCCCCAAACCACAAAAAGTTTGATATTTATAAGCATCTGAATGTGAGAAGTTAGAATGAATGCACTTGTGCAATCTTAACTGTATTTCACGTCATGCTCCAACTATAATGCTTAACTTATTGAACAAGAAATGAATAGTGTGCTTGAAATTCTCTTTAAACTATTAACTCATATGTCCCTGCTCTCTTTTAAAGCTACTGTTCTCTCTCTATTCCTTAGAAGTGTTGATAAGCTTATGTTGAAAACTAATGTTCATGTCTACCACAATATTTCAGGACATATACAACCAGTGGACATCTGCACTTTCAGTAGTCCAAGCAAGCTTCTTCGTTTTGGGTTCTCAGCTATGTTTGGTTTTGGTGCAAGAACTCTGGCTTTGGCTGAAAAGCATCGTTGGATGCCCTCCAACCAGCGGAGAGATTTTGCTGTAATTAGAACACTGGCAAGTCTAAAGTATGCTAGGTTTATTTTCAATATTTTTATTTTCCTCATGAAAACGTAATAGTATTATTCTCAATTTTACCTGATGTTAAATATATATTATATTTCTTGATGTTTATAAAAATGAGACTGCTGGTAGAAACTTTTCTGGTTTTACCATCTACTTTCTTGAATATCACCATTTAATTAGAAGAACCTTCTTCATATTTAACTTTATCATTCTTAAAATAATTTTTACCTTGATAAAAACCAACTTAGCAGTCAGAATATTGGTTTATGTGGAAATGAATGCCAATATTTTTCTAGGCCAGAAGAATGTGAGTTATCATTTCTACCTCTGAAAAATTCATTGCAGGGCTCCCAAGAGACTGTTAGGTAAGTAAACCTGAATTAAACCATCCTATAATCTATACAAGTATGAACCTTTGAAGATAAAATTAGAACAAAGTGAATATTATTTTAATGCAATATATTACAAGGCAAAATGGAACTTTATTTCTGTTAAGATTATGATTTAGCCAACTATTAAAATTTTCATTATATAAATTATTCATTAACCTTGTATTCTACTTTTGATGTTAGCATTACCAGGATCTGACAGACAAGCACTACTTCATTTTAGTCACCATTAAGCAATCCTTTCTTTCAGTGTCAAAGTTCTAACTTTTTATTTGATTAACTATAACATGAAGCATTGTTCGGTTACTTCTAAAATTTTATTTTTTAAATATTTTTATCATTTTAATTGCTTTGTGTGGCACTTATTTTTAGAAAGAAGAAAGAAAGACCTAAAAAATCTGGTAAGTTTCTAATTAAATTGCCCTTTAAAAATGAATTGTGTGTGGTTAAACTCATGTAATACTGAATTACTCATTTATCTTTAGATAACAAGGTTCAGTGGCACACGATCCAGGGTCACTTCCTGAATGTGAGCATTATGGCAATCCCCTGTCTCTGTTCAATGGCACCAAGAGGCTTGGCACCTAATACCAGGTCAGTAAGGGTTTAAAGAATTAGAGTAATGTCTATAAATGCTAACATCTTACTCTAAAACCTTGGCTTTTCCTGGAATGCCTGCCTGTGTCGCAGCAGTCTAGACCCTTTTGTACTGGGGGAGGGAGGATGGACTGCACTTGACTCCATAATCTCAGGAATTGTAATCAGTTTTTGGATCAGGTTGTCTAACTAGAATAATGATTGGATAATTACTGTGATTAAATTGGTTGGCAAGACTGTCTTAAGTAGTAATCATCTGTCTCAGGTTTCTTGATAGGAGGAGAACAGGGTTGTGGATTTCTTGTAAAAATTCCTCTTGATCCTGCATTCTCTAGCTGGGAAAGCCCTGTTGATTTTTTCCCCTACCATAAAGAATTTTAAATGTTTATTTTCTCATTTTGACAAATTCATGAAACAATTTTTACAAATTCCTTTACATTAAAAAGGCATATATAATAATTGCAGGGGTAATGCTGGCTATTGGTTATGGAAGTTGACATTAGTTAATAAACGAATATGAATGTAATTTCAGTTTGTAATGTTGAAAATATGTATCATCTGATAGCTAGTAAAGTATGAAAAGTGATAACTATGCATAGAGAGTTCATTAATAACTGTGCCCCAGCTAACAGCCCATTATAGTGTTAGAAAAACTGAACAAATATCCATTGCATTCTTCAATCATGGTACTTTCACAAAATCAGCACCCTGGCAAGTATCTCAGTAGCACCCTAAAATGAAACCAATCAAAATCACTAATCGCTTCTGAAAAATGTGAGTCATCATGAATAAACGGGATGTTCTTGTACAAAATTATATGTTTTCTTTATGGTAAGTGAGCTGGAGAGAACATTTTCAAATATCACCTCCTCCTCGCATCCCACCTCAGAAAACCTCTGCAACATCAGAGAACTTCAGAATCAAAAAGATTGTCCCAAACTTAGACTAGCCTCTGTGGAAGGTACTCTGCAGAATGCTGAGGTTTAGAGGGATGCAGCAACACAGAATTCAGTTTGCATAAAGACAAAGACAAGGGGTAAAGCCCATTTAGAAAGATCTCTGGAGTTATCGTAGGAAGACATATTCTAAAAATGTAACATTCAGATGGAACATTGATATCCACTTCTTGGCATACATATACACTTAAATTATCATCCTCATCAGATGTTCCTTCTGTGCATCATGTCCTCAACCTGATGTGCTCTCCAGTCTTCACTGTTCTACTCCAAGTTTTTCCTTCCTTTCTTTTAACTCTTGATTGCTAATGTCAGGATTCTGTCTAAATGTTGTTGTCTTGTGTATGAGATTAGAACAGTGTCATTAACATCTATAAATTGCCCAGGTGAATTTCAGTCAGGGTTCCTTACTTCACAGATTGTTGGTGTAGTTTTTATTAAGTTTCTGTTGATATTTCATTTTGTGGGCTGCTTTGCGTCATAGACCCCTTCCCTGGAGGATGGTTTTGGCACCATAAAATCCCTGCCAGAAGGAATTTACAATCTAATGTAGCTATTAGGGGCCAAATCCTCAGATAATGTAAATCAAATAATTCCATTAATAGAACTACAGCAGTTTATGAATGATATTGTTTTGTGAAAGGACATTCTTTACACAGAAAAGGCGGGTTCTGTTTAGGTGACCGTGGATCTTTTTTTAAATAATTTTAAAATTAAAAACATGTATAAATATTCATTTTTTCTTGTAGTCTGTCACAACTATATTTACTTATAATGAATTCAAATCAATCAGTTAGTATGGGAAATGCTTTAGGTAAGAATCCATTATATTTAAATTATGAAATTTTCATTCATTTATATTTTTGTGAAGCTGATTGTAATCAAAAAATTAACAGAAAAATTATGTAGCTTTATAAAGTTCATTGTATTGCTATTATTCCTTGGTTTAGGATTCCAGTTACAAATTATTTTTTTTCCTTTTGCCACAGTTAACTAAAGTGATTTTACATTAAATTTAAACATTTACATATATAAAGCAATACAACAATCAAACTTGATCTGAAATTCTCTCATGATAGTTTATTAGCCTATATATTTAATTTTCATATCAAATAAGCATCAGAACTAAGAAGTTCTCAGGAGTGAGCTAATTCCTACATACAATTGTTAGGAAAGTATTTGATTTATAATTAAATAAAAATCACTAAAGTATACTGAAAAGTTCTGAATAAATTTAGTAAAGTTAATCTTATTTTATATTCATTTTAAACCAACTAAAAATGATTGCGAATTTAGTTTAAGGACTTAAGACCTTTTAATGTAGCATTAGTTTAATCAAAATGTGTATTTTTCAGGTTGAATAATGGTAGCATGGCTCTTATTGTTGTACGAAACACTTCTCGGACAGAGTTTATAAAACATCTGAAAAGATACGCCAGTGTAAAAAATCAGGTATAGTTTATCTTGGGGGCGGTGCGCACGCGTGCTTATAAAAGACCTATTAATCATAAAGGTAGACATGCTACAGGAGTTAACATTAGTGTCCGAATATAGAGACTTAGTTTCCTGTCAAAATGCATTAGCCCCCCTTTTATCTGATTTTTGAAAATCACTAATCAGACTACTACCGATTAGCCTATTTCAGCCCATCTGTTGTGGTTTAGTTTATATGTGGTTTACACCAGCAGTTGCACAAGAGTGTAAAGCTCTTGAACTTAAATAAGGACATAGAAATTCTGTGTTTAAATTTAGCGTACTGAGATTAAGGACACACTGGGGAGCAGATGCTACTCTTCAGAAGAAACAAATGCTTAAGTTCACAATTTTAGCAAATCATTCCCTGCTAGGGTGGCAGCAGTAGTTCTAGCAATAGTTCATTTAATTTTCATAGACTCCAGTTCCCAAATTTGGATATGTATGAACTGTAAGGAGATGTCTACACTAGGACATTATTTCAAAATCACTAAAATCGACATAACTCCCAATTTAACAAAATCAAAATAGCGTGATCCCACTACAGGGAATCATTGAAATTAGAATTATTCCAAAATAGAGCGTCCACACTGATTGGAGCCTGCCTTGGACTTAGAGCCCCCGGAAACATTCTGGGGAGGGCAGCAAGAGGGAGGATACTTCCCGTGGCTGTATCAGGTCATGATACAGCACGTGCTTTCAGGGGCTTCTCTCTGCGGCTATGTCTCACAAACCTCTCCTCCACTGTCTCCCCCTCATGGGACACAAAAGGGACGCAGCGTGCACATGCCTCGTCCTCTCGTTGCCCTTGCAGATACCACAGTATTCACATCATGGAGCCAAAGCTCCAAAGCTTCCAGACTGCCTGCATGTTGCTCCAGGAGGACAAAGGACCAAGACCTGCAGGACGAACCCCAGTGTGGACCGCAGGCCCTGCTCACCCCTGCCTCTCAATCCCCTGGACACTGTGGAATGCTGCTTCTGGCAGTGGAAGATGAGCTTGGACTGGTGAGACCATATCGTTCTGCAAGTATGGAATGACTAGCAGTGGCTGCAGAACTTCTGCATGCAGAAGGCCGCCTTCAAGATCTGCGAGTGGCTCGCCCCTCTTCCCTCAGGTGAGAGGACACCTGCATGCAACTCCCCATCCCCGTGTAGAAGCATGTAGCCATCACCCTCTGGAAGCTTACTACACTAGACAGCTACTGCTTTGTCAGGAACCAGTTTGGTGTAGGGAAATCCGCATCGGGCCGTGCTTATACAAGGAGAGAAGACCAGATGCTGCTACAGCGGGTCGTCACTCTGGGGACTGTGGGCAGCATCGTAGATAGCTTCCCCAACTGCGGCGGGGGTGGGGACATAGACAGAACACACATCCTCTTCTTGGCCCCTGATTACTGTGCCTTGAACTTCATCAACAGAAAGGGGTATTTCTCCTTGGTGCTGCCAGCCCTCATGGATCACAAGGGATGCTTCACCGACATCAGCATGATATGGTTGGGAAAGGAGCATGACACTCGCATCTTCTGGATCTCTTGCCTGTTCCAAAAGATGCACGCTGGAGATTTTTCACCTGACTGAACCATTGTCATCCTGGGCAACATAGCCTATCCCTTGCTCCCTGGCGGCTCATGAAGTCCTACAAGGGCAGCCTGGATCCCAGCAAGGAGTACTTCAATGCCAGGCTGAGCAGGTGCTGCATGGTCGTTGAATGTGCATTTGGCCATTTAAAGGGGAGGTTCAGGTGTCTATCTGTTCACCCATCTGGATCTCAGTGAGCGCGACATCCCTTTCGCAGTGGCAGCCTGCTGTGTGTGCTCTACAACCTATGTGAGAGCAAGCGGAAGACTTTTCTGCCAGGGTAGGAGAGCTGAGGCTGAACAGCTGGCCAGGGAGTTTGAGCATCTGGACACCAGTGCCATTCGGATAGCACATCAAGGGGCTGGACTCATCAGAGAGGTCTTGAGGGAGAGTTTCATGCAACCACATTTGTGAGACTCCCCTGTGCCTCTCCACAAGGGATCCCTGCATTTCTTGTGTGTATCTTTCCTTCCCCACCCTTCCCTACCCATCTTCCCCTTCCCTGCACAGCAAATAATAAAGCCATCTTTGTTGAAAAACAGGGAGGACTAGGGAAAGAACCTGAAATGGGGGAAGGGAACTCAGGGATGGGGTTGGGATTGGTGCCTGCCTCCAGGTGGTTGGGAGGCTCCAGGTGCCTGAGAGGTCCCACACCCCTAGTCTGAGACCCTGGTGGCGCTGTGAAGGTAAGGAGGGGAAGCCATGGGGGCGGGGTGGAGAAGTGGCTGTGAGGAGGTGAGGGAGGAGCACACGGAATTGTGTTGGCATGCCAGCCTGTCCCAGCTGGCCTTCCTTTGCTCCCAGTTGGCCCAGTACTCCTCCCAGTTGGCCTGGTGCTCTTCCTGGTCGGCAGCCCACTCTTAGCGCTCATCCTCAAGCTCCTGGCCAAGAGACTGCAGACAAGCCATCTGCTCCTTTTGGAGATCCTCCCAGGTGCATTTCCTCCTGCTGATCCCACAGAGTCGGGGAAACCGCATAGGAGGTGGGGGATGCACCAAGTTTGCAGCTGGCTAAGGAGTGAAGAAAAGTTACAAGGGCAGTCATCACAGGAGAGGCTGTGTATGAACTCAGTCCTAATGTCTGAGCCAACCTGAAGGTCTCGGTTCAGAAAATGGCGATGTGCTTTGAGCAAGGCCACCTGTTGCCTAGAAAGTGGGCACTTTCCTGCCAGGGCAGAGATGTCCCAGGAGAGCATCACAACACCCACAGCTTAGGAACAAGTAGGCATGGGAAGGTGCCGGGCGATCAGGAACCTGCGGGGGGGATGGAGAGACTCGGTTTCTTTCTTTGTTGCACACACATCGGATCCGGTACTGGCAGCGTCCCGCCGGGAGAGAACTGGAGGAGAGAGGTGGAGAGAGTGTGTTGGAGAAGGTGTGTTTGAGTGGCTGATGCTGCTTGCCGGTGAGTGTGCTATTGGGTTCCCTTCCTATTCTTCCCCCTGGCAGGTTCCCATGCACAGGATTGGTCTCCTCCACATCACCATGCTTGACTGGGAGTGGATGCTAGTTGAGTGTGGACATGACCTTGTGCCATGTGTCGCACTGCTGTGTGGTTCCATGACCCCAGCCTCCTTAGTGGTGGTTTGTCGTGGGAAGGTGTCCCACCACAGAGGCTAGAGTAAGGCAGGCCTGTGCAGGAATCTTGTGAGAAGGACCAAAGGGTTCCTGTGTGAGAACGTCATGGGGATGAGTGCTCCAGACTGGCGCTCCATGTGCACAGGCTGTTGTGCGGCCCCCAGGCCAAGTAGGCCGAGGAGCATGCAGCCCCTCACAGCCCACTGCCTGCTCCCATGTGTATATAGGGAAAGTTGTAGAACTCACCTGAAGTGCCCTCCCCAGGTTCGTCTGAAGCCTGGGTGACCCCCTGGGAGGGAGCAGGGGAGACCAGTTCCAGGGTGAGGAGCAGGTCCTGGCTGACGGGCATGGTTGCCTGGCTGGCCACCTCCTCCTCCTTGTCCTTTGCCACCCCACTCTCCTGGAGGCTGATGCTGGGTGAGTCCTGGCCGGACTCGCCGATGATGACAGGGGACGTGACTGGCCTCCCTCCCTGGATGGCATCCAGCTGGTCGTATTACTGGCAGCCATGTCGTGCCACTCTGGAACATCTGTTCTGCTCCCTGGCCTTGTGGTAGGCGTCCTGGAGCTTTTATTTTCATCCAGCACTGGTCAAGTGTCCAGATGTGGCCTTTGTCTGGCAGCAATCTAGCCACATACTTCTGCATTTCTCTTCCTGATGCAGAGATCCTGTAGGTTGGTCTCCTCCCACCACACCTCAATGAGGTCCAGGGTCTCTGCACCAGTCCAGGCTGGAGCTTTCCTGTGTCCTGGCCAGTGGCAGCTGAGGGAACAGCAGGAGTGCTAGCAGCCATGGGAGGGTGTGAGGGAGTGTTGGAGTCACTCATGGCTGCCTTGGTTGTTGTTGTGTCATACAGGGCGTTCACAGCTCTCCACATGAAACAGGCCCTTCTCCTGCTGCTGTGACTTTTAAGCTTTGCAGGAGGAGGGGAGCAGTGGAGATGCCTGGTGTGGTCAGAGCTGCAGCTGCAAGCAGCCTCTGGAGGCCGATTATTTCAAATGAGCAGTACTGGAGCATCCACTCTAATGCTATTTCGAACTACTTTGAAATTAGCATTATCCTCCGAAGAAAGCAGAGTACAGATTTTAAAATAAGTGGCCCATTATTTTGAAACAACGAGCTTGATAGTGTGGACATTCTGCTTATGAATTCAACCTAAGGGGGGTTGTTTTGAAATAACACTGTAGTATAGACCAGGGGTAAGAGAGGTTTGCAGATCTGCCCTTTGAAAGCATATTGCCAATATCCCACCTGTATTTGGCTGCATCACCGAAATTAGATGTAAGTGGTGTTTTTGTTTCTTTAAATAGAGTGCCTCACTGTTGTGTTAAAATTCTCAGTGCAAATGCAAGTAAATGTGTTTCGAAAAAGTATACTGATCATCTTCTGAATGAGTGATATCATTATGTAAAATTAATGATAGGCAAGTTTAGGTGCAGTTCAAATAATCATTCAAAATTTAGGACCTTTGGAAGAGGTGTCAGTTCTTTGTGCTTTATGTCATCCTTGGTGATAATAGAGAAGCAACAGTGTGGGGTTGCAGACGGGAACTACGTGTAGCCATTTGAGTAACCAAGAAGCTAAGGCTCATCAGTTACCTGTTTAAACAGCTAAAGGCTATGTCTACACTGGTGGCTTCTTGCGCAAGAACTTGCCGGGTGTCTACACTGCATGCATGTTCTTGCGCAAGTAAATTTACAGTCTGTCGTCGGAAAACAGGGCTTCTTCTGGAAGAGTTATTCCTCTCCCCACGAGGAATAAGCCCTCTTGCACAAGAGCTCTTCCACAAGAGGGCAGTGTAGACAGGCAATGTGAAATTCTTGCGCAAGAAACCCCTATGGCTAAAATGAACATCAGAGCTTTATTGCGCAAGAGAGTGTCCACACTGCCATAGACAGACTTGTGCAAAAGCACATCTCTTTTGCAAAAGCACATGCCAGTGTAGACACACTCTTGTGGCAGACTTTTTGCGCAAGAACTCTTCCACAAAACAGTTTTTGCGCAAGAAGCCGCCAGTGAAGACGTAACACTACACTCTTACATCCTTGATCTAAATGACCATAAAATGTTCAAAAGTACAATGCGTGTGTCTGATGGTTTAGGATTAACTAAATTTAATTTTTTTACATACTTTTCATATAAATTTAAAAACACAGGAATAATAGAAATTGACTGACAACAATACAGTAGATCACAACACAGAGAAAACTATAGTATTTTTATGTTTAAATAGTCTAAATATTAAGCTAGGAAATAAAACTGCTCTACGTTCTCCAAGTAAATAGCTGTTATGAAATATTTGTACCTGGGAATATTTACTGTAGGAAATATTCTCTGTATTTTTTCTTCCCTAAATTATACACGTCTATCAGTTTAAGTCTGAGGGTCTAGTGTATTAAACAAGAAAAAGCAAGCTTTTAATTTCACAATTTTAACTAGTAAAGAGCCTGTCTTGAGTTACCACTTTTTGATTTTAATATATATTTGTGTTTGTTCTAGTTTAATTTTCCTTTTGTTGAGACCTATGCTGTTCAAGAAGTAAAAGTCCAACCAAGAAATAAAATTGGGTATGACACCGAAGAAAATGTGTATTTGCAAGCTACTTTTGCAGAAGGGAATTATCCTTGGAATATAGATGGAGATTTAATGGAAGGAGCATCAGAGGTTCATGTTCGGTAAGGCTAAGTGCATGTGGTACCATAGGATTTGCTGAACTAGACTATTGACCCATTTTCCAGCCTGCAAGCGTAGTCAGGTAAAACACCCACTAGACTTGGCCAAAGTGTACCGTTCTCTCTCTTGTGTAGAAGAAATAATATTCCTGCAAAAAGTTTACTGTAGAAAACATTGTTGCTAAAATTGTCAGAGATGCATTACAGCGTCATTTTAAATGGTTCTCAAAAAAAGTAATAATATAATATGTCAGTATATTAGTGCATATCTTAGAAAATGTGCTTTTGCAATTACATATTTCAGCTATTAAGAATTACACCCATTATCAGAGGGCAGAATCAAGTACAATATGAACTTTGCATATCTGTCTTTGCATGTTCAAATTATATATTCAATTAATACTGTGTCCATACAACTGCTCTGCATTGTTGAGGACAGAAGGATCATCCACATAAGTGTTAGTAGTTATTATCCAAGAAAAAAATAGTTATCAGATAGAATAGAATTTCTGTGAGGCTATGTCTACACAACACTTCTTTTTCAGAAAAAGGTACGCAAATTGCACTCTTTTTTCGGAAGAGGCTTTTCTGAAATTTGGCCCATGTACACGGGGCCAAATTTCAGAAAAACCTCCTCTTTCAGAAGAGCTCTTCTTCCTCATAAAATGAGGAATACAGGGCTTCCGAAAGAGCGCACCTTTTCTTCAGAAAAAAATTTCGGAAGAGCAGACACATTCCCTGGATGCAGTGGAGTTTCTCCGGGATATCTCTGGTATCTCGGAAAAGTCCGTAGTGTAGACATTGCCTAAGTCTTGAGTCTGTAAATAAAAGGAGAATCTTTACTGAACACATAATATTGTATTATAACTTGTATTTTACAAAAAATCTAAAAAAACCTTGGGTCCAGTGTGAGGTGGGTGTTTAACAGATTACTACAAATTTGCCAGGATTCCCACATTATAAGTGTTGTATAGGGAATACTAAAAAGACAGATATTCACATTTTAATGCTGCTTACTCTGTAAGCCCTATATCACAAAACGGGGTACTGACATTGTTCAAAGAGAGATAAGCTTATCTCGGCGAGAAGAAGATTGTCATTCTTCGTTCATAATACAGTGGGCATTATTTCAGGTTGAAAAGAAGGCTTTTGTTGAAGAAAGAGTTTCAGGATAAACTCCTTACCAGCCAGCCCCTGAATTCTGAGATCAGACTTAAGTCTACTGTTTGAAAGGGACCTTCCCCTGCATTTTGTGTTGTTAACAAAATATATGGTATTTTATATCAGAATGTATTCAATTGTAGATACGTAGTGCTATTTGAGGATAATTAAAGAATGGAAATACATGAACCTGCACAGTTTAAAATCCCTGGAATGGAAAGAGGAGTTCTTATTCTCCAACAATAGCACTGTGGCAACCAAAAACATAGAGCAGATGATGGGATGCTCATCATTAACACAAAATCGGGGGAGGTGAAAAAAGGCAGCATGCTATCGCTTTTTTATTCAAACTTCCAGTATTAAAAAGATTCTCTCTCAGCAGTTTTTAGTGATCCAAAGTAAGGACTGGAATAAGCATAAATGTAATTCATCTTATATGGAAAAAGTTATGTAAATTTGCCCTCAAAGAAAATGTCACATTAACTCTTGTAGTTTTTATAAGTGACTATTTTTATTTCTTCACTTTCCAGGGTTCATCGACAACTTATTAATCTTTATGGCGGGAGCATTGATGAATTGGATGATTCAAAAGTAATGTGCAGTTGTCTGTAGAAGTAATTTATCAAGAAAAGTGTTATGGTGCAGGTTCTGCATAAGACTTATTTTCATCTTTGAACAGCTGTTTAAGGCTCATTCCTTCACACATTGAAATCAATGGATGGGGATCAACACTGAAATTAGGATGCTTACTTAAAACTAGCAATATTAAAAGATTATCAAATAAAATAGTTGTAATTATTAAACAAAATGTTTATAACTTTAACCTTAACCTACATGTGTGTAAATTTTATATATTTTGGTTAAAAGTACTTAGTAACATTTCAGCAAAAAATAGTTAAGCCTTTTAAACAGAAAATTGCAGTGACTGAGTTCAATTTGGGGCCTGATTTGGTCACCTTTAATAGTATCTTGTCATATTTTACTTCACTGGTAACGCTAATTCATTTCACTAGAAGTAGCCATGGAGTTACTGTGAGTTGGAATTGCATAATTTGGCTTCTGCCAGGTCCTTTTATTTCCAGATAATCTGACATTCAAATGAATTGATATAAAACTGTATGCTTTCAGCATGTTACTAGTTAGGTGTTAAACCACATTTTCCTTGTACAAATAGTATTCACTTAGGCCTGGTCTATACTACAGCGGAAGGTTGAATTAAGATACACAACTCCAGCTACGTTAATTATGTAGTTGGAGTTGCCACATCATAAATTGTGTTTCCGTGTCATCCACGCAACAGAGCGAGAAGTACAGACGCTGGCTGGAGCTGCCCTCAGCGCTCGATGTATGGGTCTATACTAGGGCCCGCTAAATCAAATGCCAGAAGATCAACTTCTGGAGAGTTGATCCACCAGTAAGTATAGAAGTGGTCTTTCAATGTAACATTTGTTCAAACTTACTTTGTTTTAAATTTTTATTGTATAGAAAATGTTTAAATTTTGCTTCATAGGTGGAGCTGGGTTGTAGTCAGCATAATGTGTTCATTTTGGCTAGACTAAGACACAAATGCTGAGTAATATTTCTAATTTTAGAAATTGAGTGATGCTTCTAGAGTGTATGCAATTTAAGAAGAAAATAGATACGTCCACAAATTAGTTTTACAAAATACATAAAATGAAATTATTTTGCATGACATTTGTATAGTTTAGGATTCCTGCCTTCATCGGAATTTACTTTGTCATGGTTACCATGGCTGTCCCCTCCTCTTGCAATTTTTGGGAACTAACATCTTGATAGATTTGTCAACCTGCTTGACCTTCAGGAAAAGGAACTTAGGTGTGGGAGTGCCCTTACTCATCAGAGTAAAGATAAGAGGCATCCTTCACTAGGGCTGTGAGAGGAACATTACATTTCCCTGTGACTAAAACACAGAAGTTGTTGCCCATTGGTCTTTAAGGACTCAGTTCCTTAGGTACACAGTGAAACCTAGTGACTTAAATGCTTAAGTCTTTGCTGAACTGGGGCTCAAGTATTTAAATTGGATTAGTGAGGATTATGTGAACATGCCAGAAGTTGAGTTTTTTAATATTTTTAATAAACATTATATTTCAACGTTAAATCGAACAATTACAAGTAGCACCAGCAATGGTTGCCTTAAAAAAAAAAAAAAAAAAAAAAATTGCATAGAACCATATTCTGTCTTTATACATACTCACATTAACTTCAGTGGAACTGCAGGAAAGACAGCTGTGGTTGGAATTTTTTCCTGTAATAACTGCCAAATAACGTGCAGTATGGTGGATAACCAAGTAAATCGTATGGACCAAATTCTACTCTCCATTACAAAGGTGTAAAACCAAAGTCACTCGTGACTTGCATGGAGCTACTACAGCTTTGTGCTGCTATAACTGACATCAATCTGACACTATATAATTAATCTAGAAGCATTAAAATACTGTGGTTAAGTAGTGAAATTTGATTTTCATATTTGATTCTTTAAATATATCCATTTGCATAAATTTAACTTTTACCTCTGCATATTCTGTCAACAAAATAATTACATTTGCCAAAGATAGTGTACATCATTTGTTATTATAAAATGTGACAATGATCATTTGTTAATAAACATGCTGTCATTAGAAAATCTTACATTCACATTTTACATTTAGGTTAAACATCAATATTTGTTTAAGTTAATGAATTATGCTTGTACATCTCATAGGAATACCTGATATACAATGTTTACTTATTAATGCCACAGTTTGAAAGGCATTGTACAATTTCCAAGTAACACTAATGAATTTACTCACTAAAGTAATTCCAAAAAAATATTTAAATATCATTTCTTTGCATTGTTTGTATTAAAGCAATTTTAATGCTGCCTTCTGTGTTTGAAATAGTTCTCACAACACACTATTTCAATATTTATTCAAATACGTTTTGGTTAAAAGTGCAGTAATTCACCTGGGTCTATGCTCCTTAACAGCCATTTTTTACAATATAAAATTTACAAACAGTTAAGTCGTGCAAGATGAAATATTTCACTCATAGCACATTTTGTTCAAAAAATAAGATCTTTCTATATGTAGACATTTGTTCTTAATAAAATGCAGAATATTTTAGAATAGAAAGCTCACCTCAAGGTATTTGATCAGTTTTTCAGAGGTGTGGAGCACCTATGACACCAATGGAAGTAAGTGAAAACTACAGGTGGGTAGCCTCTGTGCAAAGTCATATCCTAATATCTTTGGATTCTTTTTGCCTACATCAAAAGGCCATTTTGAAAAAGTGTATGTAACTATAGCAAAATAATTTGTTGAAGTCAATCTTTGTTCCTACTAACTCTGGAGCTTTATTATATTACCAATGCATAATCAGTTTGTGACGTCCATACTTACTACATAAAAAAACAACCAAATTTTCTACTAGCAGTCCAGAAAAACAGCAAAGAGCTGCCATAAAAAATAGTATGTCTTGGCATGAATGGGGGAAGAGTATGTTATTTAAGATGAAGTTAGTCTTGGATGAGGTAGTGCATAGCATGGAGAATGAAGGCCTTTTTCATATCAGTCTACTTACAGTAGATGGCATTGCTAGTATCTCTCTCAGAATTTGAAGGAATCACCTATAGGAGCAATTCAGTCTCAATATAAATTTAGTACTTTCTTTTCCATGCACATTCTTGAGTACCAGTTGCAATGGTGGTACTAAGCTGAAAATATATCTACTAAGAACTGAACTTAAATTTCCAAACTATTTCATTATACAGGTTTCAGAAAGGTAGCAACTTTTAGGCTGGAGGGTTGCATATCTGAAGATGAAATTTAGCCCTATGAAGTTGGGAGGAGGTTGTACATTTTCATCAGAGCTTCTTCTGTCAGATACTGGAAGTGTCATTAAATACTACAACACTGAGCATAATAGAAATGCTTTCAAATTTACCAAGAAAACACATGATTTTTTTTTACTCCAAAACCTCCTCTGCTTTTTGTGTTTGAGCAGAAAGAAGGAGAGAGAGAGAATTAACTGTGTGCTCCTGTCCTTATCAGCAAGTACTATGTTGAGGATGGTTGATATGGATTGCCTGAAATGTCTGACTCTTCTCAAGATAACTCTCAATGTGATGCTATAGTATACTATACTACTATATAAAGAACAGAATTGTCAGACACAGATGAGAGAGTCAACAAGCATGTGGACAAAGGGGATCCAGTGGATATAGTATAATTGGATTTCCAGAACGCATTTGATAAGGTCCCTCACCAAGGGCTCTTAACTAAGTTGTCATGCAATAAGAGAAAAGGTCCTCTCAAAGACTGGTAACTGGTTAAAAGATGGTCATTTTTCAGAATGGCAAGAGATAACTAGCCCACGGGAGTCCATACTGAGACCAATCCTATTCAACATATTCATAAATGATCTTGAGAAAGGGGTAAACAGTGAGTTGGCAAATTTTGTAGATACTGAACTGCTCAAGATAGTGAAGTCTGAAGCCAACTGTGAAGAGCTTCAAAAGGATCTCACAAAACTAGGTGACTAGCCAACAAAATGGCAGATGAATTTTAATGTTGATAAATGTAAAGTAATGCATACTGGAAAACATAATCCTAACAATACATACAAAATGATAGGGACTAAATTAGCAATTACCACTAAAGAGAGAGATCTTGGAGTCATTTTGGATAGTTCTCTGAAAGCATCCACTCACTGTGCAGCAGCAGTCAAAGAAGCAAATAGAATCATTTAAAAGGGGATAGCGAATAAGTCAGAGAATGTCTTATTGCTCAGTACAAATCCATAGTATGTCCACATCTTGAATACTCTGTGCAGAGGAGATTGCCTCATCTAAAAAAAGATATCTTGGCATTGGAAAAAGTTCAGAAAAAGGCAACAAAAATGATTAGGGGTTTGGAATGGCTGCCATCTGAGGAAAGATAAGACTGGGACTTCTCAGCTTAGAAAAGTGGAGACTAAGGGGGGATATGATAGAAGTCTATAAAATCATGACTGCTGTGGTGAAAGAGAATATGGAAAAGTTATTTACTTGTTCCCATAACATAAGAACTAGGGGTCACAAATGAAATTAATAGGTAGCAGTTTAAAACAAACAGGAGGTATTTCTTCACACAATACACAGTCAACCTGTGGAATTCCTTGCCAGAGGATGTTGAAAACCAGGAGTTTAAACAGGGTTCAAAGAAGAATTAGATATATTCCTGGAGGATAGGTTAATCAATGGCTATTAACCAGAACGGATAGGAATAGTGTCCCTAACCTCTGTCAGAAGCTGACAATGGATGACAGGGGAGCGATCACTTGATTACCTGATCTGTTCATTCCCTCTAGGTCATCTAGCATTGGCCACTGTCAGAGGACAGGATACTAGGCAATATGGACCATTGATTTGATGCAGTATGGCCATTCTTATGCATCCTTGATGAGTCACTGAGTTTCCAATGCTTGTCACTATCAGAAAGCCTTTCCACACACAAATAACTAAGATTTTATGCTGCCCTCTAAGGGCACATCTACACAGCAGGGCTAAAGCCAAAATAAACTACGCAACATAAGCTACGTAATTGACGCAGCTCAAGTCAAAATAGCTTATTTTGGCTTTTGATGCCATCTACGCAGCTGAAAGTCTGACAAAGAGCACTCTTCCTCCAATTTCCCTTACTCCTCATAAAATGAGGATTACAGGAGTTGGAGTAAGAAGTGCTCCAGCTCAACATTATATTGAAATAGCTGCTTGCTGTGTAGATGCAGACTATGTTATTTCAGAATAACGTGAATTATTCCGAAATAACACTGCTATGTAGACATAGCCTAAGAGGCTGAACACAGAAACTCACAGCCCAGAGGATGGGAAAGCTTAGGTGGTTTTAAAGCCACTTTTGCATCCTCCTAGTCCTGGCCTGCCTTGGAACTGGAGCAGCTCCTGGCATAATACAGAAAGCCCTGGAGGTCTAAGTTACAGCAGCCTCCCAGGCTGTCCTACGGATTACAAACATAGCTATGACCTTGATTAGTGCTGTAGTTATTGCCCTAAATCAGAGCCTGCAGTGATGTTCAGAAGACCTTGTGGCTGTCTTCTACAATGCATATACCAGAGGTGGTCTCACTTCACAGCTTCAGCTCTTTTACCCTCTGTAAAAGTGCAATAGTAAGGTGAGGATCTCATCCTAAGTCTCTAGTTAAAAATGGAATGAAAATGGAAAGCTAACTGAGTTATGATTAATCCCACTGAGATCTCATTACCCCAGAATGGTTGATAATACTGTGCTACCTTCTAGCCACTCTTCTTTTAGATAATTCTCCTTCATTTTATCTGCTTAGTGCTCTTGTTTGCATTTGAAGAGATGGATACTTCTGGTATTTCAGATATTTCTTCTACAGTTTCTTCATTTGAAGATATTATTTGCCATTTGCATTTTAATAAGATGATGGTACCTTTAGGTATAATCCTCCACCCATCAATGAAATCAAATACATATTCTAACGAAGAATAGACAGACTCATGATCAGTTTTCTCATATCATCCATGTTCATTATGCAAGTCAACCTGAGCTTGAAACGCACCATTTGGAAGAAGCCTTTAATTGCCATCTCAGTCATCCTTATTGCTGTTTACAAAGTTCCAACTTTCTCTTTGGGCTGTTCTTGAGGGATAGGTTTATATGGTCTTTTAAAGAAGCCAAACTGAAAGACAATTTCAAAATCAATTGATATGGTTCAACAAAGTCAGATTTCATAAAATACACTTTAAACAGTACAACAGATTAAGCTGGCATATGTGATGAAGTATCAGCTTGTTTTGGGAGTAACAGTCATGTTACTATTAACATGAACTGGTACATAATATCACCGGGGGTTGGGGAAGATAGCATTACTAAAAATTTACATCTTAGGGGCTAATAATTTCCCTACATAAACAATGCAAACAAATGTGCCAGATGTGGAGTTCCACAGTTTAAAATCTTCCCACCCAGGATATGGAATGGTAATGGAATCTGAGCATTTGTTACACTTCTCTACTCTTACATGGGAGGAGTAACTAGTGGAGTCACATTCACACATGCCCAATCTCCAACTTTTCTTTCTTTGGCACAACAAAATGTCTGTGGCAAATATGGGATAAACAATCCCTGACTATCAGAACTTGCCAGATTCTTGTATAGCTAGTAGTGTTCATATAACTTAGAATTTAAAACATTTAATGCTGATAAGCAATAAGGCTATATGCATCTTTTTTTGTTAGCAATGTTGTAGATCATTCTGGTATGTGTGGCCACTAGAATAGCAAAAACTTGAAACAGAAGCATAGAAAAAATGTTTTACATTTGAAGGGAAAATATGGAAATCTGGCCCATAAAGCTGGGGAAAATACTTGGGGTACAGGCATTAGAGATCCCAGAGAGGTAAGTTAATGTCAATAAGTACTTTTACTGAGAGAGAACACATGGGGTAAAAAGGACAAATGAAAGGAAAAAAAACCTTTGAGATGTTTTTGAAAAAAGGACATTAATCATAACAGGATTTGTTATTCTTTCAGGAGGATAGATCACAATAAAACATATAATTCCCATTTTTAAAGTATTAAATGACAATAACATTAATTAAAACAATCCTACCTTCCAGAGTAGTATCAATACAAGCAAAAACAATGACATGCCAACTACTGAGCTTATCCCAATAAGCAGGAAAAAACCAGGACCTTTTGGCTTTTGGTTATGTAGTCCTTCCAAAAAGACCTAAAGTAGGGAAACATTAAAGAATTAAAATTAGTATGTTTAATTTCTAAATTATGTTTAGAAGAGATAATATGTGAAATTGAACTATTATATTTCTTGAATGTATTTGTACGGGGTCGAGAGGGCTAATTGTGTACTTAACGAATTCTTACATGTGCAACTTGCTTTTCCTTGTGTAGTTCAATGACTTTTGAGTTTTTTTCTGGTGATGCTGTAGCTCTTACTTCAAACTTAAGTGACGATGCCTCATCCTGTTTTTTAAAAAAAGGCCAAGTTTGATCAATACAGCAAGATGATATCATAAAAACAGTGAATTAAACCTTGATATGTAGAAGCCCTCATCTATAAAACAAGCCAATGAGAAAGCCAGGAAAAGAACACAACGCTATACTGCAGTAACTCAAAAGGGCTGTGTTTTTATATTTACACAAATTAATTTGGAACTGTGGTACTATTGCTAATCAATGTGAATATATTTTCAAGGATGGAGCTACTGACAAAGCTGTACACAAATATTCTGGAGGGCAAACAAGACAAATGCAGTTTAGATTTCTATTTTAAATAAATGTCATATTTCCTTTTGTCCCAGAGCTGCACCCAGTTATACTTAAATCTAATGGCCATCAAATAAATGAAACCACTGTTTGTGCCATTATCAAAATGTTCCCTGCAGTACCTCTCCACTGAAGACTGTATTCCTATTGGTGATCTCTTCAACCAAGTATCAGAAGGGTAGCCGTGTTAGTCCGGATCTGCAAAAGCAACAAGGAGTCCTGTGGCACCTTATAGACTAACAGATGTATTGGAGCGTAAGCTTTCGTGGGCAAAGTGGGTCTTTGCCCATGAAAGCTTATACTCCAATACATCTGTTAGTCTATTAGGTGCCATAGGACTCCCTGTTGCTTCTTCAACCAAGAGGTTTCTGAAATAAAGGCATTTAACGGCTGACCTACATAAGGTATTCCTTTAAGAGGGTCTTTGTCCACACCCTAAGTTACATTTTATCAAAGGCAGATTTATCTTATCTGATTGCTAATTGTACAAATATGGCAATTTATCTGTATTTTCTACAAGTCGCATTCATTATCAGGAATTGTGCAAGTGTTAAAATGGCTTTTAATTATCTAAACAACACTAAGCCGTTCTGTAAATTACCTAACTTATTCATAGCACAGAGACACATTCAGATAGTAACTATGTTTAGAATGAGAGAGTCAGTCTCCTGTTAACCAATTTACTGTATGCATGACCAGGACATGTCATGCTAGAACAGACCAATGGTCTACCCCAGGGGTGGGGAACCTAAGGCCACTTATGTGCAGCCCCCGACTGATTTTTCTGTGGGCCAGTAGACTCCAACCAAAAAAGGTTCCCTATCCCTGGTCTAATCAGTCTGAAATCTGTCCTATGCTTCAGTTTGACCAAGAAAAAAAGAAAAACACAACCAAAAAACACACCAACATACAACATGCCTAACTGCAATTATATTCCAATAGCTGTCTGGTTTATCATATCCTGTTAGTAATCAAATTATAAACAATACGGGAACATTAAAAGAGCTCTATTATCATTTTCTACTATGACTAGAAGATGTACCTTAGTACATCAGGTCTTTAACTCAAGTAATTTTTTTTAAATAAATAAAAAATGTACGTTTTATTTCAATTATTGTATTTTTCAGAAATGAAGGCTGGGGTGTGAGGAGGGTAATGGGGTGGGTGGCTTAGGGCAGCAGGTTGGGAGGTGTGGGGGGGCTAAAGTCAGGTGGGGCTGAAGGGTGGGAGTGAGGGTGCAGAAGTCAAGGCAGGTGGGATGTGCTGGACTTAGGGGGAAGAGGTAGGAGGGGCTTACTGGGGCCACCCATGGTGGCGAGGGTGGTGCTGCTAAGGTGGTGGCTCCTCCTAGGGGCCAGGGCAGCATTCCCTGGTCAGTGGCTCCTCCAAAGGGGCTTAAGCTGCACTGCTCAGATGGTGACTCTTCCCAGCAAGGGGGTACCTGGGGCTGCACACTTGTTGGGTGGGAGCTGAGGCTATGTGGGCTGGTCCCAGTCTCCCATTCCCCCCACCCTGGTCTGCAGCTTGTGGGGGGGGAGGCAGTGTTCCGGGGGCAGCTGCTGTCCCCCCGCAACCTGCAACTGGTCTGGGGGGGGCAGCACTTTGGGGACCCCTCCATTCTGCAGCCTGTTTGGGGGAACACTCCGGGAACTGACCTGGCTTTCAGTGCCCCCCTTCCCACTGCAGCCTGCAGGCCATCTGGAAGGGGCAAGTTTCTGGGGGCTGCCCCCTGCCTGCAGCACCCCCCTGTGACTTGCAGGGCCTCCACAGGGAAGGGGGGGTCCTTTGGATTTTGGGTAGGAGGTCTACATACCAGGCTGGTGGCAGCAAGATGGTGGAGCCCCAGCCCTGCTGGCCATTCTCTTGATGCTACAGCTGCCCACAGTGGCCACTTTCAGTATCACATCTCTCCTCTCTGTGCCCCTCCTTTTTGCATCCCTCAGCTCTCTGCCCTGTCCCTTTCCATGTTATGGAAAATAGTCCCATTTCCTGCACTTCCTGTTTTCCAGGCACAACCAAGCCCTGACCCTGATTTAAGTTTATGATAAGAGGAAGCCGCATACCAAATTTGATGGTCCTAGCTCTTACGGTTTAGAAGGAATTTATGAACAAATGGACTCTCAGGCTCACAGACAGATGCACTCTAAAATATAGATAAGCTTGAAGTGAAAGGTATCATGGAGCTTGCTTTTTGGTTTTGATATGGATTTCACAGCCACAAAGCAAGCTCCATGGTATACTTTGCACTTCGAGCTTATCTATCTGACATGTTGCAAAGAAATGATTATTATTAATTTAGATTTAACAATACTTCATTTATTAAATGAATATTGTGCAATTTATTTCGGACATAACTAGAAATAGAGCAGTGTCCCCAACAAGGTGTGCTACACATCTATGTAAAACAAATAACCTTTTAAAATATCTGGTTAAAGATTTACATACAGTTTACCATTTCTAAAAGTGAAGGAGTAGCCTCCAGTTGTATTTGAACAGTTACTTCTTTTCCACTTTCCATGCTTCCAAATTTACACAGTATTCGGAAACACAAATGATCTTCTTTCATGCAGTACTTTGACAGGAAAAAAAGCAAAAATACAATACTGAGCTTCAGTAACATGGTTTATTTTTTCTTGTTAAAACACCTTTTTGACTAGATATTGGAGACCTGGACTTTTGGAATTTTTTTTCTTGAAAAGTCCAGATGTAAGGCTACTACTGTAAATATCAATGAAGGTATCAGAAACAGGGATGAGAGAAGCTACACATACTGCAACACAATCACTACAAGGGCAGTCAGATTTTCAAAACAGCATGTAGCCACAATTGGGGGCAAGTGGCAAATTTTCAAGAGAGAGAATTTCCAATGTAAGTATCTAAATGAGAGTTGAGCAATTCTTAAAACATGGCTGGAAATAAATTGTTGCTACAACAGAGCAATACGTTGTTTTCCTTGGTCCAGTTATTAAGAGTTACAAGGGCGCTTTCAAACTTGATCATTCATACTACAGATTTCTGATTTAGCTTTAAATATTTCAACAGAGTTAATATTAAAAAGTGAACTAGTAGCATTAGTGTCATTCAGAACTAGCACAAATAGGGCTTATACCAGGTGGGCTGTTCCCAGCCAACGTGAACTGCAGGAAGCAGTGTCCCAGTCTGTGCTGCTTTCCGCAGCTCCCATTGGCTGGGAACAGCAAGTGGCTATACCTGCATATGCGCAAGTAAATACAAGTCTTAAGGCCTACCATGGGCTAACTGGTGACTGCATCCAGCCCGCAAGCTGCTCATTGCCCACCCGGGCCTATACTAATTTCCTCATACAAAACTATGACTACATCTCAGTTTTGACATTGCAGTCTTCTCCTTAGCAATAGGAGGTGGTTCTGTAATGTGTGCGAGTTGGAGTTAAATATTTTCAGGTTAACTCCTTTTTTGTTTATTACCAAAAATGTATGTAGAGTCTGAACAAGTGTAACTTCCCACTGACCTCTAAAATCTATCCTGAAAAATATGTATAATGCATAATATGAAGTTATTACTTTCCACAGTTTATTTCAAGGGTTAAGTAAATTAGGACTTAATGAACCAAAAAGCAAACCCACAGACTTACCATTTGCCTTTTCTTAGGCTTTGAAAATAAAAAGATGAGATCATTGAATATGTTTGTGCGTCCATTTTGTTCTGGTAAAGTGCAGTCTCTTTTGCAATTTTTATAAAAACATTTTCCAGCAGTTGTCTGGAAATAACAACAGCACAATCATTCCTGTATTCTAAACATTTCCAGATACTGCTTAAAAGACATTTCTGTAGATGCAGCTACTCCAAGAAGATTACTGTGTTTGAAAACCATTTCTAAATGAGAGAAATGCAACCTTGGCCGAGGGCAGTGTTCCAGGACGCTGCTTCCCATATCTCCCTGGGCTGCAAATGGCAAACCAGAGTCAATTGGAGCCACAAGGCTCCATAACTGTAGAGATGGTAAATAAACACATTAGGACGGCCAGTTAGCAGGTTTCTCAGAGTGGCTTTGTGGACCACATTGAGAAACATTGGCATAGTGTGTGCAATTCTATACCAGCTTGCTTAACAAGAACACACTGCTTAACATTTTACCTGCCTTCAGAATTGTACTGAAAGTTTCTGGCATGAGCTGTGCTCAGTCAGAGAGAGGTGTGATAGAAAAATATATCGGGGAAATTAAGACCCAACCCATTCTCTTGTGGAGGAAATGTAAACTAATTTAATTACATTAAATAACAGTTTAAAAATGGGTGTTTGCTTGTTTGATCTCACCATTGACATAAACAGGCCAAGAGAATAGCAAAAATCTATAGAGTAGGGACTGTGTATTCTCTACAGCAGCAAATATATTTTCTGGTATGAAACAATTAGCAGAACTTTGAGTAGAATCTAAAAACAAAATTGAAATGGTTTATTGGACAGGATTATGGAAAGTATGAATTCACACATCCCTCTTTAAAAATTCTTCATTAGTCTCCTTACAAGGACTCTTTCAGTGTTCTAACACAGAATTCATGAATAGGGAAAAGTAGACTGACACTATTTAAAAGTTAGAAACTGGCCTAACACTAAGCTCCAGGCAGGTAGATATATTAGCTCAATGGGAGTCCAATAGAAGTCTAGTGTACTAGCTGGCATATTTCAGAGAAAAGCTGTAGATTAAATACAGAATATGTACTAATTCTAAATGTAACAAGTAGACACAAACTTTCACTTAAGTGAGCACAGTGTGTAAAGTAAGGCTCCCTAGTATTCTTGACTCTTTGTGTAGAATACCTCAGTATCTTTGAATTCAGAATTTCTACTTCTCTGCTAAATAAGCATCAATACTCCATAGCCATTTCTGAAATAAGTGCATGCGTGGTTTATTTAGAATTGGTTGATGTGCTAAAATAAGAGGAATTAAAATATTTTATCAAAAGCATACTACTTGTTACAGTCAAGTTTCACTTGCTGAATTAAGAAAATCTTAGAAGTGCCTTTTCCAGCACTTTTGTACTCCATTTAATTCTGTATGTTCAGGTACTACATACAGAGCTGTATGTAAAAGGCATGAAGTAAGGAAACAAGCATACCTTGACATCCAGAATGTTAAACAGCTTTTCCTCTCTTGGGGCAAAAGAATTAGGAATCATTATCTCCAAATCTGTAGCAGGAGCCATGCTTGGTCCAGCATTGATAACCTTGGGAGAAAGGGTTCTACAGTAACTGAAGTTTTCCTTCACATTAATCAAGGACTGAATATCCAGAATTCACCCATTTACATCTTAGAGAGCAGCAAAGGAGGCTTCCCCTTGCTGGCTTGAGAGGAAGACTTGCCTGAACTAGAGAAACCACTTCAAAAGCTGACAGTGCAGTTCATTTTCTAACCCTTATTCTCTCTGTTAACTCTGCTAATAGAATGCTGGCAGTGATAGTTTTGCAATATGGCAACACTTGTCTGCTATGACCTGAACTGTGGTCATATTTCACCACTTCAGGTGGGATATTGAAAAGGGTCCTCCAATTCTCATTGAGTATTAATCTACCAGTCTGGGATGGATGTGAACTGGTAATATAATTACTAATCCCTTGCGAACAGCTAGTTTCCTATGATCTACCTACAGTACTTACTCTATACAGCTTCTTTTGCAGCACTTTTGTACTATATTTCAGTACAATGAACTTAACTATTTTTACACTTGACTCCCATGTGTTAGTAAATACATACTTTCTAAAAAAAACAAAACAAACAAACAAAAAAAAACCCCACCATTGAAAACTGAGAGATGGAGTGAAAGAGGATATTCTCACAGGTCCAAATGAGTTAGGTACTCATTTCCCATTGACTTTGAATGAAAGTTGGGCACCTAACTCCCCTTTGTCTTTTTTTATCCTTCTCCACCCTATCATCCAGGTCTATTTTAAATCAGTGAAACTCCCATGAATGTCTCAATCAAATTCTGACCTCTGATGCAGAACAAATCAGCAGCAAGAGTTTCAACACCTGTATCACTCCATAACCGTGACATTCAAGTGGCTTAACTGATGCTGGCTGTGGTTAGAAGGGGCATGGAATGAATGGGCTGGCCATAAAGAAGTGACAGGAATAGGGATCAAAGACTATAGGAGGCTATAGTGATAGAAATGTAGCCGTGTTAGTCTGGTGTAGCTGAAACAAAAAACAGGACTATGTAGCACTTTAAAGACTAACAAGATGGTTTATTAGGTGATGAGCTTTCGTGGGCCAGACCCACTTCCTCAGATCAAATAGTGGAAGAAAATTGTCACAACCATATATACCAAAGGATACAATTTAAAAAATGAACACATATGAAAGGACAAATCAAATTTCAGAACAGAAGGGGATGGGGAGGTAAATATCTGTGAGCTAATGATATTAGAGGTGATCATTGGGAAGCTATCTTTGTAATGGGTAAGATAATTAGAGTCTTTATTCAAACTTAGGTGTAAAGTGTCGAATTTAAGCATGAATGACAGTTCAGAGGATTCTCTTTCAAGTGTAGTCTTAAAGGCCTTTGAAGCAGGATGCAGGTAATCAAGTCATTGAGACAATGTCCTTTCTGGTTGAAATGGCAAGAAACTGTTTTTCTTTGTGATCCTGTCTAATATCTGTTTTGTGGGCATTGATCCTTTGGCGAAGTGTCTGAGACGTTTGTCAATGTACATAGCAGACGGACACTTTCGGCACATGATAGCATAAATTATATTTCTGGATGCGCAGGAATATGTGTTCTTGATCTTATAACTCACTTGGTTAGGTCCAATAATGGTATCAGCAGAGTGAATATGTGGACAAAGCTGGCAACGGGGTTTGTTGCAAGGGAAGGTACCAGGGTTGGTATTAGTGTGGTATGTCCTGTGGTTGTTGGTAAGAATCATCTTGAGGTTAGGTGGTTGTCTATAGGAGACTATGGGTCTGTCTCCCAGAGCCTCTTGGAGTTTAGTATCCTGTTCCAGTATAGGCTGTAGTTTATTGATAATGTGTTGGACAGGTTTAAGTTGGGGGCTGTAGGTGATGACAAGCGGTGTTCTATTGTTGGATTTCTTGGGTCTATCTTGAAGTAGATGGTTTCTAGGTATTTGTCTGGCTCTTTCAATTTGTAACTTTGTTCTCACCCACAATTATTTCCAGTTTGAGAACAACTTATACCTCCAGATCAGCGGCACAGCCATGGGTACACGCATGGCCCCACAGTATGCTAATATCTTTATGGCTGACCTAGAACAACGTTTCCTCAACTCCCGTCCCCTTTTACCCCTTCTCTACTTATGCTACATCGATGACATCTTTATGATCTGGACGCATGGCCAAGAAACAATGGAGACATTCCACAGAGATTTTAACAACCTACACCCCACTATCAATCTCAGCCTGGACCATTCTACACGAGAGATCCATTTCCTGGACACCACAGTACAAATCAACAATGGAAAATTAGACACCACTCTCTACAGAAAACCCACTGACTCATACAGTTACCTACATGCCTCCAGCTCCCATCCAGAACACACCATACGATCCATCATCTATAGCCAAGCCCTTGATACAACCGCATCTGCTCTAATCCCACTGACAGAGACCAGAAACTTCAGGATCTCTACCAAGCATTTATAAACCTCAACTACCCACCGGAGAAATAAAAAGCAAATTGAAAGAGCCGGACGAATACCTAGAAACCATCTACTTCAAGACAGACCCAAGAAAACCAACAATAGAACACCACTTGTCATCACCTACAGCCCCCAACTTAAACCTGTCAACACATTATCAATAAACTACAGCCTATACTGGAACAGGATACTAAACTCCAAGAGGCTCTGGGAGACAACCACCTAACCTCAAGATGATTCTTACCAACAACCACAGGACATACCACACTAATACCAACCCTGGTACCTTCCCTTGCAACAAACCCGTTGCCAGCTTTGTCCACATATTCACTCTGCTGATACCATTATTGGACCTAACCAAGTGAGTTATAAGATCAAGAACACATATTCCTGCGCATCCAGAAATATAATTTATGCTATCATGTGCGAAAGTGTCCGTCTGCTATGTACATTGGACAAGCGTCTCAGACACTTCGCCAAAGGATCAATGCCCACAAAACAGATATTAGACAGGATCACAAAGAAAAACAGTTTCTTGCCATTTCAACCAGAAAGGACATTGTCTCAATGACTTGATTACCTGCATCCTGCTGCAAAGGCCTTTTAAGACTACACTTGAAAGAGAATCCTCTGAACTGTCATTCATGCTTAAATTTGACACTTTACACCTAAGTTTGAATAAAGACTCTAATTATCTTACCCATTACAAAGATAGCTTCCCCAATTATCACCTCTAATATCATTAGCTCACAGACATTTACCTCCCCCCCCCCATCCCTCTTCTGTTCTGAAATCTGATTTGTCCTTTTCATATGTGTTCATTTTTTTAAATTGTATCCTTTGGTATATATGGTTGTGACAATTTTCTTCCACTATTTGATCTGAGGAAGTGGGTCTGGCCCACGAAAGCTCATCACCTAATAAACCATCTTGTTAGTCTTTAAAGTGCTACATAGTCCTCTTTTTTATAGGAGGTTATGAACATGTTCAAAGGCAATTAAGTGAGGTTCATTTTAAAATGGCTCACACCCTTTAAAAGAGAACTTCAACTCATTTAGCAACTGACCCAGCTGCTATTGAAGTCAGTAGCAGTGTTTCTATAGACCTCTAAGGAGCATTGATTGAAGTGACTTTTGTCATATCTATTATTAAGAATAAACTTTTAAAATAAAATGAATGATTTCTGTAAAGAATAGCTCTTACATGGAAAGTGAAGTTGATCTTCTCCTTCATGCAATCAATTGCTGAATTTTCCATACTGGGTCCATAAACAAATGAAGTTGGTAGTACAAATCTATGGTAATTAAAAAATAATTACAATAGGACAAAATTACCGCCCTTTAGAATTCAATATTAATATGAGCATTATCCTCTCTGGGCCAGACTGTCCTCTATCCAGGTCACTATATAGAACTGTGAAGTGTGATTTAGCACTTATTTCAGCCCTGTAGTAGGGAAGCTCCAGGATAAATTTAGGTGAGAAATCTCTGTGGATTGACTGGGCATAATGTGGTAGTCTGATTAATCACTATCTTCCAGCGCTACCCGCTCATCCCCAACTCAGAGAGTGGCTTTTATAAAGGAGGGGAGAAATTATGACAAAGCAGCTACTCATCTCTTTTATCTCTGGCTTATTTATGCATCTGCCCCTATTATCAGTGGGATTTCAGAAAAAAGACTTGTGACTGGTATCATTTAGTGGATAGGTCAAGAAATTATGGTATATTCCCAATCTTGCCACTGTTTCTCAGTTTCCCCAAATACTTCTATCTTAAAATGAAAAATGCTGGAGGTAAAGTGTTAATATTCCTGAAATGGGTACAATGATGGATATGATGGGAAGAGAAGGGATGAGAAAGTTGAATGGGGATACTAGAAGCAGTTGCTGCCCCTAGCCATCTCTAGTTTGAAAGAAGTGTCCTGTTTTATAAGTACTATACTGAGCCAGCCAATCTAAAGCAGTTTGTCCATAAGGCTCTATAGTAAGTGTCCTTTACATTTGCCATCACCTGATGACACTGATACAGTCAAAGGAAGATCCTTAAATATCCCTGGGCATTCCTGCTACATGACTGCAAGTGGAGGATTACGTTACACTGAGGTTGGGCAAATCAAGACTTGCCTTAAAGGGATCTGAATTGATCTACCTTATTCTGGGCAGACACAGGCAGAAACACCAGCTGGCACAAGCTGAACAACAAACAGTCAATACAGTTGAGTATAAAAGACAATGTTAGCAGTAGACAATTACACCAAAAAAGCATAAGGCTGAGCAATTACTAAAAGAGAATTTGATAGGCTAAAGGATTAAAATATAGTTTTTGTTCACCTCTGCAGAAAACAGGATTAAGTGAGTGAAAAGCAGAAACAAATAATATTACTCTTATGGAAAAAGGTGTTATAGAACAGCAAAGAATCAGTCCTTGGTTAATAAATCTCAGCACTCTTGAGGTTTTTTTCCATTTCAGATGGGAAAGCTGAAGTACAAAGTCTGCAGCAGTGTGTGGAATAAAATCTACATCATCTCACTCCCGGTACTACTATTTTTTAACTATGCCATGTTTCCTTTCTGATGATCATGGGAGTCCAATTGAGATATGTGTTCCTTAATTATAAACAATCCTATACATGTGGATATACAGAGCAGCCATTAACTTACTTACCCGTGGACATTTAGTTCAACCTCATGTTTCAGAGATATGGCTAAAATTATGGAGTTATCCAACAGCAGGTTATCCTCTTCATTCTCACTGTAGAAGTAAACATGGGAGATGAGAAGCTATGTTAGAATACATCACACACAGTGTGTTAGATAACTAATTACATAAAACATACACCTAGTAGCTTATTTCAATAAATTTTTTGGTAACTGCACATATAACAGAAGTCATTTTTATAACAATGTTAGCAGAAATCTGCTCATTATTTAAATAGCAATTATCTACTTTTTTGTAGTTTGTTTCTCTATATTTTATATAATGAATGAGCTTTCTTGCAGTAGTGCTTCATTAAGCCTCTGAGGTACTTCCTATTCTGTTTTCCAAAGGTAGGGATATTTTTCATCAAAGCCAGCAATTTTTAATCCAGCAAGATTTACCAGGTAGCATTAATGGTGATGCTGAGGTCATCTTCTGCCTTGGTAAGTGAGCTTGCATCCAAGAGAAAACTAAAATCCATCTGTAGAACAAATGAAACTTTTGTGTGTGTGTGGTACATGATTGGGTATGTCTTAACAAATGTTTCAGTTGGCATTTAACTTGTGGAAAACTCTAGAGCACACTGCATTATATTTTGCACAAGTTTGGTCCCCAAGTTCATTAGGGCATATTGCTTTTGTTCGTAATCTTAGTCAACCTCCTACTTTCCTACAAAATACTGCTAAGTTACAGAAAATGTATTGTGCCACAGAAGAAGTTCCAGTTCTGGACTAAATGCATGCTCACAGCATGCCCTAAACACACTTCCACCCAAAGGGAGAGACTGGATTTGGTGCTCCCTTCATTTTCTCTAACATGCACAATCCCCTATAGCAGCAGTTCTCGACTGGGGTCTATGGCCCAGTTTCAGGTGGCCCACCAAGCCCCGGGGGCGGGTAATAAGCAGACAGTGGGTCAGATGCAGTGCACCAGGATTAACCCCCTGGCAAGCCGCCAGATGCTTTATTTATCCATGCATCCACAAGCATGGCCATTCGCAGCACCTGTTGGTCATGGTTCACCATTCCTGGCCAAAACTTCCACCCCTATGAGAGACATTTTTCTTTCCCCCTCCCTTTATTGTCAACAAAGAGCCAGGGAAGACACTGCTATTTGCTTTGTCCACAGAACTGGCTTTGGCCAGTATCCCAAAATGCCTGCCCTGATCACTCTGCTCAATGTTTTAATCTCTGCTGCCCTGCAGATATGTGCCCCTCCCCTTTCAAAGCTCCAGGAAGAGGAAGAATCTGACAGTTGAGTGTGTTGCTCTATTTGGGGAACAAACAAAGGCTTTCTTTACACTTGTAAAATTAAAGCACAACTGTGGCAGTGACAGTATGGCCAGAGCATGAGCGCTGGTAGAGAGGTCACTCTATATAAGCCACCTCCAGGAGGGGAGTATCTAACACTGGCGCTTTACAGCACTGAGACTTGCTGCACCTGGAGGTGGGGAGGTGTCACACCTCTGAGCCAGAAAGTTGTAGCGCTGTAAAGTGGCAGTGTAGATTTAGCCAAAGAGCAAATCATTGGAGTGTTCCTGTACTGCCCTACACTAGGAGCAACAGCAGCAGGCAGACTGCTGCTGCAGGAGGAGGGAGACAGATTGTTGTGCTGCTTTGACATTTCCTCAGCATGGAGAGCTCACAGAGCTACTCATGATGCTGCTCACAGCTGAGGAGGCTGTGGGAGAATGTGGAGAGAATCCCAAGACACACAGGGATCAGGTATGCATTCCTACTACACTGCACTGTGGGATACATACCCACAGTGCATTTCTTACAGTCGATGATGGTGCCCCCAGTGTGGGCATCATCTGTCAACAGGAGGAGCAAGTGTGAACACCTTCTGGTGAGTTTTATTTTGTCAACTTTTGGCTGCTGACCTTAGTTTTGTCAACAAAATTTGGTAGTGTAGATGTAGCCTGAGATATGCTAGATCAAATAAATTGTTTTCCGATTGTCAAAAATCCTTGTAAACACACGGTAATATCAATTACTTCGTTGGTATGGTTCACCATAAATTGAGCAAGAATACAATATACACAATATGCCTGCTCTTGATGCATTGTAATAAATAATTTGATTTTAATGCATTATTTCAAATAAATTGTAGAAATCTAATTTCTTAGAAATAGAATGAAGAATTTATATTATTATTTTAGCAAAAAATAACTGCCTACTTAGGTGCTATAAACTGCATTCCATTATGTATATCTTATCCTTGATATCTCAGTGCAATATTTTATCATTTCAATATTTTACAACTTTTACTTGTTAACCCTCTTACATGTAATAATGAGGATAAAATGTCCTCAGTGAAATAAAGCTAAATAAAATGCCACGAGACATCTGACAAATTGTTGCATAAGAAAATGTTAATTCTTAAAAAACTATTCCTAGACATGTGCCTATTCGAATATATGGCTAAAAGAACCTCAGGTTCTCTGTTACCAGGGTGGTTTATGTGGTGCGGAGAGCAATACATTATTTGTTGAACATTTTCATTTGATCTTTAGCAGACATTATGCAATATATGCAATATAAAGTGTTCCTTTCCAAGTTATACATTTTAAGCATTTACTCCAACAAGATGTAGTTCTAAAGATTAACCATTTTAGATTTAGTTTACCTTCGACAAATGGTCTACATATAAATACCCAACACTGCAGTCAAGTCTCACTGCCTGAGCTTCATCTGATATTTCACATTGTATCTGTTTTTCTTCCTAAAATTAAAGAATGAAAAACCAGTAACTGTTTTATGTGATGAAATCGAATGACCATTTTGCAATTTTATTTCAGAATTTACACACTACATATATGCCATAAAATTTCACTTTGAGCGTTTAGACTACTGTAAACACCATTGGGAATTTACAAAATATATTTGCTGCTACTAAATGACCAGTCCAATGAGTCCATATGGCTGAATTCCTTGCATCAATCAAATTATCTCATTACCTCTTTATAATCGGTTTGTTAATGGCTTTGCGAGTATATTGTCAACTTATTTAAGTCTAAAGTTACCCTTTCAAAAATAAGTCCAGTATAAAAATCTTAGAAGGACATACTTTAAAAAGAGAATTTTAGAGGAAAAAGAATGTGTCTCCTTCACAAGATTATAATTAGCCTCCAGTGTTCTTTTAAAAAACAGGCTTAACCCAACAAGGTGCTGAAGACATCTTACCGGATCAGTCACAGGTGTTTTAAAGAACAGGAGATTGACAAAAATATCTAGCAAGGATGGTTTATTTGCATTTAACCCTTACAGCCTTTGCATGGAGGAATTGACTAGATCAGTGGTTTACACCCTTTTTTCATTTGCAGATCCCTAAAATAATTTCCACTGGTGGTGTGGACTTCTTTGGAAATCTTAGATATTATCAGCTGACCCCCCACAGGTCTGTGGAGCACAGGCTGCAAAGCACTGGTCTATGATAATGACATTTTGCAGACCTCTTAGACATAGTCTTTGGACCCCAGGTTGAAAACTGGACCCCTGGTCCCTTCCCAGTCCTGTATGTCTATGATACCATGAGTAGGGCCCTACCAAATTCATGATCCATTTTGGTTAATTTCACAGTGATAAGATTTTAAAAATCATCAGCTGCACTATTTCAGATATTTATGTCTAAAATGTCATGGTGTTATAACTCAAAAGAGGGCTGTGAGGGACTGCAAGACTATCGTAAGGGGGCTGCATTATTGCCTCCCTCCCTTCTGCACTGTTGCTGGTAAAAGCACTACCTTTAGAGCTGGGCAGTGGGCGGCACAGATGGTATGGGGTGATCACAGCTGCCCTTACAGGAGGTGATTGTGCAGGGCCATGTAGTTAGGGGATGTTGTGGTCCCACCCTCAGCTAGCCCAAAAACCATTTAACCCCCTAGAGCTGAGTTTGGAGCCGTGGAAGGGCAGGTCTCAGAGCAAGGGTGGCAGAACTTTGCAGAAGCAGGAGGCCACTGGTCCTGGAACTGGGGTGGAGGCATGCCTTTCCATGTTGGGGTGTAGTTTTGGAGGGAGAGGTTGGCATTGCCCCAAAAAAACTGTAAGCCTCAGACAGGCACAGAGTGGCACTGGCAGCACCTCTGCTTGCCTGAGGCTTTCAGTTTTGGGCACGGGTGACACTGTCCCTACCCCAAAAACTTCATACATTAAAAAGTGGGGGAGCATGACCCCCTTGCCCTCCTGTTTCCAACACTGCTAGCAAAGGGTGCTGCAGTGGGGGGGAAGGTACTGTACATTAGGGTCCAGGTGCTAGTCCCAGCCAGGCTGGGAAGGGACAGGAGATCCTCTTCACCTGCAGGGGCTAATCCCACAGCTCAAACCCACTTCTTGGATGCTCCTCCATCTGCAATAATCTCTTCAGCTACTCCCTGTGCAGTGTCCCCTTCCCCAAGGATAGAAGCCAAAGGAGCCAGAAAGCCAGGCAAGAGTTTGGAGCTTCCTATAGCCAGAAGATCTTTAATGTGGTACTAACCCAGCCCTGGGAGCAGTGCAGTGAAGAGGAAGTCCCTTCCATCCCAAACCTCACCAGGACTAGCAGCCAGGAGCCCAAACACATGGTAAGAGCCCTAGGCTGGGGAGCCCCAAACCCTGCCCCTCTCCAGCAGATTTCACTAAGGAGACCAGATTTTTTCATAGCCATGAATTTAATAGAGTCGTATCTACGATGGAGGTTACATACTAATATTTCCAGATACATTTAGAAATCACTATTTTTATTCATTTACTGCAATACTTTGTACTTAAATAAAAATGTTGGCCAACTTGATTAAACTGTGCTCATTCTGTGGATGGATTAACTGAAGTTTTAAGCAGAAAAATCTCAAATATTGTCAGCTTTCCTTATTTAGATTTCCTTACTTAGTAGATTTTCCTACTTGTCAAACTGCCCCATGGATCTGAGCTCAAGTGGGCAACTTGAGCCTCCACTTATGCCACAACATCCACACCGCTATATTTAGCATGCTAAGGTGAACCTCTCCCCGACTCCCGACAGGAGTTTATCTACCTAGCCTGGGATGCTCACTCTCTGCTACAGTGTAGTCACAGCCTGTACAGTCTGTCTGAGTACTGTAAAGATGTTGAAGGGCTGATGATGACATAGAATTTCAATTCTTACCAGTTCTAGAACTCGAACAAAATAAAGACCTTTAGGGAGTTGGATGTGGAGGGCAGTTTCATATGCATCATCTCCAGCATTGCTCAGAGATAAATTCAATTGTAAAGTCTTCATACTTCCAACGGAAAGATAGGTTTTCTTTTCATGAGGTCTATAAAATAATGAATATATTTAAAATGTTATACTGTATGAAAAGTGATATATATGGCAAATATGAAAGCAAATCACCTTGGTAAAACAGGAAAATGTCTGGAGAAAAAAGAGGGAAAAAAAAAAAAACCCTTTCTTTGATTTCAGTTTGATAAGGTATCTGGAAGAGCCCAACTGGAGGTTGCTGGTCAAATAACATTTGCTCATTTTTTCCTAGCTTAAGGCAGCTTAGTTCTTCACCATTTAAATAATATAGTCAACCAACCACGTTTCATTTGCATTGCACTTTTTAGGGTCCAAGTAATTGGACTAAGAATGCTGCTTATTCTTCTGCTAGGTCTTGTCCAAGACCGAGAGGTAAGAGATGCAGAACAGTGTCTTCTGTGCTTCAGCATTTCCAAGGGGAAGTTACTCCTGTGCAGAGGAGTCATAAGGCCTATGCATCACTTAAGCCAGCGATGGGCAATCTAGACTTGTGAGTGGCCCTCCTTCATCTCAGCGGGCCACAAGATTGTTCTAACAAAGGCAGTCTCCTAGGATAGGGTAGTTTTGCCAAGTGCACTTACATATTTAGAATTGGCAGGGTGTGGCTACTGAACCAAAGGAGCACACGGCCCTCACAGTCGTTGTGTGCAGTCAGCACGCACTTCACTTCATGTGCCCTTGATTTATGTGCATGTGACTTTAGTAATCCTGGTAGGAAAAAAAAACCTACCAGGAAGGAAATCAGCAGAATTTGACAGCCCTGTGGGCAATGGTAAACAAAATGTCTCACGGGCCACACACAGAACCCCAATGGTTGCAGGCTGCCCACCACTACATCCCTCAAATTAAGGCTTGGCAGGCCATCTGCACAGAGGAGAATTTCATTCAGAATAGAGAACGTTAGAATGAGAGTGGATTTGTCAACTGACTCTATTAAGGAAACTTTCCAGCAGTGCACCAAGTACGTGCATACGTTGCAGTGCTTATGTATGGTTGAAAGTCTCTGGTCTCACTAGTTTAGGTTTTTCTCTGCCTGCTCTTGAGATCTGCAGTACTGATTTTTAAACTTATACATAGGGGAAATGTTAGGGATATAAATGCAAAGCTTTAATCCCAATATATCACATAAGGCTGTGATTTTCAGCTCTCAATTGTGGTATGGGACTGAGTTAATGTGAACCAGGAGAAAAGGAAAGTGAGTGAACAAGCCTATCTTATGTTTTATCCAGTGTTCTATAATCACGTTACAAGTGAAAGTACCTAAGAGGATCTAAAAGTAAACTTCATTTTGACATTAAACTTTAATTAAGACTTGTAGAAGAGCTGCCTAGAAATAGACATTTATCAAATATTCTGGCTTGAAACCAGAGAATTAGTCACTGAACACCTTTGGGAAAGAAGTTGGCACTTAGACAAGCAACAGAAGGTGAAAATACTGCATAAGCAGCCAGGTTCCAAGACAACATCAAATTAAAGAGAAACACAATGTTAACATTATAGTAGTTGGATTTCTCATTCTCTTTACATTTTTAAGTTCTTTTACAGCACTTAAAGAATTACTATTTTACTCTTTTCTGGTACACATTTGACTGCATCTTGATTCATTAACAAGATGCCATCAGAACTTAGTACATAAGTGCAATAAAGCACCAGGTGCACATCTGGGAGTGTGACAAAGCTGAACTAGAGCTTTTTCCCAGTAATCATATTTCATTCTTCATTAAAATATGCATAATGCATACTTGAAATTTATAGAGCAGACCAGAATCTAAGCAATTGAAACAGAACAAGGTAGTGCATACATGCTGAACCACAACCCAGTAAGTAAAAGGACAAGACTCGTGAAGTATTTCAGTGACAACCTTTGTACAATTCCATTCATTTAAGAGACATTTCATTGTATTTTTTTTAAAAAGCATTTACTTTGTTGTTCCTAGATAATGAATGCATTCTGTCTAGACAAAATAAATTAAAGCTTCACAGCTAACCAGTTTTTAATCAAGATACTAACTAGGGCAAAAAATAATGTAAGGTGATATTTCACACTTTATCAAGATATGTAGCCTATTTATTTTGGTGAAAAAGAAGGTACAAATTCTCATGCTCTACTTCCCTCCACTTGAATTTAACACTTGTAGTATTTATAAATCTGTTTTACTTGTATTAACACTAATGAAAATACACCAAATCTTTACAGTAGAAAAATGCTAAATTTTTCAAGCAGTACTCTCTTGAAGCCTAAGAAAATGGTTGAGGGGAGGAGAAGAATTTATCTGAAATCCATGAAGATTCAAAAACCATGTGCAGAGAGTCATATAAGAATCATTAATCCAAATTACACTATTATAGTATTCTTTATGTACCATTTTAAGATGTTTTACAAGGCAAAACATCTGGATAGCAGCATATAAAATCTCTCATCCCTCCCTCATGGCTTGCAAAGGGACACTGAAGCCTGGTTCTGATCATGATATCGAATTAAATGAGTAGACATCAGGTTTAAAACAAAAACAAAACAGAAGGAAGTACTTCTCCACACCACATACAGTCAACTTGTAGAACTCATTGCCAAGGGATGATGTGAAGTCCAAAAGTATTACTGGGTTAAAAAAAGAATTAGTAAGTTCATGGAGAATGGGTCCATCAACGACTATAACCCCATATGCATACAGTGTTGTAGCCAGGTCAGTCCCAGGATATTCGAAAGACAAAGTGGATGAGGTAATACAGGTTGAACCTCTCTAATCCAGCACCCTTTGGACCTGACCAGTGCCAAACCAGAGAATTTGCCAAACCACGGGAGGTCAATATTGTCTAGCAGCTTTACCTACACTTTCACTGCTTACTGGACTCTTAAAGACATTTAGGGGTAAATTACAGCTAAATAACAGCACAGAACACTAAAAGCCAGGATCGGTAGCTCTAGACAAACTTTACGAGAATTCAAAAAATTTGCCCACACCCTTGATAAGTTGACTTTCAGTTAACTAAAATCATACTGGACCATGGATGTTGCTGGAACAGAGAGTGCTGGACTAGAAAGATTCAGCTTGTAGCTTTTTATGGACCAACTTCTGTTTGGTCAGATATTCAGCCCCATGCTCTGTGTGTCCCTAAGCCTGTGACTTCCTGATGCTGTGACTGGATAATAGGTCGTCAAGTAGTAATTGCCCTGTTCGTTCCCTCTGAAGTTTCCGGCATTGGCTACTCTATGAAGAAAGGATACTGGGTTAGATGAACTACTGGTCTGACCCAATGTGTCCATTCTTATGATCTTAAACTTAGGGAGAGGAGGAGAGAGAGGGCAGGAAGAGAACTTTTAAAATCTTACTAAAGAATAATTCTGATTGCATCGGATAGGAACATTGTCACATGAATTGAAAACTAGCTAAAGGACTATAAAGGGTAATGACAGTATTTCATGGAGGAAGAGTGTTTAGTTCGGCAGAGATCCAGTCTTAATGAAGTGTCTTGACATTTAAATAAAATTAAGAGTCTAGCATGATAATGAAATCTAAGGAAGATAGTAAATTGGAAGGAGTTGCAAACACCTGTGTGGACCAGGAAAGACTACAGAGAACCTAAAGAGATTAGAAAACATGGGTGAAAAGTAATAAAATGAAATTCAGCTTGGAAAATGCAAGCTAGTATATCTAGGGGAAAAGAATACAAACCACACATAATGCCCAACCATCTGGTGTCTTGATCATTAGTATAAAACTGTACAGCCAATATTCTTAAGTAGTTCTTTTTCCCCCGTTTCATAATTGAAACAGTAAATACAGCAATCTGCTAGCACAAAAGTGAAGCATTTTCTTTTGTACACTACAAGAACAATACTGTCATAAAAGTAGAATATTTAATTTTTGTCGATTGTGGAGCAAGTTATATGTATCTCATCAGTACATCTTAATTAGAAATGTAGAAGTGTTTCTTTTATGAACAAAATGCTTTTTTACAATAATTTTGTAAGAATATAATTGAAAAAGAACTGTTCTTGTGTATAAGATAAATTATTATTATTATACTTTCTGAAAGGTTGTTTGTTTAATAATCAATCTTTCACTGGAAAAATTTTTATTCCTGTAATGTTTTCTTAGGGAACTCATTGTCTACTTTTGCAAATTAATTTTACCCAGGAAACAAGGAAAACTGAATTAGATAAATAAAGCCCTACTCAGTCTCCTTTAGCAGATAGAAGTCACATTGTACATACTTTGGAAATGCAAGTTTTCCAGAAACTTTCAAGTCAGCAGAACAGTTTTCCCTGGAACAAAATCTTGCAAAAACCATCTGTGAAGAAACAACAAAAGTGAAAATATTTCAAAACAGTACGTTCACAGCCACAGGTACAAAGTCATTACCATGTTATTGTCTAAGTACCATGAGTGCCCAACAGCACCTTGCTACCGAAAGAGAAACTAAATCAGTTGTTGACCTGCCCACATGCTATGTACATAACAGACACATCTATGCTAATTGTCACATTCTTGAGCCCATAGTGATAGGATCAGCCAATTCTAAAAAGTATACCCATGGACAAAACATTTTAGGGGACTGATGTTCCTGGGACAATTCTGCAGCTTCCTATGATCTGGCAGCAGCTACTCAGGCTATACGGTTTCATCTAAATAAAGACTGACTGCCCATGTGTTACAAGGTTTCTCTGACAATAGTGATGTACATTGGTTGTGTTTTTGAAGTTTCACACAATACCTATGTCACTGTATTGCAGTTTTAACAAAAAAGAATCTTGCTGAGTGCATGTGGATTGGGAAATAGAAAGTTGAGACGGACAGCAGAAGTAAAGTTATTTTGCCAGTTAGAAGAAACCTGTAGGCATCTCAAAATTCTGGATGTCAATTTTATTTTGAATTTGTGAAACTTATTACTGGTGAGGAGTCAGAATAATGTTTAATTTTACCAGTTACAAACCGTAAGAGCACTTTGACTTTTGCTCCTGCGGGAGGGGAAAGAGCGGGAAATCATTTAGTTATTGTATCATAATGTATGTTTTTTTCCAATCACTGTTTGAAAATTTGGGGTAGCTCCAGATAATAAATCCTTCATCAACATTATTGAAATAATAGAATATAAATTAATGTAAGCAGCCTACAGGGTATCTAACATGCAATTCATACTGGGATTTGATTTACTAGTCTTCTCATTTCACATGATATGCTAAGAAAATGTCTAATACTAATGTTACTATACCTAAAACAATAAGAGAATCCAATTAATAAGAGATAATTACATGCCTGAGTATAATCCTGTCCAACTTCATATGAACCATTAGAGTAAAAAATACAAAATACAAATTAGATGTATGTTTTGTAAGCAACGCATCCTTTAGGCAAAATAGCATTCTAATTTTCGCCTACAGGTTTATCTATTAAAATCAAGGCATTTTTAATGTCCCTGTCACCATGAGAGCTGGACACCAATTCCAAAAAAACGTGTTCTTGAGTTACACTGAACAGTGTGAAATTTGCTTTAGATACTTATTTAAAATGTGTCATCATTTTGTTGAAGTTCAGACAAAAATATCCATATCTTAACCTTGCTTTTAAGAGCATCTTTTTCTTTCCTCTGCTGAAGAACTGGTTCAAGTGGTGGGAACTCCTCCATACTTCTTTTTCTTAGAACATGATGCCCAAGATGATAAGTAGTTTCAATATGTATAGGAGTCAGGATATCCCTTACATCTTTCTATGAAAATTGGAAACCTAATGAGTTAACCATATAAAACAGACATGTATATAAAAAACACTGCAAGTTAATCTCTATTTTCACATACACATTCACTTCCTAAACCACAGAAATTAAATCCTCTTCCTTGAATATACTTTTTTCTTCCCCTTTTCTCCATTACCTCTGTTCTAATTTTCAGTTAACAGTGATAAGAGGAATCAATTAGTAACTGAAGAGTGCCATTTTATGATTAAACAACAACTGTTAATAAAAACTTTATTTAGTGGGAGACCCAACTGAATTTTCTTTGTCACCAGGTTGATTTATGGACACAGGTTAGTAATTTTGCATATTACAAGTAAGGGTAGGTGAAACAGAAGGGTAACAGACAAATGGAACAAAAACAGATAGGCACAATGGATCAGATATTTCTGTGAAATCTAAAAAGGCTTTCCTAATACTCATAAATAGGGTACGGAGCTGGGAGGTATAGAGCGGGATCTCCTGCCTTTATATTTTGTACTCAGCATTGAGATGATTGAACTGCTTAATTAATAATCATTTCAACATGAAACCTTGAACGTGTAGGAATGCCACAAATCTAAGCCCAAATCCCAAGCTATCTAGTTATGAAAACTGAATAGCATGAAGCACCGAGTATTACAATAGCAAACTTGATTGAATTATTCTCTAGGTATATGCGAGAGATAGCCACTGATTTGTCCCTCCACATGTCCACTGCTTCAGTTCTAATCTACAAGCTTGCTCTGACCCAAAAATCACATGTTATCTATTTCATTTTATGTTTTAATTTCGGGAAGGGTATCATAAATAACATTCTTTTATTGTAGGTAACTGCCTCTCACAGATATGACAATGTTACTATATTAAAAAAAATAGATACTAAAGATTACATTACCTTCAAAAACGCTGAATGACTTCTGCAAGTAACATTGCTGTTATAAATACCCATATTTCCTGATATCATATCTGATGTTCCATTAGAAGAAAAGTAAAATCTTGCAGGAGTGTTTGTCTTTCTGCTTACATCTATATTTAGTTCATAAAGCAGTACTGCAAGATTAAAAAAATAAATAAGTAAAAGTCTCTTCTTATAAAATATCTTTGAAACCTATTTATTTTCACTAATATATGATAGGAGTCATATATGTCATCATTTACACACTCCATAATGTCTATCTCAAAATACTCTAAAGTCTAGTGTCATGCTAAATGTAGATAGTATCTTTTAAAAAACCTTGGGAATATACACAAAGCTATAATTAAAAAAATATTACTTAAAACGTATGCATGAAAATACATAATGTGCTATTTTAAATTTATTATTTCCCTTCTGACTCTCAGAGCCAAATTCATCACTGATATGAGCCTGTGAGTCCACTGAAATCAATGGAGTCGCATGCACCTACATGAGGGCTGATGCTGGTACATTGTTTTAATAATTATCCGCTAGAATCTGACTGAGAAAACCCAGTGTCAGTCACAGAACTGGCATAAACATTTCAGAAAACAGTAAATAAGCACAGATGCAATGACTGAAATGTAAAATAAATTTAAAAAACCCTGTAAGTTCCTAAATCACAAATAGAACTCTGTGGATAATCTAATTACAAGCACATTTTTAGAACACAGTTGTTTTAATTCTTCATTGTTTCATTACTGTCGTGACTGTCTGATTAAAGAGCAGAGCAATGCATTCAGTCTTCAAAGCTGGCATCATCTAATATTGCATTTCCAAAGTGCGGTCCGCGGCCCAGTACCGGTCCTTAGAAAAATTATCGTGCACGAACCTATTAATTTGTGTGACAGGGTAGCAGCACCCCGCACTGCTGAGTGCAGTGGCGCGGCCCTCTTGGGAGAGAGCCCGCCGCCGTGGCATATTTGCCGGACATGCTCCCGGGCAGCGGCACTAGATCTGGCGGGCACTAGGACCCAGGGAGAAGGCCGTGTGCACCAACGCAGAACGCCCAGCGCTGGACGCAGCCGGGGGAGCCGGCACTGGCCAATAAAGCGTCTGTGATTGGGGCCAGAAGGGGGGGTGGGGCGGAGCAACCTGCTGGACAGGTAGGGCCAGCAACAATTTATCTACATATTCATCATTTGCTTAATGAATATGCAAATAAATGTTACCAGTCCTCCAAAAGCTGGTGAATGGGAAGTTACTCGCCTTGTGCAGTAGCAACAGTTCTTTGAGATGTGTGTCCCTTTGGGTGCTCCACTATAAGTGTCAGGTCGTCCTGGCACTTCAAATCATCATTTTCCCTAGCAGTAGATGGCCAGGCCACACACACACACCCTAGGCACCTTGTGCCGTTTGTGCCCTGCACTTAGCATGCGCAGCCTGGTTCCTGCCAGTTCCTCGTGTACCCGAGTGTCTGAAAAACAAGAGAGGAACAGACTCAGAGAGAGGGGAGGAGGGTGAGTAGTGGAGCACCCATAGGGACACATATCTTGAAGAACTATTGTTATTGCACAATGTGAGTAACTTCCCTTTCTTCTTTGAGTGATGTCCCAGTGGGTGCTCCACCATAGGTGACTTTGTAGTAGTGCTCGAGAAACACAAGGAAGGCAGGTTTCGGAGTCACTGTTTATTATCAGCTGATAATATCGCAGCGGCTACTTAGTATCGTTGTCAAGATGGTGAAGGATGGCGTAATGCTTCATAAAGGTATTATTTGAGGACCATGTAGCAGCATGGCAAAAGTCCTGGAGAGGAATGCCCCATAGGAAGGCTATGGATGTTGCTATCACACTTGTGGAGTGTGCTCTTGGTAGGCGACTTATGTTGTATGGAGTAGCATTGAGTAATGCAAGCTACAATAACTCTTGATATGTGTTGTGATAAATTCAGAGTCCCCTTGGAGCATTCTGCTGTGGAAACAAACAGGGTCTGTGATGTATGGAAGGATCAGGTTCTATCTATATAAAAGGAAAGCATCCTGTGAACATCTAAGGTATGCAGGAAAGCATCCTGTCAAGATGAGTGGGGCTTGGGATAGAAGGAACGGAGAACTATCAGTTCAGTGATAGGGAAGTTGGAGCACATCTTCAGTATGAAGGAAAGGTGAGAGTGCAATATTACACTGTTCCTAGTAAAGATAGTGCAGAGCAGCATGACCATAAGGGCCGCAAGTTCACTCACTCTGTGGGCAGATGTTATAGCGAACAGGAAGACAACTTTCATAGACATCATAGAGCGGGCAGGTTGCCAGTGGTTGGGGGCTGGGTGAGAGTGTCCAGCACCATCTTGAGATTCCATAATGGCAGTGGGGCCTTATGCAGTGAGTTAAGATTGTGCAAACCCTTGCTAAATCTTCTCATGGTAAAGTATGCAAAAATGGAATAGGTGTCAATCCAAGGATGAAAGGTGGCAATGGCTGCAAGATGAACTCTGAGGGAAGACACAAATAAGCTTGAGTGCTTTAGAATGAGCATATCGTCTAAAATTACACGTAGCAGCAGTGCATAAGGGTCAAATTTGTTCTGGTTACACCAGGTCACAATTCTGTGCCATTTCTGGAGGTAGGTGGAGCATGTGGTCCACTGTCTACTATGCATCAGGACTTTTTTTTACCCGATCTGAGCAGAGCATTTCAGATTCTTGGAACCAGTGAGTAGCCAAGCCATCGGGTGCAGGTTCTGAGGTTGGGGGTGCAATAAGGTTCCCCTGGTCTGGGTCAGCAGATCATGGTGGTTTGGGAGAGGATAGGGAGGTTGGAGAGACATCTGAGAGTGATAAGGAAACCATATCTGCCTGGACCAGGAGGGGGCTAAGGATTTTTAGAGCCCTCTCCCTGTTGATCTTGAGGGCTCTCAGAATAAGGGGAATTGGTGGAAACACAAAGTAGTGGGCCCCTCCAGTTGATCAAGAAGGTGTCTCCCAAAGATCTGTGCCTCACACCCGCTCTGGAATAATACTGTGGGCATTTGGCATTGTTGCGAGAGGCAAATAGGTCTATGGGGAAATCCCCACTGACGGAAGATGGACTGAAGCACTTGGTGATGGATTTCGCACTTGTCTATTGCAAAGTACCTGATCAGAGTGTCTGCTGTAGTATTATTGATGCCAGGTAAGTACAATGCTATTATGGTTACATTGTTGTGGATGCACCAGGTCCATAACCGGACTGCTCTGGTGCACAGGGAGCAAGCTTGGGTTCCTCCATGCTGACTGATATAGTACATTGTAGTTATATTGTCAGTAAGTATTCTGACTGTGCGGTTGTAAATGCACACACAGAAGTGCTTGCAGGCATCGATGACTGCTTGTAATTCCTAAAGATTGATATAGAGCACTGTTTCACAGTCAGACCATTGACCCTGATCAAAATGACCATCCAAGCAGGGAGGCATGATTTGTACGGACAGCTGATCGCTGTGGAATGGAACCCCCGCTAGAAGATTGTCTGAGTTGATCCAGCACTGGAGGGAAGTAACCACACTTGATAGAGGAGAGACGTATTTGTGAACATGGCTCTTGGAAGGGATATACACTGATGCCTGCCAATGTTGAAGACAATGAAGGTGCAGTCACAAAGTACACTATGTAGGTTGTTGCTGCCATGTGGCCCATAAGTTGGAGGCAGGGAAGGACCGGTATGGTGGGGCTCATGGTAACAGTCATGACAAGGTCCTGTATCACTTGGAATCTTTGCACTGGTAAAGAGGCGCAGGCAGTAGTGGAGTCCAGCCTGGATCCTATAAAGTCCAGAGTCTGTGTTGGCAGAAAGGTGGACTTTTGCTCGTTTATAATAAGCCCGAGCGGAGCAAATATTTTTCAGGTTGTGTCTGTCATATTGTGTGTTTCCGTGAAGGACGGGCCCTTTATAAGGCAATCGTCAAGTTAATGGAAAATCACGATGCCCTGTCAATTTAGGTATGCCACAAACACTGCAAGTGTCTTTGAAAACACCCTGGGGCAGATGACAGGCCGAAAGGCAGAACACAGTTCTGAAAGTGTTCTGACGCTATCATGAAGCAGAGTAATTGCCTGTGGGCTGGACGGATAGTAATATAGAAATACACATCCTGTAGATCAAGAGCTGCCCCGTCCAACACTGGTATTATAGATGCCAGGATCATAATTTTGAATTGATGCTTACATAGGTATTGGTTGAGCCTGCAAAGATCAAGGATGGGTCTCCAACCTCCCATTCTTTTCTCTGTGAGAAAATAGTTGGAGTAGAAGCCTTTGCCTCTGAACAGGTCTGGTACCCTCTCTACTGCTCCAATGGCGAGGAGTCGGTGAATCTCCTGTTTTAGCAGATTCTCATGAGAGGGACAGGGAAGGTGGGGGAGTTGGGGGGGGTCAAACCCTGTTTGTTGGTACTGAGAAGTTGCATTGCCGTTGGTATGGCATGTAGCATCTGGGCTGATAAGGTGGCGTGTACATGCCTAACGTGTGCAGTGGTTCTAGAATCTTACTTGTATGGAGGACCTCATCTGTCTTCTCCACGACTAGTTTTTTTTTTTTAATCAAAGGGGAGGTCTTCCACTTTGTTCTGCAACTCCTTTGGGACTCCAGCGGCTTGGAATCAAGACACCCTCTGCATCCCTGTGGATGTTGCAGTGGAAAGAGCCACAGTATTCAGGAGGTCCAGGGCCATCTGCAGGGCACAACAGGCAGTAGTGTAGCCCTTCTGATCCATGAAGCCCATAAGCTTGAAATAATTGTCCAAGTCATGATCGTCTAGAAGGGCTGAGTAGTTACCAATACGAAGTTGGAGAGTTGATGAAGAATACGTTTTCCTGCCAAACAGGTCCATGCATTTACTTTCTTGCACAGCATTCTAATACTGCGGCAGTTTGGACCTAGTCTGTGCTGCATCCACAACCAAAGAATTTGGGTGGGGATGCAAAAATTAAAAGTCCACGCCCTCGGCAGGGACGAAGTATTTCTTATTGGCCAATTTGATGGTGGGTGGGGCAGAAGCTGGGGTCTGCCAGATTTCATCAGCCCCTTCCATAATTGCCTCATCGATAGGCAATGCAATCCTGGCCCGATGGGAAGGCTGGAGGTTTTTGAGGAGCCAGAGTTGTTTTTCCTGTACCTCTGTAAGTTGAACCACCTGATTGGCAGCTACCTTCTTAAACAGCTTCTGAAACTGCATCAGGTCATCTGTTTGTGAAACAGCTCTTGGAATAACTGTCTCATCCAGGGAGAAGGATGACTGATCAGTAGGAAATGTATCGGGCTGTTGCTTGTCAGTATCTGATATTTGATCCTCTTCTGGCTCAGGCGGAGGGGACATACAGGCACAGGGTGATGGAATGGGATGCCTACTAGCCGGTGTGGAGGATACTGTAGATCGGTGTCTGAAAATCGAATGGTAACAGCATGGTGACCAACATCTGGAGTAAGTTGGTGGATAATGCTACTGTACCATCCAAGGAGGTGGGTGGTCATAGGACTGTCTGTGTCTGTAGTAGTCATGGTAGGATCTTGTGGTGAGGAATGTCTTGATGAAAATACGCTCCTGCATTCATTAAGGAAGGCAGTGTGTGCCGATAGCACAGGAGATCTAGGGAACCTGGCTGAGCCCCATGAAGGAAGAGGAGGCAATGGCGAGATCTGTCTCATAACAGTACTGTGGGATGATCCAGGCTGCAGTGCTGGATGTGTGGTGAGACGGATTGTTGATGCTTCCTATAGGCCTGTGTGTCATGTCTCAAAGGATTATCCATCAGTGTCAGGTAGCATGGTATCGGTGATGGTGATATTGGTGCCAGCGAGAAACTGGATGGGCTTTTATTGGTTTTTGCACGAGCCTTGGTCAGTGCTGAGGGTTTCCCTGGCGCCGACAGTGCTGGAGTGGAAGACTGTTTCTCCAGTTCACGTGATCTCATTTGCGCCAGTGACAGTGCCCATGCCAGTGTTGTGGTAGTTGGTACCGATAGTGTTCTGTTCCAAGACTTCTGTAGCACTCCTGGAATGGGAGGTCAGGGTGCCAGATGTCCCCGCCTTCTCTCCGGCACATGATGCGGCTCGATGAGGTAGCTGGGAGGTACCATGCCGGAAAAGCCCTCTTCTTGGTGGACGTGCCTGGAGCTGGGAAACTCGCTCGCTGTTTTTCAGCCCTGGTAGGGTTTGAACGAGAGGTAGAGGGCACAGAATCTGCTGGCTGAAGTACCTTATCAAAACAGAGCATACGGAGATGTATCTCCCTGTCTTGGTGTGCCCTTGCTGTTAACTTACAGCAATGGGGACATTTCTGTGGTATGTGTACCGCCTCCCGGGCACCTAACACACAACAAGTGCCCATATGATGCAGGCATTGGTCTGCAACAACAGTCACTTCTCTTTAAGCCAGACAAACCTGGCATGATCAGAGGAAAATCAGATCTCGTCTTTTTTTTTTTTGGTGAGGCATGGCAGCCTTTAACCATGGCCTACAACATCCTTTTTCTTTTTTAACTAAACAACAAGAAATTGACTATAAACAACTATAAACTAATCAACACTGAAAATCGATTCTAACTAATTAAATTTGTCTGACTAACTAGATGACTTTGAGGCGAGATGCTCGCTCTGCCTGCAACCGAGGGCAGCAACGAAGGAACTGGCAGGAGCCAGGCTGCGTGCGTGAAGTGCAGAGCGTGAATGGCACGAGGTGCCTAGGGCACGCGCATGGCCTGGCCAGTTACTGCTAGGGAAAGCTCCAATCTGTGGCACCGGGACAACTCAACACCTACAGTGGAGCACCCACGGGGACATCACTTGAAGAATGTTATCAGAAAATTTTATGAAAAATAATTTTATATTTTCATCCAAATCATTGACAAAAATATATTTAGCTAGTACTGCGCTATGAACAAAACCTTATGGGACATTAGAAGCCCCTATTACCTTCTGTGATCAGTTAACCAATTCATTAATCTGGGATGCACTCATTTTGTAGAGTGCTGTTTTTATCAGAATGCTATGAAGCAATGATTCAAATGCCTTAATGAAGTCTAAGTACATTGTTTCAACACAATTATCCTTATCAACCATCCTTACAATCTCATCAAAAATAAGTTTTATAACTAGTTTTGATAAAACCATCTTGACCAGTGTTAATTTTGTTAGTTTAAGTCCACTGGAACTTCCCCATTATTCTGAGATCTGTTAAACATCAATATTAATGCCTCAGAGAGCTCTGATCAATTATTTTTGTATTTTTGGGGTGGAAATTATCTGGTCCTACAGAATTACAAATATTTAATGTTAATAGTTGCTGGTGGAACAAAGAATATTTCATTATCGCTGTAAGGCACACATGACTCATTCTTTCCAACTACAGAACAGAACTATTTGTTGAATTCTATCTTTTCTGCATTGCAATTGCTAATTTACAATCCTTGTTCAGTATTGGATCTATACCATTATTTGGATTTCTTTTGTTTCATATATACAGTTAATTAAAATATTTTTATTTTTAGTCTCAATCCTAATGTTCATAGATTTTTAATTATTTTTCATATTGATACCTACTGATACTACTGATGGCTTACTAACGTGTTTTTAATACTAGTGGTAAAATATTCTACAACATATGAGTATCTACAACAAATTGTAATCAATAAATATTTATCAAGTAACTTACCAATGTGACCAGGGACATCTCGTCCTTTATACGTAAAGCAAAGCATTAAATTCACACACACAGCAGGTTGGCCATTTTCCATACATTCTAAATTAGTTTGATTTACTGCATCAGGGTGTTTTAAAGAACCTTCAACAAGCACCACTGGTCTTGTTCTAAGAATTCAAAATGGTTCATGGTCATAACATGCTTCAGCATTAATTTATAATTACCTCTGCACACATTTGTTATTTTCAAATATAATGTTTACTATAGCATCTGTAAGAATAAAAATAGAGTTTTACATGTTGAATTTGAGGGAGTTTATATTCATTTAAATATATCAATATAGAAGAAATTCTAGCACTTAATGACTAACATTCAATATACCATAAAAGCAATAAGAGGTCACTAGCAAATTGCACATTTTTAATTGTGTCTCATAATTTACAATTAAATTCAACTATCTCTAAAGCACTGAAATCTATCAGGCTCACCTCAGTAGCACGGCAGAATCATCGAGAAAGGCACCAACTGCTATATCTGTACTTCCCCCCCCAAAAAAGAAGATTGATGAGCATCATTAGTCAAAAAGAATCACTTCTCAGGCATATATATACACACCTTACTGCACATTCACCTTTTGGACTGTATTAAAATACTACTTGCACATTATGGGAGATATGCTACTATATAAAGAAACATTATCTATCACAGATATTTGCAATGCAGATTCTAATAATTTATGTTTACTTTCTGTTAAAGCTTCGTGTTACTGTTTCTGCAACTGCTAATGCTATAGCTAAGGCTACAATTCAATGTCCACTGAAAGTAAAACTTACTGAAGCAAAGCACAATTCAGCTAAAATAAGAGGCATTTCCATCTTTTTCTCTAAACCAGAATTATGATAATTACTATTCTTATCAGAATTAAATGTGAAATGTTCACACAACAGAGAAAGGTACCATGTGAAGTCTGAGAGTCTTAAAGGATACAATTTTCAAATATGCTTAAATGATGTAGGGGTCTAAATCACATTGACTCACAAGGAGACTTAGGTTTCTAAATACCTAAGTCTTTTCAAAATGGAACTTGGTCACTTATGGAAATTTTATCCGGGCTCTGAAGAAAGAATTTTATTTGAAGATAGTGAATGAATAAAAGTAGAGGATACCAAAACCTGTCGATAGATGTATTCACTTGAACAATTTATCTAGTTACTGCTATGTCTCTCTTTAGCTGTGGAATTTCTGTTTCTATGCAGTCAAACTTTCACTGAGAACTCTCTGGCATAAAGGGACTCAAACAACTGAGGAGCTTTTTCTCCAAAGACCCTCTCTCAAATCCAGTCACAGGGCCATGGCTGAGCCAACAGGGGCATGGCAACATTGGGGCTACCCAGGTGTCACTCTGTGGGAGGCTGATATAATTTAGTCTCCATGGGGCTGCTCCAGTCCACCGCACCACAAGTTCTGTGCTACACGTCTCACTCCTGGTCCTTAACTTTATTATCTTTGGGGATTTTCAAGACTTTGCCAGTACAAACGTTAATTCTTCTTTCCTAATTCAGTTCCATAATTCAATGACTGACATCAGTTACCACCATGTTAAAAATGGTGATGCAATACATGTTAGATTGTGACATCACTGGATGAAGTACAATAACGGCTACCAGTAAAAAGTCACAACTACAAACAGATATTATGATTATTTTCTCTTCTGCTGTACCACAAACTTAGTTATGAGCTTGAGACTTAACTAATCATATATATAGTAGCCCATTGTCTGTGCGTCTGTAACGCTGACGTACACGGCCACGCCCCCTGGCCATGTACGTCAGCGCCCCGTCCCCCTTCCCCTCCCTCTGTGGTGGTTCGGCCCAGCGCTGCGCTGCTCAGCTGGGCCCCGTTGGGGGAGCAAGCGGCGGCAAGCGGCCCAAATGGCCACTTGCCACCCCAGGCCCAGCTGAGCGCCGCTCCCGCCGGGCCCAGCTGAGCGGCGGGGGAGCAAGCGGCGGCAAGCGGCCCTTTGGGAGCGCGGACCCAAAGGGCCGCTTGCCGCCGCTTTCTCCCGCCGGGGCCCGGTGGGAGCGCCGCTCAGCTGAGTGGCGCAGCGCGCCACGGAGGGAGGGGAAGGGGGGCCGGGCGCCACGCAGGGAGGGAAAGGGGGCAGGGCTGGCTGGAAGGGGGTGGGAAGCAGAGCTGGGGATCGGGGCTGTGGGGCTGAAGGGAGGATGGGGGCCCGGAGGAAGGGGGAGGGAAGCAGCGCTGGCGGGGAGTGTCCGGGGGCCGTGGGGCTGGCCGGCAGGAAGAGGGGGTGGGAAGCAGAGCTGGGGATCGGGGCTGTGAGGCTGTATGGGAGGAGGAGGGCGGGAAGCAGACCTGGAGGGGGGGGGGTGCAGCGCGCACCCCAAACGGCTGCTTGCCGCCGCTTGCTCCCCCACCAGGGCCCAGTGGGAGTGCCGCTCAGCTGGGCTCGGCGAGAGCGCCACTCAGCTGGGCCTGGGGCGGCAAGCCACAAAGGGAGGGGAAGGGGGGCAGAGCGCCACGCAGGAAGGGGAAGGGGGCAGAGCTGGCTGGAAGGGGGCGGAAGCAGAGCTGGGGATCGGGGCTGTGGGGTTGGAGGGGAGGATGGGGGCCTGGAGGAAGGGGGAGGAAGCAGTGCTGGCGGGGAGGAGGGGAGTGTCTGGGGCGCGGGGCTGGCCGGCAGGAAGAGGGGCGGGAAGCAGAGCTGGGGGATATGGGGCCGTGGGGCTGGGACGGGAGGAGGGGGCGGGAAGCAGACCTGGCGGGGTGCAGCCACTGGCCGCAGCCGGACCGCAAATGGCCACTTGCCGCCGCTTGCTCCCTGGCCGCGGCCCAGCTGAGTGGCGCTGGCGCTGCGCCGCTCAGCTGAGCCCCGGTGGGACAGGAAGGGGGGCGAGGCGGTGATGTACACGGCCAGGGGGCCGGGCCGTGTACGCCACCGCCCCCCCTTCCTCCTCCCACCATGGCGCTGAATGGTGCGCCCTGCAGCCGAGCCGCCGTGGGAGAGGAGAAGGGGGGGCCGTGACGTAGACAGCCCCGCCCCCTGGCCGTGTACTTCACCGCCTCGCCCCTCCTCCCCCACGGCAGCCCGGCTGAGCGCGCAACACTTAGCCGAGCCGCCACGGAGGCAGGGGAAGATGGCGGGGCGGTGACGTACACGGCCAGAGGGCAGGGCCGTGTATGTCACCGCCCCCCTTCCCCTCCCACTGTGGCACTCAGCTGAGTGCTGTACGCCTAAGCTGGGCCGCCGGGGGAGCCAGCAGCGCAAGGGGGAAGGGAGGGCAGTGACGTACACGGCCCCACCCCCTGGCCGTGTATGTCACTGCCCCGCCCCCCTCCCTCGCGGCAGCCCAGCTGAGCAGGCAGCACTCAGCCAAGCGCCACAGCGGGAGGGAAGGGGAAGGGGAAGGGGGGTGGGGAGAGATGGAGGGGAGAGAGAGGCAGGATTAGGAGGAGAAGAGAAAGGGAGAGTGAGAGGCAGGAGGGGGAGAAGAGAAAGAAAGAGACAGAGAGAAAGGCAGGAGGCGGAGGAGAGCTGAGAGAGAGGGGGTTAGGCAGTAGGAGGAGAGAGAGAGAGAGAGAGACGGAGCGAGAGCACTCAGGAGAGAAGACCTGAAAATCCCGTTTTATGATGGGCTAATTGGCTAGTAGGAAAATAATCTGTCACAAAAAAACCGCTTACTTGCCTTTATCTTTCCTGCTGGTTTTCTCTTCCAAAAGTATTACGATGATGGCCTATCCCTCAAAGTTTTTGCTTTCATTTATGTTAGGGATACTGAGTAGCACAGTTGCTTTGTTTCCCACCATCTTACATATAATTTCATTTATACTTTACACAGGAACAATAGAAACAACTATTTAATTCACCTGAATATCCATTGTTATCTGCATCAATGCCGCTTGATATGGATTGTCCAAACATGCTTAAAGTGTTGCTGATTCTGTGCCCTTGTATTCTCTGAAAAATAAAGGATTAACCTAAATGAAAAGAGCTTTTTCCAGAAGTCTTTCATAATATTTATTGTAGGTGGTAACCAATCAGAAACTCTAGCATAATTACCCTGCAGCTTATCCCAATCACTTCTTGATTTTGGTTTCATTACCTTTGATTCACTATTGGTTCCTTTGCTTCAAATGTAATAGGCTATAATCCCTGCCTGAGAACTAAAACGTACTCAGATTTTTCGGTTATACTGGAAAAAAGCAGATTTCTTTACTGTTTCTACATAGTTGTCATAATAACGCAATGGCCCTTTAAGCGAGGGAACTAAAACTTATCTCCTTGAGACGAATCACCAAATATATAGAGCTCTGCATATCTGCAGATAGCCCCTTCATATGTGTGGATAGTGGAGCAGATACCCGTGCGGGGGTCTCTGTTTCCCCCTCCTCTATTGTGGGTGGGAGAAGGTGCCAAGGCAGGCCCCTGCACTGCCAGCAGGGAAGGGATACAAGCAGCTGCATCCTAAATCTCCCTGCAGGAAGGGCCGAGTGCTGGTCCTGCCCTACCCCCTAATGCTCCACCTGGTGAGCACTGACTTGCGGAGCCCCTGGCACACTGTTAAAAAGGACAGCAGGCTCCACAAATGTGGAAATCCAACAGGTAGCTCCAGATGCCCCTCCTCCTCTCTCTCCCCGCTCTCTTTCTGTATCTAGGAACAGAAACGACAGTGCTCAAAAGAGACTAATAATAAAATAGAAAATGTGATAAGCCCTCCCCCCGCCCCTACTTACATACAGGCATCCCCACTGCTGCCTTCCTCTTCTCTGCATGACCCTGCTCTCTCCTTGCTCATCTGTGCTCCCTCCCCACTCCCCTTTCCAGAGACAAGTAAAATCCAGCTCCCACATCAGATGAAGAGTTGAGCCTAGAGGATGCAGATCCATATTTTTGTATCTCCGCAGGGCTGTATAACTAGATGGTAGCAGAGAGATAGGGTTTCCCAACCCCATTCATTAAATAGACTTGAACAAACAGTTTGGGGTTCCCAGAGACATGCATCAGTCAAACAGAACTGGTCACCCAAATAGCAATGGTAAGCATGAACTCAGAACTGTCATACATGCCTTGAGTACAGTGGAAGGCTAATAAACAAGTCATTGTTCCTATAGGAATACGCACGTGCAAAAATGGCCAAGGTTGAAATCAAAATAAAAACTATATACAGGTTTAACCTCCCAAATCTGGAACCCTGATGCAGCAACATCCATGATCCAGCAAGGCCACAGATATTGCTGGACCAAGGAGCCCTGGGAGAGCGGGGTTTGTGGAGTCCTGGCTGGGCCAGCAGTGGCTAGGCAGGGGAACCCCAGTGTCACCTGGGCCAGACAGCATCTGGGAGCCTCCGCCACAGCCAGGGGACCCCCAGTTGTCAGTGGGGTCAGGCCGCCAAAGCTGTCTCAGCTGGGGAACCCTGAGAACTCCCCGGTGGCAATGGGGCCACACAGCGGCCTGAGAGCCCCAGACAGGGAACCCCAGTGGTAAGGCCAGGGGGCAGCCGGGAGTTCTGGCCTCAGCAGGAGAATCCGCAGTGGCAGTGGGGCCGGCCTGGCAGCCCCGAGCAGCAAACCCCAGGAATCCCCCAGCAGCAGCAGGTTTGGTGGCAGCCAGGCAGCCCTGTCCGGGAACACCCCGGGGGTAGCAGAGCCAGGCCACAGCTGTGGGGCAGGCAGCAGCTGGGTGGCTCAGGACTGGGAAACCCCGAGGCCTCAGGACTGGGAAACCCCTGCAGGTTCTGGGGCCAGCGGCAGCCAGGTGACCCTTGGTAGGGAACCCCTGGTGGCAGTGAGCAGGGAGCCTTGGTTAGGCAAAAGTTAGTGTAGCAGCAGCAGGGCAGGGAAACTCCCTGGTGGGGGACAGCTCACTTTCTGAGGGTGCCAGACGAGGGAGGTCCAACCTTTACTATGTGAAAGGCCAGAAACTGAAAAACACACAAATATATTCATTTGTCCCTTAGGAAAGACAAGAGAAACACACTATGGCTAGGTCTACCCTACAGATTTATAACAGCATAACTATGCCAGGCAGGTATGTGAAAAATCAATATGTAGATATACTGAAATAGCTCACAGTGTAGACAGCTTATCCCATTGACATAACTACTGCCTCTCACAGAGATGGATCAACTAAGCCTATGGAAGAAGTGATTCCATCAACACAGAAGCATCTTCACTTAAGTGCTAGAGCAAAGCAGCTGCACCAATGAAGCATTTTAAGTATAGACCTGTACAATGCTGAGAACCTGCTCCAATGAAATTTAATTTTAATAATTGTAAAAACTTTTCTTAACTCAGTGGTGGGTTTTTAAGAGACTAACAAGAAAGCCATACCTGTGAGAAGGATGAAGATATCCCATCCTCCCTGCCATTATATATGTAGATAGCACCTTCTAGATTGTCTTCTTGGGGCGCTCCAATGGCTACATCTGTAGAAGGATTTTATTATAACACATTCATGTGATATATAATCAGGAAACAAGAAAAATGTTTTATAGAGTTTTCTCATTTTGAATTTGTTTATATTTCATGTATTGGAGACAGTGTAGATTGATGTTTATATTAGGGATGTTAAAATGCATGTAATTAAGTAACCATATAACTGCTGAATTTCTGCAGTTACATGCGGGGAGCCGCCTTTTAAGCCAACTCCCCGTGCATACTGGCTCCCACCTGCCCCCCTGCACTGCTGTCTCGGATATGGCTGCGAAGGAGCTTCCTGCTGCCCCACACTGCGGCCTCGGCTAGCTTTTAAACCAGCTCCCCATGCATACTGGGAGTCTGCATGTAACCATTAAAGTTAATCAATGAGCCCAGGCTAACCCTAGCTTATATTAGGTCAAACATTGCTTTTATAAGTTTACAAACTGTCTTGCAGAGCAGTGAAGTATGTGACATATGATGGTTCTGAATTTTATAACCTATTCAGCAAGAGCACAGGAAGTAGACTGGATTGGTCTTGTAGCAACATGAGACTCTATTTATAGCTATAATTTATGTGTAAAATATTTATAAATGTAGCCCTGATCTCATATTCAAACAAGCTATAACAGATCCCTACACAGAGCCACAATACAACCTTACACAAGTACATGGTTCACACTAGTAAGTTTGATTTCAGGGCCCCATCTTTTGTAATGCTTGCTTGTTTGGTTCGTTGTTTTGTTTAGTATATACCATTCCTCCAAGAAAAAACAGAGCAGCTCATGGAAACATCCACATTTGAGAAAAGGTTTCAGAGTGAAAAGAAAGAGTCATATCAATAGTACTGCTTCGGAGGGGCTTCTGCCCTGTTTTACAGTAACAGCTCTGCCTGAATATCTTTCTAGACATGGTTTTTCTGAGCTATGGTGACTTTGGTGACGACAGATGGGATGGGAACTCAGTCCAAGAGTATGGGAACAGCCCTTCAGCTGTGAAGGTTTATCTGCACAGTGTGTTAATTCACACCAGAGATGTAAATTCTGGAGTGCTCTAGCTGGCAATGTCAACCCTGCTAAAGTACACTAAAGTTCCATAATACACATTAACGCAGTCCAGTTTCAAACTGTACTTCCATCAAAGTCAATACAGTTGTGTCTGGTACAGAGAAAATAAATGTGTGTCTTAAATTTCTATAAAAGATATCTCATTGCTAAAACTATGCTAATTTTGCTGCCCTCTGTTGTTTCCACAAGCATTAAAGCTGTGGGATACATGACATCCAGTATTATTTTGTCTAAAACAAGTCAATTTTCCTTGTAAACGTCCTTAGCATCTGATTAACGTGCTTGTATGGGTATATAGCAGTGGAATTAAGGTAACTGGCTTTAAAAAAAGTAGTATGTTGAATGCCTTCATGATTTCATTCTAGTGGGGAGTGCACATGCAAAAAAGAATAGCAATCAACTAGTATACGGTCTAAAGACAAGCATAGTTGTTGAAATAGCCAGAGCTAATGATACCAAAAGAAAGATATGAAATACATTAGTTCAAAATGCACCAAGGGAAATGAATAGTGATAGAGAGGTAGATGTGTTAGTCTGATCTTGCTAAAACAAAAGGAAAAACTAGGGAAATGAAGATATTTTTCAGCTTCACTCACAAACAATCTGACCCTTTACAAAAAGTGTAATAATACAAGTCAAGTCAAATAATAATAATAAAAAAAAAAATTAAAAAAAACCCCACACACACTCAAAAAAGGAAAATTTCTGCTGAGTATTCTCCGCTTGAATCCAGGACCATACTCCAGTGGTTAGTGTTCCATATCTCTACTGATTAGATAAAAACATGACAGATGTGCTACCTAATTAAGACTAACCACACATTCTTTGAGTTTGAATTCTTCACTGATGTACATCCAACTAACTTCTCTGATTGAGCCATAAGGTTTAAACTACTGAAAAAAAACCCAGCTCTGTGATGTACTTTTTCATTGCACTTCTATAGACAAACGGCCTCTATGATCATTTAAGATTTTTTTAAATATTTCTCTTCCCTATCTTTTTTTTTTTGTTACACATAATATCTCCCACTTTCCCTTGCCTCAGTTTTAAGTTGTCTTGCTGTCGCCCCCTTTGCTTTCTCCTATATCCTTTCTTGTGTCGACCACAAGCTAAATATGAGTCAAGTGTGTGACACGGTTGCAAAAAAAAGCAACATAAGAACATAAGAGCGGCCGTGCTGGGTCAGACCAAAGGTCCATCTAGCCCAGTAGCCTGTCTGCCGACAGTGGCCAGCACCAGGTGCCCCAGAGAGGGTGGACCAAAGACAATGATCAAGCGATTTGTCTCCTGCCATCCTTCTCCAGCCTCTGACAAACAGAGGGACACCATTTCTATCCCCTGGCTAATAGCCTTTTATGGACCTAACCTCCATGAAATTATCTAGCTTCTCTTTAAACTCTTTTATAGTCCTAGCCTTCACAGCCTCCTCTGGCAAGGAGTTCCACAGGTTGACTACACTGTGTGAAGAAGAACTTTCTTTTATTAGTTTTAAACCTGCTACCCATTAATTTCATTTGGTGTCCTCTAGTTCTTCTATTATGGGAACTAATAAATAACTTTTCTTTACTCTCCACACCACTCATGATTTTATATACCTCTATCATATCCCCTCAGTCTCTCTTTTCTAAACTGAAAAGTCCCAGTCGCTTTAACCTCTCTTCATATGGGGCCCGTTCCAAACCCCTAATCATTTTAGTTGCCCTTTTCTGAACCCTTTCCAAGGCCAAAATATCTTTTTGAGGTGAGGAGACCACATCTGTACACAGTATTCAAGATGTGGGCGTACCATAGTTTTATACAGGGGCAGTAAGATATTCTATGTCTTATTTTCTATCCCTTTCTTAATAATTCCTAGCATCCTATTTGCCTTTTTGACCACCGCTGCACACTGTGTGGAAGTTTTCAGAGAACTATCCACGATAACTCCAAGATCTCTTTCCTGATTTGTTGTAGCCAAACAGAAGCAAACATGATTCTGGGATGCATTAACAGGAGTGCTGTGAGCAAGACATGAGAAGTCACTCTTCCACTCTACTCTGCGCTGATTAGGCCCCAGTTGGAGTATTGTGTCCAGTTTTGGGCACCACATTTCAAGAAAGACGTGGAGAAATTGGAGAGGGTCCAGAGAAGGGCAACAATAGTGATTAAAGGTCTAGAAAACATGGCCTCTGAGGGAAGACTGAAAGAACTGGGTTTGTATGGTTTGGAAAAGAGAAGACTGAGAAAGGACATGATACCTAAACGAGTGTTACAAGGAGGAGGGAGAAAAAATTGTTCTCCTTGACCTCTGATGATAGGACAAGAAGCATTTGGCTTAAATTGTGCCAAGGGAGCAGAGCCGGTCCAAGCCATTCTTGTGCAACGGACACGCGCGCGCCCACCCGCCCTCACCACCCCCCCTCCCAGCCTGGCAGCACCGCGCAGCGCCCCTTACAATCGGGCGTCCCAGGCTATCGCCCAGTCAGCCTGTTGCTTGGGCCGGCTCTACAAGGGAGGTTTAGGTTGGACATTAGAAAAAACTTCCTAAGTGTCAGGGTGGTTAAACACTGGAATAAATTGCCTAGGGGAGGCTGTGGAATCTCCATCACTGGAAATATTTAAGAGTAGATCAGATATACATCTATCAGGGATGATCCATTCTAGATGGTTCTTGGTCCTGCCAGGGGGACATGGGACTCGACCTGATGATCTCTCAAGGTCCCTTTCAGTTCTAGTATTCTGTGATTCTGTGTCTCATTACCTATTATATTATCTGTTCTATGGTACATTATTTATTATACCTTTTGGTCGAATAACTTTTTCCACTTAGCACACTGTGAGCATTTCTAGAATTACAAATTATAACTACTTGCAGGATTCTCTCTACATGAACCAGAAGGGCATGGTGTATCTTTAAATTATGTTAATTTGACATACCGTATTTTACCTTATTTTACCAATTATCATAATCATTTGCATAAATTAATCACATAAAGGCAGAAATCAGTTTGTAAACAGAATTAGGGATGTTAGCGTATACCTGTTTTCACGATTAATCGATAAGCCTGAGCTCATAGGCAGCAAGGTGGGGAGGCAGAAGCTGCTGTCCATGGGGAGCTGGCTTTTAAAAAATTCAGAAGTTACTTGTTTTCACAAATAAACGTTTTTAACATCCCTAAACAAAATATGAAATATTCTCTGTCCTGAAAGCTTACAGTCCAATACATGCATCTGACGAAGTGGGTCTTTGCCCATGAAAGCTAATGCTCCAATAAATCTGTTAGTCTATAAGGTGCCACTGGACTCCTCGTCGCTTTTGCAGATTCAGACAACACGATTACCCTCTGATACTAGTCCAATACATGTAAGACATGACAAAATGAAGCTATGGAGATTAATGGTGAAGGGGGAAGAAAGCACCAGAATTAAAATTCTTGAAAGAGAGTAGGTGCCAGAGAATGAAAAGACTAGAGGGCTGTGTGACAGAGAATGTAGAGCCAAGAATGTGAGATAACAGGAGCTGTACGAAGAGCAATCTAATGTGAATATAAGAAAATAAAACAGAATTCAAACTTGTAGGTGAAAGACTATACTGATGTGGTAAAAAAGACACCTACATTAAAAAAGACATTAAAGGTTGCCCATTCTTGGCCCTGAGTGTAATTGGCTTCTCCCATATAGATTTACCTTTGATTGAGAAAGCAGAATTTGTGGCTGAGCTTATAAAGACAACTCTAAGAAACCATCAGAGAAGTCCTGGAAAGTAATTCCTCTGCTCTCATATGCAGGCTGTCTCTGCATGTCTCCCTTCTCTGCTGATCTACACTCTACTTGCTACAGTGGAAACACTGAATGCTACTTGTCAGACAGGGCATCAGAGGTGCTGACAATATACCCACTCCTTTGAACCTCTATTTCCACTGGGGTTTCCATTTTGCTTACCTAGCTGCAGCCCCTCCACCCAAACAAAAGGTTTGAAAGCCACTTTTTAGGCTAGTTCAAAGGCTGAAAGAGGGGGTGACATTGCCAGAACAATAGGGGAGGAAGATTTTTTTAGTGGTGATATTTTGGATAGAAGAGAAGGAGGCAATGACCATAACCATTGCAGGCTATGGTAGACCTTTTCATTACAATTTTTGGAAGAGTTCTTATGTCGGTGTTTCTTTTCAAAATGTGAATGTATTGCTCTTTAGCTTGCCAACCCCCAAGACTGAATTTCTCTATCCTGTGAGCAGGTCTAGTACAGGCAATAGAAGTGTAAACTTTGCAACCTTGTTTTACCAAGATGGACTTCATGCAAAGGTCAGAGGATAATTCACTCCCCATATCCATTTAGTCCTTGGCCTCTCTGCTGAGATAGGCTGGGATTATTTGGACATTATTGTTTCACATATAGGATAAGAGCCACAAGATGGTAATGAATGTGGACATGGTGTAAATTTGAAACACAGGTATAGAATGAAAGATTATTTCATCCATTAGCTATCTCCTGAAATATTCACTCCTCATATTTATATTACATTGCTGTCCTGAATTAAAAATATACTCAGTAATACCTTCAAATCCATCATTATCAATGTCTCCTAGATTAGCTATGGCTTCACCGAACCTCGCTGCATAAGAATCACTCCCAGCTAGTTCTAGCTTCAGTTTTAGCATCTCTGCTTCCTAAAGGGAAAAAAAACCCAAATGTACATTAAAAAAAAAAGGGATTTCCAGTGACAGGTGTTGCTGACCTTTTCAGTGCATAGCTATCAGTCAGTAATAGTTTATCTCTATCTCAGAATACACAGTTTTGAACCATAAGACTATCTAACCATAAGATATATGAATTGCACAATTAAAAGGAGCTTCAAATGTGGCTCTGTACTGAAACATTAACATGTAAAATTTACCTGATCCTCTTGCGTGAGTTGAGAATCACATTTGCTCATTTCAGTAAAAGTGTGGCAACTGGATTCTCTTCTTGTGAATCATCAATAGCAGTGGTTCTCAACCTTTCCTTTGTGAGGCCCTCCTAACATGCTATAGAAACTCCATAGCTCAGCTGGGCCACAACAACTCTATTTCTATATGTAAAAGCCAGGACCTGCATTAAGGCAATTGTCCAGAGCCCTATGCTACAGAAGCACTATGAAGCTAAGTTGCTCAAACTTTGACTTCAGCCCCCTGGTGATAGAGTTTGGGATTCCAGGCTGTGGTTCTGGAATGTAGGGCTTTGGCTTTCTGCCCTGGGGCCAGAGCCGACCCAAACTACGGGCTGACCGGGCTACCGCCTGGGGCACCCCATTATAGAGGGAGCCGCGCGGGGCTGCCAGACTGGGCGGGGGTGGGGCCGCGCATGCGCCGGTGTCCCGGGGGCGGGGCTGCGCATGCACCAGGTGCTTGGGGCCCGGGGGCGCCGCACGCCCGGGGGCAGGGCCGCACATGCGCGGCACTCCCAGGTGCGGTGCCACGCTCCCGGGGCCCGGGGCGCACGAATGGCTCAGGCCGGCCCTGTCTGGGGCCTTGCAAGTCTAATGCCAGCCGTGTTTGGCAGACCCCCTTGAAAGCTGCCCACAGCCCCATTAGAGGGCCTGGGACGCCTGGCTGGGACCCACTAATCAACAGAATTGTTTACTAAGAACTTGAGCTCTGCTTGACTTTAATGTACTAGAGACATTTTCATAGTGCAAGGCAGGTCACTCCTCAGCTGACCACAATGGTTATGAAAAAAATAACTACAAATAATAAATATGGAACCCTGTAATTTTAACAGAATTGCTTTTCATACTGGAGTTGTCCTTTTATTTATTTTTTGTAATGGTAAACCTCTGTGTGCAATAACGAGCCTACATTAAAACAATACAGAGATTACTGCAGAGCCTCAAAAATATAATAAAAGGAAGCTGCCATCCTTCCATCTCCCATTCCACCTCAGTTCACTCCCTGTCTCAGAGTTAATATGCTCTTTGGACAGCTGGGAGCATCTTTGGAAGCCTCAAGGAATAACCAAGGCCGTTATGAAGGCAACAGTTGTGGTAAGAAACAATAATGAGAGATGTGTATGTGAGAAAGAAATTAATTGGGCATAAAATTCTAAAAATAAAATTAACAGATTAAAAGAAAGCAGATGAAAATGGAAAAGCGACCACATTACATTACATTAGTCTCTGGTTATAAAATTGATACCAATATATGATAACTCCAGTTATGGGGAATAAAGAGATCTACCATTCTCTTTCCCAATGCTATTAGGGACTACACATCTTTTGCTCAGCTGCAAGTAGTCTGAGTTTTGAGCATCCCCTATTCTGTTCACAAACTGTTCCCTTTTCTGGCAATTAAAAGAATGGCTTTCAACAAGCTAACATGCCTATTTTCCAAAGTATAAGCAATGTAATAGCAGAGTGCATGCAAATAGACTGCAGTAACACACTAACTGCATACCAAGTTATTATGAAATCACACTGTTTTTCTTCTGCTTTAACACTTTCTATTATGAATACCAGCTTTACAATAGATGTGTCTAGCACTTGATACATTCATATGCAAAAATCATACTGCTGTTCGATCCTGTTCCCAGACACTACCATAAAGTAGGCTTCAGTTAAGATCCCAGTTTGTATGGTGGTACATTTGCAGACTACGTAATTGTACTGTAAATCACGTAGTTCAAATGCATTGTCTCGGAGTTCCTGTGATGAAGCAGAAAATACTGCTATTCAGTTTGTAGGACCAGCACTACTGGAAATTATTATTGATTTTTTAAAAAGAAGAAACACTTACGGAACCTGAGTTGATGTAAACATAAACTCTTCCTTCTTCTCTGATTTTACTTTGCATTGGTGCGCCAACTAGTAAGTCTGAGAGGCCATCGGTATTCAGATCCACTGCACAAACAGCAGCTCCAAAATAAGAACCAAGCTGTGCACGCACACAGGAGAAGTAAATAGTCATCAAATATTTCAGAAGATTCACAAAAAGTTATAATATGTACCAAAATAACATAAAAGGTTACCTTTTTACCCTTTAGTTCAAATAGAATATTTAATTGCTTTGCTCCAATGCTAAAAATGTATGCCTAAAATAAGAAGAGAACATAGGAAAAATTCAACTCTTTGCATTTCCTGTGTGTCTGTAAGCATTAAATCTATGGTTAAGGAAACAAATTCAAAAAAGCACCAAAACACCACACAATTTAACATAAAATACATCCATTTAACATCTCCTGCCTGGTGCTTTCTTAGCACCACAGAATAAGCACAACACTCTTCCATCACCTACTGCATTCCCATTCATTCCTTCGCACAAAGACGCTCCAGTACTCTCTGTACCCCTGATCACAGAAATCCACCCTCTGAGTTTTAGATTGCACTAATACAAACAGAAATGTTACAACTACGAAACATCTCTTACTTTACCAGTCTGCTCCTGTTGGGGAGCTCCTCCAATTACTTCTGTACTAGTTGGTGTCAGAAAGTGACCTGCCCCAACAGCATATCCTGCAAATGAAAAAAAGTCATCACTGAATGTAGTAAATGTGACTCCAGGCAACATTAATATAACTTGAGCTGCTCTCTATGGCATACTGTCAACTATACAATAAAGTAAACTATTGTCTATTACTTTTCATACAATATATGCCTTAGTCAAATGAGTTCTGATGGAATAAAGTGCAATTTCATGCAGGTAAATAAAAAACTAAATGTTTAAAAAGGTAGGTTATTATAAAACAAACAAGATGGTCAATAACAATAAGATTTACTCCCAATTGCTAGATTTCACATTTTAAGATGCCAAACATCCGTGGTCTGGCATGCTTTTAGTTAGCTGGATGACCAGGTTTCCTGTGGTCCCATAAAGTTTGTTTACAGTCATCAGTCCTGGCTCTCAGTGTTCTGTGCTGTTATTTAACTCTAATTTACCCCTAAATGTCTTCCACTGCTTACTGGGCTGTTTGATGTGTTGGTAATGCTGCTAGACAACATTGACCTCTCATGGTTTGGTCAATTTTCTGGTTCGACACTAGTTAGGTCATGAGGGTCTAGACTAGACTAGAGGGGTTCAACCTGTATTAGAATTGCTGTCTGACAAAAAAATATTGTTGGCAATAATTAGGCAGTTGGATCTATAGGGTCAGACCTTTACATCTGTGCAGGGCCCTCCTAATTAATGGATTTACATATTGATGTAAAAATCCATATCCATACAGCCTATTAGAGGATTGGGATCTCATTTTTTAACTATGTATAACTGGCCATTTGCATTCCTTTCAGAACGCAGTGTGGGACACAAATGGTGGAGCTCAGACAGTTCATTCCTATTCTGCCCCCTTGTAACTCAGAACTCTCATTAGTTTTCCATGAAAGTAGGGAGCGCAATATCATAGAGAAGAATATGCCTTAAATCTTTAAAACTAGCCAAGATGACTGTTTGGAGCTCAGATTCCCACTATGCCAGCATTTTCTTTTCATGTTTTAAGGGGTGAACAAGGCCATTTATCATTTAAAGGTCAACCCCCAGTTTCTACTTATTCAACAAAAAATTAAGCTTAAGTGGATAATCCTTAATTTTCATGCTCTGACCTTTTCTTTCAAGATATTTTGCTTTTGTCAAATTGTAAAAATATTCATTCCTAATGATTTGTAAAAGGTAACTACAGGTCCCAGGTCTCTGCCCTCTTGAGAAAATTATTTTTCATACCTTGTGTGGAAATTATATGAAGTTTATAGCTTTATTATTCAAGTCTCTGCACCTAACCAAACCTTTGTGAGGTTCTGACAACTGTTCATCTAGGCTATGTTCTATTGCTAAAACATTTCTAAAAATCTCAGGAGAAACCCTGAGAAAATGTTACAAAGGCACAAATAAGTTGATTAACTATTTCCTTATTCATTTGCATTGACAGGACAGAAGCCATCAAATGGAAAATAAGTTGAATGGATAGGTGTTAATTTTAGAAGAGAAAGGCAGTTTTATTCCAGTATTTCCTTAAAAAGGAAGTTAGACAAGGAGCTAGGTTAAGTCAGTGGGAGTTTATTGATCTTTAACAGGAGATGCATTGGATTCCTAATAATGGGTGGGTGAAGGCTTTTATCTCCAGACCTAAAGTAACCAGGGGATGAAAGAAGTGGTAGTTGCAATTCAATGGTGCTGAAACTGAAGAAAGAAGAGGAGCCGAAATAGCAAAAGCTGCCTCTTCTCAAAAGCACCAGAGTAGTATGTATTTGGGATTCCCAAAAGGCTAAAACCTATGAAAAAATGTGGCTTGTGGAAAGGTAATAGACATGGCTTCATCCCTCAGCAGTTCTGTTGGAAATTTTCCTTGGAAATAAATATTCTTTGATGCCATCTTTCCCCAGATAGATAGGGCTATAGCTATAGGGGGAAGGGACAATAGCACAACTTCCTTAGGAGTTATGCTGCTGGGGAACTGGAGAGCAGTGCAAGTGGGCAGAGCCTCCACACAGATACAGTAATTCCTCATTTAACACTACAGAGATGTTTCAGAAAATGATTGTGTTAAGTGAAAACGTGCTATGCTGGGTCAATTTTCCCATTGAAAATAATGGGAAAATAACGTTTCAAGCAGTGGTGTCTGTTGGGACCGGGACATAAGGTTGGGGGAGAAAGGGGATTGGGTTACAGCAGGGAAGGGAGGTGTTTGGCTCTGGGGAAGGGAAGGGGAAGGGGATTGGGTTGGGAGCATGCCCTTGCGACGGGTCTGCCGGGACCCGCACTGTGTCCAGCGAGGGGAGGTCACCGGGAAATGGCGTGGCGAGTGGCGAACCCTTCACCGCTTTGCAGGGAGGTGGGGGAAGCCCCGCGCAGCCACCGGCGACAGGCCGACTGGGAAAACCCAGCCGACGGCCTGCAAGCAGGGGTGGAGGAGAGGGGACAAGGCATCCGGTGAGGGGGAGTCAGCGGAGAATAGCGCGGCGAGTGGCGAACCCTCCACCGCTTTGCAGGGAGGCAGGGGAAGCCCCGCGCAGCTGCCAGCAACGGGCCGGCTGGGGAAATCGTGTTATTCCGGGGACAGTCATGTAATTCAAAAAGTGTTCCCTAATAAAAAAATCGTGATATCGTGAAAACGTGTTAAGCGGACACGTGTTAAATGAGGAATTACTGTATTCTAATATCTGTAGAATTTCCACTATCCAACAGATGGCCTACAAACTCTTAACTTAGACTGGAGGAACAATGCCCATGTAAATGTATCCTTCTTGCAAGAGTGTATAATATCAATGCTTATCAGCTAGATGCTCCCTCAGGTCTCAAATGCATCAAACCACCTAAAACTTAACTTTAAACATATAAGTACTCCTATTGTCTTCACATATTTTTCATGAATATGTTTAAACATAATCATAAGTAGAAGTGTAACCCACACACCTGGTGTAGTTACTGAGCAATGCAAGTGGCACCTAGACCACAGCAACAGTTAAGACCAAGAGACCTCTACAGCATGTGCTGAGAGTCAGCTGGCTTTTAGCTCAGAGGGTAGAGGCTCCTCTACTCAGCTCCAGAGTTCCCAAGTTCAAATCCACCTGGTGGTGGTTACACAAGTACATTGCTAGATTGCTTTAATTATGAGACGGGGGTCTCAAGATTACATTTGTGACTCCAAGGGGGCATTTCTGTTATCCCTATCATCATCCATCTTCTAAAAAACAGAGGAAACACTCCCCACTAGGCTAACCTACAAGAAGCATTAAACTAGAAAGACCAAGTACAATTGAAAATTCATACTGGACTATAAGAGGACGCATAGAAGAGTTAAACATTACAAATTATCAAAGTTTAACTCATTAAGATGGCAATAATTAAAAATATCTTAAAACCTGCCAAGTGGCTAAAAAGCGTTGAGACCACATCCTGTTTTAAAACAATTTCATCCTGTTTTTATTCTTATATTTAGACCTATTCAAGTGCTGCTAAGGAAATCCTGCCAAATGTTATTCAGTCACTAACTTCTCTTTCCAAACCTATTTTCTTCCACAGGGGGGCTACTACTGAAGGACCTCCCTTCCCTCTAGATCGAAATCAAATCCTACAACACCCACTTCTCATGTTCTTCTCTTGTAAAACTGCAGATTGCCAAAAAAAAACAGAGACCAACCATAGATCACTGCCAGAAGATAGGATAGCGAAAATATATAGAGTAATTACAGTAGTCTGCTTTGAATTGTATGCTGGTCACAAAATATGCTTTCCCCAATGAGTAATGCTATTATTATTTATGTGCTGACAGTGTGTGTAGCACCATAAAAATATACAAAATGACTTCAGAATAAGCCCTGAAGAAACTGCACCCTAAGAGAAATATAAGAGATTGAACACACTGGAAACCCCAGGGCAAGAAATAAATTGTTACCCAGCTAACATGGCATGAAGAGGCATAAGAGAAGCAGTGCAGGGGAAGTGGGGGGGGAAGACAACTCTCGGGCAGGTGGGCAGGATGGGATGTATTGGGCAGACACTCTATGCTGTCCCAACATGCTGATCAGAATGCTGTTCTGTACAGGAATCTAGTGCAGTTTACTCCTTCCCTGGAATAGCAGGAGACGAAGGAAGGAGCCTGTTACTGTTCAGATTACAATCCTTCTCCGAGTTTGTATGCCAGACTGGTAAGAAAATGGCCGGCAAAGTCCGATATGACATACTGGCTACTGCCCCCACCCCCTTCACGGAGCTGCATCTCTTCCAGCTCCCTCTGTATAGCAGCTACCCATCAAGAGAATTGGGCTGAGGGGGAAAAAGGGGTAGTACAACAGCCAGAGGAACTGTCATTGGGAATAGAGCACCCCAGCCCTGCCCTTCACTCACCTCGGCCTCCTGCGAAGATGCTGCTATAATGAGATAGCTGGAGGAGAGCCTGCACCATCGAGGGGCAGGGATAGAGCTAAGACTTATGCTCCTTTCCCCACTGCCAGGGGCAGAGCAGGGAAAGCAGCAAAACTGCCAGCAGCTCCTCCAGCTGTTGTACTGACCCCCCTCCTAACCCTCCAGGTACTGTGAGATGGGGGGGAGGGGAAGAGCCTAGGGGCCCTGGGCGGGCAGAATCACATGAGGGAATCATATGGGGAGGTCACCTGTCCCCTCCTTCCACCGCCCTCAGCTGCTGTGCCCTCCCTCCATACTGGGAAGAAATGTATTTACTTTCACCCCACAAACACAAACCCCTTACTCTAGGCTCATAGCAAAGCCATGACTGAGCCTGTTATTAAGCATCTTTAAATTCTGCATTAAAGCTGCTTATTGCAGTGTTGAATGAAGTATTCAAACCATTTATGATCAAAGTCCTTACAAACAGAGCAGTCTTAAGCATGCATTGTGGACTCCTTTAAAAGACTAGAAATTATTGTAAATGAAGATAAAGCTGTTCAGAAATAAATGTCTGAGGAAATTCAGATGAGGGGCAGATTAAAAGCAGGATTTTAAAAAGATTAACATCACACTTAGAATCGCAAGACAGGTCTGAAATATTGCCACTCTGGGGTATAACAAAGAAGACATTTCACATCCAGTTGTATAGACCAGGGAATCAGCTAAGCAGATGAATAAAAATGTTAAATACCTAAATAACTTCCAAATTTTACTTGGTTCTTTGAATCTACATAAGTTTGAAAGATATTCGCAGTGAGGTTGTACACAAAGACGGAACCAGTCCAATAATATGATCCTGGGGCTCCCATTATAATTAAATCCTGGAAGAAAAAAGTGTTATATTTATGTATTAAACTCTTAAAAAGAAGCATAATCAGTCAAATTCATTCCTGGTATAACTCCCCTGAAGTCAATGGAATTATACTGGAGATGTATTTGGCCCATTATCAGTGCATTAAAGTTAGATCACATGTAAAATGTTCCACATTTTTAAAATATGATTATTTCTTCCCTTCTAAAAGCTTTAAATTGCTCACAGCCACAAACAAGGTTCTTTGAGATATCTTTCCCCTTCAGCAGAAGGTTTTAGAAATCATATTTTCAGGCAGAACATAAAACGTACAGTGTAGTGCAGGGGTTTTCAAACTTTGGGTTGTGGCTTATGGGGGAAGCCACTAGCTGGCCACGAGACACTTTGTTAACCTGAGCATCCACTTGAATGGCTGCTTGCAGCTCCCAGTGACCGTGGTACATCATTCCTAGCCAATGGGAGCTGCTGGAAGCAGTGAACACTGGCCCACCACTTTCTGCAGCAACTATTGGCCAGGAAAGGTGAACCACAGCCACTGGGAACTGCAAGAGGCCATGCCTGGGAATGCTCAGGTAAACAAAGCATCTTGTAGCCAGTTAGTGGCTTACCCTTACAAGCCACAATCCAAAGTTTAAAAACTCTTGGTGTAGTGCATCACTCTTTGTAGACAGAAGCAAGCCCTATTAGTGTTTAATATTACTTTCAATAGATTATTCAGAATGGAATAATAAAAAATGCTCTACTGTATTCTTCCCATTCTTTCAAAATAAAAAGAACTTTTTGGATTTAAAATAGAGAGCCACGATAAATTATGTTTCTCATGTTGAAAATTGTAACATACCTAAAACTCTTGTATTTAATAAATTTCATTTAAAAAAGGATGATGTTTCATTAGAGCACTGTACTGGCACACAATTGGTATCTGCCTAACATCTGTATCTGCAAAAATGATCTGCAGATATCTGCATCCACATCTGCGGATGAGGATACATTTGCAGGGATCTAGATACAAAATCTGTATCCATATCCACAAAAATGAGCCACAGATAACTGCATCCACATCTGCAGATGAAGATACCCATGGGTATAAAGCGGAGATCATGGATTTGCAGGGTCCTACATATTATAATTAGGTATACATGTATGATGTGCTCCAGGGAATAATTAAATAGAAAATAATTTTTTTAAATACACACCTTTAAGTAAAAACTAGACATCCCAACCTGACATGACCCATGGTTTTCTCCAAACCTTCGCACATAATCTGAATATAGAAGCAAAAATTATTTAAAGTCTTCAATCATCTTGAAAAATAGAGTTTAAGAAATGATAGTCAAGATAAGTAACAAGCATTCATATCCAGTTATGGAAAAAGAACGTGGACTTCATCCTTATAATACCCAAATAATAAAGAACTTGAGAATAAAATTGTCCCATACATAATGCATCACTTGATTGGAGCTACATTCCAAAGCCTAGGTTTAGTGATTTTAAAAAGGCAATAATCTTCACTATAAGTCAGTTCATGAACAGCATGTCAAAGCGAAAAGTCATTATACACACTGCTTCAATAACAAATGCTGGTAGGTTTAATGCTCCTCTTCCCACCCCATTTACAACTCCAGCCATAATTTCACAGAAATAACTATTTTCACAGGAGTACTCATGACGCCTGTACTTTGCATGTCTGCAAAGAATCCTGTACAGCAGTGATCTCCAACCTTTTTAACCACAAGATCGCTTTTTCAATGTAAGTGCAATGTAAGATCTACCTCAAACTCAAATACCCTTGCCCCACTTCCTTCCTGCCCCTGCTCCACCCCTTCTCTGAGGCCTCCCTCTGCTCACGCCCTCCCTCTTCCTCTCCCATCCTCACTCAGGCTATGTCTAGACTACAAGCTTCTTTCAAAAAAGCCTCTTTTGAAAGAGAGCATCTAGACTACAAGCAAATTTTCTGAAAAAGCGAGCCGCTTTTTCAAAAGAGTCTAGACGTTCTCTTTCCAAAAAGCACAGTTTGCTTTCATTAGCGCCTTTTTTCGAAAGAGTACTTTCGAAAAAAAGCGTTATTCCTCATAAAATGAGGTTTACCGCGATTGAAAAAACTGCTGCGTTCTTTTGATTTACTTTCGAAAGAACGTGGCTGCAGTCTAGACGCAGGTGAAGTTTTTTTTGGAAAAAGTCTGCTTTCTTCGAAAAAACCCTGTAGTCTAGACACACCCTCACTTTCACCAGGCTGGAGTAGGGAGTTGGGGTGCAGGCTCTGGTCTTGGGCCAAAGGGCTTGGAGTGTGGGAGGGGCTCCAGGCTTAGCCCAGGGCAAGGGATCCAGAGTGGGGGTCCAGGAGGGGGTCCAGAGTGCAAGTTCAAGGAAGGAATTTGGGTGCAGGGGGACTCACGTCTGAGGCAGGGGGTTGGGTGTCGGAGGAGGTTCAGTGCTGGGACAGGGGTTCAGGAAGCAGACACCGGCTGGACACCATTTAACTGAGGCTCTATCTACACTATAAAGAAGAGTCGGAAAAAGATATGCAAATTGCAAACCACAATATGCTTATCTTTTTCTGCTACTCTTTCTAAAGAGCATCTACACGGCGCCAAAATTAAAAAAAAATCCAAAACTCCTCTTTCGACACATCTCTTCTTCCTCATAAAACAAGGTTTACAGGGATGGCGAAAGAGCCATCCATTTTTTTCGGAAAAGCGGACACGTTCCTTGGACGTGGTATAGATTTTCCGGGATACCTCTAGTATCCTGGAAAAGAGCTGTAGTCTAGACATAGCCTGAGACGGCTTCCGGGTGGTGGAGCAGTGGGTTAAGGCAGGCTTTCTGTGTGGAGGTAGGGTACAGAAGTGGGGGGAGGAGGGACATCCTGACATCAGTGCTCCCCTTTTTTTCCCTCCCACAAAACTTCTGTCGACAAAAGCCTGTAGTCTAGACGTACCCTGAGGTAGACCTCTTCCTGCAGGCTACAGATTGGGTAAGAGACTTGACCTGGCAGGAGTCAAACTCAGGAGGGGAGCAGTACGCAGTCTGGGCTGTTACTGGGAGCAGTGGGTCAGATGTTCAAAAAGAGGTCACACCAGTCAGTCAACACCGCATATGCTGAGCAGGTGGGATGGAGCCCAGAGATGAACTGAACCTGCACTGGCCTATTTATAAAGAAAGTATGCCCTGTAGGGACCAGCCCATTGATAAATGCTGGCTGCTCTTTTCAACTGTGGAATCAACAATTCTTCCAAGTGATCAAAATGTCACCAGAAAGTTTTGTCCATAGGCCAAATTTCTGTCTTCAGAACCCAACCTGCAGAAAGCCTACTCAGGGTAGTGGGGGAGAGGGGAAGTGGACAAGAAACCCAACAGTTTAATGTGTCCACAACCCTCAACTCATTTCTTTTTTTTTGGAATCATATCTGTTCTATCACCTCAAATGAAGTAGCATACTATCTTATCAAGCCCTAGAAATGACCAAACTCTCTGCTTACCTTTATAGCAAGGGCATATTCTTTTACTCAGTTGTGTTCGAAAATCAGGAGGGATTTCATAACAAATACCATTAGGAAGTTTGTGTTCATTTTTTATGTAATATATATTTTTCCACCTATGTCCACATGCCTGCATATATTAAAGAAAAAAAAAGTAGGATGTGAAAGGAAAATATAATAGCTGTAAAGAAAAGTACTGCATGCCTTTTGTCGTACTAAGGCAATACATACAACAATGGATCCATTTTCTCTGGGCTGCCTGGACAAGCTGACACCCATCCACTGATTATCTCTCTCTTCAGAGCAGGTCTTTCCACAACGTTCTCCTGCTGGATCACCTAGAGCAAAGAAACAAAATCAAAACAAACAAACAAACAAAAAACCAACTATGGCAATCATCTTGAACTCAGGAAATATAACTTAAGTTCTATGTACTTTCTTATTATACTTGATTTTAGTTGATTATATAAAGAGCATCAGTTCAACAAAATTTTAGATATGTATTTTATATAGGATTTGCCATGCACAGATATATTTTACATGGTTCATATTTTTCAGAAATGAAGGAATGGTGCCATACATATAGTATGTCCAGATCCAAACGCAATATATTAGGAACGAGCAGGATTAATTAGTCATTGAGCTCTGATTCTGTGGTTATCACAGTTGAAACTGAGGAAGTCAGGAAGCTGAGCACAAACTCAACATGAGGTAGCACTCCTGCTAAAAAATACATTACCTGATTTATGGCCTAGAATTTCACCTGTGTGGTGTGATCTCAAGGAAAGTAGTAATAAAATAGGATTCTTATTCACTGAGCTAATTTATCACAAGTAGTATGATATCATATTATAAAGATTTCTCATTAGTATACAAAGACATTTAAACCCTAATATTAGGTATTCGATGAATCCAAAATACGAGGATTTTTCATATCTAGCAGTGAGCCCAAGCCTCAAATTCTAATCCTCCACCATACTGAATTCAGATAGCCAAATCCAACCCCCTTCCTCACAGCTGATTTTGCCCAGTAGTCCAATCTGAGACCTCAAAAGACCCTTTTGCAATAATCCAATGAAACCTGAACTCTAACCTATAGCCAATAGAACCAAATATCTTCTGAATTTCATACCTCTATTTGATGCAACACTTGGAAATCAGCTCTACTAGAAATTCCTACTCTGATAAAATCAGATGATTATAACTGCAATCTTTATTTAGGAGGTAAAATCATTGTGGATCAAATCCCTGCGTTCTGAGTACTCTTTATTAAGAATTGAAGCAATTATCTGAAGGTGGTTTCTACTTTGCTTCTCTTTAAATATCAAAGAGCATTTTTTATAAATAGGAGGACTTAAAGAAATTTTGCAAAAAAATATATATTTGGCAAGTTCTTGTCTCTACCCACCCAGTGGTGTGTGTGGAAAGAATAGTTTTACATAGACAGGACTACCATTTAAAAATTATTTTCCACTTTAAAGGCTCAATTACATTCAGAAATACACTTTTTAATGGGTCTCATATATTTACATGCAAGAGCATGTGGCAGAATACAGCACTTAGCATTTCAGTCCAATATCTTCAGATACCATTTTGTTGTTCAATTAACCTAAACTACTAAGATATCTATTTTTTATCCAAATTTTGTATGATAATTATGATAAAACACTCAAGACTTGTGTTCACCTGACCAAGAGCAAACTATGTCCTTTTTCTACCAACAGGAGGGAGAATCTTTCTGTCACATATAAATTAACCAGCAGAGGGCTCCAATACAGATCAGAGAATACAACAGAAACATATTGTATATTAGCATTAATGGAGGGGCAAATGAGCTTGCACCAGGACTGGCATTTATTTGTAATAAATATGTGTAAGTGCTATTAAATTCAAACAAATGCATAGTTGCATACTGAGTTCTAAGGCTCTGCTAAATTCTTTGAAAAGAAAATCTCCCTATATTAATTTGATGCATTACTGCTTCTTGTTCCAAGTAGAGTAGTAATGCAGAGGAAACAAGAATTGTTATGTTTTTCACTGTACATTTTTTTAAACTTATCATCTACAGTAAAACTCCAATAGTCCGGCATCCAATAGTCCGGCACTCCTGATAGTCCGGCATCAAAATGGCAAGAGCCTAGTGAGTGAGCTTCGGCAAAAAATGAGTCAGAAGGTAACAGCGGCAGCAGTTGAACTGAGCAAAAAGGGTAAAAAAGGCTTAAAAACTAAAACATTACGGTATACTGTATACAGTATGTACAATAAAAAGGGTTAAGAACACTTTATATACAGTATATAATGTATACAGTATATATATATAACCTGCTTATAGTACCTCCTGATAGTCCGGCATATTTGATAATCCGGCACCACCTAAATCCCATAGGTTCCGGATTATCGGAAGTCTACTGTATTTAAAGCACTGTGTACATTACGACCTTGATGTCAGTTGGGGCAAAACTTCAAATTGATAATATTCTGATGGCCAAGGCAGTTCCTTTTGGTAGAAATACCCTCAGATTGAGGAAAAAATCCTCCTTTGTGGAAAGGGAATCTCTAGAAGAATTAACCTTTCCCACCAGTTCAGCATTCTATTAGGCCTGGTCTATACTAAAGGGGAAAGTCGACTTAAGATACCCAACTCCAGCTATGCTAATTACATAGCTGGAGTCAAAGTATCTTAAATCATGTTTGCTACTGTCTGCTCAGCAGGAAGTCGACAAGAGCACATGTGCCCGTCGACTTCCCTTACTCCTCGTGACAAGCAGGACTACTGGCACCGATACCAGTATTTTGATACTGCCTCTGCTTCTTGCATTTCTCAGAAGCACAGGAACTCCAGAACTCTTCTTTTGAATAGGGGAGGAAATTTGGTGCAGAAGAGGACACGAAGAGGCTCTTTTATTTTTCTGATGATTCTCCATAGAGCTGGAGAACAAAAACATGTGTATGTTTCCTGGCCTTGTCTACTCTGCAGATCCCAAGCCACAAAGCACTCTCCACAGAGGCCAGAAGACAAGGGGGAATAGAGGCATCTGGTCCCTTTTGTTCACAGCATGGGGGAGCCAAGCCAGAATGTCCACACAGCTAGGAATTGATCTCAGAACTGTCTGTGTAACAACTAAAACTGACCCTAAAGCTCAATTCCGCTTAGATACTAACAGCAGGGCTGTACCGCTTAGCTAGATGCATAACACGAGTCTCAGCATTTTCAATAGCAAAACAGTCTGTAGGAATCCTTTTGGAAGTTGATGTAACATCATATGAAATACCTAGTTACTTTGCATGGAAGATGTTGTAATAATGTATGCAAGGTTTATTTTAAAAGCAAAAGTTATTAACATTAAGAGAATGAATGTGACGTTAGTTTTATAAGGGGCTGATAATTACAGAAACTAGGCTGGAGAGCAACATTTAATGAACTCCTCCAGGAAAACTGTCTATGTGTCCTTACCTATAAAGGTACATCTACACAGAGGGCTAAAGTTGAAATAAGCTATGCAACTTCAGCTATGCCAATTGCATAGCTGAAGTCGAAATAGTTTATTTCAGCTTTTGGCACTGTCTACACAGCAGAAAGTCAAAGAAAACTTTTTCTTCAATTTTCCTTACACCTCATAAAATAAGGGTTACCATGAGTTGAAGAAAGAAGTCCTGAAGCTTGACATTATTTCAAAATAAAGGCTGGTAGTGTAGACGTGCACTTTGTTATTTCAGAATAACATCAGTTATTCTGAAATAACGCTGCTGTGTAAACATACCTTAAATGATTAAAGCCTACAGTCAGTAATCTTTTAGATAGGAGAAGCCTTTACTAACAAATCCGTTTCAATGGCTCTTTTCATCCTGGCTTGTCTCAGAATATCAATATATTAAAAATGAAGGCAAGGGTCACAGAATACCTATCATTTCATTTTTATCCTCTCCAATCTCCATGCTCCATTCTGTCCCCATTTTAGGTGTCCCTAATAAAGAAGCAGTGAGAAAGAGCATTTTCCTCTTCTCCCAATCATAGTACCTTTACACACGAAGTTTCCCCTCTCCTTAACTCTAACCTATAAACTACGGATGCAGCTTGCCTTTGACCTTCTGATTTCCCACCATCTCCTGTTCCCTCTGCAACTTCTCTCTTGTTTTCTACCTTTCTGTTCCACACTCTTTTCTCAAGATTCATTGTTGTTCATTCCCATTAATACAGTAAAAGCTCTGTTATCTGGCATGTTGGGGGAATGAGGAGTGCTGGCTAACTGAATATTCTGCTTAACAGAGTTATTCTTTAACAATGAAATACCAATTTTCAAATAATTAGAACACAATAAAATGAATAAAGTATAAAATAGTATAGCAGTAGTCACCAATCAAACAAGAGTACTGCACTGCAGAGTGGCTGGTTTCTTAAAGCACTTGGGTGTATACAGTAGGAATGTTAACTATCAGGTATTTGTGTACCGTGTAACAGCTGGATATTTTAGCGGTTACATGTTTGCACACGGTGGGCACGGGGGTGGTAGGAGGAAGTCCATGCTCACAGGGAGCCGGCTTAAAAGCCAGCTCGCTGCAAGTACAGGCTCCTGCCTGCTCCCCCATCTGCTGCCTCTGATAAAGAGGCAGCAGCGCGGGCGGGGGACAGGTAGCTCTGCAGGAGCCTATATATGTGGGGAGCTGTCTTGAAAGCTACTTCCTGTATTTACCGACTCCTGCCTCCTCCCCTTGCTCCCTCTGATATTGATTAGTCGTGTAATAAACTACATGTTGATATCCCTAGTATCCTGGTAAAATTTTCTATATAGTAAGTTTATTAGGATACTAAATAGTAATATGGACAGCATATGGCATACACCCAGATTATTTAAAATATACTTAACACTAAATGTATTCATAATTGGTTCTTTTTTGATTCAGAAGTCACTTTAGGATCTTGCAGTGCCTCAGGGTCATCGTTATCAACATTAATTATCATTATAGAATTTGTAGGAGATTGGGCTGAATCTGATTAGTCTATGATACACCTACATTTGCATCTCCCCAGCAATAGTCTAATGCCTACATTCGCATCCCTAGTTCGAACTAGGGTGCAAGTGGAGACATACCCTCAGAAAGTACTTATTAAAGGTTCACAATTATTCTGGAAGGGCATAAGAAGTGGGATTCCACAGGGGTCTGTTTTAGGACCGGTTCTGTTCAATATCTTCATCAACGATTTAGATGATGGCATAGAGAACATGTTTATTAAGTTTGCAGATGATACCAAGCTGGGAGGGATTGCAAGTACTTTGGAGAATAGGGTCAAAATTCAAAATGATCTGCGGTAAATAGGATGAAGTTTAATAAGGATAAATGCAAAGTACTCTACTTACGAAGGAACAATCAGTTTCATACATACAGAATGGAAAGTGACTGTCTAGGAGGAAATACTAGAGAAAGGGATTTAGGGGTCATATTGGACCACAAGCTAAATGAGTCAACAGTGCAATACTGATGCAAAAAAAAAAAAAAAAACCAAACATGATTCTGGGATGCATTAACAGGAGTGTTGTGAGCAAGACATGGGAAATCATTCTTCCACTTTGCTCTGTGCTGATTAGGCCACAGTTGGAGTATTGAGTCCTGTTGTGAGCACCACATTTCAAGAAAGATGTGGAAAAACTTAAGAAGGTCCAGAGAAGAGCAACAAAAATGACTAAAGGCCTAAAAAATATGACCTATGAGGGAAGACTGAAAGAATTGGGCTTGTCTAGTTTAGAAAAGAGAAGACTGAGAGGGGACATGATAGCAGTTTTCAAGTTCCTAAAAGGGTGTCAGAAGGAAGAGAGAGAAAAATTGTTCTCCTTGGCCTCTGATAATAGGATAAGAAGCAATGGGCTTAAACTGCAGCAAGGGAGGTTTAGGTTGGACATTAGGAAAAACTTCCTAAGTGTCAGGGTGGTTAAACACTGGAATAAATTGCCTAAGGAGGTTGTGGAATCTCCATCACTGGAGATATGTAAGTACAGTTTGGATAGACGTCTATCAAGGATGATCTAGATCAGTGGTCACCAACCAGTAGATCACTTCACTTCTCCCTTCCCCCACTGCCCTGCTGCTCCTGCCCAGAGCTGCCCCTGGAAGCCTGCTGCTTGTGGTGCAGAGTGGGGGAGACAGAGGCAGGGGGATGCTGATGTCACTCTGTCTCCCTCCCCTGTACTCCATCTTACCAGAGTGAGGAGGGCGGGACCTCGGTGAAGGTCAGGGCAGGGGTATTTGGGTTTGAGGTACATCCTGGACTGACTTAAATTCAAAAGTTGATCTTGTGCTTAAAAAGGTTGGAGACCACTGATCTAGATGGTGCTTGGTCCTGCCATGAAGACATGGGACTGGATTTGATGATCTCTTGAGGTCCCTTCTAGTTCTAGTGTTCTTTGAGTCTATGAAAATGGCCATTCCTCCTCCTATTGAAAAAATTTTCAAAGTAAATAGCCACCAGTGCTCACAGGTGCAGCACCAGAACATGCAATACAAAAAAATACTAACTACGAAAAACAAGGAGTTCAGTCAGAAAGATGTTGTAGGTACAAAAACTGCCACGTTAGAAAATAACTATCTACATAAATTAGAATTCATTATCCTTTGTCTAACTTTGTCCCCCTGCCTCATGGTCAGAGATATATAAAAAGGAACACTGAATTCAGGAGCCCGAGCTGTGTCTTATTTAACTTCTCCCATCCCCAATAAACATGACTGTTTTTTACTCATTTTTTATGGTGGGACTGCTCTTTGATATAACTTGGATTTTTTTAACATGAGAAATGATTTAGAACCAGTTTAGTGTTATGGGGAAATGGCCCAGTTTAATTTTTTTTTTTTTTTAAGGGCGCTGTTTGTTTCTATGATTGCTAAATTAGCCCTGGTCTAAAATACAGTTAGGTTAACATAAAACCGTGTATGTCAGCATATACACTACTACTTGCTCCCGTCGATGTAAGTGCCCTAAACTGACATAACTCCACCTCCCTGAGAGGCGTGGAGCTTATGTCAATATAGTTAGAGTGACACAGTGTCCATATGGACACTACCTTACTTACATGGAGCCATGAAATTGACAGCCAGCTGCCCAAATTGACAGGAAAGTCCTCCACACTTCCAGCCAGGAGTTCAGATTACCTGCTCAGAGCCTGGCTACTCCTGGGATCTCAATTCCCTGCCCAGGCTCCCAGCTCCCCAATGAGATCCTGGGCAGCTGCCCTGCTGCTGGCAGGGAGCATGCAGCCAAGAGTGGTGAATAGACCTGCCAGGCTCCAGGGGGAGCAAAGAATGGATAGCAGAGCATTGGAGGAGGCAAGCCAGGCTTCTAGCAGGATGCTGTGAGCGGAGCTGAAAGACCAGGCTCTCAACTCCCCATACTGCCCCTCTTAGGTCAGTGAAAGAGCTCCTGCTGCAGTTATGCACCACTGACTGTAGGAGGGTGTGGATATTAAAGACCATATTAATTATTGCAGCAGGTGTAAGTTGACATAATATAGGTAATATATGCCAATAACAAAGTGGCATGTGGTGAGTTGTGTTTATATTGTGCTATAAGCATTCAATGAAGTGCAATACAAGTCTGAAAACATCAGTGTTTACCTGCAGCCTCTACATCTGCTGGTAAAAATCCTCCAAATCCATTTAAGAATAGCTTTTGGCAAGTTTCAAGCTTGTATTTGCTCAGCTACTCCCCAGTTTCTATTCAGAAACATGTTAGCTATGAAGAAAATCAGTAGTGATTTCACAGAATACAATTAAGGACTCATTCTTCCTTGCTTCTTCTTCATTGACAGAACTAGTAAAAGTAAAATCAAGAAATCCTGCAAAGGCAACAAACACTAAACAGCATGTAGAAGTTAATATCCACATAAGCCACATGGCCAGTGGCTCTGAGCATTTTCCATTCTATCACTGAACACAGGAGTGCATTAGGGCAGTCACAAAGGAAGTAGTGGGCTTTCCTAGCTAAATATCATTCTGGCATAAAGTAGGTGCCTGTCCACTTTACCTAGAAAGAACACCTGAAATAGGGATTTCATTTTGCTGTTACTACCATCAGATCATAGAAATTCTTTACATATTTCTTTGTCTATCTTATGTGTCACTCCATGTGTCACTTCAGTCTACCTCATAGAGTCACAACGTCAATTCAGGATTGACATATAAATGAAGAGGATGATCCAAAAAGAGAAGTGCAATAACCACAGCCAAAACTAACATTCTTGCTTCCAGAGGTTCCTCAGTTGCTTTAACCCCAATCTACATTAATTTAAAAGTTTGAGGAAAGAAGTGGGTTGTGCCCAAGAAAGCTCATGATACCATCTACATGTTTTGTTAGTCTTTAAGGTGCTGCAAGACTATTCGTTGTGTAAATTTTTACATTAATTTAGAGTCATATTCTTGAGTATCTACTGTATTTTTACTTCATCCACTTTCACTGCCAAACTCCCAAGAAAGAGAATCACTTGCAAATGCACATATTCACAGATCCCAAGGCCAGAAGGAACCATTGTGATAATCTAGTCTGTATAACACAGGACATAAAACTTCCTAAAACAACACCTAGAGTTTTAATGAAAACCTCCAATTTTGTTTCAAAAATTGTTAGTAATGGAGAACAGACTAGACATCTTGGCAAACTGTTCCAATAGTTAATAACCCACCCCGTTCAAAAGGTGTACCTCATTTCTAGTTTGAATTTGTCTAGGCTCATCATCTATCCACTGGATCATTGTGAAGAAGGTATGTTTTATTGTTCAAATAAAAACTCATTCTCTTTTCTCTCACCCGCTCACATACCTACTTATATAGGTCAATCAACGTAATAATGGAGCACCCCGCCCCCTATTGAAAATGTACTTTTTCCCCCCTCTGCGTATGAGAAAATAGGTTTAGTTTATTAATCTGTTGTTTTGGGACAGTGTGAAGATGTTGGCTTACATGTAGGAACAGTGAAGGGAAACGCAAGTTAAAGCAAACTACTTTTTTTGACAGTAAGTAATGTCTTGCAGGAACGAGCCTCATAGACCAGGTCCTTTGAAAACTATTTCCCACACTCCCAAACCTCCCCCATTGGCTAAGTGTCATGGTTTCAGTGGATCACAAGGGACACAGGAGAGAGGATATCTCAGGTAGCTCAGACCAATCGAATAAATGTTTCTTATTACAGGATACAAACACAGAATTGGACATGGAATTGGACTTTATAGTCAAGGAGGACAAGAGCCAAGCACAAGGAAAAGTGTTCAGCACAACCTGTGTTCTTTAGCAGAAGGACTGCTGCATCCTGTACAAAAATCATACAGAGAGCAGAATACATATGCTTGCATGTATGCCACTGGTAATTCATCTTAAAAAACACTCCAGTTACTTCATCCTGGCTTGGGAAGTGAAATGTTTTAGATAGAAACTCCAGAACATAATTTAGAAACTTTTTCTTGTCCCCATGGACTTCAATTACAGTTGCCCTCAGTTCAGAAGATGGAACTACTTTCTTGGGAGGAGAAATAACAGTGATTTAATTTGAATTCGCACAAGCACTTTAAATCAGATGCTAAAAGCAAAACATGGAAAGAAAAATAAGTATGAAAATGGGAACTGTCATTTTAATTCACTTTCTTTAAAAAAAGTTTTATTTCCTTTTTACTGGTAAGAAAAAGCCAACTTTTTTAAAATATAGATGTTTAGGACATATTTTAAATAATTTAATCTAAATTCATACGAGCATTGCTCTTTATATTTACCTTTCAATAATATAAAACACTAATTTATGCAGTACCAAAATGATACATGAAAATATGAAATAGGCATATAGAGGGCATTCTAGGTTCTTGTATTACGGCTAGCACTGGTATAAGTTGAAGGAGGTTTGTTTTGTCAGATCAAAATTGGGCGATGTTATTCAGTTTTGCAATAAACAGCCTCTAAAAGGGTTTGAAACTATTTGCAAAATAGTGGAGGAAGGAACATTTTTATAATCCAGTATTTCACCACGCTTCTGGGGAAATTCTATTGCTTCTTATTTTGTCAGTTATAACTGTTGAGGATTCAAGGGACTATAGATGTGCACTTCACTTCTTCTAAATAAGAGAGTTGTCGCAGCTGGCTACCTTCTGCATTCAACTATAAGTGGCAAGCAAGCTTGGAGTTCTTCATTGAAGATGTTACATCATCGACAGGTGCAAATACCATTCAACTCACCCAGCTGGAGCTGTTCACAAGTCCCATTGGGGTTGCTCCCGATCCTGCACCTGAAAATTGCACCTGGGTTGACCACAGAGCTATTCGCCAACCAGTTGGCTTTCGGGGCTCCCACGACCATCCTGAAAGCGAGGGGAAAAGACGTTTAAACCTGTCAACAGAAATGAAAACACCACGAGGCAACCCCTCTCCCCACCAGCACCCAGGAGAATTGAAGTGTCACGCTCTGCTGCGCCCCCCCTCGCGTGCAAACGTTTGCTTTGCTATGGGCGCCCGTGCCGTGGCAGGGGAAGAAACTGCTTCCCAACTTCCTCGGCGGCTTTGCAGCGGGAATGCTGGGAGGGGGGATGCCGCACAGTTACCGCCACTTTAACCGGCTACCCGGCTGCGCGCGCTGGGCCAGGTTCCGAGCGGGGGACGGCCCTGGGACGAGCTCTCGGAGGGACTCGCCCCTGCCACAGCAAAGCCTTTGCCGGGGCGCCACGGCTGACAGAGTGAGGAGCCAGGTGCGCAGGCTTGGCCGAGTCAGACCGGCGACGACCCGCTGGCTTGGTGCTGTGAGGAAAGTCCCCCGGCAGGCAGCTGGCGGGAGCGAGAGGGCGCCTGGCGAGCGCTGGTGACTTACCACCTACTCGAGCCGTGACTGTGCAGGAGAACTGAGTAGCCAAATAACGTCCCGTTGAGCCCCCGGAAGACCACGGGGTGCTTCGTGTCTAGGTTGTACGCGCGGGCAGCCCCCAGCAGGAGCAGCGCAGCCCACGCGGCAGCGCCCCCTGAGGCGAGCCCCCCGCTCAGCGGATCCCCCCGAACCCGCATGGCGGCGCGCGGCGAGCTCTAGCCCCGCCGGCTGCCTGCAGCGCACAGGGCTCGTGCGCTGAGCAGCCCCTGCCGGCGGGGGCTGAGCCTGCTAGGGGATGCGCAGCGGGGAGGGGTAGACAGTGCAGGCAGAAGCGCCCGGCTTTAGCGGGCGGAACTGGAAGCCCCTCGGGCAGTGTTTAAAGCGGAGCGGCCAAGCTGGCGGCAGCCTCCGTGCGATGTTTCTCATCAATGGGAGTCCCTCCCCTTTACCCCCAGTTCAGGGGCTAGAGCAGGGAATCCGGCCCCGTTGCTGGCCGCAGATGGATGCGTCCCCTTGCCCTGGGGAAGTTGCAGGCTCCTGGGCCCGGGAGTGCGAGCAGTTTTACTCACCGACCCCATGTGAGCCCCCTGCACGTGCTCCCATGCCCCAGCCCCCCCTCACTCACTCCCGCCCTGCACGTGCTCCCATGCCCCAGCTCCCCCCCCCACTCACTCCGCCCTGCACGTGCTCCCATGCCCCAGCCCCCACTCCGCCCTGCACGTGCTCCCACCCCAGCCGCCCCCCACTCCTATTGCTGGGGAGATGTGAGGCTTTAACGCTTATAACAAATGTCACCCAGGAGTTGCCACACAACTGCCTCCCCTTTCTCTAGGAAAGTAACCAGCAGGACAGAAGGAGGAGTTGGGGAACAGGGGGGAGATGGGGCAGCTAAATATTTCAGGAGCTGGAGTTCAAGGCAGCTCCCCAAAGAGTTTTTAACCTTCCTCCCCCTCCCAACAGTAATTCTGGCCTCTCCCCCCTAAAATACCAGTTTCCCCATTCTCTCCCTGCTAGCCTCTGCCGCTGGGGTGTCTTTCTCCTAATCACCCTGACCCACCCACCTCTGGCTCAGTAGGCTGAGGACTGGACTGGAGTGGAATCATAGACAGAAGGGGAGGCTGCAGGAAGTGGGCTGGGGTGGCTGGTGGATAGGCCTCACTCACCATCTAATCCCACGCTGCATGGTTGAAGCAATGGACTGGGCCCCTGGACAGGGAGGAAGGGTGAGGGAGGGGCTCAGGCCTCAAGCAGTGAATAGGGCCAGGAGCCAGAGTGACTCAGAGTGAGCACCAAGTATAGGGGAGAAATGGGGCGGGAGGCTGAAGGGGTTTGGACTCTCCCAGCAGCAGGGAAAGACACCTGCATAGACCCTCCCATCCAAGGAAGGATAGGTGGGAGAAGGGACTCCTACCAGAAGTCCTGTGGAACTGGAATCTGGGACCTGCCTTCTATAAGAAGGTCCCCCTGGGTTCTTCATTTACATAAGAAATCCCACAGGCAACAGGCTCTACTTGTTCCCTAGTAAGAAGTTTTTCCTTGCCAACACTTGGCCTTGCCCCAGAAGTAGTCCTACACTGCTTGTTGCTTGGCATCCCAGGACCCAGACCCTGAATATAAGATGCCTAGTCCAAAGATCAACATGTTGGCAGATGGAGTAGCAGGAGAGGAAAAAGGGGCATCTCATTCACTAGAGAGGACAACAGCATTAGCAGTGTCTGACAGCAGAAGCATCAGAGGGATCTGTGATGGGGTCAGGAGCAGCAGAAGAAAAAGGGCATTGATGGGTGGTGGGGAACAGGGGCAGTTGGGCTATGTCTACACCGGTGGGTTCTGCACAAGAACCTGCAGAGCGTCCACATTGCCCACCCGCTCTTGCGCAAGAAGATTTACAGTACAGTAATTCCTCATTTAACACAGAAAATGATTGTGTTAAGTGAAAACGTGTTATGCGGGGTCAATTTTCCCATTAAAAATAATGGAAAAGGTGGGGGTTGCGTTTCAAGCAGTGGGGAATGGGGAAATCCAGCCGCCGGCCTGCAAGCTGGGTTGGAGGAGAGGGAGCAAGGCGTCCAGTGAGAGGGGGTCTCTGGGGAACGGCGCGGCGAGCAGTGAACCCTCCGCCGCTTTGCAGGGAGGTGGGGGAAGCCCTGCGCAGCTGCCGGTGACCGGCGGGCTGGAGAATCCCAGCCGCCAGCCTGCAAGCTGGGTCAGAGGAGAGGGAACAAGGCGTCCAGCGAGAGGGGGTCACTGGGGAACGGCGTGGCAAACCCTCCGCCGCTTTGCAGGGAGGCGGGGGAAGCCCCGGGCAGCCGCCAGCGACCGGCCAGCCAGTTGGGGAAACCGTGTTATTTCGGGGAAGGTCGTGTTGTTCAAAAAACGTTCCTCCCCAAAAAATCGTGCTATTGTGAAAACGTGTTAAGCAAGCACGTGTTAAGCAAGTAATTACTGTATGGCGTCAGAAGACGGCTTCTTGTGCAAGAGCTATGCTGTTTTCTAACAAGTGTAAGTCCTCTTGCGCAAGAGCTCTTGCTCAAGAGGACAGTGTGGACGCACAGCAGGGGGTTTCTTGCACAAGAAAGCCCTATGGCTAAAATGGCCATCAGAGCTTTCTTGCGCAAGAGAGCGTCCACACTGCCATGGATGCTCTTGCACAAAAGCACATGGTAGTGTGGACGTGTTCTTGCGCAAGAGTTCTTGCACAAGAACCCTTGTGCAAGATGTTCTTGTGCAAGAACCCGCCAGTGTAGACATAGCCTTGGAGCAGGCACTAATAGCACATAATTTAAATTTTCCTGGATTAATAAATGCTTCCCACATTTGGGCTTTGGCTGGTTTCCCCTGAGTGCTTGTATCATGCTATGGAGATAGGATGGCACACAAAGTTAATACTGTATTAATTCCTGCTACAGGTTTTTCTTCTGGTTTGGAAGAGAAATATATTGTGTTGGGTAAGTGCTCCCCAGACCTGGCCCCCTTCTACCTCAATATACTCTAGACTCCCAAATCATAGAGGCTTCACTGGATAAGTGCTATAGGAGAGAGACAAGAACATGTCACAGAGGGTGTGTCTAGACTACAGGGTTTTTTTCCAAAAAAGTGGCCTTTTTTCCAAAAAACTTCCTCTGCGTCTAGACTGCTGCCGCGTTCTTTCAAAATTAAATCAAAAGAACGCGGCAGTTTTTTCGACCACGGAAAACCTCATTTTACGAGGAATAATGCCTTTTTTCGAAAGTGCTCTTTCGAAAAAAGGCACTATGTAATGCAAACTGCTTTTTTGAAAGAGAGCATCCAGACTGCCTGGGTGCTCTTTTTTCAAAAAAGCGGCTTGCTTTTTCGAAAGTACTGGCTGTAGTCTAAATGCTCTCTTTTGAAAGAGGCTTGTAGTCTAGATGTTCCCAGAGTTGCTAATTTTTGCTTTATGCACCCACTGAGTAAGGGACAGAAGCTTGCAGTTCTCCATGTTATCTGTTGCGTACAAAACAGCACTGGGGGGGGAAGTGTATGATATCTATGGGCTGATTCAGTTGGGCTTATTTTCTGTGTGTTTGTTCACAAGTATTTTCCATAGCAATGTTTCATTTTGCAGAAATGTTTGAGCAAATCCTCAGCTACTGTAAATTGTCATGGCTTCCTTGAATTTTCCTGGATTAATAAATGCTTCCACATTTGGGCTTTGGCTGGTTTCTGAGTGCTTGTATCATGCTATGGAGATAGGATGGCACACAAAGTTAATACTGTATTAATTCCTGCTACAGGTTTTTCTTCTGGTTTGGAAGAGAAATATATTGTGTTGGGTAAGTGCTCCCCAGACCTGGCCCTTCTACCTCAATATACTCTAGACTCCCAAATCATAGAGGCTTCACTGGATAAGTGCTATAGGAGAGACAAGAACATGTCACAGAGGGTGTGTCTAGACTACAGGGTTTTTTCAAAAAAGTGGCCTTTTTCAAAAAACTTCCTCTGCGTCTAGACTGCTGCCGCGTTCTTTCAAAGTAAATCAAAAGAACGCGCAGTTTTTTCGACCACGGAAAACCTCATTTCTGAGGAATAACGCCTTTTTCAAAAGTGCTCTTTCGAAAAGGCACTATGTAATGCAAACTGCTTTTTGAAAGAGAGCATCCAGACTGCCTGGTGCTCTTTTTCAAAAAGCTTTGCTTTTTCGAAAGTACTGTAGTCTAAATGCTCTCTTTTGAAAGAGGCTTGTAGTCTAGACGTTCCCAGAGTTGCTAATTTTTGCTTTATGCACCCACTGAGTAAGGGACAGAAGCTTGCAGTTCTCCATGTTATCTGTTGCGTACAAAACAGCACTGGGGGGGGAAGTGTATGATATCTATGGGCTGATTCAGTTGGGCTTATTTTCTGTGTGTTTGCTTTGTTCACAAGTATTTTCCATAGCAATGTTTCATTTTGCAGAAATGTTTGAGCAAATCCTCAGCTACTGTAAATTGTCATGGCTTCCTTGATGTTTATGAGCCAGGAAGATTTCTCCCTTATTCTGCAAGCAGCTTGAGAACACTATTAGCAGAATATGTACGGTTCAAAATTGCTATCCCAAGTTGTTGGTTAGACATTAGGAGGAAATAACTACTACTTTTTCCAATTTGGACTGTGTGGTTAGCTCAGTGGTCCACAAAGTAAGCCATGTCTCCCTTACTCATAAAGTAATCTGTCTGAACCCCTCTCCCCCTGGCAGTGAGGCCAGGGGCCAGAGCCATGGCCAGGATTGGGGCCATGGCTAGGAACAAAGCTGGAGCCAGGAGTTGAAGCCTGAGATGGGCCCAGTGACAGCAGCCTGGAGTGGGGCTGGCACCACAGCAGAGCTAGAGACAGAGTGGGACTGGGAGGGGCTTCCTTCCCACCCTCCTATGGGAGCTGGCACAGATCCTGCCACGCCATGGGAAACATGCTTCTCCACATGCCCCTTAGGGGACACACTGTGTTAGCTAATATCGTGGGCCTCGCAGAGGAGTTTCTATTAGAGGGGGAAACCGATGATCAGAGTTATTTCTTTGGTGCAATCCTGTTTATTTAAAAAGAACATACACACAGTCCTGTTTGTTTACATACAGAAGAAGCAAACAGCAGTGGTCAGTTTCCTTTCTCATAATTTCCAAATCTGCCTTTCCAGTGCTGTCTGTGTTCCCAAGGAGTTCATTCCGTCTCTGTTCTATCTAAGGGCCACACTGTCTGCAGGCTTCCTGTCTCATAGCTACAGTCAATCCTAGGGTTGCCATGCCACTAGGATTGGCCTGGAGTAGGGATGTAAAATTTCAGTTAATCAGTTAACCTGCTGAACATTGGGTTGACCTAACATTTAACCGGTTAACCAACTAAAGTGGGATCCAGGCTGGGAATCGCACCAGCCCAGCTGAAGCAGCCCCCAGCTCATGGGGCTCCTGCCCCCAGCCCTGTCTTGAAGCTGCCATTGGTTCCCAGTCTCCGAACTGTAGCTGGGGCTGGCTCTGCTGCCTCACAGACCTCATGTGGAGGCTGGGGCTGCCACAGGCTCCTGGCTTCTAACCCCCATTGGTGAGGCCCCTGGAGCCTCCACAGACAGGCTGCCACAGGCCCTGTCAACTCCACAGCGAACCCCTGTGGGACTAGAGCAGCCCCCTGTCCATGCCTAGTGGGGAGTAGGGTTGCCAGATGGTTTAACCAAAAATACTGACCCCCCAAAAAAACACAGGAAAAAATTCTGTTGAAGAAAAAAAAGGGGGAGACCAAAGCTGTTGAGCAAAAAAAAAAAAAAAAAAGCCAAAAAAAGTGCTGCACCTTTAAATGGCTCCACATTCCTCACTCCCCCACCCTCGCCAGATGCTGCAGGGGAAAATTGTCCCTGCCAGGATTGCGTCCCAGGGAAACAGGAAATACCGGACATTTTACATGTCTGGTGTCTTCTGGGGTTGTTTTTTTTTTTAATGGACGGGGGATGCGAATACTGGAGCTTCCAGGGACACCTGGCAACCCTAGCGGGGAGCTGCTCTTGTCCCCAACAGTTACTGGTTAACTGGAACCAGTAAGCATCAGGTAACCTTTCACATCTGTAGCCTGAGTTTCCAGGGTTTAAAGATTAATTTATGTCATGTAAAAAAATCTCCAGTAATACATCTAATCTTGGCAACCCTACAGGGCTGGCCTTACCATGAGGCGAACTGAGACGGCCGCCTCAGTCGTGCCAGACTGTGAGGGGGGCTCCACTAGGACCCAGAGTGTAGAAAATTGTGTCTGCTGCTGGTGCATATGTATTCTCTCTGCTCTAGATGCACAGAGATGATGGAGTGCTGTGCTGGAGGAAGGAGGGCACAAGAGACATAACAGGCAGGCAGGAGAAAAGGTGGCATGGGGGCGTCATTTGAGCTCCCCGCCTCAGGTGCCAAAATGTTGTGGGCCGGCCCTGCAACTCTAGTCAATCCTCTGCATGCAACCTGTTCCAGACAAAACCTCTCAGACCAAACAAATTCTCTCTCCTCAGGCTTTGCTATGTGGCCCAGTTGCCTGGGTTGAAGCTTCCTGTTGATCTGAGCCATCATAGCATAAAGAATTTTACTTGTAACTTCCATGTTTCCTGAAAGCGATTTGGTCAGCACAACCATAATCTTAAACAAGAAGGTCTGTGATTAATGGCAGCCATTAACACCTTTTAGCACAAAGATACATTTAGAATCTGATTTTCCTTTGACACCATTGAGAGGATAATCACCTGCTTAACATCAGGCATGCAATTAAATGCCTTGCTGAATAAGAGTTTAATTTATGTAAGAACAAAAATATGAGAGAACATATCTTGGCAGAGATTATTTCTGAAAGGGCTCATGTTCTGAAATGCAGTGGTATATTTCTTTATGCTCCATCTCCATCTTTCACAGAAAACACCTTTGCATGACTTTCAGCTAGACCAGTAATAAATAAAAAGTTAAACATATGCTGTGAAAGAGGAAAGCATGTACACAGACTGAGTATTTTAAGGACCATTCAGCATTTGTGCCTGTTTTGTTACAGGACAGCACATAAAAGCCTCCACTGATCTAAAAAAAATATCAGTAGTTGGTACACCCACATAAAAATATGTGGATGGAGTTCTGGACATAAACTTTTATTTCTTTAAGGGGTTTTTTTTCCTATGGGAACTAGACGGATTGAAATTCCTTCAAGATAAAAAAGTGGATTTTTATTTTCTCAAAGAAAAGTTTCACAGTGTGGTCTGGAGGGAAATACCTCCCATAGTCCTTGTGAGACTCTAGAGGGGTGAAAGGGCATGGTGAATACTGAGTTTGAAAATTGCAAAAATTCCATTCCTGACTTGGTCCCTCCCACAGAGGTTGGCTCTTGAAGTGAAAAATACAAAGTGTGCTTTTATATACATGTGTTTATTTCAGCCTAAATATTAAAAAATCCATTAAGATAGCCAGATAGGTGCTTAGATAACATTTCTCTCAAGCTTCTAGAAAAAGAGAGTGGAGAGTTCTGAAAAGTTAAAAGGCTAAGAAGAAAAATTGACACGGGGTAGGTCGGGGGCAAAGGGCTGGCCAGGAGATCGGGGCAGGGTGTCGGGGAGCGGGGATGGCCGTGGGAGATCGGGAGGAGGAGAACCAGCCAGCAGGAAGCAGGGCTGGCCGGGAGGGGGTCGGGGGGAGTGGGGATGGCTGGCAGGGGAGCGGAGAGGAGAGAATCAGCCGGCGGGGAGTGGGACTGACCCGGGCACATGCAGATCCCAGGGCGCTGCCTGTCCCGCGCACGGTCCCAGCAAAGCACGAGAAGTCTGGCTATGGCTCCACAACGCGCTTGAACAGCACTCAGGAGCATGGACAGGGCTTCTCCTTCTCCCACAGTATCACTCCTACGTCAGACGCAATCAGAGGCTCCCAGCGATCGCACCCCGCCTCCCAGCCACTCCCCCTGCCCTCACCAGGCTTCCGTCGGGCACCTAGCTGGAAAACCAGAAAATACCGGACATTGCACATGTCCGGTATTTTCTGAATTTTTTTACCGGACAGAGGCCCCAAAAACCAGACTGTCCGGTTGAATACCGGACACCTGGCAACCCTAAGTGTAAGTAGCTTGCAGCCCTAGTAGTAATGCCTAGTTGAAGGGGCCTGTTACGGGCCTCCCATGTGTTATGAAAATTGGCTTATGAATAAGTTATGAATCAGAGGCAGCAGCACGGGGTAGCAGGTGGGAGCTGGTCTGCCAGGGGAGCCATTTTAAAAAACAACTATCAGTGCAGATGGTCTACCTGCCACTCCACACTGCTGCCTCTGATACAGAGGCATCAGAGCGAGGTGGTAGCAGCCCCAGTCTGCAGGGAGCTCAGACCCTCCACGGACCAGCCGCAGTCAGCTTTTGTCCGTGGGATGCCGGAGCAGCCTCTGTCCATGGGGAACTCGGACACCCCGTGGACAGCAGCCTCCCCTGCCTTCCCCCACACTGCTACCTATGATAAACTTTTAAGCCGGCTTCCCCCAGCACCAGCTCCTGCCTCCACAAGGGTTAAGGGACTTGTCAGAATAGTGCTTTATTTCAAAATTATGTAGCTTATTTTGAGGTAAGGGTGCAATACCTTTATTGACAGTATATAAGAAGGATCCAGAGCTCTTCAGTAGTATCACCAGAAACATAAACATAGAGTATGCTGACAGATTTCCACAAATCCAATGACTGCACAGTCATTTTTGGGGGGGGGGATTTTTTTCTGTTTTTAGTGTACTTGTTAGTATCACTCCAGCACTCTGCCCTGAAATTTTCTTAACCTAGCACTAAATACTCTTGAACTCATCTTAATGTATCTCAGTGGATTCACCAACAATGTAGATTGGACATAGGAAGAACAGCTAACATTTTACCTGTATGTTTAGCAAGCTCACAGAGTTGCTTTGTTCAGATGCATAAGCATTTAATAAAATTTCAATTTCAAATGCAACTCAGACCTTCTTGGTTATTTATTCACTAACTATGAATCCATAATTTCATAATAGCCACAACATATCAAGGTCCAGTTTGCAGAATTCTTCTTGAATTTAATAATAATTCTGCACTCAGAGGGCATCTATGACCAAAACCACTATGAACATTTTCCTGATATATTGCAAAAGATAAAATTTCCCAAGGCTGTGGCTACTAATTTAGAAGAAAATGGTAATAATCAGGGTACAAAAATATGATTGAATATATACATTATACAGATGGCTAAGACTTCATTTGTATACCAAGAAAACAGAGTTATCCCATTCTTTCAAGTAAACTATGAGGCTACGTCTACACAGGCGTGATCTTGTGCAAAAACTCTTTAGCGCAAGAGTTCTTGCGTTAAAGTAGTTGTGTAAGAGAGTGTCTACACTGGCATGTGCTTTTGCGCAAGAGATGTGCTTTTGTGCAAGAGCATCCATGCCAGTGTAGATGCTCTCTTGCGCAAGAAAGCTCTGATGGCCATTTTAACCATAGGGCTTTCTTGCGCAAGAAATTCATGTTGCCTGTCTACACTGGCCTCTTGCGCAAGAACAGTTGCGCAAAAAGGGCTTATTCCTGAGCGGGAGCATCATAGTTCTTGTGCAAGAAGCCCTGATTTCGTACAGTAAAATGTCAGTTTACTTGCGCAAGAATACATGGCCAGTGTAGACAGGCAGCAAGTTTTTGCGCAAGAGCAGCCGCTTTGGTGCAAGATCGCGCCACTGTAGACACAGCCTGACTGTCTACTTCTGTGTTTGCACAGTTCTTAGTGCAGCCCCATTCTTGATTGGTTTCTAGGCATTACCATAATAAATATGAATAATAATAAAATAAAACCTTGTTGATGCTGCACTATTCGAAAGTGTTTGAGTTCTAAATGGTCAAGCTAATATTTAGTCTGGTCTCAGTGCAGGGTACTGGCTAGATGATCTATCAAGTCCTACATTTCTGTGATTCTCCTGGTTCTTTTTGGATGAACCAGGTTTTTTGTTTGTATTCTCTTGCTTTTTATGTGCCTGATTCTCACTTTCTGACTGAACACTTATAATTGCAGGTACTGATTGCATAAAGGATTAGGCTTACATTTTTGAGTATGTATATGCTCTTTTGTGTGCATGCAGATTGCACACACTGAATACTCAATGTACATGTGCAAATCAGAGATGCAAATGCGCAAAGGTGTGTATTCATATTTTTCCCATACTTCTACATAAACATCTTGTGTTGCATAATAGAACTAGGGTATGTGAAAAAATGTACCCATGCTTTTATGTTTTTATAGAATATTTTTTTAAAATAAATATATATAAATATATATTTCAAATACACATAAGGTTGCATTGTGCAAACTTGGTTCATTTCAGTGGAGTAAATGCTTGGAAAAGTGAGGAATGAGTTGTACAAGCTATCCCATATTATGAAATAACAGGAAAATCCTATTGCGTAGCTCCCACTTTGCTCTAAAGGAGCAAATGCCTTTTGTTCATAAATAAAAGAAAACTTTGGACATTTCTAAAATACTTGTTCAGTTGAGTGATGTTAAATTAAACATTCTGTAACATGGTTAAAGCTCTACTTTGTTTTACAAAGGCAAGTTTATAAATACATTACAACATTAGCAAGATATTTTACATATAAAATGTCAGTGAGTTGCTTAGAAAATGAGTAATTTCTTCCACACAGTTTTTTTCTTAATGAGATAGTACTTATACATGCCAAGGAACGGGTTGGCGTCCATCTCTCACACATTTTTCAGTTTGCCTCCAAGTTAACAATAATCTTTTTGTTTGTAGAAGATATACATTGTAGTTTTCCCATGACAAAAAGACATAAAAGTTTCTAACTATTATATATCAGAATAAACATTACAAACTGATTATTTACTAACTCCAAACACATTTCACCACTTAATTCACTTAGGTTCCAGTGTAGGAAAGCATCTCTACTCGAGGGCATGTAAGCATGTAATTAACTTTAAACCAGAGTTTGTCAAAGAAGTGCCATGGGCCCTAGCAGGCCCTCACCACTTAGTTTACCTAAAGGGTCCATAGGCATGAGCCTTGCAGTTCCCATTGGTTCTGGTTTTCTGTTTCCAGCCAGTGGTCTTCAGAACGGGTAATTATCCCAACTCTGTGTCTGGTCTGGGGGAGACCAGAGAATCTGGCCCAACAAGACAGGGTGGTGGGGAGCCCCAGAGAGTGAAGAGGCATGTCAGTGGCATAATCAGCACATCAGGAAACAGCCCCAACGGGTCATCTGTGACCGTACCCCCTCACAACATTTAATAGGTTAAGTAGGCTTTGAATACAGTTAGTTTCTTAAGTGTTTCACAATGAGGAACTAAAAGAATGCCCCTAACAAAAGCATTGCTTTATGTTATGTACATGCTTTGGTTTGATGCAATACGTCAAACATTCATTAGCAAATTATGGTTTTGAGATATTAGTTTGTTGATGTTGAAATCCAATCACTTAGTTTGGGATTAAAACTGGTGTGGGTTTTTTTTTTCAATTATATGCTCATTGATTTCATGCAAATGGGAAAGCTCATTTCTAGCTATTAATAATCTCTTCTTTATATTTATTATAGATAATTTCCTGCTCGCAAGTTAGATTAAAGGGATAAGAAAAATCTTTAGCACGTGTATACTGCACTGGCTTTGCATATTTGGGTGTGGAAGCGTTAGTAAGAGAGATGAAGAGGATAGTAAAGTGGATATATGTTGCATGGTATTTTTAACACATCTATGAGTTCCATGAAAAACTAGCCAGAGACTGACACTAACATATTTAGTACAAGATGATGAGCAAAGTTACATGAATGCATCCTTCATCACCCACACTATATACATGATAGTTCAATTTAAAATGGAAAACAGATGTTCAATCCAGTCATTGGGCAGGAGTTTGAAATAGTATAGTTTTGGTTTGCTGAAATTTGTTTTGGGTTTACCCAAGACAATTTTTATTTTTGTTTTTGAAATCAGTCCTGAAACCAAAAGATCAGTTATTCACAAAGCTCTGCTTATTTCCTTTCATACTGACTTCACTGCACATGATATCATGAGTTTTGAATATGGTGGACTTGAAGAACTTCTTTAAAAGCAGAACAATGGGGGTGGGTCCAAAGTAAGTGATCCCTTACTATAGTGTTACTCAGTTTTCTATCATCTAATTATACCTTCAGAAGGAAAAATTTTGATTTGAAAGTACATTTTAATAGAGCAAATAAAACTTGTTCCTGCACTAGTTTTTATGAAGCATGCATTTCATTTCACCACAGATTAATGCTCTTTACTTTATACTCATGCACTCAGTACATGATATAATACATGTGCAGCAGAAGAGCAAGACATTCTAGCTTTTTATTAACTATAGCAATAAATAATTCTTAAGCAAATGGAGGATATATAAGAATTTACTATCTGCTTATGGTCTGCTTCAGTGTGGTGGGCCACAAAAAGAAAAGATAAACTTATCTTGTATTCAGTTCCTGCCAATAATTTGCTGTGTAAAGTTCCTCCATTTTTATACAGAATGTTTTTAAAACCAAAGAGCGAATACGTTACGTTTATTGAATTGACTCTGAATTTTTAACTTCAACAAAACAAGAGCCATCTGGTGCACACAATCCAAAAGCATTTTTTTTAAAGTATCATTGGAAAGATTTAAGAGAAACAGCTTTTTTATTTCGTGAGCTGCTCAAAAGGAAGAGAGAAAGGATGGGGTAGTGCAGAGATCTTCAATTTGGGGGGAGGGGGGAGTAACATTCAGGGGGACATGGCTGAGGCTTGAAACAACCCACACAGGGGGCAGGGGTGTGTTCTGTGCTCAGCTTCTGGCTCTGGCCCTGGGGATCTGCTCCCAGCCATGGCTGCTGGCCCCATGGTGTCCCAGGTGCCATCCCTACACCAGACATCTGTTCCCAGCCATGGATGCCTTCTCTGTGCCCAACTGTGGCTGCAGGCCTTGGCCAATGGTCTGCTCCCTTCCCCAGTTGTGGCCCCAGCCTCAGCTCCCTTACCTATTTCTGCATCCCCACTTCCACCCAGAGCCAGAGCCTTGTTCCTGGCTCTATGGGCGTGAGCATGGACAAAGAGCATGCATGACACTGTGTCCCCATTTTTTTATGAAAATATGTTTTGAATATGAATACATATAACTCAAGTATGCTTTATGCAAAATGGGACAAGTAACCTATCATTCAAGAGCCTGTAATCTGCTGAATGTGTCTATTTTATTTGTGTGCATATGTCTTTCTTGTATGTGAAGTTAGAAATGTAAGAAATGAAGTTAATAAAGCTGTTTATTAATCTAGGTCATCTAATGAAAGCTATTAATGAACTTAAGGAACTTAGTGGCCCGATGCTCAAGACAAGAATCTGTGAATAGTCTTGTTTTTCCTGTAAGCTCAAAACTGTGATTGGTCCTACAAAGACATGTGATCATGCCAACTGGTGTTAGAATCCATCTTGAATTTTGTACTTTTCCACAGGGGATGCAAGGAGAATTGAACAAAGAATTCCTGCCCTGGGAAATTCTGTTTAAGGGTTGGGAAGCACACAATGACTGTCTTCACCTGGCTTCACAAACTGCTCCTCACCCCAAGAGTACACATTGTAGCACCTGGAAAAAAAAGAACTCTAATAACGGGATGAAGATGAGCTGTTGGGTCCAGTTCAGAAAGTACAGCTCTGCTCGTAAAAAAAAAAGACTTTACCTGAAATAAGAATTAGGGTGAGAAATTATGATTTGTAACAATCTATCTTAGTGTATTAGATTTAGCTGGTGTTTTGTTTTGTTTTTTTAATTCTAGCTCAGTAACATACTTTGGTCCTAGGTTCTGTCAAGTCCCTGCATCTGAGTCCTCCACCTCAGAGCTGAACGGTTATAAATGTTTGTGTTACTCTGCTGGGGGAGACCTGAGCTTCTAGTTCAGTAGGACAGGGTTGTGGGGCACCCCAGAGGGCAGATAGGGAGGCTCAGTGATCAGCCCATCAGCTGACAGTCTTAAGGGGATCTCTGTGATCCAACCCATCACAGGGGGAATGCAAGGTAAAAAGGTTGGGGACCACTCAGAGGTGACCCTGTAGTGAGGAAGGACAGAGTGAGGTCACCTGGCTCCAGCAATTAAAATCTATGGAAGCACATGTCCCCATATCCCTCCCCCAGATGTCACCTATGGGAGTACTGTTCAAGTGGCAAAGTTGCTAACTTGGGAACTGGGAGGTACAGATTCAATTCCCAGTTCTGCTACAGACTTTCTGTGTGATCTTGGGAAATCAGTTAGACTGTGATCCATGACAGAAATGGAGGACCTGAGTACTGTTTGTAGGCCCCCCTCCCTGCAATATACAATGTTACTGCTCAGCTGCCACCTAGCCCTATAGGCACTCAAGTGTGTACTGATGCCTCACTGTAGGCATCCAGATGATTATCTCCTGCCTAAGCCTCAGGGTAGAGAGGCACTCATCCCCTTCAATGGTGTGTCGGGGCCTGATCAGTAGGCTGTGCTCAAAGGCTTCCTATGAGGTTGAGACCCTCAGTTGAGTTCACACAAAACAGCTAGGTGAGGAGCAGGAGGCTACTCTCCCTCACAAACTTTGGCTTACTAGTGGGGATGTAGGAAACCACTGGCTTATGTCCACTCCTCATAATGGGGAGGGGCAGGAATTGAAGCAGAGAGTTGACACCTCTCAGGTGAATGCCCTGAATTGCCATACCTAAGTTCCTTCATGGATCTGGGCCTCAGTGACTCAGTTCCCCTCATGTAAAATGAAGCTAATAGTACTTCCCAACGGTCCTTGTTCAATTGGCTGATGCACTTTCACTTAACTCATACTGTGAGAATCCCCAGATTGAGCTGTCTTATGAGAACATTACTACTTGGAGATGCACTCCTCAAAGATGCAAGTTGACAGAACAAACCCAAGTCAGGAAAGGTAGACTGAGACAGTGATAGCTGCCACTTCCCCAGTATTTCAGGAATGAGGTTAAAGGCCACAGGCCTCTTTCAAAGGCACCTAAAGATGAGCAAGGGAGCCAGGGCTTGTTAATAAAATGAAACAGTGATTAAACTAGATGATTTGCTAGGAAACAGACAGGTTTTGCCAGCTTTACTTCAAGTTTTTGATTTCTTATGAACTTGAAATTCCAGAAACTCTACTTTTACATCAGTATTTAAAATAGATTGCTTTATTGAAGACATACGCAAATTTTCATTATAGGGATATATTAGTGATAATAGGTCCAAGATGTTGTTTGCAGAGTCACTGTAACTCAGTGGCAGAGTTTCTCATATAATCCAACAACAAAGTGTACAGTTAGAGCTTCCCTCAAGCATAGTAATAACAGGAAACTTTAAATAAACAATCTACAAATGGGGCATGAGATAAAAAGAGAGACTGTTTTAAAAGGATCCAAGAATTTCAGCAGGGTAATATGCAGTAATAAACCACCATTTGCCTATTATTAATTAAATAACTCTTCTATATTATATCTACTCATCAAAGTACCTTGGTGGTAGCTAAATATTTAGAGTAGGATTTCCAAACCATCTAAAGGAGTCAATACTTTTCTTCTATTAACTATATATGACCCTTTGGTGCTTTTGAAATTCTTTTCCTGGATAATACTTTTTTTCACTTTTTGGGGGTGTAAATTGACCTTGTCGGTAAAGGTCTGTTTATTATAGAGTACAAAGGTTGCTTTAAAGGAAGTTCTGCCAGAGCATTTCTGAAGAGTTGTGTCTTTATCCTTATTATATTGAGCAAGGAAAAGATGTTATGCATCTGACGCCCTGTTTACTGGGTCTTGGGTCACAAAGTGAGATTGTGGGATGATTTCATAAGAAATTTTCTCAGAGAAATTCTGACTGTGAAAAATGAAAGGGCCTTTAACTATAACTAGTAGGAAATAATTTTAGATACAAACAATGCATGACAGAGACCATTTTTCATCGTGTAAGAAGACCTAAGGATGTGTGTTGATTTCTGAAGGACACTACAGAATTAGGGACAGTTTCTCCCTTTGTGAATCTTTGTTACATAAATGCTCACTCTCTTTTTTTCTCTATTATCTGTAACTTAATTTTCTGTTTCTGTAATTATGAAGTAGTAGTATTAATTTAAATTATAATCAAAGGACCCACTAAGAATGTTTTTGCAAATTGTCATAACAGCCAATAGGCTACAATGCATAATTTAATCCTATAAGACATTTGTAATATATTTAATTTCTTGCTTGCTATAACAATAGTCTTATATTAATCAATGATTTTCTGATGACAAAACATTCATGGAAATAATAAATAGCATGTCCAGGTATTTAAAGTTACTTTGGTGAAATAATATGAAAATTGGACATATAATCTGGATAGCTGCAGTTTAAACGACATACTTGCAATTCATGGAAATAAGAGATTTTTGTAATTATGTTGTTAAAGTGTTTAAGCAATCCAGAGAAAGGGTGAAATTCTGACCCTATGGAAGCCAATGGGAGGCTTTCTATCTGCAGGGAAACTTGAGAGGTGATCAAGTGTTCAACAAGCCCAGGTTTCTTTCCCTTTTTACACACAATTTGTTAGTATTACATAGCTTGTTCACTTAAAAAAACCTGCTGAGCAGAAATGTGGAGTTCCCAGTCTGTAGTTTGCCATCAGTGAACCAGTTGTATTTCACATAGTAATATTTAAGTATTGCCATACTTTCCATCTTGCAAAACAGCATGTTTCAGAAAAAACTCAAGTCAGAAGGGCACAGGGTCATGTTTACTACTCATGATCACATACTTCCCTCTCCCTTTCTGGTCTGTTAGTTTTGCTAATGCAGCTACAAAGGCTTTCCAGCTGCTTTCAGCAATAAGCATAACCACTGGTATTCCAGATGCAGGCAGTGGTTTAGGCATGTTATTGAGTTAATGAAATTTCTTCCTTACAACAGGACAGTGATCTGATGTGAGTTGTGTAATTGGAATGCCATACTGATATTTTTGAATTTGTTCCCTAATGTTTTTCCTTATTATTTTCTAATTGTACCAGTATGATGGCGTGTCGGGGTTCCCCCGACTCCTGCACCCCCGTAATGGCAAGAACAGACTCCACCAGCCGGTAGAATAGAGGGAGTTTATTGCTTCTCCAGGATACAGCACAGACTAGATGTAATCTGGTTACAGGGCAGGCCTAGGATGCCTCAGCCCCCCTTGAGATGGGGGAGACTGGGCCCCTAAATCCCAGCCCCTTGCTTAGGCTGCCTCCTCCATGATTCCAGACAGAAACTCCTAACTCTCTTCCAGCCCTGCCCCCCAGCCAGGTGTTGGTCTCCGCCCTCCTTCCTTTGTCTCCTCTCTGTGAGGCTGAGCCTGGGTGTCTGGGTTAATACACATTTGGGAGAGTCAGTGAGAATCTCCCATCACAGCGCAGGGGGAACCCGGGTCACAGAGCAGACAGCACCCCCACTACGTCACAATCAGTATGAAAATTCAATGCCTTCATTCTCTAAAGTGATGAGATGGACACCACTTTTAAATGGGGAAGAAGGGATATGGGTGGAGGAAGCAAGAGATGAAAATGAAGTTTTGGGCAATAAAAAGGGGAAAAAAGATTGTAAGGAGTAATTCTTGTACCTACTTACCAAGCTCCCTTCCCCTTCATCTGCAGGGTCATCTGCACTTGCATGGTGGAACTGAGTTGGCTCTTGTCTCCTGGCTCACAGCAAAGTTTGAGTTCCCTCCTATATCTCCCCCTCTTCCTCTTCTCTGTTTACAAAAGGGGCTCCATCTCAAGCTCCTATGAAGTGTCCATAGTTGAATGAAGGGTGGTGGCAGTGTTACAGACATGCTACAAAGTATGCAGTTTATTATGATAATTGACAGTTCTGTGGGGCAGCACCAGATTTTTTGCATGCCCCCTTGCCTTATTGCATCCCTGGCAAAGTTCCTTTCCTGACATTTGGCATGACTGCCTATCCCTGTTGTGTGCCCGTTTCACCCTCCCCTGTGCAATCTGCTTGTAGATACCAGTGTTTCTACAGTTGGTCAATAGCTGTGCTTGCACTGCTTCTTCTCCCCATAGGCCAAGAAAATCTAAGACTTCTCGCCTTTCCCAGGCAGGAGCACATCTAGTAGCTTTGTGTGTGCAAGAAACCGGCATGGTCGGATGCACCCACCAAAGATCATCTGTTCACCAAGTCAGGTAATTAGGCTTTTCAAAAACAGGTAGGAGGGGGGCTTCCAATCTGTGACCTTCTGGACAGTTCAGAATTGTGGCTACGACCATGGGACTAGGGGCATTGTGGGACAGCTGCTGGAGGACTGTTAGGGTTGACACATGTAATGCAGTGTCTACACTTGCACTGTTTAACTTAAATAGATTTCAATTGTGGCTCTGGGGTTATTGCATCACAGTAACAGGGTGCTTACATCAATGGCAGAGACCAGAGGTGGGGAACTTCTGCTCTTTGAGCCAGACATGGCCCCCTCTTTAATTTCATGTGGCCTGTGGCAAGTCTCCATGCTATGGGCTAGAAGCCATAGCTCTTCCTCCCTACAGGATTTGAGCTGGGGGTGTAACCACCCCTGGGCAGATTTGAACCTGGTACCTGGAGTTTAATGTAGGAGCCTCTACAGCTTGAGCTATAAAGCCAGCTGCCACTCAACTTTGGCTGTAGAGCTCCCTTGTTCTCATCTCCCACTGTAAGTGGTCTAAGTGCCATTACATGGGACAGTGAACAACACTAGGGCTATGTCTACACTGGCGGGTTCTTGCGCAGGAATATCTTGCGCAAGTATACTTGCTCAAGATCTCTTGTGCAAGAAAACGTCCACACTGGTTAGAACCACATCATAAGAATGCTGAGCTCTTGCGCAAGAAAGCGTCCACACTGGCGGGAAGCCCTTACTCAAGAATGTGTCTCCGGAAGAAATTCGGCCATGTCAAGAGGTCACCAGCAGCGTCTGTGGACATGCGCCGGACCCCCACTGGGAAATGTACTTAAAGGGACTCCTGGACGGCCATTTCCCTGTGGCTGTATGCTCACGCACCCTTTTGAGGGAGCGAGAGCCACAACAGCACCTGTCACCTCTGTTCCTGGCAAGTGCCCCTGGGCACCCTCGCTGCCACCGTCACAGCCATGGAGCCAGAGGTGGACCCCAGCCAGCAACGTCCCCTCATGGCCATTATAGAGGCTGTGGAGCTCCTCCACCAGGGAGCCACATTGCTCCAGCAGGAGCTGGAGACTGGGCAGCAGGTGCAGGACCTCGTCACAGCTGCAGCTGGGCTCGGGCACCCGCACCCCACCACTGACAGGGACTGGTGGGAGCACCTGGTGCTGGGACAATGGGGCAACCAGCACTGGGTGCAGAACTTCTGGATGCGCAGGGGGACATTCCATGAGCTCTGCACCTGGCTCACCCCTGCGCTCCGGAAGCAGGACACCTACCTGCTCCCCGCCATCCCCGTGGAGAAAAGGGTTGTGATTGCCCTCTGGGAAACTGGCCACCCCGGACAGCTACCGCTCTGTGGCGAACCAGTTTGGGGTGGGCAGGTCCACCGTCGGCGCGGTCGTCCAGCAGGTAAGGCCCTCCGTGGACCACAGGCTCATCCTGGGGGAGGGAAGGGGCCAGAACGGGTGGGGGAAGGCTGTAGGGGCAGGAGGAAGCCCCGCACCCAGGGGGTCACGCTGTCCCTCCTGCACACAGCCCCGCTGGTGTGTGTGTGGGGGAAATCCCGGGGGGCAGAAGGCCCTGGCCTGTGCGGGGGGAGGGGCCATCAAAGGGAGGGTGAGCACACCCCAGGGGCCCATGTACACACTGTGCCTCATTCCATGCATCCCCTGTGCTCCCATGTGCCCCTCTGCAGGTCGTCAATGCCATCAATGACGTGCTGCTCCAGAGGGTGATCCGCCCCCCCGGGACATGGACACCACCATTGCCGGCTTCGCCAGCCTCGGGTTCCCAAACTGTGGGGGAGCCGTAGACAGGACCCACATCCCCATCCGGGTGCCAGAGCACCAAGCGGCCCGGTTCATGAACCGGAAGGGCTACTGCTCAGTGGTGCTCCAGGCGCTAGTGGACCACCAGGGCCGGTTCCAGGACATTTATGTGGGGTGGTCCGGCCAGGCCCACGACGCTCGCATCTTCAGGCACTCAGGCCTGTGCCACAGGCTGGAGGCAGGCACCTACTTCCCCCAGAGGGAATTCACCATTGGGGATGTCAGGATGCCAGTCTGCATCTTGGGGGATGCGGCCTACCCCCTGATGGCCCGGCTGATGTGGCCATACACCGGCCACCTGGACCACAGCCACCTGGACTGGGCCCGCAATCCTGTCGAGTGCGCCTTTGGGCGTCTGAAGGCACGGTTTAGGTGCCTCCTGACCCGCCTAGACATGAGGGTGCAGCACATCCCGGAGGTCATCTCGGCATGCTGCGTGCTCCATAATATTATTGAGGGGAGGAGGGAGGCCTTCCTCCTGGGGTGGATGGCAGGTGAGGGCCAGGCCTACCAGCAGCCCCAAATGGCCGCCACCCGGCAGACCAACCGCCATGGGGTTTGGGTCCGGGAAGCCCTCCGGGTGATGCTGGACCAGGCCCCACAATAGGCCGCCCCTACACCTCTGACTGCAGGGATGCCCCCGTGCCCCCACTTCCCGCTCCCATCACCACCCCTTCCCACCACCCTTCCCTCACCTCCCAATAAATAAAATGCACTTACTGTAAATAAGGCACTTTTTTATTTACATGGGGAAGGGAGTGCACTGTGGGGAGGGGGGAGGAGGGGACCCTGAAATGGGAGGAGGGGAAGGAAGGGACCCTTAACTGGGAGGGCCTCATGGTTCTGAATGGAGGCCTCTCCCACCCCCATGGGTGCGGGGGCGCCTCTGCCCCTCGTGCCGGGTTGGGGCAGGCTGCACCAGGAGGTGCCGAGGGTTGGGGACCTTGGGAGGGGGCATGGGCAAGGCGGGGGAGAAACGGGCGGAGAGCTGGGGATGGCAGAGTGGGCCCTGGCAGCATTGGGCTGCTGCACAGGGCCCATCCGGTTGGAAAAGATGCCCAGGAGAGTGCAGACACGGTCGCAGCGCTCCAAGTACTGGCCCCACACCCGCTCCCGCCACTCTGCATCTGCACGGATCTTCTCCATCAGAGCGTGCTCCATGCGCTCAATCGTGCAGACGTGGCGGCGGAGCAGGTGGTGGCGGTCCCGGGAGCACTGCGACGGACCCTGGATCCTTTGCACCGGCGGGATGGGGCTGGAAGGTCCCTCGCTGGCAGGGGGTCCCACTGCAGGAGAAGCAGAGAAGAGCAACATGGTCAGTGAGCCCTGCCCCAAATGGTGTTCCAGAGCCCCGTGCCCTTCTCCCAGCACGTCACGATGCCCGGGGACAGGTGTGGCTGGTAAGGGGGAATTCCCCTGGGGCAGCGGAAGGGGGGGTCCCAAGGTGGCCCAGGAGGGGGGCCTGTTGTGCCTTCCCCAAGGGAAGCTACAGTGTCCCAGAGGTGGCCATGGATGTGTGCTGTGTGCAGCACCCTTTAGGCTGAGTGGGGTTAGGCCTGCAACCTTGGGGCTGACCTACTCCTGGCCAAACCGCCCCCCCCCCTCGCTCCCCGGTCTGGTCGAGCGGAATCCCTGGGGTCCCAGGCGTGTGCTGGGGCTAGCTGCCGCTTCTCTGTGCCACTTGGTCTGGCTGCACGTAGGGTTGCCAGATGGTTTCAACAAAAATACCGGACACACTTGACATTACAGTCTACATTACATCTTCGTTAAAAAATACCAGACATGTATATTTTCTCATTTATATCCTCTCAATTTGTTTCCCAAACAGAAAGCTCAAAGACTGGACTGTCCGGTTCAAAACTGGACACCTGGCAACCCTAGCTGCATGAGGTTGCACGTGCTGCATGCCTCTGCGCAGTATGTGGCCAGGCTGTGCATGTGCCACTACCTCTCCCCCACCCTGTGGCTGTCCCCACCCCCCCTTCTCCAGCACACTTGTGAATGGTAGCCACTGCACTCACCAGACAATCCCTCGCCAGCTTCTGAGGATGCCCGGGATACATCCTGACTGGTGCTGGGCCGGGATGGTGAGGTCTGGCTGCTGTCCTCTGCCACCTCTTCCTCCTCGTCTGAGGACTGGTCTCCCTCCTCCGCCTCCTCCTCCTCCTCCTCCTCCGGTGGCCTGGGTCGGACCACTGGGGTGGCCACCGCCGTGTCCATCTGGGCCAGCAGGGGACTGGCCCCTTTGTCCCCCAAGATCTGGTGCAGGCGGTGATAATGGGGACAGGCAGTGGCTCCGCTGCCCCCACGCTCGCTGGCCCGCATGTAGATGAGGCACAGGTCCTTCACCTTGGCCCGGTCCGGGCCGGGTGTCCCTGTGCGGCCAGTGCCTGGGCCATCTGGGTGAAGATGTGCGCATTCCTCCTCCGGGACTTGGGGTCCCAGAGGGCCTCCTCCTTTCCCCAGAGGTCCAGGAGGGCAGTCACCTCAGCGGTGCTCCAGCATGCAGCCTGCCGCTTGGTGCCCCTTCGGGCCTGCTGGGTGCTCTGGGGTGGCTCCTCCGTGGGGTCTGAGGGACCTGGCTGAGGCTGGGCAGCTGCCATTCCTCCCTCTGGCTGCTACCTGGGCTGCACGTGGCAAATGGCAGTGCTCCATGCCTGTGCCTTTAAGGGTGGGCCAATTAGGGGGAACCAACGAGTGGTGATTGCCTGTACGGAGTGTCGGAGAGGCCACCTGTGTTTTTCACTGGAGGCCAATTCTTGCGCAAGTACACATTTGCCGAACGTCCACACTGTGCTCTTGCGCAAGAGCACCTGCAAAAGACAGCTTACGCCTGATAGAAAACAGCGTAGCTCTTGCGCAAGGAGCTGTCTCTTATCATGCCGTACTGTACATTTACTTGCGCAAGAGCAGATGGGCAGTGTAGATGCTCTGCGGATTCTTGCGCAAGAAGCCGCGAGTATAGACATAGCCTAGGTGTGTGGGTTACACAAGCACCAGCTCATGGTGATCCAGGAAGCTCCAAGCTCTGTCCTCAGCTGCTGGCACTGCCCCCACAACTCTTATTGGCTGAGAACTGTGGACAATGGGATCTGTGAGGGAAGCATCTGCAAGCAAGGGCAGCGCACAGAGCTGACTATCACCCCACTCCAGAGCCCAAAAGGACATACTGGCCACTTCCAAAATCCAGGATCTGCCAGAGGCAAGCCTCCCCCACCTCCTTCTGCATCCCAACCTCCTGCCCCAGCCCTGAGCCCCCTCCCATATCCTAATTCCCTGTCAGAGCCCACACCTCAATTCCTGCCTCAGCCCTGAGCCCCTTCCTGCAACCAAATTCCCTCCCAGAGCCTGTACTCCCATGCCAACCTCTTACTTTGAGCCTCCTTCCAGACTCCACACCTCTTGGCCCCAGCCCAGAGCTCCTTCCTTCACCCCAACCTACTTATCCAAAGCCCCGCCCCAGAGCCTGCACCCCCCCCATCAGAGCCTTCACTCCCCTCCCATAGCCCAACCTCTGCCTCAGCCTAGAGTGCACTCCTGAACCCCTCATTTTTGGCCCTATCCCAATTATAGGCTACGTCTACATTGGCAAGATTTTGCGCAAATACTTTTAACGCAAGAGTTTTTGCGTTAAAGTATTTGCGCAAGACAGCTTCTACATTGGCATGTGCTTTTGCACAAGATATGTGCTTTTGCGCAAGAGCATCCATGCCAGTGTAGACGCTCTCTTGCGCAAGAAAGCTCTGATGGCCATTTTAACCATCAGGCTTTCTTGCTCAAGAAATTCATGTTGCCTGTCTACACTGGCCTCTTGCGCAAGAACAGTTGCACAAGAGGGCTTTTTCCTGAGCGGGAGCATCATAGTTCTTGCGCAAGAAGCACTGATTTCACACATTAGAACGTCACTGTTCTTGCGCAAGAACTCCCCACCAGTGTAGACAGGCAGCATGTTTGCGCAAAAGCGGGTGCTTTTGCGCAAAATCATGCCAATGTAGACACAGCCATAGTGTTGCCAACTTTTCCCAGCCATGAGTGTCAATGGTATGTGGTCCATCTGGTTGGGAAAGTTGGCAACCCTAATCCTAAAGGCTAGGGGGAAGCCCCAAGCCTCCATGCCCTTCCCTTCTGCCTGTGGGGCTATGTATGGCCTGAAAATGGTTTTTTGGGGGGTCAGTAGCCCCGGGTAGAAAAAAGGTTCCCCACCCTGGTGTAAACACATGCCTAGCTAGGTTACCATGAGTTGACTTACATTGACAAAACTTTGTAGTGTAGAACAGGCCTCTAAAATACAAATAATGCTACACGTTAGATGGTTTGTGCCAGAAGCTGAATCTGAACAAAATCCACAATTTTGCAGGATCTTGTGATCTTTTTAACAAGCTGTATCAAACAACACTTAGATACTATGTTGATAGTTTTATGTCTGAGTGCGAGAAAGAGGCCCCTGATCTTCAGGTTGTTTGAAGTCTGTATCTGAATTCTACAGCTCAGACCCATTTCTAATCTTTGTTATTTCCATAATATATGAGCAGAAGCAGGTGTTTTCCCCTACCAGCATTTGATCTGTGAAGAATTAAAGGCATTATACACTGTCAAAACAATGACTGGGATTTAACTATGCAGACTCTTGTTAACTCTAGTGAGAGCAGCAGTTGTAAAACCCTGCCTATTGCTCTGAAAATTTAGAATCATTTAATGTGGCATTCAGTCTCTTTGTAAACGTCATTTCAAAACTTGATTATTCTGAGTCAGTACAGTAGAAGCTCTGAGTCCTGTATCAGAGCCAGTTGGAGCCAGGAAGTGATATTTCAGATTATTATAATTCAATGCCCGTTTAGGTTGCCAATCATATTTCATAAATGAGTTAAACACTGGGTCCCCTCTGAAAGTACCCTAGGTGTTCTGATTGTTCTACACTGCTCTGAAAATGTAAAACAGCAATAAAACTGCCTTAGTTGACCACCTGAAGATGTCCATGTCTTAGGCGAATCATTGTACAACATAGAGACCTTGAAGTGGCCCTTCTCCTTCCTGGTCACTACCCAAAGGGCAGGGCTGGGGGCAATCCTGTGACTAACCAGAACAGCTCTGGAGCCCATAACAACCAGAATAAATTAGAGTAGCTTTCAAGCTATTCTGATTTATGGCAGGGGTCAGACCTAATGTAAATCAGCCCCAGCATCAGGAGAAAGAAAAGATAGTTTAAAGCCTTTGTCCCTCTACAAATGAACCCAATGGCCAGACCAAGGACGTCTCTTGTGGGAGTGATTTTCTTAAATAAAAAATATGGGCTTGAGTTCTGCAGTTTTTACTCAGGCAAATTTCCTGTTAGCTTCAAACGTTGCATTGAATTTAAACGTTTTGGTTTACAGAGATATAAAAAACATCTACTACAGCCATATTTGTGCTGTGCATCATACTGTGCAGTCAAAGAAATTCCTTTTGAAGTATCTCCATTCACAGGGAAATATTGTTATATTTTTAATTATAAAATATAAATCTAAAATACTTAAGGAATATCACATCTACTGCTATTATTTTATAGTCATTTAGTAAACAGATTGGACCACCTGAAGATCTCCCTAGTCTGGCACCTTGGGGACCTGACCAATCCCGAACGAGTGAATTTACTGGACCAGAGGAGGTGCCCAGCCATCAGCCCTCCAGCCTGCCACTCCTCTCCACCAGCAGCAACACTTCAACCCCAGCTGGGCCCCGTCTGCTGTCCCCCATACAGCTGGCCCTGCCCAGGCTGCTGGCTCCTGGTTCCTGGCCCCAGCCAGAATGCCTTTAGGGTTGCTGGTGGAGTCTGGCCCCAGCCAACTTGCCAGGCCTCTGTCTCCATCCCCATCCGGGCTGCCATTGGCCCACAGCCTCAGCTGAGCTCCTGGCCCCAGTCCCACTACTGCAGATTCTGGTCCTCCAGCCACTAGGCTCTTTGGACACTCTGGTCCAGGACCATCTGTGGTCCTGCCAGACCCAGGATATTGCTGGATCAGAGAGTTCTGGTTTTGGGTGCTACACTTTGTACTAGGGAACTTTGGCCTTTATGAAATATGCTGCATTTCATATGTGTAGAGATAAGACGAGTTTTCTCTGTGCAGAAGGAAAACCAACATATATTTCAAAATTATTTGATTAGTTTATGTCATCAAGACCCAATTTTAAAAACCAGCAATTTCCAAAAGAGGTCAAGTTGACTGATTTCAAGAGGAGGCTGAGAATTATTTATATAGACCTATAGTACTTTTCAAAGTATTTTCATACATTAGCCAATCCAAATCTGGTCCAGTACTTTATTACAGTGCACTTGGATCAAACTACACAATGGAAATCATTACATTTTGTACATCCCTTTCACTAACTGCAGAACTAGGGATACAATAGTATAGTTGATTAACCGATTAAGCGATAAGCAAAAGCTTATAGGTTAATGCTATAGACTATACACATTTCCTCCCCCCGCCCACACCAGTAAAATTTTTAGTAGGCTGGCCAGCGCAGGTCAGTTCCAGCTTGTACCAGGTCCAGGAGCTCAGATTCCCCTGGAAAGGGGCTGGTGTTACCCTGAGCTGCTGCTTCTGAATCAGAGGCAACAGTGTGGGGCAACAGGCAGCCGGGCCATGTGGGGAGCTGGTTTTTGAACTGGCTCCTCTCATGGACCAGCTCTCACCTGGCACCCCATGCTGCTGCCTCTGATACACTGGCTGCCAGCCCCACCTCCAGGAACTATAGAATAGTTGAGTAACCGATAAGAATTCATGAGGTTAATTTACTATTCAATTAACCGATAGTTAACATCCCTATGCAGAACCACATTAAAGCATATTAATGCCTAAAAGTGGAAACTTATATTATATCTACTGGTAAATGGCAGCTTGGCTAACAAATATGAGGCAAAATAACCAAGAGCTAAATGGGTCAATGGGACTCTTCTTGTAAGTAACTGCTCACCAATGTGAGTAAAGAGCTCAGAGTCTTGTAAAACTCTGTAAATACTGTTAAGTTTACATATTTCAAATATTAACCTTTACTACTGGTATCATTTTAAATACATATTATTCACTGATTGGAAAGATTTGTCTCTGTTAAAAGAAGATTTTTTTCTATCCATATAGAGATATTATATTGCCATAGTACTTCAAGTTCTGCCATCACTTTCAATTTTGTTTTCACTCTCAGTCCTAGAGTTTTGTATAGCATCTGTACAATGCAGATGTTAGGACTCCAGAATTGTGGAAATGGATTTATATCACAAAGCTTTGTATCTAAAAGTGAATTTGAATATCTGAATAGTTTTTGTTCTTGATTGCTTTGTGTATATTTTTAATAATGGGAACAGTACTTTTAAGAAAAGGTCATTCACTTGTAGAATTTTTGCAGTAGATGCAGAGAACAGAAGAGCAACCATACTGGATCAGACCAATGGTCCATCCAGCCCATGCACTAATCTTCCAACAGTGACTAATGCCAGGTACCTCTGAGGTAATGAACAGAACAGGCAATCATTAAGTGATCCACCCACTGCCATCCACTCCCACATCCAGAGCATGTGGTTGCATCCCTGATCATCTTGGCTAACAGCTGTTGATGCATTTATCCTCCATGAACTTATTTAATTCTTCTTTGAAGCCCCATTATATTTTCAGCCTCAAATTGTCCCCTGGCAATAAATTACACAGGTTGACTGGGCATTGAGAAGAGAAGAGACCTGCCTGAGCAGGCAGCAGAAGGTGAGGACTTAACATTATAATCTTCTCCTAGGAAAACAAGGTTTTGAAGGTATAGAAACCCTTTTTTTACTAACTCATAAAGTAAAGAGTTAACAGCAAGATTTCAAGCTATAGTGCCAAGGAAGAGATGATAATATATTCTGTGAGAATTCTGAAACAGCCTACCAGAGTTGGAGAGATCATGTATTAATTTTAAAGACTGCAGACCTAGTTAACCAAAGACCAAATATAACCAGGAAAGCAGCATTGCAAGTTTCCCTATTGTGCCCTTTAGTACATAAGCCATACAATATGGGAAGTGCTTGAGCCACAAATTTTGCATGTGAGGTGCTCGAGTACCATGTCCAGCTTTTTTTTCACAATGATCTGTAAACTGCTTTTGTAAATTGTAAATTGTTTTTTCTCCACTCAAGCTCATCTGAAGAAGTGGGTTTTGCCCACAAAAAGGACATCCTACACTAGGAAATTATTTCGAAATAATAACTCCCGAAATAATAATTTTTGAATTGCGTGACCACACTACAAGGCAGCATCAAAATAGCACAGGATTATTTTGAAGTAATGCGTCCACACTGATTGGAGCCTGCATCAGATTTAAAGCCCCCAGAAGCACTCTGGGGAGGGCACCAAGAGGGCGGGCACTTCTGGTGGCTGCTTGCCGAAGCTAGCGGAGACACATGCTTACAGGGGCTTCTCTCTACACCTGCCTCTCACACTCCACTTCTCCACTGCCTACACCCTTCAGGACACCAAACTCACTGCATGTGCTCTAGTGGCCCTTGTGGATGCCACAGCACTTCCAACATGGAGCCGGAGCTGCTGCAAAGCCTTGTCAGGCTCATGGGCCTCATGCTGCACCCCATGGCACAGTTCATCCAGACTGCCCATGTGCTGCTTCAGCATGATGACGACCAGCCGGAACCACAGAACCCCTTCACACAAGCCCGGGTGCTCCTGCTGCAGCAAATGATCCTCAATCCCTTGCACAACATGGAACGCCGCTTCTGGTGGTGGGAGAGCAGTTCTAACTGGTGGGACTGCATCATCCTACAGCGATGGGACAACCAGCAATGGCTCCAGAATGTCCGCATGCAGAAGGACACCTTCCTTGAGCCCTGCCATCTCCCTGCAGAAGCTCATCACCATTGCCCTCTGGAAGCTCGTTGTGCCAGACAGCTACCACTCCAAGGGGAACCAGTTTGGTGTGGGGAAATCCACAGTCAGGGCTGTGCTCCTGCAGGTAGTTAACGCCATCAACAACGTGCTGCTGTGGATGGTCGTCACTCTGGGCAATATCGACCCCATCGTAGATGGCTTCCCCAACTGGGGCAGGGGAGGGGGGAGGACATAGACAGCACTCATATCCCCATCCTGTCCCGTGACCACTGTGCCTCGGACTATATTATCAGGAAGGGGTACTTCTCCAGGGTGTTGCAGGCCCTCATGTACCACAAGGGACTGTTTATGGACACTAACGTCAGCTGATTGGTGAAGTAGCACAATGCCCCCATCTTCAGGAACACCTGCCTGTTCCAGAGGATCCATGCTGGCACTTTTTTCCCCAGCCACGCCATCAGGGTCAGGGATGAGGACATGTCCATCTGCATCCTGGGCAACACAGCTATCCCTTGCTCCCCTGGCTCATGGTGCCCTACATGGGAAGCGTGGTCCCCACCAACAAGCACTTCAGTGCCAGGCTCAGCAGGTGCCACATGGTAGTAGAGTGTGTCTTCAGCCTCCTAAAAGGGAGGTTCAGGAGTCTCCTCACCCATCTGGATCTCAGTGAGCACAACATCCCCTTTGTGGTGGTGGCATGTTGTGTGCACCACAACCTATGTGAGAGCAAGGGGGAGACTTTCCTGCCAGGGTGAGGGGAGGCAGAGGCTGAGTGGCTGGCCAGGGCTTACGAGCACTTGGACACCAGTGCCATCAGGAGAGCATATCAGGGGCTGTGCTCATCTGGGAGGCCTTGAGGGAGAATTTCAGCCAAGCCCACCTGTGAGACTCTCCTCCAGGCCTCTCCACCAGGGATCTCTGCATTGTCCCTGTGTACCTTTCCTCCCCCACCCCTCCCTTCTCCTGCCCTCCCTATCCACCTACCCTCCTCCCCTGCAGAGCAAATAAAAAAGCCTTTTTGTTTGGGAAACACAACTCTGTTGTTTTTTTATTTAGGGATATACAACAGGGGAGGGACTGGGGAAAGAACCTGGAATGGGAGGGAGAGGGGGCTCAGGGATGGGGCTGGGACTGGCGCCTGCCTTGAGTAGCTCAGGAGGCATCAGCTGCCCAAGAGGTCCTACTGCCACATGTTTGGGGGGCCCAGCAGGCCTTGGGGGGGCTAGGAGGAGAAGCCGGGGGCGTGGAGTTGGGGGGGTGGGGATGGGGAAGTGGCTGGTGGCCCACTCCATGCATGTGGGCATGCACTCCATCTCAGAGATTATAGAGGAGCACATGGCCTTGTGCTGGCATGCCACCTGGCCCCACATGGCCTTCCACAGCTCCCAGTCAGCCCTGTGCTTCTCCTGTTCGGTGGCCCACTACTGGCATTCCTCACTTGAACCACTGGCTGAGGGACTGGAAGCAGGCCATCTGGTCCCACAGCAGGTCTTCCTGGGTTTGCTTCCTCCGGCGGATCCTGTGGAGTCGGGAGGATGGCATGGGAGGTTGTGGATGCGCCATGCTTGCAGCTGGCCCAGCTGTGAAGAAAAGTTTAAAAGGGCAGTTATCCCAGATGACACTGTGTATGAAGCCTAGCCGTAATCTCTGCGCCAACACTGAAGGTCTCGTTTCAGACGATGGCAGTGTGCTTTGAGCAAAACCATATGTTGCCTAGACAGTGGGCACTTTCCAGCAGGAGCATAGATGTCCCAGGGGACAAGCAGGCATGGGAAGGTGACAGCCAAGCCAGGAGCCTGCAGGTCAGAGTTGGGGACAGGGCAGCTCAGCTTCCTTCCTGCACACACCAGGTCCAGCACTGGCAGAGCCCTGCAGAGACAGAACTTCTATCCCTGCCCACTGGAGGAGGGGGCGTGTTGGAGGACGTGTCTGTGAGTGGCACAGGCCACTTGTTGGGGAGAGTGTTACTGGGGTCCCCTCCTCTTCCTACGCCTGGCAGGTACCCATTCAGGAGATCGGTGTATTCCACATCACTGTGCTTGGCTGGGAGTGGATGCTGCCCGAGTGCAGACATGAGCCTGTGCCGTGTGCAGCACTGCTGCGTGTTTCCTTAGTGGTGGCTTGTCACAGGAAGATGTCTCACCACACAGGCTGGAGTAAGGTAAGTCTGAGCAGGACCCTTTTGAGAAGGAGCGAGGGGTTCCTGTGTGAGAGAGTCATGGTGCTGAGTGCTTCACAGGCTATTGTGTGTCACACCCCTCCCCCCCTCCAAGGCCAAGAAGGCCGAAAGAGGAACATGCAGCCCCTTGCAGCCCGCCGCCTGCCCCTGTGTGTGTATAGGGAATATGGAACTCACCTGAAGTGCTTTTGCCAGTATTGTCCGAGGCCTGGGAGACATCCTGGGAAGGGGGAACTGGCTCCAGGGTGAGGAACAGCTCCTGACTGGTGGGCATGGTCTCCTGGCTGGCCTTCTCCTCCTCCTCCTCCACAACCCTGCCCTTGTGGAGGCTGATGTCAGGCGTGTCCTGGCCAGACTCAATGATGACGGGGGCGGGGGGCGTGACCAACCCCGCCCCCAGGATGGTATTGAGCTTCCCACAGTAGAGGCAGATGTGAGGAGCCGCCCCGCAGTGTGCATTGTCCTTGTTGTAGGCCTGCTGGAGGTCTTTGGTTTTCATGTGCACCTGGTCGATGGTCCACATGTGTCCCTTCATGGCCAGGGTGGCAGCCATATGGCCGTAGACATCTGCATTCCTCCTCCTGGTGTGGTGATCCTGGAGGCTGGTCTCCTCCCACCAGAGCTCAATGAGGTCCAGGATCTCTGCACCAGTCCAGACTGGTGCCCTCATTCATCTCTTGCTAGGGGCATTAGTGGGTGCTTCAGGAGTGCTGGCAGCCGTGGATGGTACACAGGGAGAGTTGGGGTCACTCATGGCTCCTGAGATTGGAGCTATGTGGCACGGGACTGGCAAAGCTCTTCTTGTGCCACAAACCCTTTGCCTTCTGCCTGCTGCTTTAAGCTCTGCAGGAGAAGGGGAGTACTGGAGTTGTCAGGCATGGCCAGAGCGGCCGAAAGTGCAGCTGTGAGAGTCCTCTGGAGTCCAATTATTTCAAAATAGCAGCTGAGCATCCACACTCATGCTATTTTGAAATAACAATTTTGAAATAAATGTTATTCCTCATGAAAAGCTGGAGTTATTATTTTGAAAGAACCAGCCCATTATTTCAAAATAACAGGCTTGGTAGTGTGGACATTCCAGTTGTTATTTTGAAATAAGGGGGGGAGTCATTTTGAAATAACTCCCTAGTGTAGACCAGGGCAAATGTGCCACAGGACTACTCATTGTTTTTAAAGTTACAGACTAACATGGCTACCCCTCTGAGAGTCTGTACATTGCAAAGAATCCAGAGGAGAGTAACAAAAATGATAAGAGGTTTAGAAACTCTGACTTGTGAGGAAAAGTTGAAAGAATTAGAAATGTTTAGTCTAGAGAAGAGAAGGCTGAGGGGAGATATGACAACAATTTTCAAATATGTAACAGATTACCATGAAGGTGATGGTCAATTGTTCTCCATGTCCACTGAGGGTAGGACAAGAAGTAATCAGCTTAGTCTGCAGCAGAGATTTAAGTTATATATTAAGGCCAAGTCTACATTAGACCTGGAAGGTCGGCTTAAGATATGCAACACCAGCTACATAGAATATGTTTCTGGAGTCAGCTTACCTTAAACCAAGCTTGGCGGCATCCCCACAGTGAGAGGCTGATGGGAGCAAACACTGCCATTGGCTTCCTTTACTCCTCGTGTCTGTGAGGAGTGTAGACACCGGCTGAAGTTGCCCTCAGCGTTTGATTTACAGGTGTATAGTAGACCTGCTAAATCGAATGCCAGAAGGTCAACTTCTGGCATGATGAGTGAAGATGTGCCCTAAGAAAAATGTTCTAACTATGAAGTTAGTTAAGTTCTGGCATAGTCCTGAGGAAATTCCATCACTGAAGATTTTTTAAAGAATATGCTAGACAAATACTTATTAGGTGTGTTCTAAATATACAAAATCCTGCCTCGGCATGGGACTGGAGGTTGAACTAAATGACCTCTTGAGCTTTCTTTCAGCTCTACATTTCTATGATGTTATATATGCAAGTTGAACCTCTCTAGTCTGGCACTCTCTGGTTCAGAAACATCTGTGGTCTGGCATGATTTTAGTTAGCCAGATGTCCACTTATCATGGGTGTGGCCAAGTTTCCCATGGTCCCATCAACTTTGTTTACAGCCACCAGTCCTGGCTCTCAGTGTTCTGCTGTAATTTAGCTCTAATTTACCCCCTAAATGTCTTCTAAGAGCCCAGTAAGCTGTGGAAGTGTTGGCAGTGCTACCAGACAATAATGACCTCCTGTGGTTCTATAAATTCTGTGGTTTGGCAGCAGTCAGGTCCCGAGGGTACTGCACTAGAGAGGTTCAACCTGTAGTACACTAAGTAATATAACTAGCATATCTCAAATCTTGTCCTTCCTTTCTTCCTTTCTGGAAAACCGTATGTGACCATGTATATTTACTAATTATATCTATTGTATGTATGATACTCTATGTTTTTTTATTAGAGAAGGCAAGCTCAAATAGTGTGCCTTGTTTTTGGAGTTAGTATAGAATAAAGCACCAATGACGTTATAGAATTCATTGTCTTTGAACAGTTTTTTACAGTCTATCCTATAGTATATTTCACACACGTAAAAGGACAAGCTTACTATCAATTAAAAAGTCCTTAACGTTTCCATTGCCATTTTTGTGAGGAAAGTACATCTCTTGGCAAGTGAATTACACTGCATACACATAGTAAAAATCCAACTGATATAAGAATGCCATGATAAGGGCTTTCTACTCAACAACAATAGTCACTTTCAAAGTTTAATATCCCCACCTCTAAAATACAAAATGCTTTTAAAAGATGAACATTTTCAGTTTTGTTTGATATTTTTTCAGTTTTACTGATCAGATTTTTTTTTCTTTTTTTAGCAAAAAATGAGCATTGGCTTGAAACTTATCAATTCAGTAATCAACTCTTTACAAGGAGGGTTTAATGCTAAAAATGAAAGAGATATGATTAAAATGGGACTTACATGTGCTCTTTACCACAAATAAAGGTTTTCTACATTGTTAGTATTTAATTGGTAAAATGTGCACATACTTGATAAATTGGAGGTGAGCAGAAGGAAAACTTCCTAGGATGCCAAGAGATCATAGATCCCCTAAGAACAGTTTGACCATGTGACAGACCCAGAGGCTATCTGATATCTGTTAGCACAACTGCCTTTAGAACTCATCAAACAGCCAGATGTTGCTGCTGAAATCTTCAAAGACTTGGCATCTGGGTCCTGGCATGCCCCAAGAGTGGCCCTAGGTGCCAGCCCCATTGCTGCGACGGATGCAAAAGGAAAGAGAAGAGTCAGGAGACTGAATTGATTCTTAGACTAGCTGTAACATACAACCTGCATGAATCAAATTTTAATATTTTAACTATAAATGTTAACTATTTTAGGGAAACAGATGTGCTTCAATGTAAATATTTCCTGAAAATGTGTTTTTGTATCATAAATGTATTTTTAAAAGTAGTTTCCATCTGAGGTTAATGGAGACATTCTTGTTCCAGTATTCCAGTATGGGTGCAGTAAAGTACGGTACTTGACAGTGTAGTAAAGTATAGACCAAAACACCATCTTTATTTTGTTGAACTTCCAGTAACTATAATGACATTTGTGTGTGTTAAATATTTGTGAAGTTTCCTGACTGAGGGTACATCTACATTACAGAGTTTTCCTGGGTTTTCTGGAGGTATCCCGGAAAAACTCTGCCATGTCCAAGGAACGCATCTGCTCTTCTGAAATTTTTTTCCGAAGAGCAGAAGCATTTTTTTTACATCCCTGTAAACCTCATTTTACGAGAAAGAAGGGATGTTCCAAAAAAGGGGTTTTTTCCCCACATTTGGCTCAGTGTAATTGGGCCAAATGTCAGAAAAGCCTCTTCTGAAAAAAAGAAGCGGAAAAAGAACACAGTGTAGACATACCCTGAGTCTCATAGAATCATAGGGTTGGAAGAGACTTCAACAGGTCATTGAGTCCAACCCCCTACTCAAAGCAGGACCAACCACAACTAAATCATCACAGACAGGGCTTTGTCAAGCCAGGACTTACAAACCTCTACCACCTCCCTAGATAACCCATTCCAGTGCTTCACCACCCTCCTAGTGAAATAGTTTTTCCTAATATCCAACTTAGACCCCCCCTGCAATTTGAGACCATTGCTCCTCATTCTGCCATCTGTCACTACTGAGAACAGCATCTCTCCATCCTCTTTGGAACTCTACCCTTCAGGTAGTTAAAGGATGATATCAAATCCCCCCTCATTCTTCTTTTCTGTAGACTAAACAATCCCAAATCCCTCAGCCTCTCCTCATAGGTCATGTGCTCTAGCCCCCTAATCATTTTTGTTGCCCTCTGCTGGACTTTCTCCATGCATCCACATCCTTTCTGTAATGGAGGGTGGGGGGCAGAATTGGATATAATAGATATCGGGCAAAATCCTAGCTCCACTGAAGTCAAGGGAAGTTTTGCCTTTAACTTCAACAGATCCAGGATTTCACACACACTTAAGGAAGACTGTCACACAGAGGCCCATATATGGTTCACTTTCTGTGTCAGCAACTCTTGTCAGGCCTGACAAACACTTTACACCTAACATGTTGCTGTCCTAGTGTTTATCCGACAAGTGTCTTGTAAGGCATCAAATGAAAGACAGGGACATACTAGTCACTAATACCATTGTGACATGTATATACCAATACTATATGAGAAATTATGGATATTTACTGATATTATTCTTTAAAATCTATTACCGTTGTTCTTTTACTGGCTCTAATGTAAATTACGCATAAGGAAAGCAACACAAAGGAAGATGCATTTTTGTAAATCAACAGGAAAAGCCAGCGCGATGGTGGGGGTGCGAAATTAGCATGGGAAGGCACTCCAGGTTGTCTTGTCTCTGGCATCAAAACAATAAATATTGGGGAGATCAAATGAAAGCAAACTGATATTTCGTTATCCATCTACTTGATAGGGCATGAGGGAGTCATAAAAATCTGGATCCTGATCTGACTGATAATCAGCAAGCTCTCCAGAAAAACTTTGAGGGTGAGAAAACTGCTTTAGACAAATTATTGTAGTTTGCTACGACTACATTTAGTCTTTTAGAAGCACATTATACTTTTGTTTTATGTATAATCAATTCTGTTTCTACTCCCCTTTGTCTGTATCACTTAAAACATGTTTGTTAATAAACTTCTCTTTGTTTTAGCTTAAGTCACTCTCAGTGCTGAGATAATAAATAGAATATGCCTTCTCAGTTCAATCAAGCAAGCTGGTGTATACACTCCCTTTGGAGAGAACATACCTAGTAATTACTATGAGTGTCCAGCGTCAGCAGCTTAATATCACAAAGGGATGTGTATGGGAGGTTCAGGAACTGGAATACATCATGTGTTAATCTGCAAGGCAAAGTAATGTCTGGCAGAGTTCTGAGAAGTTTGTCTGGAGTATGGGACCAGCAAATGTCTCTTTTGCTAAATAAGGGGAATAACATGGTAACCTATATTTCTGGATGCCACAAAGAAAATGTCACAGAGACTAAGCAGTAATTACATGCTGGATATTAGCTGGCTCAAATTGGCATATTTTCATTTACTTCAGTGAAGATATGCCAGTTTACACCAGCTGGGTTTTGGGGCTTTGTCTGCCCCCCCCCCCCCAAAAAAAAACCCCTGGTTTTATTTCCCTCTTAGTGAAGTTTTACATTTTTCATGTGAATATGAGGAAAATCCCAGCAAATAGCTAAGATTAATATTTACTCCCCCCTGGTTCAGTTCCATTGATTATGAATGAGAGTTATGCACACAGGGAAATGATAATGAGTAGAAAACAGAGGTGCTGTGTCTCTTTCCATGGAGAACACACTACTTGCCTGGCACTGTTCTGATGAACAAGTAGCACTCAATGAAGCAGCATACTTTGTCTGTTATACTGGGTTGTACATTGTGCCTCTGTCCAAAGAGGATGGTCAGAAGTTGTGGAAGGGGCAAAGCACCTTATCTTTATTCTGAATACTCTGGCCACTTGCCATGTCATGTTTCTTCAACCCCATAAGGTGCCACAGGACTACTCATTATTTTTAAAAGTTGTTTTTAAAGTTACAGACTAACACAGCTACCCCTCTGAGACTTCCTTACATCGGTGAGCACTTTCTCACAGGAGTGGTTCAAATGAGTTCAGTGGAACAAATTCTGTGAGTAAGTGTTCAAGAACACGAGGAATTAGAGCAACATAACCTTCCGATGAAGATCAAAGGTTGAGGGTGAATTGCAGCTATAAACCTGCCTCGGATGCCTCTGTGCTATGTCTACATTGCACACCACTGGCAGCAATGTGTAGGGTACATGTAGCTGCAAGCAGCAGTGAAAAGCAGACTGTGCCCACGTCGGGTATGTAGCTACATCTGTCAGTGGAAGGCTGCAGCACATGGGAGGCAGTGGGAAAAGAGCCTTTCTCCATTGCTGGATCTTTTTTCCACTGCCAGAGCCTTTCACTGTGGTGGGGAAAGGCCAGGCCTGCCAACTGGTGGGGGAAGGATAGGGGGCAACTACCTAAGGGCCTGGCAATTTAAAAGGGCCTGGGGCTCCCAGCCGCTATTGCAGCAAAAGCAGCACCCAGAACCCTGAGGCCCTTTAAATCACCATTGGAACATCAAATTGCACACCCTGGGCAACTCTAAGGGCTGGGGAGGGCAGCATGGCATGCTCCGGGTGGTGCTGAGGACTGACTGCCAAGCCCTGCCTCTTCTTCCCGAGGACCGGCATGGCCATCGGCTCCCCTGGGAAGGGCACCAGAGGTAGGGTGCTTCTGAAACCTTTCCCCACTGCATTTCCCCTTCTGGAGTTTCCCCCCGCTGTGGGAGTCTTTTCCTGCAAAGGGAAAGGATCCAGCCCTTGGCAGGAGCTGGGCACACACTGCTAAAAATAGCAGTGTAAAAAAACCCAGCTAGGATGACTAGAATACGTGAACAGTATGTACTCACGTGCATACCCACACCCAATGGATGTGGCTTTACTTGCCTAAACCATGCCTCATTGGTTACACTGCTATTTATAACCAGGCTGGGGGTTGGGGTGTAGTCCATACACCACCAGAAGAATCATGCAGTGTAGATGTACTGATACAGTGTTTGGGTTTTGTGTTACATGCTTCATTGCTCACTCTTTATTAAATGTTATGAGGAAACCCCCCCAGAAATTATAACCATTAATTGGATAACACATGCCCTCACTCACTCCCCCAAAACAAAGCCAACCCCTTCCACATTCATAATCATCATTGAATACACTGTGAACTTGGCAACTACTGCCAAATTCTGTGGTTGACTTCACAGACTTCACAGTGGTTCTTGTTCTGATACAGTTTACAGCAGTTTAACTTCACTGAATTGACTGGAGTTAATCCTGCTTTATGTAATTATAACTAAAAACAAATCAAGCCCATATTATGTATGAGGATTGCAGGAGTATAAAGGTATGTCTATACAGCAAAATCAGAGCTAGCCTATCTGAGCTATCTTGAATTAACTAATGTTGGTAACTAGCAATTAAGACCACATAACATGGGCAGTACAAATCCGGCATGGACGTTGTGTATATACACAGCTTGTTAGCTTGCTCTGAAATTCAAATTGAACCGTCTACATTGTGGCTACTCCCTCACTAGCAGGATTCAAGCTAGCTGAGGTAGGTTAGTTGGTGCAGTTTTTGGTGTGTACCTGGAGAGCTTTGAAGGAGAGCTTTGGTGAAAAGATGGTGAGGTTAAATATTCACTTTTAAATATGGTGAGGTTAATGGTTATTCAAAGTGCTAATGACTTTGCTATATGTGCTGGCAGGAGAATACTTATGAAGTCAAAGGTTATAAAAGTAAGACTTCTTGGCTTCTGCAACATTTTTGTAACTAAGTTATCTTTTATTTATTTAGACTCATTTGAATTTCCTTTATTTCTCTAGCATACTTATTCATTACAAGTGTAGTAATTGTTAAACATGTTTTATCAGTTCAGAAAACTGTTTAGCACAATCGGATAATGTGTGACAAGAATACATCCACCGCAAGGATGTATGTTATTTCTGTTGCTGGATATGAAGTGGGGAAATTCTCTAGTGCAGTGCTTTACAGAGGTATTAATATGGTGCTGCCCATATTAGTTGGAACTGTCAATGTCCTTTGGACTTTGGCATTAAGAGAATAATATAAAATCCACTTCTGTCTCTTTCTGATGATGGCAGCATTAGCTCAGCCGTACCACTCCGTCTGTAGCAGTCAGCAGAAGCCGTGAATCCAGCCATATAACTACAATAGAGTCTGATCATCATCCTGATGAAATTACACTGATCTAATTTGCACGCTGTGAAGACATTTGGCACTGGCAGGATCTGAGCCTTGACATCTTCATTGGAACTAAAAAAGTACACTAAGAAGTGACATTGCATTTCATACTCTGGTCTGCCAGGCTGTAGCATTTTCTCCTTTTTTTAAAGGCATTATTTCAAGAACATTTAATTTGGCTTTGATAGGTCTGCCATTTTGCTCTGTAAAAATGTACGGAGCCAGAAAAGCTCAGCTGTAAAAAAGTTTGGCACCAACAACCCACCATATACCTGCACCATCCTGTGCAATTTAATTGGCATTCAGTGGGTTGATAAATGGATTGGCTTAATGAGACAATATACTTGACATATGCAGGACTCTCCTGAGGAATAAGATTCATTTTTGCACTTCACACATCAACATGCTACAGATACCAACACAGTCACCTCTAGCAGCTGCGCTGTAACATGATTTCCACTGTGTTGACCAATAACACTGCTATCTCTCAAACACCCCACTAGCCTGGCATCTTTCTCCAAGGCCATGAAAAAATGAACAGAGGTGTCTCAACATTCCATTTAAAAGTTTTTATATATAACAATCAGAGACCAGATTCTCATCTGATATGAATTAGCAGCATAGCTGGGTTGATTTCACTAGAGATATGCCCATATATACCCTCTGAGGATTTGGCCCCATATTTAGGATGAAGCTCTAAATACAGTCTGCACATAAGGATTATATTGGCCCTGCACATTTTAAAAACCTAGTGGAATTAATAATATTCATTAGAAAAATATTCAGTAATAAACAAAGGAGAGAACATGTTAATTCTTTTTTTTCCTTTTTTAGGAGGCAAGTTGATATTTTTGCAAGAAGGGTTCAGTTTCAAGTATGAATTATAACAGTGATAGAAACCACTGTGTTGCCCCAAACCCAAAGAATCCTATACTATATGTCTGTACAGTGCTTAGCATAACAGGACATTGATCTTGGCACTACTGTAATATAATTATTATTAAAAATAACAATATTTACTCAGTGCTTACTTAGGCAAAGTTGAATTTTGCCTGAGCAAGTACTGAGTAAAAACTGAGTAAAGAATGTCAAGGATCGGATTCGATGATTTTCTTTGTATGTTTAAAAAATGAACAAAAGCCAAACAGTAAAGTAGTATAATGATAAATCTTTGAACTCCATCTTCTGAGATGTAATCATGAATGTAATCAATGTCCTTTGATGTTTTTCAGAGGCCTGCTTGTTGAGGTTACAGGTCATTTAAGCATTCTAATTGAACAGCCATCCAGACAGATAATCTATCTTGCATAGACAAGAGATTTAAGCATTCAGCTTTTTGGTAGCTTACACAAGGCTTGGAAAACAGTTCAAAGAACAAAAAACACAAACCCACTTATGTAACATGCACAAAGAACTGAATTAAGATAATTCCATATGTTACATTCAAAATTATATATATCGCCTCAATATTTTTTTTCCAAAATTAACTAGTCAGTACAAAAGCTATTCACCCATTGTTACCATGATGATGATTAAAAAAACAAATGGTTTACTTACTCATTCATCAAAAAATGTACTCACCTAAGGTAATTTGGCAAAGAGAATTTTTCAGGGCAAATGTATGTAAACTGAATGGACAATTCATATGCCAGTATATGGAATGGAAACAGGGCAAATAAGGTTGGAAAAAATGTGAACAATCTTAAAAGAAATTCATGTGTAGCCATGACTCAGTAGAAAGCTGGATAATAAACTGGAGGCAGGGCTGCCTCTGATATATTGTGCTGGGATTTTCAATGGCGCTTAAGGGATCTAGGTGCCAAACACCTATTGAGAGTCAGTGGGAGGTAAGTGTTCAACTCCCCCAGGTCCCTTTGAAAATGAAGTGTAGCCTTTGTGTACAGGAAATATAGATTCATTCCACCAGGACTGGCTACTGCTTTAACCTGGACAAGAATAGTAGGCCATGTTATATCTGGCTGCAGCTGGCTGCCAATGAGCTGTGCTCTGGGCTGTTACAGTACCTGCCGCTGGCTTCTTGTCCATGAGGTGGAAGAAGGCCACGTGTCACTGCCTCAGATTTCAACTGGATGCCAGTGTGGTGCTTGCAATTCTGCTCTAAGGAAAGCCACATACATGCAAATCAGCCCAAGGAAACTAAAAAATGAAACGGTGTGTGACAGTTTCTAATTACTGCATAAAAACAACATATGGAAACTTCATTGTCCATTTCATCCCTCAACATGTACTATCAAGTCAAATTTCTTTTGCTCAATCATTCTCTCTGGAGCATTTGGAGCTTTTTCAGTGGTATTGTGTGATGAAAAACAATACTCGATATGAGATGAATGAGGCTTTTATTTTCTCTATCCAAGCTCATTAATTACATGAAGGGTTTTTTAAATCTTACTAGGTTGGGTTCAAATGAACTCATACAATTGCCCAAGCAAAGATCAAGTTTAAATACTCCTTTTTTTTGTTTGTTTTTGAGTATTCAATCCATTGTCATGAATCACAATCAAAAGAACACAAACATAATTAAAATAGGGGGACAGCCACTTTCCAGGTAAATGCAACCACAGTGAATTCTAACAGGGATAGAACACAATACACCAGGAATGTTTTTGCTATCTGCTTAAAAACAATGATGAAACAATTTTAAATGTAGCTTTTTGTTATGAAAAATGTAACATTAAGACCTATTATTTTCAGTTTTTGCGGCTGACAGAGTGTTTCAAGCTAGTTTCACATTTAAATACTAATAATGTAGACATTAGAGGAAATTTAAAGGCTAAGGTTGGGTCAAGGAAGTGAGGCATACATCAAGGTCCTATTTTCTAGAATTAAAAGCCTCCTAGCTTTTCCTCTTGTACCCTCTGGCCACAGAAGCAGAGTCAGTTAATGAATCAGAAAAAAGCTGGTTACCAGATGTCCTGGCTTATTAACACACACATTGCATTCTGTAATGGCATTCACTGAGCAATCTGTGTAGAGCAGAATCTGGTATGCTTAAAGTGCCTCTCTAAACAGCCCTTCTAACTTTTCTTTTTCTGTGACTGATTTTTAGAGATGGCTATTGTTTAGGTTGATTAAGATGCTGTCAAGCATTTTGTCTGATTGAGATTTCCCTGTCATTCCAAAGATTCCCTAGGTACCAGGAAAAAAACAAAATTATTTTTACTATTTGCCCATTTTGCCTCTCTCTGCAGATTTTCTAGAAAAGAAGTAAAATAAAATAAAACCATAAACTTAGAAGTAAAGCAAAAGAAATCAATTCTCTTGATTTGGTTTCCACTGCTGCTAATTTTAATGCCACCCATTGTTCAGTTCCGCCGTCTAATTTTATGTTAATATCCTGAAAGTTGTCAAATCTTGGCAAAACCTATGCATAAATTACACAGAAAGTAGCTCACAGGAGGGGGAAAGTAATGACTGTCATGGTTAGCCAAACCCATTAATAGTCTGACAAGCAATAACCCAAGAGCTCTGGTCAACTGCTGCAGACATCTGTGAAACTTTTGCAATTAATTTTTTTTGGAAGAGGTATCAGCTGTGAAATAGCACATAAGTGACTGATTATTATCAGCTCTGCTGGTAAGGGCAAAACCGTTGGCCTTCCTTCTTAGAACGACAGTCTTGCTTTCCATGTCATCTGCTGGATCAAATCCCTGATTTCATTTTGATGATGATGGAGATATTTGAAGGGCTGATCTCAGATTTCTCATGCACCCAAAACTCTCAACGGGGCCGGGGCATTGGTAACATACTATTTAAAGTGACCTATCCAGTAAAAGCCTCAATTTACCATATAACTTGCATGTGTTTATTAAGTTAATGTGCAGATATGTAAATGCTTAGCTGACTAAGAAGGGCATCAGCCCATTGACATATTCACAATTAGTGTTATTAATTTGTGTGGATAAAGTAAACAGAAGTGGCCCTTATCTTAACTGTGACTATTTCATTCTCTTGTTAGGCAAACATACCATTTGGTAGGCTGTTTCCATTGTTATTTTCATGTTGTGGATTGAGAAATAATCTTTAGAAGAAAGTTAATTCAGGAGAGTTTTGTATCACTTTAACACTGTAACTGTAATTTTTCTTTGTCTTGTACAAATATATTGAATATTTGAAAAAAAAATTTCAAGTGGAAGGACTGAAATATTGAGTCTCTATTGCTACTTACCAATATCTGGTAAAATAATTCAAGAAATGTTAGTAAAAATGAAACAAGCCCTCTCCTTCTCCCAAAGAACAAGAAGCTTGGTTTATTTAAAAATACTAAGCCTGTTAAAAAAAATTCTTGTATGCACTAGCTATATTGGAAAAAAATATGTAAAATGACATATAAGCTGGCAGCTATATTATTGCTATTTAATGTACTGATTTTCTTAGGTTTACCCCCAAAACTTTATAATATAAGGTGTTTAATTTCACATTTTTCATTTCTTGCAACTCGCCTCTTGTATTATAGCAATTAACTGATGAAAATATTGATAAATAACATAGCGTGAATCATGGATTCAGTGTGCACTCAGATTCAAAGAACATCTTGGACAAACATATCCTGGACCAAAAAAAAAAAAAAGTGAGTGAGACACATGGAATAGCACGTAATATAATGCCTATGGCTTGGCAAACAAGGTTGCTGTTGTCTTGGGACACATAATTTTGAGAAATAATGATCCATTTGGCAGCTTGCTTGTGTTACCAACCTAACATCCTTGGAAACATTGTGGGCCTTTATTTTATTAAAATCTCTATGCTACATTAGCGGAAACCTCACCACAAATCATTTGTTTATATCATTTAATGTATCCTTTAATTTTTACATTTTATATATACTGTGATGGTATAAAATGTTTATTTTTGGTCACTCCACTGGTCCACAAATACAGCTGGTGCAATATTTAAAATTTACTGTCCATGCATGGCAGGAATGAGCTAAGCAGAGTGAATTGCAATTCCCTGTGGGGAAGATGGGTGACTCCTAAAGAGCAGATGCTCTGAAATTACTAAATTTGACTTAAGAACTTCTAATTTAACAAATTCAAACTAGCGTGCCCTCACTACGGGGAAGCATCAAAATTAGTCTGAGGCAGGCTCCGTTAGTGTGGATGCGATACCTCGGATTTAGAGCCCCAGGAAGCTCTGGGGAGTAGTTATTCCAAAATAATGGCACCAGAGTGTCCACACTGCTGTTATTTTGGAATAACTACTTAGGAATTAGTGTTACTCCTAATGAGACGCAGAAGTACAGATCTCAAATTCTGCGGCACATTACCTCGAAATAATGGGCTTGGTAGTATGCATGCTCTGCCTATAAATTCAGCCTTGGGGGGTTATTTCAAAATAAAGTCCTAGTGTAGACCAGCGATCAGAGAGGACAGAAAATAAAATCAGAATAAAATTAGTGTTCCTTGATTTGCAGTCTATTATGTAGCAAGTTGTCCCTTCCAGATGAAGTGGTTTCAGCTTGTATAGCGTGCTGTGCCCATTCCAGCAGGGGACTTCAGAGAAGAAGCAGAACAGTGAAGCAGGTACAGCTTAAGTTAGGGTCACTTTCGACAGTGGCCTTAGTCAACTCTGCTAAAGGTGAGTACCCTCAGTACAGGCAATACCCCAGCCAGAACTTAGGGAGGCAATGCATTTTCCTTTCCACATCCAGCCATGTCTGCTGAGCAAAATGTGTGAGAGAACGTGGCCCCTTTTTGTCATACCAAGGCACTAACCCTGAAGTTGTTCTTTCATTCCCTGAACATAAGTACGGACATTGTGTCTGACCCCTGCACTGGGGTTACATGGGTGAAGAGGGTTTCTTTGTGGCATCTCCTGTCCTTATACATTTCTGCAAGGGCCCAGGGACAATCTGGTTTAGTCTCCCAGATGGGCTGATGTCTGTGACAAGAAGTTTCTTTCCTTTTCTGCCTTAGGGATATTCAGAGGAGAATGATCTCAATAAGCCTCTTTGTATCCTTCATCATAGAACTGAAAAACAGAGTTTTCCTCTTTTGGGTTAGATAGTGGCCTACTTAGAGCTAACCTACAATTACGCTTGTTAACACCGAACACCCATACGTTTTTCTGTTCCAAAGGTTATAGGTGAGAAAAAAGGAAGTAGCCTATATTTTTTTTCAAGCAATGTTGTGTATAATTGAAGCTAGGGAAACTCATTATTTTGGGGGGGGGGAGGGGGTCCAACTGTGAGTCAAAACCTGCTCAACTTATCAGAAGAGGCCCAGCAACATAAATAGGACAACTTGAGTGAGTTTGATTAGTAGGATTTGGCCCAATAAGTTTTTAAAAGCACGTCTGGTTATTGCAGCAGTCATCCCATCAGTGATGTAGCAGTGATTCATCAAAGATTTGTCAGTGGGGGGGGGGGGGGTCTGATCTTTGATGAAGTTGTTTGTTGGTCTGGTTCTAGGAACACTAAATAAAATGAAAATTCCTGCGGGTGGTATTTTGGGCAAAATTCAGCTCTGATAATAGTCTGCCAAAGTCAATGGAATGTATTAAGTATGACTATTATTCCCTTTTTCAGTTGGTACTGCTAGAGAAGTATTTAATAACATATGCACCATTTATTTATTATAAGTGCTTCACAGTGTAAAGGAGACTGGGATATGTGATATAAATTGTACTGTTCAGAAAATATTCAGTATTCCACAGTGGAGAGTAATTTTTCATGTAACATTCTCCACTTAGGATGAATTTAAATGGCAGAGTCACATCTGACATAGTGTCAAAGGTCAGTGCTAAAACAATGCAGAACTGTTTAAGCCACACTCAAAAATAGACTGTCACACTGTGGAAAACTTGTACAAAGGCCTCTTTGATACTGAAAGCAGACTACCAGTAATCATGTGTGTCATCCCAATTGCAGACAGGGCCGGCTTGAGCCATTCCTGCGCCCTGGGCAGTGGGCGTGTGATGCATGCGCGGCTCCACCCCCGGGCGCATGGCGCATGCATGGCTCCGCCACCTGGCGTGCTGCGCACCTTACAGCTGCAATCGGGCACGCGGCGCCTGATGGCAGCTGTAAGGGGCGCCACACGGCCGGGCACACGGCACCCCTTACAGCTGCCATCAGGCGCCCTCCACAGGTTGGCACTCTGGGCAGCTGCCCGGCTAGCCCTCGCCCCTTAATCTGGCCCTGATTGCAGATAACGCAGAAGTTTGCATTTTATTAACCATTTGATGTTGGCCAGCACTACTGGCAATATTGTGACCAGACCCCCTCTCTGCATCCATCTGTCACACAATCCACAAGAAGATCACTGCCACAATAGTCCTGTTCACAGTATTCATTTGGAACATGAACATGAATCACTATAATTAGGCTTTGAAAACTAGAAGCAGAAGCTAAGTTTGCTTTTATTTCTTACAGATACAGTGTATAGTGGATAAACATGAATGTGATGGACCTGAACACTAAGGATGAAATCCTGGCCCCATTGAAGTCAGTGGGCCCAGTATCCCATACTGAATGACATAGATGTGGAGCTGAAGTTAAAACCCACCAATACCACTTATTACTGCTGACACTTGAGGCCTGATCCAAGTCTACTGTAGTCAGTGGGTAATATGCAGGGTTTGTTGAGCACCATTTAAAGTGAGGGGCCTATATGCCATTCCACACAGCTATGCTGCTGCCGCCACCCTCTGCCAGACCCTCATCTTCCCCTTTCTGGTGCACCCTTCCCAACAGCTTAAAGCCTCTGGCCCCTGAGCCTATAACACTATCCTCTCAGAAGACTCAGATCTCAAGAGAGCTTCTCTCCTCATCTGCCAGGCACCCTTCCTCCCCCACCCTGCTCCTTCTTACTATCCTTATCTTACTAGCTAGCCTCACCTTGTGTGATGGGTCTGCTCCACTTCCTGGCCAGCCCCAACACTGAGAGGAAATGCCACAGTTTTGGCAGCTGGTAGGTGAGAATCTGGCACTAGTCATGCTGCACACAGGGGCCATTCTAGTTATAGTGATGCTGTGACACCGTGCACCAAGTGAGAGTGCCACTCATGTAAATTTGGCCAGGTGCAAAAGTGATTGGGCCAGGGACCAGGTAGCACCCTGCCTCCATGGCTTTTGGTTACATGTTCAATGTAATAACCTATAAAAATCTAATCCGAATCAGTAAGTCATCGCCAAATGGGAACCGAGCCAATGTGCCTTGGAATCCCATACAATAGTGGAACCAGATGCATGATTTATTGGTAACAAATCCCACTCAGGACCAAGGAATTCATGCCCCTATTGGCTGCAGCATGTTGAGATGTAGACATACCTCCCCTTCCAGCACAAGCATGATCTCTTATAAAGGGTGAGGTCTGCCCCTATGAATGCCAGTAGCTTTAAAAACATGCACAAAAAGCACCTTTACCTGGGATAACAATGCTCCCTTCCCACCAGTGGCTGTGGCATGAATCTAACTAACTAATCTAGGCACATGGGGAATGAGAGGTAAGAAAATAAGGTACTCCACTCCTGCAAAGAGGGCAGGAAAAGGCCTGCTGTACCTGAGGGATTTCCCTAGGAGGGTCTATGCCAGCTGGGTGGTCAGGCGAAGTGGCTGTTTCACTGTGATGTAGCCATTCAGCCTGAGACTGTAGCGCAGGCTTTAGGACCCTGTGAACTGGAAGGATCCCAGAACTCACGTTGCATGCTGAGCCTGAATGTCCCCCTCACCCCTGCAATAAACAGCCCCTCGGCCTGAGCCATGCCAGCCCTAGTCAGCAGGCACAGGCCAGCTGTGGGCATCTAATAGCTGTGTAGACATAAGCGTTGTGTCCAGCCAATAGGGTTATGTGATGTTCAGCCCATTGCTGGCCAGCTTGATTGTCTTACTAATAGATGCATGGGAACCTGTATAGTGAGAACTATTTTCTTCTCCCTTGTCACCTCAGGGGTGGCTTTGATAGGTAACAACCAGGCCTCCATCCTGTCTTGGTCTTCTTCTGCAGCATCTGTGTTTTACTGAATTGAGAACAGCCCTTTGCTGTGTGTGTGCAGTGTATTCAGGACTCTTAGCACTTTGCTACTGCACAGCTGCCCCAAAGGTGGGTGGAATAGGTCACAACTGGACGAGAAGAAACTGGGAGCAGTTGCCCTGGTAAGTCTGGCTCACTACAAAATTTGGCACATTATGAAAATTATTATGCATTAGAAAAGCTTAACCTGTGGACATTAAAATTTGTTTTTGTATTTGAGAATATCATGTACAAAGCCTACAACTGACTGAGAAACATTTTAATGCAAATATAAACCCAGACACATTGGGTCAAACTATTCTCTCAACTCATTTTCCTGTGTCTAACAAACATAATAGTTAAACTTTTAAGCTGTGTGGAACTTTATATTCTTCTTTACCAGAGTTTATAATTAAGGCGAAGATTACATTATTCTTCACATTGAACAGCCTCTGCAGGTGAAGATGTGATTATTTTAGGTCAGAATAATCTTGAGGCTGCTAGTGTGGGGGATGATTGGCAGCACTGAAAAATAAGACAGGTAAGGATAAATGCATGAGTTCAGATTTTGTGCAATTCCAATGAAAGATGATTTCAGTTAACAAAAACATTCCAAGCAAAATAGTAATCTATTGAAATTGTAATACAGGACTTCCAGAGTAAAAGTGCAGGTTGGATTGAAAAAAATGTCAATCATACTTGGGGCCAGCTTAAAGGCTTATGGTTTTCTTTATTGTTTTATATGAAAATACTTAGAAATCCAAATACTACCGTGAAATAGAAATGCTTTAGAATAAAATGTCTGTCATTAAACTTAAAATAGAAAAGCTGAAATATCAGGACTATATTTTATACCACACAGGGATAATGTATTCAGAATGTATCTGAACTCCACAGTATCCTGAACTTTTAATTTTCTTACTTGACAAATGAGTTGCTTGCCTGAGTATCACTGCTTCAATGAGTGGGACATCCTGGAACAGTGTCACAAAGTTTTTGTTGTGTATATTGGTCTAACACCTATTCATATAAAAATACCCAACACACAATTAAATATTTAGATGCATCATATGTTTTTCAATGAACACCAACCAGCCTTCTGTGTCTGCAATTTATATTTTCAGTTTTAAATGTACTGAGCCCAATTCTTCTATCACTTATACTACTGTAAATTCAGTGTAACTTTGAGAGAATTACTCAAATACACCAGGGAAACTGGGAGTACAATTAGGTCCTTCCATTATACATTCCTCAAACTTATGAATGGCTATGAAAGCAAATGGAAGTCCATTTGTTCTAGCTTTATTACATGTAGTATCTCTTTCTCTCTGTGTTTCTTCTTGACTTATATACTACATTCTTATTTATTGTAGATCAGATTGAAATATTTTATCCTCAAGGTTACTGGAAGGTATGTTTAATGTGGTGCTTTGTTTTTTTTTAGCTCCCAATGGCAGCTTTTAGAATACAGTGTCCTTAAGAAATTTGTCATGGATTATCAGTCATTTTCAGATTGATCTTTTTTTTAATTAGTAAAATTGAAGTGGACCAGTGTTTGAGACATCTTTTATGATATATGCATTTCCAAGTTGAATATTACGGATTGGGGATGTAGGTCTCAAGAACTTCAATCTAAAGTTAATCTTTATAAATCAGGCTAGAGTGGATTAAAAAGCAAGAAAGGAAAAACCTTACTACAGGTTAATGAAATGGACTGGATCTAATCCAAAAGAAACTAAGTGATTATAAATTGAAGATTACTACAGAATAAGTCCTCTGTAATCCTTCTATAGTTGACATTGCTTGTGTGACTTTCTAAAGGCAGGTCTATTAGATTTTAATTCATACAGTGTTTTTGTATTTTCTAGAGGATGGAACTTCCTTATATAACTAGACCACTGCAGTTGTAAGGGGATTTTAAAAATCCTTTTCTACTCCAAGTGTAAATCATTTAGGAATATCTACCTTGATTATTAACCACAAGTGGGCTATGCTTTATTTATTGTTAGCACAAAGAAATGTTATCTTCTAACTGGTGCAGTATGTATTAAACTTGGGCAAACGAACAAACAAACAAACAAAAAACACCAACAAGTAACTATGACAATTCAATGTTTTGCATATCTGAGTTTCTATTTTCAATAGGTATTGCAAAAGAAATCTCCAGGGTTGCTAATTCATATGGTTAGCTAAGAGATTTTCAAAGAAACACTCTGTGCTTCCTATCTACATGTTGTAGTTTTACATTTGTTACCACCATTTACTTCATTTGGATACTAACAGAAACTGCACCTGCAAAACTCATAATTTGAGAAAACCTGATCATAATATATGGTATCTTCAATCTGCATTGCAAAGCTGTCTACTATAAGATCCTTTTTGTGAAGAGTATATATTGGCTTCCAAAGATATTACGCTCATTGGGTTAATTTAATCCCTAGTACGATTTCAGTGCAGCCTCACTGGGGTTGAATGTGGATCATAATTAACTCCAATAAATTATGTTATAAGAAAAATAAAGTATATAGAGAAAGAAAAATTTGCAACACAGTGTCAGTTCTCGGCACCTTGAGCAAATCTGGTCCCAAAGCAAAAATAAGTTTCAACAAGTACTTTCTGACTTCTGTGCTTCAATTGGGCAATTCTTGAATTACAGAAAATACACAAGATGAGTTTCTATTATAGGGATTTAGCAACCAAGTGTTCCAGAGATTTATGGCCAATAAATCTGATATTTTACTCACATGGTTTTAAAAAAAGATAAAGCATTATTGTATAATGGGGTACATGCTGAATTTGATCTGATGGGGGAAATCTTTTAATGCAATAAAACCAGGAGAAAAACTGAAATGATGATTCAAGTATCCATTGAGGTAGGCAACGAAAAACATTAAAGTAAATGTTTGTAAGATATTCATGCAAAGGGACCAGATCTTGCGTAGTGTAAATCATAAAAGTTCCATTGGTTTCAGTGAAGCCAGAACTATGCTGTTTTACATCAGTTTAAGATCTTCCGCAAAACTTTGTCTCTCTCCCTAGCTACCATAGCTCTGTATCCTTTTAAAACACACAAAAAGGCAAAGTGAATGACTGTCACCAAAGAGCAGAGCAAATTCAGTACTGGTCTTATTATAAATGCCCACTTGTCTAAATAATGGCATCTTTAAAACATAGCAATTGAGAAGAAAAATCTCAGGTAATCACATCTTGTGTTAACACATGGATTGTTCCATCAGATTAACATTAAGACATTTTTTCATGCAAATTTAGAAACAGAAACCATTCAGAAACAGAGACTGGGGAACTAAACTAAAACTCAAGAGAGGTGGATTCTATTTCTGGCTCTGCTTTTGACCTGCTGTGAGACTTTAGGCAAGTCCCTTTAACATTCTGTTCCTCAGTTTCTCTATGGGTGCATCTAGACTACATGGCTCTGTCGACGGGAGCCATGTAATGTAGTTTACTCGACATAGTCAAAGAAGTGGGGATTTAAATAATCCCCGCTTCATTAAAATAAAAATGGCCGCTGCGCTGTGCCGACAATCAGCTGATCCGGCACAGCGTGGCAGCCATTTTTATTTTAATGAAGCGGGGATTATTTAAATCCCCACTTCATTGACTACGTCGAGTAAACTACTTTACATGGCTCCGTCGACGGAGCCATGTAGTCTAGACGTACCATATAAGATGGGAATAATGACATTTCTCATCCTTTGTAGAGTGCTTTGTGATGTATGCATAAAAATGCATATTTGTTTGTTTGTTTTTACTCACTGGGGAATTTTCCATTGTAAAGTGTTATAATTTAGCAATAAGAGCAGTTATTTTATGAAACCCATTTGTCTGATTTAGAATGTAAGCAACATAGGCCTTGCTCTGTAACTAGTAAAGTATATCTTCTGCATAGTACTGAGCACACTGGCATGCTAACTAAAGGTTTGACCCTACAAGGGCCTGAATGCTCTAATATGGATCCAGCAAAGCCTCGGGAATTAATCACATACTTAAAGTAAAGCATGTCCTGAAGTGCTTTACTGGATAATGGCCAGAACTTGCAGCACCTTTGAGTGCTGGCAAGTACTGACTATAATGATGATCAACTCATCTGCATGGCCACTTAAAAACCCTGAAGCAAAATGAGCTGAATTCCATTTTTACAAATGAATACCCTTAATATACCTTTAAAATATCTTGGGGTCCTTAAAAATGACTATCTCTTCCCATTGCACAGGTGATTACAGCAGTCCAATGTGAATTTCTAGAGACAGGACAATATTTCTGTGGCTATTGGCTATTACGAGGATGAAGTGGATGAGAACCAATAAATACATAGTTATGCCTTTAGCAGTGGAGATTCAAAGGAGTAAGCGATGAATGTGATCAAGTGGCAGAATTAAGCAGATGGCTAGAATAAAAGATTATTGAGCCAAAACCTACTCTCAGTTACACTTGGGTATATCTGGAATAATTCTACTGATATCAGTGGAGTCACACAAATGTAAATCTGGTGTAACCCAAGAGTAGGCCCTTTAATTTGGAGCAGAGAAATCTATATCTACAGATAAAAGGAATACTATTTAAAAATGAACTTCTCTGTTATATATTTTACATATTTGACATAAAATATTATTTGATTAACAAGAATATTTTACTTGTGATATTGTCATTTGGGCTTGTGACCAGGGTCCCAAGGGAGCCACGCTAAGGATACTCAATTAGGGCAAACTGTAAAGAATTCCCAATATTCTAACACTTAGATATACCAAGCCAGTGCAAAGCTGCTTCTACAATAACTTACTGGTTACCCAGGAGCCAAAACAGTTCCCTTACAGCAAGCTGGTCTTAGGCTTCCACACAGACACCCAAGTAATATAAGATGAAGATCACTGAAAATCTTATCATATAAGAAATTTCTACCAATCCCAAAAGATCAACACATTATCTCCCAGGTTAATGAATACTCCAGATCTTACCCAAATACACGCTTACAACTAATTCTTAGTAACTAAACTAAAAATTTTTTTTTAAAGAAAAAGGACGTATTGGTTAAAAGATCAGTATGCATAATGGCATGAGTTCAGTTCTGAGATCAGTTTCAAAGTAGAGATGATGAACTTTGTAGCTGCAAAATGTTCTTTCAGAATTTGTCCATAGGTTATAATCCAATGTTCATATTCAGGGTGATCCAGATGAGACTGGAGTTCTTAGTCTTATGACTCAAGCTGCCCCTGCATAAAGCATCAAGCAGATCTTAGATTAAAGGATCAGGACCTCAGAAACCTTTTATACAGTTCCATGCTTTCTTTTCATAGCTCACAAAAAATAGGTAATCATCAAAACGATGAAGTAGACCTATTTCCTAAGCATCACCGGAAATTATCTAAACAGATTAACATAGGGCAATTGTCTGTTTTCCACCATTTGCTGGTGATTTGCTATACAGTTCTAAATGAGATCAACATAGTGATATCACTATATTTACAGTTCATTTAAATGTTAAATTTTTCTTTTGATCTCTTATTAACAGAATACAGCATAGACAGGGACTGCTTGATCATATTGTTAACCTCTAACAGTATATATATAACCCCACTAAAACACAAACATTATCTACCAAAATGTCTCTAAGGGCATGACTGCACAGCAGCATTATTCTGAAATAGCTAAGTGAGCATCTACACAGCAAGTCCGTCATTTCAAAATAATTTTGAAATAATGGGCGTCTTATTTCGAAATCTGTAACCCTCATTTTACGAGCAATAACGCCTATTCTGAAATAGCTATTGTGGGATAGTGTATGTATAGTCAGGGTAGCTGGAGTTATTTCGAAATAAGTGGCCTCCAGGAAATCCCACAGGTGCCCTGCTGGCTGCTCTGTCCACGCTCATCAGAACTCTATAGCTTCCCTTCCCCTGAAGGCAGAAGGGAAAGGGCTTGTGGCACGAAGCAGGCCCTGCTCGCATCCTCCCACACAGCAGGACCCTGCACAGCCTTTTCTGCTGCCATGGCTGAGCCCACCTCTCCAGCTGAGGCCCCCACAGCTGCCAGCACTGCCTCAGGCAATTCCTAGGACCTTGCCCAGGAAGAGCTGTGCGCCTTCCTGGTCTGGTGCAGAGATCCTGGACCTCATTGAGATCTGGGGAGAGGAGGCAAACCTCCAGGATCTCCACACCAGATGCAGGAATGCGGACGTCTATGGCTGGATGGCTGATAGCCTGGCCACCAAGGGCCACATGTGCACCCAGGAGCAGGTGTGCATGAAAGTGAAGAATTCAGGCACACCTATGCCAAGGCAACAGAGCGCAGCTTCCGCTGCGGGGCAGCACTGTAGGATATCTCCCTGGCATCATCCAAAGCTTGGGAAGGCCCCTCAGGTGAGTGCCATTACTTTCCCTAGACACACATGGGTGCAGCTGCGCGCTCCTCGCTTGTCCTCAAGCAGCAGACTGTGTACGTGGGTGCACGTGCAGCGCCAGTCTGAGGCACAAAGCCCCAGGAAGCAGCAACAGAAGACCCTTGTGCTCTGTCTCACAGGACATCTGGAGAGGCCTGCCTCACTCCCGACACTGGGGTGAGACACCCTCCCACCACAAGCCACCACTAGAAGGAGGCTGGGGACATGGAGACACACATACTACACACACACGCTCAGCAGTGCTGCACACGGGCATGCCCACACTCTCGGGGCAGCATCCACTCCCAGGGACAGCGTGATGAGGCGCAGGAACATGTGCCGCTCATACACACCTCCCCCCAACACCCTGCCCCTCTCTCCTCCAGTGGTCAGGGATACAAGTCCTTGTCCTGTGGGATGTCGCCACTACCAGAACTGGCAAGAGTGTAGCACGTAGGGAAGCCCAGGCACCCCGTGGCTCCCCTCCTGCCTGCAGGCTCCCAGTCTGGCCAGCACCTTCCCATGCCTGCTTGTCCCCGGGAAATGGGGGTAGAGAGGCTCCCCCCTGGGACATCTGTGCCCCTGTAGGAAAGGGCCCACTGTCTAGGCCTCAGGTGGCCTTGCTCAAAGCATATCACCTTCATCTGACCCAAGGCTTTTCAGTGTCAGCTCAGAGATCAGGGCTAGGCTTCATGCACTGTGTGCTCCAGGATAACTGCCCTTCTCAGCTTTTGTAACTGTTTTTTAGTCTAAGTTTAAGAAAAAAATCTAAGCTCAAAGTCATTTTGACTTGGAAAAAAGCTGAAAATTCCAAATTAAAAAATGTTAAACTAGGATATTCTGAGTTTTGAACATTTTTTACAATAAAAATTTAAGTTGGAATATTAGTTGAAATTCATTTTGTTTTGCAATCTAAAGAAGAGTTCTGTGTAAGCATGAAAATGTGTCTTTTTTCACCAATAGATGTTCCTCCAAAAAGATATTCCTTCACCATCTGATTTTGCAAACAGTTCCTGTTTTGACAATCACCATTTTTGAGCAAAAATAGTCTCTTGAAAAATTCCAACCAGCCATACTAAAGGCTTGATTCATAATTCTGGATGTGCAGAATTGGATCCCTACCTCTGAAGAGGCTCTGGATCCCACATGGTGTTGAACTATTTTTAGTTTTAGTATGCTACGATATTATTTGACTTATGTTTGGCCATCAGACAGTGTTTGCATGTGTATATATGTACATCCACACACTCCAGTGTTGAGTGGCTCTGAGACCAACTGCAGAAAACAGTAACTGAAAGATAGAAGAGTTCCTTAGATTTAGTTGTGGGCAAGATTGCAGTCAAAGGAATTGTTTTTATCTCAGGACATTATTTATTTATATTTACTGTCTTTGTAATTTGGAATTTATTTTGCTGACCTCCCTGGGTTTTGAGGATGGAGCTTGTCATGGTTATTTGGAGAGGCTTTTTGATTTGACTCTCTCTCTTTACCTGACAAGATGAGTGTTCAGAAAGGAAAATGGGATTTCTATCTTTTATGTAGAGTGGGTGGGTATTGCAAGTCTCCTATTCCATTTATATCTGCCTCTTCAGGCCTTCTTTGTACCACATACTACACTTTCACTGTCCCTTTCTCTGTCCTTCCCCATACATTTCTCTCCATCCCACCTCACCTCATCAGGTTCCTACTTACAGAAAAAATAGTTCAAATTTATCAACCATGTGGACTCTCTCTTGTGTATTAAATATATGGATGAACATGCATTGCCAGCGCTACCTAATGTCTCCAATATATGCTGTTCTAGTGGTTATGTTCCATTGGCGTTGTAAAGGATGCTGCTATATTTTCCCAGCAGACAGAAATTGAATCAGAGGACAGCAGCAAAGGTATGTGGAAGGAAATAAATGATGACATAGAAAAGTTTATGAGCCATATGTGCCCATTTGTTTCGATCTGTGGAGCAAAGGACTACATAGCAGGTCACTACAAAAAATGGCCTGACAATGCCAGGTGCAAAGAGAAAAGTGGTTCTATGCATATCCCATTGCTCACCTACTTCTTCGCTATGGCACTTCTTCGCTATGGATAATGTGACATCACAATGTAGAATTGGAGAATGCTGATTGCTATCTATGTACTGCTCAGGCAGGTATAATTTACAATGGATTTCCTGCTGGAAGTTACTGCAGGTATTTAGAGCGGCCTACCCACCTCTGAAGAAGACCACCAGTATTAGTGTTCTGGAAGCATGCCTGGTTAATCTGTAGACATTGTGTATATGATTTGTCTGTGATAGCAAAGGCCAGTAAATTGTGTGCTGTTTACTTTGGTGCATCTAGTATGCAGCTGATCTCCTTGATAGACATCTGATTTTGTTGCTTTCCTGACAAATAATGTACAGAGTTTCAGATGTTCAGTGCATCACTTGCCCATTATACTGTTGCGGCTGTGAATGACATGTAGCAGATAGAGTTGCCAATCCTCCAAGACTGTCCTGGAGTCTCCAGGAATTAAACATTAATCTTTAAATAAAGATTATATATGCGATGAAATCTCCAGGAATTTATCCAATCAAAGCTGGTAACCCTGGTAGGAGACAGGGCATGCTGCACCACTACTAGCTAATGGAATATCTTAGTTAATGGTCACCCAGATATTATCCATACCACAGAGCAGATTCTCAGCTGGTGTCAACAGTCATCATTCCACTGAAGTCAACAGAACAGTGTCGATTTACACCAGCTGAGGATCTGCCCTATGGTTTGAACTGTCAGAATATAACACCATATAAAAATGCAGTTTTGCATCATCAAGTAAAACAGCGTGTATCTTATTTGTATTTTAAACCAGCATAGAGTTAAGTGAACCCAAGCTGTGGAGCATATCAGAAGCTAAAATGGTTTAGACCGAGTTGATTTCACTTTGCCCTGGTCCACATTAGGAAGTTATTTTGGAATAACTCCCCCTTATTTCAAAATAAAAAGCAGAGCATCCACATTACCAAGCCTGTTATTTTGAAATCTGCACTCCTGCTTTCCTCAGGGAAATTGTTATTTCAAAATAGCATTAGTGTGAATGATCCGGTGCTGCTAATTTGAAATAATTGGCCTCCAGAGGCCTCTCACAGCTGCGCCTGTGGCCTCTCTGGCCACACATGCCAGCTCCACTGCTCCCCTTCTCTTGAGGTGCTTAAAACAGTAGGCTGCAGAAGAAGGGCTTGTGGCATGTAGCGAGCTTTGCCATCCCTGTGCCATACAGCCTCAGGCGACAGAGCCATGACAGACCCCAGTGCTCCCTCTGAGCCGCCCATGGCTGCCAGCACTCCCACAGCACCCATAGGCTGCCACTGGCCAGGGACACAGGAGAGGACTGGCCTGGCCTGGTGTGGAGATCCTGGACCTCATCGAGGTATGGGGGGAGGAGTCTAACCTCCAGGACCCCGGCACCAGAAAGCACAACACTGATGTCTGTGGCCGAATGGCTGCAAGCGTAGCTGACAAAGGACTCACCCAGACTTTTGACCAGGTCCAGATGAAAATCAAGGAAAGGCACACAGGGTGAGTGCAGGGACCCTTGGTGGAGTGGCACAGAGGAGAGTCTGATAGCTGTCCTTGGCTGAAACTGTCCTTCAAGGCCTCCCGGATGAGCACAGCCTCTTGATGTGCTTGTCAAATGACACTGATGTCTGGCTGCTCGTATGCTCTGGCCAACCACTCAACCTCTGCCCCCCACCCTCGCAGGAAAGTCTCCCCCTTACTCTCACATAGGTTGTGGAGCATACAGCAGGCCACCACCACAAAGGGGATGTTGTGCTCACTGAAGTCCAGCTAGGTGAGGAGACTCCTGAACCTCCCTTTTAAGCAGCCGAATGCACACTCTACCATTATGTGGCACCAGCCTGGTATTGAAGTTCTCCATTGTAGGGTTCAGGCTGCCCATGTAGAGCAAGGGGTATGTTACATTGCCCAGGATGCAGATGAGCATGTCCATGTCCATGACCCTCACAGTGTAGTTGGGGGAAAATGTGCCAGTGTGCATCTTTTGGAACCGGCAGGAGTTCCAGAAGATGCAGGTGTTGTGTGCTTTCCCCAGCCAGTTGATGTTGATGTCGGTGAAGCATCCCTTGTGGTCCATGTTAAGACGTACCCCTTCCCGATGATATAGCCTGAGGCCTGGTGGTCAGGGGCCAGGATGGGGAAGTGAGTGCTGTCTATGCCCCTCCCCGCCCAGTTGGGGAAGCCCATGGCAGCAAATCCATCCATGATTGTGTCCATGTTGCCCAGAGTGATGACCCTCCGTAGCAGCACATGGTTTATGGTCTTGGCTACTTGCAGGAGCACGGTCATGACTGTGGATTCTCTGACGCCGAACTGGTTTCCAACAGAGTGGTAGTGGTCTGGTGTGGCAAGCTTCCACAGGGTGATGATGACACGCTTCTGCACAGGGATGGCGGGCCACAGTCAGGTTTCCTGTCACCTGAGAGCAGGGATGAGCCATTTGTAGAGCTCCAGGAAATGGCCTTCCACATGTGGAAGTTCTGGAGCCACAGCTGGTTGTCTCATTGCTGCAGGATGATGCAGTCCCACCAGTCCAAGCTGGTCTCCCTTCACCAGAAGTGGCGTTTGACAATGTCCAGGGTATTGAGAGGCATTTGCAGCAGCAGGAGCACCTGGACCTGAGTGAAGAGGTCCTCCAGTTTGGGCTGGTCGTTGTCCTGCTGAATGCCATGTGTGCAGTCTGGATGAAATGCTCCATGAGGTGCAGCACAAGCCCCGTGAGCCTTGCACTAGTTTGCAGCAGGTTCAGCTCCATGTTGGAAGTGCTGTGGTGTCCGCAAGGGCAACTTGAGCACACTGCGTCCATTTTGTGTCCCGTGAAGAGACAGCAGAGGAGTTACATGTGAGATGCGGCTGTAGAGAGGACTCCCCTGCAAGCACGTGTCTCAAATTGCCTGACCAAGCAGCCACAGGAAGTATCTGCCTTCCTGGTGCCTTCCCCGGAGTATTCCCAAAGGAGGCTCCAACCAGTGTGGATGCGCTATTTCAAAATAATTCTGAGCAATTTTGATGCTCCCCCATAGTGGGAATGCGCTACACTGATTTTGTTATTTCACAAGTTATTATTTCAATTTTACTTATTTCTGAATTATTTCCTAGTGTAGACGTACCCTAGGTTGCATGGGAATAACTGAAAGTTGTTTTATGGTCATTATAGGTGCTGTGTTATACTTAGTACAAAGAGGGGTATTGACAAGTTTTAGTCCCATTTCACAGCAAACCCAGAACTTTAGCGGGTCATATGCATAAGTAACCAAAAACAAAAAAGGCAGCCAACAATAGTTCAGGGTTTTGGAGGTTTTTTGCTATGAATATATTATGGCCTTGCCCACACACTACTTTTTCATGCATTACATTAATCATTAACATCATTAGAGATCCAACACAATAGAACTAAACTAATCTCAGTTTACTAAAACATTAACATACTAACAGCTACCAAGTTTGTTAAATCATAATGCAATGTCAAAATGACTATAATGCAGGAATAACATATCCAAAGTGTAAATATGTTTTTCTACTTTTCTTTCTGGAGAAAAGAACATACTGTTTACTTTAATACAGCGACATTTTGTTTTGTGATTAATTTTAAAACAACATTGTAAAAACTACAAACCCGTTTTCATTTGACAAGCGTTTGGTAATTAATTCTCAAACAATGCTGCGGGAACCTAAGAAGCACTCTTCATTTGACATGTATTTTATAATTTATTTTAAAACAATGCTGCACAAATCTGCAAAGGCATTATTCATTTGAGAGTTCATTAATTATGCAAATGAGTTGCAATTAACAAATCTGTTCCAAGGATGGCATTTGCATAATAATGAACTTCATGTTTGTGACATTATTTAATAAGATACCTTTGTGCATTTTTAAACAAAACACTCCTGTGAATACTCTGAACTGGGAGGTGGCTAAAAATGGACAACCCGTGAATGAGATTAAAAAAGGGGTCCAGAAAAAACATAGTTAATATAAACAGAATTATATATTATACAAATGATAGATATGAATGTTGCTTTAAAAGACCTGGATTTTTGATTAACCTGTGCCTTCCAAAACAGTATTAGACTTTAATTTACATTTATAAAAAACATGTATGAGCTGGGGCTTATTGAGACAGCTGGAAATAAATAAAAATGTATGCAAACACCTATTTAGTATTGCCAGTGCGTGACATAAATTGAGTACATGACTCTGAAACGGTGTCTCTTATTACAACTTCCCTAATTAGCACATGAGCTAAAAGCCCAATGTCAGTCAATGGATAACAATTTTCAGTTACCTTAGAACACCCTTTGGATTGCATGTGGAATAATACCATCAAACTGCTAGGAAAGGAGCCTTGCCAAACAAATGACCTTAGTTCCCACCACGTCAGAGTTTAATTTCAAATAGTTGTAGTTTGTGATCCCTTCCTAGAGATTCCATTCACAGTTCACTAATGGCTACATGTACAAGGAAATGGAGACCCAGATGTTTGGTGAAGGCAAGTTCTTTATAGTGAAAAAAAGGCAATCTGATGGTTTTTGTGGCATCTCAGTTTCAGCCTAAGACAGGGTTGCTTGGCAACACTATGAATAGTAAGGTCTTTGCCTGCTAGAGGAAAAAAATGAGGCTGTGAATCAATGACCAGACCTTAGTGAATCTGATAATGTCACAATGGCATATTTCAGCTACAGCTTGTAAGGGCAGAAGTGCTTCAAATGTAGATTGCCTGTGTCCTGTATTCTTGGCGACTTCCTCAGAATCAAAGAACTTCTCTTGTCTCTATTTTTATCTGTTGGTCCCGGTCTACACTAGGGAGTTATTTCAAAATAACACTTATTTCGAAATAACAAGTAGAGCACCCACACTACCAAGCCCTTTATTTCAAAATAAGGGGCTGGTTATTTTGAAATAATAACTCCTGATTTCCATGAGGAATAATGCTAATTCCAAAATAGTTATTTTGGGAGTTATTATTTATTTCAAAATAATTTCTTAGTGTAGACATGCCCTTAGTCTGGTCACTGATGAGATGCTAAAGACAGGCAATATTTTGTGTGTGCATCATATTGGACTCACCAAAGTGCTTTGAAGTGCATGATAAAGCAGTTTCAAGATGTTCGTACAAGTTCTGTGTGACTCAGTTAAAAACAGATAAAGCTTTGGGATAAAGGCGTGTCCGAAAGATACAAGACAGATTTACAGAAAATTATTTCCCAAAAGTTGGTTCTTATTCAAATAAACAGTGTTCAATAAAAAACATGAGTGTGAGATAAAAAGAACAGACATTTCAAGCATAAAAATGCGAATAAGCCTGTATTTATTGATAGAGATGTTTAGCGTGCAGAAAATTACACACTCAGGCCCAAATTATGCCCTCATTCATGTTCATGCAATCAGTGAATTCAAAGATATTTATTGGTATTGTTTTATGGTAGTGTCAAGGCATCCCACCCAAGCCTCAGATGCCCATTGTTCTGGGTACTGCACAAACACAGCAAGAGACAATCCCTGCCCCGAAGAGCTTACAATTTAAATCAAGAGGACAAACACAGGATTGAGGATCAGGGATAAAACAGGCAAACTGAGTGAGTGAGAGATAGTTTGCAAATGTCAACTTAATACAACAGTATGTTAGTTTGTCATTTTAAAAAATGGAGATGACTTTTTTTGGGAGGGAATTAGCTACACAGCGAGACAAAGGAATAGAGAAAGGAGTGCAGCCGGAAAATAGGAGGCAGTTAGAGAGAACAGCCAACCAGCAATTTTTCTGCTCAGAGCTGGCACGACTGAAGGGGAATGAAGGGCTCTAGTGCTTCCATAGGGGCAGAAGCACTGACTTTGTGATATTCTTAGAGGTGCCGTTGCAGGCTATGCCCCTACTGCATCCCTTCCTCCAAGCCCTCCCACTCCCCACCCCCCAATCCCTTTTCCCTCCCCGGTGCTTCCTGAACACTGCTGAACAGCTGATCCATGGGAGGAAGGAGCTGAACAATGGGGCCCGCTGGCAGGTGAAAGGTGCTGCGGGAGGGAGGGGAGAAGCTGATCTGTGGGGCTATTGGTGGGTGCTAAGCACCCACTTGTTTTTTTCTGTGCATGATCCAAGCCCAGAGCATTCGTGAAGTTGGCACCTATGCATGGAAGTGTACAGAGGTGCTTCAGAAGGAGGAGTAATTCTGGCTGGAGCGCAGCTCACTTCTCTCTGCTGTGGTTCAGCTGTCTACAGATGAGGATTCTAGTTGGCCCAAAGTGCCAACTAGAAACTAAGTTCTACCTCAGTTGTTACCTCTGGCGCCACTGAAATCTTGTCAGCTAGGGAAGGTGTCCTCATTGCATATCATGGGGGATATGATGGGCACACATTTTGCAGCTCTTCTGAACAAGCGTGTAGTGTACCCCTATTTGCTGCTAGCCAGCCCTTGCTGCCGAATGCACCATATGCACTAGTCATGTGGGTGGGCTACACATGTCCCTTCACTTTCATGAAGTGAAAGGGAAGAGTAAAGAGGGGAAGAGGCTCCTTTTATACACCAACTCCGCAGAGAACAGGATCTAGCCCTTACATGCAGGAGATGATAGATGGGAACTCAGGAAACTAAATGCCTGTTGTTTTACATTAGATCCACATATGGCGGCAGGGGGAAAACACATATGCTAGGCCCACAGCTGACAGATCATAAGAGGATCACTCCTGAGGACTGATCATGCCATTTTGTTGCTGTCCTTTTCCTCCCTCCCCCCCCTTAATATTTGTACCATTAATTGCCAGCTGCACTACTCACAGCTCCCAGGAGCCTCGCAGGGAGCCAGGCCATAAAATAGCATCCCAAAAATCTTTGGGATGTGGTTGGTTGCTTGTCTCTGTTCAAAGTGCACACAGGCCTGACGTCTCCCTCAGGCCTGCCCCACTGTTTCTGCTGCAGTCTATTTATATTTGAAGACTTTAAATGATTTTGATGGCCTTCCCCTCTGTGATCTCATTGCCAGGAACTAGAAGCTCATTGGAACTACACCAAGTTGTTGTCTGCAGTCAGCGTAAACTCACTGGCTGATATTTTCCTGATCCTTGTGGCTTCCCCTGGGCCTAGCTCCATGGCAGCTTTAGCACAGTGTTCATTTTTTGGATGTCCTTTTAGAGTGCATTTCAAGGGACTGACTCCATGGATCCTTCATTCTGTGCATCCAAGGGCAGTAATGATATTCAGGGCCTTTTCCCAGGTCCAACTATTAATTAGGATTCCTCTTCAAAATATCATGATAGAAAAAATGGATCATCGTATTTAGTGCTATTATACACTGGCATTTCTGAGGGTGAGATGGAGATGATCTTTAGAGGATTTTGAGGCACCCTTAGCTGTCACTTGGGAGATAACTGTCAGAATTGGGAGTGTGGGCCCAGCATAAGAGCACTGTCTTCAGACAATGTAATAGTATGTTCAGTGAAAATATTTTGATTTGTAACCCTTGAGTATTACAGATGCTGTATAAATGTAAAATATTCATTATTATTATGTTAAAAACAGATATTCTTTCTTTACCCTATTTGAAATCTGACTAACAGCACCATGGCTATCAATTCTATGACAGGTATGCTGCTTGTGTTGATAAACCACACACAGCTGGGGTACCAAATCAACTCTGGGGATGCAAATATAACATCAACAAGCAGAACTGAACCTGGAACCTCCAGTGTAGTGCATGAGCCTCTACGGTTTAAGCTAGAAAGCCAGCTGGCGCTCAGCTAAGGCTGTAGAGCAAACTCATTCTTTCTCTCTCTACGTGGTTTAAGTACATGGGACAGTACACCACACCCAGCAGGTGTGTGAGTTACATAAACTCTTGTATCTGTATATCAATCATCCACAGATCTTGAGCCTGTGATATAAATTGTCTCTATCTAATCTGTCACCACAAAGTGAGTTTGTGAAGTTAAATGCAATGTACTGCCAGGGCCAAAAAAAAAAAAAAAAAAAAAATCCAGTTTACATTGATGTATCAGTTGAAGTCAAAGGAATTACTTCAAATGCATTACTATTTAGCTGTGGCTTAGAAAATCATCTAAGCAGGTGCTTAATTTTAAATTATGCGTAATCTCATTCCTACTGAACAAAGCACTTAGCAGATACTGTGCTATAATAGAAGTATGTGTTTCTTTCAATGAGATTTAAAGCAAATGCATAAAGTAAGTGTTTTGCTGAACTGGCCTAAATTTAGGCATGTGTTTAAGTGCCTTGCTGAAGGGGAAGCAGAATTTAGCTCTTCTTAATCCCAAAGAAATCAAATGTGAGAAATGCTGTACAGGCTTGTTCATTATGAAATTACTGAAAATAGGGTTTTTATTTAAACATTGTCAAATTTGTCAGTCAAGGTTCCATTCCTCAAGAACCGAGTAAAAACCGAGGAGGGCTCTGAGGATTTAGCAAATGGTTTAAAATGTGTATTTTATTTCTATATTTGGGGAAATGCATATTTCAAAAGAACCAATTACATTTCTGAGACTAGAATGGTGAGTAAACAGAGTTAGATCACATAAGCCATCCTTTAATCACATACATTTAATAGCCCTACAAGTACAGAAGGAAAACGAAAGTATTGGCTCTAGTCATCTCTTGTTGATTTTTTGTTTACATGTTTCAAATGCTGGATAAGTGCAGAAGCACTTGAAGTAGTTTCCATTTTCTGATGTCTGTCCAAGTAAAGCAATGAAATGGGAGTAGCCAAATGCTATATTGCTGGAAGTAATTATTGAAAAAAATAACTGCAGTACATCAGGACACAAGAGGAGCGATGTTAATCTTGCCTTTATTTCATAACTTATATTTTCTGCAGTTTACATATGTATATGCTCAAACTGCATGAAGTCCCACAATATTTTAATGACTCTATGGTCTTGAGTAACCTGCAGAGAGCAGATGTTTCCCTGATAGCCATTGGTGTGAAAACCTACAACAAAAACCTGATTAACTGAATATGGGGCTTCACCCTGAATGCTTAGACCTGCCATGGAAGTTTTGCAAAACAGCCCTGCAGTGGGGGTTGGACAGAATCACCAAAGTCAGAAACACATGGAAGCATTGTGCTGCCTATATTTTTCAGAAAGGAGTGAGATCAGAGAGGCTGAGAATCAGAGAGGCTAGACCTTATCTCCCTCTCATCTCAACCCCTCGTTGACACTTTGGAATATCTAGTACTCAGGGAGGCTCATGGGAGCAGTTCCTGCATTCAGGTGAGGGCAAAGATTTTGATTGTGAAAATTCCTGCATGGTTCCTTGCATCCTACCCTCCCTTTGCACATCTGTGCTAGGAGTAGTCACAATCTAGATAGTGATTTGTAAGAGAGGTAGTTCTAGTATGTTAACCAAATAAATTAATTAGAGCTGTTTAATTCTATAGGACAATAATAGCAAAAGCAACAGTCCATTGTTCTGAACATGCATATATTTTATATGGGGTCCGTGACATGCAACACCAAGAAACAATGCAGATATACCAGCTAGATACAAGAAGACAGAATTAATTAGCTGTATAAATCTCCTACAGATGTCAAAGATGGAGTTATTAAGTATGGCTGGAGACTAAAGGTCCAATCAGATAGTCAGAGGAAAACCCTGAGAACTTTATAAAAGCAGCACCTTGCCAGCTGTAGAGGAAATGAGAGGTTGGGAGAAGGTGAATGAATCTTTCTGGCTGGCTGGGGAATGGCATTTGTTGTCTCTTTCAGAATGAAGCCTTGGGAAGAGAGAACGTGTATAGTGAGATTTTTCACTGTAGGAGTAAGCAGCCTACTTTGCCAGCTAACAGAGACTCCTGGTATTTTGAGATTATGAACCAGGGCTGGCATGAGAATTTTTGGGAGGACTAGTGTGCTGATCTGACCTGTTATGTTCTTTAAAAAAAAAAACCAAACTCTTCTGTTGGTGAAAACCATAATGGCCCCATCAGCCAGGAGAAGTAGAGCCCAACTCAATATATTTTAGAATGTTTTTCTAGGAATAGTTCAAATAAACTGGGGGTGCTGGGTGTGTCTTGCTTGCTAGCTACAAGAGGGTTTTGTGAATTTTACTAAACATTTAACTAAGCAGTTGCTTCTATTGGCTTCTGGTGCTAGCAGGCATTACTATCCCCATTTTACAGGGGACAAAAGTTAAGTGAGTTGGCTAAAGCTGTGGAGGGAGTTGGTGTCAGATCAACAATTAAAACAGAGGGCTGTGTCTACATTGGCACCCTTTTTCGGAAAAGGGATGCTAATGAGACCAGTCGCAATTGCAAATCGCGGGATTTAAATATCCCCAGCGGTATTTCTATTACATAACTGCGCTTTTTCGGCTGGGCTTTGCCGGCAAAAGCGCCAGTCTAGCGAGGGGATCTTGCGGAAAATAAACCCTTTTCCGAAGATCTCTTATGCCTACTTGAAAGTAGGCATAAGAGATCTTGTGGGAAAGGGTTTATTTTCCGCAAGATCCTCGCTCAGACTGGCGCTTTTGCCGCAAAGCCCCGAGCCGAAAAAGCGCACATGTAATAAAATACCGCGGGGATATTTAAATCCCCGCGATTTGCAATTGCGACTGGTCTCATTAGCATCCCTTTTCCGAAAAAGGGTGCCAATGTAGACACAGCCGAGGAGTCCATTACTAGTCTAAGCTACCTTATACTATTGAACTAATGCTCACTCAACCTACCCCTTGTAGCCAGGGAAACCTAGCTGTAGACAAAGGGGTTTTGTGGCGTAGTGCAATTAACAGTACTTTTAGTGGTCTCTTTTCCCATTCCACCCTGGTGCCAAGATTGGCAGAGTTTCCAAGAAAGTGAGGGGCTTGTTGCTGTAGGTTGCATGGTCCCCAAAAACTCTCTGGAGGACTTTAGAGGGGACATTGAATTCCCATCCATAATAGACAAAACCAGTGTATAGCTTTTGGGTGCATCTAGACTGGCAAGATTTTGCGCAAAAGTGGCCGCTTTTGCGCAAAAACTTGCCAGCAGTCTACACTGGCCGCTTGAATTTGCGCAAGAACACTGACGATCTAATGAAAGATTGTCAGTGTTCTTGCGCAAGAACTCTGATGCTCCCGCTCGGGAAAAAGCCCTCTTGCACAAGTGTTCTTGCGCAAGAGGGCCAGTGTAGACAGGGAAGGAATTTTTTGCGTAAGAAAGCCCTGATGGCAAAAATGGCTGCCGGAGCTTTCTTGCGCAAAATCGCGTCTATACTGGCCACGGATGCTTTTGCACAAAAGCACTTTTTGCGCAAAAGCATCCGTGCCAATCTAGACGCTCTTTTGCGGAAATACTTTTAACGGAAAAACTTTTCCGTTAAAAGTATTTCCGCAAAATCATGCCAATCTAGACGCAGCCTTTAAGTCTAGCATTCACTTCACATTTTTCAAGGCAGTGTGTGAACATTTTTTTTATGAGATGAGTTTAGTCTTGATATTTCTAGGCTCCCTCATGTCAGAGAGATGGGGTGTATGGCTGAGGATTGCTTTGGACCTCCAAGACTGACTGCAGAGATTTACACACACAGGGACTGATCCAGGGGCCCACTCAAGAGAGCCCCATTCACTTTGAAGGGTTTTAGAGTAGGCATATACTGAGCACAAATGGAAAGGATTTGAATGGAAAGTCACCCAGAGAGGGTAGGTAGAAACTTGGTAGAGTGCTGACATGCTATTTGTTGATAGCTTTGTAAATATGAGTTATACTACACACCCATGCTGAAAAGCTTAGATTTCTGTCTTTATTCTTTTCCACTAACACAGAACTATTGCTCTATTACAACAGACACATTCACCCAACTTCACTGAATTACTGGTAGCAAAACAATTGTAAATGACCCAAAATTAATTTATTCTAACATTCATTCTATTAGCTTCTTAGATTCATTAACCTGCATTGCTGAGTGCACTCTATATTTGTTTTAGGGATGTAATAGTGTAGTCGATTAACTGATAAGCAAAAGCTTGTAGGTTAATGCTATAGACTACATGTATTCCCTGCCATCCCACCCCCTCACCAGGAAATTTTTTAGCAGGCTGGCCAGCAGCATGGCTCAGTCCTGGCTTACACCAGGTTCGAGCTATCCCTGTTGCGGCTCTGCATTTAAAGTGTATTAGGAGCCAGGCAGGCAGGTAGCTTGGTTCAGTTCTGGCTCATGCTGGGTCCGGGAGCTCAGCCACTCTGCACTGCTGCTTCTGTATCTGAGGCAGCAGTATGGGTGACAGGCAGCCAGTCCGTGAGAGGAGCTGATTTTTAAACTGACTCCTCTTGTGGACCAGCTCCCACCTGGCATCCTGTGCTTCACAGCCAGCAGCCCAGAATAGCAGGGGGCTCCTCGGGAGTGGGGCTGGAATGCACTGGCTGCCAGCCCCAACCCCAGGGATTATAGAATAGTCGAGTAACCAATAAGAATTAATGAGGTTAATTGACTATTCAGTTAACCAATATTTAACATCCCTAATTTGTTCGCAAAATCTCCTGATGGTGATGCTGCTGGCCTCATGCTTGTAAATTTGCAAATGCTACAGCACTCACAGGAAGAACTTATAAGATACAAAGTAAACTACACTGTGCTGAATGGATGAAACGTAACCAGCCACTAGAACTTTCTATTTAAAACCAATGTGTTTGTATTGCACATCCTTTTCTGATGTTGTACTTTGCTTAAGGAAATTTTGACTCAACAAATGCAATAGGAATATATGATTTCAATTATGGAAAATCTTTTCAGATGATGGGAAAAAACAAAAGGATAATTGTGGTGGCAAATGCTATAATGTGAATTTCTATATTCTTTATCCTTACTGTTGAAAACAGTTTCTATTTTGTATTATGTTATGCTGATGTATGAAAAGTCCAAAGAAAACCTATGATTATTATGTATGTTAATTGTATTAGATTTTGAATGGAAATGGGACAGCTTGCATAGTCTTCATCAAGCATATGCAAACATGGAAACTTTCCACCTTATTCCCTGTGTTGCGTCTTCTTAACCTATTTCATTTATAGCTGCTTTCCCCCCCACTGTGTTGTATTAAAACATTTCAGAAAAGAAACCTTCCTGTTCTGTCTCTGTAGTAAGCATTCTCTTTAACAATAACAAGCAATAGCTCTTTGTTAATGATCAGCATTTTTTACAAGTGCTGTTTTTTCCCACATTCTCTGTAACTACTGTAACTAGAAATTCCTTATTAAGAACAATGTGGCAAAAACAAAGTAAGATGTTGAAAGAAAAAGATACTCATTGAAATAAATATGCATAAATTATTTCATGTCCAAACAATATTAATCCTCTTTTCTCTTGAGTTTTAGTGAGGCATACTTCATGCATTATATAAAACATAAGATCATATGGTTCTGGCATTGTTAAATTTGTCGTGCACTGCAGATGTTTAAAACACTTCTGATGTTCCCTGATTAGCTTTCATAAAAATAGACCCAATGAGAAGAATGTGTTAGTGCTGAGTATTCAGACAATGAACTACTACAAAGGGAGCAGACTACACTAATATTAGACTGAGACCACAATTTACAAGCCACACAGTGTTATTAAGGTCATGTCCTCTTTTCAGTGGTAAAACCATGGGAGGGGACAAGTGCTCAGGAAATGGACACTGTCAGGTTTAGTTTGTGGGATTTCCTCAAGGAGGCTGTAAAAGAGGTGGGGACATGGTCATCAAAACCTGTAAATAATAGGGATCTACAGCGATAGTCAGCCAAAACAGCAGTTCAGCAAAGGAACCTGCTCAGCTGAAATCAGTCTCCTGAGGAGAGTGGAGGTTGTGGTCCCATGTTGTGCTTGCCCTTTGTGGTGCTGCCTACCACAACCTTTACAGCTCCACAGTTCCTTCTGGTTGCTGCTGGAACTTCCTCCATCAGATCAATGCTTCTTCAAACCTTCCCATCTCCAGTAGTGTCTCAAAGATTGAGCAGGCGTTAAAATGACCAGGAACAATATCAATTGCTATGAATTGGTCTAAATGGCTTCTCTACCAGAGTATGTCTACGCTGCAGAGGGGTTTTTTTTCCAGAAAAACAGCTGTTTTTCTGAAAAAAAACTTCACTTACATCCACACTGCAATCATGTTCTTTTGAAAAAAAATCAACATTGGAAAACCACTTTGTATGAGGAAGAAGCCTTTTTCCGAAAGAGCTCTTTCGGAAAAAGGCGTGTGTGAACGAGGAAGAGGGAGTTCTTTTGAAAGAAGAGGAAAGAGGAAAAAGCACAGGTGCCCTGATGGCCACTCTGTCCGTAGTAATCACAGCTTACATGCGAGAAAGCGTCCATTCAGTGTGGATGCTATCTTTTGAAAAAGCAGATCGCTTTTTCGATGTGCTTTGGGAGTGTGAAGATCTCTTCCGGAAAAGCTTCTTCCAAAAGAAGCCTGCAGACTAGACATAGCCCTAGATGTCTTCTCCTGGCTGACAGAGCTCTATATCTGAGGAAGTGGGGTTTATGTAAAATAAGGTAGGGGGGAAGTAATGGTTTCTGTCTTTTACATAAACAATACAGTTCTGGCTTCAAATCACTTCTGCTTTTGTTGAGAGAGGGACAAAGGTAAATATATCTAAGAGTAAATGTCTTTTTTTTTTTGCAGTGTCTTCTGCCTGAGAATCATCAAAGAGAGGAATTTTGGATGTATTAATCCATAAATTAATTAAAATAAAGAAAGAGTGAGTGTTCTAGCTTTACTCTGGTCATAAGAACCCAAAACAGCCATAGTGGATCAGATCAAAGGTCCTTCTAGCTCAGTATCCTGTCTTCCAGCAGTGGCCAATGCCAGGAGCTTCAGAGGGAATGAACAGAATGGCAATTATGGAATCCCTTTGTCCCTTTGTCCAGTCCCAGGTTGTGGCAATCAGAGGATTAGGGACACAGAAAGCATGGGGTTGTGTCTCTAACCATCTTAATTAGTAACCATTGCTGGACCTATCCTCCATGCACTTCTATAATTTTCATTTACCCCATTTATATTTTGAGCTTTCATAATATCCCAGGCAATGCAATCTGTAAAGAAGTATTTCCTTATGTTATTTTTGAACTTGCTGCCTATTTATTCTATTGGGTGTCTGCTGGTTCTTGAGTTATGTAAAGAGGTAAGTAACACTTCCTTATTCACTTTCTCCACACCATTCATGATTTTCTAGACCTCTCTTATACTTCCCACCTTTAAGCTGTCTCTTTTCTAAGCTAAACAGTCCTAGTCATCTTAAGCTCCCATCAAATGGAAGTTGTTCTATGCCATTAATAATTTTTGTTGCCCTTCTCCGTACATGAATCAGGTCTAATATTTCTATTTTGAGAAGGTGTTTTACTGAGCTCTTGTGTGGCTGACTAGCAGATGTGAATCCCCAGGAGGTCAATATTTGCGTAGAAAGAATGACAAATTTTGGCGTCAGTACAATACATACACATTGCCTCATGCAATCTAAATATCCCTATGGGAAATATCTGGAGATCTTCCACATTATAGCTGAAGATTTCTCATGTGTTCTTTTTGGAAAATGTATATGTTGGATATGAGATGAAGTGAGAAGCCCAAAGAGAAACAAGAGGAAAGTATTATTGACCACTCAGCACAGTCATTGGCTATGCTATTGATGTGGGAGGAACCGCACGCCACCACAGCAGCACAGTAGAAGAATCCTTTCCCTTCCACCATCCTAATCCAGTCTCTCATTCAGACCCACATAATATCCCACTTTGACTCCTGCAATGTCTTCCTCTCTGGCCTTCCCATTGTCTCCATCGGTCCATATAAAATGCAGTCATTGAACTTATCACCAGCCTTGCCTGCTGATGGGATCTATCCAACTGTCTTCCTTTCCCAAGTCGCATCACATTTAAGGTTCTCATGATGACCCTTTTCAAAGCTTTATATAGCTTAGACCTGCCCTACACATCCCACCCTTCCTTTGTTGAGCATTGCATCCCACCCATCCATTCTGCTCTGTCAGTGCTCCCAACCTTGGTCATCTGTTTGTCAGCTACACACCCTCCTCCTTTCTTCTGCATAGCACAAACATGAATGCCATGACCTCATTTCCAAGGCCCTTCATTGAACCAACTAATTAAAAGAATTTAATATCTTTTCTTTGTAACAAAAGATGGGGGAAATAAATCAAGCCCTCTCAGTTCTCTGTATACAAAGCAATTGTAGATCATGTCCAATTTAACTAGTTGTATTTTACTAAGACCAAAGTCCCAAATAATAGATGGTTCAAGAGGTTTAAATAATATTGTGAAAGTGAAGTACCTTTTTGCTATTTTAAAAATGCCACATATTAAAACACCAGAAGGGAGGAGGCTTTTAATCTTGTTTCCACTCTTTATTATGATGCTTTGTGTAATTAGTAGAGTTTCTATTGGAATAAATGGTAATTTGGAATTCATCCAAATTGAAAATCTAAATGAAGAAGGAGCATTAGCAGTGGGTTGCATGTTAAAAGAGGCAAACTTCTCTAGGGCAGATGTGTTTGTGCAACTTGGCCCTGCTTAAATAAAATCTATAGAATCCATGTGGAATTTAAGATGGCATATAGTATGTAGGAGGGAGGTGAATGCAAAAGAAAACAGATTTTCAGCCAGAAGGGCAATTCACTTATAGTTTAATGAAAACCCTTAAAACCAGACAGCATTATGTATGCTACGCTGAGATTTCTTTTGGAATTAAAAAGGCTATAAATAAATGCAAAAATATTGCTCTGTATTTTTCATTATTGAATTAATTGCACTTCAGGAGTGGCTGGTATAAAGACTTCGTTGCCAAATGAAATTATTGGATTCTTCATGTGACAGTATTATAATAGTACTTTTGATGCTGCTATAAGGGACACTGTGTCACTGCTCCCAATTATAAATTCCAATTTTTGGCTGGTGGCTGGGCACTTTTAAAGTGATAGGAATGCATAAAAATTTCAGTTAGTGGATCCAGGCACTGCTAAATTATAAATAATTTTCTTTTTTTAAAATGAAAAATTGAACTCATTAATCTATGTGCACACTAGTGCTTTGGGGTACTTTGGGGGCAAATGACTAACATATTTTTGTTTAGCGACGCGGCTACTGGAAATGCAGATTACCTTTTAGGGGATAAATATTTTATAAGGTGTTTTAGTGTGTGGACTTTGTGTGCATGCATGGCAGGAGCAGAGAACATGATAGGCTGGAATGCCTCTGAAGGAACTGTCACAGTCCCTTGAGTCAATTGTCCATGAACCAAGAAGTGCTGGAACAGTTCTAAAATCCCCACACTGTAATGACATTGGTAGAATTGTTAAGATTGTATTGCCAAGAATCCAATAAGGAAAGTGTGCCCAAATAATGTTTGACATTAGAAACACTAGAGCAGATTCTTGAGGTCTAGTTATACTCTGTCACATAAATCCACATCGCCTCACATTCTGTGCATAGAATGCCCATTAAAGCCACGAGAGATCTGTGAGATAACTCAGTTTATAATATGAGCTAACATATGAATTTATATATGAGACTGTGACAGGCCTCGGTATCTATGGAGTTAGCCAGTGGCATATTTTTATTTTACCTAAATAGTTAATGGAATAAAATGCAGGTTAAAACTGTGTATAGCATATGATAGAGGGATCAGTTCTTATCCATTGATCCATTCCATGGAGCTCGAATGGCTCTTATGACATATTTACCATTTCTGAACTTTTTTATTTTACAAAGCTATTCTAGAAATAGAGGGGAAGTTTTGCAGTAATTAACTAAAGCTTAGGCTACGTCTAGACTACACGCCTTTTTCAAAAGAGGCTTTTTTGAAAGTATCTTTCAAAAAAGCCTCTTTCAAAAAACCCCTAGATTACGTGCGGATCGCTTTTTTCAAAAAAGAAATTAAGAACGCCAAAAAAAGCAAAAAAAAAGGCACCCGGAACTGCTTCTGGCAGGGCATGGGGGCAGCATTTACTTCCTGTTGCTGCTGCATGCCCTTTGCAGAGACATGTGCTTAAAGGGATCCTCCTGGACAGCCATTGCTCTGCTCCTGCTTCTGGCTTGCCTACCTCCTAGAGGGACAGCAAAGCTGCTGCAGTGTTTGCTCTGGTTGCCCTGCTTTCTTGGACATCACAGCAGTTTCTTTTCTGGTTGTTTTTCCTGCTTTTCATTGGGGGTTTTTTTGGCCATAGAGCTGGAGCTGCCCCTGGGCAGGTGATGGCCCCACGCTGCCATACTGCAGCTTCTGCTGCATCTTCATGACTCCGTCATGAAGCTCCTGCCCCACATGGACCTGGAACAGAGCTACAAAACCTTTGTCCAGGAAGCAGGAGCTATGCCCTTGCCTCCAAACTTTTTTGGGGACAGGCAGTTTTGGAGGCATGAGACGAGTTCGGACTGGTGGGACCAGCTCATCATGGAGCTCTGGGATGACAAGCAATGACTCCTCAACTTCCGGATGTGGAAGGCCATGTTCCAGGAGCTGTGTGCCTGGCTTGCCCCTGCTCTGCAACACCAGGACACCCACCTGCAGCCCACCATCCTCCTGCAGAAGCGGGTCGCTATTGTCCTTTGGAAGCTGGCCACCCCCGACAGCTACCACTCAGTGGGACACCAGTTTGGTGTGGGGAGGTCTACCGTCTACCGTCGGGGATGTTTTGATGGAGGTAAGTCACTTTCGGGGGACAGGCCCTGCTGAGTTGGGGGGCTGAAAAAGGGGGAGTGCCAAGCAAGGGCAAGGGCACTTTCTGCAGATGGTGAGGGCCATCAATGTGGTGGTGCTGAAGAGGCTCGTCTGTCTGGGAGACCTGGACACCATCGTTGCTGGCTTTGCTGGGCTTGGCTTCCCGAACTGCATAGGAGCCCTCGATGGGACACACATCCCAATCCATGCACTGCGCCATCGAGCAGCCCAATTTATTAATCACAAGGGCTACTTTTCTATGGTGCTGCAGGCCATGGTTGACGATCAGGGACAGTTTATGGATGTTTGTGTCAGGTGGTCGGGGCGGGCACATGATGCCCGCATATTCCGCAACTCGTACCTGTACCGCAGGTTGCAGGCAGGAACATTTTTCCCACAGCGGGACCTTGCGATTGGGGACGTGCAGAGGTCAGTACGCGTAGTGGCCGACGCGGCCTACTCCTTGATGCCGTGGCTCATGAAGCCCTACACCGGCCACCTGGATGCGAGCAAGGAGCTATTTAACATGGATCTTAGCCAGGCTCACATGCAGGTGGAATGCACGTTCAGCTGCTTGAAAGGAAGGTTTCGTTGCCTCCTCACACGGCTGGAGATGGGTGAACGCAACATCCCTGAGCTGGTGGCCGCATGTTGCGTGCTCCATAACCTTGTGGAGAGGAGCCCTCCTGCCGGGGTGGGGAACAGGTGCTGATGGCGAGGGGAGGCAATTTGAGCAGCCCTGGACAGCTGCCATCCGTCAGGCTCACCAGTCTGGTGTTCTCATCCCAGAGGCCCTGAGGGAGAGATTCTCTGAAGGAGCCCACTCACTCTCCACAGGGCCTCCCCCTTGGGGGGGTTGGCCTGGCCCACCCATACCTTTCCCTCCACAACCCTCACTCTCACCCTCTTCCCATAAAGAATACATAAAAAACCAATGTCTGTTTACAAAGAAAACTGGGTGTTTATTAGAAACAATATCAGTAAGAACAATGTGCTAACTGTTTAAAACAAAACTTTCTCTTTTTTACTGTTCTACTGTTTATATACAAGCTACAGCTTTCACTCAAAAATAAAGATTTTGTTACATCACTGAAATGTTCTTTCATTACAGCTACTCCCACCAGAGTTTGCATCCATGTCAACAATACCTTGAGGTCAAAGATAACTGGCCAGTCTCAAGGAATTATTAGGCACGCTTTGTCCTTATGCATCACAAAGAGAAGATCCTCACTGAACAAGACCAGGCTGCAGACCTTTAACCAGGATAAATAAGGGCCAGGGAATGTAATACTCCAGATGAGTAAGCTGCCTTAACAAACCCTGCACTATAACATTCACCCCAAAATGAAAGTTTAAGACAGGGCTGTAGCTGGTGAGATAAGTGCTATGAAAAATAGCATGATACTATGTAACCAGAGGTGCATTAAAATATGTTTTGACCAGGTATGGGAGTTTGATTTTGTTTTTGTTGTCTTTTTAACTTCTTCTTTCTTTGCCATACCACAAAAAGCAGCAGATGACTCATCTAGGAAACACCTTGCAATTTAGAAATTAGGCATCCAACAGTTTCATGCCATTTTTTTTAAATCATTGTCTTATATTATAATAAACTACATTTTCAGGCTAATACTTTCATTTATCAATTTCTGTGTTGACCTAGGGTTCCCATGCTACTGTGTCAGTCAATGAAAATCTTGTTCCACAAACATACATGTAACTGTGATTTTTCACTGGCATTTAAATAGCTACCCTTTTCTAATATTTATTTTGCAAATGTCATACTAGCATATTCTTGTGTGACTGATTTCATCTCTCATAAATTTAAGGAGATTATTAACATATAAGAGTGTTTTTGTTTACAAACAGGTTTACTATAGCCATGAACTGAGAGAGAACTAGTTTCTATAAATACAGCACTTTAGCCCAGTGTTTCTCAACCAGCAGTATGAGTACCCTTAGAAGTCTGGGGGGTACATCAACACAACTGAAATTTGGAGAAAACTGAATTTTTGTTTTAAGTTTTACAGCACTTTATTATTTTAGTACTTTTTACACCCAAAAATTTCATCGCCTGCCCAGCTATGATTAAGTTGTTTAAACAAATGTGTTGCAATGGCAGAAAAAAATGTTGTGTGTCTGAAAACTGGGGGTACCTTTAAAAAAAAAAAAAGTGGTACTTTATAAAAAAAAAAGGTTGAGAAACACTGCTTTAGCTGGTCTTTTCAAATTGCTCTCCTTTGGAATCAAAAAGGTTGCCGTAATTTGTTTAGTTTCTTTCTTCCCTGCACCAAAAACATATGCAAAGAAATTCAGCTAGACATGCCTTTTGTATTAAAACAGAGTGAAGCCATGAATCACTTGCTGACACATTAGAGTGATTGGTATCAAAGAATCCCTTAGGGATATTAGAAAAAAGGTAGTTAAGCAATTAATGAAGATATTTAAAATCCTAATATGGCAGAGACAGTTTTGAAGGCAGTGAAGGATTAATATTTATTTGACTGTCAGATTCTGTGCCAAAAAAAAAAAAAAAAAAAGAAATCTGACAGAAGTCACCCTACTCTGAATGCAAAAATGCATAGTTTGAAGAATATTTTATGATGGCGACATCATTAAATCATGTGTTGTCACAATAGATAGGAAAACAATCTCACCTTAAAGCAAGAATTAACATTGCTGCTTGTCAGTGTTTCAACTGAAAATAATGGCTTCCAATTACCTCAGTATTTTGAGCTTTATTGGATTGTGTTAGAATGACATTTTATGCAAGGAGAGAACATATTTGCTGAGAGTGGTGACATGGTTAGCTACACCATTAAATACATATCTCTGTGACTTCCCTGAGATTTTTTTTCATAGAGTTTTGCTATTATTATCACTTGAGTCCCATGAAGTCATATGTAGTATTTTACAGTAACCTAATTAATGTCTCCATCAGGTATATAGGGTATATTAACTTCTTCGTATTCAGGTGATGGCCTTCCATAGCTCTTGGTGATGAATCAGTTTTGATGTAAACTCTTGGAATTCCAGAGCCACCCTGGAGATCATACTGTCCAGTTAGATCCAGACTAGGGAAGCACAATCTAACAATGAGATGGTCATGACTAATGTGATGAGCAATGGTTACAGAACACTTATGCTCCCTAAACATAATATCTGTGATCTCTAAACTACTACAGATGTTTCCAGTTGTGAGGTATCTGTTTGCATTCACCAGTCTGAGCCCAGTGTTGGATGTGCTTAGTGATACAGAACAGTGTTTCTCATTCTGAAACTTTTTTAATCTTTTTTTTTTTTTTGTAGATAAACTTCAGAACCATGACTGGTTGCATAAATATAATATCAAAGCAATAGAAAGCAAATGTGTCATTCTCCTTGAGTCTGGTACAGAATTGCTGTCAGAAATTTTGGTGCTAAGTGGATGTTAATCAGTCTTTGGTGTGATGGATCCTTGCTTCTCATGGTTGGTGAAAGCCACAGGGGACAGTTTAGCTACATTAATCATAGAATCATAGAACTGGAAGGAACCTTGAGAGATCATCAAGTCCAGTCCCCTGCCCTCATGGCAGGACCAAGCACCGTCTAGATCACTCCTGATAGATGTCTATCCAATCTGCTCTTGAATATCTCCAGTGATGGAGATTCCACAACCTCCCAAGGCAATTTATTCCTGTGTTTCACCACCCCGACAGTTAGGAAGTTTTCCTAATGTCCAACCTAAACCTCCTTGCTGCAGTTTAAGCCCATTGCTTCTTGTCCTATCCTCAGAGGCCAAGGAGAACAATTTTTCTCCGTCCTCCTTGGTCATGACTTTTAGATACTTATGGGCTACGTCTAGACTGGCGCGCTTTTGCGCCAGAGCTATGCAAACGAGGCTCAGCGTTGGAATATCGCCGAGCCTCATTTGCATAGCTAATGAATCACCATTTTCGCGGAAGAGGATCTTGCACAAGACGGGGCTGTCTACACTGCCCCTTCTTGCGCAAGAAAAACCCTTTTGTGCAAAGCCGTTATGCCTGAAAATAATCGGCATAGCGGCTTTGCATAAGGGTTTCTTGCAGAAGAGCAGTGTAGGCCCCGTCTTGCACAAACCTCTTCCACGAAATGGCGTTCATTAGCTATGCAAATGAGGCTCGGTGATATTCCAACGCTGAGCCTCGTTTGCATAGCTCTGGCGCAAAAGTGCGCCAGTCTAGACTTAGCCGAAAACTGCTATCATGTCCCCTCTCAGGCTTCTCTTTTCTAAACTAAACAAGCCCAATTCTTTCAGCCTTCCCTCATAGTTCATGTTCTCTAGACCTTTAATCCTTTTTGTTGCTCTTCTCTGGACCTTCTCTGATTTTTCCACATCTTTCTTGAAATGTGGTACCCAGAACTGGACACAATACTCCAACTGAGGCCTAATCAGTGCAGAGTAGAGTGGAAGAATGACTTCTTGTGTCTTGATCACCACACTCCTGTTAATGCATCCCAGAATCATGTTTGCTTTTTTTGGGACAGTGTCACATTGTTGACTCATGTTTAGATTGTGGTCCTCTATGACCCCTAGATCCCTTCCTGCAGTACTCCTTCCTAGACAGCTGCTTCCCATTCTGTATGTGATTAGTCCTTCCTAAGTGGAATACGTTTCATTTGTCCTTATTAAACATCATCCTATTTACCTCCATCCATTTCTTTGGTTTGTCCAGCATTATTAATGATGAGCATTGTTAATGTCTCTCTGTTTGAAGACAGCTTGCTGGTTGCTTAAACATGGTAGTTAGGCACTCTCTCAAGAAATCATTTCTTGACACAGACAACCTTGATAATTTCAAACCGATCAGAAACCTTTCCATGTGAGGAAAGTTTATGAAATGGTAATGGCTGACCAACTCAATACCAGCTGAATTTCTCCCAATTCTTTAATCCTTATTAGTTTGAACATGGCACAAGAAGTACACTGATGTAGTGTCTTTGGCTAATAATTTCCTCCTGGAAATGGAGAATGCTCAGGTATCTATGTTAATATTGATGTCTTTCAACAGCCTTTAACATGACTTACCCCAAGGAAGAGGTTTCGTTATGAGGCCTCTTGAGAGCAGATAGGATGACTTTAGAACAGTTCCTTTCCAGTGGCTGATCTTTGGATGCCACCATTTTAGGAGTGCTGCAGAGTTCCATTTTGTCCAGTTAGCTAAGGCTGCTGGCAGGAACCCTGGGAAAATCTGAAGCTGTTTATTTTTTTCATCCCAGCCCAGATTGTTTTCCCACCTGATTTAAAACCAATCCAAATAACACAGAGGTGGAAGAGAGGTGCATGGCAGGAACTGACCAATGCCAGCAGCTTCCTCAGTAGAAATCATTGCCTTTGATGTCAGTAGTTTGGAATCTCGGGGCTTTATGGAATCCGTTGGGTAGCATTTAGATTTTAAAGTGTCAATGATGGTACAAAATACATTTTTACATAATGGCTGGCTGAAATATGAAGCTTTTCCTCTCTGAAGTAGACCTCATTACAGTTATGCATGCCCTATGTGTTTGCAGCCTAGATTACTGTAATCCACTTCACAACGGTGCTACTCCTTCAATCTTGGAAAATGACATGGAATCTTCTGCTTGTGAGGAATTCAGTCACCTATTTAAAAAGGGGCCAGGTGGCTATGAACATGAGATCTCTCTGTTTTGAAAATTCTGCATTGGATTCCTTTGTGTTTGGGAGGTTAATTCAGCCATAAGTGGCTTTGGATACAATTTGATTTGCACCAGACAGTTGACCGAAATGATCTTTTTCTGTCCCTTCATTTGAACTTCATAGGGAAGCCAATAGAGACTTCTGGTGTATGGCCTCCATATCTGGAACTGGATCTCACTTATGGGCTGCCAATTTTCATTTTGGCAACCTTTACTACGTAGTGCTAAATGTGTCTGTTTTAATTTGTCTTTTAATTAGCAGGGGATTTACTGCCAGTGGGGCAGGATGTGTCGCGCTTAGGGGATGGGTAGGGAGAAGTGTTATTGGTTGACAGTTTTTAATGTTTGCGTTTTAATCATTGTGCTTGCTCCTGCAGACTTTCTAAATTCTAAATTAATGTATAAATAAATGTTTATTAATGTTATAAAGTCCCATGAGCTAGGTCCTCAGCTGGTGTTAATCAGCATATCTTTTTTGAAGTTCCCCGTAGTCCGTGGAGTCACTGTGACTTACCCCAAACAACAATTCGAACTGTAAAATTTCTTCTGTCGGCTAGAGCAGATTACTACAGATTTTTTCATAAAGTCCCATACATTACATCAGTGGAGATATGTGGCTCTCTTGTCATATACCTACAACATTGGTTCTGCAATTCTGCCATTGAGTTCAGTATGAACTTTGCTTTCACAGAGACTGAAACGGTTATCATTAATATTAATTCCTTGATAAGTATTTAAAACTAGTTTAATACAAACTATGAAGAAACTGTGATTGTTAACATTCATTTAATAGGATTAAGATTGGTTACTTGACTGAGCAAAGAATCAGTAGCACAAAGTGAAAAAGCTGATTGTCAAAATATCTCACTAGATTAAGAAGCTTACATAATAATCATGAGTCAGAGGTTTTATTTCAAAGTTTCTGTTTAGTATATAACAGATTGGAGATGGGGGAGGGAGACTTGACTTCATTATACTTACTACTTAAATGTCAACCAGCACATTTATTTTCAATATGTTGATTTAAGTAGACGGATACTGATGGCAAGTTTTAAATGTCGTGGACATAAAGGTCTGTTTGTTTTAGTGTGGAGAAAGCAGCTTCACATATCATTATGTTTTAACCAGGTGCCTGAAATACCTAAAGTTTGTTAATAAGGATAACATTTATACATCATGGTAAATTTAGTAACTCCTCTTTGCAACCCTCTTAGGATCATGTGCTAATGAAGAAGATGCTCTAATAATTAGGCCTAAAGCCCACTGAATGTAACACCTTCCAATTAGCACTCCCCAGCATGAATACTAACATTAATGTTAAACAACAAAGACAAAAATGGGTATCAATTCACATAATAGGAAATAACTGATGAAGTTGGAGGGTGTGATTATTTGTGATTACTTTACAGTCATGCACAGAAAGTAAGAGAACCCCAGTTAGGAGCTAATCTCTGGCTACCTCTTTGAAGATAATGAAATTGGCTTCCTACTGATGATTATTCATTAACAATTAATTCTTTCTTGGTGATCAGCTTCATTTTCAGCTTCTCACCACAAACATGCAATGGAATAATTACAAGTGGAAATGAAAAAGCAATTAGTGGCAGATAATGCCAACATCTGATTAAAAAACAGTAGAACAGATTAGCAGTTCAGTAACTGCAAGTCTGGTGCCTTCAGCAGGGAGATGTAAGTTACTCACCAATATTGCAATTCAAACTGTGTTCCTCTTTTATTGCTTCCCCTACATCATGGTCTGCTATGGGAAATACTCTTTTATTCTTAAAGGTACTGACTTGTTGAAAATACTTTTTAAATGGGAAGCATTAGTTGAGAGAGCTTGTTGTCCTGCATGCTGATGCTTTTTCTAAAAAACAAAATAAAATTAAATAAAAAGACAGTTAAAACAAGTGATTCACTCTGGGGGCAAGCAAATGCACTCAAAGTATTTTAAGATAGGAGGAGGAGGAGACAAAGATCCTTGGAAATTGGGAAAATCAAATGTTTGTTATAAAGGACAAAATGTGAGGATTGTCATTAAGCCCCATACTGTTGCTATGCTAATTGGTGATTTAACACTTGCATTTTGAGCCCACAAAATCCAGCAGAAGAACTGGAGACACTGATACTATGTCAATTGTATAATGCTGTTATTTATATTGCAGTAGGAGCTTGAGGTTCAGTATGCTAAACATTGTACTAACATGTAGCAAAAAGTACAGGAAGCTGAGAATTGAACCTAGTGTCCTCGTCCATTACCTTAATCACAAGAATGAATCGCCATTCTTCTGTTGATTTTATTTTTCTGTTCAAATTGCAATTGACACAGTCACCATTACCATAGCTAGTTAGATCTTCAGCTACTCTCCAAAACACACTAAAACACAATGTTATGAATTAAGGTAGTGGTGGTGGTGGTTGTTAGTACTATCCAGAGAGTTGGAGTAGTGAGCAGTTCTTTAAGGCATAGTCAGAAAGAGAAAATAATTATAAAACAGCCATTAAAATAAAGATCATTGTGCTCCATGCTAGCAAAATTTTATGTTTTCAAAAACATTTATTATAAACTATTATTCATTTTCAACTTTTTGTTTTTTGCATGTATGAAGGGCGGAGGAAAAATGTCCTGAGAGAATTTGGGCTCTGCAGGGGAATTAGTGTTTCCACATAAAAAAAGATGGATAATAGCAAATGAAGGAAAATGTGCATGCGAAACTTATTGCTTACATTAAAATCCTTCTCTCACATGAGTAAAGAAGTGTCTATGGTCTGTTATGATAATTGAACTTACAAATTTACTTCAGTTGTGGGCTCAACTGTAAATGTATGTGGAAGTTCATACAATGTTAAAATAATGGATAATAACAAATGTCAATAGGAAAAGGTATGAAATAGAGATGGAGAGACTAAATTCAACTAAATAAAAAGGGCCTACTTGATATGGTTCAGAGAGACTATGTTAAAATCATGCTTGCTAAAAATAGAAGATGTAAAACTGGAAATTAGTGAACCAATATTGGTGTATTGAATGTTAAGTGTGTAACTAGTGGATAATGAGGAGAAGGGCTATTTCATCCATTATTCCATGTTGAGGATCTTTAAAGAAATAAACTTTTTTGGGGAAATAGAGAAAAACAGGTGGAAGCTACTGGACCAAGGTTCACTATCATGGCTGCTTCTCCAAACATTTTATGGGACCCTGGACCTACCTCATCGTAATCCTGAGGGATGTGCTGACTAGACTGGTCCAGAGAGAGGGATCCAGATGATATCACCACCTCTGCCAGCTCCATCTGACTCCCACACACCACCTCAGATGAAACAGGATTGGCCTTTGAACAGCAGCTTCAGCCCATGTCAGCTAACCACATGAGATACTAACCAAGAAAGAGACTGTCATACAAAGGGGGTTTTCCTTCTGAACCATTCTACAGCTAAAGGGAAAGGGAACATGGGAATTTGTTCAAGGGACTTAATATGTATATCAAATACTCTGTCTTCTCCCCTTTTCTGTATCTTTACTGAAAGGTTTAAATGATGCTTGGTGGTCTATTTGCCATGGTACTAAGCAGGCTGATGTCTCTGTATATCAAACCCTGAATCTTGTTTAATGTTGGACAGTGACTGAGTTATGTTAATACCGTGGCCCATTTATTCCATCTCATCTAATACAAAAAGTTTTCTTAAGTGATAGTTTAATACATGGACAGACTATTGATTCTCATTGCTTCTCTGGTTACTCTATAACAACCTTTTGCATTCCCATGGTTTATTCACTACATAAAATTCTCTTTTCAAGTTCTTCCATCTTCAAAGAAAGGATTGATATCATCTGTCATGCCCAGCTTTCTTTCTCCTTAATTGCCCCGCCTCATCCCCTGCAGCATCTTTTTCCTTCTGTCATTGACTCTGTCTCTTGCACATTATCTGCCCTACTCCATCCACCTGCCCCTTTTCCCCCATCCAGAGGTGCTGGAACAGTTTGTACAGAGGGGGTGCTTAGAGCCATTGAAACAGACTGACACCCTGTATATAATGGCAACCCCTTCAAGCCAAGGAGTGCAGCAGCAGCCACTGCACTGGGACAGTTTACCTGGGGGCCAGCAATTTAAAAGGGTCTGGGACTCATGTCTGCTGCTACTGTGGCAGCAGTCAGTGCCTCCAGCTCTTTACATTGCCACTGGAAGCACACACAGTGCAACCCTGAAGGACTGGCTGGGAGAGCCTAGCCACAACTCTGCCCCTTCTGGCCAAAGCCCTGCCCCTTCTTGGGGTACAAAGCTGGGGCTCCCTCCCATCTTCCCTGGCAAGTCTCTCCACAGCTCTGCCCTGCACCCCTAGTTCCAGCACTTATGCCCCCATCTCCTTCTAGCTGCTAACTTCCATTTCTTCTCTGCCTTCCTTCCTTGCCATTGCTAAGCCTTTCTTTTTCCTGCTGCCTCTCCTCTGCCAGCACCCTTCACTGACATGGGTAGCTAGACACCACAGTGTGGCTGCTGCCTCCTTTTTTCACTGTGATGTGTAGCTACACGTACCCTACCTGTCACCACCTCAAGTGCTGGGCAAAGTGTCTGTAGCCTCAGAGGAATGCTGTGGCCCCAAACTCAGAACAACCATAGGTGGACCTGTTTAGAAGAAGGCAACAAAAGGGAAAGCATAGACATGATATAGGTGGAGCAAATAATGGTTACCAGTGGTTTTCAAACATTTTTCATTTGCAGTCCTCTTAAAAAATTTCACCTGGAGGTGTGAACCCCTTTGGAAAACTCAGATATTGTCTGTGGGGGACCATGGAACATGGACTGAAAACAGTTTATATAAATGCTTCTGTCTGTCACAAATACTGAAACACGAAATGTGAAACCCAGAGAGAAAGAGAAACTCCATCTAAACACTAGATCATTGTCATGGGGCATATGTACTCTGTGCTGGCTCAGCAAGCAGTGGGTTAATACAGGCACTGCTGGCCACGCTGACTAGCAGCCTCCAAGGATAAAAGAGGTGGGAAGCAGAGGGTTGGAGTGGCTTCCAGAGGAGCAAGCAGGCTGGAGAAGAGAACTCCTGCCAGAAAACTGCTGAAAAGCTGCTCAGCGAGAGCACCCTGAGAGGGGAGGACTGAATGAGCAGGCCAAAGGAGCATGAAGGAACTCAGGGCATGGCTAGAGTTGTCAAATCCTAATTTGGCTTGGCTGGTTTAAGGGTGCTGAGTAGGAATCCAATGGAATGGTGGGCCTGGGTTCTTCCCCTACCAATCCTCTGAGGGATTTAAGAATGGAGAGAGATTTCAGACCCCCTGGGAACCAGGAATTGACTGAGGCTATGTCTACATTGCATTCCTCTTCCGAGAGAGGAATGCAAATGCAGACAAGCGAAATTGCAGAGGAAGCGCGGATTTGAATTTCCCGTGCTTCATTTGCATAATCGCGGACTGCCGCTTTTCCGAAATAGCGTCTTTCAAGAAAACAAATGCGGTCCCCGTGGGGTTATTTTGAGAAAAAAAACCTTCCTTTGAAATAACCCTTTTTTCTCGAAATAAACCTGCAGGGACCACGTTTGTTTTCTCGAAAGACGCTATTTTGGAAAAGCAGCCATCCGTGATTATGCAAATGAAGTGCAGGAAATTCAAATCCATGCTTCATTTGCAATTTTGCTTGTCTGCATTTGCATTCCTCTCTCGGAAGAGGAATGCAATGTAGACAGCCTGACAGTGCTGCCAGATTGAGGGAACTCAGATTCAATGCTCCACATGGCCAGAGGTGGTGCAAGGGCACTGAGACACCAACTCTCTCTCTTGAATTAGTCAGCCTGGTCAGCCACGTTGCCATGATATCAACTCTCTGTATTACTCAAATAAAGAATTGTGTAACCACTCAACTTTCCCACGTATAGCAAACTTCTCTTTTTGGGGAGCTCTTCTGATTCAGGTGATAGGAGAAAACTAGCTTTATGTGCAAAATGCACATGGGGCTCCTTGTAGCCATTCTATTGATTAAATTCTTCTTCAGAGAGTAACAGGAGTTTGTTCAGATTGTGTGAGTCTTACATGTATAAGATAGCTTCACATTCCTACTGTGAGAAATTGAAGAAAATGAATGAACTTGGAAAAAAAGGGGATAGAGAATAAGACAGAGAATATCTTATTGCCTCTATATAAAACCATGGTACTCCCAAATCTTGAATACTGCAGACAGATGTGGTCACCTCATCTCAAAAAAGATATATTGGCATTGGAAAGGGTTCAGAATAGGGCAACGAAAATGATTAGGGATTTGGAACGGGTCCCATATGAAGAGAGATTAAAAAGCCTGGGACTTTTCCGCTTGGAAAAGGAAACTAAAGGGGGGATATGATAGAGGTCTATAAAATCATGACAGGTGTGGAAAAAGTGAATAAGGGAAAGTTATTTACTTGTTCCCATAATATAAGAACTAGGGGTCACCAAATGAAATTAAGAGGTAGCAGCTTTAAAACAAACAAAAGGAAGTTTTTCTTCATGGAGCATATAGTCAACCTGCGGAACTCCTTGTTAGAGGATGTTGTGAAGGCCAGGACTTTAACGCCGGGGTTCAAAAAAGAACTAGATAAATTCATGGAGGTTAGGTCCATCAATGGCTATTAGCCAGGATGGGTAGGAATGGTGACCCTAACCTCTGTTTGTCAGATGCTGGAAATGCATGACAGGAGAGGGATCACCTGATGATTACCTGTTCTCTTCACTCCCTCTCGGATATCTGGCATTGGCCACTGGGATAGATGGACCTTTGGTCTGAACCAGTATGGCCATTCTTATGTTCTTATGTCTCTCTGTGTTTGTGTTTTTTATTTTTCTGGGCTTCTTTATCAGAGAGGCTACGTCTAGACTGCATCCCTTTTCCGTAAAAGGGATGCAAATTAGACACATCGCAATTGCTAATGAAGCGGGGATTTAAATCCCCGCTTCATTTGCATAACATAACTGCGCTTTTTCCGGCTCGAGCTTGCCGAGAAAGCGCCAGTTTAGACGCTGATCTTTCGAAATAAAGCCTTTTTCCAAAGATCCCTTATTCCTCTTAAAATAAGAATAAGGGATCTTTCGGAAAAGGCTTTATTTTCCAAAAGATCCGCTGTTTAGACTGGCGCTTTTCTCGCAAAGCTCCGAGCCGGAAAAAGCGGCAGATATGTTTATGCAAATGAAGCGGGGGGGATTTAAATCCCCGCTTCATTTGCAATTGCGATGTGTCTAATTTGCATCCCTTTTATGGAAAAGGGATGCAGTCTAGACATAGCCAGAGTGTTTTATAAGTTACTAAAAGCATCAGAGCTGGAGTTTTCATGTGGTAGCTATCCAGAAATTGGAATACCCTTAGGAGACTGGATTTAGTACATTTTTCCCTGTAAATAGCCCCCTGAAGCATTGAAAATTGAATCTTTGAAAAACATGAACAGAATACAAATAACAACAAATAGTATGGTAGCGCTTTAAAGACTAACAAAACATGTAGATATCATGAGCTTTCATGTACCCCACGAAAGCTCATGATACCATCTACATGTTTTGTTAGTCTGTACAGGATAAACTAAAAAACAACAAATAGTATGGTAGCACTTTAAAGACTAACTCGGCTACACCCTGAAGCTGTAGAATACAAATAAACACAGATAAACAAACCTACATATAGCTATAATTTCTGTATACATCTTTGCTGTTATGAAAGCATCTTTCATGAGAGAGGAGGAAGGACAAGAGGAACATGGTGTATTTCATATAAGGATGAAACCATAACAATTTTTAGAAGTTCCTTTTTCCCGGATTTTGTCTTTTAGCCATAAGTGAAACTTGACTTCAGTGGAGTTTTTATATTTGTCAGATATATACAAGGAAATAGTTATCAACGATTGCAATGATACTGTTGTGTGCTAACTGTCTCTCTGCTGGAGTGGAATCTTTGCCCTATCTACTGAAACAGCACAAGGCCACTGCATATGGGGCAATGGACAAATATTCTTGAGGCCTGCATTGATGAAAGCAAGATTTTTGCATCTCCTAGTGTAGTCCTTAAGACTTGTTCGTTTGTATATTTTTGGAAAAGAATTGCCTGAATGTGACATGTGGAAAAAGTACAGGTTGGTCCTCCTTGGTCTGGCACCCTCAGTCCCAAACAAGGGGGTTTGCCAGACGAGTGGAGGTCAGGCTTCTGGGCCATCCTAGGGTTCCCCACCTGGCTCCTGGCCAGCATGCTGCGCCTCACCGCCAGTCTTGCACTGGCTGTCAGCCTGCCTCAGACACTGGCCAATAGGCCAGGCTCCGCTCCTGTCCACTCACCCCATGAGCTACCCACCTGCCAGACTGGCTCCGCTCCCAGCCACTGGAAACCTCTGCAGCTGGGGCTTTCTGGTCCAGGACTCTTTGGTCCAGCAACATCCATGGTCGTAATGGACCACAGATATTGCCAGACTAGAGAGGTTCAACCAGTACTCAGTTAGACACCATACAGCTATTATACAGAGCCAACCACCTAAACATCTGCTTCTGTAAACAATTTGCTTCAGTGTCAGAATATTAATCTGTACAATAGGATTTCTCCCCCCCCCCCCGCACACACACTTTTTTTTAACCAGGCAGTGGTTTTAGTCTTCACTATTGCAGCAAATCTACACTGTATTCCTGTACAGTTTAAGTTCTTAGTTGTATTATGTATTTTTTAAATTCCATAAAAACGAATCTTGGAAGCAGTAAAAATTGGTCTATGTTTAGTAAGTGTTTAATGTATATAGGCTGTGCTCCCCAGGCCCTGGGGTTTGCGGTCAGCCAGATGCTTAACCCTAACCCATTTCTAGGGGAAGCCCAAGCTGCTCACTTCTGAAGTAGCAGTAAAAGCTGCTTTCCACATGCCACTGGATCCTTTGTATACCTTGTGCTTGTAGAAATCCCCCAGTTGGCTTCCCTGGTTCTGTTTCTCCATCCCCATGTGGCTTAAGGGAAAAGGCAGAGTGTGTTATGGTTTTATTTGTAAAGTTTGACCCATCTCCCTGTAAGAGTATTCACTCTCCAGCAAGCTTCAGAGCATTTACTCTCACCTTCTCCACCTGAGTACTTCAAATACATTGTACCCAATTGCCATATTTAGGCCTGATCCAAAGCCCATCTACATCAATGAACATCTTTCCACTGATTTCATTAAGATTCAGATCAGGCCCACATGTAGTGGTTAGTTTTATGATAGTTGTATCTTATAATGAGCACATAGCTGAGTTTCACAGCCAAGCAGAATAAGGGCCCGATCCTGTGAGTGCTCAGTGCCTAATACCAAGTGCCAAGACTTCTCAATGCCCACTGATGATATTAGGGGGAAAAGAATGCCCAGTCTTCCACAGAGACAAACTCTGGTCTGACTAACTCATTTTCATTTCATGTCTTAAGTACTGCAGATTCCTCCTGTATGCATTTGGCATCTACTTTGTCCCCCTCAAGTCCATTTAGAATGGTGGTGCTAAAACCATCTTCTTGGCTCATTGCTCTGACCACATTAGATCCCACAAGCTTTTTTGACTTTACCATTAAGGTTCTTTATCATTTTAAGCTCACCCTACCTACCTGATTTAGTAATGTATCATGATGTGGACTCCTGGCTTGGCTTCACCGGTGTGTTCAGCCTTTATTACCCACCAGTCATCTCCCTCTTTAAACAGTCCTGCGCTTTCTCCTACTCTGTCCGTTAGGCATGAGAAAAACACCCTGATAAAACCTACTATCTTTTTATCCTACAGTTCCTTCTCTGAGATTTCTCTCTGCCATGATGTCTACAAAATCCACCCTGTTGGTCTATGTAGGTGCTGAGCAATTATTATTTCTCTTCCTTTTCTTTCCTCTTCCTCCTCCCTTCCTCCTCATCGCTACTGCTAAATTAACCTTTCATCACCAAAAAAAACCCCCTACAATGTGTATAACTAGCAAAGCTTTATCGATTTTTTCCAACATAGTCTTTTCTTGCATGTTGTATCACCATTCTCTACCTTTTTTTCTGTGTGTGTCTTTAGACTGCAATCTCTATAGGGCAAGGAAATGCCTCCATGTTTATATCTTACCGAGCACAAGAGGATCCTGATCCCATCTGGGATCTTTGTGTGCTACCATAACATAACTATTTACTATGATGATGACTACATATACTACTGACCTCATTGTAGTGGTCTCAAAGAAAAGCTGGGCCAGACTCAATTACTGTACTTCCAAAACATTCTTTCACCTAAAATGTGTCTCTCAATGAAGGCATCTCAGTGTGGTGTGCAAAGGTGCCTTTAAACTCATTTTCCACTGCTGTGATCCTGGGTAGTCTATGTGCCAGACTCTACCCTGATACAATTTAAAGAAGTCTGAAGGCTCTGTAACTTGGGCTGTCTGTCAGTGGCCTTAGGGGTCTGAAGCAGCAGGCTGGACTCAGTTTACAGGGAAACCATATCTGTCAGCAACCAAGTGGGTTGTGGAAGTGCTGGCCTGGGAGTCATCATGACAGTTAAGAGAGCAACCAGAATTGCTTCTATTTGGGGGGGGGGGGGGGGGGGGGGGGGGGGAAACAGTTCTCTTTCTTTCACTGCAGCAACACTTCCTGTTGACAAAAAAAAGTGAATATACTTAGCCGCATAACTGTATACTTGTGAAACTACTAAAGGAGCAAGTCTCTGTTTGTTGCTAAAGTGAGAAAAAATTAATTTCCCCACGATTTTATTCCCTGTTTAGACTTTAGCCTAAAAGTTTTAAAGTCACCTAAGGGATCTGGAAATCTTATTTCCAAATAATATGAAAGAGAATTGAGTGTCTGACTCTGGCTCAGATACATTTGAAAATCTTAGAACTACTCTTCCATAGGAGGTTGAGAAGCAACTCTGTGAACTGACACTTTCTTGAGTTTTATTTATTGTGCAAGGGTCAGAATGGATTATACTAGATGTTTGTATATTTATAGGAGTCTGGAAGGAAATTTACCACGTGTTTTGAGACTGAGAGGGAAGAGGTGTGTCTATAAATGCTGGGGTGACGTTGATTATTTTGAGCTGGTTTGATCTAAGTTGATCAAATGACTTCTTGGGGTTACACTTTTTTTTTTTTTGGTAGTGATTTGATGCTGCATCCCATGGCAGCTGAGCAACTCACAAGCAATACACCAAACAAAAGAACCACCATCCTCAACATCACCACATTGAAATTCACAGCTCTTGTCTGTGGAGAAGGTGAGAGAAACAGCATTGTGCATATGTGTGCGCATGCATTTCCTTGGACATCGTTTTGTCCAGTGTTTAGATCCCTGAATGATAAGTGTAGTGGTAAAAGTAGCTAAAATAGGTAGATTAGAGGATCTGCCTTCTCTAGAAGCTGAATCCACTGGGGGTGAAACAATTCACTGCCCAATTCTTTTCCAGTCCCATTGCTGCAAGTTTATAGCCAGATTTATAGCCTTATTTGATTTGCTCCTTTCTGACAGTTTGGGGTCTCATTGCACATAGGCCAAAGCTTTGTACAGGTTGAACCTCTCTAGTCCAGCACTCTCTGGTCTGGCAACATCCATGGTCCGACATGATTTTAATTAGCTGGATGCCCACTTATCATGGGCATGGCCAAGTTTTCCATGATACCATAAAGTATGTTTACAGCCACCAGTTCTGACTCTCAGTGTTCTGTGTTGCTATTTAGCTCTAATTTACCCCTAAATGTCTTTAAGAGCCTAATAAGCAGTGGAAGTGTTGGTAATGCTGCTAGACAATATTGACCTCCCATGGCATGGCAAATTCTCTGGTTTGGCACTGTTCAGGTCCCAAGGGCACTGGAATAGAGAGGTTCAACCTGTACTTCCTGTGGGAAAATGATGATCCTTCTCCTTTGGAATCATAAATGTATGGATGGCCTTTGTGGTCTTTCTGAAGTTGCATTACACAGTCTGGCTTGCAGTATATTAAGTAGGCTGGTTGCCTGGTGCTGCTGATCAGATCCTGCCACAATTGGAGTCTGCCTTTTGTACATCTGCATCTAAACTATTGCTAGAAATCAAATCTTCAGAGTAATTGTGAAGAAAACCTTCCACATGAGAACCAAATGCAAACAAATGACAGTGGTGGCTGCAGGCAGCTTGAAACATTAGCTCTGAGATGCAAACAAATGGTCTCATTCATTGTAATGGATTGTCCATACTGAAGCCTATTGGTAATGTGTTTAAATGACATAATATTAACTGTTTAATTGCTTCTTAAAGTGATGTCTTACTCTGGTAGCAAGAATGGGTTACAGGAAATTGAAGAGAGAATCGTCATTATCCCCCATAATGACACATTAGCCCTGTTATTGGTCACTTACATCTTTTTCCAGTCACTACTGGTTATTTATATTTGGGAATTAATTATCTTTTTGGGGCTTTTTTTCTCCTTCACATAAGATTTTTTTAAAAATCATAAATTTAATCATTTTAGCTATTTAGATCTGAATTGTCATGGTGTTGTGATTGCAGGGATCCCAACCCCAAAATGAGTGTTTGTGTGTGGACAGGTTGCGGGGGGGAGGTGGTAATGCTGCAAGGCTACTGGAGGAGGAGTAAAATAATTTACAATTTTCCTGATACTAATCTATAATTCTCCATCAATTAGTCCATACTTTTCCATAAGTATCTATAAAATGACATTATTTATTAGCTAGTACAAGTAAACAAGTCACACACAAATGCTGCTAGAGATGGATGATTTGCGTGTCTTTAATGGTTCAGTCTAGGGTCTGAAGACATGCCATATACTCCAGTGGAGGTTGGATTAGGCCCTAAGTGATTAAAACCCAGCTATTAAATAATACATTACATTATTTCTTGTCTAAATCAAATATTAACATGTCATAGTATTTGTTATGAGAAAAAAAGCAAGCACTTCCTTAAACCCATTATATCCCTGTCATATGTTTAGAATGCTGGGAGCAGACAGTGTATTTAATAGTTCTTTCAGAGTGGGCTCTTTTTCTTTTTTTCAATTCTACCCACATGAAGAGTGAATATTTACAGTATAAGAGTTAGAATCATATTTAACATGAAGTAGAGGCAAAGAAGAAATAGAAAGGAATATCATTCCTCTTGTTACAATTCACTGTTATTTTATATGCAAAATAATTAACAACAATATAGGCTGCAGTTCAGCAAGGGACATAAACACATACAATCTTTGGGCTATTCACATAGTTAATGGGATGGGCTTAAGAACCTTGTTGAACTGTGGCCAGAATAAAGATTCATCATACTGAACATAAAAGTGGGGTTCCCAAGTTAAAGACACTCTCCACCAACAGCTTGAGTAATACCTTACGTATTAAAAAAACTGCAGTACATTTTACATTTGTTATACATTCTGTTCCCTCATTTTTAGTGTTATTTTCAGCCGTTGGTAGCCAATGGATTGAAATATTGGATGGTAAAAATAAGGGACTGTTGATGAAACAAAATTACTCCGAAATTTTTTCAAAAATCTGTAGAATAAGGCTCAGATCTTGAATGGAGTTTTGCAGAATTATAAACTGAGAATCTGGCCATACATTCATTGTCTACCTTTGAAAAACAATGGATAACTTTTTTGCCCTGAATCATAATTTCAGCTGCCAGCCATTTCTGTTTCTCTGACTGCAGTCTCTTACAGCTATATAATAACATCAAATGATGCAGAACTGTGAGAAGCTCTTCATGAAAAAGGAAATCTCACACTAATAATGTTTTGAACAGCTGATTGACTCTGCCAAAGGGGTTAAAAAGGAGCTGGGGGAATAACAGGAAATGGGTTTTTAACACTTAAATATTGATCTACTTAAAAGAAAAAGCTTACGCAGTTCTCAAGACACTTATGATGAGTGAAATCATAATTTCCACTCTATATTAAACAAATCTATATAGCACAGCATTCTCTTTGCTGGTGTTGAGGCAGGAGTTTTTTATTTTTACAAGCCAATGTGCAATTTCACAGTTCTTTTATAATCACAACCATACCTTCATGCTGTGCACCATGACTGTACAGAAGCAAGGAAATGAAGCTTAACAGGTTACCCGAGCACAGCTGCTGGAACAGAATGTACTAAAAATATGTACTAAATATGTACTAACAGAATGTACTAAAAATACATTTACATATACTTTCACATAAATACGGTGTTTTGCAGGACACAAAAGAAAAATAATCCAATGAAAACACCGGAAGTGAAATGGCAATAATATCAGATTTCGATGCAAGTCACCTAGCAGAGCTGACTTCAGGAAAATTTTAATAATTTAAACCCTTGTTTGTTACTAAGTCTCTGAAAGAATATTGATTGTATTTGCTGACAGTGGCATGATGCCTTCCTTTTGGGGGACGATTTCCACTTCAAGAGGGAATCCCCACATTTAAAGCTGCATTGCATTTTGCTCAGTTGCACTTCATATGTTGTTGAATGATTGAAAACTCTAAAAATGTAGCCCCAAGAGCTCTAGTTCTCACTCAGGAAAAATCCCATTTAAGTCCTAGGGAATTTTGCCCAGTCAGGACTGTGGGATATTCCCAGGTCACACAGCTGGCTGGATAGTGGCAATGAGCAAGTGTTTAGACTAGTTTTGAATATTGTCATCCACAAACCTGTGGAGTTAAAATTTACTTTTGAATTTGTTGCACATGCAGGCCCAAAGTATAGATATATTCTGCTCACAATAGAGTCAATGAGAATTGTGCCATCTGATTCAACAGCTGAATTTGGTCCTTCAACTTTTGGACTCAATATATTTGGGATCAATATTCAAAAGTCATGTTCCTCTCCCTTTTCCTTTTCTCCTGCTTTCTTCAGCACTGATAAGCCCAGGTTTTGATGTTGTTACTGCTTTTACTACCAGATATTTTGCAAACAGGTACAGATTAGCCTCCTCACTCTAGAGCTGTTCACATTCTACTTCCCCTTTCATTTAGACTTATAGGCCTAGCAGAATTTTTGCTGTGGCCACACCTGCTTTCTCTTCCTTCCAGTAGCTGCTTCCCATAAAATAGCATGAAGATGTTTCTCTCCTGCCCTCTTTACATGGTCCCATTCAATTTGAGCAGGGCAGTTTCATTTTTAGAATATATGCTTCTTTGAAAATGTATTGTTTGTTACTCCCAAATCTAAGATGTGATGCAGATGCTCTAATCCTGCATAGGAAAAAAAATCTCTCTCTTTCTATCTGTGCTATATATACTTCTGTGAGTTTACTCTGTTTTTGAACACTTCATATGTTCTCTGTATCTGCCAGCGTGCTTTGCACTTGAAGCCCTCTTCCCTCAATGCATCACATCAGGAACAAGATGATTCTGTGAAGTGCTGAAAACTGAGACTTCTGCTCAGTGCTTTGCCAAGCCAAGCCCTTCGCCAGCAGCAGTGAAAAGCATGAAAAATGAGCAGCAGGAACAGAACCTGATCCTCACAAATGTACCATGTAAAGAGCACAGGAGGAACAATCTGTTTAGCATCCACTGAACAGACCCACCAAATCCTTCATAGCTCAGTTGCACCTTATGAAGCGGCTTTCTGAGGGAATTGTGGGTAAGCTTTTCTTCACCCCTCTTCCCTCCTGAATTGATTGATTGTGCTATGTAGCAACAGGACTTGACTGCAAAGGACTGGAAAGCGTCATTACAGCAGCGTAAGGGTCTGTTGGTTGTCAGTGGTGAACTCACCCTCTAGGTGCTGAAAATATTCTGGCATGGAACAAACAAGCTCAGATAGGAGACTGTTCCAACTGGAACTCCTCCATTGATGAGTAATCCCTTCGACATACCCTCACTCACTGCCATAAGGGCTGCTTTACCAGACTGAAAGTGATCGGTGAACTTGCAATGGCTGGTCAACCTAAAAATAGGTTGTAAATCAGGAGGCCAAGTCGAGATGATAAGAAACAACATTAATGACCAGCTCAAGTTCCCTTGTGAATGGGATTATTTATGTGGGAGGAGATGAACCTAAGTGTGCATCAAAAAGTGAAAGGAGGGCAGTCATAAAACCCCACAATGCTGAAAAACCAAAGATTTATATAATAGTAGTAGTATTATCAAAACATTTATGTTGTGATAATACCTAATTAGGATTAGGATCTCATTGTGCTGTGCACTGTGCAAAGAGAGACAATAACTGTTCACGAGGGTTTAATCTAAAAACCACAAGCAGATGAAAGGTTAAGAATGGGGCTATTTCCTTCAAAGTGCCCCATAGGGTATGTTGCCACTGCATTTTCAAACAGCAGGTGTGTCTCTCAGAGCCAGGCCTACAGACTCAGGTGTGTACTACGGCACTAAAAACAGCAATGTAGGCTTTCAGCTCGGGCTCTGAAACCTTGGTAGGTGGGGTTCCCTACGCAAGTGAAATGTAAGAGATACTGTTCTACCTGGGTGAGTGTGTGTTTATTGGAACATCTTGCGCCAGCCCCTAAAGAGTGAAGGACCCCCTGCTAATGAAGTAACACTAGTGAGGAAGTTGAGGTATATGTTTCCTGCCTTGTGGAGAGGGAAACTGTTTTAACCAGCAACTGAAGCAACATTTCTTCAGTCAAAATTTTTCCCTTGAAACTTCTCAGTTGTTTTTCACAAAGTCTGCTTTGCATAGAAATGTTTGAGCTCTTGTTTCAGCTTTTCAGCCAAAACTCAATCTTTTTGTTGAAAACCCCCAGATTTCCACTTTTTGAGGCAAAAGTCTAAACCTTCTGCAGAAGAAAAGCCGTTTTCTCACCAGCTCTACACTGCCCCATCTTCCAACAATAAATAGATGTTTTCTGTTCTTAAATTTGAGCTTATACCAGTGCCATTATTCAAGTGTTTCTGCACGACTGTGCTAACTCACCAATAAGGAGACTGAAAGGTCACTGAACAGAAATGAAACTGATTAAACCCTAGGATGTCTGTTGAACACTGTCTCTCTTACACAAATGTCCCCAAACAGCCTGCAAATAATCTAATAGCCAGTTAAAACAAACAGCCTTTCAGCAGGTTTAATAACTGATTAAAGCTTAACGGTCTCAGACTAACTTGTTTAGTGCCAGTCTGAATATACACAATGGCTAATGAGTCCTCCCACTATAGTTCTGCAGTGCACTGGTGGCTTTGTAAAGACTCCCAAAATGCTGTACACTAGGCATTGACGCAGGAACAGTGATAGAGGCCCTCAGAGGACATTGCAACTGAAACGGTTTAGGACAAAACACTAGCTGAATTCTTCACACCCATGTTCAGATCTTTTAATATGGGGAATTACCCTGCTCTTTGTGATGCTGTTAAAATAATTCACAATAATAGTTAAATGCTATTTGTATTAACAAAAATTAGTTGGTGATTGCCCATGAATGAAGATGAGCCTGTGTAGGGAAAAAGCAGTGGGTGGGAACGCTCCATAACGGGGTGCCCAGGAGAATTTACCCTGCAGCTTATCCTGAAGTTTTTGTTGAAGACCCAGCATGTGTTTGAAGGAATGAGCCAAACATTAGAGGAGGAAAAGCTAGTCTGGAGCACAGACAGATAACATGTACTCAAAAGCCTTTTTTTTTCCATCTGGTGGTGGAGGAGATGTTGTTTGTGGTCTGTGGGTAACTGAAACAACATTTCAGGAGTGCCTGGGCACAGGTTCTGCAACAGTTTTCTCTTATCTGTACGCACACATGTCATCATGGCCATTGTACTGCGTTGGTTGCAGAAGTAAGGCAGGCATAAAACTTGCCATTTCCTTCCCTTTAAAGCTTGCAATTATTTTATTTTATGGAAGTGCATGTGATGGCCAGCAGGACTCCAGGAAAGGGCTAGAACAAATACACATGCTGTCTTATTTGTTCACTTGTGAACAAAATTTTGTCAGTTTCCCATAATGTCAATGACCTTCATTAACCCCTTCCCCTGCTCCCAAAATACAGGTCACTGAAAGCCTGACTATTCTTTTGAGGAAACTCACAAAAGGGAGCTAAAGAGTCAGAAATATTTGCAGGCAGGCCTTCCGACAGCAATTCTAGCCTCCTTCTCCCAAGGGTAGAACAGTCAATGGGCCCCCCACGCACTCACAAGCTATGCCACTGCTGACTTTTGGACAGTGCTGTACTTGCACTGGTTGGTGCCCAGCGAACTGTTGGCTGCGCTGCCAGTGCCCGCTGAGCTACCAGCATGGGCGGGATTTCCATGTGCCCGCCTGATAGGGTTGCCAGCTGTCTAACCACACACACCCAAAGACACTTGCCCTGCCCCCTTCCCCTTCCCTGAGGCCCTGCCCTTTCTCCCAGACCCCACTCAGTCCTTCCCCCCCCCCCTCACTTTCACCAGGCAAGGCAGCAGGTTGGGATGTGGGAGGAGATGAGGGGTGCAGGCTCGGGGAGGGAATGTATTGGCGGGGATGGCGGGGTAGAGCTCTGGGTGTGGGAGGGACAAGGTTGGTGACAGACTTTGCTAGGCCCTTGGCAGGATATGTGTGTGGGGGGGGGGGGCTCAATTCTGGATGGGGCAGGGCCTCAGGCAGAGGGGTGGGTCTGGGGACTAGCCTTCTTCACCCAGCCCTCAGTACTGCCTGGAATTTTGATGGCAATGTAAAGGGCCCCGGGGTCTGGTCTCAGCTGACATCTCAGTAGCAGCCTGGAGCCCCAGGGCAATTGCCCTGCTTTGTCCCCCTCCCTGCCCCCCATCAGCAGCCCTGGGGAGAGGGTACAGGATCAGGTCCTGGAAGGGACTTTGGATGCAGGAGGGGTGAGGGGTCAGGCTCAGGGACAGAGCTTGGGTACAGAGTGTGGGCTCTAGGCAGGGGCAGGAATCTGGGGTACAGGAGGGGTTTGGGGGTGCAGGTTCTGGGAGGGTGTGAAGGGTCAGGAGAGTGGGCTCTGGAAAGGAGTTGGAGTGTGTGAGGAGTGCAGGCTCTGGGCTGGAGAAGGGTGTGGGGTGCAGGAGTGGGACAGGGGCAGTGCCTACCTTGGGCAGCTCACTCCTCTGGCAGTGCTCCTAAGCATGGGGAGGCAGAGGGTCTCTGTGCACCACTGCCTACAGGTACCATGCCCACAACTCCCACTGGAAACTGTGGAGTTGGCGCTTGGGACAGGGGCAAACTAGCCGCTTCCATGGGCAGTGTGGAGTGAGGGTGGGCAAGAAGAAAAAAAAATGGGGAGTAAAGTTAGTTAGAACCAAGGGAGTTGGTTCAAACTAACGCTTCCCGGCGCGCGCACACTTTCTGGTTCAAATCAGCTGGGATTCGAACTAGAGCGCTGGCAAGATCATGCTAATGAAGCGTGGGATATTTAAATCCCCGCTTCATTAGCAATTTTGAATGCCTGCATTTGCATCCCTAGTTCGAACTAGGGTGCAAGTGTAGACATACCCTTATTGTGTAAGGTACTGATACTTTCTGTATAGTGCTCAATGCCTTTGATTCCCATTGGCTTTAACAAGAGATGAGGGCACTCAGGGTATGTCTATACAGCAAAGTTATTTCGAAATAACTGTACTAGCATCTACACAAGCCAACTGCTATTTCGAAATTAAATCAAAATAGCGGATGGCTTATTTTGAATTTGGTAAATCTCATTCCACGAGGAATAAAGCCTATTTTGAAATTGCTATTTCCAAATAAGTGCTGTGTAGATGTGGACTAGAGGCTATTTCAAAATAGGGGGCCTCCAGCCCTTCTCAGGGTGCCCTGCTGGCCACTCTGGCCCCAACCAGGAAAACTTCTCTCCTCCCTGGAGTCCTTAAAGGGATAGAGTCTGGCCACTGTGTCTGTGCCAGCTCCAGCCCTGCCAGCCCAGAGCCAGTATTCGCTGCCCCTGACCCAGTGGCCCCAGCATAAGCCAGGCAGCCAGTGCCAGCCAGCCCTCCACTGCTCCCCAGGACCAGTCCCCCAGCTCCCAGGAGCCTGCCAGGGGCTGGAGAAGGCGGGCGCTTTCCTGGTCCAGTGCGGAGATCATGGACCTGATTGAGGTTTGGGGGGATGCCTCCAACGTCCATGATCTCTGCACTAGATGGAGGAACGTGGCCATCTATGGCAGGATGGCTGCCAGGCTGGCCACCAAAGGCCACATGCGAACCCAGGAGCAGGTTCACATGAAAATAAAGGAGCTGCATCAGGCATATGCCAGGGCCACAGGGGCAGCTCCCAACCAGGGGCCAGGCCCCTACCCCTATTTTGATGCCGTGGATTGCATCCTGGAGGGCAGGACAGTCTGTGCCCCCCAGGTGGTCATTGACCCTGGGGCAGAGCTTGCTGCCTCCTGCCACTCCAGCCCCTGCTGCCTCCCCAATTACCGCTCCTCCTCCCACCCCTTCACACCCTCCCCACCCACCCGGGGACGCCAAGGCCCCCGCACCCGCAGTGCTGGGAGACAGTTGAGCCAGCGAGACCCCCAACCCTGAGCCCTGAGCGTCTCCTCCCCTTGCCAGCTCCCTCCTTCCAGGTTTTCCCCTCCTCTCTCCCACCCTCCCTCCTCCCCTCGCCCCCCTTCTTTCCCCAGTCTCACCTCAGTTTCATTTCCCCCACCCCAGTTTTATTCAATAAAGATACTTTGTTGTAATGAACACATGTGTCTTTTATGTACAGCAGGAAGGGGGGTTATGGAGGGGTAAGTGGAAGGATGTGAGGGAGGAATGAGGCACAAGCCCCCAGTGGGGCACACCAGGAAGACTTACTGCCTGCAGAATGTGCTGCCAGGATCACAGCAACACATCCAGGAGAAGCACCAGAGTGCCCAGGGGTGGCTCCAGCTCTATGCTGCAGAGTACTGTGGTGTCCTGAGTGAGGGCTACCAGAGCACACAGAGACAAAATGCTTTGCTGTCCCTCATCAAGGTAGGCAAGCAAGCAGGGAAACCTGAGAACTGGCTGTCCGGGGGGGTTCCTTTAAGCACAGGCCTCAGATAGCCTCAGGCAGCAGCCACACAAAGTAACTCCTGACCTGATTCCAGCTGGCCTTAAATGCGATTCAGTGTCCAATCATTATGGACGCACTATTTTGAAATAGCAAAATGCTATTTCGAAATGCATTTTGTGTCTAGACAAGTTATTTCGAAATAAGATATTTTAAAATAACTATTTCAAAATAAGATATTTCGAAATAATGCTGTAAGTGTAGACATACCCTCAGTTATTCAGCTTGCCCCAGCTTTAGAGCTACTCTGCCAGCAATGTTTTTTTATAAGAAACACGTGGAATTGTGATCAGATTCAACCAGTGGCATGATGTCATTAAACTGTTAAGTTGAAGGAGCCAAACTTGTAATTTTAAAACTGAAATTTGACTTAAACATGGATACACGAACACTGTGTTAGAGCACTACATCCTGTCATGGGATGACATCTTTGCTTTCCCGCCACCAACCTGCAAGCAGTGTGATAAAACACCCAAAGTTCATTCTTCTCCCTGGAGTGGTAGCCATTTTGGAAGTAGCCGTGTTGCAAATCATGACAACCTTGAGTAAAGTTGTTTGGAGACCACAGGGCAATTAGTTCCTTTGTTTTTAAGGAGACTATATCCCTGTGGCATGCCCTAGTGCCACAAGTCCCCACACTAATATGGGGCCACTTGGAACAGGGCTTCAGTTTACATGGTTTTTGATAATTTTTTCAAAACTCAGAGGGAAAACAGTAAAACAGATAGGCGTAAAGTGGACTTGATAGGTGGATTCTACTACTTAGAAACCACTTTTAAAATTACTCTTAGTAGAACCATTTTTTCCAAGTTATCCCCCTCTGTCTCACTATCAAAACACTCCTAACTTGCCTCCCCCCAAAGGGCAGTGCTACCTGTCCTGTGAAATGACAATATAAAGATCTGAACTCCAGTTACTTCAATTTTTCTCCTACTTAGAAATCCCATTTCAAATAATTCTGTTGCTTCTACTTACGTATGAGGGGGATGAATCCTGCCATCACAGGACAGAAGTAGCTCCCATTGGAATTGAAGCTTGCAATGAGAGAATCGCATCCTTGCAGTTGGAAATAGGCAGAGGGTGGGTACCAAGCCTAGTTTTGGGGGCCTTTTCAGATGTAATATGTCTGATCAGAAACCATTCAAAGAGTCACACTGCAAAACTGAACATACACGGCTCCGCCATTGAGCGAGAAGTAGAGAGAGAAATGCTCCTGAACTCAGTCAGCCTTTGATATCTGCAGAGCTGTCAAAATCATAGCTGCCAAGGTGACAACTCCTATCCTGGCCCCAACCAACAAGAAAAGAGAGTCTGTGCAAAGAGATTGGGGGCAGAGGATTTGTTGAGCACCCAGTCCCACTAACACCCTAGTTTTGCAGCTCTCAGTGCTCATAAGGAGCCCAATGCCAATACAGGCCATCCCAACACTCGATGATCCACAGTGCAAGGCATACTGGGGGCACATACACTCTTCTTCAGCATTCTGTACTATCGGGGGGACAGATATTGGCAGCATATCAAAGCCCTCTGCCATCTGCTCAGCTTCATTCCTTCCTTCTCCCCTCTTTAAAAATGTTTGCATCCCTGGCCAAGATTACCCACCTCCAGGAGTTTCTTGCTTGCAGGGAGCCTCATACTTCCTGCCCATTTGCATTCAGCTGTCACCTGGCCTCCATTCCGAGCAAATCTCCTTTATCTCCTCACTGCGCCTGACTGGCTAAAATGCAGTTATCCCTCACTACTCTGTAGGGCAGCAGCTAAGTTACTATGAGGCTTCTACTGAAGCCAATATTCTCCTCTTATACAAGAGCAGTGACCAGGGGATCGATATGTGCTGGGATGCAAGGGCCTCACATTCTATTCTCACCTTATCCCAGGCAGCAAAACTACCTCAGTTTCACTGTGGGCCTTTTTGGCCCTGAGGAATGGAAGGAGCACTGCAATTGAGCCTTGTGCAATTAGCCTCAACATCCATTGGGAATTAATTCATTTCCAATTGGTTTATATTAGGAACAAATGGAACTTAAATTTACTCCATTTTAGTCACAGAATCATGGTTGGCTTCCTGTGTTATGTAAAACCAACTGTATATGTGGTTCTGAGGAAGTAACCTCATGCCACATTGTGTGGCAAAAAGTGAAACCAATTTGTTTCAACCACCCAAGAACTATTTACATAGACTGCAGGGTATGTAGAAATATTGGATTTAGAGGGGCTTTTGTAGCATTTGTGCATGTATAAAAACAACTTTTCATTGCTCTTCAAGTCAGAAATTATATTTTGAGGATGAGGTCTTGTTTAACACGTAATAATATAGATTCAAAAATACCACCCTGGTTTTTCAAAGGCAACCTTTTAAAGAAAATTCTCTTTGGGGACCCACTTCCTTTTTCGAATCCTTTGGAGTGGCACAGTTGTGGTTTTCAGTATTTGTAATATTTTATATATTGTCTATAACTTAGAATTAAATTCTTAGTAAATCTGAGTGTTTTCTGAGCTAGATTCAAAAATACAAACTAATAGGTAGAAGTCAGATTCTTCCACCCTTATGCTGAGGAGGAGTGTATTCTGTCAGTAGTCTCACTGAAATCAGCATAACAGTAATGACATCTCTTGTCATGTTTGGTGTCTTCCTTGATGCCCAAGACATAGGCTTAAAAAACAAAGTCCTTCAGGATTTCAGAGAAAACCTTTAAAATGCGAATCCCAACGCACACTAAAAGCCTTGCAGGAACAAAAATCAGAAATAAAAGAAAAAAGGAACCCCAAACTACCATTTTAAATATCTCATTTTTAAGGCAATATCATGAGTTTGGAGCCCTTGACTCATTTGACGTTGTGAGTTCTGAGATAAGATCATTCACCACAAGTAAAAGTGGCAAAACCTAACTGTAAAATTGGAAATACAGAGCCATGAATAGAGGGAGCATCCATACCACCTGCAGTGAGGCTCTCCCTGAGCAAATTCGCATTTTTCCTTAAAACCCAACCATGCAAATACTGACGGCAGTGTGATTGCTCAGGTATGAAATGTTATATATGAACAATAATACCTATTTAACTTCTAGTACATTCAATCATGGAGAAGTAACCCTTGCAAGCTCACAGTGGAGCACCAAAGCACTTGAATTAGAAGCGTTAGATAAAAATGGAAATTTGCCGTACTAAGACTTAATCCTGTGAGGGGCTGAGTGCTCAAGCTCCAAGACCCTGTGAGGGTAGATGGTACCAAAGCTTGGTCTGGACAACAAACCCCAGTGTCTTCTCAGCAATATTTAGCCCTGCAGCCCAAGCCTGAGTCAGCTTTTATCCCTGTCCAGACATTCTCTGAAGGTTCTCAGCCTTCACTATGCAGCAGGATTGAGCCCTGGCTAAGATGAGCCATGAAAGTATTAGATTCTGGAGGGGAAATTTACAAAAAGCTAAATTGTGACTCACTGCAGGTGGCTACAGAGGGGTGTAAAAGTGTTTCTGGCCAGCTCTGTTATCCTATTGCACCCTCCACAACATGGTCATGGTGCAAGCGAGGAGAGCAGGGTCTGCATGTCCATTTCTTCCACTCTATGTAAGGGTACAGAGAAGGGAAAAGAGTGGGCAGAGGTTTGGTTCTGCTTCCCTTGCCCCACAGCACCCTGGCAAAGGCAAGAAACAAGTTTAACTATAATCACTGGATTTGTGATCATAGTGGTTTCTCTATCACTGGCGATTCTGCAATCAAGATTGAATATTTCCCCAAAATAATTGATTTGGGGAAAGTTTTATGGCCCATGTTATATAGGAGGCCAGATTATATGATCACAGTGGTCCCTTCTGGCCTGTGAAACTATGAATCAATGAAAAAGTATGTGTCTCATTCATTCTTTTGGACTTTGTACGTGGTTTGCCAGCAACATTTCTTGATAGTATGTACCTAATTACTGAAGAAACTCCTGTACAATAATGCAAACCCTGGAGCCTTTTGGGAAAGTCAGTTATTGTACCATGTACAGAGAATACATTAATATTAGCTAGTTTCTACTGCTTCACTATGTTGCCTTCATAATATAGATTGTAGATAGTCCTCTGGGGTACAGCTACACTGTGGGTTTTTTTTTCAGAAGAGGTATGCAAATAGCACTTGCATTTGTATCACTACTTCTGATTTTTTTTCCAGAAGAGGCTTTTCCGCCATTTGGCCTCATCTACGTGGGGCCAAATGTTGGAAAAGCCCCCTCTTTTGAAAGCCCCTTATTCCTCGTAAAATGAGGTTTACAGGGGCTTTCGAAAGAGGGTTTTTCCCCTGACATTTGGCCCCATGTAGATGGGGCCAAATGGCTGAAAAGCCTCTTCCAGAAAAAAACTGAAGAAGGTATGCAAATGCGAGCGCTATTTGCATACCTCTTCCAAAAACCTCCCCACAATGTAGACGTACTAGGTGACTTCAGTGGCATCTCTGAATGCATCTGAAGGCTGATTTTGGCCTTTAGCATTTTTCAAGGAAAAGATAACTTTAATTGCCCGTGAGTCTTTCAAAATGTAAAGCATTTTCTCTCTCAACCTGTCCTCTCCAAATCTGCCTCACTTGTGGTCATTTCATTTGGGAAAACAATTGAAAATCCCTCTCCCAATGCTTTGTATGTCATGTTTGCTGGAGAAACAACAACCACAACAACCTTTAAGTATAAAGGGTGGTATATTAGGGCAATGTTGCCTTCATGCCAGCTTACCTGATCACAGGGGAGGAGTCACCCTTTGTAGGATGGAAATAAGACCCTGCCTTACCCTCCACCCCCTCACTCTGGTCTATTCCCTACCAGGATACTGGTGTTCAAGCTGAATAATTAGCAGTTTACTGAGATTCAAAAACCAAATCTTGACAATCATAATCAGGCATTACCAAGCACTGTCAGTGGGAATTCTGAATCGTGAGACTTAATTCAAGCAGAAGGTCCACATTTTCAGCCCTAACTTGGTTACTTAGCCAGTGGTTTCAATGGTACTGCTTGCACAGTAAGTCCTACTAACATGAATACAAGTGGAAGAGCAAGGCCTAGCCCTGAGTGAGAGTGCTAGGATTTGATCCTGATGTTACAAGATGTGTGTTAGAAGGATCTGGTAGGAAGCAATGCCTCTAGTGCATGCTGGCCTGGAGCCATGCATTGTGCTCCAGATGAAAGAATAGGAGAGCAAGGAGCCTTCCGACTCCTTGTGCTTTTTCTGTAGGCCCGAACGTTATGATTCATTCTGTTTTTTTCATCATGTATCTGCTAGGGTAGCTCTGCAGTGAGAACCCTACACACAAATCATCCCCCGGCTCACAGCTCTGTGTGCCTCACATAATCAGCTTTGAAAGGTAAATGTTTACATGTCATGTCTATGCTGACAGATAAACTCGCAGTGGAAACAGGTTTTTTTAAATCCTGAAGAAGGACTTTGGCTTCCATTACCAGGCACAAAAAATCTTTTTAGCCACTTACAAATGGTTGCAGATATTGACTGAACTGTCTGATGTCACAACAGAAGTTACACAAGATTTTTAACAACAGCATTATCCTGATGAAGAGGGAGCTTAAGATGCTCTTTATGATATTGCTGGATAGAGGACTAGAAATACATACACGTGTGCCATTTGATTTAGTGTATTAGGATGAACAGAGGAAAGAACAAAGAGCTATTGTCATTTCCTGGGAAGCCTGATGATAAATCAAAAGCTCTTGCTTCTTTTAGGTGTTGTGGCTCAAAAAATTCTTGAGTTGTGTCCCAAGCCCTGTGCATGGCCACACACTTAGACTATGGCTACACTATGAACTTTTTCCGGAAGAGGAAATGCAAATGGAATGCTCATTTGCATATCTTGCTCTCTCATTTACATATTCTCTTCCGTTCCTTTTTGCAGAAGAAGTTTTGGCACAAAAAAGCGCTGTGTAACGGAATCTTTTTGCGCAAAAAAACCCCTTTTGCGCAAGATCCCTTCTTCCTCAGTTTTTGAGAAAAAGGGGATCTTGCGCAAAACGGGGTTTTTTGCAAAACGGAAGCAGCTACACTGCTTATTTTTGCGCAAAAATCCCTTGCACAAAAAGAAACGGCAGAAAATATTCTAATGATGTCACAATTTATGCTAATGAGTCCCCCATTAGCATATTTTCTGTGCAAAAACTTGCAGTGTAGATAAAGCCTTAGGGTGGAGGTGAGGGAGGAAGGCATGTGCTCTTATTTTCTGTGCATCCCACATGAGTGCCACCCAGAACACAGCCCCTGTGCTTAGGGGAGCACATGGCTTACAAGTATAGTATTATACTTGCAGGCAAAATAAGGAGCAGAATGGGAGGAATTATTTACCATGGCTGCGTGCCATAAGTGCTGGCCCTGTGGCACAGGAGTATGCTATACCTCTTAATAATGTTACCCTGCCTCCTCTGAAAGCACAGAGTTCTAGTGGCCACAGTTCACCATTCCCAGCCATTGGAGCTGTGAGGGGTAGAGGGCCTCTGTGGATGGTCAACAGCAGCAAAATATCTTGCGACCCACAATCAGATTACCCTGATGGGCCCACCCCTGTTTTAGGGACTGATTCTTCAGCTCTTGCTCATGATGAATAGTTTCAATGGGTTTCCACTGCCCCAGATCGTCTTCCCCACACACTGAACATAACTTGTTGATGATTGTATGAGAAGGCAGCATCAGAGAAATGAATGAGTTCAAAGAGATCGCATGTGAGCAGACACCACTTAAAATAGGAAAGGTGTACACAGGTGGGCCCAATATCTACTACAATGGCCTCTGCTGAAAGGAAACACTATTTTGCAAATATCCCCAAAATTTAGGGCAAACATTTGTAGATGATGTAAGTGTCACTAATAATAATACCGTATATCAAAATGCTCTACAAACAACATCTCCTCATAGCATCCCCACCAAGTAGGAATTTTACTTCATGTGAATTGAGGTACTTTTTTTCAAACTTCAGTTGTGGGTGCAAGTAGGTAGTCAAGAGATCTATGCTCTTAGACATGCATCCCCACTTAATTCTGGGAGGACACATTTGAGCCATAACAAAGGAGAGAGAACGGGCTCAACCTTATCAAAAATGTCCACCTATATAAACTGAAGATCTTGTATGGAGTATACAGGATGATTTGAAAATTACTCTTTCATTGATAAGCATTGTTCAATGCCTAGAGATGATTTGATGAATGTTGAAATATAGCAAATTACCCTGGGAGGCTCTCACTAAACTCAATACCATCCTGACAACCTCTGCGGGTCCTTGGGTAACGTGGGGGGGTGGGTCTTGGGAAGAAGGGTTAGAACTGGGGCCAGCCAGCCCTCAATGCCGTCTGAGGTACAGCACCCCCCTGCCCCCATCCTTACTGCCACCTGGAGCACACTGCATGACGCTCCAGCAGTGATTTAAAGGGCCTGAGGATCTGGCTGCCGCCACTGACACAGTAGCAGCCACAGCAGCTGGGAGCCCTGGGCCCCTTTGCATTGCTGAGCCTTGCAACTGCCCCCTCCCCCCTTTGCTCCCTCCTGTTGGTGGGTCTGACCAGCCTCATAATCACCCACTTGGGCAAAAGCTTTAGAAAAGAGTCAAGACTTACATCATTCCCTGAAGGGCAATAGAATAATAGATTTGATGTCTGGCAGACAGTTGGTAGAAGTGAGTCCCAGCTGAGAAGGCTTTTTTCCTCCATATCCTTCTTATAAGGCTAGATTACTAGGGTTTAACTCCACAAAGATTCAGGGAGCATAGAGTCAAAATGTACCATCCAGTCATCAATGGCATCTCACCGTACGAAGACTTCTACAGTTTGAGAGCTTATAGTCATGGCCCTATCAGCACTTTTGTTAATCCTGCTCTGACTTCATCTATAATTCTGTCTGAATTGAATGCATCCCCAACGTGCCAGGATGTCTCAAATATATTTCAGCCAAAGTTCTCTCTAAATAAATTCTGTCATTGCACCACCTGTTTGACTGATCTGAAGTCAATAGGAGCATTGCATGAACAAGGGAATTTCATGGAGCATATGCAACTCATTCATGCAAGTCATAGCTTGGATAGCATGGTCTAGGTTTCAAAAGTGTGGCCCGTGGGTGCATGCAAGTTGGCATTATACATGTATGCAGATATGCCAACATCCCTGACTTTCCCATGCTCTTCCTGCATTTTTCCATGAACCTTTCTGAAAATTCAAGCCCTAGTTCTTCATGACTAGATGTCTAGAGCTGGATAAACTGCTTGTACAAATAGTTAATGTGATGAATGCAGCCTTTGGTTTTTATAACATTATTAGTCTGTAGTTGGAAACACCTAAATAGAGCTTATTTCATCCCATAAGATGCTCATCCACAGTTTAATTCAGATATATTTTTGACTTTTCATAATTCCTGGTGTCTGACTGAACACCTAAATCACATAGCATTGTTTCTACTTCATGACTGGGTAACAGTGAATGCCTAAGGGTAGGAAATAATATCCTTACTTGTAATGAAAATCATAGGTTTTCATACAAACAGCCATTTTTATATATGGTATAGTCAAAGGTCCATTAGCACAAGTGTTCAGGGAATAGCCACGAAAAGAGGTCTAAGTGTGTTAGAATTGAAAAGCAAGTTAGAATTCATTTGAATATTTGAGATTGAAGATGCTGTAATATTCTGGTATGGATTCTTCAGGGTCCCTCAGAATGAAATAACAGACTAAAAGTTTAATATCTAGGAATAAAAATTTAATATGTCCTAGAAATCACATGTATTTAATCATGTGTTATGATAAAGAAAATTACAAACATAATGAGATTTTATTATAGTATTGCAATGAGCATGTTTATGATGCAAGTTGTATTGCTAAACTATCGAATTTGTACTTTGTAAAATCCCTATAAATATTTTTATTTTCAAACCAGCATGTTCTTTAAATACTGTATGTGTCCATGGTACGGTTCCCTGTATCATCTGTACATAGTTGTCCACTACAATGTTAAGTTTTTATTAAGTGTCACTTACAAAATGCTTAGGTGCAAATCAGGTGTTCATGACCCACAGAACATTGTTTGGCATTTTAACATTAGCTGAGAATGCTACCTGTGTTTAATAGAGTAAAATTAAATGTTGTTCCATCATCCAACCTCATAAAAATAGGACTATCATAACTGGAGTGAAGTATGGATCCCTGTGAGCTCAAATGCTAAATTAATTACTTTTCAGTTATTAGACTTCTGAGATTTTTCTTCTTTCCCCAGAGGGAGGTAGGAAGATCTGTCTTATTGTTTATAATTCAGAAATAACAACAACATTTTGATTTTGAAACATAAATAAATATTTAAAATAAATAAAGTGGTAAAGAGGTTGGTCTGGGGATACTTAGCGAGTTATATAAAATTCTGCGAATTGCAGAAAACCATCTACTTATCTCCTGACACTAATATTTTGAAAGGCACTTTGTGAATATTAAAATCTTGATCTTTGGAATGCCAAGGATTTACTTAGCCGTTAAGGTAGAGAGCATTAGTTCCCTAGGATTGGAGATGTGACTATAAACACAAACACTGACTTTAAATTTTCATAAACATATTTAAATATGAAGGCAATTGTCTATAGTTTGGCTGAACCCAGTTAGAATGAGAATGCACGGGAGTAAGTCTGTAAGTAAGCAATGTAGTTTTAAAAAGAAAGTGTAATTCTATCATCGTAAAAAAATACCTGAAAGCATCATGTTCTATAATTATTAACATTTTCACTTTTATCATTTTTTTTTATTTTTACATGATAAAATAATCTCATGGTGACAAAGCTCTGAAAGAATGACAGAACAAGTTTGTTGTGGGCATCGTCAGTGCAAACTTCTCCAAACTCCCGTCAGAGATGCAAGAGGGGGTACAGGGTCTGGGAGGGAGTTTACCTGGGAAAGGGGGGGGCAGAGGTTTGGATGGTGACCTGGGGAAGGAAGTTGGGGTGCAGGATGGGGTGGGGTGCCAGAGGCAGGCTTTGGCTTGGAGGCCTTACCTAAGCATCTCCCAACCAGCAGCCCTGCAGCACCCTTGCAAGGCAGGCTGGGCTCCTTGCCTGCTGCAGTCCCAGATTGTTTGAAACTTCAGGCTGCTCCCTTCATGTGGCACTCATCTCTGAGGGGGAGAGAGGCTTGTGCTGCCCCCATTTCCCAGGCCAATCTCTCAGCTCCTATTGGCTGGTTGTTTCTGGCCAATAGGAGCTGGGGATTGGACTGGGGGCAGGGAGATCATCTGAAGCCTCCCCTCCCTCCAGAGTACAGAGTCACATGGAGCAGCCATGCCCTTAAAACAATAGCTGCTGCATGCCTGAGGGTCCCAGCAAGGTCCACGGGCCGGATCCAGTAGCTTGGCAGGCTGGATCCAGTCTGCGAGAGGTATCTTGCCCACCCCGATATAGAATAAAACCACACAAAAGACCAGATTTCATGGTCCATGACACATTTTTCATGGCCCTGAATTTTGTAGGGCCCCTAATTTTATTTCATTGGTGACCATAGATTAGCATGTTTTTTTCTGTTTATTTTCAATTGTCTTTATCTTATTGTTCCTGTATTTCTAACATTATATAGAGAGCCATACCAAATTCATGACCCATTTTGATCAATTTCATGGGCATAAGATTTTTAAAAAAATCATAAATGTCATCATTTTAGCTATTTAAATCTGAATTTTCATGGCATTGTAATTGCAGGGATCCCAAATCAAAAATGAGTGTTTGTCTGGGGGGGAGGGAGTAAGGTTGCAAGGTTATGGGGGGGAGTAAAATAATTTATAATTTTCTTGATACTAGTCTATAATTCTCCATCAATTAGTCCTTACTTTTCCATAAGTGTAGATAAAATGACATAATTTATTAGCCTGTACAAGTAAATGAGTCACACAGAAATGCTGCTAGAGATGGATGATTTGAGTGTCTTTAATGGTTCAGTCTAGGGTCTGAAGACTTACCATATACTCCAATGGAGGTTGGATTAGGCCCTAAGTGATTAGAACCCAGCTATTAAATAATACATTACATTACTTCTTGCCTAAATCAAATATTAACATGTCATAGTATTTGTTATCAGAAAAAAAATCAAGCACTTCCTTAAACCCATTATATCCCTGTCATACATTTTGAGTGCTGAGGGCAGATAGTGTATTTAACGGTTCTTTCAGAGTGGTGTCTTCTCAGGATTTTTTGTCTAAGACACTAGTAGCTATGCTTACATTCCCACAGCTTGCATGGAAGTGGTGGGTGTAAATCATACAGTTGTTTTCTAGCTTCCTGTCATGTTTCAGGCAGGTGCTTTTTGCCTAAAAGACATGAGAAAATTGGCTCATGTACTAAGTATAGCTCACAGTTTCAGCAGTACTTCCTTCCAAACAATGATAGCTTAGCGTCCAACATTAGATTTGAAAAAAAATCTTCATGTTTGACTTGGCCGTTAAGAGACTATGGGAAATAGCTATGATGGCTATGAGAGTATCAGGAAAAGAAAGACAGATGAAAACAATCATTTAAAGCTATTTAAATCTTGCAAGCAGGGAAATTTCTTGCCTGGGAAAATCTTTTAGGTCTTCCAACTGATTACATGGTTTGTTATTTGAAATGTGAAACTACTGTAAATAATGTAATATTAATGGGGTAACCTACAGGATGAGAGAATGTTGCCCTTTTAATAGTATTTGTATTCTTTTTTGCACCATTAATTTCTGATAGTGAAGTCCCCTTCCTCCAGTCCAAAAGTATCTGCCACCACAAGTTTCTTATTGTGGCAGTGATCTGCACTGAACTCTAAACTTCATTACTAGAGTCTTCAAGGTTTTGGCAGCTTCCAATACACACAACTTACCTCTCTTACGATGCTCTAGCACAGTGATTCCCTAAGTACGGGTCAACATGGCCCAGTACTGGATTGCAGGATATGGGGCACTGGGTTGGCAGCCACTGGGGAGCTTCCTGTGGTGGGGAAGAGGGGAGAGAGGTCCCCAGCTGCTGCTGGGGAGTTCATGAGCATAAATGATTTTTTCCAGGTGGGTCACAAGAAAATAAGTTTGAAAACCACCGCCCTAGCATTCATTAAACCAGAATGAAAGGGTAGACAGTCCTTTCTTGTGTAAATTCCCCAGAGAGCATGCAAAGCACCTTTCCTCCCAGCAAGCTGAATGTAAGAGCTGTGGTTAGAAGCTGGTTATATTATTAACTCAGAATAATACAGTATTTACTGTTCATTTAGCCCTTTTTGTTCATAAATTTTTCATGCACCAAACCTAATCTGGTAGATGAACAATTTATTTGAATAGGAATGTGTTGATACTCTCAAGTATTTGCTGAATTAAAAGTCTTTAGCCTGTGGATCATTCATGAACTGCTTACTTGGATAATTCTTTATTCCTTGTTAATGAGTGTGTTGTGCTGTTAGTCACCTGAGTCACATGGTACAGTTTCTGCTCCTGCCTGGATGTCTGTAATTTCTAAAATTAGAGAATAACAAATGACAAATAGTGCATAATCCATATCCATTACACATTTTTGGACATATTCACACAAAATCCATTAAACTTTCTGGATGCATTTTCTTTAAATCAGCTCTGTTCCCTTCTGTTTTCCTACTAATGCCTCCTGAACATGAAACCATTCAACTCATAGTGCAAGGACTAATATTCTCAAGTGAAATTTACTGTAAAATATAAATCATGTTTCATACACTGTTGTAATCCACAGATTGATACTTGTTTAAGCTCTTTGGAAGGACAGGCAAAATCAACCAACGATGAACTCAGTATATAGGAATTAAAATCAGCTAAATTAAAAGTGTTCTCAGCATGACTAGTGCCATGAATTAATATTAATGCTTGTGGAATTTATCAGAGAAGAGTGTTAACTAGTGAGCAGTTAATTACAAGAAGCACAAAGTAAACGGTATTACTGATTGTTGATAGGGAAACATTCGTCATTTCATTCCGGATGAGTTAACTCATACACTTGTAGGTTTCAAGATCAGAAGGGACCACCATGATAATCTAATTTGACCTCCTGCACATTGGAGGCCACACATCTCACCACCCACTCCAGTAATGGACCCATAACATCTGGAAGTGTGCTATGAAAAGCTGAAAGTGCTGACTCATCTGAAAAGACTATTAAAACTAAACACACATAGCATCTCCAGCCACTGTCCTTATGTTATTTTAAGAAACAGAAACCAGGAGAATGGAATACCCCAAAATATGATTAAGTAAAAAAAATCCTTAAAAATAAGTATCACAAAAATTTATTCCAAAAATATCAAAACTATGTAAACCAGTAGGCAGAAAAAAATATTTGAAATTCCAGAGTATAAGTTGATTTGTGTTTAAAAACTGAACTTCAAGGCATTATATTATGTTCTATAAATATATATGACAAATAATCTTTAAGAGAGACTAATTAATCCTCTCTTATTCTGATATAACATCCTTCATGTTAAAGGCCCAATCATGGAACGATTACTCATTTTGCTAACTACCTACTCACACAAGGACAGTAGTCTCGTTTATTATTGATGCTAAATGGTGGCTATGCCTAAAGCCTTTTGGAAATCATAATCATCATTACCAACAACCATGGGCTCAACGCCCGTTGGTGTCCGATGCCTCCCACACTATTTCCTTCCATCTTTCCCTGTCCAGTGCGGAGTGGTTTAGTTTCTGCAGACTAGCTCTGCACCAATCTACTATATCATCTACCCATTCTCTTTGGGGTCTGCCTCTTCTATTCAGACCATCCATTATGCCGAATACCAGGGTCTTAACTTTTTGCTTGTCATTCATTCTGCAAATATGCCTGAATAACTGTAACTTCTGTTGTATAACCTTCTTCAGTAGGTTCTCTTTCAGCTGTATCTTCCTATATAATTCCTTGTTGGTGACCTTCTGCATCCATCCTATTCTCAGGATCTTTCTATAAAAACTCCTCTCGAACGCTGATATCCTTCTCTTCGAATCTTTCATTATCACCCATGTCTCACATCCGTACAAAATGCTGCTAAAGACACATGTTTTCAAGATGCTCAGCTTCGTTCCTAAGCTAATTGCTTTACTTTTCCAGATCTTATCCATCACCTTCAAACTCATTCTTACTTTTGCTATTCTAGTCGCTATTTCTTTCTTGCAGTCTAGATCATACGTCATGTTGCTCCCCAAAAACATGAACTTCTCTATGTTCTCTATGGGGTTGTTTAACTTTTGGGGGGGATGATTTTTTTCCCCTCTGTGCAGATTGCTGTGAAAGATGTTTACAATTTCATGATTCTACAAACAATAAAAAGGGCCGCATCTCTGGAGTCTGTTCCTATACCCCATCTTGCCCTGCCCTTTTTGCTCAAGTAGCTCCTACGTTATTAGTAGCAGCCCTTGTTTACTCCCTTGTGGACAGCAGCAGTTCTAACCAGATTTTATTCAGGCCAGATAGCCAGAAAGTCAAGGGGATTTGCAAAACTTTTACCCGTCCCACCTCCACCGCATTACCGCATAAATTCTGGCTATGATTTGAACCTTACAGGAAAAAAATTCTCTTTACAAATAACAAACATTTGTCTTGGCCCCAAGTAAAATGAATATCTAGTGATGTACAATTAAGAAATAATAATACAAAGTAAACTATCTTACTAAAAAATCAAAGTAGACATCATATAACCAATGCTTGCATATATTATAATTGTGACATAATTTGAAATTTAGTATTTTTCTAGAAAAAAATATTTTATTTCTGAATGCTGTTTAATAGACAGTGACATAAGACAGATATTGACATGGCTGAACATGACTAAAATAACTACTAAAATAACATGACTAAAATAAAATAACATGACTAAAATAAAAAAGGAGCACATATGCCAGTAAGATTTCATTGCTGTTTACATGTGGCATATGTTAAAATTATTAACTTTATAATTTGGGATTATACTTTTCCATTTTTAGAATGACAGTAACTTTGGTAACTTGCATCTGTAATTTCCAGAAGAGTGAAGGTGGAAATTGGCTTTCTAAGCATATTATATTTCTTATGTTACAAAAGAATAATTAGGGTACTTACTCTGCCTAAAGCAGAGTACCCTGTAATTGATTAACAGATGTCTTTTTCCCACTGAAAAAGCCATTGCAAAACCATAAATTGTTTGAGAAATAACATATGGTTTACCACAAAAAGCAAAAATTATAGGGGACAGTTAGCTTCTAAATATACTGTGATGGCATTCTCCATCCCTGGGACCATGGGATTGGCTGTGCCTCCTTAATTCTTTCAGCCTGGGTTGTCTCTCTCTCAGGCTATGTCTAGACTACAGGCTTTTGTCAATGGAGGCTTTGTCGACAGATACTGTCAACAAAGCCTCTGTTGAAAAAGAGCATCTAGACTGCATTTTTGCGGATCAAAAAATCGATCCACTTTGTCGACAAAGAGTGTCCAGACTGCTGGACTCTCTGTCGACAAAAGAAGGCACCTGGAAGTGCTTCTGGAAGGTCACAGGGGCAGCCTTAAAGTCCAGGCACTGCTGCCTGCTCCTTGCAGAGAGGCGTACTTAAAGGGATCCCCCTGGACAGCTGTTGCTGTGCTCCTGCTTCTGGCTTGCCTACCTCCTAGAGGGAAAGCAAAGCTGCTGCAGTTTTTGCTTTTGTTGCCCTGCTTCCTCGGACACCACAGCAGTTTATTTTCTGGGTGGGGGGGTTTCTGCTTTTCATCTTTTATTTGTCCATGGAGCTGGAGCTGCCCCTGGGCAGGCGATGGCCCCATGCTGCCATACTGCAGCTTCTGCTGCATTTGCATGACTCTGTCATGAATCTCCTGCCCCATATGGATCTGGACCACACCGAGGAGACCCTCCTCCGGGATGCAGGAGCTCTGCCCTTGCCCCCCAAACTTTTTTGGGACAGGCAGATTTGGAGGCACGAGACGAGTTCCGACTGGTGGGACAGGCTCGTCATGCAGCTCTGGGATGACGAACACTGGCTCTGCAACTTCTGGATGCAGAAGGCCACGTTCCTGGAGCTGTGTGCCTGGCTCGCCCCTGCTCTGGAACACCAGGACACCCACCTGCGGCCGCATTACCCCTGCAGAAGCGGGTCGCAATCGCCCTGTGGAAGCTGGCCACCCCCGACAGCTACTGCTCCGTGGGACACCAGTTTGGTGTGGGGAAGTCTACCATCAGGGCCGTCTTGATGGGGGTAAGTCACTCTTGGGGGATAGGCCCTGCTGAGTGGGGGGGTTGAGAAAGGGGGACTGCCAGGCAAGGGCAAGAGGGAGAGGAGGATGGAGTGGCACTTGGAGGCCGCTCCTAGGCCACTCCTACACTGATGAGGGGGAAGGAGGCATCCTTACAAGGAGAGGGGTGGCGTGGGAGGGGGGAAGGGTCCCCCCCAAGTGCTTAGGTAACCTGTCTAACTCCCTGGTTTCTGTCTGTCTATTCGTCTCGTGCTGCAGGTGGTGAGGGCCATCAATGCGGAGCTGCTAAAGAGGCTTGTCTGTCTCGGGGGGCCTGGACAACATCATCGCCGGGTTTGCTGCCCTTGGATTCCTGAACTGCGGAGGAGCCCTCGATGGGACACACATCACAATCTGCGCCCTGCCCCATCGAGCACTCAGTTTATAAACAGGAAGGGCTACTATTCCATGGTGCTTCAGGCCCTCATCGACCACCGGGGACGCTTCATGGACATTTCTGTCGGGTGGTTGGGGCGGGCACATGATGCCTGCATATTCAGGAACTCCTACCCATACCTCAGGTTGTAGGCAGGAACATTTTTCACCCAGCGACACCTCGCACTCGGGGACGTGCAGATGCCGGTGTGCATAGTGGCCGACATGGCCTACCCCCGATACTGTGGCTCATGAAGCCCTTCAACGGCCACCTGTATGCAAGCAAGGAGCTTTTCAACACGCATCTTGGCCAGGCTTGCATCCAGGTGGAATGCCTTCGGCCGGCTGAAAGGGAGGTTCCGTTGCCTCCTCACATGCCAGGAGATGGGGGAACACAACATCCCGGAGGTGGTGGCTGCATGTTGCGCCTCCACAACCTGGTGGAGAGGAAAGGGGAGGCCTTCCTGCCAGGGTTGGGGGACAGGTGCTGATGGCGAGGAGAGGCAATTTCAGCATCCCCGGACGGCTGCCATCCGCCAGGCTCACCAGACTGGTGTCCAAATCCGAGAGGTTCTGAGGGAGAGATTCTCAGAAGGAGCCCACTGACTTTCCCTAGGGGCTCCCCCATGAGGGGTTTGGCCTGGCCCACCCCTACCTTTCCCTCCACAACCCTCACTTTCTTCCCATTCAGAACACATAGAAGACCCACTTTTCTTTGTACACAGAAAATTGCTTTATTACAAACATTAGCAGTAAAGAAAATGTGTGAACAGTTGACCAAACTTTCTCTTTTAATAGTTCGCGCCTGTTTATCCACAGAGTAAATGTGTCTGTCAAAAATAAAGATTTTGTAACATAACTGAAATGTCCTTTAACTGGGGTTGTAGGGGGCTGAAAACCTGGAGGGGGGAGGAGGGGCTCAAGAGGGCCGCTGCTTCCCTGAGCGCAGGGTCCTGCCACCGTCCTCTGTCCTGGCATCGCCATGGCCTTGGGATAGGGTGGAGCAAGACCTAGTCCTGGCCTGGGCAGGAGGGGAGGGCAGCTGTTGGGCCTGACAGAACTGGCTCCCTGTATCCACACTTACCTTTTGTCGACAGAACTCTGTCAATAAAGGCATTATTCCTCGTAAAAGGAGGTTTACCGCCATCAACAAAACTGCCGCGTTCTGTCAACTTACTGTTGACATAACGCGGCGGTAATGTAGACGCAGGCATAGTTTTGTCGACAAAAGGCCACTTTTGTCGACAAAACCCTGTAGTCTAGACACACCCACAATGCCTTGTTAGTGATGAGCAGCAACCCTTCCAGACAGTGTTGTCACTCAGCACAGCCGCATGGGGATCCTCACACCCAGCTAGATTGCTTGAATATTCCGAGCCATTCGTGAATCACACAGAGAAAAGCACCAGCCAAATCATCGCCTCCTCCCTCTCCTACCCCCCATGTCCAGCACTGTACCTCAGGAATTACTATCTAATTTTATTAATTGGTTCACCATTGCATCAGTGGAAAGTGCACATACACTAGGTTTTGTAAACCCGGAGCAGATTTGCCACACACTTCATACCAATTCACTGGTAAAAGTAAACAGTAAAAGAAGTATATTGACTATTTTTTTTCTCATCTGATTGGGTATTGCAGTCCACAGATTTCGCCCCTGAAATCTGGGCGAGTCCAAGAGAGCAGGTTGTATTTTAAAGGTGTCTTATGGAGGGTGCAGGAATAAACCATCCCAATATGCAGGAAGAACAGCAAATATGGCAGGCGACCAGCTTGGCCTAGCAGAGAAATCTTCAGTGAGCTTAAACACAAAAGGGATGCTTTCAAGAAATGGAAACTTGGACAGATGACCAAGGAGGAGTATAAAAACATTGCTTGAGCATGCAGGGGTGTAATCAGGAATGCCAAAGCACAACTGGAGCTGCAGCTAACAAGGGATGTGAAGGATAAGAAGAAGGATCTCTACAGGCATATTGGCAACAAGAAGGAGATCAGGGAAAGTGTGGGACCATTACTGAATGGGGAAGGCAACGTAGAAACAAATGTGTCCTTGCCTTGGTCTTCGCAGCCCTTTCAGAAACGCTGTCCCCAGAAGAAAAGGACCAAGAACTGTGTGTCAAACTGGGAGCCCCTTTCTGACACAAGTTGAACCTCTATGGTCTGGGACTCTCTGGTCCAGCAACATCTGGTCCAAAAGGACCATGGATGTTTCAGGACCAGAGAGCCCCAGCCACAGAGGTTGCTAGTGAGCAGGGAGCTCAGCCAGTGGGCCAGCAGCTGTGGGCAGGGAACCCCATCAGCTGGAGTGGGGGCAGGGAGCCCTGCTGGGTGGGGATGAGGAGCCCTGCCGTGGTGGATGGAGGCCAGCCCGGAGAAATACCACACTGTCTGGAGGGGGATGAGCAGCCGGGGGCGCAGAGCCCTGCTGCAGCCAGAGTGAGGCTGACTGGAGAGAAACCCTGTTGGTCGGGGCTCAGAGCCCTCGTGGCTAGAGCTGGGCTGGCGGCCTAGAGAGGAGCCAGGCCAGGGGCAGGGAACCATGCTGGCCAGAGTGGGTCTGGCAACTTTTAAAGAGCCCCACTGGAGAGTTGGGGACAGTAGAGCCCAACAGGTGGGCTTGGGGCAGCAGCCTGGCTGGGGTGTGGCTGGGGGGAGTCCCAGAAAAGCCCAAGGCTTGACCTCTCTGGTCTGGCAAATTCCTTAATTCAGGACCGCTGAGGTCCCGAGGGTGTTGGACCAGCGAGGTCCAACCTGTAGTGCATTGCCTCTAGGCTTCATTTTGAACCTAGCAACAAAGCCTTGAAATCTAGGAGAGCTGACCTCAAAATCCTTTCTTTTTAAACATCACAGCACTTGCTGTAGTGATTTCAGATATTCAGTTCTTATCCTAAATATAAAGCAAAGATAAAATATGTATTTACTGGAAAATAACTTTAGTTTCTGAAATATTTGTAATTTTAGCAGCAGATAAATTATATTTGTGTTATTTGTTACATCATAATGTCAGAGTAAAATTATGTTTGTTATTCACTAAGCTGATCAATTTAATGGATATAGAAGTTTTCCTTCTACATGCCAAATAAAACATAATTTCAAAGAATCATTCTTTTCCCATTTAGAAATGGAGCTACCCACTCCAAAGCATACAGCTCAAAAGATGCTGCAAGATACTAACTATGACATCCTGGCCCCATTAAAATCAATGGCAGTTTTGTAATTGATGTCAATTGGACCAGAAATTCATCCTGGGTATTGTACACAACTACCCATGATGATTATCCTTGTGAGTTGTTGGTAAAATCAAACAAAAATCAATACATAAGCATTGTTTTTGAGGGGAAAACCTACTATTTGACTAGTTCTAGGTACAAAGTAGAACTAGGCAAATAATCAATTTAGTGGGTAATACCTCTTTTTCTGTCCGTGAGTTGTTTGTAAACAGACTGTTTATCTTTAAATTAATTCATTATTTGAAATTATTCAGAGAATTAATTGCAAGTGTTCAAATTTCAACATTGATTTGCTTTGTCTGGATACATATAATATGATATGTTCTTGTTCACTGACAGGATGAAAGTAAATCTTAGGATCAGGTTTATGAATACTTCTGAATACAAACTTTAAATCTGTATTTGGTGAACAGTCAACAATAATTGCATGAAATTTCCTGTTTCCATGAACATTACTATCAGTAAATTCCTTTACTAAAATATTTGCAGAAAACAAACACAGAACATAGTTTTAAATGAGTTTGTTTGACTAATACAAATGTTAGAAGAAAATATTTTCTCTACACAGAAGCAATATCAGACTGTAAAATTAATGCTTACATTGTTATTTTAAAGGAAAAGCTAATAGGCTAACATTGTATTATCTATACAGGGTATACACAAAGGGATTTATTAAGCTTCTTATTCGTGATTTGCCATTGTATCACTATAATGTAAAAGGAACAATTCTCAGAGGGCCTTGATGATATGTGGAATTTGCAATTTTTACTTCAGCAACAAAGGTATTGCTCTTTTAGTAATTGAGCTTACAATGCACCTGGACAATAGTTTCCCACAATTTGCAAAATGTGGACCTTCTCATTTTACAAACATCTGCATGAATTGGTCCACAGTCCAGATAACACAGCAAATTAGGATGTGATTTTTAATTTGCTGTGGCATGCCTCAAAGGATGCATTTGTCTCCGCATGTTGTTAACCTTCTACTTCTTTTGTCCCATTACTTATATTTTCCCCCAAAATAAACTAAACTACTTAATTCAGTGATTCTCAACTTATATACCAGGAAAGGGAGGTGAATAAACTAGGGCTGTCAAGCAAATTTAAAAAAAAATCATTATACCATTTATTTCACATATTTTTGCATGTTTACTACATTTTTAAATACATTTATTTCAATTACAGAATTGAATCCCAGAATACAAAGTGTACAGTGCCCACTTTTTATATTTATTTTTATTACAAAATATTTGCACTGTAAAAAACCCCAGAACAATGTATTTTTCAATTCATCTCATACAAGTACCATACAGCAATCTCTTTATCATGAAGTCAAACTTATAAATATGGAATTATGGGCTACATCTACACTGGCTAGTCTTGTGCAAGAACATATGCAAATGAGGTGCGGCGATGAATATCGCCGTGCCTCATTTGCATACTTAATGAGCTGCCATTTTTGTGCAAGGGGCTTTTGCGCAAGAAGGAGCAATCTACACTGCTCCTTCTTGTGCAAAACCTCTTGCACAAGAGCCGTTCTGCCGCTTATTTTCAGGCAGAACGGCTCTTGTGCAAGAGGGGGGTTTTGTGCAAGAAGGAGCAGTGTAGTCTGCTCCTTCTTGCGCAAAAGCCCCGTGCGCAAAATGGCGGCTCATTAAGTATGCAAATGAGGCATGGTGATATTCATCGCTGTGCCTCATTTGCATATGTTCTTGCACAAGACTGGCCAGTGTAGACATAGCCATGAACAAAAAAGTATTAAAAAATAAAGCATTATAAAACTGTAGAGCTTACATGGCCACTCAGTCCTACTTTGTGTTATAGCTGACACTGCAACATCTGTATGTGTCAGATACTGTAAATATTCATATGTCCTTTCATTCTGCGATTGGCAGAACCAGAAGTAGGACTGAGTAGATTTGTGGGTTCTCAAGTTTTACATTGTGCTTTAGCAGCGCTAGCAGTTCTAGTGCTGAGACACACTGATTTGCAGGCAAACACTTGCTTTTGACAAGGCTTGTCTGTTATTCATAGTATAATTCTTGCTTACTTTGGGTCAGGCACAGGCCCATGCTTCAGGCTCTTTCTCCTACACTCCCCATAAAGTTGTTACTACAGTAGAAATCCCCTTAATTAGCATACCGTCATAGAAAAAAGAAATATGACAGAAATTCAGATCAGAATACATTGAGCTGAGAAATATTCACATGAACAGTGTTACCATCATATAAGGTATTTACATATTGTAAATGTATTAGTTTATGATCAAATAATTTATCAGACATAATGGCATGTACAACGAGGAACACAGTAGGAAACTTTTGCTATAGAGTACCAGTTTATATCTGAAATTCTAGTGAATAGGCTATAGGCAGAGCTTGGTATGTCATGTCTACCCTATATAGATATCACTGCAATGTAGTACACTAGATCTCTTCCCCTTAATAGTCCCAGTTAAGCAGGGAAACATTTATCGGCAGACATGTCAATGGATTCTGTCCCATATGTGGGATCAGTAAAAGATGGTCATGTTAATAAAAATTATGGGACCAGCAACACCTGCAAAAATCAGCTTTAAAGTTCCTACAGCAACCTGACCTGTCCCTTAGATCTGAGAACATGATTTCTCAATATGGGTCAGACTGTGGCTTGGTTAGCATAGCTGTGTAAGGGAGTGCCTTAGATCATGGGTAGAGATATGGGTGACAAAGGAACTCGGCAGAGATGCTACATTTCCTCCCCTGGCTGGTGGGTGTGATGTGACTGTGGGCAGAACTAAGCTCATGAGTCGAGGATTATACATAGTGCAGTGTTCTCTGCCCCCAAAGCAGCAAGAATACCAAACAAGATGCTAGCCTGTGTGTTCATGGAGTTTTAATAGTTACTGACTTGCAAGTTGCCATTCTTGAGCAAAAAAACCTTTAAAACCAGACTGGCATGCAAAACTGCTGAGCTGGAATTCATAAGTAAATCTGACACTGTCAGAAGGTGTCTGAATAGAGATATGGAATGGTGCTCTCATTACAAAAAGTAATTTCTCCTTCAGGTACTCTCACCCTCTCATCACTGTTGGTGACCACATCCACACTGATTTACTTAGCACTGATGTTGCCTCTCTCCCCATCTCTGTATCCCTGACTTTCTTTTGCTTCAAGCATCTGAGGAAGTGAGTTGCATCTCACAAAAACTAATGCCCTAATAAATTTGTTACTCTTTAATATGCCACTGGACTCTTTGTTGTTTTTGTTGAAACAGACTAACACAGGGTATGTCTAGACTGCAAGCTTCTTTTGAAAGAAGATTTTTCAGAAGAGATTTTCTGAAAAATCTTCTTTTGAAAGAGAGCGTCCACACAGCAAAAGCACATTGAAAAAGCAATCTGCTTTTTCGAAAGATAGCATCCACACTGAATGGATATTATCTTGCATTTCAGCTGTGATTGCTATGGATGGAATGGCCACCAGGGCACCTTGTGCTTTTTCCTCTTTCCTCTTCTTTCGAAAAAACTCCCTCTTCTGCGTCCACACACATGTTTTTCCGAAAGAGTTCTTTCAGAAAAGGCGTTCTTCCTCATAGAATGAGGTTTACCAATGTTGGAAAACCCCCTCTGTTCTTTTGATTTGCTTTCAAAAGAACGCAATAGCAGTGTGGACGTAAGTGAAGTTTTTTCGGAAAAACAGCTGCTTTTCTGAAAAAAACCCTGCAGTCTAGACGCACCCTCAGTTACCTCTCTGAAACCTTATTTCCTTTGCTGACCATGAGCAGAGTTTGGGAGTATGAGAGTGAGGAGGGAACATTTATTTCAGCAAACTTGCAAATTTACCATTGACATGTATCTTGGGCACAGCAGTGGTTTTCCATTTTCCACTAATGAATTTCATTTTCTTTTTTTCAAGTACATTTCTAGTTTTCCTCAAAGAGATCCTTCAAAATCTAAACTGTGTCCTTGTAAATTTATCCCTGTGATTGCTCCCTAATATTAATGGATTATTTATGGTGATATTTAAATGACATTCATAGTATCAGCTTGGTGCCACACTGACTCGCTACCTCCTCTCTCCAGACCATAGATCTGAGAGCTGGTAACTTGAAATTTTGTTCAGGTATTAGAGAGCTGCACTCTTTCCTATTTTGAGTTCTGAATTTTGACTCCTGAAAAAACCCATGCTTTATTCTTGGCATGTAGTGAATTTCCCCTTCAATGAGACTAGCTTGGAAGTTGTAGGGCCTGATTTTTAAAAGGTACCTTGTGTGTGTGTGTGTGTGTGTATATACACTTTTTGTGGACTACCACCAATATGCAAAGATAAAGAAATTTCAAAATTTGAGCATGAACATGGTCTAAGCAGACTAAGCAGACTAAGTGAATTTGAACACAAGTTTTTCATGTGAGAATTGGTTATCGATAGGCGATAATGCAATTCTCATTTTCTAACACCAGCTGCACAACAACATTTCACCATTGCACAGAACCAGAAGAACTACAATAGTAGTGATTCAAAAGCTTTCATCCTACTTTATCTTTACTTAATATTATAATCCTCATGGTATCAGTTACCAGCTATAGGCTTTACAGGTGTTCAGAGTTCCTTGTACTTTACTGATGTGTAAAGGTATGGAGGAAGACACAAGAAGCCTCTTTTTGTAACAGAAGCAGTGGGGAAGTATAACTACGTGATGCTCAAGAAAGCACCATCTAAGAGGATCAGCTAGTGCACTGAGCATGCACAATGTCCCTGAGAAGTTGTGATCTGCAACATGTGTTGCTACCAGCCAGTGCTCTAGTCCGTGGTTCCTGTTACCCCAATTCAGAACAGCAAATAAGAGTTTCCCATGGCCCTGGGATATCTACTAAGCTTGCTCTATGGAGCCCTGCCCAGGGCTAGTAGGATTCCTATGGCAGTCTTTGCATTATCCACAGCTGGATTTAGCCCATGTACTCTCAGCCCATTAACATTTGGTAAAAAATACACAAATTAATTGTGAGTTCAACTGCCCCTTTGTGAGGGAAAACAAAGTACTTACAAGCACAAATCAGGCAGTGGGATGCAGTTTCCTGATGTGTGCATATACCCTTGAGGTTTTTATGAGGGTGCAGTTTGCAATGCTAAGTTTTATCATCCCATTTGTGAATTTATTAATGTATTTAACTGTGGTATTTTTTACATCATCAGATCAGGAAATCTTGTCCTTTTTTTGGTGGGTTAGCTTTTTAATTTCTATTCTTACATTCCAGCAGATATGGGTTGAGGTATATTAAAATAAATTCACTCAATAAATATGCTGATAAATTGAAATTGAATCAGCACAGGTATTTGGACTTGATCATTCCCCTATTAAATTAATTGCTAGATTTGTTTCATAGGGTGCAAGATGTGAGATCTTTATTCGAGAATTTCCTCCTATCAAGCTATAACAGTTATATTGAAATAATTCACAGATTTTTTCCAAACTCTTATATGCACCAATCAATCCCACATTATTCTGATGATGTATTTTTATATTATGCAGCATTTATATGCTGGAGAATACAGCTGCTTAGTAAGATCACTCTGTGCCATTAATAGATCACCGCCTGTGATGTCTTTGACACTGTGAGATCACTTTTAGAGCCCTGTGTGGATATAACATTTGTATCTGCATCCATATCCACAAAAATGAGCTGCAGATATAAAGTGGATATCTGCAGATATTCTAGATACAAAATTTGTATCCGCATCTGCAAAAATGAGCCACAGATACCCATGGATATAAAGCAGGCACCCGCAGATTTGCAGGGCTCTAGTCAGTTTGTCTCCAAGTTATGAGCATTCTCTCTCACTTTTATGGCTTTAGTTTAAAAACTGACAGTGCAAGGGAAACAGCACTGAAAAGCCTGAGATATTTGTCTCCATTACTCGTTAACCTAATAATATGCTCTTCTGAAACATGGAGGAGCCACATGAATTTAAAAGCTTGGTCTTATATGAACTGCGACTGCTGAATTACTGCCAATCTAGAAAAGATTAATTATCTGAATTAAGAGATGGACAGCTTCACTGAAGCTATCAAAGTTCATTACATCTAACCTTTTTCAGCTGTCATACTAGAGCCCAGATAGTTCTTTTCACTCTGCTTGGATTCCAAATGAGATTTCAGAGATTAAAGGCCTGTGCTGAGGAAGACACCATTAGCATGAGCAGCAGAGAGATTGATGAGGCTATGTAATGCAGTATCCAGAACAGCTACTGTTCTTGAAGCTTACAAAGTGGCTAACAGAGGGCCTATTTTTAAAAAGAAGCCAGAAAGGATCTTTGATAATGTGGGGAAGGGGTTGGGAAGGTGTTTGTGATTCTATTTAAAGTCAAGTAAGGAGTATAGCCTGATTGATCAAATGAGCCCTAGTTTTACAGGGGAAATCATGCCTCTCTAACCAGTTCAGAGTTCTTTGGAAAAGTTAATAAAAGAAGGTACTGTGAGCATAGTGGCTATATTTACTTAGATTTTAAAAAGCTTTCAGAGAAGACCACTACTAGAGACAGTTACAAAAATAACAATGGTTTAGCAGCAAAATTAAATTAGATTAAAAATTGGTGGAGAAATAGGAAACATATAACCATGGGGCCAAGTTGTGGAACCCAGTGTGCACCATGGCCCAGCTGAACACTGGGATTCTTTGTAGGAGCAGAGAGGGAAGAAGGAAATGGTAAATAATCAAGGAACCAAATGCTAAATGACACTCTTCCCATTTTTTAGTGAAAGTATGCTGCTAATTCACTTCAGTGGCTGAGTGCTTGCAAAACAGTTTCTAACTCTTCTGCAGAACATCTGTGCTAGAGATGGGCTGACATGGAGACACTGAATCATCTCTGTATTTACTAATTTATTTCCACCTGCAAAGAATTTACTGCAGCCTGCTTTTGCCAAAAGCTAAATTATAACGGTAAAACATGTGTGTGAAGAACTGTCATTTTATTTGATTGTATTGTTGGCCAAGTTCCTGGTGAATGCAGCTTGAGTTTACTCACATTATGTATTGTATGAGATTTTGGATGATGGCAAGACCCTTCCACAAGATCCCATGGAAAATACAAGCAAAACACTCCACTAGGTTTACAAGTGAATTTTACAGGGATTAAATGAACAAAGATGCTTAGACTGCAATTTTCCCTCTACTGATTGGGTATCATTGAATTAACTCATCAGATCTCTCTTTTGACAATGCATGAAAAGTTTTCTCTCATTTGTGTACTACAGTTATGTTTGGACTGCAAAATAGGGGCCAGATTAAGATGCAAAAAGAAACAAACCACAAATTTACATGTTTGATATGTAAAATTACATTCATGAAAGAAAATTAAAAGAAATAAGGCAACATTGTGGATAAAAAAGGCAAAAGACTCATCAGCCATTGTAGTCCCCAGAGCAATTGTGACATGTTTGCTGGCAATTTCTCATATATTTAATTGTATATGCTTGTTTTACTCTGTTATTAATTTAACCCATACTATGACTGCTACTTCCAAAGCTATAGTGTTGTGTCTGAAATATAGGCATTTTTAAAGAAGTGCAAACAGCTTTCAAAAATAATAACTGTGCCTTTTTGCTAGTTGGTGAATCACTACTGTTCCTATCTTTTATTTCTATTTTGTATCAATTTACTTCTTCTCCCATAACCATTTTATCATAGTACATGGAGTGTTTGCTAGATAATAAAACAATACGATAACTAAAATGAAAAGCTATAGAAGAATGGGAAAGGCTGATAGCCTATTAGACATGCCTTCCTGGGGATGTGATCACATCTTATCTTTGAAAAGAAATAACATTAGATGGGGTTGGTCATAGAGCTAGCAAAAAAGTTCTCGGAGTGAACACTTTTCCATCAGAAAACATTGGATTGGTAGATTCTAAATATTCTCTGTAAATATGTTGATTCCATCAAAACTTTTGACTGAAGCCAAACAGGCAGATGTGGCAACCGAATTCCCTGCCAGTCTTGGTTCCCCAAACAGCTACCTTCTCAGGCTGCCTAATCCCTGGACAATCTGCCTTTCCCAAGCAGACAGCTCCCTGGAGAATTGCACAGCACAGGGAGGCAGCCAAAATGGAATTTTTCAGGATTTTTACTCCCATGAAAAATTTAGAATTTTTGACTTCGACCTCATTTGCGAAAAAACATTTTAAAAAATTCCATTTCCCTGAAAGGGGGTGGATCCCATTTTCTGGGCAGCTCTGGTCAGTGTTTGGCTGGGAGACGGGTTGTTGTTTTTTGTTTCTTTTTGTCACAACAACTGCACATATAGCAAGAGATAGTGCTGGTGCTTCAATACATAAGAACAGCCATGTTGGGTCAGGTCAATGCTCCATTTAGTCCAATATCCTGTCTTACAATAGTGACCAGTGCCAGGTGCTTCAGAGGGAGTGAACAGAACAGATAATCATCAAGTGATCCATCCCCTCTCTCTCATTCACAGTATCTGGCAAACAGAGTCTAAAGACCCTTCATGGCATTCATTTGCATTTCTTCCCATCCTGGCTAACAGCCATTGATGGACTTGTGCTCCATGAACTTAGCTAGGGTTTTTTTTTTGAACCCTGTTGAAGTCTTGTCCTTCACAAGATCCTTTGGCAAGGAGTTCCACTGGTTAAATAATATAAAGAATTACTTTATTCTGTATCTTTTAAAACTGTTGCCTATTAATTTCACTTGGTGACACACACTCCACTCTTGTGTTATGAGAAGGCATAAATAATACTTCTTTATTTACTTTCTGCACAGCAATCATGATTCTATAATATCACCTCCTTTTGTTGAGCTTTTTTCCTTTGAGTCAATGCTGAGAGCAAACATGGGACTACAATCAAGGGCTGCTTTACTGCTGGATTTTCTGACTATTAGATTAAGTTGAGGCCCTGATAACTTGTAGTTATTAGCAATCTGACGGCACTTTTTGAGAGTTAGTCCTGCTGTAGTTAAGATTCACATGTGGTAAATTAAATCCACCAATTGTATTCAATAGAAACAAATTTGGTTTTATGTTGATCAGTGTGATTATTCCCTGTAATGTAGATGGGAGAGTAAATATACAACTGCTAATATTTTCCCAAACATCCACATTTACAGCCGCTCCCTGAGTTGCGAACAGTCTAGTTATGACCGTTCGCACTTACGACCAAAGCTCCCATGGAGCGGTCGTAAAGGTGGTCGCCGAGTTACGAACGCAACCCGTGCTTACGAACTGCGCGGTCGCGTGTAACTCAATGGGGTCCGAGTTACGAACGGATCGAGTTACGGCCAAGTGTTTGGTCTGTAACTTGTTCGTAACTCGGAGAGAGGCTGTACTGAAATAAAAAATAGAAACACATGAAAGAGCAAATAGCTAGTAGTCTATGATCATTTCAACTGTTAATGTTCCCTTAATATATTCACTGACCTGCAAACTGTGTTCAAAGAGTGATTCTTTAATTATCAGTAACAACAAAAGACTTGTAAAATCACCCAGGAAGGTCTACCTAGAAGCAGAACAGCAGCACAGCTGCACTGAAGCCCCTGCACTGCTGTTGTGTGTCTGGTGAAGATGCACTACACCGATGGGAGAGCACTCACCCATCAGAATAATTACTCCGCCTCAGCAAAAGGCAGAAATTGTGCTGGCAAGAGAGCATGTCCCAGGGGTGAAACACACTTAGGTCACTGTAACTTGTGTTCACTTACAGAGGTGTCTTTTGAATACCCCTTAGCGAGGTAGTTTAGATCAATTTAAGTCGCAGTAGAAGTGGGTTGTACCCACGAAAGCTCATGATACCACCACCATGTTTTTAGTCTTTAAGGTGCTACCATACTAGACTATTTGTTGTTTTATAGACCTACTGTTAGGGTACGTCTAGACTACAGGCTTTTGTTGACAGAAGTTTTGTCGACAGATACTGTCGACAAAGCTTCTGTCGACAAAGAGCGTCTAGACTACATCCAGTTCTGTCGAAAAAGCAAGCCCTTTGTCGACATGACAGTGTAGACGCAAAGGACAGTGTAGATGCAATAACGCCTTCTGTCAACAGAACTGTGTCGACAAAAGGTGTTATTCCTCGTAGAATGAGGTTTACAGCCGTCGATAAAACTGCTGAGTTCTGTCGATGTTATGTCGACAGAACTCAGCGGCAGTGTAGATGCAGGTACAGTTTTGTCAACAAAAGTCCACTTTTGTCGACAAAACCCTGTAGTCTAGACACACCCTTAGTGTCATCAATAGAATGCTTTCAAATCTGTTCTCAGCAAGTTTTCCAATACCCCTACTAAAATAATAGCTAACCTTGAATATGGGAGCAAAGGCTGAGACCTGCAAAAAGCTGGGAATCGGATGTGGGATGAATGCTCCCCTGCAGCCCTGCTAATTGTCACCACTGGTTACTGGACAAAAGTCAATATATTGTGTCTGCCATTAAAATTACATTATTTTGTACATCCTAAAACAAATAAACAAACCCAGAGATTAAATCAAGTTTGGGTAACATGATGCCATTAAACACTGGGCTGTAAAATGACCTACAGCTTTTTCAAGTCATTAAGATGTTGGCAACCAACCAAATTCCAGCACAGACACAGCAAGGAATGTAAATGAGTCATCTTTTATTCATGAACATTTCTAGTGATCAGAACTTGATCCCTTCCCTGGCTCAATGAGAACAATGTAATAGGTATATTTAAATTAATCTGGCACAATGCTTACAGCATGAACTACTATATAACCCTTCATCTGGATACACATGGGGGAAAGTAAATATTCTGATGAGGAAATTTACTACACTCTTTCCGCAGTTCATAATAATGATGCAACTAATAGCAGTGACATTTCCTAGTTCACATATAAGGTTCAGACATCTTGAAATCCCCAGACAGACATGTTTTGGTTTGGTTGCCTGTTTATTCAAATATTTTGATTTTTTTTCTACCATGGATATGAAAACCTATCACATATGAAGCATGAAACAAATTTTGGAACCAACTTGGATGCTCAAAAACATATATTTAACTCCTATTGAGATCAACAAACCCTTATCAAAGGGCCAGGGCTGGCCCACAACATTTTGGTACCTGAGGCGGGGAGCTCAAATGACACCCCCATAACCCCACTTGGGCCAAAACTTTGAAAGGTCTCAATTCTGCCTTCTTCCTGTTCTACTCCTCTCATGGTACTGCAGAGAGAATACATACGCACCAGCAGCAGACACAATTTTCTACACTATGGGTCCTAGTGGTGCGCCCCCTCCCCCCCCACACACACACAGTCTGGCACCTGAGGCGGCCACCTCAGTTCGCCTCATGGTAAGGCCAGCCCTGCAAAGGGCAGAATTTGATTCTGAGTCATTTTTATTTTAAGTAACACTGGCAATTTGAAATCTAGTCAGATTAATAAATGAACTGCCCTGAATCTCCTGCCAATTTTTATTAATCCAATTCTCTTGATCTGATGGAAGAAGAATTTCCACAATGGCTGGCTAGTGTGGCTCATTTTTCAGAAAATCAAACCATAATATGAACTTATAACACCACATTTAAAAGTTAAAAACAGAAACCTTAGAAAAAATCCTCTGTAGTCTTTGCAATATGGATCAAATGGTTTTAATCAATACAGGTTGGACCTCTGTGATCCAAGGGAATTTGCTGGACCAGAGGAGGTCCCCTGCTACCAGCTCCCCAGACCACATTCCCTCCACGTTGCCAGCCCCAGCCTCCCTCCCCTGCCAGGCTGCCATGCTGCTGCGGCCCCAGCAGCCTGGACTGTCCCGGCACCAGCTCTGCTATCGGGGTTACATGGTTGCTGCATCTCCAGCCCCAGCTGCACTATCGGGGCTGCCATGTCTCTGGGCCTGCTATTGGGACTGCCATAACCCCTGCTGTGCTATTGGGGCTCTGGCACCGGTCCCAGCCCCACTAGGTTCTGAGCTGCCAGCCCTCTTACCACTGGGACTCCCAGCCAGGATTCCCTGGTGCAGGAACACCCACAGTCCTGCCAGTGGACGGATGTTGCCAGATGAGAGAATCCCAGTTTTGGGACATCCAACCTGTAGTTATTCTTTTCTTTCAAATGTTTTACTGTTTGTAGAAACTTAGAATTGCTTGGGAAATAATTTGTTTACCAATGTGACTTCTGTAGTGTTTTTTTATTTAGGTATTGATCCATGGTAATTAATAAGTGTGCAGTTTTCTCACAGAAAGTGCTTGATCTGAAAGTTATTTTCTGTGTTGACGTACATGTAGCAGGGATACGAGACTGCTTCTCAGGGCACTCTGCCTAAACCTCACTGATGGGGCCCAAGCTTCCCTCCCGTCTACTGCTCTACCTATTTCCTTCTAGATAGTAGATTTCATAATGCTCTGGAAAGCGGTGGTTAGCAAATTTCTGAAGTTCTGTTAATGGGATTCATCATCAATTCATCAGGAGGAAAATTTTCTTTCATTTCAGATAAATCAGGTCAGTTTTGTTTCATTTTAACCCTCATTACAAATATTGGCATGTTTTGGGCAAACGCTTGTCTGTGCGCATTGAAAATAAGATTAGGGTTGATACATTATATGGGCCACAGGATTTTCAGCTGTGACTGACCCTGAAAAGGAATAATCAGTGAATATTTATCAGGATATCGAGTGGGGGAGGCAAGTTGTCTTTATAGTCACCTTCTCTCTTCTGTAAGTTTTTAAAATGCTAATTGAAAGGGATTGAATGTTTAGAACTTGTGGAATCCTTTATAGAAGGAGACCGTGTCGGTAAGCATCCCCCCTGTTCAGTCATCCATGTAGAGGGTGTGTGGTACTGACTGAGGTAATTTGAATCCCATCAAAGTCAATGAGGAGTTTTGCCATTGACTTCAATGGGCCAGGACCTCAGCCTAGGTCTTGTGAATATGACTTCTCGTTTACACTAGAGAATTATTTTGAAATAACTCCCCTTATTTCAAAATAACAAGCAGAGTATCCACACTATCAAGCCTGTTCATTAAAAATAACAGGCTTTATATTTCAAAATAGTAACTCTTGCGTGTCATGAGGAATAGCAGTATTTCAAAATTGTTATTTTGGGAGTTATAATTTCGAAATAATTTATTTTGAACTAATTTCCTAGTGCAAACATGCCCATAAAGAGTTAGGTTTTGTTTGCTGTTGACCTGAGCTAAGGTAGGTTTGTAAAAGCTGAAGTATACAATATAGTAATTTATATTACCTAGTGACCACATGGAGAAATCTTAAAAGCTCTATCACTTTTCCTGCTTTTCCAAAAACCAACTCAATACAATAAAAAGTCTTTTGGCTACTAAATATGACTAAACACTATTAACCCCTGGCAAATTATGTATATATGTAAAAGCGGCGAGGAGTCCTGTGGCACCTTATAGACTAACCAAAGTGTTGGAGCATAAGCTTTCGTGGGCAAAGACCCACTTCATCAGATGCAATGGTGGGTCTTTGCCCACGAAAGCTTATGCTCCAACACTTTGGTTAGTCTATAAGGTGCCACAGGACTCCTCGCCACTTTTGCAGATTCAGACTAACACGGCTACCTCTCTGATACTTGACACTATGTGTGTGTGTGTGTGTGTGTGCGTGCACACGAACTGGGTGGGAATGGTGTAAACCCCATATCTTATAACTAGTTTGCTTTTTAAGGTGAATACATAATTGTCATTCATTTCAGCTTCAAAACACCAATATAGCCCCATATGCTGCTCTAGAATTTGCCCTTATCCATACAAAATAGCAACATGGTAATATATTTCAAGAAGTTTCCAGACTTATTGAACTGTTAATTAAATACAGATCAGGGTCTGTTTACACATCCTCTTAAGAATTATCTTCCCTGTGGGTTGAGAGATCACAGCAGGTTATCCTGTTCAGTTAAGTCTCTCATGCAACATTAAACAGTATCATTATTCCAACTAAATTCCTCCACTTCCTTTCGACTGTGTTGGAGACCATGATTGTCTAAAAGCAAGATGATTGCTTTATGCATTAGCCGTATCCTAAAACAATATTTAGCATCTTTTCGTGCCTTGTTGAAATTCTCTACCCTTCCTGATGATCTATCTTCATCCATGTATAAAAAGTATCAGAGGGGTAGCCGTGTTAGTCTGAATCTGCAAAAGCGGCGAGGAGTCCTGTGGCACCTTATAGACTAACCGAAGTGTTGGAGCATAAGCTTTCGTGGGCAAAGACCCACTTCGTCAGATGCATGTAGTGGAAATTTCCAGAGGCAGGTATAAATATGCAGGCCAGAATCAGGCTGGAGGTGACTAGGTGGATCCAATCAGGAGGATGAGGCCCACTTCTAGTAGCTGATCTGGAGGTGTGAATTCCAAGAGAGGAGAAGCTGCTTTTGTAGTTAGCTAGCCATTCACAGTCTTTGTTTAATCCTGAGTTGATTGTGTCAAACTTGAAGATGAACTGTAGCTCAGCAGTTTCTCTTTGAAGTCTGGTCCTGAAGTTTTTTTGCTGCAGGATGGCTACCTTTAGATCTGCAATTGTGTGTCCAGGGAGATTTAAGTGTTCCCCTACAGGTTTTTGTATGTTGCCATTCCTAATATCTGATTTGTGTCCATTGATTCTTTTCGTAGGGACTGCCCAGTTTGGCCGATGTATATAGCAGTGGGGCATTGTTGGCACATGATGGCATATATTACGTTAGTAGATGTGCAGGAGAATGAACCAGTGACAGTATGGCTGATCTGGTTAGGTCCTGTGATGGTGTTGCAGGTGTATATATGTGGGCAGAGTTGGCACCGAGGTTTGTTGCATGGATTGGTTCCTGAGTTAGAGTTATTATGGTGCGGTGTGTAGTTGCTGGTGAGAATATGCTTCAGGTTGGTGGGTTGTCTGTGGGCAAGGACTGGTCTGCCTCCCAAGGCCTGTGAAAGCGAGGGATCATTGTCCAGGATGGGTTGTAGATCACTAATGATGCGTTGGAGAGGTTTTAGCTGAGGACTGTAGGTGATGGCCAGTGGTGTTCTGTCTTTTTTAACTGACTGTTTTAAGCAATATTGCTGTAGCAATGTTGGTCCCAGGATATGAGAGAGTCAATTATTACCTCACTTACCTTCTCTCTCTCACTTTCATCTGTCTCAAGATTCACAGGCAAGCAGCTAAGTCAAGAGGCATTCAAAGGGTTCACCAGTTACCTCAAGTGTCATTTGTGGAATATTAGAAGGTCAGTATCAAGACTTCGACTCAGACCAAGGGCAGGCAGTCTGAGATGTTACTAACATTGGCACAAGGACTTAAAGTATCTGAAAAAAACTGAACCACGTCTGTACCTTGAATAGTGCACTACCTTACTGCTGGGACCCTGTGATATCCAGCGGCTTTTATTATCTCATGAGCCTCTGCGGTGCTTTGTGCTGAATGTCATCCCCACCTACTGAAGCTAAGTCAACAGAGATGCTGAGAGGACTTTGTACCCTATAGGAAGTCCTTAGCAGGATCAAGCCATGAAACTGCTTGCATGCTGTGTACTCACAGACCACACCCACGTAAACCATTATAGATCCAGGATATGCACTCCCAGAACTGGCAGATAGTCTCTTCCTGGCTCATTTTTACAGATAATAGTTCTTGATTCGTGATATCTTGAATGTGATGGTGACACTTGGATTTTCCACAAGCAGCTTCCTGTAACCTTGCACTATTCTCCTGGAATATGCTCATTTTTTAAATCTGTGGCTATTGTGAATGAACATGTTTCTTCTGAAATATGCTATTTAAGACTTAAACCATCGAACTGTACACTCTTACCCCACCACTGAAACACAAACTTTGCTATGACCACAGCTACCATACACCATTAACTATGAACCACACTCTTAATTCTGCTTCCTTTTCAGACCTCTGCACACACCCTTTATGAGGGTTTGGGGTTCGGTTCAGTGGCTTACCATTTCATGTTTGTAGGTTTGAGTCAGGCATGTTGTGTACTGCTTCACAACAAAGTTGTGGTGTATTAATTACCTAGGATTTTGAATTTTGAATTGGATGTTGGAGAGGAGAGGCTGATTGCTGCAGACCCCTTCTTTAAATTTCCGCATGGTCCTCTTTGGTGACAAGTACCATCAACTTCAAGACAACAGAACCACAGCAGTTCCTCAGCATTGAGGTTATTTTCTGCTCATTGTAGCTGGTTCATTTAAAAACATTGAAACAAATATGATTTTCATTTAGCCTATTATTGGCTATTTTATAATACCCAAAAGTCTGCTTGGCAGGCACGACTCTACAAGAGAGCTGAGAAGAATTGGAGGCTGGAAAAGAACTGTGCCCTTAATATGATCATGCAATTATTCTGCAAAAAATAGTGCATGGCATGAAGAAACAGAGTTAATATTTTAATATGAGATAAATAGATCATATCACTAAATAAGAGCTTTTAAATGGCTATTTTCTTATGACCATGGAAGTAATGGAAGTTTCTAATAACGCTTTAAAGAGAAACCAGTTGTGACTCATTGTGTGAGATCTTAGTTTCAATTTCAAAATGAAGAACTAGGGCTGGTTTCAACACAATTTTCCCAGGAGCTCTGGAAAGTTCTTATAGAGCATCATTGCTCTGCACTAAAAATGTTCAGGCAATATCCATAATGAGGAATAAAAACAGTGTTCCCTGTAAGCTGAGCACTTGGGCAGCCACCGAAGAGAGATTCAGGTGCCGCCCAGCTGATTAGCAGAGTGTTGATAGCCACTTACAGCCAACAGCTTGTGTTTCTACTGGTGGTGCACATCAGCACATGCCTCGATGCATATAAGAAAATGCATTCCACACATGCCTGGAAAAAAATTAAAGGGAACATTGAATAAAGATCTGATGAGCATAAGAGGCATACAAGCAACATAAGCTCAGTGCACAACGTATATTTAGACAAACAGTTTCTACAAAATGTCATCTCATACAAGAATGCAAAATTACGACATCCCTTATACATCTCTGTAATGGAAATTAATGTAGAATAACAGCAAAATACAAATGATTTTTACCGACATCCCTCTGAACAAGCAACTTTTATCAGAAATTCTCACATTTATTGCCCCACACTGCAAGAAAAGGCAATTGCTTTCTTCTGCGCCCTTTTCAGATAAAACCACGTGACATTTGTTAATAATGCTCCTTCCTCTGGTTTCAATAACAAACTCTCGGGGTCCTGCAGATCAAAGAAAGCAGATGCGCTTTTTCACTCTTATCATAGTAACCTGCTTGACACTGCGTATTCTGGAATACCACTGATAGTACAAGTACCAGATGAAGAGTGGGTCTCACGAAATGTATGTCCTGAAATTATAAGCAAGCTAAATTTTGTTTCCAGATCTTCAGATATGTTTCTTCCCTCTACAACTTTTAATGCTCAAAATACATGTAGTTTAAAAAGGGAAATAATGAGAATGCATATATAAATTTGTGGTGAAGTTGTGGAAAAGAACATGAGAGAAATGCTTTTATAGAAAAATTATAAAGTGGCAGAAATGCCAAATCAATAGCCCTAGCAATGGAAATGATCGCATGTATTTATACATGCAACAGATACAGCACAAGAACTTAATGCACATTTCCCCTAATGTGCCTCAACACTGAACTAGGGAGAATACTTCCAGTTAGTGGGAGGCCATGTTCATTTATTCTTTGGCCTCTCTAAAACTGCTAGCCATGATGCCAAATGATAAAATAATCTCTTAAAAAGTAATTGACTGTGACGTGGGTAGCAGCTAAACCATTTCAAATTTCTGACAGACGGTTAAGCAGGGGGTTTAGTTTGCAACTGGATATGCATTATAACTTTGCTGAAGGGGTCCAAATGTACCACTGGCATATCTCCACCGTGGACTGTGAAGTTGCACCAGTGATAGAATTTCAAGATATTGAGAAGTTTTTACACCTTGGGGTTGTCAGATGCATCCATTCTTAAGGCATTCTTCCAGTGATGGCAATCTAATATTGATTCAAGAGAGCCTTTATGAAAACACAAAAATCAAGAGCCACATATCCAAAGTCTTACCTAGGATTTTAGCTGTAGTACTTGCATTTAGTTTAATGGATGTTGCAAGGCTAACACAGAACATCCTAGATGAATGAAATAGATGAAATCTGTTGCTGAAAACATTAGGGCTAGGTTTCTGTAAGCAGAACAGGCCATATTCTTTCAATAATTCAGCAGATAAAGCCTCAATATTCAGCAGATAAAAGTCTAAATAGAGGGTAGAGCTACTAAAATTGTGAGGTCTCTTCCTAACAGATTCTTCCACCTGGTCTAGTATCCTGGTGGCGTACAATATTGTTCTGTTCCTAAATTACATAGCCACATTTTCCCAGTTCAGTCCAGTAGGTGCTGAATCCCCACCTGCTGTGCTGCCTTATTGGGGGACTAGGATGCCATGGATCCTGGTACCCCACTTTAATCCTCCTTGTAACCCACTTTGAGATTGACTGCAATGACATTATAATCTCCATGAGCATAACTGTAAAAGCATCTGGTTGAAAAGCAGTTCTCTTCAGAACTTTAATAGTAGATCCTGAAGTAAAAGTGTATCTCTGATATTATGCCTTTTCACAATTAAAGAGCAGTAACTGAAATAAGGCCAAAGAAGATAGAGGAGCATCTGCAAAGCATGAAGCTTATTAAATACATTGGCTTTCAAAATCAAGTCAAGTACTTCAAGTACTTTCTAAATTCCAATTAATGCCTAGTTTAAATGCACCCTCATACCTAATGTTTCCCTTTTTTAATCTGAACCATATGATGCTTCATCGCAGTAATCAAATAAATGAGAATTAGTGGCTTGTAACCAAATATATAGTTTGCAAACAAAATGCCTGTCCTCCTGGGTTTATTTTCCTCTGTACCCACGGTGGGCAAGAGAATCGCTTTGTTGCAGAAGTTTTGGGGCAGGGGTACACAGGCTTCTTCTCTCCAGTCAGCTCCTCAAGTGGGTATTCTACAGTCCTGGGAAACTGGTATCATGCATTATAACTTCTATAATCTAGTCTTAGACACTAAAGTAACTATTTTAAGGATGCGGAGTTTGCTTTTTGAAATGCCAGAGCAGAGAATGAGGGGCTGATACTGCTCACTTAGAGTACGTCTACACTGCAATACTATTTCGAAATAACTAGCGCTATTCCGAAATAATTTAGTCCACATCTACACAGCAGGCAGTTATTTCAAAATAATGTCAAAATACTGTCAAGATGGAGGACTTCTTACTCCAACTCCTGTAAGTCTTATTATACGAGAAATAAGGGAAGTCGGAGGAAGAGTGCTCTATTTTGAAATAAGTGCTATGTAGACGCTCCCTATTTTGAAATAAGCTATTTCGAAATAAGATACGCAGTTGATGTAGTTCAATTTGCGTAGCTTATTTCAAGTTAAGCCCTGCAGTGTAGACACACCCTTATACAGAGGCAAATCGGAAGAAACTTTGGTGATGTCAACAGAACTTCATGAGTGTAAACCCAGTAAAGTCAAGAATAGAATCAGCTTCTAAAAGTGAAAATATCTGTAATAGTTTGAAAATAAGAACTAATCCAAAAACAAAACTAAAATCCAAATGAAATTACAATAGAAGTGGATTTTTTTACATAACTCAAGTTTTTATTTTCTAATGAGCTTTGATGACAACAATTCTCATAAACATGAAGAATAATTATGAATTTAATTGATACAGAGCTGTAATAGCAATGTGTTTTTCCTTGAATCCTAATCTTGTTCAAAGCACCCAGCCTGAGTAGTCATGCACTTCATGCAGGTTCCCCAAAATCCACCCTGCTTTCACTGTGGCAACTGAATGGGATCTTTATCCTGAAAACACGTCATCCCATTTTACACAGGTATAATTCCATCACGTGGTTATGTCTTTGCTGGGTAGACAAACCCATGTCACTGAGTCTGAGCCCAAGTCAATTGACTTGTGCTTGCTGGGTTTGGGCTGGGGGCTAAAGACAGTGGTGTAGACAATCCTGCTTTGGCTGGAGCACAGGCTCCAGGACCTGCCCCCTCACTATTGGATTTCAAAGTTCAGATGACAGGCTGAGTCTGAACATCTCCTCTGCTAGATTTCACCTGCAGCCTGAGCCCTATGATCCTAAGTCAGTTGACACATGCTGTAAAGCTCAATGCACATGCTGTAAAGCTTGATGCTAATTTTGAGCCTGAGGCAAGAATATAAAATTGCTCCCTCATGTGTACATATTCACAGTAGTTATTTTGTAGAAAAAGGGAAAATACATAAAAAATAAATAATAATAATAATAATAATAACCCAACATTTATTTATTATAGTTCTGAGATCTGCATAAACAATCAATTAATAAATATAAACATATAATTATAAAATATCACCATGTCAAGTACTATTAGGTATTTGTTTATAATTGTACTTTGCGTGCTTTTAATGAGGCAAACTCATCAATAATTGCGTTGAAATTAATATTATTCGCTACCTCGTGTTCTATTGATAAGATGGACATATTTGATAATCTCTTCTGACCCGTGGATGCTCGAAGGTAGTTCTTAATTAATTTTAGTTTACTAAAACTTCTTTCCCAAGAAGCCACAGTCACTGCCTTGCCCCCTTGGTTTGTGTAGCACATTCAAAGCACTTGGCACAGGTGGCTCAGCAGTATGGGCTCTAGTTTTTGGAGGGGAAACCATGACTCCAACAGGCTAAGGGCCTGGACCCAGACCCATAGAACCCAGGGATCATAGCTCCTTGGCCCGCAGCTCTAATCGCATACCCCTAACACCTAGAGCCACTCCCCTGGCAGAGGTGAGACAAGATCCAGGAGTCCTGGTTCCCAGCCTGACACCCGCACCTCACCCTCAGCACCTCTGCCTCTATGCAGGGCAATCTGAGCCCCTTCTCCCCTGACCCCGCCCCTGCACCTGGGAACTGCGCTACGGCACTTTAAGGTGGTGCTTGATGCAGCTGAGCCGGTGCCCGGCCTCTCATGCTGCTTGGAAGCAGCTGACGTGCTGGGCGGCCACCAGGGCTGATGACTGTTGGATTGCGGAGCGGCAACATGCAGCCTGTAAACTGTGGGCCAGCCTATGCTAATGGGTGGAGGAGGGAAGGAGGAAGCGGCGCTGTCTTAAAATAAGTAGCTGTCTTAAAATAATTAGTTTTCTATATTATTTTTCTGTGCCCCCTCAGCTATGCACCTGAGGCAAGTGCCTCATTCACCTCACCCTTGTTATGGCCCTGTGATTAGAACAGGAGTGTACATTGAGAAGCAGATTTCTATTTTTCTGCCACTAAAATGTTACAGCAAATTGTATTTTCTCCTGATGTGCAGTTACGTATGTGTCCTGTAAAAGCTTTTCAGGTGGTATAGCTGTGTAAGTATTGATTATACAATCAGTAAATATTGGTCTTCCATTGACATGCATTATTGGAGGGTGCTAGTTGGCAGTTCCTTACATTCAAATCCTCTGTGACAGTCAGGTACACTACATTAGTTTTATCTTCCATTAACAGGACAGATATTCATCACTGATGTTTGAAAATCCACAGGTCCAATTAATATTTCAGTTCTAGGATATATTCCAGTTGTCATTTACACATCATAGTAAATTAGCAAAATCAGTATATTATAAAATAGCCATATAAACAACTGGATACGGCCCTGTCTAGGCCCCACTTCCCCAGTCAATTATATCAGCGTTAAGCTGGAGTTAACTCTGTCAGAATCAACAGAATCATACTGGTGTGGAAGAAGAAGTAGGTTGCCAGTGTTCAAATTAAATTGCCGGTAGTGTATGTGTGATTAAAAGTGCCTGTAAAATAGATAAACATGAAAGGAAATAACTATCAAAATTGTTGCATTTCATCCACCTCAGCATAGATTTTATCATGTTTCTGTTTTTATCCTTATTTTTGATGCTGTGAATAACATATGTACTATTTTTACTGAGGAGAAAAAAATCCACAAGCCAAGCAGAAGTATCCAATCATGTTCAGAATGCAATGGCCTTCATTATATTTGTTCGTAAGTGATTGATCAAGAGTTAGCAGATGGTGTTTTCTTTCACCCTCTTGCCTTCCTCTTATTTAATTATTTCAACTTAGTTTATGTGCTGGCTACATAATGCCTAATAAACATTTATATTTACATGATAGTCACTTTCTATTTTATCCAAGACCAGAATTAATAATCTACCCACACTGAGCTATCTTAGACTGGGTGCTGAAGCCACATGCTGGCAACCACACAGAAGTTTTTTTACATGATAGTTGCACTGGGACATGTTTCCCTTTAAATGGGTAAAATAGCATCCAGCTAGGAAATGTAAGCATCTGTGGAATGAAAGTATGACTGGTAAGTAAGTAAAGTCTAATACTTGAGGGCCCTATCCAGCAGAAACAACTGCCACTACAAATGGCACATAGGGACTGTACAGGCTGCCTAGCTAAGCTGTGGAGGGTTCTCCATTTCCTAAGAAGGTAATTTTCTTACTCACAATGTGTGCTGAGCCAAGGACAGGGCCATGCAGATTTCTGCAGAGCTAAGAAATCTATTCACTTTGGGTGTCTTTGACACAGCAAATTAAAACACACACTCCATTATGAATAAATGGAAACAGTTCCATTCCAAACGGCAAAACCAGGCAAATGAAAAGTTGGAACAATCTTCTCTCTCTTTAACAACCTCATAATTCCCTCCCATTTTCAAACACTCAGCGGAAAAACAGTTGAAGGCTAAGAAAGCATTCCAAAGTTGAAGAGTTCTCATGGAGAATATCTTGCCAGAAGGATATTACTAGCCTTTACTAGGAGGCTCCAGCCTTTACTAGGAGGCTCCAGCTGCAACCTCCTGTTAACTATGGCTTATGGCGAGAGGTGGTCCCTCAGGTAGGTCCATCCTAGCAGATCAGGTAGCACCTCAGGGAACATCTATTAATGGGGAGCCTCCATGAGTAGCAAACAACAACTAGCAATTGGAGTATCTCCAAGCAGCAAAAAATTAACAATGAGGGATGGAGATGGTCTTCCTGCATTGCTTCAATCTATAAATACAGGGATAATTCCTCTCATTCCTATCCCCATAAGGGGCTCAGGGAAGGGAGTTTTTCATCCTGGAAATTCCTGAGATCTATCTACCATAAACAGATGCAGTCTGCAGAATGCAATGAGTTTATCCTTCCCCTCCATCTGTCCCTCCTGAGAAGTTAAAAGTATGTGAAGATTTTGTGTCCTCTACAACTGCTTCAACTCTCTCCTAAAAATGTATCCTCTCTAGCAGACTTAGGCTAATTTTTTTTTTTTCAAAACCACTTCTTGGCTGAAAGTACAGATTTGTCCATGCTGAAACATTTCACAAAGTCACGGCAGCTTCATCCAATTGTTTGTGTTGAAAACAATATTCCAAACCCTCAGGATGTCCCATTTTGATATTTTGTTTCAAAATAGCCTTCAATTTTGTTTAAAAATAATTTTAAAACATTTTAATGTTCAACATTGAAATTAAATTGTTCAGGTTGGATGAAACATTTTATTTGACCTGAAATGATTTTTTTAATTTCATTTTCAGGTTTGAACTCACTAAAAATCTTTTTAAACATTATTTTTCATTTGACCTGAAACCATTTTTCTTATCTGATATGTAACACTTCTGTTAGGTGGAGCCAGCAGCAACCATGGCCAGGCTCAATATGTAGGAGTTCCTCATCATCCATTCAAAATAGAACTGGCTCGAGCCCCCACCCAGTAACCTGGGAAATTCACACATCACTCCTGGGTAACTCTGAGAGGCAATGCTTCCCCACTGACAAGCATAGAGCTTAAAAGTAGAAAATAATCTTTTAATAAAGGGGAGGGAAGTAACTTGGCATTAATTTGCCACAGAGTTCAGAAACAAAAACCATATATAAAAGCCCTACTCCAAGTAGGTTTGGCAATGTCCTTTTCCTCTCAGGTTCTTAAGTCCAGCAGTGTAAATGCCCCCTTCACATTCTCAATCCTTCTCTGCATCCTACTTACACTTGCTGCCCTTGGTCAGAGCAGGTTCCAAGTTCAGAAGTGCATCCACAGAATTCACCCCCGATCCTGAATGGGGGAGGTAAAGAGGCATCTTACTGACCCCACTTGTCAGTAAATTTAAAGAACCTCAGATGGAGAAGGGCTCCATTGCCAGACTTCTGTGAGGTTCAGAGGGAAGGGCAGGACTCCCAGTCTGGAGGCTACATGCCCTCCACGTGTTTGCTGTAAGACTGGTTCAATCTGTTTCTCCCCACTGTCTCTAGTTTCTGTAAATTTCAGGGTCTCTCTCCTTTTGAAATGGGTTAAACACAGTCTGTCTTTTCGGTATTCCCACAATAATTGCAAGTATTGCTGATCATATTTGACAATTCCTGCTTTTAGTATTAACATAATTTGTGACCCTCCCCCCAAACCCAGAATTGATTACAGTGGAAGAAACACAACTGAATCAGTTGACTATCTAGCAAATCTAAGCAAACAAGAGTGAACTTATTTATATGCTCTCACTCTTTAAACTGCCCTCATTCTTTAAACTGAGAGTGTTCCCCTTTTTTGAGCCATGTTAAACACAGTCTTTCTTTTTTGTATTCCCACAATAATTACAGACATTGCAATTAGTATTTACGCAATTGTGACCCACCGCCAGCCAACTTGGCGGAATATTTAACAAACCTAAGCAAAATCAGGAACAAACTGTATTTACATAGACACACCAAAAGTCTCTCCCTGCTTCCAGCTCGCTGTAAGGGACACATTCCTTCAGATTCTGCTTACAGATATTTTGAACCAAAATAGCTGTGATTCACACAGCTCTAATCTATAGCTTTCTTAAATATATTCTACAGTATCAGGCCTTCACCTACCAGTTAGCACTAAGGCAACCAGCAGGTACAGTGGTAGAACAAGTAATTAATTACTAAACTTCTCCAGGAAAATCAACAATGCTGTAGTAAAATGACAAAATATTACACTAGTAACACTTATGAGAGAGATGTTGAGCAAACTACAGTATTATTTATGCTAATTTACTGTGGTCAAACTCTGGTTTATTCTGTTCATCATGTTTGTTTACTCCTTATCGCTCTTCTGTTGTGGTTTCTAGCACTAGAAGTGCTGCTAGGTTGCACTCGCCTCTATAGTCAGGATACAAGGTCTGGGAAAGCAGCAGGGTGCTATGAAGGGTGTGTCTGTTCCCCACCAGTAGGGTCAACCACAGACCAGCCCAGTAGTTTCACTGTGATGCATTTTTCTTGTACCCTCACAAATGAAACTCCAACTCACTAAAATTGTTTTGAGCTTTTCTAGTTTCTGTAATGAAGGTGAGTCTGTTTAATCCTGCCATGCAACACAATGCATGTGCTTATAGGCTGAGAGGGCAGTTGCTCAGTTGATAAGCAAAACTATAGAGTTAGTGATGGATGTCACATACATGAGGGCATAATGAAGCCCTTAATTTTGTTTTAAATAGAAATGAAGATGGTTTCTTCCCCCTTTGTGTCCTCACTGGTGCTTTTACAGAATGAGTTGAATAGTCTAAGGGTATATCTACACTACAAAGTTAATTTGAAATAACAGCCGTTATTTTGAATTAACTTTAACGACGTCTATACATGCAAACCGCTATTTCGAATTTAATTCAAAATAGCGGAGCACTTAATTCGAATTTGGTAAACCTCATTCTACGAAGAGTAACGCCAAATTTGAAATAGCTAATTCGAATTAAGTGCTGTGTAGACACTTAATTCGAAATAGGGGGCCTCCAGCCTTCCCAGTTTCCCCTGGTGGCCACTCTGGGCACAAACCAGGAAAACTCCTCTCCTCTCCCCCAGCCCGGGGCCCTTAAAGGGGTAGAATCTGGCTACTGGGCAGAGCCAGGCCTGCCAGCAGCCGCAGTCCCTCACCCAGTGGCTACACAAGTGGCTGCCAGTGGCAGCCAGCCATCCCCCGCCCAGTCCCCCAGCACCCAGGGGCCAGCCAGGGGCCATAGACGGCGCGCGCCCTCATGGACTAGTGCAGAGATCGTGGACCTCCTTTAGGTTTGGGGGGGAGGCCCCCAATGTCTATGATCTCCGCACTAGGCAGAGGAACATGGCCATCTATGGCCGCGTAGCGGCCACGATGGCCAGAAAGGGCCACAGGTGCACGCAGGAGCAGGTGCGCCTCAAAGTGAAGGAGCTGCAGCAGGCGTATGCCAGGGCCACCAGGGACGGCACCGCAGCAGGGGCTGACACCTGCCCCTACTTCCCCACCCTCGACCGCATCCTGGGGGGCTGGATGGCCCGCATCACCACGGAGGGCAGTGAGCCGGGACTGGAAGGCCCTGACCTGGGCGCAGCAGAGGGAACATCGCCGAGGGTGCCACGCCGGCAGGACTTCCAAGCTGTCCCAGCACCAGAGTCAGCAGGGTCGTCTGGGGAGGCCACACCAGGTAAGTGCCTTTACCGTCCCCTATCCGGGAGAGGGAGGGGGACCAGGGACCGCGCGCATGGCCCTTGCCTACCACACATCATGCAGCAACCTGCGCACATGCGAGCACGTGCCATGCCACCCTTGGGCAGGTGGCTCCAGCTGCGTGACACCCAGGGGCCATGGCCTAATAGGCACACGCATGTGTGAAGAGACCTGACAGGCTCCTGACCCCGGGGCGGGACACAGCAGGAAGCCCTCCCTTCACACACCCCCTCTACACAGAGGCAGGGGACATCTCCCCCCACCTCAGCTGCACTATTCACAGCACAGGGGCATGGGTGCAGTCTCGGGGCACCTCCCACTCCCAGGGATAGCTGGACATTCCAAACATGGCCTCTGGGCAAGCACAACGGCTCTGACGGTGCAGGGCACGGTCATCCTCACCTCGCAGAGGGGGGCTGTGCTTTACCCACTGTGTCCCCAGGGAGAACTGACCACTTCTCTTCTTTCTCCACAGCCGTAACACCTGCACGTGCAGGGCGCACCACCCCGCCCGGGACATGCTCTGCAGGAGTACCACGAGCAGCACCTGGCAGCCCTGCGAGACCAGACCTGCATCATGGAGCAGCAGGCGCAGAAAGAACGGGAGTTTCGGTGGGAGCTGCATGCCCAGGGTCGTGCCATCTGTGCCCATCTGCAGCCCTGGTGCAGAGCGTGCTGCCTTGTGCCGCTCCCACACCTGCTGCCTCTCCAACTCCCGCTCCTCCTCCAACTCCTTCTCCCCTCCGCCTCTCCCTCCTCAATCTCCACACCCCCCAACTCAACCTCTACACCCTCCTCCCCATCTCCCCGGGGATGCCGAGGCCCCCTCCCCAGCGGTGCTGGGAGACATGTGGCCCAGAGAGACCCCCACCCCTGAGCCCTGAGCTTCCCCTCCCCTTGTTCCCTTGCTTCCCCTTCCAGCTCCCTCCTCCCAGTTTTCCCCCTCCCATCTCCCACCCTCTCTCCTGCCCTCTCCCGCCTCCTTTCCCCAGTCTCCCCAGAGGTTCATCCCCCCCCCCAGTTGTGTTAAATAAACAGAGTTTTTATTTTTGAAAATACGTGTATTTTATTTGACATCAGGAAGGGGGGCTAGGGAGGGGTAAGCGGAAGAACGTGAGGGAGGAATGAGGCACAAGCCCCCAGTGGGGCAGACCACGGAGACTGTTAGTGCTCCTCGGGGCAGACGCTCTCCTGCAGGGCCCCCTGGATACTGACAGCCCCCCGATGGACCTCCCGGATGGCAGCCTGCAGAAAGTGCAGCCAGGCTGATGGCAGTGCGTCCACAAGACACACCAGAGTGCCCAGGGGCAGCTCTGGCTCCATGTTGCAGAGTGATAGGGTGTCCCAAGTGAGGGCAAACAGAGCACTCCGACACAAATGCTTTGCTGTCCCTCATCGAGGTAGACAAGCAAACAGAGACACTTGAGAACTGGCTGTCCGGGGTTGGGGGTAGGGTCCCTTTAAGCACGGACCTCAGATAGACATAGGCAGCAGCCCCACACAGGAGGTCCTGACCTGGTGACCTGCTGGCACTGGTTTCAGCCAGCCTTAACTCCAATTCAGAGTCCACTCAGTGTGGATGCGCTTTCGAAATAGCAAAATGCTATTTTGAAATGCATTTTCTGTGTAGATGCGTTAATTCAAATTAGCTTAATTCGAATTAACTATTTCGAATTAAGTTAACTCGAATTAACGCTGTAGTGTAGACATACCCCAAGAGAGTGCAATTATAATGGAACTGTAGAATAATCTAAATGGATGAAGCAAATGCAAATATTTGTCTTTGGATGCCTTGTATTAAATTTTATCTAATGCCAAAGTGCAGTGAATAATCTGCGATGTTTTCCTCCTTAAAGTTAAGATCCTTGGAACCAGGCAAGCTGTCCTCAGCACGTGATCTTAGATGTGACTGTAAGTCACTTCTGCATTGTACTTCCTCAATCTTGGGGAATCCAGAGCCTGGCATACAATAGAACAGCTCTAACCTATACCTGGACTGAGGAGTCGAGGGCTGTGTCTAGACTGGCTGCTTGAATTTGTGCAAGAACACTGACTTTGTAATGTACAAAATCAGTGCTTCTTGCAAATAATGGCAGCTCCCATTCGGGCAAAAGCCCTCTTGCGCCAAATGTATTTGCGCCAAGAGAACCAGTGTAGACAGCTAAAAAGTGTTTTGCGCAAAAAAGCCCCGATGGCTAAAACAGCGACCGGGGCTTTCTTGCGCAAAACTGCGTCTAGATGGGCACGGATGCTTTTCCGCAAAAAGTGCTTTTCCGCAAAAGCGTCCGTGCCAATCTAGACGCTCTTTTGCGGAAATACTTTTAACGGAAAAACTTTTCCGTTAAAAGTATTTCCGCAAAATCATGCCAGTCTAGACACAGCCATTATGTCGCTGGTGACTGGCAAAGCAAAAGCCACCCTAACCGCACAGCACCTTTCCCGACATGCATTTCTTCTAGTGCTGAGATGTGATGTGGGGCTGGACACACCAGCCCTATGGCAGCTCCACACCAGCTAGGGATTCCCCCAGGCCTACAGAATCCCCAGTTGCTGTGTTGGACCAGCTTTCTGGTTTCTTTGCGCCATGCGTAAGGGACCACAATGAGGCCAAAGATCTAGCCCATGGTTTTTAAATATTGAGCTTATGGGTTTCATAGGTGATTGTTGACGCAGTGCTTAGGTGCCATACATGTAAGGAAAATCCAACCAATGGCTTAATTTATATCTCACCTAGACTGTGTAAATGCAATTACTTGAATAGTTTTACTCCTAATTTACTGTGGTGCAACTAAGAATAAAACCAGACTCCAAATTTTGAATACAGGTGATTCCACTATTCGTTATGACAGGGGTAGGGAATTTTGGGCGGTTGGGGGTCACTGTCCCACAGAAAAATCAGTCGGGGGCTGCACATAAGTGAGAAGCAACCCCCCCAAAAAAAGCCCAACCCCCCAATCCTTAATGACATGGCCCCTGAAGAAGAAAGACTCTCTACATTCCCCTCACACACCAGAGCCTTAGGGGGCCCAGGCTAGTAGATTTTGTGTGCTCCAGCCCCACAGGGAGGTGGGGGGGGGGGCTTGAGTGCCAGCAATGTGGGCTCCCCAATTGCTGGGGGCGAGCCCTGAGCATCAGGGGCTGGATCAAGGCAAGCTGGGGGCTGCATCTGGGCCCCAGGCCTTATGAGGTGTCACAAACCCAGGGAGTAATTCTTTGCACCATCCAGGAGTCTTCCAGGCATATAGTGGGGGGGGGGGGGCATCTTTGCTTGAGACTCATTCTTAAAAGAACCATTTAGCCCTCTGATCATCCCTTCCCCATTCCTGGGGATGAACCATGTGTGAGCAAGTTTTTCTTCTCCTTATAGATCAGACCCAACGACACAGCAAAGAACTCTGCGGCTTCCAGTAGTTTTTGCCTGACTTTAGGGAAACATAGGTTTTTGGGGGGTTTTTTAGTTACAGTATATCTTTTTGGCACACAAGCATTAAGATTTGTTTTCCCATGAATACAGGAGATTGTCACCCAAGAGAAGAAAAGAAAAACTGAGCACCCAGAAAGAAATCCTGAGCCCAGAGCTTATTCTTCTGCTACTGTGGCTTGTGCTGCCTGTATATGGCTAAGCAATTTTCTTCCTGTTCATTCCAAGAGTACTAATGGCCAAACAAAGCTTTTGTTCAGCTACTGCTCAAACTGTTATTTAGAAAATGAATTGTTAACTTAATCTCTTATTCAGAAAGAAACACGAAACTCTAGTTCTGCACTTGATGCTCTGGCAAGTGTAAAACTACGGAACTACAGAAACACACCACCAAGCAATCAGTACAATAATCAGGAAACCAACATCCCTGATTCTTTCAAGAATGAGTTGCCCTCACTCTTGAATTATATCACAGTATAGGACATGACCTGATGCAATGTGCCAGTGACATGAGAACAAATAAAGGTCAGGAGTTTCAGGTTGAATAAAGATCTCAAAGTTAAGATATGTATCTAAAGTTTCTTTGAATTATTCACATCAGCCACTTGAATCTGTAAAACAAAGTTGACACATTTCATTAATACAGAGATCACAATATTGACTTGGTAAACTATTGATATGAATAAGATTTTATTTTGCCTAAGCATCTGAGTTTGGCTGTATGCCACCCAGCATGATATTGCCCAAGTCTGAGCACTAAGACAGGTGCACAAATGTGTGCTTACTTTGCAGTGCTCCATAGGCAGCAATGACTATTTGGCACATATTTAGCTATTTGAATGTTCAACCTGGGGTTTGTAAGAGTGCATCTGAGTGTGTCTGTATAAAATAGGCATGAATTTACATGCACAATAAATGTGTGCCAATCTGAAGCAACTACTTCTGAGAATAAACCTGTGTGTGTGAGAGAGAGAGAGAGAGAGAGAGAGAGAGAAGAAAAGATTTGCTATTAAAACATAACAGAGGCTCCATGGGATTTGTGCTACCACTGGTGGGGACAGAAGATGCAGACTTACTGTGTGGGGGAATATCCAGTGTGGCAAAGGTGAATAATTAGGACAACAGTGAATTGACTGTCAGAATTTAGGTTTCTTGAGGAGCATCCACACCCTAACACATTTAAACACTAAGGGTACGTCTAGACTACATGCCTTCGTCGACGGAGGCATGTAGATTAGACAGATCGGCATAGGAAATGAAGCGCGATTTAAATAATCGCGCTTCATTTAAATTTAAATGGCTGCCCGCTCGATCAGCTGTTTGTCGGCAGATCGGGGCAGTCTGGGCGCGGTCGACAAGGAAGCCTTTGTCGATCGCGCAGGTAAACCTGATTTCATGAGGCATACCTGCGCCGGTCGACAAAGGCTTCCTTGTCAACCGTGGCGCGTCCAGACTGCCCCGATCTGCCGACAAACAGCTGATCGGCAGAGCAGGGCAGCCATATAAATTTAAATGTAGCCGCGATTATTTAAATCGCGGCTTCATTTCCCTATGCCGATCTGTCTAATCTACATGCCTCCGTCGACGGAGGCATGTAGTCTAGACGTACCCTTATAGTGCAAGCTGTCTGTTATTTTCCTAAGTCCACTGCAAACTTGAATATGTCCCAGGGATCAGGTAAGGACCTAAAAGTGCCTTTTGCCACCTTCTTCACAATTTAGGATTCAGCCCCATAGTTCTTTTGGTAATAACCTGTAGCTGTGAGGAGGAATGCTTTGTATTAAAGACATGTTAAGGACACACTTGCAACCACCACTCAGAAGAGACAAGCTTTTGAGTGTACAGTAAATCTCTGTGGGGGTGTCTTTTACGCTGCAATAAAAGATAGATGCAGCTGCCTCAGGTCAGCTGATTCAGGCCTGTGGGGCTCAGTAGGAGGGCTATAAACCTGCAGTATAGACCCTCAGGGTCAGGCTAGAGCCTGGGTTCTGGGACCCATATGTGCACACTGCAATTATATAGTCCTGCAGCCTGCTGCCAGCCCTTATTTGAAACCACTTCACCTCACTGTCTAGTCAAAGTTCACTGACTTAGCTATTGACTTGTCTTCACATTTCGCAAGTGGTAAAATTTCTTTGTAAATCACAGTAGGACACTGTACTATGGTGCACCTCTAATCTTGGGAGGAAGAGGTTAGTGGAGAGTGCTATTAGCCAGAGAGGCCAGAAGAAAGAATGCCCCATATGGAGGCTTCACTCCACCTCTCTGCTCCAGATAGAATACCAGCATGGCATTGTATGTCAGAAAGAGAGTCCGTGGCCAGGAGGAAAAGAGAGAATCTGGTTGCTTTGGAAGGAGGAGAAGGGAGACCTTAAAATTTGGACAACATTTAAAGTTTTTCTAAAAGTATCCAAACTGATAAATATTTAGAGAGATGTGCCTGATTGGTTGCCTGTGTGTGTGTCTTTTCAGTCACAGTGGTAGACCTAACGGGCTACAATCACAAAGGAACCTCGGTGTCATGATGCCAAGTGTTGCCTCACCTAACCTGCAGGTGTGCTGAAAGACACTGGGATTCACAAAGTCTGGGTCAGCAGCCTCAGCTCCCTGTGCAATGAATGCAGAGACAAGCGCCTCAGAATGGGATTCACAAATGCCAGGATTCTTGGTGGCTCCTGGCCTCAGCTAGCCAATGGGAGGCACCAAGCCAAGGGGACTGTGTCAAGTCTCGCTGCTCTCTCTGAGAGAGGCACTTATGTCGGGGATACAGCTGGGGGTTCTCAAACTGGGGGTGGCAACCTTTCAGGGGGTCATGAGGCTATTTTGTGGGGGGGGTCTCAAGCTGTCAGCCCCCACACATGTCAGGGCTCCAGCTGCGAATCATACGCAGATCTGACAGTCCAGCCCTTCAGAGCTGCCAGCAGCAATGCTACAGTAAGTGTGACCTAGTATGGAAGCTCATTGCTTTTGAGGTGGACGGGTCATCATAGTCTGCAATATTTTCAAAGGGGGTCCCAGCAAAAATAGCTTGAGAACTTGTGGAAGTGCCTCCTTCTGCTTGGAATTCTTGGATATAAACCCCCTGTTGGAGTTAAGCAGCTGCATCATTTTTGCAAGAAGCCCAAAGGGTGGTAAAGAGGGAGAAATTCTCCCTCATCCTTTTTAGCCCAGTGATTAAGATGCTCACCTGAGATGTGGGAGACTCCCAATTCAAGTCATCTTCATCTGAGAGAGGTTCGCTGCCTCTCTGGTAGGTACCCTGACCACTGTAGGGTATTTTGATACAGGGATCACTGCATGTCACTGAATGATGGTGGCATTATTTATCCGCACTGACTGTATCACGTCTTGCAGGTGAGCTGGGTGGAGGAAAGCTTTGTTCCCTCAGTTCATTCATCAGTCTGTGTCTTAGGTGTCTGGATGGTTGGTGTGCATGTTCAGGGGCAAGAACATAGTTGCATAGGGAACTTTCACTGCAAAAATGTAAGCACTGAATGAGGTCAGGTGTTGGCTTGTTTGATGGCAGGTAGCAGGAATTTTGTGAATCCCAGTGGTACCTGATTCTGGAATTTAGGCAACTGAAGTTGCAGTTAGGCACCTAAATTCTTCAGTGAATGCTGCCCAAAAAAAGAAGTTAGGCAAAGTGGTGGATAAACATTCTATTCATTACACATCTCAGTGCCATTCTGGTACTGATGATCATTTAAATGGAGAAAATAATGCTGTTAATCAATAAATTATTATTTGCATAGGACTGGGACACCAGTCTCTGTTCAAAGGGAACAAGCTATAGCCATGGTTAAGTGAAAAAAGACACATTAAAAAGCAAGAGCAGAAATTAGGAATGGCAAGAACTCCACAGGAAACCATGTAGGTTAAGCAAACTACATACGTGCTATCCCTTCTGAGTAGGATAAACATGCAGTTTTACAAGGTCCGATAGGTTTCCATATTGTTCACAGTACACAGAAAAGTGCATATGCTCTCCCTTACCAGTATATACACCTATCATGGGGGGAAGGGGTTAGCAACACCCCCACAATAATGCCAACATCTGAGAGATCTGCCAAGACTAGAAGCGTAGCAATTTACAAAGGAGGTAACTGATGTTAATGCATATTTCTAATTATTAAGAATGGTAATAAAAATGAAAACTAATGACAGTTCCAAATGGAATCTATACAGAAATCCCTATTCATTCTTAACATGACTTGAATTATCTTATTCATATGGGACATTCTATCATTATTTCTTACAAATACTGTGTGAATAATCTGCTAAAGAGCTAGAATGAAATCAATTAAGATGTGTACGCTTCTGGATACAGTTTCATGGAAAGAAGACAGAAAAGCACTCCTTTTGATTTGCCGTAATCCTTTAACCATTACTTAGTCAAAATCCCCATTAATATCACTGACTGCAATGCTTGCAACTGGTTGCTTTTAATATTTGAACTATTTGAAAAAAGTTAATTTGTTTTGCAGTTCATTAAAGTAAGGTTAATAACTCTGGGTTATTCACATCCCATATTGCATAAGCCACTAATCCTGATATCATCTTCTGATCCTTAAGCACTGTTCTTAACCATGGTCAGAAAGCATTTCATCATTGATTGTCATGTAACAAACCTGAAAAGCAATGTACCTTATGAAAGAAGTCTCTTTAGTCCTGTCATTTCCCTGAAATTCTGGGCAGGATCAACTCCAGACATCATTCCTTCACTTCATCTTGAGACTTCAAGTGGCCTAACTAAAAACAAGTTTTATAAGAACACAGAGGGTTTGTCTACATAGCAAAGTTATTTTGAAATAACAGCCGTTATTTCGAAATAACTTTACCAGCGTCTACACAGCCAAACCGCTATTTCAAAATTAAATCGAAATAGTGGAGGGCTTATTTCGAAATTGGTAAACCTCATTCCATGAGGAATAGCACCAATTTCAAAATTGCTATTTCGAAATAAGCGCTGTATAGATGCTTATTTCGAAATAGGGGGCCTCCAGCCCTTCCCAGGGTGCCCTGGTGGCCACTCTGGGCACAACCAAGAAAACTCCTCTCCCTCCCCCCCCCCTCCCTGGAGCCCTTAAAGGGGTAGACTCTGGCCACAGTGCCTGTGCCAGCTCCAAGCCTGCCAGCCCAGAGCCAGCAGTCGCTGCACCTGACCCAGTGGCCCCAGCATGAACCAAGCAGCCAGTGCCAGCCAGCCCTCCACTGCTCCCCAGGACCATTCTGTCAGCTCCCAGGAGCCTACCAGGAGCCAGAAAAGGTGGGCGCCTGCCTGGTCCAGTGCGGCGATCAGGAACCTAACTCAGGTTTGGAGGGATGCCTCCAACGTCCATGATCTCTGCACTAAATGGAGGAACGCAACCATCTACAGGCGGATGGCTGCCAGCCTGGCCACCAAAGGCCACATGCGAACCCAGGATCAGGTTCGCATGAAAATAAAGGAGCTGCGGCAGGCATATGCCAGGGCCACAGGGGGCAGCTCCCAACCAGGGGCAGACCCAGACCCCTGCCCCTATTTTGATGCCATGGATCGCATCCTGGGGGGCAGGACGGTCCGTGCCCCGCAGGTGGTCAACGACTCCGGGGCAGAGCTTGCTGCCTCCTGCTGCTCCAGCCCCTGCTGCCTCCCCAGGTACCACTCCTCCTCCCACTCCTTCTCCCCCTCCTGCCTCTTCCTCCCCATCTTCCCCACACCTCCAGGGATGCCAAGGCCCGCTGGGAGACAGTTGGGCTGGCTAGACCCCCAACCCTGAGCCCTGAGCTTCTCCTCCCCTTGCCTCCCCCTGCCAGCTCCCTTCTCCCAGATTTCCCCCTCCCCCTACCACCCTCCTTCCTCCCCTCTCCCACCTTCTTTCCCCAGTCTCACCTCAGTTTCATTTCCCCCCCCACCCCAGTTTTGTTCAATAAATAAAAAGAGGCTCTGTTGTAATGAAGACATGTGTCTTTTATTGTACAGCAAGAAGGGGGTTTAGGGAGGGGTAAGTGGAAGGACATGAGGGAGGAATGAGGCACAAGCCCCCAGTGGGGCACACCAGGGAGACTGTTACTGCCTGCAGAATTTGCTGCCAGGCTCATAGCAACACGTCCAAGAGAAGCACCAGAGTGCCCAGGGGCGGCTCCGGCTCCATGCTACAGAGTGCTGTGGTGTCCTGAGTGAGGGCAACCAGAGCATGCAAAGAAAAAAAATACTTTGCTGTCCCTCAGTGAGGTAGGCAAGCAAACAGGGAAACCTTAGAACTGGCTGTCCGGGGGGGTTCCTTTAAGCACAGGTCTCAGATAGCCTCAGGCAGCAGCCACACAAGGTAACTCCTGACCTGATGCCCTACCAGAACTGGTTCCAGCCGGCCTTAAATGCGATTCAGCATCTTATCAGTGTGGACGCGCTATTCTGAAATAGCAAAAAGCTATTTCAAAATGCATTTTGTGTCTAGACGTGTTATTTCGAAATAAGCTATTTCGAAATAACGCTGTAGTGTAGACATACCCAGAGAGATGATCAAAGTAAAACAAAGAACAAGGTACTTAATATGTCTTGTCTGAAATATTATTAAAGCTTGCCTAGATTGGTTCATTTTAGGTGCAGTTACAATGAATAATAAAATACCTTATATTTGGGGCCTCACCCCAAATTTGTTCATGGTTGTATTCAGTGCTGTGACTAAACTGTCTGATTTCCTGGCTTCCTGTTTCACATTTGCATTTTATTGCCCCAAATATTCCTGGGAAGTTTCATCCATAGAATCATAGGAGTGGAAGAACCTTGAGAGGTCATCTAATCCAAGTCTCCTGAACTAATGGCAGGATTATTATTTAGACCATCTCTGACAGGTGTTTGTCTAACCTTCCAACCCCCTTTAACAAACCACTCAGCTGTTCTTTGGATGAGTGACTGCTTTTGGAAGAAGTCCTTTAGGGCTGTTAATTAACATCTTTTCAAATGTTTAGTAGCCCTGACTGAGGGTGTTAACTTAGTAGACAACTCATTATCTGCTTTGCTTCCGACTCTTAAGAGATGAAGCTTTCATAATTCTTAACATTAATTCTGCTCTTTATTATATATGAATTGACACATTTAAACAACTTGTCACAGTCCCACATACAATATCATAAAAAAAAACACAAAATAACTTTGAAAAATAATAAATGCAAGGGACGGAAAAAACAAACCCTAGTACATCATCTAGTTCTTCCTCCCAGTAATGAAGGATTTTTCCCTGTAATTTACTGTTCAGACTAGTTTTCAATGTGCTAACCAATAGGGACTCAAATGTTGTCCTCCACAGCCCTTATAGATGGAATTGTCAGGAAGATTTCCCAGATATTCAGGAAGAATATTCCTTAGTTTCATCCTTTTATTCCTAGTCATACCCGCTTCATCGGGCGAAATAAATAATTTCTCCTTTTCTTTGGGTTTACTTTCCTCATGTTCGTTTTGAACTGTTCAGACAGGGATAAATATTTCATAAATGTAGGACAGCAGTGGAGCTTTCACTGTGTTCTGGCAATCTCTAGCTAGCACTCTGGGGGTGCATCTACACAGCACCTTTACCTTGAAATAAGCAATGCAGTTTGCGCTACCCTAATTGTGTAGTTTATTTCGAAGTTATTTCAAAATTAAGTGCTATTTTGACAAATCCTTTAACCCTCATGGAATGAGGGGTTACAGAGATGCCAGAATAGCCCACCTGTTATTTCAAAATATATTTTGACATAACGGGCATGTTTAAAGACATGGAATGTAGATATAGCCATATGGTGTTGGGGCTGTTACCAAACACAGTAATATTCAGCAGCCTTCAGGCTGCTCTAAATTACATCTTGAGGCCAGTTTCATACATAGCCAGTCTGGAATCATAGGAGCACAAACGTGGCTTAAAGCCATCTATGCAACTGCCCTTCTGAGTTGTACTGTGTGGTTCTTGGCTACATCTGAGGATCTCTGAAATTGTAAGGTTATAGTAAACAGATTTTTTTGGTATTTACTGTGGCAAGATGGGGGGAAGGGGGGGGGACAGAAAAGATGAGAGGTTCCAAAGAAGGTAAGGGCAAAGATGACACTTGGCCATGGGGAACTGACCCAGGGAATTAGATCAGCGGTAGAACCCTGTTACCGGTTCTCCTAAACCGTCCCCTACTTCCCCCCATGCGAGCCGAACAGTGTCTACGACTCCCAGCGTTTTTTTGGTGTGGTCTTTTCGGACCGGCTCCCCTCCAGACCGGGTTCGGGCTTAAGAGAGCCTCTGGCGCATGTGACCTCTCGGGTCAGGGAAGAGGACTCGGGCCCTCCCTCTCTCCGAGCCCCGGCCCAGGGCCCTAAGGCAGGGACATTCGTCCCTACTCAGTAGAGGGGGCTGGAGCCCCTAAACCCTCCACTCACGGGGGCCACGGCCCTGCCCTGGGCCACTTCTTCCCTGACGGCCCTTTATGACTCCCAGTGCGGGGCTAAGCTTACCGCCGCTCTCCCTGGGGTGGGCGCCCTCTCGCTCCGGTTCGTCGTCCCCCCCCTCGCTCGGGCCCCTCGCCCTTTTTAAATTGGCTGCCTTGGCGTCTCCCACCTCCACGCTCCCCGCCCCGGCCCTCCGGGGCTTGCGCGTGACGTCACCAGCGACGTCATCTGGTTGCGTCCCGTTTGCATGGCGATCTGTGGCTGTGGCGCCGCCGGCTGCTTCTGGCGCGGCCCTTTCGGCTCCGCGGCTATCCGCTGCCTGCCTGACGCCGTACGGACTTCCCTCTCGTTTCCCAGTCCCCGGTCCGGGGCTGCCTCTAGTGCGGGGCAGCGCTGCCTTGCTGCCTGCCCCGTCACAAATGGACATAGCAGACTGCTGCTACCAAAATGTCCCTGGGCTGGGGCCTCTAGTAGAGGGTGGGACCACTCCCTAGCCGTCTATTAGCAAATGGAAGAGGTGACCTGGCTGCTGAGGCATCCCAGAGGGGTAATTGAGCTATAGTGACCCAGCCAAAGTGCTGGAACCTGAAAGATGTTGCCTCCACGAAGAAAGCCCTGGGCAAGGCACCACACTATTCCAGAGTGGAAACAGACTGAGAGACATGAGCGAGGACACCAAGAGAGGCCCTGTTAAACTTGTGCCCCAGAAGGGGTTTGTTTTATTTCACACGCAGACTGGGTGTGACTCGGCCGGAGGGCTGAATCACTGAAGAACCTCCATAACAGGAAAGAGAGTGAGTGCAGGCGCACACGATCGGCTGGGGCGCTGGCAAGAGATGAGTGCAACCCTGTTACACCACAGTAAAGTGTTAGATTCATAACATAATTGAGAAGGAGACAACTATCACATATATGTGAAATAGCGTACAGTGAATGTGAAGATGTAACCCATCACATGAATGCCTTAGTTTCACAAATAACGGCATACAACGCCTAGAGTCAATCACTTTCAGCTGCAGATTCTGCTAACCCCCCTCCAGAAACAATGACAACAGATGTACTTATTAGTTAATATATTTCAATGGGGGAAAAGCTATGAGAACTTTTAAAAAGTGAGTTTTTAAAAGTGTTTGCATATATTAATGGACCCTGTTGTCAAAATAGCCACAGGTGACCATCTAAAACTACCCTGCTCCCAGAGGCTTAACCCAATAAATGCATCTGTCCCCATTGTTACTTTGTTTCTTGCCCCATTCCAATATCATTTGCCTATTTATCCACCCGAAATTTTGCCTCCTAGATAGCAAGCTACCTGGAAAAAGGGTTAGTTACACAGTGGGTTACAATTCTCCCTATAACTTTTTCTTGAAGTTGACAGTCACTTTAAGTTGTTTTCAGAATTTGATCATCTGCAAAAACTGTTTGAGTTAAATACACTTTTGCCATGAACTTTAGCCGATCCATAGAATTTGAAAGGGACTGGGGAACTTCATTTCTTCAGATGATATGCAGATAATGTGCTTCTTTTACTGGGCAGCAATTTTTAAACCATTTATAAAAACTCAGCTTTGCTATTTTCTTTGCCTTTCACTTCTGTCCATTGAAATGTAAAGCTCTGTTTTCCCTCCCAGTAAAATAGACAAGGCTGGCTAACAATCAGCATGACAGAAGGAGAGCAGTGCAGCGGAAAATTGGATAACAGGATAAAAAACTCAGGGACCACAGGAAACCTATCAAAATTGGCTCTTCCTGTCAAGAAACAGACAAGTGACAAGAACAAATATAAGGTATTATTTATATTTCAATGTTTCTAATGATATCATAATTACATTTCTACTTCCTTTAGGCAGCCGCTTGACTTTTTAGCTTTGACCTTGCAATAGCAGACCAAATGTTGTGTGATGAAACTAAATCTACATAAGAATGATTTGCAGTCAGCCATCTGGGAAATCCTACAAATATCTTCAAAATAGCCATTTTATTTCTGTGAGAAATTTTTAAAAATAAATTTACTTTTGCCAAAATAAATTACCAAAGTAGACAAAATTTGCTTGTGATGAACAATTAAGGATTTTTTTTGAAAACCTGCCTTTTATTGATCAGAAATGCTAAAGACCTTGAACATTTCCAAAAATACCTTTGGACAGATAAAATATTAAGCTCATCAGCAAAAGGTGTTTTAGATGGTTCATGTCCTTGCCATGGTCTACACTATTTCAAAACAACCCCCCCTTAAGTCAAATTTATAAGCGAAGTATCTACACTAGCAAGCCCATTATTTCAAAATGAGGGGCCACTTATTTTGAAATCTTTTCTAAGTGAATAACACTAATTTTGAAATAGTTATTTTGAAAGGGTATGTCTACACTAGCCCCCTAGTTCGAACTAGGGAGGCTAATGTAGGTATTCGAAGTTGCAAATCAAGCCCGGGAATTAAATATCCCGCGCTTGATTTGCATCTTCCCGGCCGGTCGCCATTTTTGAAATTTACAAGTCCAGACAAACTGCCCGCGTCTACACACGGCAGGGACCCTGTAGTTCAAATTAAAGCCCTAGTTTGAACTACCTGTTATTCCTCCTGGAATGCCTACATTAGCCTCCCTAGTTCAAACTAGGGGGCTAGTGTAGACATACCCAAATAGCGTTAGTACAGATGCTCAGGTGCTGCTATTTTGAAATAACTGCTCCCCAGAGTAATTTGAACTAATTACTCCCCAGTGCTTCCTGGGGCTCTAAATTGAGGTAGTGTGTCCACATTAATGGAGACTGCCTTGGACTAATTTCGAGGCTTCCCCCATAGTGGGGACAAGTGATTTCAATTTTGTAAAATCATGAGTTAAGTTGGATTTAGTTATTTTGAAATAGTTTCCTAGTGTAGACATGGCCCTTTTGACCACTTGGACTCTATAATAATTCATTAACCATTTATTACTACATCTGCTAATCATTCATTAAGCCTTTATCAGCTATGTAAAAAAAGACCCTTAATACAAAGTGTGACCAGCATCTTCTATGCTCTGGGGGACATAAACCTGAGCCCATTGAAGTAAATGGTAAAGCCCCTTATAGAGCCATAGGGTTAGAAGGGACCACAAGGGTCATTCAGTCTAACCCCCAGCCAGGATGCAGAATTTGTGGGGTCTAAACCATTTGTAAGTTTGTCGTGGCTCTCTCCCTGTCCATCAGGGTTGGTGTGAGGGGGTAGGTCCTGGTTCTGGAGCGGATTCACCTTGGCTCTGGGAACACACAACCTATTGGCTGGCCCCCCCAAAGTTCAATGCCCCTCACTCAGGGGAAATACGGCCCCTTCGGCTTAGTGCATAAAGTCAAGTGTCCCTCAATCGGGGGAATATGGTCCTCCGGCCTAGTTGCAATAGTTCAGTGCCCTTCACTCTGAGGGGATACGGCCATCCGGCCTAGTCCATAAAGTCAAGTGCCCCTCAATCAGGGGAAATACGGCCATCCGGCCTAGTCACAATAGTTCAGTGCCCTTCACTCAGGAGGAATACAGCCATCCGGCCTAGTCCATAGAGTTCAGTGCCCCTCACTTAGGGGAAATACGGCCCTTCGGCCTAGTCCATAAAGTCAAGCCTTTTTCCCAGTCCTGGAGGCTGGATTACGGGGTTGGGGGGGTAGGGGACCCGGGCCCCCCGCTCCACCGGGTCCCAGCCCAGGGCCCTATCGGCAGTGAGAGTACCCACTGCCTGGTCGGCGGGGATGTCTGCCGGAACACGCTCGACCTCCCGGAGCTCCTCCCTCCGCCCTGGGCTGCTCCCTACCTCTCCCCCGACTGAGGCTACGTCCCGGGGCCGGTGGTTAGTGTCGCGGCTCCGAGGCGGCTGCGTCCGCGGTGCTGGCAGGCCTGGCTTCGGGGACGGCTGGGGCCACCCGGGATCTCTTCCCTCTGCTCCTGCCCCTTCGGCTACCTCCCCTGAGTGCCTGCTTCCCCTGGCTTTCATCTCAGGCCTCACACTTGAGCGTGCCCAGCAGTGCTGCGGGGGCGGGGTCCGCTCCGCCCCCGGGGCCAGGTGAACTCCTTTAGCTTCAGTGCAGGGCAGTGCCACCCCATCACAGTTGGAAACCATGTCCCCTTGGAAGGACACTTTTGGAGACCTTCAGTTCAGAGGAAATTATCTTCACTTTAGCAGAGTTATAAGTCACTTGGGACGAGACAATAATCAAGTGAGGTTCAGACCCAAGGTCAGTTAAGTAGGGCATATAGGAATTTGCCACTCCAGCCTGAGCAAGGTCCAAGGGAGTAATCAGTTCAGTCCTGGCCTGCCAACAGACTGAGTAACAGTGGGATCTGTTTTCCCTGGAGCCCTCACTCAGGGCAGGGTATCAATCAGTTCAATTCTGAGGGAAATTAGCTTTCTGGTGGGAGTGTCAGCAGACAATCTGGCACCCTAGTTAAGGCAGGGCCAGACCAATACAGACATCCTGGCCACAAAATGGGGAGGCTGCCACCTGTGACAGTGAAGAGGTAGGGGATCGCAGGCCCTTCCACTGTTATTTTCCTGGGTAGGGTATCTCCATTACTGGTGTAGTTCCAGTAGGGGGCCAGCCCCATAGATATGATATTGGGTACTATTAGGTTGATGAGGAGAGGAACAAGACACTATTAGCAGATGAGGCGCTCAGATCCAGTGGTACAGAAAAAATGGAGCAGGGGGAAATATTGATGTGGAGCATCATCATTATTATATAAAAATGCATATTTATTTTGTATATAGGTATATTTCATTCCACCATATTCATCATAGTGTTATATGAAAATATGCTGCAAAACACTATCTCAAAAAACATAATGCTTAGGTAGGAATGGGTGATATAAAAACAGCATTGTCCTATGATATTGTAGGTAGTTAGTGGATCCGGATCATATATTGGACAAAGGCAGGAAATATAAATTTTCTGCCAGGCATGTAAGGCTGTGGCTAATTCATTACTCACACATCTCAAGATGAAGTACTAATTTAAAGTCATGTGTGTCATATTAATTGTAATCTTGTTTCAACGTGACAAAATGAATATCTCAAGGTTCACAATATATTATGGACATAGGTCACACCAAATGAATGTCTAAAATAGATTAACACTAAATACATGCAATATGTCATGTTTATAAATTTAAAAAGGACAAATGGCATTAACACTTAACAGATTGTTCATTATACTGCATCTATGCTTAGATGTAAATGCATTAACAAATACTTTCCCCAATGTGTTGATTCTCAGTGTTCTCTTAAAATGATTACTGCAGAAGATTTAGTAATTTAATCTGAGACTTGGAAGCTACAGTTTCTGGAATTTCTACAAAGAACCATCATACGTTACTATAGCACAAACAAAACTGGTAATCTGTAGAAGTTTTCTTAGCTTATCCCTTCTTACAGATATGAATTTAAAAACTGAAATATCTTCCAAGTGAAAAAAATCTTACGATATATTTTAAAAATGTGTGTCTGTCCAGCTGGCCATCTGTGAGCCAGTTTGTTCAAGATCTCCTCCGAAGCTAGAACAGCCAAATTTGATATGCGGCTACCTTTTCTCCTAACTTAAAGCAAACTAAGTGTTTGGTTGTACCAGGATAATGGGATGTGCCTGGAAAGTGATTGCCTCATATCAAATGGAAAGGGAGGGATGTGATAACAGGGTAGTTATACTCACACATGACCACAGGGGGCAGGAGGTGCCCCAGCGAGCAGCCACTGGCTGGCAGTACAGCCCATGCCAAACTGGCCTACCCCAGGAAGCAGCTGCTGGCTGCCAGGCAGTCTCTGCCACCTTGTGCAGGTCCCAGGGAGTACGGCCAGTAGCCTGTGCTGGCCCTGGGGAGAAGTGGGTGTGGTTCATAGCCCTTCTCCCACAATGTGGAGAAGCTGGCAGGTGGAGTGTGCAGCCTCTGCCACTCCAGACTGGCCCTGGAGAGAAGCTGGTGGCTACCTCTACCCAATCCCCTGGGCTCCCTATGTCTGGTACTACCTGCTTTGACTCCTGCACCCCCCACTCTCTGCCTTGAGCCTCTCCTCACTCCCTGCTTTCTTTGACTCCTGTAATTCCCAACTCTGAACCCCACCTCACCCCAATCCTGACTCCCACTCCCCAGCCACTTGCCCTGAGCCTCTCTTCAACCCCCAACCCTGACTTCTGAGCCCCCCACATTCCAAAGTCCCTGCCCTGATTCCTGCACACCCCACACTGCCTGCCCCCTGCCCTGAAGGGCCTGAGCAACACTGGGTGAGACTTTTAGTTATTAAATAATTAGAAGTACAAATGTTTTTGTTAAGAATGGCCAATACCGGGGCTTCAGAAGGAATGAACAGAACAAGTAATCATCAACTGATCTATCCCCTGTTGCCTATTCTCAGCTTTTGACAAACAAAGGGTAGGGAAACCATGCCTGCCCATCCTAGCTGATGGCCATTGATGTGCCTATCCTTCATGAATGTATCTACTTCTTTTTGTAAGCCTGTTCTAGGTTTGGTCTTCACAACATCCTCTGTCAAAGAATCCCACAGGCTGACTGTGCATTGACGAGGCGCAGCAAAGAAAAGCAATGGACCAAATCTACAACTGGTATAAATAACTTCATTCAAGTCAAGTGAGCAATGGTGGTTTGCATCAGTGGAGGCTGTGGTCCAATGTGTGGTCAATGGCCAGTCCCAAGAGTTGCTCAGCGTTTACTGAAATATGGTGATCACTGTTAATTCTCTCTGTAAGTGCAGTACCTTGTATGTATTCAGAACCTATTAGGGAGTTATCTTATTTAGGTGTAAAACAAATTAAAGGAATTTCTTCATTACATCAATGTTGGCTTTTATCTGAAAGAGATTATGTATAGTTTTCCCTCCTCTGTCAATAATCTACAAAAATGAGGACTTAATTTCTAAAAGGGGAAAGCAGGCATTTCTACAATCACTAACATACAGAAATGGGATTTTCTGATGTGAATCTATGTTGATTTAATGAGTAACACTTGAAAATAAAAAGATACCAATGCTTGCATTTCTTTACCCACACATTAAAATTAAAACAAACTAACAAAAAAAAACCTGTTACATTCTCAGCTTTTGCTGTTAGCAAATTCCTCAGCTTCGTTTTATCATTTAACCAGCTGCGAAAGCCACTTTCCTTCATGGACCCTCTTGCTATGTACATTATTCATGTAGACTGAGATTTTCATAGCAGTTAAAAGGAGTTAGAAGCCTAGACCCATTGACTTTCTTGTATGGAAAGGGAAATAAATGTAAGTTACCTTTATTTCACTACAGTTGCATCCACACAAGGAGTTGTAGCAGTGTAACTATTTCAATAAGGACTCCAAGTCCCCAGCTGAAATAGATACACTGGATAAAAAAACCAAAACTGTTTAAACCAGGCCCTAAACATTGCTTAACGTGAAACAGATGTGTAGTCCCAGTGCGTTCAAAGGATCTGTTCATGTGCTTAAACTAAAGCTTATGTATAAATCTTAGCAGGTTCTGGTAAATAATAATCACCTCAGGCTGACAGCATTGGTGATGCTGATTTTGTAAGACAAACTAGGGTGTTCCTTTCCAAAATACAAATCCCATTGATTAAATGTCTAAGAACAAAAAGACTTACCCTTTCCTACTGAATTATCAGCATTTCTGTGAATTCCATTTTCCTCATAAGAACATAAGAAAAGCCATACTGGATCAGACCAAAGGTCCATCTAGCCCGTTAGCATATCTTCTGACAGTGGCCAATGCCAGGTGCACCAGAGGGAATGGATAGAACAGGTAACCATCAATTTGATCCATCCCCTGAGTCAACCATTTCTAGCCCTGACAAACAGAGACCAGGGACACCATACCTGCCCATCCTGGCTAATAACCATTGATGGATGTATCCCATTAATGTATCTAATTATTTTTTGAACCCTGTTAAAGTCCTGGCCTTCACAACATCCTCTGGCAAGGAGTCTTACAGATTGACACTATATCATCATGATAATAACCCTGCTATATCCTTTTGGGATAATGGAACAGAATAGAATACTAGAACTGGAAGGGACCTTGAGAGGTCATTGAGTCCAGTCCCCTGCCCTCATGGGATTAGACCATCCCTGATAAATGTCCATATAACCTGCTCTTAAATAGCTCCAGAGATAGAGATTCCACAACCTCCCTAGGAAATTTATTCCAGAGTTTAACCACCCTGACAGAAAGTTTTTCTTAATGTCCAATCTAAACCTCCTTTGCTGCAGTTTAAGCCCATTGCTTCTTGTCCTATCCTCAGAGGCCAAGGAGAACAATTTTTCTCCCTCCTCCTTGTGACACCTTTTAGATATTTGAAAACCGCTATCATGTCCTCCCTCAATCTTCTCCTGTCTAAACTAAAGAAGCCCAATTCTTTCAGTCTACCCCCATAGCTCATATACTCTTTAATCATTCTTGTTGCCCTTCTCTGGACCCTCTCCAATTTCTCCACATCTTTCTTGAAATGTGGTGCCCAGAACTGGACACAATACTCCAACTGAGGCCTAATCAGCGCAGAGTAGAGCGGAAGAGTGACTTCTCATGTCTTGCTCAGAACACTCCTGTTAATGCATCCCAGAATCATGTTTGCTTTTTTTGCATCTGTGTCACACTGTTGACTCATATTTAGTTTGTGGTTCACTATGACCCCTAGATCCATTTCTGCAGTACTCCTTCCTAGACAATCACTTCCCATTCAGTATGTGTGAAACTGTCTGTTCCTTCCTAAGTGGAGTAATTTTCCTGGCACAGAAGTTAAACTGACCGGTTTGTAGTTTCCTGGGTTGTTCTTATTTCCCTTTTTATAGACGGGGCACTATACTCGCCCTTTTCCAGTCTTTTCGAATCTCTCCTGTCTTCCATGATTTTTCAACCATGATAGCTAATGGCTAAGATACCTCCTCTATCAGCTCCTTGAGTATTCTAGGATGCATTTAATCAGGCCCCAGTGACTTGCAGACTTCTAATTTTTCTAAGTAATTTTTAACTTGTTCTTTTTTAAATTTATCTTCTAAACCTAACCCATTTCCACTAGCATTCACTATGTTAGGCATTCTTTCATCATCAGACTTCTTGGTGAAGACTGAAACAAAGAAGTCATTAAGCACCTCTGCCATTTCCAAGTTTCCTGTTATTGTTTTTCCCTCTTCACTGAGCAATGGGCCTACCCAATCCTTGGTCTTCCTCTTGCTTCTAATATATTTATAGAATATCGTCTTGTTACCCTTTATGTCTCTAGCTAGTTTGAGCTCTTTTTGTGCCTTTGACTTTTTAATCTTGTCTCTGCATACATGTATTGTTTGCTTATATTCATCCCTTGTAATTTGACCTAGTTTCCACTTTTAATATGACTTATTTTTTATTTTTAGATCATGCAAGATTTCCTGGTTAAGCCAAGGTGGTCTTTTGCCATACTTTCTGTGGAAGGAAGGCTGAAAATAAATGTGAACATGAAGGAAGTTTTTTTCTAGCAGTAACTAATGCAATAATAAATCTCCTTTAGCAAAAAGCTTGCTGTAGCACCACACTCTCTAATTACTGTATTTTACAGATAACAAAACATATATTCCCTTGAATTTTCCATAAAAAAATGTCATTTCTTCTACAAATAAGACCAATTTTCTGCAGATTTTTGTTTCAGTGAAAAATTAATATCCAAATTAGCATTATTTGGGATTATTTAGTAGCTTTACATGATCGTTCATCTTGATGCTTTTGACCCTGTTTTGTTATTTGCCCTGATATTTGTTTCACATCTGAGAAGTACTGAGCAGGGTATCAGCAGCAGCAGCGTTAATAATGATTCATGCCTCATGTCAGCAGGTTGTCTTCACTACCAGCTAATGTAAGAATTATTTTAAAATCCTGTGATTCTTGTGGGGTTGTGCGCACACTAATTGGAGCAAATTAAAACTTTAATTGTGAGGGACGAAAAGGAGTGAAAATGAGGAAAATCAGTGACAGCGCTCTTTGCTTATTAAAGGGAATATGCATTAACATGAATGGCTTTCACCACTAAAGAACTAGCATTCTGTTCAAAGCTGAAATGCAAAGCAAAGAGGAAAACAGATCCAAGTTCAGAACTCTGGGCCTTATGCCAGCTCTACCCTGGTGCAACTCCACTGAAAACAGTAGTTACAGCAGCATAAAACTGGAGCAATTAGGTAGAGAATATAGCTATATGGGCTGAAAGTCCCTACTAATATCTGAAAATACTAATACTAATACTAAAAATCACATGCACACATTCAAAAGGGGAATAGCTGGTGAGGCAGTATAACTGCAGAAAATAATCTAGGGATTTTAGTGCATCGTACAATGAATGAGTCAACAGTGTGATGCAGTTGCAAAAACACAAATACCAGCTTGGGCTGTATTAACAATGTTATATGTAAGATATAGGATCTAATTGTTTGACTCTACTCAGCACTGGTGAGATCTCAGCTGGAATACATTGTCCAGATCTGGGCACCACTCTGCAGGAAAGATATTGGAAGTTGGAAAGAGTTCAGAATAGAGCAACAAAAATGATAAAAGGTTTAGAAAACCTGACCCATGAAAAAGGATTTTAAAAATGTGCATGTTTGTCCTGAGAAAAGAAGACTGAAAGAGAACTTGATAACTATCTTCAAATACATTGAGGGCTGAGATAAAAAGGAGAGTGATCAATTGTTCTCTATATCTGTTGAAGGTAGGGCATGAAGTAATGGGCTTAATCTGCAGCAAGGGAGACTTAGAATAGATATTAAGAAAAACTGTAAGGATAGTTATGAACTGGACCAGGCTTCCAAAGCAAGGTTTTAGAATCCTCAGTACTAGAAGTTTTTAAAAATAGATTAGACAAACACTGGTCAGAGAGGGTCACTTGTTTCTTCCTCAGCATTGTGGCTGGCCTAAATGACCACTTAAAGTCCCTCCCAGCACTCAATTTCTATTAAAAAATTGGCTTTAGGAACTATTCTTACTAGAAATAAGTAAGTACATTTGAATTAACATCCAGTAATTCTATTTTGTAAGCATAATACCTGCTGGCTTCATAGATAATCCAACTTGTGTATCTTCCAGAAGCTGAACTGAAACTAGGTCTAAACTAGGGAAAAAGTTGACCTAAGATAGACACCTCCAGCTATGAGAATAGCATAGCTGGAGTTGACGTACATTAGGTCGAATTTCTACAGCATCTCCACTGCTGAAAGTCAAAGGGAGAATCTCTCTTGTTAACTTCCCTTACTTCTCATGACCCGGTGGAGTATCAGGGATGCCACCAGTGGTAGAGATGATCCTCAGAGATGATCTCCAGCCATTGATCAGCTTGAAGTGAAGACAATCCCTAAGAAATGCTCCTCTAGTTTTCCTGATGCTTGCAAGCAGATTACTTGGTTTAGGTGATTGATGCAACACAGAGAGTGGTGGAGGCCTTTTAAACAGCAGCACTTGGGATAATGTCTGTTACTCTACAGCCACATGATGGGACTACATCAAAGGCCAACAAAACATCTTCATGAATCCATACCATCTGCACAGGACAGAGGTAAAGTCGATATTCATACTCATAGAAAGGAGATTGCAAGAAATAAGATACAACATTAAATTTCTCCATCATCCCATTCATGTACCCTTTGAATTCAATACTCTCATAAATGTTTACTCTGCTCATCAGTTCTTAATTTTAAGGATCGCTTTCAAACTAGGTAGAGGGAGTTAATAGTACTGATATAGTTTCAGGCATCAACATCGGGCCAACACCAGCAGGATGGCGAGAAAAGACCTCTCAAACTAGAGACAACTAGTTGTCAGTCTCTGCCTCTGCTTCTCTTGACTGAAGTGAGGTATTGTAGTATCTTGTTCTTCACATGCTTGATCTAGAGGATGGCATTGATGGAAACAATTAAATAGATAGATCTAACAATTCATTAGATAGATTTTACCAAAGGGATTTTCTCACAATATGTGGGATGAAATAAGCTGATACCAGCCAGAGGGCTCAACAGAAATGTTTATACAATGCTTTTGTGTACTTTTTTTCAAGGAGTTCTTAGCCGCTGATATTTCAAGATGCTAAAACCATTACACCTACTTGTTGTATTGGGAAGATTTTAAACTATACTGAGCAGATGCTAAAACAGATGGACACTGTTTTTTTGGAGAAGTGAAGAAAAAACATCCAATTAGAAAATGTCAGGCCATTGTTTTCTCTCCCTTCCAGTTGACTGAGCTAGAAAAGGGAGTTTTCCTTATGTCACAGTTTAGGAAAAATATTAAATTCTGACATTGCTTCAGTCAACACTTTACCTATGGGTCAAATCTTGACTCTGCTCCATCCTTCTTGTATCACTCTCAGAAGGCTGGTTAAACTGTTAGCTGGGGATTCACAATGAGTATACACTGCAGCTGGGAGTATGCTTCCCAGTGCGAGTCGATAGACACACACTAATTCTGCTCAAGTTAGTTCATTCAAAATAGCAGGGTGGCCAATGGTAACTTGGGCAGTGGCTCAGGCTACCCAGTTGAGACCATACCCAGTGAGTCGGTGCAGCCCTGAGGCGTTTTCTAACTTGTGTTGCTAAATAAATTAGTTCCTGGCTGTCCCAGGATCAGAGAACTAGTATGGTAGAATCTGCACAAAATGGAAACGAAGAGCTGTAAGGAAAGACGGCGTCCTGTCTTAGAGATGGGGCCAAGACCTGATGATTCGAATTTTGCTCTCACCACAGCCACAGATTTCCAGTAAAAATTTGGGTAAGTTGCTTAATTACTTTGTGACTTAATTCCCCATCTGCAAAACAGGATCGCATACGACATTGCCTCAAAGGATGTTGTAGGATAAATTCATTAATTTTGGAGACACTCTGTGACAAGGCTGGGGAAGAGACCCTGTTCAGAGTGGGTTGGGAGTGTCCGACTCACACCTGTCACTCTCGCATTTCCTACTTTTGATCCTCAGACTGTGTCTCTCACTTTACCCACCAAGGTCTATATAGTCCACTCTCTTACTCCCTGAGACAGGGAGACCCAATGGTTCAAGTCTCTAACTTGCCCCATTTGCAGGGCAGCACAATTCAATAGTCCCAGCCTATAGCTAGCACCTCATTGGGGGCAGCACAACCCAATGGTCAGAGTCTATACCTTGCCCCTGTTTGCAGGGCAACACAATTCAACAGTCTCAATCAAGGATTCACCCCTCCTCCTGGGGTAGTGTGACTCAATGTCCATAGTTTGTAACTTGTCCGTATTCCTGGGACAGTGCCTTCAATGGTCCCGGACAATAAATTGCCTCTCCCAAGGTGGGGAGGAAGTGATGTGACCCACTGGACAGTCTATAACTTGCTCCTGGTTGCAGAGCAGTACTGTTCCATGGTTCCCGTTAATAACTCGCTCTTACTTGTGGGGTGGTGCCACCCCCTCCTGAAGGTAGAGGCAGTAGGAGGAGGGTTTACATCCCCCAGCAGGGGGGGTCCAGGTTCTCCGATTCTGCTGGACTCCAGCCTAGTTAGTGGCTTTCTCTAGCCACTGAGTCAGCAGGGAAAATTCCAGCTGCAACACACTGATTATCTGGCATTGGGTCATTCACTCTGTAGCCATCGCCGTCCCTGAGCTGCTTCCTGTTTCAAGTGTGTCTGCTCCCTGATGAATGACAAGCTCCCCTCCTTTGTCTGGGATCTGGCTACTTCAGCTGGCATCTGGAACCGGTGAGGTCTCTAGACATGTCTGGCCTCCAGCCTGCGTGGTAGTACTTCAGCATTTGGGCAGGCTCTGTGGCTTGCCAGGAGCTGGCAAGGCATGACCTCTCCTTCCCACCGCCAGCCCCGACTGAGCTGGGCTGCTCTCTTTTACAGCAGAGCAGCTCGGGCATGCCCAGTAAGGCTCAGTGGGTGGAGCCTTCTCAGCCCTCAGAGCTGGTGTAACCCCCTTCTGCTCAGTGAGGGGAAGGAACACCCCATCACGCACTCAACGATTTCTTGTCCTTTTTTCAGCCTTGCCATCCTATCTTCCCCTTCTAACAACCTTTCCTTTTTATTTCTTTTTATTTCCTTTTTTTCCCTTTCTCTGTGCCTCAACCAGCAAAATACAATATATTAAGTAGTTTCTGTCTGATTAATTTGTCTTAAATCAGTCACTTTAAGTGTCACTAATAGATCAGTATTTTGCCAAACTATGACCTTCAGCAGTGCTAACCATGCTGCTGATAGTTCTGGGGGAAGTAGCACAGAGTTGTTAGGGTCCCAGCTGCCTCTCCAGGCTAAGCCCTCCTCAACAGCCTACATCCCTGACCCACTTCAGCATGAAGGGGTTTCTCCAGCTCCTCTTGGACCTGCAACTGGGCCTGGGACCCACACAGCTCTTAGCCTAGGGCTAATTAGGGACTGGGCCCTTGATGCCAGGCACAGCAAGCTGTCAGACCTCTTGACCTGATGAGGGGAGGTGGTCACCTCAGAGAGAGAGAGTGGCAGGGGTCCCAAGCTTGCAGACACCACAACATACCAACCACAGTCCAGCCACACCAGAGTCAGCTGCCCCAGGTCACTTCCAGCCATTCCCTTGGGGTGTACCTGCCACCAAAGGTCATCCTCTGTCTCCTCTGGATATGTGCCTTGTGGCAGTCTGAAAATGCAGTCATGTTATGTCACTAATGTATCATCAGAAGACTGAAAAGCAACTCTAGCTTCCTTATAGCAGTGTGAATTTATGCCAATTTGAAATCTTCAAATAAATGAACTAGCATGTTGAGTATAGAACAATATACTATAGAAAAGGCTTCTGTCTGATGATTTGTGCCTCTTTCTTTTATAATTACAACAGGTGATTTTTATTATGTTCACATATTTAATTCTATGCATAAATATAACTTACCCACCTCTCTCATATTTTTATTTATCTATATCATTCTTGAATTTTCAGAGGGGTAGCTGTGTTGTCTGTAACTCAAATAAACTTAAAAAACAACAAGTGGTCCTGCAACATCTTAGAGACTAACAAAAATACACATAGTATCATCATGAGCTTTCACAGGCACAACCCACTTCTTCAGATGTCTCAGATGAAGAAGCGGGTTGTGCCAACGAAAGCTCATGATGATTCTATATATATTTTTGTTAGTCTCTAAGATGCTACAGGACCACTCATTATTCTTAACGTTTGTTCTTTTAGCATGAGACACATTTCACTCTTTCATTTTCACATAAAAATTCTACACTAAAATTGCTGAGCACTTCTTTATATGTGTGTGTTTTATGATGCAATTACCATAGCTAAATTTTAGATAATTCCATTAAAGAAGCTGAAAATGCTCAGAGTCTGTAACCTTATGTTGCTCACCTTTACTTCAGTGCAGGGCTATTCAACACATGGCCCACAGGTGGGAGCCAAAACGAAAAAGTGCTTTCATATGGGTGGAAATCGGGTAAATATTGTATTGTATTAATATCAGCAGAACTGACTTAAATGGTGCCTGTGTGTTATGTAGTCTTGCCTTAATCTTTGTATTCATGCCTGTCAGGGTGAAAGATGCTATTTGCATATATTTGCATACATACTTGCATGTATATGCAGCCACACTTAAGTTGTAGCCCTCAGCATTTGCTGTGAGTATCATTGTGGCCTCCGAGGCTTCCAAAGTTGAGTAGCCCTGCTTTTGTGTGTACCTGTGGGCATATTTAGACTATATGGACCAAATGCATATTTGATTTGACTTGAGAAGAGTCATATCAAGCATATATTTGGACCTATAGGTAGACTATTTTTGTATTTGTAATATAATCTAAGTGGAAACCAATCATCATGAAACAGCTTTTAATGTTGAACTATTTCATGTATATATGACCAAGAATTGTTCAATTTATCCTTCTCATAGCATATCTGCTTCCTGTTAAAACAACACATCTTCCATGTGTGTGTGTGTGTGTGTGTGTGTGTGTGTGTGTGTGTGAAAGAGAGAGAGTGAGAGAGTGCAGAGCTCCTTTCATTCCAGTTATAGTAAAATAAACAATTAAAGACTATGGAGAAATCAGTACATTTTAGGAACAGGTCACAATTAAAGACTATGGAGAAATCAGTACATTTTAGGAACAGGTCACTGACAGATGGACTTAAATAATATTTTGAGTGTTCCAGGGAAACCAATAAGAACTATATGCCAAATCTTTTAAAGTGACTATCAGAAACTCCCACAGCTAATGCTGCTCAAACAGCTGTAGGCTATTAGGAAGAAGCCTGAACTAAATTAAAGAGCTCTGATTAGGGTCATTCCTTATCATAGTACTGTTAACTAAAGCCTGATGTTGCTGGTGCAATGTTTACTACAACGGAACAATATTTCACTGTTGTTTGATGTGTGACATAAGGTATTGGGAATTCCTTCTCTTATCTTTATTCCTATTGACAAATCAATTTTACATTTCAGCCTTATAATGATCTCAGGAGACTAAATAAACAGTTTTCACACATTTATAGGTCTTCTATACTAAATTGAGGCATATTGAACATGGCTCAGAAGATCTCTTTCAAAATCTCTGCAAGCCATTTGAAGTTCTCGAAGATTATTTGTATTTTTGAATTTTATGTAAATGCAAAAATATAAAAATGTGAGCAAAAATATAAACATGGGCTGTATCCTCAAAAGTTTCTAGAATTAAGCTGGTGAGTCATTAAGAATGAGTTGTTAATGTTAAATAATGTAATACAAGGTAAAAATTTCACAAGCATCTCTGGATTTCAGGAGCCTAATTCCATTTTCAAAAGTGATTTAGGCATTTTGTCAAAAGTCAATGAACATTAATAATTTTATCCAAGTCTGTGTTGTATATTTAGCTGCAGAACTGCCACCCAGCAAGATAAAAAATAGTATTTTAATTGTGTTCTCTTGTGAATGTTTATTATCAAAGCACATCCTGTTTTGTCAATGCAATACTATACACCAAGGGACCTTCTGAGAAGCAGAAATAATCAAGATTGCACTAATAGCAACAAAGGGAAGCAATGTAATAGGGTAATGAGATTGCTAGACATACTATTAATGTAATGCAAATAATTTTATGAAAGAAAAATGCCATTTTATGGTATTAGAGGGGAGGAATATAGGATGGTAATGTTACATTTCCCATCAAGTACTTAAAATTCTCAACAGTCAAGAAGTTCTCAGTGTTGCTTTTATACTGATGTATTATTGGTATAGGCAATTATCATACATGCATGCTGTCCATTGATAGACAATATATGCAGATTTTACAAGCTGTCTGATACAATCAACATCGGGGATTAAATTTCAAATACTTCTACAGTGTTATAGAAACCCTACCAATCAACACAAATAATTCAAGTCAATCTTGGAATAAAATACCTTTTTATAGCTGACTGTTCAAGTCTAAAGATTAAGCAAATCAGTTAATCAAAGATATATGGGACCATCTATACAAAATATCTTATTTATCTTTAGATGAACGATACTTGATAGTTTTCAGTGGAAAGTAAAGAGGTATCAGACAAAAGAGGTAAATAAAAATAATCATGGGGCAAAAATGAAATGATTTGGTTCTCATTTACACTGATATGTATGTGGCACACCTGCTATCATTATAAGATTGTAGGTGGGATGCTGAAAGCTGATGTCATTTTGAAACCAATTTGAAAACTGGACTTCTAGTCTATAGGGAACAGAAAATATTGTGGCAGACTAAAACTTATAGAAGGACCTTATTGTATTATGTATTACTCTCAAGGCACGAGCCTTAATGCAGTACAAGACACTCTTATGCCACTTTTTGCAGTATCAGAGCAATGTTAGAAGGCCTTCATGGAAATCAGACAATAATGTCTAAATACTGATGTGAGAAACTTAAAATCAAATCTAGATTAATTAGATTGCTTGACAACGGAAGAGGACCCATCTGAAACAATGGAATTCCATAACACCTGCACTAAAACCAATGGTTTACTATAAAACCGTTCAATGAAATATTGGAATATGCCAAGATATAAACTGTACGGGAAGGACAGATGAGTAAGTCACAGAGGTTGGAAAGTAGAATGATAGCTGAGAGTTCCCATAGCATATACTGCTACATTCATAAATTTCCTAAAACTGAAGTTTTTAAAATCCGGTAAGTGCTTCCCCTACTCTTTTTTTAACACTTACATTGTTATACTTTTCCTCCCACACACTATTGCTTGCCTGATGCTGTAGTATTCAATAAAACATTTATCATCTGGAACTCTTATTTTATCTCTAGAAATCAAAGAGTGATGAGCTTTGATTGAGATAAAAAATACCTTTTAAAAACTCTCTGAGTCACGACACACATTCTAATTTACTGGAACACAGCAGTTCCAATGTCATGAACAGAAGACCGTTTATGGGTTTTGTTATGGACAATTTTGCTAAGGTAGTATGGTTGGCTTTTGTGTGTGTGTGTGTGTGTGTGTGTGTGTGTGTGTGTGTGTGTGCGCTCCCCAAAGTGGCAAGTGTCTGATCCAATTTGGATAGAGTATCTAATTCAAAAAATTCTGCAGATGGAAAGGTGTTTGAGTACCCACAAGAAACAGATTATTTCCGTTATCAGTAAATAGCTTGAAAATGCATTTATTTAATGTATTTTTCCCCTCTCACTGATTAGCTTGTCCATGCAGCAACCACCATCAGGAAATCCCACAGAGAGCATGTCTACACTATACGGAAGAATGAAGCTGCCACAGTCAATCTTCTGGGGTTTTGGTGTAGTGGATGTATTATAGACCCGCCAGATTGAACTCAAAGGGCACCCTCATCCATGCTGGCACTCCTTCTCACGAGGAGTAAGGGAAGCTGATGGGAACGTTTGCTCCTGCAGACCTCCTACTGTGTAGATGGAGATTTAAGATACATCAACTCCAGCTACATAATTTATGTATCTTACTTTGAGTATCTTACACTTTGACTTTTCCATGTAGTATAGACCAGGCCATACTGTCTTTTAAAACTTAAATGTTAGCAAACTCACTGGGGCTACGTCTACATTGGCAAGATTTTGCACAAATACTTTTAACGCAAGAGTTTTTGCGTTAAAGTATTTGCACAAGAGAGCGTCTACACTGGCATGTGCTTTTGCGCAAAAGATGTGCTTTTGCGCAAAAGCATCCGTGCCAGTGTAGACACTCTCTTGTGCAAGAAAGCTCCGATGGCCATTTTAGCCATCGGGCTTTCTTGCTCAAGAAATCCATGTGGCCTGTCTACACTGGCCTCTTGTGCAAGAACAGTTGCGCAAGAGGGTTTATTCCTGAGCGGAAGCATCATAGTTCTTGCACAAGAAGCACTGATTTCACACATTAGAACGTCAGTGTTCTTGCGCAAGAACTCCCCGCCAGTGTAGACAGGCAGCATGTTTTTGCGCAAAAGCAACTGCTTTTGCGCAAAATCATGCCAATGTAGACACAGCCCCGATGTTTTTTCTTTGTAAAACCAGGCTGCTTTCCAAACAGTTTTGTGTGTTCCGTGCATTAAAGATCATCATCACATTCAAAGGGCCTCAGTTCAGCAGTCCCCAGGCAGCTAAAGCTCCCACTGATGCAACATTAAGTTCCCTGATTTGAGTGACGGTTTTGCCAGCACAAGGGCTGCAGGCCTTGATCCTCCGCTCTCATGTCATGCTATTATTTGTTAGGCACATCCTGAATGTTTGCTTCCCCCAAGCATCCAGTTTGCTGCATCATCACTTCTGCTGCTTTGTCATACAGAGAGCTGCCAGTTAGTGATGTTCTGTGTCAGTGTCTCCCTCCTGTTCGTAAAATGGATTGATTCCCTTGGGATGGAATGCACCAGTCTTTCCCTGCTACTGTCAGAGCTATTGTACCGTGGTAAGAATGAGGAAAGCTGAGATGCCAGGAACCATTTTAGAACAGCAGTCTAATCTGCACTCTGCCTCCTTTTCTTTTTCTCTGACCTGTCAGTCTGTATTTTGCAGTTCAACAGTGGTTGTTACATGCTTTTTTTGCTCTCTGGTTCACACATTAAATACCACAGGGTAAAGAATCAGAGAGAGACAGAGACAGCGTGCAGAGCAAACAGTGCCTGCCTCGTCTGTTTTGGATGTACCTGAGAAACCATGTCATATACACACCTCCCCGAGCTCCACCCTGTGGTCACATCACTTGTAAAACTCAGCTGCTTCCTGTGGTGGCAAGTACAGCAGTATAATTGTTTATTCTTTGTATAAAGGGAAGAGTAAGGGGAAATTTTCTATGTATACGGCGAGGTAAAGCTCTGTTAGATATGAATAGACTGAGCATTTTGTGCCTATAAAGTTAGGATGTGGGACTGAATTTCCTCCAAGTTGGATCCAGAGGTCTCGTTTGACCCATCATATTTTAAATTTTTATATATATTTGGGGTTTTGTTTGTTCTTGCAAGCCGCCTTGAATATTTTAATAGAAAGGTGGGGTAAAAATATTTAAATAAATAAAATAAATAAATTATAATAGTGGGGCTGTGGGCTGCTTCCAGGTGAGCTGACAAAGTCACTGACAGTCGGCTCCTTGCTCTCTGGGGCTTCTCATCATCCTGTCCTGCAGAGCCAGATCTCCTGGTCTCCCCCAACCAAGGCACAGAGCTGAGATCACTGCTTCCCCAAAGAGCAATACAGACATGTGACAGGGTCAGTCCCACTCCTGGGCCCCAGACCCCTGTTCAGTCCACTAGTTCCCAGACTAAGTACAGCAGCATGGTCCCACTTGTCCTTGCCAGTGTTGGGCTCCTGTCCCTCAGCTAAAAGGTGTTGGGGCTGGTGCCCCTGGATTGGATACTAATCCTCCCTGGCTACTGGCTGGCCTCTCAGGATACTTGGATAGGGGAGTCCAAAACCCTCCCAATAGGAGCCCCACACCTACTCTGTTGTCTCTGGCAATGCTGCTGTTCTTTATCTCAGCTTTTCTGAGTCTTCTCTTATCAGTTGTAGTAATAGAGATGTAGACGTGATCGTCTGATCTTGCTGAAACAAAAGAAAGGACTATGCAGCACTTTAAAGGCAAGGTGGTTTATTAGGTGATGAGCTTTCGTGGGCCAGACCCACTTCCTCAGATCAAATTCTGGAAGAGAATTGTCATGCCAATTCTCTTCCAGAATTTGATCTGAGAAATGGTCTGGCCACAACTCATCACCTAATAAACCACCTTGTTAGTCTTTAAAGTGCTACATAGTCCTTTCTTTTGTCTTATCAGTTGCGGCTTCTCTCCACCTCAGTCCAAACTCCTACACCCATCTCTCTCCTTCCCCCTCAGCAGGGAAGGCTTTTTAAAAGGACCCGTGACTGCCTGAAGTCAAATCACCTAGCCCTTAACTGATTTATCGCAGCCCCATTACGCCCTTAATAGCCTCAGGTTAGCTGTTCCTGGCTGCCCTGAAGTAACCCTCTCTTCCTCTAAGCTACCCTATCACACACTGAACCTCTTCAAGACTGAGGAGAATTCAGTTTGGGGTACAGCTTCCAGGAAATTCATGCCCCAAATTGGATCAAAACCTCAAATAAATCATTCAGGTAAGCTCCCTTTAACAATGGAAGGAGGATGTACACACTGATTGTTCCCCCAGGTAACAAATATTTACACTGGACTTGATAGGAAATAAAAGTGATTTTATTAAATACAAACAGTGGGATTTAAGTGAAAACAGGCAGAGCAAAGTAGATTACAAATTTAAAACAATGGACAACACATAGTTAGTTCTAAAACCCTAAAGCTTATTACAAACTTATCCTAAAACTTTTCTTATTTCAGCTAAACCTCCAACTAGGGAAGATCCTTTTTCCTCAGGGTCTTTAGTTAGCCACTCCTGGGTGTGTACTGCCAGCCAAAGACAAAAAGCCTGAAAACTTTGCATCTTAAATAGCCTTCCTTTTAGGCAGGAATTCTTTGTTTCACATTCTCCCCTTCCATGGAAAATTACTTGGTCAGACCCCACCAGTTGGGGTGGTCACATGCCATCCTAAGACCAACCACTGCTTAGACATAAAGGATAAAGGAGGCTGTTTACTGATAATTACCCAGATATTGAGGGAAACACCCTTGATGATTTTCATTTGCACCATGGTTTTAAAATCATAAACCATTTCCTATCATATATTTCTAATTGTACACACAAGAATGATACATATGAAGTGGGCTGTGCCAACAAAAGCTCATGATACTATCTCTCTATATTTTTTTTGTTAGGGTACATCTAGATTGTGGTGTTGTGGTGCTAATTTGGGATACCAGAGGTATCCCAAAATAGCTATTCTGTGTCTTTTAAACCAGCCTGTTATTTCAAAATAGATTTCAAAATAATGAGCTCACTATTCCAACGTCCCTGTAACGCTCGTTCCAGGAGGGGTAAGGGACGTTTGGGAATAGCGGTTTATTTCAAAATTTGGTGCTGTGTAGACAGTGCCAAATTTTGAAATAAGCTATTTTGAAATTAGATGGAAATAAGATACACAACTTGCATAGCTCAAATTGCGTATCTTATTCCGAGCTAAGGGTGCAGTGTAGACGCACTTTAAGGTGCTATGGGACCACTCATCATTTTTTAAAGTTTTTTTTACCAAAATAAGATATACAGATCCAGCATACTGTGACATTAAAATTGATAGCTTACATGAGGTATTTTGGCCAAAGCATCTTTGAGTTATGCATATTTGTATCCATAAGTCAATTTCATAAAGCATGGGGGGGCAAAACCATCATAGGGGCCATCCAGATAAGAGCTGCACCCAAATTTAGGGATTTGAGCCATCTCTACATGGAAGAATTAGAAATCTTTCTTTCTTTCTTATTACATATTTTGTTGTTAGGGAATTTGAATGGAACTGTATCTTACTCTTCTGAGATGCTGGCATGGTAGCCTCTTCAGTGTCAGGAAGACTTGCATCTTGGATGTATACATTATATAGAATAAATATAGTCTCTGAGCCCTGGTCTACATTAGAGCATTATTTCGAAATAATCCCTCCCCCCCCGATCGAAATTATAAGTGGACTGTCCACACTACCAAGCCCGTTATTGCGAAATAATGGAACAGCTTATTTTGAAATCTGTACTCCTGCTTTTCTCAGGAAATAATGCTAATTTGGAAATAGTTATTTCAAACTAGCATTAGAGTGGACACTCCGGTGCTGCTATTTCAAAATAGCTACTCCCCAGAGTAATTCAAATTAATTATTCCCCAGTGCTTCCTGGGGCTCTCGGTCAAGGTAGTGTATCCACATTAGCGTAGCCTGTCTCAGTCTAATATCGAGGCTTCCCTGTAGTGTGGACACGCTATTTCGATTTTTTTAAATCAGGAATTAAGTTGATTTTAGTAATTTTGAAATAATTTCCTAGTGTAGACATGGCTTGAATGGACAGTGAATGTTCTGCTGCCTCTAAGATTCCTATAAAAGAAAAGGTGGCGGGGGGAAGGGCGGGGGATGACAAAATGTAGTTCTAAGTGCAGCACTCACAGGGTTAACAAACAGTGCATTATTATGATGTTGTGATGCCTCTGTTTCCAGACATTCATCATTCAACAATAAAAATGTGCTGGAAGCTAAGATTTTTAAAAACATGTTAAGTGCAAAATGTACACTGTGGTCAATTCTCTGCCCTGTGGCTGCCTAATTGAGAACTCATTATCTAGTTAGTGGTGCTAGCACTCCAAGCCCTGATGTGGTATTTGTGAGAGTTACAGTACTTAGAGAACTACAGCAGTATTCAGCATCTGTAGCACATCTGTATACTTAATATTTGGCCTAATAAAAACATTTACAGCAAAACATGTTTGCCCCCTGTAAATTTTGTATTCTGGAATATAGGAGGAAACACCAGCTTCAACACTACCTCTTTTCCAAAATTCCTCTTAGAGATAGCTTGCTCGTTGTATTTTTAAATATTCTGTTATGGCTTTATCTGTATTCAAGCCAATGCTTTTTTTAATATCATGGGAACCAGATTGAGACCACATGCTATTGCTTGTTACTGGGTTCCCGCAGATGCAATAGAAATGGAAAATTGGGAATTGGGACGAAATCCAGCTTTATATTAATCCCATCCCATTTTGCATCCTACACTGTTTCCATTTACAATGAGCCAGAGCTGCTGGTGTCATTTTCTGCTTGGTTTCTTCATTATGACAGAAGGGTTTGGACACAACAGAGAGGTTATCTTATCTGTCAATTTTTATTGTAACAGCTGGTAGATTTGGGAGTATTTGTGTCTGACAATCAGCGGCACCATGATCTTCCAAAGAAAGTGCAAGAAACCTGCAATTATGAGATAACCTGACCATACTGAAATTTTCCTCTTAACCCCCATCATTTACCAGTTCCTCTTAACCCCCATCATTTACCAGCATAAGGCAGGAATGGGCAATAATTTTTACAGGGGGCCACATAACTATTTTTACAGGCCACAGGCAAAAGGTGCAGTCCCTCATGGCGCCCACCCCCTGGGTGTGAGGGAGTATGCAGGGGGAAGAGACTTTGCATACTCCCCCACACCCAGGCCAATCGGTTTCTGGGGGCAGGGGAGCACACAAAGTCTCTCACCCCTGGCGCCGCTCTTCAAGAGGCGTGCAGTGCTTAAAGAGAACCTATATCTGCCACAGCTGCTGATGGGAGGAGGAGAATTTGTACGTTCCCCTGCCCCTAGGTCTCGATTGGTCTGGGAGTAGGGATGTGGCAGGGCAGGCCTCAGGCTGGATCAAATGGCTTGGCGGGCCAAATGTGACCCGCGGGCTGTATCTTGCCCACACCTGGCATAAGGGCTTATATCCCTTCTAAACTCTATACCTTAGGTATTTTAAACCCGTAGGGTGCATCTAGACTACATCCTCTTTGAAAGAGGAATGTAAATGAAGGAAATCAAAAAAGCAAATGAAGCGCAGATTTACAAATCTCGCGTTTCATTTGCATAAATTGCGTCTGATTGCTTTTTTTGAAAATGTTACTGGAAATTTGCAGGAGGAGTAACGGTAGTTCGAATTAGGAGCTTTAATTCGAACTACCTAGTCCGTGCCGTGTGTAGCCGCAGGCAGGGAGTTCGAACTACGGGGCATTTAAATAAGGCGGCGCCCAGGAACATGCAAATAAAGCCTGGGATATTTAAATCCCGGGCTTCATTTGCAAGTTCGAATGCCTACATTAGCCACCCTAGTTCGAACTAGGGTGGCAGCGTAGACATACCCTATGAGTCTTAACTCAGATGCTCCAGATGTTAATGCTAACACTAGAAAGATTGTTAGCATCTGTGCCACTTCTCTGATATAACAAAGCTCATACCTGAGTTGTGTGAAGTCAAAATGTTAATGAGCATGTTACAGGAAGATTTTTTGCATGAATTGGTATCACTGAATTTCATTTTATGCCAAATTCTTATGAAATAGCTCATTTAAATTGAAAACAAAAATGCAGAAACACAATTTTCTGGTTGTTTGCAAAGGAACACATTTTCATTCAAAGGGAGGCCTCCTATTTGCTTAGAACCCCCAATCTGTAATTTTTCATTAATTTTCTGTTTTATTATGAATACTTTGCCTACCTCTTATTCCTATCTATTTTAGAAAGAGAACTCAAAATAATTGTGAATATCTATTCTCAGCAATGTAGGCGCAAATTCATGGTATATTTGGAGTAAATCTGGTGATTGTAGTGTCTGCAGATCTTGTGGGATCAGAGGGGACAAGGCAATTCAGGTGATCTGGGTACAGCTGCTGAGAAAAGATCATCAGAAAGAATGCTGGACATAAGAATTCCACAGTGGTATTTTATTTGTAGTTTGTCTATTCATATTGATTAAATTAAGAAACCAACCTTTGTACTCTTTTGGAAAAAGACATAAACACAGACTGATATCTACAAAAAATTTCCTTTCCTAGAAAGTAAGTCTCTTTCCTAGATCCACTCACACTCTGTTGAGCCCACCTCACCAGGAAAGAATGTTAATGCTGTGTTACATACATCCCAGGTCTGTGATTTGGCTTTTTTTGAATGAAGGAATGAAACTCAGAACCAAAGACCCTTAGAACATAAGAACGGCTGTACTGGGTCAGACCAAAGGTCCATCTAGTCCATTATCCTGTCTGCCGACAGTGGCCAGCACCAGGTGCCCCAGAGAGGGTGGACCGAAGACAATGATCAAGCGATTTGTCTCCTGCCATCCCTCTCCAGCCTCTGACAAACCGAGGCCAAGGACTCCATTTTATCCCCTGGCTAATAGCCTTTTATGGACCTAACCTCCATGAAATTATCTAGCTTCTCTTTAAACTCTATTATAGTCCTAGCCTTCACAGCCTCTTCTGGCAAGGAGTTCCACAGGTTGACTACGCTGTGTGAAGAAGAACTTTCTTTTATTAGTTTTAAACCTGCTACCCATTAATTTCATTTGGTGTCCTCTAGTTCTTCTATTTAGGAACTAATAAATAACTTTTCTTTATCGGCCCTCTCCACACCACTCATGATTTTATATACCTCTATCATATCCCCCTCAGTCTCCTCTTTTCTAAACTGAAAAGTCCCAGTCGCTTAACCTCTCCTCATATGGGACCCGTTCCAAACCCCTAATCATTTTAGTTGCCCTTTTCTGAACCCTTTCCAAGGCCAAAATATCTTTTTTGAGGTGAGGAGACCACATCTGTACACAGTATTCAAGATGTGGGCATACAATAGTTTTATACAGGGGCAGTAAGATATTCTGGGTCTTATTTTCTATCCCTTTCTTAATAATTCCTAGCATCCTATTTGCCTTTTTGACTGCCGCTGCACACTGTGTGGAAGTTTTCAGAGAACTATATACGATAACTCCAAGATCTCTTTCCTGATTTGTCGTAGCCAAATTAGCCCCCATCATACTGTACGTATAGTTGGCGTTATTTTTCCTGATGTGCTTTACTTTACACTTATCCACATTAAATTTCATTTGCCATTTTGTTGCCCAATCACTCAGTTTGGTGAGATCTTCTTGGAGTCCCTCACAGTCTGCTTCTGTCTTGACTATCCTAAACAGTTTGGTATCATCTGCAAACTTTACCACCTCACTGCTTACCCTTTCTCCAGATCATTTATGAATAAGTTGAACAGGATTGGTCCTAGGACTGACCCTTGGGGACACCACTAGTTTACCCCTCTCCATTCTGAAAATTTACCATTTATTCCTACCCTTTGTTTCCTGTCTTTTAACCAGTTCTCAATCCAAGAAAGGACCTTCCTCTTATCCCATGGCCATGTAATTTACAAGAGCCTTTGGTGAGGGACCTTGTCAAAGGCTTTCTGAAAATCTAAGTATACTATATCTACTGGATCCCCTTGTCCGCATGTTTGTTAACCCCTTCAAAGAACTCTAATAGATTAGTAAGACAGGATTTCCCTTTACAGAAACCATGTTGACTTTTGTCCAACAAATTATGTTCTTCTACATGCTTCACAATTTTATTCTTTACTATTGTTTCGACTAATTTGCCCGGTACTGAAGTTAGACTTACCGGTCTTTAATTGCCTGGATCGCCTCTAGAGCCCTTTTTAAATATTGGTGTGGACTTCATTGGGCTAAATTCTCTCCAGTTGAAAAAGAGGGGAAGACCAGTTTCTAAAGAAGCCAGAACCTAAACCAGTTAGAGCTTTATAAGTCAAACCTTAAGCTTTATCTGGAAATCCTTGGGAAACCTGTACAAATAATGGAGCACAGTTGTAATGCATCACCTGCATAAAGTATCAGTTAGTAAGTGGGCACTATAATCTGCATTAGCTAAAGATTCTGAGTGCTCTTTGCATGTACCCATATGTAGGGCAAATTATAGGAGTCTAACCTCAAGTTCACAAAAGTATTCTCTGAGGTCCACCTCTGAGGCCAACTTAACACTGGCGGAGAAAATCAATGCAAGATATGCAACTCCAGCTACAAGAATTGCATAGCTGAAGTTGACATACCTTACACTGATTTTCTGGGGCAGTCCCACAGCAGGCAGTCAAGGGGAGAAATGCTCCTGTCAACTTCCTTTATTCCTCATGACAACAAGGAGTACCGGCCACTGATGGGGGCACCCTCAGTGTTCGATTTAGCGGGTCTTTACTAGACCCACTAAATTGAACCCCGGAGGATCAATCACCAGAGTGTTGCTCCTCCAGAAAGTGGAGACGTGGCCTGAAAGGAAAGGTTTGTAACTTTCAGGTACAGACAAAAGATTTCTTGGCAACTGTAGCTATCTAAGGGTATATCTACACTAGCCCCCTAGTTCAAACTAGGGAGGCTAATGTAGGCATTCAAAGTTGCAAATGAAGCCCGGGATTTAAATATCCTGGGCTTCATTTGCATCTTCCCGGGAGCCACCATTTTTAAATCCCCCTTAATCCGAACTCCGTGCCCGCGGCTACACGCGGCATGGAGTAGGTAGTTCCAATTAGGATCTCTAATTCAAACTACGTTACTCCTCGTGGAACGAGGTGTACGCAGTTCAATTAGAGATCCTAATTCGAACTACCTACCCATGCCACATGTAGCTGCAGGCACGGATTTTGGACTAAGGGGGATTTAAAAATGGCAGCGCCCGGGAAGATGCAAATGAAGCCCAGGATATTTAAATCCCGGGCTTCATTTGCAACTTCGAATGCCTATATTAGCCTCCCTAGTTCGAACTAGGGGGCTAGTGTAGACATACCCTAAGTGGCGACAAGTAACTAAGAAGAAGTAATTCTACAAGAACTTGAATTAAAAAATGGCAAATGTTCCCTATATTGAGGGAGCTACTCTAATCCCCACCATTTCCTTTCCTATCATGAACATGAATTCTTTCTGGTCTGGGTTGATCAATCGTGAGACATGTAAAGAAGGGAAGGCAAAGGTCTAAGAAGTGAGAGAGGGAAACCTAGTATCATATCAATGAAGTCACTAGAGCTAATTAAGAAATAGGAAGCATTTTCCACACACAAAAATTCAAAAGAAATTGAAAAGTTGTCTATTTTATCCAACATTTTACAAGAAGGGTCATGGGCATAATTGTGGTTTTGTTTAAAAAAACCCAGCCAAACAAAACCCACCACCATCACCAAAACTTGCTCCCTGCAAAAAGCTACAATTATTATATCTTTTCAATTACCTTTTATTTCATGTTATGATTATTTTCCATTTTCAAAAACAGGAAAAAATGAGAGTCAAAGCTTTTCATTTAGACAGTAGACCATTTTTCTTTGAAAAAAAATAAAGTTTTGAACAAAAATGTCAACTTGCCTAAATGCAGAAGGGTCAGAAAGTGGGACAACTTTGGGAAGGGGGAGAGGCCAATGGTCTTATAGTTACAAATGCCAAAGGCTTATTGAGAGGCATGAGAAGTAGTAGAAAGTGAGTTGAAGAAAAGGAGAAGGTTCTGTTTGGTTTGGGAAGATAGAGAAAAAAACTGACAGAAAAGTAAAGTGAGACAAAAGGAGAAAGGAGCATGTAAAAGCTTTTTAAATAAGCTTCTGGAAACCCATAATTTTAAGATGAATTTTAAATAAGCTTCTGGAAACCCATAATTTTCAAGATGAATTTCTATGCCTTTTGAAGTTGTACCAACTTTGGGTGCATCTACACACCACCCTATGCAAATGGCATATCTCATTTAGACTGTATTTCGAAATAGCTCATTTCAAAATTTGGCACGTCCACACAGTGTCAAATTTCTAAATAACATGCTATTTTGAGACATCCCTTAACCCTCGTGGAACGAGAGTTACAGGGATGCTGAAATAGTGCGCTTATTATTTCGAAAAATATTTTGAAATAATGGGCACATTTAGAAGACATGGGGTAGCTGTTTTGGGACACCTCTGGTATCCCAAAATAGTTCCACTGTCTATACATACCCTTTGGTCATAAGTCTTCAATGATTTTTTTTCTTTATTTACTTTATGAAATGCAGTTGTATTATTATAGGAAAGGGTTGAGACTTGTAAACCAAGATTTGTAAATCCCTCTGCTTTTGACAGTGCATTTATATGCATCACTATGGATACTTTTAATCTGAAAACAAAGCTAGTTGTACAAGCAACAAGATAGAAAACCCCAGTTTGGTCAAAGAAGAAATATAAACATGTTAAGCCTTTTCCCATCAGCTAAAACTTCAGTTTCAAGTCTCTATGAAAGCTCTCTTTTCCAGGAATATGAAATAGCGTGCCATACTTTGGCCACGGATGCTTTAAATCTCCTTTTGAAATTTACAGATCCAGATTTATACTGCAGCTCTGCTTTTGTTCAGCAACTTATTTCTGACAGATTGAAACTATTAGCATATAAATCTACCTTTCAAACAGTTTCCCAAATTGTTAGAGATTTAAAATTGTTTCTGCTTAATGTGGAAAAGCCTTGACTTCACAGATCAGAGTAGATTGTTTATTACCTCACTTAGCTCGTTTTTGAATAATCTGTTTCTGTTTGAACTTCCCAAGGTTCAGTGGTATTTTGGTCTGGGAAGTTTGGTTGGGATCCTCACTAGTTCTGAGGATCCCAGAATATTTTCAGATCCAAACATTTAGCTTGGAGTCAGCTTTCCATTGTAGAGACTTAGGTGGTCTCCATTACTGCCCCCCGTAAGGCCAATGAGACTTAAGTGCCAAATTTTTTTAAATGGGACTTAGGTGTCTAAATCACTTAGGTCTTGCAAGGCCGAGTAGAGTCTGCCTAAATATCAGGCCCAGCCTAATTCCAGATGTCTGTGGAGGAAGAGATACTTGAGCCCAGATCTTCTACATCCTAGGCTACAGCCCTAGTCACTGCACCATCCTTCCTCTCTTTGTCAACATGAGGGGGATGGTATAAATATTACCTGTCTTAGTGATGCTAACTGTAGCACTGTAGAGCTACTTGTGACCCTTTGGAGCCATGGGTGAGTCTCTTAGGTTATATCAACACTGCGATAAAAACCCAGCAGCATGGTCACAACTTGCTCAGGCTCTTGGGGCTTAGGCTGAGAGGCTATAAAATTACAATGTAGATGTTCGGGCTCAGCCTGTATCCAGGCTTTGAGACCCCATGAGAGGGGGAAGGTCTCCCAGCCGAGTCTCCAGCTTGAGCCCAAATGTCTACACTGCTATTTTTAGCACCACTGTCTGAGCCAGCTGACTCAGCTGAGAATCAGTGTGGTGGGTGTTTTATCACAGGGTAGCTATACCCTTAAAGTGTCATTGATCTGAGTGATGCTTCTCATGTTCAGTCTGGTCCAAGGCAGAGTAACAGAGTTCTGACCACCAGAGTGTTCACTCTAACACCTGTCACTTGTGGGGTAGAAAGTGAAGTGCCTGCCAAACAGTATCATACTCATTGAGATTCCTCCCAGTCTCTGCCAACATAGAGGAAGTGAGAGGTGGAGGCAGAGCGTAGAGAAATAGCCTTCCTCCTCTCAACCACCTGTATTCACAAGGCGCATCAGGAGAGAGGAGAAGTGCAGTGGAATTTACAAAGACAAGCAGGACAACCTGACCTGACCTGGCATTCCAGCGTTTGTGTCATGTTGCTGCAATAATATACTGAAAGCTGCTCTGCTCTGCCTCCATCCTGCCCTCCAGCATTGCTCCATGCAGAACTAGTAGCCAAGATCTGCGATCAAGGCTGAGTGATTTCTAAAGAGTTTTAAAGCTCCTTGTTTTATTAAACCGTATGTGTATTACAGCAAGTGTGGTGAACCAATCAAACAAATACATTCATTGAAATAAGTTGTTGCTGGTATGAAATGACCTTCCTCCACAGATGGAACTAAAAACCATTGCAGATCCACCCATTTCAGCCCTGAGTTGGGTTAATGGCAAGTGGTGAGAAGCTTAAAGGCACTTATATAAGGAAGTTAGACAATGCCACATTGTATCATTACATAAGCTATTCATAGCATACATGGTCCCAAAGGCAGAATTTTCATTGAAATCTAGCTGACAAGATCTAGGGATCCATCCCCTTGTATATTTCTGCAAAATAATACAGAAATAATACTTTTTTGTAGAGAATGATGCATTTCTAGCCATATACATTTAAATTGTGTGAAATAAACTGTGGTAGCTGCAGCTTACATAAAGTGCAGATCATATGTTATGATCTGTTATCGGTCTCTTAGCCCTAAGTATAAGTTTTGGGCGTGGTGGAAAAAATCAAAACAATAGCGAACAGACAATCTGAAATGTGAAGACACCTCAGTTTTCTGGCTGAGAGCTGTATCTGGTTTTTGTCTGATGTGGGGAAGAGTTTCAGCTAGTGGCAAGATTAAGAAGTAAGCTGGTACAGATTAAACAAGAAAATAGAAAAGGAGATGCTAATTTGTCCATCTGAAAGGTCACAAGTCAGGACTGTGTAATCATCCAGAAGCATGAATCGAACCTACATAATACACTTGAGCTCTGGTCCTAAAAAATGGTCCTTGCTGAACTTTTTTACACCTAACCTTTCTGCTTTAGTCAGTCTGCTGCTCACTCATTGTGGAGAACTTTCATTCGAACAGGCTGTGTCAGAGGCCCTTTTGGTGTGTCATCTGGGATTTCTCATTTTTTCTCTATGGTGAATATGATAGGTTCTCTTCTGGCTCATGAGCTGCATTTCCATTTTCTTTTCTTCTGTATTCTGGGGTTCCCCAACATTTACAAAAAACCCCAACCACCCAAACATACATCCCATGTTACTGGATTCAGAAAACTAGCCAGAGCTCCTTGCAGAAACTAAAACTTAAAAAAAAAAAAAAATCTTAAGAAAAAGTAGTAGGTGGATTGGGGCCCTGGGCTTCGACAGCATTAATGTGAGATGTTGTGGGCGGCTGTACAAGGTAAAAAAAACAATGAACAAGCAAAGGGGAAAGTAAGATGGTGCACCCCAGTGCAGCATAGCAATGAGAAACTTTAGATGCTGGACAGCCATAGTGCACACAAGCTCCAGCCCCGGCGCTCAGGCTGCCATGCAGAATGGTCCCTGCTGCCCCAGGGATCCAGTAATTGTGTAGTGTGGTGGCCACACTTCCATCCCCAAGCTTCCCTCCCCGACATGCCCAACCCCAAGCTCACACACACATACACCAACTACCACCCTGACTCCTGCGCCCCCCACATCTGCCCTGAGGTCCCCATGACTCCTGCACTTCTCCCCCACTCTAACCATCCAGGGGAGAGCTTGCAATAGGACAGTATCTGTAAGAAATTTAAGTTACTTTCACCCTTGGGAGCAAGTCAAGGAGCACAGGCACTCATTCCCGAATGGGTACTTTACTGCTCCCAAACTACTCATGTCTGTTAAAAGGCAGAGAGAGGAGCATGTTACTTAAGCATCTTATCTTCATGATGAGGATTATGATGAGGGTTGTGCTAAAAACTCATGTTTCCTCAGATATGCCTATTTTCTGCCCACACCTCACTTTTTTTTTAACCCCTGCACTGTTGCAAACAAGTGAACAGGGCAAGACAATGTTGTTGTTGTTTTTTCTGTTTAGTACATTGTGATAAACCTTACTTTACTCACATATGGCCTTGTATGAAAAACATCATGCCCACGATACACTCCAACTAAAGAACTTCAGGTACTGGCACACTAGACTGTAATGATTTCAGAGAAGAGCTCTTCCATTCATGAGAATGATCTGAAAATAAACGGAGATGATTTAACCCTTTATTCAAACCCTTCCTTTTCAACCAAAGTACTTAAGCATGTGCAGAATGGTCCCAGAGAGGTGAATTTGTATAAAGTGTTAACTGCACAATTCCTATTAAAATCAGTGGGAGTAATTTGGCTAAAATACCACATGTCTCTTTGAAAATGTGTAAACCTACTGTTTTATACAATAAGTTAGAAGGGTTTTTTAAAACATGTTGGGCCAAATTTCTCGTTTTAGAACTCCCTCGCTGTCTGTTTACACAATAGAGCATAACAGCTTCATTGGAAGACGAATACTTCAGGGAAGAAAAAAATCTCTTCATGCTGAAGTACTTTCATTGGTGTAAAAATCTGGAAGCATTGCTGTATGCCAGAAGGTAGGAAAGGATTAAAAGCTAAGTGTGTTTTACTGCTTTCAAGTATAAATATATTTGAAATGAAAGCACAAGGCAAGAGAAGTGAAAGCCCATATGTTTTCAATGCTGTCCATGTCAAAACAATGCCAATCTCCAGAAAATAGTTAACTGCTGGTCTTCTTGAATTATTCCACCAGACATCTTTCTGCCACTAGAAACGGGAAAGTATGGTGTAAGCTACTTACTGTATAACAGATTTCCTAGAGCAATCTTCTTTAACTCAGTACATTATTTTATTGGTTAAAATAAGTATTTTTATGGGAATTTCTGCACTGTAGAGGTGCTTTGGGAGGACGTGGCAAAGCAGGAATGGGATAAAGGAGCTTCAGATATGGAAGTTTAATTTCCTAAACAATAATTCTCCACAACCTTTGTAAATATTCTTTATTTAAAATGAATGTTTTTAAAAGATTTTAAAATGCACATCCTTCAACAACAACAAAATCGCAAGAAAAATTGTCTATCTTTTTTCCTCTTGATCATCAACAAACAGCTGGCAAGTCTATGCTGTTCTGTGGTCTTCCCTTTGACATATTTCTTAAAAAGGACACATCTCACACTCCTTGACTGAAACCCAAATGCAAATTGCGTAGCTTATTTCGAGTGTATTTTGAAATAGCTTATTTTGTAATTTGGCGCTATCTACACAGCACCAAATTTCAAAATAAATCGCTATTCCAAAACATCCCTTAATCCTCGTGGAATGAGGTTTACAGGGACGTCGGACTAGCGAGCCCATTATTTTGAAAGCTATTTTGAAATAATGGGCTTGTTTAAAAGATGCGGAAAAGCTATTTCAGGATACCAGAAGTATCCTGAAATAGCGCCAGAGTGTAGATGTACCCTTAGTGTGTGGCACACTAATGCGCTGTAGATTTACACCCCCATTTGACAAAGTTCATACACATGCCACAAGACTTTGGATTTTAATGTCTGTGTTGTAGGTTTGGTTTTTATACATGCTACCATTTGAGAAGAAAGAAATGGGAGCAGTGGTGATAATTCAACAGTGGCCAAGTGGCCTCATCTGAATAAGGAATCAAATGAAGCCAAGTTCAGACCCAATAACAGCTTTAAGAAGGGAACATCCATGAAATGCCAAAGCTGTTACTCTTCTATTATGTTTAATATACAGCTTTCCTGAAACCAAGTGACTCACTACCTTCTAGAAGCATGTTCCATTTCAACACTGACATCATTCTGGAAACAGAATAAGCCCAGCTGTATACCCCAGCTTGCTGCACATGAAGTATTCACGCAGACATCCCCTTAGAAAACTGTATCAAGACTCAAATAACACCCATTGCTTTTTTAATTTCCTCTGACCCTCCAGACCCCGTGATCTTCACAGCACATTATTACTACCTGCATGTCTAAGTCTGATGATTAGCTGGATCTCCAGTGGGAGATAACTCCACAGGCCTGGGTCTTAGGTACAAGTTACATCAATATCACTTGTGTTGCTCGGGGTGTGGATAACCATCCCCTTGGGTGATGTAAGTTATACCAACCTAAGCACCCATGTGGGCAGTACAGCATCAGCAGGAGGGCTTCTCCTACCAACACACCTATCACCTCTCAAAGAGGTGGTTTTATTACGCCAGTGGGAGAACTCTCTCCTACCAGCATGAAGTATCTTCACCAGATGCAATATAGCGATGCAGTTGCCCCGATGCAGCTTCTAGTGTATACCAGTCCTTGCACTGGAAAGCTGAAATCCTGCAAATTCCACCCTGAGGGACTATTAACTGAAGGTGCCTGTTGTTCATGCTGCATTTGGGAGGTGTGATTGCAGCTCATAAAGGCCATTATCTGAGCTAGCTAGGTCTAAGCTAGTTTAAGTAACAATAGCAGCATGGCTTTGGCGGCACTGGCTATGTACCCTGGACGGATTATGTACCCTGGACGGATTTATACTCATCGGTCGCTACTGCTGCTGTAACAACACTGCTATTATTACTCAAGCTAGATCACAGCTTTCTCAGGCTTGTCTACATGAGCTGTAATCACAGCTCCGGACTGCAGATGTGCCAGGAGGTAGCTAGCTCTCTTTAGGACCTGAATATTATGGACCAAATTATTGAACTGGATTTGGTTTGAACAAGCATCCAGTGTAAAGTGATGTCTCTTTGCCAGTTTGTCTTACCTGAAAGACAACTGCTCTATTGGAGTTTCTTGGCTGACCTTCAGAAACTGTCCATGGTAGGGTGAGGTACAATAATGCAGTGAGGTGACTCAGGCCTGGTTCATTCTAGCTAGGTCTGTATCCAAGCGGAAAGGGTCAACCCAAACGTGATGGGGTGTACCAGCCCTGCACTGGGAAAGTTGGGTTTAACCAGGCTCACCTGATTGAAGAAGCCCTGCCCCCGCAGCCTTGATGGGCATACTCAGTCTGCAGCTCAGGTATAAAAGCCCAGAGAGAGGCTCACTCTGGGCTGGCTGCTGAGGAGGAAGGAGGCCCGGCCAGAACTCCTGCAGAACTGCTAGAGGGATTGGCCTTGGTGAGAGGGGCATCGGTGTATAACCACAGTTTTGTTGCAGAAGACGAGGGGCTGGTTGTGGTCCCAAGAAGCCCAGGGACCCAGTAGTGCCCCCTGGGAGAGGGACGAGTGTATCACCCCACGACACCAAAAATAGGCTAAAGCATTTCTGGTTAACATTGGTAGTTAAGATTCCAAGAATTTAGGCTGGGATTTTCAAAGCACTCTAACCAGAAATAGGTGACAAGAATCCACTGAATCTCAAGGCATGTAGACACCTAGTTCCTTTAGATTGAAATCAGTGGGATTTGGGCACGTAGCTTCTTATGCCTCCTTTGAAAATCCCAGCCTAAACTATTACCATCCTAGAAATATATACATGGACCAAAAATGGAGCAGAGCTGAAGCCAGCAAAACAAAACTCTAAGGGTATGTCTACACTAGCCCCCTAGTTCGAACTAGGGAGGCTAATGAGGGCGACCAAAATTGCAAATGAAGTGCGGGATTTAAATATCCCGCGCTTCATTAGCATGTTCGAGCGTCGCCATTTTGGAAATTGACTAGCCCGGAATAACTGCCCGTGTCTACACTCGGCAGTGAAACGGGAGTTTGAAGTAAAGCCCTTAATTCGAATTAGCTGTTAAACCTCATTCCAGGAGGAATAACAGCTAATTCGAGTTAGGGCTTTACTTACTTGAACTCACTGCCGCGTGTGCAGACGAGCAGTTATTCCAGGCTAGTCAATTTCCAAAATGGCAACCACCCGGGAACATGCTAATGAAGCGCGGGATATTTAAATCCCACGCTTCATTTGCAATTTCAGTCACCCACATTAGCCTCCCTAGTTCGAACTAGGGGGCTAGTGTAGACATACCCTAAGATAGTTCACCACCTTCACCACTGGAGGAAAGCTGATCTCAGTTGACTGCTAGATCCTAGCTCCTGCCAATTCTTCTGAATGCTCCCCTCTGCCCCACACTAACTAGCATTTCTTACTGACATGTATCTGATCACACCTTGCTGACACTTATGTATCAGAATCCCTGAATATGGGCTAACTTAAATCACATCTATATTGGTTAAATTATATCAGCCAGGTATCAACTATATTATTTCATTCTAATAAGGCAAAGGAAAAAAATTGGAATAGCATATGGAAAGAGAGGAACAGCTTGACTGGGTTAGTAATAGTTGTACTAACAGAATGATAGCATTGAGGAATAAAAGTGCCCTTTTATATCGCCTTCTGTCCATCCTACGGCTAGTACAGAAATCAACCCTACAGGATATTTACTAATGCTTTGTCCTGCCTTCATAATTCTGCAAGCCTTAAGTCCCATGGCTTACAAAAGGATCTGAGAGAATAACACTGCAATGCATAGCAAAAGGCTTGAGTATAAGCCGTTGAAAAACTCTATTAGGCAAAAATGCTGAGGGCATGATTACCAGTGAAGAATATACATGTTCTCACACCCACAGGCTCCCTTCAAGTGGAGAAAACAGCATTATTAGCCAAAATAAAGAGAGAGACTCTCTCGCGCTTCTCATCAAATCATGGTTAATTATTCATGCAGTTCTACATTATATGCTGTAAGCAAACAACTTCATAGTTACTACTTATGCACCGATATAAGTGGACTCATAAATGAACAAGAGATTGGCGGATAAGTTTTCCACATTTCTTTTTCCCCTTTCTCATTGCAGCTGCTTAGATTTGGCAGCATTCTTTACATTTGCAATGAATCTGCACGAAAGACAATGAAAGTTTTGACAGAGTAAGGACTCAATATCAAATGAGGAAAGTCTTCAGAATGTGCCTCTCAGTGATATCTTTTCCAGAACTGGACCCCATGCCTACTACAGTCAATGGAAGTTTTTCCGTTGGCTTTAATGGACATTGAATCAGGCCTTCGTGAGTATTGAGGGCATAGTGAAAGCCAGTTTTTCAAAAGAGGCCAGCATCCAGCAACTCCTATACTTGTCTATGGGTTTTGCTGAGTGTTTATGGAAAGCTTCATTGATCAAAGTGCCTGGATGAAAACTAAGCACTTTTGAAAATCCAGCTCCTATTTAGGTGGCTAAGCAGGAGCTATTTGTTGATAAACTCTTCTGAAAATCCCATCTTCAAACTCCATGGGGCCAATTTGCAAAGTTCCTGATGATCCACAGTTTTGACTGAATTTAATGGGAGCTGTGGTTGCTTAACACCTCTGAAAATCAGATGTTGTCTGCTTTGTGCCATACTACAGCTACGCTTAAAGGTCTGAATTATTGTTATCCACTGCAGATGAGAACGCTGCGGGAGCTGCACATGTGCCAAACAAAAAGCGAATCAACAGTTTATTATACTTTAGTTTATTGCAAACTGGAGTTTTATATGAAAAGAGTACAACTGAATAGAAAGTAGACATTTCTTTTCATTGAACAACAAAAAAACAAGTTATTTAATATTATTCTTCTGTAAGTGAATCCAAATGGAATTGTCACATTGTAATAATCAGAAAACATTGTGAACTTTGCATTTTAATATTATAGCATCCAACCAAAACAGTTTTGCAGATGTTCTAGAAAACCAGACATGTTCTATAAATAAAATGCAGCTTTGTTTTGAGTTGATGAAGAGAGTATTATTGGTGCCACAGAGATGCCTTCATATAAACAAAGGTTCACACTAACATTCTAACATAGTAAGACAATTAAAAACAATAATTCTGTGGCACCTTAGAGACTAACAAAAATATATATAATATCATGAGCTTTTGTGGGCAAAACCCACTTCTTCAGATGACCTTGAATGGAGAAAAAAGGGCGACTATCAGAATTTATAACAGAAAAAAAGAAAAGATAGGGAAAAAATGTACCAGTCAAGAGTAGTGCGAGTGCTAATGAGGCTAATTGAGTGGGCTGGAAGTGTCCAATATTTAGCTTTTGATGTCAATGATGTGTTAAATGTAAGGAAGGCTGGTTTTATAATGTTATATTCAACACCCAAATGACATCAAAAGCTAAGTATCAGCACTTACAGCCCACTCTATTAGCCTCATTTAGCACGGACAGTCTAATTGACAAGATTTTTCCCCCTTTCCCTCCCTCTTTTTTGGCTATTTATTTGTACCTCTGGATCCCTTGCTCTATTCATCTGAAGAAGTGGGTTGTGCGCATGAAAGCTACCGATACATGTTTTGTTAGTCTCTAAGGTGCTTCAGGACTATTTGTTGGGGGGTTATTTTTGGTTTATAATGGGCCATCCAGTTAATGGCTTTGTTCAGGCCGAGGAAAATCGTGTCAAATATACATACGAAGGTCAATTCCACATGAAAGCTCATGATACTATCTATATTTTTTGTTAGTCTCTAAGGTGCACAGGACTACGCATTGTCTTTAAAGTTACCGACTAACATGGCTACCTCTCTGAGACATAGTAAGACAATGTGTCGTTTTAGTTTCTGTTTAATAAAATGACAGTCTTTCCTTTTTTGATAACATGTACTGTACATAACCATTTGCTAGAACATGAAATAAAGATCTTTCTTAATTTGGAAATGGTGCCCATGCATAAGTCATATAGGGGAAAAACTGCAGTCACATGCTATTTTCAAAGATGCTTTCAATTGCTTTAGTTTAGGATCCAAATTTAGATTTTTTAAAATCCTTATATTATTACAGATCATTTATATACTGCCATAGGTTTGAAACTCATTGGAATTTTGCCTAATGAAAACTGAGCAAGGGCTTCAAGTTTTGGCTCACACTCAGTGTTGCTTTAGCCCTCCAGTTCATTGCCAGATAATAACGAGGAGTTCCGAATCCAGCAAATTTCCATAGCCAGCCTTAGCTTGGCATCATAAAGTTGTATCACTTGAGGAGAAAAATGAAATTGACAGTGGCTACAGCTGGGCAGATAATGGAAAAATTATACATTGAATATTTTATTTTAAAATGTTCATCGAGTTATTAAATGACTATTATTCAGGCATTTCAACTGGCAACTTTCCATGGGTTCCAAAATGTTTATCCTTGAGCTGATGCTGGGATGGACAGTACTGTGTATCAAACGCTGGCTTTGCTGGCAGCTGCTGAGTCTTCAGCACTTTTGGAAATCGGGCCACCTGTTTAGGCACCTAAGCATGGATTTAGGAGCTTAACTTTATGTTCCTATTATTGAAAATGTTGACCTGTATATACATTGACCTCATTCAGTCTCCAGTAACATGTGCACAACTCCACTGACCATAAGGAGCATTGCTCCCATGTAATTGAGGACTGAATCAACCCCACTGGAATCATTATGCCCGTCAATGTGGTTGACCTCTGAGGTGAAGCAAAGCAATAGCATAAAATAGATTGGAACAAAATTGGATCATGTTGTATCCAAATGAAATTACAGGGACAATTTGAGCAGACACAAAAAGTCAATAGACCTGATTGAATACTTTACAAGTAATTAATGCAAATGTGAAATTAATTTTGAGTTAGCCGTGTTCTCAGCCCATTAACAATGGGCTGCCACTACCACAGATGGTCAGAAACAGAAGCCAGAAGGGCTGTAAGATCTTGAGGCCAGGTCTACATTGGCAGAGAAAATCAATGCAAGATATGCAACTCCAACTATGTGAATTGTGTAGTTGGAAGTCGATGTATCTTGCACCGATTTTCTGGAGTGGCCCCAGAGTGGGAGGTCCATAAGAGAAATGCTCCCATCAACTTCCCATATTCCTTGTGACAGCAAAGAGTACCAGCACCAAGAGGGGTGTGCTAAGTGTTTGATTTAGCGGGTCTTTACTAGACCCACTAAATCGGACTAAGGAGAATTGATGGTTAGAGCGTTGCTCCTCTGGCAAGTGGAGACATGGCCTCAGAAACTTGCCCATTGGAGTGGTGACATTGTGGAGCACTCTCGGGGTATGTCTACACAGCAGGGCTAAAGCCGAAATAAGCTATGCAACTTGAGCTATGTCAATTGCATAGTTTAAGTCAAAAATAGCTTATTTTGGCTTTTGGCTCTGTCTACACAGCAGGAAGTATGCAAAAGAACACTCTTCCTCTGACTTCCCTTACTCCTCATAAAATGAGGGTTACAGGAGTTGGAGTAAAAGTCCTCCAGCTCGACATTATTTTGACATTATGTCGAAATAACTGCTTGTAGTATAGACAGAAACTATGTTATTTAGAAATAACGTCAGTTATTCAGAAATAACACTGCTGTGCAGATGTACCCTCAGCGTTTTTGCCTCTCAGTAGTCTTTGATGTCACATCTTAAAGACAGATACACTGAGTGTGAAATCCTGGCCTCTAACATTAATAAGAGTTTGCCAGTTACTTCACCAGGGTCAGGATTTCACCAAGGATCTGCAGTGTTGAAGTACTTTTCTAGTAATGATTCAGAGCCTCAACAGATGCACCATAGCCTACACACATCTTGCAATAGATAGGCAGAACAATTGCAAACTGAGTGCTTGATACAAACCCACTGAAATCAAAGGAATTTCTGGCTTTGGATCAGGTCATTTCCCCATATTTAAATTGGTAATGTTACACTGAACTGCTACTACATATGAGCACAATTTTGGTCCAAGCCAGACCTCTTAAATGAAAGAGCAGTGACTTGACAACCTTGTATGAAATTAATTCTATCCCTAGCTTTTTTTGTATTATTGAGTGTGTACAATTATCTATTCTGATGAGTAGTCATGGTTTCTGTACATGCAATCAGTTACATACCCTTAAATATCTTCAAGTATTTTAAATTTCTATTATGCGCAGTTCTATAGAGATATTATTGAAAACATACTCTCCTTCAAACAGGGCACTTTTAAAGTTCATTATATTCAATTTTCTCTAAGAGCACCTCGATTGTTAAATTAATGGCCTGTTATCAGTGGTTAAATGAAGCCTTCATTATATCATCTGTCACCTCCCACAGAACACTTTAGATGATCACAAGACCCCATTATTCACATGAATTTTGCTGTCTGGTTTTTTTTTTTTTTTAACAGTGGTCCAACTGGGTAACATTTTTCCTTATCTATGAAACAAAGTTCCAGATGTATTCACTATAGGAGCTGCTAAGTATGAAATATTTTGTTCGTGATTAGGTTCATTTTGCAATTAAAAGTACCAGAAGACATTACATCATAGATATGAAATAATAGGTTCATTGACTGGCTTATTAGAAAGATTTACCAAGAACATTTGACTCTGATAATGGTAATAACTATGGTTTCCATATGTTTTTGAGCTATTTACACCAAATACATCAGAGTTCTCTGAAGCCCAATTTCAAGTTGTTATTTGTTCCAAAGGGTAAATAAATTAAGAATAAATAATCATAAATCCCACTTGCTAACTTTCAGATTTCATTCAGTATTTAACATGGGGAAAATGGAAAATAAATCTATTTGTTTTCTTAAATATCACATGAAATGTGTATGTGTGTGCAATGAACTAATTAAAACAATTTTACAGATCTATTTTAGAAACATTATACAACTTCTTTTCAAAAGAAATTATATCCAGTTTAAATACAGCTAAGGATCCCATTGTGCGTTGTATCTCACAATATTTTTGAAAGAAAATTTTGATAAAAGTACTTTTAAAATTTCAGTTTGTCAATTTTTCTCTATTGATTTTCATGCTAGTTCTCTCAATGAAGTGTATTTGGGTGAAATTTCTGTGCACAGAGCTATTATGCTGACTCAAGCGTCTATCATTCATTAAAGCCCCTGCAATATACAAACAAATCCATTACTTAAGAAGAGGTCTGCTTCTATGAGATTTATCTTCATGAAATCTTTGCTGCCAGAAAAAGAAACAGGTACTGTAACTCCATGAACAGAGGTGCCTCAAGGAATTTCAGGCAATTTCCCTATGGGTGCCATATAATGTATTCAACTTTCCCACTTGGCTTGTTTAGTTTAACCTACTCTCCACGTTCTCATCTGGTTTTGATGACTTACACTAAAAAAAGAAATAGGAAAATGAGAGAAGTTGTCATCACTGACTTTGAACCGTAAACATCTGAAACCGACAATTGAATATGTAACACTGTGGCCACTATCTAGTTGTAAATGCTCATTACTGCAGTGATGAAAAAAATAAAACAAACTTCGCAGCCTCCTGTTAAGTGTTATATAAGCGTTGGGGGAAAGGTGTTCGGGTATGTGTGAAATACACTGGCTCTGTGGTTATTCGTGGGTACAAAACCAATTTAAAACAATACAGCAAGCTGACTTCAGCACTATAGATAGCTCCTCATTTTATAATCAAGTATCAGAGGGGTAGCCGTGTTAGTCTGAATCTGCAAAAGCGGTGAGGAGTCCTGTGGCACCTTATAGACTAACCAAAGTGTTGGAGCATGAGCTTTCGTGGGCAAAAACCCACTTCGACAGATGCACGTAGTGGAAATTTCCAGAGGCAGGTATAAATATGCAGGCCAGAATCAGGCTGGAGATGACGAGGTGGATCCAATCAGGGAGGATGAGGCCCACTTCTAGTAGCTGATCTGGAGGTGTGAATTGCAAGAGAGGAGAAGCTGCTTTTGTCGTTAGCTAGCCATTCACAGTCTTTGTTTAATCCTGAGTTGATTGTGTCAAACTTGAAGATGAACTGTAGCTCAGCAGTTTCTCTTTGAAGTCTGGTCCTGAAGTTTTTTTGCTGCAGGATGGCTACCTTTAGAAAAACTTCTCTGGTGCCGAAGCCAGCGGCTAAGCACCTGCAAATCTCCTTGAGAAATTTAGGAGCCTAGTCATAAGTTCTTATGTATTTTAATTTATTTTAAATCTGGTACTATGTTAAAGAGGGCACACAGGAAAAAGGCTGGGAATGGGTGACAGGGGAGGGATCACTGGCTGATTACCTGTTCTGTTCATTCCTTCTGGAGCATCTGGCATTGACTTTCAGAAAACAGGATACTGGTCTGACCCACTATGGCCGTTCTTATGTTCTATATTCTGAAGTTTAGCAAACTGTAACCAATATTGTTTTATCCAGGACCTCAGATTTTGTAAAGAATACAATTAAACTGAGGATGGCTCCCAAATGGTTGAAAGTAATGTTCAGTTGTAACAGAATAGCAGAGTAGTGCATATGATCCATGTGAAAGTGCATGAACCTTGCTAAAACACTTCTGCAAGGGCTATATTTCTGCTCTGGAACTGAAAACTGGGAGCAGATTTTTTAGTTAGTTTCAGATAAAAGTGAGAAGCCAGGCATGAATTGTGAACAGCTCAAGAGAGAACAGCTGTTGGGCTGGTGTGCACAGCGAGGTCTCTCTGCTAATGATAAGAAAAAAAATCCAAGTTAGAGGGGGTGTAAGAACTCTGCTGGGTTCCCTGGGGGAACCCCTATGCCAATCTTTTAGAGGAGGGAGAAATGTGATAACTTGGGGAATCTGTCTGTACAGTTTCAGATTATGAACTCCCTGTAGGTATCTTTACTAAACTACAATCTCCATTCTGAAGTGCTGCTTCATTGTCTTCATTACAACTACATTGGCCTGAAATTCCAACAGCGGTAATGGAAAAGGCCTAACAGAGAATTATTTAACTTTGAGAAGTGGTCTTCTAAATGACATAAAGAAGTCTAAAGTCCAGAGAAAACCAGTTTTTCAAGTCTGAACTCATAGAGGAGGTTGATTTGATAATGAGGTCACCTGGCAGGAATCAGGATCACCTGAAGAGACTGGCAAGACTATCACCTAAATAGGGGTGGTAAATTAAGGACAGGAGCTACTCTACTTAAGGGGCCAGTTTTCCTGAGCTCAAGTTGATAGAGAAGCTACCCAACAAATAGCAGCTCCTGGTGAGGCAGGAGATCCTGGCTATCTGCTGAACTCAGATAGTCCCCCCACAGCTAGGGTGTTTGTGGTTTTCTAAATAATCTGTATTATCTTGTGCTTTTCCTTTTAAGAAAATGAGCAATCATATGTTAGACACCTATGCAAAGTGCCTTTGTGTGCCAAAAGCTATACCTACCACATGGCTCGTGAATGAGTTTCTAACCCCAAATTATCATTGTATAAAACTGAGCATTTTAATAAATAAGTAGGGCCCAGTTCCTTAGATATGACATCCAAGGAAAATGATCCCAGGGCAGCCTGTTCCACTGCACCAGTGGTGCGCAACATTTTTTCATTCGAATTTGGTGGAGCAAAAAAAAAAAAAAAATGCCCCTGCCACATGTACATTGGATGCTGAGCCAAGAAGCCAGGAAAAGCAACCAGCCGGATCCAACCGCTGTGTGACCCCCCAGGAAGGCAGCCCCTGGGTTGCTCACTGCTGCACTACACCATGGGGATTGCCAAGATATTCCTGAAGAAAGGGGATTTAGTGATACAGCATAGACATCCATTACAATTGGCTGGAAGTTTTCAGGGGTGCTGGTGTATATGTATCAGATAAAGGTGCTGACATACGGTGTTGTGATTCCATCAGGAGGTGTGGTTGGGTTGAAAGTGACTGGTGCTCCCTGTGGCCAATTTCTAGTGCAGTTAAGGGAATAAAATGAATGGTTCCCAGAGGTAAAAGACCTTGAGTGCTGGGCCTTACACTCACGTGATATGGTAAGACATTGTAGCCTTTGGAGGTTGAGGTTAGACTTCGTGGTCTTTGAGGGCTTAGATTCCCACTCTGCTGCAAACTCTGCAAGGGAGAGCACAAAGAGTCAAAGAAAGTGGAGCCCTGTGGGCGGCAGGCTGAGGAGAGCTTACCCCATGATATAGGTTGTGCAGTAATGAACTTTGGCACTAACTATGGTTTATATGGTAAGGAGCCCGGTAACCCCTGCACTTGAACTGATTAAATGTCTGATATAGGAAAGGAAGGGTAATAGACAGGTCCCTCTCCTCCCCTGAGTAAAAGTTTAATAAAAATTACTGTTTAAATCCATGCAGGTGTCTGTCCTCACTTTGCCACTATGTCTACTTGGGTTTTGAGGAAGTGAGAGTGAGAGTGAAGCTTGCCTGTGCATTTGAACTCATGCTCTTTGAGATACTTTCTGAAAGCCATTAGATAAGCACATGCTGTAAGTATTATGTTACATGTTTAGTATCTGTTTTAGTAACTGGGAGAACATTCCACCCATAAAGGGCAGTGGGGGGTGTTATATATAGGAGAAGTAAACAAGGGGGACATAAAGGGAATGGAAATGGAATAGCACTGGTTCCAAACAGGAGAGAGGCAGGACCTAATAAGAGACAGAGCTCAACAGGACCTAAAAAACAAGAACGAGGGGTGTGAAAACCCTAAAAAGACCAAAACCTGTGAAGTGCTGAGCACTGTAAGTGCCTAATGAATGGGCAATAGGAGTAGAGAGCACGTAGTACCTTGAAGACTTAGGCTGAAAGAGGATTTGCTAAAGTCTTGTTTGGCCTAACTCTTATCCCACCACTCAAATCTGGCTGTTTTTTCTGAATAATGTGTACACGGTGCTGACTCTTTCCTACCCTTTGATTTCATGTCCAAACCTGTTTCTAAAATGGCTTCCCTTAAACACTTGCAAATCTTTGTTACGGTGGTATTCCACAGGCAGGTATAAGAACACCAAGCAGTTACCACATGGTGATAGCTAGAGTGTGAAACATATGGTACTTTGTTGTTTCCTTCCTTGTCAGCGAACTGCCTAGGAAAAGGTGGAAGAACTGAATCTCTTCTTCTGAAAAGTGCTTTTTCTGTTTTGAGGTAAAAACTGGATACTAGCACTTAACTGTCTGATTTTAAAAGCAAATTATGAGTTGGTAAAAAATGCCAGCTTGACAAAATAAGATACCCAAGTTCTTGCCTTATGCTAAGTTCAAATCACTTCAGATGGAAATTAATGAAACAAGCTGAATTTGGCTTTCATTCCTCATTATCCTATAGAAAGGGGATATAAAGGAAGGGATAGAAAATGCACAATGAGCGTTGAAAGGAATTGGTACAGCTTAAAAAAACCTCAAACAAGCAAGCGGAAGAAGCAACAGAAAGAAGAAAGTCTGTAAAATGGTTTCACAGTTCACACCATAGGCGTGCACAGCACATTTCATTAGGGTGTGCACCCAAAGAATTTTGACCCCCCATTAGCCACACCCCTGACTCCCATTAGCCACGCCTCTGGAGGTAACACTCATGGGGCAAGATGGACACATGACCAGACGTAAAACGTGTCATGTGACCCCCCTCTAAGGACTTTTCCCACCATCCTCCTACCAATAGGGATTAGTTTGGCCCCCACCAAACCTCCTCATGCAACTATCCTGCAATTGCATTAACCCAATGTGTGTGACATTAACTCGGGCGGAGAGGCTGGGGGAAGTGTTCCCTCTAAGAGTTTCCTCCCATGAGCAGAATGAATTTTGTGTTGTGCACCAGTACTGAGTTCATGTGGCTTGTTTGGATGTGCCACTGTGGCACCCAAGTTATTAATAAATATCGTATAAACCTCTACCTTTTCCCTCTGCTGCCATGTCTCCTCCCCTTACTCCATCAGCTCCCCTGGTGCCTGCTGCCCCCCAACCCCTCACCCTCCTCTGCTGTCCTGACTCCTGCCCTTCTCACTGCCCTCAGCCTTCCTGAGACCTGCCCCCTTCACCAACCCTACTCTCCCCTATGCCCACTCCTCCAGTAGCCCCACTCTGATCATGTGTGAGCTACCCTCCTCATCCCCTCCTAACACCTCCTCTACACACCTGCCCTGCCTCTCTCCTCTGGTGCTGGTCCCTCCCTGCAGCTGTCTGCCCTTCTGCTTCACACCCAGAATCCCCTGGCACCTGCACCTTCCCTTACCCCTACACCCTCCTGGTGCCTCCCCCTTCCCGCACTGCCCCTGCCCCCTTTGCCCTCTTTTTCCCTGATGCCCACACCCTCACCAGCCTCTGCCCTCTTTCCCCTCATGCCCCTGTGCCCTCACACATGATTCCGTCCCCACCTTCCTCATGCCCACCCCTTCTTTCAAGCCTTCTCCCAGCACCTCCCCCTCTCTCCCCTGGCTCTCCCGCCTTCACAGTGTCACCATTGAAAAATGACGAGCCTGCCTTCAGAAGGAAGAGCCCCGCAACTTTTAGCAGGCTGGGTGGAGTGGAGGAGCCGTGGCTCCCAGCTCCAGCTGGCCGGCTTGGGACCGCGTGTGTGTGAGGGGGAAAGGGGCTCGTGCACATGCAGGCGAGCAAGCCAGACCCAGCACTTGGCGGGCACCGGGCAGGAGGCTCAGGCAGGAGGAAGCTGTAGTGGCGGCGGCAGCAATGGGAGCCGGCTACTGAGGGGCGGTCAGGGGAAGGTGCCTGCCACTTGCCCCGAGCCAGAGCCTCTGGAGCCTGGGCAGGTGGCACCCGCGGCGGGGGGAGAAGGGGGAAGCAGTGACAGCACCGGGCCATGGGTGCCCCCTGGGTGCATTTGAGGCCAGAGGAGGGTCTTGCTTGTCCCTGGCGCTCGGGGGATAGGGCCTCACCACAGCTGAGCCCCAGCGCCGGCCTAGCCCCTGAACTCCTCTCCAATGAGCTGGGAGCCAGCTGCCAGGAGCCCCTTCCTCTCCCACCCCTTCCCCTCTTTCTCCTACCCTACCTTACCTTCGGCTTCTGCCTTCCAGTTTGCGGGGCTGGAGTCTGCGATCCCAGCAGTCCCTGCAGCCCAGGCCCCAGCTGCTTCCAGGGCTCCAGACCACGTGCGGAGCTGTGGTTTTAAAGTCCCGGGCCGTGACGTCACACCACACCTGGACGTCTCCCCTCTCACGCGTTGCGGCGGGCGTTTCAGCACGCCGTGCATGAGATCCCTCAGACCCACAAATGGCCGGCACGCAGCGCCGGGGAATTTCCAGCAGCCGCCAGCCGGCCCTTTGAAACATTAGGGTGTGCCTGTGCACACCTGGCACACCCCGTGCGCATGCCTATGGTTCACACACTACTTGATGTAAAGTGATACAATACACTTCTCAGAAAGTTAGTTGGGTTTGGGAAAATGGCTTTAATTTATATAGTTCTTTCGCTCAAACAACTCTTGGGTGTCATTCTGCATGCTTTGCATATGTGGCCCATATACAATGATTCATCACATGAAATATAATGGGAGTAAACACATAAGCAAGCTCCACTTCTGGAAATTACGACTGCAGGACTAGGCCTAAGCACGTAGTAAATATTTTACAAAACTGAATTTGCCGTCTTCCACAAATGCAATATACACATGCAGACACAAATAAATATATGTAACCTAAATAATACTTTAACATAGATCAGCTAAAATGCTTTATCTCAGGTGTTTTTGGTTTTGTGATATGTTGGGAAAATGCAGTGTTAATAGACCTCAAACTCACACTTCTTGTATCATTTAGTTGGTAAAAATCTTGCAATATTGGCTAGATATCAAGACCTGCAAGATGTTTTTTTCTGCACTTACACATCTGTTATATATGCAGGTATCTGTGTGCTACTGTAGCACTTTTAGAGATGTTTTGGCAGGTGAGCACAGATGCTCTGGGGAAAAAAGCATGATATAAAATGAATGGAGAAAATGCTGACAGTATCTAACATACAGTTTAGATTCCTCTTCCAATATTTAAAAAGAAATCTGGAGAAAAGCATAGAAAGCAACCCTGGAAAAAATAAACAGATGTGCTGATCACCAGCACATATGTTCATAGATTGAGACAATTTAAAATCATCTGGTTCAGGCATTAGCCTTTTTGCTACAGCATGACACTGGCAGGTCATGTTCACTTGCTTGTCCACGCCGATCACTAAATCCTTTTCAGAATCATTGTTTTCTGAGATATAACCCTCCATTCTGTACATGTGGCCTGCATTCCTTCTTCCTAAATACATAACTTTGCATTTGGCTGTATTAAAAATGATTTTGTTTAGACAGGCCCAGCTTGCCAGGTGATCCAGAGCACTCTGTATGACTGGTCTGTCCTCCTAATTATTTACCACAATATTTACTCTTATTTTGATTCATATTTTTCTACATACAATTTTCCTCTGTTAATTTCACTCATGACTTTCTCCAGCTTAAGGAAATGAGTCTTTTTGAAGTGCCAGGTGAGTATCTCATTGGTTGGGTCTGGCCTTTGTTTTCCTCATTTTGTACATAATCAGGTCATGATCACTGATCCCGAGGCAATTTCAGTCCAATGATTAATTCATCTATATCCATCACAATGAGGTCCAAAAGAGTTACTTCATCTTGGATACACTATCTTTTGTGTTACACAATTAATACAAACTCAAATGATATTTTATTACTGGTTTCATATTTGACACACATTATAGTCAGGTGCATAAGGAGGTCTCTGTTCTCTGATCATGCTGTTCTCTGGTTTGATTCAGTGGTCTGTAACAACACTCCCTCCTGAGTTTTATTAGTTAGCTCATTCATCCATATGCAAGTAAAACTATGATTCAGAGCTATCAATAAATCTAATAAAAGTAATGGTGTCTTTCATATAGAGTACTGCCACTCCCAAACTCTTGGTTATAACTAATGCCTTTAACAGCTCAATCTATTGTATACAGCCAAGCCCTAAAGTACAACCAGATTTGCTCCAGTCCTACACACACACAGACAGACACCTACAGGATCTATATAGAGCATTCTTAAAACTGAAATACTCACCTGGAGAAGTGAAAAAACAGATCAACAGAGCCAAAAGAGACATGAACTACTTCAAGATAGGCCAAAAAGAGAAAACAACAGAATTCCACTTGTCATCACCTATAACCCCCTAATTTCAGACAAATTATTTCCAGTAATCATGCGACACACCTTCATCAGAATCATCCAGGAACTCATCCCTGCAATCAGCCCCAGTGCCAACTCTGCCCAAACATCTACACAAGCGATTTCATCACTGGACCCAACAACATCAGCCACTACATCAGGGGCTCATTTAACTGCACATCCACTAATGTGATCTATGCCATCAAATGCCAGCAATGCTCCACTGCCATGTATATTGGCCAAACTGGACAGTCTCTACGGGAAAGAATTAACGGAGACAAATCAGATATCCAAAAAGGCAACACACAGAAATCTGTTGGAGAACACTTTAATCTGCCTGGACACTCATTAATGGATCTCCAAGTCATCATATTGTTTCAGGCCAATTCCACAAGCCAAATACACAGGGAAGGGTTGGAACTTAACTTCATTTACAAATTTAATTCTTATCAGATTGCAATGAACAAAGATATCGGCTGACTTACACTCTACCTTCTACATCCTGATGACTTAACCAACCAATGGAGGTGCTAATTGTTCTTATCAGTCTCTTGTAACTTGAACAATCTATTAATGGACTTTTTTCTCCTTTTTCTCCCTTCTCCCCCTCCCCCCATTTATTCTTGGATCTGGACTTTTAATATTCCAGTCATCTGAAGAAGTGGGTTTTGCCTACAAAAGCTCATGATACCATCTACATGTTTTTGTTAGTCTTTAAGGTGCTACTAGACTATCCATTTTTTAAGTTTTTCCTGTTACAGACTGCCTTGGCTACCCCTCTGAAGCTTTGAACATTTCAATCAGGTCAGTTGTCCCACCTGGTTTTAGTAATGCCAACTGAATCAAATTTCTTCTCATCAATGAGAATTTCCAGTTCCTCTTGCTTGTTACCCAGACTCCTAGCACTGATATAAAAATGATTTAAAATGTTCTTCTCACCACATTCTTCACATCGCTTGTTGATTTGCCCATTTTTTTCCTTTGACAAAGAGCTGATTGAAAGCCCACTGAGGTGAATGGGAGTCTTTCTACTCATTTCAGGGGGCTCTAGATGAGGCCCAAAATGAATATTCTTCAAGTTTTCTGAAGACAAACCAAGTTAATAATGTATGTGAGTTGGTTTTTCAGCCTTTTCTTAATCTTCAACATTTTGTTTCATTGTCATTAATCAAGTCTGTGTCCACCTCACACCCTTTTCTTCTTTCTTTCTCAAGGCTTGAACCAGTAGAAAATAGTTGCCTTCTAATCAACACCTGGGCAGACCATGTATATCAGCCCTGGAGAGGATGAGTTTGCTGTGGAAGCTTTTCATATTAAGGATACCCTCTGAAAAGCAAGCTACTGTGGCAAGCCTGATTCTGTGCCATTAGAGAATGAACCACTGAAGTTTTGGGTGTTTGGTTTGGCTCAGAAAGGGCCTGATCCAAAGCCCATTGAAGATTTCAATTGGCTTCCTGCAAGATCTCAGTCTGTCTCGGTTTTGGATGCGTTTGAAACATGACATGATCATCCACTCACACATTCAGTATTTTCCCTTCCAGCTGAAAACAGAAAAAGAATGAAATGAAGAGAAAAATCAATCACAAAAAGTTAAATATTTGTTTTCAAACCACACAAACAGATTCAGGTTTGATGGGGAGAGTTGGGTGAATGTTAGGTTAACAATCAAGCTAGTTAAATAATTTAAAAATTTTAAGAGAATATTTCTTTATTAAAAAAACATAAAAATTCAGCAAATAATCATTTATAGTGAATAATTGCAAACCTAGCTCTAGTTTCTATTTTAAAAAGCTCATCTCTAGTAAGTATGCCTTACATATAAGGAATAGCCCCTATGAAGCCCAGGAAATCTGTACAACTTCCATTAACCAGAAGTTTACAGAGGCTAATTTTTGCATTAAGACATCACAGACACCTACCCTGCATACAATGAAGGGAACAAATAGAATTCTGAGGAGTTGAGAATGAGATTTCTGAGTATGGTCTTGATCCTATTTGAACCCAGGTGATTTTTATGATGTGTCTGGGAAGAACACAATGGAATTAGGCGAGATGGGGAAAAAGGGGCAGGATGCACTGCAGAGTAACACTATTGGAAATAAGCACAAACACTCCAATATCTTTTATCTTGAAATGCCCTTTGTTTCTAAGGCTATGTCTACCCACAATTTTTATTTCGGGAGAAGGATGCAAATTGCGCTGCGCATTTGCATACTTCCTGGGTTTGAAGACGATTTTCTGATATTTACCTGCATCTACACATGGCTGAATTTTGAAATAAACCCCTATTTCAAAAGGCTCCTGTAAACCTCATTGTAGGAGGAATAAGGGGTCTTTCGAAATAGGGGTTTATTTTGAAATTTGCTGCATGTAGACACGGGTAAATACCAGAAGAACGTCTTCCAGGAAAAAAAATCGGAGGAAGTATGCAAATGAGCAGTGCTATTTGCATCCTTCTCCCAAAATAAAAATTGTGTGTAGACATACCCCAATAGAGCTATGTACATAAAGAAAAAATAGAGTGTTTGGATGTATTATGGGTAGGCAACTTAAAATTGTAGGACTGGAAGGGACCTTGAGATGCCATCTAGTTCAGTCTCCTGCACTCATGGCAGGACTAAGTATTATCTATACCATTCTTGACAGTGTATGTGTAATCTGTTCTTAAAAATCTCCAGTGATGGAGCCTCCACAAGCTCCCAGGGCAATTTATTACTGGCCTTAAATACCCTGACAGTTAGGATTTTTTTTTCTTAATGTCCAAACTAAACCTCCCTTACTGCAATTTAAACTCATTGCTTCTTGTCCTATCCTCAGAGATTAAGAAGAAAAGCTTTGTCCCACCTCCTTTTACAGACTAGAAAAGTTAACATGTCCCCTTCACAGTCTTCTCTTTTCCAGACTAATCAAGCCCAGTTCTTTCAATCTTCCCTCATAGCTCATGTTTTCTAGATCTTTAATAATTTGTGTTGCTCTTCTCTGGATTTTCTCTGATTTGTCCATGTCTTTCCTGAAATGTGGCACCCAGAACTGGACACAATACTCCATCTGAGACCTCATCCATGCAAAACAGAGCAGCAGAATTACTTCTTGGCTACATCTACACTGCAGGCTTCTTGCGCAAGAACTGTTTTGCGCAAGAGATGTGCTTTTGCACAAGAGTGTCAATGGCAGTGTGGACGCTGTCTTGCGCAAGAAAGCTCTGATGGCCATTTTAGCCATAGGGGTTTCTTGCACAAGAAACTCCTGTTGCCTGTCCACACTGCCTGCTTGTGCAAGAGCTCTTGCGCAAGAGGGCTTATTCTTTGTGGGGAGAGGAATAAGTCTTGCGTAAGAAGCCCTGTTTTCTGATGCTTTACTGTAAATTTACTTGTGCAAGAACGTGTGTGCAGTGTAGACACTCCACAAGTTTTTGCACAAGAACAGCCGTTCTTGCACAAAAAACCTGCAGTATAGACTTAGCCCTCATGTCTTGCTTAAGACATTCCAGCTAATGAATCACTGAATGATGTTCACGTTTTTTTTCAACTCTGTTAGGGTATGTCTACACTACAAAGTTAATTCGAACTAACAGCCGTTAGTTTGAATTAACTTTCATAGCGTCTATACATACAAACCGCTAGTACGAACTAAATTCGAACTAGCGGAGCGCTTAATTCGAACTAGGTAAACCTCATTCTACGAGGACTAATGCCTAGTTCAAATTAAGTAGTTCGAATTAAGGGCTGTGTAGCCACTTAATTCGAACTAGTTGGAGGCTAGCCCTTCCCAGCTTGCCCTGGTGGCCACTCTGGGCCAAACCAGGAAAACTCTTCTGCCTCCCGGCCCCGGAGCCCTTAAAGGGGCACGGTCTGGCTACACTGCTTGTGCCAGTTGCAAGCCTGCCAGCACCCAGCCAGCAGACCCTGCACTTGGCACGGCATGAGCCAGCCACCTGCTGCCACCCAGCCCTCCCCCTCTTCCCAGGTCCAGGCTGGCGGCTCACAGGTGCCTGCCCGGGGCCACAAGAGGTTGGTGTCCGCCTGGTCTAGTGCGGAGATCGTGGACCTCATCGAGGTTTGGGGGGGAAGCCTCCAACGTCCACGATCTCTGCACTAGCCACAGGAATGCAGCCGTGTACAGCCGCATGGCTGCCAGCCTGGCCACCAGAGGCCACATGCGGACCCGGGAGCAGGTCCGCTGCAAGGTCAAGGACCTGCGGCAGTCCTACTCCAGGGCCTCCCAGCCAGGGGCCGACCTGGAGGCCTGCCCCCACTTTGAGGCCCTGGACCACATCCTGGGGGCTCACGCCGTCCATGCCCCCCAGGTGGTGATCGACCCCGGGGCAGAGGAACCCGTCCCTGACACCAAGGAGGAGGAGGAGGACGCCGAGAGCCAGGAGCCTGCCCAGGACCCAGGACCCCCAAGGCACCCCACAGAGCACATCGGGTGTGTCGTCCGAGGCCGAGGAGGGCTCCACATGTGAGTGCCATCATGCTCCCCTTATGTGTACGGGGGGGAGTGGGGAGACAGGCAGCCCAGGGACCGTGTGCCTGGGCCTTGCCCACCATGGAGCAGCAGCTGGGTGTCATGCAGGGGCCCTGGCCCATTCCCCACACGCCAACCTCGCCTTGCAGAGGGGGGCTGGGTTTCACCCACCATGTCCCCAGGGAGAACTGACCACTGCTCTTGTTTCACCACAGCCGGAGCACCTGGGACTGCAGGGCGCACCACCCCGCCTGCAACAGCCACCCACACCCGGGCCAGCAGGCGCACCAGGAACCTGGAGGACTACCACCAGCGGCACCTGCGGCTACTGGAGCACCAGCTCTGCACCCAGGACCACTGGGTCCGGGAGGACCTGCGGCTGCAGCAGCAGAGTTTGGAGATGCTGGAGGAGCAGGGCCGTGCCCTCAGAGGCCACCTCCAGACTCTGGTGGACAGGTTCCTGCCACCTCCTGCTCTGGCCCCTGCGGCCGCCCCAGCTCTCACTCCTCCTCCCACTCCTGCTCCCCCTCCCACTTCCTCCGCACCCCCTGTCCCTCCTGCCCCACCCTCCACACCCACTCCCCCCGACGCCCCCGCACCCTCAGTGCTGCGAGACGGGAGAGCCAGCAGGACCCCCAACCCTGAGCTTTCCCTCTCCTTCCTCCCCCTTCTAGCTCCCTCCTCCCAGGTTTCTCCCACCCTCATTCCTCCCTCCCCCCACCCCAGTTATGTAAAATAAAAAGAGAGTGTTGTTTTCAAAACAGGTGTCTTTATTTAACATTAGGAAGGGGGGTTAGGGAAGGGAAAGGAGAAGGAGGGGAGGGTGGAAGAAGGCCCCAATGGGGTATGCAGGGAGAGTTCAGTCCTCCTCCTCCACCTGGAAGCTCTCCCGCTGGGCTTCCCGGATCCGGACGGCCCCCCGCTGGGCCTCCCGGACTGCGGCGGTGCAGGGCTGAGCATAGTGGCCAGCCATGCGCTCAGCCTCAGCCATCCAGGCTGGCAGTAAAGCCTCCCCCTTCCGCTCGCACAAATTGTGCAGCACGCAACATGCTGCCACCACGGGAGGGATATTGTGCTCGGCGAGGTCGAGGCGGGTGAGGAGGCACCTAAAGCGTGCTTTCAATCATCCGAAGGCCCCCTCGACCACAATGCGGGCCCTGGTGAGCCTGGCATTGAAGGCCTGGTGGGAGGGGTTGAGGTGCCCCATGTACGGCTTCATCAGCCAGGGCTGTAGGGGGTAGGCCGCATCCCCCCACCAGGCAGACGGGCATGTCCACGTCCCTGACCCTGATGTGGCGGTCGGGGAAGAAGATCCTGGCATGCAGCCTCTGGCACACGGAGGAGTTGCGGAACACCCTGGTGTCGTGTGCCTTGCCGGACCAGCCCACACTGATGTCCATGAACTGGCCCCGGTGGTCACACATGGCCTGCAGGAGCATAGAGAAGTACCCCCTTGCAGTTAATGTACTGGGAGGCCTGGTGTTCCGGGGCACAGATGGGGATGTGTGTCCCGTCGACGGCCCCCCCACAGTTGGGGAAGCTGAGGGCGCCGAACCCCCGGATGACGGCGTCCGGGTCGGCGAGGCGGACCACCCTGCGGAGCAGCACCCAGTTGATGGCCTTGACCACCTGCAGAGAGACACAGCAAACCACGAATCACTGGGGCGCCCGGGTGGCTGGGAGTGTTCGTTCCCTGGCACTGCCCCGCCGCGCCCCACTCCCAGAAGCAAGCCTGGCTGTGATCCTGGCCGCCGTGGGTGGCGTGTAGTACAGCCGGGACAGACTGAACCCTCCCATGCAGGGCACTGTCACCTCCTCCCCCGCTCCTGTTTTCCCTGGGGCAGCCCATTCCCTCCTTGCAGCCCCAACTTCCCCCCGGCCCAGTGGCCGGTGAGTGCCGTACCTGCATGAGCACTGCTCCGACAGTGGATCTCCCCATGCCGAACTGGTTCCCAATGGATCGGTAGCTGTCCGGCGTGGAGAGCTTCCAGAGGGCGATGGCCACCCGCTTCTGGAGGGGGATGGCGGGCCTCATGCGAGTGTCCCATCGCTGCAGAGCTGGGGCGAGCCACTCGCAGAGCTCCAGGAAGGTGTCCTTCTTCATCCTGAAGTTCTGGGTCCACTGTCTGTCTCCCCAGTGCTCCAGGACGATGCGGTCCCACCAGTCGCTGCTGGTGTCCAGACGCCAGATGCGGCGGGGCACGCTGGCATCCGGGCAGTGCTGCAGCTCCTCCACGGCCCCCAGGGAGGCCAGGTGGAGAGGCAGGGGGCTGATGTGCACCAGGTGGTACCAGGAAGCCTCCAGCCATTGCTGGCAGGCTTGCAGCAGCAAGTCCAAGAACTGGAGCAGAATGCCCAGTGCTAGCTCTGGCTCCATGTTGCCAACTGCGGTGGCGTCCCCAATGGGAACCACCGACACAGGCAGGCGCAGAGAAAAATGCTTTGCTGTCCCTCGGCGAGGTAGGCAAGCAAGCAGAAAAGCTGAGAACCGGCTGTCCAGGGGAGTTCCTTTAAGCACGAGCCTCAGATAGCCTCAGACAGCAGCCACACAAAGCAACTACTGATCTGATGCCCTGCCGGAACCGGTTTCAGCTGCCCTTAAATGCGACCCAGCATCCAATCAGTGTGGACGCACTAGTTTGAATTAGCAAAACGCTAATTCGAACTAGTTTTTAAGTCTAGATGCGCTAATTCGAATGAGTTGGTTCGAATTAAAGTTGTAGTGTAGACATACCCTTACATTATTGACTTATATTCAGCTTGTAGTCCATTGTGATTCCACATCCCATTTCTGCAGTACTCCTTCCTAGGCAGTCATTTCCCATTTTATATGTGTGCAACTGATTGTTCCTTCCTAAATGATGTACTTTGCATTTGTCCTTATTGAATTTCATCCTATTTACTTCAAACCATTTCTCCACTTTGTCCAGATCATTTTGATTTTTCATCCTATTCTTCAAAGCTCTTGTAACCCCTTCCCAGTTTGGTATTGTTCGTCCCAGTTTGGTATTGTCCACAGACTTTATAAGTGTACTCTCAATGCCTTTATCTAAATCATTGCTAATGGAAAAGTCTTTTTGCCCCAACTTTGATGCACATGATACTAGGGTTATTTCCTTAATCCTATCACCATTGTTCAGACAGGTTTAGGTGTGTCTTCCCCTGCCTTTTCATTGCTTGTTCTATTGGCTTTTGTTCAAACAAAGACCAGGGAAAGGGGGAGGGCGTCTTCCATAAGTGCTATGCCCTAGTTGCCAAGAACACAGAGCTGGTAGGTAACAGGGCAGGGATTCATTTTGAGGCTAGCGAGTGAATTATTTATTTAAATATTAAACAATTGGTTCTTAATTTGGGTTTTTGGAAGACTGTGTGTGTGTTAGTGGAGATGTTTTTAATTGGAGATGTTTCATTTGAGCAATATTCTGGGCAGTTGCTAATATTACGGGATGGAGAACAAGACCTTATCTTCTAAATTCTTCACCCCCAGGCAAATAAATAAAATTACATAGGTTCAAAATAAGGCTGTGGGAGGATGAAGTGATCTCATTCCTAACTCCACAGAATTCTTTAAGATGGATATGCACTTATGACTCCTTTATACAGTCAGAGTGTAAATAAATATTTGGCCCTCTTGTTCCTTCATTTTCTCTCTGCAAATAAAGGGGCAGCTACAGTACATGTATTTGAATTCAGACACTGAAAAATGCCAATTATTCATTCTATAATAGCTCCTTCAGAGCCCATTGTGGATAGCAATGATGTAATTATAGTCTTTTTAAACCCTATGATATCTACATGATAAACTAACAATTACATGATTTAAAAAAGGCTAGACCCTTATTAAGTACATAATAGGCCACAAGACTAATCAGTCATGTGTTTATGTGTTTATGTAGTTAGATCTCATAATGTTCCCAATCAGAAGTCATATAGAAGTGCATTGTACAGGTGCATAACATTATTTTAAAACTTAAATGCCTCAGCTTCCCTTAACATTTTAAATCCTGTCGGCGTACGCCGACGACGTGCTCCTCATGGTCCAGGACCCGGGAGACCTGGAGCGGGTGGAGGCCTGCCAAGCTGTCTACTCGGCAGCCTCCTCCGCCCGGGTCAACTGGGTCAAGAGCTCTGGCCTGGTGGTAGGGGCCGGGTGGCAGGCGAGCTCCCTCCCGCCCGCGCTTCAGGCCATCAGGTGGAGCGCGGGTCCGCTGCTCTATCTTGGCGTTTTCTCTCTGCCACGCATCCCTCTTCGCCGGAGAACTGGCAAGGTTTAGAGTCCAGGGTGGCTGAGCGATTGCGGAGATTGGACGGGACTGCTCCGGTGCCTCTCCCTGCGTGGGAGGGTACTGGTGCTTAACCAACTAGTCCTGTCCATGCTCTGGCACCGTCTCAGCACCCTGGTCCCGCCCCCGGGTTTCCTGGATCAGATCCAGCAGCTGCTACTGCGGTTCTTCTGGCCAGGACTGCATTGGGTCTCTGCAGGGGTTCTCCATCTTCCCCTGGAGGAGGGAGGGCAGGGCCTGACGTGTTTGCACATGCGGGTTCGTGTCCTCCGCCTCCAGGCCCTGCAGAGGCTCCTATTTGATGCAGGTAGTCCGGCGTGGAGCACGCTGGCGCACACTTTCCTTTGCTGCTTCCGAGGGCTCCGATATGACCGGCAGCTCCTTTATTTGAGAGGTCTTCCGTGAGACCTCTCTGAGCTGCCGGTCTTCTACCAGGACCTCCTCCGGGCCTGGAAGCTGCTAGAGGCGACCAGGCCCTTGGGAGCCACCGTGGGGGCAGACCTCCTCGCGGAGCCCCTGCTACACAATCCCCATCTCGTGTGCAGGTGGCGGAGTCCCCTCGTGCACCAGAGGCTGGTCCTGGCAGAAGTCACAAGGATCGGAGATCTCCTGGACTACGACCGGGAGACTGGGTGGATCCCGCGGCGCTCGCCCAACGCATGGGGCTCTCCACCTCGTGCTCCCGGCACGCGTGCTTCAGGAGGTGAAGGGCGCTTTGCCGCCCACCGCTCGGGTTTACCTCGACAAGGTCCTGCGAGAGGTGAACCCGCCCGCTCCTCACCCCTGGCCGCCCGATCTATCCGTCGGCCCTAAGCCCGCGTACCTCCCCGACCGCCTCCCCCTCGTCACCCGAGCCGGCTGCACGCGTTGCAGCCGGTCCCCTTCCGAACCGCGCCAAAGAGTCACCTGTACACGCTCGTGCTTCACACGCTCCACTTCCCCACCCTTGTGTCCCGCCCAGACAACAAGTGGCGGGACCTCCTACCACCAATGGAGGGTGGGGAACCCCGGTGGGCCAGCCTCTATTCGACCTTGGTTCCACGGCCCACCGGGGACATCTGCTGGAGAATCCTGCATGGAGCTGTGAGCACGGGCGTGTACTTGGCGCAGTTCACCCCACCCCGACACGTGCCTCTTCTGTGGCGTGAGGGAGACCCTGGCGCACATCTACATCGAGTGCGCCAGGTTACAACCCCTCTTTCGGCTCCTCCAGAACCTCCTGTTGAGGTTCTGGCTGCACTTTTCCCCCCACTTGTTAATTTATGCACACCCCATCCGAGGCCCCACAAAGTCGCGGGACCTCCTGGTCAACCTCCTCCTGGCTATCGCCAAGATGGTAATTTATAAGACCAGGGTGCAGAGGTTGGCCGAGGGAGGGGCCTGCGACTGTGGGGCCTATTTCCGTTCCTGCATCTGCTCACGTATCCGGGCAGAGTTCCACTGGGCGGCGTCCGCTGGCTCTCTCGAGACCTTCAAGGGGCAGTGGGCGATGTCCGGGGTTCTCTGCTCGGTGTCCCCATCCGGTTCCCTTGTTTTAGCCCTTTGACTCTCACACCTGTCCTTGTTTTCTTTTTTATTTGTCCCAAGTAATTACTTGGTTTCCTGGGCTCAGTGGACCCTCCCCATAGGCTGGGGGGAGGTCCTTTAGATGTGGACGGGCTAACGCCCGCCCACCTCCCGGACTCCAATAGGCCTTAACATTTTAAAGAATCAAAGGTACTAGGTTGTGTTGATTATTTTCATGTTCTGTTCATAAGCCTGGCTCTCTTCTCAGTTATGCTAGATTTACACCAGTGCAATCTCTCCTGTTTTATGGCACCATGGAATAAGAATCAGACTCAGTAACAGTTTTAAGTCATTTATAAAAACAGAAATGTATCTAAAATTGGTAGATGGCATGATTTTATTGTTAGGTCAGGGTGTTATCTTTCAAAAATTCAGTAGCAGCCAATAGATTACTCTTAATTTTGAAAATTAAAAAAAAAATGTTAAATAAGAAAAACTTATTCATGGGTTGTTTTTTTTCTGTTACAAAAAGTAGAGCTACATGAAATTTATCACATGAAATTCCACTGGGTTGGCTTGCAGGCAAATTCCCAGTCATAGGGTTGGGTTTGTTTTTTCTTCAACTGTTAATGATAGCACAGAATTTGGTGAGGGGCCAGTGTGATGATAAGGAGGTGATACAACTAGAGAAGTTACAGAAGAAGCAACAGCGGCTTGTTTATGAAACGTCCAGGAGAAGGGATGAGTTTTCATCCCAAAGAACAAGGCAAAGATGAAGGAGAATCCTAGGCTTTCCAGGAGAAGAGGTGTCCTGAGGGAAGGGAGCGGAACATTTTATGGATTATAGGATCATTGAATTGAGTTTTATTTTTATTTAGACCTTTTATTTAATTTATCAACATGGTAAACACTATAGAAACAATACTTCCTGGTCTTCAAAGATATCATCTTCAGTTTACAGACAAGGAAACTAAGCCACAGAGAAGAGGCTCAATTCAGTGCCTTACCAACTGTGAAATTCTTGGTTTGGGGTAAACTGAAATCGAGGAGGTGCAAAACCACATAGGACAAATCTGAGAAAAGCTTTCAGCAAACCCAACAGGAAATAAGTCAGGAAGATTCACGGAGCTCTACTATGAACTTCTGAGAAACGTAAGGTACTTCCATACTGCAATTACACATTCATGGCTGGCCTGTGTCAGCTGACTCAAACTCCCTGAAGCCAAGCTGAGTTCTTGCAAAATTACATCTCTGAAGCCCCACAAGCAAGGAGGGTCCCAGATCTCAGGCTCTAGCCAAACTCAAGTGTAAGCAGCAGCTGAACTGCTGCTTGCTATCAGCCAGCTAAAAGGAGAGAGCTGCCCTGGGGTGGGTGTGCCCACTACAATTGTTTAGCTGTACAAGATAATTAACGGTTAACTTTTGATATGTAAATACAGCTCATGCCAGGATGAGGAGGGAATACGAGGTGTGGCTATGTAAATCCAATTCAGCCAGGGCTGATGGAGGATCAGTGTTGGAATGGAATGTGGTGTATTGTAAATAATTTGGGGCTGTTGTGGGGGTCACAAATCATGCTACCCCTAAATGTGGGAACTGTAAAACATGCCACCAGTGCTTGCAGGAGAGACACCACCATCATTGTAAGACGTCTCCGAGGAACAAGCCTCCCCACTTCCAGAGTTGAGTGAACTGAGCTGGGGAGAAGGGTTAAAGAGCTTGAGTCAGCCTGCTTCACACCTGCCAGGTGTGAGCTGTAAGACTGGCCCAACCTGCCCCTTTCCCCCTTTGTTTTAAGGACAGACCTAAAGCAGACTCCATGAGTAGTCTTTTTTGCTAGTCCAGCGGAAGCTGGAATCCTTTGCCAGTCCAGGTGGTGGCTAAAGAGTTGAAATCACTAAGAGCTGAAATCGCTGGTTTGGGTGGGAGCCAGACCCATTGCAGCCAGCGAAGCGGCGGCAGGCGAGGAGCGGTGACCAGCGGTGTGGCGCAGAGCGGTGGCAGGCGTGGAGTGGCGGCAGGCGAGAAGCGGTGACCAGCGGCGTGGCACGGCTGGTAGGAGCGGCGGCAGGCAAGGAGCGGCGGCAGGCGACCAGCGGAGCGTCCGGTGGCGTGGAACGAGACAGCTGGTGGAGCGTGGCGGAGTGGCTCGTAAGGTGCCCCTATCTAACTCCCTACCCCCATTTCTACCCAGGTTGGGAGGTGAAACCCTGCGGGTGAACTTTTGGACTCTGGGTGGCACTGACCAGGGACAGAGATTTTTGGGGTGTCGGACTTTGGGACTTAGGATGATTCTTGGGTGGGGGCGGCGGGGGGCTTAGCTCATGTTTGGGTTATGAACTCTGTTTGTGGTATTTTCCCAAGTTAATGCCGTATGACTTCTCTCTCTGTTTCATTAAATGTTTCTTTCCTACACTCAGACTCTGTGCTTGCGAGAGGGGAAGCATTGCCTCTCAGAGGCACCCAGTGGTGTGTGAATTTCCCAGATTACTGGGTGGGTGCTCAAGCTGGTTCTGTGTGAGATGGACCCCAAGATATTGAACCCGGCCCTGGTTGCTGCCAGGCCTACCCGGCAGAAGGGTTACACAAGAATCTACATTATAATTTTACAGCTCTGCAGCCTGAGAGCTTGTCAGCTAACCCTGGCCAGCTACTGGTTGGAGGCTGCAACAAGGACTGCTGGCAGAGCCAGCCTGAGCCATTTTGGCGCCCCGGGCTGGGTGACTCTCACTACATTTAAAATGCAGAGGCGCAGTGGTCCTGGATTGTCACAGGCTGGGATTGCTCAGTCCTGGCTCGTGCCAGGTCCAGCAGCCCCTTCCCACAGCCAGCCCCAGCTGCTGTGAACAGGGGGTGCTGCTGGAACCTCCTCTACCACTCCCCTCCACCCCCGCTGCCTCTGATAGAGAGCCAGTGGCACCATAGAGACAGTGCTGGGTGGAACCATTTTTTACAGAGGTAGCAAGGGGTGGGGGGAAGCGAGTAGTCAAGTACTTGACTCGACTACCTGATAAGCTTATGCTCACTTACATTACTAATAAGAAAAGGGCTAGTGAGAAGGCTTGAGAGGAATCAGGCAAACACAAGAAATGGCCCCGGAGAAAAGTGAAACAAGGTAGTTTTGAGTGAAGTGACAATTGCCAGCAGCCTGGGTGTGGGGGACAGCCCCCAGCCTGCAACTCCTCCAGGGGGAGCCTTGTTTGAAGCAGTGGCCACCCTATCCTACAGCTTAGTTGGGGGGAAGGGGTGGCGCTCTGCAGGCTGGCCCTGTCCTCCTACAGCGCCTCCGCTGTCTGGAAGGAGGCAAGGTTCCATGGGCTGCTCCCATCCAACCCCACACACACACAGCCTGCAGGCTGTCTGGGGAGGGGCCAGGCTCTGGGGGCTTCCCTCCCCTCCAGCTACCTCCCCTTCAGAAAACCCCCGTCGCCTGCAGGTGGTCAGGGACTGCCCCCTCTTCCTGCTGGTCCCTCCCAACATCCTGCAGGCTCTCTTGGGGTGGGGGGGGGCAGGCTCTGGGTTTGGGACAGGGGTCTCCTTACCCAGTCTTGAGGGAGGCAAGATGGCAGAGCTCCAGCCTTGCTGGCCACTCTCTTTGTGCTGCAGCTGCCCCCAGTGACCCCTCTCAGTATCACATCCCTCTTCTCTGTGCCCCTCACTTTCACATCACTCCATTCTCGGCCCCCTTCCCTTTCCATGTTATGGAATATAGTCCCAGTCTCTGCACTTCCCCTATATATATATATATACATACAGAGAGAGAGAGAGAGAGAGAGAGAGAGAGAGAGAGTCTGTCTGTGCATCTGTTTGTCTTTATAAAGAGAGAGGGGAGTAAGAGGTAGGGGAGGGGGTAGAGAGATGGGTACAGAGAGAGAGAGAGAGAGAATATATTAAAAGCACCTACCAGTACAGCACACTATACTTGTACTGCATGTTCATTTGTCCCCTTGAGGGGAGAAGGAGAGAATGAACTACAAGTAACAAATGTTAGATATATAATTTAATGCACTCAGATGCTATGGTGATAAAGGCAATGTAAGAACCCAAATATGGTGTATTACTGAAAATTCACTTCAAAAAAAGGAAGCTGAGGTAAGTTACTCTCTTCTTTAATTTTCTCATCAGCCTTAAAGCAAACGTTCTTATTGTTCACAACAGCTGTTGTGGAGCATGTCTGAGGGTTGGTGGGGTGAAAGAATACCTCAGAATGTAAATGAGAACCCAGTCAGAAGTTTGCAGTTACAGTTCTAATAATTTCCCAGTTTATATCAGTGATCACGCCTTCCCACACCTCTCCCTTTTATTCCTCCAAAACCACCGTACTGTTTCCTTTGTATTCTTCTTCTACTGTTAGAAGAAGAATATGATTCAGGATAAGTAACCTACACAAGTTTTCAGTTATTGTAGATGTGCCAAGAGAAATTAAGTGAAACTATCTTGTTAATAGGAACTCGGCCCATTCTACTGCACATGTCAATCTCATCAGATGATAAGAACATACAACTGAGGCTATGTCTAGACTACAGAGTTTTGTCAGAAAAACGGCTGTTTTTCCGACAAACTTGAGTTACGTCCACATTGCAAGCATGTTCTTTCGATAGTAAATCAAAAGAACAGAGGGCTTTTTGCTCAATTGGTAATCCTCATTCTACGAGGAAGACGCATTTTTGCGAAAGAACACTTCTGCAAAAAGGCGTGTGTGGACAGGAAAGAGGGAGTTTTTCTGGAAGAAGAGGGAAGAGGAAAAAGCACAGGTGCCCTGGTGGCCATTCTGTCCATAGCAATCACTGCTTACATGCGAGATAGTGTCCAGGCAGCCTGGATGCTCTTTCAAAAAAGTGCATCACTTTTTCGATGCGCTTTTGCAGTGTGGACGTTCACTTTCGCAAGAAGTTTTTTCAGAAGATCTCTTCTGAAAAAAGCTTCTTGCACAAGAAGCTTGTAGTCTAGATGTAGCCTAAATGTTCAAGTAGTTTTCAGAGTCTCTTGCAGCTTAACACAAATTTCCAATGCAGTGCAAACAGAGTCCTTTCGAGGTTTTCAGTGTGGACCTCTCACTGCAGATTCATTATCTGTCTCATTCAACTAACTTCCCTTCTATTTCAGCAGAAGCATCAGCTTTTCTTGTCTCTCTGGCTCTGGGACAAAACCTTTTCTTTACTAATAATATGAATGTGGGATGGACGGCTGTGTTTGGAATGGTGCACGCCTCATCAAGTAAGAAACACAATAACAAATATAACTTCTCAGAATGATGTGGGTGTCAACCCAGCCATAGGTACTCTATGGTGTCACAGACGAATGGAAGGATGAGCCCTAGCTGATGCTAATGGACTATAGGAAATCCTTTTGAAGAGAGGGTACAGGGCAGTAGGGGGTATTGCAGGCTATTTCTAATGAAGGGGAAATATGCAAAGACTTCCACAGCTATTTCCTTTGATACATCTGCCCCTATGGTACCTAAACTGGAGCATCTGCACAACCTCGCCTGCTTCTTCTAGCATCTGCTGTGAGAATTGTCTCATCCTCCTTCAGCGCAAAAAAAAAAAATCATCTTCATTCAACTCAGTCATTTCTTCTGAGTATTATAAATTCCTAGACAGATTAAACAGACAAACATGCAAAGAACAGCAATCAGCACGTAACACAGTATAATTAATACATAAGCCATGTAGCTTCTTCTGTAACATCCACTCTCATATTGCAACTTGAAACGTTGTGTATATAATCATAATAATGGGCCTGAGCCACCTTCTACTTTATTCAGCACTTTTTACTTTGAGGGATCCCAAAATGTTTTACAGACTGTACATAAAAGAATCCCTTTATTTCCTATTGAAATTTTGCACCCCAACCCAAATATGACTGCAGCTCTTTCAGGGTGCACAGCAACAGCTGGGACAGGGAGTGAAAAAGAATAACATGTGGGATGTGGCTAACATAGCAGGAAGATTCCTCAGGCAATTCAATTGCCTGAAGAATCTTTTACACAAGAAGTAGAATTTGCCCATAACACGTGTTAGCTTAACACCCTACTCTTCTGAAAAGTGCCATGGGATCATTAACAGAAGTAAGAGAAAATATTTAGAATGCCCACTAATTCCAGACTTTACACAATTGCTTTGCTATTGTATTATCTTTTCTATGTGCTAAGGATGGCCATCCCTGAATAGACTTCAGTGGGACAAACACCAGCCCTTGAGTGAGAAACATAAAAGGAAAATATCTTAACTGTGACCTGGCGGTTTATATACACAGACATATACCACCTAAGAAAATTCAGCTCTCCCTTATTTTCCAAAGTGTATAGATTCTTCAGAATTCAAGTTAAATTAAAAGAAATTATATCCAGGAGGCTAAGGCGGCCCAGACAGCCATCTGCAGCCTCACGACACGACAGAGCTACAGACAGCTCCAGAGCCACCAATTGAATTGCCTGAGGAATCAGTGGAAAAACCAGATGCTGCTACATGAAGGATATGTCTTTGCCATTTAGGCACCTGAGTCCTCCCTCTGCTTGAGGAGGAAAGGTAAGTTGTGTTGGAGCCAGTACACCTGCAAAAACCCTCAAAGAACATTGCTAGAGCTAGAAAGAGAGGTGCCAAGGTGAATACATGTACTGAATTAAAGACTAAAAAAAAATGGAAAGGTAAACCTCTCTGTTGAGTTGCTGCTGTCACTTTGCAATGAACAGTAAGGTAGAAGGTCTGTGGAGATGATCAGTTTCTTCCAAAGGGTATAAGTAAGTGTTCCAGGAGCAGCTTGTAACCAGAAGCTCCATTTTTTCTTTGTTTGTCTCTTTATGTAGTATTAATTCAATGTATCACTATTGTACTGCAAAAAATCCCTGTCACCAATGGAATTTATTCTGCCTCGCTACACTCTGGGGCATAGATATAGCGCCTCTCTTTATTTTGAAGCATGCAGATTGACAAGGTCATTATTTGGGGCAAACAGAGTAGTTTATTTTTGTATGTTTGTTTTACAATATGGTCTTGCTCACAAATATCCATTTAATGAATAGTTTAAAATGCTTTCCTTATTTATAGCTGTAAACAACTCATTTGTATCGGGATGATTCCTAAATCTTTATCAGAGTAGAGATGGGAATAATCCTAAAACTTTAGGGGAATTCTGAATTCAGATTTGAATTCTGAAAATGATCCTGCATATGTAATAGGCCAAACCCAATCTCCTGATCTGCAAATTCTTTAACAGTGGGATACTTAAAATCTGCATCCAAAACGCATTAGGCTTGTACAACATCCTACTAGTTAGTAAACGTTTCCTGGCTACCATCCAACCCCCTTTGTTCACACTTTAGGTGTTACCTCTTACGCTCTCTCATTTCACTTTACTGTGATGCATACATATCAAGGGGTCTTAGATTGCACTCATGATATTTATATTTCCTCACTTCTTAACTTCTTCCTCCCAGTTTATACACTTACAGGGTTAATTCTGAAACATGTCTATATTTTTTGTGAATGAATACCAGCATTTTGTAGAAGAAATGTAAAAGCTACAATCTGAGAATTTGGTTCCAGGAAACATAACCTGGATCTGTTAACATCTTAGGACCCACCAATATAATCCTTAAAGCCCTCTACCAGCTGAACTCCCACTAAATAACCTGTGTTTGAAAATTGTCTGTAAGTTTATGATTTTCTTGGACTTCTTCGATTAGTCAAAATTATTTGCCAAATCATGCCTCTGTATTTCTGAAGTTCTGTAGATCATGCACAAGGAATTAGTTATAATTAAAATTTGAATTGTGTTGATTTGTTTTGGAGATATAAATCACATGATGATTCTGTTCCTTTACCCAAGATTTTAGTGTGAGTGCTCACGTTTATGAAATATGGTTTCCTTTTAATAGTTACCAATATTTGCCAGCACTCTTCCTGCCAGGAAAACTAAAGGCAAAAAGAAATATAACAAGATGTCTGATTAATTCGAAAATATTTATCTAACTAGCCTAGAAAAGACTCCAGTACGGTGGGAAGTTGTAAAGTTGCAAAAGGAAACTGAAATGAACTGAGAGCATACGGAAATATGTAAAATGCTCCCTTAGTGCATTTTACAAGGGAGAAAATTATAAATATTTCTTCTGACGTTTGTTGTGTTGTATCTGATATCCTGGATTACTTCAGGATCAGAGGCCAAAGAATGGAGTTAGGGCATATAGAAGCCAACATATCTTCAGAAACAGATGGGATGTATCTCTGAAAGCAGAGATTTACAGGACAGCTTCACTTCCTGTGTATATTATAAGATGTTCTCTACATTAAGTGTCTTCAGTGTAGGTACATTTACTCTGTTCTAACACTTTTGCATCCCATTTGCTCCTGATGGCATGCTGACTCCGAAAAATAAGCCAGAAAAACAGAAACAAATGTTCATATTATAATTCACAAATAGAGATGACAGTACATTGGTCCCAGAAACTTCTTGTGTATTCACAACCATATTTTGACAGTCAATTAACTACATGTCTTTAATCTTCAACTGAAAATCCATAACAATAATTAATTATGATAAGATTATACAAAAAGTGTGGTTCTAAAGATGGCAGGATATCATACATCTCCTTTGATACCCTCTGAACTATTTCTCATATCCTATGAAACTTTACATATTAAAAACTCCAATCAGTCATTCTTAAATATATTTCTTATGTTCATTTATATCCTGCTTAGGGTTTTGACAGCATCTTGTGCTAATTTACAATGGCAAGGGGCATTATTAACTAATAACTTATCAATAAAATGAAACACAGAATCAAAAATCCCCATAGAACTGGAACAAGAAGAGTTCTAAATTCTCTTCTAACTATAGAACCCTTTCCTTTTTTTTCTTGTAAGTTCAAAATAAGTTCTCCTGTTCTTCTGATTAAGCCCTGAGTATGCAATTTACATTGATCAAAGTTCTTTCATCTATAGGCTTAGTAAGGCTGGTTCTAATTTATTAAAAATACTACTTTCAATGCAGTTCTCTTTCAACAAAATGATAGCCTTGTAATGGAGCAATGTCATGTGAAGCATTTTAATCACATAAAGCAAGAAATATTCCTAGTTGGCTCTCATCAACAGCAGGGATGGCATAAATGGTAAAATATGACACTAAATGAAGATACCATCTGTCTATAATATTATTGAAGCTTATCCTAGTAATGCTGCACGTGTGTACAAAGTACACACACAAAACAAGAAGCAAATTCTGTGCCATCTTTTGCAGGTGTGGAATTTGGCAGAACTAGCGTGGTCCCATTGTGCATGGGAAAAGGAGAGGATGCAGGAAGTCTGCACAGATGATCCACACTCCTTCATCCTACATCGCACATGGGCAGTGCACTCAGTTACAACAGTGCAAAAAGGTATTTTATTGCAGGCAGGAATGTAGCCACAAATCCAGTGTCCGAATGCTGCTCTGGAGGTGGCAATGTGCATTCTCCACAGCTGTGATATCAGCTATGTTGTTCCATAGGAAGGTCGATTCTGATTCCTCGTAGCTCCAGAAACTGTATCTTTGGGCTTCCTTAGAATGTGCAGAAGGATCACGATTTTATCCTTGTTTTAAGTATGTTTTCTCAATACACACAGATCAATTACACCTGGTTTTAAATGACTTGTTTTACTATTAAGAAAGTTCAAAAGTTAACACGTCTCAAGGGATTGGGAGGATATCTTCTCTCTAACCTGTAACAGGATGCTACAGCTCTTAGAATCAAATACTAGCTGTTATCTCTGATCAAAAAGAGGGTTCTTAGAAATGTAGGGACAAATCCTCAGCAGGTGTAAATCAAGGTAGTTCCTTTGATTTCAAAACCACTTTCTATGACAGCAGTGGGCAATAATTTTTTACTGGGGGCCACTTCAGAAATTTTTGAAGTGGCCCCATGCCGCACCAGAAGGGGAGGGGCCTCTGGTGGAAGGGGCGAGGCCAGGACACTTCCCTCCTTGCCCCCCCAGACCCTGATTGGTCTGGTGGTGGGGGAGTGCATGAAATCTTTGCTCCCCTCCCAGAGGTTCCCCCTAGGTGCCCATGCCCCTGGCAGTGGAAGGAGACTTTGCGTGCTCTCCGTTCTGTCCCCAGGTCAATCAGGGCCTGGCGAAGGGGGAGCATGTGAAGTCTTTCACTCCCTGTCCCCGCCTCAATTAGAGTAACCCGCCAGCTGAGCAGCAGTTGGCGGTTGATTTTAAGTGCAGAACCCCTTGCAGGGTGGGAGGAGACTTTGTACGCTCCCCTCAATCCTAAGCCCTGATTGGCCTGGGGGCAGTGGGAGTTTGTGAAGTCTCTTCCCATCCTGTCCCTGTCCTGCAAGGAGCGTGCGGTGCTTAGAAACGCTGTGCCCCTCGCAGGGTGGGAGGAGACTTCATGTACTCCCTCCATCCCCCAGCCAATCAGGGCTTGGGGGCCGGGAGAGTGCGCAAAGTCTCCTCCCACCTTGCCAGGAGCACATGCTGCTTCTAAGCACCATGCACTCCTTGCAGGGTGGAGGAAACTTCAGGCGCTTACCCCTGGCCCAAGGTACTGATTGGCCTGGGGGGTTGGGGAGCTGCAGGGCCTCTGGGGCTGAATCAACCTGCGTGGTGGGCTGGATTTGGCCCACAGAGGCCCTTTGCCCACTCCTGTTCTATGACATCAGGCCCATAAGTTCAGTATGCAAAACAGACCTCACTCTTTCATAGCCCCAGACATTAATGGGCCCCAGGCATTAATGTAAACAGTTTGAAGCCAATTCTGTTTGAACTGATTATCATTTAGAATGGTATGCTTATAAAGTTCTATTGAAGAGGCAAATTAAGTAATCACTCAGTAGTTTCTAGTCATATATGGGGTTCACTTGTAGTGTGTAATGACAGTACCCTGTGGGGATAATGCTGAAGTGCACATGCCGCACAGGAGCTCCAAGAGATATTGTGCCTGGTGGCTTCCTTGGATCAGAGAGGGAATCATGACCATTGTCTGAACCTTGAAGGGGGCTGGGATCTTAATTCTAATGGAGTAAACGGGCCTAGAGAGTCAAAGGGGTTAATGTGATTCTGCCAATGTACAGCATACAATGTACAGCATCCATGGTTGAGAGACCTTGGCCTGCTGAATCCCCACAGCAAATACACCAGAAAATTAATGCCAGAGTTTGGGAATGTGTTGATCAGGAGACACAAAAGAGAAAGAAACAAGAACCAATCAAAAACATTTTGAAAGCAAGTGATTATGCAAACCAGCAAGGGTGGCGTTTCGGGAGGGTGGGGGGGCAGCAGCAGTGAGTCAGGCCTGAGAGGCAGGCATGGAATGCAAGTACTTCCCCCCGTCATTCCCGAAGGCTGTATCTACACTGCAGGCTTCTTGCGCAAAAACTTGCGGAGCGTCCACACTACAAGCCTGTTCTTACACAAGAAAGTTTACAGTAGTCGTCAGAAGAGAGGGCTTTTTGTGCAAGAGTTAGTCCTCTCCCCACGAGGAATAAGCCTTTTTGAGCAAGAGCTCTTGCTCAAAAAGGCTAGTGTGGACAGGCAACAGGGGTTTCTTCCGCAAGAAACCCCTATGGTTAAAATGGCCATCAGAGCTTTCTTGCGCAAGAGAGCATCCACGCTGCCACGGATGCTCTTGCGCAAAAGTACATGGCAGTGTGGATGCGCTCTTGCGCAAGAACTTTTTGCACAAGAAGTCTGCAGTATAGACTTAGCTGAATAGTCTGGGGAATGGGATGAAAAGCAAGCCACATCCTGGAGCGCACAGCTGCTGCCACCCTACCCTCACGAAACTCCACCCTTGCAAACCAGACTTCCCCAGAACTTACTCGAGTTTATTTTGCAGAAACAGGGTGTAATAGGGCGTCTGCCCTGCACTGGCCCTTTTAAGGAATAAAACCCAGCCCTGGAGGAAGGCTGGGAGAGTGGAGCCTACAGCTGAGGCAGATACAGCCAATTAGGGCCCAGCTGGGGCTGTATAAATAAGGGCTCCTGGAGGGAAGAGAATGAACTCTCACACACTTGCTTTAGCTGGGGAGTAGGTGGGACCTGGCTGCTAGGGAAACTGGAGGCTTCCTGAGGCAGGCAGGCAGGCAGGCAGAGTTGGGGAGCTCTGGTCTGATTTCACTCCTAGACTGCAGTGCCTGAGGCAAGGTCTGAGGATCCTAGAGCTGTAGACAGAGCAGTACTGAGAGAAAGCAGGTGGAATTTGTGAGCTCTGGCCTGACCTCACTCTCAGGCTGCAGGGCCTAAGGCAAGGCCCAAGTGTACTAAGGGTACAGGGTCACAGCCAGAGATAGGAGAAGGCAGCAGGTCCACACCCCCCTTGTCAGTGATAGGTGGCCATTTCAGATTGCTGTTTGCCCCTGAGGTAAGGGGCTAGGTGATGACTGGCAGTGGGTCACTGAGACAAGGGGGGGTACCTGGAGGATTTGGTGTTCCCTGGGAGGGGGGGACCCTAGAAGGCTCAGGCATTGACCTTGGACAGTACTAGGAGGAAAGGACACTGTGGGCAGGAATGGGGTGCTGTGGGGTTGAAGAGCTAGATCCCAGAGTGACCAACTGGAGGCATCCTGAGGGGTGAGTGTCTACCTTGTGACAGAGGGTATTAGTCAATGTCTTATTCTGTCAAACACTCCTTAGCCAAGAAGAAGCAGTTGATCCTCTTGTTGAAACTCGAATGGATTGTGATGAGAAGGGGTTACTTTTCCTGCTTTTAACAAGACTGGCAGACACAAAGTGGGAGGAAAAACAAGGATACTAAAGATGGGGAAAATACAGCTGTTCTGGGGTCAGATGAAGTGCAGGAAGAGAGATAGTGAAGGACAGAAATGAACAAACAGAGCAGGATCTCAAATGTATCCAAGTGGGGTCCATGGTGATGGTCAGGGATCATCATCAATGTGCTGGTCTGGGTGACTTAGTAATAGAGACATGCCACTGAAGAATTCTCTGGAGCAAAGCCAGAGGACACTTTTTCAAACACTTTTCTCCCAGTTTCTCCTTCTAAAACTCCAAATGGGGCAGAAGGTGGAATAGACCATCCCTGCATTATTTTGTTTGCCAGGTATGCATAATTTTGGACATACCAGTTTTGGTCTATTGATTTCCAATTATGTCATCCCCTTATAATCAGTCACAATGCTAATATAATCTTTGGTTTGCTTTAGTAGCTTTTTTTTTTTTGACTAATCCAGTCTCTGTCCTAATTTCACATCTCTTCCATCAACATTCATTGTTATGGGTTATTGTAATATTTTATCCACTTTCCAGTAGTTTAATTCAATTATGGTAGATTTATAAGCCCCTTTTACTACAACAGGGTACAATGCCCAGTCTCCTTGGCAATCTGTGAATTCTGCTGGTCTGGGAGGGGTGCAATGGGAGAAGATGGGGGTGTATCATACCATACCACTTTTCTATGTTCCTTCCTGCCCATCCCGGACAGACATAGCGGTGCATCATTCCTTTAGTAGTGATGTTCATGTTCAGGATACAGGCCCATTGGGCCTTTTTCTTGTGCGATTTGGTCTGTGCAAGCTCTGAAAGGGTTAATGTGGGCCTCAGAGGCCAATTGTGCTACCGGGCAGCACCTGAAGGGTGGGCCAGACTTAAAGATCAGTTCCAGCTGGGGAAGGCGGGGCATGGTTAATATAAACAGAGAATCCTTGCAGCAGAAGGTGGCAGTGAGGGAATTGGAAAGAATGCTGTAGCCGTTCTCTGGGACTAGAGAGCATTCAACTGAAGAACATGAAAGGTAAAGCCCAAGGAGGGTGGAGATGGCTTTACATTCAATAGTTTGAAAGTTTGTTAGAGGATTCCGGAGGAGGTCCCTGAGAGTCCTGGTCCGGAAAGAGTATTGAACCTAAAGAGGCTCTGACAAGAGAGAGAAGGCATGAGAGAGGCTGGGTAGGAAGCACTCTAGAGATGAAGCAACAATCTGGTGCAGTGAACCTTGACTGGCTATGTTAGGGTCCCTGGACTGGGACCTGTCAGAGTGGGAGGGCCTGGGGTCCCCTGCCAGTCACTCAGCAGCACAATATCATACTGGCCTTTTAATAGTCTCTGCAAGTGTAAATCAAGTCTCTCTCCTTGTGGCAGTGAGGTGCACAGAGGCTCATCATAAATGTATGCATAAAAGCATGTCAGCTGCAAGAGCCATACTAGGAGTGACCTAGAGCTCAGTGATTCAAAGCTCAGATTTGTAAGTTCACTTGCCAAATTGCCATAGGAAAGTAGACATTTAAAAGGAAAATTATACAAATGTCACTAATGAAGAAAACTATGATGATTGTTACAACTTGGCCCAGTACCCCACTGTACGATCACAAGTCTGTTGCTAGTGGATCCAATTGTTGGGTCCCATCTACGTGCTTCCAAGCCATACAGGGTCTGGGTAGTATAGTTTAGTTGCTGTTTCTAGCTTGAGGGGCTTAAATCTCTATGTAATGCCCTTCTGAGGAATGTGGGGTGTTCTGTCCACCAGCTGGAGACTCAAATTGCTTAAGATCTCCTGAGGCCCTTCTCCAGTTGTTCTCCCAGAGAGATAGTAGGTTGTGTTCTTTCTGGGCTTATCGTGTATCCCCTTCACGGATGGTGCAGCAGGACAGCAAGGAACAAATACTTAGCAAATAATTTTGAATGCATTAACCATTATGACTTTACTCTTTGAGCCCCTGAGAGTTAAGTCTTGGATGTAACAAAAACCCTGAGAGGCTAATTTCCCCTAGTTTGATCTCACTCTTTTTTAATGAGTCTGTGTCTCTGCAATTGTGGCTGGGCAGAGTCCCTCCTGCATATCCTTCTTACAAGTGGTGATGGTTGCCTTGCCTGCCCCCCATTCCCGCTGGCTGGGCAGAACCCTGCTGTTAAGGAGAGTTAACAGAAATGCCTGAGCATAGGGCCTCATTTTACTCAAAGTTATGTTAATTGTCAGCTTTTAAAACTAATTTTCTATGCAATTTTGAAAGTACAGTACTGAGAACTGTTACATGCACAGCCCTATTTAACAGTTAAAGAACAAACACTTTTAAGGTAACAAACTTGTTTTCTCTCTTGAACCTTTGTGGTTTAATGGACTTAAACTCAGGGTTTGTGTTTTTATCCTGTTGTTGCTTTAAAAATATTTATTCTATCACTGTTTTTAGAAATTACCATTGAGGTGGGTCCTACCTCTTTTCTCACGCCTTTTTTTTAAAAATTGCTTTGCTTAATAGACAACTTCCTTCCACCCTCGCAGCAGGTAAATTGCACTTGCTGAAATTCACGACTATGCATGGGAGGAAAGAGGGGATGCAGGGTCACATGCCTCTCCTCCCCTAGATTTCTGCCTCCCATTTAGCAAATGCTAAATGTTCCAAGACCATCCATCCAGAATGGCAGCTGCAGACTCTGCCCCACAGGTCAGTGGGGTTGGGCAAGTCCTCATGCATCTCACTGGGACACTCAGCAATGAAGAGGCAATAGCTCCCCCTGCCCCACCACTCACCATGTGACCATGCTGTGCAGGAAGACAGGAAGCAAGTGGGCAACTAGCTGTGGGCTGAGTTTTGCCTCCCCCACCCCTGTTCTCCTTCCCTGCTACTGGGGTTGCTAGCACTTCCTTCTGCCTGCTTTGCAAACTGCCCAGGGTGAACACCGAGTGTCTATTCCCACACTCCCACTCCTACAGAGGGGCTCAGCCCAGGGGAAACTGCCTCCCTCCATGCCCTGCACAGCTTGCTCTACTTTAGCAGCAGCTTCTAGATCCAGAGATGATGCATGGGGCAGTCACATGCCCCCTTCCTCCCTGAACTTTTTAATTGTCCTCCCCCATTAACAGCTATGTGTCGTCTCTGGCTTCCATCAATTTACCCTCCACTGTCACTTCCATCATCCCTGAATTTGAATCAGTGACACTAGTTGTCATAAATTTCTGAACTTTTTATTAAGAGTTGCATGGAGATTTTGTTCTGCATTGTCCAGTCTCGTCCACAACAGCTGCATTATCAAGTGCACATGTGTCACTTTGAAAATTTAAACTTTAAAGGATTGTGTTGTGTTAAATAATATTGTAACAAGACACTACAGGCCCAGCACTGAAGTTCTTACACGGGCAAAACTCCCACTGAAGCCAATGAGAGCCTTGCCTGATTTAATACACCATCCCCTGGTGACTTTGGCAAAATGTCTATATAACTGAGATGCCCAGGATTATTTAAATAATAATAGACTGGGAAAGAGGGAGGTTAATACAACTCTACCTCAAACTAGTTGAATAATAGGAGCCACTTATATGTAGATACGTATTATTTTCACCAATAATAAACTACACACTTTGGGCTCTGATCCTGCAAATATTCAAACACATGAGAATCTGCACATGAAGGATTCCTACTGTGCTCAGTAGGAATACTTACCTGAATAAATTTAAATAACAAATGGTCACGTAGCTCCTTAGAGACTTTAAAAAAAAAAAATGTAGATGGTGGTATGAGCTTTTGTGGGCACAAAGTGGGTTGTGCCCATGAAAGCTCATAATACTATCTACATTTTTGTTAGTCTCTAAGGTGCTGCAGCACCATTCATTGTTTAAGTTTTTTAATTTACAAACTAACACAGCTACCCGTCTAAGACTTTTATCTGCATAAAGTCACTCCCAAGAGTACAGGAACACAACCTTAATTTGCATCAGTCTAACCTCATGCGAGATTAACTTGTTCTTTACAGAAACATCAGAGGCTAATTTTTTGTCCTTGTAACTTTGACTCATGTATTTCAGTTTCTACCTGCTTTATAATTTATGGTTTTCAAAAGCCATTTTCAAATAGCTCAGAAGAATCTTTTCCCCATGGAATAAACACCAGGAGGGAAACCACAGGAATTTTTACTGTTTTAAAAATATTCCAACAATCTATTGCTAGTGACCTAACAAATTATGACAGGCAATAAATATATCAATAAATGGAGATCTTAATGAACCATAAACCTCAGCTGGAGTGAATCAACAACACCACTGGAAGATAATTAAGATAACAAGGCCATCCCTTCGTTTAAACTATTGGTTTATTAACAAAGAAAAAATGGTAAAACATTGTGGAACTTTGAACCATGGTCCTTGTACTGGCCACAATTTAGTGCAGAAAAAATGCAAATTCAAAATTCCTTATCACTTATGTCTGTACAGTGAATGAGCAGATGAGACCCGTTGTTGATCGGACAAAGATTTTGCATGGAGTACACCTACAGGAGAGTTCAAGAAATTAAATATATGTAATAGAAATGTTTATTGTGCTTGCAAAAGGGAAGTAAAAGAACAGTTTTGAATTTGTAGGATTTCAACTTCAAACATTCTTCATTTTATTGAATAATTACCAAACATAGTAAATTTGAATCAGAAACTCTTAAAGTTTCCATTACTCTTTCCATAACTAATTTGAATTATTTTTGTGATTTGTAATAGTAAAACTTTTCTTTGCACTAAAATGACAGTTGAATAGGTGACTCAATTTTAATGTTGTTAGCAAATATTTATTATGAATTCTAATCATGGTAGTCATGACTTTTTTCCAATGAAAAACAAAAATAATTATTTAAACCTTTCACCCAGAATATTCTGGTGTAAAACATAGTGCATTCAGCTAATTTAAGTGACAGAATTGTTTATGTAAAATTTGGTATTTGTAGGTAATTGCAAAGTATGACTTTATTTTGCACAAACAAATCCATGGACAAACTCTTCAAAATATATAATAGATCATATAGCTGAAAATGTACTAACTTTTCTCCAAGGCATTATTTTCCCATTTAAAAAAAGTAGTTGTGTGTTTTAACACCAGATCTGAATAATAGGGAAATGTGTTTTTTGTTTTTGTTTTTGTTTTGTTTTTTGTTTTGTTTTGTTTTCAGTCTCTTGAATGAAACTGTCTTGCTCTATGCTCCCTTGGCACTCCCTGTTGTTCATACCAATAGCAGCAGGAAGTTACATGTTGCAATCAGTGTGTCTGTGTTTAGATGGTTAATGTTAGTCCAGGTCTAAAAATGTGACCGTCTCTATTTTTCGTACATATTTTCCCCTAAAAACTGCAGGAAAGTGTGGGAACTCTGTGTGCAACTCAAAAATATTGATAATTTTAGAGAGGGCAGACATAGGCACAATGCTGGGATGGGGGCAGCTTTCCCACAAAATTGTGCTTGAGCACAATCATCTGGGGTATGTCTACACAGCAAAGTTATTTCGAAACAACAGCAGTTATTTTGAAATAACTTTCCTAGCGTCTACACAGCCATTCTGTTATTTTGAAATGAATTCGAAATAGTGGAGGGCTTATTTTGAAATTGGTAAACCTCATTCCACGAGGAATAGCGCCAATTTCAAAATTGCTATTTCAAAATAAGCGCTATGTAGATGCTTATTTCGAAATAGGGGGCCTCCAGACCTTCCCAGGGTGCCCTGCTGGGTGCCCTGCTGGCCGCCCTGGCCACAAGGCAACTTCTGACCTGATGCCCTGCCAGAACTGGTTCCAACCAGCCTTAAATGCGATTCAACGTCCACTCAGTGTGGACACGCTATTTCGAAATAAGCTATTTCGAATTAACTATTTCGAAATTGGATATTTCGAAATAATACTGTAGTGTAGACATACCCCTGGTTAAGAGCAGAGATTGCCAATTTCCAAATCCTTTCACTTACCAGTGAATCTAAATTTGAATCTCAATGCCCAAATCGGGAAATGATAGTGTGATAAATCATTCCTTCATCAGTTACATGCTCCCTCTTCAAAACTGAGGGAAATCTTACAAACATATGTAGAAATACTTGATGAGTTCTACTAATAAGCAAGTAAAATGATTACACCCATTAGAAAATCATAGAAAGGTTTACATCGTTTGTATTTAAAATCAACAACCATCCTAAAATGTGGGAATGTTCAGATCTAGGATTTTGTTTTGGGTTCATTTCTATTTTAAAATGAGAGACTAATAAGGCATTACAGTATTATAGCATTTTTTTCTCTTAGGGTCTCCATTTAGGTAACCCTTCATTACAGATAAAGATTTAAGTACAGGTCATACCCAAATTTAGTTTCTTCTTCCCTCACTTTAACTATAGGTTGGGAGTTCACTAAGCAATTTCAAGAGACAGAAACAAAACTAAGAAAACATTATTCTGATTTACCCATGAGAATAAAAATGAAATATCTTAACATTTTTAATACACTTTGACATATGCATTGTATCACATCTGGATATGTCAGACTGAATTATGTCACATGATGCTTTGTAACCTGATGTAACTAAATTCGTATTCCAGGGTGCTTTTAGAACTTAAGTAAAATAAAGAACAGTTAAATGACAGTTGTCACTTTGGGGAACCTGGAGAATTTGGAACTTTGGAGAATTTGTTCTGCAAGTTTTCTGTTAAAACAGATCAACTCTGCTATCTCAGAGAATTATTTTCAATTAACAGGATACTAAATTATTTTGTCCCCTTCACATCTGACCTCTGGAAGGTCTAGATTTAAATGTAATTAGATGTTTAAAAAAAAAAAGTACAAAAGAACACTCAGGAAATGTAGCTGCTCCTGCTGAATGATTGTAACTTGACTACCTCCCACATACCGTATGCATCTGTATGCATATGCAGTTATTTAGTCTAGAAAAGAAAAGACCGAGAACAGTTTTCAACTACCTACAAGGTTGTTACAAGGAGGAGGGAGAAAAATTATCCTCCTTAACCTCTGATGATAGGACAAGAAGCAATGGACTTACATTGCAAGAAAGGACCTTTAAGTTGGACATTACAAAAAACTTCCTGTCAGGGTGATTAAACACTGGAATAAATTGCCCAGGAAGGTTGAGGAATCTCCATCACTGGAGATTTTTAAGAGCAGATTAGACAAACACCTGTTAGGGATGAGATGGTGCTTGGTCCTGCCATGAGTGCAAGAGGCTGAACTTGATGATCTCTCGTGGTCCCTTCCAGTCCTGCAATTCAGTTTCTTTTTTGTCACTTTATATTAGGTTAGAGAGTCATCTGTATTAATGCTTAGTATATACGATGCAATACATATACAATATTAACATCTTATCTTTTTATGTCGTTGATGTATATTGTTTTTACTTTGAAATTTTCTTTTTATCTTTGTAAAGAGCTAGAAATGCCTGGGATTAATGATATTTAAATGATCGCAGTAAGGTGCTCGGGTTCATACCTCACTGAGATTAATGAAATGGTGGTGGGTGTGGTTACACCTTTGCTGCTGCTGCTTTAGCTGGAGGCAGTGTTCAGAAGGCTGAATTAACAGGTCAGAAGCACGTAATGATGCATTTTTACAGCAATACCATGGTGAGTGAAAATGACCGAAACTGATATCTGTTTTAAATTAAAACATGATGTATCTTGTGTATATATAACAAATTTGGGGGAAATCTTAAACACAGTGTTGGGTTTTTTCAAATGTGACTTTATATGGATGATTTGAAAGCAATGGCTTTTGGTGTTGAGGACTGTGATGTGTGTGCTTCACTGAGATTTTTGCCCTCTTCAGCATGCCCTTTGGCTCAGCAGCAACCCCAAGCCTGTCATTCTGAGGAAAGAAGACACACATTGTCACAAGGGGGCTTCACAGGGCTCTGAGAAAAATCTCGGCAAATGAGCATGCTCTAGTGACATTTTAAAAACTTTTCGAAAATGTTGCAATTCAGCCAATCTCTTTTGGGATCTAGCCGTGGGCATAATCCATAACAGCAGGACACGTTTGTCAAGATTCAGATTATACAGATCAGTCATTTCCAAGTTACCTCAAAGAAGTGCTACAAACTCTTCCTCTACATTAGTATCTTGTTTCCCCCAGAGCTAAGAAAATGTTTCCCCTCTCAATTAAGACAAAGCCTGGAGAGCTGCAGTCCAAGAGACAATTTTTTTTCAAAAAGAAAAAAAAATAAATGAAAATGGAAGGTTGTAACTGATATTGTTACACAATATTAACTCTATTATTTGCCACCAAACATGCTGACTAGAGTACACAAATTCAGCATAGAGCAGGGTTAATCAGAACAGGAAAAATGTGAAGCTACAGAAAGCACAAACCTGAAACAACTAAACTTTTTTTCTGCTTTTAGTAAAATAGTCCCTAAAGAAATGTGACACTTACTGTGAACTTTTTTTCCTCTGCATGTAGAACATTGACCTTTTTATTATCAGGTCAATTATGGTTATTTATCTCTAGCTTTACTGCTATTTATGATAAAGAGTTGGCGATAATTCTGTGGTTGAAAAGGTGGTTTTCTGTTCCCCAACAGCAATGCTGTCTGAGCAGAGTTCAAGATCATTCATCTGTAATCCTAAGAATAAGAAGGCAAAGCAAGTTCTGCAGCAGTCAGGCAGAGCTTTGACCTACTTTATAGGGAGACCTTATTTGGCTCTGGCCAGCACTACAAGGATGGAGCACAGAGCCTGAGATGCATTATTTGCTCACCCAAGAATCTTGGTATCCTGGACAAGTTTATAATGGGCTGGCCTGGGTTATACAAACTACAGGTACTCTGAAAAGGAACAGCCTATGACCTTGCTAGCATACTGACCACAGTATGAGTACTCTCCAAGGAAACCTGATAAGTCATTGATTTAGCTCACATTTAGTGCACAAATATGGAAGACACCAGTGCCCAGCTTGCCATATTGGGGAAATATCCAGCAACTTGTGCAAAGAATTGCTGCTGTTTTCTGTGTATATGTACAGTTCCCTCACCACTCTCTCAATTTGTCTATCCATACAGCAAAGTAGCTAAGCAGAATTTGTCCCAAAGAATCTTAAGCAACGTACAGTCAGAAAAATGTTCTCCTTGAGCATAAATAGAAACCTTCAGATAATATTTGTGGAGCACTCAAAAATATTTTAGTTCCCAGAACCTAATAATGTTTCAGGGGGCCACCCCTACATTCTTTAGATTTCTACTGTCTCCAGAATCATAATTACCATGTTCTCAGGCTGTGTAAAGGCAGAACTTCACACTCCCAGGGAAATTCACACATCTACTTCCCACTTGTAACCTCCTCTCCTCACACTCCCCTCCAAAACCTTTCAACAGGATGTAGATCCATATATTTACTACTTACGCACAATTCCATTTTGCCTATGTTGTGCTCATTTGCACCTCTAACGGGCCACAGTGAAACCATAATTTTCACCTTTTAAGAAAGGAAATTCAGATGCAGTTGTACTTGGAGAACTGGGAAAGGTGTTACTGTTCAGAAGCTGTCAAAATATAAACATACTCAGGGAAATCTATATTAACAGGACTGTGGGGCAGTGTGTGATGACAGCTTCTTTTTACAGTGCGTAGCATAGGCCCCATTGATCACACTTCTGAGGTGGCTGAGACACACTTGCTGCTTTCCATGTGTCTGCATTAGGTAAAACAATCTCTTTATTGGAGCCATCATTTATTTTGTTGGTTTTCTTTTTGTTTGCTTTGCCCCCCAGTTATCTGCAAACTGTGAAACAGGCAAGTGGTTTAGAAAACATACAGATCCCAGGGTAAGTCACTCTTATCAGATCTGTTGGTGGTGAATCATGCTGACAGATTGGAGTTGTTTACATCTGACAAACTATTGAAAATGCAGGGTACCCAAACTGTAGCATGGAAAAGGCTTTCAAATGCAAACACAGATCGGATTGGAGCGTAGCTCATTATTTGCATATTTCATAAAGATGTTACATGTACCAGTCCGAACATCCTGTTCACAAAGATATTTGAAATCTCAATAGCAGAAAGCTATTAAGAATGAGGTAGATAATGGAACATAGTGGATTCTTTAATTTCTTCTGGTGGCTGAGTAATACCTAAGGACTCAAGATTTGCATGCAGGTTGTGAAAGTCTCAGATCTGTGACTTTCCAGGATCTCTGACATGTACAGCTAACCCCAGGGCCACCCTAGCAGCTGGGGCATTCCCTGGGCTGCTACTCAGGTGTCCCCAAGAAGCTGGTCCCAGCTCTGGAGCAGCAGTGGGGCCTTGGGTACCCTTCACTTCCCCTTTCCTCCCTCCTACAGGGAAGTAGGGGCAGGACCCCAGGCTGCCCCCAGCAGCAACAAAGGCATGCCAGAACCCTCCTCCTGAGCAGCAGTAGCATTGCCAGAGCATATCCCTCCCCTCTGCACCTACGATATAGTCCAGGATATTTATAATACAAGTCATGGACAGGTCACTAGCCATGCCTTTTTGTTTGTTGCCTGTGATCTGTCTGTGACTTTTACTAAAAATACCCATGTCAAAACCATAGCCTTAGTAACAGCACAGGCTAAAGGAGCTGCATTATATGCAGTACTGTAAGTTCCATAAACATTGCTCCATTTTATTTCATGCTGTACAACTATTTTTGACCATGTTATTGACAAATATAAATACCTCCATGCCATCTGCATGCTTCCTTGCTTCTCTGGGCTGGCTGTAGCCTCCAGAGCACAGCACACTTCTGCTATGTGTCCCCTGTAGAGTGGCATTGAGCTGTGCTTGTGTTGCACCCGCTAGGGACTTGACTTATTCACAAGTGTCTTGAAGGTATTTATATTCTACCTAGATAGCCAGCAAAGATGCTATGAACAGAAGGTGATAACCTCCCATGTGAACAGTGCTCCATTGACTAATGGAGCTGAATTTTAGCTCAAGTGTTACTATGTGACATGCACTTGACGAGAGTGCTAACAAGTAAGTTTTGCTGATTTCAATTATTTGCAAGTGTTTTTCATCCTATTACACAATACAGAAATTTTTCACAGATGTGAAGATTCTCACAAGAGTTCAGAGGAACCGAATATAGGTGGCTGCTTGCTTCTTTAATTTGTCTATTGCCTTCTATCAGATATCAAAGCATTTTGCAAACATTAATGCTGAGGAGAATATAAGAATTATCTACATTTTTACAGCAGGAAGAATTAAAGCAAAGAAGGACCAAGATTAAATGGTAAACTCCACAGAAAAGCCAGTAGTAGAACCTGGCTCACTTGACTCCCAGTTCTAACTAATAGAAACATTAGGGAGTGTCCGAGTTAGTTTGTACAGGATAAACTAAAAAAACAACAAATGGTCTGGTAGCACTTTATAGACCAACAAACATGCAGATGGTATCGTGAGTTTTCGTAGGCACAGCCCACTTCTTCAGATGACTGCTAATTCCATTATCTAATGTGTGTTTAAAAAAAAAAAAAAAAAAAAGGCTAGACAGTGTATTTATAATTTGATAATATCATTGCTGTTCTGAGTTGGACATCATGTGACCTTGGCTACTCTAGAAAGGCAATAATCTGACACATTCATTCCTTGATTTTTCTTATTGCAATTGAAAGTGGAAACTGATCATCTATTTTTTAAAAAGGAGAGGCATAACCAAATCCATGAACTTTGTGAGGATTTTGACATCATTGTGTCATTTCTGATAAGAAAAGACAGTTCTTATAATGTCTCATTTTGAATCATCCTTGTAAACAGCCATGGAAAGAAAACTGTGACTAATATTTTCACAATTCCCTTTCACTCTGATGAAATGTTATCTCAATATTTTTTTTCCCATCAGCCACGTTGAGTCACCCCTTGCAATTGGGGGGAAGTGAAAACACTTGTCCCTAATGACCTACAAATGAGAGTGTCTTTAACGTGCCAGTGGACTCCTTGTTAATATTCAAAGAAACTGGCTACAGATTCTGGCTTGCTAGCTAGAGTCCTCCTCTGAGTAATTCAGAAAGGATAATGAAGTTTTGAAATACTTATAAATTTTTTTGGTGCTTCTCTTGTGTACATACTTGGAATGAAAGCTTTTCTCATAGAAAGACATTCTGTATTTTACTACCTCACAAATCCATAGGAGGAAGGGCCACGTTTCTCCAATAAAGTGCAATTGCAAAATCAATAAAAATTAATTAATTTTCATTCTGTTTAAAATATAGATCCTCTACAGGAGCATTAAGTAAGCAGGTCAGAGGATCTCTTGGAGGCAAGCAATATAAAATTCCCCTATTTTCAATAATTATAAGTCAATTTTTGTGAAATCTGCATGAGACAGCTATATCTAGACTTTTAACTAGCCAAGGAGTTGAGCTAGGAGCAAGACGGATTCAAAGGGTTAATTTCTGAGATATATAAAATCCACAATTTTGACTGGAAAAAATAAAACAACCTAAATGAAAAGCTAGCAGAGGAATTTAGATAAATAAATTAACTTGGTGGGTGGGTTTCTATAAGGGAAAGGAGGCCTACACTCCAGTTAATTTAAATAAAGAAGAACTTTTTTTTACAAATTACTGAATAGATGATATTTCAGTTAAGATCTATCATATTTTTGCTATTAGGTTGGTGCCCTGCTCTGTCAGAGGAATTGACAGGGAAGGAAGCCATGCCTGGACACAGGGTGGTTTTGTTCAGAAATGTAGATGGTTTGGGGAGGAAATTATTAAATACATTGTACAAAAATAATTTCTAATGGAACACAGATTTTCCTTATACAATCTGTGTTTCTCTGGTCATATTTTAATCATTGGTAAATTAAATATGGAAAAAGAAAGCTTTAAGAGCTTTTTTATTTATTTGCTTTTAGCATGATCCCATATAATAATTTGAATTAATTTACCTCTCTAGAGTATCTCCTGAATTACTAGAGGAAAAGATAGCTTATGAGCTGAATGAGACACTGTGGGACCAATTCTCTGCTGCTTTGCAATTTCTCTTCACTGGTATAAAAGACTATACAAGGTGTAAGGCACTGGTGAATCAGTACTTGTATAGTTTTATGATATTAGTTAACTCAAATGCATGAAGAGCAAATGTGCAATAGTGTTTGCTTTAGATTATCTTGGATAATACTGGAAAAAATTATCACATTTGCAGTAAATTAATCTCAAAATATAATAAAAGTGACATTAAAAAGTGTATATAACAATTTGGTATGGTGTAAAGGCTTCTTTAGAGTCTGTTGTATGTAAATTCCAGCATACCCTTCACCGCTTCAGGGAATCTGTACATTAAACAATGAAATCTAAATGTTCTTTGAAATGTCAAATATGGAGAAAGTATTCCGTTTGCATTGTCTGAAGCTTTAACTAGTCTACACAGGAGCTAGAGGAATGTTGCAATGCATGTTAATTATGACACTTCTCTGCATTACACAAAACTGAGTCATTGATCCATCAACAATATTTTCTTGAGAGTTCTTTGCAGATGACATTTAGTATTGGAAATAAATCATCATATTGGGGATTTTTTTAAAAAGCTATTGGCCTTAAAAAAGTTTCTGATGGTATTCTTTACTCTGTGAAACAGTCCAGGCTACAGCTTTGGGCTCTGTGTGTAACTGACTGAAACTGTCAATCAAAAACCGGCTGCAGGCTCTCTCTTGTCAGCTGTGGTTTGTGTATCTAGGCTTCCTAGGTTCAGGGTCTACTAAAGTGTCACCCATGCAAACAAATAAATACACAAGACTCAGAATACTAACGGTCCATTGGACTATATGTTGGAAACAAAAATCACATAATTTTGTTCTCAGAGTCAGAAAATAATGTTAATATTTAGTGTTCATTTCACTGTTTGTGTAATTGCTCCTTTTTTACTTTTATTATTAACAGACCATATGTGTCATTAATTAGGGCTCAGTCTTTTTAACAGCTTAGTTGGGACTGCTGTGCAGTTCTGCCTTTGGGACAGCAAAATTGGGCAGTCCTTTACACCATTGGTATAGAAACATTGTACCTTAAATGAAAGAATTTATTCCAACCAGCACAAGGCTTGATGCTGGGCAAATACACCAAAAGCTGCCCCAAGCTCCATATCCTGACACACTATACTACCCAGCAGTTCTACCAAAATAAATCAGAGCTTGACCCATCACATTGCTGGGTCATCATTACAGATCCCAGAAGCAATCACAAGACAGGAACTGTGCCCCCCCCCCTTTCTTCATCCTGGTACCAGTCTTGAAGTGAGAGGCATGGATCACTGATCTTCTGAGCACTGCTGGTCAACGCAGTCCCACGGAGGCACACGTCCAGCTTGGACTGATCCTCTTACAGACACAACCACAAAAACCACCAGACGTGGAGTCGCAGATCCTGGTCACTGGCTACCGACCACTCTGGATATGGATCCACAATGGAACAGGACTCAATATAGGTGGAGCAGCTTTCCTGACCTTCGGTGCCATCTAGATCATCAGCACTGAAACTTGCCTAGTGGCTGGCTCCATGGTACCCTGGGACCCTATGAGGGTTCACCCAGTCCTTCTAACCTGCTTGCTCAGTGTTGGGAGCCTTGTTGACTCAATTCACTCCAATGTTTGAGGCCTCAAGCATTAAATATCCACAAGTCCATGTAGCCAATGGTCATCAATATGCTGGACCACGGTACTAGACTCCCCCTAGTCATTGCTGGATGAAGCTATCACTGGGGCCCCTCACCTTTGTTCCTCAGGATGATGCTAAGGTAGGTCACATCCAACATTGGCTGGCAGGCAGAGGAGTTGGAGGAGCAGGTGGACTCCATGTTTTAGGTCCTCTCCTCCCCAGCCTCTGCTAGGGTGGCCTTTTCGCCCCATGAAGAAGTACCAAAAATAACCAATGCCTTGTGACAAACCCCCTTCTCTCTGCCCCCATCTCCAAGCAGGCAGAGCATAAATACTTTATCCTGACTCAAGAGCACAAATACCTCTTCTCCCACTCTGCCCCAGATTGGTTGGTGGTTGGCCACAGGGAACATCAGGGGCAACCCAGAGCTACCCTAAAAAATAAAGACTCCAAGAGGCTGGACTGGTTTGGACAAAAGAATTATTCCTCATCTTGCCTACAGTTGGCAGAGGCCAACCACCCAGCAGTCCTTGGCCACTATGAATTTAATATGCCGCCAAGTTCAAGAATTCCCTCCTGGAAGGCTCCCATAAAGAATTCCAGCCAGTACTCGATGAGGGCACAACTGCTGTGATAGTGGCTCTTGAAGTGGCATCTGATGGTGTAGACTCCACTGCTCAAACCGTGGCATACGCCACCAGAATTTGGCAAGTTTTCTGGCTGCTCTCTGGCCTGTGCACTGTCACTTTCAGGACCTTCCCTTTGATGGCCAGACCCTGTTTGCGGAGCAGACAAATAACAAATTACATGGGCTGAAAGACTCCCACACCATCCTGAAAAATCTGGGGCTTTCCATCCCAGGCTCAGCATGTAAGCATTTCAAACTGCAACTACCCAGGGTCAAAGGAGCCAGCCTGCACAGGAGCCACCTCACAAAAAGTTCAAGGGCTTTAGATACTGCACAAGCCACCTGCTATCCCTCCACCCAGTTGAGCTCAGTCTGCTCCAAACCAGCAGCCAAGAAGTTGTTTGGAGGGTATCGCTGAGGATGACCTACTAGATTATTTCCTGGATCTAATTTTCCCAGTGTTTTGTAACTGTCTTTCCATTTTTTCTCCCGACACGGACCGTGATAACTTCAGACCATTGGCTCCTCTGTATGCTAGCATGTGGCTAGACCCTTTGATTTTTCACCCTCCATCTCCATCCTTTCTCAGGGACTCTTCTAATGAGTCGTCTGTCCCAGGAGGTTCAGAGGCTCTTGCCGCTGGGGTGTGGTGGAGGAGGTTCCGCTTCCATGCTAGAATAAGCATTTCTGTTCCTGGTATGTTTTGATGCCAAGGGCAGTCTACATCCCATTTTGATGCCAAGGGCAGTGCTTAAAGAAACTGACGTTTCTCATGGTCTCTCTGGCCTCCATTATCTCCTCACTGGTTCTGGGATATTGGTCTGCTGCGTTCAACCTGAAAGATGCATATTTTCATGTAGGTACAGATGCTTTCTTCATTTTACAATGGGTTTGGCTCCCTACCAGCTTGGTCCTGCCATGAGGGCAGGGGACTGGACTTGATTACTTCTTGAGGTCCCTTCCAGTTCTAGTATTCAATGATTCTATATTTGTGGAATGGAACAAGCAGCTCATAAAGAAAAAATCCTATGTGATGTCTTTTGCTTTCTAAGCACAGACATGCTCAATATCTCTCTTACCCTCTACTATATCACCTCCCTGTCTTCTATGTCACTAGGGAGGGGGAGGTTTGATTTAACTGGATTGGAGATTTTGTTTAGCTAATTGAGAATGCTGCAGTTGAAGGATGAAAGAGCAAAACTGCAGCAACCAACATAGGACTGTTGAGTGTGGTTTTCTGCTCATGTATGCATTTTAGAGCTGCTATTTCCTTCATGTACAGTAAACCCTTGCTCTCCTCCCTTTACATTTTATAAGGCAATGTTCCCCTTTGCCATGTTGCTATGGCAACCTTTGCTCTTGCTATTGAAGAAAAAACATGCCGCTTTCTCACAGACCACCTTCACTGCTGTTCTGTGTAGGTAAGTAGGGAGAATGTTGGAAGAGAGATGTGGTTTGCTCCTGATCTGGACGTGGAGAGCCTTTTACCTCCATCCTGATTTCCATGATTGCTAATGTCTACTCTGTGACATTATGTATTGTGCAAGTTATCCCAATTGGCATGTATGTCTTCACATGTCTGGAAACTGTTGAGCAGCAATTAATCTACATCAGTGACAAAAAAATCTCTTCAACAAGGCAAGACCTATGTTGTCTGAACTTTCAGGACAATAGGATCTGTATTAGTCATTCCAGGAGCTAAAATTACCACCTTTCAACAAGCCCCTGCTGTCTTTTTTGAGAGCCATTGGAGCTGAGGAAGATGCATCTTGCAGTCTGCACAGTCTCTTCTTGAAGCATAAAAGTATCCTGAGAAATCACTTTTCTGCAAATAAACTCAGCTGGCCTGGTATTTATTTCAGACTGTTCTGCCGATCTGATAGGTGTAGACAACATGCCGGTATATCTGACTAGTGCTACCACTAGTCCCCTTTCTTGTAGGACTGTGAGAGGCTTGTCCTGACTTAATCAAGTTTGTCAATGCCTCCACCATGCACTCGCTAAGGCATTGTGTTTTCTTAGGCCGGGAAGGTGCTGAAGTTAGGATTCTGTTGATACAATGCTAGCCAATGCGTCCATCACCTTTGACAAGGATGACTAACTTTGAATTCCTCAATTACATAATTTTTTGGTTAAGACTAATGTGGAATCGTGTAGGTACAACTTAATGCTGATATAAATCAAGTTAGAAAAACTGCAAAGTTAATAGAATTGTAAAGGGAAAATGAGCTTTTATTGTACACATTCAGGAATCTGGAAACCAATAGAACATTTTGATTATCCATTAATGATAATTACATTGATATTGATTGCTTAGTAAATACACTTATCTGCCTTGTATGTGTGATGGCTCAGCCAATAGCACTTATATCCAGAAAGTCTCCTGGGGTCACAAAGCCTGTATCTACATTTATGATCCTTCCTGTCCTCTTCAGTACAGAACTATAGAGGTGTGTAGACACAAAACTGGGGTTCTTCAGAATGTTACGATGGCTCTTCAGGTAAAAGTTCAAGATCTCCATGACATTGTCTTGTGCAACTTTGTCATCTTTGAGTGATTGCACTTCCATTCCAGTGTAGTATGTGTCCATGGTTGCTGGAACATTTTCCTTCTGTGTTATCTGCTGGAAGGTGCCAACAAAAAAGCTGCAGTGTCCTCCCGTGCAGTGCATATATAATGCCAGTATGAATGGCACTGCCAACCCCGTGCACCTCCATTCCTTCTTACCACCTGAGACCGTTCCTGGCCTTGCTCTTGCAAGTCTTCCTCAGTGGACTTTGTTCCCCCTTTTTTCTGTGGCTGTTCATAGTTGGTTTAAGTTTCCTTGTTAGTTGTTAGCGTTAGTCTCTTACATTATTAGTGGATTTACCTTTATTCCTGGGACCATGGAATGCCTCAGTTACCAGGCTTCAAGCCTTGTACTTCCCGCAGCAAGGCTATGCCTCTGAGTTAGCCACACTTCGGTTGACTTAAGTGCTTGGGTGAAGCTCATGTTCAGAAGTGCTGCAAGATTTGCATCAGAAAGGACAGGGAAGCTAGGCTGAATGGAAGTGCTATTCAAACCTTCTTTAGGAGCCTGGCCCATGGCACACCATCAACCACTTGGCCTCCTAGCCAGTGGCAGGTGCCTACGCAGTGGCCTTTTACATTAAAATCTCCCATTCCCAATAACGCATCTCGTCTTTAAATGTCTTGTATTGTTTTCTGTAGATTGCAGAGCCCAAGGAAGAAATAGGTGAATTGTACAACAAAGATTGATTCATATACTTGTATTACTGTAACTGTATTGAACTTGATTTTGAATCCCACCATCAGCATCTGAGAAGATATTGGATTACAATCCATAAAAGTCTGGGTTGCCTTACGTTATAACATTAACAGTACTCTGTCCCAGCACCGTCTTCTCTTCCCAGTGTCAATATCCCATGTTCGTCTTGGTAGATTTTTCCTTTGCTTTCCCATTCATTTCACCATTTCTCACATATATCTGTCTTTTTCATAGGAGATGCTTTTCCCCAATGCAGGGTCCTCAGCCAAGGTGCTCCTACTGGCCATCAAGGGAAGAATATTGCTGCTGACATATAGTTGTCTTGGGAGAATGATAAGGCCCATCAGGAGCTTCTCAAAAGAGGGGTCCAAAACCTAGACTTTTGGGTAGAGGAGGTTAAAGAGTCCACAGCAGGGCCATCAAGAATTGCCTTCCTCTCAGGAAGGCCATCATGGATCCGATAGAACCGTGTGGCAAGCCCTGGCATCTCTAGCTACAAAATATTTACTTTTGGAAGGTTATTTTCACCATTTGGACATAGTGTGCTGCCTATCGTTTCTATGTAGTGTTGAGACACTGCCGGTTAAAGTTGAATTTAAAAGAAGAACCATGCAATGAGTGTCCAATAGCTGGTTCTCCTTTATCTGAGTTCCACATTAAATGAATATAGCAATGATCAGCATGTTTTTCTTCATCTACATCAGGGGTTCTCAAGCTTCACTGCCTCGTGATCCCCTTCTGACAACAAAAATTACTACATGACTCCAGGAGGGGGATGGAAGCCTGAGCTCCACCACCCCTGGGGAGGAGGCAAGTCCAAAAGCTTCAGCCCCAGACAGGGGTCTGGTAACTTGAGCCTGCTGCCCAGCACTGAAACCCAAGTTTTGGCTTTGGTCCAGGGCAATAGGGCTCAGGTTTCTGCTTCAGACTTGGTGACCCCATTAAAATGGGGTTGTGACCCACTTTGGGATCCCCTGATCTATGTTGTTTTCACTTAGCTTACATTTGCCTTCCCATTCCCTCTTCAAGGAGGCTAATCTCAGAGTTTGAAAAGTGTCGTAAATTAAATAAAGGAGAGATGCTTGGACTAAGAGACAGTTTAGAACTATAGTCCTTCAAGTCCCTTTGTTGGTAACAATAGGAACCAAAAATGCTGCACAGAAATAGCTGCAATGTGTGTTGTGTGTAGAGAGTGTATTAAAAGGGAAATATAGGTTCCAAGCTTATAGATTTTTCATACATGTCCAATTCACCATATAGGCACCACCTCTGTCAATATTACATACATGTCCAAAAGATCATGCAGGTAATATTCTTGTGCAAGTACTATACATTCACGGTGCTTATGCTTGGAAAATATCTACTAATCCATTTCTTCGGTGTCCCCTATTATACCTTTACTAATAATTTGCAAAACAATGGGACTTTAATCACTACCCATTTAGACTGCTCCAGATCCGAATACAAATAGAACTTACTGTCACAAAGGCTTTCCTGGCTTTCACTTTCAGCTTTCTTTCCTTAACTTCTCCTTATTCCTAATTGTACTCACATATATACCCCACTGAATAATTTGACCTCTGTTCATGCATGTGTAGTCCCACTGGAATTACAGTAATAAAGCACATGTATAAATGTTAGAAGAAAAAAAGCTTTAGTGCAGGGGTGGGCAATAATTTTTGAAAGGGGGCCACTTTGCAAATTTCTGCAGTGGTTGTGGGCCACCCCAGACGGGATGGGGCCTCGGGCAGAAAGGGAGGGGTCAGGAGACTTTGAGTGCTCCCCCACCCGCAGACGCTAATTGGCCTGGAGGTAGGGGGAAAGTATGAAGTCTTCGTCCCCTTCCATGTGCCCCTGGTGGTGTGAGGAGACTTCCTTCACTCCCTCCGCCTCCAGGCCAATCAGGGGGTGCAATTGGCTTGGGGACAGGGTAGCGGCAGGGTGGCCATGGGCTGGATCAATCTTAATGGTTACATTCTTCAAATATTTGTAGATTCAGACTATCATCTCCATCCAGATCCTTTAATCCTCTTACCTCCTAAATGGTAAGAGTTAGGACCACCAAATTTGGTATGTACCTTCCTCTTATCATAATTTAAAAGCTGTCCATGGCAGTTGCAGTGGGCCAGCAGGGACAGGGGTGGAGAAAAGGACAGCTATCTGCTATATATTTCAGAGAGTTTGTCGTTTTTTGTGCCTGGTTTACATGTCAGTCTGTCCCCAGACAGGGGGCATGCATCCCTGCCCCACTGCAGCTGCCATGTACAGGCACTTCTCATCTGCCCTCAAGCTTCTGAGATGATAGCGCTGGGGTTGTCTTGTCTGCCAGGGCAGCCTGCATACTGAACCCTCAGCCCCAGCCCCAGAGCAATGATTTAAATGAAGAAAAACAAAACTTAATTGAGTTAAGGGCCCAAGCAACACTGGGTAAATCCTTTAGTTTCTTTATATTGCAAGAAATCCATTTCACAAGATATATTTGAAATAGTAAAAAAAGATTGAGGGGGTAGCCGAGTTAGTCTGTAACAGGAAAAACTTAAAAAAAAAAAGTCTAGTAGCACCTTAAAGACTAACAAAACATGTAGATGGTATCACGAGCTTTGATGGGCATACCATCTACATGTTTTGTTAGTCCTTAAGGTGCTACTAGACTATTTGTTGTTTAAGTTTTTCTTGAAATAGTAAGACAGTTTATATGAGCAGATCATTTTCTATAGGGAAGAACTAGGAATTTTTAAACAGTGGTGATACTTCTATTGGCCTAAACTCTGAAAATGGTAACCATAAAGTTTCAAATTACCTTAACTTCATTTTAAAAAAATAAGAGCACTGGAGGAACCAGATCAGTACTTCATGGTATTTCCATCATGCAGAGAGGTAAGCAATACATAATTTAATATTCATGTTTTGCTTATTTATTTAACAGCACAATAGTTACTCATTTTGTGTGGGCAAAATTAAATCCTCGAATGAACACTTATTCAACCTTCATTTTTTACATATACCTAATTCCTTTAACCAAAGCACATGGCCTGACATTACAATCCAGATCAAAGCCCAGACCAGCTACAAAGTCTACTGATACCCTGTTGTTTGCCTGAAATGTCACTGAGTGAAAGCACAAACACCATGTCTGTGATCTCTGGGCAGTGACTCAGGCCTTGCAAACTACTATGTGCATAAAGTCTAAATGCAAACCTAGACTGCATTCCTTTTTAATTATTATTATTTTGCACATTATAATATACTTAAGTACTGTGCTAGCTCTTTTAACAGCCTCATCTAGATAATCAATGTCGCCATTCCACTGAAGTGCTATCTTCCTGCTGTGAAGAAGCACAATCCCCCTCACTGCCATAGCTCCCTGCTGACTTGTTTTACAACATTTAAGCAGGAAACTGTTAAACCTTCTTTCTTTCTTTCTTTTTTTCCCCTGTGCAGACAGAAATCTGCTTTCCTGCTGTTTTCTCACTTGTCCTGAAACCTGTTAAAAAGTATCCTGGCTTCTACCCTCAGAACTGCCCTAATTTTAACCCTAAGCAACCGTTCTCTTCTTTTTACTCAGATTTCTAAAACTGACTCATCGGATAAGACAAAGTGTGAAAGTATCTGGTATAAGAACAAATTTCCAATAAAGCAAGGTGAAAAGGTCACTCGTGGTAAGTTCCCCATAGAAGTAAGAAACCAGCCACTTCAGTTCAGTCATTTGGAGGCCAAAGTAAGTACATTTTGGGCGTTTTCCTTTTACCATCAAGGGAGCTACAAATAGAAAGGTCAGATCTTGAAATCTGTATGGTCAATTCAGGGCATTTCTGTACATCTCTTTCTACTTCTCGTCAACTGCACTTTTGGAAAAACAATGGAAAATAGTGACGTAAAGAGAGGACAACCTAATCAAACTGAATAGCCATCTTTAATAGATATTACATTTTACAGCTAGGAAGATGATACAAGTATGTTTTTATAAATCCTACACTTTACTTTAACATAATGGGTAAAGTTAAAGCCTGGGGCTTTTGCGCCATTATCAGAGGCTCTGTCAGCGAGAGCTGTAACCTAATTAGTTTTGATGCAGCAAATCAACAAAACCACTACTGGTTATGACCTCTGCCAAGATCACTAGAGAGCCAGACAAATGAAGCTTAAGATGTTATTAGTCGTTCTGTTGCAAAGTTCCAGATAAAATATGACAGGATGTTGTTGCTTGACTTCGGCATCAGTTCTCCAGATGGCACTCTGCATCAGCTTGTAGCAAAGCTCATCGGGATGCTGGCACATTTTCTCTGTCAAAATGAAAGTTTTCTAATTACAAAGAGATAATGTGAAGAGATGCAAACTTAATCTCCTGAACAAAAGGTTGCAAGCTGTGTAATAGCAATTGAAGGGAGAGATTTCACATAGTTCAGTTGCTTTTAATACTGCAGTTCAGGAAATCTTTGTTACCCTATATGATGAAAGAAAGAAAGAAGCACTTGACCCTATTTATTAGAATGTCTTCTGCAATATACACAATGGTACCATGTAATTTCTCATAGCGTTAATGGACTTGATTCTATAATCAGGTACACCTGGGTAAATCGGGACTAACTCCATTGAGTTAAAATAGTGTGAACCCATGTGAAAGGAGTGCTGAGGTTCCATGAATGTTTTATATCAAATTGCTTAAGTTGACTTGTCAAAAGACAGCAGGATAACTATTGCTCTGGCAGCTGGATGGTGCTGCTAAACAAAAATAAGCAAAGAATATATTTTCTTGAACAGTAATATATGAACTCCTTAAAGAAAAAAAAGAATCTGTGAGAATGTAATGCAAGTGGCGGGGAGTCTACAGAACTTGAGATCGTGGTAGATTATCAGCACGGTTATGAGGCATTATCAAGTGGGCTGGAGATATTAAATTGCAAGAGTGACAGAGAGATAATGCTGATGCGCTAATAACCAACAACATGCAACCCCGAATAAAAATAATTCTGTGGTGATAACAGTACTGTAGGTAGAGTGCTATGAGACCCATGGTAATTAATGTAATCCTCAGCTTGGCCAGTCTAAACAACACAGTCATATTTCCCTTTCTGTCAGTTTGTAGTTGAAAGCTGATGCAAATATGTTATACCAAAGAAATGGAACATATGCATGTCCTTTTCTGAAATGCCAGTAGGGACAGTCATAAATTGAACTAGGCAAATGTCTTTTTAAAAAGTATCATCATTGTAGATGCAGTACGAGACTGTTCTATCACGTAAAAATTTCAGATTATCTAAAATACAAATGATATCTAAATATACCAAATGCCTTCCACTATAATAGTGCCTTTATTTCTTGACTTCTAGGAATGCACTTTGAGTGCAAGCATGAGAAAATATAAGAACAGAAAAAGAAAAATTAGTTTCTACTCTAAAGAACTTTAAAATTCATGAGATACAGACAAGACTACTTTCAGAGTTTCAAATGAAACCCCCAGAAATATTTCTATGAATGCAGAACCTAGAATTAAAATAAAAACTTAAGTATTTTTAAAAAGACAAGAGATTTATGCAATAATCATTAGTCATTAGTCATTTTAACTATATGAATTTGTTTACTAATGTAAAAAAACAATGAATATTGTGATATGGGTTCTTTAGAAGACTGAAGGGTCTTCAGTAGCTGGCTTTTAGGGCTATGTTAATCAGACGTATTTCCAGTATTTTCAGGAAAATTTGGTTAGTGTTTGGCTGGAAAAAAAAATCTCAATGATAAACAAAGATTATATTCTGGCAAACAGTCTAAATCAGAACATTTGAAGAAGTAAATCATACAAAAATATAACCAAGACCTTCAGAGCGCTCCCACAGTCTCTTTTCCTGAAGAATTAACTTTTTTTTTTTTTTTTTTTTTTTTTCAAATAATGAGCATTTTTAAAAGTCACAACATCAACATAAAACAGTCTGTAACAGCTGTTGTAATGCTCAACATCAATTTTTTGTAAACTTAACTACTAAACAGCAATCAGTGACATCCCTTAGGAAGCATGAAGGGACTCAAGTGTGTAGCAATTTTAAAACTGAGTACAAAACTAAACAAGGTGGTAAGATGCAAAGTGTTTCCGGTTACATTCCTGCGGCACCATCTAGTGGTAAGTCTGGTCCTAGACTGACTTTTTCTGAGCTGACAAACGAGAATTTATTGAGCAGCAGATATCTTTATTATGTTTACCAGATTTTATTATTTTGTTCAAATGACTTTTGATTGATTGATAGAGTTTGTAACTGAGTAAATCTCATGAACAGTACTATTAGAAAAAACAAACCACAATGGCATTGTGAATTAGATCTTTTGTTTGCTCTTTACATAGCATTGTGTTGTGCTGTGCTACTAGCAAAAGCATCCAATCCAGCCTATTATAATTCAGAATTCTATGAATACATATGATTTTTTGAAGTGCCGTGAATACATATCACTTATTGCAGAATTGCAATATGTTATTTGAACTCTCACTCCTTTATGAAGGAATATGTCTGGTGAATTCTAAAATATAACACATTCTTTTGTGTGAGCTGGGGGAGAGAAGCTAAAAGGACTGCAACAGCAAAAAAGACCACCCACCCCTTCAAACTGCTGGATTTAAATGCAGAGATGAGCCTTGAAAGGGCTGGGTTAGGGCAGGCGGGCAATAGTACTTGAAGAACAGGGCCTGCAGACATACTAGAAGAAGGTGTAGTAGGAAGAAAGCCTGAGACATATGCTCTTGTATTGGAGGCCTGGGGTATCATCTTGGCCTCTGAGGATAGAATGAGAAGCAATGGGCTTAAACTGCAGCAAGGGAGGTTTAGGTTGGACATTAGGAAAAAGTTCCTAACTGTCAGGGTAGTCAAACACTGGAATAAATTGCCCAGGGAGGTTATGGAATCTCCATCTCTGGAGATATTTAAGAGTAGGTTAGATAAATGTCTATCAGGGATGGTCTAGACAGTATTTGGTCCTGCCATGAGGGCAGGGGACTGGACTCGATGACCTCTCGAGGTCCCTTCCAGTCCTAGTATTCTATGATTCTAGTACCATGTTTTGTCAACAATAAATCAAGCTGGGTGTCTCGTGCTCATTGGGTGGATCGCTTGAGGTCAGCCGTGCCGGCTGTCTATGTGCTTAGTGTTACCATATTTGAACTTTAAAAAAAGACGACACTTCTGAGAGGGAGTGTATCTGTAGCAGTATCTACCAACTCAAGTTGTATTAATGTGTTTTATATATATATATATATATACAATAAGTAACAGTGTATATACAACATGAGAATATAATATAAAAAAGTGTATGGCACACATTCAGAAAAGACACTGAATCACAGACTCACTGACTGATCTTGTTACCTCCTTTGTTCTTACCCTGTTGCCATGTTGCCCTGACAGACACACCAGGTCCCCGGGCTCACTGGCTAAGCCCTCTTCCCCATCACACTGCACGGCGGCTGGGCTGCACCTTACCTAGGTGCTGTTGCTGCGGTGGCAGGCAGGCTGGCTTCACCAGGGAGCCCCAGCTGCATATCTGAGGGGCCTAAAGAGCAAAGCCTGTTATGGGAGTTTGGGTGGGTGAGAAAACAAGATGTGGAGCCTTTGGGAAGCTAGAAACCATGGAATCCAGGAAGCAGGGAGCAGAGTAATTTGAGAAGGGGTAGCCTCTTCCCTTTTCCCTCACCTTGAGCAGCAGGAGCCGGAGGAAGAAAGGGGTAGTCTCTACCCCCTGCTTTTGGCAGCCCAACATTGTATACAGAAATAGGGAAGGGAATAAGCTGCTAAAAGGTAAGACATAGATCAGGGTCCCAAGGGATAAAGTCTCTTTCTCCCCCCCTTTTTTTTTTCAGTCAGCTGCAAGTAAACCCAGGAGGAAAGGGGCAGTGAGGTAAGAAAGGGGCAGAGTGCCTCACCGACTAGAGGCTTTGGCTTTTATTTAAATCAATCCAAAATACATGGGGAGAAGAGGGAAGGAATCAGAAGGGAGGCTCCAATTCAGGCCCCTCTCTTGTTTCGTTGTGGGTAATTGGCTATATACAGGCAGGCTGCTCATGCGTATATTTGCCAACATCCGTGTCATTACAGTGTTTAAAAGAATCTATTGATTCTCCTCTTTGATACCCTGAGAACATCCATAACCACTAATGGGAATTACTCCTTTGCATGAAGAGAAGAATAGGTCTCTCTGTGAATGAAATTACTTGGGCCTTATTTTGTAAATAAGTGAAGGTATTATAAAATGTATATTTGTAAAGCCTATGAGTGCCATTGTCTTCCAGGATAATTTTACTAACTAATAAATTGCCTCAGTATTCTGGCCTACACTGCCCAATCCTTATTCCCCCTGATTCTGAGGGAATTTTTGCCAGAATAAGCACTGTCACCTCATCCCCACTGTATGGAAAATAATCAGTTAAATAAAAGTAGCTTAGGTTCCGCATTATTGTATTTAGGATCTGATTCTGCTAGTTGTTGTGCATCGCCTCTTCCCATTTCCTCCACTGAGAACTGAGGGCTCTGAGCATCTCTAGGAAGACTTCTGCTTCTTCTTGGGCTGGGCCCAGAACCTGTGGTGTTCAAAACCAGGGGTGGGTGGTGTTCATTTGAAGAGGTTTATAAGAGCATGTTCATGAATTCAAAGCATCATGCTTGTTCAGCTGGCTAGAATTTAATCTTTGGGATTTCAGGTTCAAACCACAAACTGGCCCAGGTTCTCTTGGAATTAGGTCCAACATAAATAAGGTTGTAGAGCAGATATGAAGTAGTAGTATTTATTTGTATTGCACTTGCACCAGAGACTGGTACTGCGGACTGCATGTAGCCCATCAGGGTTCTCTGTCTGGCCTGCAAGATCGTTTGTTTACCATACACACAGGGTTGCCAGATTCCACTGGTTTCTGTCCACACCGTTTTTTTCCTACTGGTATTACTAAAGTGACATGCATGCAAGGTGAGGTGCATGCTAATTGCACACAACACTGACTGTGAGAGCCATGTGCACCCTCTGCAGCCAGTCAAAGCACGGCAATGGTTCAATCAGCACACCCTGTAAATTCTAAGTACACGAGTGCAGTTAGCAAAACTACCCTAGCCTGGTCTTGATTACAGCAACCTTGCAACCCACTGAGATGTGGGAGGCTCCACTCATGCAGCCCGCTCACTAGCCTAGGTTGTCCATCAGTGCTCTGCACAGGTGGATATGGAAAACAGACCTCGGGAGCTCAAGGTTAATCCTGAGACAGTTATGATTATTGCACTATGTAGCAGCCACAGCGTATCAACTCCCTAGCCACTATTGAGTATTTGGGGCATGTCGGTATTGGTAAAGTTTCAGGAGAGATTTGAAGGATGATGGTGCTGTGGGCTTTTACAGGGAACTTCATGCATAAAAGACGACTTGAGAGAAAACATGGTGCTATTTGTAGGAAAATTTGCCAAACAGGAAAAAAAGAAGAGAAGAGTCGGGGTTGAGAGCTCAATACAGTATATGTGATAGGGGTAAGGCTACAGTAGGAAAAGTAGGGTCTTAAAAGTGAAGACAAGTATTTAGCGCTGGAGGTAGTGGAACATGGAAGCCAGGGGAGGGATGCAAAGAGAAGGATGATGTAGTCAAAGTGACAAACCAATAAGCCAATTTTGTATCTAGCATATTGCCTCAAAATGGTAGTTTAAAAGACAAATAGATCAACAGTCTGACAGTATTCCAAAAGACAGCTGTTATTTAAAGTTACAGAAAAAATAGAACAAGAAAAGTATATTTTTTCTCATTGCAACAGCAAATGTGAAAGTCTCAGATACAATGGAAACAGGTCAGAAAGGCAAGCACCACGGGTATGAATAAAGAAGTAGAAAAGCAGCAGAATTAGAAAGGAAACCCAAAAAGGGTACTTCAGAGACTATCTAAAATATATAAAGCAGAACTGTGTAAAGGAAGTGCTTCCAGTTCATATAGTTGTTTGTGAGCTGCAAAAGCGGTAGTGGGGAAATAGTGTTTAACGTGGCATAAACATTTAATGAGATAATGTGTTGAAGGCTCCTCTTAGCAATTTTAGCCAGGCTTACACAAATCTTTACCTTTTAGTCACCTCAAGCTCCATAAAATTTTCCTGACTCTTGACTCACCCCCTCTTCCCAAATAACACTTGTTTCTTACTCACTTGTCATGGGAGCTGCTTGAAAATTTTCTTGAAACCTTTCATGGGAATGTATTGATTTTGTTTGAAGTTTTGACATGAATTATTGAAACATTTAATTTGATCAGATCAAAGCACTTTGTCTTAATGTTACTATTTTGATTTCTATGTTATAATATATGTCAAAATGATAACACTGAAATAAAGCACTTCAACCTTATTGAAGCAAAATGTTCAATATGTCATCAGGATGTTTTCAAAACACAATTTGTCTGAATTTTCTTTTCATGAGGCACTCTGAATATCAAATTTCCATTTCAATCTGAGATGAAAGGAAATTTTGATATGTCAGAATTTCCAGCAGAATGGAAATTCTGAATTTCAAACAGCTGAATTCAACACACTATATTAAATGAATGAACAACACAGCTCCAGTAGTTACAGAAAAGTCTATGATAAGAGAATTGCCCACAAAAAATGGTGTGTGGCAACAACTAAGCCATTGGAGGATTGTGTGCATATGCTGATCAGTTTTAGGAATTATATAGCAATTTACAAACGTTTATTTTCTAATTGTCATATACCCCATCCCCACTCCAAGAGGAAGGCAAGTGTTGTTATCTCCATTATCTCTGTCATTCTACTCCAATCAGGAAGGAGTTAATGAATCCTGCTAGGCACAAGTAACTCCAAGCTCATGCACCTGTGAGTCCTTCTGCATTTGGAAAGGGTGGCTCTTTAAAAGGATAGATGCAAGACTAGTGAGCAATAGTACTCAGAGGGAAGCAATTAGGTCACCAAGCTCTCTGGATCTATGTATCAAAGCCTATGAGAGTTATTAGAAAGTCTCTGGTGTCTGTACCCTCTAGTTGAGTAGAGGGCCCTTCTTAATTCCTCCTCAACCTTAGAGCCCAGGAAAGCCAGCCTTTGCCTCTTTGATTAGAAATCCAGCCCTATTTAGAGATGACTCACTTAGTTGTCTTGCAAGGTGAATGGGATGAATCTAGACTATCAGACCATTCAACTTTTCCTTCCTAGTTTGGACTGTTGCTAACCCCCATGAGGCAGAAGAGGAATTGCCTTTTTGATATATATATCCTTCTTAGGCTGACTTTTCAGCAGCTCCTGCTACAAGAAAAAGGTGTTGGGGATGAAGGAAGCACTTCCATGACCCCATGGGGTCTTTGAGGTAAAGCCTATGATCATCTCTCTTTACAGATGTGGAACCTGAGTCGCACAGAGGATAACATTTTCAATATTTAGTTGCATAAATGTAAGCATCTAAATTCACGGCTAAAATTTCCTCTGGCCACAGTGAGGGGCAATTCAGTAGCATGAGGGGCAGAAATGTGGGTAGGTCTAGGTACTGAAATGAGAACAAGAGATTCCTGAACTCTGACTGATGCAGACTCCGATGCTGTGGGTCAAGTCACTTATTTTTTTAAATTTCCTAGCTACAAAATAGGTAAATATAAATAGCCCCATCTCATTGTGATTTGAGAGGGCAGTTAATGTTTGTAGAGCTTTATTTTTGTGCTAAAATTCACCAGAAAATCCACAGCAGCTGGGCTTGTTTATCTTTAAAAGAATCACTTGGAAAACATTTTGCATGTGGTTAGTTTTAGGAGCATTCTAAACTTTCATCCCCTTCCTAGATTGCTAGCCCAGCCCTGTGCACTGTGGTGGGAACTGGGCTGACAGGAAACAGTGACCTTGGAATAGTGAGGGAGGATGACCGAGTTTGTTTCTTTGCCTCATCCAAAAAAATTAAACCCAACCCCGAAATCCCATTATGTAATAAAGCTACATACTGGGTTTTGAAATGTTATAATGATGCCAGATATCATATTAATTCAGAATAAATAATAAAATTCCTTACGTGCAATAAAACCCACAGACTGTGCTTCGCTTAATAGGGAGAATATTAAAGTGACCATGACCTCTTGTCAAGAAATGTGGGGTTTTTTTGTGAATTAAGCCTCTAATATCAGAATCAATTTAACATTAACTGTCTGATTTATAGATCAAAAAGCAAGGAAATGCAGAGTCACTGTTAAAACTGCTAGCTGTCGCTCTGGCTGAATTTTAATCCATACATATCCAAACTTTCTTGAAATCTGGGGAATTTCAGAGTTTCATATCTGGTATTTTGGGTCAAGTCCATCTCTGGAAGCAACTAGTTGTCCCTCTAGCTACATGGTGCTTGTGGTGGATAGTAAAATACTTAAGCCATCAGATTTGTAGAAAATGGCTAAACTCATGCCAGGTTTCTGTGGTAGAATTTCACACTAAATGCATGATCCAAATTATGGATTATGCATTTAGTGTGAAATTCTACCACAGAAACCTGGCATGAGTTTAGCCATTTTCTATAAATCTGATGGCTTAAGTGCTGGTGAATTTTCACAAATATTTAGGGTGACCATATTTCCCCTGTACCCAGTACTGGACATGAAGGGGGGATGCTGGTGCTTGGGGCTTTAGCGCAAAGGGAGCGGGGGCCTGCCAGCACTCAGGACTCCAGCCCCATGGGGGAGAAAATGGGATGACGGTGGGGGCTGTGCCTGGGAACCGGGCTTCAGCCCACCCCCCCCAGTGGGTCAAGGCAGCGCCCCCCCCCAGTGGATTAGGGCAACTCCCCGTGGCAGCAAAAGGCTTCAGCCCTGTGGCAAGGGCCGCCTAGGAACAGGGCTGCAGCCAGTGGTGGGGGCGCTAGCGAAAGAGGTTTCAGCTCTGGGAGGGCACTAGCGGTCGGGGCTTCAGCCCCATGTTCCTGAAAGCCTGGCAGACTTTCCCCCTACTTTAGGGTGCACAGGGGAGGGAAGACACACACTACCACCTGGTTTCTCTCTCGGCACCCTGTCTGATTCCACACACCACGTGCTGATGCCTGCTTTACCACCAGCCACAAATAGGATGCTGGCTGCACTGATGGGGGAACTCGAGGACCAGCAGGGGCCATGCAAATATGAGACATTTTGCCCCTTTTTTAAAAAAAGGCTGGGATGCCTGGGAGACAGCTTAATATGGAGCAGGCCCGGTAAAAACAGGATAGAAGGTCACCATACAAATCTTCCATTGTTTTTTAAAACGATAATCACGTGAACTATACATGAGAAATATATAAACTGTTACTTCCAAAGAGCTGACTTAACTGGATTATTATGACTATTCCTAAAATAACAGTAAAGAATTATTCGGTGCTATATTATATTTGCAGCCAGTTATTTAAAACTATTATAATTAAATAGATTTTATTATGAAATAGGCTGGACACATCACTATTAACATCTTCACAACTAAATGATACAATGCATGACACTGACTCACTAATTGATGGTATCTGCTTTCAATGTATCACACATGTATAGTGGTTGCGATGCCCTCTGCTGCGTGAACAACAAGGTCGAACACTGTTATGATAAAGAATGATGGAAAATCATTGTCTAGCATAAATTTATTAATTTAAAAACAGCTACGTTTAGAATATTTTTTTCTTTTCTTGAAATTCTGCTTAAATTAAAACTTACATGACAGCAAGCTTGCTCTATAATCTTGTTAATAATCAAACTTGGAGTTTACAAAAAATCATCAAAACTACATATGTTTAATCAGTGAGCAAGAAGGCAAATTAAACTAATTTTCTTCATTTAATAGCTAAGAGGATATTGTAGTGTGAGAGAGAGAGAGAGAGAGCTCCCCCATCATTCATGTGTGGTGGTAGTACTCGTGTCATAAATTGAGTACCCATGTGAAATAAACCAGCATTTCTCAAACAGAGGTCTGCAGTCCCCCAGGAATTCCTGGGGGGTCAATGGGCCCCACTGATCAGCTCATCCTGTATCCTCTTTCCCTGATGGGGCCAAGGCAGGCTCCCTACCTGCCCTGGTTCCATGTGGTTCCTGGAAATGACTGTCAGGTCTCTGCGGTGCCCTAGGCACACAGCCAACCAAGGAGGCTACAATCTCTGCCCCCTCCCATGTGCTGACTCCACAACTCCCATTGGCTAGGAACAGTGACAAACAGGAGCTGTCAGGGTGGCAACTATAGGCGCAAGGACAGTGCAGAGAGTATCCCTAGTCAGCCCCATGTCTAGCAGCCACAGGGACCTAATGACCACTTCCTTGGAGCCATGGTAATTACCATATATCACTATATATCACCAGGACCTCGCACCCTAACTCCCTGCCTCAGCCTAGAGTATCCTGCATTCAAACACCCTCCCTAGAGCCTTCAGTTTTGCACCTCTCCCAATACCCTATCCCAGCCTGGAGCACCCTTCTGCACCCCAACTCTTATTCTCTGGCCCCATTCCAGAGCCCTCATCCTCCCCCCACATGCCAGCTCCCTGCCCCAGTCTGATGAAAGTGTGTGAGGTGGAAGTGAGAGGGGGGAGAGGATCTGGGAAGGAATGGAGATAGAGGCCCCCCAAAATTTAAATTCAAATGGGGGCCCTTGCATTGCTAAAGTTTGATTACAAAAGCACATGATATATTTTGTTTCATGAAACTTCAACCTTCTCAGCTGCACTCTACCCACAAAACTAGCTCCCCGGATCTATTTCTAACATATCAAACCAGAGGAGTTTCAGGCAATTCCTATTTTTGTTTAATGACCTTCCAAAGATCTCTTTTCCTTCTAATTGTGGACTTTCCCCCTAAAATGATCACCTCATCAAAGCCCAGGACAAGAATATTCAGTGACACTGGAACATGGATAGATTTAAGATCTGACATTTCACAATCCTTCAGGGCTAGACTAATTATAGTATTCGAAGAGATACTCCAAGCTTCCCAATGAGAGATTTCAGTCAAAGAAAATCCAAGAGATACAGATCTTAAAATTATCACATTTTTTTATGAATACAAATGCTCTTTTAGGTAATTTTTTTAGGTGTTTGATTTCTTGCTGTTGAATTGATAGTAATTAAGGTTAGCACTAAGGTGTCTCAAAGGTGCACAACAAATGTTCCAATACAGCTCTATAAGATATGTAAAGTAATTTTCCTAAAACATACATGTCTATGCAGAATGCATAATTTTGTGGTCTTGCATAAAAGTTGTTACCTTTTATATCAGGGCTTATCAAATGCTGGCGTGGTTGCTATGGAAGAATTATGTAGTGTTTATTGCTGGCATTCGTTTGAAATACAGTAATGGAGATAACTCATGCATTGTTGTGAGACTGGGTGCCATCTCAGACTCAAACTGCCAAAATACATTATTTTTATTTTAAATACATGACAGATGTTTATTGCAATATGCTCCAGCTATAATATTTATATATAAAAAAATAGTATGGGGATAAGTTAGTTGCATATTTATATCTGCATCCTATCTAATAGCAGTTGAAACATTTAATGTTGTATACTGTACCAAGCAAGATTTGACAAAATATGTTTTCACTTTCACAACAGAATATTTATAATGTTCTATATAAATCAGTTATGTTAAATGAGACTTTGCAGTGCACTGTGTCTTAGCAATACTTTCCAAAATGTTATGTCTTTGTGATTCATACCACTCATCAGTGACTGCTTTTGGGCCAGGTGAGCCTCAAAAAAGTCAGGGAATTGGTTAGGAAAAGCATCCAAAAGTCTGGACACTCATCCAAACTAGCTGAATATAGTGGAGTTGCAGTATTGGGCTAGAAGCGATTGTAGAGTAGGATTGTAGAACAGGATGTCACATAAGATTTTCCAGGTAGTGCCAGGACCAGGAAGCACTGTTTACTCATTACCCTGCACTATTTTTTATCTCAGTGTGGGGAAAAAAATAAGCTGAATCAAATTCCAAAAAATGCTTGATTTTTAAAATTTGGGGGAAAGATGTGTGTCACATCTGTCTAAAACAGTTTGTCCACCTGCAGGACTCTGTCCCAAAGGTGAAATTCTGACATACATTCCTGTAAGTCAAATAGAAGTCCCCCTTTACCCATTTTTGCATGTTCCAGTTTCCATGCAGCACTTTACTCTTCAAACTTGAACACACAGGATCTGAGAACTTCTCATAAAACACATTACAAAATTATAATGTATTCAGTGACAAAATTCTCATTGCCTAATGTATCTCTCTCTCTCCACATGTCAGTGGTATATGCCAAAGAATGAAATGCACAGAGCTGTGTGTCCTGGAACAAATGGGAAAATGTGTATAAAACAGCAAACAAAAGGTAAGAAAGACACAGCGTATACTGACTTCCATTCACTGGAACCTGCTTTCCAGTTTCTGAAAGACTTGGGAATTCACTAGTGAAAATGCTGTGTGCTGAAAGGCCAGAAATGGCTGGAAATAACAGCCGTGCATATGCTTCAGGTAGAAATTCAAATTCACTTTTGAACTACAAAGACACAAATTTGACATAGGCCAAAGACAATATAGAATGACTTACAACAGGCTTCAGAACAGGTGTCACACAGTAAAGCTGTGAATGAATACACAATTCATGTCCCAAAGCAAATAAATTACAGTTGTTTCCACATACATTCACTAAAGGGATGGAGGAAAAACACACATGCTTAACTTTTTGTGTGAGTTGCCCTATTGAATTGAGTACCATGTTTTTTTAAGTACCATCTTTGAACTGATGTTAACAAATCAGGAAAGACCAATATATACTTGATTATTAGCACACATTAATACTACTTAATTAACGCTACTTTGTTAATACAAACTGTGCCTTGACTAGCAAAATAAATCTGGGGCATTCATTGCTTCAGGAGATTGGTATTAGGCCTGTTATGTCATTTCAAATTCTGCACAGGTTGGCAATGTCTCTTAACCATGGGCAGGTGAAAGGAACATATCAGGTCAGATCCTCATCTGGTGTAAACTAAAATAATAGTAGTCTCAGCACACTTGGTAGCACTCCCTGTGCAGTGGAAAGTGTTAATTGGAGACTGACCTCTTACTGCAGCAAAAGAGCCTCTGGATCAGAGCCGAAATACAGCAGCGATAGTGTGTGGGAAAGGAAGCTTACATTCTGGCTTGGGCTGTGCTTGTACTGAAGTGCACAGGAGGAAGTCAGCCTCCAGAGTAGTCAATCAGACAGCTGTCAGCAGCACTAAGTTGAGTTACATAAGTTACATATTTTAAGGTGCGATGCATGGGTCTTTTTTAATGAGTAAAGTTAGTGTTCATTGAAAGAACTATCGGACAGGCTAGATAACTGAATTCCTTCGTTTGTCCATACAAAACCTATAGCATGGATGATGGTGCAAAGTGCCCCACATCACCACTGCTGACACACTTGGAAAGCTTGCCATAGTTCACTCTCCATGTCCATTCTGTCCTTTACATCTCTGCTCAAACTGCCCACTTAACAAGGCTCCTCCTAGTGAGTCAAAGTCTTCACCTATTCGGTACCTGAAGCAAAGTGAATTGGTGATATAGCATGCATCCTTATGTCAAGACTGTGCTGTGTGCTTACCAGCACGGATGTGCAGGGCTGAAGGTGGGGGAAGTCCCTATTATTTGCTCTGTTTGGTTTTTTAATCATGTGGTCAAGCACATCTGCCTTTTCTATTTTGACACTGATTTTGTTACTTGTTTTGAATGAAATGCATTATAGAAATGGGGGAGGTGGGATTCTCCACTTTGTTACCCCAGCCTAATGCCACTGATTTCAATGGAACTCCTCTGGCATGACAAAGTAGGCCCATAAGCATAAAAGTCCTCCCCAGCAGAGAGGAGCCTGGTCATTTGTTTGTTACCCATTGAGAGGGTACAATCAGTTGATTGTTTGTCATTTTTTTGTAAGTCCAGAAAAGACGCCATTCATTCAAAACACCACATCCATTTCTTAGCACAGGAGGCATTTAATAGATGCATAGCAAGCAAAGCAATTGCATACAATTTTTTTTTATTAATTCTGATTTAACAATAGCAGATCTTAGCCTTTATCTCTGACAGTGAAAGGGCCCAAATCCTGTGGTGGTAACAACTTGATCAGAACTCCCATTGAAGCTGATAAAAGTTTTGCTTGAATAGAGGCTGGGGAATTTTACAAGCTAGTATAATCATGCCATTGTGAACAGAACAAACTATCTTTGCTAATTTTTTAAAAATTCTTAACATGTATTTTTTTTCCTGTCTCTCTGTCTTGTACAATTAGATTCATAGTGACTGAGGATGACTGGCTCTAAAGAGTATGAAAGTGACAAATCTAAAAGTGCTAAAATACTTCAAAAATAGGTCATTGATTTTTTTTTAAAGCCTCTAATGCCATAGTTGTAAAGCATTTATTTGCACTTTTAGGAATGAACAAAGTCACCAAAACTTGGGCACCTTATAGTGTATCACAGCATCACTTATTTATATTGATTATATCCATATGTTGTCATGCTCTTTAGAACTGGTTTCTGTACTTCTCAAATGCTATTGATCCATCCTAAGTATTTTCAGGGCACCTATCAGCATAAGATCCACTTGTGCCCTCCACTGTACTCTGATTTGCTATGAAGAACTCCATTGTGCATTCACTAGTGGGAGCTACTCAGTGCCTGTTTCAGACTCAATAACTTTGGTTGACTGTTGGTTTTCTCTGTTATGATGCCTTGTCTTCTGTCATTGTAGGGAGTCTTGCAATGTGCTCTGAAAATGATCAGATGTCGGCTCTAGTTTTATCCCGTCTGGTAGATCATTGCACAGTCAAGTGTCCTTTCCTGTGCTTCATGCTGAGCACTGGCAGCAGCATTGCCCAGAGGAGCAGAGCTGTCATGGTGGGCCATGAGTGAATGGCTGATTGCTGAAGTAATTTGGTCCCAACCCATATAGGGCCTGAAAGATTAATACCAGAGCCATAATTTAGCACCAGGGATGAAGTGAGAGCTAGTGACGGGTAGAGAGCCTGCATGATGTGTGTTTGTCACTTTCTTTCCTACTAAGGAGGCAGGCTGCTGTATCCAGCACAAGCTTCAGTATCCATTGTCTTCCCCGCTTATCTGAAGGTATGCCTGAGTTACAATAGCCCATCCTGGAGGGGGTGCATGAAGGGATTGGTGTGACTAGGGTCTCATCCAAGAGAAAGGAGCAGAGCTTCCTAATAGGAAGGAGGTGAAAAAAGGTATTTCCATTGTTGTTCAAGACGTAGTTCTGAGTCTAGCAAGCCCTAAAGCTGCAGTGGTAGAGGAAGATCAGTGTCCTGACTAGATTCCTCCACGACCTTGTGTCACACACCTTCTTACCAGCCACACTTCTGAGCCAGCTCTTTAGTCATCATGGTGTTAATCTCATTCAGGCCGTGTGACATTATTCTGACGCTGCTGAGCACAACGGCAGGGCAGGAGATTTACAGCTGCATTTCATCAGAGCTGTGTTGACAATAAAGCCTGAGGTGTCTCAAACCTTTGACGCTGAATTATAAGCAGAGGATGAGAATAAGCACCTAAATAAAACATGCACTGAGGTTCAGATAACAAACATCATTGAGCCGCATCCTACAGCATGCTCAGTGGAATCGATAGGAAAATATTTTGGCCAAAATTTGCAGACTTGGGTGCCAAAAGTTAAGCTTCTAAAATTCCGTGTAAATACATGGTCCATTTTTCCAAGGGTTCTGAGCACTCACTGCTCCCATTACTGTCACCTTGCAGATTAAGGGCCACATGTTACTCTCAGATACATTGGTGTACAACGGAAATGAATAGATTCCTGTTCCCTCTTGTATCCCTTTTGTAGAACTCAGGTAGGAAATGGAACCCGCAACCCAAATATTTAGTCTAAGAACATGAGTGATATGACACTTAGGCCATGGTTCTGATCCCACAGTGGTTTAACTCCAGCAATTGTGGTCAAGTTACTAGCGATTTAACATTTTAAGTAAGAAGAGAAACAGGTCCAAAAATCTGTTACATTGTTGTAAACTGGGCATTATTCCCTTGGTTTCAGCCTCACACCAGTGTAACTTGGAGAAAAATTTTGCCCTTGAAGGCTGCAAGCTAAGACTGAAGATGATAAGCTCTCATCATTAGTTGGGATTGGTCCTGCTTTGGGCAGGGGGCTGGACTTGATGACCTCTGGCGGTCTCTTTCCAGCCCTAGGATTCTATGATCACTATTCAGAAACAACTTGTACTTATGTGATGTGGGAGTGTAGGTGGAGGAAAGGCAGTAAATTGCTTATAATACGTATATGCATGACAATACTTATATTTGCATGATTATGAGATCCTGATCTCATTTGGAGTCTAACACCATTGGCAACCTGAATTACTGTCAAGTAGCAAAGCACAGGAATTTGGCCATGAACAATGCACTCTGCTCAATTTCCAGACCCTGTCCCCCACAGCGCCTCCTGCCCTGCCTCCAGTGCCTCCTGCCTAGCAGTGGGCTCCACCAATGAGCTCCTTCCCCTCTCTCCCAATGTCTTCTACCCACTATGGCTCAGCTATTCAGTAGTGTGTAGGAGGTGCCGGGTTGGGAAACAGGGCAGGTAGAGGCAAGGTGGGGGGTTGGAGAAGGGGGTGGAGTGCTGTAGTGTGTGTGCATAAGGGATGACTGGCAGCATGAGGCATAGATTGCCCCCTAACATTGCTAGGCATGGGTTGAGTAGGGGAAACTGGCTTCAGAAAGGTTACTGAGCATGTGTAATCTATGTGAGCATGCTCAATACAAGCCAAGCAGCAAATCGGGAGGGCAGTGGTGCAGAGAAGGACAACAGCATGGACCTGCATGTCCTGCTCCCACATGTTGGCTCTAGCATGAGGATGATGGAGGGAAAAAGGGGTTAGCAGGTGTGTGCAGGGCTCTGCTGATGCACTGACTCCCCGGGTGCTCCAGGGCTGAAACTCTGAAAAGGTCTTCTCTTGCCCAGGATAAAGAGGACTTTTTGTGCCAAGAATGGGGTCCTGGGGACTGCAGTGCTTTTGGCTTCCTTTCCTGACTTTGGGGATGTTTCTAGGCTTACTATTCTTTGCATTAGCATGTGGTGAAGGTTCACAGAGCTGAGACAAGACATATGATTGGTCTGCTAATATAGTGGAGCTTTAGGTTGCCAGGTCTCCAGTTTTAAAAAGCCCCATTGAAAAGGAACCCTGATGGCTCTCATTACCACCAGGCAGTTAAAAATCTGGTCAGCAGTGTAGGGGGGCTAAGGCAGGCTCCCTTCCTGCTGTGGCTCCATGCGGCTCCTGGAAACTGTGGCACATCCCACCCCACTCCAGCAACTGTGCAGCCAGGGAGCTCTGCACACTGCCCCCTCCCAACTGCCAGCTCTGTAGCTCCTATGGCTGGGAACTACCACCAATGGGAGCTGTGGGGTTGGCACCTGTGGATGGGAAGAGCACAGAGACATCTGACTGTGTCTCTGCACAGGAACCTGAGGGAGAATACGCCACAGTTTCGGTGACCTGCTTGATTTAAATGCTGCCTGGAGCCTGCCCCCAGGCTCACGCCACAGCCCTGATTCCCCTCTTGGTCCCCAAGCCCTTCCATCCCAGAGCATCCTGCTGCACCCCAACCCCTCATCCTCAGCCCCACTCCAGAGTCTGCACCCCAGCCAGAGTCCTCACACACCCCTGCACCCCAAACTCCTACCACAGATCTGATCCCCCCCACACACACTCCAAACCCCTCCATTCCTGCCCGGAGTACCCTCCTCCCTCCCAAACCTGTCAGCATCAGCCTCACCCCAGAGCCTGCAACCCCCAGCCAGAGCCCCCTCACTGCCCCCCACACCTCATTCCTCTTCCCCAGCCAGGTGAAAGTGAGCGAGTTAGGGATGGGAGAGTGAGCGACAGAGGGAGGGGGGGATAGAGTGAGAGGGGTCAGGACCTCAAATGTAGGGCAGGACCAGGGGGTTTGGTTTTGTGCAAGTAGAAAGTTGGTAAGCCTAATGGAGCTGTGTAAATTCTAGTGCGAACAAACCTATATGTGGCAGCTTCAAAGGTGAGCAACTACTTTGATTTGATTGAATCCTTGTTTCCATGATGTGCAACATTTGAAGGACAAGGGACTGGTGAGGTTTTTTTCTGTCTCAGAAACCACACAGAGGAAAGGAGAGAGAGGAAGATGGATATGCATTTGATCAAGGCAATGGAATACCGTTTTAGGTCTTCCAAGATAGCCAAAAAAAAGTAAAGTATAATCATATTTAACCATTGTGCTGCCATGTTTGAAGGAGAGTGTTACTTTAGTAAGATCAGTACATTCACATCAAAAGGAGTTGGGATCAAGGAAAATGACTAAAGCCAAAAGAAACTAGCGGCATAATCAGAATCGCTGGCAGCACAACCGCATTACCATGAGATGATCATTTTAAGCCTGCAGTTAGTCTCATGCTTTTTACAAAATTGTGGAGTGCATGTGCCCACAAAGTGTCAGGACACAACCATTCTCCAACCAAGCCTGAGCCACAAGTGCCTGCTATATAATTCAGTCTCTCTAGGCCTACTATGCCCGCAGGCATGCTCTGATTTAAAAGAGTTTCTCTCCTAACAGAAATAAGGAACCATGATCAAGTTGTAGATTACATGGCTCGCTGCCCACTGGATTTTTCTGACAAATCCCTTGATATGCTCTGTCTCAACTAGAAAGTCTTGGATCCTTGCCGTGCAATTTGTGGGACTTGGCAGTGATTCTGTAGGGATCCCAGCAATTTTGTAGTGCTATGTTGGACCCTGGGTGTAAATTTGAGCAATTTGCATGAATTTATCACTCTTTGTAGTTTGAGTCTGTAACTGGCTCCAATAAAGACCCCTTAAGGCAATACCTTAAGACCTTTGCAGTTTAATAGCTTCACTCCAGGTTCCTAATGTAAATTAATAGGTCAAATAAAGCCTGTAAGTGTGCAATGATGATTACATAGGTCTCACTTTTTAAAGGAATTCTTGCACTATCACATTTAGACAGTCTTCAAAGTATGTGAATTACAGTGCAGGTTGAGGCCTGAAAAATCAATGACCACTTTAATCATTCAGTTAAAACCTTTGCAAATCATTAGCTCTTTGGTATGTTTAAAATATTTAACCTTGCATCATAAGTCAACTTATTACATTCTAGTATGACAACTGGAGAATAATCCATGACAGCTAAATAAGCAAGTATATCATCAAAACGGAAAGCATTTGAAACCTACAAGTCACCTATGTCAGCTTTAGCTGATTTATAATGTTTAGCTAAGGTCACTCTTCTAGTAACAAAATATAAGTGCCAAGAAAATCCCTGTTCAATTACATAGTAATAGTTTATCATGACTTTCACTGATTAGCATAAACTCTTCCAAGATTTGAGCATTGGAACAGAACAGGGAGAATAAAGCATAAAACAAATCCAATGAAAGACAAACTGTTATTTAAATCACCTTAACAGCTATGTTCCTGACTAATTTCCAGATGGCAGATATACATGAATGTGCATTAAAAAAAAAAAAAAAAAAAAGAGGGGCTTTCAATCCAGGCAGTCTAAAGAAGTAAAGAAGAAAGCACTGAGCACTGTTACACATCATGTGAATGATAGCTATCTTTTGAGATTCCCTCCAAGATCTTTTCTACTTGGCTTAGCCAGAACACGTTGCCCAGTTCTGAGAGAACAGTTCATCCAACTCCCTGGAATCCAAAACATTCAGTTTGACTCCGGATGTCACCAGGTTCCTTTATTTTACATATAGCAAAAGTGTGCTGAGTTGATCATACTCAAGTGTAGGGGCATGCGTGGCTATTGAGAATATCGACACATCCAAAATTACAAAGGCAACCTTTTCCTTTATATACATTTACAAACTGCATTGCATTTTCTATGCATTAAAGCTTTACAATTTTGGAGTGGTTTGGTTACTTTACACTATAGGAACCTGTTCCAGCCCAGAATGTTCTGTCTGTGTGCTATTTACGTGGAGCTTGATCTTTACATTCCAGGTTTGTGCAAAGATCCCTAGCTTCAAGGTGTTGCTGCTTATCTTAGCTAGTACAGACATCCTTACTCCAGCTAATTGTTTGTCAATCATGCCCCTATTTACACCTCAGCCTTCCATTCACCTGCCTAAGTATGCCCACTAAGAAATGAGGCCAGTTACTTTTTGTCAAGCCAGGCTTACAAGAGCCATCTGCAGAATGTTGACATCAATAAGATCAAAATCCTTCTCGTCTACATTCAAGTTTCCCTTCTCTTTCGTTCTTTGCCTTGGCTGTTGTTTCAAGGCAATTGTCTTTCAAACTAGACTATTATTTATTTGATATCATTTCCTTTTTATTGGTACTGCTGCCAGTTGTCAATATTCCTGTGATGGGGTATACTAGACATGCTGAGGCTCTCTGCTGGAGGCCTCCTGGCCCTGCTACCTCCTTTTCCAGAAAAGGGCAGTGGAGAGGGTCCGCCAAGCTATCTAGAGTGTCTGTGTGGACAGAGCCAATCCGGACAGTCTAACATAAGAAGAGCTGCAGGGCCAGCGGGAGAGCAGTTCCTTGCTGGAGCATGGATGGTGTGTGGGTGGCTGGAGCTGCAGACCCTCAGACAGGACAATGCTGCCAGAAGCAGGGGAAAGTGAGGAGGAGCCCGGAGCTGGTTGCCAGGACTCCATTAGGTTAAGACCATAAGGGTGAAGACAGTGCAAGGAAGTGGCCCAGGGAATTAGGGCAACATAGATAAAGGGACACCGCAGATGACTGCTGCTCAGGGCTGGGACTCAGAGTAGTGAATAGGCCTGGGATCCTCCCCCTCCCATTAGTCACTGGGGAAAATGACCTGGACACTAAGGTACCCCAGAGGGGGAACTGAACTATACTGGCCCATCTGGAAAGCTGTGACTAGAAAGGCCCCAACATGCTGAAGACAATGTCACTGCTCTGAGATAGGTGACCCCCGGGCTCCCTCCCTGCAGACAAAGAGTGAAACATACACATTTGGCCAAAGGACATTTGTGAGAAGCGAGTGCACCACATTACAGTTCCAAATCTACTTTCTCTCTTTTCTGGGATAAATATATACCCAAAGCAGATGGGTACAGTGTTTGGGGGGAGGCGAGTGTATGGCCATAGACTAGTACCCAAAATGTTTTGGGTCTTTCCCATCGTTCTTAGGTTCATAAGAATCATATTTACTCTTGCAGGTTTCAAACCTGTTTTATGCACTTGGGTGAAAAATTAGTATTGTGCTGGATGCCTCTATTTAAAAAGGCTGTAGCAGGGTCTTCCCATTCTGAGGAAATTAAAATTAATACTTTTAAAGTGGATTTAGTGGTTATGGAAGATGGCAGCCAGGCAGCAATGATGAACAAAACTTTCTGTTTACCAGCAGGCTGGGTAAAACAAAAGTGACAGTAGTACAAACATCATCCTATCATCCCACCAATAGGCCTCAATGCTGCTTTGGAGAGAGGTCCTCAAGAAGTCATTCAGTTTCCATGCTCGTACTTTCTTCAGCATGTCTGCTGGTCCTGACAGCAATTGTGCTTGTATCTGTGGCTAGCAGGAATTCAGTGGAGCCAAGCTGCCATACAGCCAACATATGGAAACAATTTCCAGGCAATGCTTACTAGTTATCATTGAACTGGTGACCTAAGGGTGAACCTTGCACTATCCCCATTACAAATTACCTGAATCCCCAGCCTTTTATGTGCAGCTTTTCCTTCCAAAGTTATATTTCATATACTATTTACAAAAAGGCATTTGGAAGCAAAGCCACGTAAATACAAGTACCTTGGCTTTTACAAAGCACCTTTCCAGCAGAGCCAGTGTGTTACATACACTCGACAGCACCTGAAGTTATGGCTCTAAACTGTGTTACGCTGACATCTAGTGGAGATTTATTTAATCTAACATGATAAAGCTGCCAATTATTCGGCAGGAAAAGCTCTTACAATGTGATTAATCCCAACAAAGGGGAACCTCCAGGGAAAGCCTATTCTGAACAGAGGCAAACCCTTCCAATCTTTTCCCCACCTGTTAAACAACTACATAACCAGAGATCTCTTTTCGCTTCCTGACTTAGAGAAACCAAGAGCAAATGGGAGGATTATTCCCTCTTCCTCCTCCCACTTGTACCCCATGTTGCATAGTTTCTGGCTCTTCCCTTTTTCCCTGCATGTGCATTGGGGCCATAGGGTCATCCTTCTCAGCCCAGCACCCTTAGCATTTTTAAGAGGAAGAACACGACTTGGCTATTCAAATTCTCCCTCATACGACTTCCATGAAAGTCCAAGGGGTCCAAGGGATTGACAGGACCATAACAACCAATGTTTAAGACTGTGTTTTTTATTTGTCCTAGCTTTATTTTTTTAAAGAAAAGTTCAGCATAATCGTTTTTCACATAATGACTAGTTTCATATTTCTTTTGATTCATATCAATGCAAATCCATAGCAAAGCAAGCAACCTTTGGATTTTTCTAGCTGTCTAGTCAGTGTATTAGGCTCCTCCTGACACCATTCATATTCAGGACTGTAAAATAAGCTGTCTCCAAATCTGTGACAATAATATAGCTCAAAAATATAGAAATCTAATTCACTTTCTGGATTCACTTAGTACTTCTTTCCTTAAAACAATCCAGGTTTTTTGTTTGTTTTTGTTTTCCTGAGCTGGTTTAGAAATGCTTGGCTCAAATATTATACTGTAGGCAGTACAAAATTGTCTTTGCTTTCTATGAAGGTAAATTAGTTGCTTGTTATACACCAAGCTAGCATCTTTGTGAAGGGTAACAAATAGCATAATCATTAAAGAAAACCACTATATAATTTTGATTTGTGCTCCTAATGTAAGGAAAATAATTCCAATCAGATTTCATTAAACTCTCTACTAAAACTATTTGTGCAACTTAAAAGGTAGATTATATGAATGCATTTCTTCCTGCCATTAACTCCATAATTATAAAAAAAGTTAACTAGATATCAATAGTAGTACAACTGTATGCCTGAAATGGACAACTCCAAAAACAACTTCAGAGATGCAACATTTTACAATGATCTGATTTCCTCTGACAAAGATTACTTAAGTACTGTTACATAAGTACTGTACAAGTACTGTAACGTAAGTACTGTAGTGTATTTATAGATGAATAGAATCCGGTCTCTCTCTCTACAATTATTGTCTTCAGGGCTGTTGTGTTGTACGTGCATGAAAACTGCTACTCCCAGATCTATTCCCAGTAGTCAAGCTCTAGAGTGGAAAAGCAGGTGGGTTGGAGATGTGAAATTCATCCTCCAACTCACAGCCACAATGTGAGACTGAAAATAGAAGACACTAGCAGCAGAAGTAGAATCCAAGGAATTCTGAGGACCCAGGATTACTGTAGAGTGTAACTTGAGTTGCCAGCTCCTTGGTCTTCTCTGTGATGGCCTAGGCAGGATCAGCAGGCAGCCCTATCAGGGTGCAAAGATACACCAGAAACACATTTTGCTAAATCATAAATCCCTTGAAGAAAAAAGGTGTCAAGTGATGTCAATGCACCATTATAAAGTACCCGAAAAAGGCAGGATTGCGTCTTCAGAAGTTAGGGTATCCACCTCACAGTACAGTCACAAGATGGGGGTGGAACCCCATTGGGTTGTAAGTCGCGCATGCACACACACACACACACACACACACACACACACACACACACACACACACACACACACACACACACACACTCAAAGAACAGAGCCTTGACTCGATGCTGTGTGATGCCATATCAACATAGCTGAGTCAGTGCATAGAGCAGTGGTCAGCAACCTGTGGCCCGTGCCCCCGTCTGCCACCCTCCTCCACATGCCTCTTGTGCACTGGAGCCCCACACTTGCCTACTCTTCCTCCTCCTTCCCAGCACTTTTGGAGTGCCATGAATCTTCTGATTCATACTCTTTCCCCTCTCTCCCAGAGCTTGAACACCACAAATCAGCTCTTCAGGCTCGGGAAGTGGATGGAGCGCAAATCAGCATATTTATGGCGCTCCAAAAGTGCTGGGAGGGAAGGGGAGAAGTAAGTGTGCGGCTCTAGCGTCTCAGTGCGTGAGAGGCACGAGTGAGGGGGCAAAGAAGGGATGTGCAGGCTGCAGGTGGAACCTCAGTGGGCTGCAGATTGCCCACTACTGCAGCCCACTGACACAAAGTAGGGCCCCTCGTGTGACCTACTCTCTAGTCGTGGTTGCCCATGGCTGGCATAGAGAATGAATCTGCACTTGCTAACGGGCTGACACACGTGTCTTCCTAGAGGGCAGGAGGAAGGAAGCAGATTGCGGCCCTATGCAAATTCAGTCTCAAGCATACTTGTGAGGTGTGCAACTCCGGGCTGATTGCATTCCCACAATCCAGCCTCACGTGATCCCCTCCTCTTCAAATGATGTAATTGTGATACTCACAGGGCATTACTGTGTTTGATCACATCCCTTTTAGCTAGCTGATGTTTTACATGGATAGCTAGCACAGACCAGGAAACTGCTGATCTATGAATAAGTCAGGAGCTTCTGTACATATACAAATAAAGATATATTAAAATATCAACTGCCTTCTCTGCCTTGAAATAATCTATCATTCTTCATAGGAAACTGTAGACTACATCATTTAAGGCAGGCAGAGGCTGCAATGGGCAAGGAGTTGGCAGACTGCAAACCTTCATTTGCCCTGGCATATACCTTTCTTTCCCTCCCTGCCCTCCAACAAGCTCCCGCTGAAAAGGGTGGCACAAAGCTCTCTGTGTAACGATTCCCTGTGATGGGGAATCTTTGGCTGTCCTGTTAGCTTTCTAAATGGTGCAAAAGAGCTGGAGCCAGACTTGCCAGAATGCTAGTTGAGTGCATTGTTTGACCAACATTTCTGGAAAGGAAAAAATGACCCAGCAAAAGAAGAGGAGAATTGCAAAATTTGTTTTTTTGTCAATGTCACGCTGACATTTTCCAACTAGCATGAGTCAACTGGAGACAGGAAATCACAGAACTGGACTTTTAATAAAATAAAAGCATGCGTCGCTACACTGATTTACCAGCAAGACAATATTTGCATTCGGAGAGCTAAGAAAATGGAGTGCATTTCAACTTCTCTTTTGATTTAGTATTTCAAATTAGATTCACGAATCCTTGGATATAGTCAGGATTGGAGAAGATTTCGCCGACCCCCAGGGAAACAGACACACATGCTCATTTAACAACTAATTGATTTATTTAACGATACAAATTTTGTTCTACTGCTTGGCTTAGCAGAGAGAAGTTGAGAAACAAAATTAGCTCATTTTTTTAAAGTTTAAATGTTTACACAAATAACCTTTACTTCAGTAAATATAAAATTTACACACAAAAACTACATTTAAAAAAGAACAGAATGACAAACCAACAAAAGAGATGGTAATCGAGTACAGGATCTGAATGTCTACGAAGATGAGAATGGGGCAAGGTTAAGAAGGCATCCCACCTATACATCTAGGTATCTGAAGTCTGAGTGATGTGAAACCAAGTACATTAAAAGAAGAATTACATCTTTTATTTTATACCATGACTTTTTACTATAAATATCTGAAAATTCTGCAGGTCCCATATTTAATATGTGAAATATATAATTTGCCCCTTATTGGAAATTCACTGAGGGTACGTCTACACTAGCCCCCTAGTTCGAACTAGGGAGGCTAATGAGAGCGACCAAAATTGCAAATGAAGCGCAGGATTTAAATATCCCGCGCTTCATTAGCATGTTCCCGGGTGGTTGCCATTTTGGAAACTGACTAGCCCGGAATAACTGCCCGCGTCTACACGCGGTAGTGAACGGAGTTCGGTAAACCCTAACTCGAATTAGCTGTTGCTCCTCGTGGAATGAGGTTTAACAGCTAAAGTTAAGGAGTTTACGTCGAACTCCTGCTTTCACTGCCGTGTAGACACGGGCAGTTATTCCGGCTAGTCAGTTTCCAAAATGGCGATCGCTCGAACATGCTAATGAAGCATGGGATATTTAAATCCCGCGCTTCATTTGCAATTTTGGTCGCCCTCATTAGCCTCCCTAGTTCGAACTAGGGGGCTAGTGTAGACGTGTCCTGAGTGATGTGAATGTGTTTTTCTGCATACTGTCATCAGCAAGGTCTCTCCCCAGACTTTAATTGTCCTTTGTATGTAGCATAGTTACTTGGTTCTTAGAAGCGTGTTTCTTTGCCAATATATATTAGTTTCTCACTTTATGCAATTCTGCAGTGAGAAACTGAGGTGGCTTTATTCACTTGCACTAGTTTATTACCACGTTAAGGTATCTCTTGAATCTGTCAGTTCCCTACTTGTTATTCCCTTTTGCCCTTCACTGCCCAAGCTCCAAATCCACCTCACAGCTCCTACCCAGAAATATAGAAAATACAGTCTTTTCAGTCACTGTGAGGAAATTATAGAAATAGTTGGAGAGCAAATGATACATGCTAAAGGCCAGCTGACCCGAGAACAATGATTTATAAGTAATACTTAACTTTAGATATCTTTAAATTGTGCTGCTTAGATATTAAAATATTGAAATTCTGCTTTCTATATATTTAATGTACAGAACTTCTTAATAATGGAAGAGCAGCAAATTATTTTAAAAGGATCAATAACCCTTTAGTTATATCTGCTATTACTGAAGTGTCATCACTATAGTTATCAACACCTTAATGAGAAAATTAGTGACTGTACTTTTCAAAATGTACAGAATACACATATTTGTTACACACAAAATTTCATGGGGGGAGGGAAGTCTAAAAGTCTTTTCTAATTTTCAGTTTCACCTAAAATAGTGCACGTCTCCACAAGTGTTTCCAATCTCTTTTATCATAACATAATCTCAGGTTAAATCTCTTATTACTTTCTTGCTCAGAGCTGACAAAGCCTCCAATCATGCTTTGGAAGACTCTTTTCAATGAACAACTGCAGTTCTCTGGATGGGTGAGTCTTATTCTTGATTCAAAGCCTCAAGCTATTGAAAGCCTGGCCCTGCTCCAGTTGAACAAATTAATGGAAAACTCATGTTGACTTAAGGATTCAGGATTGGGCCCATATCATTTAACGACAATAACTGCCATTGCAACCTCTCACTGAATGCTCTCATTTTAACTGAAAAATACCAAAACAAACAAAAAAACTAGGTATTTTTAAAAGAGTATTTGGTTTTAAAAATCCAGAAGAAAAATTTTACTTTTAAACAATCCACAAGTATACATTAAATATTTAATAGCAAGCCTTAGCTTGTGTATATTAATTTACCAGAAGATCCATTAGGACCTGATACAATAGCTTTGCATCACTACTATATATCAATTCACTCAAATACTAATTTAAATTAGGAAAACAAGGAAACTTCTCCTTAGGGAACATGTTTATTGAGTTTGAGATGATACACTGGGTGCTCTCTGAGCTACAAAGGGGAAAAGGAAATCCTTTCATTACAAACTGACAAAGGTAAAAGTTAAAACAGTTTTCACAACAGCATGTACCACATATTGGAAATAGATCTGGGTTTAATACAAATGACATAATTCCTAGTAATCTACAGCTACCTTTAATAACTTCATACAGATAATGAATTAGGCTAAAATGCACTATAATATTTGGTTGACTTCAGGAACAGTATCCTTAGTACATCACAAAATACATTTTGATATCCCAAAGAAGCAAGACTTGCAAGTAGGCTTTTTAAACATAACTAATCTACAGCTACAAAGTTCTACTCCTGATAGCATTTACCTTTTTTAAGGGGCAGTATCCCAGTCTTCAAAAGGATAAAAGCAGAGAGTAGAATCAGTATAACATATACACAGAAGTCCGTATTGTAAAGGCTATAAAGATTTGTTGCACACTGTAAAGTTGCCTCCTGCACCTTCACAGAGCACAAGTAGTTTATGTCATTTATGTTGCATATCTCTTGGTCCACTGTCTGGCTATCCTGTCATGTTCTGCTCTGTTGGTCAGGTACTGAGTGGCTATGCTTCCGACCAGAGGATCAGCTGTAATGGTTTGGGGTAAAACGAGAGGAAGAAAAATGACATGAGAAATCATCCTACTAAAAAAGGCAACATTTTAAAAAAATATTTTGCTTCCCAATACATCATCTTTGCTAGGCCAGAAAATGCTAGGCTAGGCTAGCTTTGTAGAAGAGGGCTTGACACAAGATATGTTCAAGAATAAACACCTGAACCAAAATGAATAGGAACCATTTAAATCTGTTTTGATCATCTACAGAAGCCAACATGCTGTTTATTTCAAAGACAGACAGACATCTGTATTAGAATGTCATGGCTTTTCATTTTAGCTGAGAATCTGTAAGACCCCTACAGGTGGAGAGTTGTGTAAAACTAGAAACAGCCATTTGTATTGTGAACCATTTGATATTAAGCAACACATATAATATTTTCACATCTTTTAAATATTAAACTTGAAAAAGATATAACCCTTAACATGTTACATGGGGTCAAATTACTCCTATGCAAATTAACACATAGCTAGTTAGAGGTGACAAAGTCATGACGGGTGAAAGATTTCCTCATGATCCCCTCAAAAGAACAGTTGGTTACTTCCAAGCATATTAAATACCATATAGTCACCACAATTTTCATACACTCGCACCAGACACTATTGCTTCAGCTGGAAACCTATAAAGAACCTCCTCACAGATCCCCCTTAAAATACGCTAACACTGCAAAAAAAAGGCCCCTGCAGTGAGTCACAGGCTCACACTTCGGGGCTAAAAATAGTAATGTTGATGCTCCTATTTGGAGCCTGGGCTCTGAAACCTGCAAAGTCTACACTGCTATTTTTAGCTCCATGTGAATGACCCTGAGTCAGATGTCCCAGTTGCTGAGACAAGCTGCTGCAGTTTTCTAAGGTTTTTAGTTTTGATTTTCTGCAGTGTAGAGCTAGTCTTTAAATTAATCCTGATGGTCCTTGGTCAGAAGAGACCAGAGGAGCATAGAGTAACTAAAAAATACAGCAGGTGCACACTTAAATCTTTCTGCTTCTGAGAAATTTTACTAAGTCTAGTGGAACTTCCAAACATGGATAGGGAAACTCTTTGAAAACAGCAAAATACAGTATTCAAAACAGTGCACTTTTAGCGAGTTTAACTATTTCAACTTTGTCTCAAGTCATCTCTCGCTGTCTCTCTTCATACACAGACATTCCAATTTGTTTATTGTAACTGAAAAATCTCCAGATGAGTCCATGTTTTTCTGAAAATAAAGTTACTAAGCCTGGACACTATTCAGCTGTTTTTCAAACTGTATGGTGTAGCATGCCCTCCCCGGAAGATTGATGGTTGGGGGAACAATGAGGTTACAGGGGAGTAGACTATGGCTCTTTCAGTCTCACTAAATTTCTGCTGTGGCTCCCGGCCCTGTTCAACTCATTCCCCACTCAACCTCTTTAACAACCTTGAAATAAAAAAGAAGAAAAAACAGAGGAGATGAAATTTTGTTTGTTTAAAACAAACAGGATACACCACCTTCATTTCACCTTCTTTCTCCTCCCCATGTATTTGGAAACGTCAGAATGTAGCTTCAAATGAACAAACATGAAACTAAGATGTTTCATATAATAACTGTGCATGCTAATTTACAGCATTTTCATGAATGCAAAGTGCTAGATTCAGAGCGTAGTGCATACTAACGAATTCAAGGTACTTTCATGATAAAGCCCTGCACCAAACCCAGAATAAATCTATTGATTTATTCCAGATTTACATTGGTGTAACAGAAAACAGGACTGGCCATTAGTCCAATTTCCTGGAGTTTTTTGAAACAGTCGCCTCTTAAACTGAAAATTCATATTTTTTTCATGCAAAATATATTTAAAGAGGCAGGACAGGAAGTTGTTTTTTCATATAATGGTCCAGTGGATAAGGCCATGGACTGGGAGTGAGGAGATCTGGGTTCTGTTTCTAGATTGGCTATTAATTGTCGCCTGTGCTTGGGGCGAGTCAAGTCAACGGAGGAGGAATATCCTTTTCCTCCTTTTGTAAAATGGGATAATGCTATTTACACTCCTTAGGGATGAATGAAAAGAACCATACAGGAGCGCTAGATTTATTTGTTGATGTGGCGCTGACTGCTCAAAGTCTAGAAAATATATTGTGGTGAGAAATCTTGCCATGATACATATTTAGATGGAATTAAATAAAACAGGGGTTAATGAATCACTTTGCAGCAAAATGAGCAGGAGTTCATGCTTGGTAAATTAGTGTTTGCTTACCAGGGTTGCAATCTGTCAAGAGAGAACAAATAGACAGCAAAACCTTTGAAATAGTCAAAGCAGGGCTCCAGTTGTCTTTCAGAATATCCAGACAGATGACTCCCTGACTGTTGATGTTGCAGTGATAGATTCTGGTACGGAAAGTAACCTAAAGTTACAGACAAAAATCATTACATGCTACCTATGAATAGCTTTTTCCTACTCTTTGGATAGCAGAAGTTTTGAAGGGTGCACTCTGAAAGAAGGATAACTTCTGCAGAGATCTATCAGGTTCACTGCATATTTTGTAAAATGCATTTTAAAAAGCGCACATTTTGCTTCATTCATTGTAACCCTGCAGGAGCCTTGACCTCATTCACTGCACATCTGGTAGGTAAATCACTTTTATATAGACTTTTGGCCAAACACACAGTCATACATAGTCTTACAAATACAGTGTATACTCAGTATAAATATTATATTGTGTTTGAGTAACAGTTTAATTATGAGCAAGAAGTATAACAATTATTGCAATGCATATGAACAAATGGACAGGGGTTGACTTGCATGTGAAATCTTAGTTTTCTCTTTTCCTTACTTTTCAGTACCTAATAGCCTTTTAAATTTGTTTTTTGGGGAGTTTATTGCTATTGTCATCTTCAAAGCATTTTACAAACTAAATCCTCATCACATCCCCATTAGGCAAGCATTACTATACTTATAAACATTTCTAGTGCAGTAAGTATCACCATCCTTCTGTTTTAATTGATTTCAGATAACTATTTATATAGCATGGAAATTGTTTCTGTGCATAAACAAAGTATGTGAGAAATATTTCAATGCATTATTTGCAGAAGGCACAATTTATGGTAGAGATGTATAAAACATCCATTTTCATTTATACTCTGGAAGAGAAATCTGAATGTTTGAGGAAAGTCACCCAACTCATATCTATCTATTTTAGAAATGTGCATGTCTGTCTGTCTGTGAGTCCATTTGGTCAAGAACTCCTCCTAAGCAGTAAGAGTTAGGATCACCAAATTTGGTATGCAGCTTCCTCTTTTCCTAACGTAAACAAGGTCAGGGTTTGGTTGTGCCAGGAAAATGAAGTGCCTGGAATGGGACTGTTTTCCATAATATGGAAAAGGAATGAGCTGTTCAAAGGTATACTATATTGCAAAGTGACCACTGGAGGCAGCCTCATCACCAGCCCTGACAACCCCTCCTCCCCCCCACTACCCGCAGCCCTTGGCTGCAGCACCAGACTGGGGAGAAGGGGAGAGAAAAAAGGCCCCTCCCAGGTGGGGGGGGAGGGAGGAGAGGAAAAAAAGGCCTCTGTCGGATGGAGTAGGGGAGAAAACAGGCCCTTGCTGGAAGGGGGAAGGAGGAGAGAAAAAAGGTCCATCAGGGTGGGGGAAGGCTCTGCTGGATGGGGGGGTGGGAAGAAGAGGCCCCTGCCGGATGGAGGAGGGGAGACTCTTTCCCTGAGTTTCCCCTCCTCCCAATCCCCTTCTCTGATTCCTGTACCCGCACTTCCTGCCCTGAGCTCCTCCTGAACACTCCTCCCTATTCCTGCACCTTCCATATCCCCAAGGCCCTGCGCTGACTCTTGCACCCCCCAGACCACCAACCTCCTGCCAATGCTGGGTGAGTCTTCTAGTAATAGTTTAATCATAACGTGGCATTAAAAATATTCTGTCAAAACTCATCGTTTCATGCAAACAAACTTACATGAAAAAACATTGTGTGTTATGCTTTCTGGAAGTCTGAAAATGCATTAATTTTTACGTTGTAATGCCCTGAGCAGCTAAAATAAATAAAACAAGACACTTCAGTGTGCAGTGGCAGTCAAAAAAGCAGTAGCATGTTAGAGACCATTACACAAAGGATAGGTAATAAGATAGTAAATATCATAATGCCACTACATAAATGGTACACCCTCACCTTACATAGTGTGTGCAGTTCTGAGTACTCCATCTCAAAAAAGAAATGTTAGCAAAGGAAGAGATACAGAGAAGGGCAACAAAAATTAAGGGTAAAGAACAGATTCCGTATGAGGAGACATTTAAAAGACTGGGACTATTCATCTCAGAAAAAGGTGTCTATGGGGGAACATGATAGAAGTCTATAAAATAACAAATGATGTGGAGAATATGAATAAGGATGTGTTATTCACCCCTTCACATAACACAAGATTTTCAGGGGACTTTTTAAAGGCATAAAGTATAACTGAATTAAAAACATTTAACAAGTCCATGAAAGAGAGGTCCATCAATAGTTATTACCCAAGATAGTCAGCGATTTAACCCCATGATATGGGTGTTCTAAGCCTTTGACTGCTAAATGCTGGGACTGGATGCCATGGAATGGATCCTTTGATGATTGTCATGTTCTGTTCATTCCCTTTAAAACATCTGGCATTGGCCATTGTCAAAAAACAGGATATTGGGCTAGAAGGACTATTGATCTGACCAGGCAGGGCCATTCTTATATTAATGACTGTAACAACAGTAGTGGCCAAAGCATCCAGACTGCAGAAAATAGGATTCTTAGCCAATTGGTGGATATAATGTTACATTTTAGCTGAATTTATTCAGCTCTAATACTCTTTCCTTTTTCTTATTGCTAAGACACCTATGTGTAAAGAGAAGCTTTCTTTTATTGGAATTAATTTTTCATCTGTTACTCCTGACCAAGTACTTCAAAATTGTCACTCAATTCATCACTAAGAAAGTTGGCAGGGGCGGGGAAACAGTATGGATTGTAAAGCAGACATACTTCTTGAAAATGCTTGCTAAGATTTTCAAAGGTGAGTTTGAAGCATTTTTAGGACATCTTAAGGGGGCCTGATTTTCAGAAAAAGCTGAGCACTCACCATATGAAAATCAAAAAAATCACTCAACTTTTTAAAAAAAATCTTGGTTGCTATAAATAAAACCTTATCCTTACCTTTGGTGGCTTGAATGGATAATCCGATGAAAATGTGATATCCAGGAAAAAAACACCTCCTTCATACACAGAACCTGGGGGTCCAAGTATAGTTGATCTCCATTCATAAATGTTATCGCCTTTAGGGCCAGCACTATTAAAAACAATAAAAGAGGGAGAGAAAAATCAACTGTACCGTTAAATAACATTTGCAGTGATTACCTTTTTAACCCCACTTCTAATACCAATCATTTACTTGAATTCAGCAGGTGCCAACCTTTCAGACTTGAGTGGAAGATTATTGTTTAAAACTACACATTGTGCATAGGTACCTAGCTGAATCAGGACTTAATGCTTTTGAATGTGTTGGCAATGGAATGGATTAAACATTCCATGTAATGGCAATGTAGTGGGTTCACTGGACTATCACCATATTAAACACAAATCCCATCTTTTATTCTGGAGTATTTAGCTGCAGTAGCATCTGTGTTCTGTCTTTACAGTTACATGGGACATACATATACAAAAGAAATTCTCTCTCTCACTCTCACTGGCTCTAGGGCATTAGAAAAAAAAAACCCAGTCACACTTTGTTTGAGGCGCTTGGTCTCAAAAATCCAAAACCAAACTGCTTCTCCATCAAGCAGACATTGATTAAGAAAATATAAGTATCTCCTTATATTTTCTGGCCCTAAAGCTTGCGAACAGGAACTTGCGAATAGTGCTGGCCCTAAAGCTTGCGAACAGGAACTGCTAACAGGGAGTTTGGAGAGGGAGTTTAGAGGGGGAGGTTAGAGGGCACTAGTGACTTCTAACCTTCTTTAAAACATAACTCTTATAATAATCTATATTCCAGAGGTTTAAAAAGAATCCCAGTTTATACTTAAACTTATTCATTAGAAAAATGGAGACAGAAGCCCAGCAGCAGAGTGGGGCTATCCTGTTTATTTCGAGTGTAACATGTATGATTACCTGCCCTGTGGGTGGGTGGCGTATGTGTGCACCCGTTGCAAGGAGCTCCTGACCCTCAGAGACCGAGTTCGGGCTTTGGAGGCCAGGGTGGCTGAACTGGAGGAGCTAAGGGAGGTAGAGATATGTGGATGAGACTTTCCGGGACACTGTAGTACTGTCCCACCTCCAGTCTGAGAGCCCCAGTGCTCTTAAGGAGGATGAAAGTCTCAAGGAACAGAGCATTCAATGGGAGCAGAGGAAACCATCCGTGGTTGGGACCCTCCTCCCAGAGGATGTTGCGGTATCCTCTCGCACTGAGGATACCTCTGAGGGGGAAGGAATGCCAGTTCGGAAGAGGCAGGTGTTAGCAGTGGGTGATTCGATCATTAGAAACAGATAGTTGGGTTTGTGATGACCGGGAGAACCGTATGGTCACTTGCCTGCCTGGTGCGAAGGTTGCGGATCTCTCAAGGCATCTAGATAGACTTATGTGTAGTGCTGGGGAGGAGCCGGTGGTCGTGGTACATGTAGGTACCAATGACGTAGGGAAGGGTAGGAGAGATGTCCTGGAAGCCAAATTTAGGCTGCTAGGAAAGAGACTGAAATCCAGGACCTCTATGGTGGCATTCTCGGAAATGCTTCCAGTTCCACGCGCAGGGCCAGGTAGGCAGGCAGAGATTCAGAATCTCAATGCGTGGATGAGACGATGGTGTAGGGAAGAGGGGTTTGGATTTATTAGGAACTGGGGACACTTTTGGGAGAGGGGAGCCTATACAGGAAGGATGGGCTCCACCTAAACCAGTGGAACCAGACTGCTGGCACTAAACATTAAAAAGGCCGTAGAGCAGTTTTTAAACTGAGAGATGGGGAAAGCCGATTGGTGTGGAGATGCATGTAAATCGGAGGAGACTTCTCTTAGAGGAGAATCCATTGATAGAGATTCTCTAAGCTGTAGTCAGAAAGAGAGAGGAGAGAGGGCAAACCATGGGCCAGAGCAGACAAACAACCACGTACAAAGGAATCCAATGCATCAGGAAGGGCAGACAAATAAGCAGTGGCAAATTTTTAAAGTGCTTCTACACAAATGCTAGAGTCTGACTAATAAGATGGGTGAACTAGAGTACCTAGTATTAAATGAAGAGATTGACATAATAGGCATCACTGAAACCTGGTGGAATGAGGAAAATCTGTGGACACAATCATACCGGGATATAAAATATATCGAAAGGATAGAGCAGGCCGGGTGGGTGGCGGAGTGGCACTGTATGTGAAAGATAATGTAGAATCAAATGAAATAAAAATATTAAATGAATCAACATGTTCAATAGAATCGCTATGGATAGTAATTCCATGCTCCAAAAATAAGAAATTAGCAGTAGGGATATATTACGACCACCTGACCAGGACAGGGATACTGACATTGAAATGCTGAGGAGATTAGAGAGGCTACCAAAATAAAGAACTCTATAATAATGGGGATTTTAATTACCCCCATATTGACTGGATACATGTCACCTCAGGAAGAGAAGCAGAGATAAAATTTCTCAATGGCTTAAATGACTGCTTCTTGGAGCAGCTGGTGCAGGAACCCACAAGGAGAGGCAATTCTCGATTTAGTCCTGAGTGGAGCGCAGGATCAGGTCAGGAAATAACCGTTACAGGACCGCTTGGGAATAGTGACCATAATATAATAACATTCAACATTCCTGTGGTGGGAAGAACACCTCAGCAGACCAGCACCCTGGCATTTAATTTCAAAAGAATTACACAAAAATGAGGAGGTTAGTTAAACAGAAATTAAAAGGCACAGTGACTAGAGCCAAATCCTGCAAGCTGCATGGAAACTTTTAAAGACACCATAATAGAGGCCCAACTTAAATGTATACCCCAAATTAAAAAATAGCAAGAGACCTAAAAGAGTCACCGTGGCTTAACCACCATGTAAAAGAAGCAGTGAGGACAAAAGGCATCTTTTAAGAAGTGGAAGTCCAATCCTAGTGAGATAAATAGAAAGGAACATAAACACTGTCAAATCAAGTGTAAAAATGTAATAAGAAAAGCAAAAAGATTTTGAGGAACAGCTAGCCAAAAACTCAAAAGAAATAACAAAATGTTTTTAAGTACATTAGAAGCAGGAAGCCTGCTAAAAACCTGTGGGTCCCCTAGGACGATTGAACTATAAAGGCGCAATCAAGGACGATAAAGCCATTGCGGAGAAACTAAATTATTTCTTTGCTTCAGTCTTCACGGCTGAGGACGTTGGGGAGATTCCCAAATCTGCACCGTCCTTTGTGGGTAATGAATCTGAGGAACTGTCCCGGATTGAAGTGTCATTAGAGGAGGTTTTGGAACAAATAGAAAAACTTAATGTTAACAAATCTCCGGGACCGGATGGCATTCATCCAAGGGTTCTAAAAGAACTCAAATGGGAAATTGCTGAACTATTATCTGTGGTTTGTAACCTATCCCTTAAATCGGCTTCCGTACCTAATGACTGGAAGGTAGCCAACGTGACACCAATATTTAAAAAGGGCTCTAGAGGCGATCTGGGCAATTAAAGACCGGTAAGTCTAACTTCAGTACCTGGCAAATTAGTCGAAACAATAGTAAAGAATAAAATTGTGAAGCATGTAGAAGAACATAATTTGTTGGACAAAAGTCAACATGGTTTCTGTAAAGGAAATCCTGTCTTACTAATCTATTAGAGTTCTTTGAAGGGTTAACAAACATGCGGACAAGGGGATCCAGTAGATATAGTATACTTAGATTTCCAGAAAGCCTTTGACAAGGTCCCTCACCAAAGGCTCTTGTGTAAATTACATGGCCATGGGATAAGAGGAAGGTCCTTTCTTGGATTGAGAACTGGTTAAAAGACAGGAAACAAAGGGTAGGAATAAATGGTAAATTTTCAGAATGGAGAGGGGTAACTAGTGGTGTCCCCAAGGGTCAGTCCTAGGACCAATCCTGTTCAACTTATTCATAAATGATCTGGAGAAAGGGTAAGCAGTGAGGTGGTAAAGTTTGCAGATGATACCAAACTGTTTAGGATAGTCAAGACAGAAGCAGACTGTGAGGACTCCAAGAAGATCTCACCAAACTGAGTGATTGGGCAACAAAATGGCAAATGAAATTTAATGTGGATAAGTGTAAAGTAATGCACATCGGGAAAAATAACCCCAACTATCATTACAGTATGATGGGGGCTAATTTAACTACGACAAATCAGGAAAGAGATCTTGGAGTTATCGTGGACAGTTCTCTGAAAACCACACAGTGTGCGGTCAAAAAGGCAAATAGGATGCTAGGAATTATTAAGAAAGGGATAGAAAATAAGACCCAGAATATCTTACTGCCCCTGTATAAAACTATGGTACGCCCACATCTTGAATACTGTGTACAGATGTGGTCTCCTCACCTCAAAAAGATATTTTGGTCTTGGAAAGGGTTCAGAAAAGGGCAACTAAAATGATTAGGGGTTTGGAACGTCCCATATGAGGAGAGGTTAAAGCGACTGGGACTTTTCAGTTTAGAAAAGAGGAGACTGAGGGGATATGATAGAGGTGTATAAAATCATGAGTGGTGTGGAGAGGGCCGATAAAGAAACGTTATTTATTAGTTCCTAAATAGAAGAACTAGAGGACACCAAATGAAATTAATGGGTAGCAGGTTTAAAACTAATAAAAGAAAGTTCTTCTTCACACAGCGTGTAGTCAGCCTGTGGAACTGCTTGCCAGAGGAGGCTGTGAAGGCTGGGACTATAACAGAGTTTAAAGAGAAGCTAGATAATTTCATGGAGGTTAGGTCCATAAAAGGCTATTAGCCAGGGGATAAAATGGTGTCCTTGGCCTCTGTTTGTCAGAGGCTGGAGAGATGGCAGGAGACAAATCGCTTGATCATTGTCTTCGGTCCACCCCCTCTGGGGCACCTGGTGCTGGCCACTGTCGGCAGACAGGATACTGGGCTAGATGGACCTTTGGTCTGACCCGGTACGGCCGTTCTTATGTTCTCCAAAAAAGTAAGGCAAGGTAATATTTTGATTTTACATCTGCAGATTCCTCTCTTTACAACATCCATGCTGATGGAAAGTAACATAGTTTGAGAGCTGGATAGCATGAGCACACATGTCTTACTATAAACCAGCTGCTTGTCTGCTCTCATACTCAGAAGGCCATGATGTTCGAGACAGCCAAATGCTGATTTTAATTATGAATTATCTTCCAGTTCTAATTCATAGCTTAGTCATGATGTTTGCTAATCAGTCACTGTTTTATGTACTAAATAATTAGTCTGTTTCAGGCCTTTTCTTTATATGACAAAAATAATCAGGAACTCCAGCTAGCATTTTCAAATACATTTTTTAAAAAATCTCTGATGATATTGTAGCTATATTCCCTTTTGCTTATCTTAACTTTGTTAAAATAAATAAAAAGTCTGGACCTGTAAACCTTGACCATATTCTTTTGATTTGTAATCCATGTACTAAGAAGTTAACAGAAACCACAAATAAATGTTAGAAGCGAAAACTGTGTAGGAGGATGCCAAGCAATAGTTCTTAATGTTGCAGTAAATTGTTTGTACTTCACTTCGCTACTGGAGATTATTCCATTCATGTCTTCTAAAAAGCAATTAGCATAAGAACTAAAAATACTGGAACAATAATGATAATATTTAAAACCCACACATGCCACTGAAAAGTTTTAATTAATTCTTGATACTCATCGGGCTTATGGCTAATTAATATTATGCTTGGAAACTAACTTTCTATGAAGCAATTCAATTTCAGCATTAGTTGTCCTAATGGTTAGTTTATAGTCTAATGAAGAGGTTAGTGTTTTTGCTTCGTGTCAGCTACCTTCCTTTCATACAATTCTAATGTCTGGATGGCATTCAATCAGATTAATGAAATAGCTGAATTATAATAGCCACATATTAGAGCCAAATGAATCAGTCACAATTAAGTATTATTACAACATCTAGCTTTGAGTCAAACTAACTAGTAATCAAGCACCATCTCGGAACAAGGCACCTATCAGTTAACAGCCCAGCATCTAAGTGTAATAACTTTCCATTTAATTATTTAGTGTTATCTTCTATGCTACTATTAGTCCTATGTAAATGGATAAGATTATATTGGAGGAGGAGAATGCTATTTTAAAAGTTAAAAATATTTTCTCCTTCATAAGGGGATAGAAAATGCCTTATTGGTACAATATTCAGCATCCCTTCTCTCAGTTGAGAAAACACTGCCACAACTTCAGAAATAAGATACAAATATAACAGTAAATACACTCAAATAAAGGAAAACATTGTTCAATAAAAGGTCGATCCTTTCATTACTTTTAACTGAGATGGAGGAAATTTGTTACAACAGATGGAAGAGTGCCCGATTCTCTAATGGTGTGAGGGATACTTTAGCTTCACTAATAATTATTGATGACTGAAGACCAGGCTAAAGAGTGTAACGCCCAAGACAATATACCAGGCTATTTCCAGTCAGTTTTTTTCTACCACACATTCAAGGACTAAATACAGAACAGCAGTTGGCTAAATGTATCAAACTATACATTTTATTCTTTTCTCTATTGGTGGAACAAGGCAATTCTTACTTCCTCACAACTGATGGCAGTGTCTCCTCTTGTCAAAGCACCAATGTGCATAGTGTGAAATGTGTGTCGTTTGGGATGAACAAAAGGGTCTTTTTCACACTCATGAGCAATGTAAGTTAGATTGAATTAAGCGGTAGTGTAGATCTACCCTTAGGCCAGGTCTAAACCAGGGGAGAAAGTCAACTTAAGATACACAACTCCAGCGTAGCTGAAGTCAATGTACCTTAAGTTGAATTTCTGTGGCATCCCCATTGTGGGACTTCTTTTACTCCCCACAACCCTGTGGAGTACCGGGGTTGCCATCTGTGGTCGATTTAGCAGGTCTTTACTAGAATCACCAAATCAACCCCCAGAAGATCAATCTCCAGGGTGCTGATTTCTGGGTAAGTATAGACAAGGCCTTAGGCAACTTCAGCAGAACTAACGCATGTCTATGTACCCATACTTGGAATTATGCCTCCCAGTTTTTCTGCTAAGCATAGGTTTCTCTTGTCAAGACAGGAAAAGGGATATACACATTTCTCAGCTGAATGACAAGTAGCAGCAAACAGGACCTCAAGATGAGTACACATGACCAGGGCTTGACAAGCGGCGGCAAGCCCCGCTCGCCAGCCGCGCAGTTTGGCATGCTGTGCATGCGCAGATCGCGCTGTGGCGCCGTGCCGGGCTAATTGTCGAGCCCTGCACATGATAATCAGGTCCTATGTAATCCTATTACTGTAACCACTGCTCTCCCATACTCCTCTCTCCTGGCCATCCTTTTCTTGCTGGGTATCTACAATTAGGGCCTGGTTATATTAGTTTTTTTCTTTCTAAAATTTCCCATGACTGCTAAAACCAGTGCAGCTCCACTAGGGAGCTCTAGTGTAGAAAATGTACCAGCAATTTATTTTCATATCTTCTCAATCTGCTCTGAATGAGATGACAATGAACAAAACCTCTGGAACCTGCAGACCCATCTAAACCATCACTTCCATCAATGCTGTCTTCATGAAGTTGTCACATTGGTTGCAAAGGTGGAAAACTTCAAGGGAAAAATGTTTGTGTAGTCCTATCCCTAGACTCTTATCCTGCAATGAGCTTCATGTGGGCATAGGGGAGTGTCTGCTTAGAAAACAGCACTGTAGTGTAGTGCTTGGTCCTACACAGCTGAAATCAATGGAAGCAGTAGCAGACTACTAGCCTGTAAGCTCTTGGTCTTTTCATATGATTCTGTAAAGTAACTAGAATATCAGGGATAAATTAAAAATAAACAAAAATACAGTAGTCTGATTTTTGGTCTGAGATTTGTAGCACTACAAGATTGGTGAAACAAATACCTTCCCTTGTACATCATTAAGAATTGGTACAAAAGCTTGTCCAGAAGGTGGACTGATCCTGAGATTTCAACAGGAGCTGCGCATGACTGTATCTGTCTTGACAAAAACTGAAAACAAAGCTGACTTTGGTCATTTCTTTTACTCTTTTTAGGACTCTTCCAGTATAAAAGATAGAACCATAGGAAGCTTTCTGCCATCAAAGGCCCAAAATATTTAGCCAAAATTTGGCCAAGGATTGTTCATCAATACTGTGGCACACTTGTTTTGTAGAAATCTTCAATGGCACATTTTTACAGACCACCATTCTGTCTTGACTAGTCGTAATGACTTTTTTTCATTAAATACAGTTTGTATGTACTGGTATCATATTAATTTGGTCAAATTCAACAGTTTCTTATGCACACAACCGTGCAAATCAGGAAAAAATATTCATGTACTTTTAAACAATATGCTAGAATTACAGCATAAATGTTCTAATGTGCTGCACTCTACCTCTCTAGCTTTTACTACTTCTCTGAGCCTAATGATCAGGATTCCTCGGTACAGTTCACAAAATGCATTCAAACCACTTACTGTTGCCAGTTGCAGGAGAAGAATTACTAACTTATCTGGTACAAGTGACAGTAAAATATCATATATTATTAAGTATTCTTCCCCTGTCAATACTACTCATCTTGAATAATTAGACCTAAAATTGAGGTACAATTCATAATTTCACAGTGGTAGGGTAAATAGAAAGTAGGAGGGATGGGGATTGATAGCCACTTTCACAAAGTAAATTCTGTGCTGACCTTTATTATGAAAGGTAATGGGAGGGGGCTGTAACAAACAACAGCAATAATGAGATGTAATAAAGGGAATAAAAATTAGCTGAATACCAGGAAAACTTCCAAACATCAGGATCTGTCAGACTTGCAACAGCTTCCCAAGTTAAGTACTTAAAAGTAGAATGGACACAAGGTAACTGAAAAGACCTTTTTTATCTCTGACTTCCCAACCAGGGCACTGAAAAGTTTAAAAAAACCACAATAAAACATAAAATACTACTCTGTAGCCTCACTATAACTACTGGAGTAGTGCAATAGCCATAATGCTGACATAAGTGGAGAATGCCCCCAACATATGGGATTTACGGCATGAAGCCACTTTCCTTTTGAGGCCTGGATCCTTTCACTCTGTATAAAGTGGCATGTATAAAGTAGTTCCCATTTGGGGATTCCCAAATGTCAGAAAGGCCCCTCAGAATGCTGGATAGAGGTTAGAGTGAACTTAAGTCATTCTCATTTACTGTGGGGAATGGCCTAGTCCCCAGTCAGGTTCCGGATTGAGGAGGGTGGGTGAAAAAAGAAAAACAGAAAAGGCACAAGAGTTTAAGCTGTACTGTACAAAGCACTACAGTAAACTTCCGATAATCCGGCACCTTTAGGACCCGGGGGTGCTGGATTATCAGATATGCCGGGCTATCAGAAGGGGGGGCTATGAGGGGTCTGGGGTGAGGTGGGGGGGGATGCCACCCCAGACCCCTCATAGTCCCCCCCTTCCGATAGTCCGGCTCTGCCCCAGGCATCCCCGATTCAGCTGCTGCTGGTCAGTCTCAGCAGCGACTGAATCGGGACGCCTGGGACAGAGCAGCTGGGGTGCTGCGGGGTTGGTCCCGTAGCACTGCCCCTCGGGGCTGCGGGACCAACCTGGCAGCACCCCAGCTGCTCTGCCCCTGGCTTCCCCGATTCAGCTGCTGGTCAGTTTCAGCAGCGGCTGAATCACGGAAGCCAGGCGCAGAGCAGCTCCAATTGTCCAGCTGCCGGGAGCACTTCCGGGTTCCCGATGGTGCCGGACCATCAGGAGTGCCAGAGCATTGGATGCCGGACCAATGGAGTTTTACTGTACTTAGACTCTGCTCCTGGATCATTTCTATGTTTCTAGCCTAGCAGTGTTTGTTGCATGCATACTACACGCTAGCAGGAACTATATTAACTCTAGAATAGTGGCAACACACCTGGTATATAGATAACTAATATTTAATCTTCAAAATAGAAAAATAAGATTATCGTAATTGTGGTTCTTGGGGAAGAATGGCAATTCAGAATGCTCCTCTCTCTTCCTTTAAGTACAAATGACTTTAATTGGTATCAGGTCAAACGTTTGGGAGTTAAAGTTCAAATAACTCAACCTTTTCCTGGTCCCACCCATTAGGACTGACAACTGAGCTTCATCAGGTACATCTCATAAAATGAGCAGACAGGCAGCTGGGCTCTATGCAGCCAGTCACAGCTATCCAGGGCAAAACCTTCCTTCATGGAAAATCTATCTTAAGGTTAGATTCCATCTAGGAGAAACTCCTAAATCTTTTTGTAGACTGTTCAACCATGCTCTGTCACCATGTTTAATGCAACGTAAATAGTGCTGTCAGTGTAGTCAGTGCTTTACAGCAAGTCTAAGATATTTCCCCTACTTTACCTACTCCTGCTGAAGTAGAAATAAAAGGAAGCAGTACATGTCTGGGCTGCAGCATGAGCTGTAATTATATATCTAACACATCCAGCACACACTTCTGAGAGCCAGCATGTAAATCTTTACAGCACACTAGCAACCTCATTTTGAGCTGTAATGCCCAGATGGGAGTAGGATATGAGCTCTTAGTCACTGTAATCACGCAGTATGAGTGTGATTTTTGGCACAACTGGCATTACACTTTAACAAGATAACCACAGAGGGACATCCGCACCCAGAGCCAAGTTCCTAGCATCTCCCTGCTGTTAGGCGCCTCACAAGCAACCTGCAATGCCCACAAAAAATGGCAGCATTGAAGGATTGTGGTGGCTACTGCTGTAGGGCTCTCAGCTCATTTGGCAAAATCCCCCTGCAGCCTCTGCTGTTGGGGCTCTTAAGAAACCCTTCCTAGAGTATTTAACAAACCCATGAAAATACTAGTGCTCCAAAGGGTATTCTGCTTCTGTCTAGCTATAGACATACTGCTCAGTCATGTTAACATGCAAATATGGGCAGTGGGGCTGAAAGCCTTGCCAGCACCATGCACAAGGCGGGGGAGGGCAGCTCTGGGCCCCTAGAAGTGGCAGAGCTGGGGCTTGCTTCCCCGAGGCAGCCTCAGTGCCATCTGGAGCACACTGCACCTACCCCAGGCAACCCTCTGTGCTGCCCAGAGGGTGCTGGACAGGGCTCAGCAGCGATGTAAAGGTCTTGGGGCTCCAGCCACCACTGTTGCTGCAGTAGCAACGGTGGTAGCTGCAGCCCCAGGCCCTTCTCAATCATTGGGCTCTGGGACAACTGCCCCCCTTTATCTCTTCACTCTTGTTAGCAGGCCTCCGTGTGGGCAATTCACCCGCTAGCAGATGCAGAAAGAGTCTCTGTTCTGCCCAGAGTTTCAATTCCCAGGTTCAGATGCAGAGGACGATCTATATAGCTAAGATACTGGGGACAAAATATAGAATCCGTCTGTGGGCAGTCGCCTGTTCTGAAATGGGGTGTGTGTGTCTGTGAATTTGAATTTAAATGCTTGATTCTATTAAGTGTGGATGTAGTTTGGAAGCCACAAGAAAGGGATGGATCTGTAGTCACTTAAGACCTGTATCCTGTTATACGTGGACCTCAGCCAATTTGCAGATTAAGCGGAGCATTAGGTTGTGCACCAGGTATTCGTGAAGGAAGACGTGCTAGTGTCAGTCCTGTAAGGCAGTAAAAGTTGGTCACTCAAAAAGAGGTGTCATTTTGAGAGGTGTAGTCAGTTAGGCTGCCTACCTTCCCAATAAGTTACAGAACCTGACCTGGAGATAGAGTAGCATAAGGATATGTTAGCCATGAGTTAAAATCCTAGAGTGGTATACATACGTCATAGGCTTTTCATGAGAAGGAAAGGGAGATAGGAACCCATGATTTATGGTTTAAGCTAGCAGGCCTAAGAGAGATGGGTCTGACTAGTAAGACTGATGAAGGACAAGCTTAAAGAAGCAGGGAATAGAACAGTTGGGTTGGTGTAGTCCCAGACCTTAACTGTTCGCTGTAGGGTCCTGGACTGGAACCCAGAGTAGAGGGCAGGTTTGCCTGAGTCACTGTGGAAGTGACATAGGGCGTTAAGTGTGTCAAGGACTGAATGATTACGCTTGTGCAGAGAGACTCTGAAAGCATTCCCTGGAAGGGAGAACCAGGATGTAACCTAGCTGAAGGCTCAATCATGAAGCAGCTGTACTGCATCTCCCTGAGTGACAGGAGAATAGCAATGGCTGGAGTGGCACTGACCTAGGCAGAGCTAATACCCATACTTGCCAGAAGCAGGTGCCACTGAACAGTGAGCAGAGACCCCTTTGGGGACAAGAGAGCCCTTTTTTGAAGCCTCTGCTATGTTCTTCAGAGTCTATAAGTGCTGAAAATGTAATGTGTCAAAGTAAAATTTTCATGAATTTCAACCCTGAGACACTTAATAAGGACCCAGCAGGAATGGAAATAAACTACTATGGATTTCTAGAGTAGTTATTACCATAGTATAAGCGTTCTTATGTCTAGAGTTCTCCATGGATACAAAATTTGTATCCATGTTCATCTGCAAATAATGGTCCACAGATAGCTGCAGATTTGCAGGGCTCCACTTATGTCCTCTATTCACCAAATGTTATATGGACACACACACACACACACACACACACACACACACAATTTTAACGCTACAGCAGACTAATTTTGAAAGACTGTCTGTATCTTGTTCCTGCCATAGGACAAGTTTTTAGGCAAGCAGGAGGTATACAGTAAATTCAGAGTTACGAACTAACCAACCAACCACACACCTCCTTTGGAACCAAAGTATATAATCAGGCAGCAGCAGGGTGGAAGGAGGGACAGATGGGAACGGAGGGAGGCGGCGGCAAACAAATACAGTGCAGTACTGTGTTAAACATGTACTACTAAAAAAAAGAAAAGTTTTTAAAATGGACAAATGTAAGGAAACTGTTTTTGTGCTTGTTTCATTTAAATTAAGATGGCTAAAGCCAGCATTTCTGATCTGCATAGTAATGTTTTAAACTTGTATTCGGTCAACGTTCAGTTTAGGGATGTAACGGACTAGTCGAGTGACTACTTGACTACTTGCTCCCCTCCCTCCGCTGCCTCTGTATGAAAGGCAGCAAGTGGGGGAGGAGGGGGGGAGAAGCAGGAGTTAGGGCTGGGGAGAGCCGGCTTAAAAGCTGGTTCCCCCCAGCACTGTCTCTGTGGTATGGGGGGAAGGGAGCAGGGGAGGCAGAGCCACAGCAGTCCCAGAGACAGTGCAGATCTTCAGCTCTGCACTTTAAATGTAAGGTAATGCAGAGCCACATTGGTGGTAGCGAGCGCCCCCTTCCTATCAACTAATTGAATAGTCAATGGAAATTTCATCGACTACTCAATTAGCTAATTAACCATTACTTAACATCCCTAATTCAATTGTAAATTTTTGAAAGAACAGTCATAATGTTTTGTTTAGTTACAAATTACCTCCATTTCCAAAGTATTCAGAATTCTGAAGTTCTAGTGTATATGATGAATCTAATCAAAGTGCCTTTTGATAATGTGTATTTAGGAAATGTTTATGCTTAACTTGTTTAAAAGTTCCAGTCCACTGTGTTCTTTATATAGCTGTAACTGTCATTATTTTATAGCTGATATTTTAGTGACAAATGTCTTTTGCCTAAACAAGAAAGATTATTTACTGCTCTAAAAGAGCCATAAAGGCAGCACATAATTGAAGACAGTCTAGTTTACTACACAAACTCTTGTTTCTGTCACTCCTTGAGTATATCACACCCTTAAGCCTACAGTCTAGAAATTACTGCTGGAAAAGCCTATTTCTTTGTCTTATGGATCCCCTGCTAGTTCAGGCTTGGTGGTGAAGTAGCATAGGACTGATTTCTGAGTATTTTAGCACTGCATACAGAAAAGCCTCCACTAAAGAACACAGCATCGTAATAAACACAGTTGGGTAATTTGTTAATCATTTGATACTGCTGTCAAAGCTACACTATGGAGCTATCAAGTAAAGTATTTTGGAAGGCTAATAGTTTTTCTTTGCCAGGAGACATAGGACAAAGACCCATTCAGATAAGTATTTCCACTGTAGTTCTGCCTTATTTTCACATTTGTATTTTGAGCTAGTTTTTAATCACATCAGGACCACCACTTGCTAACCAAATTCAATCTCTTTTTCCAAAACACTTGTAAGAAATTCATAAACTTAGAGTTCTTGCCATTTTTCTGTTGCATACACAAACCTGAAAAAATTAATTTGGTAAAAAACAAAATACTGAGTTCAAGACAACCAATGCGTTCTCTCACTACCACTAACAAGGGATACAACATTCATATTAGTCTATCTTCCAAAAGTAGACTTGTAATTAAACTTATTTACCCAAACAGTATATACAGTTTTATAATGCTGATAGGATACTTATTTGAATGTGACAGAAGAAATCCAAATCACGGGATTTATGGACATTCAGAGACCTACACCAAATCTGAACTTTGACAATTTAAAAAATAACTTGAAATCAATACTAATTTACTCCAGTAATGCTACAAGCACATGTTTATAATAAATGTCTTAAAAAATAATTTCCCCTCAAATCTAGTTTAAACAGAAAAACTATTTCCCGCTTTTTCAAAACATTTTTGTAATGATTTAGTAGCTGACTCTGCTTAAGCAGACAATAAAATATTAATTTCCATGTCTCCTTACTATCAACCCACTTAACTATTCTGAAATCATTCTCTATGCAAGCTTGTCAAACCCTTAAAGTAATACCACTGAGTTAAGTGTATGTGGGCAATAACTTTTGAATGTAGCATCCAATCAATTCCAAACCATGTTCCAGACATCAATGGTAAGCATCCCCTTGATATGGGAGATAACTGGAAAATGGAATGAGGAAAAATGGGGGACAAATGAAGTCCCTTCCAGCAGTGTTCCCTTTAAGCTGAGTGTTTGGGCAGCTGCCCGAGAGATTCAAAGGCCGTCCAGCTGATTAGCAGAGCACTCACATCTGGCAACACGTGTTTCTGTTGATGGTGCACATCCACACATGCCTGGGTGCACATAAAAATTATTCCACATGTGTGGAAAAATTAAAGGGAACATTGGCCATTAGCCTATGGATGAAACAGATTGATGGCATCCATGCCTTCCAATATTACAATATCCCTACCTCATCTTTCCTTATTCATCCAATAGAGTTGATATCCTGAATATCTTGCCTCTGAGTGAGGTTGACAATTCTGTTTGGATGTATTCCTGGAGGTGTCTTTGCACAACATAATATTTAATTAAAGATTAAAAGATGGAAAAGAGGGGTAAGGCTTAGGGATTTGTGGGATTTGTGGGGAATAATTGGGGGATGCAAAAAGCCCCAGATGTGAGCAGTAAGCTCAGCCTACAAAAAGATAGGAAGTGTGGGGACTCCCTCCCGGAAGTGTGGGGACTCCCTCCCATACACACAGTCTATTCAAATGGGACTATTCCAGCAAGGAATAAAAATAAGAAAGATAATGTTCTTAGGGTGTATTTTTGTGCCTCTAAAATACTGGTAGCTGCAAAGTAGCTGCACCAGTGGAGACATATTTTTTTCATTTTTCCTTCTTCAAATGTGAACCCCACTTACACTTTGTCACCCACAGAAATTTTCTCTGTTTGGAGAATTTTATATTTTTCCCCCACTCACCATTATTTGCTGAAGTACCAAATGTGCAGTGTTCTATACTTCCCTAACTAAGGATCTCAAAATCTTTAATGGATTTCTCCTTAACACTCCTGGGAAGTAATGAAGTACGACTATCCCAATTTTTCAGATGGGAAAGTGAAGCACTGAAAGACTAAAGGACTTTCCCAAGGTCACACACGGCAGCTGTGGTGCAGCAGAAAATGGAACCTAAGTTTCTGAATTCCCAAGCTACCTCCCTAGACAGAGAGAACCCTGCTGGGATCTGAATCAACAACTCAATGGAGTTCTAGTATTTCAGACACTTCTGCAAGGCAATGGACAACACTGTGGAATTGCCTACAAGTATGTTATGCCATCTTCATTATTACTATTTATATTACTAGGGTGTGGGCCCCTACGGTGTGAGTCACCATGCCAACAGAGAACAAAGAAGCCATTCCTGCCCCCAAAGAGCTTACAAACTAAGTAGATGACAAAAGATGACAAATGGATCAATGGAGACTGGAGTAAAAGAAACTGAGCTAATATTTATCTGCTTGACAGGTGGTGGTCTCAGTACTACAGGTTGAACATCCCAAATCCAGGACTCTCTGGTCTGGCAACACCTGTGGTCTGGCAGGGCCATGGGTGTTGCTGATGAAAGAGCTACAGAGGAGGTGGGAGCAACGGGCTCCCAGCTGGGGAATCTCCAGCATTAGCAGGGCCAGGTGACGGGGGAGTCCCAGCCACAGTTGGGGAACCCCTGGCTACAGCAGGGCTGCCTGCGGCCAGGCAGCCCTGGCCAGGAATCCCAGCAAACCCCTGGTGCTAGCGGGGCTGGGGTGACTGGGCAGCCTCTTCCGGGGAACCCCTCAGCTGAAGCAGGACTGGCAGAGGCAGGCGGCTGGAATCCCCAGCAGCAGCAGAGCCTAATATTTCTGGCCTAAATATTTAATAAAATATTCTACACGTTCCATCCTGCTGATCACCTCAACAACTGTGATTTAAAAGAAGTGTACACACACACACACACACACACGAATGATAGCACAACATTCAGGCAATGATAACAGGAAATTCAAAACAACTCTATTTACGAAGATAGTGGTTTCAACATAAGACCCGCACAACTTATTACACAGTCACCCTAGATTATAGTTCAGGTCCAAAAGCTGGTTCAAGGAATGAATAATTGAAAATCATTACTATTGTAGAAATACAACCCTTTATCCTGACAAGGAAAGAAAATGCAATTCAGTGAACAGAATTTATTTTGGGACTTAGTGAGGAAACAAGAAAGGGAAAGTCACCGTGTAGTCACTTTCTCTTAAATTTATATGTATGTAGCTACCTGTCAGGAAACAAACATTTTCAGTTCTTGGTAGTACTGGAAATGGATTGTGCTACTCTGCTTTTGTAATGTTGCAATGTCATGTGGATACAAATTATTTAGCTCTCCATAAACAAGCTTTATCTTGAGCAAAGCATCTCTATTTTACCCTTGGAATCAAATGTTGGCCTCATCTCAGGGCTTGCCTTCAGCTGCAGTTTGGACTATGGGAGTGTGAATAGCAGCATGCACCAAAGCGCTGCTCTGTTACTCCCCCATGTGGACACAAGCTAAAAGGTTCCTAGTTCATATTAATGTAAACCTCTTCAAACAGGAGTACATCAATGCAAACTAGGAATGTTTTAATTAGCACTTGAAATGTCCACATGGGGGAGTTTCAGAGCAGCACTTCAGTGCATGATGCAGAGTCCCAAGCCAACGTAGCTTTAGTCAATTATTGGTGTAGTCTTCTTGGTCATGTAGGGCACACTTACATTTAAGTTTAATTCTGTTATTTTGAAAATTATTCTTTCTACTCTCCCATACTCCCCCCCCCATTCACTTTCCAAGACTAAGCATGGATGAAGTTAGGGAAACAGAATAAGTAGGATCACAATTCACTGGGTAAATCCCTTGAGGCTGTAACAATCTGATAAGTGTCTCACTGAGTAGCAATAAAGGACTCGACTTGTCAAAAATAAAATGCTCACTCCAAGCAGCGGGGCAAATGGCCTTTTACCATTCATTCTAAGAGCCATTTCCCCCAGCTCCATCAGCACCTATGCCTCAGTGAAGCAGCATTAGTTCAGTCTTTACAAGGGTTAACACAGCCTTGATAGAATAGTTTTTGAGAAATCATTTTCTTGTAGAGCTCTTCCTTGTACAATATAACCTGCAATAATAGATTAAAGGAGGCAATTGTATGGGAATTCTGAAGTGCAAATCTTCTACCCCTTTTGAATCCACTTAGTGTTCAACTATTTGAGGTGATAAGTAAGGAGATGTGAATTTCATCACATACTCAACCCTTTCTACCCTCTACAGAATCTTCCTGTTATAGTCCTTCTGCTTCCCCTTTTTACAAATCACCTATTTTATTCCAGATAGGTTGTTTAAGTTTTACTAGTTACCGAGTCAGCAATTTATCATACACCTATACACCTTATCGAAAAAGGGATGTAGTTTAGACACAGGCTCACTTCCCTCTGCCTTCTCCAAACTCCTCTTCCCCAGCAGGGAAAGCTTTTTATTTAAAACAAGACCTCCTGACAACCTTAAGTGAAGTCAATTGGCCCTTAATTGATTTATAGCAGCCCTGCCTAGGCCATTCTCACCCCACCCCTGGTAACACCAAGTGGGCTGTTCCTGGCTGCCCTGAAGTAGGCTCCAGCTAATTAGGAGAGGGCTTTTTCTGCTTTTTAAAGCTGTTTCTTCCTCTTCTAATTTAGCCCCCTAACCTGACCTTGTCACACCAGTAAAACTTTGTTTAACCAGTTTTAACCAGGTTAAACTTTGTTTAACCACTTAAATGCAGGTAGGTGGGGGTTTCTCCAGCCTGGCTGGACCCACCTTGGGCAGGCAGCTGCTCTGGCCAGGCTGGAGTGCTCTCGGACTCAGCTGGGCTTGCTGTGGATGGGGGCTGCTCCAACTCGATTGGAGCTCACCCTGCCCGTTGTGCGGCGGGCTGCTCCAGCTCGGTCGGGCTGTTAGTTAATTGTAACTGGTAAGTCAATAACCCAGTAAAGTGCACCAGCAGGCCCCTGAAGACCCCAAGCACATAGGTAGCCTGAGAGCCTCTGCATGCTGCCCCTGCCCCAAGCACGGGTTCTGTAGCTCCACTGGTTGGGAACTGCAACCCGTGGCTGCTGTGGGAGCAGCACCTGCAGGTGCAAGGGCAGCACATGGAACCCCCCAGCCAACTATGTGCCTAGGGCCGCAGGAACTTGGCGGCTGTTTCCTGGGAGTCACAGTAAGCACCACCTAGACCGGGGTTAGGAACCTAAGGCCCGGGGTCCAGATGTGGCCCCTGGCTTGCCTGCCTCCGGCCCCTGAGTTTTGGGTCTCTCCCCGCAGAACTGAGGAGACTGCACTGGCACACTCTCCTCCCACCCCCACCTTTGGCAGGGCTAGAGCACACACAATCTACTAGCTTGGTCCCCCCTAGGCTCTGGTGTGCGAGGGGAATGTGGGGAGTGTCTTTCTCCGTCTAAGTCGGGACGACGTCAGTGAGGGGTTGTTTTTTGCTTCTCATTTGTGTGAAGCCCCTGACTAATTTTTCTGTGGCCCCTGACTAAAAAAAGGTTCCCTATCCCTGGCCTAGACCCTGCACCCTGAAACCCCTTCTGCACCCCAACTAGGGTTGCCAGATGGTTTAACCAAAAATACAGAACACCCCCAACCCCAAAAAGAAATTCTGAGGGGAAAAAAAAAAGGAGGGGGGAGACCAAAGTTGTTGAGCCAAAAAACAAAACAAACAAACAAACAAAAAAAAACCCAGCATGGACCCTTTAAGAAATGCTTTTGGGCTTTTTGGCCCTAACAGATCTGCCATCTTGTCTCCTAGCTCCCGTGCAGAACCAGGTAAGCACCCAAGATTTTTGCCTCCTGGCCGGGAAAAAAAATCAGAAAATGCCGGACATTTTAGGTGTCCAGTATTTTCTGAATTTTTTTAACCGGACAGGAGGCGATAATACCAGACTGTCCAGGTCAATACCAGACACCTGGCAACCCTAACCCCAACCCTTGTCCCAGCCTTGAGCCCTCTCGTGCACCCCAAACCCTTCATCCCCGGTCCCACCCCAGAGTCTGCACCCCCAGCCAGAGCCTGTATCCTCCTCTTGCAACCTAACCCTCTGCCTTCAGCCCAGTGAAAGTGAGTGAGGGTGGTGGAGAGTGAGTGATGGAGGGAGGGATAGAAGATGGAGTAAATGTGGGGGAGGAGCCTCAGAGAAGGAATGGGGCTGAGGTGTTTGGTTTTGTGCAGTTAGAAAGCTAGCAACCCTAGACAATGGAAATATTGCAACTGGTATGACTATGGTAAGTATTCACTGTGTTTTAATCATAAAAACAACTTACTTATTTAGATATTTATCAGATACAGTAGCTAGTGCCTAAGTTTAAGCATAGGGAAATACCATGGGTCTCTCTGGTACCAGGTGGCAAACCACCTTATCAAAACAGGAAGACTTTTGAAGTAGTATGTCTGACACAGGGCTCTTAGACTACTTTTGGCACACATTTCAATTTTTAGCAAGTACATTACCTTCACAAGTAGACACAGAGATTCCAATTTAAGTTACAGATTCTATTTTCAAATTCATCCTTGGTCCACGCTGCTTCCCGCAGCTCCCCTTGGCTGCAAACGGGCAAACTACAGCCAATGGGAGCTGCAAGGCTCTGTAGCTGTGGAGCTGGTAAAAAGCAAACAGGCATGGCCAGTTAGCAGCTCTCTCAGAGTGGGTCTGCGGATCACTTTGAGAAACACTGTGTTGTAGTCTTAGCCTTTATAACTTCCCCTGGCAAGGAGTTCCACAGTTTGACTATACATTGTGTGAAAAACTACTTCCTTTGTGTTTGTTTTAAACCTGCTATCTATTAATTTAATTTGGTGACTACTAGTACTCATGTTATTTGGAGTAAATACACACTTTCTCCACACCAGTCATGATTTTACAGACATCTGTCACATTCCCCTTAACTGTCTCTTTTCCAAGGTGAAAAATCCAAATCTCATTAATCTCTCCTCATATAGAAGCTGTTCCATACCCCTAATCAAGCCCAATGTTCAGCAGACACATGACTGTACACTATTATGGTCAGCCAACAAATTTACAAGACAAAACAGATTCTGTTTGCATTTGGGACAGCGTTTGGTTCCACTCAGGAGCCAGTTGCTTGCCCATAATCTTACACTAAAAACAAGAAAACAGAAGTAAAAAACTAACACTTAAAATAATAATACAGCACAACCTTGTTTACCTCATGAGAGTTTTTATGAAGATAAATACACTTTGAGATCCACTGCTGTAAAATGCTATGTAACACCTAGGCATTATCACTTGAACAAACAACAAATATCAGTGGAAAGGTGCTCTATTGGACAGGGGACAGGCCAGACAGTAAGAAAGCAAATTCTTTTGCTAACTCTGCCCTTAATCTGTCATGTGATGCTAGGCAAATAATTTCACTTCTTTCTGCCTCTGTTTCCCTTCCTACCCTTTGTCTGCCTTGTCTATTTTTAGACTGTAAGATCCTTTGGGCAGTGCCTGTCTCTTACTGTGGATTTGTACAGCACCTAGCACAATAGGACCCCAGTCTTAGCTGCTTCCATAATACAAAATTATTAATAATGAATGCAAACTGAAAAATTCTCCAACTATCTAAAATTATTCCACATTAGACATTTGAGAACATGACCCCATTTTGTATACAATAAGGAATATCTGGGTTAGATAAATGTCTATCAGGGATGGTCCAGACAGTACTAGACTGGTCCTGCCATGAGGACAGGGGACTGGACTCGATGACCTCTCTAGGTCCCTTCCAGTCCTAATATTCTATGATTCTATTCTATGATTCTATGAACTTTATGCACAGCAGGCAATAACATGAACATAGGATATTGGGCTACCTGGATCTAGTATGACCATTCTTGTCTTCTGACAGTGGCCAATGCTAGATGCCTCAGAGGAAATGAACAGAACAGGGCAATTACCAAGTGATCCATCCCCTGTCATCCAGTCCCACCTTGACTCGGACAGAGGCTTAGGGACACATGAAGCATGGAGTTGCATTCCTGACCATCTTGACTAATAACTATTTGATGGACCTCTCCTCCATGAGCTTACTTTTTTAAAAATCCTGTTATAGTTTTGCCTTCAAAACATCACCTGGCAATGAGTTCCATAGGTTGTGCACCATGTGAAGTACTTCCTTTTGTTTTCTGTAAACCAGTTTCTTATTAACTTCACTGGGTGACCCCTAGTTCTTTCTTTATGTAAAGGGGTAAATAATACTTCTGCCTTCACTTTCTTCACACCATGATTTTATAGACTTCTATCATACCCCCACCCCAACAGTTGCCTTTTTTTCCAGAATGAATAGTCCATCTTTTTAATTCTCCTCACAGGGAAGTTGTGTCAAACCCTTAATCATTTTTATTTTCCAGTACTAATATAACTTTTTTGAGATGGAACAACCAGAACTGCATGCACTATTCAAGGAGAGAGAGTATGATATATTTCTATAGCATCACTATGATATTTACTGTCTTATTATCTATCCCTACCGGTTCCTAACTTTCTCTTAGTGTTTTGAGTGCTGTTGCACATTGAATGGATATACAACTTGAATGTATCAAAAATATAACCCCCTAAACATTAATTTTAAAACTAAAACATTACTTTTAAAGTGATTCAAGAAAGCATAATAGATAGATAAGAGTATCCATTTAATGCAAATTAATTTTGCACTACAAAAAATGTTCTGTGTTAAAGGCATGGGGGAAATTAATTGTTCCGTTGCAGATGGAACACTGTTTTGTTCAGAAAAAAATCATTTAAGAAAAAGAAGTCTAAAGAAAATGTACCTTCCTCCCAAATCTTTGAGTTCTTTAACAGTGTTAATTTAATGACATAGCTCTTGGAGGTGATTGTTCTATGTTGGGGCAGCAGTTCAAGTGCACCACACTGAATACTACATATTCAGTTAGGCATGAAAGTAGGGCTTCAAATACAGCAGGACTCCACTGAACAGCTTGTCAGCCACAGCAGAGCATCAAGAGGCACTTTCAACAGCTAAGAAGTCAGTGGCCCACAGAGAACGTCGTAGTAGAGCTGTCATTGATGGCAAGGGACCAAATGCCCTTACACATTCATTTCACCTTCCCCGTGTCATGAAGTGAGGCTATATCAGTACAACGTATGAATTCTGATTGAGGTTGTATTATTAAAAACGGCTGTGTCAGGAGTGTCCGCTCTGGCCCATTAGTGCTAACTCAGCCTCCAGCAGGCACATACCAGACAGACACATGGGGAAATGCTTATGGTTAATTACTGTATTTAGTGCTATCTTTGTGAGGGCTAAAAGAGGCATTCCAATTTTAACTTCACCCTCCAGCCCAAAGTGGGAACTTACCAATAGAAAAAGTGACATCAGGGGACCGGGAAAGGGGATAAAATAAAGAAAGACATAGGATCAGGGTGTCAGATGGGAAAAGAGAGTGCAAGGCAGGAGAAAGCAAGATCTTACTCAAAAAGTAATAGCAAAATATTTTTTAAGTACATCAGAAGCAGGAAGCCTGCTAAACAACCAGTGGGGCCACTGGACGATCGAGATACTAAAGGAGCACTCAAAGATGATAAAGTCATTGCGGAGAAACTAAATGAATTATTTGCTTCGGTCTTAATGATTGAGGATGTTAGATTCCCAAAACCGAGACATTCTTTTTAGGTGACAAATCTGAGGAATTGTCCCAGACTGAGGTGTCATTAGAGGAGGTTTTGGAACAAATTGATAAACTTAACAGTAACATGTCACCAGACCAGATGGCATTCCCCCAAGAGTTCTGAAAGAACTCAAATGTGAATTTGTGGAACTGTGGTTTTCAACCTATCCTTTAAATCAGCTTCTATACCTAATTGACTGGAAGATAGCTAATGTGATACCAATATTTTAAAAGGGCTCTAGAGATGATCCTGGCAATTACAGAGCAGTAAGTCTAACATCAGTACCAGGCAAACTGGTTGAAACTTTATTAAAGAATAAAATTGTCAGACACATAGATGAACATAATTTGTTGGGGGGGGAAGTCAACATGTTTTTTATAAAGGAAAATCATGCCTTTCATATTAGAGTTCTTTGAGGGGGTCAACACACATGTGGACAAACGGGGTATGTCTACACTAGCTCGTTAGTTCAAGCTAGGTAGGCAAATGAGGGCAACCGGAGTTGCAAATGAAGCCCGGGATTTAAATATCCCGGGCTTCATTTGCATGTTCCCGAGCGCCACCATTTTAAACCCCCTTAGTCGAACTCCGTGCCGCTACTGCAGCGCACGGAGTAGGTAGTTCGAATTAGAGATCCCTAAAGGAACTACCTGCTCCGTGCGCGTGTAGCAGCACGGAGTTCGACTAAGATTTAAAAATGGCGGCGCTGAAACATGCAAATGAAGCCGGGATATTTAAATCGGCTTCATTTGCAACTCCAGTTGTCTCATTTGCCTACCTAGCTCGAACTAACGAGCTAGTGTAGACATACCCAGGGAGATCCAGTGGATATAGTATACTTAGATTTCCAGAAGGCCTTTGACAAGATCCCTCACCAAAGGCTCTTAAGTAAAGTTAGTGTGTCATGGGACAAGAGGGAATGTCTTCTCATGGACTGATAACTGATTAAAAGACAGGAAACAAAGGGTAGGAATAAATGGTAAATTTTCAGAATGGAGTGAGGTAAATAGTGGTGTCCCCCAACGGTCCGTACTGAGACCAATCCTATTCAACCTATTTATAAATGTTCTGGACAAAGGGGTAAACAGTGAAGTGGCAAAATTTGCAGATGATACTAAACTGCTCAAGACAGTTAAGACCAAAGCAGACTGTGAAGACCTTCAAAAAGATCTCACAAAACTCAGTGATTGGGCAACAAAATTGCAAATGAAATTTATTTTTGATAAATGTAAAGTAATGCACATTGGAAAAAATAATCCCAGCTATACATACAACATGATGGGGACTAAAAAGTGCATATATTTTTGCTGTCATTCTAGATGTTACAATTGGGTCAGTTTTACTAAGAAAGGGCATTTAACAAAATGCTCTGTGCCGTTCTCATTGCAACTTTACAGAATCAAAGATGTTGAGATCATACTGTACTACTAGCTAAGCCATCAAGAGCCCGTCCCAATATGTACATGACTATATAAAATCCAAAGTTTATTATAAAGAATAATGCCACCCCAGTGGAAGCTGGCACTATCTAGCTAACTCTAGGAAATCCTTCTGGAATCTTCAAGTGTTACAACTTCTGTAATCCATTGCACTACTACAGCACTCATAATTTTAGAGCAGGTCTACATCACAAGGACATACTGTTTTAAGCTACGCAATTTGAGTTACATTAGTAGCGTAACTCAAATTGACATACCTTAGATCTACTAACAATAGGGTCCACACTGTAAGGGTATGTCTACACTACAAAGTTAATTCGAACTAACAGCCGATAGTTCGAATTAACTTTCATAGGGGCTACACATACAAACCGCTAGTTCGAATTTAAATCGAACTAGCGGAGCGCTTAATTCGAACTAGGTAAACCTCATTCTACGAGGAGTAAAGCCTAGTTCGAATTAAGTAGTTCGAATTAAGGGCTGTGTAGCCACTTAATTCGAACTAGTTGGAGGCTAGCCCTTCCCAGGTTGCCCTGGTGGCCACTCTGGGCCAAACCAGGGAAACTTTTCTGCCCCCCTCCCGGCCCCGGAGCCCTTAAAGGGGCACGGTCTGGCTACACTGCTTGTGCCAGTTGCAAGCCTGCCAGCACCCAGCCAGCAGACCCTGCACCTGGCACGGCATGAGCCAGCCACCCGCTGCCACCCAGCCCTCCACCTCTTCCCAGGACCAGGCTGGCGGCTCCCAGGAGCCTGCCCAGGGCCGCAAGAGGCGGGCGCCCGCCTGGTCTAGTGTGGAGATCGTGGACCTCATCGAGGTTTGGGGGGAGGCCTCCAACGTCCACGATCTCCGCACTAGCCACAGGAACACAGCTGTCTACAGCCGCATGGCTGCCAGCCTGGCCACCAGAGGCCACATGCGAACCCAGGAGCAGGTTTGCATGAAAATCAAGTTGGTCCAGTGAGACCCCCGACCCTGAGCCCTGAGCTTAGAACACAAGAACATAAGAATGGCCGTACTGGGTCAGACCAAAGGTCCATCTAGCCCAGTAGCCTGTCTGCCGACAGCGGCCAACACCAGGTACCCCAGAGGCGATGGACTGAAGACAATGACCAAGTGATTTGTCTCGTGCCATCCATCTCCAGCCTTCCACAAACAGAGGCCAGGGAAATCATTCCTACCCCCTGGCTAATAGCACTCCATGGACCCAACCTCCATGAATTTATCTAACTTCTCTTTAAAGTCTGTTATAGTTCTAGCCTTCACAGACTCCTGTGGCAAGGAGTTCCACAGGTTGACTATGTGCTGTGTGAAGAAGAACTTTCGCTTATTAGTTTTAAACCTGCTGCCCATTAATTTCATTTGGTGTCCTCTAGTCCTTATATTATGGGAACTAATGAATAACTTTTCTTTATTCACCCTCTCCACACCACTCATGATTTTATAGACCTGTATCATATCCCCCCTCAGTCTCCTCTTTCTAAGCTGAAAAGTCCCAGTCTCTTTAGCCTCTCTTCATATGGGACCTGTTCCAAACCCCTAATCATTTTAGTTGCCCTTTTCTGAACCCTTTCCAAGGCCAAAATATCTTTTTGAGGTTAGGAGACCACATCTGTACACAGTACTGAAGATATGGCATACCATAGCTTTATACTTCCTCCTCCTCTTCTTCTCCTGGCTTCCCCTTCCAGCTCCCTCCTCCCAGGTTTCCCCCTCCCCTCTCCCACCCTCTCTCTTCCCTCTCCCACCTCCTTTTCCCAGTCTCCCAGAGGTTAATCCCCCGTTTTGTTAAATAAAGAGAGTTTCTATTTTTGAACACACTTGTCCTTTATTTTTACATCAGGAAGGGGGCTAGGAGGCGTAAGTGGAAGGAGGTGAGGGAGGAATGGAGCACGAGCCCCCGATGGGGAGGACTGGGGTGGCTCTGCGGGCTCCTCGGGGTGGAAGCTCTCCTGCAGGGCATCCTGGATCCTGACAACCCCCCGATTGACACCCCTGGATGGCAGCCTGCAGCAAATGCAGCCGGGCTGATGGCCAAGTGCTGCGATGTACCGAGTGTGGCCACTCAGGGCACTCCAAGACAGGACTGCTTTGCTGTCCCTCATCGAGGTAGACAAGCAAGCAGGGAACCCTGAGAACTGTCTGTCCGGGGTGAGGGTCGGGTCCCTTTAAGCACAGCCCTCGGCTAGCCTGAGGCAGCAGCTCCACACTCTAAGTCCTAACCTGATGCCCTGCCGGCACTGGTTCCGGCCAGCCTTAACTTCGGTTCAGGGTCCACTCAATGTGGACATGCTAGTTCGAATTAGCAAAACGCTAATTCGAATTAGTTTTTAGGTCTAGATACACTAATTCGAATTAGCTTAGTTCGAATTAACTAATTCGAACTAAGTTAGTTCAAATTAGTGCTGTAGTGTAGACATACCCTCAGAGGTTAACAGAAAAAATTCTCCTATTTACTCCCCTTAATCATCTTTTTCTGCTGGAGTACCGGAGTGGAGACAAGCCCTGTAGAGTTCAAGATAGGGATGTAAGCGACTAGTTGACCAGTCGCTTCCCCCCAGCCCACCTTGTTGCCTCTATCAGAGAGAGGCAGCAAGGGGGAGGGGAGCAGGAGGCGGTGCTGGGGGGAGCCGGCTTAAAAGCCAGTCTTCCCCAGCACTGTGTCCGGAGAAGCAAAAGAGACAAAGGTGCAGCAGGGGCTAGTGAGAGCCAGGAATTAGCTAATTCCCGGTTTGCGCCTGATCCCAGATGCTATGCCTCTGCTTTTTAAATGTATTATGAGCCACCTGGCTCTTAATACAGCCTCTCCCCAACTTACGAACTGGTTACGGACCAAGCAATTGGTCGTAACTCAGATTGTTCGTAAGTCGGACCCCATAGAGTTACACGCGACCGCGCTGTTTGTAAGCGTGGATCACGTTCGTAACTCGGGGTCCGCCATTTATGACAGCTTCGGTCGTAAATGAGAACGGTCGTAAGTCGACCGTTCACAACTCGGGGACCGGCTGTACATTTAAAAAGCAGAGGCGCAATGGGGGGGTGAATAGGAAGGGGACCGGGCGCAAGCTGGGAATCAGCTGATTCCTAGCTTGCACTGTACCCCACCCCCTCTGCTACGGCTCTTAATACATTTTAAAGGCAGAGCTGCAACGGGGTTAGCTCCCCAGCCCGGAGCTAATCCCTTTGCAGCTCTGCAGTTTCTCCCCTTATTGACTAATCGAGTAGTCGATGGAATTTCCATCAACTACTCCATTAGCTGATTACCCACAATTTAACATCCCTAGTTCAAGAAACTACACTGACACAGAGAAGGGTGGTCCTAAATTGACAGATTTAATTAGCAACAGAGAAATGAAAAAGGAAGGGTTTATTTCTTGCCTTAATCTTAATTTTAGGAAATAAACAAGTAGTGCCTGAAAAATACAACAGACCAAATTGTCTTCCCTGACTATATTACACTTTTTGCCACTCCTGTGGCACAAAGGTGGCAGAAACTCTCATATATCCCCCAGCAGATGATATTCACCAGCTTCATGGCTAGTGTAGCTACTTTCAGCACCAGACCTAAGTATAAAGGCACTTTGAGATGAAAAGTGGTATGATTGCAGTGCAGTGCTCTCCGGTTACTCCTAGTTGGTGTATGGTCTCTTACGGTATGTCTTCACTGCATTCCTCTTTCGAGAGAGGAATGCAAATGCAGCTGAGTGAAATTGCAAATGAAGCACGGATTTGAATTTCCCGTGCTTCATTTGCACAATCGTGACAATCGCGTCCAGGCGCTATTCGAAATACCCTATTTCTAAAAAAGAAATGCTGTCTAGACGTGGTTATTTTGAAAGAAAACCCTTTTTTTTAAATTACCCTTGCTCCTTATAAAATGAGGTTTAAGGGTAATTTCAAAAGAAGGGTTTTCTTTCAAGATAACCACATCTAGACAGCGTTTCTTTAAATAGGTATTTCAAATAGCGCCTGACGATGACAGCAAATGAAGCTGGAAATTCAAATCCGTGCTTCATTTGCAATTTCGTTCACCTGCATTTGCATTCCTCTCTCGAAAAAGGAATGCAGTGTAGACCTACCCCAGGGATTGTAACAGGCTGTATACATTAGAGCAAATGATGTCACTAAATGGGAAAGTCAGGTTTAGTGTTGCTGAAGAAGCAAAGAACCATACACCTGAATCACCTTTTCTGGGAGCAGACTGGAACCAAATGGGCTCCAGGCATAAGTTATAGTAGCTACAGGCTTGCTTTACTTTAAAGAGCCCCTTAAAGTATGCTCTGTCTACTCAGAATCACATTGTTCCCTGTCTTTGCCCCCTCCTTGCTCTGGAATATCCTATGCGCTGAGGAGTGAAAGCAGGATTGGATTATATTCTGAGGTCCTACCATACCATAAAAACAAAGAATTTATTATTTTCACAGAAAGGACATTGACTATATAAACACAAAAGCTTTATATTCTGGCAGGAAAATGAGAGGATTTTTTTCTTACACCACGAAATAAGGAAAATTATCCTTTTCACATGAATAAATGTTAAAAAACTGATTAATTCTGTTAGGGAAATACAAAGTTTATCCAGATTATATAAACAAACGTTTGTTCTGATTTTTTTGTTTTGCTACAGAACAATGAATTGTTGGAATTTTTCTTTTGCTATACTATATAAATACAATTGAGTTTCCTGAAACTGACAGAGGGAAGCCAACACAAATGTATTCTCTTCAAGATGCACTCAACTCAAGTCTATAAGACTATTACCTGCAAACTCAGTGAAGCATGAAGCAGAAAGCAGTATGCACACTAAAATACACAACCATACACATGTATAGATCAAAAGAAGAAAACACACTAACACTAACAGCACAAAGAAGAATAGGAATGAAGGCACTATATGTCTGAGTTCACTGGACCGCAAACAAAAGATGGCTATTACCAGCCAAGGGGTGACTCTATATATGAAGTCACTCCAAGGACAAGTCCCATACAAGTATGAGTTGGAAGGATTGCTTCACAACACTGCCATCTCCAACCTTATATTTTGCCTAATTTTTATCATCAGTGAGACTATTTATTTAATATTTAAGTAAGTTATGAAGGCACGGTCAGAATTTTACCATGGCCAACAAAATGCTGCCTTAGGAGACTGATAGCAGGCCTATTGACAGAAATACTAATTTTACAAGTGCAATTATCAGTTTTTTCTCAGACCTGGCCTCCTGCCCATTAATAATGATCAATTTGTGATGGGTAAGGGTATTTACATAGCCAGAAATGTATATTTTTGTCATATTTGAATGAAAATGTTTATACTGAGAGAGAATCCTGTTTTCCCCCATATCTCCTTTAGTTATCAACCAATTTTGATAAAATATGAAATGGAGTCAGTTTCTTCTTTTTTAGAGATTCCTCATACTGTAAGGCTCTAAACCAGTGGTTCCCAAACTTTTCGGCTTCACACCCCTTTTTGATTTTTGAGAAACCCTCACACCCCCTCCCCTCCCCCAATTGGCAGCAAAACTTGTTGACAGAGAGAAAAAAAAAGGAACTGACCAGGCCCAAAAAACAAAAATAGCAGCAAAACTTGGGGGGGGGGGGGAGGGGAGGGAGGGGGGTTGCCTTGCACCCCCCCTGGAATTTCTTCATGCTCCCCAGTTTGGGAATCCATGCTCTAAACTGTAAAGTTGGTTATTTTATTCCTTAATCAGGTACTGAAAAGGAGCTAGCTAAGGACTCCTTTGTGGTGAGGAATCTTTAACTGCCTAATTAGGACAGTCGGAAACACTGCAAAAGAGTGTTACTCTAGGCAAATAATCTTGAGCACTGTATTTTAATTTTATACGCTGTATAGGCATGTCATACAAAGCAGTTTTGGGAGAAAAAGCTTAGTTTTTACTTCTGTGCTATGGATTTTATTGCATAGAAATACATGTCTCAAGTATTCAAAAACTGAACATTGGCATTGATGCTGAATTTCCTATTGTAGCATATAATGCTCTGACATGAAAGGTGTATTTTGCAAGTTAGTACTAGCCTAAGTGCTTAAAATACTGTTATCAGCAGATTGCACTCCAGAGAATATTCAGAACAAATCAAGCATAACGGCCCTGCCGCTCTAGAATGAATGGTTTTCCCCAAAACCAGGAACACTTAGATGACAATCTTCATTTGAACTGCCATTGCTAGTAGAAGCCAAGGTAAGCTGAAATAATAAAGCAATATTAAGCACAAGCCTTCTACTGCTGAAAGTGTGTCGTTTTCTGAGAAAATACCATTACAGAAGGAAAAACCTCCCACTGAAAAACTGATTACTTATGAGCTGGCCCCCTGAAGAGGGGCACACATTTGCTAATAAAAAAAGGATTTAAAAATTCTAAATTTGTCTAAGTGATCACTTTGGTTTTAAAATAAACCCCAACAAAACAGTGTAACATTATATTTCCTCAATCAATAAAGTATGCAAAGGAAGGGATGGACAAGTAAACCATTTTGTCTGAGAAGAGAATTTTTTTGCAGTTCTGCATCTTCAAAATAAAAGCCTCGAATTGGAGCTGTCACAAAAGGTATTTCACAATTTTTCTAACAGGAATGAAAGTGTTTTCATTTTTTGTTGTTCATAAATTCTAAACTATATATTTTAATTTTTGTAAGAGCTTGTTTTCCTTTTTTCCCCTCATGATTTCACCATTTCTCCCCCCACCAGAAAATGAGGGACACAAGGTTTTGTTTGTTTGATTTTTAAATAAATGTTTGAAAGTGAATGTGGGAATAAACTTTCACTTGAATATTATTTATCCAATCAACTACGTAAAAAAAGGGTGGCAGATTTTTTTTTCTTTTCTTAAAAAGAGATCTCTCCAAACCCCAAAATTTGAAAAATCTTGCTTCAAAAAATGTACGGAGGAAAAATAATCTGATGAAAATTAAGTCTCTCAAAGTTTTCACTGAGTCAAAAAGCAAATTCTGCCCAATAAACTACCATAGGATGGGAAAATTACAGCCTGGATACAGCTCAAGCCAATTTTGTTACAGCCAGCATAGATGACTGTGCCACTTGTCTATCCACTCCAAGATTAAGGCTCCGTAACAGGTTTCTCATCTTCTGTGTCTTCAGATTCCACCATTTTGTGACTTACTGAAACTCTAAAATAACCCCATCAGTTCAACATGTCTAAGTCTAAACTTTCTGTGACTTTGTACCCAAATATCTTTCTCTCACAACTCAGTCCATGCCAATCAACATTTTGTGGTACCTTAAAATAAAAAGTGTAATGAGCACCAGCAAAACAGGGATTTCTGTTTTCATCAAGGGTATTTTCGTCTGCATGCCAATGAAGGATTTCATTGTCTTTTTTTTTTTTTTTTTTTTTTAAACAAATAAGCATGGTCTTGTGACTGAAGGTACCACTATATATTTTCTATAAATTGCAATCTCACTAATTAAATAGCTGCATGGGGTAGCCAAGTTAGTCTGTACAGGATAAACTTAAAAAACAACAAATGGTCTGGTAGCACTTTATAGACTAACAAAACATATAGATGGGTAGTTTCCAAAGCCTCTTGATGACATTTATTTCATCTCTGGAGAAAGTTATCCAATATTGCTAAGCTAATTGATACAAAGGCAAATAAGTGATACAGGTTACACTTAACTCCTTTAATTCAACCTTGCTAGCCAGGTAAAGGTGAACTCCATTTAAAAATATCACTCCTCTTTTATACAATATTTTCCATGGTAATTCCAAATGTTTGAAGAGAACATCACAGTAATGTAATCCAGTTCTCTGAAATCAAAATTTAACACAGTTCACATAAAATGTATTATGATGTCCATTATACTGAATTCACAACTGCAGGCTACACCTCTATAAACCAAAACTCTCTGGTCCTAGCACGCTGTGGGGGGTACCAGGAGCCTGATGCTATAGGGGTGGGGGTGGGGGTGATGTGCAGCCCAGTTGGGCTGCAGGGGCAGAGGGAGGGGGAAGGGCAGGAATCAACATACAGCTCAGCTGGGCTGCAGGGGGAGCCAGGAAGCCCAGTGGTGGGGCATTGTGAGGGGGGGCAGCAGCAAGGGGGCCAGAAATGACCTCCGCTGGTCCAGAAAAATCCCCTCATCCAGGACCAGTCAGGTCCCAAGAGTGCTGAATTATGGAGGTCCAACCTGTATTCTTTAAGCTTGTAATCTAAAATGTCATTGAACTGATCTATGGCTGATACATGGCATATCAATACAGATGCTATTAAATGATCAATAAACTATCAAACTTTTAACGTTTTCATTAATGACCCTATACTATATTTCAGTCTCCATATATGTTAGGTTCAATGCTATAGCATGGTAGTTGCTCAAAAACTAGCAGAAGTGAGAATATATTAATTGAGGCTTGGTGTAAATTTAAAAATTAGATTGACCTAGCTGAAGTGCTCAGGGCTGTGAAAAAATTGTGCTATGAATGCTATGCAGATCCAACTGGACCCAACAGAAGAATTCTTCTGTCAAAATGGCTGCTGCCTCTTTGAGAGATGGATTAACTACAATGACAGAAAGCCCGCATCCATTGATGTAGGAAGCATCTACGCTACACAGTACAGAAGCCTGATCTTCCATCAACATCGTTGTATCTACACTGGAGACTGTCTCAGCATGGTGATGTTGGAAAGGAATCTAGTTTTTTCCCCACCCGTGACTAGCACAGCTATGCAGATTTTACTCTGGGCTATTAAGGAGCTTTTTAACATTGTTAACTGTAGACATTTATGTCACTGACTATATAGTATACCTTATCCCAACTCCACTGACGCAAATGGGTATTTCACCACTAAATTCAGTAGGCTTTAAATCGGGTCCTATAAGTAAAATGTTCAAAATGTTCACCTGAATCATATGGACTTCCAATTGGACTTAGGCACCTATGTCCCATCTTGAAAAACATCTGAGTCATTTAGAAGCCTAAGTGTCTGAGATACTTTAGAAAAACTTAACCAATATGCTTACAAGTAATTTGTGTCACAATTGTAAATAACAAAGGTATGAGTTAATAGTCAGGTGTTCTAAAGGGTAAAGCTCAGTGCGAGCAGATTGGACACCTCTGTCTTGTACATTCTATTCCTCATGCCTTCAGAAGTAGAATGAAAGGTTGTGTCTGTTATTGCAGCATAAAGAACAGTGTAGAACATTTGCCCTTTTTCATAGAAGTAAAATTACAGCATGAGAAAGAATGTGCTGTTCTAGCACTACAAAAATGCGAACTTGTCGCTTATGTAGGAACATCATATGAGCCTTAAAAGTAATTCTCAGACAGCAGCAATGGGTGTTTTTTTTCCAATTGGAAAGAAAACATTATGCTGTTTAAAATATATTTTCAGAAGAGGGACACTGTTAAATCTGGTGTCCCTCCTGAAGTGAGAACCAAAGCTGAGGCAATGATACTGTTTCCATGTCACTATTTTTTCTACAGTCACTGAGAATCTCATCTGTCATTTCTAAAGAGCCCTGTGGCAGATGGACCATTGTGTAGTGTCCCCTCATAAGTCCGATAAAGGAACTGAAGGCATTCCCTCCATCCATCCACTTGCTGTGGCCATGAGCTTGGCATCAACCTGTACCCAACTCAATAACAGTAAAAATAACAAACCCTCAATGTCGACAGCCTACATCTTTAAATAAACAAACAAATAACAAAACACAACTCCAGGTCAAATGCCCATCCAAAGTGCTTGAGGGCAAGGCCTGGACCTGGCCATAAGGTTCTGGTTTAGCAATGAGGAGCTCTTCCAGTGTGCCAGCTGCACCCTGCACCATCCTGAGAAGCAGCAGCAAGCAAGCCTTTTTTACCAAACGATTGGCCCTTGATTCATCAGTATTTCCCCCTGGCTCTTCTAGGCCTCTGGATGACTGGTTTGGTGGTAACCCTGGGGAGTAGATTTTCCTTCAACAGGAGATGTCAGGGCACCAGTGATTCACACAGAGCGCTGAAGAGGCCTGACATCCCCAATCACAAGCCCCTCCCTATAGTCTGTAGGCAGTCTAAAGACAAAATTAAAAACTGTATCATTTGTCTGCAATGGTCTCTATTCTCAGTTCTTCCTAGAACCAGTCAACTGCTCATTTGAGGGTAGGCAAGTGTTAAACCACTACAATGTCAGGTAATGCTTTGTTCAGCCACATGTTACTGGTAGGAGACATTGGATCAGTATGGCACCATACTGTATAAAAATGGTCAAGCTTGGACTCTTCCACCTGAGAGTAAAGAGCAGAGAATCTTCCATCCAGAAGGTCCTACCCAGCTCTTGGAATTCTGACCCCAAGTTCCCACCTCAAGCCTTTGTTCTTGTTCCTAGGCAACCCTGGTATCCTGGCCATCTTCCTTTGTTCTGCAGCTGGTCACAAATGGCTGGCTTGCTGCAGAAAGAGCTCCATCCCCAGTCTTTAATTACAAGGTAGCAGTTCCCCCGGCCATTGACGTGGACCAGACCCCAGACAGCTCCGCATCAGCTACACCTGGATCTCTGGTTCCTTCCAACTGTTAAAACATGCAGCTCTTAGGGAAAACTGAGACATGCAAAACTGTCACCCAAAATATTATGAAAAATTCCCAATCCATCACAACCTATTGATACTGCATATTTTAAAAATTAATCCTACTCAAAGCATCCATCCCAAGCTTTAAGTATCCTTTCCATTATTTAGTTCACAATCCTAAATAACTGCACTTAAAATAAATTGCTGTCCTTCCTATGTATAGTCACGAGCAGACTTACTCAACATTGCCTAAATCCTTCGGGGCATGGGACTGGTGGAGTGGGGGGGTGCAGGAGTCAGGGCAGGGCTCTGGGAATGTGGAAGAGGGAGAGCAGTGCAGGAGGGAGCAGATGGGGGAGTGCAAGAGTGAGGGTTGGGGGGGTAAGGAGGTGCTCAGGGCAAGGGGTTCCCATCTGTCACAGGCTTTTTCTCTCCTACCAGAGGAGCATTTTTTCTTAACCCTTCCCTGGCACTGTGGCCAAGGGAAGGGGAAAGGATTTGAGGGGGGAGGGGGGGACCTACAATCCAGCATTTTAGTAGGCTAGATGATGGAACCCCAGTCCTGCTGGCCACTCCATTGGTGGTATGGCTTCCCCCAGTGGACACTCTGCAGAATAGCTCTGCCTTGCAGGATCACTGACCCCACTCACCACTCTGAACCACAGCCCTTCCCTTTGCATGTTCTGGAAAACAGTCCCTTTTCTGGGCCTTCCAGTTTCCTGGCACAACCACACCCTGACCGTGCTTTAAGTTAGAAGAGGAATTTGGTGGCCCTAGCTCTTACTGTGTAGGACAGGACTGGACAAAATAAGGCCCAGGGGCTGAATCCAGCCCGCAAAGCCACCGGATCCAGCCCATGGACCACCCTGCTGAAACCCTCAGGTACACAGTTGCCACAGGTTTGAAGCTCAGTCTGGTGGCTCTCTGCTCTGGAGGGAGGGGGGAAGCTGCATGTGATCTCCCCGTCCCCAGCCCAGTCCTCAGCTCCTATGGCCAGAAACAACCAGCTAATAGGAATTAACCCCAGCCAATCTCTCAGCTCCTATTGGCTGGAAACAACCAGCCAATAGGAGCTGACAGATTGGCCTGGGGAAAGGGGGCAGCGCAAGCCTCTTCCCCCTGCCAGAGCTGAGAGCTGCATGGAGGGAATAGCCTGCAGCTCTAAGTGATCTTGGGCTGCAGCAGGCAGGGAGCCCAGCCTGCCTTGAGTGTGCTGGCCAGGAGATGCTTAGATAAATGCCTCCCAGTCAGAGCCTACCTCTGGCACTCCTACCCTCCCGCATCCCAACTCCCTCCCCCAAGTCACCATCCAAACTCTCTGCATGTCTCTGCCCCAGGTCACAACTCCCTCCCATGCTCTGTACCCTCTCCTACACCAATCCTCTCCTACACCCAAGCACTCTCACAGACCCTGCACCCCAATCCCCTAACCCAGGTCACAACCCCGTCCTTTACCCAAACTCCCTCTCTGACCGCACATCCTCTCCTGCACCCCAGTCCCTTACCCCAGGCGCCCTTCTGTACGTAGCCTCCATCCTAGACACTGCATCTCCTCCACAGAAAAGTGAGGCCTTCAACAACTTTCCAACATCTTGAAGTGCCTCCCTGCCCTCCCACCAAAAATTATTACCCACCCCTGGTTTAGGAGGAATTCTCAAACAAATCGACTTGCAGACAGACACACTATAAAATATATATAGAGAGAGAATGTAATCCCACTTCAGATCAATTATATTGTATTTACAAATACACCCACCTGCTCACCAAGGAGGAAAAGGAAGAACTTTCATAGAAAGTCTGGGAGATTAACAAAACCAGGCTCTGGCAAACCAAGGGAAGGAGTGCCCCTCGTGGAGAATGAAATATATTAAGAAAACCAAAGTAACCTTCACTGACTGCTGTTGCTGTATTATCTAACAAAGAGAGAGGCAGGCTCCCTGGTAACCACATCCCTAAAACCTTTAAGACTTTAAAAGGTCAAACATACCACAATGAAGTCCATCTCGAAGCCCAGAGGTAGTTTGTGGAGCTGCAGAGTTATGAAAAGTTCAGTTGAATAGTCACACACTAGATTTCAGCTTCTGAATGGCCTCCAGCCATAGCTCTGAGAAAAATGTACAACATAGCCAAGCTGAAATATCCTGAAATAGCTATTCCACGTCTATTAAAAAATCCCATTATTTCGAAATAAATGTGGAAATAACGGGAGGCTTATTCCGACATCCTGGTAACCCTCATTCCACATGGGTTAATGGGAATTTTGGAATAGCAAGTTATTTCAAAATTTGGCGCTATGTAGACAGTGCCAAATTATGAAATAAGCTATTTTAAAATAGCATCAAAATAAGCTACACAATTTGCGTAGTACAAATTGCGTAGCTTATTTCAAGCTAAGGGTGCTGTGTTGATGCACCCAAAATGACAAAGGTAGAGATGAGTGTAGCAAGAAGTTTACACTCAGTACACCAAGAGCAAATAAAACTAGGTCTTCAACTAGGAATGTTAGACAGTGGGCAATAGAATAGTTGAGTAACAGCATGAATTTTTATCAGTTACTCAACTATTCTATAGTCCTGGGGTGGGACTGACAACCAGTGTGCTCCTGGCCCCACTCCCAGGGAACCCCCTGCCACTCCACACTGCTGCCTCTGTATCAGAGGTAGCAATGTGGGGTACCAGGTGGGAGCTGGTCCAAGAGGGGAACACAAGGTAGCAGCAGCCTCTGTCTGTGGACAGCTCAGACCTCCCGCAGACAGGGGCTGCTGCCACGAAGCAGCCTCTTCCCACAGCAGGCCCAGGCTTGCTGCGGACAGCAGACAGACTTCACTGCCCCCCTCCTGCCATGCTATTGCCTCTGATAGAGGCAGCAGGATGGGAGGGCAGGCAGCACCACGGAACCAATGCTGGGGGGAGCTGGCGTTTGAGCTGCCCCCCTCCACTTGCAGCCTCTGATACAGAAGCAGCAAAGGGGGGAAATGCGAGTAGTCGAGAAGATTAACGGATAAGCCTGGGCTTATTGGTTAATCGTATACTCAATTATTCATTTACATCCCTATCTTCAACACCACTACCACTTGCACATCAATAGAAGACGACACTTAAATAGATAACCGGATTTACAAATAATGGCTCATCTACATCGTTTACTAGTTACAACTAATCTAGTTTTGATAAACTCCTCCAGGCTAGCTCCTTTGCACCTCTGCACTATCCCAGGATCACACTCATCCCCCTGCTTCCTGGCAGTCTGGTCCACCTTCTTGAGCTCTCCTTTCACACTCTCCCAAACATCACCTCCATTTGTTCACATCCTAATCCCCTTTAAAAACACAATGCAAGTGGACATCTTTTGTTAAAACCTCAGGCTTGCTCTGCCTCCCACATGTCATAATTTTCCCACAGTTCCTCAGACATTTCTTTCCTTCTCTTGCATTCCCTGTCTCAGTTACATGGTCTTTTATCTGATCCTCTTCTCAGCTTCAGGTGTACTTTTCCTTTTCACTTGAACATGGTCCCCTGAAATGCTTCCAGGTCGCTACTGTTCTTCTAACAGGTTTCCAGAGCTGCCTGTGAAAACAATCTAACTTGGCGATGACCTAGGTCTCAGCAAATATTCCCACACCCTTTAAAAACAATAATCAAGCTGGAGTACTTGATCTGTGGCTATCATCTATTCCATTAAAGAACAAGCTACCTCTTGTTGACAATTTAATCCTTTCCTACTTGTACTGGCAAGATTTGGTATAAAAAGCCCTTTCTTTGAAATACAAAGCATACCACATGTATTTGATACTTCTCAAGGGTTCCCGGGGGCTGTGAGGCCTCTTACCACCTTCAGGGTGAGGAAGTCTTGTCTGTGACTGTGTGTCAGTGCCCTAATAATACCAGTCTCTGGCAACACAACTATGCCCTTCCAGCCCTCCACAGGCCTCACTCTCTCTGTCCAGGCTAGTGATAGGCATGCCCCAATCCCTGAATCCTCTGAGTGTTCCCTGTAATATTCAGGCCTCTATTCACTGAATACTCAGAATTACCAGTCTTGCTCTTCTCAAAGAAAAAGTACATTGCAGTTTATGACTTAAACCTGTGAACTCAGCTTCACTGACCACACTGTACTTAGATGTATTTATAGTGAAAACAAGACTACATTTATTATAAAAGAAAAAATGCAAGTGTCAGTGAATAAGAATACTAGAAACAAATGGTTCCATTAAAACACAATGATAACATGCTTTCTAGGGACTGCATTTCGCTAAAAAGGTCCCCTCCTGCCTCAAGAAGTTTCTCACTCAAAATTCTCCTTAGTGTTTTCAACCAAGGCTGGCTGAGACCCCTGTTTTTAGGAAGTGAACTTGTCAGTTCGCCTCCTAAGTGAAGGACCCCTAGGTCTCTTTGAAATGCAAAGCATACCAGCACAGATCTCTGATGTGTACCTCAAGACAGAGACCTACTTCTGCTCCCCCATGCACCCATTGTTTACCTCTTCCTGTTACATTTCTCTCTCTGAAGATTTCACAATCCTTCATTAACCTTTAGTTCAGATTTGTGAATGGATGCTCACTGTGAACCTTAAAATACTTATTTTACAAGTAAACAGGCAGATGGTTAAAGATTTCTTGCATGAAAGAAAACTTTCACACCTTTGCTGGTGACCAGTCCCTAGACACAATGCTAAGAACATAATGTTTGGTGACTATACATAACTCTTTAAACAACATTCACACACGGGTTTTTGCAATAATAACAATGTCCAGTGTGACACAGGCTTTCACTAGAGCCCACATATGACACTCGGTGGGAGAGCTAGAATATAAATACTAAAGTGCTGTAACCCTTAGGCACTCATGCTGTCTACCGCTTGGCATCAAGAGGTCCTTAGGTCACACCAAAGTTAAACAAGTCATTTTAAATAATTAAAACTAGAGAAATTGCTGCTTATGTATTCCTGCTCAAGAATATGCTCCTCAATGTGAAGCAGTTTGCAATATATGATAGTCATAATCTGTCATGTGTTCACTATCAAATAAGTATAAAAAGGATCAAGCACTGCCTGCCACTGTTTTTTGTTGTCAACCAAAAGAGTCTATGTTTTTGTAAGGCTGATATGGTTACCTGAAATACTTTGTCCTGGTACAGAATTTGCATTTTTACTGACAACATTTATTCCCTCTTTAAGTCCTTCCTTTTTGGTATAGAAATACTTCAATTCCAAGCTAAGGGAACATTAAGATATAATGGGACTTACAAAACCCACACAGAGCACATGCAGAAGAGACAAAGTCTCCCCTGCTTGCAGGTGACTTGGCTGCCCAGATCTCAGCACAGCTGCCAGAACTGCCAATCATGGAGGCATGCATCAGCAGCTGGGACCAATGAAGAAAACAAGCCCAACTATAAAGGAAGGAGAACAAAGATACCGAGGCAAAAAGGCCTGAAATAGTATAGGAGTAGCAGCTTTATCATGCTGCTTTAAAAAAAAAAAAAAACACACAAAACCAAACAGGGAGATATAGTCTTAGGAATTGCAGACTTCTTTTCAGGGGCTGATAAACTCATTTTAGTTGTGACTGATTGATAGATAGGCTAAAGAGGAATGAACAGGAAACCAGTTAGGACAAAGCTAGGACCTCTACCTACAATGCTCTAGGACTAGCTGACATAAATTTACGTGACTAAGTCTACAGAAACCAGAAATTGTTAAAACTGCCTGTGCACCATAGCTGTCCTTAATTATATTTAATTTTATTATCACATACTGTCTTGCCAACATTTTTCCAGGTTTTGATATAAAATCTTCTCATATCTTCTACAGTTTATTCCACAATCCACAACAGCTATTTATATGAAGACCATTCAGTACATAGTTTTTACACAACTTCCTAGAGATTAAATGCATGCAAACAATAGTGAAAATCTGATGTTTCCTACAGATGACTTAAATTCCTACAGATGCAGTTAAATTAGTTACATAGTTAACTGACTGAGCTCCAGAAATGTGCATGAGGAAGAGTGGGCTGCTATTGAAATTAATTGCTTAATCCCAACAACACATAACAAAATATACCTTGAAGAAGCACATGGGGGTGGGGGAGAAGCTCTATAAATCAAAGATACACTTATAACATAAAAACACTATAAGCATACAAGAAGGAAAAGATTACAAAATCTGTATGTTATGTTGGGGGAACAACAGTAAGATCTGTCTGAGAAATATGTAATGAAAGTTACTGTTACTGTAATACATACACATTCAACAGACTAAGGTTGTACATACAACCTTGTTTTAATCACTTCCTTAATATTATCTTAAATTTACAGAACACATGTCTTTATACCCTAGGACAAATATTTAGTTTGTCATATACAAGATAAGAGATCTTACTGCACAGAAGTCTTTAAAAACAGAAATAATGTATGTCATTTTTGGTTCATTCTACTCACAAGCACAGACAATTACATACGTTTTGGAAATGCTAGGGTATTTATTTGTAACTGAAACACTTTTGAGTTACATTTGTGCAGAAAAGCATCATGCACATTTGTGCTACAACTAAAAATGGCTAACCTGTTTAAGTGTTTGCCTAAAGCATTTTGGTACCAGTATTAGCAACACAGAATACGGGGGGTTTAAAATAGAAATGCTACAACAATTTTAAAACACTGCAGGGAAATGTGATTATCATTTCACAATAGTGCTAAACCTGAATTTATTCATTCACATACACTATTAATTGTTTTATACTCATTTGTTCAGTGACCCTGCAAAGTTCAACTTTTTTCTAAATATAGATTTGTCTGCTACTTTGCAGTAAAAACTGAACAGTGCCAGGCCATTTCAAATCCAGCTTCCACCACTGCTCACACACTGAATTTATAGCCAAATAATATACAAAATGCTTGCTCTTATTCCCCTGGTCGTTACATATTATATACCTGATAAGAGTAGGAAATTGTTCCTTCCTTTCTCTTTCTTTCAGCACATACACACAGCCAAATTCTGCTCTGGCCCTTGGCGTGGGCTTCTCTTTCCTCTCTCTTTTTTTTAAGTATAAAAAGGTTTAAAGACAAATGAAGCCATGGAGCTGGTTTGAGACAAAGGGGTGCAAAGACCTTGTTTAGTCCTGTCAGAGATGCTAAGCTGACAGATGGGAATCAAGGAAAAAAGGCTAGAGGTTGCACCTCCCTAAAATCGGGACTCTCTGCAGGATCACAGATGTTCCTGGGCCAGGGAGCCCTTATGGCCAGCAGCAGCCCGACAGGATAAGTGGGGCTGCAGCAGCCAGCCAAGCCAGGGCCAGCAGCAGGCAGCCTGGCCAGAGCCGGGGGCAGGATGACCAGCTGGGGCTGGAAGCAGAGCTAGTGGTCGGCAGGCGGCTTCTTCTTGTCCAGTAAATTCCCTTGTTCAAAACCGGTCAGATCACAAGGGTGCCATACCAGGGAGGTCCAACCTGTACTTAGTATGGCTACTCTGTTGTCACAAGTAGCAAAATTAGTACTCAATTTGTTCAAACATCTTAAGTCAGTGCTTATTAACACCAAAATCAATTATCTGCAATGAAAACAATTGATCTAGTAAAATTTAGCCTGCACAGATGCAAGTGTGAAGCTGATAGCTGCTTCTGCAAACAACTAGTCTCCCCTTTAATTCAAAAGTGAAAATTGCTTCCCCATTTCCTTTTCAAAATGTTCCCTGTTTATTATCTTCAGAAACAAATGGTGAGAATATTACCTGATCATCGCTCTCCTACGTTATCCCACCAGGCAAAAAATGGAGGCTGGAGAAAAATGAGCATTGATCATCATAGGGACCTTCACTGGTCTTCTAATCCAGTCTCTTGCACCCAAGGCAGGACTAAATATTATCTAAACCACTCCTGGAAGGTGCCTGTCTAACCTGCTCGTAAAAATCTCCCATAATAGAGATTCCACTCCTTCCTCCCCACCCCTTCTAGCACAAGCAACTTATTCAAGTGCTGAACTACCATGCCAGTTAGGAAGTTTTCCTAATGTCTAGCCTAAATCCCTCTTGCTGCAATTTTAAGTCCATTGCTTCTTGTCCTATTCTCAGATGTTAACGAGAACCATTTTTCTCCCTACTCCTTTTAACAACTTTTGATGTACTTGAAAACTGTTATTGTGTGATATATATGTATAACACAGTAGCTGCATCTGTGGATGTGAAGGGAGTAATTTGTCTGTAGACAAAAGGTATGTCAGACTGCATTAGTAAGACTTTTGATGATGAAGGACCCCAAATGAAACAGAATGTTTACAGAGCAGTTTCAAAAATTAGGCTGCGAAAAGGGGACCTTCAACTATGCAGTGAAATCTGTTCTTGTCTTTCTGAGTCTTTATTTTACACTTACAACTATACCTTAAGTCAGTGGTCCCCAACCTTTTGGGACTGCCGGGCGCCCAGGGGCGGGGCCGCTCACAGGCCACGCACCCGGGGGCCGGGCCACGCATGTGCCGCGTGCCCTGGGGTGGGGCCGCACATGCGCTGCGCGCCAGGGGCCAGCACCGGCATGTGCTGCAACCCCAGGCAGGGGCCGCACATGCGCCCGGGGCCGGCACCGGCATGTGCTGCGACCCCGGGCAAGGGCCGCACGCGCGCCCGGGGCCGGCACCGGCATGTGCCGCGACCCCGGGCAGGGGCCGCCCATGCGCCACGCACCTTGGGCCGGCACAGCGCATGTGCCATGTGCCCGGGACGGGGCCGGCCCAAATTGTTCGGCGGGCGCACATAAATGGCCCGGCGGGTGCCATGGTGCCCACGGGCACCGCGTTGGGGACCACTGTCTTAAGTGGTGGCTTGAGAAGTTTTTGATAACATGATATTCTAACTAAAGGAAAGCAATCTTAACTGCAGAAGTTGTCCCCATAGAGTTCATACCAGAAAAGATCCTCCTCTTCAGTAATCTGGATAAAAAAAGATGTGCAACCAGACAGAAATTCTGTTTCTGGGGTAGAAGGACTGTCATTTGGACCAAAGTTCTAGCATTTCATTTTTTGGTTTTTGCAATGAATCCAGTTCCAATTTTTTTAGCACAGTAATGTAGGCAAATCCAGTAGTGTTAGCTGAATACAGTACATTACATCTGTTACGTGGGTCCAGTTTTGATGTGAGTCATTGATGTTGACAGCTTCCTTCTTTTCCCAATCCAAAAACTTCTACCCTCCATGCCCCCTAAATATTGGTGAATGGCATTTATAAGCATATGTGATCAGATACTTTTTAGTTTCTGCAATATAGGACTCCATAGAGCCACTACATTTGTATAGTTAATCCACTGGGGGGAGGAGGGAGGTGTTAAAATAAACTAGTAAATAAGCATTTTTTATCATGGGGGTGCGGCAGGAAGCACTGCCCTGCCCAAACAGTAATCCTCAGCCAGAACAGAATTTACTACTACCCACGACCCTGTGGTCCTAACAGGAGCTGCCCTTCCCAAATACAGAAGTCAAACTGTACCTATGATTTTTATGCATTTTCATCTCCCCCCTCCCAATCATAAAATCATCAAGTTTAAGATAAAGGTGAGATTTGTTGCATTTTCCTGAATCTAACACACTTTTGTTCTAATATAGACATTTCTGCCACTTTTGGATACGCATGGAGTCATGATGACAAGCTCATGACATCCTGAGATAAGCATAAAGTCTGAATTCTGAGTCTGACAGCAGCTCCAAGACAGTAGTGAAATTCTGTTTACCTCAAAGGGGGTATGAACTTTGAAGTCTAATGGTGGTCACTTAAATTTCAATACAACTGCTTCACTGCTGAACAATGTATCAAAAACACATCCAGGAAATGAGTTTGTTCAATATAGCTAAGTATGCACACTTGGCATTGCCGGACGTTCTGTTCATTTGAATGGTTCCAGAACAAACACACATTCAGAAACATTTAAATAATTTGGAACAGCTGGCTCCAATCTTGGTTTTGACTTAGAAGAACAAATGTTAAAAACGCCAGCCAAAAAAATAAAAATCACATATTAGGGCCCTACTTACAATTAAAAATTCATCCATTGGTGGTAAGTTTGACCCAAAGGGTTCCCATTGGATAGCAAATGGTTGAACTCCTATTGTAGACAGCAGACCGTCACTTTCAGCACAGGTACAGAAGTTGAGATTGAGGCTTGGTTCTAGTGTAGATGGGAGCCTTGAAGTTATTAATACCACTTCAGTGGTCTAAACATAATCAGCAATAGATTTTGACAGATATTCAGCTGAAGTACTTAAACAGATGTACATTTAGCCAGCATAAAAATGAAAACAATACCTTTCATAAAATGTTCATACAGCTATTTAAAATGTTTTTACCCCACTTCTTCCTAAATATTTACACTGTCTGTACTTAATGGTGCCATGTAAACGGAACCAAAGCTTTAAAACTTAAGCTACACTTAACTTGGATATTTCATAAAGAATTTCGGTTGCTGTTGATGCTGCACCATATACAAAATATGTTGAGTAACACCATATACAAAATTCCCATGGACAGTTTAATGTTTTAGTATGGTTAGTTAACATAGTGGTAATGAACAGGGGATGACAAACCATGGCGAAATCCACTCGCCAGCCCTGCACCGCGCATGCGCCAGACCCGCATTGCGCATGCGCGCACCGCCGGTGAACAGGGCAACCGGCTGAAATCTACTCACCACAGGCGAGTAGATACACTGATTTGTCGAGCCCTGGTAATGAAATAGTGGAAGTCACTAGAAACCTGTCTGTGCTGCAGTTCTCACTGGTGATAGTCCCGGTCAAGCTAAACCAGTAAGGATGCCAGATGGTTTCAACAAAAATACCGGACACACTTGACATTACATCACAATCTACATTACGTCTTATTTAGAAAATACTGGACATTTATAGTTTCTCAATTTGTTTCCCGAACAGAAAGCTCAAATACTGGACTGTCCGATTCAAAACCAGACACCTGGTAACTCTATAAACCAGTGGAAACTTTTCCATAAAATTCAATGGTGTGGCCTTGCATACAGTGACAAATCCCCGTCAGTGCTACCAGGAATGCTGCAGTCAGAAGTGAATATGTCAATATATTATACCATGATACCATGAAACTGCAATTAAATGAGAAGGCCACTTAGTCATTTCAAGTGTGACAAATCCTAATATGAAAAATTAGTCAATATGCATAATAATTAAAAAACATGAAGGAGTTGATTCTACAGATGTGGAAGACACTTGCCTGGGTAAGCTGCTTGCTCTTCATTGGCGGGTGGATTTTTCAAAGTCAGTGTATAGCCATTCTGGCTGTAAAGATAATCTATCAAAGCTGGCATTAGCCAAAATCATGTGGTCTTCCTGTATCTGCATACAACTAGTCCCATAGGCTTTCACTGCTGTTAGGAGCATCTTAAACAGCAGCAAAATTGACAAATTGGATCCATTTTCCTCTGAAGCTCTTTGGGAAAGCTATGAGCAACATAATGGAGGAGGCAAGCAATAGGATTATTCATTGGGGAGAGTGACTCAATAAAGGCTGCACGTGGGGGAAAGAAATAGAAACTTGAACTTGGCAGCAGCCAGAGAGCTGTGGGAAGGCAAGAGTAATAGAAATGCCACTCTCAATACTGTAGCAGGCAGGAGGCTTTGGACTGTATGAGGAGAGGCTGAAAAGTGGGCTTCATGTTTATTAGATGTCTAGCAGCTGAATGCTGATATGAAAGAAGGAGCCCGCAAGTAGGGCCCAGGGAAAACATATTATAGGAATCCCAGCTGGAAGAGTTGGCTTCTCAACTGATCATTCTTGCCTGGGCAGTGGTATCCCTTCATCTTTTAAATTAATCTTTCACTAGTGGGCTTTATGCTCTCATTATTGGTTCACTTGAAAGTTTCCAAGCCTTAGGAGGGTGGGGTAAAGGAAAAGGGGAGTAACTGAGGTGTTAAAATTGAAAAAAAGTAAAGCTCAAGCCTGATTTTATATAGAGATTTTTTGTGAGAGAAAGAGAGAAGGAGAGAAAGAGAGAAAGAAGAGATTATGTAATGCAGAAAAAGAATATAGGTATTTTAAAATCAGAGCATAAAGTAAAATAGGAGACAACTGTTTCATTCCATTAAATTGCATGCAGTGTGGCAGGCTAGTAATTTTTTGCCCAGGTTTGTATAATTCCCAGTGCTAATAGGTACAAGAAACATCTTTCTTATCCTGGATATGTAGAGAGGTATTAAGACTTAATATGACTATTCCTGTTCAGCTAAATTCTGCTCTCATTTACACTGGTATAAGTCCTGAGTAAAAGCACTAACTTAAGGACTTTTCTCCAGATTTACACAAGTGTAATAATAGATTTCCCCCCATTAACTCTTGCAAACGCTTAAATTACTTTAAAATAATCCAGTACAGTATTCTCTTCATGTGTGCTTTACCTTACATCTAGTAAACTAACTGGCAGTGTAAAAAGCAGATGACAAAAAATGAAAATTAAAATAAACAGAGCTACCTTAATTATGTAGATGATTATATGGTCTAATAGCCCTTTAGATGTAATATTAGTCTTAAAGCAAAATGTAGTTTGAAATCGTTTAGAATAAGATGATATAAAATATCATCAGGTTAATTTACTGTTCTTTTGAGCAAAAGCAAAACTGCAAATCTTATCCTTTTGAGTGTTCAGTAAACAGATTACATCCACAGATGCAACTACTGTGTTATTCATACATGTCACACAACTGCTGGCATACTGCTCTAGCAGAGATCGCACACATTTCTGCACCAGTTAAATAATCTTTGCAGAAATAAACACATCTTTTCAACTACTGCAAGCTATAAAACAGTTCAAGAGCCCTGCAATAATGTTTTCATTAGTCTGTGATGCTTCAATATTCAAATATTGAAACATTCCATATAAACCTTATGAAATGGGAAGAATATAAATACTCCCCCCATTTCCTTAATGAAGATGCCTAATACAATTTTAAACCAATTTTCCTAGCTGCCAATACAATATGGCAGAGAATGAGATCTTCCTTTTCACTTCTATATATTTAACATTAAAGCTATGTCTGCTGAAACCTTTTCTGAAAAAAAAAAAAACCCCAACCAAGCAAACAATAAAAAAAAAAAAAAAAACCCTTTTCTTCACACACTTTCCTTTTTTATCTTATATCAGACTGCCACCCTGCCTTGTAAGCAAACCAGTCACTTTACTGGGTCAGTATTCTAAGGCTATATTTGAAGGAATAGTTCTGGGTCCAGTAATGTTCAATATTTTCATCAACAATTTAGATAAGGACATAGAGAGTACACATATAAATGTGGGGATGATACTACCTGGGAGGGGTTCCAAGTGCTTAGGAGGATAAGATTAAAATTCTAATGATCTAGTCACACTGGAGGAATGGTCTCAGGTAAATAAGATGAAATTCAATAAGGACAAATGCAAAGTGCTCCATTTAGGAAGGAACAATCAGCTGCACACATACAAAATGGGAAATGACTGCCTAGGAAGGAGTACTGCAGAAAGGAATCTAGGGGTCATAGTGGACCACAAGCTAAATATGAATCAACAGTGTGACACTATTGCAAAAAAAAAAATCAAACATCATTCTGGGATGCATTAGCAGGAGTGTTGTAAGCAAGACATGAGAAGTAATTCTTCTCTACTCTGCGCTGATAAGGCTTCTGTCGTACAGCAGGTCATCTTGACCACGGCCTCGCGTGTATTGCCCACACTGCCACACCAAGGCCCCTCACAAGAAAAACATAAGCCGCTGAGGCAGAGACAGAACTTTAAGTCCCTCGGGTGCTCAGCACAGTTCTCAGTAAACGGAACTGAACTTGGCAAGCACCCGGGCCAGGGGCGTTCAAGCCCCAGCGCAGTCCCCAGTAAACAGAACTTGAACTTGGCAAGCACCTGGGCCAGGAAGATAAGAGTAGGGAAAAAAGTTAGGTTAACGAGCCCTAAAAACAGGACAAGATAGGAATAAGGGAAACGAGCTGTCATAATACACCAGTTAACAAGCACCTGGAACAGGGAAAGAAAAAACATAGCTAGCTTTCACGTGTGCCAGTCATGTCTGCATCAGGCACTAACTACAAGGCCCTGAGGCAGACGCATATCAAAAAGGAAGGAACCCTAATATGGTACCGGATATCAAATCATAGTATCAACTAAAGCTGAACCCTAATATGGCACCGGATGTCAAAATTATAGTATAAAGCACCCTGAGCCCTAAGCTCGGGGAGGTTCCGTATCAAGATAGAAGGCACGTATCATCCAGCCTGGCTGAGGAGCTGATCACCCGAGGCCGCCTCCCACCCACCGAATCACGAAAGGGTGTACGAATCCGGAGCGTGCTACGTGTTGATTTGTGTCTGTGCATCATAACTGTTACTGGGCTTGTGAGTATTGTTTACTATATTGTATTAACCATTTCATATTTAGAGGTTGTTAAGTATATGTAGATTAATGACTAACTCCACCAGCTGTTCGAAGATAACCATAGAAGGACTGGCTACGGGAGGAGTTTTTATTATTGCTGTATTGGTTTTATTTGTTATATTCTTCTTTTGCATGCTGCGCTGTCTAAGACGAATCAGAGATGGTGATTTAATATAATCAAATTGTAGTTAATAAAGTTTGTATTTGGTTAAGTACATTTAAGTCTTGGGCTTTCCTCCTTCGCAGCCCCAGTCCCTTGCCACAAAAAGCCACCCCAAGACAATCTTCGAACCTCTGGTTCATCAGCTTCAACTGGAGTACTATGTCCAGAAAAGATGTGGTCAAATTGGAGAAAGTCCAGAGAAGAGCATCAAAAATTATTAAAGTTCTAGAAAGCATGACCTATGGAAGACTGAAAAATTTGGGTTTGTTTAGTCTGGAAAAGAGAAGAGTAAGAAGCCATTTTCAAGTATGTAAAAGGGTGTTACAAGAATCAGGGAGAGAAATTGTCCTCCTTAACCTCTGAGGATAGGACAAGAGGCGATAGGGTTGCCAAGTGTCCGGATCCAACCGAACAGTCCGGTTTTTGGGCCCTCTGTCCAGTAAAAAAAATTCAGAAAATACCGGACACGTGTACTGTCCAGTATTTTCTGGTTTTCCGGCTGGGCGCCCGACAGAAGCCTGGCGGGCGTGGGGGGAGCGGCTGGGAGGCGGGGCGCAATCGGCGCTGGGAGCCTCTGGTTGCATCTGACGTAGGAGTGACACCTTGGGGAGGAGGAGAAGCCCTGTCCGTGCTCCTAGAGTGCTGTTCAAGCCCATTGTGGAGCCGTAGCCAGACTCGCTCGCGCTTCACCAGGACCGTGCGCGGGACAGGCAGCACCCTGGGATCTGAATGTGCCCGGGTCAGTCCCGCTCCCCACTGGCCAATTCTCTCCCCCCCACTCTCCACCCCGGCCAGCCCTACTCCCCCTGACCCCTCCCGACCAGCCCTGCTCCCTCCAACCAGCCCTGCTTCCTGCCGCCCCCGATCTCCCCAGGCCAGCCCTGCTGCCCCGACCCCCTCCTCCTCCCAGCCAGCCCCGCTCCCCTCCCGGCTGGTCCCTTCTCTCCCCTACCTTCCCCCCCGATCAAGTATGTCTGGTATTTTTTCTGAAGCTACCTGGTAACCCTAAGAGGCAATGAACTTAAATTGCAGCAAAAGAGGTTCAGGTTGGACATTAGAAAATGCTTCCTTTCAGGGTGGTTAAGTATTGGATTCTCCATCATTGAAGATTTTTAAAAACAAGTTAGACAAACACCGGTTAGGGATGATCTAGACCAGCGATGGACAGGCTAGGCTAGTGAATGGGCCGCATGAGTGGCCCTTCTTCACCTCAGTGGACCATAAGATTATTGAGAGAGATTAGTTTTGCTAACTGTGCATGCATACCTAGAATTTGTGGGGTGCACCAACTGAACCATGGCAGCACTTTGATTGCATGCAGAGGGAGCACATGGCTCTACAGTCAATATTGTGTGCAATCAGCACAAACCTCACCACGTGTCCTGGCTTTAAATGTGTGTCACTTTAGTAATACCGGTAGGAGAAAAACTACATGGATGGAAATCAGTGTAATCTAGCAACCCTGCACAAGCAATGGTAAACAAAATGTCTCACAGGCCACACAAAGAACCTCAATGAGCTACATGTGGCCCTCGAGCTGCAGGTTGCCCTCCACTGGTCTAGATGGTGCTTGGTCCTGCCATGAATGCAGGGGACTGGACTATATGACCTCTCAAGGTCCTTCCAGTCCTACTATTCTATGATCTATACTACAGTGCCATAGTACAGATGTTTCCTACAGTGATGGAAAGAGCTTTTCTTGTCGCTGTAATTAATCCATTGCTCAGAATTCTTCCATTGTCCTAGCCATGTCTACAAGGTTGACTTAGCAGCATCAGGTTGACTCAGCAGCATCTTTTTCACACATCCAAAACAAGGTAGTTAGAGTCCATAAACGTTACGTGTTGATCAGGCCTAATAGTGCCACAATAATTCATCTTGCATTCAGTTTGCATTTACAAAGTGGAGTTTTTGTGCTTGCCTCAGATTTTGGGGGGGGGGGGGAATCAATACCACCAAACTTCACAGCGGAACAGATCCCCATAAAGGAGAATGTCCTTTTTTTAAGGATGACATGTAAGCAGCGGTGAATGCCTGTATCTGGAAGAATCAAGTGCTAGCCTTCCTCTGTGGGTTTCAACAATTGAAAATCTTAGCAAAAAGGCTTGCATCATTTGTGGTTTGTAGGCTACTACTCGTTGATAGTTTACTTACCATCCTCCTCCTTGCAAATGTGGCTAATTTCAGTTCCTTGCTCTAAACAGTTGGTGTAAAGGCGAAAGAAGAAAGGAACCAAATGTGTTTAGTACATGTAATCTGGTAGCATAATACTTTCCAGTCTCTAAGGAAAGATACCAGCTGTCTTGCTACTTCAAAACTCTGCTAATCCATACAGAGTGTAAAAAGACACACTCCAGGCTGCCCCTATAGTGGGACATAAACAACTGAACTATTACACATGAAGTTCATATCAGACAGCATTTTAGTGCTCACCTTTCTCCCTTCCTCTACCCACCACAATTGCAATTATGTTTTTACATACATGAGTTTTAATATTTATGGGAAAGGTATTTTAAATGTATATACTATTTCAATTTTCCAGTGGTGTTTTTGGGGGGGGGGGTGTAAGGGAGACACAAATGGGGGTGGGGCAATAGCTCAGGACTTATCCATGATGTAATAGTACAATTGTAATGAAAAGGCCAGGAAAGAGTCATTTCTTCCCCTGTGAAGTACACTTTTGCCAACTCTTGTGGACACAACAGCAAAATGAAGAACAGACACATGCATGGATTTAAGCAGTAGGCCCATCTTTTATTAAACTGTAACACACCCTTACTCTTCTACACCAGCATTTAATTGGCTCCAATGCGGGGCTTAGAGGGTTTCTTACTATATAACTCATAATGCTGGGTAGGCTCTCCTCATTCTGCCGCACACCCCACCTCCCAGACTCATTTTTCTCTGAATCTTAGCACTCTCCTCCTGCGAAGGTGCAGCAGGGTGGGGACCTTGGTCTGCAAAGGCCACAAGGACTGACCCTATCACATAAGCCCAAGACCCATCAATAAACCCCCAAGTCTTTTATCTCCGGGAACTGTTAATTTGATTTTCTTACTCGCGTGGGAAACCAGCCACAAGTTGCAATGAATAAAATCTCTACCTCAGTACCTCGGTTTAGTGCTAAGCGCATTCTTCCTAATGCACTGTGGCTTGAAGGCGGAAGGCAAAAAGCTCCCTGGTCCTCTGCCAATTGGCCCAAAGGAGAAAAAATCCTTCCTGATCGCCAAAGCAGGGATCAGTTAGACCCTCAGCATCTGTCTGGCTTGGTTCCCATTCCTAATTTGGGTGGGTAGTGTGGGCTGCAGGACAGAGCCAAAAGGGACTTAATGTGGCTTCTATGTGGGGCTAAATCGTGGGTGCTGGGGGATGCTGGCCAATTGGAGCCACAGACTCGCAGGGGGAAGAGCTGCTATTGTTCCTTGGCAAGTATCTCCCTTTCTTGCTACTGGGACTTTCACTGCCGGGCCCATGAAGTTCCCCCTCCTGCTGAACAGGTGGATGGCATTTCTTCCTATGCCAGTCCTGTCAAATTCATTTTGTGCACTCTCCCAGAAAGGGAAAGAGGGTGGGTGAGACAGTTGTCAAAATGCCACTTCCAGGCTTACAGGGTGTCTTGTCTCAGTTGTACGTGATCTCCAGCATACAAGTGTAACTCCTCTTTTACATTCCAACCATATTTTTGTAACTCAGTCAGCAGCCTTGTGGGTAAAGTTAGGTCAGCTGGTTAATTTTTATCTTATTCACTCTGCTGTAAAGTCTTCTACTCTTTGACAGTTCCTGTAGCATGTTTAATCAGCACTAGCAGCTTGCCTGCAAACTGACTGGTCCACCTAGCTTCTCTTCGCAGCACAGTAATGTGAGCAGTAAAGCAACTCAGCCACAAGTCATTCACTCTGGCTATGTCTACACTACAGAGTTTTTGCGGAAAAACAGCCGTTTTTCCACAAAAACTTGCGGAGCGTCCACACCTCAAGAGCGTTTTTCCGCAAGTAAATCGAAAGAACAGAGGGGTTTTTGCGCAATTGGTAATTCTCATTCTACGAGGAAGAACGCCTTTTTCCGCAAGAGCTCTTGTGCAAAAAGGCGGTTGTGGACAGGAAAGGGGGTTTTTTTGCCCAAGAGGAGGAAAGAAGAAAAAGCACAGGTGTCCTGGTGGCCATTCCGTCCATAGCAATCACTGCTTACTTGCGAGAGAGCATCCAGGCAGTCTGGACACTCTCTTTCACAAAAGCACATCACACAGCAAAAGCGCATCGAAAAAGTGGACGCGCTCTTGTGCAAGTTTTTTGCAGACAATCTCTTCCGACAAAAGCTTCTCGCGCAAAAAGCCTGCAGTCTAGATGTAGCCTCTTAGACCTGCCTTAGACTGCTGTTTTATCTTCACTGCTGGTAGTCATATTCCAATTTCTACCAGTGAGTAACTCAAAGAGGAAGGAAGCAGATTCCAGTAGCAGCCACATGGTGTACAAATATATATTATATTTCTCCTTCCACTAACAGAACAGATCAAATACACTTGCATTTAGGCTCTTCCATTCTAGAAATTGCAATTAAGTGATACTGGCCCAGTGGCAATTTCAGAAAAGTATGTTTCTGGTATTAGGAACAATCTGAAGTTTACCTCTTGATATAGGTGTAAGCAGAAATAGTCACATGCCTGATATCAATATTTGAAATTAGTAAAAAGATATATTGGAATTAGAAAAGGTTAAAAAATGGGTAACAAAAATGATTGGGGATATGGAATGGCTACTATATAAGGCGAGATTAATAAATTTAGGACGTTTTAGCTTGGAAAAGAGACAATTAAAAAGGCATATGATAGAAGTCTATAAAATCATGACTGGTCTGGAGAAAGTAAATAAAGAAGAGTTATTTACTCCCTCCCATAACACAAGAAGTAGGTATCACCAAGGTTTAAAACAAACAAATAAAAAAGGAAGTATTTAGTCATACAACAATCTGCGGAACTCTCTGCCACAGGATGTTGTGAAGTCTTTAATGGGGTTCAAAAAAGAGAGAGAAATTAATGGAGGATAGGTTCATCAATGGTTATTAGCAGTGCTTTTTTTGTGATGGTACTGCACGGTACACAGTACTGGCACCTCCAGATGCAATACCGGCACCTCCAGTCAGAGCTCAACAACTTTTCCCCTGGAATACTGGCACTTTATTTTATTTTTTTTACAAAAAAAATACTGGTTATTAGCCAGGGTGAGAAGGAAAGGTGTCCCTAGCTTTTGTTTGTCAAGGATGGGAAAGGGTGATGGGATGGATTGTTTCTGTTCATTCCCTCTGGGGCATCTGGTATTGGTCACTGTTGGAAGACAGGATACTGGGCTAGATGGATCTTTGATCTGACCCAGTATGGCCTTTTTTATGTTAACATTTTATGTGCTATCCTGACAGGCCAACACTCTACAGAGTAGTTGAATTACATGTGCAAGATGAGAACATTGGTACTGATTTAAACTGCTTGTAAAACAAGTTTTGACCTTCTACTTTGGTCTCTACATACCCACTAAAAATCTAACTGCTACACCACCATCTGATACCTTCCCTACCAACACAGAAATATTCAAGTTAAATTAACCTCCAGGTCTGGTCTCAAAGTTGCAATGTTTTAAAATGAAAAACTGCTCAGGCTTTGATAGAACATCTGGAGTAGAAGCATCAGTCCAGCGCCCAGGGAACAGAGACTAGCAGAGTATTAGCAGTGACGCAAGGCTGAGAAGAGGCAAGGAAAAACTGATAATAGGCTGGGCAGAATTTTGTGGATGGCAGTAAAGACTAAAGTTGGGAACTAGGCACTTAAAGACTGGGACTTAGAGGCACTTAAATACATCTGTGGATTCCCATTTGTGAAGCTCCACGATTTAAAAGTGTTAGTTTGCATACTATACTCACAGCAGTGCATGTGGTCTATACTTAATTTGTGGCTTGTTCTGCCAGAAGTTTATCAATAGACCAGCACTAAGATTTAAGTTAAGAAATAAAACAAATGCAATCATACCAGCCCCACCACTAGAATATGTCACAGGCTTATGGGTATATTGGCAACTTCAGTTGTTTGAGGATTCTGAATTACATACCCCTTTAAATGAAGAACAAAATTTTAAAGAATTCCTTTAAAAAATTAGTGGATTTTCAGCATCTCTGATGATGTTTAGAAGTGTCTTTGTAGTACAGAGGAAAGTGTATGGTCTAGACAGCAATACCATCTATAGGGCAGCCGACAGCCTCACCAGCTCCATGGACAAGGGGTGGGGGGCAGCACCACACTCCTGGAGGGGGTGGGGCCTCAGACAGAAAGGCAGGGACCAGGGCAACCAGTCCATAGCACTCCTGGACTACAGTATGCCCATTTCCCCCATTCCACAGCACTGCTGTGCAGTGCTCCAGATGCTGTGAGGTGCTCCAGATGTGCTGTGCGGTGCTCCAGATGCTATTTAAAGAGCCTGGGGTTACGGCTGCGACCGCTGCTGCTGGGAGCCCCAGCCCCTTTTGAATAAAAAGTTGCCCCTTTTGGCCCCTACGCACATTAACAGGCCTGACCATCCAACATCCTTGGGTTCCTGGCCCTTCACTTTCCCTTCTGTACACACACATCTGCCTGATGTCTCTTCAGCTTTTACTGCTGACTTTGCTGGCAAGCACCTTGTTGCAGCATCTGGAGAAGGATACACTGGTGAGCATAATGCTGGCATGAGTTTGAGGATGACACGCCAGTGCATGAAACAGGATGTGTAAAATTATCCATTAACAAAACAATGAAGCTGACCATATACAGAATGCTGCCTAGCACCCAAGGTACAACAATTGGAAAAAGTACTGTTACTAAACTTACACTGTCCATAAATATAGGTACAAACATTTTACATAAGTGTATAGTGTCCCTTTAAGGAACATAACTGTAATTTTAAAAGTCTAGTATGCTTTGTATAACTGTTTCTCTAGTATTTAGCTATAGGATTAAAAGAAACCACAAATATCTGCATTAAAAAATCAAAGCAGGAAAAATACTGGCTTAGTTTCCTCAAAGAGATAGTAATACTTTGTACAAATTGCTTTTGAACAGGTACGCTGAGTGTATATATTTTGGTTCAGGAACGCTGCTTCCCAATTGAAACTAAGAAGTTCAATCTTGAGTGAAGTGATTTTATGAAGGTGTTAAAGAAAGCAGAGAAGGAAACATGATACACAAAAGTCAATCAAACTGGAAATCAACCCAATTTGCTTCCTTAGGAATCTGTACTAGCTGAGAAGCTCAATTAAAGGAGATCGTCTCTCTCTTCAGAGAGACAGGGAAGGTAATATGCTTTTTAGAAGGAGAAAAACAACTCCCCACACATTAAGATTTCAACATTTTGGAAGTGTTTCAATTGTCTTATGAAAATAGTTAATATGGGTTGGACCTCGGGACCTGACCAGTCCTGGATGAGGGAATTTGCTGAACCAAGGGAGGTCCCCTGCCACCAGCTCCTCAGCCTGCTGCCCCTCCCCTCCCCTCCTTTGGCCCCTGCAGGATTGCCTGCTGGCCAGTCCCTGCCCCAGCCCCACTCCGGCCCTGTGGCCAGGCTGACCCCACCCCACTGCCGGGTTATACACGCAGCCCCAATCAGGCTGCCGCAGTGCGAGCTCCATTGCTGGGCAGCACATGACCCTTGCCAGGCTCCTGAGATGCCTCAGCCCTAGCCCCAGCTGGGTTGCTGTAGCCACAGCTCTGCTCCCAGGCTACTACGGTCCCAACTCCACTGCTGGGCTGCTGTGGCCCAGCCCCACTGCCATGGCACCAGCCCCAATCAGCCGGGCTGATGGGTAGCACGTGGCCCTGGCTGGGTTGCCGGGCTGCCCTGGTCCCAGTTGGATTACTGTGGCCCCACTCCATTGCCACGAATCCAGCAGGCTGCCAGGCTACCCCTGTCAGGCTGCTACTGCCCCGCTGCTCCCTAAACTGACCTGGCTCTGCCCCCACTACCACCAGCCTCGCCAGACTGTGCTGGGCTCCCAGCTGCTGGCCCTCTTGCCTGGGGGCTCTCTCATCCAGGAATATCCATGGATCTGCTGGACCACAGATGTTGCCGGACCAGAGAGTCACGGTTTAGGGAGCTGCAACTTGTAACACAGTTGTTACAGTAATAATGTGAACAGAGTACAAACATTCACACCTCAAGCTTTGTTAAAAGATCAGTTCTTGTATGAAATCTAGTGTTAGTGGAGTTGTTGATACATGTAGTATAACATAAGTATAACATGTAGTATAACCTGTCTGTAACTGGCATTCTTCAGATGTGTGGCTCATCTCCATTCGACAGTAGGTGAGCACACACGCCTATTGTGGAATGGACATGAGCAAGAACTCAAAGAAGAACCAGGCCTTGTGAACATTTTAAAGGTAAAAATCCATATCTTCATTTGGTTAAAGGAACTGAACCATTTCAAGTTTAAGATAAACTAATTTAGGTAACTTACAGTATAGAGGGACAGACATGGTTATTCAGATCAGCTTTAAAATGCACACAATAAGGGGACATACGGCAAATTTCATGAACCCCTTTCAAAAAACAATAGTTTCAAAAAGCCTATTATACATAGCAAAGAATGCACGTGCTTTTTGGCGTATTTTTTGTGAAAACATGTATTATTAGAAGAATTTAGGCATCCTTACATAGACCTAAAGCTACCAAAATTTTTTAAAAGGGAACTGCAAGTTCCACTCATTGCCTGCTCTGAGAGGTGGGACAAACACCAGTGCCTCCAGCTAGCTGTAATTAGCTGCTAGTGGAAGTTGCCAACAGCAGAACTACAAGTTTACATTAATTATTCTTTCTTTTTATGAGAAAATTGGAATGTCACATCTGCATTCTACTATGGTGAATCTAAGAGCCAATTTGACAAGCAGGGAAAGTGTTCTTTTCTGTTGTCAATTTTAACTATGAATGTGCTGAATATATTTTGATACGGTGTTCAGGTTCTCTTTTCCATTATTAAATCGCAAGACAAATAATGGGAATAAATAATTAAAAGATGGGGACAGCTTTCAGCCCTAATTATTTTCTTTTCATTGGCATGGAGATGGAAGGATGGATAGGACAGGTAGCAAGGAGAGGAGATATGAATAAAGATAATAAGAGTCACAAAACTTGCATCAGGAAAAGGTGTTGGAACGGAGGGGAGCAAAACAAACCATTCTACATATAACTAATTTATTTCAGGCTTCACCCAAAGTTCCCCAGGTTCTGTGAAACTTTGCTCTTGGGCTACAGTCCTGTCCTTCTCAAGTAAAATTTCAGCAACTGCTGTATAAACTGGAAGTTTTCTCCTGCTCTGCTTTATAGTCTACGAAACAGAATTCACCTAACCATTGTTTTTTATCAACATTTGATTATCCTGATATTCAGGACTACACTGTCCTGTGATAGAGGACTAGTATCTTTATCAAGCAGACACTAGCTGTTGACCTGTGAAAACTAAGTGTCATCACTCCTTGGCCAATGCTGGTTTGTGGGAGATAAATAAACTCTGGACTCATCAGTCCTGATGCAATTGAACATCTTTGTCTCCAGCTTCTATGGATACTTGCAGACTTGGCATTGCCAATGTGTTTTCACTGCACTGTAGTTTCCCAGGACTGTCTTTAATATGCAGTGAAAATATCCTGTATGCTGTCAATCTCCTTTTATACAACCATATATATATTTTAATGGGCTATTTATCTTTCTGAAATGGCAGCTTCTCTACAAGTGATTTAAATATAAAACAGGGGTGTGCCTAAACTCTCTCTCCAGTTCAACAGCTGTATGCCAGCCTATCCACCAAGCCCATATGAAGTAAACAGAAACAAGTTTCTGTACAGCTTAGGGGATGTCAACGTTTAGACAACTACACAATTAACCAATAAACCTGAGTTTATCGGTTAATCCTGTCGACTACACACATCCCTCTGCCTTGTTGCCTCTGTATTAGAGGCAGCGGAGGGGGAGGTGGGAGCTGCTATGTGTGGGGAGCTGAGTTTTAAACAGCTGTCCGCACGTGCCAGCTCTGTTGACCCGCCTGCCCCTCAAGCACCGGCTCCATAGTACCGCCTGCCACTCTCCTCTCCTCCATGCTGCTGCCTCTAAAATTTAATGCGGTTACATAACTATTCAGTTACACGCTATCTAACATCCCTAGTACAGCTACCCTTCAGCATCAGCATCATGTGTCCATTATGAAGCTCAGCCAATGATAAACTTCACACGTACCCAAGAGCTAACTGATTTTGGGAATGTAACACCCCACATTAAGGGCAATGTTTATTTGAAAGCTTACTAGAAGAGGGTAGAGTTCAGTCACTTGGAAACACTGGCATGGGAAAGTAACCTTTTCTGACATTAGATGGACTGGTCACATTGTAAAACTCATGTAGATCTTTCTATAATAAAGTGTTGCTGGCTACTATTCTGCTGCGCTTCCCAACCAGAAGCTCACAACGACAGCACAGCAGAACTGCCATAATCGCTCAAACTCCAGATGTCCTATTTACCCACAACTCCCCTTCCCCAAATGCCCTTTTAGCATCCATTTCCTTTCCTTGTTAATGTTAATTTTTGAAAAGATACAAGGGCAGCGGGGGGTGATTTGTTTCAGAATACTTCACTTTCCTAGCAAAAAATATAGACAACTTAAAACAAATAAGGTTGCCCCTCCCCCCACACACACACACACGCACACGCAAACGCACACGCACACGCACACTTTAAAGTCCATTTGGTCATTATTCTTTTCTTTAAAGGAAGAACTAGTGTGAGATATTGGACGTTACAGGAAAAAAAATGTTAAAGAATCCTGTCTATTTTCATAAAGACACCAGTTAATACTTAAAACTATTAGTATGGGGAGATTTGTACAAAAATGGGATCATTGTTTAAGGTCCCATTGCCTGTGTTGTTTACTTGGCACCAGAAATTTTAATGCTATGTTTCATTTCTCTCTTTCTAATATAGTCATTACTCCTACTAAACACAGAATAGGCCAAATGGCGCTCTTTCATTTAAAAGAAGTGGAAGAGGAAAACTACATGGACTCTGCTGAAAACTATATGGACCAGTTACTTAGTTGATATACACTGCCACAGCTCCTACAGCTAAGCTGATTTACATCAGCTGATGATCTTGTCAATGGGCTGAAATTCTTCCTGACAAAGGCTCCTTTTTAAGAGATTAAAAGTCACACAAAAGGAGAGCAGGAAAAATGTCCTTAAATTCACACTTAGCCCAAAGATCCATAGAAAATTTATGCCATATGTTGTGGCATCCATTTGGGATGCCTGGTCCTCTGACATATCTTGACTTCACCCAGTTTGCCTTCAGTATCATGGCTGGCTCTGTGGGACTATAAGCCACAGGTCAGATGTCAAATGCTGCTGTGAGTAACAAGCGCCCAGTGACTTTTCAAAGAAAAATACAGGAGTTGCCAATATACTCCTGTAGAGAGACTATGCCTTCTTACGCCTCACTGCATTCAAAATGCCATTGACCCTCTGTCAAAATACCATTGACCCTTCGACATACAGATTTCTCCCACATGATGTCAGGGATAAGTATCCCTTCTAGGCTTTGCTGTTCTCCTCTGGCTTTTCGGTATATGTGTGTTTGCTGCCTTCTAAAGGGCAGAACCAAAGGATATATTTTGGTCCATTGTTTGAAATGCATTATTTAAATGAGAAATTACAAGGAAATGTGTAGCTTTAGTTAATCCAGCCCAAGAGCTAAAAGATGTCAGAATCATATCTTTACTACTTTATCTGAGCATATGTCATAATGACTAAAGTCTGCATGTCCATCTCTAGCGGAGAAAACTGAAATAATTACCAACACTTCAAGCTCAACAGATCATCTCAAAAAGAGAACATAAATTCTTATGGCACTAGTTTACATTTGAAACATTTTCAAAATATTGTTTTAGCTGGGTATAATAGACCACCATAAGATCTGATACACAGCAAACAAAGTGCTTCAATTACACATCTGGCAAAAGGCCAGAAAAAGATAACAGCCCAGGCTCTCACTTGCTAGACAATATATATGGTTACTTTGGCAGTCAAAACAGAATGTGATAATTGAGCCATGACACATTTTTAAAAGCACATAATTTTAAAAAGAAAAGGTTCCTGAGCACTAAAAAACAGAAAATATTTTTGATGTGCTTATATCAACCCAAGATGCAGAGGTAATGATGGAATCCGATTGATTACATTTCAATTGTTCATCGAGTCACAGATTCCAAGACCCATCTGGTTTGCTTTCCTGTATAATACAGGCTAGAGAAATCCCCCCAAATAGCATATCTTTTAGAAAAACATCCAGTCTTAATTTTAAAATGGTCAGTGATAGAAAATCCACCACAACCTTTGGTAAACTGTTCTAATGGTTAACATGTATTCCTTATTTCCAGTCTGAATTTGTCTAGCTTTAACCTTTAGTCATTTAATCACATTAAGCCTTTTTTTGCTGGGCTGAAGAGCCCTATGAAGGGATTAAGGAGCAATTTTGCTGTCAGGCAACCCTGCCTAGATGAACCTACAGAGCGTGCTCTAGCTGGAGGTGGAGCTTAAGAGAGCTAGACAGCTCAGAAGGGGCCTGACAGCATAGGGCGAGGGACCTACACTGAGGGCGCCTGGAGATGGGTGTTGCTGGCAAGAATCATCTTTTTTTTTTTTTTTTTTAAACTGCTTTAGGTACACTGTGAGCTGTTGGGAAGAGATGGGGCGGTAGGAAGTAAACTAGGGAGACAGCCTTATGGCTCTCCTAGGTGCTTTGTCAGAGTCACAGCTTCCCTGCATCTGTAAGTATGGCCTACGTTCTTTGTTCCTAGATGTATACATTTACATTTAGCTGTATTAAAATATGTACTGTTTGCTTGCGCCTAGTATACAAAATGATACAGAACACACTGAAGCAGGGACCTGATTTTGTCATTGTTGGGGAAATCTCGCTCCCTGGGTACAGAGTCCCCAGAAGGGTCCGAGGCTGGAGGTCAAAGCAGTGAGGCAGGAGAGAAATCTAGAAGGAAAACTTTATTATGCATGCATGCAGGCTGACAGCTACCAGAGTGAGAGCAGCAGCAGCCCTGAGAGAAAGGTTCAGGGATCCTTTATACAGTATGTTCAGACAGTTTAGTTGTTGATTGTTTTCTTTAACATATCAAAGTCTCAGCAGAAGTACTCTGAGAGGTTTCTGTTTACACCAAGTATGCTAGAAGTAAGTTTACAGTACAAAGGCACATGATAACCTGAGTGAGGAGCCTACAAGGCAAACTGTGACAAAGATAAGGGTTTACATGACAAATTGTGACAGACTAGGGGTCTTCATGAAGTTGAGAAAGGAGGCATTGTAAGGGTCTTGATTAGAGTTAAGATGATTTCTCTCTGTTACAGGGAGAGAGGCCTGGAAAACTTTTAACCCTTACAGCAGTTTTCTTTTAGAGAGTTTTGATTTCCTGCACAGTCCCCCTTAGACACAATTGGAGTTATTTGATTTTTCTCCCACAGTCATTTATTTACCATTCCCCAATTTTTGTCATCTGCAAACTTTACTCAGTGAAGACCTGTTGTTTTCTTCCAGGCCATTTATAAAAATATTAAATAAATATGGAGATATACCTATCTCATAGAACTAGAAGGGCCCTTGAGAGGTCATCGAGTCCAGTCCCCTGTCCTCACAGCAGGACCAAGTACCATCTCTGACAGATTTGCCCCACATCCCTAAATGGCCCCCTCAAGGACTGAGCTCATAATCCTGGGTTTAGCAGGCCAATGCTGAAACCACTGAGCTATCCCTCCCCTAGTATAGGCCACAAGGCTCACACTCTCTGAATGTGAGCCATGTATTGGCCAGAGCATATTTGCAATCCGGTTTGGGAGACCCAGTGGCCCACAGGGAGAGAGGGGGATACTTGTCCAAACCCATCCCTCATGCCATGCCCCTTCCGGCCACTCCCCACCCTCATCCTCAGGGATTAACTGGAGGGCCTAGTGCAGGGCAGTAGCAGAAATTGGGGGCCCTGTACTCTCCGCAGCAGCATGAACTACAGAGAAGTAGTCCACAGGAATACACCTGCTTGAAACAATTCTATATTTGGATCTCCATTTTAAGACTCATCAGTTAGTCAATTTTTAATCCATTTAATGTGTGCTATGTTAATTTAACATCATTCTAGTTTTATAATCAGAATGTCCTGATTGGGTGTTTTAATCATTCACATACAATTAAACACAAATGTAGGTATAAAAGCCCCTTAAAGAACAATTATCAATGCTGTACCTTCAAAACAAGATATACTTTCAAAGGTGCACAGTATGGGTTTTTTTGTTTTTCAGAGCATTTTCATGTTAACTCAAAGACCAAGATTTTATACAGCTGAATTACAATGCAAGTGAACTTGATTTCAAAGTAAAGGGGGAAAAGCTACAATCTTCCTATATACTTTGAGTACTAAAATAAAAATAACAATTTATGAACAGAATACATTTATGTCCTAAATCACCTTTCTGCTACAAGAGAAAATGACTGCTCTGTTTAAAACATGAAGTACACTATGATCCTTTGATAGCAATAGCTGTTTAGAAAACAAAGCCCACAAGCTTTACATTTTGTAAGCAACATTCAGAAATTGCACTCACTGTACACATGGTTTTATTAAATAATTCAAGGACATAACAGCGAACAAATGCACTGAATAAAGACATGATTTTGTATTAACACCAAAAAGTCACATACAGCCTCTCTATAACTGAGCTCAAATTTACATGCTGAGACTGATGCATTTCCTTCTTGAATAAAGTACTCAGAAAGCTTATCCATCCTCAACCCCACTTCCAAACCAAACCTCAGAATTTAAGGTAGTCCATGACCTACAACAATAAACATATGGCATGATAGCTACATTAAGCTACAAAGTGCTTACCTCCTAATCTTACTCTAAACTGCACTAAAAATGTGTTCAAACAGTCAAAGTTCATCATATGCATTCTCTAACAGCAGGGCATTGTGTACAGTAGAGAAATGTAACACCCCCCCACACCTCGATATCTATTTTTTCAGTTTCAGTCCCACCAGTGTTAGCAATAGTAGGACTAAGTGGTACAGCTGGGCTCTGAAGTCTCCCCACAGTGCTAACCCCAATGGAGTGGAACTGCTTCAGGTGACAGTGAGCAACTTTCAAAATGATTCCCTAGCACATATTAGAATGACATCCCCAAATCAATCAAGACACTGACATGAAGACCAACTTCACTTCTCACATCCCACCTCTCAACTGTCCTTAGCCCCCAAGCTGCGCAGACTTGTTTCAGAACCAATTCCCTCCTACTTCTAAACATTCAACCATTAGTAACATACCTCATACCTAACCACCAGAAAGGCTAAAACTGCACATTTATAATAAGGCCAAAATAAAGATTTCAGACTGTCTTTATGTGACTTAAAGTCTACACACAGCACAAAACTATAAAAATGTAATCTTTTTACAGTATAATAAAAAAATACCTTTAATGAGAATGATACAAACCTCAGTGTCAATAACAAAGGAAGTGGAAAAAGATCAGACATGGATTCAGAATACATATTTTTGCCTGTTGCTCTAGGAGATGTACCAAATTTTATCCTTGAAGTATAATTGACTTTTGAGAGTGTCCAATACATATCAGCAAAAAGGTTTTTTTAAAATTAGTCCTAAGATTTTTTTTCAAATAACTCTCTTTTAAGAACACTAGCTTGAAATATCACATTTTCTATAGAAAACGTTGGATCCACAAGGATAGATAAAAATCAATTACAATTAATTTAAATCAGATTTATGGAGTTTATTAATTGTAAGCTTTTCATTAAAAAAAAATTGCTTAAAATAAATGACAAAGTAAATGACTTAAAATAAATAACTACTCCCCAGGCACTGCAGACAGGGGCTGCTGCTGGAGCTGCCTCTCCTTCCCTCCCCCTCCCCCACCCCACTACCTCTGATAGAGGCAGGGGGGCAGGAACGGAGACAGTGATGAGAGGAACCAGCTTTTAAACTGGCTGCCCCCAGCGCCTGCTCCTGCTTCCTTCCCCTTGCTGCCAGAGGCAGCGGGGGAGAAAAGGGGAAGAATGCGAGTAGTGGACTAAACGACTAATCTCTTACATCTCTAATCAACACCCTTTCCTTCCTTCCCCACCCTGCACAGCAAGCAGGAGGCTCCTTGGGGGCCGGGGAGGCTTAAAAGCCAGTTCTCCCCAGCACTGTCTCTGCTCCTGCCCCCCCTGCCTCTATCAGAGGTAGTGGGGAATAAGGGGAGGCTGCTCCAGCAGCAGCCCCTGTCTGTGGGAGTCCCAACTTCCTGCTGGGACCCTCCATGGACAGGGGCTGCTTCACGGGCAGCAGCCCCTGTCTGCAGAGCTCCCAACAGGGAGCTGGGACCCCTGGCAGACAAGGGCTGCTGCCGGCTGAGCAAGCGCCCTGCTCAGTCCCGGCTTGCGCTGGGACCAAACCACACTGCAGTTCTGCAATTTAAAAGGCAGTAAGAGCAGCAGCCTGCCTCCCTTTTAAATTGCAGAACCACTGCGTGGTTTGGTCCCAGCATGAGCAGGGCTGCCTTCCCTTACCGAGTAATCACGTAGTCGATAGAATTTTTATCGAATACTCGATTACTAAAATAACCTTAATTTAACATCCCTAATGTTGATGTCAGGGTGCCCTCCTTCCCCCCTTCTCGTACCCATCTCCACACAGACAGGGACAAGATAGGGCTCGGGATGGATGGAGCTTACTGGTAGGTGCTAGTATGTCTGAATGAGCTCAGCATACTTAAAGGGGCAATGTGAATCTCTGTCACCCACACACTGTGCATATCTCTGTCACTCAACCCTCGTCTACACGAGGGAGCTATTTTGAAATAACTCCCCTTATTTCGAAATAGCAAGCGGAGTGTTCACACTAACAAACCCATTATTTTGAAATAAGGGGCTGGTTATTTTGAAATGATAATTCCTGCTTTGCACAAGGCATAATGCTTATTTTGAAATAGCGGTAGTGTGGACGCTCCACTGCTGCTATTTCGAAATAACTACTCCCTTGAGTCATTCACAGTAATTACTCCCCAGTGCTTCCTGGGGCTCTAAGTTGAGGTAGCGCGTCCACATTAATGGAGGCTGCCTCAGATTAATTTTGAGGCTTCCCTGTAGTGGATATAGAGGCTTCCCTCTATTTCGAAATAGTTATTTCAGGAGTTATTATTTAAAAATAATTTCCTAGTGTAAACATGTCCTCAGACCAAACACATTCTGTCTTTCACACACACCTCACAACCCTGCACATACTTGTATCATTGGTGTTACTTCTTTTAAAGTATGTTTCTTAGGTTTTTGACTGGTCCATGCATTTCATAATTTTTATTTCTCTCTTATGCTTAAATTTAATTCTTTGAGTAGTGAGTTCTAAAGTGCCTAACATGTCATGGCTGGACTAATCATCCCTGTTTTAATTTTTTTTAAATATATATTATATCTAGGATTTTGGTTTCTACTGGTGGTGCACATCTGCACAGTACCTAGCTATTGATGCGCATAACAAAATTCATTCCTACTATTTTTTTCCATCCATGTACAGAGTTTCTCCTGGAATTGGACTCAATCTCCTGGAGGCTCCTGCAGCCAAACTGGGAGATCAGCTGCTAAAAATCCATCAGCACAGCGGGGTTAAAGCAGACACCCCCCTGCCCTGGCCTTATGCCATTCTTGGAAGCATCTGGCTCATCCTGCAGCCCTTGTTGCCTGCAGGCATCACCGGCGCAGTTCCTATTGGCCAGGAACGAGAAACCACAGCCAATAGGATGTGTGGGGGTGTTGCCTGCGGATGGAGGGGGCAGCATGCGGAGCCATCTGTCTTCTCCCCCAAGAGTCATTGCTGGACATGCCAGCTGCTTTCAGGAGTGTTGCAGGGCCAGGGTGGTTATGAGCCTGCTTTCACTCCACCGTTCCACCACCCAGAAGCTGTCTGAAGTAGATGGTGCCCATCTGGAGTCTGCATCCTGAACCCCTGACCCAGCCCTGAGCCTTCTCCTGCAAATCAACTCCCTGCCTCAACACTCAGCCTGTTCTGTACCCAAACATCCTCCCAGAACCTGTACCCTGAACCTCCTGCTGCACCCTAACCCGCTGCCCCAGGCTCAGCCTGGAGCTCTTCTGATACTCCAAATTCCTGATCCCCAGCCCAGAACTTCCTCTTGCACCCCAAGCCCTGCCCTACCCTGGTCAAAGTGAGTGAAGATGGGAAAACAGGGAGGGATGAAGTGAGCAGAACAGAACGGCCTCGGAGAACGGGTGGAGGAGGGGTGGGAAAGGAGGCAGGGTAGGGATATTTGAGTTTGAGGTAGATATTGGATTGCTCTTAAATGCAAAAAGTGATCTTGTACTTAAAAAGGTTGGAGACCACTGATGTGGAACATCCCTAAAAGATGTTTATCTAACCCGCTCTTAAAAATCTCCAATGATGGAGATTCTGCAAGCTCCCTAGGCAATTTATTCCAGTGCTTAACCACTCTGACAGTTAGAAAGTTTTTCCTAATGCGCAATCTAAATCTCGCTTGCAGCAATTTAAGTCCATTGCTTCTTGTCCGATCCTCAGAGGTTAAGAAGAATATTTTTTCTCCCTCCTCTTTAAAACAACTTCTTATGTACCTGAAAAGGGTTATCATGTCTCAGTCTTTTCTTCTCCATACTAAATAAAACCAGTTCTTTCAATCTTCTCTCATAGGTCATGGTTTCCAGAACTTTAATCATTTTTGTTGCTCTTCTCTGGATCTGCGTCAGTTTCTCTGCATCTTTCCTGAAATGTGGCACCCAGGACTGGACACAATACTCCAGCTGAGGCATAAACAGTGCAGAGTAAAGTGGAAGAATTACTTTTCGTGTCTTGTTTACTACACTCCTGCTAATACATTCCAGAATGATGATCTTAAAATCTATTTTAAATCAACTAATTTAAAAAAACTATGCAGAGTCCATTAGACTTTATCAAAAACTGAGCTGAGGGCTTCTTTTCTGTGTAAGAAAAAAAAAAAAGAATCACAAGGAAAAAAAATCTAATTTTTGAGGTCAAGCTTTATAAGATAGGACAATAGATCAGCCCAAGTAACTTAAGAAACTCTCTCATTTTTCAAGAGGCTTAGTTGAGCAGGAACTTAAGTTCCAGTCACTTTCATTGGGTATATTAGAAAATTTTCCCAGGCTGACCCAAAATAATCAGTTTAATTCAGGAACTAAAATTAATCCATCTGTTCCTTTAATAAGCCATTTTGTTGTAAATGTGAAATATGTTTTGATAAGAGCAGTGAATGTATCCAAAACATTTAAGTTTGTTACTATAAATGTATATGCAGTTGTGTTTAATTAAATTCCAGTTATCATGCTACTGCATCTTGACACAAATCATGTGCAAAAAATACCTAGTAAATAAGCAATATGTCATTCATTTTCTAACATACTAGAATGTACAGTTAATACAAATCTGAAAGTATTAAGCTACATAATTGCTTAAATAAATGTACAGAGAAAGCTTTGTTATCTGGCACTCATGGTTTATTTAACAATTAATGCATTTTTTTTAAAAATCAAGTTGACAGCAACCTTTTAACAGCAGGAACCCACAAGCATGATTGCATCACAGGGGAAGTGGTGGAGAGTAACCCAAACGGACAGATGTTTGTGATACTACAAAAGATGACTATCACATGAAATTCACTAAATTCAAACAGCTTTCAATTACAAATGCAGAACATGGTCATGCAGAACCATGGAGCAGGAATTTACTGTGCTGGTACACATGCCCAAGCTGGCCAGTTGAAACAGACCAACCATAACAGTAAGCTCCAGACCAGGGGTTCTAATTAGGGATGTTGTATATTGTGTAATTGAATAGTCGTGTAACCACATGAAATTTTAGCAGTTACACAACTATTCGATAAGCCTGGGCATTGGCTGCTGCCCCTGTGGGCTATTGGTTAATTGTTTACTCAACTATATGCTAACATCCCTAGTTCTCAAACTTCACTGCACCATGACCCACTTCTCCCACCAAAATTACTGAGTGGCCCCATGAGGGTGGACTGAAGCCTCAGCTTATCTGAGCCCCAGGGCTTTAGCCCCAGGTGGGGGAGGAGGGACAAATCTGAAGCCCAAGGGCTCCAGCCCCAGACAAGGGACTTGTAACCTTGACTTTGTCCCCAAGGCAGTGAGGCTGAGGCTTTAGCCCTGGGCCCAAGCAAGTCTAACACCAGCCCTGGTAACTCCATTAAAGTGAAGCTGCTAAGCTGTGTGACAGCTCGGTTCCACAGCTGCTTAATGCAACCCACAGAGCTGCCTGGCTGGGGGAGGGACACTTCTTCCTCAACTACAGCAGCAGCTCCCTGCTGAGGATAGCCACTGCTGCGGCAGCTGAAGGAGAAGTGCACCTCCCCCAGCCAGGCAGCTTTGTACGCGGCAGCACTGAGCTCCTGGACGGGGCTCATTAAGCAGCTGGGGGCTGTGCTGCCATGCGGCTTACAGGGAACTTGCTCGAGACCCACAATCTGAGAACCGCAGCTCTACGCTGTAAGAGAGAGTAAATGGTTAAACTACTGGACTGAAATAAACTTTCTGTACATTCTTGGCCTCCCTCCAGAAGAAGAGATATCTGCTCTGCTATTTTAAACAATGGCTGCGAAAAAGTGACAATCTAGATATGGAAACTGAGTCAGCGTCCATAGAAATAATGGAAAAGGCCCTTTACTAATAAAGAAGATGTAAAACCTGAGATTATTAAAGAAAGTTAACAGCTGACAGGAAAAACAAGTGTTTGCAGAGCAATAATTTTGTTCTTCCTGGATTTGGACTCCCCTCTTACTAAAAGAGAATATCTAGCTGAGACACGTACCTCCTTGGAATTAAATATGATTATTCACTTTTCTAGCTAAGAAGTCTGTAGACTAGAGAAAGCACAAAGGAAAACACTTTCAGGACAGGAAAGGAAAAAACACTACACCAGCCTTACTGAGTGAGACAATACATGAGGAATGTGAATAAAGCTGTGCTGGGAACAGTCAAAGAAATAATCGATAAATACTGCAATTGAAGAAGAATGTGAATTTAAAAAATGTTAATAAATTAAATCTATTTAGGGATCAGAGAGTTGTTCGTGTTGTGGCCATGTTCATTCAATACTACATTTGGGTTTTTGTTCTAGTCTATAACTGCTACACAAACTTGGTCTCAAAAATACAAGGAACTATAGTGTGCAATAAAGCAAAGTATTCAGTGTTCAACAGCATTTGTAAAACATATGTACTGGTATCCTTCCCTCCCCATAAACTGGAATATGTCAGAGGAGATTACAACACATTCAGCAGTGTAAATCCTCTCTTCAGGATTCAGATTCTGGCTGGGTTTCCTGGTATTTTACATTTATCTAACTGGACACTAATAATAATCATCATAATCATAAATTTAGACTTCCTTATTTCTTTATATTTAACATTTTTAAAAGAATACCCATGCAAGAATCTTGGTGCTCTCTTACAATAATTAAATTTACAATCCACATAGCAACATTCATTTATGTGTGTGTTGGAATGAACTCTGAAATCTAGAAATGTTAAATAATCAAACTGAGGTCACAATTTACATCATATAGTACAAATGAGAATAGAAAACCTGTAGTAAAGCTTCTCTCTACCAATCATACCCTGGAACAATCATACTGAGGAACATCCTTCTTTCAAAACCCTGTTGTAAGGCATTCATCTAAATTATCAAAGCACCATGTCCAGTGTATTATTAACATTTCTACAAGAAGTTGAGAAATTGGAGCCCGTTATCACACTTTCACTTCTTAGTCCTTTCAATTTCATATCCTGTGGTACAATGTAGTACAGCTTCTTTGCATTATCTCACTGGCAGAATCTGGCCATGGAGCTAGCATATCTGTATCACCAAGATCACTTATTAGTGAGATACAAGTTCATAGTAGACCCTGTTCTGTGCTGCCGGTGTTAGAACATGGTTATAGGGCCCCTAGAACTCACTATTCCATCACTGAGATTTCAGATCCAAGGATCATGAACAGCTGGTGTAATTCAGACCATCCCCTCTAGCTGCTCTAACTTTACACTAGTGGGTCATTTCCGTGCACAGTGACATCAGAATCAGAGTGAAAATGTGAGCTTCTCTGCACTTTTCTGACTAGCTTGTGGTTGCAGTTTGACTAGCCCTCAGAGTCTGATCTTTCAAATGTCTCAAACAATATTTCCATAGTGCTATAATGACTGATACTGTTTTACAATTTTCTAGCATTCCACACAACAAGCAATCCCTATTGTACAGATTTTACGTATTGAAGTTATGAGTGGGTATAATAGAAGACATATTATAAACACAGCTTGTCAAATTATTCATTGCAAGCAACATCTGTTGCAAATCTAGCCCTATTTGACTTCTTGTTTCTCTGAATGGAGCACACTTAGAAAAAACAAAAACAACCCGTTTGCACAATGGTTTCTGGACTGTTGACTACCTTATTTATTAAATGTGCTGTGTGATTCTTTTTGCTTTATAACTGGACCACTGAAGGTTTCTAAATTAAGAAATTTCTAGAACATATTTTTGGATGAACTCTGATATGTGCAAAGATTTGTGTAGGGTTACCATATTTGAACTTTCAAAAAAAATATTAATGTGTTATATAACACATTAATACAACATGAGTTGGTAGATACTGATACTGATACAGATACACTCCCTCTCAGGATTACCCTCTTTTTTGAAAGTTCAAATGTGGTAACCCTAAATTTGTGGAAACTTGTGTTATTCATGAATATTTACTTAAATATCTGGTAGACTCTAAACAGTAACAATTCATGGGCCTTGCAAGTCCAGAAAACTAGTCTCAGCGCTTATATTTGTGAATCAGCTTAAAAAATAATTTTACCACCACAAGTGCTATGTAAAATAATCAGAGGTGACTGGGTGATCATTGTAACTGCAAGGTTTCTCAGATTAGTTGGCTTTTTGGGTGGATTTTAAATGGGAGGTAGACAGCTTACTTCAGGTATGGAAGTAAAAACATATTTACTGTCACTCTTCTTCCTTCACCCATACCAAGACAAGTGTAGGCAGAACCCAATTCTAACCGTTCAGATCATAGAGTCTATTATTCAGTACCTGAATTAGAAAATGGTTAGTCTTCCAAGAACAAAAGCTGAAAATGTCAGTTGTAGCCGTAAAGTTAAAGAAAAAAATTAACTATAGATAGGGTTGCCAGGTGTCCGGTATTGACCCAGACAGTCTGGTATTTTCGCCTCCTGTCTGGTAAAAAAAATTCAGAAAATACTGGACACCTGAAATGTCCGGTATTTTCTCATTTCTTTTCCCTGCCAGCGAAAATACCGGACACCTGGCAACCCTACGACACACTCAGCAACTGGGCCCAACCCCCGCCCCCCGCGGCCTCCGCCCCCAGACCTCCTGCTTACCTGGTTCCGCAAGGAAGCTCCCTTCTGGCTCGACCAAGAAAACAAGATGGCCGCTGGCAAAAAGCCTAAAGATCTGAGCAAGGGGAAGCAATGCCTTCCCTGGGTCTTAGTGTTCAACCTCTGCTCTTCCTATCCCTATTCTGACTCTGCACGCACTTAAAGGGGCCATGCTGTTTTAATGCTGTTTTATTTAATTTAATTTATTTATTTATTTATGCATGCTTAATAACTCTTGGGATCCCCCTTTTTTTTTTAATCAAGAACTTTGGTCTCCCCCCTTTTCCCCCCCCCTCAACAGAATTTTTTCCTGTTTTTTTTTTCAGTTTTTTTTTGGGGGGTTCAGAACCATCTGGCAACCCTAACTATAGCAAATACTGATGTAAGGCAGTTTGAATCTATTTTGGCTAAAAACAGTAGCTAAGATCACAAAGCAGAGATTACATCTCAATTCTGCCCAGTAAGTGGCAGTTCTTTAAAACTTGCATATTAAACACGGTCCGTTCCTCCATTAACAACACAGAAGAAATAGAAAAAAATGGTAAGAGAAATATGGATAGAAGGGCCTTGCTCGTGCTGTAAGGGTGCGTCTACACTGCACCGTTATTTTGATATAACTAGAGTCATTTCAAAATAACAATGTGAGCATCTACACAGCCATTCCATTATTTCAAAATAATTTCAAAATAACAGAGAGTTTATTCCAAAATCTGTAAACCTCATTCTACGAGGAATAGTGCCTATTCCTAAATAGCTATTTCAAAATAAGGCATGTATAGATGTTCCACTGCTGCTATTTCAAAATATCCCCTCACCAGGGCACCATTCTAAGTTATTCCTCCCCAGTGCCTCCTGGGGTTCTAAATCGAGATAGCACACCTACATTAGGGAAGCCTGCCTCGGACTAATTTTGAGGCTTCCCTACAGTGTAGATGTGCTATTTCAAAATTATCAGGGATGGTCTAAACGGTGCTTGGTCCTGCACTTGACGACCTCTCAAGGTCCCTTCCAGTTCTAGTATTCTATGATTCTAAGCTATTTTGGAATAACTATTCCAGAATAGCTTATTTTGAAATAAGCGTGCAGTGTAGACGTACCCTAAGTGATTATCTGATGGTGTGGAAGGAATTCAAACTCCTCTAGTCACTGAAACACCCATAATTTAAGACAGTTTCTGAAGTATGGATAATCTCTTTTAAGTTAACTGATTTGCGAGCATGGGGATGCATCCTGTCATTTTGTCATTTTTTACTCTTCAGTCTCAAGATATTTCAGTGGGAAGTTCTACATGTGTTCAATGGCAAGATATCACCACTTTCCCAAGAATTCAGCAGCAAAGAATCTGGCATATTCTACCACTAAACTGTATTCCAGATTAAAAGATTTGTGTTTGTAGGCTTCTAGCCCACATATTTGTGAAGACAGCCTAGAAAACGAGACCCAAGTACAGTGATGTAATGTGTCTATGTGAGTCTGCAGAAAGTCTAAAAAAAAATCTCAGGTGTGAATTGCTAACACCTTCACTTCAATGGGTTGAACTGGAAATCACAAAGTGGAAGTTTAAATGTGTTTCACTTGCTTACCATTTAACTGACCCATGCACGTGATATGCTTGTCCTCCCACTCCTCTACCCTATCTCAAACTTGGCTCCAACTCCCCATGTGCCAAAATCTAAACTTCCAAGAGCTTCCCCTTCACCAAACAACTTCTTGATGTAGTTATGCTTTGTCAAGACAAAATCTCCTTCATAATGTGGGTATGGTATGGCATACTGTAAACTGAATTCAATACCAAGACCAAGTTTCCCTCTAAAGCTCACAGCTGCTTAATGAGCACTGCCCAGATAGGGGCTCAGGACTCCCGCACAGAGCTGCCTGGCTGGGGGAAGGGCACTTCTCTCTCAGCGACAGCAGCAGCTCCCTGGTGAGTACAGAGCATTGAGTCTCTCCCTGCCCATAGGGATGTGTCCCCTTCCTACTGGCTGGGAGAGAATCACTGGGCTGTCCTCAGCAGGAAGCTGCTGCTATTGCTGAGTAAGAAGTGCCCTTCCTCCACTCGAGCAGCTCTGTGCGCGAGTCCTGAGCCCCAGGCTGGACGGAGCTCATTAAACAGCTGAGGGGCTGTGCTGCCACACAGGGAACTATGACCAAGACATCTAAATTACTGAAGCAATACATTTTGAAAACATTTAAATTAAACTTCAGATTATCTTCCCATCAGCCTCCCTGCTATAACAGTCAGGCATTCATGGCTGCAGAATTTAGGTCCAACTCTAGGTCTAACCTATTGCAGGTACCCTTGGACCCACAGACATCATAGAGGGGCTCTCCAAACCCAGAGATTGAATTAAATATGCAAGTGCATGTCTCATGAGAGCCAGCCTCTACGCAGACATTTAGCAGCAGACCTTCGCATGTATCACACAGTATTCCTTTCTCCCCTGCTGCCACTTTTAGCCACTGGAAAAGACACAACAGGATAAATGAAACCATTGTTAGTGGATTTTGAAAATATTAGGCTTCTAAAATAAAAGCTAGTTTATATGGGATCTACAGAACATTCCCCAAAGATTAAAGAACTGACAGAAATACTGATCTCCATATGATGCCCCTGCATGGAGCTTCTTTATTGCAACATAAAACTAATGCAGCAGAAGGAGAAGAGTACATTGTATTTAAAATGCTTTAATTGAAAATACTTTTGAAAGAAAAGGCAAGATAGAAGTAATTTGTATTTTAGAGTCAGAAAAGTAAATTCTAGTGGTTTATATACTTTCATACATTTAAAGAACTCTTAATATTGGAAACAATCTTATGTACAGTAGACAAAAATTAAGTACAGCCCCTATCCTGCAAGCTCAGACAAACAGACTAATCCTCACACCCTCGAGGATAGGGGTGGGCAAAGGGCCTCTGTGGGCCGGATCTGGCCCACCAAGCGGGTTGATCCGGCCCATGGCGGTCCTGCCGCTCCCCTGCCCCCACACCAATTAGGGCCTGGGGGCGGGTGAGTGCGTGAAACTTCCTCCCGCCCTGGCAGGACCATGCAACACTTTGAAGCGCCGCGCGCTGCTCACAGGGCTGGAGGAGACTTCATGCACTCCCCTGCCCCCAAGCCCTGATTGGCCTGGGGGTGGGAGGAGCACATAAAGTTTCCTCCGCCCTGCAAGGAGCGTGCAGCACTTCAAAGTGCCATATGCTTGAGCAGGGCAGGGGCAGGGTGAAGGAAACTTTGTGCAGCTCTCCTGCCCCCACGCCCTGATTGGCCTGTGGGCGGGAGGAGCTCAGGAAGCCTCCTCCCACCCTGCAAGGAGCGTGTAGCACTTTGAAGCGCAGCATGCTCCTCGCAGGGCGGAGGTAGGGTAGGAGGAGACTTCACGTGCTCCCCCGGCCCCAGGCTCTGATTGGCCGGAGAGGAGTATGTGAAGCCTCTTCCCACCCTGCCAGGGGCATGAGCACCTAGTGGGAAGGGGGGGCAAAGGGGCTCCCCCAACCCCCAGACCAATCATGATCTGTGGGTGGGGTAGCCCAGAAGCATCCTGGCCCTGCCCCTTCCAGTTTATGCCCCGCCCCTTCCGGGGTAGCCCCATGCCAAAAATTATTGCCCACCCCTGCTCTAGGAGGTTCACACTTTGTTCTGGCATCCACCCATATATACAAGTTTGCAGGACCAAGGCCTGCTTTTACATCTTTCCAGGAGGTGCAACATGAAAAGAGCCAGCCCCACTGAACTTATGTCCCATATTTAATCTGGTTTACAACAGCTAGAATCTATTGGGAAATGAATAACTTACTTTTAACAATATTTTATTCTTTTGCAAACTTAGAAGCAATAATTCCATGAGAGCCCTACTCAACTATGAGAAATTGTGATGCATCATTAGCATAAACAGCCTACCACCACACTGCATTGCCTTCAGGGAAAAATACTTTACACTACAACAAGAAGTCCATCACACACCAGAAGACTTCTCTTTGAATTAACTTGACTCCTACCACAGCAGGTTTGGCCTCTTATAGGGATTTTTTCCCAGCATGCTTTGTGGGAATCTGGCCCTTTATATTTGACAGAACCAGCCAGATGCAGGCCTAAAATGGCCATTTAAAACTGGCAACTGCTAACTGCACCTTCCTTTGTGGAATTGGTAAGACCTTCTTATTACAGGTTCTTTTTTATTGCTAAGGCGGCAGATAGCATTTGTCAAATGGCAAAAATGACTGGAACTGATAATTATGTTCATCTGCAGAAATTACAAACAGTGAAGAATAAACATTTATAACATTTTAAGAACGCAACTTCCGTCCAGAATATTATTCTGAACGTTACTTTTTCAGGAGACTATTTGCTTAATTTGAATTTTGAATTATTTTGTGTTAGCAGTAATGCTTTATATGACACTTCTGCTTTTGTATTGCTCATGTGTATAAATGAATCAGAGCTATTTTTCTGCTTTGCTTTGGTGAAAGGTTTTCTCCCTTTTAGCAATCTGCCTTTTATATGCAAAATTCAGTTACCACACTTGGGGCCAAACTAACAGCCGGTGCTGTTGAAGGCAATTCCACTGAGAAACTCTTACACCAGCAGTGAATTTGGACTCTGGTTTTAAATATTAAAATATTATTCAGACGATTAGCTAGCACTTTCTGCAGCTGAAAGTCACTTTAAAAAAATCAGTCGTGTTATTATTTTATACCCTCAAAATACTATAAAAGCCACACTAAAGACTTGAGAGAGGAGGAGGGTGACACTAGTCACTGTAGCAACTGCCACATATTACTATGTACACAGCTGGAAGAAAACTACTTTTTCTAGCAAAGAGAATTGTTTGTAGTCATCTGCTATGTTTGCACTTTAATGTTAAGCTTCCCCTGAAATGTTTACTACCCAATAGCTGTTGCCCGCATAGTCTCAGACACTACAGTATTTTTCCTTTCATGTGAGAAACTGTGTGCCCACTCAGGAACCGTATTTGGCATGCAGCAGGTTGCATTCACCTACATTCAGTTTCATGGGAATACAGCATTGGTTACATTTCTCATTATAGATGGATTCTATTCTAGTAACAAAGACCTCATCTTCACTTTTCCTTTAGACTGAAAATAAAGCTGGAAATCATTCAAGCAAGCCCTCTGAGCACAGAGTTTCAACCATAGAAATCAAAGTGAGTTTTGTGTACTGAGGTTTGTTGGATTGGGTAATTTGGTACACACATCTTAGCCTCCTCCTGTGTACTACAACCCATATGAAAGTCTGCACAGAGATGATGAAAAAAAACCCACTAGTTGATCACCCTTTGCTTAAAGAGGAGCTATGCCAATGAAAAACATCAGCAGTCAGAAATGTATCTGTATCTCCTTTTATATTGCTACTAATTACACTATATTTGTTCAGATTCATTTTTTCCTCACAGCATTTAAAATCCAAATTTTGCTTATAATTCAAACCAAAGTAAACATTTTTCCATTGATTATTGTGAGGAAAATATCAAACCTGTGTTATCGGTCACACTACTACAAAGCAGAAAATAATAGGAAAACTGTAGTATACACACAGTGGTAGATTAAAAAAAAAAATCCAGCAAATACAGCTACAAATTATCTACCTTAACATTCTCCCCTGGTGGAGAATCTTCTCTGAATTCTAATGCTTCTCACCTGTGAGATGATTCTCCTCAATAAAATTAAAGCTACATTCCCCTGCCCCTCCCCCCCCAAAAAACCCAAAAGCAATGTAGGGTTGGACATCTCTTCCTCTTCCCTCCCCTCCCCCAAAAAAAGGGGGGGGAAGCAAAAAGGAACAAAGGTCAAAATTACCCAGAAGCAACCGTTGGGTATCTTAAGTTCTTAATGGGGAAGGCAGGAATTATTCTGGTGAAGCTCTTTAGCCTGTATTATACAGGAGGTCAGATTAATCACAGTGGTCTGTTCCGGTCCTTGGAACTGTGAAAAGAGATTTGCTGCATGCTGTTCCACTGTGTGATGTAAGGACTTGAAACATGTATCTGAATAATTGCTGCGGTTGTTTTTAAATTGTAGGACTTTGTTGCTGAATGATTATGCTATGGATGTGTTAATAAATGTTGTTATTATAGGAAGGTTAATAAAACAATACTTTGTTCCTTTGATATGCTAGTTTAAATCCTAAACACAATGAAAATATTCTTCACTATCTCTGGTTAGAAGATCCTTTAAAGTTCAGACAATCTCTTAAAGTACCGCTACACAGCAGGGCTAAAGTCGAATTAATCTCTGCAATTTCAGCTACGTCAATTGCATAACTTCAATCAAAATAACTTAATTCAGTTTTTGGCACTGCCTACACAGCAGAAAGTCAAAGGAAGAACATTCTTCCTTCGACTTCCCTTGCTCTTCATGAAATGAGGGTTACCATGAGTCAGAGTAAGCAGTCCTCCAGTTCGACATTATTTCGAAATAAAGGCTTGTAGCGTAGATGTGCTCTTTATTATTTCAGAATAACGTCAGTTACTCCAAAATAATGTTGCTGACACAACTTTTAAATCAAGACTGGATGTTCTAAAAAAATATGCTGTTGGGAAGTTCTATGGCCTTTGTTATATGGAAGGTCAGACTAGATGATCTCAATGATCCCTTCTGGTCTTTGAAATCTAGTCTCTGAAGTAGGGATGTCAGTGTGTAGATGACTACACGATTAACCAATAAACCTGGGCTTATCAATTAATATACACGTTTCCTCTCTCCCCCCCCCCTCTGTAAGCCTGAGCCTGCCACAGACAGAGGCTGCTTCTTGGCGGCCTCCCTTCCTCTCTCCCCCGTGCTGCTACCTCTGATAGAGGCTAAACTTTGATGTGGTTAGACGACTATTCAATTACATGCTATCTAACAACCCTACTCTCAAACTTCACTTCCATAACTGGTCCTCCTGACTTTTATATGTCTTCAGTTTATCTTAATTCACTATTTCACTGGGACTACTCATATGAGCGAAGTTAATCATATACAAAACTCTTTACAGGATCTTGTTTTACCTTGCAACATACTAAACAAAACACAAAAAGTGTTCAGAAAGGGATTTTGGAAAATAGTTGTCATTACCAACCCTATGCACAGAAGAAAATTTAAGCAGGAAAAGACTATGAAGTTTTTTTGCTTACAAGAATAATGAACATTTCCTCAAGAAAAGTATTCCTGAAAACATAATGCGAGGGGTTCTTACTGCTATATTTTGGAATCCTCTTCCACTCTCTAATGTATCAAAATCCGCAGTTTAGCTATAGATTACATATTTACTGATACTTCTTCCTCAGATCCTGATTGTATTTTATACTTTGCTGCTTAACTACTCCCATTGACTGCTCTCAAAATGAGGTAACAGCTGTTCTGCATGAGTAAAGGTAACAGAATCAGACAGGTAATAGTACAAATGGGCAAACCTATTTAATTTGTGATAGCTGCACTAAATTATATCACTCTTCACTGGTTTAGCCGAAATCCTCCAAAATTGAGCCATTGTTGCAGGGAAAAAATAACAAAACACAAGAAATTCCTTGACAAAAGTAGTTACTAGAGCTTAATTAAGGTTATCTTAAAATGGGTGCAGCCCATTGATTTACCTTTTGAAGAGATTAATAATGAAGAAAGTATTTCAGATGGAACTGACAGTATATCATTAGAGCTGGACTAAAGCTATGAGTATTTAAACGTTTGTTTGAATAAGAACTCACTGTGTTTTGTGGGATTTGTGACTCCTCTCCTTAAACTGTTGCATTTGCAGAAGCAAAATGTTTTTGGTAAGAATATATCCAGAAATACAGTGTTGGAAATAATGTACAAATAGATACGCACAGAGCTATATTGAAAGCTCTGCTTCATATCTTTGTTTTTCTGGTGCCCAACTGGTATTGCACAAAGGGTGTCTTTTTTTACAGTGGTAAGGAAGTCTTCCTTTTGGATGAAAGGCATTGTATAACGGGTATTGTATTAGCTTCTGGCTGCTATTTCTTTCCACAGAGGATCCCTAACTACCAGGATAGGCATTTTTGTGGCTCTTCCCATTACACATTCTTACATGGCCTAATCTACTCCACTCGCCACTGGGAGCTGTTTAACGTTACAATTCAGGTTTTCAGTGCCAAGTGGTATTGACCAATGTCATACACATAAATGTGAAAACTTTTGCCAATCAGATGAAAAACAACATAAATGCAAAATTAAAGGACAGCTACTGTATATCTGGGCAGCAGCATGACTGAGAAGGATGACAAAGGATAATGGGTAATAACTAAATTAGCTTGTAGTGTAAAACCACGGCCTTCTCCCCCGATCCTGCAAAAGATAGTGCTATTCTGTGATACAACTCTCTTCTTTATTCACACACAAGTAACCCTAGGAAAGTACTGGTGCTGTTCTACAGAGTCTTGCTGTGCCTGCACCTGGACTAGTCACTCCATTCTCACTATGATATGTAGGTAAACTAAAGAAAAGATAAAACAGGAAACACAAAAATGGTACAGGGATTTGGAGGATAAAACATAGGAGGACAGATGCAGGGAATTTGTTTCACTGAGAAATAAGACAACTTGGGGGAACTGATCACAGTTGATAAACAGCTTCAAGATAATATACATGAAAGAAAAGATTTATCCATAGCATCTCAAGAGAGTAGGATGAGTACGTGGAGTTTAAGATAAATATCAGGAACATATTTAGCATTAACAACCCTACTTGTTTTAGTCAAGGCACCATGACAACTGGCATTTAAGCCTGATACAGAAAATATTAATTCCAGTCCTAGGAGACTACAGGTTGAACCTTTCTTGTCCAGCACTCCATGTGTCTGGCAACATCCGTGGTCTGGCTTGATTTTAGTTACCCAGATGTCCACTTATCATGGCCAAGTTTCCCACAGTCCCATAAAGCTTGTTTACAGCCACCAGTCCTGGCTTTCAGTGTTCTGTGCTGTTATTTAGTTCTAATTTACCCCTAAATGTCTTCTAAGAGCCCAGTAAGTAGTGGAAGTGTTGGTAATGCTGCTAGGCAATACTGACTTCCCATGGCTCGGCAAATTCTCTAGTTTGACAACGGTCAGGTCCTGAGGGTGCTGGACTAGAGAGGTTCAACCTGTGCCAACAGCTCTAAAGGGCCATTACAGCTGCCAACCATCAGCTTGGGTAAGGGAGCCCTGGCAAGGTTTCCTAAGCCAAACGTCGGGTTGCTCGTGATGGCATTGTGCTAACAGATCAGGAATGGACACTTCTGAGAAATGCACTGAGGAGATCAATCCCATGGGTGTTGCCCTACTGTGGGTGGATCCTACCTTTCACAGATACCTTTTGTACTTTGACAATGCTTGTCATACCAGCAAGGTCTTACTGAATTGAGTGGCACAGAGCCAGCCACAATGGCACACAAGACAAAGTCCCCTATAAAGGTCCATGAGAATTCCTGGTAGATCTCAGTCTGTCCCGGAGCAGGGAGAACAGAGTAATCCTGCAACCAGGATTCTGCTCCGTTCTGCCCACTCATTCAGGATGGGAGCTCTTACTGGACTCATTAGTACTTAACTGGCAAATTTTTAAGCTCTAACAGAGGGACAAAGGGTGCCTGACAGGTAGTAGTACAGTACAGAAATATCAAGTCACCTTTTAGCCAAAGGCTGAATACTTGGACACACCAGAATTCTGCGGTGCTCCACTGCAATGCATGCTACAGTACTACCATTACACCAGCCAATATAACAAAACCCAAGTCTCTTGTCAGGAGAGCCAACAGCCACGCTGGGCCCCAGGGCAGGGAAGAGAGTGGCTCCATGCACCTGGAGGGGCAGGGTCTCAGCACCACCAAAACCATGCAGTGCATGGAGTCCCCCGTGCGGTATCACCGCCACTGGGCAAAGTGCATGTTCCCAGAAGTGCATGCAGTCCACCATGCGGTACTCCTGCCTCCTCAGGCAGCCCTCACAGCCACCTAGAGAACACCGTGCTTTGCCAGCGATTTAAAAGGCTCAGGGCTCTGGGCCCTGCCCTGCCAAAATAGCCCTTTGAATTGCCAAGCCCTGGGGCAATTGCTTCCTTTGCCCTCCCCTGTCAGCAGGCCTGTCTCTTGTTACTAATTGTATAGTATGAACCAAAGGCAGTTTTTGGCATTCAACTCCCCTGTTTAGAGACACATGATACTTGTATACTGCAAACTGAGTAGGCTGCTGTTAGTTTAATGTAGTCACACCTATGTTCACAGATACGAATTACATATTATTCAACTCAACCAGATAAAGGCAGAGACCATATGCAAATTTCCTTCTAAAAAATCCTTTGTGGTATAGAACATGAAGTTTATAAGCTAATTTAAAGATAATTATACAAGAAATATAACTGAAAATAAGTGTGGAAAAGCTTATTTCAAGGGAGGTATGAGTAATGAAGTAATCCTAAAACAACGATAACTAAGGAAAAGCTTCATTTTGAAACAGCGCTTGGACAAACCTCAATGCAATTCTGAACAGTGATCATTTGAAATGAACAACACACAAATGATGAATCTAGTTGCAAATTAAGCAGAGTTAAGGGCAGTTTTTGTTGCAACCTAGCACACAGTTCTTGTATCAAGAAATTGTTATTGGAACAAACAAAACTTAATACATAGAGCTTGAAAAATCTATTTGTATCAGTGATGAGTATGAATTTTCTCTGTGAGTGTCCAGCAGCTTTTACAGAGACCTTTCATTTAAATTGCTGGCCCTGCTATTGCCAAGAAAACCCTCCAAAATGTGAAGTGTGTTAACCACTGCGGTGCTGTCTTCCCAAGTCTGCAGAAAGAGAGTTCCCATGCTGCTACTGCTGTTGCTTCTTAAGAGTTTTTCCATGAGTGAAAACTGATGACACTAAGAAAAATATGGACATCAGTGAAACAGAAGCTAAACGCAAAAAACCAAACAAACCTGTTAAACTGAACTAAATGTGGCAATATGGGAGCTTGTGTAACTTTGTCAGACCCCATTGCAGGCAGGCAGAATTGAACACAAAAACTTTGAAGCTTAGTGTATGAGCTCTGCTTCATGAACTAAAAGGCATGTGGCTTTTAATTAAAGCTATAGCAGACTCAACCTCGAGCTGGGCTAGATGCCTTTAAAGAAGGACAGAGCACCACATCAAGCAAGCATGGGATACGCTTGCACCAGTATAACTAAATCTGCTTACATTCAGATGTTAAACCGGGGCAATTTTCTTCCGCAGACAAGTCCTGATTAATTTTGGAATGGAAAGCAGAAAAATAAAAGAAACAGGAAAATGTGCACTCCAGCTATTCTGGACCAGCAGAACAGCTCATCAGCAATGTGGGAAGCGGTTGGAATTTACAGTATCCTGGGGATCTGCTCTGAATTGTGCCAAGCAGCAGCCAGAATCCAGTGTCACAAAGCCAACCTTCTCCCATTCCCTTTCAGTGGCAGCTTCTGAGCCGCACACCTCAGAATTGCAGCCTCATCCAAGGAGAGGCGACTTCCATTCTGCAATAACCTCCACCGTTATTCTGACATGTGTTGAACCTAGTTCAGAAAATCTTGGCAGCATGGATTTACGATGCATTATGCGAAAGGACCTTGTAATACTTTTCTGGGTATGTATAAAGGTGAGATTGGGCATACTTCCATGCCTTGCAGCAGGTTTGAGTGCTTGGGCATGGTTTTAAATAGATGCATTGGGGTAAGGGCCTTTTTTAGCCTTGCTTTATAGTGTGAAAAACAAAAAGAGACATTAAATCCAGCACGCTGCTCAAGCAGTAAGGCTCGGAGATAAGCCAACAAAAGCAAGAAAATTTGGCATTCAGATTCTCTATTTGACTCTGTCTTGTAGTATAACAGTATATGTTGGACAATAAATCACATCTAAGACTCCTGTATTAGTTAGACACAAGAGAGGTCTTAAGGATAAAGTGGCATTTAATTTCCTTGCCTTTGTTGTTTAAATCTGATTCTTAATCATTGCACTTGCAAAGTCAGAAGAAGTTCAGTGTGTGACATGAACTTAAGTAGTATGATTTAGCAGGGTACAGCTTTTACCAAGTACCTTAAATAGAAAGCAAAGGGCAACCCAGGGCACCCAAGTAATGTGGATCTCACATGGGACTTTAGTATATTTACAAAACAGATGCTGTAGATGTGCTGTGGGAACTTAAACCAGCCATGAGAAATCCATATTTCTCTTGTTTGTGAATTGGGATCTACCCATCAGTCAGACGTGGGTCTAGCTACAAAGGGCTAGTTTTCTTTAGCTATTTTTTTCTTTAAATTTGTCATTTTAGTGCATTTCATACTTTGTACTTAAGTAACTTTTTTTTACCCAGTGCTTCAAATGGAACAAAAGCGTATTCTGGTTTGTGCTAAATCAAACTGACGTATGCACCAGTGGTTGATGTGCTAATACCTAAAGCCATCACCCTTGCTGTAACCCCGTACTGCTGACAGATCTGTGACAAATGGATAAATGTAGACCAGGTAAATGCAGACCAGATTTACTTATTGAAATCCTCAAGTGTCTGCTGAACACTGAATATTCATCAGCTAATACAATTACACTTAACAGAAGTTACATGCTTTAAATGGCATGAAAAGCAGTTTATACAGCTTAGGTTGAACCTCTTTAGTCCAGCACCCTGGGGACCTAACCTGTGTGGAGCCAGAGAATTTATTGAACCATGGGAGGTCAATGTTGTCTAGCAGCATTACCAACACTTCCACAGCTTACTGGGCCCTTAGAAGACATTTAGGTGTAAATTAGAACTAAATAGCAGCGCAGAACACTGAGAGTCAGAACTCGCGGCTGTAAACAAATTTTATGGGACCACAAGAAATTTAGCCACACCCATGATAAGTGGATATATGGCTAATTAAAATCATGCCGGACCATGGCTGTTGCTGGAGCAGACTACAGAAGTTCAAACAGTACTATGCTCATAGTAACTGAGCTGCAACTCAGCTCTGCAGTGTATTATATCCCCAACAGTTTTTAACAAAATTGTTACTACATTACATAAAACTTATCACACAATGGATAAATACCATTCAACTCCTGTACTGCATCCTGTTAAACAAACACTACTATTATTTTCTTTCATGTGGTACTATCCCCTTATTAGAACTAAGGAATTTTACAAATCTAATTTATTTTTACCATTTATGCATTTTTTGCTTGGACAATGAGTCATTTTTATACCATTCAATTTCTAGTTCTAATCTGTTCTGCTATGGTCCTGCAACATTATGGCTGCACATAACACAGGCACATTTATAGTCAAATTGGAAAAAAAAAAATTTTCATTAACATAAACATCTTCCAAACATTTTAATGAATAATGAATTTCTCTAACTTAAAAAAACAAACAAACACATAAAAATCTATTTTATAGGCCTAAAACTGACACTGTTCTTTTACTGTCTCCAAGAAATTATATTTCCCTTAAATTTGTAAGAGGTGCTATAGCATTTTGTCACTTATTAAGTGCAGAACGATGGAGGTGTATCATGCACACAATAGATTAGTTTGTGCTGCCAAATCTCTGCCATAAGAAGGTTTGTGAGGTAGGGATGTAAAAGAGTAGTCGATTAGTTGACTACCCAATAAGCCTAAGCTTATCGAATCAACCACTCACCATCTCCCTGCCCTTTGCTGCCTCTATGTCAGAGGCAGCAAGGAGGAGGGGGAGAGCAGAAGCCAGTGCTAAGGGGAGCAGGCTTCAAAGCGACTCTGGCAGCAGCTCCTGTACATGGGGCATCTCAGAAGGGAAGTTGGGACCATAGTTCCCATCAAGGCATGTGGCTGCGTGCCATGCACAAAAAATTCTTCCCCTGCCCACCTCCTCCAGAGAGCCGCGCAGCAGCACTCGCGTAACAGGCAGCTTCTCCGGCAGGTGGGTCTGGCTGAGACAACATAGTGAGAGAGCCGCAGTGATGGAGGATCAGGACTTGCCGCAGCCGCGTGGGGTCGAGGGCAGCTAGGAACGGGACATGCTGCATGGTGGGGGCGGTTTCTGCTCCAGCGGCCAGGAATGTGTGTGTGTTAATAAATTGAGTGCCACAGCGGCATTCATCCAAACCAGCACACAGAACCTCAATATTGATAGGCAATCCAAAACTCACTCCACTCTTGGTTGGAAAATCTTAGAGGGAACACTGCTTGGGACCCTGCTCAGACAGCAGCTTCTGGACCCAGCATGAGCACCGGGACTGAGGGTGCCAGGACTGAGCAAGCCCAGTTCAGTTCCACCTCGCGCCGGGTCCAGGAGCTATCCCCGCTGCAGTTCAAATATAATAGGAGCCAGGCTGTCTGCACTCCCAGCTCTTACTACATTTCAACTGCAGAGCTGCAGCAGGGGTAGCTCCTTCTGAGCGCCTTCTCTTATTGAGTAATCATGTAGTCGATACAAATTGTATCAACTACACCATTACCCAGTTACCAGCCTCTTAATATCCTTAATATGAGGTCTTCCACTTCACTGTTCCACATGCAACAAAATGCTGAATTCATTTCCTAACATTAGAAAATCTTTTTGTTAAACAGCAGCTCTGTTTTGATTTCCAGTCCATGGTACTCCCAAACGGTTCATCCCAAAAATCTGACTTGTCTACAGAGTGATGCACGTCTTTTTAACACATATTGCTGATCTTACACAAGAGAGAAGGTATTTGCCAAATAGCTGCACTGAGGGAAACAGTGCATTTCCTTTTTTATAATATAATATGTATGAGACACATAGGAACAGGATTATAGATTTCTCCAGTGGCCAAAAATATTTTGTCTGTAATCTCTGAGAGAAATTCAAAGAATTTTAGACTTTTTTTTATGTTTCCCTAGTTTTTAACAATTGTCCCTGTGCTTTGGTTAGTAATGTCTGGAGCACTGACGACTTTATCTATGCAGATATACGTAAGCAGATACCAGAGGAGCAAATTTTCCCAGAGGCTAAATAAATATGCTCCTATCAGATGTTACAGCAGAGGGTAAACATTTCTGAAAGTCAACTGTAATGTAATATGCCTAAAATGGGTACTGAGCAACACATGCTTTGAAAGTAATGGGTTAAGTTCCTTTGGCTTATTTCCTTGTAATACCTTTTCTCCCAGACCATGCAGCCTTTTGGTCTCTGACAACACTAACATGAAGGGCTGTAGAACTGGAAGACCTTTCTGCTTTGATGGGGGAAGACAGTGACCATACACACATACTCATCAGACTGTTATAGAGCATCCATGGCATGGGCCTCTCTGGATAAGACACACCATTATCGTAACAGTTAACCAAAACAATCGGGTTGTGATTAATTCTAGTCATCCAGATACAAATATGAAAAAATAAAACCCTTTGCTGAGTTGTAAAAACTCCTTTTACCCAAGTCTTCCAACTACTCAATATACCAAAAAAGCAAAATAAAACTCCAGGACATTTGCAGTATTCTCGAATATGAACAATGCTGGCATTACATAATATCCATTAAATTAAGTACACTGTATGCACATACAGCTGAAATATGTATAATAGAAAGGTTAAATTAAATTAGGTATCTTGTTTAAATCTAAAAAGTTTACACATTTCAACATTAGATGCTTACAATCAACATGAATTCTTTTCTTAAAATAAATATGCACCCAAGCTGAAATATTTTCAGCAAATTTTAAAGATAAAAAGTTAGTTTAGTCAATTATATTACTGTTTAAGTTTCTTATGGATTATGCATGAGAGTAGTCTTAATTTTCTTCAAGTGCATAATTTGCAAATCTCTTATATACTCTAATTTCATGTTCTAAAACTACCATCTCCCACTGACCCGAAGAACTTCCTTAAAATACCATGTATCAAGATAAGACAATCTCTGACCGACAGAAACTTTAAATGTAATTACTTCAGATTTCCTCTAAACCACTTCACTATAATCAGATGAAAAATGTAAAGTACACCACACACAGTTCCTTATCTAAATTTTAGAGCATCATAACATCTCTTTTTATAACTCAACTCCCAAAAGGTAAGTTAAAATCGTGTTCAAGAAGTACAAATAACTTCAAAGCTTGAGTACATTCGGAAGTTTATGTAACACTGTTTAAAATGCACAATGAACCGCCACAAAAAATATCTACTGAGACACCTGCTACGTGTACTTGAAAATCCAAACTTTGATACATTATCAAATGTTCCCTGCCAATTTTCAATTTACCTTACACAGTGTTTGTATTATAGTTCCACTTACTAACATTATAGAACTGTCTGTCTGTTTTGCTGAGCAAGTATCTTTACCCATGTTAATTTCCTATCACTGTCCACAATTTAAAAAGTTGCTACATACCTGCAGTTAGGAGGAGGATCAAGAGTTATTTCAGCTAGCTCCTTCTGAATTCTGTGGGTGAAATGAGAACAGACACAAAGCACTTGAGAGAGTCTATAGAATAAAACAGGAATTACACTGCCCTCTACCACCATGCAGTTAAATGCAAGGCTGGCTGTGCCTTCAGTAATGCTAACATGGCTGCTTCCTCTTTGTTCTCAGAGGCATAACCCAAATCCCATAACAGAGAAACTTTGCAGCTTTTTTCTTACTTGATACAGTAAACAGACATAACATTAACACCTGAGCTACATAGGAATATCCCACAAGTACTCATAAAAGTAACTATTATCCATATCTAAATGTTTTTTACCAGAAAGATTTTCTTTTCAAGCTTATATGCAAATGAGGGAAGGGAAGGGGGAGAAACTACACCAGCGTATTTGACAGTGACTTTAAACCAGTGTAACTCAGCTGTAACTAAGGCTGCATTAACAAGCTATAACATGAACAAATACATGTTTTTGACAATACTTTACCTGCTACTTCATACAGTATTTAAATAAAAAATCTGTAAATTTCCCAACCTGCTTTTATTACTGGAATAATCCAGGGAGAATCAACTTTGCTTCTGTACACACCTTGTGCTACACCTCTTCACCCAACACAATACAGTAGTTTTGCTGTTATTTATATAATATTAGTAAAATAATTATCATCATCAAAATAATCTATGATCATTTCACTGTCCCCTTTGATAAAGTTCTAGAAGTGTTAAGATCCAGAATATTTTCTAAACTTTTTTTTGCCAATTTAACAAGTTATCCAGAAAAAAATACACCTGGTTGTAAATATGTGAATTACTTCTAAGTCTGAAGAAATTTTATTTCTTGTTGTTAATTATCTGCAAATCAAGACATAAATACTTTTTAAAAAAAGAGGGCCCATAAAAATAAGACTGAACAGTTATCAATATGCTAATGTTTCCAATTTAAATGAGATAAACAGAACCTGTTCCTGACAGACCTTTCAGGAATAGTCGCATTAAGTTCAATTAGATGATTCAACAGTATGCAAGAGAAGTGGAATCTGACCCCATTATGATTAAGGGAAAGAAAATCACATGGAAATATTCAGAGGTGAGATTTTCTGTACAATACATCTCAAGATTTTTAAAAGGGCTGGCAGAAGCATTATCTTAAACATTATCATACTACAAGTTATAAAAATAATATAATACCTTAGCTTCTTTACTGAGGGATGCCCACACTACAAATGGTACTGTTGCAGTGTGGCAAGTGTACACTCTTACCACAGCAACAAAAGGAGGGTTTCTGTCAGTGTAGTAAATCAATCTCCTCAAGAAGAGGTAGCTAAGGTGATGGAGAAGTTCTCCCGCTGACCTAACAAAGTCACATGGTGCAAAATTTTTCACAGTCTGGCACCTGAGCAATGGAGCTAGGTTGACCCGTTTCACTGATAAAGCAGGACTGATTTAAAGTATCTAACTTAGATACTATTATTTTGGAGCTCTATTTCTTTACAAGTACAAAATCAGTGGAAAATACAGGCAGTATTTACGGTATGGCTAATGCTTTAACATTTCAGGGAACCGGAACTGGAATACCAACTCCTCTCTCAGGTCTTTATAAAAGTTTGAGCCATGCTGAATAAGCAAAACACATAGTTGTGTGGTAGAGAACTGACACTAAAGTTAAAATATGTTTTTCCACTGTTACTTTTCAGATCTATTTGCTATTGGCTATAATGTAATATGTATTCCTAAAAAAAAAAATGAATGTAAGGTTTAGCAAATTGTCTCATCTCAGAAGACCCTTGCATATGAAGGGATTTAAAGTCTGCCTGTTTCACATGGCTGAAGTTAAAAAAAAACTGTTCTGTGTGTACCTACTGAAAGCCAGTCTAACATACATTGTAAATGTAAATACAGACATTTTATCAAATAGACTACAAGAGGTTTGTGAAGCTTTTGACACTTAAAGATAGAGGGGATATATTCATCTCCAGAGTGATTTTCCAGGCCCTAGTGAAGCAAATGTCCCACTGAAGTTGGTTATTTTTGCAGAATAACATGGTATATTAGGATGCATAAAGGATGTACTGTATGTTGGCATTCAAACGAAGTTATAAGTACAAACCCAAACCCATCTATTTCTGTGCCAATAAAATTTTTGTAAATATTTTTATATTCAATAGAACTGATTGTGAACAGTACACACAATCTATTGAAATATACCCTAAGGATGGTACTCTACAGATATAAAGAAAGAAAAGGCTAATCCTTTGAACTCAGGTGGAAAAGATGTTTCTAATTCTCATATTACTTGCAAGGATAAAATTCATATTGGTGAATAAAAGCTTTTAGAAGCCAGTATTTTAATTTTACAAGTTATAATGTTCTTAAGCATCTCTCCCAAAGAAATGTGACAAGCTTATTTAAAGGTTAGCTTACTAACAGTATCATTATTGAAGCTATTGAATGACAACCTCATAACTCAAAAAAAGTTTGTAATTCAGTAAATGAGTCCCTAACACAGCTTTCATCTGCATTAAAAATATAGTGCAAATATTTATAGTTCAAAAATACAGTGATACAGTGTTAGAATGTCTTACAGTCACTCATAGTTATTACCTTTTAGCACTAGTAGATAACTTAGCAGTAGTTTTGCTGGATAGTTTGGTATTTTTCTTCTGCTGGGTTGCAGAAGGTTTCCTTTCTTCTTGTTCTTCAGGTTCTGGTGCTGGTGGGTCCCTTTGATCTGCATCTGAACTACCACTGCTGGTACTTGGACTTTCATCATCTGACCTTTGCCTATCACTGGACATCGTGGTGAACTTTGGGAGAGAAGGACAAAGGAAAAGGGGGTGGGAGGAGTAGAAAAGCAGAGTTCACTTTAGGTTGCAGTTTGACAGTTACAAAGTAATATTTACACTTTTTAAATATAGAGAGCTCCAGTTTTTTAAAGCCCAGCTACATTTTTTCATACTTTAGACAATATATCAATTGTTTACTTTGTTCAAAGCCATGGGACAGGGGTTTTAGAAGGGTCCTTCAAGCAATGAACATTAATAACTTATGACACATTGTAAATAACAGACCTGGCTGAAAATGTTGTTTAAAAAGTCACTAACACCCTGCAAATATTTACACTGGAGCAGAGCATTTTATTAGGTCCAAGCAGCCAAATTACCCCCTCTCTGAGACAATATATTGACAATAACAACACTCCGACTGATTTCAGATTGAAATTTACACTCACTCTGTCGCTTTGTATTTAAAGGGCCGTAAGGAGGAGGTGTTTAAAAAACACTATACATTTAAAACAACCCAGAAAGCAGAAGCCTCGGTTATTTACATGACCAGCAGCAAGAATTGCATTTTGCTACCACAAAGCTGCTGGAGGGGGAAGAAGCATAATTAAAACTGCACCTTCTGCAAAGCTTTCAACGCCACCGATTCTTGATCAGTTTCTACAAAACACACCGACATTTTTAGGGGAAAAATATATAGACACACGCGGGAGGCACCCAAATTGGAGGAGGGGTGCTGAAAAAGAAAATGAAGCTCCTAGTAGGAAACTGCAGTAGGGTTGAAATGCAGCTTTGCACACACACTCGCCCCCGCCCCCCCCTCCCCCCTGCTCGGGTTGGCTTTTTGTGGGGCGAGATCGAGCTCCCAGCGAGGAGGGTATGGAGGGGTTGTTATGGTAGGAGGCTCTCCAGGATCAGCATGGTATGTGTGCACCAAGTGAGGCGTGAACTCAGTCCCGGCTCCTCTCTCTCCCGGCCACCGACAGGCAGCAAGCGCTGAAAACAAGAACAAAGCTCCCTCTACCAACCTCCCCCCCCCGCCTCCTCCTTCTCCTCCTCCCCCCACCAAGCTCGCCCAGGCTCCTGCTGCAGCCACCTAACCCGCTTCTCCTTTACCTTGCAGGCGTCCTGTCCCGGTGTTAGGTCGGAGGGGAGGGATGGAGGGGGGGAGGGAAGGGGATATGGTATCTGTGGAGGGGCTGGAGGAAGCCGGGGGGATATAAAGCAGCAGAGGAGGCTCTGTGGCCGGGCAGTGTGGAACATTGAGAGTCGGAGCAGGGGGGAGAGACGGGGGGAGGATGCAGTGCGGCTCGATGGCCGTAGGGTGGTGCTGGCGTGTCCCCTTTTTGCAAAGCGGGCTCCCACGGCGGGGCAGGGGGTAAGAGGAGAGAGAACGCGATCTTCCCCTCGGGGGAAGGGCGCCGGATGGAAGAGAAGAGCCGAGCGTTCTATCGCCTCCGCCCCCTTGTGTCGCTACGTTCGGATTCAGAATGTTGCAGTCAGCAAAGTTCCAAACGACATGGGGGCGGGGGGAGAGGGCGCTCGCTCCCTGACTGGTAACCCCAGGGCTGGGGCACGCGCACGCTCTCTCGCTCTTCTACCTTTGCAGGGTGCATGCGTTCTCCCGTGCTGGCCAAGGACAAAGAGTTGGTCCCTGTGCACCCCCCAGCTTGGCCTTTGCTTGTGTCTTACTAGTGGCTGGTTTCTCTCCTCCCTCCCCCCATACAAATACCTTTCTCGCAAGCTTGCAACTCTGGAGCAGTCACTACGGGAGGGGGAGCCTGAGATCCTGAAATTACTTCAGTGCCATGCACAAGTGTGCAAAAGCCTGCTGGGGCATAGCCAAAGCAAGGAAACTGATTTGAAAGTAGCTCTGCTTTTGCCCCTTCTCTCTGTCTCTTCTTACTGCTGTTCATAAGGGTGGTCACTCAGGAGTAAATATACTTATCTGGGCACTGGACTTGGCTGAGTTGGGTTGTGAGTGCCTTAACATACAGCATAACGATTATGAGTGAAAGTTGAATCCTGCCAGTTTTTGTCCCAGCACCAAATCCCACTCCTCAGCGGGTAACATGTTCAACCTTTCTTGCTGCACCAGCAAAATCTGGGCCCTGATTCATGTGCCCCAGCACAAGATCACCTCAGAAATCCAGATCCTTCTGAAACTAGCCCATTTTTGGACCCCCAGGTCTGAAATTAAAAATGCATAAATAGAAAAGATGTTTAGTTGCTCTTAAAATTCCAGATCTTGATGTCCGATAGAAACTGATCTGGCATGTCGATCAGTCTCGATTTTGACAAATAATGGCCACATGCCCAGAATCTGTGCCATCAAAATAGGCAAGTAGTGCTGCTACTATCTTACTATCACTAGTAATAATAATAATAATTAATAATAACTAGGGGGCTGCTCCCTGTGCTTGCTTCACTTACCAAGCCCCTCTCTTTGGCTGCTTCCATGGCCCGAGAACGTGAGAGTGTGATGACATCATTCTGTCACCCGGCAGGAAAAGCTTTTTGAGAGAGAGAGAGAGAGAGAGAGAGAGAGAGATTAAATAGTTAATAAACTACACCCCAGTATAAGAAAGTTCTAAAAACTTTTGACACCTGTGTCCTGCTACATCTAGACAACTTTTGGTCGCATGCCCCCTTTCTGTACATTTAAATTATACAGCTTCTCTTAGGCCATATTTTAGGCCATACAGGGGATCGATCTTCTGGCATTTGATTTAGTGGGTTTATTAAAGACCCGCTAAATCAAACAGTGAGGGCACCCCTGGTCAGAACCGGTACTCCTTGTACTTGTGAGGAGTAAGGGAAGCTGATGGGAGCATTTGTTCCCTTTGGCCTCCCACAGTGAAGACAGTGCCAAGTTCAGCTTAAGTATGTCAACTCCAGCTGCGTTATTTACATAGCTACAATTGTGTACCTTAAGCAGATCTTTGGGGTCTAGTATAGACCTGGTCTTAGGGCACTAGAATGATCCAGGCCTTAAGGTAAGTGCAAAAGTTCTGCAAAAAGAGGTGGAGATGTACATACCAAATTCATAGTCCATTTTGGTCAATTTCATGATTGTAGGATTTTTTAAATCATGTATTTCATAATTTCAGCTATTTTTGAAATTTCACAGTGTTGTAATTGTAGGGGGCCTGACCCTCAAGGACTTGTGTGGGGGTCTCGAGGTTATTGTGGAGGGGGTTTGTAGAACTTCTACCCTTACTTCTGAACTGCAGCTGGCAGCAGTGCTGCCTTCATATCTGGGCAGCTGGAGAACTGCAACTGCTGACTGGGAACTGGGCTGTCTTTAGGAATACGCAACATACGCAGCTGTAAATTTGGGGCATTTAGTGGTACCCTAGCCTGCATATGCGTAGGGACGGTTGCCCAGCCCCTGGTGCTCAGAACCAGGGATCTGGCAGCCCATAGCCCATTCCCTCAGCCTTTCCTCCAGCCCACCAGGAGGCAGTGAGCAGCATAGGGGTGGCCTTACAGCAGGGTTGCCATTTCAGATTTTGGTAGGGGTAGCAACCTGTGCATGCCGTGATGGACGGGGAGAGGGCATGGGGGGGGGGAGTGGGCTGAGGACAGAGGCTTCAGCAGTGTTACTGAGCATACTCAGTAGAAGCCCAGCACAAAATGCAGGGGGAGGGGAGGGTAACAACCCCATCCACCCTCTCCCATACTCATAATATCTCTATCCAGGGGCTACCAAGGCACTGGAAAACTCTACCTTTTTGGGGGGGGGGGGTGGGGGGGGGGGGGGGAGCAGACAACTTAGCAGTTAGCTGACAGGAGCATTGTATCTAATTCCTTTGTAAAAGAAAGAAAATTAAATAAATATTAGATCCACTCAGCTCTAACACTAACATATTCTGCAAGTCAACTCACTTAAGGGACACTGGTTAGACGTAAAATTTTAATGTATCTTCTTACTTTGTTACTAACTCTGTGGAGAGAGTGAGGTCCATGGACAGGAGGGCGAACGACAGACCATCCTTACACCCAAGCTCCAAGAGATCCCGGACCAAGTACAGATTGTCAAAGATGCTATGGCCTGGGATGGTATAGATCTGGTCGGGGTGGATCACGTCCGCCAGCACAGACCGCAGTCGCAGCAAGATGGCTTTTGCTACGACCTTGTAGTCTGTGGTGAGGAGCGAGACGGGACGCCAGTTCTGAAGGTCGCGGAGGTCCCCCTTCTTCAGCAATAAGGTGAGCATGGCTCACCTGCACGGCAGAGGGAGGACCCCGCTCTCCAAGGACTCGGCCCAGATGGTGACGAGGTCTGGGCCAAGGACATCCCAGAACACATGGTAGAACTCCACGGTCAGCCCGTCCATGCCCGGGGTTTTGTTGGTGGGCATGAGACGGAGGGCTTCCGAGAACTCAGCCAGAGTGAGAGGCAGCTCTAGCCAGTCCCGGTCGCCCGCACTGACCATCGGGAGCTCGGTCCAGAGTACCTTGCAGGCATCGGCTTCAGTCGGATCCGGGGAGAACAAACTAGCATAGAAGGCCCTGGCCCTCCCACGCATCTCCTCCAGATCCGTGCGGGGGGTGCCGTCCTCTGCCGAAAGGCAGATGACGTGCTTTTTAGCCCCCCTCTTTTTCTCCAGGGCGTAGAAGAAACCTCCTGCTCCAACTGCTCTATTGCCGCATCCCTCCGTCGTCTGGCGCCCTGGGAGTAGTCGTGGCAGAAGAGCCGGGCACGCACCTTCCCCACGTCCCACCATCGCCGCGCTGAGGGAAAGGTGGGCCGCTGCCCCTGCCAGGCCAGCCAGAACTTCCGGAAGGATGCCACAAAGCCCAAATCCTCTAGCAAGCTATTGTTAAAATGCCAATAGGCCAGCCCCAGCATCTCCGAGCTCAGAGAGGCTTTCATGGCTACCAAATGGTGGTCCGTGAATGGGGCCAGCTGGATGCTGGAGGAGTGGGCCCGTGCGAGATGGAAAAGTGACAAGTAAATGCACTTTGTTTACTCGACCTATCATTCCCCACCTGGACATAGGTGAAGGTGTTGGTGTTGTCCGGGTGGTGGTCTCGCCAGATGTCCACCAGGGAGTGATGGTCCACGATCTCCCTGAGGACGTCTGCTGCGGACTGGCAGTTCTTGAGTCCTGCACGGTTCCAGTCCTCAAGGGTGGTGTTAAAATCCCCGCCCAGGACCAGACACTTGCGAGGATCCAGGGTGCCGAGGAAGGTGGCCTCCTGCCGATAAAAGGTGACCCGGTCTGGACCCGCGTTCGGGGCATAAACATTGACTAGGTTAAATGTCAGCCCCTCCACACGGGCCCGGACATGCAGCAGGGCCAACCTCAGCGATCCCCAGCACCTCGGGCCGTAGGGCAGGGGAGAACAGGGTGACCACCCCAGCCGAGAGGGCTCTGAGGTGGCTAAAATACACCCCGTCCCTCCACTCCAGCCACCAGCCAGCCTCCAAAGCTGGAGTCATGTGGGTCTCCTGCAGGAAAATCACCGAGTACCCCCCCTCCCAAAGGAAGGAGAGCACCCGGCTCCTGCGGAGACCTGCCCTACAGCCCCGGGCATTTAAGTTGGCGATGACGGTGTCCTTCATGATGAGGGCTGGGGTGGATCCTCATGGGCAGGGTGATCGTTGGCCTCCCGCAGGCCTCGCAACAGACCGCACTCCGACCCGAAGGTCAGGAGAGCGTCACGGAACCTGCTGGTCCAGCAGTAGGCCACGATGTCCTGCCTATTGGTCCCTCTCCCCTCCTGCAAGAGGGTTCTCTTAGCCTGGAGGATGGAGTGAAAGTCCCCTCAGCGCTGGAGGACGAGCTGCACCTTACCCTTGGCCCCGCAGTTATCTGCGAGGAACCGGCGCGTCTCAGCCCCCAGCACTGAGGGGGTACCGGGGTTTTCCTCCATCCGGATCCCCCGATGGAGCTCGTGGGCCGCAGAGATGGGCGAACAGGGATCCGATCCCCAGCACAGCTCCAACAGCGACAGCGCCGCGCTGCCCTTCCCCAACCCTGGCAAGGGAGGGGGCAGCAGAGGGAGCATGACAGCCCCTGATGGATCGGGGACCGGGGATATGAATACCACCCCCTGAGGGCTGCCCACAGCTAGCAGGAATGAGGTGGCCCACACTGGGATGGCAATGACAGCGGTATGTGGGAACAATGGAGGGGGAGGGAAAACAGGCATCACTGTAGGGGCGGGTGTGAGGGGAGGATGGGGGAGTGTGACAGAGGAGCAGATGTCATGACAGGAGCGGGAGAGGGGATGGGCTCAGGGTTGGGTGGTGGGTCGGGAACGGGAGGGGGGATAACAGCAGCAATAGGAGAGGGGTCAGGAATGGGAGAGGACTCTGGGCTGGAGATGGGTTCGTAGAGGGCAGGGTCGGGACTAAGGGCTTGAATGCGAGGAGAGGGAAGGATCGGGACAGGGAAGGGAACAAGCACTTTGGGCAGGGTCAGGGGGAAGATCCCTCAAGTTTGGGTCACCGAGCTGCAGCGCCTCCCGAATGAGGACCGGGGAGGAGAGGAAGGAACAGGAAGGGTAGATGGCCGCCCCGCCCCATTTGTGGGAGAAGGGGCACCCCCAAGCTCGGGACCCTGCCACTCGGCGTCGATCATCACCCCTGAGGGCTCGGTGGCTTCAGCTCCGGCGCTCGAATAGGCTGGACCAATAGGCAACACCAGGGGTGCCCCGAGAGTGAGGATGCAGTCGGCCACCTGGGGCATAGGGGTGGTGAGAGGAAGGGGTGGCAAAACAGAGTCGCCGCCCAGACCGAGGCCCACTGGCAGAGGCTCGTTCTCCTCCTGGGTGAGTGGGGTCAGACCCAGGGCCTCGGTCTCCTCAAAGATGGAGCTAAGCTCCATCCCCTCGGTCCCAGAGCCCTCCTCGCCAGCCGCCAAGGCAACAGTTACCTCGGCGGTGGCGGCGGGGGGCACATCTGGTACCAGGGCCAGGGGAGCTCCACCTGAGGCCTCCTCAGGAATGGGCTCCGCAAGGGGGACGGCATCATCCCCCTCGCTGCCACGGCTTCCTCAGCTGGCACCTCCTGCTGACTCTCGCCGGGGGCGTTTTTGGCAGCGCTGGCCCCCCTCAGGACTTTTCGGAGGGGGACCTTCCCACCCTCCTCATCAGAGGGGGGAGATTGAGCCTGTGTGGGCTCGGTGCTTCCCCCAGACGAGCATCCAGCCCTCCAAGGTGGAGGTGGAGGGCTGGTCAGCAGAGGGGAGGCCTGGGGGTGCAGTTGCTGTTCGGGGGGGGGCATTGAGGCAAGGGAGGGAGAGAGGGGGTAGGGAAACATCCCCCTGGTGGGAGCCCTCTCCCTCGCCCAGCAGCGACCGCATCACCCTCTCCTCCTCGGGCCCCGCAGAAACAGTTGGAATAGAGGCAGGGCCCGCCTGCTCGCCCGGGCATGCCAGGGAAGGGGGGGGTGCCTCCGGCTGCCGAGCAGAGCCGTCGGTCGGAGGAGGGGCAGCTGCGGCGGGTGGCGGCCTCCGAGGCAAGGAAGAACACGACCTTGCCGTACATTTTGGAGGCCGCCACCATGGCCGAGGCCCCCACCACCGTCGCCAATGCCCGCATGTAGGTTTCCACGTGGGGCGAGGTGGCGACCAGGAGGCAACGGACGCCATGCCTCCTGGACAGGGTGGGGAAGGGGCCCCGACCACCCGGGATGGAGCTGGAGGCGGCGGTCGGGGCTGATGACGCGGCAGAACGTGTGTGGGGGGGAGCGGCAGCAGCCACCTGGGCATACGCTCTGGGGGGCCATGGGTGGATCGCCCCCAGAACTGGTATGGGGAACAGCAGGGGAAGGAAGGGATGTGGCAGATGGAGGGGCTGCAATGGATGGGGTGGCCTCGGCCGCAAGAGGTTTATCTTTTTTGGCCGGGCCTTTGCCCTTCTTTCTCCCCAGCCCTTTTTACCAGCCGAGGTGGAGGGCCCACCCACATCGGGGGGGCATCAGCCGTGGCAGGTGCGGAACCCGGGTCAGGGGTCGGGAGGTCAGCTGCAACGATCTGCGGGGTCGGTGGCAGTGGGGGAACTTTGGGATCAACGGGGGAAGGAGAGGGGGTTAGGACCTCCTCCATCCTGGTGGGGGGCGGGATATCGGAGGAAGCAGAGATTGTGGAGAAGGAGTAGGGGAGCTACTTCTCTTCTCCGCCAACCAACCGGCAGGGGAAGGGTGGGGAACAGTAAGGGAACTGGGGAAGGCGAGACAACCGCTCCTCCCAGCTAAGGCAGAGGCAAGGGAGGAGGGTGCTCAACTGGGGGGGGTCAAAAGGGGGGGCTGCCAGCCACTCCTCCCTGCTAAAATGGAGGCCAGGGAGGAGGGCACTAAACTTGTGAGGAGGGGGGAACCAGGAAAAGGGAGCAACAGCCGCTTCTCCTCGCCAGCTGAAGGTAGAGGAGGGGGCACAAAGCAAGGAGTGGTGGGGAGGGGAAAGGAGGGAGCCAAAGGAACAAGGAGGGGACAACCACTCCCTCCCGCTGAGTCGTTGGCAGGGAGGGAGGGCATTGGCAGAGGAAGGGTGCTGGGGGGAAACTGAGGAAGGGGAACTAGCAACCACTCCTCCCCATAAGATACTGCGGGGGCACTAGAGGGAACGGTAAGGACACGAGGGTGGGAGAGTCGTGATTAGGGAGGGAGGGAGAGGGGAAAAGCAGCCACTCCCTCCCTTTAGACTGTTTGCAGGGAGGGAGGGTGCCAACAGGGACTGGACACAAATGGGGAACTGAGGGGATCTGGAGCCAGCAGCCACTCCTCTCTGTAAGGCTGGAAGCAGAAGAGGAGGGAGCTGGTAGGGTGGGCAGGGGATGAAGTAACAGGCTCAGGGCGGGGGCTGGCTCCTCCGGCTGCACTGGGGTCGGCGGGGGGACTATGGGGGCCATCAAGGGCGGGGGGTGCAATGTGCAGGGTTAACTAAAAAGGGGAGGGAGGAGGAGGGGTACAAGCACTCGGGGCAGGGACTGGGTGCTCTGGGCAAAAATAGAGGACTCCTGGGAGGCTGGGGGATGGGATAGCGTTGGGTCAGCAAGGTGGGGCAAGGCAAAGCAAGGGCTGGGAGGCGGGACATGCACTACAGCAGGCTAAGCCCGGGCAGGGCAGGAGGCAAACAAACTGGAGCTGGGCGGGACACATCAGCAAACTCAGGGAGGGAGGGAGAAACAGAACTGGTTAACAGGGCAGGGTGGGCAAGCTACTGCAGTGGGGGGCAAAGTGGGAGAAACAGGGGTGAAGGGGCTCCCCAGCCAAACACTGTTGAGGGAGGGAGGCTAAGTCCAAGGGATGGTGGGGGGAGCACACCCATGAGTGCTTGTGGGGGCTCAGTTCTCACCCGCTGCTGCAGCGGAAGAGTCCCAAATGGTAAAGGGAGGGGAGAGTGGCAAGCCCCGCCGAGGGGCGAGTCCAAGTGGTGCAAGGGAGTTGGTGGAGGGGGCCGTGGGGGTGGTGGTATGGGGGGGGAGCTGGACTGGGGGGAGAGCTCTGCGCCTCTCCCTCTGCCCCCCAGTTTAACAACTCAGTCCACCACCACCCCAGGAGCAGGTGAAAAAGCTCAGTCCAATAAACAAACCCCCTCCACAGTCCAAATGGTGGTCCTCTTCTTTTCCTCCTCAGCGGGGGTGCAGGTGGTACAGCAGCAGTGGGCGGGTGGCAGCCAGCCGGGGAAGGCCTCTGGGTGGTGGGTGCTGGTGGGGTCCTCTTCCTCTGGAGCCAGCAGGGGAGAGGCAGGCCGGCAAGCCCCGTCCCCCCCTTCCCAGGCAGCACCTGGTGGTGGTGGTGGTGAGCAGGAGCAGCAGTGGTGTCCAGGGGAGCAGGTCCAGTGGGTGGGGCCTCAGCAGGCGGATGGTGGCAGGGTAGGGCGGGGAGAACTCCGGCTGGTGCAGGCAGCAGGAACAGAGGGAGAGGAGGAGAGCAGCATTTGCACTCTGCTGCTTCTCCCTCTCTGTAGTGGGGCGTAGGAGTGACACGGAGGAGGAGGAACCCTTCTTTTCCTCCTCCTACTGACACGGAGGAGGAGGAACCCCTCTGGCCACCATGTTGGGCTGAGACCGGAAGCCAGGGGGCAGGGCCAGAGCTATAAAAGCCCAGCAGCAGTCTCAGTCAGAGCTGAGACTGCAGAGGGACCAGAGGCTTGCTCAGGACTCCCAGTCTGGGAGGCTGTGACTGAGGCCTGGCCTGGGCCTCCAACCCTACTGGAGCCCAGGCCAACTACCTGCTCCCAGCCTGGGAGGCTGTGACCGAGGCCTGGCCTGGACCGCCAACCTTTCCGGAGCCAGAGGCCGCATACTGCCTACCTGCCTCAGAGGCTGAGGCTGAGGCCCAGCCCGGCCTGCCTACCCCAGCAGACCCCGAAGAGGACCAGCCTGATTCCGTTCCCCAGCCCCTGCCCAGGAACCAGGAGAAACTGCTAGCACTGCCTGATCCTGAGGACTGGCCCTGACGCCGCCTGCACCAGGAGCCCAGCTGAGCCCCCACAGACCTGCGAGCCCCAGAGGACTGGGCCAGACCGCCAGGACCCCAGTGGGATGAGCCTGCCCTGGACTCCGTGAGCACCCAGCCAGAAAGTCAGGTACTGGCTGTGGCCCAGGGGTTAGTGGGGGCTGTTAAAGGCACCAAGGCCAGTGAGTTTCTGGCTGGAGCCCCCGCTGAGCCCATAGCAGCCTGCACTGCTGCTCCTAGGGCTCTGGGCCGGGGCGCAGTGGAGTGGGTGGGCCTGTGCCCCCTCCTGCCACCCACCTACCAGGTGGCAGTCTCCCCCTCCTTGCCACCACCACGGGCGATTGGCCTGCACCTCTCCTGAACAAGGAGCCCCAAACCTGTGTTTGCTTGCGGCCATGCCCTAAACCAGGGCCTGGGCTTCCTCTGAACTAAACTGTGAGTGCGTGTGTTGCCCCGCCCTGACAGAGGGCCAGGGCCTCCAAACCCTAACTGTGGTTGTGTGTCGCTACGCCCTGAACTTTGTGGACTTGCTGCCCACCCTGCACCAGGGCTGGGCCTAGGGACAAAGAGAGATAAGCAGACTCTGTTGGGTACCGCCCGCCTGAAGGATGGCCGAGCGTGGACTGGGGCTTGCCTTAAAGGGACAGTATAGTGGGGCAGAGTGTCTGCCCACTGACGCGGAGGAGGAGGAACCCCTCCGGGAAGGCAAGCCAACTACACTTGGTGGAGAATGTGGGTAGCGCAATCCTGCCCCGACGTAAGGGGCTGAGCGCGTGCCTCAGTGGACAACAACAACAACAAAAACCCACAATAATACATTTTCCCCCCTCTTGTTTGCTTTCTGTGGGATGAACATCCAGTGGGATAGAGTTTTCAAGGTTCTGGCTGATGGCCAGCAACAGCAGCAGAAGCTCCTGGCTCAGCAGTTGGCAGTGCAACACCAACAACACCAGGAGCTGCTGCAGCAGCTGGGCACCCAGCACCAATGGCTTCTACAGGAAATGTCCCAGCAGCTGGTGGCCCTCTGGACCCGACCTGATTGATCCCGGGATGGGCCGGTGGAGGACTTTCTGGCCACTGAGGACCCAGTGACATGGGGTAACCGTGCCCTGGCATCCGTAGCAAGCACATTGGCTGCAACCCCAGTGCCTCTGCCCCGAATGAGGACAGCGCCCCGCATGGAAGCGGCCTCTCCAGAAAACAAGGGTGGGGACATCCGGGGCGTAAGCAGGCCCCTCACCGGAGAAGTTCGTGAGGGCCCCCACCCGGTGCCTAGGGAGCAGCGGCATCTCTTGTAACGCAAGGACTCCACACAAATGGTCCTCCCAGAATTAGGACCCTGGTTTTCGGGTGGCCGTATGGGACATCTACAGAGGGACTGTATGGAAGTGGACTGTGGCTATGGCCAGGTCTGTACAGCTGACACCCCGGCTTACCCCTCCAGCCCTCCGACACTCCTGACAGTTGGACCGGCCAAGTCACCGCAGGTGCTAGCCCTCCTAGACTCGGGGTGTAGCCAGACCCTCATCCGCAAAGATGTCCTCCCAGCCGGGGTGGTGCCCGAAGGAGAGCTGCAGCTGCGGTGCATTCATGGTGACTTAAAAGCCTACCCATGATTCAGAGTCCTCCTGGTCATCCGAAGCGTGACTAAAGAGATATTAGTAGGAGTGGCTGCCACTTTGCCTTACCCCATTGTATTGGGCGGTGATTGGCCAACATTTACGGCCCTCCTCCGGGAGGCCAGACACGGGGGACCACCCAGCCCAACCGGGCCCGAGGGGGACCTCCTTGGGGAAGAACCGCAGGGGGCCAACCTCGGGAGCCAGCCAATGAGGAGGAGGCACTGGAGGGTGAGACACAAAGACGAATGGCCCAGTGCAGTCATCTCTGGAAGAGGCCCCAATATCATTGGACTCGGTGGATTTTCCCCGAGACCAACAGGAGGACCCCACCCTGAGAGCAGGGTATGACCAACTGGTATGCATAGATGAAACCGTGGTCGATCCGCACTAGGCTGCCCAGTGGCCTCAGTTTGAGCTAAGGTCTGACCGGCTCTACTGGGTCCCCCGGAATTCCGAAACTTAAGAGGAAGAAGCCCAGTTACTGGTACCCTGCTGCCACCAGTGGGCAGTCCTAAGGCTGGCTCACGACATCCTGACAGCGGGCCATCTAGGACAGGAAAAGACACTGGCCAGAGTCCTGGCCCAGTTCTTCTGACCAGGGGTACATCGGGAAGTGAGAGACTATTGCCAGTTGTGTCCAGACTGCCAGTTGTCTGCCGACCCAGGGGTGCCGAAGGCACCACTCATTCCCTCACTGGTAGTAGGGACCCCCTTCGAGCACGTCGCTTTGGACTTGGTGGGCCCCTTTCCACGGAGCAACGCAGGGTTCTGATATATATTGGTGCTCGTGGACTATGCGACACGGTTCCCCAAAGCCATTCCCCTACGGAATATCCATGCCCGAACCATTGCTACAGTAGCACAACATTCATTCCTATTCTTCCCCCCTATCTTCTAAGTGGAGTATCCAGCAATATTTTCATGATAATCTAATGATCCTTCAATTACTGGAATTCCCAGCCCTTTGTTATTCTTAATCACCCTACCTTCCTCTTTTTATAACAAACTCCCTGCCCCACACGCAAAGCTGCAAGCAGCTCAAACTCTGTTGCATTTAAGAACTGTCTCTGGAGTCAGGGCATTCAGCTTTAAGCAAACCCCAAGTATGAAATCCAGGGGGTTCTGACTCTGGAGAGGGGCCTACTGCCCCCTAGCTCCCCATAAATAGTGCCCTTGCCACATAGCTGGTGCTGGAGAGAAGCCGGGTCCTACAAAGCACCACTTCTCTCCATCTGGCAGCACGGTCGCACTCTGCTCCTCCAACCCATGCTCATGTCATGTCTGTGCCTCCTGCCCTGAGGCTACAGATGAGCCTCCCTCTCTGCCCTGCTCCAGGTTGCCAACTCTACCTGACTGGATGGACTGAACACCATTGCAGTTAATGGTGTCCAGTCTGTCTGGTTTGGGAAAGTTGGCAACTCCCTGCTTTCCCCGCAAATCTCCCCAGCTTCTTTCCCTAGAGCCTCTCTTCCCATGAAATGGCTGCTCCTAACAGGAGAAGGAGTGCCCATGCTGAGCTGTATAGGGCACCAGCACAGCACAGGTAGGGACAACCCTGGCTGGGAGTCCAGCTCTGAAGGAAGTCCTGCCACCAGCATCAGCACAGAAGGATGGCAGCATGGTATGGTACTGCCACCCTTCTATGTTGCTGCCTAGAGAGCTGGGCCCTCCATCAGCAGCCACCACTCTCCAGCAACTCAGCTCTGAAGACAGCAGCGCAGAAGTAAGGGTGGCATGGGACATTGCTATCCTTGCTTCTCTGCTGCTGGTGGTGGAGCTCTGCCTTGAGAGCTGAGCATCCAGCCAATACCTGCCACACTCCAGTTGCCCAACTCTGAAGGCAGTGCAGAAGTAAGGGTGGCAATACCATGACCCCACTAAAATAATCTTGTGACCCCTTGAAACTGGCTTTTGGGTCAGGACCCCCAATTTGAGAAACCCTAGTCTTCCCTGTGAAATGAGTGTAGCATGGGGTAAAACACACAAAAGAACAGATTTCATGGTCCATGACATGTTTTTCATGGCTTTGAATTTGGTAGGGCCCTTTATATAAAACCTCACAAATTCTGCTGAAGCAGCAACAAAGTTAGCAATATGCATTCAAAATCATATTTATTCTGAAGTACTGACAACAGCATGCTGATCTGAGATATTTCATAAGTTTCCAGCGATACAAGGTGTAAATATTTTTTGGGGGGATGGGGGGAGACTATGTCAAGAATAATTATCACAATATATGCCAACTGGAGGATCATTTTACAGAGAAGATGGTTTAGAATGGAGAGTCATTTCTTTTCCCAGGCTAGCCATCCATAGAGTAATATCTGGTGGTCACTATTCCACTGTATGATGTAAACAAGTAAGTGCAGTCCATAGTTGGTATTGTATGTGGCAAAAGTGGGGACAGAATGGATCTAGCTCAAGGATGAAAAACTGAATATTTCAGCCTTGCCCAAGAGATGATCAGCCTGAAAATTAAATATTCTTGTATTGCAAAACTGATCATAGCCCAACAATATTTGTAAAGAGCAGATAGTAGCTGATGTGCACGGTTGAGAATGGGATGGGAAAGGACTGTTCAAAATAATGTATTACTTGAAATCTTTGTGCAAAAAGTGAATGCAGTGATTAACAATAAATCTCCTCTGAAAAGTGTTGCCCACAAAACAGTTCACACCTTTCAGCCAAATTACTTTAAACTACTATATTTTCTTAGGCTTACTGGGATCAAGGAGACAGAGTGTGTATTCTGTGGTCTAAAAGGAATAAACAATTGGATGTGGCTGGGTTGACAGCCCTCTGAGTAACTAAAGTAAGTCAAATGAAAAATATGCTAAAGGGTCGGTGGAAGAGTATATGATATGATGTGGAGAAGTAGTGGAGGTTTGTTTGTTAAAGTACGCTATGAAGAATTCCCAGCTCACCACTACAGGCAATTTGCCCCTGAGGTATGCTGCAGAAAATTCCTAGCATAAACAGTATGTAGTATGATGAGCAATCTGGGCATAATTAGTAAAACAGAGACATGGTAATATCAAAAGCTGACAGTCAGCACTACAAGGCATTTGTTAAGATGTGGATGGTGCTACAAATGTTTACTAGATTGAGAGCATTGAAAGTCAGGATTATGTATTTTAACCCCTTATTATAGGTGAAAATTAACAATACAACCCAGGTATCCAAAGAAGGATAATTATGAAATAATGATGCAGGGTGACTGTAAGTAACTGGTCACAGGTTGCTCACCATATCACATACCACATACTGGTTCCTTTGTGGCTTTTAGGATGCAAAATGAAAATAAAAAGAGCGCCCATTTAACAGAGATTAATTGAAAAGACAGACTAGATGTGATTTTCAGCTGTTTGTACCTTCATCTTCAAACAGATTTATTACAGCAACTTGCTGATGTGTAAAATGTTTATTTGAATGAATATTCATTCCTTTGACATCAAGTCCCCAGGGACGACACTTTCCTCTTAAGAAGCTGTGTTTTCCTCTTGTACGTTGCTTATTATTTTTCTGTCATTAGCTGCCTTTTTTAAAGGACTACATTAAGAAGGTATGTAAGCAGGTTATTGAAGTAGTATGATACAGTCAGAACCACAGGCAAAAATGCTAATTTTGTGAACAGTAATACAAAACCAACATATTGTGAATGTAGTGTCTTTATCATTCATAATTTGGCATCAGCTGCATCACTACTGACATACCTATTATGTATGTACTTTTCTATCAACTCATTACAATTGTGAGAAGAGGGCTAGCATTGTGAGGAGCAGTAAGTGTAAAGCTCAGCTAAGGATAGTTCAAACTGATTTGAAAAATTTGGGATACTTGCCTGTGAGGGAGGACTGTGATGAGTGTGTGCACTGGGTGCTCTGTCTTTGAATCCTATCATCAAAAGCATTATTCCTGGACAAAATGGAGAGGCATCAAGTATGCACTCAACTCCCGTGGATATCCTTTTCAGAAGTTCAGCTTTGTGTACATGACTCAGGAGCTTTTGTGACAGAGCACAGATGTGTAGTTGTTGTTGGTCCTTGCTTTGAGCTAGGCACATGTGGGCACCCCATGTAGGATTAGAGACTCATGACTCAGGACCCCGTCCTCTCCATCTGGCAGATGATGCAGTAGTAGAAAGTAACTAATTTCCTGACTCTTTTGTCCCATTCTGATAGCAGAACCAGCAGGGAAAGCAGTTTCCTCTTCTAGCAGCAGAACTGTGAAGAGAAAGAAAACTCACTGGTTGACCTCCATATCCTAATAAGGCCCTACCAATGAAAACAGTATGCCAGGGTTGTGTCCGCTCATCTTTAGGAACAGTGCTTGCTCCATCTTCACCAAATACTCTCATTCCTGATGGTAAAAGATGCTCCAAATAGCATTTTTTTCTATTCTATCTATGTTTCCAAATTGCACTATGGAATCTTAATACCTTTTGGAATTCTGCTACAGTGCCAAAGATACAAATGCAAGAATTGCGACATTAAAGAAATGAATGAAGTAATTTCAGGAAAGTGCTTACTATGAGATAGCAAATGGGTTGCACTTATATTATTTTTTGCTTTTTGTATTATGATAGCTGAGGCGCCAAGAAATGGTTGAGTACATAATTATTATAGGATAAGGCCCATAAAATATTTATGTTTATTGTCAGGTCCTCTGCACTGGTGAAAAGGTTGTCAAAGCCTACTCATTCAGTCTACAGTGGAGAGGAAGTATCTGCTTCAAAGAATCATGATCAGCTTACCTAGCTGAGAAGCATAGAGGCCTGCAAAAGTTTGAGGAAACTATCAGAAATGGATTTGAGGGTTAAATTCACCATATATTATACTGGAAAATTAGTCAGGCAGTGCTGAAGGCTGGGGGAAGGGGGCACGCACCGTTGTTCAGGTGGCTCTGAGGGCCGGCTTTTTCTGGCCCCACCCCTACTGCCTGCTTTCTCCCTGCCCCTTCTGTGAGTGCAGAGTGACTCCCTTCCCCGCTCCCCCCCAAAAAACCTTTTCTATGGGTCTGGCAAAGTTGTTGGCTCCCCTGCAGTTAAGCACATTCTTTGTCACCCCACCTGTGTGAAGTCAGAATGAAATTATCTTTAACCGGCTTTCTGAGGAAGACCTCATTCAAAAAGTGGTTACGATCTGAGAATGTGAGGATAGCTCTTCCTACCTATTTTCGAAGGGAAATTTCTATTTTGTCTTTCAGGGCATGATATCATGAAGTTTTCTATTTCACACTAATGTTGGCCACCATACACTTCCAAGGCAAGGCATGAATAGGTCTTCCTTTGGAGTTTTTCATGGCACTCGTTAACAGGTTGGATTATTGTCTATTGAGATGCTAAAGCCAATCCAATCTGTAGAGTGTGGGCTTTGTCTGCACTTTAAAGTGCATCTGCAGCAGCACTTTAAACTTAAAGTGTGGCCACAGCATGTGCGCAAGAAGAGAGCTCTCTCGGGGCTCTATGTAAACCACTTCCAGGAATGGAGTAGTTAATAGCACTGGGAGTGCGGCCCCCAGCACTGTAGCCTGATTCACACTGGTGCTTTACTGTACTGTAAACTGGTATAATTAGGGGAGGATTGGAGGGTGTTTTTTCACACCCCTGAAGCAGAAATATATAGTGCTGTAAAGTGTAAGTGTAGACTTAGCCCTGGTGTTGCCCTAGCACACTCAGGTATCCAAGAGAAGACAAATAGACTGTGTCTAGACTGCAGGGTTTTTTCGAAAAAAAGTGGCCTTTTTTCCAAAAACCTGTACCTGCGTCTAGATTACCGCCGCGTTCTGTCGACAGTAAATTGAAAGAACGCAGTGGTTTTGTCGAAAGCGGTAAACCTCGTTTTACGAGGAATAATGCCTTTTTCGAAAGAGATCTGTCGAAAAAAGGGGTGTGTGGACTCAGGGAGCCAGTTCTTTCAAAAAAAAAAAAAAATAAAGGCCTCCAGGAAGAAGCCCTGGTGGACAGTCCAGCCTTTACATGTTTAGCACCTCTGTGGTTCCTGGCTGCAGCCTCTTAAAGGCATAGGCACCCAGATAGGCATTGCTATCAGGAATCCAGCTAGAGCACCCAAGCCAGCCATGTCCCATCCTCAAGGCCTCCCCTGGCCCTTCTCAGGACAGTGAGGAGAACCCACCCAGGGGCACCAAAAGGCAGACACCAGCCTGGTCTGGCCCAGAAATAAAAAAACGCCTGGAGCTCTGGTCCCGGGAAGAGGCCCTGCAGGCCCTGCAGTCATGCCACAGGAATGCGGACATATATGATTGCATGGCCCAGGGACTGGCCAAGAAAGGGCATCACCCCTGCACCATGAACCAAGTCAGGGCCAAGGTCAAAGAGCTGTGGCAGGGATATGCCAAGGCCTGGGACCAGAGCTCCCGCTCTGGGGCAGCCCCACAGAGCTGCCCTTACAACCAGGAGTTTGAGCAGATCCTGTGCGGTGGGGAAGCTCAGACTCCACTGCATGTGGTGAAGTCCGGGTTACCCCACCACATCGTGGACCGACCCCTGAGGGAGGATGACTAGGCAGGAGAGCTGCTCCCAGAGGAGGAGGAGGACGAGGAAGAGGAGGCAGGAGGGACCCTCTCCCAGGAGCCGGTACTCCAGACCCCAGAGGCCTCCCAGGCGTCCATGGACATCGGGCAGGGATCATCAGGTGAGTGCTTTGAGGGGTCACCACACACAGGCGGGTTGGCAGTGTGGGGGGCCATCTAGTCCCATTGCCACTGTGGGGCCCCTGTGATGCTTTCAGGCCACTGCCCAACTCACATGCGGTGTCACGTGTAACACCCCTGAGTCTCCTGTCCAAAGGAGAGCCCCTGACAGCCACGGCATGCCCTCGGGGACAGCAGGTGCACACGGACATTGATGGTCTCCTCTTTTCCTCCACAGCCGGACCCTCTACCCAAGAGGGGAGCACCACACCCGCCCCACCACCATCCTGGACCCATGGCACCCACAGGCACTGGTGGGTCTACACGGATCTGCTGAAGGAGCACGTAGTGGCCCTGCAGGGCCTCAACAGGACCCTTCAGCAGAGGACAGAGGCAGAGGCCAAGTGGTGCAACAGGCTGCTGGATGAGCTGGTCTAGCAGCGCAGTTCCATCTGTGCCACTATGCGGGAAGTCCTAGTCTTGCCTGGCCCTGTCACAGGCACCGCTCCTCCTGCATGCCAGGCCCCTTCAGCCCCACCTTCTCCCTCAGCCCCCCTGCTCCTGAGCCCTCACAGGCCTAACAGCTGCCCCACCCCTCCTGCCCAGGCCTGGACTGGCTCTCGCTCCACCCGAGCCCAAGGCCGTGGCGGTGCCAGGATGCAGGAAGGTGGCAGGACCCTGTGATCAGGGAAGCAGCAGCTTACTTGATCCCCCTCCCCGTGTTCAGCCCCTCTCCCCACTCCAGGGCTGTGTCTAGACTACACCTCTCTGTCAATAGAGAGATGTAGATTAGGCACGTCGAAATTGTTAATGAAGCGGGGATTGAAATATCCCATGCTTCATTAGCATAAACATGGCCACCGCTTTTTTTCCGAAACAGAGCTCTTTAAAAAAAAAAAAGGCAATCTAGACGTGCATCTTTCGAAAAATAAACCCTTTTTCAAAAAATCCTGTAAACCTCATTGTATGAGGGATAAACGATCTTTCGAAAAAGGATTTATTTTTCAAAAGATGTGCGTCTAGACTGCCAGGGTTTTTTAGAAAAATCTCCGTTTCGGAAAAAAAGCAGTGGCCATGTTTATGCTAATGAAGTGCGGGATATTTAAATCCCTGCTTCATTAGCCATTTTGACGTGCCTAATCTACATCTCTGTCGACAGAGAGGTGTAGTCTAGACACAGCCCAGGTGTTCAGTTCCCTACCACCCCAGTGAAAGGACATTTCAGTTATGGAACAAATTCTTTATTTTTGAGTGACAGATTTACTTTGTTTGTAAATAGTTGTACAGTAACAAGAGAAAGGTGGTTTATACACAGTTAGCACATTTTCTGTGTTGCTACTGTTTCTAATAAAAAAACCAATTTCTGTTTCCAAAGAAAACCGGGTGTGTATGTATTTATGGGAAGAGAGTGAAGGTTGTGGAGGGAAAGATAGGGGTGGGCCAGGCCAATCCCCTCATGGGGGAGGCCCTGGGGAGAGTCAGTGGGCTCCTTCTGACAATCTCTCCCTCAGGGCCTCATGGACTCAGACACCAGACTGGTGAGCCTGGCGGATGGCAGCCGTCCAGGGCTTCTCAAATTGCCTCTCCTCACCATCAGCACCTGTCCCCCACCCTGGGAGGAAGGCCTCCCCTTTCCTCTCCACCAGGTTATGGAGGGCGCAACATGCAGCCACCACCTCCGGGATGTTGCATTTGCCCATCTCCAGGCATGTAAGGAGGCAACAGAACCTCCCTTTCAGACGGCCGAAGGCACATTCCACCTGAATGTAAGCCTGGCCAAGATGCGTGTTGAAAAGCTCCTTGCTCACATCCAGGTGGCTGGTGTAGGGCTTCATGAGCCACGGCATCAGGGGGTAGGCCACGTCGGCCACTATGCACACTGGCATCTGCACGTCCCCGAGCGTGAGATGCCACTGGGGGAAAAATGTTCCTGCCTGCAACCTGCGGTACAGGTAGGAGTTGCGGAACATGCGGGCATCATGTGCCCGCCCCGACCACCCGACACAAATGTCAATAAAGTGTCGCCGGTGGTCGATGAGGACCTGCAGCACCATGGAATAGTAGCCCTTCCTGTTTATAAACTGGGCTGCTCAATGGGGCGGTGCGCAGATTGGGATGTGTGTCCCATCGAGGGCTCCTCCACAGTTCGGGAAGCCAAGGGCAGCAAACCCGGCAATTATGTTGTCCAGGTCCCCTAGACAGATGAGCCTCTTCAGCAGCTCCACATTGATGGCCCTCACCACCAGCAGCAAGAGACAAATAGACAGACAGAAACCAGGGAGTTAGACAGGTTACCTAAGCGCTTGGGAGAAGAACCCTTCCCCCTCTCCCAACCCACCCCTTCCCTTGTCAGGATGCCCCCCTCCCCCGCAACAGTGCAGGGGTGGCCGAGGAGCGACCTCCAAGTGCCACTCCATCCCCCACTCCCTCTTGCCCTTGCCTGGCAGTCCCCCTGCCTCAACCCTCACACTCAGCAGGGCCTGTCCCCTGAAAGTGACTTATCTCCATAAAAACGGTCCTGACGGGAGACTTCCCCATACCAAACTGGTGTCCCATGGAGCGGTAGCTGTTGGGGATGGCCAGCTTCCACAGGGCAATTGCGACCCCCTTCTGCAGGGGGATGGCGGGCCACAGGTGGGTGTCCTGGTGTTCCAGAGCAGGGGCGAGCCAGGCACACAGCTCCTGGAATGTGGCCTTCTTCATCCAGAAGTTGTGGAGCCAGTGCTCGTCGTCCCTGAGCTGCATGACGAGCAGGTCCCTCCAGTCCGAACTCGTCTCGTGCCTCCAAATCTGCCTGTCCCCAAAAAAGTTTGGGGGCATGGACAGAGCTCCTGCATCCTGGAGGAGGGTCTCCTCGGTGTGGTCCAGGTCCATATGGGGCAGGAGATTCATGACAGAGTCATGAAGATGCAGCAGAAGCTGCAGTATGGCAGCATAGGGCCATCGTCTGCCCAGGGGCATCTCAGGCTCCATAGCCAAAAAGAGTGAAAAGCAGAAAAAAAAAAAAAACCCTGAGCATAAACTGCTGTGGTGTCCGAGGAAGCAGGGCAACCAGAGCAAGCACTGCAGCAGCTTTGCTTTCCCTCTAGGAGGTAGGCAAGCTATAAGCAGGAGCAGAGCAATGGCTCTCCAGGGGGATCCCTTTAAGCACGTGCCTCTGCAAAGGGCATGCAGCAGCACCTGGAAATAAAGGCTACCACCCATGCCCTACCAGAAGCACTTCTGGGTGCCTTTTTTTTTTTCCAAAGAGCATCCGGCAGCCTGGACGCTCTTTTTCGAAAAAGCGGATCGATTTTTTGATCCACGTAGTGCAATCTAGACGCTCTTTTTTGACAGAGGCTTTTTCGAAATATACTTTCGAAAAAGCCTCTGTCGAAAAACCTGTGCAGTCTAGATGTAGCCATAGAGATCAAACACAAGTCTTCTAAATGGCAGCGAAAAGTACTCTGATGTGCAGCTAAACTCTTCTCCTGTAATAGAATGTGTACCTCCACATAAGCCACAAATGGTATGAAGGCAACTCCTGTGCCAGGATGCACTTGAAGGGGGAGCCAGGCCTAACTGATCAGAAAGCTCATTTGGGCAAGAACATGTTGGCTACAAGAACGAGAGGAAGTTTGTAGTACTTCAGGCCCATGGGGAGAGAGTCTCCAGTCGCTGTCTGGAAATAGAGAGGAAGTGAAAAGGAAGCCCTAGGAGGGAGAGTAATCCCTCATACCCTAACCAGAGTAGGAGGAGGCAGGGTTGAAAAGCTGCTTTGCAGGAAAAGGAACATGTCTGAGAAGGACAAGACAGGGTGAGGGCTTTGAAAGGGAAGCTAAGCCCTGAAAGAGAGGCAAGACTCGGAAAGTTAGATGATGGAAGAAGGCCCAGACTGGAGAGGAAAGGAACAGAGAGGCTTGTAGAAAGGAGCTTGTACCCTGAGACTGACTGAAGGGAGAGAACAGCTGGGAGATGTTCCAGAGGAGCAGAGGAGGAGCCAGGCCTTTAGGGAGTGTGAGGAGGATGGAGGAACTTGGCAGAACCCAGTAGTGGGGTGAAGTATGTGCAGAGGATTGAGTGTGGAAAGAGTAGGGGCTTGCTCCTTTCAGTTGACACACAGAAGGGAATTGACTTATGTGACTTGATTGAGGTGCTGAGCCATGCAAGACTTCGTGAGAGACAAGCAGCTCGCAGGAGACACAAGAGCCAAGGATACTGGCAATATTACATGTGGATGTAAAGGGTGCTTCAAGGGTGTGTATGCCCCGTCTCAGTCCCAAAGAATTCTAGTCTATCTCTTTTATTGATTTATTTGCTTTTATGACTGCAACTAACATGTGATGAGTTTTTCAATGCAATGTTTCTGACTGCTGCTGGGACCCTGTGTAAATGATATGTGGCACTGCAATGTGTACATCTGCTTGTAATATTTAATACATTTGTAAATCAACCTGCTGTATCTTTTCAGGCAGGAGAGTTGTGTGACTCTGCTTCCATATCATCAAACATGCTATTCATGAGGATGTTACAGTCCTCTTGAGGTTCAAGTTGCAGCTATAACAGAAAAATTAGTGCAGTGAGTGTCTGTCAAATGCTGGAGTACAACTTTACAATTGTTTAGCGTGCGCATCCTGAGTTAGCTGAAAAATATGTTCTCATATCTTTTAAATAGCAGTGGTTCAAAACACTAGACAAAAACAATCTTAACAGAAGCCGCTCTTATTTGCATGTTTCTTCATTTAATCCTCCCTCATCAAATTTGAATTTCTGATGGTTGCCTTTTACTTTATTGGGTTTTGTAGTATTTCTGCTAATGCCTATGGTGAATATTACGTAGTGTTTTTGTTTTACTAAAAGAGTATTAGTAGGTTAAATAAAAACAATGGGGCCATTTAGATTAGAATAAATAAGAGCACAATTCTACCTTCAAAATAGTGGGGAAAATATGTTGATGAAGCTGCATCCACACATCTGCCGTAAATAGATTATTTTTCTTTGCAATTTATCCCTGAAAGCCATAAGAAATATTCTCTCATGGTTATTCTTATCTCATAGTTACTCTAAGTTGTTTTAATTCATTTGTTAAATGGATGTCATCATTCCTGAGTTCTGCTTGTTTTTGTTCCCATTTCATCTCTGGCTGAGATTGGTTTCCTGGCTGTTGATGACAGCTTGAACAGAACTTTGACACAATCAAATTAGGACTGAATAAAAACTTAGAATGTTTAGCTCACTGCAAAAAGCAATTGTCCCTCTCTTGGTATTCACACCTCCCCATCAGCTGCTGGAAGTGAGCCACATCCATCCACCCTGACTGAATTGGCCTCGTTAACGCTGGTCCTACATGTGATAAGTTGCCCCCTTCTTTTGATATGCTAGTACCTATAGCTATATATCTGCCTCTGTGATTTCCACTACATGCATCTGGCAAAGTGGATTTTATCCACAAAAGCTTAAGTCCATTTTAAGGTGCCACAGGACTCCTCTTTTTTTTTTTTTTTTTTTTTCCAGATACACACTAACATGGCTCTAGGACTTTGAGTAGTGATTTCCCTGTGTCTAGTCTGTATTGATCCTAGTGCAAAAAGGAAATCTTTAACTATACCATTTATTTAACTATACCATTTCTTGGACAGTGTAGGTGTTCTCATGTGCCGTGTGAAATCCTGCAAAAACAGACAAAACAACAACAAAACCTGTTTAGAGATCTGCTGACACTGTCTTTGAAATTCCTACACAGTGTATTTCTTAGAATCCTATCTAATAATAGATGAGTATTTAAATAGATGAGGTTTTCAAAGCTCCAGTTCTACTCATTTTCTTTGTATTATTCCATATCAGTTAAAACATTATTGACAAACTCACTCTAAACAAGCAAAAGATACAATACAAATGCATAGAATATATGTCCAACATAAGGCACAGGGTTGAAAGTTAACAGCAAAAGGTTATATTCCCAGAAGAAAAAGGGAAGTGGGTGGAAGAATAGCACATTTTCTTTCACCATTCTTCAATATTCAGAACTAGACTTCCACTAGCTGTGTCCTTTACTACAGTGTGGTAAAGACTACCCACACAGGTAGGGCAATTATTTCATTTCCTTAAATGCTCTTACATGAGGGCTTGTTTCCACTAACCCCAAGATCTAAGCTGTGGAGATCCATCTCCTCTGTTCGATTTAGTGGGTCTAGTAAGGAACCACTAAATCGACTGCTGAGGACATCTCCTTTGACACTAGTACTCCACCAGATCACAAGGAGTAAGAGAAGTCAATGGGAGAGTTTCTCCCATCAACTTCTAGCAGTGGGAATGTTACAGAAATTCAACCTAAGGTACAGAGTCCTAAGGTATGCTATTCTCATAGCTGGAGATGTGTATCTTAAGTCGACTTTCTCCTCTAGCATAGACCTGGCCTAACAGACCAAACTCATGCTGCTTGATGCCTGATCAAAAAACCGTTTAGCTTCTGACCTTCACAGCTGCTTGAGAAATCCACTGTGACCTGCATTGTTAAAACTAGGTTAGATGAAACCAAACCCATCGCAAGTTTCTATATACAGTATCACCAGGATGCTCAAACCATGATGCTACTGCCATCCAGTCACAGAAGAGGCAAGATAAAAGAATTATTTGAGTACATCCATATCATCTGTAAACTGATGAATAAAAAACCTGCGTAGGAATCCTGTTAACCTGTAGATTTCCTAGCGGGAAAGGGTCTCAGGAGTTATGCTGACTAACATGGTGTTGGGGTCTCTAGAGCTCATCTTCCTAGGAGATTTCAGCATCCATGCAGACAATGTCCAAATCTGTTGTCCATCATGGATCTCATGAAGGTGATCTCCAGTTCAGCACATATTTTTGTCACACTCTTTGTCAGCTCATTCCCTTATAAGTAGGTTTGAGAAATATAATAAATATACCTCTGTCCTGGTCAGACTGCTTTACCTCCTCTGAGCAGACACCAAAATTCTTATTTATATATAAACAAGAAGGTTCAGCCATCATAGTCCATTCTTCACAAGTATCTTAACCCATGAACTGAGAAGCTGAAGAACCGAGAAACGCACGGCTATGCAGTACCCGCATTTACACTCTTGCACCCTTATGCTTTCACTGGGTCTGCAGATTGCCTTCACTCTAATGGTCTTCATGAACTGATTTAGGAAGAAAGGAAATTGGGTCATTGTTTGCAGAAAACACAATCATTACGCAGATAAGTGCCACTGCAAAAGTTTCATACATTCTACATTGCAGCTAAGATAAAAGTTAAGGGATCCTCTTCCCTCCTTTATCGAAGCAGCTAAATTGTGCTCTGTAAAACTTTTCTTTATTCTGCCCACCTAGACTTAATCCACTGCACTCCAGAAACTAGGTCAGTACAAAGTAAGGAATTAATAATATACTTTCAAGGGAAGATCCATTGCATATGGTAAGTTCTCTAGAGATGGCAGTAACTGTACACCAAAACCAGGACAGAATATAGAGCTTCCCGTCACACAGATTTCAGTATGTCCCTGCAGCAAGGCAGTGCTCAGAGAAATCAGTTGCCACCTGTTATTTGGATTCATGGCCATTATAGCTGGCCAAAGATGCTCAGAAGTACTTGGCACTGCAACTGAACAACTGTCAACACCCACTGTGAAGAAGGGAACCTACCATACCCCCACAACCATGCTGTAGAACAGCTATTTGTCCCCTGATCATTTTGAGATCCAACAGACTATGTAAAATACATCCTACACCAAACCTCACGTTTTTGAGTAATAGAACACAGAAGCTAATGAAGAACTACCTCCCAGCATACTTATCCATTGACAATATTTTAATTAACTTTCTGAATCAGGGCCCAAGACCACTTCTAGCCAGTGTTCCGCTTACTATTCTGGGTCAGTATCAGAATATCATTGTTAATTTTCAAAGTTCTCTATGGAAGGTTGCTCAAGACATTTGCAAGAGAGCCTCTCATTTTCTGACATGTGTTCTTATCTGCCAGACACCTTCCTCAGGAACAATAAAGCCCTTAGCTTTATGTAGAAGTCAGATTTCTTGGCTACAAGGCTAAGCCTTTCAAATGCCATACTGGAGTAGATAAGAATAACTACGAAACTCATTGCCTTCAGAGCAAAGAGTAACTACGACCTTTTTAGATTTATTATGCTCCCACATGGCTCGAAGCAGCATTGAACAGAAGAGGAAAGAAGGGCAAGAAGAGAAAATGTTAACAAAAAACAAGCCAATGCTATCTGTCTTGGGGACAAATTAGACTACCAGCCTATTGTAATTTTGGCTACAGATTCTTGAGAGACACTTAGATACTATGGTAAAGGGCAGCACTGTACATAGGTTTGGCAGAATTTTGACTTTTTTCTAATTTTGGCAAATAATATTTGTTCATGAGAAATTTTTCCATTTAAACTTTTATTTGTGGAGAATTGTGGAGGGATCAGGTTCTTGAGTGGTCAGACAATAATTATTTAATGAAAGCAGACTATTTAATGAGCAAATTATTTAATGAGATTCAAAATGTAAAGCTTTATAACCGTTAAAATACAACCTATCAACATTACAAGTTAAAATATACAAAACAAATATCCTTTAAACAAACTCTACTAAGTTCTAAAGCATCAGTTATCCTACGTTGCTGCTCTCAGTTACTACAGATGGGAATACTTTCTCATTGGTTTATATATGTAGAGTGAAATTGCAATTAAAAGGATTAAAAAAAGAATCCTTCCAAGCCTAGTTATAAGAATCTAGCGAGAGAGCCAATAGCCAGCATTGCCACACAGTGACCTAGGTGAACTGGTCTGCAATTGAGTTTCTTAACCTGTAAAATGAGGACGATAATCCATACTTCTATCACCAATGTGCTGTGAGGCTAAAATCATTGGGTTTTGCTGTTGTTAAAGTGCTTTGTGTTCCCCAGATGCAAGGTGTAATGTATATTTCTGTCATCTTGGCTATCTATTACACCTGAAAGTGGAGCTGACGAAATTCTAACCAAACTCATTATGTAAAATGTAAGTGTGCGCAAATGAAGTTATTGCTGTCTCATCAAATAAGAATAGTAAAAAATAAAGAGAGAAAGGATTGTTATAAAATAATGTGTATCATTTTAAAATAGGAAAAAATACTTGGGCTAACACGTCCCTAGCAGATTTTTTGCAGTGGTGGCTGCCCACCCACCACATCACACAAAGCACAAGGGGGCATCAGAGACAACTAAGGCTCTTAGTCAGAACAATCTCTGGATGCAGGACTGAAATTTTATTTTGAAGATAAGATTGGTTGCTTTAACACAAGTATGAAAACTAACTCCTGGTCTCTGCTAATCTCCACCAGCACACACTTTACCTACTGTGGGACAAGAGACCTACCTGGCAGCTTCTGCTGTTAAAGTAAACATGAGTTCCCAAGGCAGGTGCACAAAAGGGTGCAGGTAGGGTGCAGTGAGTTTTTCTCACTTGCAGCTCTGAGATGGGCCAGCCATAATTGTAGCCAGCATGTTATCCCTGCAAGCGTTTGCCTCTCCAGAATGGCATCAGGAGGCAGTTGTCAAAGTGACTCCACCCCATCTAATGAAGCTAGGTATGAAGAGGGAAATGCATGTTGCACCTTCCTAATGGGTGAAACAAAAGACAGAACTATGTAGCACTTTAAAGACTAACAAGATGGTTTATTAGGTGATGAGCTTTCGTGGTCCAGACCCACTTCCTCAGATCAATATGTGGAAGAAAATCGGCACAACCATATATACCAAAATGATACAATCAAAATGGTTGTGCCGATTTTCTTCCACATATTGATCTGAGGAAGTGGGTCTGGCCCACGAAAGCTCATCACCTAATAAACCATCTTGTTAGTCTTTAAAGTGCTACATAGTCCTGTCTTTTGTTTCAGCTACACCAGACTAACACGGCTGCATCTCTCTCACTTCCTAAGGGGTGATACAGTAGCTGTGTTCAGCAGGAGCAACAGAGAGGGACCATGCCTTCTGAAGCTCTGCTATGACACTGCAGCTACATCATACTTAGTGCTGTGACTTAATGGCACAATCTGGTCCTTAGATGATATTCAGACAGCACGGTGGCCATGTAAAGTGCTGCACACATTGCTAAATATTATTTTAACATAGACTAGCTCATAACTGGGAGAGCTAAGAAATTAAGCTTGTAATTGAGAACACAACAAAGAAATGGAATGTTTTCGGGACAAAGGCTATAAAAAGATCTTTATTCTTTAGACTATGTAGACTCTAACCACATATTCATTTCCACTGAATGCCATCACAGGATGTGCCATTACAGATTCTGTTAATATATAGGAAACAAAATGCTGAACATTGGTCATTTAGTCTTACATGACAAAAGGTTAATACCAAGATGCCTGAAATAATAGGAGCTGTGTTATTTAGTATATTTATCAGTGATGTGAGACAAGGTGTGAATTGAGAGGTTGGGATCTTTGCTGGTGACATAAATGTCACAGGGTGGCTGGCCCCTAAAAGTGAAGTGGTCCAGCTACCCTGTGCCTGGCTTGATGTGACCAAAGTTGACTTGATTAAGAAGAAGAGGTAGCATCTGGGGCTAATAAATGAGAGGAAGATAGTTATGACTGGGGAGTAGCTCAGTGTTCATGTCATACTTCCTGTCCATACCCAGCCTGGGCCAGGAAAGTTAATGGACCAGCAACCAGTGGACCAGATTCGGTGATGAATCCTGCTCACATGCCAGCTGAGAATAGGTCCCTGGAGGGAGTTACATATACATATATATTAAAGTTCATCTGTCTGTCTGTGAGTCCATCTGTCTGTGCATCTGTGAGTCCATTTGTTCAAGAACTCCTAAACCATAAGAGCTAGGACCACCAAATTTGGTATTCAGCTTCCTCTTACCCTAACTTAAACCAAGGTCAGGGTTTGATTGTGCCTGGAAAATGGGAAGTGCGGGGATAGGGACTATTTTCCATAACATGGAAAGGGAAGGGGCAGAGAGTGGAGGGATGCAAAAGGGAGAGGCACAGACGGTAGGGACATGATAAGGAGAGTGGCCACTGAGGCGGCTGCAGCACAAGAGAGTGGCCAGCAGGGCTGGCGCTCCACCATCTTGCCTGCCAGCACACTGGTAAGGAGCCCCCTGCCTCAAACCTGGAGCTTGCGCCCCGCCATGGAGAGTCTGCAGGCCATAGAGGAACTGCTGGAGGAGGGGGCAGCACCCAGAGACTTCCCCCCTCCAACATACTGCAGGCTCTGACAGGGAGAGGAGGGGGGATACTGGAGGGTGGCAGCTGAAGGGGGGAATGCCCCGGGCCTGATCCCCAGACAGCCTGCAGGCCATGGGAGAGCCCTGAAGGCTGGGAGGCAGCCCATGGGGCCTGGCCAGCTACCCTAGAACACCCTCTCCCAACAAGCTGCATGATGGAGGGGGCTGCTAGAGGTCACACCACCCCTCCAAACCAGCTGCAGGGTGGGGGAGGTGGGCAGCTGGAGACCAGGGCCAGTCCACAGAGCACCTCTCCCCTCAACAGGCTGCAGAATAGGGGACCACTGCTCCAAACAAGGCTCCGCCTGGAGCAACTTCAGGCCAGTGGGACAGCAGCAGGGCAGGGTCTACCCCTGACAGGCTGCAGGTGGGCAGCTGGAGGCTAGAGCCAGCCCCCAGAGCCCTAACTCCCACTCAAAAAGTGCACAGACCACAATCTCCCCATCCTGGGAGGAGCTGCCCTCCGGGGAATACACCCCAGCGCTTCGGGAGGAGCGGCTGGCTGGGGAGCATTGCCATGACCGCCCTGGGAGGAGCCACTGCTGGAGCAGCACCATTCTCACCACCGCGGGTGGCCCTAGGAAGCACCCGCCACCTCCCAGTCCCCTGTGCTGAGCCCTCTGCCCTGAATCCTGCACCTCCCACCTGCCTTGACATCTGCACCCCATGTCTTTCCCCCTTCCCTGAGACTCCCACCCCCTACCTTGAGTGTCCCCACAACACCCAACTCACTGCCCTAAGTCACCCATCCCCTGCCTCCCCTTACCCCCAACTCCTCTCTCCAGCCTTCATTTTCCTTCATTTAATAAAATACAGTCATTTAAATAAAACATGTACATTTTTCATGTATTTAAAAAATTACTTCCGTTAAAGACCTGAGCAATGCCAGGTTCATCTGCTAGTGTGTATCTTTTATATATAGAGTGTGTCCTATTTTATATATTGGTGGTGGAGGCTTTCAGAGGTCAGGTGAGATTGTAGCTATGTGTGTGTGTGTGTGTAAAAATCAGCTCTTCTGCACTGCTCAAAGGACACAGACAGCTGTACATTAGTTGAGCTTCCTTTTCTTTTTTTTACCTCTGAAACATTTTTTATTACAACTAGAGCTGGTTCAAAATGAGTAATTTGTTCCACAAAAACATTCATGGAAAAATTAGTCCTTTTTTTCATATAAAAAAGTCAAGGTTTTTAAATTTCAATAGCTACTCCAATGTGCCTCCTTTTCAGGATGCTAAGTAACTTCATTGCCACAGACCCATGCTATTGTCACATTATAACTGGTTCTCAGAGCAACCTTTGAGCAAGAGCTATCTTTTGCTAAAGTTGATTTCCAGGTATCTCTGTAATACCCAATGCTGAACATCTCTCCACTCTTGAATGTTCCACGTGATTCCTTCCATGTTCCCTTCTGCTCCTCCTCTCCCACTCTGCCTTTAAGAAGTTCACTGACATCCACAGCCTTTGCAGGTCCCTTTCTCTGGCACTCTCTGAGACCTATACTCCACCCCTCACTGACACTTCCTCTGCAGCTGGCATCTTTCACAACCACCTCTTCTCTTGCACCTTGCCCTTTAATATTCCCCAGAAGAACAAAGTGGGGGTATAAGGCTTGCCAAGCCATTACTAATCCTCTCTCCTCCTGATTCAAATTCCTTCTCTTCTCCCCCTCAATCATCTACTCCTATGTTCTTAGTCACATGATTTTTGACTCCCAATTCATAGAATACTAGAACTGGAAGGGACCACAAAAGATCACCAACCAGTAGATCAGGATCTACTGGTAGATCTTATAGCTTCTGACAGGTGATCCTGACTGGTTTGGCCAAGAAGCTATCAAGTGCTGGCACTTCAGCACTTGAAGCTGGCACTTCTGTCACTCCACCCACTGTCATGCTGCTCCTGCCCTCCACCTTGGAGCTGCCCCCCTAGGAGCCTCCTGCTTGATGTGCATGGTGTACGAGGGAGAAGGGGGAGAGTGCTAAAGTCAGAGTGTTCCTCCTCCCCCCACTTCTGTACGCTATTTCCACACAGAGAGAAGGGGATGGAGGGAGCTTGGCAATGCAAATCTCTGTCACTCTCACCCACTGTGTGTGTTTCTGTCATTCACACAAACACACACTGTCCTTCACTCTCACCTCCTGACCCAACACATATGTGGGGTATTGTTGTTACTACTTTTACTGCTTAAATTTCATTCTTTGAGTAGTGAGTTCCAAAATGCCAAACGTGACGTGGCTGGAGTAATTATCCCTGTGGTAATTCCTGCTCCTGGAAGTGGGTGGCATGTCCCTGCAGCCCCTGAGAAAGGCAGAGCAGGGGGTCTTCACGTGTTGTCCTTGCCTGCAGACACCACTCCTGCAGCTCCCAGTGATCAGTAATGGGGAACCGTGGCTAGTAGAAGCTATGGGATCAATGCCTGTAGATGAGGGACAGCACATGGCACCATGGAGCTATTGCTGTACATGCCAGCTGCTTTCAGGAGTGCTTTCAGGGCAGGAGTAAACCAGCCTTAATCCCACTGCTCCACCACCTAGAAGCCATCTCAGTTAAATGGTGCCCAGCCAGAGCCTGCTTCCTGAATCCCTGTCCCAGCCCTGAACCTCCTCCTGCACCCAACCTCCTGCCCCAGATGTGAGTCCCCCTGTATCCAAACTCCTTCCCAGAGCTTGCACCCTGAAACCCTTCCTAGACCCCAAACCCCTGCCCTGGGCTAAGCCTGGAGACCCTCTCACACTCCAAACACCTTGGCTCAAGACAAGAGCCTGTACCCCAGCCCCCTACCCCAGCCTGGTAAAAGTGAGTGAGGAGGGGGAAGAAGGGGAATGGAGTGTGCAGGGGGACGGCTCGGAGAAAGGGTGTAGCAGGGGTGGGGTCTCAAAGAAGAGGTGGGAAGGAAGTGGGGCAAGGGTATTTGGGTTTGAGGTAGAGCTTACATTGCACCTAAATAGAAAAATTGATCTTGTGGTTAAAAAGGTTGGAGACCACTGATCTAGATGATCCCTGATAGATATTTATCTAACCTGCTCTTAGATATCTCCAATGATGGATATTCCACAACCTCCCTAGGCAATTTATTTCAGTGCTTCACCAACCTGACAGGAAGTTTTTCCTAATGTGCAACCTAAATCCTCCTCTGCTACAATTTAAGCCCATCGCTTCTTGTTCTAACATCAGAGATGAAGAACTATTTTTCTCCCTTCTCCATGTAAAACCCTTTTAGATACTTGAAAGCTGCTATCATGTCCCCTCCTAGTCTTCTCTTTTCCACACTGAACAAATCCAGTCTTCCCTCATAGCTTGTTTTCTAGACCTTTAATTATTTTGTTGCTCTTCTCTGGACCCTCTCCAATTTCTCCACATCTTTCTGGAAACGTGGTGCCCAAAACTGGACACAATACTCCAATTGAGTCCTAATCAGCGCTGAGTAGAGCAAAAGAATGACTTCTCGTGTCTTGCTCACAACACTCCTCTTAATGCATCCCAGAATCATGTTTACTTTTTTTTTTATTCTCTTTCTTCACACTTTTCCTTAGCAACTTCCACAATTAAATCTCAGTTGACCCTGAGATTCTGGCCCCCTAGTCCTCACTACCTTGAGTGACCTCCATTTGGATCAATTCTCTCACATATAATGACTGCTGCTTGTCACCAGTCACTCCAGATAACACATGGTCCTTATTACTGTTTCTTTCATTCTGATTTTTCTGATTATTTCTTATTTTCATTTTCTGTGCACTGTCCTTTTTGATTGGAAGTACTTTTCTATCTGTTTTTGGCCTCTAGATAATACCACTTTACCAACAATAAGTAACCATAATAATAATAGTGGTTGAACTGATTTTTTTCCAGAGAGTTGTGTATACTTTTTGTTTTTCCTCAGATAAATGAAAATGTAATAGTCTCTTGTTTTCCTGTTATGATATTTTAGCTACAGTGTTTTCATTCAATGCTTAAACTATATCAAACAGTTGGATTAGAGAAGGTTAAAAAAACAAATGTCTGTAACAATGGAACATTCTTGCACCCGAGTCATTTTGCTGTTCACTTGGTGCTGTTTACACCAATGCAAAATGCTACAATTCTCATTTGATATGATTTTTTACAGTTGAAAATAATTACATAAGGTGGAGGTCAATGGTAAATCAGGTCCTTCTAATTTATTTAATCAAATATATCTCCTACTTGCTCAAATATATTGGACACACAGTTTAAAGATTTGAGATTATGGAAAATGCCAATGTGCTAAGTAGCAGATATTTTATCACAAGAGGCAATTAAAAGGCATCGTCAAATGTTTTAATCCCAGAACACAACTTCTATGCACTTCTGTTGACTAGCTGATGTATCACCCAATGATTAAATCAGTAGGATTAAGAAACATATTTTTACATTTAAATAATAATTTTAAATAATAAGTCATCTGTTAGCAAAGTTAACTGCTAACCAGGCTTTGTCAGAACTTACCCAGGTCTGATTTTGTATCTATAACCACAGAATCACAAGGCACCTATAATAGTGCAGTTGTTAAGCAGCTTAAGGTAAGTGAGTTAGAATCATAAAATCATAGAATACTATGACTGAAAGGGACCTCGAGAGGTCATCAAGTCCAGTCCCCTGCCTTCATGGCAGGACCCAGTACTGTCTAGACCAGTGGTCCCCAATGCGGTGCCCGGGCGTGCAGCGCACCCCTAGGCGTGCAGTGCATGAGCAGCCCCCCCCAGGTGCCCGGCAGCCCCAAAAGGTTGGGGACCACTGGTCTAGACCATCCCTGATAGACATTTATCTAACCTACTCTTAAATATCTCCAAAGATGGAGATTCCACAACCTCCCTAGGCAATTTATTCCAGTGTTTAACCACTCTAACAGTTAGGAACTTTTTCCTAATGTCCAATCTAAACTTCCCTTGCTGCAGTTTAAGCCCATTGCTTCTTCTTCTATCCTCAGAGGCCAGGAAGAACAATTTTTCTCCCTCCTCCTTGTGACACCCTTTTAGATACCTGAAAACTGCTATCATGTCCCCTCTCAATCTTCTCTTTTCCAAACTAAACAAGCCCAATTCTTTCAGTCTTTTTTCATAGGTCATGTTCTCTAGACCTTTAATCATTCTTGTTGCTCTTCTCTGGACCTTCTCTAATTTCGCCACATCTTTCTTGAAATGTGGTGCCCAGAACTGGACACAATACTCCAACTGAGGCCTAATCAGCGCAGAGTAGAGCAGAAGAATGACTTCTCGTGTCTTGCTCACAACACACCTGTTAATGCATCCCAGAATCATGTTTGCTTTTTTTGCAACAGTATCACACTGTTGACTCATATTTAGCTTGTGGTCCACTATAACCCCTAGATCCCTTTTCTGCCGTACTCCTTCCTAGACAGTCACTTCCCATTCTGTATGTGTGAAACTGATTGTTCCTTCCTAAGTGGAGCACTTTGAATTTGTCCTTATTAAATTTCATCCAGTTTACCTGAGACCATTTCTCCAATTTGTCCAGATCATTTTGAATGATGACCCTATCCTCCAAAGCAGTTGCAACCCCTCCCAGCTTGGTAACATCTGAAAACTTAATAAGCGTACTCTCTATGCCGATATCTAAATTGTTGATGAAGATATTGAACAGAACCGGTCCCAAAACAGACCCCTGCGGAACCCCACTTGTTATACCTTTCCAGCAGGATTGTGAACTGTTAATAACTACTCTCTGATAATGGTTATCCAGCCAGTTATGCACCCACCTTATAGTAGCCCCATCTAAGTTGTATTTGCCTTGTTTATTGATAAGAATATCATGTGAGACCGTATCAAATGCTTTGCTAAAGTCTAGGTATACCACGTCTGCCGCTTCTCCCTTATCCACAAGACTCGTTATCCTATCAAAGAAAGTTATCAGATAGGTTTGACATGATTTGTTCTTTGCAAATCCATGCTGGCTGTTCTCTATCACCTTATTATCTTCCAGGTGTTTGCAGATGATTTCCTTAATTACTTGCTCTATTATCTTTCCTGGCACAGAAGTTAAACTGACTGATCTATAGTTTCCTGGGTTGTTCTTATTTCCCTTTTTATAGATGGGCACTATATTTGCCCTTTTGCAGTCTTCTGGAATATCTCCCGTCTACCATGATTTTCCAAAGATGATAGCTAATGTCTCAGATACCTCTTCTATCAGCTCCTTGAGTATTCTAGGATGCATTTCATCATGCCCTGGTGACTTGCAGATATCTAACATTTCTAAGTGATTTTTAACTTGTTCTTTTTTTATTTTATCTTCTAAACCTACCCCCTTCCCACTAGCATTCACTATGTTAGTCATTCCTTCATCAGACTTCTCGGTGAAGACCGAAACAAAGAAGTCGTTAAGCATCTCTGCTATTTCCAGGTTTCCTGTTATTGTTTCTCCCCTACTCACTGAGCAGTTGGCCTACCCTGTCCTTGGTCTTCCTCTTGCTTCTAATATATTTATAGAATGTCTTCTTGTTTCCCTTTATGCCTATAGCTAGAGCTCATTTTGTGCCTTTTCCTTTCTAATCTTGCCCCTGCATTCCTGTATTGTTTGCCTGTATTGTTCATCCTTTGTAATTTGTCCTAGTTTCCATTTTTACATGACTCTTTTTTTATTTTTCAATCATGCAAGATTTCCCGGTTAAGCCAAGGCGGTCTTTTGCCATATTTTCTATCTTTCCTACGCAGCGGAATAGCTTGCTTTTGGGCCCTAATCAGGTCCCTTTGAAAAACTGCCAACTCTCTTCAGTTGTTTTTCTCCCCCTCAGTCTTGCCTCCCATGGGACCTTACCTACCAGCTCTCTGAGCTTACCATAATCTGCCTTCCTGAAATCCATTGTCTCTAATTTGCTGTTCTCCCTTCTACCATACCTTAGAATCACGAACTCTATGATTTCATGATCACTTTCACCCAAGCTGCCTTCCACTTTCAAATTCTCAACCAGTTCCTCCCTATTTGTTAAAATCAAATCTAGAACAGCTTCCCCCCTAGTAGCTTTTTCAACCTTCTGAAATAAAAAGTTGTCCAAGAACTTATTGAATAGTCAGTGCCCCGCTGTGTTCGTTTCCCAACATATATCTGGATAGTTGAAGTCCCACATCACTACCAAATCCTGCACTTTGGATGATTTTGTTAGTTGTTTAAAAAAAGCCTCATCCACCTCTTCTGCCTGGGTAGGCTGCCTGTAGTACACATATAGTAGTTAATATAGTTAATGGGGAAATGAGCCAGCAGGGAATATACTGTCACCACAGATTTCAGTGTCCTTGAGTTTCAGAATTTCATTTCTGTGGAATAAAGCTTTATGAAATGGTCCATATGGAAAAATAAACCAAAACACATTTCCTTGTTTGGGAGTTTCTCTGTGGACTTCAAGAGAAGTTGGATTTAGCTCTTTTTCAGTTTAACCAGAAAAAAAAATATTGTGTCTGTCATCCATTCAGCATCTCTGTAAATAAGACCAAAATTCATAGGTCACATTAATCAGAAATTGGTAAGAGTCCTAGGGTGATGTAAGAAGGTTGATAGAACTTTACTGATTTCCATAAAGTGCAGTTACATTGCTCTAGGTCTGAATTTAACCCAAATTCTGTTAACAAAATGAGCTTGGTGTTAAGCAGTGAAATCTGGCAGTTTGAATCGAGCCATTCTTTCTGGTCTCGAGAGGAATTGTTCATTTGGCAGGGACTTGGATGAGGAAAATTTGATATGGTGTATTCACACTGGAAAAGAACAAAAAAGAATGGAATTATAAAGCAACAGAGTAGTTGGGTGAAGGATAAGAAGGAAGAGGAAACCAAGTCAGGGAAAGAATTGTGCAATTTTTAAACTGGCATCAGTATTTGATTTTTAAAAAGAGATAGAGTTAAAGTAGAGGTCGATGCTGCAATCGTTCCTGATTGTGGCAAAAACAGTAGTAATTGGATCACATTCTGTAACGGTATTGCAAGCAATAGCAGCAGTGCAACAAAACAGCCAAGAGCAATAGTAGAAGTAAAAGTGTAGTAATGGCAGCCAGTGTATTGATTTTATTGTTTACTCTAACCTCCCCTGTCCATGAATTTCTGGTTCTGAGTTAGATGTTGAGAGTTCTGGCACTAATCTTGTTAATTTTTTTTTCAGAAGCTTTAGTATTTCCTTCAGAATTTTCTGAAGCAGTCTATGTCTTTGTGCTTAGTCAGCTTTTAATACTTCTAAACTGCCAAACTGCCTCAAAACAGAAATGTGTCTCAGTCTTTGGGATGTTCTAGTTGCTTTATTTTTCTTAACTATATTAATAACATGGCATGCTGTTATTGTCTCTTTTGACTGCTGGGACAAAAAATGAAGTTAAATCTTCAGATAGCAACTTCAATCCACTTATCAGATAAGATAGTGATGACTGCTTCCCATATTTCTTCTACATTTGTGTTACTCCAAACCGAATTACTCTCCACCCTAGTATTGTTCCTTTTCTACATGACGGATGTGCATATTGTGTTAAAAGGCCACTATAACTGATCCAATAACTAACTGCAGCCTTATTTTCTTTCCAACCATTCATTTAACATTTTCTGTCATCCATGCCTAGAGCAGTTAGGTCTTTCATTACTACCACAGTGGCATGTGTGTATACTTCTATGCATTCTTATGTTCATTGTTCATCATGCTTAATCAGTGCCTGATGATACACAATACAGCTATGAAAAAAGAAAATATTTGTCCTATTAAATAGTCAGCTGTTCCTACTGTAAAACAACCATTGAACACAGATGAAAACTAACCTTTTAGTCAAAAAAGAATACATTTGCCATATGTATTTTGTTCTCTGATTACACTGGAAACAACTGTGGGTCTTTTACCCTACAGAAGATCAAATTTCTTTCCTAAAAGGAAGCCACCACTTTCTGCCAATTTAGGCTAAAGAGATGTCATCGCCTTGAAGTGTGTTCTGCATGGATCTGGGTAATTTTCACATGATTTTTTTTTTCAATCAGACAATGTTTCACAACATTTTTAGGATCTTTCTTTTCTTTTGCTCCTGTTAATACATATTTGTTACAGCAATTTCCATTGGAAGGTTCTATTCACTTTTTTCTGTAGCTCATTCAGTTCATGTCAGAGAGGTGACTTATTGCTGACAACACAGAATTACCTTTTGTGATACTTCCTTCCCTTTAGAGATGCAATTTATTGTAGATGACTGTTTTGTGCAAGTAGACATATGCCGTGAAGAAAACTCCTGTGAGACACATTGTGCTCAGAATCAAGATGATTAAATTTTTTGATAGAGAAGTTTTCTGTCTGAAAATGCAGTTTCATTACAATGGAAACGTTTCACAGGAATGTGTTTATTTCAACCAAATTTCTGGGAAAGGAGGAGGGTAAATAAACTGGTTTTTTTTTCTTTCTTTTTCATTTCAATAATGTCAGTGTTTGATTTTATCATTTAGATTAATTTCTTTTTGACTTTTATATTTAGAATTTAATATGACACATATATGAATATACTGTTTAATAGTTTATGTTGATTTCAACATTATCAAAACCATTTGAAGGTTCTGATTTGGTGGAATTTTATATTCCCAATTTTTTTTGAGATTTTTTACGTTTCATTCTAATTCAAAATAACAAATGTCAGAATTTCCTGCAGAATAGAAACGCCATTTTTCCTACCAGCTATAGTCCTAAGGGCTATGTCCTTTCCACACATGGATCTTCCCTTCTATATGGTAGCATCAGATTGCCCCCACAGCAGCATTTGTTCTTCTTCTGGGACCTCTGAGAACTCCCAGTAGTTCTGTGGATTCCCATCTGGGGGGTTGGGGGAAGTGAATTAGGAGTGGCAGAGATGGGCAAGGATGTAATTTATCTCCTCTGCTCCAAGTAGATGGGGCCTGATCTAAAGCCACTGGTGTCAGAGGGTCTTTTCATTGATGTAATTGGCTTTTGGAATGGCTCCTTATGGAGGAGAAAAGCCAGAAGCCTTGTTAAAAAACTCCATAACGGCAGAGTGCATTTTATTCTTGGGAACAAGAGCAAGCACCAGCTAGGCAGTCCCCAGCAATCTAGCTCTGATAGAGCAGGGAGTAAAGGGTAGACAGAGCCCACCCAGAGGCACAGGGTATGTTAATAGCTCTATAGGCTGAGCAGATCCCCATCAATCTTCACTCCTGGATTTATGGGCTGAAACCATGGTTACTTTTGACTGGGAGCAAAACCTTGCTCCCTGACAAGAATTTGGAGGAAACTCCACCAGGGCAATCTCATAGAGCTTCTTGGCTTCTACCTGAGGCAGAATCAGATCTTTTGTTAACATAATGTTTTGTAGACAAAAGTGGAGAAATTCTATTTCTCAAAGTAACCTTAACATGATTCTCTTCGGCTTTCATAATGTTTTGTATTAGTGTGTATGCCATTACTTGAATGGCTACATGTGCAGTGCTTAATGTGTTACCCTACTTGCACAGTGGCAGTCACAAACAACATAATTTTAAGTGCACTGGCTTTGGTATGCATCAGTACTGTTTTCTGTATTTAGTTTCCTTTTCACTAAGCATGTTTGAGTTGGCTGAACTTCTGAACTTTTTTTTAACTCAAAATCATTTTTTTTTCCATTCAGAGAATTTACGTCAAAAGTTTTTTACATCAAAAGTATTTTCTATTAGGTTGACAACTGGCCTGAAACACTTTAAATCTAGCAGTGTGTGTGTGCGTGCGTGTGTGTGTTTTAAAATTTAAAGTGATACTGGTGGCTGTGCCCCAGGCTTGCTACGCTTTCCAAGCCCCTGCTCTCTGGCTGCTTTCACAGTCAGAGAGCCTGATGACATCTTTCTGTTGCGCGGCAGAAAAAACTTTTTTATATGTATATAGAGAGATTTTCAAAACATATAAACACTGTGACAGGGCTAGTGAGCCCTGCACTGCTGACGGCGCCGTCTCCACTCTGTGGGGGAGACAGGCGGCACGGTGATGGTGTCGTGTCTGCCTCTGCCCAGTGTGGGCGAGTGACGTCACACGCCAAAGCGGCGCAGGTGGGCCACGGCTTGGCGGGGACCGCGCTGCGGCAAGGACACGCCTGGTGGCAGGATGATCAAAAGGGCCAGGAAAGGCTCAAGACATGAGGGGGCCCGGAAGGAGTGCAACCCCGGGAAGGAGGACCGAAGAGGCGGACTGACGGCCGAAGAGGGAGAAAGCTAGAGGCACAACCAGATGAGGGGCCGCACCCAGAGAAGGTACGACGGCGCCACTGGACGGGTATGAAGTGGCCCAGGGCAGGATCGAGAAGCCCGTGGGCTGGCGAGTTTAGGGGAACACCCCCGTCAGTCAGGCACAGGAAGTAGGTGTCCCTGCATTAGGGCCCTGGGCCGGGACCCTAGAGCGAGCGTGGGCCCGGGTTCCCCTACCCCGACACCCACAATTATATTGTGACGCCATGGAGGTGGATAACTGTTGAGAGTGGTGAATGGAGTTGAGTGACTGCGAGACCATAGGAAAGACTGGTGGAGGAATCGAAACTAAGCCCGGTAGGGCGAGAGCGGGCAACGGCTTGTGGAGATACGGGGGGGAGGGAGTGCTGTGCGGACCAAGGGGTCTGACTAGACCTAATAAAGGGTAAAATGCACATGACTCCCGAGTCCTATAGTTTACAACATCAAGGGTGAAGGGTTATTGTCACGCCCACATGGGAGACAACCCACAGCAGGGCCATTGGTTTCCCAGGGCAGGGTGGGAATCCTATGGGCGGGGCTAGAGGAATACAGGAGTTGACCCCATAGGGCGGGCCTTGTCTCATAGTAGCTTGACCCGAAGGGAGATTTCCTTACAAGCACCTAGAAAAAAGTGTCTTCTGAACCATAACAATTATGAATGATGTCCTAGCAATACTACAATAGTGCCTTCTTACACAAAAATACCTAAACATGCATTACCAAAGTTGTGCAATTTTGTAATATGATGAAGTATCTGGTGCCAAGCTTAAAACCAGAGAAAAATTAATCAGTTTGAGGACCAATGTGTTAATTAATCACTTTTTGTGCATACGTGTGTGTGTGTGCTCTAGTGCACTGTGAAATGCAGTGGTATACGGTGATAGTTTTCTAGGTACCAGAAAAGGACAGTTTTCTCTGCAGCTTGTTCCTTTTTTGCACACATTTTCTCATGATACATGTCCAATTTTCTCATGATACATGTCCAAATAATCTCATTACTTTGACTGTTGCTTGGCTACGTCTGCCTCTTAGAATGTCAATTACAAGGCAATCTCTATTATCTTTATCTATTTCTGCCTCTTCTCTTAAAACATGCAGGGTCAAATTCTTTTAGGCTTTCAACCTTGTTTCATTTATGGACTTCTAAACAATATTTCAGATGGAAATGCAGACCACTTTGGAAATCTTAGATGTAATTTGTGGATCCAAGGTTGAAACTGTTATCCCAATGCATTGGAGCCAACTCCACTGAAGTCTTCAACCTTCAGTTGATTGTATATGTAACCTTTCTGCCGGTATAAGTCGGCAACTAGAAGGGCTGGGTTCAATGTCTAGGGAGGGTTCCTTCAACAAGGTGACTAAAACTAGCTCGAGCCCCCACACAGAAAACTGGGAAAATTCCAACCTACCCACTGGGTGCCTTTAGAGGCAATTCTTTCCCCTCTCACAAGCACTGAGTTGGAGATAAAAACAGTCTGTTTAATCACAGTAGGCAAGCATCAACCCACAGGACCACACACAAACAGTGAAATGAAAGATACCTGTGAGCAAGGGACCATCCCCAGTGTCTGCAGGGCGAAGTCTTTTGCTTAGAGGTCTTTACTCCAATCCCACTTCAAACGTCCTACTTACAGCTCTGTCCAGTCACTGCAGACCCAGACACGTCACCCTGATGACTTCCCTCATTAAGACTGAGGTGATGCCACCTCTGTGCTACTCCTGCTGGCCGGTCGCTCCCGCCAGCCATCCTGCTGGCCACCTGCCACTGCTCCTACCATCTGCCCTGCTGGCTGCCTGCTCCTGCCAGTCGCCCTGCTGGCCACCTGCCGCTTCTCCTATCAGCTGCCCGCCAGTCGCTCCACCAGCTGCCCTGCTGACTGCCTGCCGCTGCTCCGACCAGCTGCCCTACTGGTTGCTACCGCCAGCCATTCTGCTGGCTGCCTGCTCCTGCCAGCTGCCCTGCTGGCCACCTGCCACTGCTCCTACCGGCCACAGGCCGGCCACAATGGGTCTGGCTCCACGCCAAACCAGTGACTTCAACTCTTAGTGATTTCAAATCTTAGCCACCACCTACACTGGCCAAAAGATTCCAGCTTCCACTGCAATAACAGAAAGACTTCTTATGGAGTCTGCTTTTAGGTCTATCCTTAGAATGGGGGGGAGGAAGGAGACAAGTTGAACCAGTCTTACAGCTCACACCTGGTAGGCATAAAGCATGCTGGCTGAAACCCCTCCTCACCCCCCGCCCCAACTCATCCACTCAAATCTGGAAGGGGGAGGTTTATTCATCTGAGACCCTGTACAATGATGGTGTCTCTCCTGCAAGCACTGGTGTCATATTTTACAGTTCGTACATTTAGGGGTAGCATGGTTTGTGACCCTACAACAGCCAGAATAGTTACAATACATCACATTCCATTCCAACAATTGATCCTCCATCAGGCCTGGCTGAATTGGATTTACATAACCACACCGCAGATTCCTTCCCCATTCCAGTATGAGCTGTATTTACATATCAACAGTTGATTATCTTGCAGGGCTAAACAATTTGAGTGAGCATACCCATACCCAGGGCTGCTCTCCCCTTTCAGCTGACTGCATTGCAAGCAGTTGTTCAGACCCTGCTTACATCTATCCTGGCATTCCACTGACGTTGTATATTTTTTCCCTTATGTTTTCTGTTCACACCAGAGAATATGATGGTGATACATGGCATATCTGTAGACGTGTTATTGTAGATGCTATTGGTACATTTTCTTACTTATCACTGAAAAATTGTGAATATCCATTACTGATATGAAATCACCATTGTTAAGGAGGGAAAAAAACAGATGCTGCCACCTGAACACCATCTAGCCCTTTGTTTTCTCACAGTTATTTCTATCCATGGTACATAAGAACATAAGAATGGCCATACTGGGTCAGGTCCCATACCAAAGGTCCATCCAGCCCAGTACCCTGTCTGCCAACAGTGGCCAATGCCAGGTATCCCAGAGGGAGTGAATCGAACAGGTAATGATCAAGCGATCTCTCGCCTGCCATCCATCTCCACCCTCGGACAAACAGAGGCTAGGGACACCATTCCTTACCCATACTGGCTAATAGCCATTAATGGACTTAACCTCCATGAATTTATCTAGTTCTCTTTTAAACCCTGTTATAGTCCTAGCCTTCACAACCTCCTCAGGCAAGGAGTTCCACAGATTGACTATGCCTGTGTGAAGAATAACTTCCTTTTATTTGTTTTAAACCTGCTGCCTATTAGTTTCATTTGGTGGCCCCCAGTTCTTATATTATGGGAACAAGTAAATAACTTTTCCTTATTCACTTTCTCCAAACCCCTCATGATTTTATACACCTCTATCATATCCCCCTTAGTCTCCTCTTTTCCAAGCTGAAAAGTCCCAGTCTCTTTAATTTCTCCTCATATGGGACCCATTCCAAACCCTTAATCAGTTTAGTTGCCCTTCTCTGAACCTTTTCTAATGCCAATATATCTTTTTTTTTTAGATGAGGAGACCACATCTGTACACAGTATTCAAGATGTGGGCGTACCATGGATTTATATAAGGGCAATAAGATATTCTCCGTCTTATTCTCTATCCCTTTTTTAATGATTCCTAACATCCTGTTTGCTTTTTTGACTGCCGCTGCACACTGCATGGACGTCTTCAGAGAACTATCCACGATGACTCCAAGATCTCTTTCCTGATTAGTTGTAGCTAAATTAGCCCCCATCATATTATATATATAGTTGGGGTTATTTTTCCAATGTGCATTACTTTATATTTATCCACATTAAATTTCATTTGCCATTTTGTTGCCCAGTCACTTAGTTTTGTGAGATCTTTTTGAAGTTCTTCACAGTCTGCTTTGGTCTTAACTACCTTGAGCAGTTTAGTATCGTCTGCAAACTTTGCTACCTCACTGTTTACCCCTTTCATCAGATCATTTATGAATAAGTTGAATAGGATTGGTCCTAGGACTGACCATTGGGGAACACCACTAGTTACCCCTCTCCATTCTGAAAATTTACCATTTATTCCTACCCTTTGTTTCTTGTCTTTTAACCAGTTCTCAGTCCATGAAAGGATCTTCCCTCTTATCCCATGACAATGTAATTTACACAAGAGCCTTTGGTGAGGGACTTTGTCAAAGGCTTTCTGGAAATTAAGTACACTATATATACTGGATCCCCTTTGTCCACATGTTTGTTGACCCCTTCAAAGAACTCTAATAGATTAGTAAGACACAATTTCCCTTTACAGAAACCATGTTGACTTTTGCCCAACAAATTATGTTCTTCTATGTGTCTGATAATTTTATTCTTTACTACTGTTTCAACTAATTTGCCCAGTACTGACGTTAGACTTACCGGTCTGTAATTGCTGGGATCGCCTCTAGAGCCCTTTTTAAATATTGGTGTTACATTAGCTATCTTCCAGTCATTGGGTACAGAAGCTGATTTAAAGGATAGGTTACAAACCATAGTTAATAGTTCCGCAATTTCACATTTGAGTTCTTTCAGAACTCTTCGGTCAATACCATCTGGTCCTGGTGACTTGTTACTGTTAAGTTTATCAATTAATTCCAAAACTTCCTCTCATGATGCGTCAATCTATGACAAGTCCTCAGATTTGTCACCTACAAAGGTTTGGGAATCTCAGGTTTGGGAATCTCCCTAACATCCTCAGCCGTGAAGACTGAAGCAAAGAATTCATTTAGTTTCTCTGCAATGACTTTATCATCTTTAAGTGCTCCTTTTGTATCTCGATTGTCCAGGGGTCCCACTGGTTGTTTAGCAGGCTTCCTGCCCCTGATAACATTTTGTTATTACCTTATTTAAATTTATTTAAATGGCGATTATTTAAATCGCCACTTCATTTCCCTTTGCCGAGTAAACAAATCTACGTGGCTCCATCGACTGAGCCATGTAGTCTAGACGTGCTCATTGTGTCCACTTAATATAAACAAAAATAAGAACTGAAGAATAAGCCAGATGTGAGTTTAATTTTGTTCTGCAAGATTATTCCCACTAAAATTTCAAGATGCATTCTGTTGCACAGATCACTTTTTTAAGAACATGTCCTTTTAGCCAATTAAATTTCTTGCACAAAATGTTCCTTTAATTTTAAGAATCACTTTCAGCCTTGTTTAACACTTTAGTAAAAAATTAAACAAAAATGTTCTCTAACAGGTTTCTGTGTGTTGCCTTTTCAGATATCTGATTTGTGTCCATTAATTCTCTCCCATAGAGACTGTCCAGTTTGGCCAATATACGTGGCCGTGGGGGCATTGCTGGCATAGATCACATTAGTGGATGAGCCTCTGATGTGGTGGCTGATGTGGTTGGGTGCAGTGATGAAATCGCTTGTGTAGGTGTGTGGACAGAGTTGGCACCGGGGCTGATTGCAGGGGTGGGTTCTTGGATGAGTATGTTGGAGTTGTGTTACAAGGTTACTGGAAATAATTTGTTTGAGGTTAGGGGGGTTGTCTATAGGCGTTCCCCAATGCCTGTGAGAGTGAGGGGTCATTTTCCAGGGTAGGTTGTAGATTGTTGATAATGCATTGGAAAGGTTTAAGTTGTGGGTTATAGGTGATGACAAGTGGTGTTCTGATGTTTTCTCTTCTTTGCCTATATTGAAATAGTTCAGGTCTGGGTACACTTCTGGCTCTGTTGATGGTTACATTTACCTTCATGGCTCTAGCTTCCATCCAAGACACATTTCTCAATCTATTGTTTACAGCCAAGCCCTAAGATACAGCCAGATTTGTTCCAATCCCACAGACAGAGACAAACACCTACAGGATCTACATAGAGCATTCTTAAAACTGAAATACCCACCCGGAGAAGTGAAAAAAACAGATCAATAGAGCCAGAATAGAACATTTATTTTAACTTGCCCAAGCACTCATTAATGGATCTTAAAGTCACTGTGTTGTGGCAGGCCAATTCCACAAGCCAAATACACAGGGATGCTTTGGAACTTAACTTCATTTACAGGTTTGGGACCCATCACAAAGGTATGAACAAAGACATTAGCTGGCTAGCACATTGCCTTCCACATCTTAATGACTTAAAAACAAACAATGGGTACGTAAGCACAATTTGCATTTCCTCTATCAGCTTTATGTGGCATGAAAACTCTGACTATTTCTTTCCACTTTTTCCTTCTCCCCTTCTCCCCCCCCCAATTTATTTTGGAACTAGACCTTTATTAACTCCATTCATCTGAAGAAGTGGGTTGTGCCCACGAGAGCTCATGATACCATCTACATGTTTTGTTAGTCTTTAAGGTGCTGCTAGGCTATTCATTGTTTTTTATGTTTTTCCAGTTACAGACTAACACAGCTATCCCTCTGAAACTTTAGTCTAAGTTACATTAATATTCTTTCCCCCTTCTGATCAGGAATTTTTCATTCAATATCCCTCCCTTTGTGCCTCTCGGGTTGCTCACATGAAAAAATAGGTCTATTATTTGGTAACACTGCTTTCATCTTTTCAGAAAGATGTGGAGAAATTGGAGAGGGTCCAGAGAAGAGCAACAAGAATGATTAAAGGTCTAGAGAACATGACCTATGAGGGAAGACTAAAGGAATTGGGTTTGTTTAGTTTAGAAAAGAGAAGATTGAGGGGGGACATGATAGCAGTTTTTAGATATCTAAAAGGGTGTCATAAGGAGGAGGAGAAAACTTGTTCATCTTGGCCTCTGAGGATAGAACAAGAAGCAATGGGCTTAAACTGCAGCAAGGGAGGTTCAGGTTGGACATTAGGAAAAAGTTCCTAACTGTCAGGGTAGTCAGACACTGGAATAAATTGCCCAGGGAGGTTGTGAAATCTCCATCTCTGGAGATATTTAAGAGTAGGTTAGATAAATGTCCATCAGGGATGGTCTAGACAGTATTTGGTCCTGCCATGAGGGCAGGGGACTGGACTTGATGACCTCTCGAGGTCACTTCCAGTCCTAGTATTCTATGATTCTATGATTAGCAGGGCTTTGCTTTTTTAATTCTAATCTTGGAACATGAAGGCTTATAACACATAGCTTTAGTACCATTATGATTGAAGGTAGCAGGAAAGGGAGTGTGAGTTTTTGTCTGACACACATTAAACATCTTTGATTGGAACTTTCATTGCTGTTCAGATTTGTGTTTAACATTTTCCCCAAATGAAATGTTCCTGGACTATCAGTTGATTCAATTCAGATAAGATTCCTATGGCCTAAGGCATTGCTTTTGTATGCTCTCAGCTAATTGTCCATCTGTTTCTCTTCATCATTCTTCTATAATCTTTGTACCAGCAGCTTCATCATCTTAGATATAATGTCCTTTTCCCTAAAAGATATTACCTATGTGCTTCTTTCTTTGAGGTAGTTTGTGCATTTTTAAAACTACTTATCATTTTTATTCTCTATTTTGAAGCACAGAGTTTAGCTCGAGATGAAGTTGTTTCTCTTACAATATATACATGTTTTATTTTGCAGCGTCTTCAGTTTTATTTATCATTGTTTTAGATCATTCTATCATAGCTAATTTCTGCACTAAACTAGAAAATTGTCCATATTTTGGATACTGTAAAGGTTATAAAAAATACACCTTATTTGTTTTTGGACAGGGGGCTACTTACCTGCTCTGGTGGCAGGCAAGATGGTGGAGCCTCAGATCTGCTGTCCACTCTCTTGGTGGTGCAGGTTACTCCCAGTGGGCACTCTGCATACAGCTCTTCCCTTCGCTCACTGCCTCCAGTGGCCACTCTCAGTATTGTGTCCCTCCTCTCTGTGCCCCTCCCTTTCTATGTTAGGGAAAACAGTCCCATTCCTGACACTTTCAATTTTCTTGGCACAACCAAACACTGGCCTTGCTTTAAGTTAGGATAAGAGAAAGTTGCATACCAAATTTGGTGGACCTAGCTCTTACAGTTTAGGAGGAACTTACAGTGTTGAAAAAACACTCATAGATGGACAGACAGATAGATGCAGTCTTCTAACATATATAGATAGAGTAGCAAGTGAGGCCCATCGTTGACCAAGCAAAATCATTTTGCATAAATTACACTTATAGGAAAGTTAAAGAAAATAAATATGTGTAATAGAATTTTTTATGAATGTGCTTGCAAAAGAGAAATACAAGAACAGTTTTAAATGTCTAGGGATTTCAACTTGAAACATTATTCATTTTATTGAATAATTACCATACATAGCAAATTTGAATCAGAAACTCATTACTCTTTATGCAACTAATTTGAATTATGTTGTGATTTGTAACAGCAAACATTTTCTTTGCACTAAAATGACAGTTCAATAGGCGACTCGATTTTAATTGTTAGCAAATATTTTTATGATTCTAATCATAATAGTCATGACTTTTTTCTGAAGAAAAACAAAAATTATGATTTAAACCTTTCACTCAGCATATTCCAGTGTACAAAGTAGCACATTCAGCTAATTTAAGTGGTAGGATTGTTTATGCAAAATTTGATATCTGTAAGTAATCACAAAGTATGACTTTATTTTGCACAAACAAACTTTTCAAAATATATAGTAGATGATATCCACTGGAACATGTTGGATCTTTCCCTCAACCCTGCTGTGCTGTAATGTATTTTTTTTCATATGGTCTAAGCCCTTTCTCACTTTTCCAAGATACATCTTGCTATATTTTTTAGAAATATGTGTCTGTCTGTCTATCCGTCTGTGAGTCCATTCTTTTTCAAGAATTCCTAAATGGTAAGAGCTATGACCACTAAATTTGGTATACACCTTCCTCTTATCATAACTTAAAGCAAGGTAAAGCTTTGGTTGTGCCAGGAATATGGGATTGCCTGGAATTCCATTGTTTCTCAGAAAATGGAAAGGAAGGGGTTTGGCAGGAGGGACATTTATACTGCAGAATAACCACTGAAGAGCATCAAGGGGCCAGAGATGGGAACTGGGACATCTATAACCCCATTGAGCCAACAAGGGGCAGGGGGGGAGAAAAGGACTGCTATCTATTATATATTTCAGAGAGTTTGTCTATTAGTGTGTCCGATTGCCTGTGTGTCTGTCTGTCCCTCAGCCAGGAGACAATGCTGTGTCTGCTGGAGACGCAGCAGCCATGAACAGGTGCTTCTCACCTGCCCCAAGCTGATGTGGTAAGAGAGGACTGGGACTGTCCTCTCCCTGGGGCAGCCTACATCCTGAACCCCTCATCCCCAGCCCCAGCCCAGAACAATGAGTTAATTGAAGAAAAACAAAACTTACTTGAGTTAAGGATCTGAGCAATGCTAGGTAAATCTTCTAGTTTGATAATAAAGAAAAGACAGGAAGCTGACAAGTACAGGACATCTGTCACAGCATTTAACCTGGTATGCAAATTACCATTTTGCTTAGCTTGGCAACTGATGCCTTTAAAAATGCATGTAAAGATTTGTCTGCAATTGGAAGGCTAACATGCAGGGAGCTAGTCTTACATCAAATAAATTGATTTTTTTAACAGTCCTAAAATATTATTGTATGCTGGAAGATAACTAAATTTATTATGCCAACAGTCTTAAGAAAGGGAGTGTATATATATATATATATATATATATATATTTGTCACTATATTCAATTTATATATTCATATTTGTTCATTATAAAGCAAGTACAATCTGTTACTATATTTATTTTATTTTTTCCTTTTGTTTACCTAGGAGAACAAAATCCTTAAAAACTGCAAATGTTTGGCTAAATTTGAGACTCTAGTGAGTTGCTGGCTAGAACAATATTCTCGTATGTGGGATAATACTACTAACATGATTCATTTGCCAATAGTTAGCATTTTCAAGATTTTTGAAATCGCAGTTGACAAAACACTTGGCAAGGGCACTTCTAACTTTCAGATCTTTAAATATTGGCAAACAGATAACATTACAGTTGTCTTGGAGTGTTCATAAAATTTTGTACTTAAACAATACAGCTGTCACATACTGGAGTGCCAGTGTTTCTTCTTAACGTCCAAAATGATCAAGTGGTCTGAACAGCTAGGCTTATTCTGTATGCATGAGATTAAAAAAAAGTTATACCTTTGTTCCAGATATTTTGATTTTAACTGATGACAGTAAAAGGAATAGAGAGAGTTTGGAGGGAAGGGACAGACTCCTTAGCACTGTATTAAAATTTAAAATAATCTGCTGTGTGTTTGGGTGTCTTGTAGGGAGTAGTGTGGAGAGGTTAGGAAGACGCTCCTTTTCTCCTCATGCAAGCATTTTATGAGAACCTTCTTTAGAACTGAAAAGTGCTCAGAGCAATGTTGAGCTCCAACATCAGCCTGGGTAGAGACAGCTGTTCAGGGGGGAGCATGGTCTGACAGCTGGGTTGATCCTGCAGCTGACTTCCACAAGTGGCGTGCACCAATGCTATCCTGGCTTCCCTTCACCTTGGCCACTCAGACTCTTATCACTACTTACACTGGAGGAACTGAGGACAGTTCTGCTAGCCATAAGCACTGACTCTGTAGGTGTTCTGGGGCAGGAGCATCCACAGAGAGAATAATAGTGGATGCTCAGTGTGATGGGGTACGGTCACAGACAACCCCTCAAGGGTGCATCCCGGGGTGCTGACCCGGCCACTGCCACTCACCTTCCTGCTCTCTGGGTCCCCTCACTGCCCGGTCCTGCTGGGCCAGCTTGGCTGATCTCCCCTAGCCAAGGCCCCGAGCTGAGGTCCCTGCCCCCACCAAGAAGCAGTACAGACACTGAACCACTTTAGGTCCAAGGAGAGTGCAGTTTAGGGCCCAGCCTCCTGAGAGAGCACTCCCCAGATAGTATCAGACCCCAAAGAATTATGTAAGCCCCCTTTAACAATGAAAGGGAGAATGTGCACACTGGTTGCCCCTCCCCTCCCCCCCAGGTAACAATCGCTTATACTGGGTTTGATAGAAAATAAAAATGGTTTTATTAAGTTGAAGCAGTAGGATTTAAGTAGTAATAAGTGAAAGTAGGCAGAGCAAAGTAGGTTACAGATCAGAAGAAACAAAACCGCTTGGCTAATTCTACATTGAAACCTCAGTACAAACTTAATCAAACTCACCCTAAAACCTCTTTTCCAGCTGCCACTCTAAACCAAGGCTCTCCTCTCCACCCTGGAGTCTCAGGCTCCTTCCTTCAGGTGCAGCCCAGCCAAAAAGACCCAGGCCTCTCCTTTCCTATTCCTTTTGTTAAGGAGTTGAGGCCACTCCCTACCAACCACTGCTCAGACTTAAGGACAAAAGATTGTTTAACAGTGGCTCATCTAGAAGTTACAGGTAACACCCTCCATGTCTCCCATTCACACATTTGAAACTCACAAAGTATTCCCCACTCCATGTGTCTAATTTTACACACACAAATGATACATACAACAGAGTAAGATAAACAGAACCAGCAGATCATGACATGAAGATCGATGGGTTACATGAAATAATTCGCTCAAACCACCTTTGAGTTATGTATATTCATGTCCATGAGTCCATTTCATAAACCATGGGGGGGGGGGGGGGTCCATCACACTCAGCACCAGCCTTTATTTATTTAGCATGTGCATTGTCATCTAGCCAAGTCTTCAGCTTGATTATGGATCTGTCAGATATTTATTTCTGGCAACACTAATTGATAATTTATCAGAAAAAATATAATAAATTAAACTCTAATCTGTGACTAATTGTCTTTTGCTAAAGTTAATTCCTGTCCTTTACTTAAATGCTTTGGGCTAATCCTGGTCCCCTGCTGCAGCTGCTTCACACTAGGCAGCTGAGCAAATGCACAAATGCAGTTGTTGAAGAATGTCCCCAAAGCGGGGGGGTGGAATCCACAGGCTGCACAGGATTGGTCCAGTAGCTCCAACACAGCCTTCCATCCTGCACCTCTGAAGGAGAGCGGGAGGACAAGCTAGTGGTTATAGTATTACCCTGAAGTTTGGAAGATCTATGTTCAATTCCTTGCTCTGCCATATTCTTCGCGGTTGACTAGAATACATCATTAAAGGCCAGGTTCAAAAAGATTTTTAAGCACTTAAAGATGCAGGTAGGCTCCTCATAGGACTTAACAAAATGCCTAAGCATCTTAAGTGTCTAAGCAGAGGGGGGTCAAACTATGGCCTGCTGGCCACATCTGGCCCTCGAGCTCTCGCTGAGGAATGGGGTCTAGGGCTTGCCCTGCTCCATGCAGCTCTCAAAAGCAGAGGCATGTCCCCCTTCTGGCTGGCTTCTATGCAAAGCGGCAGTCAGACGGCTTCATGTGCTGTCTCCACCCCAAACACCGCCCCTGCTGCTCCCATTGGAATTACAGCATAGGGAGGTGCAGCATAGAGTTGTGTGTCTTTGCCCCTGCATAGGATCTAGTCAGAAGGGGGACATGCCACTGCTTCCATGAGCTGCTTGAGGAGGTAAATGAAGCCCAGAGCCTGCACCCCCTGAAACTCCCTGCAAGCTCCAATCTCCTTCCCCAGCCCTGAGCCCCCCTCCCACTCTCCACAACCCTCAGTCCCATCCCAGAGCACCCTCCTGCACCCCAACCCTTCATCCCCAGCCTGACCGAGAGCCTGCATTTGCAACCAGAACCGTCACATCCAACCCTCCAACCCACCCACCCTGCACTCCAACCCTCTGTCCCAGTCCAGGGCCCCTCCCATCCTCCAAACCCATCACTCCCCAGCTCAGAGCCTCCAACTGGACCCCAAGCCCCTCTTCCTTGGCCCTACCCCAGAGTTTGCAGACTCCCCACACTCCCCTGCACTCCAAGGGTACGTCCACACTACAGCCTTTGTTGGCAGAGACAATGCAAATAAAAAGCTCATTAGCATTTCTCGTGCTCTCATTTGCATAGACTCATCCGAACTGTTTTGCGGAAGAGGTTTTTGCGCAAAAAACCTCAGTGTAGACGGGGCCATTTTGTTCCAAAAAAACCCTTTTGCACAAGAACCCTTATTCCTCAAAAAAGCAGGTATACTGGATCTTGCACAAAACAGTTTTTTGCCCTGTCTACACTGCCGTTTTTTTGCGAAAAAACCTCTTTTGTAAAACAGATTGGAAGAGACTATGCAAATGAGAGCACAAGAAATGCTAATGAGCACTTCATTTGCATTGTCTCTGCCGACAAAGTCTGCAGTGGAGATGTAACCCAAGTCTCTGTCCCAGCCCAGAGTCCCATCCTTCACACTGAACCCCTCAGACCCAGCATAGATTCCCCTCTTACATCTCAAACACCTCATCCCCAACCCAACTCCAGAACTCGTAGCCCCAGATACATGCCAAGTCCATGGCCTATCCTGCAGTCCCCTCCCACACCCTGAACTCCTCATTTCTGTCCGCAGCCCAGATGGAGTCCTGATCCCCTCCTGCAATCCAACCTGAATTTTGTAAGCATGCATGTCCCTCCATATACTTTCCATATCCTGATCGAGCCCTTGGGCCACAAATTTTGCCCACCTTTGGTCTAAGAGATGACCTACGCATCCCTGCTTCCCAGAATAGGGGGTATGAGCAGCACTGTCACTTTGTAAATTCCCCCTGTAGACTTGCTAGCACAAACTAAAGGTACCTAATTCACATTAAAGTACTCCTGTGTGAGCTTCACCTTGCAATAGCTACAAGGAATATGTTTTGCAGCTGCTTTGGTAAGAAGGTGAACAAAGCAGGTTTCGTTCCATGAGATTGACTTGACACAATGTATCCCATCTTCAGCTTCAGAGGTATATGCAATCACATGCTCTCTGAATATTCTCCAGTATTCACTGTTCATAAACACTGTTGCCAGTACATTTATTTTATAGGATATTTGCAGAAAGCATGCACACACATCATGAGCAGAGTTGGAATATTTTCTTGAAAAATTTAAATGACTATTCACAAAAAAAAAATGTTTGCAGTGTTTATATTCAGTCTATTGTGAAGAGCTACTGCAGGAAAAATACCGCTCTACTACAGTGACTGGCACTAGATAATTATCTCATTGTAAATGAGTTGAAATAACTAGAAAGAAGTTCCCAACAGCAACAAAGGCTTTAACAAAAACACACATATCCTGGCAATGGAAAACAAATTGCCAGCTATTGTACTATTATTTTCTCAATGTGTCTAAATACTGTACTACCAGGACTCCCATTGATATTACCGGGGTGGAAATAGAATATTATTGTGAACATATTTTCAAAATACAACAGAATGCCAGTGAAGTCAAAGCAATTTTCCGAGGTATATGTAACATAAATGTAGGAAGCGTTCACCATACTTTTGATATAAAAATGTATAGCTTTACTTGACCTCTGGAGTCTGCGTGTAGTGCTGAGCGCAACGTGGGCCTGATCCTGGACTGGGACTTCTATGTGCTGCCATAGTACCAATGAATAAATAATAATAAGTAAGCGTGACTAATACACTCTCTGCTTTAGCTAGCATTTTTACAGTTCTCATGCTGAGCTTCATTTGGCACACACAGGCAGCTACAGTTTTGACATGTCTTAATTTCTTCTTTATCATGAGATTTTTACAGAAGGCATGCTGTGAGGAGATGTGACAAGTCACAATTGATCATCATGTCATGCTTTTCATACCGCACAAATGAAGGGTTGCAGATAATTGTAAGCCAGTTATCTGGGATTCAAATCAGGCCGTCCTTGGCAAGGCAATCAATGCAAGCAACACTTGTCAGGAAGGCCCATAGAGAGAGAGAGTGTAGTGCCCAAATTAAGAGTGTTTATTAAAATACTTTATTTTTTAACTAAAGATAATGTGTTATGTGTTTTCACTGTCACTCAGTGATCAGGTCCTCATGTATTTCACTCTTTTGCTCTCTACATACTTTGCAGAAGGTTTGGTCATAGAGCATAAGGAGATTTGCCAACAGGGGGACAAATGAGGTAACTGCTCTGGGGCCTGGCAATTCAAAAGGGCCTGGAGCTCCCGACTGCTGCCACCAATATTGTGGCAGCCCCAAGCCACCGGAGCACCACAGTGCTGAAGGGCTGGCAGGGGAAAGTTAGCTTCAGTCCCTCCCCTTCTGTCCAAGGCCCCGCCCCTTCCGGGAGCACAGAAACAGAGGCCTCCCATCTTACCTGGGGCCCGGAAATTTGATATAGGCAGGAAAAATAAGAGCTTTTTGCTATTTATAGTTGTTATGAGAAATTCACTTTCACCATTATTCCAGTGCTTCACTTTCAGCTCTAGAATTCCATGGAAAACAGCCTCTTGCTACTACACCGTTCCCTTTAGCCTTTTGAACAAGAATAACTTGGTATGAGATACTGTACATCCTTTATTGGGAATTTTGTCCTGTTCTGGTACGTCAGTAGACTCAATAATCTGCTATGTAATTTCAGTTTCCAACTAATATGATTCTAAAAAGTGGTATAAAAGCCCCAAAGCCTAAAAAAGGCAAAAATGGTGATGGAGAAGTAAGACAAATCTCAGGTCCTCTTTTTGATGAATTCCAAGTTTGTGATATAACCTCATTCATGTGTCTGAAAATTACAGAACTGGTGGTTATATTATACTTTGTTTTGTTTTATTTTATTTTATTTTATTTTTTAAGCTAAGCATTTAGCAGGTGGACTATCAAGTAAGAAAGAAGGGAAACAAAATGTTCTTATTAAATGGTACTAACTTCCATCACCATAAAAGACAAAGGCTTTCATTTTAAAAGAGGCCCTGGTGAACCAGTTACTTAACCAACATAATATACATCATTTACTTTTGTTGAAACCAGCTACTGACCCATAGCCCAGAAGAAGGAAAATTAGAGAGAATTCCTTTTCAGCTTACTGCCTTTTTCAGATCAACTCTTCCAACAAGCACAGAACCACTGTGAGATGGATAAAATTAATGAGATTGGCTGTCATGAGTTTATATATAATAAAAATTGCCTTCTGGTTTTTGAGCCTGGCGGGTTCATATTTTCAGGCTTTACTCTGCAACTTTGAGGGCTATAACCTTTATGGGAACATTTCAGCTTTCACTCTCAGGTGAGAACATTAACTGTTGTGAGGGTTGGCAAAACTGCACATCTCCAACTTGACAGTGCAGGTTGAACCTCTCTTATCCATGACTCTCTGGTCCGGAAACATCCATGGTCCTGTAGGCTGAGTGGCGACGCGGTTAGCCACAGCAGCCCTGGGCCGGTGGAACCACAGCAGCCCTGGGGACCGGAGCCATGGCTGCTGCGGCAGCCCCGAGACTCTGCGCTCCAGCGGCCATGGAGCCGGGAAGCCGCAGGGGCCCTGGAAAAATGGAGACCAGCAGCCCCAGGGAGTGAAGCCCTGTAGCTCTAGAGCTGCAGCATCCCTGGCACCCCGGAGCTGTGGCAGTGTTGGTGTCTGAGAGCTGCGGCAGCCCCAGTGGCTGTGGACCCACGGAGGCCCTCAGAAAATGGAATTCCAGTGGTCCCTGGAAATTGGAGCCATGGCAGCCCTGGTGTGAGCAGAGCTGATAAGTAGGCAGCAGGGCCTGGGGTCAAGGGAGCTTCACTAGGTCTGCTGACAAATCCCGGGAGAGCCTGGAGTCCTGTCAACAGAGGGATGGAATTGATCTTTCCATGTCCAGCAAATTCCCTCATTTGGGACCAGTCAGGTCCCAACAGTGCTGGACCAGGGAGATCCAACTTGTAGAACTTTCATGGTTCCTGCAGGTAGTTTAAGTTCCAAATTGAGCTTAATTTGTAAATTTGCCACTATGGACTGGATTTCCAAACTATCAGAAGCTGATTCCAAAAGTGTGTACTCAATCTCTTTTGGGAAATGGCTGCAGTTTATATGCATAAGAACAGCCATACTGAGTTAGACTAAAAGTCCATCTAGCCCAGTATCCTGTCTTCCAACAGTGGCTAATGCCAGATGCCTCAGAAGGAGTGAACAGAACAGGTAATCATCAAGTGATCCCTTTCCTGTCATCCATTTCCAGCCTTTGACAAACAGAGGCTAGGGACACCATTTCTACCCATTCTGGCTAATAGCCATTGATGGACCTAACCTTCATGAATTTATCTAGTTCTTTTTTAAACCCTGTTAAAGTCCTGGTCTTCACAACATCCTCTGGCAAGGAGTTCCACAAAGTGACTATGGGCTGCCTGAAGAAAAACTTCCTTTTGTTTATTTTAAACCTCCTACCTATTGATTTCATTTGATGACCCCTAGTTCTTAGTCTGAGTATTTGTATGTGTAACTGATCAGTAAGCTGGTGTAACTGGCAACTTATACTACCTTTTATGTAGAATCATACTAAACACATATAAAGGTTTGAGGTAGAATCCTGGTCCTATTGAAGTTCATAGGAGTTATGTACAGCCAAGATTTCATCCTAATTTTGTGGTGTGCAAGTGCATTTTTTTTTCTATGCAGCCTTATGATTCTGAACTTCATTAAAATCTGATTCCCTATGTATAATACAAATTCCTCGACATACATCATTAAATGTTTTCATGCTGTAAATTGTTAGTGCTAGTTTCAAAGTGTTTGCGATGTAAATTTCTCATTGTATCTCTCAAATTTCACAACATGCGTATATAATTTCAACAGTATTTATGTAATGCAGTTCCCCCAGCACATATGAACAAAATGCATATTTTAAGAAATCAGGAGCGGCCCGAGGCTGGCTGTAGTTTATAAATTTGTTCTAAAACCTCCAATAATGACACATCAATCTGGACAAGTCCTCAGATTTGTCATCTAAAAAGAATGGCCCAGGTTCGGGAATGTTCCTCATGTCCTCATCCATGAAGATCGATGTAAAGAATTCATTTAGTTTCTTTGCAATGACCTTATCATTCTTGAGTGCTCCTTTAGTATCTGCTAATTGTTTAGCAGACTTCCTCCTTCTGATGTACTTTTTAAAAATGGTATTATTTTTTTGAGTTTTTGTCTAAGTGTTCTTCAAATTCCGTTTTTAGCCATCCCAATTATATTTTTCCACTTCATTTGATGGTTTATGCTCCTTTCTATTTTTCTCACTAGGATTTAACTTCCACTTTTTAAACAATGCCTTTTTATATCTCACTGCCTCTTTTACTTGTTAGGCCATGGTGACACTTTTTGGTTCTCTTACTGTGTTTTTTTAATTTGGGGTATACATTTAAGTTAAGCTTCTATAATGGTGTCTTTTAAAAGTTTCTATGACACTTGCAGGGATTTTACTTTTGGTACCAGGTACTGTACATTTTAATTTCTGTTTGTCTGAACTCCTCATTTTTGTGTAGTTGCTCTTTCTGAAATTAAATACCATAGTGTTGCCACCATAGGGATGTTAAATTTTATTATATTATGGTCACTATTTCCGAACAGTCCATCTATATTCACCTCTGGACCAGATCCTGTTCCCCTCCCCCCCCACCCCAGACTAAATCAAGAATTGCCTCTCCTCTTGTGGGTTTCACTACTAGTTGCACTAAGAAGCAGTCATTTAAGATGTCAAGAAACTTCATCTCTGCATCCTGTCCTTAAATGACACATCAATACAGAGATAACTGAAATCCCCCATTATTATTAAGGTTTTTAATTTGTATAGCCTCTCTAATCTCCCTTAGCATTTCACCCGTCACTATCACCATTCTGGTTAGGTGGTTGGTAATATAACCCTAGTGCTACATTCATATTAGCAGAGCATGGAATTACTATCCATAGAGATTCTATGGAACAGTTTGGTTCATTTATGATTTTTATTTCATTTGATTCTACACTTTCTTTCATACACAGTGCCACTCTCCCACCAGCACAACCTGTTCTGTCTTTCTGATATATTTTATATTCTGGTATTACTGTATCCCATTGATTATTGTCATTCCACCAAGTTTCTGTGATGCCTATTATATCAATATCCTCATTCAATATGAGGCACTTTAGTTCACCCATCTTATTATTTAATACAATACAGATTTTGAAACACACAGTATACTTTTTGAATACAATTCTTTACAAGACTTTTTTATTTTTTAAAATAAGTCAACAAAAATACTACAGAATAACTACTATACAAGTAATGAATTCATAGATGATTCTCAAATGCTGTGTGAAATTTAGAATAAAAAAAATACTGTGTGTTTAAAGACAGCTAATATATAAAGTAAATTTCAGCAGGTTGGTGATATTGGGAACAAACAATGCAAATTAAATAGCACACATGATGAATAATTCAACGCATATATTCAATGCAAGTTTTCCCACACAATTTTCCAGCATGACTGGAATATAAACTTTACAATGTATACAATATATTTTAAAGGACATTTAACTCAAATTCAGAATGCAAACATCACACACTGTTTTGAAGTTTTTCATATGTACAGGTTAAACCTCCCTTAACCAGGACTCCCTGGTCCGGCAACATCCATAGTCTGGCATGGACCATGGATGTTCCTGGACCACAGAGCCCTGGAACAGAGAGGTCTGGCGGTGGGGCAGGAGCATATTAGGAGGCACTGGCAACCGAGCGTGTGTTTGAGGGAGAGGGGAATGGGCAGCACAGCGGGGAGTTCTGGCCCCAGAAGTGGCTGTGGAGCTTCAGCCCCAGCAGCAGCCACAGAGCTCTGTCCCCGGCTTTGGCACTACGACCCTGGCCCTCCACCACAGCCCTAGCTGTGCAGCTCGAGCCCCGGCTGCAGAGCCAGATGGCTGCTAAGCTAAGGCCCCAGCTGCACAGCTCTAGCCCCAGCTGCAGAGCCAGGTGGCTGCACAGCTCTGCCCTGGCTGCAGAGCTTCAGCCATGGTGCTCAACCCCAGCAGCAGTGGGGCTGGCAGCATCTAGAGAGCCCTAGAGGAGAGGGGCAGCAGTAGGAGCCCTAACCTGGTGGCAGTACAGTCCAGGAGGGGAGGGACCTTCCCTTGTCTGCCAAATCCCCTTGTTTAGGACCAGTCAGGTCCAGAGGATGCTGGACCAGCGAGGTCCAACCTGTATGTATATGCGAAATGCTTTCCAATATGTATGTAAGGACTTCCTAGACATGATTCAGGGATAGAGAGCTAGGTTACATTTTTGGAATAAAACTCTTTTCACTGAAGAATGCAGATTTGGGTTGACTGAAACATTTTGCAAAATTATGTCAAATTTATCAAATTGTTTTTGGTGAAGAAAAAATGCAAATAAACACCCAACCATTTTGTCTCAGCATTTTCTAAAAGAAACATTGTGATTTGAAACAATTTCACTTTGTGTTTTACATCAATTTTATTTTTACAAAAAAAGTTAAACTCTAATACAAAACATTATGTTCAACTCAAAATGAAATTGCTTCAACTTTGCTGGAAAATTCAAGACAAATTTGTTTTGGGGTTGATTAAAAACATTAGCTCATTCAGGGAAGCAAAAAATCAGTTTGCAAGCACGTCTCCTGTCATCAGTAGTATTTGAAACTTAGATCTTCAATACTAAAGCATAGACATCAACTACTTGGGCCACTCCTTGCCCTCTGAAGATAGGACAAGAAGCAATGGCTTAAACTGCAGCAAGGGCAGTTTAGTTTGGACACTAGGAAAAACTTCCTAACTGTCAGGGTGGTTAAACATTGGAATAAATTGCCTAGAGAGGTTGTGGAATCTCTATCTCTGGAGATATTTAAGAGCAGGTTATATAGACATCTATCAGGGATGGTCTAGACAGTGCTTGGTCCTGCCGTGAGGGCAGTGGACTGGACTCGATGACCTTTCGAGGTCCTTTCCAGTTCTAGTGTTCGACGATTCTATGAAAAATAATCTGTTACTTGATTACTACACACACATTGGCTAATTGTTAGTTACAACTTAATAGTGATGCCATGACAAGAAACATTGTAGACAGGCTGGTTGAACAAGAGAATTCAATTTTCACACACAAAAAAGTTTTGTCTTTGAATATTTTCCATTTATTTCTTTTGTTGTTTTTCAATGAAAATATGAAAAGTTTTGTTTTGAATTTAAAAATTAAAATTTAGGTTTTTCAGTTTTTTAAAAAAAATTGTTGTGTTGGGGGAGACTTTCCCCCTCATTTTAACTTTTAAAAATTCCTTCCACCCTCCCTTCTCCTGTGGGTCAAGGAGAAGGGAAAGAAATGGGAGAAATCTTACACAATAAACCACATATCTTAAAAATAATTAAATTAAAAAATAAATTTTCTTGAAACTGGATGGTTTATTTAGAAATTATTTTACTGAAAAAGTGAAATTGTGACCAAAGCAAAAAAATAATGGAAATATTAGTAAGTTCATTAATTTTTAGGCAAGAAGGGACATTTATGATCAATCTGGTCTGATTTGATTTAAACTAGACATTTGAAATTTACCTTGAAGCTATGACTAGTCAGCTCATCCATTTAATGTGGGTCCACTCAGAATCTCTTCTTATAGTTTGCCTTCAAATGATTTATGCATTGACAAATTTTCTAGAACCTGTGGGGATTTTTCTGCATCATTGCTTGTGAACAGCTGCTCCCTGGCTGCATTTAGGAAACAATGCTCACAGCAATACAGTTGTCACTGAGCTTCTGCTATGTATGAATGAGGTGCCATTTTTTGCATATGTGTCCCTGCCCTCCTTCTTTTGTCTGATACGCACACAACTCCCATTGAATTTAGTGGTAACTGTAACCAAATATCCAAGAGCAGACAGGAGCAGATTTTTCTACTAGTTACACCTTTACTCTTGCACCCATATTTAGGAGTTTGTTTCATGTAACTTCTAATATTTTAGGATTAAAGGAGCCCTGAGACTGACTAGAATAGTTTTCTTCCTGTCAGCCCTTTAAATATCAGAGCTGAAACTAGTATTCACTAACCAACGTCAACGTCAAGTCAGTACATTTTTGGTTACAATTTGGATTTGCTAATGACAAAAGGAACTCCCAGTGGGTGTGACAATCATGAGATAATCAGCTTTAGAGGATTAGAAGACCCCAGGGGTGTGATTAGCTCAGGTTAGCCAAACCCTCTGTCATGCATTAATTTGGAGATGTGCATTTGCATTCCAACAATGATTTTACTGGATCAGATTTGAAGACTATGAAATGTTTCACTTTACTTATGAAAGACAACTCACATTCTAAAAGACAATTAGCAGCTGTTGCTAATGAAATGTGCGATAATTAAGCATGATTTGTATAGCTTACTGAAGGAGATCACTGACAGAAGTAAAGAAACATGCTAATTGTTTTTAGAATGGTATTTTTCTTCACGTTTGTCAAATGTTTGACACCATATTTTCAAGACCATATTTGATTCCATACTTGACAATCCGATAACTTTTCCTTGGGTAATTAGCAATTGACAATTGTATAAGAATATTGGGATATGATCAGTCTTCCATAATAAACAGGATGCAGAAGTGAGAACAACATCTTTTTGATTAATTGACTATATAGCTATTGAATGCATGCACTATTTATACACAAACTAGTGATAGAAATCTGAAATGAAGTTACCTATGTAAGCACTGGTAGAATAAGTCAGACATTTGATAGTTAAAGTCTCTCTAATCTGATGCATTTTCTTAAAATGCAAAATTGTCATATTACATAGATTTAGTCTGATGTTGAAATAACCCAGGACAACATAAGACTTGGCCATGCAGTGATAATTTAAATCTGTGCCTACGGAATAAAGGAAACCAATTCTCTATAATGATGATGTAAACAAATAAATGTATGTTATTTTTGCCTGTGAGTTTGTTCATGATACATACATGGGAGTTTGGACAGTAGAGACAAAAATAACCTCTTGGAACATCCAGTCTGACCCACTTTTGCACAATTACTCTCTTCTTTGTGCCCATTAGTATCTCTTACACCAGTGTTTCTCAACCAGTGGTATGAGTACCCTTAGGGGTTCTCAAGAGAAGTCTGGGGGGGTACGTCAACACAACTGAAATTTGGAGAAAACTGAATTTTTGTGTTAAGTTTTACAGTGCTTTATTAATTTTGTACTTTTTACACCCACAAATTTCATCGCCCACCTGGCTACAATTAAGTTGTTTAAACAAATGTGTTACAATGGTAGAAAAAAAATGGTGTGTCGGAAAGCTGTAGGTACTGTGGGTACGTATAATTTTTATTTTTATTTTTTTTAAAGGGGTACTTTATAAAAAAAAGGTTTTTTTTATAAAGCAACACTGTCTTACACAACATGTTCTTGAATATCTCTAGTGCCCTTGTTTGTAATCTGTCTTGTTATTAATTGTGCCTTGATCTCCCCGTCTGTAAAAGTGGGGGGTCATAATCTTTATCCATCTGGGGCTGGTATCCCCTGCAATAGTGGAGGTATTCTGAGAAAATGTCACACCAGCATATTATCAACATTACAGCTTTCACCATTGCTCCCACCAGTGGAAAATTATAAGTCCAAATTTTGCCAGAGTTTTGACCACTCTTTTCTAAACCATCTGTCTATTGATTTCACAATTATTACTGCTAGTGGAGCTACACTGATGCTGGATTATTAATCTGATTTCTCCTGACATACATGGGACTGAGAAAAGATGAGTCAGAAATGCAGCTGTGTTGTGTAGCCAATGCTGATCTGAAAAATCAGGCTAGATATATCCAGTGCGGCATGGATTTTGGAGAAGAGGCAGCTGCCACATGGTGGGAGGGATAGGGATAGGAAAGGTCTGTTTTCAGAAGGTTTGGTTGAACTGTGATACATAATAACCTAATAGCATAAAGTTTCATATTTGGTTTCCGTAATTTGCATGTGTAGTATTGTTTTATGGTGAGAGCTTTTAATTTCCCTTTCTATTAATTAACATGTAAAAAAATGTTGAAGTGGTGTCTACTATTCCATTTCCTTGATCTTTGCTCACCTCTACTCAGTTCCCTTCTGTCTCCATTCCTCTGCTAATTTCTTCTTTGGTGTCCCTGGTCCTAGCCATAAATTTGTCCAGGTCTTGGAGTGTATGTGGTCTCTCATCATGTAATAAAAAGCAGCCAGCAATGAAGACATGTCCAATTATCTAATCACAATACCCCAAGTTCAACCACTAATGTTAAAGAATGTGTAGAGAAGAGCTAGCATGCAAAGAAGAATCAAATACTAACAATGTGTCACCTAACTCTCATCTTTTGCTATCTGAGAACTGGAGCCTTGTCAAATTACCAGTTCCCAGTCTTCTGTCATTCATGGTGATAGACCAGCAGAGCAGGCACCTTGACTACTACCAAAGCCAACTGGAAGCAATCCCTCACCCATTTGGAACCTTCTATTTCCCCATGCAATGGCAATCAATAAAACATGCGTGGCCACCTTTTGTCTGGTAGTGAACAGCATCCCTCATCAGAGGTTGACAGCTTCCTACTTGTACAGCAATACTAAGGGACCATTTCTTAAAGATATTTAGGAACCTAGAGGTAATGATAGGCACATACAGAGTTTTTCAGAAAGATTTAGGCATTTAATTCCCATTAAAACCTCTGGGAGATAGGCATCTAGGTATTTTTGAAAAAATCTCACTAGGTGATTCTACATCATCAGGCACCCAAATAGCTTTAAAATCTGACCCTTATTGTGTGCATCTCAGGTGCCTGCATAGTAGCTTAGCATTTTAGAACTCTGATTTTGAAAAACCGGTGTGTTTTATGAGAGAACCGATGCATTCCTATCATTCTTTCTGATCCATTCATAGTGTTCTGCCACTTCTAGAGTGACAAATAATGGTGCTAAAATACAGTAATTACTCATTTAACACGTGCCCGCTTAACACATTTTCGCAATAGCATGATTTTTTTTTAGGGAATGTTTTTCAAATAACATGACTGTCCCCAAAATATCACGAAAATAATCAAGTGGCAGACTACTTTGTGCCGCGGTATAAGTTGGTGAGAACAGTGGTAATATGCATGAGTGGATGAATACACATGGTCACAGCACTCCTCCGCTCACTCATGTGTTTATCTTTGTGTTTTAACAAACCGCGGTGACTTGTGTTGCTAGATATCTAATGACGACCCAGCACCCACAAAAAATTGACTTTGCCGCCACCACCTGAAACGCAACCCCCACCTTTTCCATTATTTTTAATGGGAAAATAGACCCCGCATAGCACGTTTTCGCTTAGCACGAACATTTTCAGAAATGCATCCATAGTGTTAAATGAGGAATTACTGTACATTTTTAATAGTTTCTCACATGGATAAAAAAGGAAGGGGGAAGAGAAATGTGAGCTTAAATGTGCTCTTAAGTTGACTTTTACTCAAATGAAAAAAGTGCTAGATACATATAATCAAATAGTGTGGATTATAGGTCATTGACCTGAATTGTCTCTTTTCAGTCTCCTAATGCTGTGAAAAGAATGAATGTGAAATTTCTGCCTCACATATTGCCGATAATGGCTTTTCAACAGTCACTGGGAGAACTGCATTTTCAGACATTGTGTCTCTTATTTACAACAACAAAACCCTTTTAATCTTCCATTAGAATACTGTTAATGCCATTGTTATATTTTGCTAAACATCTTTCCCAAATTTTACTGTAGATAATGATCTTCCTGGAATGAAAGGCAGTAGGAATACAAGAAATATGTAGAGGCCTGAATTCCTAAACCAAATTTCTCTTCTGTGTAAATGAGAATCAGGATATTAACATTATAGCTTGCATTTAAAAGATATATACAAGCATATCCAGCAATCCAGCTCTGCAATAATCACAAGACTACAGGAGCCATGAAAAAAAAAAACCCATTTTAGGACCCTATATAGAAATATGTAATCTAAGTTTCTGCAACTTAGACAAGTAGAACTCCCCTTCTATAGCTTGTGGCCCCAAAGGAGTTCATGTCAATGGAAGGGAGTGGGGCTGTGGCTTCACAGCTTGGGAGCCAGCTGGTGTATTTTCAAGATCCTGTATTTTACTAAAAAAGAATTCAAGACCATGAAGAAAACTCTCCTTCTAATTTAAGATCAAGGCCAACCTCTGCCTCTCATAGTTTCAACTGTGTGTTTTCCCCCCAGTGAATTAATAGGGAAATCTTTCTGTTGAAGGAGCACATCTTAACTGGAAAAATAAATGTTGCTAGCTTTGCATCTGTTCCTTGCTTTAAAATTAAAAAAGCAACACCTGACAAATATCTATGAACAAACTCAGTAATCTGAAAAAATCAAAATGCCCCAAGTATTTGTGAAGTTTATACCTGAGAGGGAAGGGCACTTCCTGATCCATTGCATGACATTACCAAAAAGGCTTTGCCCAACTAACCACTAAATAGAAGACACTGTGACCCAGCTATTCTGAATGTAAAGCCCAAAACTACAAAATGATGCATTAAAAGCCGTTAGAGATCATATATTTCAGTAAGATACACCGCATATGAATTTATACGTCTGACATGTTATATGAATGTTCCCACAATATGGCACTTGAGAGAAAAAATATGTACTTCTTTTCACTTGTTTAAAATATAAGCATGTCCGCATTGAGGTTTAGGATGGAATACTCTGACAGCATTTCTTTTTCCAGTTAAGATGTGCTCCTTCAACATTGCAATGCACAGTGCTGATGTGTAATTATGAAACATTTTAGAAAGCTGTTGCAGTAGCTATTTTCCAGATATAAATATCCAGTGCTTCTCAGAGCACCCAAAATTATTAGTGTGATTTAAGGAATAAATGCTTGCAAAATTCTGTTTTTACAGAATTTAAATGTTTTGGTTTGAAAATATAAAAGGAATGGCTTTTTTCTTTCCATCCATTATATTTCCTGATTTCTTCCTCAATCCCCATCCTCCAGAAATGGTTTTCAGGGTTCACCTTTGAGCCAAAAGGCTGTTCACCAAATTTTAGCCTTTTTGACAAATACTTTGAACAGGATTGATTCTGGACACATTGGGTATGTCTAGATTACATGCCTCTGCCGACAGAGGCATGTAAAGTAGGCTACCCGACATAGTCAATGAAGCCGGGATTTAAATATCCCCGGCTTCATTAAAATAAAAATGGCCGCTGCGCAGTGCTGGCTCAGCTGATCGTCAGCACAGCGCACAAATCAAGACACGGATCGGTCGACAAGGGAAGCCTCTGTTATGCCTCATGAAACGAGGTTTACAGGAGCGGTCGATGAAGGCTTCCCTTGTCGACCGATCCGCATCTTGACTCGCATCTTTTACTCTGTAAAAATTTTAGACAGAGGAAGCTCATAAAGTCAACCTTCTTTATCAGTGAAAGAGAGATAGCACAGTGGTTGCTCCCCCCTAGGTAACAGTTATTTATACTGGGATTAATAATAAACAAAAATGTTTTAATTAACTATAAAATGCGGGATTTAAATGATTGCAAGGGAAAACAGACAGTTCAAAGTAAGTTACTAAGCCAAAATAAACAAAACAGGCCAGCTAATTCTAATCTACTAAGAAACTTGTTAGGCTATGTCTAGACTACAGGCTTCTTTTGAAACAAGGTTTCTTCGGAAGAGATCTTTAGAAAAAACTTCTTCCGAAATAGTGTGTCCACACTGCAAAAGTGCATCATAAAAGTGATCTGCTTTTTCGAAAGACAGTGTCCAGACTGAATAGATGCTCTCTCGCATGTAAGCTGTGATTACTATGGACGGAATGGCCACCAGGGCATGTGTACTTTTTCTTCTTTCCTCTTTTTCCGAAAGAACTCCCTCTTCCCCGTCCACACATGCCTTTTTGCAAAAGAGCTCTTTCACAAAAAAGCTTCTTCCTTGTAGAATGAGGATTACCAATGCCGGAAACCCCCCTCTGTTCTTTTGATTTTCTTGTGGAAGAACGCAATTGCAGTGTGGATGTTCCTCAAGTTTTGTCAGAAAAATGGATGTTTTTCTGACAAAACTCTGTAGTGTAGACATACCCTCACATAAAAAGTCTTACCCTAAACAGTTGTTCTTATCTCAGGCCAGAGTTGATCCTTTTCTGATCTGGGTCCAGCAGCTTTGCTTTTACCCTTTTACTACTACTCTTTTTTCCTATATTGCTTCATATATATCCTCATAGGGTGGGGAGGCAATTTCAAAAGCCAGCTGAAGACAAAGACCTGATAGCTTTCCATTCCTTAAATGCACTTTTAAGGAGGGCAGGAACCCTTCGTTCAGTCTCCCTGTCCCCATGGATAAACACTAGATTCAGGATGTATTTCAGTACCATGGTCATATGTCTTTCTAGGCCTAACCACACTTGGAGCTTACAAGGAAAAAGAAAAGCCATTCACGGGTCATTGGTTTGAGTACATTTAGAATTAAAACCAGATTCACACTTCATATTACTAACTTTACATGCCACTGTGATACATGCACAAAAATAGGAAATACACATTCATCAGGTTGTAACTTTAAAATTGATATGTTACATGACTGATTTTTCATAAAGCATCTTTGAATTATGTATATTCATAATCATTAGCCAATTTTTATACATGGGGGGCATGACAAAGTAATACTCATTGCCTCAGAACTGGCCAATTCAGATACTTGGAGCAGCGATTAAAGTAAAAATGATGAAATCAAGATATAGATCTAAACTTTGCACCTCAGGTCCATCTCTAATGTAAGCCTATTAAAGCAGCAAGAGTCCTTTGTCTATTCTCCTTTCGAAATCTGTGGATTAAATCTATAAATTCTCCGTTGAAGTCTATGGATTAAAAGTACACGTGAGCCAAACCGTGCTCCAGAATAAAATCCTGGATCCACTGAAGTCAATGGGAATTTGCCATTAACTTTAATGGAACCAGGATTTCATCCAAAGCTTTAATTGGAATTGAATCAGGCCCTAGATCAGTACCAAGACGTAGCAGTAGTAATATGCAATATTCATAGGAGAATGATTTGTGATTGTGAAATTTTTACTTCCTGTAAATGAATAGAGGAAACAGATTTCATTCCAGCCAAACAGAGGAGCTGCCAATGCAATGAATTACTTGACTACGCTTTAAATTAATGATGCGAGAGAAAGAGAGAAGGTAAAACACACAAATATGCATACATAAATATGTGTCTGAGAAGGAAGAAGGGGCTTCTTGGGAAGGCATAGGAAAAATAAAAGTAAATTACACTAAAAATGTAAATAATGTTACACAAATTCTTGAAGAATTAATAGGAATCTGTTTTTAAAGGCATAGTTTACACAAATATGTGCTGTCTGTCAGCTTAGCTCTTAATCAAAACTGGGACCCTCTGGTCAATTTCAAAATTTGAAATTTAACTTTTTTCGAGCTTTAGTAATGAAAACATGTTAGTGCAACTGCATATTAGCGTAGATTATTACAACTAAAGAAGTACTAGAAATTTTAAGTTAATGATTCATGCTATGATCCTGAAATTAACTAATGCTCTAATTTTAATAAATGAAAGTAATTCATAACTGAGCTCAACTAATAAATTATACAAAATGATTTCTTTGCCAGCCAATCAAATAGCTTTGTACCTGACATAAGTGTTTTAAAATAAAACTTGAGACAACAATCTGATTCCTGTATCAATATTAGGATAAGTGAATTAAGAGGCTTTAATTCTGTTGAGGGATTTTGCTCTCAAAAGGTATCATCCTTGCTGAGAGAATTTTGCCCATGTAACACTAACAGACCTTGGGCATCAGCAGGAAGGATTGAACCTGGGATCTCTGGAGCTAAGCTAAACTTGTAGAATAGGCTCCATAATCTCTTTCGCGAAGTGGTCTCAGTGCCACTGTATGGGACAGAGCACCACACCCAGCAGGTTACATCTGTAAGATCTGGAACTGTCACTATTCCACAACATGAAGTGTTGTGGAAGCCATGTTGGTCCCAAAATATTAGCAAGACAAGGTGAGTGAGGTAGTATCTTTTATTGGAACAACTTCTGTAGAGTACCCAAGCGTGTTAGGGGAGCACAATGACAGTGAATTCTGGCCATAATGTGTGACCATTCATAAGTATCAGCCTTTTTCTTTCACAAAATTACCAATTCCAATAAATTCCCACAGCACTGGAGTTTGATCATATGTGTGATTAGGTTCACCACACATATGTAATCCCAATTTCAAAAGTTGGGTAGTTGTAGTTTAATCTTTCTTTCTCTCAAGCAAGGTGGATGAGATAATATTTTACTGGACCAACTTCTGTTGGTGAAAAGACAAACTTTGGAGCCTCAAAGACCTGAAGAAAAGCTCTGTGGAATTCCAACGCTTTTCTCATTTACCAACAGAAGTTGGTTCAATAAAAGATACTACTTTTGCCACCTTATCTCTCAGATCCTGGGACCCAACAGAGTGGCAACAGCATTTCCTTTCCTTTCTCATGGAAACTGTACATACACTTTTTACACTTTTTTTTTTTTGCTTTTTTCCCCCGCTCCAGATGGAATCTTCTGGGATGAGAATCCTTGCCAGAGTATCTAGAGGTGGACTATAAATAATACTCAGAATAACCAGCTAGTAATTCAGTCCCGCTACTGTCACTGATGGAGATGGATCTGTAGTGTTTTATTGGCCACAACAAAATTACATCTTTTCCCACCTGCCCACCACCTTCTGAGATCATATTCTCTCCCTAACGTGAGAGCACTGAGATTTGGGAAGTATATACAATACAAAGGAGGTAAAGGAACAGATCTGTCACGGTTTGCTATTTTATTCAACCATACCACTAAGGGACTAGACTTTTTTTCTGGATTTGCAGGATACTTTACATTCTCTAAGGGCAGATGTTTTGATTCTGTCATCAACTACTCTTATCTATTGATCCAGACTCTGCTACAGGATCACAGGGGATGCACTCTAGGCATATCCATGTGAGCCCTATTAACTTCAATGCTGGCACAGAGCCAGTTGCAGGGTCAGAGCTTGTCTGAGCTGTTTAATTTATCTGGCACCGGATAACAATGAGAAGAAATTGCTATGAAATGCAAAACTTGACCTTTAATATTTTAGTTGAAGAAAAAAAATCTGGCAACTATTCCTGGATATGGCACTATTCTATTAGCAACCCAGAGCTGTTGGCCGAAAATGAAAACTAGTTGTCTTCTTAGCAGTGGTCCGGTGGCATGGTCTTTGTTACCATAATGAAGTTGGGTAGAATTATTTCTGTGTACCTCAAATAAGGAAGACAGTTACTTTAGCACATTCGGCGCATTCATTAGTTAGGCCCCAATCCTGCAACAATTTAGTAATTTTATTCATGCAGATAATGCCAGTAAAGTCAATAGCACTCGTCATCTGAAATTTCACAGGTGCTTGAGAGTTTGCAGGATTAGGACTTTAGTTCATCCTAATTTAGCTTAAGACTTCTTAAAATCAGACATGGAAACTACCAGGAAGTGTTTCTTGGAAAACAAAAGCTCAACAAAAAGGCTATTTTGAAGTGCACAGAAAAGAAGCTGGTGTCACTAACATGAAACAGGATTCTTCAGGAACGTTGTTGGTGTGAAATTGGAATTGCAAAGAGGCTCTCCCATCCTCCCAGCCCAAATCAGAATGAGCCCAACAGAGGGGGTTCCCCAAACAGATTAGCATATTTTTTTCCTATATGTGGAATCCTGCGTCCCACATGCCACCCTGCTGCATGAACATTTGAAGTCAGAAGATCTGGATGCATATTTAATAACTGTCTTTCAGTTGAGCTCATATTTCATAAAGATGATATAAAAGTACAATTCCAACTACAGTCCTGCTTCACTAACTTTCATTAGGTTATAAAGTCTGAGTAAATTTTATAGTATAAAACACAGCACCTACTTTAGATATGAGAGTATAGTGAATAATTCATCGTGAATAATTTATACGATGAATTTGAGTGCCTCGTCTTCATGTCCCCTGCATGTGATTTGTTTTTGCTGCATCCCCAAAATTCAGACTTTGTTACTCAGTTGTGACTGGTCAGGTAAATTGCACAGTATTCTTTCTGTCTTCTGATGGGATGAGGAACGCAAGCATTTCTGGGTCAAAGATTTGTATTCGCAAATTTCAGACACACAGATAAACATGAATTTGAACTGCAAGTTCAGAAGAAATTGGCATCGGTAAAAATGAATAACTGCACTGATCACAGAAACCAAACACAACAGGGTGCGGAGCCACAGCATAACGGCCTCTGACAGCTGCTGTGCTGACTGCTCTTTCTCCTGCCCTTGCAGAAGCCTCTTGTGTAGGTGCCATTCTGGGTCATGTTGGAGCATAGGGCAGAAGGAGGCATGGTTGAGGCATTGACTTATGACATTGTTATTCCTCTGGTGCATCAGAGGATGGCATTATGCCATGGGCTGAGCCAGCACCCTTAAGATGGAGAAGGCTTCCCTCAGTCTTTGCACCAGTTCTCTGCACCAGCTCAGGATGAATCAGACTTATTGTACCTACTTTCACGGTTTCAGACTCTTAATCGTATTTAAATTTTAATATGAAGGGTGGTTTCAGTTTCTGTAATTCAAGACATTAGAATCAGGATGAGGCATCTTTAATCATAAAAGCTTTATTTCCATAATTTATGGTACCTGCATTTTAAGCTCTACCATAAAGTGGAGTGAATTGAAGGATGATAGTTCACAACAAGAAAAAGTGATCCATCAGGAAACCTGTTTACACTAAAACATTTTGTCAGCTGCAGTAATTAAACCTGCTTCCCAGGTACAAAGTGGTAGCTTAAATGCCCTTCTGGCTACAATGCTATCGAGGTTTGTCTTTTTTTCCTCTGTGACTGTTATGAAAACAAGATAAGAGGAAGATAGTAAATACAGAGACAGCTGGACTACCAGTTTAATAATTAAAGTATTTTAATCAGAATTTTAAAAAATTAATTGTATCTGATTTTTCTTTAGTAAGTTGTGACAATAAAAATTATTTTCATTGTGCTTGGGAAACAGTGAAAAGGAAATGTTAGATTCCAATGCCGGAAGATCATAGTGATCATCTAGCTCAGGGGTGGGCAATAATTTTTTGCCGAGGGCCACTTCAAAAATTTTTTATGTGGCTCTGGGCCACACAGGAAGGGGCGGGGCATGGGGTGGAAGATATTTCTGGATTCTTCACCTCCAGACAATGATTGGTCTGGGGGTGAGGGAGTGCCTTTGCCCCCACCCCATGTTCCCCCATGGTGCCCATGCCCCTGGAGTGGGAGGAGACTTCCCTCGCTCCCCTGCCAGTAAGCCAATTAGGGACTGGGGGTTGGGGAGTGCACAAAGCCTTCTCCACTCTGCCCCTGCCCTACGAGCAGCACACGGCGCTTCAAAGTGCCACGTACTCCTGGCAGGGCTGGTGGAGTCTTCGCACGCTCCCCTGCCCCCAGACCCTAGTTGGCCTGGGGGTGGGGAAGCAGCAGGGCCTCCGTGGACCGGATCCAACCATTTGGCAGGCTGGATCTAGCCTGTGGAGGCCCTTTTGCCCACCCCCCTGATCTAGCTTGACCTCTTATATAAATCCAGCCATAGAATTTCCCCAAAGTAATTCCTAGAGTATATCTTTTTTTTGTTTCTTTGTTTAAAGAAAAACATCCAGTCTTGATTTAAAAGTTGTCAGTGATGGAGAATCCACCACAACCATTGACAGATTGTCTCAATGGCTAATTATAGCTCTAAAAATTGTTCTTACAATGGGTTACAATCTCCCATAAATATAGCTGATCTTGAAATGCAAGTAGCTTTAGAACACAGCCGTACAAATATTTTTATGCATGCAGAATTTTGGTTTTTCTGTGATCCTTTATCTGGGTAACAATGCATGATAAGTGCCACACTAAAAAAATACTTGATGAACTCATGAGGGAATAATTTGTACAAGTATATACTTGTGCCATGAAACCGAAACTAAGATATGTTTAATTTATACACAGCTTAGATCTAATTCTGCTCTCAGGGACACTGCCATGACCCTATGAACACTCTGGGCCCAGACTAAATTGCTTTTATCCCCTATTTTTGAACTCTCTGGACTGACAGATCAATGGACATTTAAATGCCCCTTTCCTGACATCCTTTGGGAGTAACCAGCCAGTCCTGCTCCCATCTCCATCTATTAGGAAAATTTCCATGTCCAATTTTTCATTGGAGCTGAAATCTCTGGAAGTGGGGGTTCCTGTCACCTCCCAAGTTGCCTAAATGAACAACTTGACTGTACCTCTTTCTTTTGAAAGGCCAGGACCAGTTCCCCCCCTGCCTTCGATCCACCTTCCCATTGAACAACATTTCCTACAGTCCAGATGAAATTTCAACAAATGTCAATAGTTTCATCTAAGAAACACCAACATATTAGCGTGGGATTGAGAGGGGCACTGACCCTAGAAGCAGTGGATTGCTGGCGGAAATGACAGTGGGTCTAAGTGAAATAGTGAGGGGGAGGAGGGCAGTCAGAACATGTCTGGAGAGGTGGACCAGAAACAACCTGTACTTGCCAATACTGGGGTAAGGGTCAGAGTGAGGGCAGCTGGCTTCAGCAGTGCTACTGAGCATGCTCAGTCCATATGAGCATGCTCGGGGAAGAATGAGGGCAGCCTGCTTTAGCAGTTTTACTGAACATGCTCAGTCTGTGAGGCGTGCTCTGTACCAGTCAAGCAGCAAAATGGAGGAGGGGCACATAACCCTGCATGCCTCTCCTGTGTTCCCTCTGAGGACTGCAGACCCAAGACGGTGAATCTCTGTTGCCATCTGTCATCACTGTGAGGGAGTCTTGCTTGTGTCAGAGGGTTAGCTCCCTAACACAACCAGCTTGTCAGTCACTCAAGCACTCTCCTCTGAACTACACCGCCCTCACAGTTAACAATAGATGTGCCCTCACCCTTGCGTTCTTGCAAAGGGTCCCATTATGGTATCCAGCCCCTGATCACTGGATACACACAGAAATCCCAGACCCTCTGTTTCCAAAGCAACAGTGTATACTGAAGGTCCAGAGAAGAGCAACAAGAATGATTAAAGGTCTAGAGAACATGATTTATGAAGGAAGACTGAAAGAATTGGGCTTGTTTAGTTTGGAAAGGAGAAGACTGAGAGGGGACATGGTAGCAGTTTTCAGGTATCTAAAAGGGTGTCACAAAGAGGAGGGAGAAAAATTGTTCTCCTTGGCCTCTGAAGATAGAACAAGAAGCAATGGGCTTAAACTGCAGCAAGGGAGGTTTAGGTTGGACATTACGAAAAACTTCCTAACTGTCAGGGTGGTGAAACACTGGAATAAGTTGCCTAGGGAGGTTGTGAAATCTCCATCTCTGGAGATACTTAAGAGCAGGTTAGACAGACATCTATCAGGGATGATCTAGACAGTACTGGGTCCTACCATGAGAGCAGGGAGCTGGACTCAATGACCTCTCGTGGCCCCTTCCAGTTCTAGGATTCTATTATTCTATACCGGCTTAGAAGTTTTACTTTAGGCCTCCACTCCTATATCACACACAGCACTTGTTTGATTACAGGAAAGCACAAGGAAGTCTATTTAAAAAGGAATGGAGGTTCAAATGGAAACAAGTATGAGTAATGGAAGCAGATGGTTACAGTACAAAACAAAATCATAAAATGTAAACTGAGGTTTAACCTTAAGAGTTGTGTGAAGGTCCCAGGGTGCGATCACCCCTCCCGGCGAGGGGAGTGGGGGTCAGCGAACCCCTTTGCCTTCCCCTTGACGCGGTCCTGCCCCGGGGGTCCTTGGGCGCAAGCCCGTCCATCGGGTGCGATCACCTCCTCCCGGCCAGGCCGGGGAGGGGGGTTCAGCGGACCCTCTGTCTGTAGCCCGCCTCCGCACCAGGGAGGGGGGACCGGCGCCCACCGTCTGGTCCTTCCCTGGACCTCTATCTGGGCCGGCCCTACTGTCCGGCCACCGTCCTTCCCTGTCTTCCCCCCCGCGTCCCTCCTGGCGGGGGGGATTGACTCTCACTGGGGGTGGGGTTGGGGAAGGGGGACCCGGCCCCGCCCTCACTCCGGGTCCCAGCCTGGGGCCCTAAGCACAGGGGCTCACTCGCGCCCCAACACAGTAGACGGGGGCAACACCTCCCGTAACCCGTCTACCCACAGGCGCCAAAAGGCCCCTGCCCCGGGCTGCTTCCTCCCCTCCTGCGGGCTTTCGATTCGCCGCGCCGCGTCTCGAATCCTACCCTGGCTCAGTAGTCTCGGTCCGGCGTTGCTCCAGTGGTGCCCCGTGGGGCGGCTCCCCCCGTCGCGTCCGGTCCCGGCCGGGTCGCTCTCTCCAAGGCCGGCGGTGAGGGGTCCAGCTGCCGCTGGGGCTGGGGCTACCTGTCCGCCAGCCGCAGCGCCTGTCCCGGGGATCCGTGGGTTGAGGCCGGGCTGTCTGCCAGCCTCGGTCCTGCCCTGGGTCCGTCCTGCTCGCGGGGGGCCTCCCTCCCTCGCCGCAAGGAGGCTGCCCCCTCCCTCTCTGGCGGCGGGCCTTTTTAAAATGGCCCGCCACACCAGACGCCGCCCGGGGCTCCTCCCCTTCCGGCGGCGCGCCGGCGTTCTCCGCAGCTGCCCGGCTGCTGGTCTCAGCCCTGGCCCCGCCCGGCGCCGCCCCCGGAGAGGGGCTGATGGATTCCCGCGGGCGCAGGCGCAGCGGGCGGGTCTGGCCCCGCCGTCCTTCATCGCCCGTGCCGCGGCTGAGGGCAGGCGTTGGGAACGCGCCTCCGCCCCCCTGCCGCCCAGCTGTCCGGGCCGTCCACAGTGCGGGCCGGTGGCGGCCCATCACAAGTTCTCTTTACCATCTAATGAAATAGACTCTTATCTGCAAGGTTCAGCCCAAAAGAGCCAGGACCCAATCTTTCGTGAAGCACCCGTGCTCATCAAGGTACATCCTCACTACCTTGATCTCCACTCTGTGACAAACTGAATCAGTCTTTTGTCTTTATCAAAGATAGCACCATCCTCTCACTGTCATTTTGTTCCTCGCCTCCTAGAGGTTTTAATGTTTATAGTTTATCCTGGGCAGTTTTCCATTGATTTTTCTGGGTTGTGGCAAAAATAGACAATTGAAAAACTCATTATGCAATTGACTAGGCAGGGAGGGTGACATAACTGAGTAGCTAGGGAGTGTTTCAGAATACTCTCTCACTTAAATCGGCCGTCACTGAGACAGATTCCCTGGTCACTCACTTTCACAGCAAAACCACAGACATGTTTTTCAATATAATTATATTATTCCTTAAATATGTACCTTGTACACACATCTTGCAATGGTTATGATTATTGGTGAGTTTCAAGTTTTTGAACAGAGATCACATGTGCTACCCTTTGTGGAGAAATACTGAGACAGTGGTCTATACGGTGTGGTTATTCAGGGCAAAGTTGGAAGTTGCTTGTAATAAATCATTTGCCAGTTGGCAAATACTTTTCACAGCCACATGTTTAACCCCATTCAAATGAAATGTTACTTTCCATGGACCAATGGAGAATTTATAAACACATGTGACTATCCTAAGGTGTTCTCAACACTTAGTTCTTTAACTTAAAATTTATAATTAAAAAGCAGTTTTCAAAATACCAACAGGCCTTAATTACTATAAAATTAAATGTACTTTTGTCATGGTTCCCGCACAGTTTAAATGCAAATTCATGCAACCTGCCAGAAGAAAGAATATGTGAGGAATGACGTGGAAAATCATTCTTCCTCTTTGAAGCATTTTTCCTTATTGCAAAATAAGATATTGAATTGTTGTCACTCATACCATTCACAGTAATTGAAATAAAATCCTCAAACCAGAAGAGAATCTCCTGGGAACACATTAATCTATGGGATAAAATTAATGAGTTAGATGGGGTAGACACCAAGGAATAAGTTGGCCCCTGGTGTTGGGAATCAAAAAGGGTCTTTCCATTCGTTTTTATGAAGATGTATTTTAGGGCACAATATCATATACACTGAAGACAAATAATGGGCAAGTCTCATTCAGATAAGGTTTCATTCAGATAAGCATCCAGATGTTTGGGAGCTTAGCTGGGCCTTATCTAAAGCTCCTGTGCCTACCTAAGGGAACTGGGCACCAGCCATAATTACTTTATATTATCTGTAGCTATATTATAAAAAAGAGGCAAGAGAAGATACCAAAGTAAAGAGCAGGTGAGAAGTAGGTACAAAAGGTTCTTGTGAATTTTTCACTACTTTTCAGCTTTACAAATGTGTCTTAAACTAAAATGCTGATCAATTTCCTTCTTTCTGATAAAACAAAACAAAAAAAATAGTCTGAGCTAGCACAGGTACAGCTGAAAATGTGTAAATATTTATACAGCCTGAGTGACAATATATGTATGTGAAAGGTTCTAATTTATTTTCTCATCCCTGCCACCCAATGAGCCTAAATGTAAATGATTGATTTCATAGGCTAAAAGTGGAAAAGTCTTGGAAAGTAGAGTGTCAGAAATAAATCTCTCTCTATATATATGTTTTAGAGTGTGTCTGTCTGTGAGTCCGTCTCTCTGTGTGTCTGCAAGTCCGTTTGTTCACAAACTCCTCCTAAATGGTAACAGCTAAGGCCACCAAATTGGTATGCAGCTTCCTCTTCTCTTAACTTAAAGGTCAGGGTTTGGTTGCGCCAGGAAAACAGGAAGTCCCTGGAGTGGGACTGTTTTCTATAATACAGAAAGGTAGGGAACAGAGAGGAGGGATACAATATTCACAGTGGCCACTGGGGGGGAGGGGGGAAGGGGAGGAGGGAATGAGCCCAAGGGAGAGCTATACTGCAAAGTGACCACTGGGGGCAGCTTGCCATCTTGCTTACTACCACACCAGATAAATAGCCCACCTGCCTCAAACTCTTCTTCCCAGCTCTTGGCTGCAGTGCCAGAGGGGGTGAGGGAGACAGCCCTGCCACACCTGGGGTGAGGTGGGAAAGCCCCTGCCAGAGGGGGAAAGGCTCCTGACAGTGGGGATGTGTGCAAAAGGCTCCTGTCAGCCTGGGGGGAGGGCCCCTGCTGGCCAGAGGGACTGGTGGGGAGGGGAGAAAAGGCCCCTTCTGGCTGGGGGGAAGAGAAAGCCCCATCAGATTGGACTCCCCACCCTGAGCCCCTCACCCCCAACCTTCACTCTTGCATCCCCCCATCCCAGCCCCCTGCCCTGAGCCCTCCTCAGCCCCTCCCACACCCTGACTCTAGCACACCCCACACACACACCACCAGCCCCTGCCCTGAAGGACCTAGGCAATGCTGGGTACATCTTCTAGTAGATAAATAAAACTTGTAGCAAGCTGAGTACTTGTATGAATCAATACTCTAGTACTGTGACCCCTGTGAAACCCAGCCAAAATTTTTATATCTGGATGGGATTTATTTGGTAACAGCATTATACGTGCTATTGGTTACATGCCCTGTATGACAAAATTATATGCACTGAGACATGTATTGGCTAATACAGTGACCACAGAGTTTTCTTAATTGGAAAAAAAAATTCTGTATGTTGACCACATGTATAAGCTTCATAACCTGTCTTTCACTGCACTGGGGAATAAAAGCGGAATGAACACTGGGCTGCTAGGCTGATAGGGGACTGATCCAATTCCCTCTGAAATCAATGTGAGTCTTTTCATTGACTTTAATAGGACTTGGATCCGATCCTAAGAAACATCCACTCCTAGTCCAAAGCCTTTGGATGCTGCTTTACACAAACACAGCTCAATTATGAGTCCACAGGTTTCTGGGGTAAGAGGCCATCCTGAGTGCTTGGGGCTGGCAAAGACAGGATCAGGCAATTGGAAACAGCTGTTGAGAGCTGATGTAAAACTTACACAGAGGAAGAGATTTGCTATATATAAGAAGCTTTATTTGTCCTACAAAATGCAAGTACTGTGCTACACATTCTTAAGCACCATCTACCGGCACCTTATCTGTTAACCATTTCAGTGTATACAGTTGGAGCAGTTCTGTAATTGGAAAACCAGTGAGCTGTCCCCAATAAGTAATTGGAGACGTTAATTCTGCTTGTTTCTGGCTATGTGTGTACACTTAAATTGCTATAGCAGCACAACTGCAGTGCTACACCTACAGTGCTTCAGTGTAGACAGCAATGGGAGGGACTTAGTGTTAGTTGGCTTGCGGATTTTTTACATCCCTGACATAGCTGGGTTCACTAACATGTTAGCATACATTTCTGTGCCAACTACTTCTCCCAAAGGGCATAGGGACACCAAGCATGGCCAATAGCCACAGTAGTTTGGCTATGAAGAGAAAAGCAGTAACATTTAGTACTCAGCATTCTTTTTATCCATAGATCTCAGAGCACTTTACCAAGTGTAAGCAGACTTTCATCTCACAGATGGGAAAACCTGATGCATGGAGAGGTGAAGTGACTTGCCCAAGGCTACCAAATGAGTCAGGGACAAAGCTGGGTTTAGAATCAGATCTTCCAATGCCTAGACCAGTGATGCATTGATCCCTGGACCAAGATGCATCATGTTACTGCTGACATAAGAGAAGGCTCCTGGAACACAGCATAGAGAAATAGATTATTTTCACAGAAGACCAGGCATTTTTTAAATAAAGAACTTCTCATTGTTTTCTGCCACAGCAAAGCCATGGGAAATGGTATTTATGTCTCCCATCCAAGAGGTTTTCCATGTGGGAGGGTATGATGATTTAGCTATTGTCTCACTGCTGGGAAGTACAAAATATATTGCAATAAGTGTGCTGTCACTCATTTTGCTTAGATGAATTTTCATTTCTTGTTCTGGGTGCCTTGAGTATTTAACTTCTGAACATTATAAAAATTGAGGCTTGCTTCATCAAATGTTTGAAGTGAAAATCTTATGACTGACACTTTTGGGGGCGAGAGATCCATTTTTTCTTAAATTATATATAAGAAATGTGACATCATTTGTTCTATGATTTTCATTGGGAATTATTAGTGTCATAAAAGAAAGTTAACATAGACAAAGGACTTTATTCTCACTTTTGATAGGAGGAGAGCAGGTGTAAAGTACAGCTGGTGCCTGATGCAATGCTGAGCCATAGCCTTTCTATATCAGCCTCTAAAGTTGCTAGTTCCTGGGAGGGTCTTCCATGCTAACCAGCCACAGAGAGAGAGAGAGAAAGAAAGAGAGAGAGCAAAATTGGCCCATTCAAAGAGAAAGGCCACCACCTCCAGTTACTCTGATTGGCAATGGGATTTATAGGAACAAGTACAAGGCACAATGGATACTCTCAGGCTGCGTCTACACTGGCATGATTTTGCGCAAATACTTTTAACGGAAGAGTTTTTCCATTAAAAGTATTTGCGCAAGAGAGCGTCTATACTGGCATGTGCCTTTGCGCAAAAGATTTGCTTTTGCGCAAAAGCATCCGTGCCAGTGTAGACGCTCTCTTGCGCAAAAAAGCTCCGATGGCCATTTTAGCCCTTGGGCTTTCTTGCGCAAGAAATTAACATGGCTGTCTTCACTGGCCTCTTGCGCAATAATACTTGCACAAGAGGGCTTATCCCTGAGTGGGAGCGTCAGAGTATTTGCGCAAGAAGCACTGATTTTGTACATTACAACATCAGTGTTCTTGCGCAAATACTCACGGCCAGTGTAGACAGGCGGCAAGATTTTGCGCAAAATCTTGCCAATGTAGACACAGCCTGTGTGTCTCCAGAGGTATATCTACACTGTATGGCTATTTCAAGATACCAGAGGTATCCCGAAATAGCTACCCCCGGTCTACGCAAGCCACCCGTTTTTTTTAAATAACGGGTTCGCTATTTTGCCGTCCTGGTAAACCTTGTTGCACGAGGGATAAGGGATGGCCCAAAATAGTGCATTATTTCAAAATTTGGCACTGTATAGATGTGCCAAATTTCAAAATAAGCTATTTTGAAATAGATTAGAAATAAGATATGCAATTTGCGTAGCGCAAATTGCATATCTTATTTTGAGTTTAGGGTGCTGGTAGACACACCTCAGATGTACTAAGGTTAGTAGGGTCTAACCTGTCTAATGCCAGTGAGAGAATACGCATGAGGGTATCAATTTTCCCAAATCATTGAACAACATTTCCTGAACAGCTGAACAGACTGTTGTGAATTTCAGCCTGGGAGTTGAGAGGTCGCATACAGCAGAGACTTTGTCCCATAAATAACAGTGACCACAAGGCAGTAAGGCCATGGTACATATGAACATGCATTTTGCAATAACTTTATCACCTAAACAGCTCTTGAGAGCAGTTTAAAATATCAAAATTAAACTAGAAAAGGAACCTCTGTACAGCTACATTGTAAAATATTGGGTGTACAGATTGTTGCACTGCTAATGCATAAAAACATTTCCTTCTGCATCTGTCCCACAGAGCTTTGTTTATAAAAATCACCCTTAAAAATCCTCTTTGATTGCATTTTCTTCATTCTTTTGTGACACCACATTGTTCATGTGTTTTCAAGAGCTCGTCCTGATTAAAGGCACCAGCTTTTAAAAATGAGATACTAACGTTGCTCTCTCTTCAGTGAACATCTCCACTTCGCCTTGTGACAGGCTGTCATAAAATATGTCTCTAAACTGCCAAGATAGATCCTTGGAGACAATCGGTAATGCAATTTTCAGTCGTGTGCTAAAACCCAGAGTGAGTGCACCTTGTTGTTGTGTGCAGTGATCTGATATCTGAGCTATTTGTTTGATATCCCTAAGATAAAATTAGTGGATATAATATGGATGTCTCATTTGTGGAAATATTTACAGTATTTCTTTCAAGAATCATTCCATTCATAATACTATTTGGCAAAAGTTGGATATTGATGGAATGCATTGGATACTATCTTGGGTAAAAAGTTTCCATACCAAGCTGTTAAAACATGTAATAAGTTGATATTTTAAAATGTTTACTCTATAAATATTATTGACATATTTTTACACTATAACTGATTCACAGAATACACTCAGACAAGAATTCATCATTTCAAAATTCCACAAAATTCCACACAAGTCACATGAATGAATTAATTATAACCCAAGGCCTTGGCCCTATAAGTACAGATGCATGAGCTTAATTACACTCTAGATATGTCTGAATGCAAGAAAAGACCCACGCTGTGGCCATAGCTGACACAAGTCAAGTAATTTAGGCTCAGTGGTCCTGAACTGCTGGCTATAAAATTGCAGTGTAGACATTCAGGCTTGGAATGGAGTCTGTGTTTGGAGACCCTATGAGATGGGAGGTCTCAGAAAGCGTGGGTGCTTTCTTGACTATGCCACGAATCAACGCTGCAATGATCGATCCAATGGCTGTTGATTTATCACATCTCCTTAGATGTGATAAATTGATCTCTGAGCACTCTCCCATTGCTGTTGGTTCTCCACCAGGATGAGAAGAGTAGCCAGCACTGATGGGAGAGCAACCCCCGCTGACCTTACCACACACGAGACGCTACAGTAAATACATCGACTTCAGCTGTGCTATTTGCACAGCTGAAGTCACATAGATTAAAAGCTTCAGAGGGGTAGTTAGTCTGTAACTAGAAAAACTTAACAAACAACAAATAGTCTTTAAGGTGCTACTAGACTAAAAAAACATGTAAATGGTATCATTAGCTTTCGTGGGCACAACCCACTTCTTCAGATGACTGGAGTTTTGAAGGTCCAGATTCAAGAATAAATAAGGGGAGGGGGGGAGAGGAAGGAGGAAAAAAGGAGAAAAAAGACAGTGAATAGATTGTTCAAGTTACAAGAGGCTGATAGGAGCAATTGGTACCTCCATTGTTTGGTTGGTTGGTTAAGTCATTAGGATGTGGAAGATAGTGTGCGAGCCAGCCGATATCCCTGTTCATTCCATTCTGATAAGAATTAAACTTGTAATGATGTTAAGTTCCAACCATTCCCTGTGTATTTGGCCTGTGGAATTGGCCTGAAACAACACAGTGACTTGGAGATCCATTAATGAGTGCCCAGACAGGTTAAAGTCTTCTCCAACAGGTTTCTGTGTGTTGCTTTTTTATCTGATTTGTGTCCATTAATTCTTTCCTGTAGAGACTGTCCAGTTTGGCCAATATACATGGCAGTGGGGCATTGCTGGCATTTGATGGCATAGATCACATTAATGGATGTGCAGTTAAATGAGCCGCTGTTGTAGTGGCTGATGTTGTTGGGTTCAGTGATGAAATCGCTTGTGTAGATGTGTGGGCAGAGTTGGCACTGGGGCTGATTGCAGGGGTGGGTTCCTGGATCATTATGATGGAGGTGTGTTGCATGATTACTGGAAAGTGTAGCGGTCGGTAAATTTCTGGTATAGGGTGGTGAAAAATTTGTCCATCATGTATTTGTACTGCAGTGTCAAGGAAGTGGATCTCTCATGTGGATTAATCCAGGCTGAGGTTGATAGTGGGGTGGAAGTTGTTGAAATCCATGTGAAATTCTTCAAGGGTCTCTTTCCCATGGGTCCCATGGATTAAATTCATTGCTGGCATTTGATGGCATAGATCACAGTAGTAGATATGCAGTTAAATGAGCCCCTGATGTAGTGGCTGATGTTGTTGGGTTGAGTGATGAAATCACTTGTGTAGATGTGTGGGCAGAGTTGGCACCAGGGCTGATTGCAAGGGTGGGTTCCTTATCAGAATAGAATGAACAGGGATATCGGCTGGCTCGCACACTACCTTCCACATCCTAATGACTTAACCAACCAACCAAACAATGGAGGTGCTAAGTGTTCTTATCAGCCTCTTGTAATTTGAACAATCTATTCACTGTGTTTTTTCTCCTTTTTTTTCCTCCCCCTGCCCCATTTATTCTTTGAGCTGGACTTTCAATACTCCAGTCATCTGAAGAAGTGGGTTGTGCCCATGAAAGCTAATGATACCATCTACATGTTTTGTTAGTCTTTAAGGTGCTACTAGACTATTTGTTGTTTTTTAAGTTTTTCATATAGATTAGATGGACTGCAGCTGAGGTCCACCTCATTTAACAAAATCCAGTTTTCATTCATATTATGTGATTCTTCACATAATAGTCTTCTACAAAATAGAATGTGCATCATGATTCTTTTAACTCCTTGGCTGTGTCTACATTGGCACCCCTTTCCGGAAAAGGGATGCTAATGAGACACTGAATTAAATTGGCTGGGATTTAAATATCCCCCGCGCATTTCATTACATGGCTGCTGCTCTGGGGTTTTGCCGGAGAAAGCGCCAGACGCGATCTGCGAAAATAAAGCCTTTCCGAAGATCTCTTATTCCTACTTTCAAGTAGGAAATAAGAGATCTTCGGAAAAGGCTTTATTTTCCGCAAGATCGCTGTTTAGACTGGCGCTTTTCTCGCAAAACCCCGAGCCGGAAAAAGCGGCAGTTATGTAATAAATGCCGCGGGGGATATTTAAATCCCCCGCGGATTTGCAATTCCGAAGTGTCTCATTAGCATCCCTTTTCCGGAAAGGGGTGCCAATGTAGACACAGCCCTTGAGAGACGATGTCCCAATTACCAACACAAGTTAGTAAATAAAGGAAATGAAATAGATTCAATGAAATCTACGGAGTAGGTATAATGTTCAGATACATGTGAATGTGGATGACTTCAGCTAAAGCAGGAATAGAAAGGACTACATTTAATATTAACAGCACTCAGACCAAAGTCTTCAGAATGCTTGCTTTGCAAACACTCTAATAATAGTGCTGAAAAAAGCCCTTAGGTATTCAAAGCAGATATCTAATGAAAAAGAAATACAAGTTATAGGCTATTAGCTAAGATTAAAGGGATTCAAGAGGAATGTTTTATTCCATCAATTAAGAATGATCAGCAAAGTCAGTTACACACCCTAATAAAATATGTTCCACTTTTGCTGCTTGTTATAAAAACTTCCATACCTTACATGCACCAAGCTCTGAAGTTATTCAAGAATATCTGGAAGTAGTAGGCTTTCTAAAGGTAAGGGAATTTGCCAAAAACATTTATTTAATTTATTTAAAATATTTTTAGATAAAGAAACAACAGAAGATGAAATTCTAAAGGCAATAGCAAGTATGAAAAGTGGCAAAACTCCAGTACCTGATGGTTTTTCTGCTAAGGGATTAGTGAATCCTTTGAGAGGTTACTTTAGTGCCATGCTAACAGGGGAGGAACTTCTGAAAAACGCTATTGTTTTTCTCCCTAATGCTGGAAAAGATTTTACCTTAAGCAGTTTCTATAGGCCTATATTTTTGTTGAACCATGACATAAAGATTTTAGCAAAAATACAAACGAGCCAATTGCAAAAGTTCATGCTCCCAGCTTATACAAATTCAGTTCAAACTAGATTAATTAAAAACAGCAAGTAGCCCTGTGGCACCTTAGTGACTAACAAATATATAGAGCTTTCATGGGTAAAACCCACTTCACAAATGCTCATGATCCTTTGTATTTGTTAGTCTCTAGGGGTATGTCTACTAAGGACTTAGATCAAATTACCGTTTCACTGCAGCCGCGGGCAGTTACTTCGGACTAGTGGAATTTAAAAATGGTGACCGATTGGAACATGGTAGACAAAGCCCGGATATTTAAATCCCGGGCTTCATTTGCAACTTTGAATGCCTACATTAGCCTCCCTAGTTCGAACTAGGGGGCTAGTGTAGACATACCCTAGGGTGCCACAGGACTACTCTTTTTTAAAGTTAAGACTAATATGGCTACCCCTCTTAGATTCATTAAAGACAGACATGTGTCAAACTATTTTGGAGAATACTTGAATTATACATGATGTCAGATCGAATAAAGATCCATTTCTCTTGTTTTCACTAGACACAGAGAAAGCCTTTAATAAGATAGAATGGAACTTTCTGTTTCAAACTCTGTCCCATATGGATTTTCACACCCTGTTCCTTAAATAGAGAATTGCTCTTTAGACAGGCCCAAAAGCAGTTGTGCAAAGTTATGGGGTTTTCCCTTCTGTTTAAATTACATGGAGGAACTAGGCAGAGATGTCCATTATCTCCTTTATTTTTTGCACCAGCGAGGAAGCCTTTTGTACAGAGGATGAGGAAGAGTGGATCCAGTGCAAGAATAAAATTTGCAATAACACATCTGAAAAAAAAGCATTATATACAGGCAATGTAATATTATTTTTATTTAAACCAAATATTTCTCTAAAGAAATCCAGGGCTTCGGAAAACTGTCCGAATTTAAAATAAATTATGCCAAATTTGAAATACTAACAATAAATTTTTCAGACTGAAAAATCATTCCTCCAGAAAACATGTGGGTTCATTTGAGCAACAAATTCTATGAGATACCTGGGAATTCAAATTTCAAACAAGTTAGAAAAGCTATATGATTTAAATATCAAACCGCTATTTCAGCAAATGAAAAAAGACCAAGAGTGCCAAAAGAAACATGCAGTTCTTATTCGAGAGATGTCCCTGTGAGTGTTCCACAGCAGGTATCAGTGTGTCTCAGTGCCGCAGACCAGACTCTTCAAAGCAGTGCCAAGGGGGGCTGCACATGCCCAGCAAAAGGGGTGCATGAGCGCCACATGGTGCAACCGCGCACGCGCAGCCATCCTCCCCTCCGTTCCTTCTTACTGTCCCTGGCTTAAGACAGAGCTCAGCAGTGCTCTTCACTCAGCATTGTTCTTTGTAGATAAGTGTTTGTTTCCACCCATTCTCGTTCTTTCCCTCGTTCTTCATCCAAGTTTATTTTCCTACAAAAAAAAAAAACCTTAAAAAAAACCCGGTTATCCATGTTGTCTTCCCCTTTGCTCCAGCCTTACCCTAATTGGACAAGAAATGCCTGGCTCCCCAGGTTTTAAAAGCTGCTCAACCTGCAGTGATGTGATGCCTGTCTCTGACAGACTCTCCAAATGTGTGAAATGCTTAGTCAAAAACCATGTGCAGCAGGATTGCCACCACTGTGCTAAACTTAAGGCATGTGCATACAGGGATAGAGAACTCCAACTTAAGATCTTAAGGCTTAAAAAGAACCAACACCCTGACTCTGATCTGGGCACCCAATGGCCCAAAAAACAGAGATCTGATAAGTGGAAGAAATCCCTAAGGAAGTGAACCTCCTCCTTACCTCAGAAACCGCAGTCTCCTAAGCAGCGTGCAACTGAGAAGTTGGCATCAAGGGTTGAGGCTATGCCACGCCTCAGCACTTATGATGCACCAGGGATCTCTGGCACCCAGTGAGGCACAGTGCCTGCCTCGACAACCTTGGCGCCCATCGCGGCACCAGAAGAACAAGAGATGGAGTCATTGGTACTGATAATACAGCACTTGGCACCACAGCCCCTAGGAGCACCAGACCTTGGTACCGTCTATGCAATCGCTGGTGCCATAACTGTCATGGCACCGCAACAGCTATCGGTACCGACGGATGCTCAACTAACATCAGTGCTGTCTACTGCACCATCATTAACAACACCGTTTACACCAGCACCGAGGTACTTCAGAGCAAGGACCTCTCTGTTTCTTCTAACTTTAGCTCCCCTTTCATCGGTTCTGATATATCATCAGCTACAGTGGCACCAAGGCGTGTTTCCTCTCCCATGCTACTATCTAGCAATGAAGATGACGGAACGGAGTTAGCTTTCTCACCTCAACTTTTGCCTGGCACCAAGGCTTTTGTAGCATCCTTGCATCCCAATTTCAAACACTGAATGGGGCCCACCCCTATGCCATATGACATACAGTGGCAGTACTGGAGCCCATGGGGATATTGTTTTAAGAGAAAACACACAAAGAAGACAAACAAGCAACCCGTGCCCTCCCATCCACCCCAGTTTCTATCCCCACAGAGAACTCAGGAGGAACCATTGGGTCAGCAAAACTGTAAATCAGGACCAGATACCTCTCTCAACACTAACACGTCATCATCTCCAGATGAAGCAGTAATGCTACAACCTCCAACAGCGGCTGATGACTTCACATCTTTTCAGGACCTTTTCAAAAGGGTGGCAGCAGATCTCAACTAAACCATAGAGAAGGTCTCTGAGACCCAACATGAGACCTACCAACAAACTTCAGGACACTCCTACTGCAAAGATTGTGTTCCCCATAAAACCTGTGATTATGGATGCTGCAAATATGAATTGGCAAACTCCTGCAACGTTACTGCCCACTTGTAAAAGGGCTGATAGAAAATATTACGTTCTCCCCCCCCCCCGCCCCGGATCCGAATTTTATTTACCCACCCCACCACCTAACTCTCTGGTAGTCAAAGCTGCACACCAGAGAAATAAACACCACCAGGCACAATCCACCCCGGCTGACAGAGAAAACAAGTGTCTTGACCACTTTGGTAGAAATGTCTCCACATCTTCCACCCTTCAGTATAGAGTCGCCAATTATGCCGTACTCCTTAGCAAATATGACTTCAACAACTATTTGAAATTCAGTACCTTTATTGACAACATACCAGAGGCAAAGAAACAACAATTTAAAGCAGTGATCGCAGAGGGGAATGTGATTTCACACACAGCCCTGCAGGATGCCCTTGATGCCACTGACATGGCTACTAGGGCAACAGCCACAGCGGTTGTTATGAAGTGAGCCTGCTGGTTTAATTCCTCAGTATTTCCTGGGGAAATACAATCCACTGTGGAAGACCTCCCCTTCGAAGGTAAGAAGCTCTTCTCAACATAACCAACAAGGTCCTCCATTCCATGAAGGATTCACAGATGACCCTGCATTCCCTGGACATTCATAGGCCTGCAACCAGGAGATGACAATTTAGGTACCAGCCATACCCAAGACCCACATACCCCACATATACCTACCATCGGCATAGACAGTACCAACAGTCTCAGCAACAAGACGTAACCAAACCAGTGTTGAAAACCAGCACCCCAGCCAAATAAGCAAATTTGAGGCGTTGGTCGCGGTACCGAAAACATCTTTCCCTGCTCCAGAGGTGCTAACCTCTGAAAAAACATTTAATCATCGTCTTCTGCTGTTTTACACAGCATGGGTAAATGGGTGCTACAGTCCATCCTACTGGATACACTATCCCTTTTATCTCTATTCCCCCTCCCCACCCATCTACCCCGTCCCTCTTCAGGGACCACTCTCATGACAATATCCTACAACACAAAGTTGATCATCTCCTCAGACTGGGCACTATACAACCAGTCGCACAGATGTATGAGGGGACGGGATTCTATTCACATTATTACCTTACTAAAAGGAAGAATGGTGGATGGCTACCCATTTTAGACCTTAGAGCCCTTAACAAATTCATAAGGAAGAAGAAGTTCAATATGGTAATACTAACCACCATTATTCCTACTCTGGTGGCTTGGTGACTTGTTTTCGTCTCTCAACTTGCCTATTTGTGCATATTAATCCCACTCACCAGCACTTTCTCCACTTTGTTCTAAGTACATGCCACTACTAATATATGGTCCTGCCATTTGGACTCTCTATGGCACTGAGAGTTTTCTCCAAGATCCTTGTGGTAGTCACTGCCTACCTAAGGAGATTCAACATCATAATTTTTCCTTGCCTCGACAACTGCCTAATCAAGTCCAGATTGGAGGTACAGTCTCGCAATGATATCCACATGGTCATGACTTGATTCCAGTCCTTAGGCCTACTAGTAAATGAAACAAAATCAGTACTCACACTCATATAGACCATACAGTTCAAAGGGGCTCAATTTGACTCAATGGTGGTGATAACTTCCTTGCCCATCAGAAGGTTCAAAAAGATCAGGGACCTGACTCACAAGCTCCACCTTATGCCACGGGCTTCAGCACATGATTGCCTTCAGCTGCTTGGCCACATGACAGTGTGCAACCTAGTGGTCCCCAATGCATGTCTATTCATGAGGTGCCTACAAGGCTGGCTCAGTATGATCTACAGACCACACTACCATTTCATCACCAGGTCTCTCTCCATCCCGACCACAGTAAAAATGCACTACTGTGGTGGACAAAGTACAGAACCTATGTTCAGGAATTTAGTTCCAACCACCAAAGCCCTCTACCACCATTACAACAGATGCCTCCCTCATGGGCTGGGGGGCACACATGGGAAGTTTAACAACACAGGGCCTCAAAAGAAAAGTAGCTCCACAATAACGTACTGGAACTAAGAGCCATACAACTAGCCTGCCTACACTTCCTTCCAGCAATAGCACATAAGCATGTCAAGATATACACTGACGATGTGACCGGTGTGTTTTACATAAATAGACAAGAGGGCACTTGATTCCATGCCCTCTGTACAGAAGCTATTACATTATGGAATTGGTGCCTTTCCCACAACACCCTCAGCGCTTGTTATCTACCAGCTGCACTGAACACCACAACCGATGCACTAAGCAGATCACTGCCCCAATAGCACAAGTGGAAAATAGCTCACAGTATTCTAGACATGATTTTCTTGCACTGGGATCACCCTCTAATAGACCCAACAAGAAATGCCTCCTACACTGCTCCAGGGCAGGCATAGGCAAAGGCTCCCTCGGAGATGCTCTCAACATGAAATGGGACCACTGACTCTCTTATGTATTCCCTCCCATTCCCCTCCTTCTCTTCACAATACTCAGGATAAGGCAGGACAAAGCCAGAGTCATTCTAATAGCCCCATGCTATTAGATGATAGCACAATATTTGTGCACCGGATGAGGAAGTGGTTTCTCAAGAGCCTCCAGTTGTTATACCCTAACGTAACACCCACAAGAGAGCCATGGGATCTTCACCTGGTCTTCACTGCACTCACCAAACCCCCTTTTGAGCCAATGGCCACTTGCACCTTTCTATGAAGACAGCATTTTTGGTTGCAATCACATCTACCAGATGAGTGGGAGAAATGGCAGTTCTGTGGGCGGATCCTCCATACATAATCTTTTTTTTAAAGATAAAGTCACGCTACGTGCCCACCCAAAATTCCTCCCCAAGATCCATTCTTCCTACCACATAAACGAGACCATTCACTTACCCGTTTTTTCCCCTAAGCCTCGTGCTCTTTCATTTTACATTAATAGAACTAGGTCCTGTAGGGCTTTGCCCAGGCTTTCCATATCCATTGCAGAACACAATAAAGGACAAAACATATCTTCCCAAAGACAATCTCACTGGATTTTGGATTACATAACCTTATGCTACCAGCACAATCACCTTACTCCACCTACCTCCATCAGGACCTATTCCATCAGATCCATAGCCACCTCCATAGCTTACCTCCTCAAGATCCCTTTCAAAGACATACGCACTGCAGCCACACAGGCTTCTGATCAAACTTTTGTGAAGCATTACACACTTTCTTATGGACAGTGGGAAAGAAACATTCCCACTTTCTCATGTAGCCAGACAGGAACCCCCCTGTAACATCCATTTTTGCTTGCCTGGAGCACACAGGGCACACATAGAGCAGTAAAATCAGCATAGTCTTTGAAGCCTTGACAGGAGGCCCAGATATGCCAGCTCACAGTGACCCTGGACAACTGTAAGCAGAGATATGAGGGTGATCGAGCTAATCGCTGACCAAGAGGCTGCCCTTGACTGAAACCCATAGTGATACGAACACACACTCGTCCGGGGGGAGGAATCTCCCGCCCAGTAAAGAATGCCCAGTACTCACAATTTAGTTATCTCTCTTGCAAGTGTAAATTAAGTTGAAACTCCCTTGTAAGAACTGGCGTCACAAAGATGGACCAACACAATTTGGCATCTTAGATAAGAAAGAGGATACGGGCCCCTATGGGTATAAAGATGGGTCCAGCAGCACACTTACTCTGAGCTTCAATCTACCATCTATCTGCTGGTCGGGTTAGGTGATTGGCCTCCCGAGGTTCCTCGGGGACGCCCACCTTGTATTCGTCTTTCCTAGGAATTAAGGGACCGGCCCTGGCCTGATACGCTGGAGTCAAGAGGCACAGAAGGGGGTAAAAATTGTACCTGTATGTGTCCTTTGTTTAAGTATATATACATAGAATTAGAGCTCTTTAAAGATTAAGCTGTCACTTGGTACCATTATTATTCTTATTTTCTATCTTCTTTTTCCTTTGTTACCATTTTCCCTTTTAAGATCTATATTTGTCAATAATTAAGAAGTAGAGCAATAGCCATTGTAACCACATGCTTTATAAGTCTCCTTAATAAACCTGTAACTGTTTAAGCTTTAACCTGACTCTTTCAGTTGCTGTAACAGAACCAAGCACAATTTTAAAAGAACTCCAGCCGGTCATAAGGGACAGATACAGGCAGAGCTGGGCATTTGGATCGTGTTGCTTCCAGGGGACAGACCCGTAGGGGCACCTCTCAGCCTTCTCTAGGCTGCCCGCTGCAAAGGGATCATGTATCCTAGCAGTCAAAATCTGAGGTGTAATAAGCTCCTCCTGTAAACTCTGGGGCATCTGTCGGCCTGTTGGCTGCCCGCCGCGAAGGGATCCCGATCCTAGCAGTCAAAGACACGGACGTTAAACTTCTCGGGGCGCCCGTCAGCCTCCCTAGGCTGCCCACTGCGACAGGACCTTGTGTCCCAGCAGTTGAAGACTCGGGTGTAACACACACACACACAGCCCTGACCATCGGCTGACACTCTTCCTTCAACTAAGATCACCAAAGCATTGTTGTCCACTGCTTACCTGCCAGATCCGAAGTTCCTACTTCCTTATGACATATTGCTTTTCAGTCACCTTCTGTGGAGCACCCACAGGGACGTCACTCTCTCGAAGAGAAGGTTACTCATCTTTAGCAATAACTTACGTTCTTCGAGATGAGCATCACTGTGGGTGCTGCACTGCCCTCCCTTCCTCCCCTCTACTTCGGAGACTCTTTTTCTTATACATGGCCCCCGTAGGCACTACTTCAAAGAGTCTGGTCTGTGGGGCTGGGAAGCACCGACACCTACTGTGGAGCACCCACAGGGATGCTCATCTTGAAGAACATCAGTTACTGCTAAAGGTGAGTAACCTCCTCTTTCTTGGATGGGAAAATCAAACTCAGTCACAATGAATATTCTGCCAATACTCTCTTTATTTCACAATCATTCTGTGATTATCCCAGATGAAACCCTAGCAGGAATACAGAAGCTTCTGTTAGAATGTATATGGAATTAGAAAAGGCAAAGAGTGAGCACAAATACTTTGTACAGACCCATTCAACAGGGTGGATTAATTTCCAGATATTTTATGGTGCTATCATGCCAGCCAGATCAAAGTAGTGGTGGGGGTGGGAGGATGAACAGTGGGTCTTTATTGAACAAGAAAACTGCCAGTGTAAACAATGCTAGGCTGCCATAAATTAATTAAAAAAAAATCAAGCCGGCCAGAAATGTGCACACATTCTTTAGTAAAGGCTGCTTTATGGGTTTGGGTTTGGAATAAAACTAGAGATAACAGTTCTTTAGCCTCACTGATGACATCCATTGCAAATAACGTAAATTGTGAACCAAAGAGCTTCAAAGATTAGCAGAGCCTTGGTTTACACATGGGCCAGTTATTCAGTAAAGAAACTGCTTTTCTTAGCGATAAAAACTAATTTTAACTGGCCTGCTCTCTCCTGGTACCAATACTATCAAGTCAGGCACATGTTATAGTTTTCTTTATAAAACAGGTTAACTTTAATAGAAGCAATGGTGCATGGTCAATTAGGAAACACACAAAAAAATCACCTAACTTGTCTCAATCCTTGCAGAAAGTTTTTCTAACAAAAAAAAAAGTGTCTATATATGACATACAGGAAAGAGGATGTGAATAGACAAATGGGTTTTGATCTGAAAAAGAGGATTGGCAACCTCAATCTGTAGCACAATAAAAGAAAATATCTCTAAAATACTGTTCAATTGTACTTCAGACCAGCGAGGTTAAAATTATATAAAGATTGAATGGGGGTAAATGTTGGAGAAACTGGTAAACAGGAGATTTGATACATACATCGTGGACATGTCCAGTCATTTGAGAATATTAGGATGCAATTTGTAATCAAATATCACAAACTATTGGATATTTATTACCAAATGATATTTTGGCTATCCTCTTGGGGTCTCCTGATAGAAATGGTCACACAAAAGGAAATGAAGAATAAATCTCTCATCTGGTAGTAATTGTTTGGCAATTGGTAGACTCTCATTGGAAAGAGGAAAAATACTCCAACCATTGAGAGACGGTTAAAAAAATATGGAAAGCTGTGTTTATGGAAAAATTAACACAGCAATTACATATCCTGCAAAATAGACAGAGATCAGACAGATACAGTAGACTTCCGATAATCCGGCACCTTTTGGACCTAGGTGGTGCCGGATTATCAGATTTTTCGGAGAATTGGGAGGTCCGGTACATCTGCATGGCTTAACAGCTGGCCAGGACACAATCTCCCTCCCTCTCATCTCCCCCTTTCCTCTTCCTGTCTCCTCTGTGCTGTAACCTGATCCTCCTCCCCCTCCCCTCCCCTTTCCTCTTCGCTGAAGCAAAACGCTCTTCTCCACACTGTAACGCGATCCCACTCCCCCCCCCAACCTTATGCTCTGTCTGGTTACAGCCAGCACGTGTCCCACTCCCTCCCCCAACCTTATGCTCCGTCTGGTTACAGCCAGCACGTGTGCTGAGCGGCAGGCTTTTTTAATCAGCTGGTCAGGAGCGCTTGGCATTTTGATGCCGGAGTATCGAGAGTGCCGAACAGTTGGATGCCGGACTATCGGAGTTTTACTGTACTTATATATTTGGTTACCTTTTATGCAGAACTCAGACAAAAGTGCATTCACCTGCAATAAAACCCAGCACTCCTATCCAATTTTTTTTAATGTTAACATTTGATCGATATACCTGATCTGTCAAATATGTGTACATAGAGATTTTACTCAATTGAATAAAATCATTAGAAAAGACATATGTATTATAATGATGCTCATGCTGTAATATGGTATTACATAAACTAGTAATATCTGATTACTATATTCCTGCATAATATCGCTCTAAACAAACGTTAACTGTTGTGCTGATGGTTTTGATTCTGATATTTTCATAGCACAGATTTGTAAAGTTGTTAACATTTCTTAAATTAAAGTATTAAATATATATAGTAAAGCTGTATTCCCAGCACTTCCATTATTAACACCTAGAGTGTTGTGGCAAAAGTGGGGGAAAATATAAACCTAATAACTGTACTGAACTATCTGAGCTAAGAAGCCACATATGGGGTTACAGCTACTAATCTGCGTTAGCTGTTGATGAGGACAATAGATGCCTATGAACTTGGGCTTTTGTCAGAAGATTCTTAAGCCCTTGTGTTTAAAGATGTCCTGCAATGAAAATAAAGTGGACTGATACCCTTTTGTGTGTTTATGATGTTTATGAAAGGTGAAGGGTGAGGGCTCCCCCACAGATTATTTTTTCAACTTTAGAAATTGAGGTGGTTAAGGCTGGAAGATTAATGGATTGCTAATGAAATGGTGAAGTTCCAAGGCATAAGAGAATGAGAACTGAACACCTGTGAGAGGAGGATTTTTAGTCCCCCATTTAAAACTTTATTTTTGACACCCCAACATTTCAGGCACTCATTATGCACCAGGAAATGAAGCAGAAAGGGCATAAGCACTAGTTTAAAAAAAATCCTTAATGAGTCCCCTTTAAGAGAGAGGACCATTAAACTGCTGTGTTCCAAAGCAGCTATAAATACACTTGCTCAATCCCAGACACTTGGGATTCCAGCTCCAGTTGGATTCTGATAGATAATTGATGCAGGTGACTAGATTGGTGATTTATAAGTGACCAATGCTGGATATGTGGTTATGCTGAAAAAGGATTTAGTATACCTTTGAAGGTATTAAAACAGTATTCTTGAACAGATGAGTGATTATTTTGGTCCCAGGATAAATTAGAGCACCGTTTCTTGACCTTTTCAAGTTGGTGATCCCTTATGAGAGGTTAAAAAAAAATGACCTCCTTACATTCAATGTAAAAGTGAGACTAGGACAGTATCAATCAGAATGAGGATAAGATGATCTAATTTATTTGAATGCATGTTTTGAGAGGTTGGCAGAGACTGTGATTCTGTACAGGGATTGGGGGAGAAAGATTTTCTTTGATTAGATTGTAATGAAATTTTCAATATTTCACGACACCTCCCCCACCTCGATTGCTCTTTGTGACCCACCAGTTGAGAAATGTTAAATTAGAGCAACCACAGGGTGGGAAAGATATTGGTCCAAAGTGCAGTTATCTAAGGATCACAATGCCCTGCTGTAGTATGGCACAGGGTCTCGGGGTACTTGAGAAAATCCACCCCTGTTATAGCCCTTGGGTCCTTTAAAAGGGAGAACTGTAGTCACAGGCTCATGAGCAGGAGCAAGCATGAATATAAGGTTCTTGCCTCTTCAACAAAAGCAGCAGATTGGAGAGACCCAAGGGGGTTTCTTAGCATTCAGGCAGGACTCCCCTGGGAAAAGGTGTCCAAACAACTGGCTCAAGCTGGAAAGGCCACATGTAGTTCGAGCTGATTTGTTGTGGCTTAAAGTTTGTGTTCTGGAAATAAAGCAAGTCCACGTGAAAGGGGATACGAAAAGAGCTGTAATGGGGTCTTTATTCTTATGTCCCTACTCGGTGAGTCTGTACATTGCCTTTGCTAGGGACCATGTAGCCACATTTAATGGTTATCCCGAGGAACCCCCTTGCTTGAGTGCATTGTCAGGGGTTTTGAAAAGGAGAGTATGTGTAACTTATCATTCACAATCCCTGCTGTGCTCTTCTTTCCTGTAAGTTGCTTGAATGTGGTCCAATCTGTGCGTAATATCTCCAGTCCTGGATTTCTATAATAAAGTAGATCCTGTGGCTGTTGCTAGACTGAGCTATCTGACGTGCAGCACAACTTTCCTCCAGCTCAGACGTTCAATTTGGTGCCCCGGCACACAAGCAATCGCAGATTTTTTTTTTTTAATTTAGACTCGGCAGTGAATGATGGAAACCAACTCTTATTAGTTTTTCCAGGCTCCATATGACTTTGCTGAGTGTGCAAATAATTTACATTCTAATAAAAATGCACGGAGCTGTCATCCAGATAGTTGCCCGGGTTCCCAGAATGTTCATAGGTAATCAAGCAGGAGGGCATGTACAGGGAAGGGAGTAATGTGGCTACAAATGTAACGTAGAAATTAGAAATCCAGTACTGCCCAGAAGTTTGGTACAATATATTTAGATTCATTCTGGAGTAAGGGAACAAGATATTTATTTGATAAAGGAAGTTTTCCATTGAAGAGTGATCAGGGAAACTTGCTGCCTCTTACAGAAACTTGCTGCCTATCTGTGTTGGTCAAGATACTAGAGAGAGAAGGTGGAAGGGGGAAGGAGGACTGACAGAATTGCCGGACCCCTGGGCACAGCGGTTACTACAGGCCACAGCTTTGTGTACTCCTACTGCTGGCCCCCTGCTCACAACAGGGAGGGTGTGTTGCTGTCTAGCTCAAAGGCCTTCAGACCCAATTCTCTAGGCCCCAGCTCCAGCTCCCAAGTTGCCTGCTATCCAGCCTGCCCTCTGCAGACATCTCCCAGGCCAGGACCTCCTCTCTTGAGTACTTACAATTTCCATCCTTTGCACAGTTGCTATTGTCAGCTAATGGAGGGCCCACTGCAGCTAGTGCTCTGGTGCATTAGAGCAATCCTACAGCTGCTTTAATTTCTGCCAGCACCTGAATAACCAGAGACTAGAAAAGCACAAAGATAGTAATAGAGAACTGGAGGGCAAATTCTTTATCATTTATATAAAGTTAAGCAAGTACTCCACAAATTTAAGAGTTTACATTTCCAGACTTGATTCTTGAGACACTCCATACACACAGCTGCAGGGTAGAGCCCGTCAGTAAAAATTATGTTTTGACTGTCCAAGTGCCTCAATAATAGACAGACAAGGTGGGTGAAGTAAGACTCCTATCTCATTATCCCTGTCCCAGACTGCCCTCAGTGACTGGGTTAGGAATGATTGTTTTGCTTGTTGACTGTAACTCATAAAGAAATTGTGCCTCAGGGATTTGCACATTTATTTCTGACAGCCTTAGTAAAGCAATTCTTTGTTAATTCAATAGATTCAGTGTTTATGGAGGCGGCACCTACTGTCAGCTAGACCCTACTGAGCTGGTACTCAGAGCATCTACCGAGTATAGTACATTTGCCATGCTACTGGATATGTACAGATAGGTGTACCACATCACTCATGTAAAACCAATAAACTCAGTGATCATTTTGTGAAGACGAATAGCACTGTGCTGCAGAAAGTATCTCTGAAAAAGCTGAAATTGGAAGAGCCAGATGACTGACCCTGTGCTGATTGTACGCTCATAAAACTCCTCACTCCTCACTCTGTACAGTGGGGGTTAAGCCAAATGCTGTTGTCCTTTCACAATGGAATCTGCCCATTTTGTTACACTCCTCTGGCTGGCAAGACATCAGTGATAATGTCTGGAGTATTACCATGCATAGAACTGGTATTTCTTAGGTATTTGCCACTGTCAAACAACCACCAGCACAAGCAAATGAAGAAAAATTGGAGGAGAGTAGAGCAATGTAGACTGGCTGAAAACAAGCTAGAGACTTGAGTAACAATGATTTGTTTGCTATGGAACAAAATTTGTTGGCAAAAGTGCTTGATTTACAAATCTTTTTTTAAAAGCCCTTTTAACAGCATATTCCAGCAAACATGGTACTTCCATCCCATCCTTCTTTTATTAGGTTCCACTCACAAGGTCCTAATTAATACAGACTAGCAACAGCACATATGTGATTCTAAATATGTGTATGTCCCTGAAAGAAAATGATCAGCATGAGCTACAAAATCAACAAACTCCCAAAACCACTTTCTCTTGAACTGAGAATATAAACAAAGGGTGAAATCCTGGCCTGACTGAAGTCAATGACAAAATTTCTCATGGACTTCAGTGGGGCCAAAATTTCACCCTAAGGCCCTGAGTGCAAAGAGATCCTTGTGAGCAGACCTTTATGCCAGCTCGGAGACATTTATAACCAGAAGCCCAGAGTAATTCTAGCAGCCTAATGCTGAGGTTGTCAATGGGGCTTTGTACAGGCAAGGAGAAGGGCTGCACACAGCTCATTGGAAGTGAAATCCATTCTGAATTCCCTCTTTATTAAAATGCCCTTTGCCATAGCAGAACCCCCTTGGTGTTCTAGAATATCCCTTACAGGGGGGAGAAAGGAATCTGTTTCTAATCTGCCACATTTAAATTCAAATATTTAAAATAGTTTCTTTTATGAAAAGCTCTCATCTGCCTGCATATGTTTAAAGTATGCATTTAGGTATTGTGAAAGGGTGCAGAAGTTTATATCAAGATCAGCATTCAGGTGATTAATTTTCCGCTTTGTCCAGCCCCAGGAGAGTGTTGGATTGTCAGACCTAATCAGGGCTCCTGATTACAGAAAGGCCTCTACTTGGTCTCTTTCTTGATCTACGTTATTAAATTACTGTCAATCAAGTTGTTGTTGTTTTTCAAATGAACCCCTGTTAATGCAGAAAGAGAAAGTTGTTAGTAAGGCAGATAATGGAAGAAACTGTGAGATGATAAATCTGAAACCAAAAGTGAGATTGTTTTGCATTAACTGGATTGGACATTTCTGTTAATTTTTTAAAAAGGTTAATTATTTTTGGAGGAATTGGAAGGTATAACACTTCTTGAAAATTTTGCAGGACTCCTTCCTATGCAGTCATTTCCCATTTTGTATGTATGCAACTGATTGTTCCTTCCCAAGTGGAGTACTTTGCATTTATCCTTATTGAATTTCATCCTATTTACTTCAGACCATTCCTCTAGTGTGACCAGTTCGTTTTGAATTTTAATCTAATCCTTCAAAGCACTTGCAATTCCTCCTTGCTTGATATCACTTGCAAACTTTGTAAGTGTACTCGTTATGCCTTTATCTAAATCATTGATTAGTATATTGAACAGAAGCAGACCCAGAATTGATCCATGCAGGCCCCCACTTGATATAGCCTTTCAGCTTAACTGTGTGAACCTCTGATAACTATTCTGTGGGAATGGCTTTCCAACCAGTTATGCACCCACCTTATAATAGATTATATTTTCTTAGTTTGTTTATGAGAAGGTCATGCAAGACAGTATCAAAAGCCTTATTAAAGTCAAGCTATAACACATCTACTGCTTCCCCCCCTTATCCACAAGGCTTGTTACTTGTCAAAGACATGATTTATTTTTGACAAATCCATGCTGACTGTTACTTATCTACTAGGTGTTTTCAAACTGATTGCTTGATTATTTGCACCATTATCTTTCCAGTACTGGTTAAACTGACTTGTCAGCAATTCCCTAGGTAGTTGTTATTTCTTTTTTTTTTTTTTTAACTGGCACTATATTTTCCCTCTATTTTGTCTTCCATGAGTTTTTAAAGCTAATCACTAATAGCTCAGATATCTCCTCAGTCAGCCCCTTGAGTATTTTAGGACATATTTCATCAGGTCCTGGTGACTTGCAGTCATCTAACATGTATAGTTCCACTCCCCCATCAGAACAGTATACTGTTCTGTCCTGCCAGTATATTTTGTACCCTGGTATGACTGTCCTTCCAGTATAGGCTCCCCTTATCCCAAAAGTTTCCCCAGTTCCTAATAAATCTAAACCCCTCCTCTCAACACCATCGTCTCTTCCATGCATTGAGACTCTGAAGCTCTGCCTGCCTACCTGGCCCTGCGCGTGAAACTGGAAGCATTTCAGAGAATGCCACCATAGAGGTCTTGGGTTTTAATCTCTTTCCTAGCAGCCTAAATTTGGCCTGCAAAACCTCTCTTCTACCCTTCCCTATGTCATTGGTACCTACATGTACCACCGACTCCTCCCCAGCACTAGATATCAGACTATCTAGACTATCTTTAATTCCACTTTACATATGGGCAAGAGAGACAGAGACATCAAATGACTTGCCCAAATTCATGCAAGTAATACATGGAACTCTTGAATTCTAGTCCAGGGCTTTTATGACAAAACCACCCTTCCTTCCATTTTATACATTAGGTTATCTCCCAAATATTTAGTCCACAAAGACAAAGATGTTCTACTTAACAGAAGATCTTATGGCTTTATAAAGCATAATACCTTATACCACTTTTGTCCTGATGCAGAACAGGAAAAATTCTGAAATGGGGAGAAGCTTTGCAAGAGAAGCACATAGTTTCCTACTCAGCTTAAAAATGCTGCTGGATCCTTGAACGGATGGTGCTATAGTGATGCAAATTACTACAGAGTCACATAAAGAATTCATCCTCCTTCGCTCAAAACATTAGCAGAAACGCCAAGCGTCACTGTACAAATAAAAAAGTTTACATATGAGGAGGGGGTTGCCACCTACGCCTTTATATTTCACAACACAAAAAATTCCTTATATTGTCCGTCCATCTCTTCAGCTATCTGCTACTCTTTGAATAGCAATAGGAACAGTGAAAGTACAGGAAGATCAGTTCCTGAGCCTGTGGAGAAAAGGGATGGAGTCTAATGCAAGAGAATAAGAAATAACTTATTGACATCATTTCTGACTGTGTGAATCTGTTTTAGAAGATCCAGGTGGAAAAGTCAAGGCAAAACAAAAGCAACCTCTCCATTTTGACTCCCCAACATTTAAAAGCTCCTCGAAGTCTGAATTGGATTTTCAGTGTATCAAACCACCTAGCACTCCTCTGTGCCACCTGGCAAAATGACAAATATGTAGCCTGGCTGGCTTTTACATCGATCCTGCAGATTCATTTGCACCAGCTGCTGCAGAAAGGTCAGTGCAGAAGAAACGAGAATGGCCACTTGGGGACAGGAATGTCTAGATGTCATTTATAAGGCAACCACTTGTGCAAGCAAAGAAAGACAGAAGCTGATAAAGGAGAGCAGGAAAAAATCTTAAAAAGAAACTGAAAATATTGTTTCTTATTCTTACCTTCCTAACAATATCAATACTAGCAGGTAACTCAAATGTTGAAGTGAGAGCTCAGACTCCGATTGTCACATGAAAGAACCAGGGTGGGAGAATAATTAATACAATTACTTGATTTATAAAAATTGAAGGACATAAGTCTAAAATGCAGAAAAATCATACTTCTACCTAAAAAGCTATTTTACAACAGAGAATTAAGAGAGCCAGCCTAGGGTTTACTGCTAGATCCTGGCTTTTGCCAGCACTCATGTGACCTATAACATCAGCCAAGATCAATAGAAGAGATCTCCCATAGCTAGACATCGCAGCACTCTATTGGCATGTCTACACTAGGAATTTATTTCAAAATAACCAGCCCCTTATTTTGAAATGCCAGGCATGGTAGCGTGTGGCTGCTCTGCTTGTTATTTCAAAATAACTCCCTCGTGTAGACCAGGGCTAGGAAACAACCCACAGTAACCCCTACATCAAATTATCACCTTTTTTTCCATTGCAGTGAAACATTAGCTGCAATTGTTTCCTGTCAGCACAACCCTTTAAAAATTCTTCAAGAAAACAATTTAAAAACAATACTTACAACAAATTGGCCTCCAGTTATTTAACTGCATGTCCCAAGAGACCATGGTCAAAGTTGATACGACCCTCCCTAGTATATGTGTGGACCATGCCTTTGCATTCTAGATGGAATTCCAGACACTCAGAGAAAGTAGGAGCTCCCCATTACAGTAGACCAGGGCTACTCAACATGTGGCCTGTTTGTTTGCGGCCTGCGGTGCGGTTTGGATTTACTCGGGGCTCAGCATGCGGCCCATGGGTGGGATCCTTTGAATATGGCCTCCACTGGGAACATGCTCCACAATGGTGAGGTGTCTCCCAGGTGGGGTGAGCATTGAAATATGCAAGCAGCCGGGCGGCTGGAACAGACGGGTACAGGGTGTCGGAGTTTCTAGCCCCCAGTGAGGTGGTGCCGGGAGCACCAAGGCATTGTGGGAAGTGTTTTGTATTCATGCCCATCAGTGTGAAAGAAGTATTTGCATATTTATTTGCATGTATATTCAACCACACTTAAGTTGTGGCCCTTGGCATGTGCTGTGAGTATCATTGTGGCTCCCTGGGCTTCCAAAATTGAGTAGCCCTGCAGTAGAGACATTCTTGGAATCAAAATAAGCTTAGGGAGGAAGGAATTATGATGCTCTCCCTACCTTCTTACACTCAACCCAAGAACTATGCCTGTGACAATACAAATGCATCAGATCATTTGTACCACTTTAAGAAGATTAATGTTTTTAATCATCCATATTCAGTTTTTTAATAATCCATATTCAGTTAAATACACATTAGCTATTTACTGAATGTAAAATAGGTGTTCACTTAAATTTACTTAAGTTATCTTTTATTACAATAATCCTGAATACACAGAATGGAACTTCCGAAGAACGTACACAATAATGGAGAGGTTATATTTCTAACTCAGTGTGCCAAATTCTTAATGCCACTTGGGAGCAGCTCTCATGGCCCACCAAACTAGCATGTCTACGCACTACAGTGAACCATTAATATACACCCCTGTTCTGTCTGAGAACAGCCTTGGCCTGGCACCCTTGAGCACCGACTTTCTGTCAGGAATAATGTGTGTGAGGCACATTGCCTCCATTGTATATTTACAAAAATATGTGGGCTACATTCCTGATTGCTAACTAATGCCCCATAATGTCCTTCTTTTGTTCCTGCCACAGTGAGCCTTTGAGTGGCCTTCTCACAATATACCACAGGAACCAGATTAGAAATGTCCTATTTCTGGTAGGGATGTTAATGGCTAACCGGTAAGCATCACCTTCAATGACTGAGGCTTACTGTTATGCTTATCCTGTGGGGGGGCCCACTGTGGGCAGGGGTGAGGGGGCTGCTCCAGCCTCCCTATGCTCCTCTCCCATTAATTGGTTAACCAGTTAAACTTAATGTTTAACCAGTTAACTAATTAAATGGGATTTTATATCCCTACCACAGACCCTGGTTTTCTATTATGTGCCTACGAACAGTGCTGACCAAAAGTTGGCCTGCTATGTGTATATAGTTCCCTTTGGAAGAGACTAGAAATCCCATAGTTTTTTGCGTGGGAGGGAGATTTTATTTTGTTATATTGATTTTAGTCAGTAAATCCCCAATCCTTGAAAGTAGGAATAAGAGATCTTGCGGAAAAGGGTTTATTTTCCGCAAGATCGCGTCTAGACTGGCGCTTTTCTCCGGCAAAACCCCGAGCCGGAAAAAAGCGGCAGCCATGTTCATGCAAATACCGCGGGGGATATTTAAATCCCCCGCGGATTTGCAATTGCGCTGTGTCTCATTAGCATCCCTTTTCCGAAAAAGGGTGCCAGTGTAGACACAGCCATACAGAGACCCAGCAACCCCAATGAGGAATTTTATATTTCCATTTTAGTAGGGAAGCAGTTAAACTTACCTTGTAGAGTGTTTATCTTACCAATAAACTTTTGGTTAATTGGTAGCATATTTGATATTTTTCTTAAATATTTTGAAAGATTTCTGCTAGTTGGAGAGCTGTAAAAAATTTTGTAGCTTTTCTGTAATACTATATGTGGAAAGATTTCTCTTTTGTTAGGGTTCTGTGCTTGTTACAAGGGTACATATTACTTTATTTTCATGTCTACCTCTAAGATGAATTATAGTGTACTATAATTAGAGCTGATCAAAAATTTTGACAGAAAACATTTTCTTGGAAAAAAGTGGTGTTTCATTGAAAACTATTTTTTTCTAAGGAAAATTTCAGTTTCAGCAATATTTTATGGGAAATGTAAAAACTAAATGGCAATTTATTTTTGTTTGTTTCATTTACTTTTTTAACAAAAAATCTTCTGATGTATTACTGTGGGATTGCAGATACATTTTAGGTTCTGTTCATTAACATGCTACTTTGTAAACACCAATGTAACTTTTCAGTTCCCACCCAAATTTACTTCTTACTTCTGTACATGATAGGGGTAGAGTTCAAGGCAGAGATATCTTATTTAAAAAACTATTAGTACAGAAAACTACTTCTAGTTTTCTAATACACAGGTATTATTTCTGCAGTTCTTAATTTAGGATAGTTTTTGTGTTTTAAAGCCTTACTTTTGGCTGCTTTGTCTAGATCACTTTATACACAATACACTAAACAGTTTTGTATAGGACCCAGAGCCCTTCTGTAGTGATCCACACCTTCTATTAGAGTGCTCAGAGTGCCCAGATTCCCTGAAGTTAATCCTTGCCATCTTCTTTCCCCATAAGGCTCCTACTATTGTATCCCACTGGGTCTGTGCACAAGGCACAAGATGGATTTAAGGTTTGCATTAGGTTTTTCTCTTTCTTTCCTTTTCTTAAGCATTAGCTAGAGAGATTACAGGTGGGTTTCATGTTTTGTTTACTCAAGATACCGTAATGCTAATCAGTTCAAAATTATGTGCAATCTCTATACTATGTGCTATTGCTGTTTGATAATTCCCTGAGGCTGTGTTATTCTTTCTCTGTAAGCTTCTGTCTCAGCTTCAGCCTATGTAATTTTTCTTGCTATGAAAAGCTTGTCTGTCACCTTAAGGTTTCCTTTATATTTCTCTTGCTAACTGCCACAGAAGCAGAGTTACATTTATGGAGTTTTGCTTGGGAAGAAAGTTCCATTCCATGGGTGTCTTAATGAACAGTAACTTTAGCTGTGGAAGTCTACATATATTTTTTTTCCTTTTAAGTAGATATATTCCTTGGAGGAGCACTTAGCGACATTGTTTTACATAATGCTTTTTTAAAGTATGGAATAAAAACCAGAAACAGTATTCATATTTTAGTTTGGTTCCTAAATATTTGCCTGTCTTGCTTTAACAACTCAGTGTTACAAATTTGATCACAGTTTGCACGTGTCCATTTCTCAAAAACAACCACAAAAACTGGCATTAAAAGACACCCTGAGAAATGCTCTGAGGTCAGAACAGTCAATAATTGAAAGGGGGCATATAAGCTACATTTCTTTCTCTTAGAATTGTCTGCAGCATGGTGTCTAATAAGTGTGGAAAATCTTGGATGGTTGTAGCTGTTCTGTGGATAAACTGAAGACATTAACCTTCAGAGCTGTCAGTCTGTTGTGCTGATGTTGTGGTAGTTTGCTCCACATACAAGACTTATCCATTTTTTAAAAGCTACTTATACCAGATGTTCTTTTTTAATTGGAAATGGAATATTAGCTATTTTTTGTATCAATATATTAAGCAAAAAAATCCCATAGGCTTTTCAGTCTTTCCTTAGCTTCCGTTCACGTTGACTGGTCTTTGCATTTTTGTAAATGTTCAAGTAGTTTTGGTATGCAAGCATGTATCCCATCTGTTCCCATTAAAATTTTTAATATATCAGTGAGGTCATTTCTTGGTTTCCTCTAATACAAGAAATACAAGATTAGGACAATTCTGTCCACGAAGTCAGTGGAAAAGTTAGGTTGTAAATGAAGACAGATTTTGGCCCTAGTCACGAATGTTTTGAAACAGAAGAAACCAAGAGGTGACCTCATGAGATATAAAACTTGCTACTATATGTGAACACTAAGAGCTCATAAATGCTGCATTTACGTGAGAATTTAATCCTAGCTGCTCAGATAACTTTCAAACAGGATTCAAGTACGTTGATTTGCTAGCCTTTCTGGGAGAACTTACTTGGTTGCCATTTTGTTCTAGGTCCATAAAAAGTTCTAATTACTGAGACCCGTGAAAAATCCATTCTTTAAAGTATGTGCATGCAAACACTAAATCACCTCAGCAAGAAATGAGATCTGGTTCCAGAGGTGAAAAGTGGGAGTGCCAAAATCATAGCTGTGCCCCCTTCTTTATTTTTCCTTCACTTCCCCATCTCATTATGAATCCATTACTTTCTGCACTGCTGCAGGCTTATAGGATGCTACTTAGTGAGAAGAAGCAGTTTTAATTAGAGTTAGCTGGGAATTTCCAATCAGATTAGTTTCCCAATGGAAGATGCCTTTTTCTCCCCTCAGGAACATGAAAATGGCAACTCCCCCACCTCCTGGTTGGAAGGCTCCTGTAAATTTCTCTCTCGGCCTGCTGGGAGAAAGCAAAATTGAAAAAAGCCTTTCCAGTCAGGAAAGGCTGAAGTGGAGAGGATGAGTGTTAGTCCTTGCTTCCCATGTAGCCTGGCGGCTTCTCTGGCAGTCAGGCTGGTGGGGAGCAGGGCTGCGGGTGTGGGGTGGCAGGGAAGCTGAGTGACCCAGTCTCCTGTCAGGCAACTGATACATTCTCCTATTACTTTTTCTGGAAATCCCTTCTGTGAAACATTTCACTTTTTTTTAACTTTTCTTCCTAATGTGGGGTGAAAATGTTCAAAAATACAACTTTTTCATAAGTTGAGATTTCTCTATTTTTGGTCAGCGTTAGTTCTAATACTATTCATGCATGGTGTGCACATACTTCAAGTAGTCTTATGGCTGTGGGTATGGAAGCAATGAGATATGGCCACCATGATAAGGTCAGGTTTGGATGCTATGATTTTAAATTAAACAGTCCTTACCTGACTATTGTGAACCACACACAGCTACCTAGCATGGTTGTTCCAGTATGGCTCTCAGCAGACACTGATGGCCCCAGATGTACTACAAAGCTATGGAGTGTGAGGGGCAGGATCTCTCTATACCTCTGTCTCTCCCTTCCAAGCCCCATAATATGGAAGTCAGTCACACAGTTCTGTCAAATTCCTCTCTCTCCGCCCCCACCCCATCCCACCCAGACACATAGACACAACCAATGGGAGGGAGAAGACTGGAATGTTATTTTCCATTTCTCCTTACTCCCACAAGCTATCAACATGAAGAATGGGGGAGAGAGAAGCAGCAGCCCCACCCACTAGAGGTGAAGGGGGGGGAGCAAATGAAAAACTTCCTCACCTGCTCTTAACCATGATCTCCTCACCCCCTGCTTCTGGCCACACCCAGTATAATGTTCAGAGTATGTCCCATAATAAGCTTACATCTATGTTCCTAGTGAAGTGCACAACATACAACTGCAGCATAGGAATGGGGGGAAGAATTTCACATCATTCAAGCACCTGCATTGTTGAAATAGACTGTGTGTTTTGGCCTAGCTTTTTGATCCACTAAGATCAATGAGAGTTTTGCCACTGACTTCAAGGGGATCAGGATTTTGCCCTTTCTAAATATTGGCTCTGTTATTCTAAGAGCAAGTCTGTGACTCTAAGAAACCAGGCAAAGATCAGACATTACTTCTGTGCCATGTTTTGTACAACCTTAAAGGTATCCAAAATACCTGACATTGTAATGCTAATATGTGAATATTTTTATGGAGCTTTAAACATATAAAAGATATAGCACCTGCCAAGACTGGTCTAGTTTTAGCATATCTAGAAAATTAGGTTGCAGACAGAACCATTATTTCTGTGAATGTATGGTGTTCTCGGGTAGCCCAATGGTCTCCTGATGAAAGAGCCTCTTTTCCCTCCCTAACAATCACATTTTTCCCTTCCTGGGATTAAGTGTTTCCTTGAATGCATTATTGCTGTATCTCCATTTGCCTGTGCCCAGTGTGAGTGCTTATTTGAATGATACATTGCATGTATCCACTCCAGTGAATACTGTTGCTCATTATTGTTGTAGAGTTCCCTTGCAAAGTTGTGTGAGCGCATTTCAATAATTCCTGTTTTGTACCTTGGGTCAAAATCTCCCCCTCATTAAAGGGATAATATTAAATTGCAACATTCTCTGCTTCGCTTTCCCAAGGTTCCTCTAGCTGTCTGTGTAGCCATGGAAAATAGCTTTTTGAGTGTAATCTCCAAAGAAATCTGTTGATCAGCTGAAGATTCAGAACAAGGTCCACATGTCTCCCACAGAGCAGGAAAAAGCCAAAGCCAACATTGCACAGATGTTTAACGAAAGGCAAAAAGAAAAAAAGTACCATTCCTAAGTTTGTAAATGAATTTAGTACTTCTGAATACAGCAGCCCTGAGGACTGAAGCTCATAATTTACCCGTGTAAGTTAAACACAGTGACGTGAGCTTTCTTCTATCATTCTCTGCCTCAGATGGGTCTTAGTTTTGACTTGGAGGGGCCAAGAGCTAACATATAGAAGCTTCTATTCCCACTCAGTGCTTGGGTTCTCTGTAGGGGCCACAAGCTAGTTTCAATTGTGCTTATTTTTGTTTGTTTAATGTGGAAACATATCCAGTAAAACTGCACTGGACCACCAGCCTGTTTGCTACATAATACCAGAGACAGGCACTAACAATTTTCAGTTACTACTGCTGGGGCTCAATGTAATTGGCAACCTACAGATTAAAAGCTGTTTTCCCCATTGCCAATCTGTATTTCATTGCCAATCCACTGTACATTCCAGTCACCATAAGACCGAAATTAACATCACAGCAGTAAAAGGAAGGAAAATCTCATTTTATATGATCCATTATGGATCTTTTGCCATAATTCAGTATGACCATTTTTTCTTTATGATTTGTTGGTTTTATATTGGTCTTTATTTGATTTTACTGATTTGACAAGTTTAGTGGCTGAGGCTATTTAAGAAAACAAAGCTGATTTGTAAAATACCAAAGCAATCCTTAAGGGGATGTATATGTCTCCATCTCTGAATTGACAGGCAGTGGGCTTGGGTGTCAGCAACTCTATTTTAAAATAAACTGTTAGATAATCTAGTTATTTTACAATGTACACAGAAAGAGCTGTAAGCTATGGTACTGTCCATGATTCAGACATTTACAATTAGGTCCCTATGATACTCATTTAGTTTGCACATCTCAGCTTTCCTTGCAGTTTAAACAAAAATCATTTATGCAAAATCTGTTAGCCTGACAGTCCATTGTATCCTGGAGCTCCACTTAAGCTACGCAATTGGAGTAATGCCTTTAATATGAGCAGGGTTATAATTTGCCCAAAGGAATAAGAGGCATTTATACAGTGCTCCCAAAACCTTTTAAAATTCAGGCACTTGACACTTCTCTTAGCTACTTCTACATATGCCTTTACCCTTGACTTTGCCACCCACTAATTGACATGTCATAGAAATTAGAGATGGAACAGAGTTACTACATCATTAAGTTCATCCCCCAGGCCAAGCCAGGATTTCCCCAGATAGGGAATGGCTACATCAGATATTACACTGATCCTCTACTTCACACTCCGTGGATAGTGAAATCAATCTTGTGGAAACCACTTACAATGAAACCTATTTTTTTAATCAGAAAAGCCTCACAACAGGAGATCTATCAGCAACACTGAAACCATTTGGGGCTTTCACTGTACTTTACTAAATACCGAGTTTCACTATATCCAGGTTCACAATAAACCAAAACTTCCACATGCTTAGATAAACAAGTATTCTCTTCAGTTTGAATGAGACCACGTGAATAAGGGCTGTTTGCATGAGTAAGGGTATGTCTTCACTTGCACCCTAGTTCAAACTAGGGATGCAAATGCAGGCATTCGAAATAGTCAGTGAAGTGGGGATTTAAATATCCCGCGCGCTTCAGTAGCATGATCTCGCCGGCGCGTTACTCCGAATGCCAGCTGTTTCGAAAGTGAAAGTGCACGCCGGGACGCGTTAGTTTGAACCAAACCCCTTGGTTCGAACTAACATTACTCCTCAAACATTACTCCTCAAAAAATGAGGAGTAACGTTAGTTCGAACCAAGGGGTTTGGTTCGAACTAATGCGTCCCGGCACGCACTTTCACTTTCGAAACAGCTGGCATTTGGAGTAACACGCCGGTGAGATCATGCTAAGAAAGCACGGGATATTTAAATCCCCACTTCATTGACATTGACTATTTCGAATGCCTGCATTTGCATCCCTAGTTCAAACTAGGGTGCAAGTGTAGACATACCCTACATGTTGACAGCATTTGACTATGGCCCTTCTGATTCTTGGGTAGATAAAGCATGAGCCAATGTCCAGTGAAGTGCTAGATCAGGGCCTAAGTGTTCATAGGTATACTGGTAGAGAACAGTGCCTACTGATCCCAAAGGAACTGTGCCTAGACCTAGTGAAGGAGTGTAGAGCAAGGAAGAAAGTCCTGGTGCACCAGTTGAAAGCTTGGGGATGACCACACTCATAGTATTTATACAATAAAGAGGGGAAGCGCTACCAACATATGAGCTCCAAATGGAATAAAAGTCTTCTTAAATTTATCCTAATAACAGAGAACAAAGTTCACACCATTTCAGTGCTGACATTTTACCAAGAACAATGTGTTGAGAGGACAGGTTAAGTTAATATTGGAATTGAGTGAATAGTTATCAACAAATTAATTAGTAAATAAATATAGCCTCCTTTCTGCTCATGAAATGTCTGTGAGCAGATTCACTCTTTGCTGGCATTTATTCATTATTTGAATTTCCTCACTTTTTTTGCAAGAGTTTTTATATTGGATCTTCGACTAAACACGTCCTAGTGACAGATAAGAGAGCTAAGGAATCTGAGTGACTACCATTTGAGATAAAGCAAGGGGCCTAGCTGGGAGTGGTAACCTAGGAGGAAGCCGGACTGCCAGTAGGGAGGGGGGAATCCAGGCAGCAGCCCACTAGGAGCAGGTAATGGGTAGCCTGGGCTTTAGTTGGATCCTCCCCCCTTCCCTGCCTCCACGTGACACCCTGAGCTGTGAGCCAGGCACAGGGCTCACAGCAAGGAACCTACCAGCCTTTCTTCTCATTTTCAAGCAGCCATGAGATTGCCAAGAATTGCAGCCAGCTAATGTAACTAATCTGTGGTGTCTACACAGACACTACATCACCCTAACTAAATTGACATAAGCCTCTTGTGGAGGTGGATTATGTCAGTGTAGTAGGGCACTTACATCGGTGGGAGCAGTGCTATAGCATAGACACTAGCATAGATTACATAAACTGCTTTATGTTGATCTATCTAATTAGTACAGACAGAGTCTCAGAGTGTCACATCTAAATACAAGGTGAAATAGATTGCTTAGCATAAGTAGTTAACAAGTATTTCAAGGGACCATTCAAGGTGAAGTGGTCTGTTAACACTCACTGCAATGAACTGACACAGGAAAAAGATAAAAAGACAAAAGACCACCTCACTAATGGATGAACACTTTTCACAGACTGATCATGATACACCATCATGATGTGGGTGAATTCTGAATAGTTAAATATCGCTGTCTAATGAAATCCATCTTATTTTGATCTGGTTTTCCAATTAAAATTTGAGAAAAGTGTGGTTTGGTAGTCTTCAGAGTTATAAAATTATACAGTATAATTGTCTTCCAGAGACTATGAAGACTGTAAATGTAAGGGAAATAATCCATAACAAAGTCAATTCTGAGCTTCCTGGAACTGTGTAATTGTTTGTATAATTGTTTGGCATAATTCACTAGGTAAATGGATGACACTAGGAACATCCCTTGCGGCAAACAGCAGTATGAATTATCTATATATATTCAGATGATGGTTTTGTTAATAACTAATCTGTAGTTTTAAATGGTACCCTCTATATCATGTGTAAATATTCCTGACTTGAAGAGTTGTTAGAGAAGTGAGTACAGAGTAGTATATTTTGCCACTGTTTTATTTCTCATTCTGTTTGATTCTTAAATGGATGAAAATGTGGTTGTTGTTTTTTTGTAGATTACTATGTAGGAATCCATTCTGGTAAGTGTTGGTAAAATGTACACGTTTCTTTGTATTGCAAAAATATGTTTGTTTTTGTGTTGAAGGTGAATCTAGTTTTTGTGAAAGGTGCAGCTATGACTACACAGGAAATATAGATCTTGTACTGAGCACCTTAGAAGATATAGCACAGATAGTAACAGTGTATGTTTCCCCACAGCATTTCATGTATATGCTTCCATCCTGACCTAAAGAGATGAATTCTAGAGTCGAGAGGGTAGTTCAGTTTCTGTTTCCATTCACTCAGAGCAGCAATGGGCAACATAGGCTAGTGAGTGAGCTGCATGAGAAGCTCTCTTTCATCTTAGTAAGTCACAAGATTGTTGTAACCAAGACGGTCTCCCAGGATAAGGTAGTGTTACTAACCGCGTTTGTGTACATAGAATTTGCAGGATGTGCTGATAGAACCATAGCAGCACTTTGAATGCAGAGGGAACACACGGCCCTCACAGTCAATGTTGTGTGCCAACAGCATGCACCTCACGTGACATACCTTTGCTTTAAGTGCATGTTACTACAGTAATACTAATAGAGGGGAAAAAAACTATGCAGTTGGAAACCAGCAGAATCATGGACAATGGTAAACAAAATATCTCGTGGCCCATACACAGAACTCCAATGGGATGCCTGCGGCCCTCAGGCCACAGGTTGCCACCACCGACTCAGAGGATTATGTGCCAAGGCCTATTATAACTTGCCTTTTCATCTGTTTTATTATTTTGTGTTAAATTTCTGTGAAATGCCTAAAATGGAGTTAGCAGGTAAGTTTTATACAAAGAAAATGTGCTCAATCTGACCTGCAAAGTAAATGTATATACTCTTGTCTGGAGGTCTTGACTGAGCAAATAACTAAATATTATCCTAAGTTGTGGTGAAGGATTTTATACAACTTTTTTGCCTTGGAATGGGATAAAAGTTTGCCATGCCAGTTTTTTAAAAAAAAATCATTTATGAATGGAATTATTCAAAGTGTTCTAATTTACTGAATCATATTGAACATTGCATTGGTTTTTTTATCCTTCTCAATATTTTGTTTCACATTTCTGTAATTGCTCCAATACACTATCAGCAGTATATTTATTTGTAGAACCCCATGGAATTGCATTGCATATTTTTATTTCTAATTATTTCTTCTCTTACAAAACCTTTGTTAGCTTAAAATGACCTAAAAATGTGGCCGCTCAGTTATCTTCTCTTTTGGACTGAGTGTCCTGTTTATACTGTAGTGGAGTGTACTGGAGTAAGAGTGTATAATTGCTGTTCCCTGGTACCTTTGCAAAAATGAGAGAGATCTTTTCCAAGCGACTACCCCAGAGAGCAAAATTTTGAAATAACTTAATGCACTGCTTGGTTTGCCTGGAAACAGAAAGCAGGGTGACCGTTAGCTGAATTTAACTTGATGGAAACCACTGCAAGCAGACAGTCTTTGAAATCTCTTTTGTATTTGTTTGTGCCTCAGAGTTCACCACTGCTTTTATCTTTTTACTTAGAGATAATGACAAAACACTCAGGACTGGATCCTCAGCTGTAGTAAACTGGCCTGACTCTATTGGAGTCACTTGAGCTAGGCTAATTTACAGTAGCTGAGGCTCTAACCTTCAGTGTCTCTAAAATAGCCTGCTTTGGCAAGCCCCTTATGTACCACTAATAGAGGAAAACTCCACATGGCTTGAAAAAACAAATATCAGTTTCTCAGAGAGCTCTGTCAACTGAAACTTTAGATAATTCAAATACAGTATTTACATGTACAACCCAAGCATATTTTAAAAGCACAACACGTGGAAATATTGTGTAAAGGTAAAAATAATGCACATTTTGCTCGGGTATTAAAAAAAAGGTTGCTCCTGGTTGTGTGAAAAATGAAAATGTATTATTGACATCTTAGGTAATTTGAATGCTATTAGGGGTGCAAGCCTCATGTAGAACTGAGATAAGCAGAAGCTGATTTGAATATTATTGCAAGGCAAACTAAAGTGTTGTGAAGCGTTCAACCTTTCTAAATGTGTAAGAACAGATTAATTTTCTCAATTATTTAATGTTGGCAAGATATTTAACTTCTAAAATATGTTGGGGTGCATGGTGGAAAGCAGAGAATTTGATGGCAAGTGTTGAATAGCAGAGCTGCCTCATTGGAGATGACACAGTGCTACCTTGGGGAGATGTGGTCTACGCCCACTACTGTTTTCGCTTAATAATGTTGTTAAGTGCTGAGGCTAACTCAGGTGCTGTAATTCAGAGTACATTAGTGAGCAGTATTTGCCATTAAGACCATCTTCAATAGGAAAGGTAAAAGGGTCACTGAAGAAATAATTTGAAGTTAGTGTGGTTGGATAAATGTCATGACCTGATTTGTCTCTGTTATCATCCAATCCCCAGTCTTGTCTCGACACTGAGAAACTAAGGGTGCGTCTACACAGCACCCTAAACTCGAAATAAAATATGCAATTTGCACTACTGCACATAGCTCTATTTAAACTACAATTGTAGATTGCAGCTGAACCAGAGTAAGATATGTTATCTTGGCGGGCAGAGGAAAAAATGTGAAGAGTTTGCAGACATGGCACATTGATAGACATTAAGCTGTCACATAAAAGTGTCTGAAAGTAACATCCTCTACCCTCTCCAGTTGGTGAGGACACTGTGTTCCATTCTTGTAGACAATGGTTTGGTTATACATGACTTTGTCATATCACAGCTGGCCTACAGCTGATACCTGGATATCAGGCCATCGTCAACATGACTTCTCAGCTACACAGATTATCCCACCTTACATCAACCTTGTCCTCAGCTTTGTATGCTTGCATCCCACATACTACCAAGTCAAGTTCAAGGTCTCAATCCTTAACTTGAAGGCATTCAGTGTTATGGGCCTAGGATATCTAAATGCTGCAGGACGATGACCATGGTCAACAACTCAGTTTCAATGTTCCTGAGGGCCCCAGCCTAGAGACTCTGTAGATGGCAGTCATGTGCTGCATCCCCTTTAACTGCTCAGTATGTTTCCCTAGACCACTTTTCCATGGCTCCAACATGTTCTTCACCCTTACCTCAGGGCCTCACCATGTCAGTCCTAGCAGCCAACCAGGAACTTCCTCTCACTCCCTCAGTCCCTGCCTGCACCTGCTCTGTCCATGGTGCCTGCTGGAGACACAGTACTGATTCCTTGAGTTCCCAGTAGCAGCTGACCACACCTGACCCAGCTGCTTTTTTATGTGAGTCCTGATTGGTTGTTTCCTGCAGCCCTTCTCTGGTTGGGTGTGTCCAACGCAACCTCTGTCTACACAGAACCGGTTTTCCAGAATAACAGCCGTTATTCTGGAAAAACAATACTACTGCAATTGAGTTATTTCAACATAAAGTCAAAATAACGGAGGGCTTTTTCTGACAGTGGTAAACCTCATTCCATGAGGAATAAGCCCTTTTCTGAAAAATCTTTTTCCGAAGAGGGTGTGTGTAGACACTCCACTGCTGCTATGTTGAAATAGCTCCTCACCAGGGCCATTTTAAAGTTATTCCTCCCCAGTGCCTCCGGGGGCTCTGTCGAGATAGCATGTCCACAATAGGAGAGCCTGCCTTGGACTAATTTTGAGGCTTCCCTCTAGTGTGGATGCTCTATTTTGAAATAAGCATGCAGTGTAGATGTACCCTAAGCTGCTTGGAGAATTCACCTCCAGTGCTTAACCTGAGATTAACCCATTTTACACTTGTGTATGGTAGACACCAGATTGCACATACACAAAACGTGCATAAAATGTATAGAACATACAAAAATTCAATTTATAGGACTAAACTGTGGAAAACAAACAAATGCAGTTTGCAAAAACCCCATACCAGTTCAGCCTCACTAGAGAGTAACAACCTTCTTTGGCCTGCTTCCCCGTTATGTTCCTTCTCTTTCCCCTCTTCAGCTCACCTCCAAAATCTTAAGGGGAGAAGCACAACATTAAAGGGACAGGGTGCAGGTAAATGTCACCCAGACAGTAAGAATAATCTTGACATTCTGTTATGAGCACTATGCTAGTAGTAGTACTCCAGCCAGACCTCTGTGGACTTTAACTCATAATATAGTTCTCTGATCTTCACTGCTCAGTTTTGGCCACCATCCAGTAATTGTGGTATGGCTGCTTCTAGCACTTGCACTCTATACAGAAACCAAAAAACTGGAAAAGCCATTTGAAGTAGCACAAAACTTTTACTGACAAGGGAGGAGAATTGATATAACAATCAAACTCATACATATGCCTAATAAAGGAACACAAAAGTTATAAAACTAACAAAGTGAAGCTGAACCTGTGTATTGTCCAGTTCTACGGGTCACTGTGTGTGAGACCATCTCAATAAGTTCTGACAAGTGAGTAAACTGATCATTACTTCATGAATATTGTGCCTCACTAAAAAAGTTGTTAGGTTGGTCTGTTAAGTAGTGATTCACAGTTCAACACTAGACTATATAAAAATCCTAAGCCTGAAAAAGAGAGTGAAAATCCTTGGCCGCTCCCATTTTGCCCAGGGGCTAAGCAGACATTGTGTGGTGGCTATGAAGACATTCTATACATTCACCTTTTCCCTCTATGAAGTCAAGCAACCCCCTTTCCCCATGCTTTTTGTGCAGTTTTTTCAGCACTTTTGTTCTTCTGACATTAGGCAGGAAGGGGGGTGGAGACAAAAACAACAGGGGGCTACATGTGCAGTTGTGATAAGTTCCTTCTTTTCCAAATCCTATTGAATACTACAATTGCTCTGGAACTCTCCCCTCCAGTTCCCCTCTCTTTCCTTCCTTCAATCTTACACAGACCTCTTTAAATTGGAGAATATAATTTATTAAATAGCTTTCATGACTCTCTTGGCTCTGTATGGAATACCAGGGAAAGATATACTGGCTGATGATATTGTATTCTCAACCTAAGTAATGGTTACTCTAACATAACAATTTTTCACTTAAAATAATCACGACTGCTATCATCTTTCTCATTATAGGCCCTCCACAAAAGATTGATGGAGACTTTTAGGAAAAGAACAGATGAACCAGATTTATTTCTCTGGTTTCCCCATAACACCTACTGTAGATTAAATAATAGATTTTTTCTCCACAGAGATCTCTTTTGTCATGTTTCTATTCTTCCTTAAATTCTATTTCCTTTTTCCTCCCGGTTGCATGGTCTTATCTGAAATCCACTCTTTTATCCTTTAACAGCAGAAATGCTGTATAGTTGTTTTATTTCAATGTTAAGTTTAGGTTTGCCACTAAATGATTTTCTAGCTAGTGGCAGGTGAATTAGTTGGAGGAGGGGTAGATGAGAAGGAGCTCTCAAGCCAAGGAATAAGACAACCATGTTCAATACAAGTGTAAGCATTCAGAAACTAAACAAAAAGATCACATACTGTCCCATGATTGTTCTTTTCCTTTCTCTATCTTACTGTAAATGTGCAAATATCTAAAGCATCCTGTCTCCTTAATAGAGATGGTGAGGAAATTATTTTGTGCGTGCACAATTTTTACAAAAAAGAACATTTTTCAGATTTTCATTAAGAAAAAACAAAAATATTTTATGATAGCCATACTGTTGGGTAAATTGTCCATTTTGTCAAAAAGCTAATTTCTGCCAAATTATATTTGCATGGAACATTTTTGACCCACTTCAGTCCTTAATCCAAATAAAAGTCTCCCAGTTGTCTTTGAGCATCTTAATGGGGTTATTACGACCAACTGTAAACTACAGATCTACTCCACTGTTGCACTTCCTAGTAACTCACAGCGAGGGTGACCATATGTTCCATTTTGGTCAGGTGGTCCCCTTTCTAAACCCTGTCTCATGCATTTTGACTGTTGGCAAACACGGTGTCTTTTTTTACTTTGGGCAATATGTTCACCCTACTCACAACACATTCTTTAATATTAACAAAGAAGACTAAACTCTGGTGTGTCTCCACTTCCTGATCTGTAACTCCTTATAGTATTGACATTCTCTTCAGCATGGAGAGAGAAAACTAGTGTCGTTCATCTTAGAAAAGCATAGCTCGCTTTCTTTTTGACCTTTGTTTCCACATCCAATATTAGTTAGTTGATAATAGAGACAGAATTTTGTATTCACTTTAATAACTCATAGAAAATGTGAAAGGCTTCCAGCAAATTCACCTAAGTCAAGATTTTACTTTACTTCACTAGCTCATTCTATTAGATAGAATTTGAGGATATCAAGCAAAATGAAACAATAATTGAATACACCTTGTACAATGGTAGGGATGACATTTTTCTCTCTACTGCCCAAACAGTTTCTATTATGGTACAAAGCTCTCAAATGCTTGGATGGCTAGAAAAGTTGATAGTGAAAAAGCATTAAGTCAACTTCTCCTACTTGTCAAGAAGACTAATGGCTGGATTAAACTGGAGGAACTAATACAGCCTTGGGCTTAAATTGTAGGGCCCAAAATTTTGGTTGCACAACTTGTAACAGCCAAGACTGATTTTCAAGTTTGTTGAGTACTAACAACTCCCACTGAAATCAACGGGGATTGTGTGTGCTCAGCATCAGTGAAAATCAGGACCTCAGCATCTCCAACTGGGCACCCAGGAACTCAGCTAGTTCATGCTTTTGAATGTAGGCCTTGGACTACGTTAACTACAGGTTGAATCTCTCTAGTCCAGCACCCTTGAGACCTGACCAGTGATGAACCAGAGAATTAGCCAAACCATGGGAGGTCAATATTGTCTAGCAACATTACCAACACTTCCACTGCTTACTGGGTTCTTAGAAGACATTTGGAGTAAACTGGAGCTAAAAAACAGCACAGAACAATGATAACCAGTATTGGCTGTAAACTAACTTTATGGAACCATGGGAAACTTGGCCACACCCATGATAAGTGGACATCTGGCTAACTAAAATCATGCCAGACCATGGACGTTGCTAGACCAGAGAGTGTCAGACTTTAGAGGTTCCAGCTGTCGTAGTGTTTCTCTTGTTGGTACAGAGAAACACATCTAGTAACTCTGCAGTACCCTGCCACTACACACCTCTACAGTTCTGTGGAGTCTGGGCTGTCCTTCTCTTTCAGGTCTCAGAGGAGGAGAATCTGGATGAAGCTAGAGGCTTCCCTTGCTCCAGTGTGTCCCTTCTATTTCCATGGATCTCCAATCCTACATGTGGCTATGTCTACACTACAGGGTTTTTGCACAAAAACGGCTGTAGCATCCACACCTCAAGAGCATTTTTGCGCAAGAAAATTTACAGTGAATCAACAGAACAGAGGGTTTTTTTGTGATATAGGTATTCCTTTTTCTATGACGAAGGAGGTATTCCTTTTTTTCATTGCAGGAGGAGTAACGGTAGTTCGAATTAGAAGCTTTAATTCGAACTACCTAGCCCATGCCGCGTGTAGCCACGGGCAGGGAGTTTGAACTACCAGGCATTTAGAAATGGCGGCGCCCGGGAACATGCAAATAAAGCTCGGGATATTTTAATCCCGGGCTTCATTTGCAAGTTCGAATGACTACATTAGCCACCCTAGTTCGAACTAGGGTGGCAGTGTAGACATACCCTGAGGTGCTCCAGGACTACTCGTTTCTTCAGAGTTACAGACTAACACGGCTACCCCTCTGAGACTTAATTTACAAAGTATTTGATATAATGGCCAATAGCCTTACATTGCAAAAATGGTCTGTATGGGAATAAATAATTGAACCCACATGACAAAAATGGGCCCGGGAAATTTAAAGCCTTATATTCTGAGGATGAAATTCTGCCCACTGGTTGTTCTGCCATTGACTGACTTCAGTAAGATTAGGATATCACCCCTTTGGCCGGACTCTCATTTACATTGTGGCAGTGTAAAAGGGGTGTTAGTGTGAATGAAGCCCCAGACCTTAAGAACAGTATTCTAAAATCTATGTGGCAGATTATGAATTCCTTCTTCGCGTTGGTGAGGAGTTATTCACAGGAAATCAGTAGGACTAGTTATGTGAATAAGAGGTTTACACTTTGGCCTTGGGTGCTGAACAAATTATACCCAGTGCAATAGCTTAGGCCCTGATCCTGTTAAGATCCTCATGTGGGCAGTCAACCTGGAAGCTATAGGAAGCTTATTATAAGATTGGTTTTTGTGGTACTAAATGAAAGTCAGTGATTCTCAAACTTTTTGTAGTGGTGATCCTTTTCTCACAGCAAGCCTGTGAGTGCGACCCCCTCCTTATAAATTAAAAAGCACATTTTTTATATTTAACACTATTTCAAACGCTGAGTTTATAACCCTATTTAAAATGAATGTATCTTTTCTCATTTATTTTAAATGAAGAGTAGATCTCGTATTTATTGAATTATTGTTATAAGCAGAAAAGTTATTTTAAAAATAATTTCACTTGATGGGGGGTAGTGGTGAAGAAACTGTATCAGCTTTCACAAAAGTCTTAGTGCTCCAATGTGCTGCTTTTAATAATACATACGTTTAGGTAACAAGCAAAATCCCAGACTTTTTTAATGTTAGTTTTTAAGTAGATGTACGTTCTGTTAAAAAAAACGTCCTTAAACTAATATGCACATTATAGCCCCAATTAGTGAAACCTGTTCAGAACATTCAATCTTACAAGAAGAAACATAAGAGTTCTTCCCGAGAGCTTTCTTACTGACTTTTAAAAATATGCTGGAATTTCCACAGCTGCCTCTGTATGGGGAATAACTTTCTTCCTCTTCCATGTTTTTTTTTTAAATATAAGTATGTTGTATTCTTTGATAATTGTTGTTTTTAAATGATGATATCCTGAATACTGTGTTTTGATTATCAAAATATAGTTTTTATTTAGTACATACACATGGGAATGGATAATACACTGACAAACACCTGGTTAAACAGAACCAAGGAAGTGAGGAGTTGTTTAATTCTGTCACTGCTTAGAGCTGTCAAACTCCATATCTAAAATGTGTATTGTTTCACTGTGTGCTAAGGCATGTAGGGTGCAGAGAGACCAAAAGGGATATGGTAAAAGCACTGCGACTTGTTACTTTGCCTCAATTCCCAGACAGCTAATATTTGCTCATTTCTCAAAAACTGGTGCCCTCCACTGCTTGGATTGAATCCAGACAATCTCTTGAATTTAAAAATAAACCCATCATCAAACAGTCTGACTCAGACAGTGTAGGAGCATTAAACCATTGGTATTTCTATCCCGTCTCTTCCTCAGTGTTCTGTTCCTTTGCTGTAGTACTTCTAATTTTATTTTACTGTTGTCTATAAATCGTTCTCTATACCCTTCTATATTTTACACTATGGAGATAAAATAGAATCACATTGACAGGATTTTTGTAGGCTTCCAATTAAAAATATTTGTTTAATTTCAAAAAGTATTTTCCAGTTTTATTTTACTTGGGATCCAAATTTTAAGTTACAAGTGTTCAGTATCTCTGATGTGTTGTTTGAGTGTCGAGCACAATGGGGTCCAGTCTTTAGGTGCTACCACAACATGACATCCAGGGGCCTTACTCAGCACTGGGGCCTGGCTGTGCTCTATGCTATGAAAACGAAAAGAAAGACATGATCACTGCCCCAAAGAGTTTGCAATCTATCATAGAATCATAGAATACTAGGACTGGAAGGGACCTCAAGAGGACATGGGGTCCAGTCCCCTGTCCTCATGACAGGACCAAATACTGTCTAGACCATCCCTGATAGACATTTATTTAACCTACTCTTAAATATCTCCAGAGATGGAGATTCCACAACCTCCCTGGGCAATTTATTCCACTGTTTGACTACCCTGACAGTTAGGAACTTTTTCCTAATGTCCAACCTAAACCTCCCTTGCTGCAGTTTAAGCCCATTGCTTCTTGTTCTATCCTCAGAGGGCAAGATGAACAAGTTTTCTCCCTCCTCCTTATGACACCCTTTTAGATACGTGAAAACGGCTATCATTTCTCCCCTCGATCGTCTTTTTTTTAAACTAAACAAACCCAATTTTTTCAGCCTTCCTTCATAGGTCATGTTCTCTAGACCTTTAATCATTCTTGTGGCTCTTCTCTGGAACCTCACCAATTTCTCCACATCTTTCTTGAAATGCAGTGCCCAGAACTGGACACAGTACTCCAACTGCGGCCTAACCAGCGCAGAGTAGAGCAGAAGAATGACTTCTTGTGTCTTGCTCACAACACACCTGTTAATGCATACCAGAATCATGTTTGCTTTTTTTGCAACAGCATCACACTGCTGACTCATATTCAGCTTGTGGTCCACTCTGACCCCTAGATCCCTTTCTGCCGTACTCCTTCCTAGACAGTCGCTTCCCATTCTGTATGTGTGAAACTGATTGTTCCTTCCTAAGTGGAGCACTTTGCATTTGTCTTTATTAAACTTCATCCTGTTTACCTCAGACCATTTCTACAATTTGTCCAGATCATTTTGAATAAAGACCCTATCCTCCAGAGCAGTCACAACCCCTCCCAGCTTGGTATCATCTGCAAACTTAATAAGCGTACTTTCTATGCCAATATCTAAATCGTTGATGAAGATATTGAAGAGAGCTGGTCCCAAAACAGACCCCTGCGGAATCCCACTTGTTATACCTTTCCAGCAGGATTGTGAACCATTAATAACTACTCTCTGAGTACGGTTATCCAGCCAGTTATGCACCCACCTTATAGTAGCCCCATCTAAGTTGTATGTGCCTAGTTTATTGATAAGAATATCATGCGAGACCGTATCAAACGCCTTACTAAAGTCTAGGTATACCACATCTACCGCTTCTCCCTTATCCACAAGACTCGTATCCTATCAAAGAAAGCTATCAGATTGGTTTGACATGATTTGTTCTTTACAAATCCATGCTGGCTGTTCCCTATCACCTTGCCACCTTCCAAGTGTTTACAGATGATTTCCTTAATTATTTGCTCCATTATCTTCCCTGGCACAGAAGCTAAACTAACTGGTCTGTAGTTTCCTGGGTTGTTCTTGATTCCCTTTTTATAGATGGGCACTATATTTGCCCTTTTCCAATCTTCTGGAATCTCTCCTGTCTCCCATGATTTTCCAAAGATGATAGCTAGAGGCTCAGATACCTCCTCTATCGGCTCCTTGAGTATTCTAGGATGCATTTCATCAGGCCCTGGTGACTTGCAGGCATCTAACTTTTCTAGGTGATTTTTAACTTGTTCTTTTTTTATTTTATTTTCTAAACCTACCCCCTTCCCACTTTTATTTATTATGTTAGGCATTCCTTCAGACTTCTCGGTGAAGACCGAAACACAGAAGTCATTAAGCATCTCTGCCACTTCCAAGTTTCCTGTTACTGTTTCTCCCTCCTCGCTGACCAGTGGGCCTACCCTGTCCTTGGTCTTCCTCTTGCTTCTAATGTATTTATAAAAAGTCTTCTTGTTTCCCTTTATTCCCGTAGCTAGTTTGAGCTAATTTTGTGCCTTTGCCTTTCTAATCTTGCCCCTGCATTCCTGTGTTGTTTGCCTATACTCATCCTTTGTAATTTGTTCTAGTTTCCATTTTTTATATGACTCCTTTTTTATTTTTAGATCATGCAAGATCTCGTGGTTAAGCCAAGGTGGTCTTTTGCCATATTTTCTGTCTTTCCGATGCAGCAGAATAGCTCGCTTTTGGGCCCTTAATAATGTCCCTTTGAAAAACTGCCAACTCTCCTCAGTTGTTTTTCCCCTCAGTCTTGATTCCCATGGGACCTTACCTATCAGCTCTCTGAGCTTACCAAAATCCACCTTCCTGAAATCCATTGTCTCTATTTTGCTGTTCTCCTTCTACCCTTCCTTAGAATTGTGAACTCTATGATTTCATGATCACTTTCACCCAAGCTGCCTTCCACTTTCAAATTCTCAACCAGTTCGTCCCTATTTGTTAGGATCAAATCTAGAACAGCTTCCCCGGTAGCTTTTTCAACCTTCTGAAATAAAAAGTTGTCTCCAATGCAGTCCAAGAACTTATTGGATAGTCTGTGCCCCGCTGTGTTCGTTTCCCAACATATATCTGGATAGTTGAAGTCCCCCATCACCACCAAATCTTGGGCTTTGGATGATTTTGTTAGTTGTTTAAAAAAAGACTCATCCACTTCTTCCACCTAGGTAGGTGGCCTGTAGTAGACGCCTAGCATGACATCACCCTTGTTTTTAACCCCTTTTAGCCTAACCCAGAGACTCTCAACACTTCCGTCTCCTATGTCCATCTCCACCTCACTCCAAGTGTGTTCATTTTTAATATATAAGGCAATACCTCCTCCCTTTTTTCCCTGTCTATCCTTCCTGAGCAAGCTGTACCCTTCCATACAAACATTCCAATCATGTGTATTATCCCACCAAGTTTCTGTGATGCCAACAATGTCATAATTGTACTTATTTATTAGCACTTCCAGTTCTTCCTGCTTATTACCCATACTTCTCACATTTGTATATAGGCATCTAAGATACTGAAGATACTATCCTTTGATGCTTTAAACACTTGCTAATATAGTTACTTTAGATGACTAATTAGCCTATCAAGTGTTGACAGAAACAGGGCCTAGCGATCACAAAATGACAGCATAATGGCTTCTCACTTAGGGTATGGCTAGATTGCAGGGTATCCCGACCGCTGGTATCCCGAAAAACTCCACCACATCCAGGGAACACGTTTGCTCTTCTGCTTTTTTTTGCGGAAGAGCAAATGCGCTCTTTCAGAAGCCCCCGTATTCCTCGTTCCACAAGGAACAAGGGGGCTTTCGAAAGAGAGGGATTTTCCAAAATTTGGCCCTGTCTAGATGGGCCAAATTTCAAAAAAGCCTCTTCCAACAAAAGTATTGGAAAAAGATATGCAAAATGCAGAGTCCATTTTGTGTATCTTTTTCCGATAGATCCGCGCAGTCTAGCTGTACCCTTACAGTGCTGCAGTAGTTCAGCTATGCTGGTGAAGCTGCACTGGTTTAGTGCTTAGTGGAGACACTACCTACATTGATTGGAGAGCTTTTCCCATCAGCATAAGTACTGCATATCCCCAAGAGGAGATAGTTATATTAATGGGAAAAACCCCTCCATGGACATATCACTGCCAGCAACAGGGTTTAGGTCAGTATAACTGCATCACTTGCAAGTTAGGTCTGTAAAACTGCATTTACATGGATGGAGATTACAAAGGGAGAACAAAATAGCCATTTAAAATAAAATCACAAAATGGAATAACTGCTAATCCTTTAGTAATAGATATCTCATTAATCCATACAAACTCCTCTGTTGTGTATTCATCACATGCAACATAGAGATGGGGACCTTTGCTTAGCATCTGGACTGTACTGATGGGCACTAGTTATGAAGGAATCAAAAAATATGTCTTCAAGGCTACGTCTACATTGGCATGATCTTGCAAGAAGAACTTTTTATGGAAGAATTCTTGTGCAAGAACTCTTCCAGAAGAGAGCGCTACACTGGCATGTGCTTTTGTGCAAGAGATGTGCTTTTGTGCAAGAGCATCCATGCCAGTGGAGATCTTGCGCAAGAAAGCTCTGATGGCCATTTTAACCATAGGGCTTTCTTGCGCAAGAAATTCATGTTGCCTGTATACACTGGCCTCTTGCTCAAGAACAGTTGTGCAAGAGGGCTTATTCCTGAGTGGGAGCATCAGAGTTCTGGTGCAAGAAGCCCTGATTTCATACATTAGAATGTCAGTTTACTTGCGCAAGAACACGCGGCCAGTGTAGACAGGCAGCAAGTTTTTGCACAAGAGCGGCCGCTTTTGCGCAAGATCGCGCCAGTGTAGACACAGCCCAAATGTTTAAAATGCACAGGCACCCAGACATTTGCCGTATCACTGCACCCACATGACATGTCATAAAAAAGTAAATAGAATTCTTCCTTTTAAGGCTAGATCAAAGGTATTGGATTATGCAGGATGCTCAGTTTAAACAAGTCACATTTAAGAGGTCAACATTAAATTGCAAACAATAACACACAAGTAAATGGAGTTTGCAGAATGAAGTTTAGAGAATTTGCAGCCAAACATGTCAAATCTCAATGAACCCCGTTAAAATAAAAGAACCCTTCAATTGTGGTTCTACATTGAAAAGTGACTATATTCAAATGGCATAATCTTACTCAGCAGTTCTATTCTATGTATGTATCTGGGGTCAGCTGCTTACAGTAGTTAAGAAAAATATTACTTTCAGCTGCAAAGTCAATACAGCAGTGAAAGAAATAAGCTTTTGCCCATGCATCATCAACAAAATTGTTAATTAAGTTCTAATTGCAGTGCCACCTGTTCAATTCATTAGACTTCAAATTCTGTGCCACATCTGTGCCACCCTTATGGTGACACTAGGGTTGCAAACATGTAACCCTGGGCATAAGCTGAAGTAAAGCATTTGGCCAACAAAATCTTTATAACTGTGGACAGTTCATGAGTGGAAAGTAGGCCATTTGATTTTCAGGTCTCATGGGGAGTTTGAAGGTCTAGCAGAAAGAAAGAAAGAAAGAAAGAAAGAACATTATATTCCTTATTCACTGAGCATATCTGAAAGGAGCCATTTAGAGACAACCATTATAGAGCCCCTGGATACCGTTTTTACAAATTCCTGTTTCAGAGTACAAGCAGATTTTGAATCTGCATAGCAATGTCGATGTCTCCATTGATTTGTGACAACTTCTTTAGTGGGGACAATCTTACATAGTTCACAAAACTTTCCTATCTTTCTGGTCTGATCTAGATTGGTACTAAACATTCACAATCCTCATTGACAATAATGTGCAAGTTCTCAAACTTTTAAGTTATATTGGGCCAATTTATAAAACTTTGAGTTGCCTAAAGATGCATGTAGGCACCTATCAAAAACACCTAGGCAGCTAACTTACAATGAAGTTAGCACTGGGTTGCTTTAGAAAAGAACTAAAATCCCAAAGGTGCTTTAAAAACATATCCCTAAACTATTTTCAGCAACCAAATACAGAAATTAGACAATTTAAGTAGAGTAGAAAACAAAGCATATTGAAAAGAAGTAAAAAATTGATTGTGAGCCTGCTCCCATCAGGTGATCAAATGTGATGGCTACTAATACATTTTACGATAGGATGGAAAGCACTACTATACACAACATATTGATATAGTAATGATGTGACTGCATAAAGAGTACCATTTAATTTTAGGATTATACCTGATCATTGATGTCATTTCTACTAAATAATTATTCTGAAATCTAATCACTACAAGCTACAGTACTGCCTTTGGCAACTTCAAGTGTAAGCTACCACCATGTTTTTTATAGGAAACTATAAAGGTTTTCTTTGTACAGCAATTGCCAAGTAATTACTGACAGTTCCAAGGTTTTTTGTCCTATTACTTGAAAAAGGTATTGCAATATTTTGTGTCTGTTAACTCTGGCTTCCTGTCCTCTCCAGTGATCCCTTTCTGGGTTGTTTTTTGCTCCATTTCTAAAGCAGCCCTATGCTCTTAGTGATTTTATTGGTACAATACTTGTGCTGACACTGCTCAATTTGTTTTATGCCATGGGGCTGATTAAATCCAAAAATGGGAGGATTAAATGTTTCTTGGGGATTTAGTGACAACCTAGTTAATGGCAAATTAGATTTAAATATCATAGCAAACTTAATTGTGTGATATGCATTGTATATATTTGTGTGATGCTCCTGATAGAATGATAACAGTTATCACTTACGAAGCACCCCTTCCGAAGCACTTTCTTATTTATATGGATCTCTTCACAGAGTAGCTGAGTGCCTCATACTTATTAATTGATTTTATCTTCACAACACCCCGGCAAGTAAATATGTATAAACCCCAATTTACAGGAAGTCTGTGGATAAGCAAGGCATGGAATCCAGGGTTCCTTAGTCTAAGTCCAGAGCTTGATTGCCTAGACCAGCAGTTCTGTGGGTCAGAATCTCAGCATGGGTCACGAGTTTGAATTAATGTGGTTGCCAGGGCTGGTGTTAGATTTGCTGGAGCCCAGGGCAGAAAGACAAAGCCCAAGTCCTGTAGCACAAGAAGGAGCAACTTAGTTTCATGGGTCTTGCTGAGGCATGGGGACATGTAGTAATGTGGGTTGTCAAAACAGGGTTGCTATGCAATGAAGTTTGAGAACCACTGTCCTTCATTGCCACTCATTCTCAGGGACCTCTTTTTTTTTTTTCCTGGATCAGTGAATCATTTGACTACTCTACCTTTTATTACTCTACATTACTTATATGAACAACTAAGTCTATAAATAACTACTGGTGTAAAACATTGCAGGTCACTCTATAGTAATCCATTGTCCCATAACAGGAAAGCTCCCTCATAGCTTTTTTAGCTATGCCCCTGATTTTGGATTTATATAACAAAATGGGCCATATTTTGGGACATAGACATATGTGCACACCCAGTGAAATCTTAATTGAATGGGCAAGGTATGCAGTTATCTATGTAAAGCTGTAGCACGATTTAAGGAAAAGTTTGCTTGCAGGGGCATAAACTGTAGGGAGCCACTGCCTTTAAGGAAATTATTCTCACTGAGATGCAGTCAAAGGAAGTGAGACCCAGGCATATTTTACTTGTGGTATGCTCAATATCTAGGAAGAAGTGCCTCATATCTGATAATAGCTATGTCTCGAGAACTAAACAAACCTAACTTTTAACTGTATCTGTAATTGCACCAGCTGATATATTAATATAATCTGACAGCCTATTCACATCTTCATGCACATTTTCTGAGCATAGCTTGGGTGCCTGTATTTGAAAAGGTGGCTCTTCATGTCTCATATTTTGACATTCACTACTGAAAATTATGGCATAATTTGCTAAAGAACTGAGCACCTATCATGCTCTGCACACTGCTTCAAACGGTGGCAAAGGAGTTCCTTATTGCTAAGAATGTCTTGAATGTTTTTATTCCACAGCCAGAAATATTGGTGCACTTTATTCAATTGTAAATTGTGCACAACCAAGACAAGGAAATGTCTCAAATCTAGTTTTAAAAAGCCTGCCACTAAAAGATTCCTAACCTTGTGCTAACTCATTATGTCTGGATAATTATTGATAAGCATCCAACTTCAGGAGGTTTTGTCAGATTTGAATCTTCAAACCTTTTGAAATTCACCCATCACTAATCAGGCCATTCCTGTGTCCTTGTAGCCTGTATATTCTTTAATTGCATACCAGATACCCAATGTTGATTAATATCATCATCATGTAACTTGTTCAATGTACTCCATTCTAATTATGTCACACAATGCCAAAAATCCGCCCCTGCCCCTTAAGTGGTGCTCCATCAGATAGTGATGAATAGGGTTCTTAAACTGCAAAATGGCACTCCCAGCCTATCATTCTGGTCCTGTTCCAGCTTAACATATTTTGGTTTAGAGTGAAATACTGTTATCCAACATCTTTAAAAAGAAATTGGGCCTGACCTATGCCTGGCATACTTGTTATTATTCCAGCTTATTTGAATCACATCCAATTCAAAACCAAGTTACTGTGGAGGATGTTGGCAAGTGTAAAAAAAAAAGATACTAAAACAATTAAATGTTATGTTCCTTTTTTCCCTAATCATAATATTTCACAAACTCTTAGTCTAGTGGGTAATTGTTCATAATTAACAAACAGCCCCCTGGAAGGAAAAAGTGTTTCTTCTGTATTAACAAAGCCAAGTGAAGGAAAACAACCTTCATGACTGTTGTCCTGTGAAAAACAAACAAATGACTTGTTAAAATTAAATCATATTAGCTGACTCACATTATTAACAAAGACAAGTAGAATTGGTGTATTGTAAGTCCCTACATATATGCTCATGTTCTACAATTATGATATTCCCTGTCTTCTATAGCTTCATGCTCACACATAGGAACACACTCTTACTAATAGCATTATGCAATTTTTAAGAAGGATAGAAAAGCAAAAAATACCCTCCACATAAACCATACAGTGAGAAAGGGAAAACAAAAAGATAGGGTCACAGAGAGACACACGTGCTTACCCACATTGAGAAAGCTTTTACTCTCACATCACCTGCTATGGAAAAGGAGGGGGGAATCAGACGAGGGAAGAGCTAAATGAGCTTTTTAGTCTTATGCTCAATTCTCTCTTTCAGAGAATTTATTTTAATAGGATATATTTTAAAAGCACACACACGATTCACCTCCATCCCCCATCAATTGCCAGTCCAGTTGGAATCCATTTTTCACTCATAATTTTTACCAAAGGTTTTACTAAAAACTGAATATATTACATATATTGCATTCTGCCTCACCTCTGACCAAAGGGTCCAGTCTGGCAAGATTTGTTCTTTTTAAACCCAGGCTTCATGTTGTTCTTCTTTCAGTTGCTTTCTGAGGCAAATGTATAGCCACACCACAGCACCAGTTTGGGGACAGACTGGGTTTTTGGAGACCTTTAAAGGTATATTTTGTACAAAAAGTGTGTAGCTGGTGAATATAGGGGTGCAGTCAATCACCGTCAACTATCGTTAAAAACTGCATGGTTCTATTCCCATAATTCATTTTACTTACTTCTAAGTGAATGCAACTTCCTTTTCCAATCATGACAGATGAAAGTCAACTTTTCTTTGGATGAAGGGAATGATTCTGTAAGAGTGGCAGAGAATTTGGCCACTGAAAGAGGAGGCAAACCTGGCTGTTTGTCACATAGACGCCTGAAGCTTTGGCAAAGGGGATAGGAACAGGTTACATGACTTGTCATAAGACTTGCCTACTGAGTCACATAGCCTGTTGTGGTTAGCTGGTTACTATGTGTGATTTTTAAGGCAAACATATTGAGAAACCATCTGCATTTTTCTCTCAGCATTTTGGAAATAGATCCCAGAGTGAGATTCTTTACTGTCTCCTCACACTGCAAGATTACATAAGATCCGTGCCAGCCAATTCTGATGTGGTTGACTTCATTCTTTTTCCTCCATGTCAAATGAATGGGTTGCCAGAATGAATTCTAGGACATTGCTGTTGGACATTGCAGGAAAAATTTGATCAGTAATACTGTTGGAAGGATGGGTTAAGGACTTTACCTTAAATCAAATATAGTTTGTTAGGCACTAGAAAGTGTTTTATCTTTATTTTTCTCAGAACCATTTCTGACATTTATGCCTCATTACTTGTACACACTTAAAATCTCTCTTTGTAGTTAAATAAAATTGTTTTATTCTGTAATTGAAACTAACCCAGTGTGCTTCAGTTAAATTGCCTGGATAACTTTATTTAAGGTGGCAACATGTTATGTATTGTTCCAGTAAAGGGACAATGGACCTAATATTGTTGGGCTGCCCAGGAGAGGGCTGAACAGTACAAAACATATGTGGGGGTTGTGGGAGAATCTAGACTGGGAGTTTGTTCATAATCATCCTACAGTATAACAAAAGCTAGTAAAAACTAAACTGTAACCAAAGTGTGGCTGGCAGGTTGCAAATAAACACACACTCAGTAGAAGGCTGGAAGGCTATTTGTGAGTGATCCAGGTGGGAGCAATTGCAGCAAGGCATTGTAAGGTCCCCATGGGTGCAGAGCTGGGAGAGGGCAGAGTGAATGGGAGACAGCCTCTAGCCTAGAATGGTCTAGTTTGCACTTTGGGAAGTCACAATGACTTTTTTGCTGCTGTAGCCAATGAAACAATCATGAGAAAATCTGACACTGGAGAAGTGTCTCTAAAGGTTCAGATTCCTACTTTCCCTCCAATAGTCATTGGGTTCAGTCAGGTAATCATTTAAGTTATTCAAAAAGATTGTGGCATCTATTCCATTTATGCTCTTTTGGGAAGGTACATAAAGTGTCTTTAAGTATTACTGTAGGAATGTAATTCTGAAGGTGAAGTAACAGAACATGAACTTTGCTTAAAGGATTTTTGAACCATAAAACAATGATTCCTCTCTTTTTAAATCAAAATAGTTACACAACACTTACAAGCAGTGAATGTTCAGATAGCTTTGGAAAGGATCTAGCAGTATAAAGCAGAGATTATAAAACATTATTTTTAGAGCAATTTAGGTCTTAGAGTGAATACATCTAACTGATATTGTTGCATATAATTATTTTATATTTAAACACCTGATTTCGACCTTTAAAGATTTTATATAGTCATTTTATGGGATACCAGAGGCATGTGTAGTCTCAATTGCTCTGCACAGTAAAAGTATAAGCTGACTGTCCGCAATGGCTTAATGTTTTTTATAAGAACAGATAAATGGAGAATATTCCAGGATCATTTCAAGTGGTACATTTACTGTGTTAAGGGAATTTAAAGCAGAGTACGGTAATTAAATATTGCATCACTTCAGTCTGTTTGTGGACTGTTGTGGGGGGGAGGGTGAACAGCACCTGCTCCTCTCTGATCGTTATGTATTACAGCTGCTAGTAATTTAATGAGCCTTACTTTTCTTGGCTTTAAGTAGTCAAATATAAACATGCCAATATACATATTAACCCCGTTTAAACATTCACCATATTAGACTATTGTGGTTGTGCTCAAGATGATGATAAATTCCAGGTTCCTACTACATAATTATGTAACAAAGCATTACATTATTTTAGAAAATTGGTGAACACTGCAATCAGCATTGTTATGCATTTATTTTTAAACTCTGTGGAAGAGTTGCGGAAAACAAGTCAAAAGAACAATTGTGAATTTCACTGCTAATCTAATTTACGTTTTATTAAACGTTCGATGTTATTTTTGTAATTCATTTACATGGTAGTAGGCAGCGAAGCCATAATCAGAGTTGCTTAACAATTCAGAGACAGCTTTGATGTTTGGATCCTCTAAAATTAAATGGGATCATTCATCTGGCTGGATAAACTACAAACACAAATATCTTTTTTGTGCTGTGCAGTTGGATATGGTATTATAGCATTTGCTTATTAGCTGGTGTTCCTGCTGAGGTTCCATCAGGGATTTCATACTAATCTATTGCTCTCTGTTCACAATTTTCTAAAAAGTAATTTAGGAGGTAACATTTTTCAAGCTTGGATCTAGCTTTAAGGTGATACTTAAAGTTTTATTTATATTTGTATGCATTCATAAAGTTTCAGCAAAATCTACTTAGATATTTTTGAGCTATGAGTGGAAAAACATCCAGTAATTTTCCCATTGTTTGCAACATTAAAATGGTATTTGAGCACAGCTAGCTCAGACATGGCTGAATCTCCTACTACATGGAATTAATCATCCTCTAATGATGAGTGGACTGAGGGACATTGGGTACTTTCTTAATACTCAGTCTTGCAAACCAAAAACTAGTAGCAAGCCTCCCAGGCAACAGGAGTAAAGGAGGTTGAAGCATTATATTAACTAGGAAGGCCTGGTGGAGAAAACTTCGGCTACATCTATGCTACAAGATAAGGGCACAATTCTCAGATCACATATGAGTATTTGCCCTAGCTCTCATCGAATTGTACAAGCTGTGAATCACACCACTAGCATAGATGTAGCCTTGGAGATGTGGTTAATTCACATAAGCTTTGGAAAGCATCCAGATATATAGACAGTTATCATTATTGCGTATCTGACTCCTTTGGGGTTTGCCCATCATTATTTGCATGCACCTGAAGCAGGCAAGTATGACAGCCTAATAGTATACCTTATGTATTATTGCTTATATAAGCTCAAATGGTGATATTGTTATGACTACATATCTGGCAATAAGAAGAACATCACATTCTGAAATGGCTCAGACAACTGGATAGTTTGAAAAGATGTGTGGGATAAAAGCCAAATTCTGAGTGTAAAACTTTCAATCACAAGACTACTTTCCTTCCAAGTTTCTAACCGTGAAGATCACTGAATGCCTTAAATTAGCCACCTGCAATGTATGTTCATTCTGAAAAGTCACATTAAGCCTCTGATTTTGAAAATTGACAAAAAGTCAATCCAGGTACATTATTTTAGAATGTAATGGTTCCATGGGGAGCTATTTATATGATCCAACATAAGATTTACTGCATTGCTCACAGATCAACACACAAATGTCCCCTATATTCAGTTCTGCTAGTTATGTTGTGAATATTTTCTTTATATATAAATAAAAGTTTATTTACTTTTTTGTGAAAGGAACAAGTGATCAATCATACCTGAGGCGTCTTTAACCAGGAAAACACTTACATAGTCTTAGCAACAGAAGGCATGAGTGCATAAAGAATGAACAACAACAGCTAATGTAGTATAAATACTCTAACAGCCAATCATACAAACACATTAACTTATAAAGGCTTCCAAGAGAACATGGTAAGAGTTGAACAAAAATGTCATCTTGCCACTCTGTTCACATGACACAAAAGAGGAGAACACACACACAACTCTATTAGAGCCTTCTTGTTTTGAATGTAGAAGCCACTGATTTGTTACAGGTACGAGGGAGCACTGAGCCAGTAGCAGTTGTGGTGGCCTCATACAGTAGCTGCATGCAATAGTTAGTTCCTTCCCAATCGGTGCTGCTTACAGAAGGTGGGAAGGTTTTGCACATTTTAGTCACTGCCAGATAGCAGTGCTTTCGCTGAATCTGCTTCTCTGTCTAAGTGCACGATAGAACTAAAAAGGCTTAATAAGGCTATGAGCACATTTTGGAAATATAAAATATCCACACTGGGTCAGATTAATGGTCCATCTAGCCCAGTATCCTGTTTTTCAACAGTGGCCAATGCCAGGTGTTTAGAGGGATTGAACGGAACAGGTCAATTATCGAGTGATCCAGTTCCTGTCACCTAGCCCTGAGTTCTAGCAGTCAGGGTTAGAGACACCTGAGCATGGGATTTCATCTTTACCATCTTGGCTAAATGATTAACCTATCCTCCATGAATTTATCTAATTCTTTTTTGGACCCAGGTTATGCTCTTGGCTTTCACAACATCCTCTGGCAACAAGCTCCACAGGTTGGCTATGCATTGTGTGAAGAAGTTCTTCCTTTTGTTTGTTTTAAATCTGCTGCCTATTAATTTACTTGGGTGACCTTTACTTCTTGGTTTATATGAAGGGTTATTCACACTTCCCTAGTCACTTTCTCTATATCTTTTATGATTTTGTAGACCTCTGTCACATCCCCAATTAGACATACTTTTTTCTAAGCTAAACAGTCCCAGATTTTTTCATTACTCCTCATCTAGAAATTGTTTCATACCCCTAATTATTTTTGCTGCCCTTCTGTGTTCTTTTTCCAATTCTAATATATCTTTCTTGAGATGGGGGCAATCAGAATCCCACCAGTATTCAAGGTGTGGGATTTACACCATTGATGTATATAGTGGTGTAATAGCTTATTATCTATCTCTTTCCTAATGGTTCCTAACATTCTGTTTGCTTTTTTGACTGCCACTGCACAATGTGCAGATGTTTTCAGAGAACTACCAACAATGACTGCAAGATCACTTTTTTGAGTGATAAGTTAATTTAGACCATCTCATTTTGCATATATAGTTTGGTTAATTGTTTTCAGCATACATTACTTAGCACTTATAAACGCTGAATTTCATCTGTCATTTTGTTGCTCAGTTACCCAAATTTGTGGGATCTCTTTGTAACTCAGACTTAACTATTTTGAGTATTTTTGTATCATCTGAAAACTTTACCACCTTCACTCTTCCACCCCTTCTTACATTTATGAATATGTTGAACAGCACAGGTATCAAGTATAGATCCTTGGAGGACCCCATTATTTATCTATTTCCACTGTGAAAACAAATACTTTATTCTGACTCTGTTTCCTTTTTTTAATCAGTTACTGATCCATGAGAGGACTTGACTTTAATTCCATGACAGCTTTCTTTGCTTAAGAGTACACATATCATGTTCATCTATGAATCTAATAATTCTGCTCTTTGCTATAGTTGCAACCAATTAGCCTGGTACTGAAGTTATGCTTTCTGGCCTATAATTGCCAATGATCATTCTCGATCTCTTTTTAAAAATCAGTGTAATGCTGACTATTCTCTAGGTGTATGTACAGAGGTTGATTTAAATGATACTATAGTCAGTAGTTCTTCAGTAATCAGTTAGTACATCTAGCCACTTAGCATGTCATGCGACTAGCGAAATTCAAATTGTAAGGAGGCTTAAAAATGGACTAAAATGTACTGAATTTTGCTTATTGATTCTTAGTTGTTTGGCATGTGATATCCATATTATATGACTATTCATTGTCACTCAGTTTGAAAAGAGCATTGCTTTGGGCTGGAGGTGATAGTTTCCACAGAAAAGTTATTTGGAGTTTGAATTTGAAGACATATTTGTATATATTGGTTATTAGAACCCTCATATAGAGCTGCATCCAAAGTCAATTGTTGTCTGTTGCAGTCTGTCCATCCACTTCATTTGGTGGCTTACAAAGAGCCTTTTCCATTCTCACAGGAGATAGTTAAACAAAATATCAAATGTCTTTGAGGAAGTATTCCGACATGTTACATAGCATAACACTCAATAGACAATTCTTGTGATGACATTTATTTTGATCATGGAAGTTTTACTTTAAAAGGACATATGTGACTTCTTCCATCTTTCTTTTGAATGTAAAGTAGTAAAAAGAGAGATTGAAGTTTTATTTAAATATTATCCCATAGGAAAACCTGAATGTCCAAGCACCACCAATTCAGAACTGTGGAGAAGAGGCAAAAGGTTACCAAGCAAAAAAAGGAATGGGTCAGTATCCTCCTCACGTTTCCTAGGAACCCATGCCTTGCATCCTTTGAGATAAAAAAGGATTTTTTAAATCATTTTCAAAGAGGGACCAAAATATAATTTTTAAAAAGCAAATAAACACGTTGACCATGCTGAATGTGAAAATCTAATAAGATAAGTGAAGGCAGAAAGTGTTTAGAAAGAATATACCCTCCAGATACTTCCCTTTTCCTTCTCTTTTTTGGGGTTAGGGACCTTGCTATAGAGTGTAACAAAATGTGCCTAACATGTAACCAAAGGCATACTGCAAAAGACAGATTACCCATTAATCTATGCCCAAGTAACTGTGTCTCCTAGGTATAATAATAAATTACCATTTTTTATTTTACAATTGAGTAATCACTCTTAGGAAGCCATGATGTCAGGTGCAATGGAATGTAGATAAATGCAAAGGAGGATACACAGTCTGCGTAAACCAATTTAGAGCTAAGTAAGCAAGGTGGCTGAAAAGAAATATCACAGATTACGTGGTAATTTAATAGTTTATACAAAAGACGTATTTGTGAAAGATTCAGAAAACTGAAATACTTTGTATATAATATTCACTCACTCACACACTATCGATTAATCTATAGATGATATAAAAAACCTGGAGAGAGGCATTCATTTTTTAAATTAGCAAGTCAGTTTACTGCTGACAAAAGTGAGCGATTTATAATACTGGATTAAACTATGATCCTGAGATCTAGTCCAGAATAACTCCCTCCCAGCTATCTAACCTTCCCAGAACCTCTCTTAATAAAACAAATCTTTGCTCTTCTGGAGCATCAAAACATCCCCAGTGTTCCATCAAAAAGTAAATCATTCTCATTTCACAGATAGAAAAACTAAAGCACGGGAGTTGCAGTGGCTTTTTTTGTTGTACTGTAGAAATCTGGCTGATGGCAGTAGTAAGGAGGCCCTCTTAGTGTCTGTTCCTAGTCAGTTAACACATGACACATCATCTGTGAAGGGGAGAATAGTGCAGATTATTATATTTTCAAGGGTGAGAACTTGGGGGAGGAGAGAATGCCAAAATGTTGGCATACCTCAAGATCAAACGCCCAATTTCAAAAACACCTTTGATGGTCTTTGAAAGCTCTGTTACTCCCCATTGGATTATTGCCCTTTTATAATTTAAATGTGATAAATTAATGTTGTTACACTGCAATGCAACCATGGGGCTAAATGGTCAAGTTTCTCGCCAAATTGATGAGTAATGAATTCTTTTATTGTTGTGGCTGTAGGCCAGTGAAGTGTAGCCGATCAATGATGCACAGGCAAAGGGAGTTGCTGTGACTGATGTGGAATATAAAGTTTTAGTTTCATAGTCTAAGACCAGAAGAGATCATCACGATCAATTAATCTGACCATCTGCAGTTGCTGGCCACAAAATCTCACCCATCCTCTCCTTAGTAGCCCATAACCTCTGGCTGAGTTATTGACATTCTCAAACCTTGATTTAAACACTTCAAGTTTCATTTACTCTAGTTCAACCCAGCAAGTGACCTGTGTCCCACTCGGCAGAGGAAAAAGAAAAGGGTCACTGACAATCTGACCAGGAGGGGAATTTCTTCCCAATCTCAGATCTGGTGATCAGTGAAACCCTGAGCATGTGGGCAAGATCCATCAGCCAGACAGCTGAGAATTGTAATTTTTTATTTCATTTTAAAGTGAATTTAGTGGTGTTGTATTATACCACCATGGCTTTGGCTCCAGTTGCTACAGATTCAAGCTCCTCACTGATATCCTAGGGTCCAATGGCCCTCTCAGTGGACAATCATCACTAGAGGGATGTTCCTGTTGAGGTTTCCTGTGGGGTTGTCCATGGGGTCTTCCCACTCTTACCTAACCAGGGAACCCTCTATGTTGCAGTTTTGACTATTCTTAACACCTGATTCATATTCATGAAGGTGTCAGCTTTCTTTCCCTATCTGTACCTACTTTCACATCCCATGAATATTGGGGACCCTGTTTTTCACAGGTTGTTCATAATTTCCCTTATTTTCATTAGCATTTATGCATGACGTGTTGTGTGATCAGGACAGACATATAAAGATGTCATAGTTAGGTATACCGTAGTTTCAGATCATACATTTGCAGTGCATTGCAATCCATTTTCCTTAGCTTCACCTATTTGCATATCTTATGCACTAACTTTGTGACCTTATGGGCATAGGGTTATTCCTAGGTCACTCATTTATGTTAGGCTTTCTTAAGCCTATGCCTAGTATGGCTCAGATAAACTGTTATGCATCTCAGTTTGTGGGCCTAGCATTTCAGCCATGCTTTACTAATATACACTCTTCACCCCTAAATATTATCAGTCCTATGCTTCTATAATCCTACAACTTAAATCTATTTAGCATATTTTGATTATGTATGAAATAGCATAGAAATTGACTATGACATCACATAATACCATGATAAATGGATGATAAAATGAATTGATTGACTACAGTAAGAATTCTCTGCAGCAACTCGGAGCCTTTCTCATCTACTGTCCCATCTCAGTAGATGAGATATTTGGGGATATTTGCTAATAGCAGTTGCAAATGGGCCATATGCCATTGTAGGCAATCTCATCATCCCAACCATAAGTTTAGCAAGCTCTGTCTTAAATCAAGTTAGGGGTTTTGCCCCACTACTCCCCTTAGAAGGTTGTTCCAGAATGTCATTCCTCTGATATTTAGAAATCTTTGTCTAATTTCAAGACTAATCTTATTGGTGGACAGTTTATATCCATTTGTTCTTGTGCCAGCATTGGCCCTAAATTCCTTTCGCTCCATGGTGTTTATCCCGCTGATGTATTTTTAGAGGACTATCATATCTCCCATAATCCTTCATTTTATGAGGCTAAACATGACACATTCTTTAAGTTTCCTTCCTTAAGGTTGGTTCTCTATTTATCGATCATCCTAATAGTTCTCCTCTGCACCTGTTCCAGTTTGAATTCATTTTTCTTAAATATGAGAGACCAGAACTGCACACAGTATTCCAAGTTAGGTCTCACCATGACTTGTGTAATGGGTAATATCACTTCCCTGTCTCTACTGGAAGTGGCTCACCTAATGCATCCTAGGATTACATTAGCCTTTTTCCAAGGCCTCATTATATTGGCATCTTATAGTCAACCTGTAATTGACCATGTGATGACCTAAGGTTTTATTCACCTTGTTACATTGAATGTGAGTTGTACGGTCTTATGCCCTGTGTGTATGTGCCTCAATTTCCTGGGGCACTGCACCCATACCTAGATCAGGGGTGGGGAACACAAGGCCCGGGGGGCAGATGCAGCCCCCAGCTTGCCTGGATCCAGCCCCCATGGCTTGAGGCTCCTCTCCCAACCTGCACTTTTTCTCCCACACAGACACCAAGCCAGTTTCCCAGCAGCCTTCTCCCTCCCACTGAACCTCTCATTTTGGCCCACCCCAGAGCCTGCAGAGCATACATCAGTGAGGTGTGTGTGTGGAGGGGAAGGGGGGACGGGAGGTTGTATGTTTTGCTTCTCACTTTTGTACAGCCCCTGACTGATTTTTTTTTAATTTTTATCAGTGGCCCACAACCCAAAAAAGGTTCCCCGCCCCTGACCTAGGGGGTGATGGGAATTTCAGGTGTGACTCCCATTGAGAGATGCTACCCCAGCTGCCTGCATATACACAATGACTGATGCCCTTTGTAACCTGAGCCCAAGAAGGGGGTGTGATCAGGTGACACCTTTTGACTAGGAAGCAGGACAAAAGCCAGAGGAGGGGCCTTGAGGAGGGACTGAGACCAGGCTGCTAGGCATGTGGGTTAGTCTACACTGGCATAAGGTGCAGGGGGAGGGTCAGAGTCCTAGCTCTGGGCCTCCCCCCTCCCAAAGATGGATTGGACTGACTGCACCTCGTTTCTGTGCTGACAAGTCTGTTCCACGCTGTGTTCCTGTTGATCAATAAACCTTCTGTTCTCCCAGAGGGCTGAGAGTCACGTCTGATTGTGGATGGGGGTACATGACCCAGTGACTCACCACACCTCAGTAACAGACGAATACACCCAGATCATTTACAGTTTGCCTTTTGCTACCTGCAATCCAGTGGGCCAATCTCATGTTACCGCATTGAACTGTTCAGTTCACCATGTTGAGTCCCCAGTTTGAGAAGACTAGAGGCTGACTTTTCAAGGTGCGTCTACAATGCTCCCTAGCTCGAAATAAGATATGCAATTTAACCTACGTAAATTGCGTGTCGTATTTCGATCTTATTTTGAAATACCTTGTTTTGTAATTTGGCGCTGTCTACAGAGTGCCAAATTTCAAAATAACCTGCTATTCCAAAAAGTCCCTCACTCCTTGTGGAATGAAGTTTACAGGGACGTCAGAATAGCGAGCCCAAAATAATGGGTTTGCAGTGAAGACATGGAATAGCTATTTCAGGATACTCCGGTATCTCAAAATAGCGTTGCAGTGTAAACGTAGCCTCAGACTGCATGTCACTTTATACCACTTTATATGTCCCGAGAAGATTAATTTCAGTTTCATTTGAGACTTCAAGTGTCCCAGAATGGATACCCAGAAAATGAGGTACACATAGTTGCTGAGGAACCTTACAGCATTCCCGTACTGTACAAACAATGTAGTTTTGGGGATGTCATTTCCTAATTTTTTATAAAACTTACAATTTTAATCACATGGAGCCATATTTAACACCCTTTCTTCCCCCTTCCATCCCCAACTGCTCAACAGCAGGATAAGGCTGTTTAGATACACAGCGCAGACATGTACAGTTTGAATTAACAATAACAGAAAGCAGTAGGAAACTAAGGCTACGTCTAGACTACAGGCTTCTTTCGGAAGAAGCTTTTTCCAGAAGAGATCTGAAAAAACTTCTTCCGAAAGAGAGCGTCCACACTGCAAAAGTGCATTGAAAAAGTGATCTGCCTTTTCAAAAGAGAGCGTCCAGATTGAACGGATACTCTCTTGCATGTAAGTTGTGATTGCAATGGAATGGCCACCAGGGCACCTGTGCTTTTTCCTCTTTCCTCTTCTTCCGAAAGAACTCCTTCTTCCCCATCCACACACACCTTTTTGCGAAAAGCTCTTTCGCAAACAGGCTTCTTCCTCATAGAATGAGGATTACCAATGCCGGAAAAACCCCTCTGTTCTTTTGATTTTCTTGCAGAAGAATGCAATTGCAGTGTGGACGTTCCTCAAGTTTTGTCAGAAAAACAGGTCAGAAAAACAGCTGTTTTTCCGACAAAACTTTATAGTGTAGACATACCCTTAGGGAGGGAAGAGCCACATCTTGCCAGTAGTTGCAGTTATTTCCTGACAGGAAAGGAATGTTGAGTCTCAGCATTCCTGGATTCAACTCCAGGTTCTGGAGGGTTTACAAATACTTTTGTTTTCTTTCCTGCTTCTGTTTTCCCCAGTTCCTGTATCCACTTCATGACTCCTGCCTCCCCATCCCCACCCCCCTGGTTGGTCCTATCCTCTACCCTCCCCCCTCCCCGACCCCATCTGAATTCAAGTCAGACTGCTTTCTTCTCCCCTGCCTTTGTGTCATCTGGGGGCAGTTGAGAGTAGAATGGAGACATTACTCATGTTCACAATTCCTGAAACTGCCAACCAAATGACCTCCACCAGCTAGGAGCAGCAATCAAAGAGGAATTCTTGCTCAGCTTGGGCTGCAGCAAACTTAGTTGCTCTGTGGAAATGGCTCATACATAGTCTGGTCAGCAAACAGAAGCTGTGAGAAGACGGAGTGCACTCAGGACAGATGGAATTTTCAGAGAATTTTGCTAACAAATTCTAACAAGTCTCCATGGAACATGTGCAAACTACAGTTTTTCAAGGCTTAGATTTTTCACAAGGATGGTAAAAGGCAAATCCCTGATATCTCCCCAAGACCCTATCAAATTTCAAGTCCCCCGAGCTAAAGCATGGAGACGTAAGAGCATCTCAGGAAATCTTTTTTCCCTAGCCTGGTTCTCAGAAATGGCTGAATCATTGTGGCTGAAACTTTCCAAAACTAATCACTTTAGCAGACACCCAGTACAAAATATTTCAGCCTGAGAATTTTAATTGTGGCAAACTTATAAGTAATCAAACACAAAGGATCTTATATTAGGAAGTACTGAGCAACCTTAATTCCACATATTGCTGTCTGTATCACCTTCCTATAATAATATTTTAGGGTGACAATAACAAATATGCATGTATATTATCTTGTGGTGGGTTTGGTTCGGTTCTCCTGTTTTTGGGAAATATCATTCCTACACCATTTTATAATAGCCAATTATAGGTTATTCCAGGGACATATATCATGCAAATCAGCTTATATGTTTCATACATTATTTCTCTTGGGTTTGGAACCATTATTAATATTGCAGTACAGCACACGAATGTGTGCTATAATTGCTCTAAATAAGCATTTGGTCTCCATTATTTGTAACTAAAAATAGTGTGTTCCAATAATATTGTGAAGGCTGATAATAACAGATATATTTAGGGGATATCCTTACAGGGTCAATCAATTTCTCTTTCCTTCGCCCACCAGCCACCTTCTTCATAAATTATATCATCATCACTTAAGAGTAATATACAGAATTGTACACAAAATTCTCTTCAGATTTATTAGACTGGTTTGTATTTCAATATGTTGTCCATCTGTTGTTGATTGATTTTAACACCTAATAGTTCATGAATCACTCTTTATAATAATTAATGATGGAAATAGTGTCTTCAATTACTGTTTGTCATTTATTTATACTCTTTTGATATTAATATCCACAGAAATATATCATTTAAATAATTGTTATGATGATTCATTGATATTACAACATATTGGTACTTAATTTTCCTTAAAATTGCCCACTGAGTGGTAAATTATCCCAACATTTCATTATCTATTCTGAGCAAGCACAACAGACTATATTTTTTCATATCGCATTGTATTTGTCAACCCCTGGTCTATACTGTCAGTTCCTGAATGTACTGTGTTAGTCTATAGGACCTTACTTTAAAATGTGCTTTAAATATTTCATTACAGCATCACTGAAGATTATAAAATCACATCTCTAAAGAATCATCCTCTCCTACCCCCTCACCCGAGCTGGCATTAGGCCTAGGACACCAGTTTAATAGTATTACATAAGGCCCCATAAATACTAAGGACAGCCCTGCTAACCAAGTTACAATTCCAGAGTGAATTCTGGCCTGTTTTACTTTATCTACTGTAAACTGCATCATCTGAGTCTGTCTACATTGGGGGTCGGCAACCTTTCTGAAGTGGCGTGCCAGGATTTAACCCTCCTGCCCTGAGCCGTGCCGCTCTCCCAGGAGGTGTTCTCTCCACCATGCACCCCACTTGGTCTCCTGCCCTGGATCCGCTCCGGCTTTTCCTGTGAGGAGAAGAGGAGCAGCGTGTGTGCTCCCCTACACAGCCTACCCACCCCTGAAGCAGCCCCAGTCCCCAGAGCAGCCCTGCTCCATCACGTGGCCCAATCACCCCCAGAGTAGCCCAGGCCCCTGCAGCAGCCACCGGCCACGTAGCCCTGCCAACCGAGCTGCATAATTGCCGAGGAGCAGGAACCAGGGCCCTGATGAGGCCCTAGCAGGGACAGCCTCACTACAACCTGGCTCCAGCCATGGCACACGGTGCAGCCGCCACATGTGGCTGAGCCACATGTCACTCAAAATCAGCTCGTGTGCCACTTATGGCATACATGCCATACGTTGCCAACCCCTGGTCTACACTATAGCAGCTACCTCGGCACAGCTGAACAGATGCAGCTGTGCCACTGTAGTGCCACTGTAGTGCTTCTGGTGAAGACACTCTGAGCCACTGGGAGATAACTCTCCTCTGGGCTTAATAACTCTGCCTCTGTGAGAGGCAGTAGCTACATCTGTGGGAGAAGTTCTGATTCTTTTGTTATGTGAAGGGGTAAATAAGAATTTTTCTTCACACCATTCAGGATTGTATAAATCTTTATTACATCCCCTATTGGTCATCTCTTTTCTAAACTGAATAGTCCCAGACTTTTCAATCTCTCCTCCTCTGGAAGATGTTTCGTGCAAAGGACAACAAAGATGATGAGGAGCATGAAACATCTGTTTGCACTATTCAAGGTGTGGATGTAGCATGGATTTATATAGTGGCATTATGATTTTTTCTTATCTATCTCTTTCCCAATGTTTCATTCTGTTAGTTTTTAAACTGCAACTCCACATTGAGCAGATATTTTCAGAGAGTTGTCTATGATGATTCTGGGATCTCTTTCTTGAATGGTAACAGCTAGTATAGAATCTATCATTTTGAAGGTATAGCTGGGATTATGTTTTTCAGTGTGCATTACTTTGCAATTGTCAGTGTTGAACTTCATCTAGCATTTTGTTGCCTAGTCACCCAGTTTTGTGAGATTCCTTTATAACTCTTTGCAGCTTTGGACTTAACTATCTTCATTAATTTTGTATTGTCAAAACTGCCACCTCGTTGTTCACCCCTTTTTCAGATCATTTATTAAAATGTTGAACACTGGTTCCAATACAGATCCTTCAGAGACCATGCTATTTACTGCTCTTCATACTGAAAACCGACCATTTATTCCTATCCATTGTTTCCTATTTTATCCAGTTAAAGGTCCATGACAGGGCATTTCCTCTTATCCCTTGACTGCTTACCTTACATAAGAGTCTATAGTGAAGGAGCTTAGAAAAGGCTTTTTGAAAGTCTAAGTACACTAATCACTTTTGTCCACATGCTTGTTGCTCTCTCAAAGTTTTCTAATATATTGGCAAGACATGATTTTCCTTTACAAAAGAACTTTTCCCAACAGATCATGTTCGTCTATGTATCTGATCATTCTGTTTTTTACTACAGTTTCAACCAATTTGCCTGATACTGAAGGTTAGGTTTACTGTCCTGTAACTGCCAGGATCACCTTTGGTGCTTTTAAAAAAAATCAGTGTTGCATTAACTATCCTCCAGTCTTCTGATACAGAAGCTGATTCAAATAATAGGTGACATTCCTATGCTGGATAGGGGGAGTGCTGGCTAGCACCTGGTGACTAAAGGGTTAAACTTAGATTGCTAGCAAGGGTGTTGGCAGGAGGCCAGAAGAACCAATGGGATACAGTGCTGAAATCTGAATTGCATATAGATACCTTGCCTGCTCTCTTTGTTTAGTTAAGTTAAGGGCTGGAGGGAGCAGATGCAGTAATCAGAATTACCATGCCTCTAAAAAATATTGGACATGGGAGTGAACTGGACCTTGAGGTACGGATCAGCATGGATCATGAGTAGAGGGAAAACATGTATTTAGTCGCAATCAGGTTATTGTTCTTTATTTTGCTGTTTGGTAAACCTTCTCTGTGTAAAATCCATGTGCTCTCCTCCCCCACCATTCGCTGTTTAAGCCGTACCCAGAGATATATTTTTTTTCTGAGTTTTAATCTGCTCTTTTCTTAGTTGCTCTGTAACACCTAGCAACCAAGTATGCTTTATCAAGTATATCTGTTTGGTTTTGTTAATAAAATCACCTTTTTAAGGCAATGATTTGATTCTTGTGTCCTGGGAGGAAACAGGAGGTCTGTGTGTGTGTATGCTTGCCTAAGACTGAGAGGTTAGCTACCAGAGACTGCAGTTTAGTTCTCTTTTTTTTCCCAAGCTCTGTTGTGGTAAAAGAACTTGGGGATACCTCTCTGAAAGAAGTCCAAGTGCTTCCTTCCTGGGTTCGAGAAGAAAGGGGTCTCTTTTTGTTTCACTTGGTGGTGAAGCTACCTCCCAAAGTCAGTGAATCTGAGACTCTGGGGAGTTTTTGTAATCAGAACCTACAGAAGCAAGGTAACTAAGGTCTCTTGCGGGCCTCCACCTTCTTCACTCAGAGTGCCAGAGTGAGAACAGCCCTGACTATACCATAGTTAATATTTTCACAATTTCAAATTTATTTCAGAAATCTTGGATGAATACCATCTGGTCCTGGTGTCTTATTACTGTTTAATTTGTCAATTTGTTCCAAAACCTCCTCTAATTGACACTTCAATCTTAGACAGTTCTTTAGATTATCACTTAAAAAGGAATAGTCAGATGTGGGAAGTTTCCTCACAGATTCTGCAGTGAGGACTGAGGCAAAGAATTCATTTAGCTTCTCCACAACGATCTTCTCTTCTTTGAGTGCTCCATTAGCACCTTTATCATCCAGTGGCCCCACTGATTGTTTGGCAGGCTTCCCACTTCTGATGTACTTTAAAAAATGGTGTTAGTTTTTGAGTCTTTTGCTAGCTGATCCTTAAATTCTTTTTTGATCTGCATAATTTTTTTACACTTGACTTGCCAGTGTTTACATTCTTTTGTATTTTCCTCTGCAGGTTTTGACTTTGAGTTTTTAAAGGATTCATTTTTTTTGCCTCCAATGACCTCTTTTATTCCGTTGTTTAGCCATGGTAGAATTTTGTGGTCCTCTTACTGCTTTTTTTCATTTGGGATATGCATTGAGTCTGAACCTCTTTTATGGTGTTTCTATATAGTTTCTATACAAACAGCAGGCATATGTCTCTTGCAACTATTCCTTTTACATTTTATTTAATGCACTTGCTCATTTTAGTGCAGTTCCTCTTTTTGAAACTGGATGGGTTTCTTTTGTTATTTCACCCCTTACAAGAATGTTAAATTTAATTACATGATGATAACTATTACTGAGCTGTTCAGGTGTATTCTCCTCTTGATCCACTTAGGACTATATCAAGAATTGCCTTTCCCCCTGTGCATTCTAGGACTAGCTGCTCCAAGAAGCCATTAATGTTGTTTAGAGATTTTATCTCCATATTCTGTCCTGAAGTGACATGTTGCCAGTCAGTATGTGAATAGTTGAAATTCCCCAATGTGATTGGGTTTTCTGGTTTTGTAGCCACTCTGAGCTTCCTAAGCATTACACAATCACCATTACTGTCCTGGTCAAGTGGTCAGTAGTACACTCCTACTGCTATACTCCTATTATTCCAGCATTAGGAGAAGAGGAGATCTGAAGTCCTCGTTGAGTGAGGTTCCTCCATGACCCCTTCAGGTGGGTCATGTTGACTGGATTCTTTTCCTAACTTTATCATGCCTTTCTTAATATTCTTATTTCTGATTCATTTTAGTGATTAAAATATATAATCATCAACAACAGATAACACATGTGAATATAAAATGACAAGTATACAAGTGAATACATAACACGTGCTTTTGTTAAATAAGCGAGGGCATATTTAAATAGGACAAAACAATGTAACATACAATCTAAATATGGAATAGTAAGAGGCAACTCAAGCTAACAATTAGAGATTGTTGTGAACCAAGATGTTAAATAAGAAAACCCTCAATTTTAAAGTGTTCAAAATTCAAAGCCAATTCATCCCTTCTAGACAAGTATTATATTATGGGATTACTTGGCAATTTACCTTATTTCATCTTTATCTGTTCTCATCTCTGTTTTTGCTTTAGAGCCAAATCTTTCCATAATTGCAAGTCCAGTCTTCATTTTTTTTCCATAACTGTAAAACTTGAGATCCTTTTTAAAGGATCCTTGAAACCATGAATATATTTCCTAGCAAATATCCACACTTTGTCATGTCTAGATAATTTATCAATAACTGATAAATATGTTCTATTAGGTACTCTTTTAACTGGGACCTGAACTCTTTGCCTTCAGCTGCCATTGGCTTCCATACGCCTGTCTGCTTCCATTTGAACAATTAGCTATAACTGACAATTATGTGAAGCTCTTTGCATCTTGCACAATTTTTGCATGTAACTGAATGAGTTTCTTTTAAAATCCTTCTTTGTTAAAAACCAAGATGTGCTGGTTCTTGGCAGCTATTGTGGAAATCATAACTCACTTGCTATGTGAGGCTAGCACACTGAGTGAAATAGAATCATGTGCTGAACTAAAGCTATGAATCCACTTTGTCCCAGGATGCAGTTTTAGCTTAGCCATCTTAAAGCAGAGCTTCTTACCATAATAGAGTGAAGCTATTTATTCATAGTGTGCATAGAGCATTCTGACAGTATGAAGGCTTTGGAATAAAGCAACACACTTATGTAGCAATTTCCTGCAGGAGACACTGGCAATTAAATTGTAAATATTTATGACCATTTAACTTCTGTATTCTCATTTGTTCCCTTGGGCTAGTTCTGCAGCTTCATTTGAGATATAGTATGTAAGGGTACAAAGATGCTTCCAAGTCACCTTTGTGTCCTTTAAAATTGGGAGTGGCCTGAAGCCATTCTTGTCTCCAGTGTAAATTAGAATAAACTCAGGGTTGCTCTAAATTACTCTTAGCTGTCTGTAGCCTTAGGAATTATTCTGACCACTAAGGGATTGTGGGGGTGTAAAAACATCCTGACAATACCCTCTTTCTCCTGGAAACACAGGAAAGGGTTAGTCTAAAGATTTTCTTTATACAAGCAGATTTTTCAAGAAGGCAGTTAAACCAGCTTCTGCTCTGAACAGTCAAAGTTGTTTGAAGATACCAAAGTAGGACTCAGAATAAGTCTTTGTCTTTTAGGTACAACAGATTAAATCAGGTGAGTGAATCCTACTCTGCTACAGCCATGGCATCAGTTGGAGTTGAGGATTGATTGGCCTGTAAATCTGCCTATAATCCTCAACATTATTTGTGTTTGCTTGACACAAATTAGAGCTGCATAAAATCCCCAGGTGGCTTCTATTAATTATGTCTCATTTCATACAGAAAAATAGATCATTTTATCTGCTCAATTATAGTTACCTTGTACCTTACTGTATGCCTATCTGTTTAGGAACTTGCCATACAATTCAGCCTGGGCATAGTTTTACCCCAGAGAATCCAGATGACATGAAATTAAGTAAGTGAAACCTCTATTTTATAAAGATGCTATAAGTATCCATTGCTAATTTCTGCTCTGAGTGTCATGCGTGCTGTGTCTGAAGGAACGGCAGAAATCAATGAGATACTTCAGATTCTAAGGGGAGAATTTGACTTTCAGCCAAAACAGCAAAGTGTATAGTGTCACAGTTCTTTTCCCTTTTGGAAAAATATAAAATAAACATAGATTGTTTAGATACTTACATCTGTCAACTCATAATATTGGAACCTAAATTTACAATGAATGGAAGATTTTTGGTTTTTCTACAATTCTTACTAAGTTATGATCAAATAAACAATAAACGAGACCTTTTGTGTTTGGAACCTTGAGTTAGACCAAAGCAGTAACATTATTGCTAGTAGTAAAAAGCAGAACTCTGTAAGTGTACCCTTCAGATAGTACTCTGACAAATAGCTGCTATAAAATACTGCCAGCAAACTGGGTGTAATAAAAATCAGTTTTGTGTCTTACAAGACAATTAACAGTACAGCAATGTGGTGATGAATTTGTGTAAATTTGTGTAAATTAAAGTAAAATAATCAAATGATACTTACTTATGAGTCTCCTGAGCGAAATATATTTATTTTCACCAAGTCCATTTTCCATTTTCTTCTCAATAACATGTACAATGCCTACTGTGCAACAATAATTTAATACTACCTTTGCTTTTCTTGAAAAGAAAAAGAAATGCCATCAGTAGATATCATGGAGAGCTAAATAATTACCTTCTAAAGTGACTTTAATGCAGTGAAGAATCAAGTGCCATAGTATTTTAATGGTATAAAAAAGATTTATTAAGACTTTGTTTTGAAGCAATAAGCAATGTGGCTTACATAGTGCAGCACTTTATCTCCCAAATGTCATTTCATGTTTTAGGAGGTGTGTGTGTGTGTGTGTGTGTGTGTGTAGTCCCCCAAAACATAAAGACTGCCATATCACTAGCTTTTACGAATAATACTCTGCCACTTTTTCTCACACTGAGTAGAATTCTATTAATCAAGTAGACCTATAGATTTCAACGGGACTTACAGAGTAAATTACCTTCTGCCCCTGAAAGAGGATTGCAAAATCCAGTGCTACATGAATGCAAATATGGAATACAATGCCTGTTGTTTGCCCTGGAGTCATCAACATCACACAGGATCAAGGTCTGATCTTAGCTGTACTAGTGTAAATCTGGAGGTTCTCCAATGATGCCAATAATCTATTCATTCAGATTTGTAGATTTATACAAGATTAATTCTGTTCAGAAGAGAGAGAAAGAGGAATTATAACCTGAAAATGTTTGACAGACAGAATGAAAAAAGATGAAAATGTCATCCATAGTGACAAAACAGTGTCGCCAAAAAAAAGGGCGAGCTTTTCAGTTGTTTTTATCAAACCAAAGCTAAACAGAATACTAAATCTATCAGTAAATTCTGTCATTCGCAGTATTAACATATATGCTGTCAGGAGAATTCCAGTTCTCTTCTAATTATTCATTTTAAGTACCATGATAGATTTACACATTTTTCCACTGGTAAAACAGTAGCTCGTGACCCTTATTCTGTACACACAGATCTGTTGCAATACATTATCATTTTCCGTGCTTGCCACCTGGCATTTGGATTACAATAAGTATTAATGTTGTATTACAGTGTCTGGTGAATTGAAAAGTTTCAATATATGTGCATCTATCTCTATTTTTAAGGTTACATTTTCATTGGGATGATAGTTGTTTTAACTTTTTTCTTTGGGAAATATCAGAAAAAATCCTTTATACATGAAAAAGATCATATGAAAGTAATTAATAGGATTCACTCTTTCTTTCCCATGCACTTATTTTAAAATGAAATCCAGTTGCTAAGCAAAATAAACACAGCACAGCATGGTGTTATGAAAAAGAAAAGCATCAATATGTAATTTCATTGAACTGACAAAATTTAATTATATTATTAACTTAATAACGGCTTCATGGAAAGCTGTAACAATAACACTATAACAGTGTTTGTTTAAATAGAATGATAAATTTGGCTTTATAATAGTGTAAAGAAATATAATTAAATAAATTCCTTTGTCCTTGTTACAAAGATGGGTATGTTTTTCATTATTTATGTTTGTGTATAAACCAAACAGGTTTATACTAGAGTAGGTAAGGTAACTGGCAACTATTCCAAAATATTCTGCAACAACATTCTCCATATGTGGTGCAACATGATTGAATCCCATTCTCCGCTGTCATGTTCCTGTACTGCTAGGAATCAGAGTTACAAGTTCTGTATGGCTGACTCTGGGATGCTATCCCCCCAAAGTAAAACTGCTTTTCAGAGGAAGGACTTCCAGCAGGGCATAAAATCATGGCTATTTATTGCACCACTGAGTATGTGGGTAAATATTTCACTGCCAATAGGAATTGGAAGTAAAAAGGATTATTTCCCCGTTTCGATCCAATTTTAGTGGTGACATAGGGTGTTATAATTTATCTTTATTTTTTTAAAATCCATATCTCTCAACTCCTATGAACTCAGCTAAAACCTGTATTGGGGATTCCTGTCTAAAATAGAAAGCTAAGTAAAAGTTCGTCCATTGCTTTTCCTACCTCTGATGGATTAATGTGCCATATAAACAAGATTAGCCAGGAATGTGGGTCCCATGCTTTGTTTATGGGCATTTGAGGGATGTTAATCTGTTTTTGGCAGAGGCTGTTCAGTTTTTAAACTGAATAAGCCCAATATTAAACAACTAGTATTTGCTGCGATTTTTAACATTAGCTTCCTTTAGACTACTCAGTTTTCAGCTCAGTTTATTGGCTGTACTACAATATATGACATCATATTCCAGGTCTCAGACTTAATCCTTTGCTTCTTAGTCAATATGGATAGATGTATAGGTTGAATCAATGCAAAGTACTTAAGCACAAGTTTAATGTTGTCCCTAGCGATCAAATTAAAGGTTTGATGTCAGTGAGGCTTTAGCAGACCTTATTCTTAAAGGGTATGTCTACACTACAGCATTAATTCGAGTTATCTTAATTCAAATTAGTTAATCTGAATTAAGCCAATTCGGATTAACGCATCTACACACAAAATGCAGTTCGAATTAGCATTTTGCTAATTCGAACTACCGCGTCCACACAGAGTGGACACTGAATCGGATTTAAGGCTGGCCGGAACCAGGTCAGGCAGGGCATCAGGTCAGGAGTGTCTGTGTGTGGCTGTTGCCTGAGGCTATCTGAGGCTTGTGCTTAAAGGGGGACACACACACACACCGACCAGCCGGTTCTCAGGTGTCCCTGCTTGCTTGCCTGCCTCACTGCAGGACAGCACAGCATTTGTGTCTCGGAGTGCTTTGGTTGCCCTCACTCGAGACACCATAGCACTCTGCAACATGGAGACAGAGCTTCCCCTGGGCACTCTGGTGCATCTCGTGGATGCGTTGCCATCAGCCTGGCTGCACCTGCTGCAGGCTGCCATCCAGGATGTCCATCGGGGGGCTGTCAGTATCCAGGAAGCCCTGCAGGAGAGCTTCCACCCTAAGAAGCACTCAGAGCCTCCCTGGTCTGCCCCACTGGGGGCTTTTGCCTCATTCCTCCCTCACGTCCTTCCATTTACCCCTCCCTAGCCCCCCTTCCTAATGTCAAATAAAATAAATATATTTTCATAAATGCAAACTCTGTTTATTTCACAAAAGTGGGGGGGGGAATGAAACCCTGGTGAGACTTGGGAAAGGAGGCAGGAGAGAGGAGGAGAGAGGGTGGGAGAGGGGAAGGGGATACCTGGGAGGAGGGACCTGGAAGGGGGAGGCAAGGGGAGGAAGGGGAGGAGAAGCTCAGGGTTGGGGGTCTTGCCGGCCCTCCTGTCTCACAGCACTGCACGTGCGGGGGCGTTGCCATCCCTTGGGGGGACTGGGTATGGCAGGTGGGGCAGGTCAGGAGGGAGGGCGGGGGAAGAAGTGGGAGGGGGAGCAGGAGTGGGAGGAGGAGCAATAGTGGGGGTGGCCACAGGGGCTGGAGCGGCAGCAGGCACCAATCTCTGCACCAGGGTGTAGCCAGACATGAACCCCATCTTGTTCCCCCCTCCCCCCCCAGAGAGCAAGAGAAAGGCAGTCAGCCTTTGATGCCCTGGGAACACAGGTGTGCTGCCTGTCCCTGACTCTACCATAAACAGAAACCAGACAGTAAATGGGCTAGCTGACAACCCGGGGCCTCCCGCCGCCCTGATGGCTAGTACCAGTAATTGACACGCCTGCACTGTCCCAGGAGAGGAATCTTCACCCATCACATACTAGAAGTGCCCATTGTCTGCATTTTCCCAGGTGTGAATTATGCTTTGCACCCTTCGTGGGAAACTTGGCATTCAAAGCCATTTTTCCTAATTGGCCACTTGAGACCAGGAAGAAGCCTACATGACCCAAGGGGTATAAAGAGGGTTTAGTAGCCCACCCCATTTGAGCTCCAATCATCTATACCTGCTGGCAGGTATTGATTGACTCCCGAGGTCTGTGGACGCCCAACCTCGCCCTACTTCTTCCCGAGGATTGAGAGAAAGACGCTGGCCACGCCAAGTCTGGAACGCAGGGGTGAGAATATATACCTGCTATGTGTCTATTTTGCATGCATTTAATAAGAGCTCAGAGAACCAAAAGGGTTTCATGGTACCTGTAAGTGACTTTTGTTTTAAGTGTAATTTCTGTCCTGTCCTTTTGTAGTGACTGTGTTATCTGTAACACAGCAGTAGCATTTAACAGCTAAGTTTACCCTGTAACAATAAAATAGTAACTGTTTAAGCTTTAACCTGACTCCTTCAGTTGCTGTAACAGAACCAAGCACAATTTAAAAGAACTTCAGCTGGTCAAAAGGGACAGGTATAGGGGGAGCTTGGGCGTTTGGATTTGTGTCACTCCCAGGTGACAGATCCATTGGGGCACCTCTCAGCCTCCCCAGGCTGCCCGCTACGAAGGGATTTCTGGATTCTAGCAGCTAAAATCTGAGGTGTTATAAGCTCTTCCCTGTAAACTTATTGGGGCGCCCGTCAACCTCCTCCAGGTTGCCCGCTGCTAAGGACCCCGGTCCTGGCAGTTGAAGTCTCGGGTGTATAATACACACACACACACCACTCACTGCCCTGACCATCGGCTGACACAGGGTCAGCAGGTGATCTCGTATGGCACGGCCCTGGGCAAGCAGCTCCCACAAGCTCTTCCGCTGCAGCTGCAGGTCTTCCTCTGCCCAGTGCTCCTGGCAGCAGACCTGCTCTAGCATATAGTGCCAGGTGCTGCCAGTGGTACTCCTCCAGGTGGCGGGTCATCCTTCTGGCCCGGGTACGGGAGGCTGTCCTGGGTGGGATGGTGCACCCTGCACTCGCAGCTGGTGCGACTGTGGAGAAACCAGAGATGTGCTGTATTATTCCTGGGGACACAGTGGTGAAACCCAGCCCCCCTCTGCAAAGTGAGGATGGCAGGTCTCCGCACCATCATGTCCTGCTATCCCCGGGAGTGTGAGCTGGCCCAGGACTGCACCCATGCCCCTGTGCTGTATATAGTGTGGGTGTGTGGGGGGGAGGAGACGAGGGGAGATGTGCCCTGCCTCTGTGTAGAGGGGGCTTCTGGAGGGAGGGCATTGTGCAGTGTCTCTCCCCGGGGTCAGGAGCATGTCATGTGCCTTCATACATACATGCGTGTGGGTAAGAGGCCAGGGACCCTGTGTGGCAGGCAGCCGGGGCCACATGCCCCAGCTGGCGCGGCACATGCACAGGTTCCTGTGTGATCCATGGTCAGCAAGGCCCACATGCTCCCTCTCCCCTCTCCCCCGCCCTGCATAAGGGGACAGTGATGGCACTCACATGTCGAGGCCTCCCTGGCGTCAGAAGACACAGGCGACAGTCTTACTGGCACGGCTCTGGGTTCCGGGTGCGCGGCATGCTCCCTCCAGGCTCCTGGGACTCCTGGCGATATTCCTTCTCCTCCTCCTCCGTGCCCTGGTCAGGGCCCTCTGCCCCAAGGTCAGTGACCACCTGGGGGGCACGGACTGTCTGATCCCCCAGGATGCGGTCCAGGGCATCAAAATATAGGAAGGGGTCTGGGTCTGCCCCTGGTTGGGAGCTGCCCGCTGCAGCCCTGGCATAGGCCTGCCGTAGCTCTTTAATTTTAGTGCACACTTGCTCCTGGTTGTGCACGTGGCCTTTGGTGGCCAGGCTGTCAGCCATCCGTCGGTAGATGGCCGTGTTCCTGCGTCTAGTGCGGAGATCATGGACGTTGGAGGCAACCCCCCAAACCTCAATCAGGTCCATGATCTCTGCACGGGACCAGGATGGCGCCTGCCTTTTCCATCCCCTGGCAGGCTCCTGGGAGCTGCCAGACTGGTCCTGGGGAGCGGTGGAGGGCTGGCTGGCACTGGGTTGCTGGCTCATGCTGGCACCTGGTTCAGGGGTAGCGCCTTCGGGCTCTGGGCTGGCAGGCCTGCAGCTGGCACAGGCCCTGTGGCCAAACGGACTCTGCCCCTTTAAGGGCTCCGGGGTTGCGGGGGCGGGAAGCAATAGAGTTTTCCTGGTTTCGCCCAGAGTGGCCACCAGGGGGAACTGGGAAGGGCTGAAGGCCATCTAATTCGGACTAAGCGTCTACACAGCACTTATTCTGAATTAGCCAATTCGAGTTTGGCATTACTCCTCGTAGAATTAGGTTTACCAAACTCGAATTAAGTGCCCCACTATTTCGAATTGAATTTGAAATAGTGGTTTGCTTGTGTAGACGCTATGGAAGTTAATTTGGAATAATGGCTGTTATTCCGAATTAACCTTGCAGTGTAGACATACCCAAATGCTTTGCTGAATCAGAGATTAATACTCTTTTACTACTCATATACTACTGCCTTCTACTGGATAAAAGTCTCAGAGGGATAGCCGTGTTATTCTGTATCTGCAAAATGACTCCCCATTGTCTCTACTGGATAGAATGTCATAGCGCCTCAACTATATGTGACTAGAACAATACAAGTCCTAATATGATAGCTACGAGAAAATTTCCTTTAGCTTAAGCCTTTTGGAGACAGAGTAAAAAGATTTGGAGCTGAAATTTCTGAGTCCTGTCCTTACTGCAGGTGTGTAACTTAGCTGCTGGCCAAATTGAGATCAGCCTTTTTCCATCAGCATTGCTATGAGCCTTTGAGGGGCTCTGCCATATAAATTAAAATGTGTTATTGACAAATTTACTTGGGATTTCAAGACACTGAACTTTAATGAATGTCACTTTTCCCATAACACTATATAGCTTGCACTGACCTTAAGAGAACTGGTAGTCATCCTGTGTTAAAAAAAGTCCCACTTCTTTTCCATTGATCAGCCCCCCCACTTTCTCCTGATGAACATCATTTCTTTGATGCTTGTGGATTGAAGGCATAACTTCCAAAGAGCTAACATCTTATGCAAGTAAACAAAATGTTCTACTGCTCTTCCATACATCCCTGCAGAAAAAAACAGTAACATGGCATTTCTTCAGAATAAAGGCTGAGCTAATCTCAGAATGTCAAAAGTAGTGGTACCTTTGGGGGCTTTAACTTAGTAAATAAAGTTGGCTATTGGTTTGGAGTTGTAACATATGAGATAAAAAGTGTTTCAGATCAAATTATCCAGAAATAAAATAGTATTCATCAAAGTATACACAGGTTTTTCCATGTATATACAAAGTTCTTTCCATGTATCCAAAACATTAGTATCTTTTATGTTATTCAAATTGTATTCTAGTACATGTGTATAGGTTACTGGGATAAGGAGGAAAATGCCTACTTTTTATTACAAAAATGAGATGAGCAATGTAATGTAACTTAAAATGGGTATACAAAAATATTTTCAGATACATGTAAATGATCTTCCAGTGGCAAGTCCATGTTAACATGTAATTGATGAAGAGGCTTTTGCCATGTGCTTTTCCCATTTTTAACCTCTCCTACTTCATACACCATATGGTGGCAAGACTCTAGCACACTACAGTCTTGGTAAATATTAATTGATTTCTAAAGGTGGGCACAGGCTGGATGAAAACATCTCATGGCCAAATGGGGCCTGCTGGCTGGAAAACCCTGATTTAAGGCATACTATTTATAACTAGAAAATAGTTGATTTCCTGTCAGAAGATGACATAGGCTTAAACTGCAGCAAGGGAGATTCAGGTTGAACATTAGGAAAAACTTCCTAACTGTCAGGGTAGTTAAACACTGGAATAAATTGCTTAGGGAGGCTGTGTAATCTCCATCTCTGGAGATATTTAAGACCAGGTTAGATTGATATCCATCAGGGATGGTCTAGACAGTGCTTGGTCCTGCCGTGAGGGCAGAGGACTGGACTCGATGACCTCTCAAGGTACCTTCCAGTTCTAATATTCTATGATTGTATGATTCTAGGTTTCCTTTCAGGTTGCTCCTCCTGTCTCCCTAAAGTAATATCTAAGCCTATTGTAGGCCACCAAAAACCCTGCTCTCAGGATTGTTTTTAATTAATTGACTGTTCAGCAAGAATAAATGACTTTGTAGGTCATGTAATTTCAAGTTCAATCAAATATTCCAAATAACTTTTTCATTCTCCCCTCAGATGAATAATACTATAGATTGTGATACAATGATTCCAGCAGTGTTTAAGTAAAATCCATCTAGTGTTATGACTGAAGGAATCATCCTAATTCATTCTGGCTAGAATAGAAATTCCTTGGATTAACTGTAAACTCTTGTTTGACATGGCTTTACTCACTTCCCAGCAGATTATCGCTAATGTCTGCCACAGGGTGAAACTCTTCAAAAAGATCTTTTTCTTGGGTTAGCACTAGTGTTAGTGACATAGAAGAAAAAGTCATATTATAGCCAGAAACAAGCATTATAAGCATACATCTTATAATGTAATTTAGCACTTTTTTCTCCTTTTACCAGACTAATTTGATATTGCTGATCAGAACCATATGTAGTGCTAATTGTTGATTCACACTAATGTACATATTGTTCCATCTCAATAACTGCTGCATTTTACAGAAAGTACAGGCATGAAATTGAATTGTAATGGATTAAATAAAAAATTTTAAATATTTGTTTGAAGGTAGAGAGCTTTAGAGCATGGACTGTCTTCTGTTAACCTCCCAAATATTTCTGATGGTTCAATTTATTTTATGGTAACTACTGACATCACTGTGGGACACCAGATATCTATATTTTTCCCCAGATCAATATCTGGTTTCCGAGGGTGTGTCTAGACTACATGGCTCTGTCGATGGAGCCATGTAGATGAGGCAGGATGACAAAGGGAAATGAAGCAGCGATTTAAATAATTGCCGCTTCATTTAAATCAAAATGGTTGCTGCGCTGTGCCGATCAGCTGTTTGTCGGCACAGCGCGGCAATCTAGACGGGGATCTGCTGACCTCAGAACCCTTTGTCGGCAGATCCTTTATGCCTCGTGAAACAAGGCTTACAGGATCTGCTGACAAAGGGTTCTGGGGTCAGCAGATCCCCGTCTTGACTGTCGCGCTGTGCCGACAAACAGCTGATCGGCACAGCGCGGTGGCCATTTTGATTTAAATGAAGTGGCGATTATTTAAATCACCGCTTCATTTCCCTTTGTTGAGTAAACTAATCTACATGGCTCCGTCGATGGAGCCATGTAGTCTAATCGTACCCCAATTTAGCATCCTACTTTGGTCAAGGGAAATGTCAGAATTAACCCAGGAGGACTGTCACCCTTTCTAGTCCAGTGCCATACTTCTAGGAATTGCATATATTGATGCTCTAGAGTTGAAGAATGGACTCTTCTATATTACATTGGTAAATTATGCCAGCTGGAGAGGATGTCTGACAATTTATTATTGAAATACAATGTGACTTGCCTCTGGGAATGGTAGGACTTCTTTTTACTTTTGACACTTTCATAGTCAGTTGCTCAGCATGTGTAAACTCAAACAACACGAGCCTCAGCCTTTCACAAGAAAAAAAATCTGCAAGCAATTGGCTAAAGAAATTGCCAAAGAAAGGTGATCTACAAGAATGTACGAATTATAAAGGAATCATGCTTTTGTCAGTGCCAGGCAAAGTATTAAACAGGGTAATTCTAGAAAGACTCAAGAAAACTATAGATTCCTAGCTAAAAGATGAACAAGCAGGCTTTCGTCAAAATAGATCTTGTATAGATCAGATAGCCACATTGCGCATAATTATTGAACAATGTTTAGAATGGAATGTTTCTTTGTATATCAACTTTGTGGACTATGAAAAAGCATTCGACAGCTTGGATAGGGAAATGTTGTGGAAATTATTACAGCACTATGGGATTCCTCAGAAGCTCATAAATCTCATAAAAAAACCTATGAAGATATGAGCTGTAGGGTCTTGCATGAGGGTCAACTTACAGAACCCTTCAGAATAAAGTCTGGTGTTGGGCAAGGTTGTCTGCTGTCCCCCTTACTCTTTCTTTTGGTTGTTGATTGGATCATGAGAGAAACAACAGCTAATAAGAGGAATGGAATCCAGCGGACCCTCTTTAAACAGCTAGAAAACCTTGATTTTGCAGATGACCTAGCTCTTCTGTCACTTAATCAACTTCAAATGCAAAATAAAACAGTGAAGCTGGACAAAGATTTCACAGCAGTTGGGACTGAAGATCCACGAGGGGAAGACCAAGATCATGTAAGTGAATGCAGCAAATAACAGCAGCCCAATTGTCCTGAAAGAAACGACACTGGAGGAAGTTGATACCTTCACCTATTTAGGTAGTATTGTAAATAAAGTGGGAGGTACTGACGAAGATATTAAGACCAGAATACAGAAGGCAAGAGGTTCTTTTATTATTTTGAGGAACATATGGAATTCAAGAGAGATCAAGCTTCAGACCAAAATAAGGATCTTCAGCTCAAATGTAAAATCAGTACTTCTATATGGCTCAGAATCATGGTGAACAACAAGGACAAACATCAAACAATTGCAAACTTTTATTAATAAATGTTTGCATAAGATCATTGGCCTGAAGTGGTCTGACAAGGGCTACGTCTAGACTACAAGCCTCTTTCAAAAGAGGCTTTTTTTGAAAGATACTTTCAAAAAAGCCTCTTTCGAAAAAGAGCGTCTAGACTACAACCAGTACTTTCGAAAAAGCAAGCCGCTTTTTCAAAAAGAGAGCATCCAGGCAGTCTGGATACACTCTTTCGAAAAAGGACAGTTTGTATTACATAGTGCCTTTTTTTTGAAAGAGCACTTTCAAAAAAAAGGCATTATTCCTCGTAAAACGAGGTTTTCCGTGGTCAAAAAAAACTGCTGTGTTCTTTCGATTTACTTTCAAAAGAACACAGCAGCAGTCTAGACACAGGGGAAGTTTTTTCGAAAAAAGGCCACTTTTTCAAAAAAACCCTGTAGTCTAGACACATCCAAGGTTACAAACATTAGCTTATGGGAAAGAGCAGGGCAATGCCCAGTAGAGCAAGAGATATTGAGAAGAAGATGGTGATGGATTGGCCATACACTGAGGAAGCCACCAACTAGCATTACCAGACAATCCCTATCCGGGAACCCACAGGGAAAAAGGGGAAGAGGAAGGCCAAGGAATAGTTGGAGAAGAGACCTGGATGTGAATGTGAGGAAAAAGGACAAAAGCTGGAGAGAATTAGAAAAGGTGGCACAAGACAGAGAGGCTTGGAAAGAAATTGTTGATGACCTATGCTCCCATAGGAGCTAAGGGCAAAGAAGAATTGGCTAAAGTCTCCCAAAAGTTTGAAGAGAAGTCTGTGTGGGATAAGACACCAAATATAAATAAATTGAAATGGCCTCCTGAAGACACATCTAATTTTTCAGCAAGCTGGGAGGGTTTCAGTGTTGCATCTCCCTGTTTGGTCTGGTGACTGGATTCTGAAAGGGGGACATTTTGCTTTAATTGGCAACTAATGACTAAACTCTAAAATAAAATGAAGACTCTTAATAAATAGCATTTCGGCTCTGGAAAATGGAGAAAACACTGCTTCCCTACATAACCACCACACTATAAAGATAGTGCCTCTCTTTTGCCTTTTGGAGCTGTTCCACTTTAGATAAATATTATATACAGTGAGTCAGCTAAAGAGAATGAAACTGACTTCATTGGCTGGTGACAGGCCACTCATCTGGATGTGGGAGACGAAGAATCAAGTCCCTGCTCAGAAGCAGGTAGATCAAGAACTTGAATCTGGGTCTCCCATATCTGAGTGAGTACAATGGTCACTGGCCATTTTAAGAGGGTCTTTGTCTCTCTCTAGCAAGAAATTCCAGCACCTGAAAATCCTTCTCATTAATCAAAATGAGCACGTTTACTATTTTTTTGAAAAGTTTCTGGTTTGCTTCAGAAAAAAAATATTCTGTCAAAAAATTCCCAACTGATGCAAAGGGGGTCTTAAATCGGAGGCAGATTATATTTGCACTCACTTCAGAGGTGCAAAAGTAGTGTAAAGTGGCCTTGATCTGTATCACTTCTACTCAACTTTGGAAGCCCCGGGGCCCACAATGATATTCACAGCAAATGCCGAGGGCCGCAACTTAAGTGTGGCTACATATACCTGCAAATATATATGCAAATATATGCAAATAGCTTCTTTCACACTGACGGACATGAATACAAAGCACTTCCCACAATGCTCCGGTGCTCCCGGCAACTCCTCCTTGGGGATTAGAAATGCTGACACCCTCTACTCGTCTGTTCCAGCCAGCCCGTCCGCTTGTGCTTTTCAATGCTCACCCCGCCTGGGAGACACCTTTCCATTGTGGAACATGTTCCCAGTGGAGCATGCCCCATGTTCCAATGTATTAAGCCCCCCTGTAAACCCAAACCACATCGTGGGCTGCAAACAAATGGGCTGCAGGCCGCATGCAGCCCACAGGTTGCGTGTTGAGTAGCCCTGATCTATATGAATATCTGGCCCCGTAATGTTTGTAAAGCACTCTGAGAAGCCCAGATGAAAAGTGCTATAGAAGTACTATTTTTTTTAAAGAAAAACATTTCTCTGTAAAGTAAAAATTGGTGCAGCTTTAGATGCCTCTGTGATTTTTGCACTTCTATACTTAGATCTATTTGTAGTGAATTTTATCTCCCCATAAATTCTGTTAAATTCCAGGTGAGAAGGCACAATATCGGAAGCAATCAGAATGGTCTTACATTCTGTGTAAAACAGGGAAAATAATTATATACGGTATCTTCACAAGAAAGTTCAGAGGTTAGGGAATTGCTTTCATGTTCAAATTTGAAATCTGCATGTGAATACGAACAGTTGCATTTAAAAAGGCTTGTTTTCATGAATGCATTTGGCCTTCTCTTGATTATTTTCTGAGGTCATTAGAAAGTCTCCAGTGATATATTAATATTACCTGGACCAGGACAACAAGCAATGTTTTGTCACATATAATTAAGACATTTAGAAAAATAATGGCAAACTGTACCAGGGAATGGCAAGATATCAAAGAAATAGTTACACTCAATATTTTGAAATAAGAATGGCAAAGTACTCCCTTGTTCTCATGTAATCTTAGTGAAGCGTGTGTTCCGTATAATGATACCAGTCAGATATATGTCAGATTTCTCCTGCTAGATCTGGGGTGAGGAACCTCCAGCCTGTGGGCTGCATCCAGCCCACTCTTTAATTTCATCTGTCCAGCTACAAACTCTGTACTGCAGGCCAGAAGCCCCACTAAATTAAGCGCAGGGAAATCAGAATTCAGAAAAGCTTCTATTTACCAGAGATTACAGGTGACAATTTCAAGACTTCTTGAAACACAGAATACATGTTAATGAGTAGTTTTATGAGATAATTTTCAAGGTTGTCTAAATCTGGGGAATATTTACTTACCTATACGTGCTTCATGGCTGTTCATAAAATGGGCATGCACACAGGCACACTTTCACTTTTACACCCTAAAACTAAAGAGTGGTCATCTCCCAGTTAAAAATAACAAAAGACAAAATAATAGAAAAATAAGATTGTGACCAATATTGCAACCACATGCAATACGTTTGGGGACCTTAAGGCATTACATTTATGTATCACTCTGAACCAGGGATTGACTCTCTGGCAGAAGATTATCACAGCTCCATCAGCAGCCAAAAACCGTGGTGCTTGATTAAGGTGAATCACTTGGGTTTCAAACACTTCCAGACAGATACCACCCACCTTTGGGAGAGGTTTGCATATGCTTTCAAACTGAGAGACCAACAACCAAAGAAAGGCATGGTTTAAACTGATTCGGGCCTTCTTTCCAATACACCAATAAGCAAGAGCTTCTGTCCAAAGGGGGACAACAATCCCTTTGGAAGGTCTTTGATATACTAGCACCTCCATCAGACATTTGTAAGCTTTTAGCATGGAACTTCATTATTTTATGTTTTCTCTGTAATGCTTTTACCTTAAGCATAAACATGCTTGCTTAGAAAGAGGTGTCTGGCAACTGGTAACTGCTGGCAATACATTTTTCATAGTCCTTGGAGAGAAAGTAAAACTCAGACCACTGGCCTTTATGTAGACTCTCTTGTTAGGGATAGCAGTCTACAGCAGGGGGTTGTGCAGTTTTAAAATCCCCAGTCAGGAGAGACTGAGGTGCAGGTGTCACTCATCCACAGGATTGTCTGGTCCATGTCGGGGACTCTAGTCAGACCTTTGGGAGTGACTTTTTAGTGTGCCAAACCTCAAGTGACTACACAGTTTCACAGGGATAGGCCTGTGCATTTCAAGACTCTGAGACTAGGCCTTCAGCAATCAGCAATCCCAGTCTTTCTCTGTGGCTCGTTGCAGCAAATCCAGTCAAGCCAGACCCTTGTGGAAGACTAGTACTGTATCCCGTCAGAGCACAATGCTCTCAGAGAGTATTTGTAGCCAAAAAAAGGAAGCCTTTTCAAAAACAGAACAGTATTTATTATTCATCTGGAATAAAAAAATCTAAAAGTCTTTAGAGAGAAGCAAACGTTAAGCCAGGGGTAGGTAATAATTTTTGATGGGGGGGGGGAACAAAAATTGGGTAATTGGTCAAGGGCCGCATTCTTCTATGATACTAATGGAGGAGGTGCAGGGATTAGGGGGAGGTTGGGTGCAGAAAGGAGCTGAGGGTTGTGGATTAGAGTCCCAAGAGAGGGTGCTGGATCCAGGAGGAGGTGCAGAGTCAGGGGAGGGGGATGTGACCAGGAGTAGGGATGCAGGAGGGCGTGCAGAGGGTTTGGGCTGTGACCTAGGACAGGAGAAAGTTGTGACCTGGGGCAAGGGATTGGGGCTCGGGAGGGGTGCAGGGTCTGGGAGGGCATTGTGACCTAGGGCAGGGGTTCAGAGGGTTTGGGTGAAGGAGGAGGTGGTGACCTGGGGCAGAGAGTTGGGGGTGCAAGCTCTGGCTGGGAGGTGCGTACCGTAGTTGGCTCCCAGCCAGCAGCCCAGTGGGACCATGAGGCAGGCTCCTTACCTGCCTCATCCCCGTATGCCTGCTCAAAGCAGCTGGCTGTGGGGGAGATGTGCATCTCTGTGCCTCTGGGGAGGGGGTGTGCATTGCCCCTGCCTCAGCACAATCTTGTAGATCCCATTGGCTGGAAAACAACCAATGGCAGTTGCCTGCCCTGTATTTGCAGCACAGGCAGAGTGTGGAGCCCCCTCCAAGGGATGTGGGCATGTTTTGAGCACTTTGAGTGGGCATGTGGAGGCATGGCAGGGTGGGGAGTGGCAGACCGGATCCAACACATGAGTTGTATTTTGCCCACCCCCTGGGTTAAACCATAGTCCAATCAATCCAATGCAAAAATCCAGCTGACTCCATTTCTGTATCTGGCTCTTTGACTCTTTCAATCACAGGCAAAAGCCTTGTCTCACTCCAAAGGACAGCAATAATTCCAGCCACTTTGCACCTTTCTCCTTTGTTCTGCAGCTGAGTTCACAGGTTCTAGCTGCCACGGTTTCCTGATGTTATGTGTGATTGTTCAGTCACTGGGGGGAGGGGAGCTCATGTTCTTTCGAGATTCTCTGTTGCTATGAAGCAGCTTCAACCAATTTTTATAATGACTCGTTCATTCCATCCCTGACAGCTGGGAGACACACACCTTATGTCCTCTGCTGCAAGATCTGCATTAACTCATTAGCGCCCACTGGGAAGTAATGCTAAGTACAGAGGGTAACTGAGTACAGAGGGCAAGAAGGTAATGAGATGCAGGCCTTTTCCCAAGAGATGTGACAGCAGAAAACCTGAAACCTTAACAGAGTCCCATTGAGAAACCATGGAGCGGGGATGCAGGTACAGTTACCCAGAACCTGTGACAAAAGATGAGAGAAACTTTTCCGCTCTCCCTGTGTTGTAGACTCAAAGTATAGGAGCTGGCAGTGCAGACAAAAAGCTAGATGGTGATGTCTGCTTCTTGGCTTGCTAGTAGAGCTCCTTCAGATGAATGGAAGATCAAAAGCTTGCGTGGTTTGTTAATGCCACATTTTTCCTTAGCCAAAGCTGACAGCCATGAAGATTCTTAAATGTAAATCAAGTAAAAATGTTTACTTTGACATGGAAGACAAAGCTTCCCTATCCTTGTTTCTTCCTAGTTTACGAATTTGACTTACTGAGCCTAATAGCACCTCTCTTCAAAGGCTTTGGACAAATTAAGTGTAAGGCCGAGAACCATGCAACTTGGTTCAGTCATGCTTGAATTAGGTCATCCACAGCTAGTGTCCACTTGGAAAAGTCCTACTCAAATCAGCAATTTCAAAAAATTGCATACCACAGAGAATACTCTCTCAAAATATCAAAAATCTGGATACATGAGACCTTTTTTGAGAAAATTGGCATAGTCTTATCTTGATGAAATGTCTGAAGGAGTTATGTCACCAGATGGAAAGTTCAATATAAAATAGTTATTTGGTGGCAGGGGGAACCTACCAACAACCTACCAACACTCAATTTTCATTCATCCACAAAATAAGTCCAAGCTTTCATCAATCACAATTTAATTCCAGAAATATTTACAGTAATCATTCTGTTTTGGAACTGGGCCATAAATCAAACAGTTTACCATCTTCTGCAATCTTCATCATGGTAGAAAAATCTACTTTGAAGCCTATTGAGAGAAAACCCACGTAAAGCATAACATCTCTATGAACATATGAGCTATTCTTCCTCACATCTGAGTATGAGAAACATACAGGAAATAGAGGAAAACTCATCTCTTCATCCTTCTCAAGTAGATAAAGAGATACCAGGCACTTTACATTGAATGGGACTGTGTTTGATCATATGAACTAGGCCCCATTGTGTTTAAAAGGTAGGTTCACTGCATTCAAAGGGGTTTCCTTTATGCTCCAGATCAGTTGGACAATCCACTTGTACAACCCCAGCAGAAACAATGAGCTAAATTCATCCCTGGAGTAATGCCATTGATTATACTGGAGTTATGCCAAGAATATATCTGATCCATTAATCCCTTGCCTAGGGAGTTTGAATCTCACATTCCTCCTGGCTTTAAGGGTAATGAGTTAGAATGACAGCTTGAGCACATGGTCTTAGAATAGGATTGGATGTTTGGAGAGAGTTAAGAGGGAAACACACATGGCTACTGAAAGCACTATCTTGAAGAGGCAGCAGATACAGTAAAACTGTCTGAATAGACCTCTAGGAGTGTCCTGGTACTTCTATAAATTATAAGATGCACTTTGATTTCTCCATCTAGCATCCCTGTTACTCTGATATATTTGTGAATAAGTTAGGCTAGAAATACAGCATCTGGTACCTGTGTCCGCTCATTTTTCTCTTAACAAGGAAATAATACAGCTTTAGGCTTCAAGGATGAAATTCTGGCCTCCTTGCAGCCAATGGGAGTTTTGCTATTGACTTCAGTGGAGCCAGGATTTTGCTCCAAATCTTTCCTGCTTGTTTAGGATAAGATTGTTTTTCTAAATCCCTGCAGGGTGTGTGTTCTTTTTTCTCCTCTTGGTCTTTATATCTACTATATATTTAAAACAGTTTGTCTGACTGACTGTCTTTCTGTCTGTGTATTTGTTTGTTCAAGAACTCCTTCTAAAAAGTAAGAGCTACCTAAGGGTGCGTCTAAACTACATTCTTTTTCGAAAGAAGATATGCAAATTCGGCAGCAATTTGCATATGTTCTTCCGATCACTTTTTCGAAAGAGGGTTTTGGGGGTTTTTTTCGAAAAAGCAAGCAGTTTAGATGTGGTTCTTTTGAAAAAAAACCTCTTTTTTCAAAAGAACCTGTAAACCTCAATTTTTGAGGAAGAAAGTTCTTTCGAAAAAGGGTTTTTTTTTGAAAGAACAGTGTCTAAACTGTGTGCTTTTTCGGAAAAAACTCTTTCCCACCAAATTTGCATATCTTCCTTTGAAAGAAGAAAGTAGTCTTGATGCACCCAATGGGTTTGGTTGTGCCAGGAAAATGAGATATACCTGGAATGGGATTGTTTTTCATAAAACCAAATAGAAAAGAGACAGAATCACCAGGAAGGTGAAAGGGGCTAGCTGGGGATGTGCACCTCACCCTCCTTATATCTGAGACTGTCCCAGACCTGGGTCTTCCCCACCAGAAAGCCTTTAGGAAGAGCAGGGCTGGCTGAAGCTCTCCCCCCGCCCAATTTGTACAGTGTTATTGCCGTCTGTTCCCCTTCCTCAGGGAGCAAGAGGAAAGTGCAGTTTTCTGTATTCCTCACTCAGTCTGGGGAGTGCAGGGGGCAGACAAACCTGGACCTATCCCAGCTGGGTGACATGCACCCCTCCCTCAGCTGTACCCACTGGAGCTGCAGCAGTCATGGAGAGGCACTTCTCACCTGGCCCCAAGATGCTGTGGTGAGAGAGGACTGGGGTAGTCCTCTCCTGGGGCATCCTGCATCCTGAACCCCTCACTCTAGGTCCACCCCAGAACTATGATTTAAAAGCATGTATATTTTCATTTTATTGTCCAAAAAAAAAAAAAAACCCTCAAAAAACTAATTGAGTTAAGGACCTGAGCAATGCTGGGTAAATCTTCTAGTTCTAAATAGTGTGTTCGAAATGGAGCAAGGGGAGAAGGAGAGAGACAGAGAATTCTTGAGGAAGATGAAGCACTTAATGATAGCACTTATATTAGATTTGTAATGAATTTGTGCTTGAAATGAATCAGAATAGTTAGCTTTTGTGGGAAAGGGATTGATTTTTTAGCCTTTTTTATTATCTGTTACACTGATGGATTTTTATATTTTCTTTCTTTCCTCTTTTATTTTTTTACTTCACAGTAGGATTAGTATATAATTAATGTAAATTCTAGATAGATTGATTAGTGACTTTAATTTGGTTTTCATTCCTGGTCTCTCCTCCCACTCCAGCTGAGCATAGCTGCCTTCCTTTAATTTTCCTATTATAATTGTGCAGGTGTTTAGTACAATATATTATTGCTGTTCAGTTGGTATCTAACCGCTTTGTCGAATTGTCTAGTTGGAATTTTGTCCACAGTTTTTTAAAATCATCCTGGTTTCCCTCAAACTCACATAATAAATAACCATAGTCATATAAAATCATAGAGTTTAAGACCAGAAGGGACCATAGGACCTCCTGTACATTACAAGCCACCGAGGTGAACCAGCACTCCCACATTAAACCCAGCAACCAATATGAGACCAGAGTATTACAGACCACAGGAGGCTAGACTATTATGTGCCACTGGCAGGGAATAATAGGAACAAAAGTATATTGGTGCCCAACACCACCTCACCCTCCACAATGCCAGGGAAATGATTAAGTGAGAAAAACCCAAAGAATCCTGGCAAGTGAACTGCACACTGAGAGGAAGGAGAAAAACTCCCAATGTCATTGCCAATCTGATACTTTAGAACAGGGGTAGGCAAGATACAGCCCTGGGGCTGGATCCGGCCTGCCACGTCTTTCTATCAGCCTATGGTCCACCCCACGACACCCACAGGCAGAGAGCAGCCCCAGGGCTCAGAGCAGCTGGCTGCTCCGTCTGCCTCTCTGTGCTGGAAAGAGGGGGAAGCTTTGTGCACTGAGAACACCCTCCATCCAAATTCCCTCTCAGAACCCACACGCTCTCCTATACCCCAATCCCTTACCTCGAGTTCCCTTCTGCACCACTCCATCTCCATAGAAAAGTGTAACCCTTGACCACTTACCAGAATCTTGGGGTAGCCCCCCATCAAAAATTATTGCCCACTCCTGCTTTAGAATAGTATCCAAGATGCAATTTATGTAGGTATCATTTTACTACAGTGTCACTGCCTTGTGTAGTGTTATCTTTGGCTATGGTCTCATTGTCCTGAATGGCACAACTATAGTAAGCACCATTATCTAGAAGAGGATGCAGAAATAGCAGGGAAGATGCCAGAATTGCTGGGCCCATGGACCAGGGGGTGGGCTGGCTCTGCACTTCCGGAAGGGGCGGGGCCTTGGGCGGAAGGGGTGAGCTGGGGAGCTAGCTTCTTCCCTGCCAACCCTTCAGCACTGTCTGAAGCGTGCTGCCCAGGGCTCCAGTGGTGATTTAAACAACCCAGGGATTTGGCCACCTGGTGGTGGCAGCTGGGAGACAATGTTCCCTCTAATTTTTTCCATCCATGTATGGATATTTTCCATCTGTGTGCGAAATACATTTTTGTATGTACCCCAAGGTATGTGCGAATATGCACCACCAATAGAAAGGCAAAACCTAGCTGTGGGTGCTCTGCTAATCAGCTGGGTGGCTTCTGAATTTCTCCGGAGCAGCCACACAAGCGCACAGTTTATAGGAAACATTAGGGGATCCCCGGGTCCTTTTGAATCATCAGACCCTAGGGCAGTTGCCTTCTTTGCCCCCTCTTCCCGTATCATAGAGCGTGAGGAATAGGCCCTCTAGTAATAGTAGAGCTGTAGCAAAATTATCTTGATCTTGCAAACAGTTCTAGGAATAGTGTTTACAGCTGGGAATCCCTGAGTTCCATTCAAGTCAACAGGATTATTCACACTGTTCCAAATGGGATCAAGTTCACAGTACTGTGCCAGTGCTGGATCATAGCATGAGAGGACTCTCATATATCAAACTAAAATGGCTCTTCATCAAAGTAACTATTTAAGATCCAGCTACAGCTTAGTATTGCCAGTTATGTGCACCTAGACTAATATCCTGATAACTGCCATCAAACTCTTTCTCCCTGGATTCTATGCTCCTCCCTCCAATTTCTATGAAGCTTACTACAAGTTTATATTATAGTTCAGCTTCCAGATTTTAAAGACAGGGAGAGCCATTATGATCCTTTAGTCTGACCTCCTTCATAACACACTCCATAGATTTCACCAAATGATTCCTGTGTCTAGCTCAACAATTTGAGGTTGAACTAGACCTTCTCTGTTGAATGAACCATACCAGTGTGTACTTCTGGTACAATAACAACAGAAGGGAAAGGCCAGATCTTACACAAGCCATCACTTGTTTCTCTCATTTTCTCTGTCTGTCACAAGTAATTATTTTACATTCCTCTGACATTTTCAGACACACAAATATTTTGTTTTGTTGTCAGACCAAAAAAAAGGTCCAAGAACAAATGTCTGGCAGAACCAAAAGGGTAAAGGTTAAATTCTTCTCTTTGAACACACGGCACATCTCTTCAAAGTTATTGTGATCTCCCTATTTAGACAGCACCCCTATTGACAACAATGGGAGTCTCATACACTCAGAGATTCTACATGGAGCCTGTGTGTGAATCAGAGAGGAAAAGTTATACTTAGTATCTGAGAAAATACAGGTTGCTGACAGCTGGGGAAACAGCAGTGTGTAACAGAAGGCTTACATGCGCACTATGGTCTGATCCTGCTTCCATTAAGCAAATGTGTACCAGACTGACCTCTATCTGTATGCTATTAAATGCGACCTGTAACAGCACCAAAGCTGTAGCAAGTGGCAGGAGAGAGAGAAAGAGGGAGTGGGTGAATGGGTGGTTTTCAGGAGCATGGAGAGGGGTGAAAGTGTAATTGTGAGTTTGTGTGTATGTGTGTGTGTGTGTGTGTGTGAGAGAGAGAGAGAGAGCTGGCTTGTGGTTATGGGACAGGAAGGGAATTTAATTACCTTTTCAGGAAGGAGGAAACATGTCCTGTATGTCAAGGAGGAATTAAGATACATTTCTTGAATAGATGAAATATAGCGGGCCATAATTTTTTCTCTGTTAAAGCTCTGTGCGCTCACTGAAATGAAATTAGTATACAATTTTAGCTCTGCATACCTTTAGTAACTCATTTTTTTACTCTTTGCTCTTCTTGAAGTCTTTTATTTAATTATTAGAAAGTCATAATAGTTCTCTTTTTTGGAAACTCCACAGGCATCCACAAAAGGATCATAAAGTTGGTATCTATTGTATAGAATATCCTTTCCAAGTAAAACAAAATGGAAGGTATAGCTACTTATATGTATGTATGTATGCGTGTGTATGGCTATCTCTTTTCCTTCTCTTCTTTTTTTTTACAGTTTGTTGTTATTCTTAGGGATGGGTGAGCTCATTTTGCCTAGTTTTAAACCCACTTGAACATTACGGGTGAAATCCTCGTCCCAGTGGAAGTGTTGCCTTTGTCTTCAGTGGAGGTCAGATTTTACCTTATTAATTTGAAAGGGAACATTAGGTATTTGGATTTTAGATGCAGCCTAAAGCATTCTTGCAGTTGAGTCCTGCATAAAAAGGCTATAAGAAAAATTTAATGGAAAAAATCATGTGGAAAATGGAACAGAGTGTGGGCAGAGTGCAATAAAATAGAAACTGTGAGGGACAAAAAGGACCAAAGAAAAATTCTACTGAAAAAGATAAATCCAACATATTTAGGGCGTGCTTAGGGCATTATTTCTGCCAACATAGATTTTGGCATTCTGTTTTTCTTCTGTCCCTGCTGTACAGTATGTGAAACGAGGTTTACCGGAGTGGTCGATAAAGGCTTCCCTTGTCGACTGCGCCGCGTCTAGACTGCCGCACTGTGCCGGATCAGCTGATCGTCGGCACAGCGTGGCGGCCATTTTTATTTTAATGAAGCGGGGATTATTTAAATCCCCGCTTCTTTGATTATGCTGAATAAACTATTTTACATGGCTCCGTCGACGGAGCCATGTAGTCTAGACGTAGCTTTGGTGTCTATCTCTGACAGTATCAGTAATGTGTTTCTTTAAAAAATATATACAAAAGCTCCGTAGAGTAAGTTCATTTATTTATAAAGATACTTTCTATCTCTGAGGTAAATTGCCTCTGATAGAGTGACTTTTTTTTTTTATTGACAGGTGAAGTAAGTAACACAGGATAAATGTAAATTGTACAGATTATTGAAATGTAGAACAAGCAAAGACTGTCTTGTGGACTTCTGACCTTAATTTAGTTAAATCATGGCTCGAAAACTGCTTGCCCATGTTTTACAGTAGTGGGGGAGGAGGGTCATCATTGGCAAAATTAATAATTTACTCAATTGCTTAAAAAGTTGTTTGCCTTACGTCTGTGGACTTAGAGAGTTTCAGTGCTGATTGGGTGATATATTTTTAAGTAAAGCTAGTTTAATTTTTTCCCCTAAAATGTGTGCTTCAATGAAAATAAAAAATTGCTAGGAAAGTTTTCATTTTTGTCAACATTTTCTGGAGGGTTTTTTTAGAAGAGAAAACCCCATGTTGAATGAAAATCAAGTTATGCATTTTAGGCTGAAAAACACAGTTTTTGTTCAATTTTCAGAACCCAAAAATCTTTTCTTAACATTGGCATTTTTCAAACATGTTTTTCCAAAACTGATTTTTTTACTGGATTTCTGTTTTGGTTTTCATAGAAAAAGCAAAAGCATTTTCACAGGATTTTTTGTAAACAGCTTTTTAAAATATTTCCCATGAAAAATTACTTTTTCGAACCACTTTATTTTTTATGCTTTTATACTGTAAGAACATTCCTGAATTTCAGTGAGGAATTCTATTTTCTGCTCCTGCTATCATAGGCTCATAAAATATGTTAGAACTTGCATAAAACTATCACTGTGGTTTTGCAAATTGTTAAAAACCTAGATAATGGCCTGAACCCACAAAATTAAAATCCAAACATCCCCAAAGTTTTGGAATATTTGGATCTGTTAAGTACTGGTTCAGGCCCATTTCTATTTAAAGAAAAAAACAAAACAAAAAGACATACTTGGCCAAATCATTCTTGGGGTAAATATATTGTTTTCATACATAAAAGTCTGCCTCATGTTTTGACTGAAATGCATGCATTTAAACGTGGCAACATAATCTGAGGAAATAATGTGTGTGTGTGTGTGTGTGTGTGTGTGCATACACACATACACTTGCAGGATTAGTCTCTGAAAAATTATTGTTTCCTTCTTGCTGGCACACTTGAACTTTCTGTGGGTTGTCATAAATTCAGAGCATGTAGACCAATAGATTAGTTACTGTGCCATTGTCTCACCTCATGCAATTGTTATACTTAATGGATCAGTCAGAATACCAGATAAAAGTAAATCACTTTTGTCAATATTTGTGTAAGGAGAGAGATTGAAATGGCTGTTGCTAATGTTCGTTGGTAATAGAGGACTAGACATCCTGACATGTCAATGTCTGCCTTTTGTTAAACAAAATAGCCATGTGATCATTAAGCTTTTGCCTCATTAAGTTTTATGAATCATACTTAAATAAAGTTTCATGCCCTTTTACAATATCACTGAAAAAATTATAAGATAATAAATTGTGTCTATAAAGAAACAAAGGGGAGAGTTGCCATGTATAAGTGTCCATCTCTGTTTCTTATGTAAACACTTAGATTTTGGCTTCTTACCAAAAATAGCTAAGGTTAAAAAAAGAGGAGATGGGGATAAATATACTTGTAAAAAATTGCTTACTTTGCTGGGGACCCTTGTTCCTCATACAAGTTTCGGTCACTTGGTTCTACAATAGAGCTAACTTCCAAATGGTGGGCTAAGTACAATGTGTACAGAGCCCTTGTAATTTTGTGGAGCTTCATTGCCAGTTACTGCAGCAAGAGCAGATTCTTCCACAGATATTTATAGTCATTGGCATCTGTGCAGCAACTGCAAAATGTGTTCTGTAAGAATGTTGCAGACTACAGCACTTCAGAGAAACCTAACACATTCTGTCCTTTTTTGAACCATGTTCCTCCTGTTGCCTTTCATGAGTCTTATGATGGCACGCAGGCTAAAAAGACAGTGCTGCTCCCAAAGCAAGTTCCAAAATATCATAATCAAAATGGAGTATCGGGTAGCAAGAGAACGGGGGACCCTCAGATGGACGTGTCCTATCCACAACTCTTGGGCAGGAAGGAGTTGTGTGAGAGGAGGTTGCCCTTCCTCTCAACATCCTTCACCCACTCAGAGTGAAAGGGAGTTAAAGGTGTTCAGCTTATTTACATATCAAGCTGTACATTAGAAAATATCAGTGTTGACATGTCATTGTTCATTAACCCTGCTGAACCCTCTAGCATGTTGGAAGGCCCTCTGCACCCAAAAAACAGTGCGGCTGAACAGAATGGACTGCCAAAGTGGCCATGATGCCGGTTGAGAAACACTCCCTGAGTGAAATGGAACAAGGTTCCATGCAAGGTTCCACTCTGGGAGCAGCCCTATAGAGTGTTAGGGTTAGGGCAAAATTAAATGGCTCCTCATTTAATCTTCTCTGACTCCCAGTGCAGGAGGGGATGAGAAGAGAAAAAGGATCTTCTTCTTTTTGCCCCCATTAATTTCTCTACAATCCAGTCGAGATATTGGGGATGCAGTCAGAATCTGGAGAATATGTGGATCCCACGTGTGAGGAGACACCATTTCTGAGGTACTTGTAAATACTTTCAGATGTTGCAGAGGACGAGTTCCATTGCTGTGGTTAGTTTTGTTGTTGTTTTGTTATGTGCCACCTGCTGAGGTAATGCTGTAGAGCAGTGATTCTCAAACTATGGGTGGGACCCCAAAGTGGGCGATGAACCCATTTTCATGGGATCACCAGGACTGGTTTAGACTTGCTGGAAGTCTGGGGATGAAGCCTAAGCCCCACAAGGCCAACAGCCTCTCCAGGCCCCTGGACAAGGAGGGGTGAAGGCCCTGCCCTGCACACCAGAAGGGTTGGGGCTAGGCAGCCCTCAGCTTTACATACAGAGCACCTCCCCCAGAAAGCCCTCAGTGCTGCCTGGAGTGCTCTGTGCAGCATTCTGGCAACTATTTAAAGGGCCAGAGGCTCTGGCTGCCAGAATAGTGGCAGCTCCAGGTCTGAGCTCTACCTCCCAGGGCTGAAGCTTAAGCCCAAGGACTTCAGACATTAGTGGTAGGGCTTAGGTTTACAGGCCCACCAACCTGGGGCTGAAGCCCCTGATCTTAGGCTACCTCCTCCAGTGTAGCAGGGTGAAGGCAAACTCAGGCTTTGATCCCTTCTTCTGGGGTCATGCTGTAACTTTTGCTGTCCAGGGCTCATGGGGCAATGACGTTTGAGAATCCCTGGTGAAGAGCAATTTTCAACAATAGAAAAAAAGTATTATGAAGTGCTCACAAAAAACATTTTTCTAACAGCATGGGCTGTAATATTCCTGGCCATTTACATACATGTGTGTTGAAAATCTTGCACTAATAGGGAGAACTCTTCATTTTGTTGTTCTCCCTTTTGTCAAAATAAAAGCTGTTTCTTGCTGAAAAGTTAATGGCTGTTTCCCAGAACCTGTCACTTTTAGCATAAGTGTCGCTAGTGTACAAAGTTGTTCAAATTCCCTCGGTGTCTCTGTGGAAATACTGCTGTCATGATGACACTTGAAGAAAGCTAGACTCTATATCTGGCAGTGTACAGGGGAGTGCAAACTTTGCCCAAGCTAGGGCACTGCATATTCTCAATTTGCAGGGAGCCTGACATTGAACCTAACTGGTATAAATTAGAATATTTGCAACTCCCTCCTTCATTGCTATAGAGGTTGGTACTCTAGGGTGTACAGATCCCAGCATGCAATTCTTCATCTTGATCCAAGTGACTGTGTCTTAATCTGAAAGATTTGGGGTCTCAGCTGGCTGAAAATGTAAAACTGGAAATATGATGTTCTTTTATACCTAGAGAATAGTTTATTTCATGTTCATGAAATATCTCCTGGGTTTTTTTTTTCTAATTCTTCTAATCAAGAGACCGTGCACACACACTATTTTACATTTCAGCTGTGAAATGTAGAAGGGATTGACTGATGTAAGGATTACATTAGATAGTAACACAGGACAAAATTCCCCAGTGTTGCCTTTCCCTCCAGTCCCAAGGAGTCAACCCATATCTTGTACCTATAGAGCAGAAGATGGGCAGATGAACCTGAAGACATTCACGCGTAGGTTATAATTGAAAAGTTTTTAAAAATACTCAGAACCACAGTTTGCATCACAATGTGATAACACCCCAACATCAGCACAGTAGAGCACAGGCGCTAAAAGAGAACCAGTCATACAGAAACTGGTTGAAAATTTGAAAGTGGAAGGCAGCTGGGTGAAAGTGATCATGAAATCATAAAGTTCATGATTCTAAGGAACGATAGAAAGGAGAACAAAATAGAGACAATGGAATTCAGAAAGGCAGATTTTAGTAAACTTCGTTGTGCTTCCCCTGGGACTTTACCTACCAGGAAAAACAACTGAAGAAATTTGCAGTTTTTCAAAGGGACATTAGCAAGGGCCAAAAAGCAAACTATTCCACTGTGTAGGAAAGATAGAAAGTAGGGTAAGAGACCACCTTGGCTCAGCCAGAGGTCTTACATGATCTAAAAATGAAAAAGGAGTTGTATAAAAAGTGGAAACTAGGTCAAATTACAAAGGATGAATATAAGCAAACAATGCAAGTATTCAGGGGCAAGATTAGAAAGACAAAAGTACAAAACGAGCTCAGTCTAGCTAGAGACATAAAGGGTAACAAGAAGACATTCTACAAATATATTAGAAGTAAGAGGAAGACCAAGTATAGGGTAGGCCTACTGCTCAGTGAAGAGAGAGAAACAATAACAGGAAACTTGGAAATGACAGAGGTGCTTAATGACTTCTTTGTTTCGGTTTTCACCAAGAAGTTTGATGATGATGGGACACCTAACATAGTGATTTCTAGTGGAAATGGGGTAGGTTTAGCAGTTAAAATATTAAAGAACAAGTTAAAAATGACTTAGAACAGTTAGATGTCTGCAACTCACCAGAGCCTGATAAAATGCATCTAGAATACTCAAGGAGCTGATAGAGGAGGTATCTGAGTCTTTAGCGATCATCTTTGAAAAGTCGCGGCAGTCGGGAGACATATCAGAAGACTACCCATCTATAAAAAGGGAAATAAGAACAACCCAGGAAACTACAAGTCAAGTGCTTTGGAGGATAGAGTCCAAATTCAAAATGATCTAGATAAACTAGAGAAATGGTCTGAGGTAAATAGAATGAAGTTTAATAAGGACAAATACAAAGTACTCCACACATACAAAATGGGAAGTGATTGTTTAGGAAGGAGCACTGCAGAAAGGGATCTAGAGGTCATACTGGATGACAAGTTAAACATGAGTCAGTAGTGTGACATGGTTGCAAAAAAAACCCAAACATGATTCTGGAATGCATTAACAGGAGTGTTGTGAGCAAGACACGAGAAGTCATTCTTCCGCTCTACTCTGCACTGATTAGGCCTCAGTTGGAGTATTGTGTCCAGTTCTGGGCACATTTCAAGAAAGATGTGGAAAAATTGGAGAAGGTCCAGAGAAGAGCAACAAAAATGATTAAAGGCCTAGAAAACATGAGCTATGAGAGAAGACTGAAAGAAATAGGCTTGTTTAGTTTAGAAAAGGGAAGACTGAGAGGGGACATGATAACAGCTTTCAAGTATCTAAAAGGATGTTACAAGGAGGAGGGAGAAAAATTGTTCTCCTTGACCTCTGATGATAGGACAAGAAGCAATGGGTTTAAATTGCAGCAAGGGAGGTTTAGACTGGACATTAGGAAAAACTTTGTAACTGTCAGGGTGGTTAAACACTGGAATAAATTGCCTAGGGAGGTTGTAGAATCTCCATCACTGGAGATATTTAAAAGCAGGTTGAATAGATATCTATCAGGGATGATCTAGATGGTGCTTGGTCCTCCCGTGAGGGCAGGGCCTGGACTTGATGATCTCTCAAATTCCCTTCCTGTTCTAGTAGCCTCTCTGAAACTTAGCTCCACTCTCTTTTTTCCCCAAGACTGCAATGATTGGACTCCTAAGCCATCCTTAGCCTGCCACTTTCCCATTGAAACTGCCTTCTGCTGACACCTTCTCCCCAGGGTATTGCTGTAACATGTGTTATTCTGGGGATAGATGAAATGCTGTGCTGTTATATGCAAATATCATCTCAACTCCAAGTCTGCTTAACCTGTTTCCATTAGGCACACTCTTACTGTATCGGTTTGAATTAGCTTAAACCCCCACCACTCTCAGATCTGTGTACTTATCCCTAACCTAATGCTAACCATAATGTTTGTTGTATTTTGTTCTAAAGAAAGCTATAATGTAAAGAACTAACAACTCAAGTGAAGCCAATTGATATATGACCCTGGATAACAAATAGTGAAACTAACCTGTGCTCATTTTGGTTTTGCTGGTTTATTCCATCACTAACTAATTCAAAGTTTAGCCTTAAAATAAGCAATCATATTAGCCAGAATGAAGTCATGGTAGTCATTAGTAACAGAGTGCATTTTTAAAATAGTCTTGCTAAGGACATTTTTGTATACGATAGCTACCCATGAGTATCAGGTAAGTGATCAACATGACAGAGTTTTGTAACTTGAGATGCAGAAATTATGTAATGAGTGAGCAATATATAAATTTTAAAAACCTCACTGCTAACAAAATCATTTCACCATTGTTAAAGCCCATTTAATCATTTCCATTGAGGATGTTTTATTGGCCTGCACAATAAAACTACTTTTAGTCATTTGCTGAAGTCAGTCCTTGCCTAATGGTATGTAGGCATGAACACAGATATGAATATAATTTAAAGAGACAAGGTGAGTGAGGTAATATCTTTTATTGAACTAGCTTCTCTTGGTGAAAGAGAAGCTTTTTGAAAACTTGACTCTTTCACTAATGGAAGTTAGTCTAATAAAAGTTATTACCTTCCCAACATTGTCTAATACCAGAGGACCAACATAGCCATAACTCTGTAAATATAAATATAATTTGTCATTTAATTTAATATTCTAAAGCTTCTTGGATTATTTTAGTAGGTCAGCCTTCCACTTAACCATCTCATGGAAGAAATACAGACGTTTTCTTTTAGATTTTACTTCACACTATATGAACCTTATGCCGTAACCCAACATGTCTTCAGGTGGAAAGATGCTGATAACATAGCACATGGAAACAAGTGAGGCTGTGCTCCAAAGTTCAGAATCAAAGTTAGAGGAGTTCCAGTTTGGGGATTTTATTACATCTGTTTGGTAGGACTACCCATCTGTGAAATTTCCGAGCTTGATCCTGAACTATTAAAGACAACAGGAGTTATGTCATTAACTTCTGTGAGAACAAAAGCAGGCCTCAGCTCAGGCTTTGTTCAGAGTGTTGATTTCAGCCATCTCTACACATGACCAGCTATAGTTATTCCTATCACATGCTTAAATTACAGTTCAAAATTACAGGCAAAAGAAAGCATTGTAAACATTTCCAACAATCCAAAAATATGTTATTTTTAAATTATACATTTTATTGACTGTATTTTAATTACACTACTGATAATAACATAAGACATTATAAATTACTCATCTGGAAATTGATTAATAAGAAACAGTAACTGCTAAAAATATCTGAAGTAACTGATCAAAATACAGGACACCAAAAAACAAAATTATTCTAATAACATTACATTATTGTACGTTACTGTATTTATGTTATTGTATGTTATTGTATATAACACTACATTATTGTATTCTATTATCTATATTTCATTGGTTTTCAGAAGCTGGCACATGGTAATAGAATATATTTATTATATTAATACTAGTAAACATTAAATACATGGTGCATGTTTGAACCAAGTGACTATTAAATGTAAATTATTCAAATCTACATTTTCTCTGAAGGAAATCATGTTTCTCATATTTGTTTAAACCACATAAACTGCAAAGTCTGTCCTATTGGTGTTAATTTTCAATGCTAGTTTGCATTGATCAAGAACAAAACATCTGTACTGAGGGATTATACATACATAGTAAAGGTTTGTATGAGTCAAGATATTTTTGCCAACATCCTTCTTCCCTCTTGAACTTACATTTGCATGGTATTTTTTAGCCCAAACAAACATTATGGTCTCTATATTTCTAATATTTTTCCATAGCAACTAATTACAATGGCGTTCCAATAATATGCCTTCATACACCTCTCTTTATGATGTTAGGGTATGTCTACACAGCAAAGTTATTTCGAAATAACAGCCCTTATTTCAAAATAACTTTCCTAGCGTCTACACAGCCAAACCGCTATTTCAAAATAAATTCAAAATAGCGGAGCGCTTATTTTGAATTTGGTAAGCCTCATTCTATGAGGAATAATGACAAATTTGAAATAGCTATTTCGAAATAAGTGCTGTGTAGACACTTATTTTGAAATAGGGAGCCTCCAGCCTTCCCAGGGTACCCTGGTGGCCACTCCAGCCTCAACCAAGAACACTTCTCTCCCTCCCTCCACCCCCGGAGCCCTTAAAGGGGTAGACTCTGGCCACAGTGCCTGTGCCAGCTCCAAGCTTGCCAGCCCAGAGCCAGCAGTCACTGCCCCTGACCTAATGGCCCCAAAACATGAGCCAGCTAGCCTCTGGCAGCCAGCCCTCCACCGCTCCCCACGAGCAGTCTGCCAGCTCCCAGGAGCCTGCCAGGGCCTGGAGAAGGCGGGCTCCTTCCTGGTCCAGGGTAGAGATCATGGACCTTATTCAGGTTTGGGGGGGGGGATGCCCCCAACGTCCATGATCTCCATACTAGATGAAGGAACGTGGCCGTCTATGGCAGGATAGCTGCCAGCCTGGCCACCAAAGGCCACATGCGATCCCAGGAGCAGGTTCGCATGAAAATCAAGGTGGTCCAGTGAGACCCCCAAACCTGAGCCCTGAGCTTCCCCTTCCCCTTCTTCCCCTTGTTTCCCCCTTCCAGCTCCCTCCTCCTAGGTATCCCCCTCCCCTCTTCCACCCTCTCCCCTCCCTTCTCCCGCCTCCTTTCCCCAGTCTCACCAGAGTTTCATCTCCCCCCCCCCCCACCAGTTTTGTTAAATAAAGAGAGTTTGTGTTCATGAAAATACGTGTATTTTATCTGACATCAGGAAGCGGGGTTGGGGGGAGGGGTAAGTGGAAGGACGTGAGGGAGGAATGAGGCACAAGCCTCCAGTGGAGCAGACCAGGGAGGCTCTGAGTGCTCCTCAGGGTGGAAGCTCTCCCACAGGGCCTCCTGGATACTGACAGCACCCCGATGGACCTCCCGGATGGCAGCCTGCAGAAAGTGCAGCCAGGCTCTCAGCAACGCGTCCAAGAGAAGCACCAGAGTGCAGGGGCAGCTCTGGCTCCATGTTGCAGAGTGCTGTGGTGTCCCGAGTGAGGGCAACCAAAGCACGCAGAGACAGAATGCTTTGCTGTCCCTCATCAAGGTAGACAAGCAAGCAGGGAAACCTGATAACTGGCTGTCCAGGGGGGTTCCTTTAAACACAGACCTCGGATAGCCTCAGGCAGCAGCCCCACACAGTAAGTCCTGACCTGGTGCCCTGCTGGAACTGGTTCCAGACAGCTTTAAATGCGATTCAGAGTCCACTCAATGTGGACGCGCTATTTCGAAATAGCAAAATGAAAATCAAGGTGGTCCGGCGAGACCCCCAACCCTGAGCCCTGAGCTTCCCCTCCCCCTTCTTCCCCTTGCTTCCCCTTCCCCTTCTTCCCCTTGCTATTTCAAAATGCATTTTGTGTGTAGACGTGTTATTTCGAAATAAGCTATTTCAAAATAACACTGTTGTGTAGACATACTCTTACACACCCTGCTCTGTACATAACAAACATAAGGAGCCACACAGGCAGACTGAGGTCCAAATAACTATGTTTATTAATTATATATACAATGTACAAGGCCTAGCTATGTGAATACACTGCTGCTCCAAGAGGCCTCTGGAGGAGGTTTCATCTGAAGAAGTGGGTTGTGCCCACAAAAGCTCATGATACCAGCTACATTTTTTTGAGTCTTTAAGATGCTGCAGGACTATTTGTTGTCTTTTAAGGTTTTTTTCAGTTACAGATTAACATGGCTACCCCTCTGAAACTTTAGAATAGGGAGACTCATTAGAAGGCTCATAGACTATTTAAAGTGGTATTTCCTAATTCATATACACTGTAGATGCCAATATATATTGTGGTTTTGCTTTTCTGCAGAGAAAGGTAAATAGGAATTCTGTATACAAATGTGATGGATAAGAGAGTGTTATAAGTAGGGCCTTATATCACAGCCTCTATGACAGAGCACATTCAGTCTCACATTATTTGCCTCCTTCTCCCTGTCTGAAAAGGTCTCGCTCTTTAAAGTATTTTCACAGCACTGCCACACCAGCAGATTTCATTTGACAGCATCGATCTGATTTTCCATTCTGGTGTGACCCTAGTTAGAAGGGAATTCACTGTTGTGTTTAGGGTCAGAGGAATGATTCTACATTGTCCATCCCAGTGAAGGAGGGAAAGAAGGTGGCATAGCTGGAGTGCATTAGGTTCCATCTATTCTCACTGCCCAGGACTACTAGGAGGTTCTGATACATGTAAATTATGGCAGCCTGTAGACAACTCTGACTTGCTCCGGCAGCCAAGCAAGCTTCGCAACAACTCCAGAAGATGGGAGGTACCCAGGTGCCTGAAATCCATCAATGTCTTCCCACAGTCCCATATTGCCCCAAGCAACAGAGATTTGAGTTCCAGGTATTAGATATTTGCTTATGCTTCAGAGGAAGATAAATAAAACCACCCACAATCAATGGTCCCTCTGATCCCTTCCATCCATGTGTAGAATACATTTTTACATGCACCAAGGCATGTGTGAATGTGCACCACCATAGAAACATACAACCCAGCTGTTGGCACTCTGCTAATCAGCTGGGCAGCATTTGAATGTCTCCTGAGTAGCTGCACAAGCACACAGCTTACAGGAAATGCTGCCCACAATGAATTTGGCCAATTATTCAATACATTACTAGGGGAGGATATATTTTCTATACTTCTGCTAGCCATGAGTTTTTGCCTTGAAGCATAAAGTCTAATAGCACTTACAGTTTTTAACCCATTTAGTGTCACTACAGAGAATGCTTACTCATTAAGACCAATAGATTAAAAAAAAAATCACAGAGGGTAGTAACATATGGTGGTTGCTCAGGTTGGGGAATTTTAGCACTGAATAATAACAAAGGAAGAAATAAGCAGTGTTCATATCAATATTTTGTAAATTTCATTTCTATCCAGTGATAAAGGAACAATGTTTTGACTATAAACCTTCAGTAGCAGCTGAGACTGTGTTTGGTTTTTTTTACCTTTGGAAATAAAATGTGCATTATTAATTATGAAAAGCCCTAATGTAGCATCAAAATAGCCTGTGCATCTTTTCTCAGTTTCTTTCTACTGGAATAGTAATCACTGTGACTAAAGGTTTCCAGCTGTAGGCAGCAGGAGCTTCACAAAAATCATATAATAAAATCTGAAGAGTTCACCATGAAGATAAAAATCTTTAAAAACACATGGCTTCCTGTCTTCCACAGTGTATCCCCAGGCTACAACACTACAGTACATTCATGTGGTTCTGTGGGATGCTGAAATTCCCTCTTCATCATTCCGGTGCCTTAAAAACAGCCCGTAGCTAGGTTTGACATAGCATACTTCTTCTCCTACTACTTGTTTGCTGGGTGATTTACTTTCACATCTTGTATGTATATGGCCATTTATGTACTAAGAATTAACTTTGAAGTTAGGAGCCTCCTTTTCCCCTCCCCCCATTTACTTTATATGTTTATTAATCCTTTGCAGACTGGTTGACAGAGTTATGAGCCAATGAAGATGAATGACTAAACTAGATTGACTCAAGAAGTCTCTGTCATTCCTGAATATTAATGGGTGGAGGCCTCACCAACAGGAAAGTTGTTTTTATTTGTCTTATGGCAGTATCCTTTGGCCCCAGTCTGCATTATGGCCTCATTCTCATTGGACATGGTGCAAATACATAGAGAAAGAATGATGTCAACTCACAAACAATGAGCTGTTCCCAGTCCATGGGTAGGCCAGTCAGAAGATTAGCATACACAATCTCTCGACCACTTTTACTGTAAACTATTGAGGCAGAGACTTTTTGTTGTGTGTTTGTAAAGCTCCTAACACAGTGGATCCATGACTATGTCTCCTGGAAACCAGTGCAATACAAGTAAATAATAATTACTGCACACCTGCATGTTTTACTCTGATTAGTACTGGTTGACTAAAAGAAATATTTGACAAATACTGCATTTTACATATTTTAGTAAATTTATCATACACATTATTTCACAAGGATAGAACATAAGAATGTCCATACTGGATCATACCAAAGGTCCATCTAGCCCAGTATCCTGTCTGCCGCCAGTGGCCAATACCAGATGCCCCAGAGAGAGTGAACAGAACAGTTCTATCAGCTGGATGAAAATGAAAAAAAATGAATCATTGTCTCAAAATGATCACAAATTTGACAAACTGTCAAATATTATTCTTCTATCTCTTCCCCCAAGGATATTTATAGTGATGCCAGAGCCAATATTAACTAGCCAAATAATCCATCTATGTACAAAGTAACCACAAATCCATATTTCTAATGAAAGGAATGGTCAACACTATTTCAATCTCTTATTACATCTCAGGAGAATTTACACACAATCCCAGGTCACCTTTATGTCAAGAGACCAAAAATAATTCTGCTGAAGATCAGATCAATGAATTAGCCTTGTTCCACATCCTGCGCCTTGTATTTCAGAATGCACTGTGTAGGAAGAAGTGCAAGAGTTGCCTCAGAAGGAAAAATTTAATGTGTAAATTGATGACAATCTTAGCTGAAACAACTTGTGCTCGTCAGCATAGCGGGTAATATCTAAACACTACGGAAGTCAATGAAAAGAGTCCGACTGAGATCAGCAAGTTTAGGTCAGGCCCTGACAACTGGGTAGTCACCAGGGTGTTGTAGGGTTTTTTTTAATTCAAGTTTGTCGGTTAAATCAGAGATACAAATGTAAAATGTAACAGTCAGGAACAGAAAGTGAATGTGTGACACTGCCTAAAGCAATGAATAGGTTTATACAGAGGCATCACTATAGTATTTTCATCTTTGACAATTGACACATTCATATATCGTTCAAGTTACATAAAGGGTATCTGTTTTACTTTCAATGCACATTCTAGCATTTGAAAAAGAAAATAAGCCTATTTAAATATTCACAAACTAGAAATATTATGGATCAGATCCTCATCTGACATGGCTCCTGTTCTGTTGACCTATACAGATTTACTCCAACTAAAAAGCAGTCCTGGTCCAGTTTCTGAATCCTAATCTCATCCTGTTTCTCTGCCACCTTTATACTCTACTCCACAAAGGCAAAAGAAAGCACTGGATTGCAGGGCTAAGGGTTTTAAGTTTTTTTTCAAATACTTTGGAGAAAAGTTCCAGTAATTAAAAGATCACTTCACCAAGTGGAAGAGAATATGCTACCAGTATATCACAGCTCTTCTCCACTGGATTTGAAGGCAATTTGGAATAACAGTTTGCCTATGAATACAACAGGATTACCATTGTCTGGCTTTTTAATCAGACTCTTACAAAAACATCGATTCTCTTAGGCAGTGAAAAATATTATTTAACAGCCTAACGTGGGATTTTTACAAAAAAAGGTGAGGCTATTGAAGCACTAATTATAATCCAGTTTTGTTGCCATCATGTGTGTGGTTAATAGAACACTTCAGGTGCCATTTTGACAAAGTACATAAGTAGTCTTTCCCCCCAGATAGCAAGATCTAGGAGCATAAATGGTACTTAAGGTCCTTGTGGGTCTAATGTAATAGCTTCTGAGCATCTGTTTTACCAAATGAGATGAGAGACTCTCAAGAGGTGTGGCCTAATTTAAATGCAAATTTTTCTGTATTTTGCAAGAGCTCATTTGACTTCTCAGGTTTTCCTGAAGTAGTACATTTTATTTCTGCTACAAGTAGGGAATGTTGTTTCATGTCCCTGGTCTACACTAAGGATTTATTTCAGAATTACTCCCCTTATTTTGAAATAACAAATGGAGCATCCACACTACCAAGCCTCATATTTAGAAATAAGGGATTAGTTATTTCAAAATAATAACTCCTGCTTTCCACGAGGAATAACACTAACTTCAAAATAGTTATTTTGTAATAGCAGTAGTGTGGATGCTCCAGTGCTGCTATTTTGAAATAACTACTCCCCAGAGTAATTCAAACTAATTACTCCCCCGTGCTTCCTGGAGCTCTAAGTCGAAGTAGTGCATCCACATTAATGGAGCCTGCCTTGGACTAATTTCAAGGCTTCCCATAGTGGGGACATGCTATTTCAAAACTATTATTTTGGGAGTTATTATTTCAAAATAAGTTATTTTGAAATAATTTCCTAGGGTAGATGTGCCCATATAGAATAAATAAACTCTCTAACAGGTTTCACTCATTTCTTATTTCCATAATGGGTAGTCTTACAGATCTGAGTTTAGAAGAACAGAAAATTTCCTGGTGTTCATAAAATAAATATCAACATTAGATTATAGATGATATTGTTCTTGGTTTCTGATATTAGTGCACACAGATTGTCTGTGATTCTAGAAATATAGAAATGTTTTTAAAGTATGTTTCTGAGACAACACTTTTAGTGCTTCTCTTTCAGGTTAGTTTTGATTAATGTTAAGCTTTTCTGGCATTTTGCAAGCAGTCAAAAGGGGGGAGTCACTTTTTTGGGGGACAGATCTTTGCAGGTGTAAAAAGCCCTTTTGTAGTAGAATTCATAAGACCGGGTTTGGGGAGGTCATGCAGGTGTTTTCACTCCTGAGGTTGCCCAGTTTATTGACCCATACTGCGGTCAAGTGAGACACAAATCTTCTGACAATGCCTCCTCTATGCGTGAAGCATAGGCAGAAAGGTCCTCAGTAGCTCCTCCGGGACTTTGGCTGGAGCAATAGCAAGAGAGCAGCTCTCCCACTTTGTGGCCTTCCCCTGTAGAATTTCCCACTGCCCAGCCACATTGCTTAAACAGAGAAAAGATGTGAGTCGTGGCAGTGCAATCAGGCTGAATGGAATTAGTATGAAGGGTAGAGCGGGTATTGTCTGGTCTTCTCCCTCCAATGATACTCTTGACATTTGAAATATTTGCAAGATAGGAAGTAGTGATATGTGCTTCAGTGACAGTAATGTGTATGATACTCGGGCTTGGGACTGTTTTAACTTTCCTATGGCTACCATCCCCAAACTGCAGCCCTTGTAATTTAGAAAGATTTTGGATTGAAAGCTTTAGATCTGACCTGCCCCTACAGAACTGATTTCAAATTAGAACCAAGAGTGGAATGGCCTCCAGATCCAGATTTAGACTAGCTCTTTCTAGAACAGCTCATATTTGAGGCTAAAATCTCACCAGATGGATTGGGTAATTTCAGTGCCATCAAATTCAAACCCCATCATTTGATTTAGTCACTAGCCCAAATCCTGCCTAAAATCCTGAGCTGGAAAACAACACTGGCTCATTTATGGCTAGAACAAAGAGATTAATGAACAGGCTAAGTGTATTTTATGCTGTACATGTTTCAATTTATACTCAGGAAGGAATTATTTTTAGGTTTCTAATAATATAGGTAGTCAAATCATTATAGTTATGCTGTTCTTTGTGGTTTACCTTGTAGAGTTTGTAAAAGACACACCATAGCACTATCCTAACAAAACCTAAAATAGATTAATTATTTACTCATGCAGGTAGGTGAAGATGCCTGGATAGGTGCCTAGGATTTAAAAGAATTGACTCCTTCAAGTTAGCAAGAAAACTTTAACTTACTGCTTAGAAATGTATGACCTGATTTTCACCTACCTCTGGCTCCCATTCAAAGCAATAATCTTAATTTAACTATTATGATAAAATATAGCTGTATATGATATGGTGGAGGAAAATATGACTACATTCTGAATTAGATATCCTGAACAAATACAGACATGACTATGTCTATCTATATGTGCATTTAACAAAGAAGTAAGGCTGCTAATCACCATCCCCTCAGATTTATTATCTAATCGCTATGCTTTATCATTTTTATGTCATTGCATGAAAAGTATTGCTCTCTCCTTCTTTTCTTTGCATGTTGTTTTTGGTTATAGATTAGATTATTTTAATTAGATTAGATTACCATCTCCTCACAGTAGGGATTAACGCTAATTCCAAAATAGTTATTTCGAAATACCGGTAGTGTGGATGCTCCGGTGCTGCTCTTTTGAAATAATTATGCCCCAGAGTAATTTGCACTAATTACTCCCCAGTGCTTCTTGGGGCTCTATGTCTGAGGTAGCGCATCCAAATTAATGGAACCTGCCTTGGACTAATTTCGAGGCTTTCCCATAGTGTGGACATGTTCATTCGAATTTGTTTAATCGGGAGTTATTAATTCAAATTTAGTAATTTCAAAACACTTTCCTAGTATAGACATAGCCTAATGCACTTACATAATGCCTAGCACACTCTGGGCATAACAAGAACTAAAACCAGGAGATATGAAAGTATTTAACCCAGGGAAATTGCATTGTGTGATTGAACTATGACAATCAGGGCTGGATTAAGGGGGGGGCTAGCCGGGAAGCTGCCCGGGGCGCCAACCTATGGGGGGTGCCTGATGGCAGCTGTAAGGGGCACCACATGCCCGGGGCCGGGGGCCGCACAGCGCCCCTTAGAGCTGCCATCAGGTGCCTTGCGGCCCCCAACCCCGGGCACGCGGCGCCTGATGGCAGCTGTAAGGGGCGCCGCGTGCTGGGGGCGGGGCCATGCATGCGCCATGCGCCTGGGGGCGGAGCCACGCATACGTCGCGCACTCGCTGCCCGGGGCGCATGAATGGCTCGAGCCTGCTCTGATGACAATGGATGGAAAGTATGGAAATCTGGTGACCACGGATATATGAATGGAAAAGAATACATGTCATCATCGTTATCCCTGGTTCTGATTGCCCTCTGCTTAGGAAAAGAAACAGAATTCATAGACTTTGAGGATGGTAGCTATGTGTTCTTCCAACAAAACTCTGTATCTCCACATTCACAGCACTATATAAAACCATTTTGAGTGACTCTGAGTCAGATGGCTTTTGGAGTATAGAACTGAATCAGAACAATACCTTCTCTCTTCCATTTTTAGCTTAACAATGAGTGCAAATAATTTCCACTGTGGAACTAACAGTGCCAGCAGAGCCCAAGTTTGAGTGCCACTCCTCTTGCCCTGGACTGCTGAGCAGGCCTGGCAAGCTGTTCCAGTTGGAATGAGTTTTCAGAAAATTATGGGGGAGATGTTAAATGTCTCACACAGCAAAAATATTTCATTCTAGAAGAAAGAGGCTTTTTTAAAGGCCTCATTATGAAGGAATCTCCTTCCAAATGAATCAGACTTGGCAGATTTACAGGAGCCCTGTAAAAACTATTGAAACAGTCTCATTTTGTTCCTCTCACATCAGGAACCTGCTGCTTTGGCTGATTGCTAGGGATCTAGAATTATCTGTATAGGTGAGGAGCAGATTTAAAGTCTCCTCTGTGGGTATGTCTACACTGCACATTAAGCTGGGCCCTGATTCAGGTTTGAGCCCAAGCTCTCCTTCTGTGCACACACAAATCAGCTCAACTCAGCTCAGTAAATGCTCAGGATCCCCTAAGCAGGGGAAATGACAGCCTCCATGGATCCTTGGGCAAGGAGGGTGGGAGGGGGCATGACTCCATGCTCCCAGAAGGGGCGGGGTTTAGGGCAAGGCCTAGGTGAAAGTGATGGAACCAGGACTGCCAGCCCTCTCTGCCTCTGGGAGCATGCCATGCCCACTCCCACAGCCCTTAGAGCTGCTCCAGTGGCAATTTAAAGGGCCTGGGGTTCCAGCCGCCACTGCTGCTGCAGAAGCAACTGCCCTCTTCACCTGCCCCTGTCAGTGGGCCTGGTCCCAAGACCTGTTGGGTAGTGAGTCAGAGCCCGAGTCCTGATGTGACTCAGGTTCAAGGCCTATCACTTTACAGCGTGGACATAGTCCGAGCCGCAGACCCGAGTTGTCAGATCTGTGTAGTGAAGTATGGACACAAAATGGCATGACTGTTGAGTCCATAATTGTAAGCCCAGGCTTACAATGCAATGTGGCCTCTCAAGCATGGGCTTGGAAACACTGACTCCATAAGTCTGGGTCCCACAGACCCAGGTTTATAATGCAGTGTAGACATTCTCTGAGTGGCCCAATTATAACTGTAAATAAATCAGGAATCATCTGATTTGTGCTGCACAAATAAGGCCAATAGAGATTTGCCTTCTCTCTCCTTCCTCCAGTACCCTTCAGAAGAAGAGTCAAGGAAAGCGACCTTAATGGATGCAATTGGAAGATGGGCATGCCAAGAGAAACCCTCCCCAGGAAGACCCAGATCAAAGACAGTGGCCTTGATTCATTGTGGACTTTACAATATAGCAGTGTCAGGCTTTTTTCACACCTGAAGGAGTGTGCAATGTCTATTTAGGTAATAAAGCCTGTAGATTATAAAAAGATAAATCAAGCTTGATAAATCAACAAGGACTTAGAAAATAATGCCAAAGCCAGCAGTAAGATGGGCCTGCTGCAAGAGCCTTATTCAGAATGGTGGGTTTTGTTTTTGTTTTGGGGTTGTTGTTTTTTGCCTTACAGAAGTTATTCAGTGTACATAATATTAAAAGAAGAATAAAAACAAAGAGCTTTTGCATGAACTTCAAAGCCAGTTAGAACATCTTTTGGCAGCCAGATTTAAAAGATTTAAAATTAGTCATTGAGCAGAATAATTGGTAAGTGACACACACATAAAAGGTCTCCACTTTGTATTAAAAATTGCTGCTTAGGTAAAAAAAAACCCCATGACTGCACACATTTAAAAAATGAACATAATTTTTGGAATATTTTTTATTTTTCACATATGATTACTATGTTATTTCAGCTTAGAATCATTGACAGTAAAAAAGCAAAGTTATAGAGACTGGAGAGAATGCAATGGAGAGTATGATAGCAAATATTATAATCAGATATGTAAAAAGTTTGGCCTGTAAATCTCAATACCACGCGTAAGTGTGCATTATTGTTGAGCACAGTACTTATTCACCATGATTAAAGATAAATGTTTCAGGTTCAGAATACTTTAGAAATTATATATGGGCCTGATCCTGCAAATATATATAGACATAAATATCTTCACTCACATGCACCACTTTGTTGCCTGCTCATCTAAATGAAGTTACTCACATGCAGAAAAACATGGCCCTGAAGCTATTGAAATCAGTGAAAATATTTCCATTATTTTTAGTGGACATATCAACTCTACAATGCAGTGCATTCTATATTTCCTAAATTAACACTGGAAAGCACTTCCTCTTACACATTTTTGTACTTTGAAGTTTTTCATCTTGTCTGACTTCAAATATTTTTAAATGGTACTTAAGTGCTTGTCTTACATTATAGCTTCTTACCATATAGACACAAATTCTGCCCCTAGAGAAACACATAGTTTCATTGTAGTTTCCTCAGTGAGAAGTAATATTTGGCCCTCCAGGTCTGCTCCAATGTCACTGAAGTTTTCTATTGCCTTCAGTGGTTCTTGGATTTGTCCCTAGTTGTGCATAATCTGTGTAGACAGGGGTGATTTAGTGATAATTTTTTTTACCATTTGCTTCACGTGCATTAAATTAAAGTTTATTTGTATGGTAAAACCAGTTAACATTTCTATTTTCTAATGTACTGTACTGATTATTATACAAATGGGGAGATGCATTCCGTATATTATAGCTCTAAAGCAGAATAAGGACCATCCTGGATATTGGAACAATGGCTCTTTGGGGAAAACAATTCTATATTTGGAAATGCAAAAGACAAGACTCAAGAATGGGATATATTTCAAAGGGACATTCTGTCTGTTTATTCAAGATCTACGGACAGGCTTAATCAAAGACATAAGAGACACTTCAAAGGCGGAAAAGTGAATTAAATAGGGACGATGTACTTGGAGTAAGTAATTAACTATTGGTTTTCTGACAAGATAGCCCTTGATGGCCAAGACCTTTCAATAGGAGCAGAAAGGAGACGTTGTCCTGATTTATCTAATTAAGCATCAGAAGTGCCTTCTTCATCACTGTTACTGCCAGGTAATTGGGAATCAAAGTGGAATAGAAGAAGCAGCATGGCCATTGCTGCTTTATTAAAGAGCAGGATACTTAATTTTAGGAGAGAGATCTGAATGTCCTATTATTATTAAATTCCTTCTCTTTACCATCTATTACCACATTAAATCAAGTAAGGTATAAACCTGGGAACAGGCTCATGCAGCATGCATTTCTTGACTTATTTTTCTGTTATAATCAGGACTGAGTGAATTCTGCTGTCATTCATACCAGTCTATGTCTAGGTTAACTCAAATGAAGTTATTGGAGTTTCTCACATTTGCACCACTCTATCAAATTTGGCTTGATATCTGGGACTTTGGAGGCTCAAGTTCAATTCCTTGCTCCACCTCAGGAAGACCTATGGCAAGTTGCTTAGCCTTTCTGTGCTTCAGTTTCCCCATCTGTGAAGTGGTGATAATATAACTCCCCTGTGAGGTAGCTAAGAATGAATATGTGGAAGACTATGGGACCCTCAGATGCTATGGTAATGCGGGACACATAAATTGCAAGACAGATACTATTTGCAAACATTGTCTAGTTATTTATCATATATAGAGCGAAGTGCTCTAAGATGGTCAGTCTTTCCATCTAAGAGATATTACAAGTAGGAACTGGCAAACATAATAGTCAAGAGATTGCTTGTGTCAAATATTTTCCCTTTAATTTAAATGTGTTTTTTCCACAAGGGTTGGTTGGTTTTTGTTGGTTAGGTTTTCTTAGATATTCGGAAGATGAGTATGTATTACTGTGTATTCTAGCCAGAAGAACAATCTCTATAAGGTAGGTTGTTACCGTGGGTTTCATGCCATAGTTCAAAATCCATACTCTATGTTTATTTCTCTCTCATTTTCTTTTTTCCTCCTCACAATCTCTCTAAAAGCAACTGTAAATTCATACATACATGCCAAAATTCAGACCAGTGATGACTTAATTATTCCAAACAAGTTTACTTTTCCTAAATTACCAATGTGGATTGTTTCTTCCTCTGTCCTTCTACCAATGTGTACTCTCTTCTTTGACCCTTTCTAACCTAGCATGATGAGTCTCCACCTATTCCTCCTCTTTAAACACACTTGAGTAAGGCTGATAGATCCTGAATTCCCCATTCCCCATCAACTTTTGTCTTTCTGTTGTTTATTTAGGGCCATACCTTCCAGTTGGATCTACGCTGGTAGAACCAATGACCTTGCCTTCATTGTTGCCTATTGGGCACTTGATGTAAAATATGTATTAATAATAAATAAAACAGACTAGAGAAAAGTGTTGGTGCTAGCCCTGGGAATTTTGGCTGATAGTTAAATATTCATTGTTCAGGGTCCTATAAATTCAGTGTATTGCTTTAAAAAAGCTCACTGTGCTAAACACATTACTTATACACAGACTGAAAATAACCGATGTGCTCACATTGGTAAAACCCAATTGTATAAATCACATCTTAAGGTTTCAGTATAAAACTATGTCAAAATAAAAGGTGCTAGTTGTTATTAAAGAGTTGGAACAGTCAATCTGAGAGGAAGCTAATGAATAAAATGCCTCTTTCCCTCACCCTCCATTTCTCTGCCCCTGCATTATCAAAGCATACAGACACCCTTGCCTGATATTGGTACATGTTACTATGCAAACAGAGTTGTCATTTAAAGAATAAGCCTTAGCCAAAATCATCATCTTTGTAAATATAAATGTCTCAAATAATAAAATTCACTAGAGAGCAGTGCTTTTGACTTTCCATTATTTTCCAAAGATTATAAGAGTTTCTGAGCCCATCACACCTAAAATTCTCTAGTACTTATACCAAAGAGAGTATGTAATCATTACAATTCTCTAAAGATCTTGTTATGGATTGTATATCGGCTGGATGTAAAAATTACTAGGAGAAATTCTATGGCCTATATTATGCAGGAGTCAGTTTAGAGAACCATCATGGGTGCCTGTGACGGGCGACCAGGCCCCGCACTGGAGGGATGGGAGTAGCCCAGGCCCAGCTGGCTGAAAAAGCCCCGCCCCACCAGCCTTGCTGGGCCTGCTCCCATCAGAGCCAGAGTATAAATGCAGAGGGAGCCCGGCAGGAGAGGAGGCAGCTGGAGGGTAGAAGGGCCCAGGCTGCAACCCCAGTGTTCCTGCAGCAGCCGAGGCCAGAGCGAGGGCCAGCATCGGATTCCAGGAGTGAAGCCGGCAGCCAACCCTGCCTGAGGGACCGGACCACCTACAACCCCAGCACCAGCCCCGGTAAGGACCGACGCCGAGGCAGACAGACTATGGGGGGGCCAGGGCGGTAGGAAGCAGCCCAGGGCAAGCGGTTGCTATCACAGCTCGGTGTGTATCGGTTGAACTCCCCACTGAGCAGGCAGGAGCAAGAGTCCCTGCCTACAGGGCCCTGGGCTGGGACCCGGTGGAGAGGGAGGGCCGGGGTTCCCCTACCCCGCCTTTCTGCACCCTGGGCAATCACCCCGGCCAGGAGAAGCTTTTCCTGGGGCTTGGCCTCTGGTACCGTATATGCCCTGATAGAGGGGCCTGGACTTGGTATTGTGACTGTTAGTACCGTATATGCCCTGATCGAGGGGCCCGAACTGGGGCAACGAAACCTTAGAAGAGGGGGGGCACACCCCACGCCAGGGGCGTACCCCTTGACAGTGCCATAGAGACATAAAATCTACTGCAGCATTAGGAATATCCAAAGGAAGAGGATCTAAAGATCCTGGATCAAAATGTCGAAAAAAAACCCCAACACACTTTAAAGCATCCTGAGACCTCACACACCAGCATGTGCCTCCACTAGCATTGGCAACAGTCTGCCCGATGCCCACTAAAGAACATAGTTTGGACTTTCCATTCCCTGGCCTCTCTCAGATTATGCCGACTGGCAATCCAGCTGGCAGGGAAGGATCATTACAATATTGTAGATTATGTGCAGACTTTAAAAGGGCCAGATTGTGGCTTCTGATACATGCACACATCTCCATTTAGAGTCAATGGGAATTGTGAGGGTCCTGATCCTGCAACATTTAGCATGTAAATGTAGATCCATTGGAATCAGATCAGGCACTAGAGGGACAGATGGACACAGGCATTTTTACTTTAGAAATGCTGACAAAAATACCCATAGCATATCTAGGTAGGATAACTGTCCAGTTTTAAACCAGTCAGTCCTCTTTTTCTGTGGTTTACTTTGTCCCCTGTCTGATACAGAGATGGAACCAGATGTAGTTTAGTCCAGTGTCATAGATTCAGGACATACCAAGTTGAAAGAGCATCCTTCCCAGTCCCTATCAGCATGACCTTGCATGCACTCTGCATGTAAGCTCACACTGACAGGGGGTGGGGGTCATGAGTTCCTAGAAATTCCAAAATGTCTGGTATTCTTGGGATGCAACTGGGGCCGCCTTAAACATATCTCAGTTCTTCAGTATAACCCTCCTCCTTTTTCATTTTTTGTTTCTCCAGTTGTAAGGAAAACTTTTTTTAAGTGATGCTGCATAAATAATTGCATTTAACAAGAACAACAGGAATGGAAAACACTGTCATGGAGCTAAATGAATGTCACAGTAGAATCTGAATATTTGCAGCTCCTGCTTTGTTTATGTTTTGACGAAAACTTGATGTTGAATTAACGTATTTATCTTTGCACTTGAAAGTAAGTAAAAACTAAAAGCTGCTCTTTCACAGCAAATCTCCAGCCACTTCATCTTCCTGATGTACCACAAACTACACACACAGAAGAGCTTAGTAGTCGAATGGAGAATGATTATGAAGATGAATGAGTGGCCGGAAGACAGAGTCAGTTTAATGAGCTGAGCAGTATGGAGGCTGTAATTTTTATAGATTAGCGCTGAATTTGTCACTTACAGGGTGATACAATGACCTCGTTTCAGAATTACAGTAAGTCAGAAATGAGCTCAACAAGTTTCAAAACAGTGGTAATGTTGTTACCAACTAACTCATCCAAATTACAGTTGCAGTTCTCTAAGAACAATTGCCTCCTTCCAGTGTTCCATCTGTAGCCGAAGATAGGCAGAATTTGGGAGCCCATGAAGTGCATGAAGACTGACCATTTGCTAAAGAACTTTTTCCATGACTCCACATAGCAGCAATTGGATTGGGGAAACAGAAGCAGAGCTACTGAAGCTCAAAATAGTTTGGGGTTGGAGCAGTTCCTTCAGACTCACAAAACTCGCCAGTGCTAAGCCTGGCTAGACAGGCTTAGTGTCAGAGCAAGGACTGGCCTCCCAGAAATCAGGCTGAGCCAAGTAAGGAAATTCTAGTTGGCCAGAATCATCACCTAATTACTAAGTAGAGCTGTTAGAAACCCATTGTGTTCTTTGTTTATAATTGGTGTGGATTTATAAGTTAAAACCACCAACTTTCACCTGGTTTGGTCACTAAATCATACATTGGCCCAATTTTATTTGACATTAGAGATGGGTTTGTTTCCAGAGTTCATGAGCTTGGGCTGCTTAGCTAACAATCCACACTCAAGCAAACTACATATGGAGTTTCATTTTACAGAATGATAAATTTTAAGAATAGACGGGACCTTTATGATCATACTGTAGGTCTAGATAATACTTAGCACTGCCATGAGTGAGGGGACTGGACTAGATGACCTCTCAAAGTCCTTTCCAGTCCTATGATTCTGTGATTGTCTACTCTGACCTTCTGCATAAAACAGGAAATAGAATTTCACCTGTAATTGCTGCATCAAGCAGACAGTAGTTTGCATAGCTCTGTCCTAGGCTAACAAATTGATTTACCGTTCCATATTTCTGCCAGCTTGGGAGCATGGCTTGTGTGAGAGGATGCAGCAGAGGGACAAGAGTGAAGATTGATTTGTTTTTTAAAAAGCAAGGCAAAGGTATCAGCCTCAATCTGGCACCATTCCCAGAAGTACTATTTCACAGACATGATGCTTTTGATAATGGCATCACATCATGGTTTTTGGAGTAGCACACAAGGGATAATGATTGCTCCTCGAGCAGATGACAGTGTTAATTTCACCCCCAATCATATGTAATTCACTCAGACTTGTTTGATTTGCTGCAGTGGCCATGTTGGTTTTAGGGCTGTTCAGGTAATGGGTTTGGTGAGGTTGCCCTTGTTTTTATTAAGTCATTGGATGGTTGTAATTTTGGTGGGGTTCTTGATGCAGCCAGTTGTTAGTAGGATAACGTGGTATTATTTTCTGGCAATTGTTTTACTTTTAAGCACAGCTGTGAGCAAGGGCTGGCACACTATACTCCATCCCGCTGGTATCCCTGATAGGCATTGCAACTCACAGGCACACCTATGAGGAATAATTCCACACTTATTTCATATCTTGGTCTCCTGGGGTACATCTAGACTACATGGCTCCATTGACGGAGCCATGTAAAATAGTTTACTCGGCATAGTCAAAGAAGCAGGGATTTAAATAATCCCCGCTTCATTAAAATAAAAATGGCCGCTGCGCTGTGCCGGATCAGCTGATGGTCAGCACAGTGCGGCGGCTATTTTTATTTTAATGAAGCAGGGATAATTTAAATCCCCGCTTCTTTGACTATGCCGAGTAAACTATTTTACATGGCTCCGTCAACAGAGCCATGTAGTCTAGATGTGGTAATTTCTAGAGTGGTAATTTAGTGCTGGCTTACTAACCATGCTGGTCTGGCTCAACTACTCTGGCCAGTGAGTTGGGAGTATGGATGGAAGCAAGGCTCTGCCCACTTCCCAAATGCCTGTTCCAAAACTGGAGTAAGTTTATAAGTAGCTCTCCCAAACACCTGAGCCGAGGTATGGGTAGCCTGCATAGGGATGTCAAAAGGAGTTCTTATTCCCTTGCATGGCTACTTAGTACAAGTGACAATCAAGTCATACTAATTTAAATATGCTCAGAAGCTTAAAGCCATGAACGGGTGGTTTTAAAATTAAGTTTTCCTCCTGACACTTCCATCAAATAAGTTAGAGATTCTAACAATTTCTTTTCTTCTTTAAATGCTTAAGTACTTTGAAGATTATTTGCAACGCAAATCCTTCCATAAATCTTTAAAAGTTTGTCTGACTTTCATCCATAGCAGCAAATGTCATTTTAATTGTTTTGGATCAGTTGGTGTACCTTTTTTTTTTTTTTTTTTTTTTTTTTTTTTGGAAGTATAATTAATATACAGCTAAGCTATGTCTACACTGGCGGCTCCTTGCACAAGCAAGAAAATGTCCACACTGCCATGTGCGAGCTGTGCTTTTGCACAGGAGTGCCCATGGCAGTGTGGACGCTCTCTTCCGCAAGAAAGCTCTGATGGCATTTTAGCCATATGGCTTTCTTGCGTAAGAAATCCCTGCCAAGCGTCCACACTGCCCTCCTGCGCAAGGGCTGTTGCGCAAGAGAGCTTACACTTGTATGAAAAGAGCATAGCTCTTGCGCAAGAAGCCCTCTCTTACCACGCCGTACTATAAATCTTCTTGCGCAAGAGAGGGTGGGCAATGTGGACACTCTGTGGGTTCTTGCACAAGAACGGCCATACTTGCACAAGAATCCGCCAGTGTAGACATAGCCCTAGAGTTAGATCAAGATTAATTCATTAAAAATTAATGAATTAAAATACATTAAGGCCAAAAGGTTTGTATGTAGTTGTCACAGTTCAGGGTATCTGCTCTCGTATTCCTCCCCTGTGGGTCTTTAGGGGGCATCATTCTAAGTTCCTGGAGCTTTAGCTGTCACATTTCTTGGAGAGAGATCCATGTCTCTCCTTCCAGAGTGGGGGTTTCCACACAGTTACCTGTCTATACTATGATAATCCCAGCTAGTCAGTCTGCCTATATAGGTCCATGTCTATGTTTTCCTTTCTTTTTGAAGATTATGAAAACATAAATGTCAGCAGTTAAAAGTTACCACATAGCACTTTCTAATCAATCACATTTATTTGCAAGGTGAAAACATTACAGGAAAAATATACTCCAAACAATAAAAGAACCTACACACATGCTAAAAAGTTTACAAAAAGTTACTCCAATTCCAACCTCAGCCTTCAAATCCCACATGTGGATTTTTCCTGTAGTTACAAGTTCATAATTGTCTCAGTTCAGAACCAGAACCTAGGCAGAGCAGCCTTTTCCATTTACAGTTCATGCCTTTGATCTTGGCATCATGTAAAAGGTAATTAGCCAGCAAAGACCCTTTCCTTAAGCTGTAGCTTGTCCAGTACAGTCCCCAGGTCTCATGCCTGCCATATCTCCTTTACTTTAGAGATTGCATACAATTTTGACAGACAATAACACGTGAAACATTCATTTAACACCATAGATCCCAAAGATACTTAAACTTAATTCACTAAGGTCTCTTTAATAAGATTGCAGGAGATTGCCAGATCTATCACAGTACTAACCTCTTTTAGAAAGGGGTGAAAGGCAGAATAACTCCATTGTAGGAATTGCCATTCTGGATGAGATCAGTGCTCCTCTGCACAAGCCAGTTGTATTATGTGTTACAGCCTGAGAGGAGAACAAGATTGGTGGGGCTGCTACTTCTTCTCCTACATAAGGGAAGTGGGTTGGAGTGGGTATGTGAATGCTCAGAGCCTTGACTCCACTTCCCTGGCACAATGCTTGTTCCATTGATAGGCAGTTTGCTATTGGGATATGCCAATAGTATATTATTGTCTGCCAGAGAAAGGGGGAGCTGGGAAGGAAATTGTAACTCTGAAAGTTCTTTTCTTGGGGTACATCTAGACTGCAGAGTTTTTCCAGGATACCATCCCGGAAAAACTCCGCCGCATCCAAGGAATGCGTCTGCTCTTCTGAAATGTTTGTCCCTTGTGATGAGTTTGAGAGTAAACTCTTAACCTAGCCCTCAGTAGGTAGCACCCAATCTGACCACCTGTGCTCTCAAAATTCCCATTAAAATTAGGTTCACAACCATAGCTTGCAAAGTATTCTGAGAATTAAAAGTGCTATGTAAATGTAAGTTGGTATTGGCAAGTGTTTTTCAAATATTGTACTAAAGTTCTGATCCTGTCATATGCACCATCTCACACCTATTGCCAAATCTACCCACTCCAGCTCAAATGTTAAAGCGTAAGGTTAAGAATATCTGAAGGGACAAAAGCTAGATATAGAGCAGGTCACATCTCTTCAGGTAATGAGCACCACTACTGTATCAAATTTTGAATGGGAAAAACATATACTTCATGCCAAAATGACAAGTTTGTGTTTTGATATTTACTGTATTTGCCTATGTAAACTGAATACAAATTAAATTATAGATAGTGGCAGAGACACTCCGCAGCATGGCCTAGTGAATAGAGCACTGAACTGGGACTAAAGAGACCTGGGATTCTGATTGTCAAGGGGTCCGTCCCCAATCCCTGGGGCCCCCTCTCTTCTCGGTCCTTGTAGCAGACCTCCCAACCGTGCTCCTTCGGTCAACACGGTCGTGAGCGTTTTTCCTTTTGGCTCAATCCCCCGCTCGGGGGTTGAGGGGGGCCTGGGCCCACCCTCTCTCCAGGCCCCAGCCCAGGGCCCTAAGGTGGGGGTGTTCCTTCCGGATGCCACCCACCTGGCTGACGGGGCTAACCGCGTAAACACGCCAGCCCGCAAGCAGTTCTCCGTCCACCCGCCCTGGGCTGCTTCCTCACCCCCGAGCGTCCGGACTTTCCCTTAGCCCTCCACTCCTTGGGGTCCTGAGGCTTCCCCCTCCTCAGTCCACACTTGTATCTCCCCCCCGTTGCCCTTTCTGCCTCTCCTTTTATGGCCGCCATGCCCCCACTTGCGCCTGCGCCGGCGTCTAGGGCCGGCTGCTTTCCCCCGGCCCCTGTGGCCCCGCCTGACCTCCCCCTCACCGCGCCTGCGTCCATGCCGGGAAATCCCCAGGTCCCAGGCGCCTGCTCAGCCCGGGAACGGGCTGTCTCCTGCCAGCTCCGCTTCTGCCGCCGGCTTTGTTCTTGCCGCGGCCGGAGGCAGGAGCGGCTCGCCCTGCTTCGGGCGGGGATCTAGTGACGGGGCCGCGTTCGACCCGGTAATCCCGTCACACATCTCCCCCTTTAAATGGTGCCTCTCGGGCCCTCTGGTCTCTTTTGGCCCTTCCATACTGCGGAAGAGAAAGTCCGCGTTCTGGTGGGCTGCCCCTGGACGGTGTGCTACTTGGAAACAGTACGGCTGTAGGGCCAGATACCACCTCATCACTCTTGCATTTGTGTCTTTCATGGACTGGATCCACTTCAATGGGGCGTGGTCTGTAACTAGCAGGAAGCGATCACCTAGGAGATAATAACATAAAGTTTCGATGGCCCATTTCACTGCCAAGGCCTCTTTCTCTAGGGTGGCATAGTTCCTTTCTCTGGGGAACAGCTTACGGCTAATATACAACACCAGGTGTTCTTCCTCCCCCAGCCCCTGCGACAGCACGGCCCCCAACCCTATCTCGGAGGCCTCTGTTTGTACGATAAAGGGTCTCGTGAAGTCTGGTTGCCTCAGCACGGGGGCCAATATCAGCCGTTCTTTTATGTCTTTAAAGTCCTGCCTCCCCCGTTCTGTCCAACGTACTGTCTGCGGTTGATTATTTCTGGTCATGTCCGTTAAAAGGGCGGCTAATGTTGCGAAGTCCACTACGAACCGGCGGTAGTAGCCTGCCAACCCCCAAAACTGTTGTACCTGTCTCTTAGTTGACGGTAGGGGATAGTCTCGTACGGCGCTCACCTTGTCCACCAGCGGCTTCGCTTGGCCCCCTCCGAGCGTATATCCTAGATAAGACACTTCTCGGTGTCCAAACTTACACTTCTTGGGGTTGGCTGTTAGACCGGCCTCCGCCAGGGCTTCCAGTATGATGTTTACATGACGCAGGTGTTGTTCCCATGTCGAGCTGAAAATAATAATATCGTCAATATACGCAACTGCAAATTATTGGTAGGGGTACAATACTAAGTTCATCAACCTTTGAAAGGTCGCCGCCACCCCGTGGAGTCCGAACGGCATGGTTGTAAACTGATATAAGCCAAAGGGGGTTGCGAAGGCGGTTTTCTCTTTAGCTTCAGGACTCAGGGGGATCTGCCAATACCCTTTGGTAAGATCTATAGTCGACAGATACTGCGCCTCCCCCACTCTTTCTAGTAGTTTGTCTACCCTAAGCATTGGGTACGCATCAAAGCATGAGATTGCGTTGACTCCACGGAAGTCTATACAGAACCTTATTGTTTTGTCAGCTTTCAGGACCAGTACTATCGGGCTCCGCCATTCGCTCCGGGATTCCTCAACAACTCCCCACCATAGCATCATCTGAAGTTCCTGCCGTACGGTTTCCCACAACTTCCTAGGCAGGGGGCGGAACGTGTTGCGGACCTTTTTACCCGGTTCAGTGTGTATCTCGTGTTTGGCCAGGCTAATCTTCCCAGGTCTATTAGTCAGGACGTGTGGGAATGACCTTAACACTCATTGCATGTCTCCTCATTGTGAGGGCTCCAGCTCCTCTCCTAGTCGGGGGCACCCCTCGGGTTCTTCCCACGGTCCTAAATCCATTTTGGGGGGTTGTGGATCTATCAGGAGGGCCTCCCGGGGTTTCCATTTCTTTAGTAGGTTTACGTGGTATGTCTGAGTGTTTTTTCTCTTCCCGGATAATCTCACTTCATAGTCCACTGCCCCAACTCGGCGTACCACTTCGAAAGGGCCCTGCCACTTGGCCAACAATTTGGATTCACCTGACGGTAGCAATAGTAATACCCTATCCCCCAGTTCGAATTCCCTCAACTGGGCTTTCTGGTTATACTGGATCTCCTGTTGTTCCTGCGCCTTCTTTAAATTGTTCCTGGAGAATTCCCCTAGGGCACCTATCTTTTTCCTCAGCCGTAACACATACTGAATGGTGCCCCCACCCTTGTGAGTCCTGTTCTTCCCACTGTTCTTTCACCAGATCTAGTAGCCCTCGGGGTTGTCGGCCATACAATAGCTCAAAAGGGGAATACCCTGAGGAGGCCTGGGGTACCTCTCGGACAGCGAACAGTAAGGCCGGTAACAGCCGATCCCACTCCTGGGGGTCATCCTGTATAAATCACCTCAACATTGACTTCAACGTCTTATTAAATCGTTCCACAAAACCGTCTGTTTGGGGATGATAGACGGATGTGCGGAGGGTCTTAATTTGCAGCATCTGACACAATTCCTTCATCAGCCGTCAAGGACCTTGATCCGTCAAGATCTCCCTGGGGAGCCCAACGCGGCGGGAGAAGATTGTAATTAGTTCTTCCGCAATCACCAGGGTAGTGGTGGTACGGAGAGGGACGGTCACTGGGTATCAAGTGGCATAGTCTATTACTACTAATATGAACTGATGGCCCCGGCCAGACCGTTCTAAGGGCCTGACTAGGTCGAATGCTATCCTTTCGAAAGGTACCCCAACTACGCGAAGGGGAACTAACGGGGCCCGCGCCACCTGGGCTGCAGCCGTTTTTTTGGCATTGAGGACAAGAGTCACAAAAGTCTCGCATGGCTCAGTATACCCCCGGCCAATAAAACCACTGCACCACCCGCTGTTGTGTCTTTTCCCACCCCAAGTGGCCCGCACAAGGACTGGCATGGGCCAGTTCGAGGACCCGCCACCAGTACCGGGTGGGTACCAACAACTGACGTATTGCCTCGCACCCCTCCCAAGAAGACATCACCCGATAAAGTCTATCCCCTTGTACCTCGAAACGGGGGTTCTGATTGCCATCCTCTTCCTCCTGCGCGTCCTCCCGAGGTCCCCTAGCCTGCTCCCAGGCCCTCTGGAGGGATGGATCTTCTCGCTGAAGTTGCAGAAAATCCCCCGCCTCTAGCTCCAGGTTGACAGGCGGGACTGTAGTCTCACTGGTGGCTATCCCCTCCTCCTCGGCCGTCCTTTCCAGGCCTTTGGCCGATGCCTTCTCCCCTTGGGCTACCACTCGTACCCTTTCCTCTGGCCTGGCCCCCCGACACGTCCGGTCTTGTCCCCACTGTCGTAGTAGCGGGCCTAACCCCGGCCAGTCATAACCGAGCAAGACCGGGTAGGCCAGATTCGGGGCTATGGCCACTCTCCAGTGTTCCTTACACTGTCCATCGTTAATCTGGACCCAAGCCATTGGGTATGGGCGAACGTCCCCATGGACGCACTGCATCCAGATGGGTTCACCTGTCGTTGCCCCTTCCTCCACCAGGTCGGCCCATATCATTGTCTGGCCACAGCCGGAATCCACCAGGGCCTCCACTACCCTTTCTCCTACCTTCACTTGAGCCATCACCTTGTTTACCGCCCGCCCTGGCCCTTCTACCGCCGACGTCATTACCTTCCCAAAGGTGCAGTCCATCATAGGGCATTCTCAGTGAAAATGTCCCTCCTGCCTGCATTGGAAACAAACTAACTTGCCCAGGCCTCCAGTTTTCCGCCCCATCTCCCTTTCTTCGGGCTGAGCCCCTTTCTCCCCTTTTGCCTCTGTCATGGGGGTCCTTCATACCGGGGCCAATCGCCTGGCGCCCGAGGGGCTCGTCTCCGTCAGCATCCGCCGTTCACCGCCTCCTTGTCCGCCCGGCCCCTTATTCGGAGCGAAGTTCCTTACGGGGTTATTCCCCCTCCCCCCTGATGTCTTCCCTTTCTCCTCCACTCCTTCGGCCGCCATAAAATCTTCCATCAAGGTCACGGCTTCGGTCAGGGTGGAGGGGTGGTGTTGCCGCACCCACTGTTGTCCTCCTGCGGGGAGAACCTGCACAAACTGCTCTAAAATTATGGCTTCTGCCACTTGCATCCCCATTTTCGCCTCGGGCTCTAGCCACCTCATCCCAGCCTCTTTCAGGCGCTGCGCAACCACCCGTGGTCGTTCTCCCTGTCGATATTTTTCCTGCCTGAATTTCTGGCAATATGTTTCTGGGGTTACCCCCATCTGGTCCTATATTGCCTCTTTTACTTTATAATAATGTAAGGCGTCTTTAGTAGCTAACCCACGGTAGGCTAATTGGGCTGGCCTGGATAGATTGGGGGCCAATAGGGTTGCCCAATGTTCCTCCGGCCATTTGGCCGCAGTGGCCACCCGCTCAAACGTCACCAGGAATGCCTCTACATCATCCTCTGGCCCTAACTTCGCCAGTCGAATCGGCAATTGGGGCCCCCGGCCCCATCTTCCTCACCTTGTAGGGGAAACCCCCCCCGTAAGCCGCCTTCCTTCGGCCGCTTGTTGGTGTTCCATCAATTCTCGTACCAACTGCCTCTGTTGCTCCTGGAACTGCAAAGCCAACTGTTGCACCATCTGGGTTTGTTGTTGGTGTTGTTGGTGCTGGTGTTCCATTATCCATTCCAGCAATTTCAGAAACTCCATTTTGGAACCTTCGTCCAGGCACTCCTTTTATTTCTGGAATATATACCGTTAGGTCCTAAACCCCCTTCCCTCCTCTGGGTACCACCCGCTACCCACATTCTCCACCATGTGTCAAGGGGTCCGTCCCTAATCCCTGGGGCCCCCTCTCTTCTCGGTCCTTGTAGCAGACCTCCCAACCATGCTCCTTCGGTCAACACGGTCGTGAGCGTTTTTCCTTTTGGCTCGATTCCCTGCTCGGGGGTTGAGGGAGGCCTGGGCCCACCCTCTCTCCAGGCCCCAGCCCAGGGAACTAAGGTGGGGGTGTTCCTTCCAGACACCACCCACCTGGCTGACGGGGCTAACCGCCTAAACACGCCAGCCCGTAAGCGGTTCTCCGTCCGCTCGCCCTGGGCTGCTTCCTCACCCCCGAGCGTCTGGACTTTCCCTTAGCCCTCCGCTCCTTGGGGTCCTGAGGCTTCCCCCTCCTCGGTCCACGCTTGTCCCCCTCCTGTTGCCCTTTCTGCCTCTCCTGTTATGGCCACCATGCCCCCACTTGTGCCTGCGCCGGCGTCTAGGGCCGGCTGCTTTCCCCCGGCCCCTGCGGCCCCGCCTGACCTCCCCCTCAGCACGCCTGCGTCCGCGCCGGGAATCCCTGGGTCCCAGACGCCTGTGCAGCCCGGGAACGGGCTGTCTCCTGCCGGCTCCGCTTCCGCCGCCGGCTTTGTTCTTGCCACGGCCGGAGGTGGGAGCGGCTCACCCTGCTTCGGGCGGGGATCTAGTGACGGGGCTGAGTTCGACCCGGTAACCCCGTCACACTGATCCTTGCTATGCTACTGGCCTGCTGCGTGAACTTGGCCAAATCAATTTATTGCTCTGTGCCTCAATTTCTCCATCTGTGAATTCTGATGCAGACCTTTGCAAAGCACTTTGAGAACTACTGATGAAAAGTTGTATATCAGAGCTAGATATAAGTAGGTAAATGATAAATTAATATAACTGAATAGCTTTTTCATGAAAAAGACAATCTTTGCTCTTTGGTTTTCTCATGAAATGTTTGCAGTATCAATCTGCTGACACTAGCCAACAATACTAATTGAGGGAAGCTGGCTCAGTGACACATTGATTCCAGAACTGAGCTGCCATGCCTCAGTCTAGAGCCAGATAATCCTACCCAGAGAGGCCAGCTATGGATGATGGACCCAATGATGGGGTGACATATTTGGAGGAAAAGAATCTACGGAACATGCAGCGGAGACTAAATGGTTATAGGAGATTCCTACTGGTAAACGAAAGCTGAGCTTTAAGAAAAGTTGTTTTTCCTCTACCATTTCAGCACTTTAGTTATCACTGCTAATCCTGTCAAGACCTTAACAAATGAGTCAGTAATTTTTGTATAATCTTTTTAATATAAAAGGATATATTTAAGTGACCCATTTAAAAAAAATAACACATTGACCTTTTAAAACCACTGTATGCCAGATCATAAGAGATTTGGCACTGACATTTTTGTCATAATGGAAGATTCATTAAGGTCGGTGATAAATTTGCTTGCAATACATACAAAAGAAATAAGAGCTCATCAGCGTTATGACAGTGTAATGCTCAGTGGACAATGGATTGAATTATGTACTTAAAGAGGTGAATATGAGGCAATTGACAAATTTCAAGGAGGAAGCTCTGTGTGCGCGCAGTGTGCATGTATGTTAGAGGGGGAGAGATGGAATGGTACTCTAAGCAAGGAACATTTTCATTGCTGTATTTGTATTGCACAGTAATATTTACAATAGAGCATCAGAAATGGGAAGTTGTATGATAATTATCTTCCCCTTTTGCCTAGTTTGTAGTTAGAACTCTCCAGAGGCGATGAAGGTTGGTGTGTGCCCTGCTGTGCATTACTTCTTGGCATGTCTGCTCTCTTTCAGTGCACGAGCAGCGCACACACAACATGGTGTCAATTGTGATTGATGACACAGCATGAAGCGATCAGACCTTCACCTGCCCACTGGAGTAACAGGGTTGTAATTTACTAAAGGGTAATGGGAGTGATATTGAAAACAAGGAAATGTGGTAAGTGGCTGAGAGTTGTGTTCTCAGCTCCTTAGAACACTTTTTTTTTTTTTTTTTTTTTTTGTAGTATGAAGTATCAATCTAATTCTTAGTGTGGCACAGGAGCATGGGGAATCAAATGTATCTGAAAGACAATATATACTGGTAAGATACGATGTTCAATTTAGGGAAAGAGTGAAGACTGATGTTCTTCAATAAAAACAATTTATGCAGAATAAATTTGGCACTTGCCAACTATTTCTCACAGAATAAAGTTCATGATGATTTAGCATTACTAGACCAAGCTTGTTAGGAATAATATTTATTTTTTTTGTGGGGGGAGGAAGAGGTTTATAAATCTTCTATTAGACAGGATCTTAAGAAGGGTTGAGCACTCACCGACCCATTGAAATCAGTGGGAGTCAATGCTGAGCACTTCTTAGGCTCAGTCCTAATTGGAACAAGAATAGCTGTACACTAATGGCTTCAAAAGAGTTCAGTGCATTGGGCACATTGTAGCCTCTGAGCTCTGTTGAAATCGTGGTTATGACTATGAGGCTATGTCTACACTGCGGTTTTTTTGCAGAAGAAGATATGCAAATGGAGCACTCATTTGCATATCGTCTTCCGATTCTTTTTTGCGGAAGAGGTGTTGCCGCTAAAAAGCCCCGTGTAGACAGGGCCATTTGTCGGAAAAAAACCCTTTTTTGCACGATCCCTTATTCCTCAAAAATCGAAGTTTACAGAATTGTGCGAAAAAGGGTTTTTTTTCTGAAAAATGGCCCTGTCTACACGGGGCTTTTTAGCGGCAAAACCTCTTCCACAAAAAGAATGGGAAGAAGATATGCAAATGAGTGCGCCATTTGCATATTCTCTTCTGCAAAAAAACCTGCAGTGTAGACATAGCCTGAGTGTTACAATGGGAGCTACTGGTGCTAAGCTCTTTTGAAAATCTGGCCCTTAGGGCATGCCTACCCTACCAAATGGCTTTGTTATCCCTGGAAGCACCGGAAATGTACTTCCCGTAAGGCAGGTCTTAGTAGTTAAAGTAAAGTGGGACAAATATTTTGTTTTAATTTATATTTACTTGCACATTTTAAGTATTTTTGTGACCGGCTTTGGCATTTAGGCCCTTATTCAGGAAACAATTAAAACCATACTTAACTGTAATTCCTCAAATTAAGACCAGTATGTCTTCTTGAAGTCCATGGGATTTAAGCATACGTTCAAAGTTAAGCATGTCCTTGAGTGTATTGCTGACTTAGAACCATAAACAATAATTGATTCTTTTAAATAAAATGGATTTTTCCTGCATTTAATAGTAATAATTTAGAGTTAACTACTAAAAAGATGCAGCATCCTTTCACGAAACAAACTGCATTATGAAAGGGGAGAAACAGATGGGATTTCTTAGCGGTATCATGTTAGTTTTATAAAAAGTAAAACACATTTTATAAAGATGGTATTATTACTAAAGGAATATCCACACTTCAAGTGGCACTTGCCCTTTCTCCTTGTGCTTCAGAGTGCACCTGAGATATGTAGTTGCAATTTCATCATGCATTATTGCTTCCTTTTCCCTAATACACTAAAATGAACCAGTGAGGCAGAAACAGAATTAGGGTTTCCATTTAGGTGCATTAGTCACGCAAAAAGGTAATCAGCTGGTTAGTAATGGTATCATAAACCTGCTTCAGTGGAATATATTTACCTTTTTCCTAGCAGTCATTCTGTGAGAATGAAAGCTACAGTGGTGAGGGAACTGATGATAAGCAGGCTTCTAAGTCTTTGTTTTTTAAAGTATGATGCAATTACTGTCTGGTTCAAATTGCATTGATGATGATAATACTATTATTAGAGTATTTACAGAAAAAGTCTAGTCTGAAGTGAAACAAACAACAATCAGAGGAGACAAAATCACAAGAACACGGAGGAGAAAGTACCTTGTGAAATTTTATCATTAAAATAGAAGAATCCAAGCACCAGCTAGACATGGGAAAGTACTTAATCTGCTATTTTAACATGCCTGCCTTATCCACCTGCAGTGGCAGGAGGAATTAGAGTATTCTGTCATAAACTGTTGTTTGATATTGCTGTCTTCAAAAGCGGCTGTTTTCTACCTTACAAGTAACTGCATTTCAGTGCTGGTGAAGTAATTCCTGTTGTAATCTCAGGGCAACTGCACCTGTATTCCCCACTTGTAGTCCACTAAGGGCAGCACTATAGGCTCCTGGCTCCTCAGCCATCACCTCTGTTGGGTGGACACCCCCACTTGTAGGTCCATCCCTAGCAGGGTGCAGGGGCAATTCCCCCCTTTCCCAGACCTTTCCTCTTCCTGCCTCTTCTCTGCTCCCACCCCTTCTCCAAACCCCGCCCCTGCTCTGCCCCCATTGCAGCCTGAGCTACATGATCCAGGGGATAACTTGGGGGGCCTGGTGCAAGGCAGCAGTAGGGTTTGGCCCCCCCGCACTCACCACAGCAGTAGGAACTAGACCCAGCAGCCTGCTCTGCTGCCCAGCCCATTGCACTCTGCTTCAACATGGCGGTGGCAAGCAGAGTACACCAGTCCCAACCTGCTTCTCTCTATTCCCCCAAGCTCTGTATCGCTCAGGGGAGTAGCGTGGAATAGGCTGGGATCAGGGCCGGTTCGCTCCACTTGCCACCCCTGTGGTGAAGTGGAACATAGCAGGATGGCAGATGGGTGTTGGAGCAGAGCAGGCTGCTGGGTTGCTCCGGCTCCTGCTTCCATGATGAGTATGTGGTGGGGGAACCCTGCTGATACCCTGTGCCATGCCCTCCAGGTAATCCTCCAGGCTGCTTTGGGTGCCATCCATAGGAGTGTTGAAGCAGCTACTGCAGGGCCTCCTAAAGCACAGAGCCTGGAGCAGTCCCCCAGACCCCCCCCCCCCCCCGGCGGTTTTCCAAGCTGCACAGATTCCTGGCTCTCCTCTGAGATCCCCAGCAAAGCAGATTGCCCAAAAATTAGTGTCTGTGCTTTGCTTCCTCTCCTGAGGTTATCTCCCATGGTTAACTTAGAACCTTCAGTTCTAAGTTACTGCATAGCTCTCTCTAATCAAGCACATTTACTTTAAGGTGAAAGCATTACAGTAAAAAATATGAAAAACAAACCAAGAACCTACACTCATGCTAAAAAAATTACTAAAAAAAGTTACTAGTGGTCACCCAAATTGCAACCTTGGGCTTTGATAGGTGTCAGTCCTTCAAAAACCCCAAGAAGGTTTTGCCCATGATCACTAATTCATAACTATCTCCGAATCAGACCCAGAGCTACCATGAATAGTTCAAGTTGGCTTCCACCTAGCAAACAGGCTCTCTTTCCTTTATACTGCTGGTGCCTTTGATGTTGGAATCATGTCACTGGTGATACAATGGCCCACTCTCATGGAGTAGCTTCAGAAGGTTGGGGTTTTGCATAACTGGAGAAGGAGAATTTTCATTTCCTTCGTCCTAGTTATTCTCTAGGAAAACCACTCCTCATTTGTCTAGCACATTCTTCAATGTAAACATTTGCACCCGTAGGCCTCAGATCTGCCACATCTCCTCTCTCAAAAGGTGCCATATAGCCCCGGTCCTCAATAATACCTAAACCATTCACATAATACAACAGACCACAAAGATACTTAAACTTATTTCAACAAGGATACTGTAGGAAATTGCCAGAGCTCTCGCCATTCCTTTTCTGGAGCATCAGGTGCAGAGTTGGCTTCCACCTAGCAAACAGGCCCTCTGACCTGAGAATATTGCCTTGGAGAGAAGATTATGGATGGTTTGTACTCAGCAGAGTCAGTGCAGAGTGGTGGTATGGTACCCATCAATTAAGTTAGGAGGGCTAACTTGATAGTGCTCACTGGCTTCATGGAGGAAAGAGTAGCAAGACTGACAGACCGAGGGATCTGCACATATGCTCATGTGAGATGCACAGCTAGCATCTCTCCTACCTGCTGTCAGTTTCAGAGTGTCAGGTGGCCCATGACTGGTTCTGATGGTCAGTGTACTGGGATATACAAATATCAGGACAGAGCACTGTTTTCTGTAAAGTGAGAAAGGTAGTTCCAGATTTTTAGGAACACTCAAGTACCCTGTTTGTTTATAATGAATGAGACCAAGTTATTCATTCAGGCAGACAGAAGTTAGCAAAGACTCTTAAAGGGGGTTGGTTACAACTATTTTGCAGGCCTGACAAAATTACAAAGTCCAGTCCTGGACAACTGACAGAATTCAAAACCAAAACAATCTGGATTCATGCAGATAACTGTACATTAAGATTAATTAGCAGCTAAAAAAGCTGGGTTAAATAGTCATTAATTCCAACAGGGAGAATAAAGCCCAGAAGATAATGGAGATCATGACAGTATGAAACCCCTCCTTTGGACAGAGAAAACATGTTTATAAAAAAACTTGTTGAAAAAGTAAGGACATTCCAGCCCCGGCCAGTTGCAGAAATAGCCCAACAGAAAAAGGGCCCAGTTATTCTATTAGAATGAATTTAGGCTATTTCAATGCCTAATGCAATTCAAAATTTTGCAAACATCACAAATGTCTTTTGAATTTGTAAAGTTAGCTCAAGTTTGCAAATTTCCTTTTATTTTAAAGGAGAATTCGTTTTAGAATTAGAAGAAAAAGTGTAGCTAAAAGAGAGCCTGTGTTATGTTTTATGAATAGATGTTCTCTCTGCAAGTCCCCCAAACCTATTGCATGTGAGTATCTGTAAATGGTGTGTGTGTTTATACACATTTATCAATCTTTTTTGCATTTGAATATCTTTCTTCCCAGTAGTTGTTTTGAAGAAAGAAAGAAAGAAAAAAAAAAAGCTGTTCTAATAGTATTTTTGCATGGGGCTGGCAATAGAAGTGCTATTAATCTTACAGGACTATCTGGTCTTGAGATTTGCAGTTCAGTTTAGAAGAATCAAAGGATAGTTCAACTAACCTGTGGATTAGCATCCAATCTTTTGGATACGTATCTTCAATGTCCAACTATGAACTTTTTGACATACAGAATAAACGTGTCTGGCATATGTTTTATGGATTGCACCTCACCAAGCTGCTGTATGAAAAAATTGTTTTACCCATTTTTGTGCATTAAAAATGTTTAAGTATTTAATGTATCTTTCTGTGACTGCTTTTGAGGACAAAGTGGCTCTGAGGTACAGTAGCTAAGAGTACATGGCAGTACAGAATTCATTATACTACCTGGTAAAATTTATAATACATACTAGTTCATATGAATAAGTTATATGACACTTATTCATATAAGAGTTTCTGGGAACACAATTTTAAAAACTTCCTTCCTATAAGGTCTTAAAGTATAAACGTTTGCACCATATAAAAAGGATTAGAAAACTGTATTGATAATAGCTGGTGCCTTTCTCCTTTAGTAACTACCAAAGCCACAAGGAGAAGTCTGGCAAATGTTTGAATAAATGAGAAAAAAATAAAGGGATTCAGAATGATAAATGACTCAAACTAAATTCCAGTTCATCTAATAGGTTCACTTGGGTTTATTTACATAGCAGTTTCTATCTGTGGATGTGGATTTTGCCATTTTATATATGTGTGAAGTATATTTTGAAGTTATACGCCAAAGGCCAGATTCTGATGCCCATGTCACGGTTCAGGGTTAGCTGTACCTTGGATGCCTCAGAATTGTTCCCAAGTGCTCCCCTCAGGAGATAGGTCCTGAACCGTCATTTCTCTCAGGATTGCATCCTGAGATTCTTCTAACTCTCTCAGTCTGGGTCTTGAGCCTCATCACCCTATGAACCATCTGTGGTTCCTCATTCAGCCTGACTGGTCTTGAGCACTACCAGACATCAGGGGCTGTGTCCAGTGTGTGAATACCATAAGCCAGAAAAGCATTTTCAAAACAAAATACTGTTTAATCTCCAGAGTAGAAACAAAGCATCACAAGAGCAGATGGCTTTTAACACCATAAACAGCTGTTATATCTGTCAGTCTTACCTAATGCTCAGGAAGCCTTTTCCAGATACCACCACTTCTAGAACTGGGCTTCTGTTTGCTTGCCTACAGTTCCTGTCTCTCTTTTCTGAGTGTTAGGGGCTGCCAATGTATCAGTTCCAAAAGCTCTTGTCTCTCTGCATCTCTTGAAGCTCGCAAAACTGGTTTATGCAGCTCATCAGAGGAGACTGGGGATAGACTTCCAAGGTGGAATTTAAAATGGGGAGCTAGCACAAATTTTCCTGCTTTACTGACTGTGTGGAAACTATCCATTTCTGGATTAATCTTTGTAATCTTACAGCAAACACCACAAAAACCACCAAGCAAACAGAAGTATATATAACATACACAAAGTATTATAGGCCATTCCAAGTCCTTCACAGCCCTTACTCATGCTGAGTATTATTTTACTCTGGAAGAAGCATTATGGTAGAGCACAGCAGATTTCCTCTCCCCCTCTGTTTTCTCTCTTGTTGATCCTATGACCTTATTGTAATGTTCTGTTCTTTCCACCCACTGCTCCACCCCAACATGTCACCTTTTTATCTGGCTGTGAACTTTTGCTGCCTGCCCCCTTTGAACCTAATTTAAAGCCTGCATCATTTATACCTTTTTCTCTGTCGTCTTCTGTCCCCATATAAAAAAAATAGTTACATCACACAGGCAAATTTTATCTTCCCAAGCTTTGCAATGCCAAAGCATTACATTTACCTGAAGGCAAACTTCCTTAAGCTATCCTTTGCTTTGCAAGCAAAAATCCATTATACACAAAGTCAAGGTGGGGAGCAAAGAGAATGGAACAAGAGAAGTTATTGATGTGACTTGGTGACATTCAGACTGCTGTTGTGCATTTGTCTTTCTAATGGGAAATCATGTATCTGAATTGGAAAATGTATTTTGCACACCGAATAAGGGTACCATCAGAACTCGAAAGGTCAGCTGCATACCTGCCTCTGAGCCACATTGCATGCAGCCAACAGAAAATGCTTAGTTCACTAGCCCTGAAATCCAATATTATATGCCGTAAATGTACTATACCATTCCTTTCTAATCAGTGAACATTCTAAGCAACTTACATAACTGTGGTAAATATTGACTACCTTGTATTACAGAATTTTCCATCAAGTTTATCCAGCAGCTACTGTGTGAGTTTTAAGAGATCTAATCTTTGAAGCTGGATACTTCTCATTACAGGAGGAGTAACGGTAGTTCGAATTAGGAGCTTTAATTCGAACTACCTAGCCCGTGCCGCATGTAGCCGTGGGCAGGGAGTCCGAACTACTGGGCATTTAAAAATGGCGGCACGGGAACATGCAAATAAAGCCCGGGATATTTTAATCCCGGGCTTCATTTGCAAGTTTGAATGACTACATTAGCCACCCTAGTTCGAACTAGGGTGGCAGTGTAGACATACCCTAAGTTAGTCCTAGGCTTAATTCCTCCCCTTTATTGCTTCCTGATTCAATAGCACTACTAAAGTTATGAGCAGGCTTCACGCTGAAGGGATGCTGTCTTGTAGTTTATGCTTCCATTTGTAAAAAAAATTAGCTTAGCTATTCTTAAAAATTAAATGAATATTAATATTCATTTTTAAAATAACTAAGCTAATGATTTTTGTTTGTGTGGCTATTTCTGTTTTTAAAGAGACATGTTTTTAGAAATGAGTTACAAATAGTTTCCAGAATTGCAGCAACCCCCTGAGTTCCTAGTAGAATTTATTGTGTTACACTCACACTTTCCTGTTTTCTTAAAAGTGGGATTTTGAAAGCTTTCAGTCATGGCCTAACTCTGCTCCTGGTAATAAAATTCCCATTCCCTTCAATGGAAGCAGCATTGGGTCCTGAGTCAGAATACTGTCATCATTCCTTTCCCCTAGTCACCAGATATAGTTTGTCAAGGCACATTGACAGAGGGCACTCGTTGACTTGAATAAATGTGCAAGCTGGAGTCAGACTCTGAATGTGGGAACTTTACTGAAATAAATAGGCAATTACAGAACAATGTGAATTTAATTGTACAGAACATAGGCTTTATTTGTTACCTCACAATATACTACATACAGTAAAAGGGGTACAAGAGAAAGTTTGATACTGGTCAGCTTTGGGGCATTTTAAAATCTCAAGCTGAAGTTTAGATTTCCAGTCCATGTTGAGGAATAATATGGCCCGTTCACCTATCCATATGGCTTTCCAAGAGAGCAGTCCAAAACATAAGCTGCTTACTACCTCATGATACTTGGAACCAAGAGAAATACATCTGCCAAGATAATACAGGTGAAAATAAAAGATTTTGAATTTTGCATTAGTCGGATACTGGAATAGTTTAAAACTTCACCACAATTTGTAAGGGGGATTGACCTCTACCAAGCAGTAGTGATGAACATGACAGTATAGAGGGTTTATTGATATAACTATGTTGGAGTTGTTGGAATTGCTTACTAAATACTTCTTTAACTATATGGCTTTCCAGAGGTTTATATGATTATTCAAATACAGGATAATTACTCCTCTCTGGGTATATTTCTTATATTTGCCTAGCATAATGAATGAGTGGTTTCAAGACTCTAAAAAGGATTTTCTGGTTTTGGTCAAGGAGGGATAAGCACTAAGCCCTAACAGCTGGCATGCTAACAAACAAGCTGTGCATTGCGGCCTGTCCTGATGATGTATTTCAGTTACGTGAAAAGGGCTAGAAGGCATAATCCCAATGTCACTTTTACTTACCCTTTGGCCACTGAGCTTAGGTTCTTATTTGTGTTTTCTCCTCTTTATCTAGGGTTCTCGCTTGTTTTATTCTCAGAAAAACAGTCCGGTTTTGTATGTCTTCTGTCTCAGTGCCCTATGTGCAACAGAAAATGTGCTGTAGAGCCATAGCGACATCACATCTGAGAGATGATTTCTTTGAAGCTGAAGATGAGGGTATGTGCCTTGGAAAGAGGATTTAGAAAAGATGAGGGGTCAGTTTTTCCTGTTGCCATGTAGGCTATACTTCTACTGCCAAGCCTCGTTTGTCCATCCCTTTCCCAGTCTATGCATGGCACCCCACTTTCCCATTCCATCACTGTGGCTTCCACACACTGTGGTGACATTCTCCTTATTTTTTACATACTCAGGTACCAATCCCCACTGTTAGGCCTGTGGGTAGGGGGTGGGTGGGTCGGTGGGTGGAGCCCTTCCTTCACTGGTGCAGTTCTTGAATTGTATACTACAATTGTTTTATAAATACACGCAGGGAAAGCTATTTTTTCCTCCCATTTGCAACTGCTTCAGTGATAATAAAATGAATGAATTAAACAAAATGGAAGAAACTGAGGTGATGCTGTTCTGCAGTAAACACTGCCACATAGGAAGCTCAGCCATTATAGCTTCACCATTCCTTCTCACAAGTTCCTTCCTGAGTAATTTTGGGGAAAAAGAAATAATTCTGCTTTAAACCGCAAAATGTTCCTGAGCTCTACTATTGCTGAGAGAGACCCTCACAGTGGCCCCTGTTCAGGATGCATCCCTGTTTAGGACCCGGTGTATGCCACTTGATTGTTTAAATATTTTGTCTAACATGGTCACAAGAAAGATTACACAGTGATTTTTAAAAACAAACAGAGGCTCCTTTTAAATGCCATTATCTGGAGGGGAGGGTCAGAATCCTCCTGGATCAATGAACTCACATCCTTACTCTTTCCCAACAATGTTATATCCTGAAGCCATCATTTTGACTGTGAAAGTCCTTCCCCTCCCAATTACACCATCCCCAAGGCAGCTGCCACATTGACCCCTCCGTCCCCCCCCCCCCCCCCCCCCAGCCTCCCCACACATAATGACATTTAAACTGCACTGGCATTCCCAAAAGATGAAAGCTTGTGCTCTTACTGAGATTTTAATTCAAAGCAAACAGACGCAATAATCCCTAAGGCTTGAGGTGGTGCTGTTAAGTACAGTACGTAATGCAAAGAATTTCATCTCTTTGCTGCTCCTTCCATTTAGAAGCACCAAAACATTTTGCTCAAAGCAATAAATGCCATTTAAAGAATTATTAGGATTTTAGATGTTCTGTTTGGCAAAGAGGATTAATTCTTCTTCCTGCTCAGTTTCCACTCAGCCAATAAAGCAAGTGACATTAAGCAACTTTTGCTCTTCACTGTTCAGTTTAAAGGGAAGAAAGCCTCTCTATTTTAAACATGTTCCCTGGATGATTCACTTAAAAATAATTTAAAACAATTGTAAATTAAATATTTCATTTTTATTGTACAATTAAAATGACCGTGTAGTGGTTACCCATTACCATCTGATGCTTTTTCCATTTCCTACAATGTGCCTAATTTATTTTTTGACTCAATTTACACAAAGTCCCTCTTCATAAATTTCTCTGGAAGTGTGTATCCTTTATTAAAACCCATGAGCTCCAATTGAATCGGTGGTTTCATCTGAATTTGCAGTTAATTGACAAGTGTCCTCATCCTATAAATCAATACCATAGTCCTCAGCCCTATTTAATCTGATGCTGTAAGGGGCCATGATTCACCATTACGGCACTCCCTACTGATCACACTGGGAATTAGCTCTGTCCTCAGCAGGGCACCCCCTACTGGTTGGTGTTTCACCCGTTGCACTCCACACTCTGGACCAGCGTCACTCCCTAGATCATGGGGTTCTATTCAGGACACTGCCCTCCAACAGTGCCCACCACAGTGGTTTCTCACTCCCCTTCTGGGGGGTATGAGGAGTCGTCAGTCTCGCCCCTGCCATCTTAGCCAACTACAGCCTCAGTCTAGCCCCTCATCTCAGGGGCAAGCCACAGGCCACAAAGGCCTCTCCTTGGTGTGGCTAGGTGTGATGCAATGAGTAAGGGGGAGAACTCAAGCCTGCCCACTTCTCTGGGTCCTGGCCGGACCCTCTGGTTTAGCAGCCTTGTCCTGCCCTGCTTCTCTCCCCCTCTACTGCCTCCCTGTGGCCCTTACACCCTCCTGGGCCTTCTACCAAGGCCTGCAGCCTGTCAAGTATCAGGCTGAAGCCTCTATCCCAGTCCCCTGAACTTGTCCAGCGCCGTTCCCTGTAAGGTGCTCCCTCATGCGAACCAGTCCTGCACCCTTCTTGGTCAGGATCTAACTCCTCTGCTCTGCTGAACAGCTCTTTATACACAGGGCTGCCTCAGTAAGCTGCTCTCTCATTTGCTCCCTCTAAGCCTCTCCCTGATTGGCCAGGGCTCTTCACAGGCTCCCTCTATCCTGCTTTAGCCCCATCTAGCCAGAATGGGGCAGCCTGCCCACTATAGATGCCAAGAATCAAATGAGCATGGAGACTGAACTATTGTCTTACCTCTATATGTGGATGCTAATTGGAAGGGCTTGACTTCAGTCTCCAGGGTTATGAGGGACTGATCTAATGCCCATTACTATCAATGGGAGTCTACCAGAACTTTATTCTGGCACTTTTCATGACCATTTTCTGATCATTTTCATGACCATACCCTGAACAGAGTAAATGCACACACTGTGCTCGCCCCAAGGGAAAGCAAGGAAACCGATTGACAGAGCTAGACAAGTACTCAAAAGTCACTTATTTCAAGTCAGGCCCAATAAGGAAAACAACAGAACACCATTGGTCATCACCTGCAGCCCCCAGCTTAACTCCCCACCCCCCAGTGCATCATTGACAATCTACAACCTATCCTGGAAAATGATCCCTCACTCTCACAGGCCTTGGGAGACAGGCCAGTTCTCACCTACAGACAACCCCCCTAACCTGAAACAAATACAAACCAGCAGCCATACACCGCACCACAGAAATACGTGCCCAGGAACCTATCCCTGCAACAAACCCCTTTGCCAACTCTGTCCACTCATCTATACAAGTGACATCATCAGAGGACCTAACCACATACGCTGCAACATCAGAGGCTCACACACCTGCACATCCACTAATGTGATCTATGCCATCAAGTGCCAGCAATGCTCCTCTGCCATGTATATTGGTCAAACTGGACAGTGTCTGCACCAAAAAATAAATGATACAAATCAGACATCAGGAATCGTAACACAAATAAACCTGTAGGGGAACATTTTAACCTCCCTGGACATTCAATAATGGATTTAAAAGTGGCCATTCTTCTACAAAAGAATTTTATCACCTGATTACAGAGGGAGACCATTGAACTGGAGTTCATTGACAAGTTCAAAACTATCAACTTAGGCTTGAATAAAAATCTTAATTGGTTAACTCACTACAAAGATAATATCCCCGCCTTTGATATCTGCATCCCCACATCAAATGCTTTGAATGGGATACATTCACCCTGACTTAATTAGCTTCATTAACACTAGCCTTACAATTAACAGATAACTTCCTTTGCTGTTATATATCCCCCAGACCAGGGGTGGGCAATAATTTTTGATAGGGAGGCCACTCCAAGATTTTGGAAAGTGGTCAAGGGCCGCACTCTTTCATGATATTAATGGAGGAGATGCGGGGTCTGGAATAGAGGTTGGGTGCAGAAGGGGAGCTTAGAGTAAGGGACTGGGGTGCAGTACGGAGAATGGGTGAAGGAGGTGGTTGTGACCTAGGGCAGGGGATTTGGAGTGCAGGGGTTTGGGATGTGACCTAGGGTAGAAGGGGATTGTGATCTGGGGCAGGGGATTGGGGTGCCTGATCTGGGAGGGGTATGGGTGTAAGAGGGAGACTGAGGATTTGGGTATGTTGAGTGGGGGGGGCAGAGGGTTGGGGCAGGGAAAGGCTGGGGTGCCAGAGACAGGCTGTGGCCAGGAGATTTACCAGCCAGCAGCCAAACCAGCCTGTCTGTGCGCAGCGCTAAGGCTTGCAGAGCTTAAAAACATTTCCCAGCCAGCCAGCCTGCCTGGACATGTTCTTCAGTGAATAACTGAGCTGAGGAGAGGGGGCATGGTTCTCCTTGGCTGCCTATTATTCAATCAAGCAGCTCCCATTGACTGGTTTTTGGCCAGAAACCAGCCAATGGGATTGTGCTGGTGGCTGGGTGGCTCCTGAAACTTCCCCCCTCCCCTCCAGTTTAGAAACAAAAAGGAAGCCCGGCAGCTGCATTTCTGCATGGTGCATGGGGCTGCAGGGCAAGCAGGGGAGCCTGCCTGGGGTTCTCCGCTGCCTCCATGGGCCAGATCTGGTGGCTGGGCATATTTTGCCCAGGCCTGCCCCAGACTCTGTAATTTTCACTCCAATGCGTCTGATGAAGTGGGTTTTACTCACAGAAGCTCATGACCTAATAAATTTGTTAGTCTCTAAGGTGCCACAGCACTACTCGCTGTTTTACTGGGGGTTGGGGACTTTTGTCTTTTCTTGTTCTATTCCTTAACAGATTTCATTCAGATTAAAGGCATGTGACTTATCTCTGGGTATGGAAAAACAGAGGTTATATTAGCTCTTGCAGTTCTTCCATGCCTAGTTACATTCAGTCCCACTAAAAAGTTTTGCTAATTTAATATATTTTGTATCCCAAATGGTCTTTCAAATGGAAAAATCCCAACAGTATATCTTACTTGAGCATTTCAAGTGATCCCAGTGAAATATTTATATTTGCAATGTAATGGGAATTAGCAGGTATCATTGCTAAAGCCTGCTTGAGTCTTTACTGGACACCAAATCAACTCTCTGAGTTTGAAAAATAGTATATTGCGCTCCATAGCATTTGTTCCCACAGCCTTTGAAATATTTTTTCTCTCCTCCCTTTTTGTTTAGCTAAGTATATTGGCACTGGAAAGGTTCTTTCCATGAAATAAGTAGTTCCTAAAGTGATGGGAGACAGAACATGTGATTTAAAATCTTTGGTTATCCAGACTACAGTGTAGGTCTGTTCAAGCAGTGTTAGAGCTGCTGAAGTCCCATCTGATTTTATTGCGGGTAGGCTATGCTGACTGTAGCATACTCTCAAAACAGATGTTAGATATTTTGTAAAGAAAATACCTAAGTCATTTAACCTCTCTGTGCCTCATTTTCTCCCTCTGAAAACCAGGGAAATTATTTTTTAACCTAATAAAATCTGAACATTCAGGGAATTTAGTACATTCATAGCTATATGTAGGTAGGGGACTCCGTAGTAGAATCTTTATTTTGCAGGTTCAGAACATCTCAGAAAGTTAAGTTACCTGCTAAGAAGGTTCTGCAAATCCCATATGCACCTACCAGACAGCTGACCTTGGCCCTAATCTTAGTTATGACATTGATTTGGTACAAGGCAGTGAACCACTCACTGAAGTGCTCCAAGTCTTGATTTCCACAGCTGTAAAAAGGAGGCAATGATAGTTGTATCTTGTTTCTTGGTGGTGTGGCAAAAGGTGTTAGTAAGGATTTGAGTCAGTTGCAGGCTACAATGGGTCTGCAGCCAATAAGCCAGTGTCCCTAGCACTGGAAATACCACAGAAAGAAGAACTGTGACAACAGAAGCTTCAGGGGATAGCTGAGTTAGTCCGTAACGGAAAAAAACAACAAATGGTCTTGTAGCACTTTATAGACTAACAAAACATGTAGATGGTATCATGAGCTTTCCGATCATCTGAAGAAGTGGGCTGTGCCCACGAAAGCTCATGATACCATCTACATGTTTTGTTAGTCTATAAAGTGCTACCAGACCATTTGTTGGTTTTTTTGTGGCAACAGAAGTTATGCATTGCTCTTCACTACACCATGTTATCCTTACTTGGCTAAGTATCAGAGGGGTAGCCGTGTTAGTCTGAATCTGCAAAAGCGATGAGGAGACCTGTGGCACCTTATATATTATAAGGTGCCACAGGACTCCTCGTCGCTTTTACTTGGCTAACACTGCCATAAAAGTGGGAGGTGATGACCAGGAATAGAGTATGGTCAGGGCTCACAGGGGATGCAAGTTGAAGTTGTCCTTTCCTGGCAAGTTCTGCATTAGAATGTACCAATGCAAACATCAGCTGCCTTTCTCCACACATCATATCTCTTCAGGTGCAGTGGGCCTGGCTGAAGTAGGAGGGCACAAGTATGGAGGGGGTAAATTCTGTGGCAAACTATTGTTAAGACCTCTCACTGGAAGGACTGAATCTAGAACTCAGGACTAGTTATGATCAGACCTCTTGCCCAATAACTGTGACTCTATCACCAACTCCTCTTCCTCCTTCAACAGATTTTTTTCAAAATTCTGAGGTGCTTCCTCCCTCTTCTCCCCACAATGGTGGCATGTTGATTTTTTTCACAACTACATTACTATCAAAACAATAGGCCTGAAATTTCAGAGAGTAACTTCAAAATGTAAAAATGCTTCAAGTTCCATTTCACACACTGGAAAACAAACTGATTGTGCTAAAGAAAACTTTACTCAGCTCTAACATGACTGGGTATTGGTGCCCATTTGTTCATGACCACTGTACCTGTAAGTGTCCATTAGTATGTTCAAATGCTGAAGTTTTATGGTGTGCTAGGTTCCTCTGTACTTTGAGCAAGCATACATGTTGAACTTGGCTTAGAAACTATTTAGACCTCCATTTATAATGCAAATATTGATGGGGTTTGAGGCCAGTGTAAAATGTAGTGATAAATTAGTCCTTGAGACTGTGCTTCATTACCCCAAACTAAAAAGATTTAAATAACCCAGACTGCTGTGGCAAATTATAAATTCTATTCTCCTAGTAAAGCTTTAGCCTTACTCTGAGGCTATGTCTAGACTACATGGCTCCATCGACGGAGCCATGTAAAATAGTTTATTCGGCATAGGCGAAGAAGCGGGGATTTAAATAATCCCCGCTTCATTAAAATAAAAATGGCTGCCGCGCTGTGCCGACGATCAGCTGATCCGGCACAGCGGGGCAGTCTAGACGCGCCGCGGTCGACAAGGGAAGCTTTTGTCGACCACTCCGGTATGCCTGAGTGTCTGTCTTTTGAGAAGAATGGTTGCTTTGATTCTTTGTCCAAACAAATCTTCCACTATAAAACATTTTTGCAGTCCAGGAACCGGCAAGATTAAAATAGAATACTGAAGTTTCAGAGAGCCCTGTAGGCCTCTATAAATGTCTTTTTTTCTCTGCCCCTAGCACCTATATAGTGTTTAGTGAGTGCTCCTTTAGCAAATTATTGCCAAGGGTCTCATAAAATAATGACAGTCCACTGCCAGCTGATGAGTCTACTGCACTGGAGCTGGAGGTTACAGTTATGCCTGTGATCAAATCACCCAATTCCCTTTAAAGAAAAGGTCAAAACAGTAGCCATTCTTGTCTATTGAGTCCGCCATGCAACCTGGCTCGTTTATATATAGGTTCAAAATCAGTAAGGAAGAGATTAACTTGCAACTAGAAGCCCAGCTAGCCCCTTCCTGGGTGCACCCATACTGGGTATGCAGAATTTAACAAGGAGAAAAACAAGCAGATGAGAGGAGAAGGGGAGAAGAGCAGAAGAGGTGAGCAGAAGCCTGAATGGAGACATGGGCCCTGTTGATCTTTAGCCTGCCTGAACTCCCGAGTAAGCGTGTCAGCCCCTTGACAGTGGGGTTGATCGCGGCACAGAAGCCTGTGTTAGATAGTGCAGTCTGTGGGGGTGGAGATATGCCTGTGATGAGTTGGTGGCCAGATGAACCCAGATGAGCTGAGAGTTTGATTGTTTATAAACTGCTGTTGGACTTTAGTAAAGAACTCCATAGCCCTGGAAGAGGCTGGACTCTGTGAAGCAATTTGGATGGAGGACTGGGTCTTTTCTAAGGCTGGAGTAGCCCAAAGACTGGAGAAACTGAGGCTGAGCCACTGCATAACTTCATAGAGCCACAAAGGGGTATGTTGGAGTAACAACTCTGTTACACGGACATTCCTCTGAGGAATTTCTAATTAACATTTTGGGAGCTGCTTCTTAAATCCCATATTACTTTTCTCTGTTCTACAGCTATGGAGCCTTTACCTTATTATGCTATTCTCTGGAGCAGGGATACTCAGACTTTAGTGGTTCAGGAGACAAATCAGTGATAAACAGTAGTATGAATTCATTGTTTCTTTTACTAGCATACTATATATCTATATTTTAACAGTGCAACAGAGGAAATATTTAATTAATAACTTAGAGCAAATGAATAACATAACTGGTTAATAACATAATAGAAGCATCCTGACTGGTTAATAACTTAGGTGGTTAATAATGAAATCACGCAGTATTTTAATATCATGTGCTGCAAAGAGCCTTGGGAGACCCATTAAAACACCACTTGCAGCTCATGAGCCTCAGTCAGAGCATCACTGAAAGGTGGAGATCTCCATTTTGTTGTAACACATGTATAAGGTACACCTTGCAATCTTAACTAACTCTGTTGTGAAAAGATTGAGAATGAACATGGTAATTAACATGAGCTCATTCGCAGGGATCCTAAAAATCTGCTTGTCCAGAAAAACACTGAAGTTGCATTTTTACAGAGACTTTGATGGGTCTCTCGTTGACTGCCTCAGGTGGTGAGGCTCTGGCTGTGAAACATAGGCTGTCTCTGGCTGTCAGATAACATTTTAATAGCAGAAAAATATAAATTTTATGGGGATTTTTCATCAGAGAATTTTTTTGGGGGGGTAGGGGGGTTCCTATGGAAAACTAGGGTCTCTGCTCATTAGGTAGCTCTTGACAACTCATGGTGAACAAACTGCTTTTCAAAATTCTGCCTAGCAGTTTATGAATGAGATTTCACAATATTTGACTAAAGTATCTGTAACTTATACCTAAATACTTACTCTGACTGTCAAGCTTGTGGTCTTGGGCTCATCTTTAAAAGACTCAACTTCAATATTTACACTGAGCATAAACAAGCAAATATTAATTGGATCAGAAAAAGGGAGAGTGATGATTTTGTGAATGTTGGAAATGTTGGACTTATGTGCCTAAATCCACCATGTAATTTAGCCCAAAATCTCTATCCCGGAGATACACTTTAATATTCTTTGTGCATTTTATTACTACTATACATTTACACATCTCTTTCATAGCCATCACTGTAGCAATTGGGTGGGTTTTTTTAATCAAATCTTGCCCCCAGTTTTAATATTCACTCAGCCTCTCTCCTTCCCTCTCTTTTTCCTTCCAGCCATGCATGACTGTTTATGTGTAGTATACATGTGTCTTGGTAATTTGATTGGTGAATAGGGATTTTCAGCTCCTTCTCTGATTTCCAAAATTCAAAATAAGTGATCTTTCTTGTGTAATAAGTGCTTATCTCTCCTCCCTTGTATTCTTTTCAGCCTGAGAACCAGTCTGCTCTTTTGCCCATTCTAATAGCTCTGGCTATCATGAAAGCTTCTGTTTCTTCAAGCTTGATAACACTTGGCTTAATCCCATTCCCCACTAGATTTAAGGGATTTTTCTTCTTGGATATGAAAAAAAGTTCTTTATGTAATAATAATATGGCATTAATACCTTGCTAAAATTTTGTTGAACCATTTCACTCTAAAGCTGAGTGATGAGAAGAAGCATTCGCTCACAGAAAGAAAATAAGTACGCATGTAGCCAGGAGTTGCTGTTTTGTTAAATGTGATTTAAATTCATCTGTTAACATTCAAATCTCAGGAAAACCAGAAGTCGTATTTGCCTAGTTGTAGATAATTCATTACAATGCATCTAATTAGTAACATTGAGAATGCAAGGTAGTAGAGGTTAAAGATAGACAAATAAAAAAGCTGTCAAACAAATTAACCCAAAGCTCAAACAGGTTAATTACTAATAGATAATAATGTCATTTAGCCATCCTCATACAATCCACAATACATCTGAGTTTATAATACCTTATCTACTTCCTTTGCTTGAAAATCAATCGTGCTTTTTAAACATCACCAGTGTAACTTTCCCCTTAAAGAAATGTTTTTTAAAATGTAACAGGGATGGAATTGAACAGGGTTCTATAAATCTGTGTAATTTAACAAGAATGCGGTCTTTCCATAGGTATTTTTAAACAGGCTATAAAACTCTACAGCAGATATATAATTGTCTATTAAATTCTACAGAATGGCTCAAAAAGTTTATACACAATGTTTCTGTTAAATTCGACAGGATTTCTGCAAAGGTTTTTTTATATTTTACATCTCTATTCTCTTTAATTCCTATTCGATAGGGAGAATTAGTTTTATATGCTGCTTCCACTTTGGGGTTTAACAACCTAATATTTCACCTATTTTGCACAATATCATTTTAACAGGAAAGCAAAGTGCCTCATTTTTAAAGATGCTGCTGATCATTCATAACACCAAATCCTGTCAGTGAGAACTGAAAGAGCTCAACACCTCTTAATCAGGGCCCAAATGTTTTTATATTCTTGCTAAAAAAATGACATTTATACAGCAGCACAAATAGCATATTACACAAACAAGTAGACTACCCAGAGTTAGTGAGCAGCTCTACATGAGCAGGCCAGCAGACAGATGAAAGTTTGTGTGGCCATGATCCTGCATCACCTATGTCTCACATGAGTAATCCCACTGAGGCCTTAATGAGATTTTGTATGTTCTTAAAGTTACTCAGGTATGTAAGCTTAAAATTAAAAACATAAGTTTTTGCAGAGGCCTGGTAAGGAACTAGGGGTACGTCTAGACTGCGAGGATCTATTGGAAAAAGATACACAAAATGCGCTCTGCATTTTGTGTATTTTTTTTCCAATACTTTTGTCAGAAGAGGCTTTTCTGAAACTTAGCACATCTAGACTGAGCCAAATTTTGGAGAAAAACCCTCTTTTGAAAGTCCCCTTCTTCCTCGTGGAACGAGGAATACAGGGGCTTTCAAAAGAGCGTGTTTGCTCTTCCACAAAAAAAAGTGGAAGAGCAAACGCGTTCCCTGGACGCGGCGGAGTTTTTAGGTATCCCGAAAAAAACCCGCAGTCCAGCCGTACCCTAGATGTCACTATCAAGCTTCCAAGGAATTACAAAGAGTGAAGATTTGTTTGAAAATGTATTTATTTAAACTAAGTTTGCTTAGATGATGAGTGCTAAGGGAAAATACTGGATAGCTACGAATATGATATGTAAATAGAAACCCTCCATTAAAGGAGTAAAGTAAATGTTAAAATCTATACCACTGAAATCTGAAAACCCAAAAATGTTACTAAGGTAAAAGAAAAAGATTTATTTTCACAGAGTTTTGCAGAAGAAATTGTCTGTAACTATTGCGACCTACGGAGAAAAATTCTGGAATATTGACTTTGGAGCTATAGTGGCATCTGGTTTCATCTGCTCACACATAACTAGAACTATTATGGGCTTGGTTTTAAAAAAGATTATTGCTGACCTGATAAGCAACAATGCCCCTGTGAGAAAGTAGGCTCTTTCATATATTTAAATATCTGTGACTTTCCACTTTCTTCATTCTTATTTGCCTGTTTACTTGCTAAACATGGTACTGCTATTGATCCATCCATCATTTTAATGTCTTTCTGGTATGCATTTAATTCTTTGGGACCAATTCTGACCCGTTGCATACATTATTATTTTGTACGCATATTTTCACTGTCAATGAAGCCTTCTTCTGCCCAGCATTGAACAACTTTCTTCTCACAACTCTGCCAATGTACATCAGTCATGAGCTGCAACACCCTTGCTATTGCGGAATGTAATCCTGCACACTTCTAGACACACATGACCCATTGATTTCAACTGTCTATCACAATGTAATCTTATTTCTCCAGTAAATCAAATACATGTAAAGTTTCTTTTTTGTCCTTTGCCCCACGAGAAATGATATCCAGTGTTCTATTTCTGACCAGTTAGACTTGCAGCTGATGACTCAGCACCTGGTATGGTAAAAACTTCTTCCATAAGCTCTGTTAGATTCCATTCTTTGTGGCTCATTTGGTCCCCTGGCAGTGTTCCCTAGCATAGGCTGGCTTTACACATACAAGAACTGCTTTCCTGTTATATACACTTCCTTGTCCAAAATATTCATGGGTTTCCCTGGCACCTGCTGTAATATAATCTGTCTTGGCAGCAGCCAGAAACATCTACAAACTCAGTGTTATTTAGCACACAACTCCAAACAGGTGTCAAAGTATAAAGAAGCATGTGTTCCATCAATCAGATCACACTTCTATAGTCCCCTTCATATGAATAACTGAGCACTCCACAAACTATTACATTAAAATCAAACCACATGATGGAAACTAAGACCGTACAAAGGAGTGCTGAGGTTGACTTCACTCAGTTCTTGAGATGGATGCAAGTTGGGTAAATAAAAGGGAGAAATAAATAGGGTCTGTTCTGAAGTCCTGTGGTGAGCAGAAATCAGTACTCTCTCATCTAGAATGAAGGAGAAGCCACAGGGAATATGAACACAGCAAATTTCATATATGTGATGGGGTAAGACTGCACAGAACTTCAAATTTGATCCATTGTTGTATTATAAGCCTATGAACCTCTGTCAGCATAGAATATACACAGACATCTTGACTCCAATTAACATACTGGCAATGGAGTTTTGTGCAAACTGCAAATGTCTCTAGGGTAATAGCAGAAAGCCCCCCTCACTCCACCCCAAGTTGTACAGCTGTGGCCTAATACAGGTTCATAGACTCATAGAATCATATAACCATAGAGCTGGAAGAGACCTCAGAAGGTCATCAAGTCCAGCCCCCTGCTCTAGGCAGGACCAATCCCAACTAAATCAACCCGGCCAGGGCTTTGTCAAGCCGAGACTTAAACACCTCTAGGGATGGAGACTCCACTACTTCCCTAGGTAACCCATTCCAGTGCTTCACTACCCTCCTAGTGAAATAGTTTTTCCTACTATCCAACCTGGACCTCTCCCACCACAACTTGAGACGATTGCTCCTTGTTCTGCCATCTGTCACTACTGAGAACAGCCTTTCTCCATCCTCTTTGGAACCTCGCTTCAGGAAGTGGAAGGCTGCTATCAAATCCCCCCTCACTCTTCGCTTCTGCAGACTAAACAGACCCAATTCCCTCAGCCTCTCCTCGTAGGCCATATGCTCCAGCCCCCTAATCATTTTGGTTGCCATCCGCTGGACCCTCTCCAATGTGTCCACATCCTTTTTGTAGTGGGGGGCCCAGAACTGGACACAATACTCCATATGTGGCCTCACCAGAGCCGAATAAAGGGGAATAATGACATCTCTGGATCTGCTGGCAATGGTCCTCTTAATGCAACCTAATATGCCATTAGCCTTCTTGGCTACAAGGGCACACTGTTGACTCATATCCAGCTTCTCATCCACTGTAACCCCAGGTCCTTTTCTGCAGAACTACTACTTAGCTGGTTGGTTCCCAACCTGTAACAATGCTTGGGATTCTTCCGTCCCAAGTGCAGGACTCTGCATTTGTCCTTGTTGAACCTCATCAGATTTCTTGTGGCCCAATCTTCCAATTTGTCTAAGTCACTCTGGACCCAATCTCTGCCCTCAAGCGTATCTACCTCTCCCCCTAGTTTACTTGCAAACTTGCTGAGGGTGCAATCCATCCCCTCATCCAGGTCATTAATAAAGATATTGAAGAAAACCGGTCCTAGAACCAAACCTTGGGGCACTCCGCTAGAAACCGACAGCCATCCTGACATCGAGCCGTTGATCACTACTCGCTGGGCCCGGCCTTCTAGCCATCTTTCTATCCATCTTACCATCCATTTATCCAATCCACATTCCCTTAACTTGCTGGCAAGAATATTGTGGGAGACCGTATCAAAAGCCTTGCTAAAGTCAAGGTATATCACATCCACTGACTTTCCCATGTCCACAGAGCCAGTTACCTCATCATAGAAGCTAATCAGATTGGTCAGGCATGACTTTCCTTTGTGAATCCATGCTGACTATTCCTAATCACTTTCCTCTCTTCCAAGTGCCTCAAAATGGATTCCTTAAGGATCCCTTCCATGATTTTTCCAGGAACCGAGGTAAGACTGACCGCCTATAGTTCCCTGGATCGTCCTTCTTCCCTTTTTGAAGATGGGCACTACATTTGCCTTTTTCCAATCATCCGGGATTTCTCCGATCTCCACGACTTTTCAAAGATAATGGCCAAAGGCTCCTCAATGACATTTGCCAACTCCCTCAGTACCCTCGGATGCATTAAGTCCGGACCCATGGATTTGTGTATGTTTAGCTTTTCTAAATAGTTCCTAACCTGTTCTTTACCCACCAAGGGCTGTCCATCTTCATCCCATCTTGCGTCACTTAGCGCATTAGCCCGGGTGCCCACCTTGTCCGTGAATACAGAGGCAAAGAAAGCATTGAGTACTTCAGCTTTCCCCACATCATCTGTCACTAGGTTACCTCCTTCATCCAGTAGGGGCCGCACACCCTCTCTGATCACCTTCTTCTTGTTAACATGCCTGTAGAAACCTTTCTTGTTATCCTTCACATCCTTAGCCAGTCGCAATTCCATTTGCGTTTCGCCTTCCTGATAACTCCCGGCATTCTCGAGCTATACATTTAAACCCTCCTGGTCATTTGTCCAAGTTTCCACTTTTTGTAAGCTTCCTTTTTGTGCTTAAGTTCACCAAGGATTTCCCCTGTAAGCCAATCCAGTCTCCTACCATGTTTGCCTCTCTTGCTACGCATCGGGATGGTTTCTTTTTGTGCCTTCAATAAGGCTTCTTTAAAATACTGCCAGCTGTCCTGGACTCCTTTCCCCTTCATGTTAGCATCCCAGGGATTCTGCCCATCAGGTCCCTGAGGAGTCAAAATCTGCTTTTGAAGTCCAAGGTGTGTATTTTACTACTCTCTTTCTTCCTTTGGTCAGGATCCTGAAATCTACCATCTCATGATCACTGCTTCCCAGGTTGTCACCCACCTCTACTTCCCTATTAGTTCCTCCCTGTTTGTGAGCAGAAGGTCAAGTTGCGCACGGCCCTGGTCGGATCCTTCAGCACTTGCGTCAAGAAGTTATCCCCAACATTCTCCAAAAACTTCCTGGATTGCCTGTGTTCTGCCGTATTGGTTTCCCAACAGATGTCAGGGTGATTAAAGTCCCCTATGAGAACCAGGGCCTGCGATCTGGAAGCTTCTCTCAGTTGTCCGAAGAAAGCCACATCTACCTCATCCACCTGATTCGGTGGCCTGTAGCAGACACCAACCACAACATCACTGCTGTTGTTTGCTCCTCTAAACTTAACCCATAGACTCTCAACAGGTTTTTCTCCCTCTTTATACTGGAGTTCAGAGCAATCATAGTGCTCTCTTACATATAGTGCAACTTCTCCTCCTTTTCTCCCCTGCCTGTTCTTCCTGAACAGTCTATACCCTTCCATGACTGCGCTCCAGTCATGTGAGTCATCCCACTAAGTCTCTGTTATCCCAATTAAATCATATTTCTTGGACTGGGCCAGGGCCTCCAGTTCTTCCTGTTTGTTGCCCAGGCTTCTCGCATTAGTGTACAAATACCTCAGATAACCAGTTGATGGCCCTATCTTCTCCATTCGAATCAGGGGTCCTCCTTTGTTGCTCATTCCTCTTTGCATTTCTTCCCGGTATCCGATTTTCCCACTCCCCTCAGGGTTTTGGTCACCGTCCCCCAACAAACCTAGTTTAAAGCTCTCCTCAGTAGGTTTGCAAGCCTGCCTGCGAAGATGCTCCTTCCTCCCTTGGTTAGGTGGATCCCATCTCTTCCTAACAATCCTTGTGCCTGGAACAGAGTCCCATGGTCGAAGAAACCAAAGCCCTCTCTGTGACACCACCTGCGCAACCACGCATTTACTTCCTCAATTTGACGATCCCTGCCCAGTCCTTTCCCCTTCAACAGGGAGGAAGGACGAGAACACCACTTGCGCTCCAAATTCTTGGATCCTTCTTCCCAGTGCTACATAATCCGCAGTAACCCGCTCAAGGTCATTCTTGGCCGTATCGTTAGCTCCCACGTGGAGAAGCAGGAAGGGGTAGCGATCCGAAGGTTTGATCAGTTTGGTAAGCCTCTCAGTCACATCCTGAATTCAAGCTCCCAGTAAGCAGCACTCCTCTCGAGAGGTTATAGAAACATGTAAAAAATCCAAGCAAGAGAAGGAGTCATACCTTGGAGATTCTCCTAAAATTGTTGTGTGGCAGCTATATAGTGTGCATCCTCCAATCTTCAAAGTGCAGGGGCAGCTTTGATTCCAAGACAGTGAACTTTCAAAGGAGAAGGGAAAAAAGAAAAGCTACCTTTTCAGGAAACAACTAGGCTATGTCTAGACTGCATCCCTTTTCCGTAAAAGGGATGCAAATTGACGATCGCACTGCAAATGAAGCGGATTTAAATGCCCCTGCTTCATTTGTAAACATGCTTGCCGGAGCTTTGACGAAAGCGCCAGTTTAGACGCTGATCTTGCGGAAAATAAAGCCTTTTCCAAAGATCCTTATTCCTTCTATTAAGAGGAGGAATAAGGGATCTTTCGGAAAAGGCTTTATTTTCCGCAAGATCCGCGCTTGACTGGCGCTTTTTCCACAAAGCCCGAGCCGGAAAAAGCGGCAGCCATGTTTATGCAAATGAAGCAGGGGGCATTTAAATCCCCGCTTCATTTGCAATTGCGATACGTCTAATTTGCATCCCTTTTACGGAAAAGGGATGCAGTCTAGACGTAGCCCCAGTAAAGACAGAAAGGACATCAGAAGGGAGCTCTGTCCTCATTAGTGCTTCTCTTTTATCAACATCCTCAATATCCTGCCCTTTTCTATTATAAAGCAGGCATATGTTTCAGCAGCAGCCAGTACAGAGTCTCCAGGGATAAGCCTATCTCTGTGCTATCTGTGTATACAGGACAATAAAAATCATAACACATTATACTGGTCAAAGGAAGCATGTATTTGCAGGGCAGAACACTATGGCGATACACAGTAAAAACAGTCATTGGGAGAACTACTTACTACAGGACTTCAGGTATAAAGATTTATAATAGCTAATAAACTGTTCAGCATTTGTACATCACCTCATTCAGCAGGGTCCTCCTGTTGCATAATAAAAGCTCGTAGGTACCCCAGTAATGCAAACAATAAAATGCAGTGTGAAAAAATATTCACATAAGTCATCAGGAGAGTTCACAATTCTGGCAGGAAGCAACCCAATTAGCTTGTGACAATACTATGGATTCCAGAGGATGTCAGGGTAGATTAGGGTGATTGTAGGAACTTGAGGTCCCAAAGCAATAAACTACATCTGTTAAGAAAGATGGACTTTAAACCAAGACTGGCTTCTGCTATAAAATTCAACAGAGGCATTTAATCATAACACAAAATCTAACAGACCACCAACAAGAGCTGAACCTTAGTTTCTCAAATGCATTTCAGTACAGAACCCCACAATGACAGCCTCGGTGCTCTAGGTCAAACAAACATCAGACTGCTGCAAGTATCTGTTACATAAATCATTAGAATATAAATGCTCTTCAAGAAGAGCTGGAGTAACCTGGTTAATAACTCCTGACAGGTAAAGCAATACTGGAGAGAAATTGATGATTAACAAGACAGAGTTCTATAAAATCAGGGCTAATTATGCCATCTTAAAACAGGCTGCCATCAGAGAGAATGAGACACTGATAATGTTACTAATTTCGAAACTTCAATTGCCCAAATGCATTCTAGAGCTCCCCAACTAGTAGTCCCTGTTCCTGTAGACACTTTGCATTTAAGTAGTTCCATTGAGTTCAATAGCACTACTCCTGGACATAGAATTACTCACATAGGTAAGTGTTTCTAGTTCCTTCCAGGCAAATAATAGGACAGTGGTTTTCAAACTAGGGGTCGCAACCCAGTCCTGGGTTGTGGATGTCAGGCATAGGGCCTTGTTGCTACAGGGTGACCATGGAGGTGCTAAGGCAGCTACCTGCCCTGTCCTGGCACTGTAGACTGTGCTGCACCCCCAGAAATGGCCAGCGGTGGGCTCCGCTCCTAAGTGAGGGCAGGGGCAGAAGAGTGCACAGTGCTCCATGCACTGTTCCTGCCCTGAGCACTAGCCCTGTTTAGCACCCCTCCCCCACTGCACTGCTGTCTGGGAGCTGCTCAACGTAAGCCCCTCCTGCCCCAGACCTGCCCCACCCAAAAGCTGAAGCTTTCGTCCTCAGCCCCACCCCAGAGCCCACACATTAGTCAAATTATGTTAGATCACGGGCATCAACAATTTTCTTCAACTGGGTCATGAGAAAAAAAGTTTGAAAACCACTGTAATAGGACACACATACATGACACTGACTGATCATTCAGGAACATGAGGGCACACAGAAACAATTGATCATCTTATCCACAAGCATATCACTCAATTCTGTGGACAAACCACATTAGTTCTTCACTATTTTTAGGATTTAAATGACAGCCAAGACAGAATGCTTGCTGGCCTCAGTAGAGTAAAGAGACATTGCTTTCTGTAAAAATCTATATTCTTGCCCAAATGGATTTGAAACATAGTCCTGGATAGGGAAATGAAGAATACTTCCAGACCTAGTCACTTTTCTCTCTCTCAACTGCTCAGTGGGTTATAGACCTCGTGCACATGCTTTGGCGCTGGCACACAGGAGGAACCTCCTGCAGAGGAAATATCACTTGAAATGTTTTGCTGTCTGGCCATATAAACACATCATTGCCAGGCACCTGTGCTCTAGGGCAAGAGTCCAAACAACTTGAGATCAGTCAGTGTTCCATCCTGACAGATGGGGATGAATGTACACAGCTAAGAAACCATGTACTATACTCAGATCGAGTATTTAAGGCAGGATTCCCAACTGGTATCATCTTAGCTGAGGTCCATACAGAGTTTCTGCTCCTAAGAGAATGTGTCACCCCTAATAGAGCTCTAAATTGGATTAATTTAAAAAAAAAAATAAAAGCTTTCAACAAGCATGGATATGTGGCATGTTTGTGGCCTGAGTTAATAGAATGGAATGGTGTTCAGAGAAATAAATATTATAGCTGATTTTGTATCCAGGAAGAAAAATTCACCAACTGGTAGAATAAGAACTCAGAATTAGGATATGTCTAGACTACATCCCCTCTGTCGCCAGAAGGATGTTAATTAGACATACCGACATTGCAAATGAAGTGGAGATTTAAATCTCCCGTGCTTCATTTGAATAAAAATGGCCTCTGCGTTTTGCCAAGTCAGCAGTTTGTCGGCAAAAAGCGGGCTGGCAAGACGGGGATCGGGCAACAAAGAAAGTCTTTGTCGGCCGATCCCTTATGCCTCATAAAACGAGGTTTACAGGATCGGGCAACAAAGGCTTCCTTTGTCGCCCGATCCCCGTCTTGACAGCCGCTTTTTGCTGACAAACTGCTGACTTGGCAAAACGTGGTGGCCATTTTTATTCAAATGAAGCATGGGAGATTTAAATCCCCGCTTCATTTGCAATGTCGGTATGTCTAATTTACATCCCCTCTGGCGACAGAGGAATGTAGTCTAGACATACCCTTACTGTCTGACTTTAAAGTCCAAACCAACTGGAGTTCACTTCTGGGTTCCGATCACAGCTCTGCAGGGGCAAGCTAAGACCAAAACCACCTTTACCTTAATAAATAAGTAGGCAGGATATGTGGTCGATTGGCAAAAATGTAGTTTTAATTTTAACCTTAACATACAAGATTCCACCCATTCCATAAATTCCTCTTTATAATCTAAGCCACCTCCTCCATCCTAGTAAAGGTGCCTAGTGGGAGATAACTGTCCTGCCTGCAAGCAGTGGAGAATCCCATCGGCTCATAGGCTTTAGTGGTAGGAGCTGGTTCATCATAAGGCAAAACTGGAAATGTAAGAGCAAATATTCTAGATAGTGCATTTAATACAATAGTCATCATATTAAAAGCTATGCTTGGACATTACATGCATGAATTCCACTAACAGTTAATTATATTGATACCTTCCAAGTTATTGAAAACTAGGAAGTATGGCACAGCAAATAATTTACTTAAAGTGTAGTGTAAAGTATAAACAACATAGTCAAAACACTGTATAGCATAGACTGTATTTGTTGTTCCCTTACTACAATAGCTCGAGAAGCTTTATACATAAGCCAGACTTGCAGAGAGATCATTTTTAGACTCCATTAATGACTGTTTCTTGGAACACCTAGTCCTGGAAACCACACAGGGAGAAGCAATTCTTGATCTAGTCCTCAGTGGGGCACAGCATTTGGTCCAAGAGGTGGTTACACATGAATTGCTTGGTAATAGCAACCATAACGTAATTACACTTAAAATCCCTATGAGGAAAAATGCCAAAGATATCCACCAAATTAGCATTTAATCTAAAAAATGGGGGACTACAAAAATAGAAGAAGCTAGTAAAAGGTACAAGAATACAAGTGTGAAATGCCTACAAACTGCTTGGAAATAAAAAAAACCCACCATAAAACAGGCCCAAACTTGAATACACCAATTTTTTTTTTTAAAGGAAAGGTAAGAGGACCAAAAATTTACCACCAAGACTAAAGAGCAGAGTAAAAGAAACAGTTGGAGGCACAAAGGTGTCCTTTAAGAATTGGAGTCAAATTCTACTGTGGAAAATAGAACAGAGTATACATTCTCACAAGTCAAGAATAAAATATAATAATGCAGGCCAAGAAAGAGCAATAAACTCTTGAAGAGTAACTAGCTAAAGACACAAAAGGTAACAGCAAAAAGAAAAAAATAAGTACCTCAGAAGCAAGAAGTTTGACAAACACTGGACAATTTAAGATGCTAAAGGAGCACTCAAAGAAGCCATCATGGGGAAAAGCTATAGTGGGGAAAATACATGAATTCTCTGCTGAAGCCTTTACTGCAGTAGATTTGGGGAGATTCCCCCCACCAGATCTATTCTTTTAAGGTGGAAGATCTGATTGTCCCAGACTGAATTGTTAATAGAAGAGGTTTTGGAATGCTTTGATGATAAATAAATTTTAAGACCAGATGGTAGTCACCCAAGAGTTCTGAAGGGATTTCAATATGAAATTTGCATAATTATTAACTGTTATATGTAACGTATCACTTAAATCAGCCTCTGCCTTAGGTGACTGGGAGTAGCTAAGGTAATGTCAAAAAGTGCTCCTGATAGTTATAGACCAGGGAACCTAACTTCAATGCTAAGGAAATTGATTGAAACTATACTAAAAAACAGAATGATCAGACACATAGATAAACACTGTAATGTTGGGGAAGAGTCAACACCGCTTTTTGTAATGTGCAGTCATACCTCTCCAATCAAAGCATTCTCTGAAGGCATCAACAAGCATATGAACAAGGGTGATCTAGTGGATATAATGTACTTGGACTTTCAGAAAGCCACTGGCAAGGTACCCCAGCAAAAGCTCTTAACCAAAGTAAGCAATCATGGGATAAGAGGGAACGTCCTTTCATGGATCAGTAACTGGTTAAAAGCAAAGGGGAAGAATAAACTATCATTTTTCACAATGGAAAGAGGAAATTAGCAGATTCCCCCACAAATCTATACTGGGACCAGTGCTGTTCAATATATTCATAAATGATCTGGAAAAGGGGGGTAAACAATCAGGAGGCAAAATAGATGATACAAAATCATTCAAAATAGTTATGTTCAAGGCTGACCTTGAAGAGTTAGAAAGGGATCTCACTAAATTGGGTGACTGGACAACAAAAGGGCAGATGAAATTCATTGTTGATAAATTCAAAGTAAGTCATATGTGGGGGGGGGGAGAATTCCAACTCTATGTACAAAATGATGAGGTCTAAATGAGCTGTTAGTTGGTCAAGAAAGTCACTGGAGTCATGGATCGTTCTCTAAAATCATCTGCTCAATGTACAGCATCAGTCAAAGGGTGTGTCTAAACTACATGGCTCCATCGACGGAACCATGTAGATTAGGCAGGACGACAAAGGGAAATGAAGCGGCGATTTAAATAATCGTCAAAATGGCCACCACGCTGTGCCAATCAGCTGATCGTCGGCACAGCACGGCAGTCTAGACGGGGATCTGCCGATCCCAGAACCCTTCATCGGCAGATCCTTTATGCCTCGTGAAATGAGGCTTACAGGATCTGCCAACGAAGGGTTCTGGGGTCGGCAGATCCCTGTCTAGACTGCCACGCTGTGCCGACAATCAGCTGATCGGCACAGCGTGGCGGCCATTTTTATTTAAATGAAGCGGCGATTATTTAAATCGCCACTTCATTTCCTTTGCCGCCTCTGTTTAATCTACATGGCTCCGTTGACGGAGCCATGTAGTTTAGACGTACCCAAAAAGGCTAAAAACATTGGAAACCACTAGGAAAAGGATAGATATTAAAGAGAAAATATCAAAATGCTCTTATATATAAAATGATATGCCAAAGGACAACAAAAATGACTGAGGTATGAAACAGTTTTGATATAAGATTAAAAAAATGGGGACTGTTCATCTTAGGAAGGAGATGACTATGGGGAGATATGATAGTAGTCTATAAAATAATGAATGATGTGTAGAGAGTGAATTGAGAAAGTGTGATTTACCCCTTCACATAACACAAACTAGGGGTCACCCAATGAAAATAATAGACAGCATGTTTACAACAAATAAAAGGAATTACTTCTTCACACAATGCACAGTCAAACTGTAGAACTCAGTATCATGGAATATTGTGAAGGCCAAAATTATAACTGGGTTCAACAAAGAATTATAGAAGTCTAAGGAGTATTGGCCTACCAGTGGCTATTACCCTAGATGGCCAGGGATTTCCATCAGAAACCGGGGGTGAAAGACCAGGAATGAATCACTCCAAATTGCCGTGCTGTGTCCACTCCCTCAGAAGCATCTGCATACAGTCTTCTAGTTCGAACTAGGGAGGTTAATGTAGGCATTCGAAGTTGTAATGAAGCCGATTTAAATATCCCGGCTTCATTTGCATCTTCGAGCCACCATTTTTAAATGCCTTAGTTCAACTCGCGCCACGGCCACATCGGCACGGAGTAGTTCAAATTACCAGATCTCTAATTCAAACTACCGCTACTCCTCGTGGAACAAGGTGTACGCAGTTCGACCAGAGATCCTAATTCAACTACCTACCGTGCCGCGCAGCCACGGCACGGAGTTCGACTAAGGGGCATTTAAAAATGGCGGCGCCAGGAAGATGCAAATGAAGCCCGGGATATTTAAAAACCCGGGCTTCATTTGCAACTTCGAATGCCTACATTAGCCTCCCTAGTTCGAACTAGGGGGCTAGTGTAGACATACCCTCACTGCCCATTCTTAGAAGACCCAATATTGGGCTAGATATATGATCGGGTTGGCCTACTATGGGTATTTTTATGTTCTTATGTTGTTTTGTAGAAAGACAAAATGAGAGAGAAAAAGAGAGAGCATTAATATATTTCTATACCCAAGCTATCATGGCATTTGCAAGGTGATGTGTATTATGTACATATCATAGAGTTATCATTTAAAACCTTATCTTAGTCCCATGGACAATGATGGCAGTTGTCATCAATAGCAGCAGGATCAGGACTTTAAATACTCGCAATGATTCACTGTTAAGATTTTATGGGTCGGGTAGCTTTGCACTGAGACCTTTTTGTATGATATGCAGATCTTTTGTTTACAGTACAGTAACACATTTTAATGGTCTGATAGTCATATCTGACGTGTACAAAAATAGGATGACTGGTGTAATTCTGGAATAATTTTTGGAAGGTTCTGGCATTATTTTTTATTCATATAAATAAAACTGAGAACAGTGATATACCCTGTTTTCCTGTAACTGTCAAATTTAGCATATTCTGTGCCAACCGTACGGTCTCTAGACTAAAAGTGAAATTGTTCTGTTTTCTTTGGGAGGAAATCTGAATATTTTTCCCAGGTGCATTTTCTTCCAGCGTCCCCAAATGCTTCATAAGAATACAACTGCACAGAGTACGGTATGACAATTTGGAAAAAATTCACAGCTCCCTTCCAGGCTCACACACAATCATAATTTGCTTACTTTTAGGGGAGGTATAGTTGAGCTTACCTCCTGTCTTCTCCATGCACTAAATTTGTTGTCAAGAATTTAGAGTCAAGCCTTGATTGTAGAAATTCAGAATTCAGGGATTCACAAAGTGCTATGGTTACTATAAAAATAGATCCTCTGGGTTTTTTACTATTATAGGTATTATCTTTGTAGAGGATGTTCAGTGTCCAATATATCCAGAGAGGAGGTGAATCATATGCAGATGATGAACTGTTAATTAGAAGGGTTAGAGCATTTTGGATACAAAAGGAAACCACAACCTCACACAGTCCTGACATTTGACCTTTCTTAAAACTGTTTTTCTGTTTATATCTGCATACTCTGGTTCTGCACAGAGACAGAATGGAAGCACCAGAATGTTGCAAGGATTTTCTTACAATATTTCTGGTCTGGCAGGAAAGAACAGAAATCTCATCTTCCAAGAGCCTGTTCTTGTATGATTCATGGCCCATTTTTCCACATTTCAGAGGCTTAATCCTATACCAATTGAAATCAACAGAAGTGCTGACATTGAAGTCAGGGGAGCAGACTCGTACCTTGGGGTTGGTTAAGGATTCTGAACTTACCCTCTGAGCCTTCCTAGGGCTGTAATATGGAGGAACCTGGTTCATACCATTATAAATCATTTGAGGAAATTGTACATGATAGAAGTGGTGATGTAGGCTCCAGCTGATGGCAGATGTGTACACATTATTCACACTGACATTCAAAAAATCTTAGCTCCACGCATGGATGAAAGATTTAGGAGCTAGATTCCCCACCATGCTGAAACTTTGCCTGGATGCAAGGGAGAAGAGAGAGCTGCAGGGAGACAGGCACGGTTCCCTGATCCAATGCCAGCCAGCTCTAGCAGAAGTTAGAACAGCTGAAAAAAGGAAAATCCTCAGGCTTTCATAGCCTTAGGGTTGTCTCATACTGCCTAGAACACTTTATGAAATGTTTAATTTAAATGGTTAAGTAACAGCGATTGCTCCTTTTAATTTTGTATACTCAATTTTATAGTGTTTTCTCGTCTGCTCAATGCGTGACAGTATTGGGTATATAGGTAGATTTGGGTACTGTGTAAATTTTTTCTGAAGCTCTCTGACATAGGGTAACCTCTTCCAGGATACCTCCTTCTGGCCTAAGGTCATTTTGCAGGTGCCCTGCGTTGGTTATCCTCTTAAACTTTTTTTAATCCGTGGGCCTCAAACAGTTCAGGTAGGATTCCTTGCCAGGTTATAACTGTTCATCTCAAACTCTGGGAACTGGAAGCCTGCAGCCCTCCTTCCAGAGCAAAGTCTCATTTCAAATAATTCCCTCTCCTTGGCTGGAGTAAGCCATCATGCTCCAGCTGGAGCTGGGTTATCTCTCACTTTGCCTCTTTCCTCTTGCAGCAGGAGACCACAGCACTCTCAGAGCAGGGTTAGAATAAAAGCAGTTTTTCTCCTTGGATCCATACTTTCAACCCACTACTCTGGAATGGACCAGGACTTTACAGTTCTCATTTTGAGGCAGCTTAGAGTATAAGCAGTCATGCTCTGCCTTTGGATCAGGATTCCATAGCCTGCCTCCTGGGGCTGCCAGCAGCAGACTTCAGCCAGCTTCTCTCCAGCTGTCCCCAATTTTATACTTAGCACCTTCACTGTGAGGTCAGCAGCCAGGCTTCCACCTCCTACCAGCATTTCTCCGCTCTGTGGGAGAAGGCAGCATATACACCACCCTCCTTCCCAAGGTTCATCTCAATACAGGGCTCTCGGTCCCAGACTCTTAAAGAGACAGTGGTTTTGCCTAACTCAGTGGTTTTCAACCGGCAGTCCCCAGCCCAGTCAGCATGCAACAGAGACACTTGTGACATCCTCAGGGTTACAGGTAGTGCATACGTACATTTTGAAGATGTGGCCCATATAACACATAGAGAGCCACATGCATCCTACAATGGTCTACCACTAAATCTCCAAGATCCCGTTCTCCCTTTCTGCTCCAGCGATGGCCATTACTTAGCCCTTCATTCATTTTAGTGTTCCTAGAACAGAGTCTTCTGGCCCTCTCTGGGCTTCAAGGGCCCAGTATCCTCTGGGAGAGGCCTACATGTCTTAAGTGCCTAAGGGATATCTACATAGTAATTAGACATTCACGGTTGGTCCCTAGCCAACTCAGGCCTGCAGACCTTGGTCTGTGTGGCTGTTTCATTGCTGTGTAGACTTCTGGGTTCAGGCTAAACTGTAGACAGTAGATCACGATGGGACTTAGGATCCCAGCAATCAGACTCCAGCCTGAGCTTGGAAGTCTACCCAGTAATGAAACAGCTCTACTGCCCAGCCCCACGAGTCTGAGGCAGCTGATATATCCAACCAGAGGTTTTTCTTTGCTGTGTAGACATACCATACATTTCTTTAACTTTGACTGACTTTTGTAATAGCAGTTTTCAAAGGAAAAAAATTAAGTGTTTACTCACTATTATTTGTCAACAATGTGTCGGAGTTTTTTCATTAAGACAAAACTGACCGAGAAAAGAGAAGGCATAGCTCATGATTTTTGGTGCTTTGCCTTTTGAATGCCCACACTGAATTAACTTAAAGGGGCCTGCTTTTTGGAGAATTGATGTTCAGCACTTTCTTCATATTAGGAATCTGGAAGGTGTCCCAGTAACTGAGAACGTTAAAAACTCAGGTCACTTTTTAAAATCTCGGTCATGTCCTTCAATAACCCCTGTCACAAGCAAAGGAAAATACTGGTGTTTACTGCTTTTTCAGGGCACTCGGATTGACAAGTACTTTCCACAACCCTTACAAACACACTGAGTGGAGTTGGACACAAATGGCTGAGGGACTGTTTAGCTGTTGGAAAAGTCTCATTAGTCAGAAGTGAACTGATTCTGCCTAATTTTTTGATGGAAACCAGACAGGTCTTGGATGGAAACCTACAAGCTTTCTAGCCAGCTTGTCCACTCCCCAGTTCCCAGGCTCTTTGCCATTCCCCGTGGTAGGCCACCAGGGAACCAGGGCTCTCAAGCTGCCTGGCATCCTACCAAGTGGGATGTCCTGCCAGAGCTGGGGCTCTCAGGGCTTCCAGATAACTGGTTCCTCTGCAGCTTGCCGGGTGGGCTGCCAGGTAACAAGATTGTTTGGGTCCTGGGAGCCCCAGCTTCCTAGCTCCCTAACTTTCTTGCAGCTTACCTGGTGGATTGCAGCTGAGCTGGGAATCCCTAAGCTTCCAGGCTCCTTGGCTCCTTGGGAGTCAAGGGAGCATATTTTGTATCAGAAATACCAAGATATTCCCACAGTACATAACTCTAAAATGGGGAATTTTTTCCAAAGTGGTGTCATTTTTTGTGAAAGTGAAATATGGTTTCCCAGCCAGCTCTAATATTGGATGATGTATTGCTTGTATACAAAGCATTTTCCCTCACAGATTAATTCCACAGTAAATACAAAGTTGCTAAGAAAATATGGAGATATTTAGCTTTGCCTGCACTGTGCACATCTGTACCCCATTCCATTTTTTTAAGTTTTAAAATTTCTACCCCAGAAAAAAAAACAAAGTAAAAACTTGTTTAAAACAACTAGCTAAGTTTGCCAAGAGACACTAAATATTTACCTAATCCATCATGTACAAAACCCAGTCACTTAAAGGGAAAAAAGTTAAGGACATCATAAATCTTGCACTCGGTTACACATCTTGTTTTTATCAAGAATAAATAAATATGTATTTTATAACAACACAATAGCCTTAGCTCGAACTCTCACACAAAATAAATACTATTAAGTAAAAGTAGATCGCAAAATAAAAACACAGTACAAATCTTTTGGGAAAAGAAATAATAGAAATGCAAGCCCTGGCAAGGGACCTTGAAAGGTCATCTAGTCCATTCCCCTGCCCTGAGGCTGCATCAAGTATACCAACCTGACAAGTATTTGTCTAATTTGTTCTTAAAATCCTCCTTTGACAGGGATTGCATAACCTCTCTTTGAAAGCCTATTTCAGTACTTAACCATCCTTATAGTTAGAAAGCTCTTCTTAATCTCTAATCTAAATCTTTTAGACTGAAGATTAAACCCATTACTTCTCCAGCTTCAGTGGACATGAAGAATAATTGATCACCATCCTCTCTATAACAGCCCTTCTCATATAGATGTTTATAAGGAGCCTCCCTCAGTCTTCTCAATGCTAAATATTGCCCTTTTTTCACCCTTTCCTCATCGCTCAGATTTTCCAAACCTTTTTATTTTTTTGTCCTCTAGACTCTCCAATTTGTCCACATCTTTTTTTTTTTTTTAAATTTGGCATCTAGAACTGGACACAGTACGCCAGCAGAGACTGTAACAATTAGGGATGTAAGCAACTAATCGACTAGTCGACTATCCGATAAGCAAAAGTTTATCGGATAGTCAACACACTAATCGACTAGTCACTCCCCGCTGCCTATCAGAAAGAGGCAACAATGGCGGGGGGGGGGGAAGTAGGAGGTGCTGGGGGGAGCTGGCTTATATTAGCCTTTTTGCAACTACGTCAAATTGTTAACTCATAATCAATTTATAATCAACAATAATCCCCAAATCTTTTTCAGTTGAACTACTGCCTTGTCAGTTATTCCCATTTTGTAGCTATGCATTTGCTTTTTCATTTCTGGTGTATACTGCTTTGCCCTTTTCTTTACTGAAATTCATCTTATTGAATTCAGACCAACTATTCTATTTGTCACAATCATTTTGAATTCTAATTGTGTCCTCCAAAGAGCTTGTAATCCTTCCCAGGCTTCTGCCATCCATACATTTTATAAAAATGCTATTCACTCCATTATCCAAGTCATTTTAATGAAAATATTGAAAAGTGTTGGACCCAAGGCTGGGTTCAGCAGGACCCCACTAGATATATCCTCCCCACTTGACAGCAAATCATTGATGACTACTCTTTGAGTAAAGTCTTTCAAACAGTTTTGCACTGACTTTATGATAATTTACTCTATACCACATGTCCCTAATTTTCCTATAAGGATGTCATGTGGAACTGCATCAAAAACTCTACTAAAAAAGATATCTCATTTTTACTGCTTCCCCCCATCCACTAAGCCAGTAACCCTGTCAAATGTTGGCTATTACTTATATCCTTATTATCATAGAATCATGGAACTGGAAGGAACCTCAAGAGGTCATCAAGTCCAGTCCCCTGTTTTTTATGGCAGGACCAAGCACCATCTAGACCATCCCTGACAGATGTTTGTATAACCTGCTCTTTAAAATCTCCAGTGACAGAGATTTCACAAACTCCCTAGGCAATTTATTCTAGTACTTAACCACCCTGACACTTAGGTTGTTTTTCCTAAACCTCCCTTGCTTCAATTTAAATCTATTGTTACTTGTCCTATCATTAGAAGTTAAGGAGAATAATCTTTTCTCCCTCCTCCTGGTAACAGTCTTTTAGGTACTTGAAAGCTGTTATCATGTCCCCTCTCAGTTTTCTCTTTTCTAGACTTACAAACCCATTTTTTTCAATCTTCCCTCACAGGGTATGTTTTCTAGACCTTGAATCACTTTTGGTGCTCTTCTCTGGGCTTTTTCCAGTTTGCCCAGATCTTTCCTGAAATGTGGTGCCCAGATCAGGACACTGTACCTCAGTTGAAGCCAAAACACTGTGGGCTACGTCTAGACTGGCATGATTTTCCGCCGCAAATGCTTTTAACGAAAAAGTTCTTCCGTTAAAAGCATTTGTGGAAAAGAGCGTCTAGATTGGCCCGGACGCTTTTGCGCAAAAGCACTTTTTGCGGAAAAGCGTCCATGCCAGTCTAGATGCGGTTTTGCGCAAGAAAGCCCCGATCGCCATTTTCGCCATCTGGGCTTTTTTGCGCAAAACAGTCCTGAGCTGTCTACATTGGCCCTCTTGCGCAAATACATTTTTTTTTTCCCGAACGGGAGCAGCATAGTTATTTGCACAAGAACACTGATAATCTTACATCAGATCGTCAGTGTTCTTGCGCAAATTCAAGCAGCCAGTGTAGACAGCTGGCAAGTTTTTCCACAAAAGCAGGTGCTTTTGCGGAAAAACTTGCCAGTCTAGACGCAGCCTGTGGAGTAGAGCAGAAGAATTACTTCTTGTGTCTTGCTTGCAACATTTTTTCTAATAAAGCTAGAGTGATGTTTGGGTTTTTTTGCAATAGTGTTACACCATTGATTCATATTTAGCTTTTGGTCCACTATGACCTCTAGATTCCTTTCTGCAGTACTTCTTCCGACATAATTATTTCTCATTGTGTATGTGTGCGACTGATTGTTCCTTTCTAAGTAGAGTACTTTGCATTTGTCTTTATTGAATTTCATCCTATTAACCACAGATAATTTTGAATTTCATAATCCTAGCCTCCAATGCACTTGTAACCCCTTCATCTACAAACTTTATAAGTGTACTCTCTATGCCATTACCTAAATCATTGATGAACAAATTGAACAGAATTGATTCCAGAACTGATCCCTCTACATTCTTGCAAATTGATTGCTTAATGGTTTGTAAGCACCAAGAGTTAATGTATACACAGACTGATCACACTGATCTTCAAGTCTATGTATATACCTAGTTATACAACATCATTCCCAAGAAATGAGAATATGTGCCTGTGACAGACTGTATCAGTCCTGCACTGGGTCTGAAGGGGTTAACCGAGCTCACCTGGTTGAGGAAGTCTCGCTCCCACAGCACTGCTTGGCATGCTCCCCCTGGAGGCCAGCTATAAAGACCCATGTAGCTGCTCGTCAGGGCTGACTGCCATAGGGGAAGGAGGTGTTGCAGGAGCACCAGGGGAGGAACCACTTGCAGACTAAGCCCTGGCATCCAGCCCATGAGGGTGAAGCCCCCAGACCAGAGTGAAGGAACAGAGAGGACTACCCAAAAAGAGAGACTGGTAGGAAGTCGCCCAGGATGGGGAATGTAATGCCCCGGGAGCTCAGTGTATTGCGGTGGGATTCCCTGCCGAGTGAGCAGTGGACCATTCCACTGCTGACAGGGCCCTAGGCTGGGGCCCGGTGGAGAGGGAGGGACTGAGTCCTCCTACCCCCGCCTCACTGACCCTGTATGGGGATCTACACCTATTGTCCTGATGTTGGCTACTAGGCCATACTACCCTGATCACAGGGGGAAGTATATGGACGCTTTTGCCATTGGGATGTACTACCCTGATCATAGGCGGAATTATATTGGCTCCTCTGGTATTAGGCCACACTGCCCTGAGAGAGAGGGGCATAGAAATGGACTCCGGCTGTTAGGCCACACTGCCCTGAGAGCAAGGGGTTGTGTACAGTTTGAGGGGCCACAGAGGGCCTGATGCTGCCCTCACAGGGGGATGGGCAAGGCGCTCCTCGACAGTGCCACTGACTATAAACTAGCAGAGTCCATTTGGATGCACAACATAATGTGGTAGCAAATAGGAAATCAACTACATCTCTATGTTCTTCTAGATAAAGGAAAACATTGTTGTCTCTCAGTTACTTAGTCTACTAATTCTTGCTAACTATTTCCTTTTTGGCAGAAACCACTGACTGTCAAAAGAAAAAGAGGCAGTGTGTGCATCCTGGTAAACTAATAGGTAAACCAGGAAACAACTGAAGAGGGTATTTCTCTGGATAATTAAGGTACCTGTGCTGTTGTGTATCTTTTCCATTAGAAGAACTGGCCATATTCAGAATATAATGTCAACCTCTCACAAAGTCAAGAAACTAGTTCAAGCCCTTCTCCCTATTCTAAATGTACAGTTTTAAAGCCTGTCCATTATTTGTGCAATGCCTTTGAATGGTAGCAAAGGTAAACCATTACTGCATTTTATAAAATGGACGTAGTGCTGATTTGAAGACATCCTTACAGACTTTTCTCCACACAGAGTACACAGCTTGGCTGCTTGAACCGCGGCAGGGCTAGGTTCCTGACACTACTCTACCAGCGTTTTTTAAACCTGATCTCATGAACTGCTCTTATTTCTAGACTTATGCTCTTTTCACTAAGTAGGATGCCAATTATCACCAAGTATGTTGGATTTTTTTAACATGGACACATGCCCATTGGTACCATTTAATTCCACTGAGATCACCATCTCTTTTCAGATTGGTTATTGATCAGACATTAGCAGCCAATGACTTTTGGTCTCCGACAACTTGGCCTGAATCTTAGCCAGTAAGCTATAGGTGAAAAACTGCATAGCTCGCCTCCCTCCCCCGAGCTATCTAGCCTCTGAGCCATTGTATTAAAATAGTTAGTCACTGTCATCCAATGGTCTGTAACAGCCCCTTTTCAGCAGGTATTCTAATTATGGTGGTTAGCAGCTGTGCATTATTTATAACCTCTGTGGTGCACAGCTTCATTAGAGAGACATGCTAACAAACATCAATATACACGAGAATTCACTGGCATTCTTTAGAGATGGATTTTTTTATCATTTTATTTTATTAAAGTTTATTCCGAGGGACAAATACAAATTTTGCCATTCTCAAGTTCAAATACAAATAAAACCTACTTCTGGTATCCAGTACAAAGAAGGTTTATGCAACAGAATCAACATACGCAGAAGTGAACTTAGTCTGGAAAGGCTAGAAAATCAATCTGAATAATAATTCAGAACTTTCATTGGCAAACAAAAGATTTTGGCATGAAGAAACCAGCATAGAAATCCTTCAAGATCATATATTTGTGAGGGATGTCTTGTATCAATTGGATCAGAAATACAGCAGGAACAGCTTTTCTGGTTACAAGTCTGTACAGTTAGTCTTTAAGGTGCTATTCATTGTTTTTTAAGTTTTTCCAGTTACAGACTAACTCGGCTACCCCTCTGAAGCTTTTGTATAGTTATCCTCAGCCAAAATAAAAAAGTGAAAAGATGCAATAGAAATGCAAACAAAGTACAAACTCAAAACTGTTAATTGGACTTTTTTGAGTTCCAGGCAGTCACCTCTCACAGCAAAACATTCAGTAGCTACTTATTATTGGGCTGTCTAGGGCAGCAGAACCATGATTGCTGTCCCAGGAACTGGGCTTTGTGGAAGTTACAGATTTGCTCTGCTTTTATAAAAACCAGTTCACACCTCTCTAACAGAATTAAGGGCCTTGTTTTACATAGAGTATGTGGGGAGTTATCTTTATCCTCAGAGGATAGTTCTGAAAAACACATACAAGAGGCTTGGCAGTGTCAGGTCACTGAGTAATTCCATATTTTATGTTTTGTTTGCATAAGCCCCAGACCTGCAAAATGACTCCTCATGTGACAGATCCCTGCAACCAATGAAGCCATAACCTCAGCAGAGCTCTGTGAAGGTGCAGGGAGGGTTATACCTAGACCAGGGGTCTCAAACTCCTGACCTGTGAGCCAGTCCTGGCTGGAGCCATCGTGCAATCCAGCCTGGGACCGGGGGGGGACCTGTCCATTACCAGCGCCCAAGCTCTGCCCCGTCACACCATGGCTCCATCCTCTCCTGCCCATGGTATCCTGTCCCCTGAGTATGCAGCTTTGGAAATCAGCAGGGAGGCCTGGCCTTGGCAGCAGGAGTCACAGAGAAATGGAGCGCATGGGGCAGCTCTCCCTCCCCACCACAGTGATCCCCAAAACTACATGCTTAGGGGATGAAGTGCCATGTGGGGGAGAGTACACAATCACTCCAGCTGGGACTGACCCATGGGTCAGAAATTTAAGACCTCTGGTCTAGACTCACAGAACTGGGACCTTACTTTGCAGTACAGTAGTGCGTATTTTGCATCCAGCTGGTCCAGGTGATCTGCCACGTATTTTGTAGGGAACACAGAAGAGCATCAAGGCATTCAGAGATCATGGGGACAGATGTGATATAAATAGCTATCAAACCAATACCAGGTAGCACTGGTATCTGTCTCCAGTTAGGAAAAGATGGGTGATCTTGTTGGTTCATTCCAGAGATGTATTGAGGAATCTATACAAACCTCTTAAACCATATATGTATATGGCTCTCTATTCTCCTCAATGATGGGTAAATTTCAAGGCCAAATTGAGAAACATTAAATGCTAACATTATCAGTCTCCAATTAATTTGTTTCCCTCTTAAAAAAAGAAAGGAAATTAAGTGCCATAAACTGTTAATGAAACATTAAAGTTGCAGAATTGAAATTAAAAATTTAGGGAAGGAGCACACTGAATTTCCAAAACAAATATACCTTAGCCACATATTAGATATCCTGCATATTCTGTATACATTTAACATAAATAGACTACTGTGATGAAATGCATCCCTGTAATCATGGTCTATGCATCATTGTAATAGTTGTTATACAAAATATGCCATGTGAGGTATCATTAGAAAAGTAATAACCTGCTGGTCAATAATATGGTAAAATGCGTGTAGCAACAGTATATGTAAAGTTATAAATTCCCTCGAATGAAGTTGGTGGCCATTGGACTTGGGAGCAGATCCTGGTTTGAGAATTTAATCAGCAAAATTCCTGGAATCCTATGGTAAGAACTTCCCCCTAAACCAACTGTAGTTGGTACAGTTAGAAAGAATTTTATCTTTATTTTTCTTGTAACCATTTCGGACTTTAATAGCTCATTATTTGCACTCACTTAAAACCTATCTCTTTACAGTTTCATAAACTTATATTATTTGTAACTTCAATTAAGGTAGCCAACTATTGTATCTTGATTACCTTAGAGGGGCAATGGACCTAACTTATCTGGACTCACCATAACAAGGCTGGACTGTGCAAGTCATACATTTTTGTGGGAAAATCCAGAACTGGAAGTGTGATGGGGTCACGCTGCCTATAGTAGCCAGGGCTTCAGGAAACCAGAAAGTGATAGGTGTTTGATGGGTAAGAGTTGTTGCACTAGGGCTGAGTACATAGATACTCATGGTGTGACCTGCACATTGTTTATGAGGAGCCCAGGTTGGACACTACAGCAAAAAAAGCATTTTGAGGTACCCGAGAAAGCAGGGCAAGGGTGACACAACCCCTCACTGGTCAGGATTGTCCCCTGCAATGTCTTAAATAGTAAGATCGATATTTAACTAACCATAAAGAGAAATTTCTACTTTATGTGCAACCTGGCCGAGTTACTAAAGGAAGCTTGGCGTTACAATGTATTACGTTTTTAAACATATCACTTTGAGCTTAATACTGAGATGATAAGAGTCTTGCTTTTGTTTGAAGGACTAAATATTTCTACGAAAGAAAAGCTATGTATGTATGAAAGCATCTTTGTCCCCTTTGGAATACGAAGTGTCCTTGAAATGCTCCTGACACAAATTTTGCTGATTCAGTAAGTTCTGTGCTGTATCTCCCTAATTGGAATGAGGTCTCATTATCAGTAATTTCCACTCAATTACACAGATTCTTACTCTGGACACAATGCTGTGTGGCTGATGCTAAATGAAATCACTAATGGGAGGCAGCAGCCATAAGAGAAATAACAAGCTGCCCAAGATACTAGCTAGTGGCATCTTCTTTGAAATATGCATGTAAGACATGTTTTGTCTAAGGAAATTTCAATAGCCCTGAAAGAACAATTTTATTCACAGGAAAAACAGTCAGCTTCAATTTCTGAGCAGTGTACACACAAGGGCCCATTTTGTACCATCGGAAGGAAAAAACCCTCAAAAAATAGGTATGAAGGAGCCCTGCCAACAGCAAGAAAAAAGCTCAACCTTGAAATTAAAAAAAAACAAAACACCTCTGTTTCATAATGAAGCCTCTTACTTATATTTCCCAGGGAAAACTTTTATATTTGAAAATACATATCAGTGTATGTGTTTTATTGATCCCTCCAGTGTTGTTACCAAATTTTTTTATTACATCATGGAAAATTCACAATTCAACATAAGATGAAACATTAATATTACCATTTTCAGACTCCCAAGCATTATGTGACATCTCTGTCCATTTTCATGAGTCATATCTCCAGCTGATATAAACAAGCACACCCCCATTTTCACCAGCTGAGGATTTGGTCCCCTATCTTTCTTGTGCCAACGGCTCTTTTCAGAGGGCTTGAACCAAATGCTATAGAAGTCTATGGGAGTCTTTGCAATAACTTCACTGGACTTTGGATGAGACCCATAGACTAGATATTATTGACTAATTGAGTTCTGTTGGGACCACATTCCTCCCTCATTTGCATCTCACAGAATGTAAATAAGGACAAAATTTGATCCATGCTTTAGGGAAGCATTAGGATATAATTTAAAAGCAGTTCATATAAACACATGCTGTAAACACACTGGTCAAAATGCATACAAGTATTTTGTTCTTTAGAAGGCAGCCTAATTTATATGTCACTCATTACTTGTATAATCTGGAATATGATTTGTTTCACAGTGATGTTAATACTGGATCATTTCTGGCTGTTATGAATATCTGACCTGAAAGAAGGACAGTGCAAAAGGAAATCTAAAATTCTACCTGCAAATTATTAACTCCCAGATTCTCATACTCTTGCTGCTAGCTCATTCTTCAAACAGCTTCAGTGAAATCAACAAGACTACTTTCAGACACTACATAGTTTAGGGACATCAAAATCTGGCCTAAACTGGCAAGAAATTCTCAGAAATTGCTGCAGTACTTCCTCCATTATAGCATATTGGAATTTTATTAATAATACCACAGTTAGATCACTTTAGGTTCACTGTCCAAGTATGAACTAAAACTATTTTTATCCTTAACCAAATGTACTTTTAAAATGTATCTATTTCACTTCTAACTGTGGCCTTTTTTGCCTTTTTGCTCCTTTCACATTAGCCCAGTGCTACAGAATTTGGATTTCCAAAACTTCTGGAGACTGCTTAAAACCCAAACTAAATATTTGTTCTATAATCTTTTTTTATTGCTGAAAGCATTTCTAGTCACAGAAGGTTTACTTAACCCCCTCTTTGTTTTTCTTTATAAAACATCCCTTTTTTGTCCAGCATCTCTTTTAAATGGTTAGGCGTGAACCTTGTATCTGATTATTCAAACGCTTTCCTTCAGATTTACTGTCTTGCTTTAGCAGTATATTCTAAATTGCCTCTACTTTTCTTTGATAACATCAACATTATGAAAACTGTCATGTGACAGGATTAACTCAAAGGAATGTGAGACAGATTGACTGACAGGCAGGGGGAAATCTCAAAAGAGAAGCTACTGGGTCTGACACTCTTACAAATCATACTTCTTCACATTCCGCAACTACCTGTGGCTTATCAGTTAAAGGGACATGATACTACTTTTCTAACTGGGGGCTGTCCAGAAATTAGGTGACACATTGTTGTGAGCAGGGGTGGCTGCTCACTGACCCCCGAGGGGGAAGAACCCCTCTCTGAGCCCGGATGAGCTGAGCCAGGTCCTGCCCCTTTAACTCCACAGAGGCCAAGGGGTGGAGCAGGGAGCATAAAAGCCCAGCTCAGGAGCTCAGTAGGCCCCCAGCCACTGAAGGAAGCAGAGGCTAGCCCTGAGTGCCCAAGCCAGGAAGGCCTGGAGGACTGCCAGGCTCTTGCTCTGATGAAGAGACCATCTGCACCCTGCCCAGGTGTTCAGAGCACCATGTCCCTGAGGACCAGCAGCCAGTGTAGAGTCAGGTAGATGGGGAGGGGGAGTTAGGAAGTGGCCCAGGGGAAGATGATGACTGTCAGGCTGATCTCATAACATTTTAGAGTATGTCAGCATGTTGTGGGCTGGATCCCTGCTGACCCCAGTGGCAGCCAGGGCTACCACTGCTAGGGTCCTGGGCTGGGACATGGTGGAGTACAGAGGTCCTGTGTCCCCCCTGCCACCACGCATACTGGGTGGCAGTCTACCCCTCCCCACTCCTGCATGGGGAACTGCATTTGCTGCCCTGCCCTGAACCAGGGCCTGAGCCTTAATTACTGGAACTGTGTTTGTTTGCTGACTCTCCCTGGTCCAGGGCCAGGGCCTTTACTGACTGTGGGACTGTTTGCTTTGCTGCCCTGCCCTGCCCAAGGGCCTGGGGCCTTATTGACTGTTTGCATTGCTGCCTGCCCTGCTCTCAGGCCCTGTGGTTTGAAAGGAGCTGTTGGACCTTTACCTACAGGCCTGAGCACTGGTCAGGGGCCCAGGATTAAGCCAGCTGGCTTACACGTATCCCCATGTGTTGTTTGTTTTTTAAATTTATCCTGTACAGACTAACTTGGCTACCCCCTGAAGCTTCTACACATCCTTTGGTGATTTTTAAGATCAATAACCCCCTCATAACTCTTTGTAACACCATAACAAACTTGCAAATTAGCAAAGCCATTAGTTACTTTATGGACATCCCCCTGGGAACTGTTTCTACTTTTCTATACAGCGTCACTGGGAAATTTTCCATCGAAATTACTCTGTGGAAATAACATCAGTGAATGCTGGCTGTGGCTACCAATGTGAAAAACAATCTTTCATTCAGCAGCACCAGCGGGGTGAACAGATGTCTTCATCCTTTGCTATTGAACAAGATATTTACAAAGGAAGTCAGGGTATGCCAGAAGTTATTTCAGCGAGAGAACTAGCTTCAACATACAATGTGTTATGCTATAGCGCTTCAGGCCCGGGGGCTGGATTCAGCCCCCAGCTTGCCTGGGTCTGGCCCCTGAGGCTCAGGGCCCCTCCTGCATTGGGGAATCTGTGCTGACACTCCAACCCTCCTACTCCCCCACCACAGAGCTGGAGCACACAAAATCTACTAGGCGGGGTCCTTCTAGGCTGTGGTGTGCAAGGGGAATGTGGGGAGTGTCTTTCTCCTACTCAGTCCGGGCGCCACATCAGTGAGGGCTTTTTATTGGTGGGTAAGTGGCCCCCAAACCAAAAAAGGTTCCCCACCCCTACTATGGTGTGAGCAGCAGGAGCTCAGCTGAAAATCCAGGAACAAGCTTTTTATCTCCAAAATATATTTCCAGTTCTGCCTCAAGTTAATACAAGTTGGCCCTCCCAGGTTCAGCTCTTCGGGATGTGAGCGGTCCCAGACAAAGGAGTTTGCTGGATCAGGGAAGGTCTCTGCTGGGCTCCTCTCGCCAGCTCTTTGGCACCACTGTCCTCTGCCCCCTGGCTGTGGCATCCCTGTGGGCTCTGCAGCCATGCTGGCCCCAGGAGCTCCAGTGGTGGCCCTACGGGCTGTTACAGCCCCACCAGCTATGGGCTACTCTGTCCCTCCCCTTCCTGGCCCTGCCAGCTGTGGGCTCTGCAATCCCCCGCCATGCAGACTCTCGCAGCCCTTCTGGCTTCCCAGCCTGGCCAGCTGTGGGCTCTGGTGCCCCATGGGCTCCGCTGCCCCACTGGCCCCACCAGTTGGCTCTAATCCCAGATGCCAGGATCCTCTGTGCCCCAGCACAGGGGGCTCTCTAGTCCAGTAACATCTGTGCTCCTTCCAGATCAGAGAGCCACAGAGGTTCAACCTGTATAATGGTGTAGCAAGAACATGTTGCTGGTAATATACAAGAATGGGGAAGATAATGTATGTTTAGCTGGTGATATGCTTCTAGTTAATGTTTAAAAAATACTTGAGCTTGTTTTTGTTTTACTGGAACTGTCAATTAATTGCAGTTAATTCATGTGATTAACTCAAAAAATTAACCATGGTTAAAAAATTAATCACAGTTGGTTGCAGTTGTAATCACAATGTTAGACATTAGAATGCCAATTGATTACAAATATTTACACTGTAAACATTATCAGAACATGTTCATTTTAAAAACACTTTTGCTGCAGATTTGACAAAAGGCAAAGAAGTTACCATTGTGAGATTTCTAAAGATAGCTACAGTACTTGACCCAGGATTTAAGAATCTGAAGTGTCTTCCAAAAGGCAGAGGGGACAAGGTGTGGAGCACGCTTTCAGAACTCTTAAAACAACAACACTGAAGATGCATCTACACTGTACCCTTAGTTTGAAATAAGCTACACAATTTGAGCGTCGCAAATTGCGTAGCTTATTTAGAATTAATTTCAAAATAGCTTATTTTCAAATTAACCACTATCCCAAAACGTCCTTTAATCCTCATGGAGCGAGGTTTACAGGGACGTTGGAATAGCGAACCCGTTATTTCGAAAGCTATTTCAAAATCACGGGCTTGTTTCAAAGAGGTGGACTAGCTATTTTGGGATACCGGAAGTATCCCAAAATAGCGCCGCTGTCTAGATGTACCCTTAGATGCAGAAACTACAAAATCTAAACCACCAAAAGAAAATAATTTTCTAATGGCTCAGATGATGAAAATAAACATGCATTGGTACTCAGTGCTTTAGACTGTTATCAAGCAGAATGTGTAATCAGTATGGATGCACGTCTTCTGGAATGGTGGTTGAATCATGAAGAGACATATAAATCTTCAGTGCATCTGGCATGTAAATATCTTGCGATGCTGGCTACAACATGTGAACGACTGCTTTCATTTTCAGGTGACGTGAACAAGAAGCAGGCAGCATTCATGGATGATCAGTGAAGGTAGGGCTAGGAGAGGCAACCCCCTCAGCCTACCCCTTCTGCTGAGGTCCTGCCCCCCACTGGAGCCAAGCTGTCTCCCTGCCCCCTTACCATGGGGAGGTGGGGCAGCGCCCCACATGCATTCCCCCCCACCACCACCACAGGGAGGGGGGCAGGCAGGTGTGTGGCCCCAGCCTCCCCGTCCCTGAGGAGGGAGGTGGGTGCATGGCTAAGCCTCCTCGGCACTGGAGCACCAGGGAGGGCAGAGGGTGAGTGGCCTGATCCTCCCCGGCCACGGAGCACGGGGAGGGTGGGCTCTGGGGGGGCAACAACACTGTGCCCCCCTAAGCCTACAGTAAGCGTACGGGGGGTGGAGCTGTGGGTGGGGCCAGGCAGGTGGTTTGGGGAGGCTGTACCTTCCCCCATCTAAGATACTGGTTATTATTTCCTGCAAATGTAAAAAACTTGTTTGTCCAAGTGACTGGCTGAACAAGAAATGGGACTGAGAGGAGTTGTAGTCACTAAAGTTTTACCATGTTTTATTTTTGAATACAGTAATTATTATACATAATTCTGCATTTGTAAATTCAACTTTCATGATGGAGATTGCACTACAGTAGTTGTATTAGGTGAATTGAAAAAAACAGTGCAAATTTTTACAATAAAAAATAAAGTAAGCACTATATATTTTGTATTCTCTTTTGTAGTTGAAATTAATATATTTGAAAATGTAGGAAACACCCAAAATATTTAAATAAATGATATAATCTTATTGTTTAACAGTGTGATAAATCACTTGACAACCCTATGTTTTATCTGACCAGTGTGTCTGAGTCTCTGTTTTTGGGAAAAAACAAATGTGGAACTTATCTTGGAACATCCATTTTTGCTCAGCCCTAATGTAAATACTCTGTCCACTCCAATATGCTTCTGCACTTTGTTTTTGGAAGTAAACAGAGATTGCTGGCAGCCATAGTCGCTGTGGGGGTGTATTGTTCATTGGAATTGTATTTTGGGCACTTTATCAGCCAGCAGGATGCCCTGGACAGGCTGCTTACCTTTTCAAGGAATGATGGGATAAGGGACTGTAAGATCAGAGGTGCTGAATACTGAAGAATCATTATTTTCTGCCTTAGCGATCTGATCGGCTTGGGGTCTATTATAACAGTGGGTCCTATAGTGTGCCTCCACAAAGGAGAGAAGTATTATGACTTCTTAATGTAATGTCTTTGACACAAAGAGGCAACATATTGCACCAGTAAGGTTTTGGAAGTTTTCTTTTTTTACAAAGGAAATTGTCAAATTCAGAGAATGAGACACTTCTTCTGATATCATTCACTTTTTTCCTCCATTGCTTAGTTAAGTTTGTTTTCTCACCGACCTTCTCTCTCCTTTGTTTCTTGTTTTCATTTGTGCCATCCATAATAATTGTGAATGTTTCAGGCCATCACTCGTAAGGAAGGGTCTTCAGTTTCCAAACACTTGATCTGCAAACATAGGTCACTGTTTGATTTTTTTTTTTTTTCCACTCACTCGCCTTCAGGTATTTGAGTGGCATTTGTTTGCTCCAAAGGAGTTGGTGTATAGTAATTCAATACTTGACTGAATGTAGGAACAGTTCCAAACTGACAGTTCTGACATGTAGGGTAGGATACTCCAGGTAGCATGTACTTCAGGAACAGGACAGAAAAATTCTTGATAGCCAATTCAAAAGCAATTGATTGCATTTGTCACATGAGGAGGACTTCACACCACCCGTATTGATTTTCACATGAGCATGTTGACTTATACAATCCCTCAATAACAGGGCGTGAAAGAGTTCACACAAACAGGGAGAGTTTTGCTTGAAGGTAAAGCTGAAAAATGCTTTAAAGGAAAAATCTTAGATACTGTGGAATAGACAAAACATTAAGACTTCCTTTACTATTTCTCAATAAAAATAATAAAGAAAGCATGAAACGTAAATTATACAGGCCTACTTTTAGAGTGCTATTTTTTTACTGTGATAAACCACAAGCATTCACTATGTGCATGTAAAATGGGTAGTTCCTTGTTTCAAAGTTATAAAAAGTCTCTACATTTCTTCTATTAGAAACCTGCAATACTGTCACGAACCGCTCAGCAGAGCGCGTTTTAGTTTTAATTGTTCAAAACAATAAAATCCTGGAAAAATGACCCCTCACTCTCAGAGGTCTTGGGGGGGAAGGCTAGTTCTCACTTACAGACAACCCCCTAACCTGAAACAAATGCTTTCCGGTAACCGTGCAACACAGCTACATCATAAGCATCCAGGAACCCACCCCTGCAATAAACCCTGGGGCCAACTATGCCCACACATCTACACAAGCATTTTCATCACTGGACCCAACCATATCAGCCACTAAATCAGAGGCTCATTTAACTGCACATCCACTCATGTGAGCTATGCCAGCAATGTATATCGGTTAAACTGGACAGTCTCTATGGGAAAGAATTAATGGACACAAATTATATAGCCGAAAAGGCAACACACAAAAATCTGTTGGAGAACGCTTTCATTTTCCTGGTCACTCATTAATGGATCTCCAAGTCGCTGTTTTGTTTCAAATCAATTCCACGAGCCAAATACACAGAAGGATTGGAGCTTACCTTCCTTCACAAGTTTAATTCTCATGCCTATGGTTTAAATCGGGATATCAGATGGCTCGCACGTTATCAACCAACCAAACAATGAAGGTGCTAATGGTTCTTGATGTCTGTTTAGAATCTGGTATTGGTCATTTTCCTTTCCAAGTGCTAACTAATGATTCTTATCAGCCTCTTATAACTACTCAGTATTTAAGATGCTATTAGACTGTTTGTTGTTTTTTTTTAAGTTTTTCTTATTACAGACTCACTCGGCTATCCCTCTGAAGCTTCTCTGTCATTTATCTGTCTTTTTTTTTTTCTTCTTCCCCTTCAATTTTTTTTCCTACTCTTCCCTCTCTCCCCTCCCCCCTTCCCTTATTTATCCTTGGATCTGGACTTCCAAGACTCCAGTCATCTGAAGAAGTGGGTTGTACCTACGAAAGCTCATGATACCATCTAAATATTTTCCTAATCTTTAAAGTGCTACCAGGCTATTTTTTGTGTTTTAAGTTTTTAGTTTTAATTGATATTTTAATGGTCAAAAATTGCAATTAGCATCAAATCTACTCATATTTTAGAATTGAATCCAATTATTATACTTCCACAAATTGAGACTACATTTATTTTCACATGAAGGTTTTCTGGCAGCCCATCTCATGTGCACTAAATGCTGGTTTTAATTTCTTTGAGAGAACATATGATTCTGTACATTCAGAGTTTTCTCATGGGAAGTTTCCTATAAACTTTTAGTGCTCAATCTTACAGGTCTGTGTGGCATTAACATTGGCCTAACAGATTGTAGCAGCATGATGAAGCCTCTTCCAGTGTATTGGGTCAATGATCCATAAATTTGAAAGATTGCAAGTATGTCATAAAATGACAAACCCTTGCCATCAATTAAACACAGAATCTGCATTAAACCCACTCCATAAGTGTATGTGTTTATTTGGGTCAGTCAGTATCACTCATTTATAATTGTGCAGTCACCTAATCAGCTGAAATTCCAGCTGCTTTTTTAACACCAGAATCCTAAGCCATGAAATTCTTAACATACATTTGAAAATACTTACATAAAAAACATGAAAAAATAAACCAGAAAATAAAAATATTACTTAAAGTAACGTGTTAATTTAACCCTACAGCAGTACTAATACTCGTCTTAATTTGCCCTGTTGTGCCAAGCTACAAGCAAATAAGATTAGATAATGGAGTACACAAATGAACTAGAATTTTCAAAATTGCCTATAGGAGTGAGATGCCCAGATATTTTAGGCTCCTTTGACATCCTCCCCATGTCTCAAAATGGCAATACCTGTAAATTTCAACAGATGATATTATTTATCACGAGAGAAAGTAAAGCGCTAGTATATTACCACAAATTATTTCCAATCTCCCTATTTTTCTCTTTACCCTCTCTTCTAAATCTTCTGGGTCAAAACGCCACTAATTTTAATGGGGGCTGAATTAAGTTCAGTGTTTGGCTGTCTTGAGTTGTTGCACCCTAATATACATAAACGTTCAGTAAAGATCTCCAGCCACTATTGTGGATAACCATGGGCTAAGTCCATTATAAAAAGTGTCAGTCATATGTTCAGGTTTTACTTTAATTTGTTTGTTTCTGGGTGTATGTGAGTGCACGGTGGAATAGCCCTTTAAAAAAAAGGATTTTGGCAGTGTTCACAGAATTGTTAACTACATATAAAATATTGATAACACTAATTGTTTCTTAAGGGATTTATTACCCAAATTAGTTACTCTGCTTGGGCATTCTGAATCTGAAAGTTCAGACAAATCTTGCTTGCACATAAACCTCAAGGGTTATGAAATCTTATTATGCAGGAAAGTGTTAAACACAGTTAAGCCATGAACTTAACTAAGATGTGTCTAGTAAGGCTCTTGAGAGATGGGTCTGTGTATATCAACAAGCCTGGAACTTTAAATACTGAGTCTTATGCTGAGCGATTAACATTTTATTTGTGTTGTTGGGCTTCCTCAATCAACAAACAGAAGTGCAATGAGATCCTGGAACAAATGTGTTTATCATGAGCAAGTGTATCGTTTTCCAAATCTCACACAGTTCAAGACATGGTATAGCTTTTCCCGTATATCTATGTCAAGACCTCAAGATATCTACCAGGCTTTTCAGCACCTTGACAGCTTGGCTTTAAAAGCTCTCATAAATTCAAGTGAATAGCTGTCAAATTGCAGGTGTGAGCACCTGCTATTTTGTACCATGAACTATGATTCCCAGGTACAGCAGTGCTGGCAGCACGATCATCATTTAAGTATAATTGCGTACATGTCTCTATTTCATGACCAATGAAATCTATGAAATCACACTGAAAATCTGCACATCTTGTCAGGTCTGCTGTTAGCGTTCATCGAATTGGGATTATTTTAGATTGGCTAGAATAAGTATATTCTTTTCCATTTGTTAATAAATGGGGACTCATAATTATCACAACTGAGCAGCATACATTAAATTATATGTTGATTATTTTTTGTTTTCTCAATCATAATTTCAAAGCATTTTCTCTCTTACCCTTACCTTTCCTCATAACTAAAATCAGAACTAATTGCAGCACTAATTATATTGTGTTCTCCTTGGCAGCAGGAAGGACAACTCAATAGATTTTTCTATTACAGTAAATTTCAGATGTGTTTGTTTGTTTACCTTCTACAAATGAAAGACAGCAAAGCACACTTTTTAAAGTTTTACCTTGGTTGGACACTCAGTGACTTCAGTACTATTTTATCAGGCTCAGTTTTATCAAATGATTGTAACTCAGGCCTTGTCTACACTATAACTTATGTCATTTAGAGATATAAAAACCTACCACCCCGAGCACTATAATTTACGCTTACAAAAGTTCTGATGTGGACAGTGCTATGTCGTCTGGAGAGGTTCTCCCACCAATATAGCTATGTCTGCTAACGGAGATGGTTTTATTATGTGATGGGAGAGTTCTTGCCTTTTGGCAAAGATTGGCCACATAGGCAATCTTACCAAGATAAAGTTGCATCACGGCAGCAATGCTGCTCAGCCCCACGGACATGGGGGCAAAAGCGGCGGAGCAAAGGACTCTTTAAATCACTACCACAGACTTTCGACCCACCCCTTCCAGGAGCATGAAGCTGGGGCCCCCCACTTTGGCCAAGGGCCCTCACAGGCTGTCATTTCCCCTGGTGCTCTTATGACCTCTCTAGTGTAGACGTGGCATAACTAACTCAGTTAAGTCACTAGGGGCATGTCTACACTAGGAAATTATTTCTAAATAACTAAAGTCAAAATAACTCCCTAAATAACAAAATCAAAATAGCGTGTCCCCACTACAGGGGAGCCTTGAAATTAGTCCAGGGCAGGCTCTGTTATTGTGGATGTGCTACCTCAACTTAGACCCCCCAGAAAGCTCTGGGAAGTAATTACTTCAAATTACACTGGGAAGTAGTTATTTTGAAATAGCTGCAGCAAAGCATCCTCACTAACACTATTTTGAAATAATTATTTCAAAATAAGCGTTATTCCCCAAGAAAAGCAGGAGTTATTTTGAAATAACCAGCCTGTTATTTTGAAATATTGGGCTTGATAGTGTGACTGCTCCACTTATTATTTAAAAATAAGGGGGGTTATTTCGCAATAACTCCTGGTTATAGACCAGGGCTAAGAGTGGTGTCCTAACCAAGCTATTCTGTATACCTGGTACAATGCCAAGTGTACTACACACTTGAAAACAAGCACTGTAGCAGTTTCAGACAATAGACTGCATGCCTCAAATCTCAGGCCTGGTGATACATGTATAAAACTGATACGTTTAACAATTATACGTGTATAAAACTGATACATGTTTAACAATAATTTACTAGATCTAGCAAAATGAGACTAATAATTTAGATCTAGCAGAATGACACTACAATTACAAGACAACGCTTTACATAATAGACTACATCCTCAGGTAATGTAACTCAACAAAGCTCCATTGATTGCATTTCCCAATAATTACTAATTTAATGCCCCCAAAGTTAGCCTGATAGTAGAGTCCTGAATAAAATTTCTGTAAAAAGCTTTCAAGGTCTACCATTTAAGATGCGTACCTTTTTTCGATAGATCATTGTAGTGTAGACATAGCCTATGTGAAATGAATCTTGACTTCTTCCCTAGCTTAGAGATCTATGAATAAAATGATAAAAACAAGGGAAAAGAGGCACTCTGCTCAAAGGTTGTACTTATTAACTGCTGAAGGGAAAATCACTAGTGCGCACAGTGCATAAGGATGTATGTGGCCATGTGGTTAAAACCCTGCCCACTACAAATTTGTGTACAGTTGGCAACTTGTGCAGCCTTAAAGTAGAAAGATATTTTATTTTAACCAACTTAGCAAGATCTGTGCCAGGCAAAGATTGAAAGCAGGCACTGAACCTATAAATAGGACATTGCAGCAGTGTTCAGTGGTTGGGTGGCTTAAGCAGAAAATAAATAGCTCAGCCAATGGAATTCAGCTGCTTTGCTTCGCTGACATTCTGTTTCTGTGAGACTGTCCTGACTGCTCCTGGTCACATTTTTTTGTTGCTGCCTGCTTGCTTCCCTTTGAAGTCCTGCATTTTGGTGGATGTATATTGAATTTCACATGATATCTTGATATTTTAAGCTTGCAAGTTTAAATGATCCCATCTTCGTTTAATTCTGCTGTTTGTTGCTTGCACAAACAAATCTAGCCATCTGCTGGTTGCAGATCAAATCAAATCAAATCCTTCACTTAAGATGTTATCATCAATATTAATGTAACCAATCTTGAATACTGCTTTGTGCATAATTCTAAATAAATAAGTAAAAGTAGTTGTAGCTTGTATTTGATCTATAGAAAATTCTTTGGTGGTTTATTTAATACAAAAGCTGATAAGTTCTTGTAGGGCTGTAATGTGGAAAGAGAAGTATTAGAAACCCTTTATTACACTAATGTTTTTTATTAATCTACATTGTAACCTGTTACAAAATTAACTCAAAGGGTCAGTCGATAATGACTTTCATTTCCATGAAAGAACAAGAGATTCAACTTTAATAAACTGATTGTTAAATAATAGTCTAAACCAATGGTTACGTTAATACATAGTGATCATGAGAAGCCACACTATTCACTTATGTTAGAAAAAAATATATTGGGTCTATTAAAACAGAACACAAAATTGTTCATATTGAATTATGTCTGTGACTTAGCTGTTACTTTAAATTTTTATATACACAAAACATAATATGAAAAATGTACTTGTGTCTATAAATATAAGAAACCTAAATGAACTCTACCAATTATTGCAGTTTAAATAGAGACCTAGTGAAATCTAGAAAATTATGTTATTTGAGTCTGCTTAAAAATTAATTTCTGAGGTATATAAATCCTAGCCAGGTTAACTAAGGTTTAGCAGGGTCCTTCCTGAGTCTAGTTAGGCCACTGGATTGCACCTGGAGAGGGTTTACAGCATAACTGAGGTTCTCCTAACACAAGAATTAGGTGCCCTCAAAGTAAATGAATAGGCAGCAGGCTTAAAACAAACTGCTCGGACTCTGTGGCCACTGCTGGCCCCCTGCTACTGCCTAGCAGCAGGGGCCTGAACTCCCTGCTGCGCCCACCTCTCTCAACACAGGGCTCCTGGCTGAGTCACTCCCCTGTGGCCTGACCTCCTTATACCTAGACTCTGTGGTCCAGGAATATCTATGGTCCTGCCAAAGCACAGAGTCCCAGTTAAGAGAGATACATCCTGTACCTGAGTATTTCCCCTCTTGGGCTACAGGCACAGAGATGCATGGGAGGTCTGTCGTCAGAAGCGGAGGGTCCTAAGCCAGCAGGAAGTCTGTGCTGCAGAGGATGGGGATTGAAGTCTGAGGCCAGAGGAAGATGGAGGCAGTAGCAAAGTTAATAAGGAGAGAGAGGGAGGTGACTCGCCCTCATCCCAGCAGGCTATAGGTTTGTGTGCTACTTCAACAGTTTTCACACAGGGCTAGAGAATCTCCCCTGCACTCACCTGGATTGGCCCTGCCACCCACGACAGACACTGCCACCTGGTGCTTGGGGTCATGTGGTGCTGCTCACTTGTACCCCACTCATTCAGATTTGGTTCAGTTGATGGAGAAGCAGACAGGCCAGACCTGAAAGGCACTGCATTCCTGTGCACTGGTTGCAACTCATGGAATGGAGAGCGGGGTCCAACCCGTGAAATGGGAGCTGCTGCTGAGTGAAAAGGAAGATGATCACAATGGTCCCTTCAGATCATAAAATCTCTCAGAAAATGCAGACCACTACTGGACCAGAGCCACTGTCAGCAGATGGGGCTAGACCAGAAAGGGCTGATATGCCACACCACACCATTAGGGGCACACAGACTGTGCATCTATCCTACAAACTTACACAGTTAACTTGTTTATACTGAAATGTTAGCATAGCATGAATTGAAGCCAAATAGTTAGAATAGTACCACAAGAACATTATTCAACACAACCCTCTCTAATCGCATTACAAAAAATGAAGACATTACCCGTCTACCTCAGCAAGTGCTGCAAAGATCGTGTTTGCAATACTCTTTAAAGATTTATATTAACCCACTTGGTAAGCGATAAGAATTATTATTATTCATAGGACTTACATTGACCTTTATTTTAAAATATGCACTTTCTGCCCTTTAGATTTTAATCAGCAAGAATTTCATAAATTCCCTTTTCCAAATACCTTTACATTTTCAGATTGTATCAGTAATCTGGTTTATCACATTGAATTTCAGACTATTCCCAGGAACTAAAGATTTAAGAGATGAGACTATGTGTCATGGGCTTGAATCTTCTATCATGTAGGAGGATGTGTGACAACTTATAACAAATGTGTCCAATTTTAATCTTACCTGGTGTGCTGGTTTTTATGATTCATGTGTTATCAAATAGACTCTTACCCAGAACTTTGCTATCCAAAGAAGCTGAAAGAGTGAGCTTTTCATTTAAATTGTAATGGATTTTTAGCAATAAAAAAAAAAGCCAATTAACTAAAATTTATGCAAGGCATTTTGTTTGCCCTGATGATCAGGATGTGCTGACTAACAGGCATCAAATATTGATATGTTAGAAAATGAATTATTAGAAAGGATATAACATAATCGTATATTACTGTGCTCTATCTGGCAAGATGGAAGTTGTACTCTTGTGTATTGTCTCTGACTTCAAAGGACATGAAGACTTAATCAATCACAGGTATGAATTCGTGGCCACTTTACACCAGAAGCAAGGATATCTATGCACTGAAATAGTTTGCTAGGCATACTTCACATTTCCTCGCTGCATGTCATGCTCACAGCTCCAACAGGGAAAGACAGACAGTGGGAGAGCAAAGGCTTTTCTGTCATGTTACAGACTGGATAAACTATACATATTCTGTAACTTAAGGATAGGGATATTTTAGAAGAGTGTTTTCTTGTCTCCCTTCAGGCATTGGATAGATAATGTTTTGTTTCCTGTTTTCCTGCCCTTCTGTAAACTACAAGTAAAGACTTTTGTTTAATCTGAACTGAATTGGGGTTTGGGGTTTGCATCTGAAGACATTACTAACTAGAGAGACTTTGATCTCTAGTCTATCCAGGAAGGTAAGGCAAAGCATAGCAAATGTGAGAGTCTGTGTGAATCAAAGGCAAGGGGTACATTGTCTCAGGGCATCACTAAGGTGTACCCATGAGTGTCAAATGGCTTAGTGGTACCAGGCTCCATTCAAAATAGGTATCTAAAAAGCCACTTTCAAATCACACCATTACTAACTGATAACCGGTGCAATAATTTCAGGTCTGGTGTAATACATGCAGTTTTTCCTTTTCCGCCAGTATCTCTGCAACAGAACTTTGCACTTACCTATTATATGGAAAACTTCATTACACAAACAGGCATTATTATGTAACAACAGACAAAATTAGCAACAATAAAGCTATAAATAACCATTTATCAGATCAGAATGCAATAAAAAGAACAAAACCCAGCTATGTCTCTTAAAATATCCCGGAGGACATTTTCCAGAGGGATTAAATGTTTTTCCAATGACAAAGCCCTCCAGACTCTCTACCCAAGAGACACAGCAATTTGATTTACATCAAAGGGAACTGCAGACTTATCTAATGGCGTTAAACAATATTTGGATGCAAGAAGCAATATCTCAGTCTTTTCTAACTAATGTCTGTGGGTATTGACTGACATTCAAGATTTGATGTCTGACAAGCTGATAGCACTGAAACTGCACTCTGCATGTTAGCTGAAATGGAAACACAGATTTGAGTATCACACTAATAGCAGTGAGAGCTTAAAATAGAGATTCTTAATGTTACTTACTCATCCTAAATAGAGCAAAGATGAAGCCCCGGGTCATAGCCCATTGTATAAATGTTGGGTTAGAGGTGATAATGAACTGAGCTCTTTCAGAAAGATATTAATCAATGAAGTACGTCTCGTTGGTTGTCATGTTTTCCAAAGCATCTAGTGGTGTCACTTGCGAGCAATAGAATGCAAGGCTAAAAGCTGATCCAGGATTAAGAAGGTGACAGGGCTCTTAGAATCAGTTTGAACTAAGTCACTACCATAATCCACACCTTTGTCACCCCTGCAGTGGACTATTGCAGTGTATTCTGCACAGGGCTACCTCTTATAAACATTCAAAAGTTGAAGTTGGTTCAGAGCTAAGTGGCCCACCTGTTAAGTAGAGTATCTAGGTATGAATTTGTGGGACAAGTGCTTAATTAATTGGATTGGCTGCCTTTTGGCTTCAGGATGCACTTGAAAGTGTCAGTTTTGATTTATAAAGCCCTAAATGGATTGGAGATGCCTACTGGAGAGAGGGCCTCTCCCCTTGAGTGAGGTGACCACACGTGATCAAAAAGGGCACTTGATCTGGAGCTTCCTCTCTGTATGGGAAGGATCTGCTAGCAGAGGATTGATCATGAGGATCCTTTGACTTTGGAATTCACTCCTTCCCAATCTTCAGCAGCACAGGTCCCAAATAGTCAGAATCTGGTGATAATTTTTTGAGGCAGGTGGGATAGACAGTATTCTTAAGGAATTGGAGAGAACCGGGCCATGATGCCATGGAGCCACTATTTCCAACAGTTAGGGCTCATCTAGACTATGCTAGAGTGTCAAAAGAGGATATGCAACTTCCACGGGAAATTGCATATCTTCTTCCAATTTCCCTTTCGAAAGCAGAGCTTTCGAAATTGAAAGTCGTTTAGACATGGCTTTTTCGGTGAACCCTCCTCCCTTGTCGAAAAGCCGCTTAAAGCTCCGCTTTCGAAACTGAGATCGGAAGAAGATATGCAAATTCGACACTCTAGCATAGTCTAGATGAGCCCTTAAAGTCTGCATTTGTAGTGATTTCGCCAGTGTATCTATTCCTTATGATAGCTGTTTGATTTATTCACATTTGAAATACACAACCTATCATCACAATGAACCTTGCCTCTAGCATTCTGGACCAAAACTGATCAAGGCTAGTGTTAGGCTCCTAAATAAAACAGGCTTGATTTACAGAGTTGCTGAAAACTGACAGTTCCCATTGACTTCGGTTGGTGTTGCAGGTGTTCAGAACCTCCAAATAAAAGGAGTCTGATTTTCAGGCATTTAATGGGAGATGAGCAAATTTGCTAATGTTGGTCTAAATGTCAGGAGCACATCTAAATATCAATGAGGTTTGCAAAAAAAGGCTTACCAGTTTTTTCATTGAGGAAGAGCAACATGTTTTCCAATGTACACTTGACACATTTTTTATATATAGCAAAACAGTTTATATATTTACAGCTATTTAATATGTTGCATAATCTATTCGTCTCTCTGTAGAAGAAGCCAATGAAAATCAATATTTGCCAACCATTCCCACATAGTTGCCCCAGATATTTCTTATTTTAACAGTACATTGACTGTTGACAAATGTGGACTTTCTAATGGTAATTACTAGAGTAACTCATAGAGTTCCAGTCACTGTAGAAATTTGGCGCAAGGGGTCCAGCTCCATGCACTATTTCTCAGTCTCCAAGTTCTGTAGTAAGGAAAACAATCCTCCAATATGTGGGTCTCAGATGGATTGTGAACTGCACACAAAGACCAAGAGGAAGCTCAGAATTCCAGAATGAGTAATTGCTGGAATCCTTGTCTAAGGAGAGAAGGCTGGTAAGTGTCTGGGGCGGGGAGGAGGAGGACAAAGCAACCACTGAGGTGGAACTGGGTCTGGTAGTGCTCTCTGAAAGAAAGGCAGAGCTGGATTTCTAGGGAGAGTGCTTTGGGAGATATTCAGCTGAGGAACAAAGCAGGGGAAACAAAGGAGAAATGAGGAATGAAAGGAATGAGTTCACTGTACACAGGGAACCTTTAAACATGGAAACACTTTCTTTTAATTTTTGGCCTTCTCCCCTTCATGGCAAACAGAAATTGGTGATTGGCCCCCATCTTCACTTGCTTGCACCTGCAAGAGAATATAAATGGCCATTTACAACATTTTCATGTATTGAAATCTTCTCCAACCATATTTGTTTAGGACATTCAGCATCTAATATTAAATCTGTTATTTTAATAAAAATCTTGGCAGATTATCTGTAAAACCTAGGGGAAGACTTAAGTCTTTATGGCATTGCATCAAAGGTGTCAGTGAAATCATAAGGAATGTAAGTGGTCACAAAGAAAAATTGAGAGAGCTCCTGAGAAGAGGTGTCACCAAAAGAAATGGAGATCAGACAGAAACTGGAGTAGGGCAAGGTCATGAAAAATCTTCCCAATTTTGTCACAGAATTGAAAACAAGACAGTAGAGGCAGAAAATAGAATAGCTAGTATAGTTATCAGGATGGCACTAATAGAAAAAGCACAGAATATCTCATACTGAATGTGAAAGAGTGCAACCTAGTATACTACATGCTGTAGGAAAAGCTAAACCTATTGTCTTGCTAAGTGGATCATAATTTTTTTTTTAACCAATGCAGCCAGCTGGAAAGAGGTGAGTGGAGATTATTGTTAGCTGTTCACAATCTCCTTTAAATAAGGGGCATGCCATAATGCTCCATGGGATGCACAAGTCCTACCTAGCCTCTGCTGTTAAATAAGTTTAATGTCATGCTGGTTAGACCTAATCAATCTATCATCCATGAAATCATTCTGCATCCCTGAATCTGTTTTTCTTTTATATTTCTGCACTGTGTTTTTGTTTTGTTTTTAGGCAAAAAGAAACAAAACTTGACATTGATCCTTGCTATCTAATATAGTCACACTGGCTTTTAATGTTCAACAGTTTGAATCTTATTTATAATCACTGGCACCTGCTCAGCCAGGACAAACAACAAAAGCTTCTCTTTCCAGCCTGCTTTCATCTCTCCAGACTTTACATAGGAGTACTTACTCAGCCTCCTAGAGCATTAACACATGCATTAGGTTCCCAGTCAAGGGTGAAAGTAACTTAAGTTTTTTACAGGTACTGTCATACTGCCACAGCCCACCTTCTCACCTCTACTCCTAGACACGTAGTTTCCTAAATCCCTTTGCACGATTTTGATATTTAAAGCTAGTACCGATACTCTAGAGTAAAACTTTAATATTGGAATAAAAGCCTGAAATAACCTTATAGAAACTCCCACATTGACCCATACAGCAGGTCTCCCTGCGCTCCCTCTCTGCCTTGAGATGAATGTGCTGCACGTCAGACTTTTCCAAGCCACATTTTCACATATGGCTTGGAATACCACTGAATATAAGGAGGACCCACACATGAAATGAATAGCAAGATTGCTGCAGGATGAGTGGTAAGAGCACTCCCTTTCACTGTAATGATCTTGTTCATTACACTGAATCCCCTTTGGCAGCCAGTGTTGCTTGCAGCAAGGGTGTCTACTTCAGGGATGAGTTTTTTAAGTCTTTCAGAAAAGTTTTTTCCTCCAGAAGTCTTGAATTCCACAAATCCCAAGTATGTTTCCTGTTGATTTATTCCCAGTTGATCAGCCAATGCTCTTAGTACTTTTCTCCAATTAAGTTCTTATAATCAGAAGCCCTTTCTTGGCATGTCCTTTGATCAGCTTTGGTTGAGACAGTTGTGAGTAGTTTTGCCCTCATGCTGTCAGTGACTGCTCGAATGAATTGAGACAAGTTGATTCTAGGGCTTTTTCCAGTGCTGTTTAGTTTGCTGTTTTGGATTGTTCAGCCTTCTGGGCTTGTTCAGAGTGAACTCCTAGGCCTGTTTTTAGTCTTTCACTTCTCTTGATATATATTTTCATTAGTTTGTCTGCTTAGGTCATTTCTCATTCTTGTAACATCTCAGACAAGTCCTCTATTTCTGTCAGCACATCCAGCATTAAAGAAAGTTTTCTGATGAAATTACAGAACACAGCTTTGAGGCCAGTCCTTGAAATTTAGCACATTCGCATCTGACTCTTGACCAATCTTGTGAAGCCACCTTGAAGAGTTTTACCAAAGCCGGGTATGTGTGCCAGACCACACTGGCTGCTCTGCATGTTGAGACCACTTGCATTACATTAAACACTTGGCCAGTTTTTTTGAAGTACAACGTCTAATTCATTGGCATGATCTCTTCCCCGCACACAAAAAATTCTCACTGATACTGGAGTTAATGTTTTATAAACTTGTACCAGTTCAGCATATGTTCTTTACTAGAGCATGAGGATTACACTGTCCGTATGCTACAGCAGGTGCAGAGGAGAGACAAGTTGTCCATGTTATGTTTATTTTTGTTGCTTGGGAAATCCTCAAAATACCTAAAATCTTCCACCGTTTCTGCCCCTTTTTGTCACACACAAAGACCCTATGTTACACTACTCTTCACTCTGCACTAAATGTGTTTTCCTCCAGAGCAGGGGTTCTCAACCAGGGGTACGCAGAGGTCTTTCAGGGTACACTATCTCATCTAGATACTTGCCTACTTTTACAACAAGCTACATAAAAGGCACTTGCAAAGTCAATACAAAGGAAATTATCACACAGACAATGACTTGTTTATACTGATCTATATACTATACACTGACATGTAAGTACAATATATACCACTTGATTTATTTTATAATTACATGGTAAAAATGAGAAAGTAGCCATCAAGACTAGCTTGGCATTCAGATTCAGATACTGCATCACATACAGTTCTTAAAATACAGAGCCATCGTTATTAATTACATTTGAAGAATTTACATATCCCTCTTTCCTTCTGACATTATGTTCACAAACACTTCCAAGGTGGACTTATTTTCTGCTTCATCCTGGTCTGCAAAAAATGATCTCTGTAGAATGCATGCAAGAGTTTGATTTTCAAATCTCCACTGCACAAGGGAAATTTACTGTCTGCTGCTTTATATAATACTTCAGGTATGCCCCAATAGTATGAGTGATTAATTACATGTATGGAAGCTTCATAATAGCCAATATTATCCAAGGTTGGTAATAAACAGTTGAGTTAGCCTAAAGTAAATATTTCTAGTAAAATGAGAACTAACAATGTACCCTAATAGACATCTGGGTGAGGAAAGATGTTTAGGAAATCGGAGGTAGCACAGTTGCTTATAGTGTAGAAATAATAGACTCAATAGGATATGAGGTGAGAAGCCAGCATATACTTATACTCTAGTTTCCAAGCATTTATATAGAAATCCTAGATTATTTTAAAAATATTTCACTAACATGATTAACCACGGTGGGGAGAAATCCTCTTTAATAATATGTTGTGTTATTTCTCATGATATCTTTCTGCAAAGCATATCATCTTAAACTGTGAGGGGGCCAGTCACGAGTGCTACCGACATTATCCATTATTTATGGGGCCATATTTAGGGGAGAGGGAAGCACTGCAGGTTAAAAAGCTTCTGTTATGTATTGTAACAGGGCGGCACTGCCCCGCACTGAACACCCAGGAGCTCCCCTGGGCCCCACCCCCCTCGGCCCTGCTGGGCATGCTCAAGAGTGAGGCTAGGGATAAAAGCCTGGGCAGGCAGGCAGTCTGGGGAGATAGCCGAAGGGGCAGCTCAGGGAGGAGCTCCTGAACAGCATCCGCCGCTGCACCCCAGGAGCAGCATCCGCTGCAGCCTCAGCAACAGTGCTGGATGAGGGGATCGTCAGACTGGGACTGACCCGGGAGCAGCACGCAGAGGATGGCGCGCAGCGTCTGAAGGGGTAGGAAGGAGCCCAGGGTGGAGGATTGACCTCGGGGAACTCAGCACGTTCCGGCAGGCATCCCTGCCAAGCAGACAGCGAAAGCCTTCGCTGCCAACAGGGCCCTGGGCTGGGACCCGGTGGAGTGGGAGGGCCCGGGTCCCCCCACCTCCCCATCCCACCACAACCGTGCTCCCTAGCTGCTGGGAGAGAAGCTCACTGAAGGGCTAGGTGGGAAGGCCCTCTGCAACCCTACAGGGGGATTTGTACTTTGGGATTAGGCCTAGAGGGCCATATATACCGGACTAAAGGGACTTGTACTTTGGGATTGGGCCTAGAGGGACTTGTGTAGAGGGACTTGTACCATGAGGGAACTCGGCCTAAAAGGCCATGTACACCTTAAAAGAGTGGCATCTGGGTGAAACTAAGAATGGCCCAGTCCGAAGGGGGCCGTAACCCAGACATAGGGTCAAACCCTAGACATGTCAACCCCTCGACATGTACCCAAAACATATAGTAGTGAACAGTGACTGTTTAATCATTTTATGTATTCGTGTCTGTATCACAAGATTTACCCTACCGTATGCACAGTCACCATTACACTCAACAGAGTCTGACAGACTCATTGCTCTCCTTCTCACCACTGAAGAATGCAAATTGAAGGAACAGGAGTCATAATGCTTTTTTTTTTTCAGAAGGCAAAATGGCATATCTGCCTGGAAGAGAATAAGAACTTCTGCTTTTGAGCATTCTGAATATTCCAGCTGGCAGAATACAAATTTGTGACAAGTCATGTAGGAAGCTCAATAGCAGAAGATACCCCCAAGAGACAACAAGCAAGCAAGCTTGCAGTCAAAACTGATTGTTTAGCAAGTCTCATCCAAGCTTAGTATGCTCTTTGTACAGAATAATTCTTTCAAATGGCTTAAGCTCGCAGAATTAATCTTTGTGTTAGCAGAGAATCTCAATTGAAAAGTCTCTTTGTTTACAAAATGCTCACAAAGAAACCATTTGTGGTTCATCCTTCAGGAAAATGCAAGGAGCTACCTATGCCAACAAAAATAAAATACAGAAAATCCATTCATTTCTGATGAGTTGGAGACATTGGTTAAATTATGTATTATGAGAATGAATATAAAGTTCCTGAAAATACTGATGAGCAATGCTCCATCTAATCTTTTTTCCATCCATGTGTAGAATAGACTTTTATGTGCACCAAGGCATGTGTGAATGTGTATGAGATGGGGCATCTGCCCCACACTGTCCCTTTGAGGATTAAAACCCAGTCCTGGGAGGCTATGTCTACACTGGCGGGTTCTTGCGACAAGAATGGCCATTCTTCCGCAGAGCTTCCACACTGCCCGTCTGCTCTTGCGCAAGAAGATTTACAGTAAAGCGTGGGAAGAGAGGGCTTCTTGCGCAAGAGCTACACTCTTTTCTAAAAGTGTAAGCACTCTTGCACAGGAGCTCTTGCGCCAGAGGACTGTGTACACATGGCAGGGGTTTCTTGTGCAAGAAAGCCCTATGGCTAAAATGGCCATCAGAGATTTCTTGTGCAAGAGAGCATCCACACTGCCATGGATGCTCTTGCACAAAAGCACATGTCTGTGTGGACGTGTTCTTCCACAAGAATCCGCCAGTGTAGACATAGGCGGAGAGGGCTGAGAGAGCGGAGCCCACAGCTGAGGCAGAGTCAGACAATTAGGGCCCAGCTCGGGCTGTAAAAATAAGGACTCCTGGAGGGAGGAGAACAGATACACTTTTGCTCTAGCTGGGGAGCTGGAGGGACCTGGCTGCCAAGGAAGCTGGAGGCTTCCTGAGACAGAGCAGTACTGGGAGAAAGCAGGCAGAGCTGGGGAGCTTTGGTCTGACCTCACTCCCAGGCTGCAGGGCCTGAGACAAGGCCTGGGTGTATTTAATACACTGTATTAAGGCTTCCAGTTAACAGCCAGGATAAGGAAGGCAGCAGGTCCACACCCCCTTGCCAATGATGAGTGGCCATTACAGACTGCAGTTTGCCCCTGTGGCAGGGGCTAGATGATGACTGGCAGTGAGTCACTGAGGCAAGGTGGGTATAGGGGAATTGGGGCGTCCCTGGGACTGGAGGACCCTAGAATGCAGGGGCACTGACCTAGGACCATCTGAGGAGGAAAGGGCACCGTGGCTAGGAAGGGACATGGGACTGAACCAGCTGAAGACCTGCAACAGAGGCTGGGACGCCGACCAGTGGGAGGTGCCTGGGGCGAGTGAGTGACAGTGCACCACCAGTAAAAACAAAAAAAAACTAGCTATGGGGTGTTCTGCTAATCAGCTGGATGTCATTTGAATCTCCCCTGAGTGGCTGCACAAGCACACAACTTCCAGGGAACACTGCTGATAAGTGAAATCCTCTGGATATCTGTGGAGTAGATACTGTCTGTACTGCATCTTTTGTGGCTTTCCTCAAGGCACCACTATCTTGTTCTGGAGGGACTAGCCCTATGCAGCGGGTCAACCAAGGCCACCAGTTTAAAAAGTTCAGCTTCACTTGTGAACTCAACATGGTGCTTGCATTGTATATTTGCATGTGCAATTAGTGTTGTCACACACATATATTTGCACATACTGATGGGTTATTCTGTGACTAAAAGTGTTAGTTGCAATAACTGCATGTGCAAATATAGGGTGGCTGTGACACACACTTTTTTGTGTTTATCTTTTAAAATAAAATCTTGCCTCCAGTCTCCCTGCTCATTCAGAGTTTCGGCTGTTTTCAAAAGCCTGCTGTTTATTTTCTGTGGCGGTGTTTGCAATTTTGGTTATGTGGACACTTCTCATCTGAGACTATTAAGAACCACCAGCTGGTAACAATTGTTGAACGCTACAAACCTGGATTACATCTTCTGAACTGGCCAGCTGTAGGCAAAAAGTTCCATTAACCATCTCTTCAAATATCCAGTCCTTCAAATAACAGTCTTATCTGTGTGTTAATTTTGCAATTGTTTTCTATAAAACACTGTGTTCAGAACAAGCACTTTACTTTAGAGTCTCAATTTTTCTCTTATTCCCACACAACAGCTCTCAATATGGTACATTTCAGAAGGAAGCATATAAAGACATCTCAGGAATTTGTGACTGTATTTCCACAGCTCTTTACAATGACAAAGAATTCTGCTGTCACTTGGTAGGATAGAGATCTTGCTTATCGACCCATTGACATCATATTTTATCCAGTGACAATGGGAAACAATATGGTCAGACCTGAACTCAGTGTCCGTGATTTTCTCAAAACAGTGTTTATTCTTTTTTTAAACAGACTATTATGGAGTCTGTATTTAGAAGGTGAATTGGTGTATAAAAATGAAAGCCAGACATGACATGAATGACTGACTAAATATTGCCAACTGCTGCTTAGAGACTGAATTGTAGAATTGCAACACACTCATACATACAAATAGAAATGTTTGTCAGAAATCCTTTACTGTACTTACTAGGGAGCTGTAATGCACATTTTATATAATGCTTTTTATTGCTGCTTTATCTTACGTTTGTATGCCTCAGCTTAGAGGAAAAGGGGACACAACTCTACTAGACCTCTTCAGTGAGACTCTAGTGTCCATTCAGGTACCTATCTGCAGCCCTTCCAACAATGCTATTTTGTAAATATTGAACGTACACTCCCTGGATAGAACTTTAAGAGCATGTGACATTTGGGACCCTTGAATGCACACAGCCATAGTTGTTACATCAAAACATTATTTTTAATGAGGAGTAGTGAGGTGTTGGCTAGCCCAGTATTTGTCAGGGGTTTTTATTTTTTCATATTGTGACTCTATTATGACAGATTGTCTCCTAGATTCCTTATGACCCAGGCCTATCACAAATCTTTTCTGAACTATCTACATGCTTGTATGTGTGGGGAAGTAAGCTTCAGATGGTAGTAAGTGGACAAGATGCAAATAAGCCTGTTTTTAAATTCTGGGTGCAGTGTCTCAGTAATGTATCATTTTGCATCTCTGTTTCTTCTCACTGGGTGAAGGGCTGTCTATAGCACCTACCACTCTAATCTCTTCAGATCACTTCACAGTTTGATTTGGTCCACTTGTGTTTACCATCTTTCCAACTGTGGTGTATTTCCTAATTTTCAGAATGGCAGTGAAAGTCCATGATGCCGTAACAGCAAGCAGAATAAAACTGTACATAAACCAAGGGTTTTCCTTCATTACCACCTTTCAAAACATGCTTCCCTCCAAAAATGAGATGTTTCCATTTCTAATGTTTGTCCTCCATGTCTTTAATGTATGCATACTTGTCCCCAGATTGTTCATTTGCAAAGTTTGCTTTCATCCTGACAATGCTACTATATGAAGTGTTATAGATGTCACCAGAAAACACAATTTTATTAAGAGACTAGAAAGATAGTTTAGGGGAGAATTAAAGAGAAGGTCATTTTATTTAAATATGCTGTAAAATATACTATGCTGAATACCACTTTGCTTGATATGTTTTATTAAAAAGCACTTTGGAACAACTCAACGCTTGTGATTGCCTGATAATTTAATCTCTCTCTGTCAAGTAAATACCTGTACTTTGTGCTGTACCTTTGAGATTTTACAAAGTAGAAATCTTGGGAAATGAAACTGAAGGAATGAAATGTCAGAACCTCTCAGGAGAGTGATCCTATCTCTCTGTAAACCCCAGAGGATACAAATCCTAATGTCACAGAGATTCTCATCTCTCTGCATGTGGTTTTGGAGCAGCAGATTCCAAGTACTGTATACAGTTGTGAAGTCCATGCAATCCCAGTTATGAGTACCGGAGCTGATGACCATGTCACAGAATTGTTACATAGTGATAAGAAACAAGATTCCTTCAATGGCTCCCATGAGCATTTGGCATCAGGAATTAATTTACCATGAAGTAAATTTATGTAATCCTTGTTTGTATGACCAAGAATAGATACATTCCTAACCCTTCCCTTGAATGTTATTAACCTCCTGAGTGCCACTGAATGGACAGCAAGGATGAGGAAATTAGATATCCCACTGCAATATAGTGCATTATTCAAATACTGTGTAACAGAATATTCTAGCCCTTCAAAGCAAACCATGGGCCTGAAACTAATTGACGTAAAAAAGGAGACTTTCTGGGACTAGTAGTTTCCAGAGAGAATGTGAATTGTTGGCCTGGTTCCAAGACATTTTAGGAAAGGGAACAGGATTATAAGTCTCCTTCTTTCCAGTGGGTGAGAGACCAGGGAGGAAACAAGAGCTGTTGTGGTTCTCACTGGTGAGATAGCCTGGAAAGGCACAGGCTATGCTAGGGGATGAGGGAGCTCCTGAGAGGAAGTGGGCTGTTGGCCCCTCTCTGGAAAGGAAGCACTGGGAAAATTAAGGAACTCTGGGTCTGTCCATTGTTCTCTTGGAGAAAACCTAAGAGGGGTAAGAGGAACATAGAAGGGAACCTGTTTAAAAAAGACAAAGAAGAAGAAGAAGGCTTGAGCGGAGGGTCTCAGTGATGTTAAAGGTGATAGGAAGGGGGTAGAAGGCTGGCAACAGGGAGGCTTCCTGAAATGTATGAGGAGAGGCTGATCTTAATAAGTGACTGGGGAAAAGTCAAGTGGGAAAGTTTAAGGATGGGTCAGAGGGCTGCTTCATCATTAGGGTCCCAGAGCTGACCTCCATCAAAGAGGAGGGTATGAGCTCTCCTAAACCTCAAAGACTGTCAAGTGAGATGTTGCAGTTATGCCCCAGAAAAGGGAAGAGTACTGGGAGAGCCTCAAAGCAGGGCACAGCCTCTAAGACTGGCTGGGCAAAGGTGAACAAAAGTTTTCATTCCCTTGCACCTAAGAGGGAAAACCTCACAAACAGAAGATCTGTGACCCAATGTCAGGGAGTAGGAGAGCTCTTTGCAGAGGGCCAATGGTCCAGATGTGGAGAGAAGCTGGACGAAGAAGTTATTGCAACTACTTGTTTGTTTCAGATTTTCGTTACCCCAAAAGGCATTCAGGTTTTGTTTTAGCCAGAGGCAGAAACTACTGTACCAGAGGGAAAACCTCAGTTAGCAGCCGCATCTGTCCACAACAGGTAAACAAACTTCTTCACGTTCTGTAATATTCCCCTGCTTTGAAACAGACGCTTAGAATGTGCAGTAGAATCATTTCCTAGTAAGTCCTTTTCTTTTAATTTTTTCAAAGAATTTGAGTATCACTAGAGATTCCTTAGGAGCTGACTTTGAATTCACAGACTTCAATTCACTGAAACAATTTGGGATTTTTGAGCTACTTAAAGAGCTGCATATTTATTACATATCCTCAACCTCTGTAATATCTGATAGCCTTCTGAAGGCTTCCCAAACATTTAAAATTTGATGTAACAATTTATGTCCTCTTTCCCAGACAGGACAAATAGATTGTATCATTTGTCGGGTTTTTTTAACCTGTTCTTGTTTGCTCAGCAGAGGGGCCCATAGATTGACCTGGACAAGGTTGGGGGGAGGGGCAGCTCCATACTCCAAGAAGGGGTGGTGCCTCAGGTGGAAGGGGCAAGGCTGGGGGCATCTAGAGCTGGGCCTCCCACACTGGGTCCCCCACCCTCCAGCCTGGAGAGTCACCCAGAATGAGCTGCATGGTGCTCCAGCAGCAATTTAAAGGGCCTGGGAGTCCAGCCGCCTCTTCTCCTATGGTAGCAGTGCCAGAGGCTGAGAGCCCCAGGCCCTTTTGAATCACCAGGCCCTGGGGGCAATTGCCCCTTTGCCCCTGCTATCAATGGGACTGTTGCTCAGGTCTTATGTGGGTGTTTTGTGATGAGTGTGTTTGAAGAAATTTTCTAAGGAAGCCGAAAGGAAGACCAGGTTTGGTTTCAGCTCTGAAGGTGAAGAGGTAGGTCCTATAGTCTGAGTCCACCCACTGTCTGCAGCAGAGCTGGGCAGAGAACAGTCATTCTGTTTCCTGGAGGATTTCACAACTGAATTTTGTTCAGACATGGAAAAAAATGTCAGCAATCCCGGGGAGCCATGATTCTGGGGCAGCCCACTGGGCAGACAGCTGCAGAGTTGGGGAGCCTGGAATCCTCAGCAGCCCACCAAGTAGGCGAACTGGCAGATACCCAATCAAAGCCTTGGTTCCAATGGGGCTTGGTTGAAGTCTCACTAGTGTAGAGTCCGGAACTCACAAACCTCCTGTTGCTGGCCAGAGTTTGCTATTTCGCTGTAGAACATGGCTATCATGAGAAATCATGGTTGTGCAGGGAGATAGGCTCCCACTCCCGTGGGCTGCTTTGCGTGTTGGGACTGAGAGAGATTTTGAACTGGACTCTGCATTTAGTGGACGGAGCAGAACTCCACCAGGGTGATGAGATCGTTGCAACCTGTGTGGCTCAGCGGATGTTCTGCATGGAATGGCACCTTGGGCGTCTTCAGTATCTGTGGCTTCATACTTAAATGACAGGCACTGTGGCAGTGTCCAGAGATAGAAGTTAGTGGGTTGGTTGGTTGTCATTTTGCTGCAATGGCTACGAAAAGAGTATCACTGTATCTGAACTCAACAATAACAATGTTCCACCATATGTCCTAATTCTGCAAAAAAGCATTGGTTGCTGAGATGCTTCATGGGAGGTTTCTCCTGTTTGCATCTGAAAAGGCTCAAAGTACAGACACCTTCCCTGCCCCTTCTAGGACTTAAAGGTGTGGGTCTGGAATGGGGGAACAGCTTCACCTGTCATAGGATGCCAGAGGATGTTGTGAAGGCCAGGACTTTAACAGGGTTCAAAAAATAACTAGATAAATTCATGGGAGATAGGTCTATCAATACTTATAGACAGGGTGAATAGTAATGGTGTCCCTAGCCTCTGTTTGTCATAGGCTGGGAATGGGTACCGGGAGGAATCATTCGATGATTTCCTGTTCTGTTCTTTCCCCCGAGGCATCTGGCATTGGCCACTGTGGGAAGACACAATAGTGGGCTAGATGGACCTTTGGTCTGACCAGTATGGCTGTTCTTATGTTCTTATAGTGTTGGATCTGTCGTTCCAGATCATGGAGTCTTACACATGTAGGCTCCCTTTACTATAGGAGGCTCTGACTTTTACTGGGAGGATACTTTGTGCTGCAGTCTAGCTCTAGAGATTACAAGTCCCACGAGCCCTTGGGAAAAAGGAGGGAAAGGTGCTCTTCCAGGCAGGGAGAAAGAGGGTATGGGGAGGCTCCATTTTGGAGAGAGAAGCCTTTGCTGGTGTGGAGCCTGGTGTTGTGTTGAAGCTGGAGCCTGTTACGGAGACTGCTGGGGCTTGGATATAGCAGGCTGCTTCAGGGGCAATTGGTGATGGTCCCTGGAGGGGAGAGACTTTGGCTGTGTGTGTGGCTGAGAAGGGCCTGCATAACCCTGCATAGGAGGTACTGTGTATAACTGTGGCTCTTTGGGAAAGTGGTGCTGGGACAGAGCACAGAAGACAAACTGACTCTGGGTCCAAAGAGAGCCAGAGTGATCTGCCCAGTGAACCAGAGCTGCTGGCATTTGGTGGGGCCTACTCCAGTAGTAGAGGGATTTTGCAGCTGGCTGCTTAGCTTGGACTGACACACACAGGACCTGCACAGTGCTGTCTCCACTTCAGCTGCAGACCTTCAAGTGCACCCACACAAGCATCTGGGACTCTGAGATCCAGAGGAGTGCACAGTCTGGGGTGGGATAAATCGTGGCAGGGTAAATGCCAGTTAGATAAGTTTTCTTTATTTCTGTGTACCTTGTTAATTGATTTTATTCTCTTTTAGTCTGTTAAACTTTGTTTCTTTAAGTTGTTAAGTAAAGGTATGTTAATTCTAATTTAATCAATTAGATGTATATTATTTGTAATTGTTGTTTTGGTGATAGATCCCAATTATTACTGAAGTAAATTTATTCCTGGAGACTCCTAAGGCACACCATTAAGTGTGTACAGAGCCAGGCACCACCATTGTATTTTCCTTTAGGTAACCCAGGGAGGAAAGAAGGGGTTACACACAGAAGAAAAATTCATTAATATACTTTCTGCCCATACAAGGACAAAACACACACAAATTATTATTGGCATATAATGTGCTATTCCGTACAGTGTGCCATGGTAATACGCTGACTGGCAAATCAAACGGTTTAACATAGTTAGGGACCATTTGGTGACATTCCAAGGGCTCCCAATGAAGCTATGCTGATTGACAGCAATTCAGGACATGGGCCTGAGTTACCTGATGTTCAAATATAGTACTGAAGAAGTTAAAAGGAGACTGAGATTAGCAGTTAGGCTACTGGCACCTTTAAATCCTGAATTGCCAATCTGTGGTCTTAAACTCAGCTGGTTTAGAAAGAAGATTGAGAATGAGTCTGAGCAAAGGGTAAAATTCTCTCTCTCTATGACCTTTTGGAATACCCAAGAGAGATGGAAAGAACTGCCTGCCAGAGGAAGGATTTATGTTGACATGACAATTTTAAGGTTAACCAGCTGCCTGCTGGCATTTTTGGTGAGTGTTAGGTGCATACTCTCCAATTCATTTTTTCTGTATTAAGTCCCTCAGTCCTGTCTCTTGATAACACAGCATTCAAATTACCTACATGGAATACTACATAGCTATTAAAAGAGAGAGATTTTTTTCCCCTCACATAGCTATTTAAAAAGAGATTTTTTTTCTTACGTTTCTATTTTATTCTTCAGGATAAGAATACCTGTCTCATCCAAAGAGGAGTATGAAAACAAGTGGGATTAGGAAGAACTGAGGTTATTTTTTTAATTTGCTCTGGTGTGAAATACCCAAACAACAATACAGAAAGGAATGAAAATTACAGTATCGACGCAATGCTACATAGTATGTTACTTTTTAAAAGTGTGTGAGATAAAGCTGACCTGACCCATTCACTTGTACTTTCCATTATCCTTTATATATGCAATACTTAATAACCTACTATGATGTGAGTTTTCCCCAGACTGCTCTTATAATGTTTTTCTTATAAATAGTTAATGCTTAGATCATTCACTTGTGGCCACCCAAGAGGCTTGGAAGGGGGACATGAAGCATTGTGGCTCTTTTCCATCACAATTTTTCCTGGGAAAGATCAGAGAGGGAAATACCTGTGGAAGAATATATGTTCCCTGCAATTAGTTGTGCACAGATTTCATAACAAAGTGAAAATTGACACAGGTTTTTAAAGATCAGTAGGACTACTTATGCTTACATTTAAGCAGTTGCTCAAGTACTTTGCTGCATCAGAGCCCTGGTCTATATTCCCTTGCTTCCTACCCTTCTAACTCTGGACCCCGTGCCCAGTAAGTGTTTAGCAATGCAGCCCAGTGCAAATTAATTGTGAGTGTGCAGACCATTACTCTGGGCAAGTCCTACCTTGGACAAGCCAATAATTTGCGTCCCAGCATTCAGACGCATTTTTTCTCACTGAGAGTTGATTTTCAGTGCAAATACCAGCTTTCTATTCCCAGCTGTTTCAGTATTCCAGTCCTTTGTTTGATGTTGGGGTTTTGTTTGTTTTTTGTTTTTGTTTGGGAGATGAGTCAGAAGAACATGCTCATAGCGGGGAAAGAGTTTATTTCCACTCTGTCGTATTTCACACTGACCAAAATTCTGTTTGATCAAATAATTTAGGACAAATTGTAACTGTAATACAGCAGTGTGGTCAATGAAGTCAATATAAATAATTAGAAAGAAAACCCAACAACTATCGAAGAGAGTCGCTTGCAAATAGGATAGAATGGTAAATTATTTATACTTAGTATTAACATAGTGCTATAGATGTGTATGATGTTTTACAAATAAAATTGAGTGCTATTCAGAATTTCCATCTATTGGGAAATTCCAAACATTCAGCGTTTGGTTTTGTCCCACATTTCATCCACAAAAAATGAGATTTCAGGTTTTTTCACAATACCTGAGTTTCAATTTCTGAAATGTTTAAATGTTTTTCTTCACCATTTTTGACTGAAATGTTTTGACAGTCCCAAAATCAATAATTTCATTTTGGTTTATTGAAGTGACCCAAAATACTTCATTTTGAGTAAGTTCAACATTCAACTCTATTTTTTATTGGTTCACAGACATTGCAGTTTAGCAGTCTATTGCCTTTCATTCTCCAATATGGGCAAGGTTTCCATGCTACACTAAACATCCCACAATGCACACAGAATCACATGACTTCCATAATACACTGTAGAAAACTTGGTCACAGGAAATCTCCATAGTATTATGGAAGCTGAAGTCCCTAGAGTTTGGCTCATAGGAGTGAATTGGAGCCTACATACCATTCCCTTAAGGTATTACACTAAAGTCAATGCATTGATTGGGAAATGTAGCATAGTGTTTTATTGAACTGATTCAAAATGAAACGTTTCAGCTCAGTTCCACGAGATGAAATATTCCGATATGCATTAAACATCTCAATTCAATTTTCCCCAATTAAAAAATCAAATATTTCAAAAATATTTTCCCCAGGGAAAAAGTAAACTTTGTAGAAACTGCATTTCCAGTCACAGAGTAATTAGTGGCCTGTTAGCATCTTCCAGAGGCAGTGAGTAAAAGTTTCAGAAGTGAGGAGCCTGAGTCCCATTTTCTAAAGTAACATAGGGATAGAACCATTGACTTTTCAGTATCTCAACCACTTTAGAAAACAGATCTTAGGCATCTATATCATTTAGGTACTTTTGAAAACTTTCCCAGTGCCTCTAGTAACCCGAGCATCAAAATGAAAGCCAGTAACTCCCAAGTTTTAATCTCAGCCCAGACACCCACTTACTGTGTATAATTATAGATTACATTAGCTCTGTAAAAGAAAAAAAAGCAAGAAATGGATTCCTGTAATAGACAAGATATAATTGTCTGCCTACATCCCAGCACATATGCCACATATGTGGACCTTGTGTTTTAGGTTCTGTCACATGGTCGATCACTCTGTCCCTTGCTATCACGGCTACCCTATTCTCACCTTAACTCAGTTTGCCTGTGAGTTGTGGTTTCTCCCTTATGTAATATACTCTGTAGCATGTTTGAAACTTGGTATGCTGTAAATAGGTTTCCTATGCAACAGTTGTCAAATACTGTCTTCTTGACAGTCACTTGTGTTGAACAACTACATACCTTTCTCCCTAACTCGGATCAAAATATCATATTCAGATACTTCACACTTTTTAACTTTAAAAATGAAAAGCTATCTGTTAAAAAGCTATTGTTAAACAAATCTTTAGTATAGTTCTAAATATACATATATGCAATTCATCCAGCCTTACATCCTTTGAACAGCCACACTTAAAAACACGGGACCTTTAGAATCAATGAATTTGCCCCAGGGATGACTTTGACTCATGATATTTTACAGAAACAGAGAAACACAGAGTCTAGGAATCTAGGAAATATATATATACAGTGTCATAGTTTGGGAACCACAGCTGTTTAAAATTGCAGGTTTTCAATGGCAAACCTCATCCATCACTATAATTATTATTATTTTATCAAACACAATCCTAGGGAGTATTTTAGGCTGACAAAAGACTTCTAACTCTTTGTTTATTCATTGCTCTCTGCATAGTGCCCTCCACACATGCTGAGTTAAAGTACTGTTCCTCCCCGCTTTAATACCTACTACACCAGGAAGCAAAGGTCTTTGAGCAAGATATACCAGTATCTGGTTGAAGAAAACAGCAGATCTTTTCATCTAAATATAAATGAAGCAGCATGAAGAACTTCATGTGATCGGTTTCTGGCAAAAATACCCAGACCTCAAAATATGGTTCACTTCAATCAGTGATGCAGAAATAGCATCCAGATATTTCAGGAAAATATAGTCCTGTCTTTAGCATAGGGAGCCTCAGTACAAGTCAATATGCCTTATCCTCGTGCTGGCAGCACCTGCTCAAAGTGAAGGCAGCTATTGATGTTGCCCCGAGACCTGTTGGTCTGTTTGCTTGTAGTCTCAGCTGCCAGTTGCAGCAATGTTTTTCGTGATAGGGACACTTCACCGGGTATTTGAAATAAGGTACCAAATTCTCATCAGATTGTTGATTTTTGGCCACTAACATCCTAGTCAAGACAGTGTTTGACTTTGTATTTCATTACCAGATCGCACCTTTATCCATCACACTACATGGTTGAAATGGATTTCAAATAAACAGCTTCAAAACGGTGCATCTCTAGGGAAAGATCCATATGTGAGGTGATATAATAGGTCTAATTTGTAGCTCCTGTGTTACTGATATAATGTACACATGTAACTATTCTGCCTAGTCAGTTGGTGCAGAGTCTATATTTTGTTATATAAATATCATCAAGTGCCACTCTCTGTTTGTGGATGCAAAATTATGCCCAACATTGAAGGCTGAGTTGATGAGGCTCTTTACAAAAATCATCCCCCTGGTTGTAGAAATTTGTTTAAACTTCATGGTTTCATTATTAAATAATGATAAAAAAGAGTTAGACTGAATTCTTGACTGATTCTGTGGCTTTTCTGTTCTATTGTTTTAGACATCCAAAACTAAGCAGTAATTTTATATATGTGAAGAGCCATTGTTTAGTTGGTAATATCATTATGTATTAGCTTCAGCGGGGTAACCGAGAGTAAAATTTACCAATTGTTCCTTTACTGTTATGCTGAAGTTGGAATTATATAACATACATTTGGCTCAAAAATAGCAAACTGACTTGTTTACAATATAGAATGAAAAAAATCAGTGTATTGGTTAACAATCCATAATAATAGAATTGTTGAAATTGCTACATCACAAAATACCAGGCCAGCTTTGAAAAGATAAACTGTGGTCCTGAATATTCACAAAGCAGAGGGGGAAAAAAGGGCTTTTTTTTTTTTTTTTTAACTACATTGCTTTAAATTATAGCAGCTGAGAAATGGGAAAGCCCTGTTAGATCATCTTGTCATTTCTTCTGCCAGTACAGAACTGTCAATTTCTCTAAAAAGTGCTACTGGTGTCTATTTCTCACTTAGCTATGTTGCAGTTGAATTTTGTATAAACATAATAGAATGATGTTATCTTGTGTGTGTGTATTGATTTTTTTCTATAAAAATCTTGACATAACTTCAAAATATAATATCAGCACTTGTAATGTGTGATAAAATGACATACTGTACTCTAGGATGATTGTGTAGATTATGATCTGATGCATTTTCAGTCTATTGTAATAAACAGGCTTGTGTTTACATATGCTACTGCCATCTATTGCACAGAATCTGAAGAAAAAGTGTACGTCATAGGCTCTCTAACAATGGATGCACTTTTGTTTTAACATTTCTTTTAGGTCAAGAGCTAAGAGCCTAGGTATTTTAAGGGAGGAGACACCAGCAGGAACTTCTGAATGACCATTGTGCAGAAAGGCAACAATCATGAAATGCTAATGATGTGGAACAAAACATTCAGGTGTTAAAAAATATGCAAAGCTGTGTTTATGGAAAAATTAACATACCAATTACGTAGCGGGTAAAATGATGACAGATACTTAGATATTTGATTCTTATTATTATAGTACTATTCAGTACTCGGACAAAGCACATTCGCGCACAAAAAACTCCAATGTACTTGTCCAGTTTTTAAAAAAAAAATTATTTACATTTGACAGACACACCCCGTCTGTTAAATATGTATGTAGAGATTTCACTCAGTTTAACAAAATCACTAAAAGAGACATAGGTGGTGCAAAGAGGCTCACTCTGTAATAGGGGAACATCCTGATAAACGGATTTGATTAATATACTAGTGTCTAATGTCTCTTTAAACAAAAACTAACTCTTGGAATGATTGTTTTGTTTCTTATATTTACATGGCAAGGATTTGTCAACTTACTGAAACTTCCAAAATAAATAGCTTAAAAAATGAAAAGCAATGTTTGTTCTTCATTCCTGCAAGGATCTTCTCTGGCTTGCAGACTCTCTTTTAGTAACCTTAACAGCTAATTTCAAGTTATAATTTGTGTTTCTATTTTTGCCAGGTAATTTTCAGTCTGATTCATTTTGTATTCCCATAAATGCATTTTTCCAGTAAATGAAAAGCTGCTTCTCCTAGTTCTGGAGTTCAAATAGAATTAATTAATCTGTACATTGATTTATTAGATCTGTAATTAGTTTCTTACAGGCCCTGTAGTTCACTTACATTTTTGAGTATGACACTACCTTGTGTGTCTTTTTGAGCTTTTGTGATTCCTTAATTGTTTAACTAAACAGGTAGGACCAAGACCCCAGCCTAGCCTTCATTATGCATCCAGAACTCTCATTGACTTCATTAAGAGATCTGAGTGCACAAGGAATGTGAATTAGGCTTTAAATAGAGAAGCTTTCTTCCAAATATTTGAAGGGCAAATATTCCAAGAAGAAAAGGACCTATCTCTGGTGTTGCAGTTGTAATACACACTTCTGTCCAATATTTTGTAAAAAGAAAACAGGCTGAGTATCAGAAAAAAAAAAGTCCTAACAGTGAAGTCTTCTAAGGGAAGTCAAACAGGATCAAAGCTGGGAATAGAACGCAGGTCCCCTGGCTACAAATCACCTGGTCTAACCATTAGAACACATGCCTAAGTTTGAGACCGCAAACATTAAAAGTTTATCAAAAACAAATGTATCAGCTGATTAAGTGTTTAATTGGAGTTATATGCAGCACATAGCTATTAAATGCCAAATTCTTCATGTAAAGTGTACAAGAGAGATTAATGTTGTACTACAGTAAGTAATATTAAAGATCCTATTTCTTTGCAAATTGTATTGGTGCTAGATTTCCATAAACTTTCACATGAAGTCTTTATTGGCACACACACATGCAATGACAATACACAAATTCAAAACAAACATTTGTTCTTGTAGATCCATTCACCTCAAATGTTACCTCACTGGTTGCATGAGGGTCATTTAGATTTGTGTAGCATCTATTTGGTCTAGGGTAGTGTTTCCCAATTTTATTTGGCTCCGGAACCTTTAAAAAAAATGCCAGGGGAAACTGGTCGGCCCCTTGAAAATGGCAGCCCCAGGCGACCACCCAGCTTGCCCACCCTTAAGACCGGCTCGGGGGGGTTGGGGAGGCGAGTGATCAGGTTCTCGCAGAACCCTTATTTTCACTTTGTGGAACCCCAGGATTCCATGGAGCACTATTTGGGAAACACTGGTCTAGGGGAAGCTCAGTTATGTGAAAACTCAACCGTGTCTTTCTTACATGTCTCTTGTATTCCCTTTCCATTAAACGGTATTCCTTTAGTATTTCTAGCGAGAGTTGTTTCAGATGAATGTCTTAATAAATTTAGCTGATGTACCTTTTCGGACTACGACAGTAAATATGCTTTCTTATTGGTTTGGTGAACAGTATCTTATATAGAATTCATGACCTTGTATGTTTCCACAGTGCCTTTCCATTTTAGAGCAAATTTCTTCCCCACACTTCTGAAGAGTTTAGCTTATGTTGTTTTATGTGCAACCATATCTCTTTCAGTTATGGCTATTCAGAGCCAACAGCCACCTTAGTAATTATTTGGGTAGTGTAATTAGCAAAATGATAGCATCACAAATAACTCTTGCCTTAGAGCCGTTAGGAGTGCAGAAAATAATCAGAAAAGTATCTAATGTGTGTATGCACTCCATGTAATTTGCTATTTCATAATATATTATAAATGGAAATTTCACTTCAGGGATGGTTATTATGGAACAATAACTGGGCTGCAACAACTAGAGCATTTGCAGCTCTGCATGTTCCTCACATCTGTCTAGTCTCTGTTACAGCTGGTCCCAAGTCATGGATCTAAGGGCTATGACTTATGTTACGACGCATTTCTACCACCAGAAGTAGAGGGCATGAGATGTAATGGAGGGCATTTTAGCAGTGGTTAGTCACATTGAGAAGGCAGCACTGTGCCTGGGTGAAGAGATCATGTAAGTATGGTGAAGTGGAGACAGTTAAGGAAGGGTTTGATAGCCGTGGATTGTCCCTATGCTGATAAGTAGTTCTGGAGCACAACCACAAGCACAGAATGGGAGCGCTACATCATCATGTAGCCCTGAAATGGCCAGCAATGTGTCCTCCAGCTTAGAAAACATCCATTTATTGCTGTGTGAGGAGCTTGCCTGGACTCTCCAGCACCAGTACATGCAGAAGGCCAGACCAGTCTGGAAGCAGGTTGCTATTGCCATTTGGGAGGTGCCTACCTGAGACTGCTACAAGTCCATAGTAACCAGGTTAGTGATGGCAACTGTTGGTGCAGTGATGGCAGAGGTCTGTGACATAGGTATTGCTGTGACTTACCCACAGGTGGTGAACCTTGCTAATGTCCCCAAAATAATTAGCTGGTTTTGAGAGATTGAGGTTTCTAGACTGTGCCACTGATGGCATGCACATGTCCAATGCCTGTCCTCACACTGGGTGCCTGTGAATGTGTCAACCAGCATGGATTCTGCTCATTACAATTAACCACAGTATTCCTAGGGTATCCCAGCAGCATGCATGATAGCAGGGCATTCTGGAGATCTGGAGATCAACAGTTGTATGTGCCCACTGTTAATTGAGAGGACCTGCCTATCCTCTACTTCCCTGTATCATGAAGCTGTATCCTGATTTAAGAGCACCTTGCAGAAGAAGGTTCAATTAAACACCAAGCAGTTGTAGAATGGAGGCAGAATGTGCATTTGTCAGGCTGTAGGCAAGACAGTTCTGCCTAAAGATACATTTGGATGCCATTGTGCTCAATGCCATTTGTGTTATGGGGTGTTGTGTGCTGCACAACATACACCAAGGCTACATCTACATTGGCATGATCTTGCGCAAGAACTCTTTTGCGGAAGAGTTCTTGTGCAAAAACTCTTCCAGAAGAGAGCGTCTACACTGGCATGTGCTTTTGTGCAAGAGATGTGCTTTTGCGCAAGAGCATCCGTGCCAGTGTAGACGACCTCTTGCATAAGAAAGCTCTGATGGCCATTTTAACCACAGGGCTTTCTTGCGCAAGAAATTCATGTTGCCTGTCTACACTGGCCTCTTGCGCAAGAACAGTTGCGCAAGAGGGCTTCTTCCTGAGCGGGAGCATCATAGTTCTTGCGCAAGAAGCCCTGATTTCATACATTAGAACGTCAGTGTACTTGCGCAAGAACTCGTGGCCAGTGTAGACAGGCAGCAAGTTTTTGCGCAAAAGCGGCCACTTTTGCGCAAGATCACGCCAATGTAGACACAGCCCAGGACAAGAGGGAGCGCTCTGGTCAGAAGAGGGTGGAAGACAATTGTGCTTTACAGGCTCAGTACAGGCTACTAGAAAGCATGCCTCTAACTGGAGCTTGTCCAGCAGAGAAAGGGAAGTAAGGGATGCCCTGTGTGTCCATATCTTTGCTTTGCATGGGGAAATGTGATTGTGTAGAGTAATGTGATTTTCCTTCACTATGCATTTTGTTACTTAGATTGCTAGCTCTTTTGAGGCTGGGACCAATATCCCCTCTAAGCTTTTCCATCCATGTGCAGATTTTTCCATCCCTGTGCGGAATACATTTTTTATGTTCACTGAGGCATGTGCCAATGTGCACCACCACTTGAAACAAAAAAAAAGTCTAGCTGTGAGCGCTCTGCTAATCAGCTCGGTGGCATTTGAATCTCTCCTGAGTGGCCACACAAGTGCACAGCTTGCAGGGAGCAGTAGTTGGGACCATCTTTTTGTTTTGTCTGTAGAACACCTAACATGACAAGGGCTCGCAGGTGCTATGGTAATAATATTACTAATATTATGAGAGTCTACTAAAAGCTTTGGTTTAAATGTCCTGCTTCACTCTTATTGCACTGGCATGGAGAGAACAAGATGCATCTGCCCATGCACACTTCCATTCTAGACGTGCATCAGATGGCTCATTTCCCACCCTATCCCAGAACTGTCCATTGGCTGCACAACAGGGTAGCATGAAGGAGAGCCAGCTGTTAACAAGACCAGGGCTGCTTATGCTGGGAGCTGGCCATGAGGCTAAACATCTACTTGAACAGGTCCCTCTCTTGTTGTTGGTCCTGCTCTCCCATCACCATGGTGTGCTCAAAGAACTCAAATACCATTCTTTCCTTGTCCTGCCACAGTATTTCTGTTTGCATTTCTAGGTGCTGGTCTGACCTGTGGCCAAAGTCTTTCTGCATGTTCCTGTCCCTTCTTAATTTCTCCCTGATGGTTCAAGATCATCTCTGCAAGAGGCCTGGGTGACTATATTGGACTGACAAAGATGGTGGCTCTGCAAATGCAATACTCATATCCAGTGCTTTTTTTGTAAAAAAAGGTGCCAGTACAAGGGTTGCCAGATGGTTTAAAAAAAATACCAGATAAAAATTTGTTGCGCAAAAAAAAAAAAAAGGAAAAGCACCGGGGAGTAACCAGGAAGATCTGGGGAGAGGGATTCAGGAGGTCGGGGCCGAAATGCAGTCGTGGCCCCTTTAATTGCCATGTGTCCCAAGCGGGCTTCCATTGGGTGCCAAGCCAGGCCTGGGAAAAGCAGAAAAAGGTCCTTCATTAGAAAATACCGGACAGTTATATGTCTGGTATTTTCTCAATTTGTTTACCAGACACAAAGTCCAAATACTGGACTGTCCAGTTCAATACCAGACACCTGGCAACCCTAGCCAGTACGCGCGGCACAAGTGCTCCCAGGGCCGGCTGGGGGCTGTGCTGAGGGAAAGCGAGTGCTCCCAAAAAAAGATGCCGTTACGCCGTAATGGTGCGTACCGTCACAAAGAAAGCACTGCTCATATCTAACACTGAGTCCCATCAAAGCCACAAGTTGCACCTTCTGTCTCCTTGGTTGGTCTTTAATCCATCTCTGAATTTGACTGCTCAAAGGCAGCTGCATCCCAGATCACTAGCCCACCAAGACAATACTACATACTCCATATTTTATTTCTAAATTTTCAAAAAACTGGAGGGAGGGATGGAGGGAGGTAGAGAGTATAGACGAGGACATTCTTACCAGTGATGGTATTAACATTTTTTCAGGCAGTGCTGACATTAAAAGATGCTAATTTGTTGGAGAGTCCAGACTAGAAAAGGGATTTTTCCCAGACCATGCATCTATGGCAGGGAGACAGTTCATCATCTGGTGACTGATTAGCAAATTGAAACAGCTAATAAACTGGTGGGTAGGTGGGAATCTTGTGGACCATCATCAGTTTCTCCTGTATGAAGAATACTTGAGCATAATCTGGCAGAAATGGATGAAAATTCAGGCAAAACCCCCAACAGGATGCTGAACTAAGATGCAGAAGCTTGCTTATAACAGATGTGATTTTCAAACCCGGCGGAAAGGATACCCAGTACTGAGAGACATTTTAAAATACTCTGCACTTTATATATCCACAAGTCATACAGTGAGATTTATAATCTAGGCTGCCTTTGGCAATACATTAATGCTAGTGCCAGTGTAAGAAAGTGCAGCATGTGTAGCTGGATATATACTTATGCTGTATGTATTCTTGTGCCTGCAGGCATGGCAGTCATTGCTGACTTTGTAATCCCATGCAAGAGTGCATGCTAGAATGAATCAGTAGTTGAATGTCTGACCTCATTCCTCTTTGGAACACATTTTGGATCACACGTGTCGGAGGGGAGGAAGGGTGGCTAAGAAAATGGCATGGTGTATGCCCTCCATTAAAGCAGAGCCCACCCCAGAGCATCCTCCATAATTATAATTGTGTTGGTCATAACCTGACAAGCCAACCAATAGGAGGTGAGAGATTGTTCTGGGAGTAGAGGCAGCACAGGAAGCCTCCCTGCCCCCACCATGGCACCCAGAGCAGAGAGCCACAGGGAGCAATCAGCCATTTTGAGCTTGTGACTGCAGCAGGTTGGTCTTGCTTTGAGTAGGGGATTGGACTAGGTTGATCTCTTGGGGTCTCTTCCAACCCTAATTGTCTATGATGCTATGTCCTCTAGTCCCCGCATCTCCCCCCCCCCCCCAAAACACACACACACATCTGTGTGGTCTTGATCTTCAAGAGCCCATCCAGAACAAAGCCTAGCTCTGGGCAGAGCAAAGCACCCAGTCAATGTCTTTGTAATAGGGGCAGATTGATGAGTTTTTTTCTAGACTTACCACTGGTGTCTCTTGTTTTGAGATTGCATCCTACAGGATTTTTTTTCTCTCTGCACTCAATTGCTATCTGAATCCCCTCCTTCACCACGCTGTTCGTGATGTTATTGTACGGGTGATTTTGGGTACATCTCTCCGAACTTTGTGAACCTCTGGCCTAGCTATGTGCTGGGATGAGGGTCTCTTAGATGGCATTCCTGTTCAAGTGCTTTGTAGAAATGAAGGAGGTCTCATGGTATGTGGGTTTTAACATCAACCAGATGTGTATATATACATTGATTATATGACTTCCAGTGTAGAGTAAGAGAGTAGGTAGAAGAGCAGAAAAGCATAGTAAATAGGGAATCATGGGATGGTACTCGAGAATGTTACCCCAAAAAATTCCCACAGGAGACTACCCCGGGTTACACTAGCATGGGTTTATTGTTTGAGGAATTAGCACTCCACTATATGAGTGCTTTGTCACATGCATCTGACGAAGTGGGTCTTTGCCCACGAAAGCTTATGCTCCAATAAATCTATTAGTCTATAAGGTGCCACAGGACTCCTCGTCGCTCTTCCAAAAAATAGAGCTGCCTGTAAAGGTTTAAACTAAAGAAGATAGAGCTGCCACCAAAGGTTTAAACTAAAGAGGGACCAGCTATCTCTCTCACACACACACCCCTCCATTCATTCACTCATTCACACACATTCATTCCTGCCCTGAGGCAATCACACACTTACACAGGCATACGGGTTGCAGAAGGAGCCAAGGCATGTAGATTCTGAAGGGTCTATCTGCTGATCATGGCTGGGGAGCTGATCAGGAGAGATGCTGGCTGTAGAGAGGAGCTTCGCAGGAGCAGAAGAACTAAAAAAAAAGAGAGTCTTACATGTGCTCCTTCTCCTTTTATTGCGTCTGAATGGCCCCTGTAACTCATCCACCTCATCACCAGGAAGCATGCCCAGACTTCCCTTTATCCAGCAAAGCAGCAGTCTGATGACTCATCACCATGTGCTCCATGTGCCTCAGCCTTGTAACTCATACTAAACACACACACACACACACACACAGACCCCTTCATCACAAAGATTACAAAGTTGCAGCTTACAGTAAGTTCCTGAACTTATAAAGCAAAGTTGCTAAGAGTTACAAAGTTGCAAGGTTTTGCAAAGATTACGAGTTGCAAAGTTTGACAAAGATTACAATGAGTTGCAGTTTAAAACCTTAGACCTTACAATTTAGTGTATTTCCAGAAAATGCATGTTAAAATCAAGTAAGCTCAGGCAGAGGCTTTTTTTATGCAACAGCGGACTACTGGATCCAGAGTTCTGTAACTCAGGTGTCAGCCTGCTTCTACTCTGCAAAGTGCACAATTAGAGCACCAGTACAAGCCCAGGTTGAAAGTTAACTCTGCAACAAAAACATGCCCCTACAGATGCAATTTCATACCACGTCTAAAAGCCATACATCTACTTTAGATTTTTTTGAGAGAGTTATTGGTCTAGTGATTGCAGGTAATTGAACAGCTTGTATCTGTATTTAGGGGTAGGTACAAGAACATTAATTAGATCTGATAAGCTATTTCCTTTTTGCAGTATTGACTAGAGTGGCTCAGGTCAATCATTTATTATCCAACCTCTTTAATGCTTAGTTTTTGGAATGATACTCTTAATGTATAAATAGAGAGATGTCATACCCTTGACTTGATTATATTTATTTGTCCTTCAGTCATTTAAATATTTTTCTCTGTAGAGTAGTATTGATCTGGTCTAGGTTAGTCTCTGTTACAGCCAATTATTATTTAAGCAATAGTTAGTGTCTGACTTTTATGCCAGTTTTTTGTTTCAATATTGATATACATTGTCTTCTAAATAATCCCTTTTTAAATGGATGGATATTGAGCGTCCTCCACCAAATTTCCTTTATCAAAATTTGTTTTTGACATAATACACTTAAACATCATACCACATTTTAAAAAAAAGAGTGGTAACCATCTTTGTGTTCTGTTAAGTGTCTTAAAAATGTGATTAAGCAAGACCTGATAAATTGAGCAAGACAAGCACAGCACAGAATGCCAGTAATTCAGCAAGACCATTAGGTCATTTGGAGACATCAAGACTTCAATTTATAAAAGTGGAGGTTTTAGGAAAAAACCTATGTGCCCTTGAATACTAATAATGATAAATAATAAGTATATTAAAATAAAATCAAAACATACATTTTGTGTACAGTACAATTTATTGAAACAAAAGACAGGACTATGCAGCACTTTAAAGACTAACAAGATGGTTTATTAGGTGATGAGCTTTCGTGGGCCAGACCCACTTCCTCAGATCAAATTGTGAGGAAGTGGGTCTGGCCCACGAAAGCTCATCACCTAATAATCCATCTTGTTAATCTTTAAAGTGCTGTATAGTCCTGTCTTTTGTTTCAGCAAAACCAGACTAACACGGCTACATCTCTATTACTATTCTACAATGTATTGGTTATGGTTAGATTTTAATTTTTATGGATACCTTGTCTACACTGGCTCTCTAAATTGGCACTGCTGCAATTGATGCAGTTGCATCGATTTAGCTCGTCTGGAGTAGACATGATAAGTTGATAGAGAGCATTCTTCTTTCAATTTCAGTACACCATCACTACTCTGAGAGGTGGAGGCCAAGTTGGAGGGAGAACGTCTCCAACCTACAGAGTGGAGTGTAGACACCATGTTAGGTTGATGTAAGCTACATTGCTCAAACAAAGGAGAGAAAGGAAGTATTATTAGCTCCATTTTATAGGGGAGGAACTATAACACAGAGACTAAATAACTTGCCTAAGTTCATGCTAGAATTAAACTCTGCTCGCCTGAGTCCCACCAAAAACATTTTTGTGCTTACTCACAGTAAATGCCTTATTTCTGCCACACAGATGTAATACTACAAGGCCAGATCCTAAGAGATACTGAGCATCTGCAAATCTCACTGAAATCCATTGGAAATTGCAGAGGTTACATTCCTCTCAGGCCCATAATTGTACAGTTGCAGTGCAAAATTCTGATTGATGGGAAATCTTAACAATCCAGTACTACCTCTAGATTAAAACAATGAGGAGCCCTGTGGCACCTTACTCTCTAAAGTGCCACAGGATTTCTCATTGTTTTTGCAAATAGAGACTAATTCAGCTACTTCTCTGAGAGTTTTACCTTTAGATTGTAGCTGTGAATCAGATCAAATAATTTATAAGAATTCTTAACTAACACTAGAAATTAATCTATTGTTAGGGTGTTCTGTGATCAGGAGAGCCTGTATTCAATGCAGCTCAAATCAGAAAACTTCTCTTTTATTTAAGTAAGTGAAAGGCAAAGCCCTGCTCTCTCTCATATACCAGCCATTTTCTAATCCATTTCTTCAGTAAGTGCTTCAACAATTCTCCAGGAAAATGAAGTCAGTGCTTTGACTTGTGTGCTTTTAAAGTTCAATGCTTCATTGAGCAAGAATAGTCAGACTTGGCATTTGTAGGTACAACTCCCATTTAATCCAACACACTTTCTTCTGAGTAGTATAACTAGCAAACCAAATCATGATTTCACATTACATAATACTGTGATCATGGGTCTGTCTTACTTATATTGTGACTTCAGCAGGAGTTGCACCTGCTTATATAAGTGACAAATTTAGCTTACAGTTTTAACTTCTGCAAGGTCCATTGAACTAAACTGTCACTATATTCTTTAACTGTACTACAGTTACATAGGTTAAAAAAAGTATGCAACTAGTGAGTATTGAAGAAACTACACCTTAGAAGGTTAGGTACAAGGAGAAAATAAAGTCAAATATGATACAATCTCCTTTCCACCCTCAGAAGAAATCTCTAATCCATAATCAATCTAATTCACTGACTAATGAAACCCTTCAAAGCTAAGTCTAATTTAAATTCAATGGCTTTGGCTCTATTTGAATATATGTTGCAACCCCGCTAGCAATCACCACACACTGCACACTAGTTGAATTTAGAAAAGAGCTAGTAACTATCCCATTTTTTAATTCATAAGATATTTCCTTAAACCCATCCATGAGTAAAATAATTCATCTATCAGAAACCTCAAGACTTCAGTGGGATTACTGATGTGCTTAGTTTTAAATTTATGCTTCTGCGTTTTGCTGGGTCGTTGTCTACAAACTACACTTACCTAGGTAGGCAGTAGAAAAATACCCAAGCCACACACATAATTAAATGCAGACTCATCAGCCCCATGTCTGGCCCATAAACATGCTTAACATTTAATCATCCTGTATTAATTAAATTTAATACATTAATTAAATAAAATCAAGAATTAATGAAAACAAAGCTGAAGTCAAACTGTGACAGAAAAGCATAATTTATCTGAAAGAAAATGAATTAAAATTCAGAATTTACCATTTTTTTAAATGAGAACTGTGAGCTATAGTGAATTTTATAATCAGCATCCTTATGTCCACTATATATTATTATGATGATTTTGTTTTATTTATGGTAGCACCTAGTAATCCCAGCTGATATTGGGTCCACATTATGGTAGCCAATGTACAAACACATACTAACAGTCCTTGCCCTGAATAGTGTTGCCAGCAGTGTTCCCTCTAAGCTGTGTGGCAGCATAGCTGCACAGGTGATTAATCAGCCCACCCAGTCAGTCAGCTCTGAGCAGGAAGCCTCTGACTGGGCGGGGCTGATTAATCACCTGTGAAGCTGTGCTGCCCCACACCTTAGAGGGAACACAGGTTGCCAGATGTTCAGTTTTCGATGGGAACAGCTGGTAGAAAAGGGACTCTGGCATCTCCAGTCAGCATTGTCAACCAGGTCATTAAAAATCTAGTTGGTGGTACAGCGAGACTAAGGCACGCTCCCTGCCTGTCGTGACTTTGTGTATGGCTCCTGGAAGCAGCAGCATGCCCCCCTTCCAGCTCCCATGCAAAGGGGCAACCATGGGGCTCCGCACCCATCTCTGCTGCTCCCATTGGCTGGGAACCAAGCTGCTTGAGGTAAGCGCTGCCTGGTGCCTGGATATCTGAGCCCTCTCCCTGTGCCCCAATCTCCTGCCCCCACCCTGATCCCCCTCCTGCCATAGGAACCCTTCAGATCCAGCCCAGGGCACTCTCCTACATCCCAGACCCTTCATCCCCAACCCCACCCCAGATCCTGCACTCCTAGACAGAGCCTTGACCCCTTCTCACATCCCAGCACACTGCTTCAGACAGAGCCTCCTCCCACACTTTGAACTCATTTCTGGCCCTGCCCTGGAGTCTGCTCCCCAATCTCCTGAGCCAGCTTGGTGAAAATGAAAGAATGAGTGAGGGTGAGGAGAAGCAGCGACAGAGGGAGGGGAATTGAGAGCGTGGGGGCAGGGCCTCAGAGAAGGAGCAGGGCAGGGCAAGAGTGTTCAGTTTGTGCAACTAGAAAGTTGGCAATCCTAGCTCTGAAGAGTTGAAATTCCAATATAAATTTGCTGGTTACATTATTCCTGGTATTCTTTCATCGCTAATGAAAATTAGTACATAGTGGATTTCTTTAACTCTAGTTTATTCTCTATTCTGAATAGTCATGTTGTGAATACAGGAGTGGATGAACTAAAAATGAACTGATTGTTTTTTCTCTGGAAACAGCTATAGTATTACATTGCTGTCACTTTTTCTGCCTTTCTGTATATTTGTCAGAACTAACTGCTCTGCAGATAGTAACGGTCTTTCCTTATCAAATATGTATTGCTCCCAAAGACATGCTGATATCTGACTGGAACTCCAATTCTGCAGTTGGTATGAACTTTAGTATATATTCATTATTAACCCACAGAATCTAGTAATATTCTAGGGTCACTGTGCTAAAAGCATTTTACCTGTCAAGACCTTAGTTCAGAATTCTCTCTTTTTGTCCTGAGTCAGGTGATAGTACATCCCCATTAACTCCTAAAACATATCAGGCAGGTAATTGCATTAGACCAAAATGTGTATCTAACAATTTTAAACTTTTACACACTCTGCTTCCCCAAGCCTTGTCGGCAATATTTAAAAACCTAATCTCCCAAAACAGACCTGTTATTGCACACTTTGTGTTGTTGATTATGTGCTATGTAGTTTCATTGGACATATATAGCATTTTCCTGATAAAGATCTGATGAACAAACTAATGCTACCACAAAGAAACTAAGGATACAATTCTACAAGACTTAGTGATGAGAGAGGGGCATCTGATCGCAGATTTTGGCCCTAAAACTATATATCTCAAATTTGTCTGTCATCATTTGTATTTGCATTGCTTCACGAGGGCTAAGTCCCCCAGAATCTATTCATGAATACACACCTCACATTACTTAAATGAGTTCACTAAAAAGTCTAAAAATTACCAGCCCAGATCACCCTTGTACATCCCAGTTAAACAACAACTTGATGAGCTGTCCGGTGATAAGAGCAGAAACTGGTCCCCTGTTCCTCAAACCAGAAATCTATACCAAATTTCCACCACACCCTCAACCACCTTCACTTCAAATGCCTATACAATTTTTCATAGACTTTACTCAAATGCTAACAAATAAGAATTCTGGAACATCAATGAAGTTAGCAAATTCAAAGTCTTGGAAAGGGCCTGCCAGCAGCCTTGCCTGTAGATGCTACCTTCTGTACTTCTAGAATGAGCATCCAAGATTCCAACAAACTCCACAATGAGAATCCTGTGCTGCAAATGGTCAGTTTACTCTTCTGCCAGCTGCAACCTGTGCCAGTTCCATTTCCTTCCCTGCCTCTCACTGTCCCCTCACTCTTATTTGGATTGAGTCATTGGCCCCTCCTGAATTTATAGAGACATTGAATAACTCATGCCACTGCACCTGCCAAGTCAGTTTTGATAGAGATGTAGAGTTGGAGATGCTGGTTGAGATTACACTTAGCAAGGGAAACACAAAACTCTGATCAAGCTTTGTTAAGCAGAGAGGAATCCATTTTCAACTATTTTGCTTTCAGATACATGCATTTGTGATATTTAAGTCTACTGACACATGGGAATGAACAAACTGGCCAGATGACAAGCGGAACTGAAATCAAGCCCTATTTGCAATTCAGACAACTCAGTTAATTTTCCCCCTTTCATATTTTTCTTTCTTTTTATTCTGGCTTGCTGCTAGCTTGAGCTAGGAGCTGAAGACAAAATGATGAAGTCTCTTGAGAATCTTGCAGCTCATCTTCTGCTGCGATATCTCCATCAAAACAAGTGAGATTTTTTTCCCTCCACCCACTGTTTTAAGTAAAAGCAGTGGTTGATGAAAAAGAAGACTGATATCCTGCCTGACCCCTGAACAAGCACTGGAATTACACTTGAGTTTCCAACATGACAACACAACCAATTACCACTAGGCTAGGAGGCTGACCCCATTTGCTCCCTTTCTGTAAGATTTCTATATGACAGCAGCTTGTTTTTTACTTGGCATCTGTTTCCTGCTATTGATAGAAATGTGCTATGTTATCAGCAAAATCACCAAGCAAGTGGCATTTTCTGTACTTCTACATTTGTTGTTCAACCGCACTTGTCAGATTACACTTGTGCTGCTAGGCTAACCCTTTGCCAAAAACAAGGAGAAAATACTTATCTCTGCTGCCTCCTTCTCCCATCTTAACTGCCTAACTCTTTGCTTTCTAGAAGGAAATCTATTGACTGCAATAGATCCACTGCAAGCCGGGTAAGCTTTTCTCAGATGCCTAATGTTCTCTTGATGTCAGACAAACTCCTTGTGAACACAATCAAATGAAGTGTTGATCATTTATTAAGTTCAGAGTAACTTGTATGTGTCCCTGCATTGCTTGGTGCAAGAGGAAATTGCGGAAGAAGATGTGTATTTTAAAATACTGTGGTTTTTTTCTCGGTGAATATAAAATTTCATTTTAGCAAACTAAGTGGATATTATTGAACATGTATTTGCCATTTGCAGCATTGTTTCTCCTAAGGCTTCAGATACTGGGGTGGTGAAATTGCATGGCACTGTTGCAATAGCTAAGAAATCATGTTCCAAAATACAGTTTTTAAAATGGGATTTTTATTCTTCTTTGCGTAGCCATGTGTGCAGATTGCTGTGTAACATCTTGAACCTAGCAATGTAGGAGCCTTCTGCACCAGTCATTGTCTTAGTAAACCCTAGACAGTTGAGCTCAAATATTCTTGTAGTCTGGCTTAAACCTTCAGTTCTGAGTTAACAACTCAACTGTAACAACTTCACGGCTTGCAATGGGGTAGTAATGGCTATCACCAGCACAGTAGGCATAGTGGAGGATTGGAAGTGAGGGAGCCCTTAACCCTTGAAATACTGACATTTTTGTAGATTTTCAGAATAATTAAAAACGTAAAGAACTAAACCTTTGGGGTACATTTACACAGCAGTGTTATTTTGGAATAACTGATGATATTCTGAAATAACATAGTCTGAGTCTACACTACAAGTAGTTATTTTGACATTATTTTGACATTATGTCAAGCTGGAGGACTTCTTACTCTGACTCCTGTAACCCTCATTTTACTAGGAGTAAGGGAAGTCAGAGGAAGAGTGCTCTTCCTCTGACTTCCTGCTGTGCAGACAGCGCCAAAAGCCGAAATAAGCTATTTCGATTCAAGCTATGCAATTGACGTAGCTCAAGTTGTACAGCTTATTTTGTGACGCCCTGCTGTGTAGACATACCCTTCAAGACTATACTCAGCTCTATCCAGGTATTGAACACAAGTTTCATAAAATCAGTCACTGTGTAAAGGTAGAATAAGAATGGATTTCATGCTTGGAATCTGAATTCATTTGCTTTTGTAGTTTGGTCAGATTCATAAAAAATATTCTTTTAAATGCAGGAGGTGAGGATTTCACTGGCTGATAGCCAACATGTTAGTGGGTGTGGAACTGATTTAGGTAGATTATATAATTGCCTTCATTTTTCAAACATTGTGCTAGAAGAAAACCAACAGCATAAACATTGTGCTTTTGCTAATTTAATCCCTAAACTACCAATGTGACCTCAGCTTGGGGAGCAGATGCACTCTTTCTTTCAGGCATCCATTTAAACAATGAATGTCCTTGGCTCCCAAAAAAGTTGTTTGTGTTTCAGTTTGAAATTCTGAGTTTCACACTTAGGGACACTTTCAGAAAGTGTCAATCTGCTTTCTCTTCTGCAAAGGTCTCTCTCTCTCTCTGTGTGTGGGTGTATGTATCTATACATACACACACAGAGAAAGAGAGATTTCTCAAGTTAATCTTTCACATGGAGCTCTCTTCTTTGCAGCATCCTTAGTTGGATTGTAGGTAAATAGGGCTTATAAACCACCCAATGGCCAATAAAGAGTTAAAGAAGTCCCCAATTACTGCTCCCCACCCCAGCCCCCAGCCCTGTCCTTATACCTGAAGGTCCTGCCATGCTCAATTTAGTATGAGATTCAGCTGTGGAAGAGCTTTGCAGATTGCCATAAACAAAGAGCAGTAAAAAAGAGTTCTTGTACCTTCTCCTTAGGAGAAAGCTCAGGAGAGCAGTGTGGATGGAATTCTTCTCCTGGCTGGCAAGGTTGAAAAAGGAGCTGGGGTGAGTTGGCATTATTGATTTACTTCTGTCAATCAGTGATGAGAGCAGAATTGAATTTAGGCCTTAAGAGGAGCAAAATACTTTTTTTGTTTTGCTAGATGTGTTTTAATACTGCTGACAGACTATAAGGCATGGGCTATCTCCACATGCCTCTTGTAGCATGGTATGGAACACTCCTTTACTCCCCCTGAATTTTCCCTAATTTGGGTGGGTATAATTTCACTTTAACAGCCCTGGGCAAAGAGAAGCCAGCAAACCCTAGTGAAATAGTTCATTTCCTAATAAGATTTCAGGGAAGGAGCAGTCACAATAAACAGTCCAGTAGGTCCTCACCACCCCCCCCCAAGTCCTTGTTCAGAACTCCCAACCTGAGGTCTACAAGGCAAAGCTTCTAGTTAGGCTGGTATCCTAGAGCCTGAGCAGAAAAAACAACCAACACCTACTGTAGCCTTTTACTTCCCTCTCACTTGCTCAGTTCTTGTCCAAACAACCCACTCCTGCAATGGAGAGGGGACTCTTGATTATACTCCCAGGATGTCCTGGCTATAGGCTCCAGCCTGTCCCTTAAAGAGGTAGGATGACCTTCAGAAGGATATTTTATAGGGCACTTGCCCTGAAAGAATGGGGGACTCTAGGGAACCTGGCTGGAATGAATTTTGCTAAGAAGTTCATCTCCATAAATGACTGTAGATTTGCTTTACATTGTAGAGGTACATTGTGTCAATCTCCTATCTTATCTGAATCTGTACTCAACCTGGTTTTGCTCTGTTTATGTCTAATACAGACACTCTGCTAGTCCTAGTCTACACCTCTTAAAAGTCAGCTCTCTGAAAAACCTAGACGTGTTAAGTGACCCTAACCCAAATGTGAACATCAAGCCTTATAACTGCATCAGATTTGAACCCTTCAAAGAGCAGTGAAATATAATAATAAATATTGATATTAGGATAGTGCCTAGTTAGCAAACTAGTCATGGCCTTGTCATCCTAGGAACTGTACAGAAAGATTTTGGGGTGGGGACTACCTTAGTTTAACACCAGATGCAATAGAGAGTGAACCAAAGAGGAACGGAGGAGAGAAAATGGCACACTTAGCTTAGTGCTGTTTGAAGTAAGGCAAGGATCATTATCCCTATCTTTCAGATGGAGAGGCTGTGACACAGGGTGGTGCCATGAATTATTCAAGGTCACACAGCAGACTGGTTGATCAGAGTGGTCAGATAAGTGGCAAAAGGATGTATCAAACCCAGTTTTCCTCATGCCCTATCCATTACACCAGACAGTCTATCTTGCCTTATATAAGCTCTTTGAAATGCCTCAGAGGCAGAAGAGCAAATGGCATTCAAATTGTATATCCAACTTCATTCACTTGAATTTATAACCTCTAAATAGTATATTAAAAGTCACTAGCTTGGAGCTTGACTCATCTAATTTTGCATGCTAAAACGTATGTCCGACATCAAGTGCTGAGAATATTTTTGCTTCTGAGAGCTTAGCTGACTCTTCTTCAACCATTTTTATTGGATAATGTTCACATTTTATGGCTTTAGTTAAATCGTGTGGATAAATACATATACCTATTTCATCTGGTTGGGATTTTTTTCAATTACAACCATAGAATTTGAACAGTCTGTCATACAGTCAATTCCATTTTTTCTTTGATAAACTTTTGGAGGCAGGGACGGTGGCTACATTTGTATTTAGTGTAGTGATTAGCAACATGGAAACCCAGTCTGAATGGGGACATCTGGAAACTACTGAAATATAAATATTAAATGATAATGCAATTTTTTTATATGGTGAAGCCCACTCAAAGGGTGGAATCGAAGTTTTCTTTAGAGGGTTTGGGAAGATTCTGGTTGCCCCATCCTACAAACATGAGACCTACAAAAAACACACACAGAAAGGCATCCAGAATAGCTTCCGTTTGAGGAGAGCTTAGAAAGATAGCTAGTTCAGCTTGGAAATGAGGTGACTACAGGGGGATATGATAGAGGTCTAAACTTCTTCACATAATACAGTGAAATCAATATACAGCAAGTTTACAACAAAAGTAATTACTTCTTCACACAGCATATTTTTAATCTGTGGATCTCATTGCCATGGGGTTTTATAAAGGCCAAAAATATAATTGGGTTTCAAAAATAATTAGATTATTATCCATAATGCTTAGGCATGCTATCCTATGTTCTGGGGATGTCCATAAACCTTCCACTACCAGAAGCTGGTAATGTTAGCTTAGTTCTTGTGCTGTTAGTATAGTGTAGTAACCTCCCAATGCATTATATGCCTCCATAACATTATTTCCTGTGCCAAATCTGGCATATTGTAGGGTAGGATGTCTTGAGGAATGTGTCTGTTGAAACCATCCACCGATTGTGTGGATTTTAGGTCTCAAAGGGTGTGTCTAAACTACACCCCTCTGCCGACAGAAGGATGCAAATCAAGCACTTCAGAAGTGCAAATGAGCCCGGGATTTAAATATCCCGGGCTTCATTTGCATACACTCATTCGGGTGCTGTGCAGATCACGCGCCCTTTCGAAAGTGAAAGTAAAGTCTAGCTGCAGCTTTGCCAACAGCAGGGAGCTTTTTTTGGCAGCTCCTGTACTCCTCAAAAAATGAGGAGTACAGGATCTGCCGAAAAAGCTCCCCGCTGTCAGCAGAACCGTGCCTAAACTTTACTTTCACTTTCGACACTGAGCCTGATTGGCACAGCATCGGAATGTGAGTATGCAAATGAAGCCCGGGATATTTAAATCCCGGGCTCATTTGCACTTCCGAAGTGCTTGATTTGCATCCCTGTGCCAGCAGAGGGATGCAGTCTAGATGTAGCCAAAGAGAGATGGAGGTCTTTTCCATCCTGCTATCATTGGTCATAGTCAAAGATAATTCTCTCAGGGCAGCTGGTATGATTTCAGAACAGATGACCATACCAACTTAGAAGGGTTCAACTGTTTGAGGGAGAAGGGCCTGTTTAGTTGAAAATGGATCTCTTAATTTGACTTGAATTTATAACATTTGATTATTTCAATCATTTGGTGATCTTCCATCTGAAAGGGATCCAACTTTTTTACACTCTCCACAAAAAAAGGCAATATTTCAGTCCCACAATATATTGACCACCACATACTTGTATATTCTTTTCTCCACTTCTCTACTTATTACTATGTTCAGTTTGCAAAAGAGGTGTCCATTTACTGATGATTCTTGGCTATGTCTATACTACAAGGTTTTTGAGCAAAAATGGCTGGTTTGGGGCAAAAACCAGCAGAGCGTCCACACCTCAAGCGCATTTTTGCGCAAAAAAAATACAGTAAATCAACAGGACAGAGGGCTTTTGGCGGTAGCATTATTCCTCTCCCCATGAGGAATAACTCCTTTTTGTGCTACAGCTCTTTCGCAAAAAGGCACGTGTGGACGGTCCTCAGGCTCTTTTTTTGCAAGAAATCCCTATCAGAAAAAGCACAGGTGCTCTGTTAATGGCCATGTGTTAACGGCCATCAGAGCTTTCTTGCCCAAGAGCATCCATGCAGTGTGGACGCTCTCTTGCACAAAAGCACATCGCTTTTGCGATGTGCTTTTGAGGGGTGGACGCGCTTTTGTGCAAGAAGTTTTTGCGAAAGATCTCTTCTGCAAAAAGCTTCTTGTGCAAAAACCCTGCAGTGTAGACAAAGTCTTGCAGTGTGGCCTTTTAATTTTTTCTAGATGACACCCTTGTTCTCAGCAAAGGAGCAGAGGTAAGTTAAATTATGAACAAACCTGGCAACTGTTTAGATCGAGAGTTGATGTTTCTCTAGTTAGAACTTCCCTGAAACAATTCCTATTTTATTATCTGAATTACACTGGAACTGAGACTAGATAATCACAATGATTCTTTCTGGCCTCAGAGTTTATGAAACCTTCATGTTAGCTTTTCAATTAATTTCAGTTTTCAGGATCAAGCCCTTATGAATTTTAAGCTATGTGGGGAAAGAGCTACTATCACTGTTTTGTTCTGTATAAGTCTGAGTGCACTGTCTGTGCTTAGCAACTGCAATTATTATAATAGCAACACTTCATATCCCCCATTCAATTTGAATGAGAACTGGCAAATTCTACTTTTGCCTCAAGGCAGATAGAAAACGATGTTTAACACATCCAGTACAAAGGTTAAGTAAAACCTTAATAATTAGGTGGTCGTTCACATATTAACAAGTTTAGAGGATGTGTGATTACTTCTGGTGACATTAATGGGAATTCTATGCATGGAATGAAGAAAGAATATGACTATTGGTAGTAATGCAAATTGAAACAAATCTCCAAAACATAGCTTTTAAAGCAAGGGCCATTCATGCAACTCTTTACTTTAGTATCTGAGTATCATATGCAATTAATGATAAAAGGATACGTTTGCATTATGATTTTATGGCAGCTAAATGAAGAAGCTGAATAATTATTAACTAAAAATTGCCATTAGACATTGAGCAAACATTTGAAAGCAGATACTGTGCTTGGCTACCAACTAGTAGCCCAAGACAGCAAGCTAGGAAAATACATTTCAATGTAATTTGGAAACACCAGCAAACATGAAAAGGATTGAAAAATTAATTAAAATGTTGGTTGATACCTGACAGTAATTTGAGTTAGAGACAAATAATGAGGTCTGAATGATTTCTTCAACAACAGCAGAAATAAATCCCTGATATATATATAATCGAAGTGTAGCTGTAGCAAATGAAATGTGCAAAAGGTTGTGAGTGAATTCTCAAATATGGCTCCATGCTTCTTCACTCAGCTGACCACTCAGCACATTTCATTTTCACACACACAACTCTCACGCTCTAACTTTATCCAATCAGGTATAAGCATCTCCTTTTGTTTCCTCCTTCCATGTACATCCAGCTCCTGAAACCGCCTTGCTCTTTTTGTTGAGACATTCTTCCTTCAAATCACTGCTTTAATACACACTTGGTTCAGAAGGCCTACAAACTCCAAACTTCTCCTTTCATGAAGTGATGACGCAATGGAGGAAAAGGCACAATCCACTGACTGCTTCCATAAAACAGGACTGAGAATAAGCATCACATTTATTGATATCCTTCATGCCTTCTGTTATCTGTTTAGATAATGAGATGCATTTCGTACACAACCTCATAAATTACAGTTCATATACATCTATTAACTGGAACATAAACTCTACCAAACTTTCTTACCCACCCGCATATACATTAGATCTTGCCTACATTAGAGTTTCTGGTCTAGTTGTAACTGGAATTAATGGACAGTGAGAAATTCAAGTTAATGACCTCAACACAAGACCATGCTGATGAATGAGGCATGCCCAGTCAACCAGTATTATGAACTGGTATCCAAATTCCCCACAAGTCATAATCACAAAGGAAACGTCCTCACTTCAGATACCATCAGGCAAGGTGACCTCAAGTCAGGATGACCCTGGAGCAGTAGAGGATACACAGGTAGACAGATAACAAGCAAAACAGTGTGGGATACAAAGGGAGGACTTGGCAAATGTGCACCTGCCATGGAACAGAGGTGCATCCATACCTGTTTCTGTAAAAACTGCAAAGATTGAATATGATTAAGGCTGGTTATTTGTCATAGTAAAATGTCAAAATTCTCTTGCATTTTTGTTATGACTTGCTACTTTATCATATCTTTTAAAAAATATTAAAACACAATAAAATCCTGACTTACTAGAAGTGACTAGTCCCACTGAAATAATGTGAGTAATGTTTTCAGGATAAAGGCCTGGAGTCTAAATATGTATTTGCTAAGGGGGAAATTTTGTATTTCTGACTTGTGTTGACTATTTATTTTTAAAATATTGCTCAACACGAGTGAGGGTTACAGAATTGAGTCCCTATAAAACATAGTTCTCTGTGAATTTTTAACGTGATTTAAAAAATATCTACTGTTTCAATGAATAAAGTTAATCTCTTTCAGAAAGGACTCCCATCTTAGGTCTTGATTCTGCACATTTTTACTACCTCTTCAGATCCTGAATAATAAACATACACATCTTGTCAATTGAAACTGACACTGATGCAGTGTTAGCAGATGCTATTATGAACTGAACTTGGCCAACTCACCATTCATTCCTTCAGTTCAATATTCTGGAGTTGAATCTATTTACAGTATTAACATTTAAACCTGTCTTACATTTCAGTTACTCTTTTTTGTAGGTAAATTAAAAAATCGGAAATATAAATCTGGCAAATTTCCAAACCAGAAAACTTAGTTTTAAAAAATTATAACACCATTTAAGGCAGCTCAGTTTCTTTTAGTGCTTAGATTTTGAGAAAGATGTGCTAAATATGTGGTTATCACTTTACAGCCTTAACTGTTTTTTAATAAAGTTTTTTGTCTATACATATTATAAAACAGTACCAGAGAACACTAGATGTCATGCTTGCTCATTACACATTCAAAATGTCACTTTCTTGGACATAAACAACTTGTGCCTAGAGAAGCTAGTTTGAATATGATCATTCATAAGGGTATGTGTAGTTTTCTCTATAGTTGTTGTCAAGCTAAAACAAAACCTTAAGCCCATCAGGAATATACAGAACTTTGACTATCAAATGTCAACCTCACCTCCAGAAATGACAAAGTACTTCAAACTAAAAAGAGTCAAAATACTTTAAAAAAGAAAAGGGTTCTCCCTGGAATTCAGAATCTTGGTTTATTTCCTCCAGCAACAGTCTGTCTTGATCACTGCAATCACTGTTTACTTTATCAGCTTCCCCTGTGCTTTAAGTATAATGGCACTGATACAATATTGTATATTGTTATTTTATTGCCAGATAAAATGGCAACAGGAAAAGGTCATGTAAGTAAGGCTTTAAAAATGTGACTCACTAGCTTTTTCTTAAGTCAGTCCCACTGACAGGGAGGGGCAAAGGGGGTAGTTGTCCCGGGGTCCACTGATTCAAAAAGGCCTGGGGCTCCCGGCCACAGCTGCTGCTACTGCAGGAGCAGTGGCAGCTGGAGCACCAGGCTCTTTACATCGAGGGTGGAGCACTGCAAGGCATGCTCCAGGCATCTCGGAGGGCTGGCTGCTCCAGCCCCACCCCTTTTGCCACTGAGCCCCCCTCTCACTCTTTGCCCAGGGACCTGGCAAGTCTGTTGGCCTCCCCTCCCTTAAGTTATTTCTGGCTCTTATGAAGTATGCTGGGGCTAAGGCTTTGCAGGTATACACGTGAAACTCGGCTTTGTCCATATTCCCCAAAGCTTAAATTAAATTCTTGCTGTGTGCTTCAGCAAGAAGACTCTGATGTGTTTTCTGAGTGTGCATATTTGTCTTCCTTCATTGCTATTTGTATAGCTTCCTCTGAACTTTTTAAAGGATGACAGTGTTTACATTTGGCCTACCTTGGCTATTAGATTCTTATTTTGCCCCATGATTGACTCATTCCTATGGTGCCATGTAAGAGACCTTAAGTCTGTTGGATGTGTTATTTAAATATTTGATTTCTTCCATTAGTTCATCTTCCTCCCATTTCACCTCTTCAGAAGCTTACATCAGTAACTTAAAGAGGTGCAATCTTCTGGATGGCTACAACTACACTGCGTGGAACAAACAAGTGGTATCTAGGGAGAAGCTAACAACATATTACAGGAGTCAGTCAGCCATACTGCGGATGTAGTGGTATGGTAGCCCTCTCCAGCAGGGAGAGGGCTGCAAGCAAGCCAGAAGAGTTTGTGCAACCCTGGCCAATCAGGTCCAGGCTGGGCCCTATAAAAAGCTACAAGGGCTCAGAGGAAAACACTTGCTCCAGCTGTGGAGCAGGAGGGACCTGACTGCCTGAGACATATTTCTTCACACAAAGCACAATCAACCTGTAAGAACTCCTTGCCAGAGGTTGTTGTGAAGACCAGGACTTAAACAAGGTTCAAAATTAACTAGATAAATTAATGGAGTATAGGTCCATCAATGGCTATTAGCCAGGTATCCTTAGCCTCTGTTTGTCAAAAGTTGGAAATGGTTGACACTAGGAATGGATCACTTGATGGTTGCCTGTTCAGTTCATTCCATCTGGGGCACCTGGCATTGGCCACTATCAGAAGACAGGACACAGGGCTAAATGGACCTTGGGTCTGTCCCAGTATAGCCATTCTTAGCTTCTTATGGAAGCTACAGAGGGTACCTGAGTTGGAGCAGTGCCGGGAAAAGGCAAGCAGAGCTGGAAAGCTCTGGCCAGGCAAACTCCCAGGCAGCAGAGCTGATACAAAGGCCAGAGGGTGCCACGGCTACAGTGAGGCAGCCAGGACAACAGAAGGCAGTAGGTCCACATCCCCTTGCCAATGATGAGTGGCTGTTTCAGGCTACAGTTTGCCCCTGAGGCAGGGGCTTGATGGTGACTGGCATTCGGTCACGGAGAGAAGGTAGACATAGGGGATTGAGATTCCCTGGCAGGGGAGGACTCCAGAGTGTGGGGGCAGTACTGTGAGGAGAGGGCATCGTTCAAAACAGAATGTGAATCCCAGGTGCCCTATGAACTCACTCCCAGAATGCTAATTCCTTCAATTGACTCATGGCATTTCCTGCCCATTGACCTGCCCCAAATTACTCCCTCACTTGTCTCCACCACTGACTCACAGTGCAATCACACACCCAATTTACATTTGTGTACATCTTGATGATTCAGTAAAAATGTTCTGTCTTTTTTTTTTAAGCAATGAAGATAAAATAGTACTGAATATGGAAACCCTCAACAGACTTTCTCATGGCATTTAGTGTTTGGGGAAGCTCTATAATGCAAGGCTGTGTAATGCAGGAGGTCAGACTAGTCCCTTCTGGCCTTAGAATTTACAAATCTGTAAACAGAATAACTCAAACTCTGTTATAACTGAGCTAGTTACCATTGGGTGCTATTTGTTCTGACATGCTCAAGTGCTCTCACAAAAGTGAAACTGGACTGAAACTAAGCCCTGAGTGGGATTGTGGCTGGTCAGGGCCCCCCTGGAGGGAAGGCAGGCCAGACCCAGAGTGTTTGGGTTTCTCAAGCATCCGCCAGCGGTGGTTCAAGCAGCACTGTGTGCGGTGGCTGAAAGGGAAGGGGTGGAGTCTGACACCTGCGCCCAGAGAGAGAAGAGAGAGAACCTCACAGGGCCTGAGACTTTGTGTCCTGCTACCTCAAAGGAGGGGATTAAACATTTGCAGTGACCTGCTTGGAAAGGGTGCTGGGGAAAGTAAAGCCAAGCAGCCTGCAGCACAGTGCCCTGACATGAGCACACAGGAAGCAGTGTCCTGATGACACCAAGTTACAAAATTGGGATGCAAATATAAAATCTCGATTTAGTCCTGAGTGGAGCGCAGGATCAGGTCCAGGAGATAACCGTTACAGGACCGCTTGGGAATAGTGACTATAATATAATAACATTCAACATTCCTGTGGTGGGAAGAACACCTCAACAGTCCAGCACCCTGGCATTTAATTTCAAAAAGGGGAATTACGCTAAAATGAGGAGGTTAGTTAAACAGAAATTAAAAGGCACAGTGACTAGAGCCAAATCCCTGCAAGCTGCATGGAAACTTTTTAAAGACACCATAATAGAGGCCCAACTTAAATGTATACCCCAAATTAAAAAACATAGCAAGAGACCTAAAAAAGAGTCACCGTGGCTTAACCACCATGTAAAAGAAGCAGTGAGGGACAAAAAGGCATCTTTTAAGAAGTGGAAGTCCAATCCTAGTGAGATAAATAGAAAGGAACATAAACACTGTCAAATCAAGTGTAAAAATGTAATAAGAAAAGCAAAAAAGATTTTGAGGAACAGCTAGCCAAAAACTCAAAAAGAAATAACAAAATGTTTTTTAAGTACATTAGAAGCAGGAAGCCTGCTAAAAAACCTGTGGGTCCCTTAGACGATCGAGCTATAAAAGGAGCAATCAAGGACGATAAAGCCATTGCAGAGAAACTAAACGATTTCTTTGCTTCAGTCTTCACGGCAGAGGACATTGAGGAGATTCCCAAATCTGCACCGTCCTTTCTGGGTGATGAATCTGAGGAATTGTCCCGGATTGAAGTGTCATTAGAGGAGGTTTTGGAACAAATAGAAAAACTTAATGTTAACAAATCTCCGGGACCAGATGGCATTCATCCAAGGGTTCTAAAAGAACTCAAATGGGAAATTGCTGAACTATTATCTGTGGCTTGTAACCTATCCCTTAAATCGGCTTCCGTACCTAATGACTGGAAGTAGCCAACGTGACACCAATATTTAAAAAGGGCTCTAGAGGCAATCCGGGCAATTACAGACCGGTAAGTCTAACTTTAGTACCGGGCAAATTAGTCAAAACAATAGTAAAGAATACAATTGTGAAGCATGTAGAAGAACATAATTTGTTGGACAAAAGTCAACATGGTTTCTGTAAAGGGAAATCCTGTCTTACTAATCTATTAGAGTTCTTTGAAGGGGTTAACAAACATGCGGACAAGGGGGATCCAGTAGATATAGTATACTTAGATTTTCAGAAAGCCTTTGACAAGGTCCCCTCACCAAAGGCTCTTGTGTAAATTACATGGCCATGGGATAAGAGGGAAGGTCCTTTCTTGGATTGAGAACTGGTTAAAAGACAGGAAACAAAGGGTAGGAATAAATGGTAAATTTTCAGAATGGAGAGGGGTAACTAGTGGTGTCCCCCCAAGGGTCAGTCCTGGGACCAATCCTGTTCAACTTATTCATAAATGATCTAGAGAAAGGGGTAAGCAGTGAGGTGGTAAAGTTTGCAGATGATACCAAACTGTTTAGGATAGTCAAGACAGAAGCAGACTGTGAGGGACTCCAAGAAGATCTCACCAAACTGAGTGATTGGGCAACAAAATGGCAAATGAAATTTAATGTGGATAAGTGTAAAGTAATGCACATCGGGGAAAATAACCCAACTATACGCATAGTATGATGGGGGCTAATTTGGCTGACAAATCAGGAAAGAGATCTTGGAGTTATCATGGACAGTTCTCTGAAAACTTCCACACAGTGTGCAGCGGCGGTCAAAAAGGCAAATAGGATGCTAGGAATTATTAAGAAAGGGATAGAAAATAAGACACAGAATATCTTACTGCCCCTGTATAAAACTATGGTACGCCCACATCTTGAATACTGTGTACAGATGTGGTCTCCTCACCTCAAAAATATTTTGGCCTTGGAAAGGGTTCAGAAAAGGGCAACTAAAATGATTAGGGGTTTGGAACGGATCCCATATGAGGAGAGGTTAAAGCGACTGGGACTTTTCAGTTTAGAAAAGAGGAGACTGAGGGGATATGATAGAGGTATATAAAATCATGAGTGGTGTGAGAGGCGGATAAAGAAAAGTTATTTATTAGTTCCCTAAATAGAAGAACTAGAGGACACCAAATGAAATTAATGGGTAGCAGGTTTAAAACTAATAAAAGAAAGTTCTTCTTCACACAGCGTAGTCAACCTGTGGAACTCCTTGCCAGAGGAGGCTGTGAAGGCTAGGACTATAACAGAGTTTAAAGAGAAGCTAGATAATTTCATGGAGGTTAGGTCCATAAAAGGCTATTAGCCAGGGGATAAAATGGTGTCCTTGGCCTCTGTTTGTCAGAGGCTGGAGAGGGATGGCAGGAGACAAATCGCTTGATCACTGTCTTCGGTCCACCCTCTCTGGGGCACCTGGTGCTGGCCACTGTCGGCAGACAGGCTACTGGGCTAGATGGACCTTTGGTCTGACCCAGTACGGCCGTTCTTGTGTTCTAAAGTGTAGTGTTGTTTGGACCCACTATTTACAAATTTCTGAATGGCAAGCAGGCCATACCATACGTGGGGCGGGGGTGTTGATTTTAACTTAATCGATGTGGAGATCCTCTTGTGTCATGCTGAGTGATAGACACTGAGTCAAAGCATGATATCTAGCAAAACTTAAAGGAAGTATATGGCTGGATGGTGAAATTATGCTTTCCTGTGCCTAGGCAATTGAACATGAGTAGCATAGATAGAAATCAAAATGGGATATTTCCCCAAGTGATTAAGCATAAATTCTTCACTCTGTTAAAATGTTTCTCTGAATTCATTCAGGCATCTGATAATCTGATTGGATTGTGGCCTGAAGCTTGTTTCACCGGGCTTGGTTGTGCATTCGCAATGAACAAATTATTGCTGGGATGTGACACTTCAGATAAAAAGTCTTTGCTTTTTTTTAAAACACAAATGATTAAAATCTCATTAAAAAGCAAATTCAGAGGGCAGCATTCAACAACAGAGAGGTGCAGCCATGAATCTCCAGCATTTCTGCATGTATTAGTATCCACAGTATAAATGTTTTCCTTGACAATAAAACAACAACCAAACAATTCCATCTGACACAGAACTGGGGGAAATCTACCTTTTCTCTCACCTAAAATGGACTTCATGTTCACAGCTGACTTTGGCAAAGTTAGACTGAGACATGATAAATCCCACTTTACTATCCAGGGCTTTATGTATTCTATCATTTATAGCTGCAATATACAGAATCATACTTCAGAATCCAACTTGCATTTTTAGAAAAATATATAATTAAAGAATGCCTTAGAAAACAGAATGGACACTGATACAATATTATCTTACAGAGACTACAGATAGCCTCAGAGAGGTCTGAGGTGTGTGCCCCATTCATTTTGAAGTTTCAAACAAAGATGGCAGTTTAAAAGTCAACCATTTTATTAACTCCTGATTAGTTTAGGAGAAACATCTAGCTAACAAGTCCCTGTGCCCCAAATCCATACTGCTTCCGCAATCATAATTTCATCTGCAGATGTCCAGGGGCCTAAACCCTATCTGCCCAACATGCAGCAGTCAAAACCTTCAGTTTCCCTTCAACCAACATTACACACAGTTATGTTAACATGAAAATTTTGATCCAATATTGCTATTGCTGAATCTCCTCCTTATTTCTTCTCTCTGCCAAATTGAATTAAAGTCAATCAAAAGTACAATAATATCTTCCTAACACTACTTTTCCAAGTAACAATGGCTGTAGTTGCCATAGAGATGTTATACAATCACAATGGGGGGACACTTGTTCCTCTTTGTCTCATGACTCAAATGCCTTCCCAGTAAAGATTGTCTCTAACATTCGGGCAGTGATATTAAAAACATTTTGAACATTTTGGTTTGACAGTTTCACTTCTAATGATGAGTTGAGTTCTTTTCAGAGTTGCTAGGTTATCACATGATTCAGCTGCTGAGTTGTCAGGCTGCGTGATACCTATCTAAGGTTCTGTATCTTGCTTTTATTCTTACACTAGTCTCTATTGCATATGGTATTTTCCTTGACATCTTCATAGTCCTTTCATTGTCATGCTTAGTGTTTTTTCTTTTCATCCAGGTTTCAGTTGAGTTATTTTTAATGCATGCCAAGTTTCACAATTATCAGACTGGTGGTTGGAGATTTTTCCTCATTATGCATGCACTGGATTTTTCATCCCACAAGCAGCAGTTTTTACTTTTTAACAAATACACTCTGAAGAGAATAAGGAAGCTTATTTCAAGGTGTTATCATGCTTTCAGGGCTTGTACAAGGAGCCTCTTTGCCTTTTTAGCCATTTAGTCAATGGAGGAAGCGTTGTTTGTTTTATATCATTTTCTCTAATTCCCCTAATTTAATATTATTTTTTCTCTTTGCTCTGCTGGTGTTCTTTTCTTTCATTTCCCATTGCTAATGCTCAATGTTTATTTCCTAGATCACATTTTCAATCTAGGTCAAGAAACTTGTGTCACAAGTAGACTTTAAAAAAAAAAAAATCTGGGCAGCCAGACCAACAAATACACAGCAAATTCTGGATCCTTTTTTAAGACTAGGTTTGTGTGTCCCACCATAGTTCATGATTTGATTGGAATGTTTTGAAGTATTTCTTTTGAATGTTTATTTCTTAAACAAAACTGATTCATTATGTGTAAACTTCTAACATGCATAAGACACTGACTATCACCAATGAACTGTTAGCCAAGACAAAACAACTTAAATTTAATAGGCTGAACTTTGTCTCATTCCCCTGAGGATAGAACCATATATTATTAAAGCTTTGCAATATAATCTGCTATAATCCGTTACTGTAAGTATAAAGGAAGGGGAGAAACACATTTCATTTTACACTATATGAATAGATTTAATTCTCCAAGCTGGTCCTTTTTGTCACTTCAGTAATTGGAGAGATACTAATATTCTTACACATCAGCTGGATGGAACTAGCCTCTGGATATAAAGTAGTGGAGGTCTTGGTTACGGACTCCAGATTCCATGCACTCAGGACCCATTCAAGCAAAATATATGAGCAGATCATCCATGAAGTGCACGGGTCACATTGTGTGTCAAGGGGGTGTGAGCAACAACTCCACTTCTCAACCTAGTCCATAAGTGTCACTGTTTGAATGAAATAGCTGTGCTTGAATTCCAAACTAGTCCTCATTTTCAGTTATGTGAGCCCAGAAATGTTAGTGCCTCAATCAATAGAAGTATTGCTAGTTGACTTGGGCAGGCCATTTGGTTACATCCTGCATTCTGATCCCCTTTCTAGCATGAACAATTGCTTCAGTCCTTGTTTTTATCATAATTTTGAATATTTCTCCTCAGGAAACTCTGGTTCTTCCTCCAAAAGATTGGCTCAACTTTATTAAGGTTTCTTCATGAGATGTACACTTTTATCGAGGGAGTGTATTGGTTATCCTAAATTACACTGACTTCAGGACAATATGAATTTTCCTATAGAAAAGTGATCAAAGGAAAAGCTGAAAAAAAATATGTACAGGGTCTTAGATAAGTAACAATTATTTCTAAGTATTAAAATTTCTAGGGCTAGGTGACTGGTATAAAACTCAGAACTTCTGTATGCTAGGATACTATATAATATAGTCTGTCCTAAAACCTATTCTGTTCAATAAATGATGAAATCCAACCCATGCAGAAGGCTAGTATAAGAACTATGCAGCAATTAAGTCTCACTTAATAGGGTGGTCTAATGCATATTTGCCCTTGTGGAGAGGGTCAGTACAGAGACTTTCACCCAGTTGTACATTAAATAGAATTTATATATGAAAGGCTTTTCACCTAGGCTACAGCTGTGCTTCGGTCAATGATATTCAGCAGTTACCATTAATGTCTCAATTATCCAAGTATCTGTATTGATTGCAATCTCAACCCAGTGTTGCATATTTTGCATAGCTTTTATTTTGATACTTTGAGGGAAATGGACTTATGAACACTGCAGATTTGGAGGGTGCTTAGGCATCTGAATTTGAAGACAGGAAATTAATGTTATTATAAAAGCTTAAAGAATCAAGATTTATTAAGCAGAAGCTCATGTTTTTGTTAAGTAGAGGCTCACCCTGGGGAGTCCTGCTACAGGTTCCATGGTGCTATCACAATGGTGTAAAATGACCTGAAAGTTGCTCTACTGGAGTCATCGAACTCTCCCTGGCTGGACGGCCAGCTCTATGCCAGCCACTCCAGTTCCCCCCTGCCTAGGGTGTGGTTGGTTGAGGAGAGTTCATTCTGGAGGCCAAAGGAGGCAGTGCTGAAGCCAGCAGAACAGTCCTACATGCTCTGCTAATTCCCAGCCAGCAGTGTAAAACACACACAAGTAAAACATTATTCTAAGATGTATTAGCAGGAGTGTTGTAAACAAGACACAAGAAATAATTCTTCTCTACTGTGTGCTGATAAAGTTTCTATGGGAGTACTGTGTCCAGTTCTGGGCACCACCATTCAGGAAAGGGGGACAAATTGGTGAAACAAAAATAATTAAAGGTCTAGAAAACATGACCTGAAAAGATTTAAAACATTGGTTATGTTTAGATTGCAGAAGACTAAGGGGAAACATAACAGGTTCCAAGCATATCTGTTACAAAGAGGAAGAAGAAAAATTGTTCCTCTTATGCTGAAGATAGGACAATAAGCAGTGGGCTTAAATTGCAGGAAGGAAGGTTTAGGCTGGACGCTAGGAAAAAAATCCTAATTTTGAGATGAGCAGGTTTCTCTCACCCCTCCCCTCCTCACCCTTCCCTCAGTCATCTATTAGAAAATATTAATGCTATTGTTTTTTTCTTACTGTAGGTACATCTACACAGCAGGGCAAATGTTGAATTAAGCTATGCAATTTCAGCTAAATCAATTGCGTAGCTGAAGTCAAAATAGCTTAATTTGGCTTTTGGTGATATCTACACAGCAGGAAGTCGAAGGAAGAACACTCTGCCTTTGACTTTCCTTACTCCTCATGAAATGAGGGTTACAGGAGTCAGAGTAAGAAGTCCTCCAGCTCACCATTTCGAAATAATGGCTTGCTGTGTAGTTGCTCTCTTTGTTGTTTTGGAATAACATCAATTATTCCAAAATAATGCTGCTGTGCAGACATAACCTGTTTGTTTATTATAATGTTCATTCTATATTCTATCTGAACTCTCCATTTTCAGTATCTTTAAGAGGTACAATTATGTTCAGTTATACTGCCAAGTTTTAGTAATTTAAATAGTATTAATGGTGAGTCCACTTACTGCTATAACTGAGTGCAGCATTTGGCCCAATATATTTAGCTCTTTAAGGAAGTCATTTGCCACTGTGAGACTTCACTGAATCAGAGAAGACAGCCTCCCTCAATGAGATGTGACATGATGCAAATATTAATAATACTCCCATCATGAAAGATGAAAGATGCTGTGGGTAATAAATTAGTTGCGGTAACAAACTTAATTTAAATCCTAGTCAAAAAAGTACCTGAAGACTTATTTGTTTGATTACTAAGAATGATAGTCAGTTACTGTGACTGGGATTTCATCCCTCGGTGAAGTACACTTGAGTCTTCAAGGCTAGAACAGTAATTTTGTCTTTAGGCTAATGGCTTGATTTTTAGGTGGATACCCAACATTCCCTAAAAGGAATTGCTATTGGAATTATAACATGTTTAGTGAACCTTCTGGCTAAAATCAGAAATTTACCCGTTAGAAACATTGCAACTGAAATTTAACTCATTTGAGTCTAAAACTGAGAAACGGGTAAAAGAAAAAGGTATGAGTCCACTTTGTTTAAGGATGTACAAATTAGTAAAAAAATACAACATGAATTACAAACCCTTCCCACGTTAGCCCTTTAAGGGCAGTTTTCATGGTACAGATATTAAAGCACATGTGTGAAATGCATTTGCTGTCACTGTTATAGTGAGTTTTAATCTCCTCTGTGTCCCTCTAGGATTGGAATGGCCCTTTCTGAGAACTTAACACTCCTATTAACATAATACGCTAGGGGCTAGATAGTGAAATAAGAATTTTTTGCACCTGTAAGGGCACATCTACACTGCAGGGCAAAAGTCGAATTAAGATATGCACCTTCAGCTACGTCAGTTGCGTAGCTGAAATTGAAATAGCTTAATTCAGCTTTTGGCGCTGTTTACACAGCAGGAAGTTGAAGGAAGAACACTCTTCCCTTATTCCTCATGAAATGAGGGTTTCAGGAGTCTGAGTAAGAAGTCCTCCAGCTGGATGATATTTCTAAATAACTCCTTAATGTGTAGTTGCGCACTATGTTATTTTGAAATAACGCTGCTGCATAGACATACCCAATATGTGTAAACTGAGAGACAACATATAAACAATCAAATCTTATGATTTGCTTGCTTATATAAATATTAATAGAAACCTGATGTGAAAACTAGTTTATACACCTGGGACTAGATTCTAATATCTGTCATACCAGTGTAAAAAATGAAGTGATTCCTCTTAAATCAGTCCAGTTACTTGAGATTTACAGTGACCATAACTGAGCACAGAATAATCTAGCCCCTAGTTTACTAAGGGAAATAATGATGAGCCTGCCTTGTGTCAGTTTGATATGTTCTGGTGTTGACAAAAAAACCCAAAAGCAATATTTTAACTCTTAATATATCCTTTGAAGAGAGAATATGGCTCCACTAGGGTCTGGAGTTGTCATATTAGGAATTTCTAATACACGAGTGTCACATTTGAATGATAACACCAACCTACTACTTAGTCCTCCAAACGAGAGATCAATTCTTCAGATAATTCTCAATATTAAGAGCTCCTCACTGTCAGTATTACCCTGGATCCCACTGATTTCAAGTGGAAAAGGCTTTTCATGCTTTGATTTTTGCTAGCACGCAGGAATATTCATTCGTCTGTTGTTAAGGAGTCTGTAGCTCATCCTCTTCTTTTTTTCCATTTTCTTATTAACAACAGAAACCCCAAAATAATAATAATTTTAAAATAGCTACCATAAAACCTTCTCTGACAATACAAAGGGAGATATTACTTGGAATAAAGACTACTAATGAAACAGTATTTGTCTTATTCTTTTTCCACATAAAAATGATTTCACTTTTGCAATAGAAATTTGTATATCATGATGTCATCATGAGATTATATATCCTTACCAGATATAACTACCTAGAAACTGTAAGATGTTCTAGGATGAAGCAACCAATAAGGATACCCTTTTTAAAAAGCTTTTGTAAACAAGAAATACTGTGTATAGAGTTTTTTCTTTTCTTTTGGGGTTGTTAGTGTTTTATGGTATTTTTAAGTTGATCATTAACAAACTTGGTAATTGTTTCCTGCTGTATATTATTAATACTTTCACAAATGATAAAAGGTAAATCTCCAAAACAAAATGATTTTGCCCCCAAAATATAGCAATAAAAAGTAATTATTTAGAAACCAAAACCATTTTTAGAATCATTGGGATTTCAAATGTGAAATATCAGAGAATTTTTATGCTATTTAATTAGGTGTGTGAACCTGCAAAGGTTTGTGTAAATTGTTGTCACTCAATGGAAGTCCAAGGAGCTGTGACAATTTATGTCAATTGAGGCTCTCACTCTTGGTAAATTGGCTCCACTTGCTGGTCTGAATAACTGACAACTGTACCTAAAATTACTTTAGTAATAAATGAAACTGCTTTCATAACCCACCTTGAACTAAAAAGCTGTTTTTTGTTGAGATAGAAACTAGATTTAGATATTCATAAAGAATGACAAGCTTACAAAATGTTGTAAAGTTGACATTTACTGAAGGAAAAAAACAACAAACAACTGTGGCATCATATTGCATTTACAATTCCTGTGACTGAAAATATAGCTAGCTAGTACTGGACCAAGAGAGCAAACTCTGAGCAGCTATTGGTTCTGAACAGTGTGAAAGGGCCAAATTAGTTATACAATTTGTGAAATACTTTGAGTCACTTCAGTTGCACAGTTTGTTATGCTAAATCTCCTGGTGGTTTTTATCCTTTTTATAAAACAAAACAACTGCAGTATCCTACAGTGGCAGCTGCAGACTCTACCACTTGCTGCAGTGAAGTGCTACCTTTGTATCTTGTGCTGCATAACAGTTTTGTTAGAAGTTTTAGGTCCATTCACGTGGATTCTACCCAAAAAGGTCAATTGATATTAAAAGTAGAGCTTTGGCTGAGTACATTAGAATGGGTTGGAAAATAGATTTATCCCTTCAGAAAAAGTTATGTTTTTTGGCAAACTGTACATGTGTAAGTGTTCTGATGGAAAAAATTAAACATTTTTTAAGAAACTGACATTTCCAAGAAAAAAAGCTTAATTGAAACCTATATGGGTGGGTTATGAACTTTTGATGGAAAGGTACATTTACTTAATCTGTGTAGCACAAAGTATTTATTGATATACCGCTTTCAGCATATTGTTCTGAAGTCAGCAACCTTTTCTTGTGCTTTTGTATGAATATAGTCACTTTAGTGTGGAAAAGTAGCTCTAACCTAGGAAATGTCCTTTTATGGGTGAAGAATTGAACATCTAGGTCTCAGGGTTGTCAGCAGATAATGGTATCTATTTACTAGAGGTTCAGCGGAGTATAAGCTTTCCTAAAAGACATTGTCAATGACATTGTCACCAGACTTGACCCTACTGAGGGAATGTAAGATCTTTTTGTCTTCGGTACACCAGTATTTTGGATATGAGGCCTTCTTAAACACGTTAGAAATATTTTTTTTTAATCATCTGCACATTAGGACTTAAGCACCAAAGCAGAATCCTGATTTCATCTACATCTGTAGGAGTTTTGCCACTGTCTTCAATAAGACCATGATTTGACTCCATTTTCTCACCTTTAGTAAGATCGTAGGCTGCACACAATCAAGTTCTTAGAATTGAAGATTGTATTAGTACATCTTTTTGGATGTGTGCAGAAATTCAGTCTGTGATTTGCTACATACTACTGAGTAACACAAAGAGCTGTAAAACTTTAATACGAAAAGATTTTATTTTGCCTTTTAGCAACAAGAGGGCCAGTGTATCATTAGAAACAAAATAAACATCCTCCCCAAGGTGTAATGTACTTGCACTTGCCTGAATTTGAGAGCGTGTTTCAACTCTTATGATTTGGTCCAGGGCTCCGGGACTGTTCCAAATAACTTCTAACACTCCCCATCAAAGCTGTGGGCACCATTGATATATATTTTAAACACACACACACACACACACACACACTCTGTGTGTGTATGTTTCCGTGTAAACATTTTAAAATACACAAAGGCAATTCTGACTTCACGTTCAGATCTAATCTTCCAGTGCCCAGGCAAGGTGGGTGTTAGGAGTGCCCATGTAACTGCTTTGGGACTGATTCAATATGTTGAGGAGTCTTCCATTGGCTCAATAGGCATGGGATCAGAGCTGTGGCCCCAGTCCTGCAAAGCATTTAAACCTGTGGTTAGCTTTAAGCATGTGAGTAGCCCATTGACCTGAAAGGGTAAGGATAAATACTGTGCTGGATGAGGGTCTATATAACTGCTCTTGAGACAGTAGGGAGTTGCCTCCTCCAAATATACAGAAGCCTGCATAGATTTACATTTTAGAGGCACAAAAGCCCAGTATTGAACACAGAATATTTATTTCTATGAAAGAATGGAAATTATGTGGTGACTATCAGTGTTCCCTTTAAGCTCTGCAGTGGCACAATTTCACAAGTGATTAATCAGCTCCGCCCCATCAGAGGCTCAGGGCTCTATGCATGGAGCTGACTGACTGGGCAGGGCTGATTAATCACCTTTGAAGCTGTGCAGCTTAGAGAGAACGCTGGAGACTCTGACCATGGTGCACATGCAGCTACTATTGAAATTGTCACAAGCAGTCGAAGATAGATGGTATTTTTATCTGAGTGTAGATCCTTAGATTCTTAACTTTTCTGTATGTTACATTATTTTCAGGGTGCAACAAGGGAAGAATGGATCAAAACCAACTTAATTCAATTGTAATGACTGAAAAAAGTTATGCTTCATCGTTGAAGCCTGTTTTGGGAGACAATTGGCAGTGGTCTGACACTGGCAAAAGTTTCAAGGCCATTTGCTGGGGGCCGGGGGCAAAAGAGAAGGTGGAGCTGGCTGGCCTTTGGGGATAGAATGTACAAGTATGTGTGGGAGTCACTGCTAGCCTAGAGAGAGCAGAAGGGAAAGTCCACTGTGGGACAGCTGGGAGGATGTCTGGGACCCTGAAACATGAAGTGAGGGAACTTGGTGGATCCATGTCCTGATTCACACTCAGAAATGGATGGATTGGTTTCTTACTCGGAGCATTTATTTTTTTCCAAAATGTCCAGAGTCCCCTTCCAACGACTTCTCTACCGTTGTCATTCTGCAGACTGAGCTCGCTCCTCAGCCAGGTTTTAGCAGCCGTGTAACATTGCCGCTGAGCCTCAGCAGCACACTATTTTGAACAAATAAGAGCATTTTTATTTTCTTGATGGAGTCTGTGTGTACCTGCGTTGTTTCTGAATAAAAACCACTGTTCCCCAATGGCGCATGATGTTTTCACATTGCTAAAAATGTGCACACATTGTATAGGCTTTAAGGGTCCCAGAGCTCCCACCCGCCACTGCTACCAATTGCCAGGCACCAGGGCAGCTGCCTCTTTTGCCAGTCCTTCCCCCTCCACCCGCCGGCAGACCTGTTCATAGCTCTAGAATGTCTGGGCTTGCTGTATCCGTTATGAAAGTAAAAAAATCTTGCTGAAGCTCTTTCTTTACAAATTAAGCACTAAGTACTATGCCTGGGGAATCAAGAAAAATATCAAATAGCCATATGTAGAGTCTATACATAGCAGCAAACATCTCATGTTTTTCCACTTTGGCAAGACCTGGTATAACAAATTTCTCAGTGTTAATTTTGTTAGCACCTTCCTTTTTTTTTTACCTGTAGTTTCTTAAAGTTCTGGGCTTCTTTGTAAGCCTGGGGTTATAGACTGCCTTTGAAAGGCCCATGCTGAGCTACCAAAGTCTCATCACTACTTCATATGCTGGCCAGAATGATGCATAAATGCAGAAAACTAACTAACTAAAACCATATGAGGAGATTAAATCTTTTATTTAAACAATTTTCACTGTTTTTTCTCTAACACTGTGTCTTGATCTGTGATAATATAGGTTTATTATGCAGGAGCACTTTTGATGTCATCTTGGCTTTTATTACTTTTGGTGTTTAAAAAAAAGCTAAATTTCTGGTATTAAGTCTCACGGGTTTAACACTTTATGAAAAGAAAAAGGGCAAGGAAGGCATTTTATTTTCTCATTTGCATTTTCAGAGCACCTGGAAGCCCTAGTGATGGACCAGGGCCGCATTGAGATAGGTGCTGTATAAACACAGAACACACACTCCCTTCCCTAGAGACTTTATAATCTAAGTTGTGGCAGGGTCAGCCTCCTTCCTGAGACCCTGACCCCTTTTCCATCCACTATCCCACCCTTTGAGGGCTGTAGCAGACTTTTTATCCCTGGGCCTTCCTGGCCCTCAGCATAAAGGAGGGTATATTGGGCTGAAGTTCTGGGCCAGTCACGGCTGACCAGGAAGCCCTCTTCTAGCCCCATGGAGGTAGGGAGCCATCCAACACTCCCTGCTTGACCCCTCACCTCCCCCTATAGACTTTAGCAGGGCTGGTGGATCCTCCACTCTGAGTCTCCTTATCATGGGGTGGTCCATTTCCGCTCCTGCACTCTCTGTCCTAGGGAAGGCTTTTAAAGAGGCCCTGTGGCAGCCTGATTCAGCTCACCTGGCTCTTAATTAATTTGCAGCTGCCCTGTCTCAGCTGCCCCTTTTCCCTTTTAACAGGCCTTTTGACCTTCCCTGTCACAAAGTATAAGACAAGAGATACTCTTGTGGTGGGGAGGAAGAAATAAATTCTACAGAATTTGCTCTGGATTAATGTTCTGTGCAGAATTTGTGCTGAAGAATTGTTGGCTGCTACTAGGGGCCACTGGACTCAGCAAAATCTGGCTCTCCACCTGGCAAATACAGGACACTGGGGGATGAAGGGCAAGGTTTGGGGTACTAAGGGGCTCTGGACACAACCCAATGAAAGAAGTTCCCACCACAACCCAATGAAAGAAGGCAGTATGCAGAAAATTCTCTACAAGCCTGGGAACCATCATCAAGCTGGTTGATGAAGGGCAAAGAGGGTAACTGTCCAAGGCCTGGTGATTTCTAAAGGGCCTGGGGCTTGCCGCCAGAACCGTGGGCGGCATGCTCAAGAATTTTCTAAGGTCTGTGGGAAGGGCAATGTAGTGTGTTGTGGCTGGCACTAAGGGCTGGCTGCCCCAGCCCCGCCCCTTCCACCTGAGGCCTTGCCCCTTCTGGGAGTGAAAGCCAGCCTCCCAACAGACACCTCTTACCCACCTTGCATGGCTGTCAGTTCCCCTGCCAATCATCATGCTATTTCTCCCTCTGGATCCTTAAGCTCTGGGCATATGAAGTGAAGGGGCCTGGGCTGGAGGTGGGTGTCCTGTGGCTGAGCTCTAGATATGGAAGAGGTGTCAGTGTCTGCGACTGGAGGGCAGAGGTTTCCTCCAAGATGTGCCTCATTGATGTTTGTAACAAACCCAGATGCAGGCATCCAACAAAATCATAACTGTGAACCAGGAACTGGGTTGTCATAGAAGTTTCTTTTACTCTCTACTCCTGTCTTGCCTGTATTGTTGCAGGTATATTTGCTGACATATTTTGAGGCTAATTACTAAAATAACTGAAACTGGCATGGTTATATTGTGGCGGTCTGACAAAATTTGTGCAGACTTATGGAGCAGAATTCCCCCAGGAGCAGAGTGACAATCGTTGGATACAGACAGACCTATGAGTGAATAAAGGAAATGAGGCAATAGTAGTCAGCATAATAGGCTGTGTTCTCAACCCACTAGCAATCTAGACATTGTCAAGTTTTTTGTAGCTTGGTAGTGAAGCATCAAATGTGTGATAGCAACTACCACTGTTAATAATATCACTGTTTCCAAAAAAAATGAAATTGTTCAGTTTGTGAAATAGAGCAAATATTGCTAACAATTCGGAACAGCTGCAAGCAAACACTTTAGATGAGGCTGAGGGGACTCTAAACTAAATGGCCAACAAATCCTCCACTAACACTTCTTCCTCTGGGTTGGTATGCACGGGATGAAGTTGTGCTCAGTTGCCACTGTTGGATCCCTGTGTTGGACTCCCTGAAGATTTCTCTTTTAGAGTGAGATCCCACAGGTTTACACACAAAAAAACAAACCTGAATCTGCTTTTTTAGCTAGCCAAGATGAACCTGTATAATAGGATCAAAAGTCACTATTTCCATTATGTGGGCATGAATTCACTGAAGGCAGGTTCTCCACGGGTATAAATTGGTGCAACTTTGTACCAATTCACATGGGCAGATGGTCTGACTCAGAAATATTTCATGTAAATTAGGGATGTAAAATCCTGTTTAATTGATTAACTGGTTTGCGGGGGAAGGGGGCTGCTCCAGCTCATCTGGGCTAAGGTGCCTCCCCCACACCCACACCTGTCGCGACTGGGCTGGAGCAAGCCCTGCACTGCCAACAGAGGCTACTTCAACCAAGTTGTAGCGCTCCTGCCTGTGGCAGGCTGCTGGTGCAGGAGCAGCAAGAAGGGAGCTGCCCTAGTGCCCACTAGTTAACCAGGACCAGTAAGCCTCACCCATTAAGCATCAGGCTTATTGATTTATGAAACTAGAGAGTTTTGCATAGTTGTTACACTGAGTTTGAAGCTATCATTTGTGAAGGGAGACTATTTGGTATTAAAATCTGTAATTTAGGACAAAATTCTCTTTTCTGATCCACATCGAGAATCACTGATGTCCTATGGGAGTTCCAAGCACATACTGGGGAAAAGAATGTAAGCATTAGAACTAGGAAAGTAATGCCAAACAAATAAAACAGAAGACCCTGCAACTGTTTGTTAGACTTGAAATCTGAAGTGCTTTTCCCATATTTGCACCCACTTTTGTTCATTTTCCTATTTTCATGGAGTAAATATTGATGTATGCTATGTTTGCACACTCAGCTATGCATGGAAAGCAAATATTATATTTGTTTTTCATTGACATTTGCACAAGAAACCTGAACAAAGCACAATGGTAGACATCCAGGTATGCAGGACTGTGAATCCCATTGCTAGCCCATGCCTCCAGCATGAGGGAGGGATCTTGCATGTGTGAAGTGGTTGCTAGCTAACACACCCAGGCTTTCAGCCACTCAAGCACTCTCCCCCAGGCTACCTAGACCTTGTCTTTGCCTTTCAAAAACAAGTAGTCCTGGGGCACCTTAGACAATAACAAAAATATATATAGTATCATGAGCTTTTTTGAGCAAAACCCACTTCTTCAGATGAACTTGAGTTACTCTAAGTTAGATGTCTGCAAGTCACCAGGGCCTGAAATGCATTCTAGAATACTCAAGGAGCTGATAGAGGTATCGGAGCCATTAGCTATCATCTTTGAAAAATCATGAAAGTCGAGAGAGATTCCAGAAGACTAGAAAAGGGTAAATATAGAGCCCATCTATAAAAAGGGAAATAAGAAAAAACCCAGGAAACTACAGACCAGTCAGTTTAACTTCTGTGCCAGGGAAGATAATAGAACAAGTAATTAAGGAATTCATCTGCAAACACCTGGAAGATAATAAGGTGATAGGTAACAGCCAGCATGGATTTTTAAAGAACAAATCCTGTCAAACCAATCTGATAGCTTTCTTTGATTGGATATCAAGCCTTGTGGATCAGGGAGAAGCAGTGGACATGGTATACCTAAACTTTAGTAAAGCATTTGACAAGGTTTCACATGACCTTTTTATCAATAAAACTAGGGAAATGCAACCTAGATGGGGTTACTATAAGGTGGGTGCATAACTGGCTGGATAAGAGAGTAGTTACTAACGGTTCACAATCATAGCAAGTGGGGTTCTGCAGGGGTCTGTTTTGGGACTGGTTCTGTTCAATATCTTCATGAATGATTTAGATCAGTGTTTCTGGAAGTGCACCGGAAAACCACTTTGAGAAACACATTAACTGGCCACCCTGGTTTGTTTATTTACTGGCGCCGCGGCCACGGAGCCGTGTGGCTCCCATTAGCTCCATTTCGCTCTTTGCAGCCAAGCGGAGCAGCGGGAAGCGGTGGCCTGGCCCACGCCGCTTCCTGCAGCTCCCCTTGGCTGCAAAGGACGAAACGGAGCCAATGGGAGCCACGAGGCTCCGTGGCCACGGCGCCAGTAAATAAACAAACCAGGGTGGCCAGTTAATGTGTTTCTCAAAGTGGTTTTGTGGCGCACTTTCAGAAACACTGATTGAGATGATGGCATAGAGAATATGATTATTAAGTTTGCAGATGATACCAACCTGGGAGGGGTTGCAAGTGCTTTGGAGGACAGGATCTTGATTCAAAATGATCTGGACGAACTGGAGAAATGGGAAACAGGATGAAGTTTAATAAGGACAAATGCAAAGTACTCCACTTAAGAAGGAACAATCAGTTTACACATACAGAATGGGAAGTTACTGTCTAAGAAGGAGTACAGCTGAAAGGTATTTAGGGGTCATAGTGGACAACAAGTTAGACATGAGTGAACAGTGTGACACTGTTGCAAAAAAACCCAAACATGATTCTGGGATGCATTAACAGGAGTGTTGTGAGCAATACACGAGAAGTATTTTGTTTGTTCTACTCTGCATTGATTAGGCCTCAGTTGGAGTAGTGTGTCCAGGGTCTGGGCACCACATTTCAAGAAAGATATAGAGAAATTGGAGAAGGTCCAGAGAAGAGCAACAAAAATTATTAAAGGTCTAGAAAACATGAGCTATGAGGGAAGACTGAAAGAATTGGGCTTGTTTAGTTTAGAAAAGAGAAGACTGAGAGGAGACATGCTACTGGTTTTCAAGCATCAAAAAGGGTGTTACAAGGAGGAGGGAGAAAAATTGTTCTCCTTGACCTCTGATGGTAGGACAAGAAGCAAAAGGCTTCAATTGCAGGAAGGGAGATTTAGGTTGGACATTTGGAAAAACTTCCTAACTGTCAGGGTGGTTAAACACTGAAATAAATTGCCTAGGGGGGTTGTGGAATCTCCATCACTGGAGATATTTAAGAGCAGGTTAGACAAACATCTATCAGGGATGATCTAGACAGTGCCTGGTTCTGCCATGAGGCCAGGGGACTGGACTCAATGACCTCTCAAGGTCCCTTCCAATTCTAGGATTCTAAGGTGCCATGGGACTTTGTGTTAGTCTGTAACTTTAAAAACAATGAGAAGTCCTGAGACAACTTTGAGTGACTCAAGCTCATCTGAAGAAGTGGGTTTTGCCCACAAAAGCTCATGATACAATATATATTTTTGTTAGCCTCTAAGGTGCCACAGGACTTCTCATTGTTTTTAAAGTTACAGACTAACATGGCTACCCCGCTTAGACTTTGCCTTTCAAGTTAGCAAGAGGTGCAGCCCAGCATGCTAATCTCCTTAAATCCTCCCCCTGTGATATCCAGTCTCTGACGCTAGCTACTCACAGAAATCCCAGATCCTCTAAACTCAAAGGACCAGTTTCTGAACTTTACCTTACACCACAACTCTAGTGTAACACACTACATGTGTAAACAAGAGTTTATTTAAGAGATAACAGAGATTCAATTGGAAACAAATGAGTGATGGAAATAAATGTCTATAATTCAAAACAAAATCCTACAAGGCTGTTCCGCACTCTGGCACTCTGAGTGCAGAAGGTGGGGGCCTGAAAGAGACCTTAAATACCTTGCCTCTATAGGCTTCTGCTTAAAAACACTTCCCTGGCCTTGGGAGATAAGCTGCTGCCATGATGTGTTTTTAAAAAAATACCCCACTTCTTCTTCGACTCAGGAAGAAGCACTTGAACTTCCTTGGGTACCCCCAAGCTTCTTTACCACAAGAGAACTTGAAGGAAAAAAAGAGAAAACAAACTGCAGTTTCTGACAGATGACCTCTCAGTCTTAGGAATGCATACATAAACTTCCTGTTACCCTCCAGGAAACAAGAATCAAATCATTGCCTTAAAGGTGATTTTTATTAACAAAACAAAAAGATATACTTGATAAAGCATACTTGATTGCTAGGTGTACAGAGCAACTGAGAAAATAATTCAAACGTAGAGAAAAATGGTAACTCTGAGTTCAGCTTAGATACAGTGATGGCGGCCGGGGGGGGGGGCAAATGGACTTAGCACAGAGAATTTTATAACCAAACAACAAAACAAAGAAAATAACCTGATAGGAAAAATGTATAGGGTTACCAGGTGTCCGGTTTTGAACTGGACAGTCCAGTATTTGAGCTTTCTGTTCGAGAAACAAATTGAGAAAATATAAATGCCCGGTATTTTCTAAATAAGATGTAATGTAGATTGTGATGTAATGTCAAGTGTGTCCCGTATTTTTGTTGAAACCATCTGGCAACCCTAATGTATATTTAGTAATGTATATCTATTCACGATCCATACTGATCCATACTGCAAGGTCCAGTCCATATCCATGCCCAGTATTCTTTGTAGACATGGTAGTTCTGCCTGGTTCAATTCATTCTTGTTTCCCCCAGCTACTAACTTAAAAACTCTCACAAAGAAAGCAGCAGGCAGATATATCTTTCAATTCAAATTTCAACACCATTTGGCTGTCCTGGCTCCCTGCCAACACTGCCTAGCTACCTCAGTTTAACCTTTTAATCATGGAATGCTGGCCAGCACTCCTCCTATCCATCACAAGGTGAACTAAGGTATACACTTATTAATGGTCACCTTTCCAGTCTAGTAAAGTAGATAGGAAAGTTCAGTCTGTCGCAGAGCTGGCTAACTTCACAACAAAGCAGGGGACAAACAATAGCATATGACATGTGACCAATCACAACTAAGGGTATGTTTATACTGCAGAGGCATAACTGCATCACAAATAGATATACCTAAATTAGCTTTGATTTAGCTAGCCCAAATAATAGCAATGAATCCACATTGGCACAGGCTTTACAATCCTACAATGAGATTATTTATGCAAGTGCCTAGCTCAGGGTGGGCAATCATTTTTGAAGGGGTGGCCACTGCACAAATTTCTGAAGTGGCTATGGACTGCCCCAGAAAGGGCGAGGCCTTAGACTGAAGGGGTGGGGCCAGAAGGCTTCCCATGCTCCCCCACCCACAGACCCTGATAGGCCTGGGGGTAGGGGAGTGCATAAAGTCTTTGCCCCTGGCGCCTCTGGTGTCGGGAGGAGATATTAAAAAGCAGTGCACAAAGTAAAATAAATTTGTGTAAATTTTCAATTAATAGTGTTGAAGAAACAGGTCTCAGGCAATTGTGATCTCACTCCAAAAATGAATATGGATTCAAATAGAGTATTTGTTGCACATTTTTTGCTCAGTCCTAATTTGGTATCAAGATCTGCTGGGCAAATTAAAGAAAAGGAGAGGTGCTGTCCTAGTGGATTTGACTTATGTTTACAGTAATTCATTTGGCTGTTGATTATGAAATAATTAATGCTTATTACATTAATTCAGATTGTAGTATGTATTGCACAATGACCATGTGACATCTATTTATGTGCTGAATGAGCTATTTCCCTCAAATTACTGAAGTAAAACATCATTACTTTAAGGCTGTCCTTATAGTCTATTTATTCTGATGCTATTTCACTCATTAACTTCTTGACATGAAACTGTTTTTCAAATATGAAAATCTTGTTCAAATACATCTAGGTGACAGAATCCTGCATGAATTTATGTGTTATAAAAATAAGAATATATAATAAAGCAAGTCATTTGTGTTCTAACCTGTGCTAGTCTGCATTGCAAAGGACCCTTGCAGGGGAAAAAATTAGTGTATGTGTTTTTTATGTATATATATATTTCTATCACTTCACTTGACTACAAAAAATAATCTTGATGATAATACAGATGCAGCAAGCTCAGAACCATTAAATTGACAGTGTGATTTATCCCACTTTGCCCTGCTTAATAAGCAAAATGTATCACTCGTGTGAGCTTTCTTCTGCTTAAAGCTATGTAAGAAATAGACCTTACCATTACTTGTATTGATAAAATACATATACCATCTTAATTCATTCTTCACCCAGAATATTTAGTCATAGTACGCTTGTGACTGGGATTCTGATCACCCCATATAAAATTGTGAGAGAGAGAGAGACTTTCACTACTCCTCTGTTATTCCTCACTAAGCAATGCACTAGCCTGCCATCTGTTTTCTTATTGAATCTTGCATGGAATAGCAAAGAGCTAGTCACCAGAGAGTCAAACTCTAGCAAGCCCCCCATGGCTTACTTGGAGATACCCAAGCGCTTATTCTCATTTGCCTGTTAGATCTGCAATGAAATGCATCTTGCAAGCTGCTATTTTCTACTCTATTTTAACATATATATCTGGTATAGTATTTGTTGTTGTTCTACTGATTTTTGTTAAACAATACTAACTGAAGCAAAGACTTCAGGAGCCATATATAAATAACACATCTAAGAGCATTGGTATTTTTTTTTCCTGCACTGATTTTAAATGTTATTCAAACCAACTAAGGCCCTGTCTGCTATGCTTGCTCTGCTTTCTACCTTAATAAGCTGTTAGGGGTGTGGTTGGCTCCCATCACAAGTTTGTTGTCATATTCAATATGATTAATACATAGTTAGTAGCATGACCACTGCCAACAGCTTAGACTAATATATCATTGTCAATTGAGTCATAAGACATGAGTTTTCTTCTTGTGCAGATGGGACCCCTTAACCATATCAGCCCGTCACACTTCCCAGAGCTTTTGATGCTGTTCTGTGTGATCATACTCTTTCTCACTCTCCCCTCTGGAGCAGTATGGATAACTGGCCAGGCAGTGAAGCCAGTGTAGATGTGTGGTGGGAAAGCTTGCTGTAGAGACTGCCATAAGCACGGTTTACAATGAACACATCACCCTATACTTACAAAATGGCTTGTACAGTAAACAGAGCCACCATCCCACCAGGCTTGTATGCATTTCCCCACCAGGCAGCTAATTAAGCAAGATCTGGTCAGTCTAACCACAAATTCAGATGTAAAGTCTGTACCTGATTCTGCCCCCAGATAAATAGGAGTAATAATTCAGACATACAGACTGTCCTTGAAGTGAATTGGAATTGTGTGTTTGCCTCCAATGGCACCAATTTGGTTCTTAACCATGATAGCTGAAAAAATTTCACACTCATTTGTGTGAGCATCTTCACTGGCAGCAGAAATCTCATTTTTAATTTTCTTTTTGAGTCTGTTTAAATGGTAAATCTGAAGGCTGATAGCAACAATACCATAAAATCAACTTCCATTTGTAACCTGTTACATATTTGCTTCTACAAGGGCTAAATACTGACCTCGTTGAAGTTAATGACAAAATTCCTGTTAATTTCAATAGGACCAGGACTTGGCCCAAAAGTAGGAGCTTGCATTCTAAAATAATCAGCTATGTTAAAAATGCTGATCTTGGTTATGTCAGTTTCTGAAAGAGGCTTCATTCTCTAGATCAACTTAGCCCTGCCCTATGCTGGAGAAAAAGCTGGATGGTAGTGACAGGACAGGTTTATTGTTTTTCTTTAATATCGACTGTTATCTACCTTCATTCAGAATAGTTTTATAGCAACTCATCAAGTCAATTCACACTTGTGATGGGATGCGTAGCCTCCATCCACAGGTTGGCTACTTGGAGAAATTGCTTCTGTTATCTGCCATTAGTGCAAGGATTCAGAGGTCAAGGCCATCTCTGAGGGATTACTTTATTCCCCAGCAGGTGCTGTGAGAAATGTTCTATGGGAAGCTGACAGCTGAGTCTACCAGTGAAAATCCAGAAAGAAGAACTTATAAAAAGGGTGTTGGAGCCAACAAAAGAACTGAGGTTGATGCTGTGGAGTAGCTGGAGAGGGGGGTTGGGAACACCTTGGAGGACAAGGAAGATAGGCATCAGTAAAACCTTCACCCAAGCCCTCCCTGTCCCCCCAGAATTGCTCAGCAAGAAAGAAGGCAGCAGGAGCCCCAGAGGTAAAGGCATGGTACAACAGAACCTTTCTGAGGGGCTGAGAAGAAATAATCCTTCCCACAAACAGAGCACCAGGCTCTGTCTTTTTCTGCCCATACCATCCTGGATCTGCTGGAGTGATGACTAATTGGGCAACATCAATAGGATCGGTAGTATTAAATGGAAATCTTTACCTGCCAATGTGTTGTCAGTCAAGAGCTTAACAAACATATTGCAAATTTTAAAATGCATTTTCTAACATGAGAGGAGGAGTAGGAAGCGAGAAGAAATTCATATTGCTACACTTCAGATTTCCTATTGTTATACTTCAGATTTCTATGAGTACAGTAAATGTAAGTCTTAACTCTGCCACATGCATAAATTGCTATTACACAAGGGTTGGTTTAGCTTGATGGTGCTTTGTTTGCCTGCTTTATGGTGTTATGACCCCTGGGTCTAGAACCTTGGGCTGTGGGGTCCTAGATGATGACTTGTGACTGGAGAGACATATGAAGCAGCACCAATCATTACAGGTGGGTTAGGCACCAAATAAATTACCTTCTAAAAGAGGACAGAGCAACAGAACCCTGTAGCCACCTAATTTGCTCACATCAACTATTTAAACCAAGAAGGTAAACCAGGGAGCTCTGTGAGCAGCAGTGAGACTCTGGCTTGCCTCTGCTACATACTTTCTCTTTTGCCTTGTCTTATGCCTGACTACTGTCAGCAGCCCTGGTTTGACTTGACCTTGGTAATTGTCTGCTGAGTTTGCTTGGTAACAAGTCCTGACTCTTGTCTTTAACCATAACCATCTATGCCCTGAGTATTATGTGTGACTTGTTTGTGGGGGTGTCAATGATGCTTAATTTGGAGAAGTGTTCAAGTCACACAACTCCGTTCCAGACCAGGATTCTTAACACTGAAAAAATGGGGAGAAGGGAAATGAAAATAATTTCATTTAAATGAAGAGAAGAAAGATTCTGAATACCTGACAGTTCTGGGAGATATTGGGGTTTTAATTCTGATGACCACCAGCATTTTTTACAATGTCCAATGTCCATTTTTACTGCTGCCTTCCATTGTGCTGTCAATTAACAATGTAGGCCTACTCACTCTGTCTGCCCACAGAGGTTCCTTGCTCTCCCTGTTTGATATCCTTGAAGCTTCATAAAACTACAGTGTTTTATAATAGTCCATGGTAACCATTTTTCCATGTAAGCTGGGCACTTGTGTGGCTGCTCAAGAGAGATTCAAATGCCATCCAACTGATTAGCAGAAGGCCCACAGCTAGATTTTGGTTTCCACTGGAGGTGCACATTCACACATGCCTCAGTGCACACATAAAATTATTCCACACATGGATGGAAAAGATTAGAGGGAAATTTATGTTAACCCTCCCCCACCCAAAAAAAAAAAAAAAAAAAAAAGAAAAAAAACCATTAAAAAGTGGCTTCCTGGGCTTCTTTCTCTGCTCTTGAGAGTCTGATTTGTGCTACTCTGTAACCCACAGCAGTGCTAGTGACTCTGGAGTTCTGCAGACTCCCCTTCAGAGGTAGGCCAGTTTCCTAAGTCTTATTTCAGTAGATGGACTGCTTGATTCCTGAGGACACATAGATACCATCAAAGTGGAATCAGCCTGACACTTCTATAGCAAATTTCATTTTCCCATTAGAAGTGGTATATCTAAAGAAAAAACTCCTATTTCTCACTTATCAGTTTCCAGATTAAATTTTTACTTGGCAACACAATGTACCTTTTTACTTGGCAACACAATGTACCTTTCCTAAGAGCATCTTACACTATAATGAGTCTTGGGCTCAGTTGGAGTCAACATCTCCTGTTTTGTATGAAAACTGGCTATTTTCTCCATATGTTCACAGTGACTCAGGGAACAAAGCTGAAGGGGGTTGGCAAAATCTGAATACAATGCTAGTTAATAGGCCATGTTAGGAGTAGCAGGGAAGACTTCTTTGTTTCTGTAAGTGACAGCTTTATAATAGGTGAACAATAGGGCGCAGTAGGATAAAATTCTCTTAACACTTGTAGGCCTTTCAAACTTCAGTTTCAGTTGTTTTGTACTCCTAAAAGGTTTTCTGTGATGTCCAATGATGCCACGTGGCTGTCTGATGCCACATTTATTATCGATTCATAGTGCCATAATTGTACACACTACTTGCAAAACAAGCCAAATACAAGACTCATAGACTTTAAGGTCAGAAGGGACCATTATGATCATCTAGTCTGACCCCCTGCACAATGCAGGCCACAGAATCTCACCCACCCACTCCTGGAATAATCCTCTCACCTATATCTCAGATATTGAAGTCCTCAAATTATGTTTTAAAGACCCCAAGATGCAGAGAATCCTCCAGCAAGTGATCCGTGCCCCATGCTACAGAGGAAGGCGAAAAACCTCCCAGGCCTCAGCCAATCTACCCTGGAGGAAAATTCCTTCCCGACCCCAAATATGGCGATCAGCTGAACCTTGAGCATGTGGGCAAGACTCACCAGCCAGACACTCAGGAAAATTTCTCTATAGTAACTCCTATCATCCCACCATTGGCCTAATTACCACTGATAGTGAACGGTCACTTAGTTGCCAAGATCATGTTATCCCATCAAACCATCCCCTTCATAAACCCATCTAGCCTAATCTTGAAGCCAGATAGGTCTTTTGCCCCCACTACTTCCCTTGGAAGGCTGTTCCAGAACTTCACTCTCTAATGGTTAGAAACCTTCGTCTAATTTCGAGTCTAAACTTCCTGATAGCCAGTTTATATCCATTTGTTCTTGTGTCCACATTGATATTGAGCTTAAATAATTCCTCTCCCTCCCTGGTATTTATCCCTCTAATATATTTAAAGAGAGCAATCATGTCCCCCCTCAGCCTTCTTTTGGTTAAGGTAACAAGCCAAGCTCCTTGAGTCTCCTTTCATAAGACAGGTTTTCCATTCCTCGGATCATCCTAGTGGCCCTTCTTTGTACCAGTTCCAGTTTGAATTCATCCTTCTTAAACATGGGAGACCAGAACTGCACACAGTATTCCAAATGAGGTCTCACCAATGCCTTGTATAACGGCACTAACACCTCCTTATTTCTACTGGAAATACCTCGCCTAATGCAGCCCAAGACTGTATTAGCCTTTTTCACAGCCATGTCACATTGGCGGCTCATAGTCATCCTGTGATCAACCAGGACTCCGAGGTCCTTCTCCTCTTCTGTCACTTCCAACTGATGTGTCCCCAGCTTATAACTAAAATTATTGTTATTAATCCCTAAATGCATAACCTTACACTTCTCACTATTAAATTTCATCCTATTGCTATTACTTAAGGTGCTTAGCTTGAGGCGTTTGCAGTCTAACTCTGTCACATACATGACAAACCCAGGAGGCATGGAAATATTGTTGGTAATGTCATTGCAAGACGGCTTTGCAGACTTCATACCCAGATCTTGCCTTCAGTGGCATTCGGGTAGGGATTTTATTTTGGCCCAACTCTAGTTTTAAGAGAAGCAGACAGGGTTCAGGGGCATAAGAAGAAAGAAGTTGTCCGTGCTAAATGTAAAGTGCTGGTGGCTAGAACTTACAAAAATGTGGAAGTGACTTAATGAGCCTTGAGTTGCTAGCCTATTGTTTCAGTAGCAAAACTCCAGAGACAAGTTTTTTTTTTAAAGCGCAGATTATTTTTAACATGCCACAATATTTAGGTGTTTAATACAATACTTAGGATTTAATTTACAGAGGAGCTGAGCATCTACAGCTTCAGCTAAAGTCACTTGGAATCTGAGGTACTCATCAGCTCTAAAAATTGGGTCCAATATGTCTCAAATTGGCCATCCAAAATCAGTTGCCTCTTTTGGAAACTTGTTTTAGGGAACAGATATTTAGAATCCAGTTACAGGCACTCTATAAATATCTAGGTAGAATGGAGCCCAATAATTTTTTAAACAAAGTTTTTAAAAAAATTTCGGAACCGTAAGTTCTGAGTTCAGATTCACTGCTACTGTGAACATAAATAGAATTACAACTGCTTATGCCAAAAATGACTTTGGCCCCTGATCTCCATGCAACCACAGTTTTCTTTGTGGGCATGCTGAACCAAACTTCATCTTCTGAAGGCAGATAAATCTGGTGCTTTGTAGATGTCATCAGTCAGGTATCCCAATGGGTTCCTGACAGTTCTTCTGCTCCGCCAATGGTGGTAAACTTTCGGCTGCATGCGTGCATGTGTGTGCTCCCCTGTCTAACGTGTTAACCATTCGCAATTAGTCAATACAACAGACGTCGAGAGAGCCCCAGAGACCACAAATCAGATAAGGAACAAAAGCACCCAGCCAGATTTATTGCTAAGTGAAGTACAATAATAGTTGTCAGCGAACAGCCTCGCCACTGCACCAATATACATATGTATGCCGTGACAATGGACTAACACCCAATCAATGCTATGAATTCAGCATTGCGCCCACGGTCAGTCGATGACCATCCTTTGCGGTGCACTTTCATACACAGGTACAAACAAGTTATACATTGCTCTTGATGTATCAGGTTGCCACCCTATGTTACCTAGTTATCACCCTTACCTCACACAACAGGGGTTCAATTACCATCCATCAGGCTGTCAGTTTAGACCCCGTCCTGAACCTGGATCAGTATGTATGTTATTTGTGGAGCGTGTGTTGGTACCAAGATGTTTCTTAACAAGGTGTTCTGTTACAACCCCTCTGGAATGTACTTACAGCGTGTGCCTAGTATCTCTTAGGCATGAGTGTTTCTGTAATATCAGTCTTGTTCTTGCCAATTTCTGTGAGCAGGGCCTGCCTCTTGTGCACATCTTAACTCTGCTTTATATTAGCAAAGTTTTGATCATTGCTGTTTAGGCCTCGGGCCTTATACCTGGCCTATGATACATGGGCTTATTATTCAGGCCCTTGTCTTACTGCAGTAAATGGTTTAAAAAAAAAAAGTCCTGTGTGTTCTTAGGACAGTGAAGAGCCCAGGGCACTTCACAGAAGAGTAAGGGTATGTCTACCCAGCAAAGTTATTTCAAAATAACAGCCGTTATTTCAAAATAACTTTCCTAGCATCTACACAAGCCAACTGCTATTTCAAAATTAATTTGAATTAGTGGAGGGCTTATTTTGAAATTGGTAAACCTCATTTCACGAGGAATAGTGCCAATTTTGAAACTGCTATTTCGAAATAAGCGCTGTGTAGACGCTTATTTCGAAATAGGGGGCCTCCAGCCCTTCCCAAGGTGCCCTGCTGGCTGCCCTGGCCACAAGGTAACTTCTGACCTCATGCCCTGCCAGAACCAGTGTGAAACAGCCCTATACAGTTTAATAGAAAATTGTATCCTTATAATAGGGTTTTAAAAGTCTTTCTATACAATTAACAAGGAACTTTATCCTTGCTATAGAATTTTATAATCTGGTTTAAAAAGGTGAATAGAATTGGAACAGAGAATGATCTCCTTTCCGCAGTTCCGGCTGGCCTTAAATGCGATTCAGCGTCCAATCAGTGTGGATGCACTATTTTGAAATAGCAAAAAGCTATTTTGAAATGCATTTTGAGTGTAAATGCGTTATTTCGAAATAAGATATTTCTAAATAACTATTTCAAAATTAGATATTTCGAAATAATGCTGTAGTGTAGACATACCCTTAGGGTTTGCTCTGGTGTACTTCTCTTATGGAAAAGTCCCATAGAATTTAATAGAGATGGAACCAATAGAGTTCTATAAATTTTAGTGGGATTATATATGTAAACTCCAATGTAATTGAACACAGTTATATCTCCATCATTTTTTCTTAAACTCATATATATTTTTGCAGCAGAAAGGAGATCATTCTCTGTTCCAATTCTATTCACTTTTTTTAACCAGATTATAAAATTCTATAGCAAGGATAAAGTTCCTTGTTAATTGTATAGAAAGACTTTTAAAACCCTATTATAAGGGTACCATTTTCTATTAAACTGTATAGGGCTTTTTCACACGGTTTGGATAATACTTTCCCATCACCCACAGATAGGCAGCATGTTGCCTGATTGCTATCCTTCACCCCATATGTGGACAAGTCAGTAAATCTCTCTGTGTATGGTGGTGGTGTATTCTGAGACCCTTCAGGCTGAAAAAGGCTATATAAATGTTAAGATTATCATCTGGTTCTTTGCTATATTATTCATTGATTTTAAATTGTCATTTTTCAGTTATCAAAGCTGTTGGTTTGTGATAGGCAGCAACATGCAGTACCTTACCCGATATAACATGCCTCAGATACTAAGGGAAAAATCAATTAAAGTGGATACTTGCTTCTTTTGGTTTTGATAGCAAGATTCATGTGTGACCTAAAAGTGCTAGTCAGAATCAGCCGCTTGAGCTGTCAATGGGCATGTTATCTGTAAAATGCAGCTATCTGACTTTCAGTCAATGTTTTAGGGTGTAGGTGCAGAGCTGCATAATAAGGGCTGATATTTCACAGTGTGTCCCACTAAGACTAATGTAATAATTGATAGCTCAGAAGTATGATCACTGAAAAGAAAAGATGTAGCAGAGCCTCAAAGTAGAAGGGTCCAGTGGTCAGGACTTTGGAGACCCACATTGAATTCACTACTCTACCACACACACCCAGTGTGATACTGGGTAGGTCACTTGGGCCTGGCCTATACTAGACCAGGAAGGTCGGCTTAAGGTGCGCAACGCCAGCTACCCAAAATGTGTAGTTGGAGTCGGCTTACCTTATGCCGAACCATGGCAGCGTCCACACAGAGGGAGGCTTTGCTCCCATCAGCTTCCCTTACTCCTTGCAGAAGGAGTACCAGACGCCAGCTGGGGCTGACCTCAGCATTCAATTTAGCGGGTCTACACTAGACCTGCTGCATTGAATGCTAGAAGATCAACCTCTGGAGCATCGATCTTCTCAGAAGTATAGATGTGCCCTTGGTGTCTCGTTTCCCTTCTTTAGAATGGAGATAATAGCAGTTTCCTGCCTTCCTGGAACGTAGTGAGGATAAATATATTAGAGATTGTGAAGGACTAAAACTATGGTAACTGGAGAGAGAATAATATGGAAGAAAATATCTGGGACTGAAAGAAAACTCTTAACTCTGAACAGCCCCAACTTTGAATAGATATTTGAAATTCAGAGATTGTACAGTTCAGAAGCTGAGTCCCAGTTTCTTGCATCTTGGGCCATCTATGTTAAAAGTAAAACAAGAACAGAGCAAAACAATAGACATATGCAGATAACAGAAATTGTAATAACAGAATTACTTAAAAAACCAAATGCAGATTATATAAAAATGCATTGAAGTCTATTGTATGGACTTTGTTGGAACTATTCAAAAATGTGCTAGCAGTATAAATGTATTTACTTTTATATACGCAGCTGTCTTGGATATTTTGTTTAATGATGGCATAGCATATTTAAACTGCCTTGCCTAATATTAGAATACATTGTAGAGAGACAGTAAGGTGCAAAGGCAAAATCTTTCCTGGTTGCAATTTAATTTTCTGTGGCGATGACAAATCAGTGCCTCTTAACATCTGGCTTCCCTCATGAAATGTGTGTGTGGGAAGGATGGAGGAGTTTAAGGGAAATAAGGCAGTAGGTATGTTATCCACTTTACTGCTTTTTATTTAATATCTTGAATTATTAAAAAGACAGGCACTGTTTGGTGCATAGCTTCCATTGTTCTATGAACCATCAACTAGCAAAAAGAGCAATGCATTGACAGATACCTTAGCCATGAATTGCAATTACCAGGGTAAGACTGCTGAAGATAGAATATGAGTGAAATGCATGATATTTATGGCCAGACTAAGGAGAAAACTATAGATACGTGGCAGCAATATAAACTGCCATTAATTATTTTAGAATAAATTCCTTTTAAAAGAATAGGATCCCAGATCACAATTTAAGGGGAAACTCTTTGTTTTAAAACAGTGAATATATAAAAACAGTATTTCAAGGGACGGATCATGGGGTTATGCAGCCTCCAGGTCACGGGTTTGAATCTGTCCCAAAACACTGTCATAAATACAAGTAGGCCTGAGCCAGAAAACTCTGTGTGATGGGGTAAGGTCACAGAAGACTTCTTGGAGGTGCTGACAAGGCCACTGCCACTCATTTTCCTGTTCTCTGGGGCTTCTCGCTACCCTGTCTTGCTGAGCCAGCTCCCTGGTCTCCCTCAGCCAAAGCACAGAGCTAAGATCACTGCCCTTCCCCAGCCTCCACCTTCTACCCCCCAACCCCAAGGAGCAGTACAGACACTGAAACTCTTCCAGTCCAAGGAAAATGTAGTTTTGAGCCCAGCTTCCCAGGATACCACTCCCCAAATGGGATCAGAACCCCAAATGAATTATTTAGGTAAGCCCCCTTTAACAATGAAAGGAGGATGTACACACTGATTGCTCCCTCAGGTAACAATTATTTACACTGGGCTTGATAATAAATAAAAGTGATTTAATAAAATACAAGCAGTAGGATTTAAGTGGTTATAAGTGAGAACAGGCAGAGCAAAGTAGATTACAAACTTAAAATAAGGATACGTCTACACTAGCCCCCTAGTTCGAACTAGGGAGGCTAATGAGGGCGACCGAAATTGCAAATGAAGCGTGGGATTTAAATAGCCCATGCTTCATTAGCATGTTCCCGGGAAGTAGCCATTTTGGAAACTGACTAGCCCGGAATAGCTGCCCGTGTCAACACACGGCAGTCAAACGGGAGTTCGAAGTAAACCCCTAACTCAAATTAGCTGTTACTCCTCGTGGAATGAGGTTTAACAGCTAATTCGAGTTAAGGGGTTTACTTCAACTGATTTGGCTGCCACGCAGACACGGGCAGTTATTCGGCTAGTCAGTTTCAAAATGGCGATCGCTCGGGACCATGCTAATGAAGCGCGGGATATTTAAATCCCGCGCTTCATTTGCAATTTCGGTCGCCCTCATTAGCCTCCCTAGTTCGAACTAGGGGGATAGTGTAGACGTACCCTAACAGAAAACGCTAAACTAATTCTAACACTAAAACATCAGTACAAACTTATTACAAACTCATTATAAACTCACCCTAAAACTGTTCTTTTTCCAGCTAAGCCCCCTCCCTGGAGTCTCTGGTTCACTTTCTTGGGAGTGGCATGCCAGACAAAGACCCTGCTAAGCTTCCAATTGTTTTATGTATTTCCATTTACATGGGAAGTTACCTGGCCTCCCTACCAGTTAGGGAGGTCATGTGACTTCCTAATACCAACCACTGCTAAGACTAACAAGGCAAAAGAAGGTGCTTACATATGATTGCGCAGACGTTGAGGCATCCCAGCATTGGAAACACCCTCAATGGCTTTCCTTTACACATTTAAAAACCATAACGCATTCCATACTCATATATCTAACTTTACACACAACAATGATACATACACGAAAATAAGATATACAGATCCAGTGGTTTATGACATGAATATAGATAGGTTACATGAGATAATTTGTCCAAAGCACCTTTGAGTTAGGCATATCTGTGTCCACATGTCCATTTTCTAAAGCATTGGGGCAGGGGTCCATCACACTCTGGTCCAGAGGTTTATGTTTCAAAAGCTAGAAACACTAGGTAATCCCTTAAAACTCTAACCTTAAAACCATGTTACTCATCTATTTTTTGAAGACCAAAAAGAATTATCTACTCAGCTGGTACTACACAGTGTTAGTTGCCCATACCCAGCTGGTACTACACAGTGTTAGTTGCCCATACCCAGTTAGTACTATGCAGTGCTAGTTGCCTATACAGCTTATTCCCTTTCTGTACAAAATGGAAGTTCTAATCCACTCTGGAGCTTACAATCATAAAAGCTAATCATAAACCAAAAAGGCATCCATAAATTGTCATATTCCCCAACCTGTCAGTTATTGTACCCAATAAATGTTCTGCCAGTAATTGGCTAACCTGCATGGCATTTTTACCTCACATAAGTTTTTGTATTTTGAATAACATTTTATTACATGTTGAGGATAAGCGGATAGTAAAATTAATGACTCCATGTAATACCGAAGCATCACACTTTTACTGATATAACTCCATTAAAAGTTAGCTTTATAGTGAAATGATAAGGAGGAGGGAAATGAAAAGGGTTTAATTTAAATGGAAAGAATTTGGAAAGAGTGACAGCAAGACTACAATTATCACCCTAACATATCAATTGGTTTGCATTTCCAATGTACCTGCCCTGTAGGATACTATATACACTACACATACACAAATCACATCTGCTTCTGTCTGCAAGGGACCTACACGAACTCTTTCCCTCTTCCTTGTTATAATGACCACTTAGTTTATCCTCCCCCTTCAGAAGGCATGTCTGGCCCTTTGTGCTTTACAGCTGATCAGCAATAACAGACACTAAGTCTATAATGCAAACAGACGGAGAAGGGCTTTCCTCATTTTCATATATTGAATTGTCCTTATTGGGATACAAACACAAACTAGCCTAATCACAAGTTTCCTGGGAAGGATGTTTTCAAATCCAAGTTGTTAGTTAAAAATGGTATACAATCTATAGCCAGTGCCTTGCAAAGCACCATGTCAAGTGTTCTAAAGAAACATGTGAATTCAAATGTAAAGGTCTTAAACTACATCTTGTGATTTACATAGAAAAAAAGTAAGCAAGGTGTGTGTGTGTGTGTGTGTGTGTGTGTGTGTGTATACCATTTTAAATGAGTTATTGGTGCCTTCATTCAAATGTATCCTGTTCTATACCTGCCACTGTTTTATGAACTGTCATAAGTACAATCTCCTACTGTAGAGCCTATAAAACTCTGTTATCAAAGGCAGTGTGATGGGTGGAGGGATTGGGTTGGCAAACCATACAGTTGATTGCCATTGTTTGCTCTGCACAATGCTCCATACATCCGTATCGTTTACTTGACTGAAGATTAACTACAGGATGGCAATTTTTGTGTTGCTTTCAGGATAATTAAAGCCTAACTAAGGCATGAAATTTTTCTGTCTAATCTTTCATATGTCATTACTCTATTTAAAACAGTAGTTATATTGGGTCAAATCCTGTCCCTTGTGTGGAAGGAAATGACCTGTTCAGCATAGATATCACTGATGTGTGATCCCAGCCAGCCAAGGTGCACTTCCAAAGCAAAGGGACAGACCCATGCAAAGGCAGCCAAAAGAAGATGTACATACTGTTATCAGAAGTATTTTCTCTTATGATTGTAGCAAATTAAACTCAGATCTTTCTGAACCAAGAGTAAGGAAGAACTTTGCAAAGGGAACTGTGTGCCTGGTTGGAGGTGGCAAAAAAGAATCCTCTACTTTCCCCACCCAGCCATAAGACCCTCAAATGTAAGAGGCTAAATACATGCATAGACTGGCCATAGTTTATGGGCTAAAAGTGCATGAGCTGTAATGATGTTCTTTCTCCCTCCTGGGATCTATTGTCTCTGGGCAGTTTGCCACTACCATTCCCTCAGCTCATTCTCATAAGGGTTGCTGTAACCTGCCATAAATCTTTTCTGCTTCCTCTTGCCCTTCCCCCACCCCACAGCAAAAATGTGGCATTTCACCTGCATTTTCACCTTTCCACAGCCATAAGGATTAGCTCCGAGGGAAAATAAAGGCAGTTATGGTAATCTACAGTGGCATGTATATTTGTTCATATGCATGTGCCACAAGCCTAGTGACTTACTAGGATTAAATTCTAATCAGTAGGAAGATTGATCGTAGTAATGAGAAGATGTGTGGAGCAGGTTCAGTTCAATGGAAATTTCATTTTGGGAAGAAAGTGATACACTCGGTATTTATTATAAAAGAATTCTATTGTTTATATGTTATCTACTATATATTTGAGAGAGTTTGTCTGTCTGTGCGTGAGTCTGTCTGTTTGTTTGTTCAAGAACACCTCCTAAACAGTAAGAGCCAAGACCACCAAATTCAGTATACGGCTTCCTCTTGTCATGACTTAAAGCAAGGTAAGGGTTTGGTTGTGCCCAGAAAATGGGATGTGCCTGGAATGGGATTGCTACAGAAGAGAGACCTAATTGCCAGGCAAGTGAAAGGGACTGGCTGGGGGTGTGCCCCTCCACAGGACTGCCCCAGCTCCGAGCCTCCCATCCCTCAGGCACGCTTGAGGATTAGTGGGGGGGGGTCTGAAGGGCCCCCACCAATCCATTTGGGAGCATTGCTGGCTCTTTACCTTCATCAGGGAGTGAGGGGAAAGTGCACAGTTTGCTGCATTCCTTACTCTGGCTGGGGATCACAGGGGGCAGATGAACCTGGACCTGCCCCATCTGGGGGACATGCACCTCTTCCTTGGCTGTGCCCTCTGAAGCTACAGTGGCCATGTAGAGGTGCTTTTCACCTGTCCCCAAGCTGCTGCAGTGAGAGAGGGCTGAGTAGGTCTTTTCCCTCAAGGCAGCCTGCATATTGAATCTCTCATCCACAGCCCCAACCCAGAGCAATGATTTAAATGAAGAAAAACAAAAATTAATTGAGTTAAGGACCTAAGCAATGCCAGGTACATCTTTTAGTACCACATAAAAAGAGATTTTAGTTATTAGAATGCAAACAGTATAAAGGACACAAAATAAATGGAACAGGAAAAATTATGGACACTTTCTGAATGGAAAAGCGTTCATCAGACAATGGCCCTTTTTCAAAATAATAATTTGTGTGAAACTATTTGGGTCTTCTAAATTTTTTATCTATCACTATGTTGGGTTTTTTTCATTACACATTTTAATTGACCAGTTTAGTTATGTGGTGGGGTTATTTTTAACAAATTGATTATTTGTTTTTAAAAATACAGTTTTTAAATTGGGAAGGAAAAATATTTGAGAAATCCATGGAAGGTTTCAGAAAGTGAAAAATTTGCCAGCTTTAAAAAATGATAAATGAAAATGTTCTCAAAATTCCCACATTTAAAAAAAATATTTTGGACCAGCTCTGGACAGACCCTGGAAAGGAGGAGACTGACTCACTCCTTGTCAGCTGGGTAAGTGTTGGGGTCTTCCTTAAAATGAAGGCACTCAGCATCTCATTGACTTTAATGGAAGCTGAATGCACTAAGCCCCTTGTAGGATCATGCCCCGTACTTGGATAGCAAGGATTCAGTAAAAGAAGAATATTCACATGGACGAATCTGTATTGCACAATGAAATTTCTCTGTAGATAACAGGAGAAGTATCTTGTCATAATCCAAAATGGATGGCCATCTGAAACCATTCAGGGCTATCCATATATTATATAACACATTCCGGTGACTCTTCAAGACTCACCCACCCCCTTGTAATACTGAAATAAATATGCAAAATGAAGAACTCCCCCCCCCCCCAAAAAAAAAGTATTATATAATATATGGAGACTCCTGCAGGACCATGTATCTGTTGAAGCACTACTGTCTTTAATAAGCTTCTCCTCTTCCCCACCCCGCCCCCAGGATCATATCAATCAGCTCTCACGCCAACATCAAACCACAATATAGCCAAAATAATAGGACGTGCCTTTATAGGCTATTGGCAAAGATCTCTGATCTATAGGGTGCTTTCCACTGTCACATGACATTTTGAACTCCGGAGGGGGCGGGTCTCATTGCTGGTAGAATAAGGCTTCTGAATTTCACATTTTTTGCTTTGGAAAAAAAAGCTTCTACTCTCTCATTAAAACAAAGCCAGAAACTGGCCCCCTCTCTGGAGAGTGTAGGGTGGGAGCGCAAGGCATTGTGGGTAGCAGTATGAAGAGTGTGGTAGAAGCAAGCTCCACAAGATTTACAGACCCCTCATGCAGTGAGCAAAGGGGGAGGGGAAGGTTAGAGGTGGAGAGATGGCTCTGCTCACCCTCCAACATGCTGGGCAGTTCAGCTGCACTGATACAGATGGTCAGGTATGTTCACCAGGTGTGGGCTGGTGCATGATTCTTTCTGCTGGAGCAAAGGGAAATTATGAGGTCATAGCTTACCGCCTGGGCTGCTCCTGGAGCAGCATAACAGTTGGCAGTTCCATACACAGGGCTCGTGGTGAGGCACAATTTAGCTCTGTGAGCAAAACTTTCTAAACAAGAGAATGATGAACAATGAAAACAATTGCTTCCTGCACAAATTTTAGATCAATTGATAATTTATGCTGAAATTAGTGAAGCTTTTGGGCTTCATGAATGTTTTCAGATACCTGGGAGCGTTAAAATACTGAAAGGCTGAGAATGTTAGCCCTCAAATGACAGTGAACTGAACTCATGCTTAATGTGTGAACATATTCATGAATCATTTTTCTTCTCCCAACTTCTAGTAAAGACGAACTGCATTTTGTCTCAAATAAATCTAGCATGTGTTTGATATCTTCTGTGCCCTATCTTTGTACTGGAAGAGAGACAGAATTGATGATATAATAGGTCTTTATATCTAACTTCTCTTGTTTACCTGCTCAGTATAAAAGGACCCCAGGTAAAAGGATCAGAGGTAATTCAGCAGTATATCTCTGTTGGCTCTTGCTAATTAAAGGATTTCCTTCACTATTTTAGGTTTGCTGATTACTTAGAAGGAGAGATTTTAATGTAGATGAGACTTTTTTAAGGTTCATTCAAAATGGAGGGGGGTTCAGTTAGTGTGGTGTCATACATCACTTAAGGGCCTTCTGTATCATTTCCAGGGAAAGAAATAGTAGTCAACACTGCTTTAGAAATTAGGATTAACCTGACGGTCTCTTAGCTGTCAACCAGTCAAGTGGGCAGTAAAATGATGAAATGTGAGAAGACAGCCTTATCTTAGCAGAGTATAGCTCAATGTCATATAGACTCCTTAACTAGAATCTATTAAAATGACTGATTAATTTCTTAATTCAGTAAGAGATGAGTTTTTTGCTATTAAGTCTACCATCCTGAATATTACATAATCTTGGTCTGCTGCTGTCCTTAGATTGACTGGCTTTGTTTGGAGTAAAGTAATACTTTTAAATAGTAGCAGGGGTGATTTGACCTTGCTAAATGTTACACTGAATAGCTTCATTCATTCTGTGAAATTCTAGAAACCGGATCAGTGTACACTCTCCTTTAAAGAGCATTGAAAACTAGCATAGATGTATATTTTATGGATATTGATCATGAACAATCTAGACAAAATAATATTCGTTTAATCATCAGAAATCTCTGTTGCTTATGCTGTTAGACCTAGTGTATTTATTCCAGACTAGAAGTTAAATTTCCTGTGTTGTTTTAATAGAGCTAATTTTCTACTTAGTTTGAGTTTGCCACATACTGGGCTCCCAATCATTATTTTTATTAATTATTCTATTTTCTATTGCTTTTCATGTGTAGTTTTAAACCAGTTTTATGATGCTTGATCCTGTATCTACAAGCTGACATGTTAATAACAAATTTACCACTTCTGGTTAAATTCCAATTAAGATTTTGAACTTCTGAATCATTAATTCTTTTTACAGTGCTTCAGTTATTCCCACTACAGTTTTTTTGGTTAAATGTTGCTCACACTAATATCTGAATTGCTAGGCTTTTATCATGCAAAAAGAGTCATGAGAATGGACTAAGTGGAGACCTAATGAAAGTCTGCCCATGCAGATCTCTTTGAAGCATTGGGGCCTAAATTGGGACGGGTCAGATTTTTGCATTTCATCATGAATCTAATTTGGGTTTTGTTTTCTTCTTCAGTGGATACTTCGGTAATATACTTTTGTGAAGGCATTTTTAATGGAGTAAGATTTCTTACCTCTAATTGTCTGTTGGCCTATGCCTCTAATATTTTACTATCCCAGAGCAAAGTTCCGGAGTGTGAGTATAGAGACTACACTAGTGTCTGCATTTAAACAACTGTGGTGTCTGGCATATTTCGGAATAGGCAAGATAACGGTTCAAACATCTGTGCTCAAACTACATTAATGCCCCCAAAACTGCTTACACCAGTAATAACAATGGTGGGCATCTTTAGGGGTGGGGAAAGAGTAATGTGGACACATGACAAGAATTATGGCTAGGCAGTAGAGGCCTCTCAATGGAAATACCTTGAGCCATTTAAATTCCAGAGTATTAATGGCTCAGATTCCTTAGCTGACCATTGATGAGGTATCTACAGTGGGAATTTTGGGGAAATCTCCTATCTTGGCACTAGTACTCATGCAGCTCCAACCATGAAAGCTCTAATATAGACTGGCCTCAGGAGTTTTTAACCCGATATCATCTAAGTCTCTGACACAAGTTATATACACTGCAATTGGAGGCCTGATTGTAACACTTGTAGCCCTATCCATGCTAGCTTTAATCAAGCTGGTTTGCTAAAATAGCAGTGAGACTATGACAGCAGAGGCAGTGGCATGGGTTAGATGCCTAATGACAAGCCCCTCCCTGGGTACATACTTGGGCAATTAGTCCAGACCACCATCTGTAAAAAATGCCTGAGTCCGTCTCCGCCAATATGCCATCAGTGCAAAAGCAAAAGAGTGAAAATTGCTAATATAAACAAAGCCGGGAAGAGAGTTTGTTGATAAGAAAGAAGGAACGCCAAACCATTAAGGGCTTTGTAGCTTGAAACCAGCTTCTTGAACTTCAGATATCAGCTGAAAGGTCTTGCTGAGTACAGTGCACAGTTATCGTGTATTCCCTGTGTAAACAACTGAATAAGCAGTCATGATCTGCAGGAGCTGAAAGGTACCTATGTGGATAGGAAACAACCATAGATGGGATACTGAGGAGGAAGTGTTAGGTGCTCAGATCTCATTCACTTCTAATGGAAGCTGGGTCCCTAACTCTCCTTAAATTCTCTCATGATCCCATCTTACACCACATAAAGATCCATTTTCTAATGGATCTGTGTCATGTGGTTCGACTTATTTTAGATCCAAGGGAAACCAGTACCCCTCAGGGCTACTTAACCACTTTCTTATTTATTGCAAGCTTTAAGCAGTTAATACAGTTACAAGCCTTAAGAACAATTACTATACAATTTAAACCTTAAATACTATAAATTCTAAAGCAAATAATACAGCGCAAAGCAATGCAAAAGCAATTACTAAAAGATCTACTATATACAATAATAAAGCCTAATTCACTTACACTTCACTTGTACGCTTCCTACAGTGCCAGGCTGGAGGTTATGGTTCCATTTTTTCCCACCCATAGGAACGCCACCACTGATGTAGCCAGTGTGAAGGGCCTAATCACTTCTAGTTACCTCAAGCAGGACATGTGGGTCAGTACTGCCCATTCCCTCCCATCGATTGTTCTTACTAAACCCAATTTATAGCAAAGCGAGACTTGGTTGTTCTAATAATATTTACCAAATGATTATGTATTGCGTAGGATATGTAAAATGCCCAATGTCCTATTTGGGGTACATCCTGCTGCTCAGGATGTTACTGCTATGTGCCCAGTTAACAGTTTCATGGCTGCATCTGTACTTTTTGCTTATCAAAAACAAGTACCAGTACAAGGCTGCTTGTCCTGTGTTCTTCACGTGGTCTCCTGCTTAATCTGCATTGTTATGCAAAACAATTCCTGACTCGCACAGTTTTCTTTATTAACCCAGCCTTGCCTGTGTGCTTTGTTACACCAGACTTGAGACAGGCCAGAAATCCACACTTTGGACAAGGCACACATCACCAGGTATTGCCAAGGCAGAGTAGTGCAGGCTCCCTTACACTCTGCAGACCTGTTGAGAGATCCACCCCTTCTTCAAGGAAGTATCCTTTCCTTGCCCAAAGACACCATCTTCAACTGAGTACAAAGGGAATTCAAGACCCTCTGAGTTACTTTTCTGAGATCCCTCATACTCTGATAGAGAGTTGCTGGAAACTCTCTTCTTCCATACAAAAACAAAGAAAGGGCCCCAACATCCCATGAAGACTATGGGTATGTCTACACTACAGCGTTATTTCGAAATAGCTTATTTCAAAATAACACGTCTAGACACAAAATGCATTTCAAAATAGCGTTTTGCTATTTCAAAATAGCACATCCACCCTGAGTGGATGCTGAATTGCATTTAAGGCCAGCCGGAACCAAGTCCAGCAGGGCAAAAGGTCAGGAGTTACTTTGTGTGGCTGCTGCCTGAGGCTATCTGAGACCTGTGCTTAAAGGGACCTCCCCCAGACAGCCGGTTCTCAGGTTTCCCTGATTGCTTGCCTACCTGGATGAGGGACAGCAAAGCATTTTGTCTCTGCGTGCTCTGATTGCCCTCACTCAGGACACCACAGCACTCTGCAACATGGAGCCAGAGCTGCCCCTGGGCACTCTGGTGCTTCTTGTGGATGCGTTGCTGCAAGCCTGGCTGCACTTGCTGCAGGCTGCCATCCAGGAGGTCCATTGGGGGGCTGTCAGTATCCAGGAGGCCCTGTGGGAAAGCTTCCACCCTGAGGAGCACTAAGAGCTTCCCTGGTCTGCCCCACTGGGGGCTTGTGCCTCATTCCTCCCTCACATCCTTCCACTTACCCCCACCCCCTTTGATGTCAAATAAAATACATGTATTTTCATGAACACAAACACTCTTTATTTAACAAAACTTGGGGGCGGGATGAAACGCTGGTGAGACTGGGGAAAGGAGGTGGGAGAGGGGAGGGGGAAACTTGGGAGGATGGAGCTGGAAGGGGGAAGCAAGGGGAAGAAGGGGGAGGGGAAGCTCAGGGCTCAGGGTTGGGGATCTTGCTGGACCGACTTGATTTTCATGCAAACCTGCTCCTGGGTTCGCATGTGGCCTTTGGTGGCCAGGCTGGCAGCTATCCTGCCATAGATGGCGCGTTCCTTTGTCTAGTGCAGAGATCATGGATGTTGGGGGCATCCCCCCCAAACCTGAATAAGGTCCATGATCTCCACCCTGGACCAGGAAGGCGCCCACCTTCTCCAGGCCCTGGCAGGCTCCTGGGAGCTGGCAGACTGCTCCTGGGGAGCAGTGGAGGGCTGGCTGCCAGTGGCTTGCTGGCTCATGTTTTGGGGCCACTGGGTCAGGGACAGTGACAGCTGGCTCTGGGCTGGCAGGCTTGGAGCTGGCACAGGCACTGTTGCCAGAGTCAACCCCTTTAAGGGCTCTGGGAAGGGGGGAGGGAGAGGAGTGTTCTTGGTTGAGGCTGGAGTGGCCACCAGGGCACCCTGGGAAGGCTGGAGGCCCCCCTATTTCAATATAAGTGTCTACACAGCACTTATTTCAAAATAGCAATTTCGAATTTGGCGTTATTCCTTGTGGAATGAGATTTACCAATTTCGAAATAAGTGCTCCACTATTTCGAATTAATTTCGAAATAGCAGTTTGGCTGTTTAGACGCTAGTAAAGTTATTTCAAAATAACTTTGCTGTGTAGACATATCCTTAGGGTATGAAAGAAAATCAGGTTCTTGGTTAGGAGGGGTCTCTTTCCTCCCACCCCCAGCTCTCATCCTTTCAGTTACATCTGTACTGACTGCCAAAAAGTGTGCTTCATATGTGCACATATATCATATGTGCTTCAGTCTCAAGGTCGGACAGCTGAGCATGGAGCACCTTTTGCAAACACTAAATGAGAGAGAGAAAGAGTTAAATTAAGCCAAGCCCACAAAGACACCAGGACTGCAGGAGAACATTTGACTGTAAAGATTATTGCACGCAAACTACTGCCATCTTGTGGAGGATAGACATACTACCAATAATTCTTTTACTTGTGAGAAATCATGACGGAATAAATTTGATTTCTGCCAAGTATCTTGTTTCTCTTGCAGGTTTTCCTTTTACCAGGAATGGTTTCTTGGCATGCTGACCCATATCTTTAGGGAGAAGAAGAATGGGGCATTCAAGATAATCCTGCTGGCCAATATGGCAGAGTATTTTGTTTCTATTTGTTTCTTTCTATTAATGTCAGTAGAGATGAGCTGCCACAGTGATGAGGCTATATAAGTACCTATATTAAAAAATGGAAGCAGATGGAAACCTAAGGTTCTTTCAAAAACAGGTAGTCCTTTTAGACTTGTGACTTCCCCGCTACCTACTCACAGCCTGCACTCTCTGCAGCCTTCTGATGGTCCAACACTAGGTTTACAATTCAGTTTTGGAAGTGTTCTCCTAGAATGAGAGCTGGGCACAATAATTGCACTTCATAGATTTGGGGGGAAACAGCATCAAATTTGCATGTTGACCTCTTATTGTTGACTCTGCTATGATGGCCAAAAGCCATTGTTTTCAGACAAGCATAGATGCATCATACTGATACCGATAACTAAGAAGTCTTTATCTTTCCTCAGAAGACCAGAATCTGGTACTCCGGAGGAAGCTTGTTTTCCTTAGGTCCCAATCTGCATAGGAGAAGCAATGGATGTGGTATACCTAGACATTAGTAAAGTATTTGATATGGTCTCAAATACATGATCTTATCAATAAACTAGGGAAATACAACATAGATGGGGCTACTATAAGGGTACGTCTAGACTACAGACTTTTGTCGACAGAAGTTTTGTCGACAGATACTGTCGATAAAGCTTCTGTCGACAAAGAGCGTCTAGACTACATCCAGTTCTGTTGACAAAGCAAGCCGCTTTGTCGATATGGCAGTGTAGACGCAAAGGACAGTGTAGATGCAATAACACCTTCTGTCGACAGAACTCTGTCGACAAAAGGCATTATTCCTCGTAGAATGAGGTTTACAGACGTCGACAAAACTGCTGAGTTCTGTCAACGTTATGTCGACAGAACTCAGCGGCAGTGTAGACGCAGGTATAGTTTTGTCAACAAAAGGCCACTTTTGTCGACAAAACCCTGTAGTCTAGACACACCCTAAGATGGGTGCATAACTGGCTGGATAACCATTCTCAGAGAGTAGTAATTAATGGTTCGCAGTCATGGTGGAAGGGCATAACAAGTGGGGTTCCGCAGGAGTCTGTTTTGGGACTTGTTCTGTTCAAGATCTTTATCAATGATTTAGATGATGGCATAGAGAGTACGCTTATTAAGTTTGCAGATGATACCAACCTGGGAGGGGTTGCAAGTGTTTTGGAGGATAGGGTCATAATTCAAAATGATCTGGACAAACTGGGGAAATAGTCTGAGGTAAATAGGATGAAGTTTAATAAGGACAAATGCAAAGTACTCCACTTAGGAAGGAACAATCAATCTCACACATACAGAACAAGAAGCGACTATCTAGTGGGGAGTACTGCAGAAAGGAATCTAGGGGTCATAGTGGACCATAAGCTAAGTATGGGTCAACAGTGTGACACAGTTGCAAAAAAAGCAAACCTGATTCTGGGATGCATTAGCAGGAGTGTTATAATAAGGTGACCAGAATTTAAAAATGTGTGAGGAGGACACTGAGTTGACAAAAAAAACATACATGTATGTATGAATCATATAAATAAATGATCACGATATTAGTCGTCTTATAAGACAAACAGACTTAACAAAAACAATCATATACATTAAAAACATCAATATTTGTTGCTCTTTTAAGAAATTAAAAATCTCGATCCATTTTTTCTCAATTTTGCGTTCAGTCCATTCATTGTCTTTTATTATATTGTTAATTCTTCGTGCTTTGTCAAACAATAAATTGTCATTGATTGGATTCTGCTGAATGAAGAAATTCAATGGAATAAAATCCTTGAAACAGTTTTATTCGTTAAAGAAAAATTTAGCATCACAATAAAACACGTACACTGGTTCGTCATGCTTAGTCCAATTTTCTAGATATTCAGGAGCATTTTTATACCGCCAAAATTAGTATTTGTGTTATCGGCACACATCGCAATAACTTTATCATTCAAAATATGATTATCCACTAATTTTTTGATATGATGGGATATTATTTCAGATGTCTCACCATCAATTGCTTCCAAATTCAAAACTTTGATTTGAATACCATTTTCAAAACTGAAGTAACAAACTAACACCGAATACAACTTTGTATCTTTGTGGTTTGGAGCATCCGAAAGAAGTTTAACAAATTTAGCTTCATCTAAATCTTTCTTCAAATTCTCCTGTGCGTAAGTTTGAAAAACGTTGCAAATAAAAGACTCTCCTTTAGTTCTGGCACAATGGAATTTTTTATTATGAAGTACTCTATTCAGTTTTGATGTACAGTCCATGCTCCGAAAACTTTGATTGTGCATTACAGTGTGGTACACAGTCAGACCTTCGGCAGCTGCTAAATTCTTTTGTCTTCTCCAAATGATGTACTTCCTAAGAAGTCTGTAACTTTCTGGGACATAAATGCCGATGTTAAAGAATTTTGATGTTTGTTTGACGAAATATGTTTCGTTATGCTGGATCGGCCACCTACTGCCACACTGAATTCCACGAAACAGACAGTACACTTCACTAATGAATCATCTCTTGTTTCATCCACAATTCTGATGAAAGGAAATTCCTTTTTTAAATTCTCGTTGAAATGGCATTTTCTTTTCTTCGACATTTTTAGGGTTAATTGTCAACTAAAAAATCACATTGACATTAAATTAAAATGGCTCAAAATAAACAATAACATTTCATAAATACCGTCTAAGTGTACTTTTACTGTATATTAAGCCTTTTAACAGGGGTTCAATCGGTTTTGTAACTTACCGGCTTTTCTGACAAGTGACAAGTGCGCATGTCCAGCACTTCGATGGATGCACGGATCAGCCAACTTTGCAGTGATGCTACTAGATTGCAGTATAATGATACTTTAAAAAACAGCGAGATATATTTTTTTGGCAAAGTAGGACAAGAAGGACAATTTTTTTCAAAGGCGGAAAAAAGGAGGACATAATTATTGAGGAGGACAAGCCCCTCAAAAGGAGGACTGTCCTCCTCAAAGGAGGACGTCTGGTCACCTTATAAGCAAGCCATGAGAAGTCATTCTTCCACTCTACTCTGCACTGATTAGGCCTCAATTGTAGTATTGTGTCCAGTTCTGGGCACCACATTTCAAGAAAGATGTGGAGAAATTAGAGAAGGTCCAGAGAAGAGCAACAAAAATGGTTAAAGGTCTAGAAAACATGAGCTATGAGAGAAGACTGAAATAATTGGGCTTGTTTAGTTTAGAAAAGAAAAGACTGAGAGGGGACATGACTCATTTTCTCTTATCCTAGGATTCCTTTACAGCTGAGATTCTACATCCCAATATGGTATTCCTAGTAAAATAGTAGAAAACCAGAGTCCAGTAATACTCCTGAAATAAGATATGCTAATGATGTGTATATTATGACATTTTCTCAAGCTTATAACTATTTTTACTTTATCACCTCTGCTCATTCAGAAGCAATGAGATGGTTTTGCAGTCCCTTCCTTTTCTTACAATCCATTATCCAGCCAAGTAGCCATTCTTTTAATAATTTAGATCCAGGATTATGAGATTTTAAGGGCTCTTGACTCTTTGTGTTCAGTGTGAGTTGAGGATGCTCTTTACTTTATAGGATTAGGTTTTTTTATCAGCTATTTAACCTTCAAATTAGTAGAATAGACTCTCACTAAGAACATGGTTTAAACAGGGTGAAAACTTCCATTTATTCCAGACAGTATTTCCAGGTACTGCTTTTGTACTGACAGCAGAGATGCAAGTAGAAATCGCACTATGGAAGCTTCCAATGCTGGATTGCTACTGGTCAGTGGAAAATCATTTTGGAATTAGCAAATCCAGTAAGGGGGCTGTTGCAGGACCTTTAATAGTCTTCTGAGACTCATGTCAAATGTACAGGATGTAGCAGATGGATTTGCTGCAGTGGAGCTCATGAGTTGCAGTGGAGTGACAGAAATATGAGTGCAGTCTATTTTGGCACCAGCCCTCTATGCTCCAGAGTATACCAATGAAAGGGCCAGTTGTTCTATTGTGAAGCAATTGTTGGTGAATTGTTGGGAACACTGAAAGGATTGCAGAGTTCCTCCATGAAAGTTTCATTGAGATCTCTCAGAAGGATTCAAGGGATGTTCTTATGTGTGTAAACTGCTATACATAGCCTGCCCTGCATAACTCTATGGGGGAATGAAAAGTGGACAATTACTCTACTTCTCTCTGTTATACCACTACCTACTAGTACAAGTAAATGAATGAAAAGTCAATAGTGGTGTGTCCTGCAAAATTGGAGGTGCCATCATTACATTGTTGCCATGGGAAATAGACTTATGCATTTCTCCTGCACTTGGCTCACCATGCTCAACTGTGAGGACTGACTGAATTTTGGGTCCTAGCTGGACTTCCTCATCACCTGTCCCTCATCCTCACTGGCCACATGAGGGGAGGTACCCATGATGTGGTGATGGTGGCATGCAGCTCTAGTAAAAGCGTCAGCTCTACGACTTGGCACTGGAGTGACTTTTTTTCTTCCTGGGCTTCTGCAGTCTCCCTGGCCCTGCTGTGGTTCCTTTGCTTTTACGTAACACTGCTGCTAATCCCTGTCATGCACCTCCTTCTGCAATCCCCAGTCTGCTTCTATGTGTCCATGTATCTTTAGCTGGGCTCCTACAGCCTCTTTTACCCATAGGCCCAGGAAATCCAATATCGCTTGTTCACACTAGGCTGAAGCATGTAGCCAGAATGGTCATCAGCTGGGCAGTTAGTTGCACACACAATGGGAACACTGCTTGGTGTGTTTGCCAAGCTGGGTAATCAGAAAAAAGCATTTAAAAAATGTGCAGGATTTTAAGGGCTGTAGGATAGGAAGATGGGGGATTCTGGTTTCCATCACCCCTGGACAGTGAAGTTCACAACTCTGACCACAGTAGACAGTGTAGGGACAGGGGCTGATCGATTATAAGGCTTGACATAGGTAATGCAGTGGGTACATTCGGTAGACTTCAGTACCATGGCCCAATTCCATTTGAGGAGATGATGTTGCTGTAATGGGGCTTACATCAGTGCAATGTGACTTGTGACAATCGGACTTTGTAATGTAGACCAGACCACAGGGATCTTAATTTGACATAGGTGGGTAGCCTCACTGACTTGTTAGCCCATGGTGCCTGTATGCACTGTAGTGTGATACTACATCAGTGAATTTAACAAATTCACTATAGCTAAGCTATAACTAAGCAATGTTAAGAGTGTGACTTAAACCAACAGAAACATAGTGATTAGAATAAAAGGTTGAAGATGTTGCGCAGCACCCTTACCTACTGCTGTACTGTAGTAAACCCATGATTGTTGATTTTTAAGCATTAATACTAGCCCGAATGAGGGGTGAAAAATCACCATTTTCACTAGCAAAGATGTTTTTGTGTGTGTGTGTTTAGTGATGTTGCCAACACTGATTTTATTGTGGGCATCCCAATATTTTTGTTTTTTCTGTATTTAATATTTTTTTAAAACCTCAGCTCCTGGTTTCTTGTGATTATGTGAGAACCTCAGCTTTTTTAAAGTAAATTTCCAGCTCTTCCACTTGTGCAAGAAAACTTGGAAATATGACTCCTGAAGGCTCCAAAAGGTAAATGAAAAAAACAATTTTTTCTAAAAACTCATGATTGAGACCTGACTCAATACTTTCGAATGCTTCTGTTTGGTAATATTAAGTGATATGAGCAGACATTTGTGCTGATGTGGGATCCTATTTAAGTCAATGGGGCTCTGTGTGGACACAAGCATCTGCTCACACCCATGGGTCCTGCAGAATCCATTAAATTTGCTATCAGAAGAAAGAAGCAACTTACAGACAACATCAGTTACATTCAACTAATGAACTTCCTGCTGTACTTCAGGAAACAAAATAATGCCAGGAGTCACTCCATAAATATGTGGTTGTTTGGTTTTTAACATATGACAGAACTGGTATGTACATTAAACAGAGGAGAGAGTTCTGAAAATAGGTTGTGGTGGGAGAAAAGACACACAAGCAGAGAGAAGAAACACTGTAAATACACAATACGCCTCTTTAGTGACAGAACTGGTAAAAGTCATTTCAGTATATAAGATGAAATCAATCAAAATGGAAAGCCTAAAAGGTAAAAAAAAGAGATTCAGGTTGTGTCAATATAAGTAAATAGACGTTCATTTATTAATGAGTATAAGAAACCAGTTAGTTAACTGAATAGATTTCTTGTATCTGTAATGGTCTATATAGAGAGTCAACATGTGAATGATTAAAAGAACATTATTCAGTGCTCTGATTCAGCAGGGTGATCAAATCTGCGCCCATCAAATATGTCATATCATCATTACCTGATGAAATTCCTTTATTAGAGTAAAACAAATTTGAGGGTGAGCTACTTTACCAGTCTGGAACAATTTAAAATTTACATAAATTAAATGTCTTGCTACAAGCATGAGTCTTCTAATGTACTCCATTTTACAAACTTTACTCTTTATAGACATGAAAGGACTTGTTGCTAATAAGTTTTTGAGGACTGCAAACAAAATGTGCCCTCAAATTAGAAAGTTAATGCTATTTTTTTCTTTGCCTATTTTGCTCTTTTCTAAATGTTAAAAACAATTAAAGGTTTCAATTATGTTGAGTAACATGGTAGTTTACTGAAGTAACCGTACCACATTTAAGGTTATGTGAGCCATTTTAACCCTGTTTTTAGTTTTCTGTAATGATCACCTTTGCAGCTGAAATTCTTAGCGACTGTGCTTAAATTGCAACAAGGGTGGTTTAGGTTGGGCATTAGGAAACACTTCTTAACTGTCAGGGTAGTTTAAGCACAGGAATACATTTCATAGGGAGCTTCTGGATGCTCAATCTTTGGAGAATTTTAAGAGCAGGTTAAACATCCAAAACTGTCAGGGATGGAGTCTGTAGATAATACTTGTATGTGTGCAGAGGACTGGAATAGATGACCTCTTGAGGTCCCTTCCAGTCCTATGATTCTATTATTTCATTTTAAATTTGAGCATAAATCAATTCCATCTTTTTTTTTTTTCCTGAGAAGAGTAAAAAGAGACACTCTCCTCATATTTAAAATAAATAACAAACATTCTATTGCTGTGGGTAGAAAGTAGAAATTTGGCAGGGAAATAGTTACCCAAGAGCAGTTCTCTTCATGAATATTTGTTCTGATAAGGGTAAATTATTAAAACCTGTCAATTGCTCATTATCCACGGCAAGTAGCCTGGGCTTTGTTTTGTAGCATATGGCTTTGCTTGCATCTTTTGTAAAGTAACTGTGTGCACTTAAAGATCTTTATAAATGTATTGAGATAATAGTAACAGCAACAGAATGTTCCACCGTGTGTGTGTAATTATAGATAGATGTGGGAGGACAATGGGAGGGTGAGAGTAATTTTATTTTCATATATAAAAATAGTATGGATGAGTGCAAATTACTACATCCCACTATAGTGGAACTCTGCAGCTACTGGCATTTAGCAGCAATACTGTGGTGCAACAGTTCAGGGCAAGTAGTGGATACTGTATTAACTGAATTCAGTGCTGTGATTAAGATCATTGGTTACAAAAAATGCCATGTATCTTTAATTACAAAGGATCAGGATGTCAGTGCTACAGCTATTCCAAAAGCTATTCCCTCTGTTGGCATAGTGTCTTTTCACACTGCCCAGGGCCGCTGGCTGCAATTACAGGCCCCAGGGCAAACCAGTCAATGCACAAGCCATGCCCACATGGATGTGATCTGCCTGACATTTGAACAGTGCTGCCACCTGTGCTGGATGATGCCCAGCAAGCCGCCACTTGCACAGCTGGGAGGGTCCCCAACATCTAATCAGGCAAACCCTGAGGACCTGCCCCTGTCCCACCCCTTCTCCAAGGCCCTGCCCCCATTCACTGTCACTCACTCTTCTCCCACCTTCACTCACTTTCAGCAGACTAGGGCAGAGGGTGCGAGAGAGAGTGTTGGGGTTGGGCTCTGGGGGGGGGGGGTGAGTTTAGATGCTGGCTCTGGGCTGGATTAGGTTGCAGGAGAGGGTCTGGGCTCTGGGAGGTACATTGGGTGCAGGGCAGGTGGAAGGAGTGGTGCTTAGCTCAGGCAGCTCCCAAAAACAACTGGCAGAGCCCTCTGGCATTGGCTTCTTGGTGGGGTGGCCAGAAGATCTCTGCCACTGCCTGCAGGCACCACCCCCACAACTCCCACTGGCCGCAATTCCCATCCAATGGGAGCTGCAAAGTTGGTACTCAAGGTGGGATGGTGCACAGAAACCCCAAAGGGCCAGAGGGACATGCCAGACACTTTTGGGAGCGGCACAGCACGACGGCAAGCAGGGAGTCTGTCTTAACCCTGCTATGCTGCTGGCACCAGCAGTCAGGAGACCCCAGGCCTTTTTAAATCGCCCAGGACCCTGGGCAATTGCCTCCTTTGCTCCCCCTCCACCACAATCAGCAGGCATGACAGCACCTGAATAGAATCTTCAGTGCTTAGGTTGGGAAAATAGATATAATCTGATCAGAGGCAGCTGCAGGTGCATTGTAAGAAATATCAAACCTTTCCAATACTTTGAACTGGTATTAATTTTTGCAGATTTTAAAGGACAACAGCAAAAAAGGATTTGGTAGAAGACATGTTTCTATACTTAGAGCACCATCTAGTGAAAATTCTGAACAATAAATGTTCACTTCTTGTTTCCAAAAGCAATTAAATTATGTAGAAAATAGTATTTGGCGGTTAGCAAAAAGTATCACAGTACATTACCAGTGATTCACACATCTAGAAGGTTTAGGATGTGATCTATTCTAGGCATAAATCAAATAGGAAAAATGAAACATCCAGTGTGTTAAGAGATTATTCTGATATTTTCATAGGCCATATTTAATGAACAAAATAAGGATCTGCATAATTTGGTATATACACATCAAAAGAAAGGTGTTCCCTATCTCATATAAATAAGAATGCAATATAATTTAGTTTTAAATATTGGAACATAGTATTAAGGGAGAAACACTACCAGTGCTATACGATTCCAAATTAAGGATAAAATTGTTGTGAATGATTCTTGTATTTAACATACTAAATCAAAAATATCAATCCCAAACTATGATTTAAGAAAACATTAGGCAAACTTAAACCTTAAAGATTTAGAGCTAGAATGTGATTTGTGGGCAAGAAATGTTTTCAGTTAAATATTCCTCTAAAAAATATGTTCAACTTCAAATCTGAAAGTGACAGAACTCCATGAACATGAAATAAATATTATTTGAAAAATACCTGAAATTCTCAGATACTAATAAATTGCTTCTCTGTTGGTCATTTTGACTTCTGCCTCCTCTTTACCACACTTGTTTTTCTCCCTCTTTTTCTCTCTGCTTTTTTCAAGTTCCTATTAGGGATATGAAGGACTAGTCGACTATCTGATAAGCAAATGCTTATCAGATAGTCAACAGGATAGTCAACTAGTCGCTTCTCCTGCCCTCCCCCCCGCTACCTCTATCAAATAGAGGCAGCAAGGGGGGGAGTAGAGGTGGGTACTTCAAAGCAGCAACGCCGCATGGAGCCTGGGGTCAGCTGGGGAATCCCTAGCTGACCCCAGGCTTTCGCCTTTTAAGTGTTGCTACACCTCAAAGGCAGAGGCGCCCTATCAACTATTCGATTAGTCAATTACCTGATACTTAACATCGTTAGTTCCTGTCCTGCTGTTCCTATTCAGGCAAAACTCAGTGAAATCAAAGTGTTTTGACTTTAAAAATTAATTTACCTTTTTCTTTTAGGGTTGTTTTAGGAGTTATGTTTAAGCATAATTATGGTACGTTGTAATTTAATATAGGGATTTATACTGTATTTTCTTATTTGTCATTCATATCTAATCTAACATTAAAAGATTGATTTGTCATCTTGGATATCAAATTAAGGGCCTTTTGATGAATCTACTATGCTTCCAAATTGCTTAGATATATTCAAAGTAGGTTATTCCTTGGGAGAATGTTTTTTTGTTCTGAGAAAAACAAAAGCACAGCTGCAAACTTTCCAAAGTGCTGAGGGGTGCCCCCAGCTTTTCCCTAAGCAGGGGCGGCCCGTGAGTATAGGCAGACTCGGCGGTCGCCTAGGGCGCCGCCTTCAACAGGGCACCCGGGGCGCCTGATGATGATGTCACTCCATTTACGGCCGTGCAGGCCGGGGTGCCTGCTGCTGCAGCCGGCCTCTGGCCGCTCCTGTCCCTAAGCCCTGCCCCCACTCCACCCCTTCCACTAAAGTCCCACCCACACTCCATCTCTTCCCACTCTCACTCTGCTCCACTCTAGCCTGCCTCTTCCCATGGAGTTCTGCCCCCTTCCCTGAACATGCATATCCTCACTCCTCCCCTCAGCCTCCAGAATGCTACAAAACAGTTGCTCACAACAGGCAGGAAGTGCAGGGAGGGTGGGGAGGCACTGATCCAAAGGTCCCGCTGGGCGGGGGTTGGAGGGAGTTGATGGGGGCTCCCAGTGGGTGCTCAGCACCCACCAATTTTTCCCTGTGGGTGTTCCAGCAGAAGTGCTGAGAACTTAAATTCCCTCTAAATGTGGATGTAGGTACCCAGGCTTGAAAATTATGGTGGTTGGTATTTTTTTTATTTATATGATTTGGAAAAGAGATTGTGAGTTAAACTCTTCTTCCTGTCTGAAGTTTAAAAGTAACATTTGGCAAAATGCTGCTTCTAAATCCTGAAACATAGCTACTTCATAGATTCCAGGCCCAGAAGGACAATTGTGATCAACTAATACAACTTCCCCAAAATAATTCCTAGAGCACATCTCTTAGAAAAACGATCCAATCTTGAGGTAACAGTTGTTATTGGTGATGGAGAATCCACCATGGCCATTGGTAAAATGCTCGAGTCATTAATTCCTTTCACCTTTAAAAATGTGTGCCTTTTTGCAGTCTGAATTTGTGTCTAGCTTCAGCTTCCAGCCACTGGCTTATGTTATACCTTTCTCTGCAGGTGTGATGCATCGGGGGAGTATGAAGGGTATTGTGCCCCTCAAATGCCATGGGGGGAGAGAGGCAAGGGGGTTGCTGTTCACCCCAGCCCTGTCTGGCTCCCCTGCTTCTGGAGACATGAACCTGCTCTGGACCCCGGGGTGGGAGGAAGCTTGGGGGAAGGTGCAAGGTGTACCAGAGGCACAAAGAGGGGGTGGGACAGGGTCGGGGGGGGGCTCACCCACTCCAGGCTAGAAGTGGTGTGGAGAGGGAATTACACTGGTGGGGTGCTTCCTCTCCAGCAGTCATCTCTGTTTCTCTGCTAGATTGAAGAGCCCAATACAGGTAGTTCACTTTAGGCTGCCGCTATGTGAAGCAGAAACATAGAAATGTTGCTGGCTGTTAGCTACCTGAGCCCAGCCCACATTGCAGCTCCTGCTATTTTTAAATTTCACTGTCAGACTCTGGTGTGCTCATTCTCTTCTCATCTGACATTTGTAAATGGTTATCCTCTGATGTGGACAGGAGCAACAGCATCTAGCAAAGAGTGAGTCTCTACATCTTCAGCTAAAGAGCCTGGCTCTGTCACTGGTGTCTGTGAGACTCACATGCTTAGCAGATCAGACCAAAGAGGTCATTGCATAACAGGGTGACGAGTGGTTTGCACTTAACCACTGATAGAAAGGAACAGTGAGGAGGAGGATGATAAAGGGGAGAAGAGCCAGTGAGATGACCTGATCCAAAGCCCTTTGAAATCAGTGAAAATATTCCCTGTCTTTGATGGGTTTTAGATCAGGCCCAGAACAAGGAAGAAGTGCTGCAAACTGTTATGTAGTGGGGACAGTTGTTCTGCTTTCATTTAGGCAGCCAATGCCCAGTGATGTCAGTGAAAATACTCGCATTGATTTCAATGGGCTTTAGGCCAGGCTCTTTGAGTCCTACTGATTCTAAGTCTGAAAGGGTACGTCTACACTTGCTCCCTAGTTCGAGCTAGGGATGCAAAAGTAGGCGATCAAAATTGCTAATGAAGCGGGGATTTAAATATCCCGTGTTTCATTAGCATGATCTCACCTGTGCGTTACTCCGATCAACAGCTGATTCAAACCAGGAAGGGCATGCCGGGACGTGTTAGTTTGAACCAAACCCCTTGGTCACTCCTCAAAAAATGAGGACTAACGTTAGTTCGAACCAAGGGGCTTGGTTCGAACTAACGCATCCAGGAGCACACTTCCTGGTTCGAATCAGCTGTTGATTGGAGTAACGCGCTGGCGAGATCATGCTAATGAAGCGCGGGATATTTAATTCCCCACTTCATTAGCAATTTTGGTTGCCTACATTTGCATCCCTAGCTCGAACTAGGGAGCAAGTGTAGACATACCCAAATAGAGTAGTGGGGCAGGCAGACAGACTGCTTTCCTTAAGATTATTTCTGTGAATGGGTGTATTGTGCTTTGACTAGGCTGCCCCCTGCCTGTAGGTAGAGAAGACCAGCCAACTGTCTGATGATGTTGGGTGAGGGGCACATTTGCAAGTCACTGGATCCCTCCACAGAAGTCTGAGAAGGTTAGGGGTTCACGCTGTCTGTGGGGGGAGGGCAGGTATCCAGTGATTAGACAATGTAATCTTGGCTCATAACTTTTTTGGTCAAAATCAGAAAAACATATTGCATGTACATGTTTTGTTTGGATCCTTATTAAATTCCATACAAACTTTCACTGAAGTCAAACCAATGGGCTTCTGTTAAAAGATTGATAGAATTCACTAGGTGTAACATGAACTAGTCAGAGACCCAGTGACTTACTAGTAAATTCTATCAGTATTTTTAACCACCCTTTTAAAATCTGTAATAAACACTTCTATTCAATTAGCTAAAACTGTTCCATGATGAGGATGACAATGGGATCCCTGGCAAACAGCCTCTGGTCATCCTGGAATGGGAAAGGAGGGGTTGGTATTTTACAAACATAATTCTCTACCTCCTGTGAAAACTCTGTGGAAGCTAAGGATTTGGCTCACTAGGTTTTCTTATCCATCTCAAATATGCAGTTAGAGAACTTCTTGGTGCCCTGGAAACCAGACAGAAATGCTTTGCAGGGTAAGAGTTCAAGGCATATGAGGAGCACAGCTCACGTCATGCAGGATATTGAATAGCACCCTCCCCTCTATGCACCTTTGAGTTTTGGCTAGAGGTCATTGAAACACAATATCCAGTGATACTTTATCTCATTTTCCATTCAAGTCAAAGTTTAAATTATTCCAAAAGCAGCTTTTAAATCATCCAGCTGAGGATCATTGGGGAGCTTTTGTGACCAGACATTTCTTAATCATCTGACTGTTATGTAACACATCCAGGAACAGTTTATAGAGTCATCTAATTGGATGAATAGCACTTACGAGAAGAAAAGGCTACATTCACCTAGCATATTGAGCACAGGAAAGTAGGGAAGTATGATCATGTACCAGCGTTCCACAGTATAGAAAAGGTTATTAAATATAGAGAAATGTATCTTTTTGACTCTGTGTGTCAGGCACAAGTTCTCATGATGGAAATATAGCTTACTAGTAGAATTTTGAATTATCTTGTGTAATAGATTTGGCGCTGCTCTGTAATAGCTTATTATATTTTCTTTCTGACTCTGGAGTTTACATTATGAACATGTGGGGTTAAATCAAAAAATGGTTTGCTGCATATACACAGGAAATAGGAAAATGGCTTTCCATACCCACCTACTTTCCCACACTTCAGGGACAATACCAAAGCCCTCTGCTGTGGAAAGCCATCTCCAACATTCTGCTCAGCTTACTGGACCAGTCTGACAAAGGTGTGGGAAGGGTGGGGTCTTACACTTGTAACCAATATGGCAGAAGTCAGAGATCCAAGCCCAGGACAACTGAAACAAAGAACTTTGCCCAGATATAAGACAGACCCTCAAGGACAGAGAGAAGCTGTTGGTGCAACAGACAACTGTTGGTGCTCTGAAGAAGTTATGCCTTCTTAAGCTTCCAGAGGATGGTAAACTTTTGGTAAGATAGACATACTTGTAACCCTTTCATTGTCCTGGGCTGCATCTAGCCTACATTCCTCTTTTGAAAGAGGAATATAAATGAAGGAAATTGATAATGCAAATGAAGTGCAGATTTACAAATCTAGCACTTCATTTGCATAAGCATGTCCGATCGCTTTTTTGAAAAAGGTTATTCTGAAAAAAAAAGCAGTCTAGCCACGGTTGTTTTGGGGGGAAAAAACCTTTTTGAAAAGAACCCTTATTCCTGAAAAAATGAGGTTTACAGGGTTCTTTTTGGAAAAGGGTTTTTCGAAAGAACCGTGTCTAGACTGCTTTTTTTCTAAATAACCTTTTTCCAAAAAGCGATCAGATGCAATTATGCAAATGAAGCGTGAGATTTGTAAATCTGCGCTTCATTTGCATTTTTTATTTCCTTCATTTACATTCCTCTTTCGAAAGAGGAATGTAGTCTAGATGCACTCCTGAAGTCCTGTTTCTCATGCTTTGCTTTGTACTGGTAGTTTGGATTAAACAATACTTTGTCCTACAAAGGCTGTTTGGGATTACTACCTTCACTACTAGTCACAGACTCCTGAAGGGAAGAGCTTCTGGTACCTAAACCCACTTGGAGCTACCTAAACCCACCTGGACCTGCTGGGTAAGAACAGTTGGCCCACACGGTGCAGTAGTATGAGAAACCATCTGAAAGCAGGAGAATCATGTGATTTTACCCGAAGAAGATAAAAGTGTGAAGTCTACTACCTGAGGGAAGGAGAGGGCACACTAGGATAGGTCAGAAAAGGAATCCGAGGCATAGCTACCCTTCTGTGACACCTGCTATAATAAACCCAATCTGCTTTGTATCATATCTTCTTGATCCTGCCATGATGTTTTGAGAGGGTATGGTGTTAGACAACTTCCCTTCCTCCTTGCCTTGAGTATGTCCTTTATTATAATTTAAGGAATGCTAATGAAGCAGTGTGGGACTTCAGAGATGTCAAGCAAACATCCTTCATGTTCTGCATTCCTAAATAATACGGGTAGGACCAATTCTGCCCTCAGTTATACCTGAGCAGCACCAATTATATACACAAAGATCATGCTGTTATTTTAGACTTGGCTGACATTTTCCCAGCACTGTCTGATGCTTATAATTTTAAGAAGACTTTGAACAGCTAGAAAATTGGTCTTTTAATATCAGTGGACCAGGCTTAGCCACGAGCATTGCTTCCAAATAAGAGTATTTGGTGAGATTCATTTATTACCTTTTCCTTTAGACAGTCAAATGGCAAGATCCTTGCCATGATCACCATATAAACAAAACTGAGTGAGCTGATTTGAATGTAATATGAACCCACCTGAATATTTACTGAAAACCACATAGAATTATATCTGTGAAACTATGTTATTGTATGGCTATTTTTTTCATTTTTTTGTGCACTCCTTAGCCACATCTGAGATCTGCTATAATTACTAAAATATAATGGAAAGTCTATCTTTGAATTATTTCTAATATGACCAGAAACAGGAGTCCGACAACATCCCACAAGGAAGCCCTTGCTTGCAAGTTTATTATTTGTTCATTGCAGAACCAAGAGTTTTGTTTACTTACTATGTTTTTGGCCTAATCACTGCCAAAGCTCCAGATTTACTTCATCCATCACTAGTTTGTTCACATATCTTCCAGTTAAATCAGAGATTCATTGCAACTTCCAGTACTTGGGACCTCATGTGGATTTCTGATACCATCAGTACAACTTTGAATCCATAAACCGAAGATTTCTGCATCTAGAAGACCATGAATAGGGACAACTTTCTCATTGCTAGCTAATAATAAAATGCGTGGGAAGACATCAGCAAGGAAAAAGTTATCAGGAGATACAAGGAGACAAAGGAAAAGCCTAATAAAGAAAAAAATGTCAAAAAATGAAAAGACATAGTAGAAAAGAAGAAAGGGATTTACCACAATGGGAGAAAACAAGGGTCTGAGAAGTTCAAAGAAAATACAAGCTTAACCTTAGTGACCCACTTCACAGAAGAAGGGCAAAGAATCTCATTTAACATTTCTTAGGCTTCAGAATTTATTGTACTTTGAAGGAACAGTTGATAAATTATTTAGACAGTCTCAACTGAGACTAGAGAAATCCCAGCCTGTCATAAGCTAGGTTAAAAAAGCTTGGTACTATATAAATAATTTACCTCTTGAGGAAGAAAAAATATTCAAATGCTAGTGTCTAAAGCCGAGAGGTGCCAAACCTGCTGCAACTAGCTAAACACACAGTGAATACAAGTCAGCACTACAAACACAGTGCTATCTTTTAAAATCGGGGAGCTACGCTAAAGCTATCATTATCAAATGGAGGTTAATATTAAAGATCACACAATAACTCTTTATTGTTAGCCCCTTTATTCGGTCATCTTTTTAACATTGCAAACACATCTCCATTTCGAACAAAAAAAACCCCCAAAATTCTCTTCTCGGTTATTTCTCATGACAACTGAATTAAAGCAAACATATTGCATTAACATTTTTAATGGCACTGGTTTTTATTCCCATAAAACAGGTGTCCTCCAACCTTGTCATAACACGTACTGCATCCTAATAGACGCTTTTCCAGTTTGCAATTCTTTAATATCCCTATGGCAACTACAGACGTTTCTTGCATGGAAACATTATTTATTATGATTATTGTTTATTAGGATTAGTCAATAATGTGGCCCCATTGTGATAGATACCGGTCTAAACTTTTAGAATGTCTTAAGTGTTGAAATCCCTAACTAATGTAGGCGTCTAAATCCCCTTCTCAAAGGGGATTTAGACAGTCATCAAAAATCACATTGACATTGGATGCGATTTTAGTGCCCACGTGCTTAAATCCCTTTAGAAAATGATGTTTAGAGTCCTAAATTAGTTAGGTATTGCAACACTGAACAGAATGTCTCTCTGAAACAGTGAGCTAATGTGTACAAAGCACTGGAGACATCCCCTTCCCCAAGAAGCTTATAATCAAAATAGTAAGAATAGGAAATGTAAGAATATGAAATACAAGATGACAAACATATATAATATTTAAGGAAGTGAATGTGCACCAAGAGTGAAACTTCACTAAAACAAGAGGTGAAATTCTATTCTGACACATCACTGTAAACGTGAAATAATTTTAACTTCACTGAAATTATTTCAGGTTTATTATAGCTATTGGCTCAACAATTTATCCTACAATTTCTTACATTCACCGGCATTTATAGGACAATTTAATTCTTTAAAGATACCATTCTCTGTGAAGGGTTTTGCTCTGTTATTTCTCATTGAGCTCAGAACACCTTGCAGAAGATCAGGCCCTAAATAAGTTATTTATGTGGTGGCTTCTGGCCAGTAAGTGATAACTTCTGATAAATAACTAATCTGCCAGTCATCGAGTGATAACATCAAGGGTGAAGTTGACAAGATCTGGTCTAGAAGCGACTATTCCTATGTGGAGAATCCAGAGCATGAGTATTCATTCCTCTCTTTCTTATGCTTAATGGCCTTAACTGAAATGGATGATGTTTATAGGAGTTTGATTCATGGATATGTTTTTCACATTCATCTAGTATCCATAGCTAGCAAGAAAAAAATCATGTTGCACATCTAACAATTCCCTAAGTGGACTACAGTTCAATGAGGGGAGAGGGGTATTTAAATTAGGTCCTGGTATATGAAAAAAATCCAATATACCCACTTATGAAATTGCCCTTATATCTCTGATCTGTCTTCTAGATAGCTTTATTTTCTTACTAGGCCAACATGAGTGTCATTTTTGCAAACTGTGTTCAGTGTTTTCAGATAAATAATAGCCTGTTGGTTTTTATATCCACTTGTATCTAGTGTCAACATATGAAATAATCTTATCTGTTTTGTATGCCCTCACTGTGATGTTGGATAACTCTTTGTATTTCATTCAATAAGGCTGGAGTATGCAAATGAAGTGAAAAAGGATAAAGGGGGAAAGACGGGATGAGAAGGATGGAGTGTTTGAATATAGGGAGAGAAGGGAAGGTTGGGATAACCTCACTGTTTCACCAATCAATGAATTTTTCAAGGACTATGTTAATGATCCTCTCTAACTGGTTTATGACTTGCCACTCGGCCTGAACTGCTAGTCTCCTACTTTCCCCAATCAGCCTTCTTTAAGGAACACTGTTTTCCTGACTGAATTTGAATGCAAATATAAGAAAATCATCATGGAACAGTAATGGAGCCTACTAAATTATTACCATGTTCCAAACTATTATATCACGATTAATAATTGCACCAGGAAGCTGCAAATCAGCAGTTACATGTGGGGAAGCAGGCAGCCCCATGGGCAAGCCAGCTCACTGCATGCTCCCTGTGTGCACCCTGCTCCTTACCCTCCACCCCACTTCCCTCTGATACAGAGGCAGCAGTGTGAGTGGAGAGCAGGCAGCTCCCCAGGAGCCAGTGTGTGCCGGAAGCCAGCTTTTAATCTGGCTGCCCACACATACTGGGAGCCTTTATGTAACTGTGAATGTTAACCAATGAGCCCAGGCTCATCGGTTAACCATGTGCATGGTTACACTTTCGCATCCCTATTATTTACAGCTATTAGCAACCTGCTGAGACATCTGTAAAATGTGAAATCCAAGTGAGTTTGTAGTAATTTTTCATGTTTTGTAGTGGGACTAGACAACTCTTAAAAGGGTTTAAAAAAGAGAACAAAAAGAATTGGGAAATTTCTCTGACTTCTCTGGGATTTTTCAAAACTGCTATAATACAGGAAAAAAAAATTTACCTCAAAAATGGGCTAAATACTTCTTTGGTGTAGTTCCATTGGCTTCAAAAGATGGATTTGGCTCCATTTTGTTAAATAATTGAGTTAATGATTTTGTTTAGGTTTTTTTAAATGAGCAAACACACCAAATATTTTACTTCTTCTGTATTTATTTTTGATGACCAAAATCAGGTTTTATCCTAAATTTGCTATAAATTAAGCCTCTTAGTAGGTAATTTTGATATTTTTATTTAAGACACCTAATCTACATATTGGTTAACAGGCATGGCAGGGAGCATTTTAAATTTTAATTTTTTTTTTTTAAAGCACTAAACATAGATATAAAAACTGACTCCAGATAAAGGAAGGACGAGCCTGCAGATTCCAGATCTTCCTTTGAGAAATAAAGGACATCACATTTATTCAATGTTGCTGCGATCCACTCTTATTTATATCAGCTTCTAAAGGAGAAAAATCGATGAGAAAAAACGAGAATAAAAATCAATTTTCTATTCAATTTTATTTCCTCTTCTATAAAGTAATAGCCACTTTACTACTAATATATGGCAAAGCTCTGAAGCTCATGGATATATTGAAAGATGGCGAGGGTGTTTCCCGCAAAAAGGGTTAAAAGCCATTGCAATCCCTAAGTATCTAGTTTAGTTAATGGAATACTTTAGTGAGGACAATAGAGACTGTCAAACTAGATGGGCCATTAATGCAGACACATGAGACTTTGATCTCAATTCACTGTGTAAAACTTGGTGTAATTTATATGTGGACAAAATATTCACCCGGAGGAGAGGCATATAATTGTTTACACAAGTGCAAGATATTACTCTATATTACAATAGCCTATCGGTTAGGATTGGGAGGTGAAGAGGGTAGGTAGCTAGGTAAAGGGCTGCGGACTCTGTGGATGAGAAGGTGTTTGCCCATTCTGACAAGTAAGCTTACATAGTGGTGGTGTGAGTGAGCATAAGCTTGTTTAATTTCACTAACCATGGTGTCTAAAAACTGCCGTAGCCCTCAACTTGTCTGGCACAGTGTTGCATTCAAGCAGAATTGTAAAAGAGTAGGACTGGAAGGGAACACAAGTGATCATACAGTCCAGTCCTTTCACTTAAGGCGGGACTACATGATTAGCCCTGTATGGATATAAAGTGGACATCTGTGGATTTGCAGGGCTTTATACATAACTAGACCATTCCTGACTGGTGGTTAGCTAATTTGTTCTTTAAAGTTCAGTGATGGAGAATCCACAATCTCCCTAGGCAGTTTGTTCCAGTGCTTAACTATCCTGACAGAGAGGAAGAATTTCCTGAAGTGCAATCTACGCCTTCCTTGCTACAATTTAAGTTCATTGCTACTTGTCCTCTCCTCAGAGGTTAAGGAGAACCATTTATTGTCCTTTTCCTTATCCCCTCTGGATCCTCTCTTTTCCAGATTTAGGTCATGTCTACACTACCGCTTGTGTTGATAAAACTTATGATACTCAGTGTTGTGAAAAAACACCTCATTGAGTGACACACATTTTGTTGGCATAAAAGCTAGTGTACGCAATACTATATCAGTGGGAGAACTTCTTCCTCAGACATAGCTACTACTGCTCAATGGAGGTGATTTAATTATATCAGTGACAGATGCCTCCCATTGGCATAGAACGGCTATTCAAGAGAGCTAACAGCATCACAGCTGCATTGGTACAACTGTGATGCTGTAATCTCTCTAGTGTAGACATCGCATAAACAAACCAAATTCTTTCAATTTTCCCTCATAAGTCATGATTTCTAGACCTTTAATCATTTTTGTTCTTCTTCTCTAGACTTTCTCCAGTTTGTCCACATCTTTCCTGAAGTGTGGCACCCAGAAATGAACACAATTCTCCAGTTGAAGCCTAATCAGCACACAGTAGAGTAGAAGAATTACTTCTCATGCCTTGCTCACAACATCTTGCTAATACATCGCAGAATGTTTTATGCAACAGTGCTAGACTGACTCAGTAAGCTTGTGATCCACTATAACCCTCTTACCTCTGTCCTCAGTACTCCTTTGTGGGTAGTCATTTCACATTTTGTATGTGTGCAACTAATTGTTCCTGCTAGTGGAGTACTTTCCATTTGTCCTCCTTGAATTTCACCCTGTTTTCTTCCAACCATTTGTCCAGATCATTTTCATTTTTAACCCTGTCCTCCAAAGCACTTGCAGTCCCTCCCAGCTTTATATTGTCCACAAATTTTATAAGAGTACTCTCTCTGCCATTCTCTAAATCATTGATGAAGGTATTGAACAGACTCAGGAGTGATCCCTCTGAAATTCCATTCGATATGCCCTTCCAGCTTGATCGTGAGCCACTGAAAACTATTCTCTGGGACTAGTTTTTCAACCAATGATGCACCCACCTTATAGTAGTTCTATATAGGTTGTATTTCCCTAGTTTGCTTATGAGAAGCACATATAAGACAGCATCAAAAGCTTTAGTAAATTCAAGACATACCACATCTATCAATTCCCCCCACAAGGTTTGTTGCCCTGTCAAAGAAAGCAATTAGTTGGTTTGGCCATGATTTGTTCTTGACAAATATATGCTGAGTGTTACTTATCACTTTAATATTTCTAGGTGTTTGTAAATTGCTTGATTATTTGCTCCATTATCTTTCCAAGTATCAAAGTTAACCAGAATGGTCTATAATTCCTTGGGTGGTTGTTAGTGCCAATTTATTTAAAAAAGAGAATATCTTCCACCCCTCCTCGTTTTCTTAGCACGCTCATGGATAATCTCTAATGGCTCAAATATCTTCTCAGTTAACAACCGGAGTATTCTCTGATGTATTTTATCTGGTCCTGTAACTTAAGCTATCTACCTTGTCTAAATAAATGTTTTAAAAAACAACAAATAGTCTAGTAGCACCTAGTCTAGTAGACTAACAAAACATGTAGATGGTATCATGAGCTTTCGTGGGCACAACCCATTCTCCAAGTCACCATGATGTTTCAGGCCAATTCCACAAGCCTAATACGCAGGAATGGTTGGAACTTAACTTCATTTACAAGTTTGATTGTTATCAGAATGGAATGAACAGAGATATTGGCTGGCTCCCACACTACTTCCCACATCCTAATGACTTAACCAACCAACCAAACAGTGGAGATGCTAATTGTTCTTATTGACCTCTTGTAACTTGAACAATCTATTCACTGTCTTTTTTTTCTCCTTTTCTCCCCCCCACCCCCCCATTTATTCTTGGATCTGGACTTTCAATACTCCAGTCGTCTAAAGAAGTGGGTTGTGCTCACAAAAGCTCATGATACCATCTACATGTTTTTTAAGGTGCTACTAGAGTATCATTGTTTTTTAAGTTTTTCTAGTTACAGACTAACTCGGCTACCCCTCTGAAGATTTTAAATAAATGTTATATGTTCTTTCCCTATTTTAGCCTCAGATCCTACCTCATTTTCACTGACTGTCATGGTTAGATGTCCATTTGTTACTAACCTTTTTTAGTGAAAATTAAAAGAAAGTAATTTAGCACTTCTGCCATGTTTTCTGTTGTTTTTCCCCCCTTGTTGAGTACAGGCCTATCCAGTCTTTGGTCATTAACTTGTTTCTAATGCATTTGTAGAATTTTTTCTTGTTACCCTTCATGTCTCAGCTAGTTTGATTTCATTTTGTGTCTTGACCTTCCTAATTCTAATTGATAATATTCAACCTTTGTACTTTGACATAATTTCCACTTATTTGTAGTACTTTTTTTGAGTTTCCGATCATTGAAGGTCTCCTGATGAAGTCAGTGTGGTTTCTTGCCATACTTCTTGTGCAATTTGTTTTTATGCCCTTTAATGTCTCCTTGAAATGCTATTCTCCTAGGATATGTCTACACTACAAAGTTAATTCGAACAAACAGCCGTTAGTTCGAATTAACTTTCATAGCGTCTATACATACAAACTGCTAGTTTGAACTTAATTCGAACTAGTGGAGCGCTTAATTCGAACTAGGTAAACCTCATTCTACAAGGACTAACGCCTAGTTCAAATTAAGTAGTTCGAATTAAGGGCTGTGTAGCCTCTTAATTCGAACTAGTTGGAGGCTAGCCCTTCCCAGCTTGCCCTGGTGGCCACTCTGGGCCAAACCAGGAAAACTCTTCTGCCCCCCTCCCGGCCCCGGAGCCCTTAAAGGGGCACGGTTTGGCTACACTGCTTGTGCCAGTTGCAAGCCTGCCAGCACCCAGCCAGCAGACCCTACACCTAGCACAGGATGAACCAGCCACCTGCTGCCACCCAGCCCTCCCCCTCTTCCCAGGACCAGGCTGGCCTAGTGCGGAGATTGTGGACCTCATTGAGGTTTGGGGGGAAGCCTCCAACGTCCACAATCTCCGCACTAGCCACAGGAACGCAGCCGTCTACAGCCGCATGGCTGCCAGCCTGGCCACCAGAGGCCACATGCGGACCCGGGAGCAGGTCCGCTGCAAGGTCAAGGACCTGCGGCAGTCCTACTCCAGGGCCTCCCAGCCAGGGGCCGACCCAGAGGCCTGCCCCCACTTTGAGGCCCTGGACCTCATCCTGGGGGCTCACTCTGTCCATGCCCCCCGGGTAGTGATCGACCCCGGGGCAGAGGGACCCGTCCCTGGCACCAAGGAGGAGGAGGAGGACGCCGAGAGCCAGGAGCCTGCAGGGAGCCTGCCCAGGACCCAGGACCCCCAAGGCACCCCACAGAGCACATCATCTGTGTCGTCCGAGGCCGAGGAGGGCTCCACATGTGAGTGCCATCATGCTCCCCTTATGTGTACGGGGGAGGTGAGGGGAGAGGGAGCCCAGGGACCATGCGCCTGGGCCTTGCCCACCATGGAGCAGCATCTGGGTGTGATGCAGGGGCCCTGGCCCGTTCCCCACACGCCGACCTCGCCTTGCAGAGGGGGGCTGGGTTTCACCCACCGTGTCCCCAGGGAGAACTGACCACTGCTCTTGTTTCACCACAGCCGCACCTGGGACTGCAGGGCACACCACCCCGCCTGCAACAGCCACCCGCACCCAGGCCAGCAGGTGCACCAGGAACCTGGAGGACTACCACCGGTAGCACCTGCGGCTACTGGAGCACCAGCTCCGCACCCAGGACCACTGGGTCTGGGAGGACCTGCGGCTGCGGCAGCGGAGTTTGGAGGTGCTGGACAAGCAGGGCCGTGCCCTCAGAGGCCACCTCCAGACTCTCTGGTGGACAGGTTCCTGCCTCCTCCTGCTCCGGCCCCTGCGGCCGCCCCAGCTCTCGCTCCTCCTCCCACTCCTGCTCCCCCTCCCACTTCCTCCGCACCCCCTGTCCCTCCTGCCCCACCCTCCACAACCACTCCCCCCCCGACGCCCCCGCACCCGCAGTGCTGTGAGATGGGAGAGCCAGCAGGACCCCCAACCCTGAGCTTTCCCTTCCTCCCCCCTTCCTCCCCTTCTAGCTCCCTCCTCCCAGGTTTCCCCTCCCTCTCCTCTCCCACCCTCATTCCTCCTCCGCCCACCCCAGTTATGTAAAATAAAAAGAGAGTGTTGTTTTCAAAACAGGTGTCTTTATTTAACATTAGGAAGGGGGGTTAGGGAGGGGAAAGGAGAAGGAGGGGAAGGGTGGAAGAAGGCCCCAATGGGGCATGCAGGGAGAGTTCAGTCCTCCTCCTCCACCAGGAAGCTCTCCCCCAGGGCTTCCCGGATCTGGACGGCCCCCCGCTGGGCCTCCCGGACGGCGGCGGTGCAGGGCTGAGCGTAGTGGCCAGCCATGAGGTCAGCCTCAGCCATCCAGGCTGGCAGGAAAGCCTCCCCCTTCCGCTCGCACAAATTGTGCAGCACGCAACATGCTGCCACCACGGGAGGGATATTGTGCTCAGCGAGGTCGAGGCGGGTGAGGAGGCACCTAAATCTGGCTTTCAGGCGTCTGAAGGCCCCCTCAATCACGATGCGGGCCTTGGTGAGCCTGGCATTGAAGGCCTGGTGGGAGGGGTTGAGGTGCCCCGTGTACAGCTTCATCAGCCAGGGCTGTAGGGGGTAGGCTGCATCCCCCACCAGGCAGACGGGCATGTCCACGTCCCTGACTTTGATGTGGCAGTCGGGGAAGAAGGTCACGGCATGCAGCCTCTGGCACACGGAGGAGTTGCGGAACACCCTGGTGTCGTGTGCCTTGCCAGACCAGCCCACATTAATGTCCGTGAACTGGCCCCAGTGGTCACACACGGCCTGCAGGAGCACGGAGAAGCACCCCTTGCGGTTAATGTACTGGGAGGCCTGGTGTTCCGGGGGCATGGATGGGGGATGTGCGTCCCGTCGATGGCCCCCCCGCAGTTGGGGAAGCCGAGGGCGCCGAACCCCCCGGATGACGGAGTCTGGATCGGCGAGGCGGACCACCCTGCGGAGCAGCACCTGGTTGATGGCCTTGACCACCTGCAGAGAGACATAGCAAACCGCGAATCACTGGGGTTCCCGGGTGGCTGGGAGTGTTCGTTCCCTGGCACTGCCCCGCGCCCCACTCCCAGAAGCAACCCCTGCTGCGATCCTGGCCGCCGTGGGTGGCGTGTAGTATGGCCGGGACAGACCGAACCCTCCCGTGCGGGGCACTGTCGCCTCCTCCCGCCCCTGTTTTCCTGGGCGGCCCATTCCTCCTTGCAGCCCTCCCCTCCGGCCCAGGGGCCGGTGAGTGCCGTACCTGCATGAGCACTGCTCCGACGGTGGATCTCCCCACGCCGAACTGGTTCCCGACGGATCGGTAGCTGTCTGGCGTGGAGAGCTTCCAGAGGGCGATCACCACCCGCTTCTAGAGGGGGATGGCGGGCCTCATGCAAGTGTCCCGACGCCGCAGAGCAGGGGCGAGCCACTTGCAGAGCTCCAGGAGGTGTCCTTCTTCATCCTGAAGTTCTGGGTCCACTGTCTCTCCCCCCAGCGCTCCAGGACGATGCGGTCCCACCAGTCGCTGCTGGTGTCCAGACGCCAGATGCGGCGGGGCACACTGGCGTCCGGGCGCTGCTCCGGCTCCTCCACGGCCCCCAGGGAGGCCAGGTGGAGAGGCAGGGGGCTGACGTGCACCAGGTGGTGCCAGGAAGCCTCCAGCCATTGCTGGCAGGCTTGCAGCAGCAAGTCCAAGAACTGGAGCAGAATGCCCAGTGCTAGCTCTGGCTCCATGTTGCCAACTGTGGCGGCGTCCCCAATGGGAACCACCGACACAGGCAGGCGCAGAGAAAAATGCTTTGCTGTCCCTCGGCGAGGTAGGCAAGCAAGCAGAAAAGCTGAGAACCAGCTGTCCAGGGGGGTTCCTTTAAGCACGAGCCTCAGATAGCCTCAGACAGCAGCCACACAAAGCAACTACTGACCTGATGCCCTGCCGGAACCGGTTTCAGCTGCCCTTAAATGTGACCCAGCATCCAATCAGTGTGGACGCGCTAGTTCGAATTAGCAAAACGCTAATTTGAACTAGTTTTTAAGTCTAGATGCGCTAATTCGAATTAGCTTAGTTCAAATTAACTAATTCGAACTAAGTTAGTTCGAATTAAAGTTGTAGTGTAGACATACTCCTACTCTCTTGAACTGTTTCTCCCCCCTTTAGACTTGCTTCCCAAGGGATCTTACCTAGCAACTGCCTGAGTTTGCTGAAGTTTCAACATATTGTCTGCCCCCAACAAAATGTACAGGTTTGCAGGATGCTAAAATGGAACAATGTGTTCTCATCAGCCCTGACACAAACATTCAACAAGGTAAAAATTATTCTAATTCTTAAAGCAACTTGGCAACAGTCCTAAGTGAGCCCACAATAACAACGTCTATCCATGGATGCCAACTGCCATTGGCATTACCAAGGACATAATCCTGAATCTTGGTTTCTCTAAACAGCATTTTGTCCCTAAATTTGCTTGGCTGCATAACAACTAAATCTCTTAGAAAACCTCTGTGAATGTGCCTTAGCTGCATGGCTGTATCATACAGATTGGGCCACTCTCCCCACTCAAGCATACAGCAATGACACCACTCACACACTATGCCCTCACAGATAGCTCAGTTATACTCAAAGGTTCACTTCAGTTGCAGTTTGCATCCCTATAACTGAACTGGGCCCTTGGACCAGTTTGCATCCCGTTTTACAGCAGAATAACTTTATTTCAGAGGGGCTATTCCAGATATATACCAGTGCAGGGGGGAGTCATTTAATTTAAGTGTTCTTTATTTGTGCTCCAAGGCAGAGAGAGCTTCTTGTTCAGGCCAGATCACCTCAGGTTCCAAAGACATTCAGCAGGGAAAGCAATCGAAGGTTGTGTGATAAAGAAAGGTCATTTTAGGACTGAAAGCTCTTCCATTACAGAAGTACTTTGAACTGCCTTTGAGATAGAGATGAGTGTGACTGAGACACACTTTAGCTCCAGATTTTGACTTCCATGAGTTAAACCAGCTTATTCTGTTTGCATCCAGTTCTGAGAAAATAAGACTTGCACAAACCTTCACCTCTCCCTCTAAGTGAACTTCAATATTTGGATCCAACTGCCGTACTCATCTCATAGTCTGATTCATAGGGATTTCAAGATTAAACCTTTTATACACTTGGAGAAAGTCTGTCTCCACCTCCAGCACTTCAAGTGGGAAAGACCAGGCAGCCTCCTCTGGAGAAGCTAAGATGCGGTATCCAGAATCCTTGCTCTAGGCCATACTGTGATCATTCTTCTCATGCTACATGACACTCTGGGGCTTTCTGAGAGCTTGTGCATTACAGGTTCTTGAAATGCCAGTGCATTTTTTTAAATTGGTGAAATAACTTTTTCTCCTTAAGAAAGAATGGAGGGAAAATCAAGGGAAACCAAAGTATCTTTTCATTTGGCCGGGGGGGGGGGGGGGGGAACATGACAACTGTGGGGTCAAGCAAAGGGGTTATTGAAATCCAGCACCTATTTATTTCCACCAGAGGAAGGAGGCAAAGCAGTATTTGGTGTACTCCAAACTCCATCTCAAAATACTTGCAATGAGAAAAGGATGACATGGCTTCACCCAGTGGTTTCTGGGATGCTTATCCAAATGCAGTCTCCCAACCCTTTTGAGATTAATGCATCACTGATTTATACAACTTTGTTTCTTTTACTGCCATTTATCTATTTGTAGTGAGTCAGCATGGCTGCCCACTGACCCGGAAGGGGAAGTCCCCCATAAGGCCCCTTGGTCAGCAGTGCCTGAGCCACCCACCCCCTCCCACAGGAAGCAGAAGGGCGGGGCTGGGACTATAAGAACAGTGCTGGAGAGCTCAGTTGGAGCTCAGTGAGCGGGCAGGCCAGACGCTCTCCCTGGCCTCCCCAGAAGGGAGGGCCGAAGGCCAGCACCCCAGAGGGACAACTGGATAGGGCCCCCGGAACCTCTGCCTCACCCTGGGGACAGACCAAGGCATCACCGAATCTCACCAAGCACTGAAGCAGGGCTGAGGGGACCAGAGAGGGCGCCCAGCTCAGGAGCTGCAACTGCATCACCAAGACCCCGGAGAGACCTAGACTCCAAGCCCATTGACATCCTCCCAGCACCAGAGGACCACGAGATACCACCATCCTGCCAGATAGGGCCCCAGGGGGAATTAGGAAACGGCCCAGGGAAAGCCAACATCCCGTCAGCTGATGAGATGGAGGTCAGGTGGGCAGCACGTTGCGGCTGGGACTTCCGCTTACCCACCGACCTGGTCGGCGCGTTGCAGCTTGGATCCCCGCCAACTGAGTGGCCACCTGAGCTGCCACTGCTAGGGCCCTGGTCCAGGACGCAGTGGAGTAGGCAGGCCTATGTCCCCACCTGCCACCTCCCTCACTTGGGGTGGCAGGTTCCCCCTGTAGGGGAAAACCCCCTGCACTTGTTGGTTCTCCGCCGAGCTAGGAGAATCGCAACCAGGCCTAAGCGATCAGACTCTTATACACTTCATATGTATTTGCTGCCCCGCCCTGACCCAGGGCCGTGGACAAGCAAACTGTTATAGACTTTGTATGTATTTTCTGCACCACCCTGATCTAGGGCCGTGGCTGAGCAACCTGGTATAGACTTTGCATGCAGTTGCTGCCATGTCCTGACCCAGGGCTGTGGCCACATAAACTGTCATAGACGTTAGGGGTGGTTGCCAGTATAGTGAGTCAGCAGGGCTGCCCGCTGACCCAGACTGGTACACTATTGTTATGACAACTTCCTTCACAAAGTAGGGTGGACAATATATAATCTGAGGTACCCATATACAAAGATATGAACACCTCTATAAGGACTGTTGCTCACTTCCTAGCCCAATGGTTGAGTTAAAGATCACTCTAGAGAGCACAGTTATAAAAACATTTCTTTCTCTCTGCTATTTTTTTCTTGTGGTGGGGTGGCTACCCCCACACTGAAGAGAGGAGGAGTTAGAACACGCCAGAGAGCCAGCGCAGAAGCCTCCAATCAGAGAATGGCCCGCTTAGTGAGCCCATCAGGAGGTGGCTTGTTGCAGCAACCAATCAGAGCAAGCAGGGGCCATATATAAAGGGGAGCTCAACAGAGGAGAGGGGCAGTTCTTTCCCTGGAAGGGCAAGGGAGAAGAACTGGCTGCCTAGAGTGGACCACTATAGCTAGAGTAGTGTTGGGCAAGGTAACAGAGCAGAAGGAGCTTCTGGATATCTGCTACCAGACCGGGGCCCTGATACCAGGGCAGAGAAGGTGCTAGGGCTATGGGGAAGTGGCCCAGGGAAAAGAGGCAGCAGAAGAGTTGGAGGAGAGGCCGTGAGTAGCTGCTGGCTATAGGGTTCCTGGGTCATGACCCAAAGTACTGGGTGGCAGAGCTGGGTCCTTCTCCCGCTCCTCCCTTTTGCCTCACATACTGCTGAAGAAAGTGACCAATTCAGACTCAGGTTTGTTCCTGGAGTTAGGGAAATAGACTGGCGACTGCAGCAGGCCACTGGGGCAAGTGGGTGGACTATAAAGGATGAAAATTCCCCCAAAAGGGGGAGACAGTGGAGTGGGGCACCCAGAAGAGGATGAGGCACCCAGAAGAGGTCTGAGAGATGACACAGATCACAGAATGGTAAGACAGCAAAGTGGGAATAAAAGCGAGAGATGCCATTGGTGAAAGGGGCCCTGTGGAAGGACTTGAGCTAATTCCCAGAACATCCAGCAGGTGGCACCCTCATGGTGGTGAATCTGAACTATTACACTTCATTTATTTGTTTATTTTTTCTTCCTTCATTCTACAGCAGTAATATCAACAGCCTAATAAGCAGGGCTCGACAAACAATTTCAGCCGCGCGCCCCGTTTATTTGCGGCGCGCGCATGCGCATTGCGGCTCTTGCGCATGCGCAGTACGGGGCTGGCAAGCGGTTTTCGCCGCCGTTCATCAAGCCCTGCTAATAAGACACAATAGGCCCAACTCTACTCTTTCTAAATTCAACTGAAGCTCACCACAATGGGAGTAGGAGCTGCCTCAATAATGGCTGCACTGTAGCCACTTTTGAGGTTATTTCCTTAGGTACCAAAAATAAACATCTCACTTTTCAGTCAATGGACAAATTATCTCTCACATTTTCCACATTCTGAATTGTCCACATTTCTGATATATTAAAGGTTGTCATTTAGAAGAATCTAATTTTAAAAATCCATCCCACCAGAGTTACTTTGTTCTGGTTTTGACAGGGATTTTTTAGATGTTTCTCATTTGGCATATCTCCCTTTGCAAATCTAAGGAAAAAAGAGGACCCTGTAAAAAACTGTACTACAAGTCAATGCTGTTTGAAGGGAATATATTGTAATATTCGCTCTGCATTCCCCTTTCATAATATAAAAGTGCTGACAGTGCTTTGATGTGAAAAAAAATGAGATTCAGTAATCTAAAGAACTGATATGAAAGGAATGACATGCTTAAAGATGGAACTATGAAGAGAAAAATACAGCATAATGACAGCTTCACACAACATCTAATTTGATTCCTTCTCTCCAGCACAGTGGAATTCTTAAACTGCAAGCATCTGTTAATGAGCGGGGAGTCTTGTGAACAGAGGTCACCTTTTTTCCCCCTCACAGAGCTTATAAAATTCACTCCACCCCAGTTATAAAACGATCTATCTCTCTTGTACCAGCAACTTTTTCTTCTTTGGCAGCTTTACTACTATTGAAAGCCAAATCAAGATGGGGGGAAACTGATAACATGAAAGAGTACCTGACAGTAGAAAACTAACCACCTCCCATCACATTGCCCCTATTCTTATATTCATTCAACACCCTCCACGGTTAGGTCAACAATATTTATGTTCCCATCCGTGCTGAAATATATTAAGTTGTTAGATCAGGGGACTAGATGTCTGAGAATCCCTTAAATTAACAGTTATGTTGTCTACCTAAATAAAGTAAGATGATGATGCTTTTAAGATCAATGAGACTAGAAACAGACTTGCTCTGTAGACCAAATCTATAGAGTTTCATTTCCATGAACACACATTGCTCTGGTTTTACAGTACATAGGTGCTACTAATGACCCTGAGACAACTTAAGGGTTCTGGAAGCATAATATACTAAAGAGAGAAAGTAGAGCTTTATCGTAAGCAGAGAAAGACTAAAGCAAAGTTCCTGTGGTGCTCTTAAGCTTATCTTGGTACTTACAAGCCTCTATGGGAGAGGAACTTCAGTCAGCGAATCATCATCAACCTTCGGCTAACCCAGAGTTCTAGATAGTTGCAGTTTAGAAAACAGGAGGTGCGCTGTAGTAATCTTACTAGTAAATTAGGCAATAGTATCATTCATAATTACAACTAAATTGCCATTGTCAAACTGAAGAAAGTACTGTACATTCCTTGTGATTTCTTCTTTACTTGTGATTTTTTTTATTGTTTGCTCTTGGCGATCATTTCTTATCTTTATGTATTAGCTGCATTCTGCCCTTCACGATGAAAATTGCTACAAATATAATATATGAGGAGTATATTTGCTGTATATTCATTTCTGTTTATATTTGTGATTAAAATACATGGTAGACAGTGAGGTAAGTATGTTTTTATTACTATAGAGCGATAGACCTCCAATGAGGCATGGACTGACTATTAAGGGCACCTTATAACTCAGCTAAAGCGATGTCTATGTTATGAGATACGAGTGTGGTTCCCCTGTTCGTGTATACATATTCACAGTAGCTCTCCTCAAACTAGTGTGACTATACATAGCCATGTAGCCACGGGTTTCAGGCAGGTTTGTACACAGTATACCTCAGCTGTACCTTTGCTGCTGTTACCTGTGTTACCACTGCTTACAATATGAAGTATATTCATGCTAACTCAGTGAGAGCTAGTGGGAGTACATGCACATAAGTAGGGGAATCACACACCCTGATTCGATAAGTAGACATAGGTACATGTTATGCAAATATCCCATGAAGGTGTGCAATTCAAGATGTACACCATATCTTAACTACACTGTAATAAATGTGTCAATTGGGTTAGGATTTGCAATTTTAAATCCCTTTTTTTTTTACACTTTGAAAATAGAAGACTTCCACCCCTAACAGTGCTTGCTGTTTGTTAAAAAAAATGTAAATCATAGTCATTTAAATGTCTCAAGGCTGTTACTCTTTTCTTGTCCTCTTTTACCTAATCAGAGGGAATTGTCTGACAACTATGCCTGTGTGTTACTTCAGCTCTGGATCATCTTTAATTTAATTTGAGCCTTTTCTCAAAGAGCAGGGATTTTTTTTTGCTTCTGTATTAATATTTATCCATTTGGATGACACATTTCATGGATACATCAACTCCTACACTGAATCCTAACTTTCAGAACTAAGGACAGGCTCTTATCCTTGTTGAATTCTAGGACAAAATTCCCACTGACTCCCATGACAAGTCAGAATGAGAAGTCATGCAGCAAAGAACAGAGAAACAGCCAAGGGTACGTCTACACTAGCCCCCTAGATCAATCTAGGGAGGCTAATGAGGGTGACCGGAATTATAAATCAAGCCCGGGATTTAAATATCCCGTGCTTGATTTGCATGTTTCCAGCCGGTTGCCATTTTAGAAATTGACTAGCCCGAAGTAACTGCCCGCGTCTACATGTGGCAGTGAAACGGGATTCCGGAATAAAGCCCTAAATCGAATGAGGTGGTATTCCTCGTGGAATGAGGTTTACCACCCAATTCGATTTAGGGCTTTATTCGAATCTGTTTCACTGCCGCAGACGCCGGGCAGTTACTTCGGCTAGTCAATTTCTAAAATGGCGATCGTTGAACATGCAAATCAGCGCAGGATATTTAAATCCTGGGCTTGATTTGCAATTCCGGTCGCCCTCATTAGCCTCCCTAGATCGATCTAGGGGGCTAGTGTAGACGTACCCCAACAGATAAACATTGGAGGGGCTAACGTAATTACTTTACTACTTAAAAGTTTCAGAGGGGTAGCTGAGTTAATCTGTAACAGGAAAAACTTAAAAAACAACAAATAGTCTAGTAGCACCTAAAAGACTAACAAAACATGTAGATGGTATCATGAGCTTTCATGGGCAAAACGCACTTCTTCAGATGACCAGAGTATAATAAGTCCAGATCCACAAATAAATAAGGGAAGGGGGGGGGGAGGGAGAAGGAAAAAGTGGAGGGGAGGAAGAAAAAGAGAGACAGTGAATAGATAGTTCAAATAGTTACAAGAGGCTGTTAAGAACCATTAGCACCTCCATTGCTTGGTTGGCTGGTTAAGTCATTAAAAGGTGGAAGATAGTGTGCCAGCCATCCTATATCCCAGTTCAGACCATTTGCACAAGAATTAAACTTGTGATTGAAGTTAAGTTCCAGTCCTTCTCTGTGTATTAGGCTTGTGGAATTGGTCTGAAACAAAACAGCGACTTGGAGATCTATTAATGAGTACCTAGGAAGATTAAAGTGTTCCCCAACAGGTTTTTGTGCATTGCCTTTTTGGATATCTAATTTGTGTCCATTAATTCATTCCCATAGAGATTGTCCAGTTTGGCCAATATACATGGCAGTGGGGCATTGCTGGCATTTGATGGCATAGATCATATTAGTGGATGTGCAGTTAAATGAGTCTTTGATTTGGTGGCTGATGTCATTGGGTCCAGTGATGAAATCACTGGTATAGATGTGTGGGCAAAGTTGGCATCATATAACCATAAACGTCAGCTGGTAGTCAAACACATCCTTCCAGGGTAATAAAGATGGTAGGACATGGAGCTACACAAGACTGAGGTAGATGGATGATAGGGTGTCTCAGGGTAGCAGGGAGTGCTGGACAGTGAAAGATGCTGGGAGATGCCTGGGGCACTGGGCTGGCTATATTCTAGGTGGTAGCTCTGGGGGCGGGTGGCCAGAAGGTGCAACTGCAGGTGAATACTTGTATCCTGCCGGGAAGCACTTCACCGCGATGTGAGAGCACTTGGCAGTCCCACCCCATCTCCTCATTCTTGTTCTGAAAGAAACTGTATTTGCTGACCCTGAAGACAAGTGTCAAAGCTTGTCTTGTGTGATGTAAAAGGGCAATTGAGGGGTAAGCTCAAGGGAGAGTGGGTTATGTTTTTCTGTGCTGTAACATGTAACTAACTATTGCTTTATATGAGGAGTGCTGCCTTTGACAATTATTTAAGAATAATTTATTAAGATAATTAGAATTAATAATTATTTAAGAATAATTAAATAATTTAAGAAGGCCAGTGGAGCATCTTTTTCGGGTGTGTGTTGTCCCTTTTGGCATGCATGGTTAACCAGTGGTCGAGGATATGATAAAGTTGTTTCTGTTAGGGGGAGAAATTGATGATCTGAATCAATTATTTCAAACCTATTTATTTACAGTGAATGTACACACTGTCCTCTTCCCTGGACACAAATGTCAGCAGACTGTTTTCCTAGTCTGCCTTTCCAGAGAGTCCTGTGCCCAAAAGAAGGATCTATCTCTTGGCTGCCTCCCAAGATCTTGCTCATGACTACTCTTCCTTTCTCCTGGCTTTCTGCCTGTTTCTCAGATGAACACACAGCAACCAATCATCCCTAGTCTCTTGTGGCAGGGTAGTCTGACCCTTAAAGGCAGTAGTAAGTAGTAGTTAGCCCTCTCCACCATGTGGCATGGCCCCTTGTGGGTTTGAAAGGTCCAATATAAAGACTAGAAGGGGATATGGGGAGAGAGAAAGCAGTCCCAGGAATGAATGGTGCTTAGAAAATAATTCTGTCACAGTAGTGTTAAGGGCCTGGAGCCTTACAGAGAAGACAGGGTAAAGCTCCCTTCTCTCCCCTTACTCATTTAGGAATGAGAAGGGGACTGGTATAAATGCTGCCTCTTCCCTCATAGCAAGGCAGATGCCTGCAGATAGTGTGTAGGGTGTAAGAAGCCCCCTGAAGAACCTGGAGTTAATACAGAAAAAACACCATCTGGAGAAAGCTGCCTGCTGGGTCTTCAGGCTAGCCTGAGGATTAATTGAGGGGAAAGGGGGGCTAGCTAAGGAAGAAGCTGGCTAAGCAGACTCAACAGAAAGATAAATTATAACAGCCCAAAGGAGAAGGGCTGGGGCTCCTGCTATAAGGAGAGAGACTGTTTGAAGCCCAGCCCCAGCTCCGGGAAGGTGAGGATGTTTTCATGACCAGGACTCATATAGGGGGACTGTGACGGACCCGTGAGGGTCCGCACTGCCGAGGGGGAGGACCCGCCCCCCTGGAGGCGGAGAAGGTGAGCCGGCGCCGCGGCCGGCTGCAGCAGCCCCGATCCCCGGCTCAGTGGGGTCGGGGAGGAGCAGGAAGCGGCGCAGCCCCGCCGCACGGGAGGTGGGGCCAAGTTACGCCGGTGCTCCCCGGCTTGAGGCCGGGGGAGCGGACAGCCCGGCGGACACTGGGAGGCACAGGGGGCGGGGCCTCCGTAGCGCCGCCCGACGTCGCGGCACAGGACGATGTGGAGGGGGCGGGGCGCCGTCACGCGTCGTCTGCCCCTGGGCCGCTTGAAAAGCAGCAGGACCAGAGGCGGAGAAGGGATGCTAGGAAGGAGTGGCCCCGTCCTGGCGGAGAGAGGGAGGACCTGCCTCCACGCTGGAGGAAGCAGCGCGGGACCCGCGGGCCACCGGACCGCCCAGGAGGACCAAGCGGGGGTAAGGACCCCCGGCGGTTCCCCGGGCCAGATCACCCGGGAAAGGGAAAGGAAGCAGCCCGGGGAGGTGCGCCTCTGGCGCCCGTGGGCGGATGGGTTTTGGGAGTAACCCCCGTCCACCGTGTAAGGGGAGCATCGCACCCTGCACTTAGGGCCCCGGGCTGGGACCCGGAGGAGAGGGCGGGCCCGGGTCCCCCTTCCCCCATCCACCCCTATCCGAGGGGTTCACGACGCGCCTGTCAGCCAGACCCCCACTCCAGACCCTGAGCACGTTTGTTGGACCCCGCCCGAGCACGGGCCAGACCTGAGGGCTGGTGCCCCAACACAACCCCCGCTCTGGGGGATTTCCGGGTTCGCTGAGCCCCTCCTCCCGGCCCGGGGGGAGGGAGATTGCACCCAAGGGACCTGTCCCGAAGGACAGAGGACCCTAAGACCTAGACGCTAGTTAGGCGGTGGGTCTGCTGAACCCCCCTTTCGGGCGGAAGGGGGTGGTCGCACCCTTAATACCCGTCACAGGGACCCAGAAGCCGGGTGAGTTGGGGCAACTAACAGAATCACCCTTTGTGGGGTCTGATTTATTAAGTTTACTGCAAAGGGCATGCATGTTCTTAAGCCAACCTAAGTCAGGTAATTGGTTGAAGGAATTCAAGGGTGATTGAAAGTGCACCTGCAGGGCCACAAGGGACAGTGCAGAAGAGGCTCGTCATTTGACTCCCCTCGGCCATGCAAATTAACTCGGTTCTAACCCTCATCTGCAGAATTCTATTGTTTCAGGGATATCTAGGTAACGGGATGCTTAATGGTCCTTTCCATTTAGGGTCTCTGATGGCCACCATTGATGCCTTCCAGCATAATTAATTAGATCTGGTGTGGGAAGTAACAGGTTGTTTGCTGACAAATGCAGTGTGGGGTCAACTGAAGCCACAATTTGAGTCAAATTTGGACAGTAGTATTGGCCTAAAAGAGAGGGGGGACTTTTTCAAAAGATGTAATGTTTCATTTCAACAGTTTGTTGAAATTAAACATCAGCTTTTCATTTTTTTGAAATATTTTATTTTGAAATGTACCTCCTCTTAAAATATAAAAGGCAAAATGTTCCCAAAAAATAAAGAGGGTGGGAGAACCACCAAATTTCATATCAGGTCAAACAAAAGCTTGTGAGACCCAAAATGATTTTTTTTGTAAAACAATAACAAAAAAAATCCACTTGGATCAACCCAAAACAAACAAACAAAAAACCTTTGAATTTTTCCCTTCAGATACCCCCCCAAAAATCAACTTGGTCAGTTCTAAGCAATATACACACCATATTTATATACTTTTAGCGTCAATATAATGAATATTTCAGTGTTCTGAATCATAAAATGCTAGTTGTGTACACATCTCATTATGTACTCTCAGAAGGTCAGATTAGATTGTACTTCATTTCCAGGAAGATCTGCAGTTCAAACTGTCCTGCATGTTTACTGTAGGTAATCTGCAAATCACCTTATTACTAAATGCACTCACCACTCTTATCTGCAGTAGACACAGTAACTACTTTAACTACTTTTCCACACAAAACATACAGCTAAAACAAAGCTGGGTTTTTCTTGTGAAAACTAACAGTAGAATTATCTTTAGATGCATGCATTCAATTTCTATTGAGTTGAGTGAATTCTGGGTATCCACTGAAAGGAAAACTTTGGCTCGAAATAAGTATAGAAATTATTTTGAAAATATGTTGCAAGGTTTGATTGGGCAATCCTTGGATATTATATATGCTTACTTTCTCCAGCAAAAGATCATCTCTTATTTTGTACATTTCATGATTGCCACTTTTTGAAGTGTCACTTAGGCTACGTCTATACTGCTTCCTTCTTGCGAAAAAGCCTATGGAAATGAAGTGCACATTAGCATATTGCCACGCATCATTTGCATAATTAATTAGGGGGCGTTTTTGCACAAGAGGCTTTTGCACAAAAAGGAGCTGTGTAGATGGCTCCTTTTTGTGCAAAAACCCCCTCCTACGCAAGAGCTATTCTTCCTCATTTTTTCAGGAAGAACGGCTCTTGCACAAAAGGGGGTTTTTGCACAAAAAAGAGCCGTCTACACAGCTCCTTTTTGCGCAAAAGCCTCTTGCACAAAAACGGCCCCTAATTAATTATGCAAATGAAGCATGGCAATATGCTAATCAATGCTTCATTTGCATAGGATTTTGCACAAGAAGGAAGCAGTATAGGCATAGCCTTAGTCTCTCTTGTATCTTGCCATTTAACCATGCTGCTTTGATATTGTTTTCCTGCCTTTTTTAAGTTCTAGGTGTATCTTTAAGATGCCTTTAAGGAATGGTTAAGTAGTCTCAATGATATGTGAGGATTTTAATTTAGGGATTTCTTTTGTTTCCTTTAATTTTTAACACCCTATCCCTTCTAACACATAATGTCTTATTGCTAGTTTTTGTTCTGAATTCTCTCCCTGAGGATGGTCAACTTATATAGTACTCACTATTCCAAAGTGGGACAGTTATAATTATGGCACACACCAACACACCTGTTTGTTGTTTAGGCAAAGCTGTGAATCACCTTTCTCTAGTAAGTTGTTGAATTAGTTGTTTCAAGAAGCAAATCTTCAAGGTGTTTAGAAAATGTTCTCTGCATTTTGTCCTCCTGTGTCATTTCCTCAATGTATAGGATGGTGATTGGAAACCCCTCATTATTACTGTTTTATTAGATTTATTTACCTCCTTTATCGCCCTCCATGTTATGCATTCATTGTCCTTTTCCTGATTGTGAAGCTGATAGTGTAAACTTACTGATTTAAAATGTATCTGTGGAAAATGTAATGTAAGATCCTTTCCACTCAAATTTTCATCTTGTATTCTCTTTAGGTGAAGTATTACTCCTGCAGCTCCATCTCCTTATCTGTTTGGTTTATAGCCAGGTATTGTTAGTATTGCATTGATTTGTCACAGAGCTGTATTTCAGAAATGCCTATTGTGTCTAGATCCTATTCTATTGCCAGCATTTCAGTTAACTTATATTTGCTCTTAAGCTTCTCGTACAGGTATTTAGACACTAAATCCTGCAAACTGTTTGTTTATACCTATGCTTTACTGCCATCCAAAGTCTTATTCTATTTCATTCAGGCTACTGTAAAGTTAAGTAGGTGTGTCTGCAAGATTGGGGCCTTACAGTTTTAATTTTGTCCATTTTCCTACATCTTTGTATTTAACTCCTTTGTCAGATACTGTTTCATTTCTAGAATTTACCTGTGTAATCTTGTCCTGTTTCCTCCAGTTCACTTCTAATTTCTGTTGTTTTTAGTAGCCACAAAACTACTGTATTTGTCTCTCTGATATTCCTACAGTGAATAGTTGTCCTCCCAGAATGCTCTTCAGCATCATTTTGGTTTTCTGCTAGTTCCTAGCTGGTGGTCTTGTCCAGTAGCAGGGACAGGAATCAAGGGAATATATAATGCACACCTTCTTTGTTCAGTTCTATTTACAATATTTCTCCTTTAGTTATTTGGGATTTTTTTTAGTAGAGAGCTCCACTTCAATGGAGGTTCTAAACTTTTGTCTTGTTAGTTAAGTTTAACCAATACTGTTCCTTGTTTGCTCTTGCTACCTCTGGTATTCCAAAACAGCTATTCTGCATCTTTTGAGCGTGCCCGTTATTTCGAAATATCACGGGCTTGCTATTCTGACATCCCTGTAAATCTCATTCCACAAGGACTAAGGGACATTTTGGAATAGTGATTTATTTCAAAATAAGTGCTGTGTAGACAGCGTCAAATTTTGAAATAAGCTACTTTGAAATTGACTTGACATAAACTACACAATTTGTGTAGCTCAAATTGTGTAACTTATTTCAAGTTTCGGGTACGGTGTAGATGCATACTCACTGTCTATTTCCATCTGTTAAAACCAATCCCTCTAGCAAAAAAAACCTATTACAATTGTATTTTCATAGACTTGTATTTTGAAGGTGAAAGGCTTAAATTAACTTTCTTAACCTACCCCTTTTTATACTGAAGCACTGGGGGGCAGTGTTTGATTTAAAAAAAAACAAATGCTTATGTTGTCAGAAGCAGTCCCTCTGTTACCAACGCTGATAACAATGCTGCAGAGAATTACTGAAACTGTTCCCTATCATTTAAGTGTAATTTCTAAAGCAATGAAAAGTGTTTCATGTCCACAACTACTGCATAAGCAAATATCTATTTTTTAAGATTATTCATAACTATGATCTAGGCAACAGATATACACAACCCTACGAGAATACTTCCAAAAACAAGCAGATTTTGGGGATGCTTATAATGTCAATTCAGTTTTAAGATTGGTTAATTTGTTTACGTTCTGCAGAGAGCTCCTAATGCAACTGAGAGTTTCAAGCATTATGTTCTTATGGGTTCATAATTTTATTTTCCTATGTCTGTATTCATTCTTAGAATGATTGGATTTTGTGGGGGAAGGGGGTTTGTTTGTGCTTGTATTGCTCACAAGCCTGTCTATCAATTGAGGAAATGGTTTGTCCTGCCTTTAAACCTAGTTTCTCTGCTGAAGTCATTGTTAAGCTCCAAACGATTTGAGAGAGTTTATTTCCACCCCGGTCTCACTTCTTTCAGATATTTTGCTAAAGGCTTACTCGGAAATCAGACTCACTAATGGCTCAACTCAAAATAGAAATTAATTGTGATGTGTATGTATCTCAGTTTAATGGGTGAGTACACTAAAAAGCAAGAAATGTTTTCTTTACTGATCAGATATGAAAATCTGGCAAAACTACTAGATAAATGATATCTTTCAGGTGTTGATATTTTTAAATATAGAAATTCCTTGCTACTTATTTAGCTACTAAAAATAAAATGAGCCCATATGTTGAAATTGACTCATTTGGGGGTAATATATCTAAGCAAATTACTATATGAGTATGTACAATTTCCCACTCTTTTGTGTGTGGAAAAATGTTTTTTGTGCAGCAAATGATACTGCAGGTGCCCCTTGGATATTTATAGTCCATTTTTCAACATACATAATCCATTTTGTTGAATATTGATGCAGAAATATAATTTGAATTTCTTATACAAGGAGGACCCTGATGTTTCCACAGGGGCAAATGAGAACATGCATGGAATAAAGCTACAGGATGCAACTTTAATACACAAGAGGGGCACCACCTGCCTCTCACCCATAAGTGAGTTGTGCCCACAAAAGCTCATGATACTCTAAATATTTTTGTTAGTCTCTAAGGTGTCACAGGTTACTCGTTTTCTTTTTTCTAAGTTACAGCCTAACATGGCTACCCATCTGAGTCTCCTATATCAGGCATTTCATTGGTTCCTGTGCAAGGGTTCCAGGTCTTGTTACCATATGACCTGTAATTAACACAAGGGTTGCAGAGATCCTTACCATATAACTCATAGCGCAAGGTAGGCTCTCCACAGTCTGTCCCAAAGACTCCAAGTTCTAGAACCCTCCCCACCATCAGCAAGATAGAGGGTGCAGTAGGGTGGAGAACCTCTGCTCGCAAGGACCGCATGATCTGACCCCAGTCTGTAAAGGCCACAGAGTCTCATGCTATCACATGAGCCCAAAGCCCATGAACACAATCCCAGATTTTATCTGTTCATTTTATTCTCTTAACTGTGCTTGAAAATGGACAGAAAAACAAACTCATGCCAGTATCTCTTTCATGTTCCTGTTTAACTGACTGTGGCCCTCTTCCAATTGGCCTAAGGGAGGAAATAAATTCTTTCTTGCCCTCCTAAACAGGTGGCCTAAAGCATTTCTCATGGCGGGTTTCCTTCATAGGTGAAGTGGGCAGAGTCGGATTTTATAATGAAGCTGCCAGAGGCTCCACGTGGCCCCTGCATGCAGTAAAATCACAGGAGATTGATCAGCATTCCCCATCAGCACTCATCTCTCCCACTAGGCCAATAGGTGTCAGACTCCCAGGGGAATACGCTACTCATTGGCTCTTAGCAAGTGCCTCCCTCCCTTGCTGCTGGGGCAATCCCCCTTTCGGCACTGGCCCTGTCAAGGTCCCCACCCTGTTGATGTGGGGAGGTGGCTGCTATTCTGCTGAAAATGGATTGTTCACACACAAGTGTGTAACATATGCTGACACTGAAGCACCACATTTGCAATTTGATATGTCTCAAGCTGTCAGTTGTCAGTTGAGAGTACAACATCTCACCATGGGTACGGCTAGACTGCGGGGGTATCCCGAAAAAACTCTGCCGCGTCCAGGGAATGCATCTGCTCTTCGCTTTTTTTGCAGAAGAGCAAACGCACTCTTTCGGAAGCCCCGGTATTCTTTGTTCTACGAGGTAGAAGGGGGCTTCTAAAAGAGGGTTTTTTTCTGACATTTGGCCCAGTCTAGACGGGCCAAATGTTGGAAAAGCCTCTTCTGACAAAAGAATCAAAAAAAGGTATGCAAAATGCGCAGAGCATTTTGCGTACCTTTTTCTGACAAAAATTTGTAGTCTAGCCGTACCCCCTTGTGATTACTTTGTTTTTCCTACAGGTGAGTAAATCTCTCAGATAACTCACAAATACACACAATCCCATAACGACAGGAAATCAGCCTATCACACAATCTAGCCACAACAAACATGTAATTTCTTACAATGCACATTTTTTAAAGCATGCAAGTAACTGTTCCTTAATGCATTTTAGAGGCATTGCAGGTCAGGTTATAGTATTCCAGAGGGCCACCTTCCACAATAATTGATGGAGCTGTCAAAAAAGCCATATGTTATAATTAAATTCTTTTTCAAGCAGTCACTTTCTGGTCACATATGTGTAATCATTAATAGTAACGTAGAGACTAGGACAAGCTGTAATATAAGTTTTTACCAAAATAAAATTAGGACATTAGCTAGTATTGTATGGTGATAGTCATACTATGGCCTATATTTGAATTATAACTATATAAATGTTCTTGCCTCATTACATTCAGTCAGTATGTGTGTTGATGATGATGATGATGATGCTATCTTGTGTTACATTGATTGAAAGCACTGCACTCAACTTGACACATGTGAGAAGCCCCATGGAAATCAAAGTCAAGCAAAATGAAATGAGTGTGAGAGAGAGATCAAACCACTAACTCATTTCAGATATTCATCCTCAAGATCAACTATAAAAACTCAAATTAGAGTGAGTTGGTATCATCACTTTTTCCATATAAAGTGCACCAGTACTGCTAAAGAAATAGTTTCTAATGTGCACTGTGAGGGTCTTTTTTTTTTCTAGATCTATTTGAGTTCAAGGGAAATAACCGAGTGAGCAAATTTTGCTTTTATATTTAGTGTACCAGTTTTGTCAGCTCATGAAGCATTTCACTTTATGTAAATAAATGAGGAAATAATGGGAGGTAGGCTAGCAGAGTAATAGTATATTTCCTTTTCCTTGTTGCCATCATGAATTCCAAGTATGATTGTATATTATTTTAACTGAAATGTTGTAATTGAGAATGTTGACTAATTTCTCTGCTGGAAATACTGGAATCAGTAGTATATTACTTCACATTTATGTATACTGTAAGTGAGAGCAGACATAGACCCCCAGGCCATAAATTTGACTAGCTGGATGTTGCCAGAATAATGAGCCAATACACCTAACCACCAACTACACTTCAGAGTGAGTGCTCACTCTGTAAACCATTAGCCAATGATACTTTTAGAAGGGTACAGTGACTATAGCAGTGCAATACTCTTTTTGGTTAATATTTAGCAGCTTTCTAAAAAACAGAGCTCTAGTTTTGAATCGGATTTCTCATCTTGGGTATGACTAGACTACATGCCTCTGCTGACAGAAGCATGTAAAATAGGCTACCCAACATAGTCAATGAAGCAGGGATTTAAATATCCCCAGCTTCATTAAAATAAAAATGGCCACCGCGCTGTGCCGGCTCAGCTGATCGTCAGCACAGCGCGCGAGTCAAGAGGCGGATCAGTCGAAAAGGCCTCATGAAACGAGGTTTACAGGAGCTGTCGACAAAGGCTTCCCTTGTCGACCGATCCGCGTCTTGACTCGCGTGCTTTGCCGACGATCAGCTGAGCCGGTATAGTGTGGCGGCCATTTTTATTTTAATGAAGCCGGGGATATTTAAATCCCTGCTTCACAGACTATGTCAGGTAGCCTATTTTATATGCCTCTGTCGGCAGAGGCATGTAGTCTAGACATACCCCTTAAGACTGCCTTCCAATATAGACACATTATATAGGGAGATAGTGTGGTGAGGTGTTCACCCCTGAAGGGGTTAATGTATATCCAGAAGGGGCACTCAATAATTCCCTGAGGGAGGGAGGGAGGAAGAAAGGGAGAGAGCCCGGCTGAGCAGGAACAAAGTGGATTGGGTTTATAAAGCCAGGAAACTGGAAGCTGAGGGGACTGCTGGGAAAGTCTGCAGTCATTCCCTGGGAGAAGTGTTTGGGGCTGTTGAGACAGGTATCATAAGTTACTCCCTAGGAGGAAAGAGCTGTGAGATTGGCAAACCCAGAGGGAGGAGTGCCAGATTGTGAGGAAAGGGCTCACTGAGGGAGTGATGCTAGGCAGCAGTGAATCGGATGACTACCCAGGATTACAGAGGGAAGACTTTTAGTACCTTGGAAGAGGAAAATGTGTGTAGTGAGAAGGCTAACGGGCCAAGTCACAAAGATGAGACTATAGTTCGTGGAGCTTAAGAGGTGCTACAAACCCAGAGAAAGAGGCAGAGAGATGTTGTGTAACTGAGGGGAAGGGAAGTCAACCTGGTGAGCTATTCCCTAGAGTGACCAGGACATCCATCCTCCAGACCAGAGGTTTAGGCTTGCAATTCCTTAGCACTTTGATATGATTTCCCCAGCAGGTCTGACCAGAGATGGCACCTGTAGTTACCCTTTTTCCAGAGGCTGCAACAGTGTACACCAGTTACCTGCTAGCCTTCACAAAAATACAGGGTTTTTAGGGTAAAAGCTTTACAGAGAAGACATAAACCAAAAAAGTCCTATAGGTATGCTAAATGTTTTCTAGAGTCTTATGGAACCCTAGTAAGCCAAAGCCCTTCCAACCCTTCTGCAAGGGTTGGAGCTCCTCCTACTTCTTCAGGTAGTGTCCCCGTGGGTGCTCCACTCTAGGTGTCGGGCTCGTCCCGGCACTGCAGGTCGGAGACTAGTCAGCCGTGGTTCAGCCGGACCGCACATGCGTGGCGGCGTCGCATGCCCTTCACGCCATTTGTGAGTCTGTGCACGGTCCGTCTCCTGCCAGTTCCTCCTAACCGTTCACGGTAGCAGACGGAGCGAACCCCTTCTCCTCAGTCTGACTGAAAAAAATCTGTAAAATTTGTAAATAATTAGTCGTTAGTTGTTAGTTATAGTTTTAGTCACCAGTTATATAGTTTTATTCTCATAGTTTGTCATTTAAAAAAAATTAATTATATATATATACACACACACACACACACACACACACACACACACACACACACAGAGAGAGAGAGAGAGAGAGAGCATTTATTACTTAGTTATTATATATATAGTCATTTTATCTTCAAAGTTTCGGTTCTTACTTTAAATCAATCAAAATGCCGGGTCCCCGGTTTAAAAAAATGTGCGACATGCCACAACGCAATGCCGGCATCGGACGGGCACTCAACCTGCATTAAGTGCTTGGGCAAGAGTCATATCCCTCAGAAATGCCCACACTGTTCCAAGCTGACGGCTCGGGCCAGGCGCGATCGCAAGATGCGATTGAAAATGCTCTTATTCAGTAAGGCCTTGCAGTGCTCTGAGAGCGAGCTGTCCAGATCTCCGGCATCCCCAGGAACACCAACAGGCAAAAAGTCATCTCCCCAACACTCATAGTCGGCTCAGAGAAGTGTGGGTGATAAGCCGGGGACATCCGGATCGGCCGTTGGCTGCCATGCTCAAAGGCATAAGACAAGCCGCAGCACATCAGAGCCGAGTCCGACCCTACATAGGGAATCAGTACCGGCACCAGACAATTCCAAGAGCTGACTCGGCACCGGCACCGACAAAGCAAAAAACAGCGGCACCAATGAGGACAGCACCGGCATCACAACCAGCGTCGGAACCGACCACAGCACCAGCGATGACACCGGCAATAAGACCAACACGAAGTCCAGCGGTACTGAGCGCTCCGGCACTGCCCGCAGCACTGTCACTGAGTGCCTCATCGACATCAAGCTCGGAACCGATCACCATTGTGGCACCAAGCCCAACGGCACTGAGCTCACTCGATGCACCGACACCACAAACAACAGTGCCACTTCCACCTGCATCTTCAGCACCAGTACAAGATGTACCAGAGCGCTGTAGACGACCTTCTCCGGCACCGGGGAAAGCCAAGCATAAGTCTAGGAGGATAATTACGCCCTCTCCTAGCCCAGAACCAGCTGTCTTCTCTCCACAGCCTCATTCGCTAGCCTCTGGTTTATCCATGCCATCACAGCATGAGAGCCGCGCCACATTAACTAGCCAGCAACACAGGCGCTCACCACGATATTCACCATCACCACAGCGATACTGCAGGCGCTCACACTTCCCATCGTATGCGAGAAGTAGATCTCGCTCACCTAGATCACCCACACAATCCTCTTGTTCCAGATATCGTCAAGTGGCTCGAAGAAGGTACTCGCCTGAGTATTCCCCAAGGAGGTATTACTACAACCAATACCATCAACATCATTACTACCACCATCAACACCGCTATTCGTTAGACCACTTTTGTTCTACATCCCCTCATTACCATCAGCAGCATTCACATAGCAGTGTCAGGTTACCAATACCTCCTAAACCACCCACAAGACCACCTACTCCCTCAGGACATGCACCTGTTCCAGTACGACAACCAGAGGCAGAAGAGATACCGACGTCGGAACACACCCAATTCCAGGTGGAGTCCCCTACTGATCAGTCTTCTTCCTCTCTGGACGATGTGGTCTTTTCTGGTGACTCTTCCCCCACAGGTGATATTCAGCAATTCCATGACCTGTTTAAGGGAGTGGCGGAGATGCAAGAGGTGCAGCTGGGTGAAATACAACAGAAGCAGCACCGTCTCCTGAAGAATCTGCAACCATTGCATAAGTCTAGAATGGCGTTACCGTTAGACGACGCAATCTTGGAAATCGCAAACGAAATTTGGCAGACACCAGCTTCCTCCCAAGCCATGCATAAAAGGGCGCACAAAAAGTATTTTGTTCCCGCTAAAGGGATGGAATTCTTATTCACGCACCCGTAACCTAATTTGTTGGTTGTTGATGCTGCTCAACAAAGAGCCAAGATCCCGCAATACAAAAATGCCGCCTCCGATAAAGAGGCTAAACATTTAGACCTCTTCAGAAGGAAAGTTTATTCGTCCGCCACGCTAACCCTGAGAATGGCGAATTATGCTGCCCTCCTCTCCAATCATAACTTTGATAATTATACAAAGTTAGTGACGCTCCTAGAACACTTACCCGAGGACAAGCGTCAGATATTAAAATCAGTAGTCCAGGAGGGCTATACTGCCTCAAGGGCGGCCTTACAAATTTCCCTCGACATCGTGGACACAGCGGCTCGTACCACAGCAACATCGGTGGTAATGCGAAGATCTTCTTGGCTCCAGTTGGCTTGTAGCCCAAAGAACTACAAGCAAAGGTAGAGGATTTGCTGTTTGACAGGCAGAGTCTTATTTGTCGAAAAGACTGATCAAGTCCTCCAGTCAGGCAAGGATTCGAAGACAACTCTGAGGACTCTCAGCATGTACACGCCACCGTACCGCCGCAAACATTACACGCCGTATTAAAACAAAGGCCTTTTTTCATACTCCACACCCAGATACAGGCAGTATGAACCACAACAGTGGGGGAAACCACGCCAACAGAAACGTCATCCTCAGATGGGTAGGACGCCCAACCCTCAAAATAACAGGCAGCCAGTTTGATGGTCTGGTCAAGGGACTGCAGACCATTCCCCTGAAATGTCACCCGGAATCACAGAAACTGTTTCACCATCGTCTACAACCGTACCAACACAGGTGATTTGCCATCACCACCGACCGTTGGGTCTGAGAGCTAATAACATCCAGCTACACGATACCACTTCTCTCTTTTCCCCCTAACGCTCCCCCATCCCCGTCCATCTTCAGGGACCCATCTCACGAGGCTCTCCTAATGCAGGAGGCTCTACGCCTTATACATATCGGAGCCGTGGAGAGAGTGCCCAAGAAATTTCAGAGCAAAGGATTTTATTCTCGTTACTTTCTCACCGAGAAAAAATCAGGGGGATGGAGGCCTATCCTGGACCTTCGACGGCTCAATCGATACCTACAAAAACACAGGTTCAAGATGGTGACATTAGCGTCTATCATTCCAGCGCTCAACACGGGAGATTGGTTTACATCCCTCAACTTGCACGACGCTTATTTCCATGTGAGATACATCCAGCACACAGATGCTTCCTCAGATTCGTCATAGGCACGGAACACTTTCAATACAGAGTCCTTCCATTCGGCCTATCGTCGGTTCCCACGGTCTTCTTGAAGACACTATCGGTAGTCACCGCGTATCTACACCACCAAGGTATCATGATATTTCCATACCTGGATGATTGCCTAATCAAGGCACCTACTTATGATCATGCACTACGGGCCACCGAGATCACGAGAAAGTTATTCACAGCTCTGGGCCTCGCGATCAATGTCCTGAAGTCCTCCTTCACACCGCAAAGGTCTCTCGTGTTCATTGGGGCACGATTAGATTCTATAACAGCCAGGGCCTATCTTCCTCTGGACAGATTCCACAAAATACAAAGCCTCGTGCACGCTCTTTCCATCAGCCCCAAAGTCCCCATACTTACCTGCTTGCAACTCATGGGGCATATGGCGGCCACGACTTACGTGGTGCAACACGCGAGGCTGCATCTCAGATGCCTCCAACATTGGATAGCGTCAATCTACTGCCCAGGCAACCAAGACGTTCACAGGCTAGTGGCGGCACCCCCAATAGTGCAACACTCCCTGACATGGTGGGCCTCTTCTACCAACATGCTCTCGGGCGTTCCCTTCCACCGGCCACAACCCACGATACAGATTACGATGGACGCATCTCTTCTAGGCTGGGGAGTCCACTCAAGTCCATACTCAAGGTCAATGGACTGCACAGGAAGCTCTTCAACATATCAATCTTCTAGAGCTCAGGGCAGTATTCAATGCATGCAAAATATTCCTACCCACAATTCGTGGTCATACCTATTCAAGTCCATCCCTATTCAAGTGCTTACCGACAACACGACCACAGTTTACTATATCAACCATCAGGGTGGAGCCAGATCCAAATCCCTCTGCACAGAAGCCACACGGCTATGGAACTGGTGCATTCGCCACAGCATCAACATCATTGGTACATACCTACCGGGCAAGGACAATACCATTGCCGACACCCTCAGCAAGCACTTCTTCTTCAGTACGAGTGGGAACTCAAGTGAGATGTAACACACTTTCTCTTCCAACGATGGGGGTACCCCACTATAGAGTTATTTGCGACACATCTTAATGCGAAGTGCCCAAAATACTGCTCCAGATCAGGGCTGGGACCGAAGTCCCTCGAGGACGCATTCCTGCTGGATTGGAGTCACCACCTTCTCTACACCTTTCCACCAATTCCACTTCTTCCAAAAGTACTGGAGAAGATAGCCATGGACAGAGCCACAGTCATACTTATAGCCCTGTTTTGGTCCAGGCAGACATGGCTTCCCCTTCTCCTGCAAATGTCCCTACGACCTCCATACCACTTGCCAGAACGACCCAACCTTCTGACGCAACAAGGGCTGGCCATGATGCACCCTCAAATCGATCGGCTACACCTCTCAGCGTGGCTCCTAGCTGGTTCCACTGAACAGAAGTAATCTTTTCTCAAGAGGTGAAGCACGTGCTAATGCACAGTAGATGCGATTCCACACGAACAGCTTACCTTTATAAGTGGCGTCGATTCCACACCTGGTGCACTGCCAATAATCTCGATGCACTTTCTATCCCTATTCATCGTATCCTGGACTATGTACTACACCTTCAGCACTCAGGCCTGGCGTTACTGACCATCAGAGTTCATCTCTCTACGATCTCTGCCTTCAGACAACCGATAGAGGGTTACTCAGTATTAGCTCACCCCATGACCAAACGACTTTTAAAAGGTCTCACGAACCTATACCCTCTGCGTAGAAAACCCCCGGTGCTATGGGACTTGGAGCTAGTCTTGGACACTCTCACGTACCCACCGTTCAAATCCCTAGCCACCTGTGACATGGCTACACTCACGATGAAAGTCGTCTTCTTGCTAGCTATCACGTCAGCACATCGGGTGGGTGAGTTGGCTGCTCTCTCAGCCACTCCACCTTACACTCTGTTTACCAACCATGGAGTAATACTATGATCCCACCCTAACTTCTTATCAAAAGTGAACTCGGAATTCCATGTCAATGAGCCCATAATACTCCCAACCTTTTAACCCAAATCACATGCCTCTCACCATGAAGCCTGACTACATACCTTGGACGTGCGTAGAGCACTGGCTTTCTACCTTGAGAGAACACGTCCTTTCTGACGGTCACAACGTCTGTTGCTATGCAGCGATGCACGAACTAAAGGCCAACCCTTAATGTCGCACGTATTTCTAAACTAATTGTGAAATGCATCGCACAATGCTACTCATTATGCAGTAATCCCATACCAACCTCAATGAAGGCTCACTCCACTAGAGCGACGGCCACATGTGGCAACCTGGTCCTCGGACATAACGTTTGCAAAACATTATGCTATCGACGCTCTCGTTCATGACTCAGCACTGGCCTCCGCAGTGCTCTCCACGGCACAGAGATCATAATTCTGATCCCACCTCCATAGACCAGGCTACTGCTCTGTACTCACCTAGACTGGAGCACCCACAGGGACACTGCCCAAAGAAGAAGTAGTACTCTCCTTGTGCAGTAACAACGGTTCTTCAAGGTGTGTGTCCCCGTGGGCGCTCCATGAGCCGCCCTACTCCCCGTTTCGGAGTCTCTTCTTTATGTCTTTCAGGAGTGACCCGATTAGGAGGAACTGGCGGGAGCCGGACCGCAGACTCACAAATGGCGTGAAGGGCACGCAACGACGCCCCGCATGCGTGGTCCAGCTGAACCACGGCTGACGAGTCTCCGACCTGCGGCACCGGGACGAGCCCGACACCTAGAGTGGAGCACCCACGGGGACACACATCTCGAAGAACCGTCATTACTGCACAAGGTGAGTAACTTCCTCTTGGTAGTGGATCCTGTTGGTTCACAGACTCATCAAAAGAAAGCCCTGTGTGTCATTTAAACAGCCTTTTTAATGCTAAATAGCCTTTCTATGCAGGTCCCTGGAAAATCCACTGTGAAATCTTTGGAGGTCTTTAGACCCTGAGTGATTCACCTGTCAACATAGTTTTTTAGTTGTGAAAACCCTCCACCTCCAGACTAACTCGTCTATCCCTCTGAAGCTTTAATACAGTGTATTCCCCACAAAGATACTGAACACGGGTTGTAGTATGTCGCACATTCCTCTGTCTCTTACTGGGTGATCAGGAAGATGGGGGTATTTCTTTTATTTTTCTATATTCTATGTCTGCTGTAACTTTCCTCTGGATGCACCATGAAAATAAACTTGATTACACTACCTCAGCTTTCCAACTTGTAATGATACAAATTAGTACAGCAATAGGATGCAGGGTTAAATATCTTTAGTTTCATACCACTAAGTCTCCACAGAAACAAAACACAGCAGCAAGTCTCAGAGCCTCATTCTATAGACTCAGGCTTGTAGGGCTCATGCTCCAGGGCTAAAAATAGGCATCTAAGCCAAGTAGACATTCTGGCTTGGGCTCTAAAATCCACTCTCTTCCCTAAACTTCTGAGCCTGAGCCACAGACCAAGCCCAAACAGCTATCTCGCTATTTCTAGTGCCATAAAACAAGTCACAGGCTGAAGACACATAGTCTCAGAATCTCTGCTGGGTTGTTTGAAGGGTTTTTCATGTAGACATACCTTAAGAGTCACCCTTCAATATTAAAACTACCTTTCCTGCCTTCTCCTCCCCCACTCAGACTGAAAGCAAGACCGCTAGAGATGTATTGTAACTTGTGAGATAATGTTATTCAGTTGCTTTCAAAACAGAAACTCATTTTTCAGAGGTAACTACTTTTTCCCACATGAAATATAAATATCTATTTTGGCAGCAATACAAAATGATTGTTTCTCTTTTTCTCAAGACTGTTCCTGCCAAGAATGTCCCATGTCTGTGCTCACTGTCTTACAATACATTGAAATAGACAAGCTGTATAATGCTACATGGGCAATTCAGCTGCAGGAAGCCCTTTTTGTGAGATGGCACTGTAGCGTTGATGCCATATGCCTCTTTATTGGACACCTGTTCACACAGTGAGTGTCAGGAAAAAGATTACTTGCACAGCAGAGAGCGAAAGCTTAGCATTCACAGGGATTTGTGGCTGCTAACAGCCAATGTTGTATTGAAGTAGGTTCTTGGAGCATCTAGTAAAAGCACTTAAACACTTGACTTGTAAAAACACATGTAACTATCCAGCCATGTAGTCCATTTTAATTGCCCACTTAAGCACTTGCCATTACAAATCTGACTAAAACTAAGCAAAATGAATTCTGCTGTTCAAATTTGGGTTTGGGTGGGAAAATATCCATATAAAATGGTATCTTAAAAAAATTTAACTGCAAGCACTTAAGTGGGCATTTATAAATTTTTCCTAATTAAACCTGTGTTTTTGGAATAATATCTCTTTGCTTCAGTGACAAAAGCATACTGCTTACTTCTTCTAGCACTGCAAAGCCATAAGAGAATGAGCAAGATTTTATTCTCATGTCTGCATCAGCAGTAGAATTAACTGTATTTTGAATATTTATTATTGGGCAATCTAGAGAAAATACTCTGGTGCTGGTGGCAGACGTGGTCCCAGAACTTGCCAGAGTCACTAGGGATCAACTAAAAACTGAGAGAGGCATAGCTGGAAAACAGTCTGGATTGCTTGTCTGTTGCTTTTGGTAAAATAGGAGCTAGATTTTTTTTAATCTGTTTAAACATTATCAAATTTAAACATTATCAAACATTATCAAATCAACATTATCAAATGCATGTAAGTTGCTACGTGCATTAGTCTCACATAAATATTACCTCATAATGTAGATATTAATTGTGTGTTCTGTAACAGTGTATGATCTGACACGGTGCACCCTACCCACCCACCCACACACACACACACACACAGTGTCAGCACACACTTTGGTATATATGGTCATGCCAAATCTCTTCCAGAATATGATCTGAGGAAGTGGGTCTGGCCCACGAAAGCTCATCACCTATTAAACCATCTTGTTAGTTTTTCCTTTTGTTTTAGCAAGATCAGACTAACATGGCTACCTCTCTATTACTATTCAACATATTCAGGAGAGAACCATTCTCAAAAGTGAAATATTAGTTGACCACTAGAGGTGCTATCTCCTGCCCAATAAAAGAGAGCCCATAAACACCAGACAAACCATTGTTCAACATCAAAACACAAAAGACATTTAATAGCTCTCCCCACACATGCATGAAAAGGAGATGTGCCTTGGGACTCATCCCAACAGCTTGAACTCTGGAGGAAGGGAATAAAAATCTCTGACAGGAAGTAACTATATCTCTATGCTGCTTGGACTTTAGGAGATCAAGATTTCTAAGCATAAGCCAAGGGATCCCCAGCTGTTTAGCCTGTGTTAGCTCTAGAGGACATAGAGCTTGCATATGATAGAAGCCTGTATCGCCTTTTTGAACCTAAGACTATAACTAATTAGGGTACGTCTAGACTGCGGCGCTATTTCAGGATGCCAGAAGTATCCCAAAATAGCAACACCGCTTCTTTAAACACTCCCACTATTTCCCAAAATAGCGGGCACACTATTCTGGTGTCTCTGTAACGCTCGGTTAAGGGATTTGTCGAAACAGTGCCTTATTTTGATATTTGGCGCTGTCTACACAGCGCCAAATTTCAAAATAAGCTCTTTCAACCTAGAGCCGGCATAAGCTACACAATTTGCATAGTGCAAATTTCGTAACTTATTCCAACAGAAGGGCGCTGTCTAGATGCACCCTCATTTGCATGTGCTTTCCCCTTGGAAATAGCTTATTATTTTTCCTAGTTAATTTGTTATAGAATTGGTCTTTGAGATCTGAGTGCAACTGAGTTGTGCTAAGTGACTAGTCCTTTGGGACGGGGAGTAACATCAATATTGTGATTTTTGGTGTCAGTAACCATTCGTTACAAAGGCACGTGACTCCTTGTTGAGGCTGTTGTAGTACCTGAAGAGTTAAGGTGATTTTTGGTGTCAGTAACCATTCGTTACAAAGGCACGTGACTCCTTGTTGAGGCTGTTGTAGTACCTGAAGAGTTAATATTTGATTTAAAGCTGTATACTTACATTTCACTGACCAATTTGGAGTTTGTGTCCTGCTTGACAGTCTGTCCTGGGGCTGGTCCTCATTCTCCTGAGCCACTCCAGACAGCAGGGAAAATATTGCTTTGCTTTCAGGCTTGTTTCTAGGGCTGGTCTTTAAAACAATGATGTTATAGCCTGTTTTAACGGAGGTGGGCACTCACCTCCCGCAAGTGCCCCCCATTCGGTCGAGTGCAGGTTCTTGCATTGCCTCAGTCTTAAAAGCCTTGTAGCTACTCAGCCTCCAGGCCGAGTGAAACAGGCTTGGGTGCGTTCACCGCCCCCTTCTGGGGTACACCTCTTGCAGAGGCCCATCCCAGTATGTTCTGCAGAGTGTCTGAGTCCAATCTAGTCTCAATCTGTTTCCCCTCAGTCTCTTTCCCCACTCAGTTGGAGAGTGATGCCTCCAGGGTTCCTCCTCCTGGAGACCAGTGTCCTGAACAGCTCTGGACTGTGAGCTGTCTCTGGTTCTGCTAGCCAACCCCCTTGACCTTCTCCTTTCCAGGTCTGGGCTGCAACTGAGCTGCCTCTGTTTCTGCAGCTCCTTTTGTAATCCTCCCTGGCCCCTGATTGGCTGGTTTCTCCAAAGCCTCTCTAGCCTCCTGTAGGACTTCTCTATGGCCTTAGGGCCTAGCCCCATGACATCTGTACACAAAGAAAAGTTAACCTGGAGTAACTGAAACACAACAGCTATGTCTACACTCGCAGCTTCTTGCGCAAGTACGGCCGTTCTTGCGCAAGAATCTGCAGAGCGTCCACACTGCCCGCCCGCTCTTGCGCAAGTAAATTTATAGTACGGCGTGGTAAGAGAGGGCTCCTTGCGCAAGAGCTACGCTCTTTTTTAACAGGTGTAAGCTCTCTTGCTCAGGGGCTCTTGCGCAAGAAGGCAGTGTGGACACTCAGCAGGGATTTCTTGCGCAAGAAAGCCCTATGTCTAAAATTGCCATCAGAGCTTTCTTGCGCAAGAGAGCGTCCACACTGCCATGGGCGCTCTTGCGCAAAAGCACAGCTCGCACATGGCAGTGTGGATGTTTTCTTGCGCAAGACTTCTTGCACAAGAACACTTGCGCAAGATGTTCTTGCGCAAGAAGCCGCGAGTGTAGACATAGCCAACATGTTTTCCTCTGAAGCCATTTTTATAATCATTGTTTCAAGTCAATCAGCATCTTTCCTCTTATGGCCACTTCATCAAACTATATCTTTTGCCTCAGCTTTAGTTATCTATTTAGGATTGCCAACCCTCCAGGATTGTCCTGGAGTCTAGGAATTAAAGATCAATCTTTAATGAAACATTGTCATGTGATGAAACCTCTAGGAATGTGTCTAGCCAAAACTGGCAACCTTGATCTTCTCTCACCATTTCCTCCTTTGGCGATCTAAAGCAAGAATTCCTGGACAACTTACCAAACTTGGTTAATTCAAATATACATCTTTCTTTTATCATATACCAGTTTATATGCCAGTTAATGTCAATATATAAGAACATAAGAACATAAGAACGGCCGTAGCGGGTCAGACCAAAGGTCCATCTAGCCCAGTATCCTGTCTGCCGACAGTGGCCAGCACCAGGTGCCCCAGAGGGGGTGGACCGAAGACAATGATCAAGCAATTTGTCTCCTGCCATCCCTCTCCAGCCTCTGACAAACAGAGGCCAAGGACACCATTTTATCCCTGGCTAATAGCCTTTTATGGACCTAACCTCCATGAAATTATCTAGCTTCTCTTTAAACTCTGTTATAGTCCTAGCCTTCACAGCCTCCTCTGGCAAGGAGTTCCACAGGCTGACTACACGCTGTGTGAAGAAGAACTTTCTTTTATTAGTTTTAAACCTGCTACCCATTAATTTCATTTGGTGTCCTCTAGTTCTTCTATTTAGGGAACTAATAAATAACTTTTCTTTATCGGCCCTCTCCACACCACTCATGATTTTATACACCTCTATCATATCTCCCCTCAGTCTCCTCTTTTCTAAACTGAAAAGTCCCAGTCGCTTTAACCTCTCCTCATATGGGACCCGTTCCAAACCCCTAATCATTTTAGTTGCCCTTTTCTGAACCCTTTCCAAGGCCAAAATATCTTTTTTGAGGTGAGAGACCACATCTGTACACAGTATTCAAGATGTGGGCGTACCATAGTTTTATACAGGGGCAGTAAGATATTCTGTGTCTTATTTTCTATCCCTTTCTTAATAATACCTAGCATCCTATTTGCCTTTTTGACCGCTGCACATGTGTGGAAGTTTTCAGAGAACTGTCCACGATAACTCCAAGATCTCTTTCCTGATTTGTCGTAGCCAAATTAGCCCCCATCATACTGTGCGTATAGTTGGGGTTATTTTTCCTGATGTGCATTACTTTACACTTATCCACATTAAATTTCATTTGCCATTTTGTTGCCCAATCACTCAGTTTGGTGAGATCTTCTTGGAGTCCCTCACAGTCTGCTTCTGTCTTGACTATCCTAAACAGTTTGGTATCATCTGCAAACTTTACCACCTCACTGCTTACCCCTTTCTCCAGATCATTTATGAATAAGTTGAACAGGATTGGTCCTAGGACTGACCCTTGGGGACACCACTAGTTACCCCTCTCCATTCTGAAAATTTACCATTTATTCCTACCCTTTGTTTCCTGTCTTTTAACCAGTTCTCAATCCAAGAAAGGACCTTCCCTCTTATCCCATGGCCATGTAATTTACACAAGAGCCTTTGGTGAGGACCTTGTCAAAGGCTTTCTGAAAATCTAAGTATACTATATCTACTGGATCCCCCTTGTCCGCATGTTTGTTAACCCCTTCAAAGAACTCTAATAGATTAGTAAGACAGGATTTCCCTTTACAGAAACCATGTTGACTTTTGTCCAACAAATTATGTTCTTCTACATGCTTCACAATTTTATTCTTTACTATTGTTTGACTAATTTGCCAGGTACGAAGTTAGACTTACCGGTCTGTAATTGCCGGATCGCCTCTACAGCCCTTTTTAAATATTGGTGTCACGTTGGCTACCTTCCAGTCATTAGGTACGGAAGCCGATTTAAGGGATAGGTTACAAACCACAGATAATAGTTCAGCAATTTCCCATTTGAGTTCTTTTAGAACCCTTGGATGAATGCCATCCGGTCCCGGAGATTTGTTAACATTAAGTTTTTCTATTTGTTCCAAAACCTCCTCTAATGACACTTCAATCCGGGACAGTTCCTCAGATTCATTACCCACAAAGGACGGTGCAGATTTGGGAATTTCCCCAACGTCCTCAGCCGTGAAGACTGAAGCAAAGAAATCATTTAGTTTCTCCGCAATGGCTTTATCGTCCTTGATTGCGCCTTTTATAGTTCGATCGTCTAGGGGACCCACAGGTTTTTTAGCAGGCTTCCTGCTTCTAATGTACTTAAAAAACATTTTGTTATTTCTTTTTGAGTTTTTGGCTAGCTGTTCCTCAAAATCTTTTTTTGCTTTTCTTATTACATTTTTACACTTGATTTGACAGTGTTTATGTTCCTTTCTATTTATCTCACTAGGATTGGACTTCCACTTCTTAAAAGATGCCTTTTTGTCTCTCACTGCTTCTTTTACATGGTGGTTAAGCCACAGTGACTCTTTTTTAGGTCTCTTGCTATGTTTTTTAATTTGGGGTATACATTTAAGTTGGGCCTCTATTATGGTGTCTTTAAAAAGTTTCCATGCAGCTTGCAGGGATTTGGCTCTAGTCACTGTGCCTTTTAATTTCTGTTTAACTAACCTCCTCATTTTTGTGTAGTTCCCCTTTTTGAAATTAAATGCCAGGGTGCTGGTCTGCGGAGGTGTTCTTCCCACCATAGGAATGTTGAATGTTATTATATTATGGTCACTATTCCCAAGCGGTCCTGTAACGGTTATTTCCTGGACCTGATCCTGCGCTCCACTCAGGACTAAATCGAGAATTGCCTCTCCCTGTGGGTTCCTGCACCAGCTGCTCCAAGAAGCAGTCATTTAAGCCATTGAGAAATTTTATCTCTGCTTCTCTTCCTGAGGTGACATGTATCCAGTCAATATGGGGGTAATTAAAATCCCCCATTATTATAGAGTTCTTTATTTTGGTAGCCTCTCTAATCTCCCTCAGCATTTCAATGTCAGTATCCCTGTCCTGGTCAGGTGGTCAGTAATATATCCCTACTGCTAATTTCTTATTTTTGGAGCATGGAATTACTATCCATAGCGATTCTATTGAACATCTTGATTCATTTAATATTTTTATTTCATTTGATTCTACATTATCTTTCACATACAGTGCCACTCCGCCACCCACCCGGCCTGCTCTATCCTTTCGATATATTTTATATCCCGGTATGATTGTGTCCCACAGATTTTCCTCATTCCACCAGGTTTCAGTGATGCCTATTATGTCAATCTCCTCATTTAATACTAGGTACTCTAGTTCACCCATCTTATTAGTCAGACTCCTAGCATTTGTGTAGAAGCACTTTAAAAATTTGCCACTGCTTATTTGTCTGCCCTTCCCTGACGCATTGGATTCCTTTGTACGTGGTTGTTTGTCTGCTCTGGCCCATGGTTTGCCCTCTCCCCTCCTCTCTTTCTGACTACATCTTAGAGAATCTCTGTCAATGGATTCTCCTCTAAGAGAAGTCTCCCTCCGATTTACGTGCATCTCCACACCAATCGGCTTTCCCCATCTCTCAGTTTAAAAACTGCTCTCGGCCTTTTAATGTTTAGTGCCAGCAGTCTGGTTCCACCCTGGTTTAGGTGGAGCCCATCCTTCCTGTATAGGCTCCCCCTCTCCCAAAAGTGTCCCCAGTTCCTAATAAATCCAAACCCCTCTCCCCTACACCATCGTCTCATCCACGCATTGAGATTCTGAATCTCTGCCTGCCTACCTGGCCCTGCGCGTGGAACTGGAAGCATATGTTTTGCTTTTACAACACCAGCAGATCAATCCCTGCTGACATTGAGTCCATGAGCTTTAAGTGAACTTATGCCCTATAATGTGCAATTATCACAATCTGTGCTCCCCAAAAGATTCAGGGGTAGGTGATTCAAAACCTTTTCACACCACCCAAACTGAACAACTACTAAGTCCTACAGACGCTTGTATCCTAACACATTAAAGATCTGCCTTTACAGTTCTAGATGCAGATAAATATTTATGCCAATTATCTTTTAAAAGACAAAATGTGAGCAAAGAGCAAACATAAGGAAATGATCCATAATGTTACCCTCCCATTTTTTCAACTCTTCATTGTGAATTAAGCCTCTTTTTTTCTAACCAAACTAAGCATGATGGTGAGAGTGATTAGGTTATACTAATGTTTCCCTCTTTCTGTGACACTCTTTTCCTCTAGTCTTGTGTTTACTATTTAAAATATTCCCTAAACCCAAGACTATTGTCCCATAACATTTAGGTGTGTAATTTTTGTTATTAAAACAAATGCCAGATATTTAATTCCAGTGCAACTCAACACCGGATAGGTGCTGGCACAACACATAAGTTGGTCAAAAAATATTTGCTTCCTCAAAGGAAATTCTGATAAAAGGCTCTGCAATGATTCCTCTGACATATGCCCATAGATAGTTGGAAATGGATTTTTCCTGTTTTATTTAGTACTAGTGCTTGATCCTTGTAAGCCAAATGCTAATTCATGCAAAGTTAACAGATGTTGTTTCAATAAACTGAAAGCCACCAACATGAGACCAAAACTAACATTGCATGCCCAACTAAATAGTAAAAATATATCTGCATGACAGGACAACAAGTATTATAATAATCAATATAGTATAGTTATGATGAGAGTCTGAAAAAACCATTAGCAAAGACACCTTGCAATATAAAACTTTGTAGCTTTTGGAAAGCTTCATTAAATTTAATGGACAGATTTTTTTAAAAAAGGAATGAGGAAAACCATCAATATTTTTAAAATATATTAAATACTTTAAATTTATATAGTTCTCTTTAATGCAGTGTTTCTCAAAGTGATCCATGGACTCACTCTGAGAAAACTGCTACCGGGCCACTCCAGTTTACTTACCAGCTCCACAGCTATGGAGCCTTGCAACTCCCACTGTCTGTAGTTTGCCGTCTGCAGCCAAAGGAAGCCATGGGAAGCAGCAACCCATGTCACATGACCTGCAGAATGGCATGGTTCTAGCTCCTCCCCACTGTTAGTTTATTCTATAGTTGCCCATGTTAATTGCAAAGTTGATCCTGTGCCTCTGTAAAGGCAACCAGAAACAAGGGAAAGAAGCCCCCCCATATGTCCTTACTAGGAGCTGCTGTTAGGTAAAAGGAGAGGAAACTGGAACTATCTGTAGAAGGTGCAACTGACCAGGAGTATAGGGGAGAAGAGACAAAGACAACCAGACAGTTAAGTCCAAGGGAACTGTAGAATGCAATATGGGCAGGAAGAGAGGCAAAGGAATGAGGTAGCAAAGAAACATATTCAGAGAAGGAGGTAGAGGAGGACTGAAGAATTTGCAGGAGAGATGGAATAAAGAACAAAGAAAGAGCATTGGGATTACTTTTTTTTTCCTCCAAGGACATAATATTTGTCACCTGAAAGACAGATAACAGTGTCCACTTCCACTTTTCCATATGAGCAAGTATTGTAGTTGCTCTGAGAAGGCTGTATGATCACTAAAAGGATGTATGTGATCTATATCACAGAGGAGACAATCTCTGGTAAATGTGATCTACATTTTGGAAAAATTTAACAGTCTCTAATATATACCACACTACTACACCAGTCTAGTGAAAAACTGAGGAGATACTGATTTTCGGTTATTCTAAAACAATGAGACAAGTGTAAGATGAAAACATAAAAAAGAGAGTCAACCCTGTAGCAACACAGCATCTCAGTTATGGAGGGTGCTGTGTATGTAACCACTCACTGTTTTAAATCACTTTGTAAGAACATCATTTAAGTCACCCTAGCAATTTCCTCCAATTCCTACACTGCAAACAAATGCATTATTAGCTAGCTTAAATTCAAAGGAGGACAAATATGGCCAAAGGGAACATACATAAAAGTTTGAACAAATATTTGTACATTTTTTATTCACACAGCTCTAATAAATAATGTAAAGCATTCAGAGTACATCTGTGTTTTTAATCTTCTTTACACAGTGTAATCTGTAACATGAAGATAATTTTAATTAAATTTTCAGTCTAGTTTATAGTTTTATATATGCAGTAGCTCTTTGTGGTCAAAATGCAAGAGGAATGTTTATTTTCTTTAACATAAAAAAACTAGTATTTCTCCACTTTAATGACTTTTATTGCAGCTCACTTACTGGACTATCCTGGTTAATGTTTTTCTTTTTTAAAGGGATGCAGGTAGGAAACTGGTGTGGACAATGAGTGGCCCCAAATATTAACCTGTGTGTCAGTTCCTATTGCTGCAGATGGCTAACAATTCTTGTGAATGAAAGAGATACTCCTGGCATTATGTTAGGTTTTTTTCTCTCTTTCTTTTGCTTGTTTGCATGTGACTCAAAATACAAACATTTTTATTAGTTATGGAACAGATTAAAATGTGGCCTCCATTTTTGCTTGTGAAGTGTGATTGAATACATGCATCAGTGACATACATGGCTTTCTTACACTGCAGTATGATGTCTGAAGCATAATGAGTTCTCATCAGTTAACTTTCTGATAAGCTCTTTGTTTCTTCAATTATTTCATCATTTCAGCAATTAAAGTTGGAAGAAACTTGTGTGTGTGACTTACTAGACTATTGGCTACAATTGCATGGTTAATGTTTTCCTGCAGATTAGCAAAGAATTTACTTGTAAAGGAGGCCACGGTTTAGGTAAAATCCCCTGGTGAGTGATGCAAACTTTACTATTTCCAGTTAAAATGAATAGTTGTTAGCTAATACGTCAATAAGTCATTGTTTTAAAACTAAACTTGAGCAGGGACCTAAGTCCAGTTCTGTGAGCTGCTCTCAGTAGGATAGACTTTCTTCAGCAGCACTGCAATGAGAGGCATGCTGCTGTGATGGCTGAAGAACAATTAAATTGTATTCGAAGTTCATTCACTGAAAGTCAAAAGTGAGGAGAAAAGAATAACTAAAGGTCACCTTCACTGCTGCTATTGACTTTACCCTAAATAACTCTTCTTTGAAGGGTCAGTATAACAAGGGAATCAATTACTGAAGAAATTAGTTCATACTATCAAAGATACTTTTCCCCAGCTGTATTAACAAAGGAAATAGATTTGTTAAAATACATAACATCACTAGATCACAGATACAGCTGTAAATGTAATGCACTAGGCATATTACAGCTGCTGCACCTCTTCTTATTGAGGACAATACATTTAGCATTTTTTAATACAGTTTAGTGTCTTTTAAGACACAAGTTAGATCAGTGTAAATCAAGTGTTGATGCCACTGACTTTAATGGAGTCCCTATGGGGGTAAAACAAGTGTAAGCATGGTAAGAATCAGGCTCTAGATGTATAGCAAGAGGATTATCTGGCTCAGAACTGGTAATGAAACAGAATCAGTTGTAGGCCATTGTGATGGGGTGTACCAACCCTGCACTGATCTGTGAGGGGTTAACCAGGCCTGCTGGGCTGAGCAGGCCCTGCTCCCCCCCCCCCCCCCCCCATGGCTCTGCTGGGCATGCTCCAACTGCAGACCCAGTATAAAGGCCAGAGGAGCAGCTCAGTTGGGGCTGACCACCAGAGGGAAAGAAGTTCCTGCCAGAACACAGGCGCAATGGCCCCCCACCCCACAGCAGCATCTGCCAGCACAGGTGGGGATTATACTTGCTAGGGGACTGGGGTAGGAAGCAGCTCAGGGTGGGGAGCAGGAGGCCTCCCAGTGGACTTGGTGTGCTTCTGGGAGAATTCCCCTGGAGCCAGTGGTGGAAACCACCTACTGCTAACAGGGCCCTGGGCTGGGGCCCAGTGGAGAGGGAGGGCCTGGGACTCTGGGAGGGCCTGGGACTCTGGGATTTAGAATAAGACATGGTTCATGCCCAAAGGTATTAAAAACTATGTCTCTAGTACCACATTTTAGGACGGAGTATAATTATTCTGTTGTACTATAATCTGCAGTGGCCAACACAAAATCATGATTCCAAAAACTCCTCAAACTTTGGGTGGGCGGTTCAAAATTCAGATTAATTTTGTAGTTTATCGGTGGTATGATTAAAATGCTGCCCAAACTTTGAACCACCAAACACCAATATTATAAAAGATTTTTGAGTGCCCATGAAAATGGGGTTGATGGGAGTTATTTACAGTTCATTGAGTTGCAAAACATCTGATTATACAACATTTGTCAATTTGTGACATGATGCAGCAGCAGATGGTAGATACAAACCCAGCTTAATGTGAAATAATTATATTATGCTAACATGTGCAATCCATGCCATTTACAAATGTGATAATCCAATGACAAAGCAAAAGCTCCATGAAAAAGTAAGCAGTAAGACCCCAAATTGGCAAACACAGTTGCACATGCTTAACTTCAATCAGTCCCATTGGACATAAATTCCATTATTTGCAAAGTGATACATGTAGGCAAAAGTGAGCCTCACTTTGCCTAATTAGGACCAAGTGTTGTAAGATCAAGGCTTAAGTGTATTCTATTTTCTGAAAGATTAAATATTATAGTCATAGAAGAACTGACAGTCTACAACTCTACAGTTCCAAATTTACAAAAGTAAACAAAATTTAAAGTGTAAAGTTAGTTTTATGTATATGTTTTAGATTTTTAAGAATGTGCCCACACACTGCTCTGGATACATATATCTCAACAACAAAGCTTACAAATAAAGCAATTACAAATTGAGATTAGCAAATATGACCAACCTGCATTGAACTATAATCTAGCCTCTAGTTCACCATCATCCTCAGAAAACAGAAGCCCCACAGTATGCTCTCAATGGACCTCAATCAATGGACAGCTTTCCAGTGACTTGAAGGATTATGCATCAAGTCAAGACTGTAGATTTACTGAATCAATGAAGAAAGTAAATTGTTAAATATTCCAGTAACCAAGAATGGTCATCTTATCACAAAACACTCAAACAGTTCAAAAGCCTCTAAGAATAACTTATTATAAAAAATAACAAGATCCAAAACAGAAACAAGATTTCTGTCTGTTATTTTTTATAACAGACAGAAGATGTCTGTGGACTGAAAAATAAAATGTAAGTTCTAGTATAAAACCATACATGTTAAAGAATCATTTTCATACTGCACCATTCTTCATATTCAAAGGGACTTCACTAGGATTTTATCTTCCTGAAGAACACTCACTAGGTGGCCTTAATTTTTTTAATCACCTTAAAAAGCGTTTTCAATTAACACCCTTAGTTACTTTAACTTCAAAATATGCTGAACTGCATAAGAAACTCCCTCACTTTACTCTATCCCTTTGACTGTTTTGATTGCACACTGTAGAAATACTACCTCTGTCTTGTATTTTTATAACTTACTTTCTGCATCACCATAGTCTTCTATTATGCCATTTCAGAAACTTGCATCATTACATTTGATTTTATAGTCCTCAACTTCCTCACCAACCTGAAGTCATTGACCTGTTTCTATAACCACCTTTACCATTTTGTCTTTCTTAGCATCAGCATTTTTCTGTCCATTTCAAAAGAAAATGCATATTCACTGCCATAGTTTAGGAGCCAGTTGCCACACTTTGATCATAGAGCATTTTTCCTATCCTAATTTCTCACAGGTTGTGTTGCAAAAATCTTATACTTTTCTGTTAAGTTGTTTCTTTCAATGTGCTTGTTATACTACACCACTATTATTCATCTTTGAAATGCCTTTGGTTTTCAGTTTCAACGGCTTTACAAAGTCAATAGTTTATTATTTTCATGATTTCACAAACTTTAAAATGAGATGTAAGTATGCTAAGACCTTACAAAGCATGTATAAAATTTGTTTAAATATACACGACCTTCTAGATTTTTGCAATGTTATTTAGATCGAGTTAATAGCTGTGATAGAGGAAAAGAGCCATAAAAAGGTTGAGAACTGTGCCTGTCACATGACCGGGGTGGTGAGGGCAGGCTGAGAGGCTCTGGGGACTGCAGCCAATGCTGGGCAAAGGAATTGCTTTGTTCATGAATTTTTATATTTGAACAATAAATTGGGCCCTAAGGCAAAGCCTGAAATGGACTTAGGTGTGGAACTGGCTCTTTCCTGAATAGGTGAGGCAGCTACCAGTTTACATCAATCTTAAATTTCTGTCTCCTGAGGGATAGTAAAGCAACTTTCTACACTGAAGGTGTAACACACTGAATACAAAGTATATTAGAGCAGCCAGAAGCTACTCTAATATATATGAGACTGCAGTGTCTCAGAGGTCCAAAACCACAAAATACCATTGATTTGAGACTCACTGCATCTGCAGAACTGCCAGGAATGGACTAATTGGAAGAGAATATAGCTCTAGTTGTATTACTTCCTGCTAGAATTTTCATTTGGAAACCCATGGAGTGTGGGATGCCTTTCCCCTCTGTTGGGGTTCAGGGAGCGGATGTTACCATAAAAGAATCACAGGGGCGATCTGCACTCAAATAGACGCTTCCACATTCAGCCGCTGAGGGGACTAGTATATTGTGCTATAAATACAGTACAATCAAGTAAACGGAAATTGTTATGGGTAACAATGCAAATGAGCTAGTTAGCTGAACGTCATCAGGGGTTTTTTTGGCTATGAATAAACATAAAGCAAAGAAAGTTTACTAAAATCCTCAAAATTATTCTGACTTAGACCTGCTTTCTTTTCTCTGTTAAAGGACAAATTGTTAGTTTCTTCCAACATTCCTCCTACAACTTGGCCCTCTGCATCCTCCCCAATGCAAATCCCATGCCACTGCATGCGCACATGTGTGCATTCACTCTGATGCTAGTAGACTGCAGAATCAGCTGGGCTGTCACAAAGGTCTTACTTTAGTTCCTGCAGAGCAGCTCAGAACTGCAGATGTCCCAGCAAAAACCATCTGGCTCTTTGCTGAATTAATGCTTTTTTGACCCTGATATACTGTGCCCTCCAATCGTTTTCTATTTTCATTATTCCACAAACTGAGATGTAAGCATTTAAAGACCTACAAAGCATGTTTCTTTGTTTTTACCTAAGTGGTTAGTTACATGATTTATATTATCTTTCACAATCCCAGTACATTTTTATATGCTGTGAGCCAGATTCTCTGCTAGTATAAATTAAGGTAGTTCAATTGACTGCAATAGTACTATGCCAATTTACAACACTAGTACGCTTTGAAAAAATCCCTGTAAATGGTCATCAGGCCTCCTAATGTTCAATAGGAATTTATAGTGTGGGTGTTGAATTTAACATAATCACTGTAAGTTCTGGAAATTTGCTTAGCTATATTCATGCTAAACTAATTATCTAAATTTAAGCAATAGAAATATATGGTACTATCTCCCTCCCAGACACACACAGGCACACATTCTAATTGCAGACTTAATTTGAGGGAAAATTAGACTAAATTGTCAGCATTTTTTCAGGTCCTTCTGGAGCCTCTCTGAAGTAGTCTCCTTTTCATCTGACCTCCTTCAGTAGATTCTTTTTAAAGCCAATGGAATTCTTGGCTTTGGGATAGATTCTGCCCAGTTAAGCAGATGCCATTCCCATAGAAACTTGGGACCAAATTTAAGAGTGATGTAAACACTTGAGGCAGCATAGTTAGGGCAGTGGTTCCCAAATTTTCAAAGCCATGACCCCCTTTTAGACAACCATTATCTCAAAACACCTTCCCATGATCATCCATTCCAGATATAGACTTTCTCTGACATAAATATTACTAAGCAAGATGACCCAATCTGCAGTTTCTGTTAAATGAGAGAAGGACCTTCACTGAAATTAGCAGGAAGTACTCACCTCTTAGTACAAGGTAAGAAGGCCTTTAAGCAGCATCCTATTCCAAGCTCAGCCTAACTTCCCAGATGAGGAAAATAAGTACTGAGGTTACATGATAGAGTGTGGCCTTGTCTACACTATGAAATAAGGTTGAATTTATTGTGGTTGGGTTTTTTTTAAGCACCTGATTTTGTAAAGTGGAAAGCACACATTTCCCCCTGTGTTCAAAAACTTGACATAGTTCGCAGTAGCACATCCCCAGTATGGTAGTTACTATTGGCTTTGAGAGAGGTGCACTGTGAGTAGTTATCCCACAGTTCCTGCCACCCCTTTTCACTCTGGGTTGTGCTCCCAGTGCACGCTGAGACCAAAACTGTGTAGTGTGTGGTTCTGGGTACATGTCTGCATCCCATAATGCACTTGTCTCTCTCCATCCCTTCCCCGCTGACAACAATGGCAAACAATCTTTTTTGTGCCCTTTTATTCCCTGGTTATCCATGCAGATGCCATAGCAGGGTAAGCATGGAACTCACTGTGGAACCCATTTAGCAGCAAAGTATTATGGCAGTTATATTAACCATAGTGCACATTATGCCAGATTATCCAGAGCGTATCCAGGATCCACCAGAATGAGGATGCATCTCGGGAGGCAGTGAACGTACTCTCTCCTGCAAAGCACTTGTGTTGAGCGACCTGCAAATGCCACCAACATTCGATCCTCTGGACACAGTGGAATGCCAGTTCTGATGCCATCAGACAAGCACAGACTGGTGGGCCCACATAGTGATATAGCTAGGGGATGATCAGCAGTGGCTGCAAAACTTTTGCATGCATAAGGCCACTTTTATGGAAGTTTGCAAATTGCTTTCCCTTGCCCCGGAGCGCAAGAATGAGACGCTCTCTTAAAGTGGAGAAACAAGTGGCAATAGCCGTGTGGAAGCCTGCAATGCCTGACAGCCACCAGTCAATTGGGAATCAAATGGGAGTGGGGAAAACTACAGTTGTGGGGGCTGTTGTGATCCAAATAGCCAAGGCAATGAATAACCTTCTGCTATGAAGGGTAGTGAATCTGGAAAATGCGCTGGACATAGTGGGGGGCTTTGCCGACATGGGGTTCCCCCAGTAGTGGTGAGATGACAGGGATATGCATTCTATCTATCTTGGCACCCACCCAACTGGCCAAAGAGCACACAAACTGCAAGGAGTACTTCTTGAGATGGTGCTGCAGGGGCTAGGTGGATCACAATGTCCGTTTCATCAACCTCAATGTGGGATGGTTAGGAAAGGTGCATGATGTGTGCATCTTGAGGAACTCCTACCTCTTCAGAAAGCTGCAAGCTGGAACTTTCTTCCCAGATAAAAATTAACATTGGAGGCATTTAAATGCTAATATTGATCCTTGGAGACCTAGCTTACCCCCAGCTCTTATGGCTCGTGAGACTGTATACAGGCAGCCTGGACTGCAGTAAGGAGCAATTCAAATACAGGCTGAGCAATTGCAGAAGGGTGGTAGAGTGTGCTTTGGGGCATTTAAAGGGAAAGTTTTGCAGTCTACTGACAAAGTTACATCTCAGCAAAAGCAACATTCCTACTGCTGTGGCAGTCTGCTGTGTGCTCCATAATATTAGTGAGAATAAGGGGGGAAATTATATGGCAGGGTGGAGGTTCGAGGCACAGTGCCTAGGAAGTAATTATGAGCAGCCAGACATCAGGGCAATAAGGAGAGCACAGTGAGGGGCACTGCAAATCAGAGGGGTTTTGAAAGACAGCTTTATGAATTGTCAGCAATTTAAGAGTTTTGCATGTTGCTCTTAATGAGGTGGCCCTGCATTCAGTATGCTTGCCTGTAACCTTCCCTCCCTTCAACACAAGCAATAGAGACTTATTCAGAAATCATGTGTTTTTATTTAGGGAACACAGCAGTGACAGAAAAGGAGTTTAGGGTGGGAGCGTCGGAGTGAGGGATAATCGAAGGTGTGCCCCTTGCTCCAGGGCACATCCCTGGGGGTTGAGCGTGAGGCTGCCTTGACCTCCCTGCCCCCCACATTCTGGGGCCCCTGGGAGAGGAGGCTATGGAACTCAGGGAAGAGAAAATGTGGGTTCACAAGGGCTGGAGGGAGTGTCTGTTCGTGTAGCTATCCTGGAAGGCCGCCATGCAGTTCATCACAGCTGCCATGGTGGTCAAGACTTTCTCTCATGGTTCTTCACTTCCAGCTGCCTGCATGCTCTCCTGTCCTCACACTCTGCTCACATCTCCAGCAGCATCTCCACTCAATCACTTCCTGTCCAAGTGAGTGGATTGCATTTGCTCCTTGAACATGTCATACCTAGAATATTTTCTCCTGCAGATTTCTGCTAGTTGGACAGTTGGTGGAGCCAAGGGAGTGTACGGCATGCTTGCTGCTGTACCTAACAGTGGAGCGCAGACTTTTGTAGGAGATATATGCAATAATGTAAACCTAATCTCATGGGCTGTGTCTAGACTGGCAAGTTTTTCCGCAAAATCAGCCGCTTTTGCGGAAAAACTTGCCAGCTATCGCTGGGCTTGAATTTCGCAAAAGCACTGACTTCCTACTGTAAGAAATCAGTGCTTTTTGCGGAAATACTATGCTGCTCCCATTCGGGCAAAAGTCCCTTTTGCGCAAAACTTTTGCGCAAAAGGGCCAGTGTAAACAGCTGAGATTTGTTTTCACAAAAAAGCCCCAATCGCGAAAATGGCGATCGGGGCTTTTATGAAACGTCTAGATTGGCACGGACGCTTTCATAAAAGTGACTTTTGTCCATGCCAATCTAGACGCTCTTTTCCGCAAATACTTTTAACGGAAAAACTTTTCCGTTAAAAGCATTTGCGGAAAATCATGCCAGTGTAGACGTAGCCTTAGCGTAAATGGAAGGTCTGTCTAAAGACAATACGGATGTTATGTACAAGGCCACAGTTATGCTTTTAAATGTCCACAGAGATCTTAGGGGAGCAGCTGGACTGAGTTTGGTGGCAGACAGGCTGAGGTTAAGAACATAAGAATGGCCATACTGGGTCAGACTAACAGACCATCCAGCCCAGTATCCTGTCTGCTGACAGTGGCCAATATCAGTTGCCCCAGAGGGAGGGAACACAACAGGTAATCCTCACATGATCCCATTCCTGTCACCCACCTCCAGAGAAACAGAGGCTAGGAACACCATTCCTACCCACCCTGGCTAATAGCCATTGGTGGACCTAACCTCCATGAATCTATCTGGCTCTTTTTTTAACACTGTTAAAGTCCTAGCCTTCATGACATCCTCTGGCAAGGAGTTCCACAGGTTGACTGTGCACTGAGTGAAGAAAAACTTCCTTTTGTTTGTTTTAAACATGCTGCCTATTAATTTCATTTGGTGACTTCTAGTTCTTATCTTGTGAGAATAAGTGAATAACTTTTTCTTATTCACTTTTTCCACACCAGTCATGATTTTATAGATCTCTATCATATCCCCCTTTAGTCTCCTCTTTTCTAAGATGAAAAGTCCAAGTCTTTTTCATCTCTTTTCAGATTATGTAGTTCCTGTGTGTTCTGTACATGCGTGCGCGCACACACCATTTGCCAGGAAAGTGCAATATTCCCTTCCTGCAGGAGCATGGGAGTGGGAAGGGTGAGGGGGTCTGGGTGTGACAGCTGGGCAGGGCTCAAGCCATGCTTCATTGGGGATGAGCAAAAGGAGGTTTACTGCAGAGGCATCAACTAATAGCTTCCCCTGCTTCATCCACGTTGCCATGCAAGATATCAGTCTTCTCCAAATTATACTGAGTGAGAAGCAGATTCTGACTGAATGTGGCCAAAAACCTGGACCTTATGCTGCAATGCTTTGTGCTGCAGTGATGCCAGACCACTTACTGCTTGCTTAGCATGGAAAGGTTATGCTTATAAGATGCACACAGGATCTTTCGGGGGGAAGGGGAAAGAGAAGGCCATATGCTGCATTAGGAATACAATAGTAAAGCAGCTAGCACATGTTCACATAGAGACACACATGCACGCCAGTCAATGTTATAGTTACCAGTCCAGAGTCTGAATCACTCTGGTAGCCAGCCAGATTGATCATAGGTAGGGAGGAGCAGGGCTCTATCAGTCACAACACAATGCTCTGGGGGAAGTCTTGGCAGAATGAAATCCAAAAACCATGGCAAAGCTGCCACTTTTTAATATTTTGCGCTATCATGCTGTAATCAGTACCCGTTTGACTGCTTGTTTTCGTAAGTTATCATATCACAGCTATCTTGTCTCAATTGGTAAGTTGCATTATCTTTTAGAGTCACCAACCACATCTCATTAGGGGTATACAGCAATATCCTGGTGCCTTTATGTCTATCCTCAGCTTCTCCCTAGAACAGCTGGTCTTCACACTTATCTTTTAACACACTTTCTTCATTTTTCACTCACACAAACAAAAATTACAGTTGCTTCACGCTAGCAAGAATTACATAGTTGCTTTTGTAAAAACTGATCTAATACAAAATATTCTAATATTAAAATTATTACTATTCTTCCATAATACAAAAATAATTCTTATCAGGGATGTTAGCATATAGTCATTTAAATGATTAACCAATAACTCCAGGCTTATTGGTTAAATCCAAATGACCACATGCACGCACGCAAACCCTTGCTATCTCTATAAGGAAGTAAGGGGGGACAAGTGGGAGCAGACGGCTCTCCACACATGCCAGCTCTGCAGAGCCGCCTGCCTTCCCAGTGCTGCCTCCCACTTTCTCTTTGTGCTTCAGCAGGCATTCTGAATTACAGCAATTAAAATACTGTGACGTTCTTCTGGGTGCAATATGACCTGCTGTGTATCCCTTTAGTTATACAGCTTGGGATGCCTTTTACATTGCTTTGCTACTGAAGAGCATCACCTCCAGGCTCTGTTCATTCTCAGCTACTAGCATGTAAAGCCACTCCCAACTCAATACATTAATGCTCTGTTCAGAACTACATGTAGGGCAACATGTGCATATGCCACAAACCCAGCCTTGGCCCCAGAAATGTGCATCTTGTACTAATCAGAAGCCTACTGGACAGGACACGCTCATTAATATTCCATCATTCGAACAATGGGAATGATTATGCACCAGACTTGTCTCAAGTGAAGGTTTCACAAACACTTCTACTGAACATACTGGCTTAGATAAAACAATAAAGCAAGTTTATTAACTCAAGAAAGATAGATTTTAAGTGGTAAGGCATAAAAACTAGAATTTGTTATGAAAGAGAAAAAGATAAAACTGCAAACCAATTCCTAAACTTCACCAAGATCTGAAGCAAACATCATTGTGACCACACCAGCTACTGTAGGCAATTCTCATTTCACAGGTTGAAATTCCTTTTAGCTTAGGACTGCTCCCTTTAGTTCTCTGTTTTTCAGATGTTATGAGCCAAGTGTCACGTTACTGAATTTTAAGGAGAGCAGACAGATCACTGCTGCACCTGGGGGTGTTTGCCCCAAAAGTGGTACAAAAGGGGCCATGTGAGGCATCAAACGAAAGCTTATCTTCTACTGATTCTATATATGCTAGTCCTGTAATTGTATAATATCTGTATGTGAAGTTATAAACATGTACTCTGTCTGAGGCAGAGCAATGGGCAAGGAAGGCTCAGCCGATGGCTACACTAGTTAGCAAGGGGACAATGAGGCTCTAGGTGCCAATCCACACCTGAGGAATGTCTAGATGTCTGAGTCATCCAGGATAATGGTTGCTGACTTGGGACACAAGGATAGGTCGATGGACCATGTGACTCTCCAGCTTGGAAGAGACAGAGGAAGGGATATAAAAATGCCATGTGGCATTCTCCATGGTCGTCTTGAGCTCAGCTCTTGATCCTAGAGGCAGCCTTGCAAGGAACCACGAGTTGGAAAGAACTGTGGACCCATCCTGACATAGGATGTACATCAAAGACTTTTAAGCCAGCAGTTATAACATCTCTGCTATAAGCCTGCATCGAGAACTGGGAGATTCGATGCGTGTAATGTATGATACTTTAACAACCTTACTCTCATGCTTTTCTTTCTTTTAGTAATAAACCTTTAGGCTACGTCTACATTGGCAAGATTTTGTGCAAATACTTTTATTTGCACAAGAGCGTGTCTACACTAGCATGTGCTTTTGCGCAAGAGATGTGCTTTTGTGCAAAAGCATCTGTGCCAGTGTAGACGCTCTCTTGCGCAAGAAAGTTCCGATGGCCATTTTAGCCATCGGGCTTTCTTGCGCAAGAAATTCATGTTGCCTGTCTACACTGGCCTCTTGCGCAAGAAAGTTGCGCAAGAGGGCTTATTCCTGAGCAGGAGCATCATAGTTCTTGCGCAAGAAGCACTGATTTCACACATTAGAACGTCAGTGTTCTTGCGCAAGAACTCCCCGCCAGTGTAGACAGGCAGCATGTTTTTGCGCAAAAGCGGGCGCTTTTGCGCAAAATCATGCCAATGTAGACACAGCCTTAGATTTTAGATTCTAAAGGATTGGCTTAGCGTGATTTGTGGGTAAGATCCAGAGTGTAAATTGATCAGGACCTATGGCTGGTTTCTTGGGACCAGAGAACCCATTCGGGGTAGGTGAGATTGGGTCCTATAACCCCTCACCTGTGTGGTAGGCCCGGGGCTGTTTGGGGCACGGAGAGAGCTGGGGTGTCAGAGGGGTTTTGCTCGTGAGGCTTCTGGCTGGCCAGATAGGCAGCTGAAGTGCTCTGTGGGACTGGTTTGTGGCCTAGTTGGGAAGGTCTCCAGTCTGGGGCTGTAAGGAGCCCCAAATTTGATCAATTCGCCCTGAGCGGACGCCCTCAGCTATGCCCAGACCTGGCCCGGTCTGTCACACCAAGATAGAAGATGAAAAGGTGAGGTGGTTTAGAGCAGCCATGGGCAACCGAGGCTAGGGAGTAGCTGCATGAGTGGCCTTCCTTCATCTCAATGGGGTACAAGATTGTCGTAACCAAGATGGTCACCTAGGATAGGGTACTTTTGCTAACTACGCTTCCGTACTTAACATTTGCAGGGTGTGCCAACTGAACCATAGCAGTGCTTTGATAGGATGCAGAGTGGGCATGGCTCTTTTAGTCAGTATTGTGTGCAGTCAGCATGCACCTCACTTCATGTGCCCTTGCTTTATGTGAGTGTCACTTTAGTAATACTAGTATGGAAAAAAAAAGACACTGATGGAAACTAAAGGAATCTGGCAACCCTATGCATGAGCAATGGTAAACAAAATGTCTTGTGGGCCGCACATAGAACCCCGATGGGTTGCATGTAGCCCTCGGGCTGCAGGTTGCCCACCACTGGATTAAGGGCATCCCTCCCCCCCGCTCACTTTTTATAACCCCCCGTCCTTGGGTGAAAGAAAAATCCTTGCTGAATCATGTGGGTAGGCAATTCCATTGTGTATGTGAGCTCCAAATTGTCCTGCAGCTGAATTGTAAATTTCCTGTTTACAACTCCGCTGTTGGTGAATCTCCAACTTAGCACTTTGTTGGCATGCTAACATACCTTTGTGTCTGTGGAACTGGCTCATGGGTGTTACACAGAACTACAACACATGTCAGTAACAATCATACAACAAAACATCATAATTTCACATCCAGTGTTGTTACTTACATTTGAACAGTGTAATTATAAATCAGCAGATTATGAGTTTTAAAGCATAGTTTGTACAAAATATAACTATATAAAAGTGGTGAATATGGGGTATGGGGTGTCACAAGTACATTTTACTGACTTCAATTGAAAGTACAATTTACCAACACAGCATATCAGTAACACTGAGCTTTCAGGAAAGAAATTACAGTGAAACAATTATAGTTGGTATTTTGAAGTTGTAAGTTTTGGCTCCTGGGTGTGCTAGCCAGACCAGACTTTGGATGCTACAGTTCTGCAGATCAGCTTTGCGGTTGCTGGATGCTTAGAAAACATTTTAGACATTGTATTCAACAAAAGTATCTAAATTTTGCAGAGACAGAAAGATAAGGAAATAGGGTCCAGTGAATAGAGGCCTAGTACTCCTAGTTACCCGCTCCACTCCATACTTTGAGCTCTTTGCCTCAATTCCCCATCTACTTTACAGAGTTGCTGTGACGATGAATATATTAAATGATTGAGAGGCACAAATATGGTAATGGGAGCACCATATAGGTACATGAAACAGCTTTAACTTTATCTTATTCTGAGTCTAGTTAGACATGTTTATCTACATTCATTTTGATGAAATTAACTTTTATTTAGACACCGTTCAATTACAGAGCTGGGTGATACAAAAGGATTCCCCTTAAATTCATTTAACCCAGCGGTAGCTGCTTTGCATCGCTGAAATGGGACAAAATAATGAGCTTCAGAAAATTTGGCCGATTGTGTTTAAACTCCTTAACATAAATAAAAACTCCATCTTTCTTTGTCTCCTTTTGTGCCTGTCCACTCCCATACTCTCACACAGTCACTTATACCTCCCTCTATACCTACTCTTGTTCCTGGCACAGCTGTCCATTAGGGATATTAAAATGTGTTTATTTTGGTAAATATGTACCTGCTGGAATTTTTAGCATGTACACATTTACACATGGGATAGGATGGAAAACCAGCTCCACAGGAGCACAAGGGAAAGCATGGAGAGTAGGGATGTGATAGTGTAAATGGTTACATGCAGCCCGCATACCCTGCACTGCTGCCTCTGTATCCCAGCGAGCACCAGCTCCTGCCTGCTCCTCCATCCTGATACAGAGGCAGCAGCACAGCACTATCTCATCCCTACTCTCCATACTTCCCCTTGTGTACCTGCAAGCCTTATCCATGAACTCCCTTTTAGTCTTATCATGCTCTCCTCTATTTTGTTATCTGACCTCATATCTCCTCTTTTACCTGCCCCAGACTCCCTCATGCTCTTCTGCTCCCTGCTGTGCCTCACCTAGCTCCCTCCCCTTCTTCTTCCTTCATCATGCATGAGGTACCGTATTTTAGCGAATATACCCCGCACCTGAATATACCCCGTGGTTTTTCCAAATTGAGTAAAAAAAATCTTGTATACCCTGTGCACGAGTATAACCCGCAGGGTATGCAAGACTTTTCTGTGCTGGGGGTATATTCATTAATTTACAGTGCCGGGGGGGGGGTGTCTCCAGCAGGCACTCACCGCCCTGGTTCCTGCGCAGCCGCCAGCCTCCGGGTGGGGGAGAGCTCATCCCCCTGGTTCCTGCGCAGCCGCAGGAAGGGGCGGGGGAGCACTCATCTCCCGGTTCCTACGCAGCCGCCAGCCTCCGGGTGTGGGAGTGCTCATCCCCCCAGGAACCGCGGGATGAGCGCTCCCCCGCCCAGAGGCTGGTGGCTGCGCAGGAACCAGGAGATGAGCGCTCCCCCGCCCCTTCCTGCGGCTGTGCAGGAACCATGGTGATGAGAGCTCCCCCGGCCGGAGGCTGGACGCTGCGCAGGAACTGGGAGATGAGTTTAAAAATTTTTGTATACCCCGCACTCAAGTATACCCTGCGGGGGGGGAAGGGGTGCAGGGTTTGTAAAAATGCATATAACCTGCGGGTTATATGCGCGAAAATATGGTACTTACTTCTTCTCTATCCCAGCACCATCTCCTCAGTCTACCTTTCGCCTTGTGGTCCTTCCTCCCTCCAGACCTACATGGAGATCCAAGAGCACAGCTCTGCATATCACTGCTCTGTATTAGGAATGTTGAATTGTGTTTAATCAGCTAATCAAGTAGTCAATGGAATTTCCATCAACTACTCGATTACTCAATAATGCAGGGAAACTGCGGCTCTGCCTTTTAAATGTATTAAGAGCCTGGCGGCTCTTAAAAGGCCAACCCCACTGCAGCTCTGCAGTTTCCCCGCGTTATCGACCAATCTAGTAGCCAATGGAAATTCCGCCAGGTGGCTCTTAATACATTTAAAAAGCAGACACACAGCCGGGGGGACCCAGCGCGAGCTGGGACAGCTGATCCCCAGCTCCCGCTCAGTCCCCCTGGCTGCGCCTCTGCCTCCCATCACCTTGAGGAGATGGTGCTGAGGAGAACCAGCTTTTAATCCAGCTCCCCTCCGCCCCTTGCTGTCTCTCTCTGATAGAGGCAGAAAAGGGGGGCGGTTAGTCGAGTGACTATGTTTATCAGGTAGTCGACTAGTCGCTTGCATCCCTACTCTTTGTCCCTCTTGAACCCTTTCCCCCCTACATTTCTGAATCCGACATCCAGCCCCCCATCACAAACACACAGATAATTTTCTGGCTCAGTTTAGCTGTAATACCTGGAGGCAGAAAGTCTGATTATAAGAATTTTGTTACATCAAATCATTTATTTTCAAGTTGCTCTATGTACAAAGAAAATCTGCTATTTGTACTCCAACCCCAATTTCTCTCCCACGTCACGTGTGGGAAAATCAGGACAGCTATTGTGAACAAACAGTTCTGCAATAGCTCATTATGTGGATGCTATTAAATTGATTTTATTCCAGAATAATCAGTTACTTTGATTCTGGAATTACGTATCCATCTAGCAAATAGCTATTGTGGGATAGGTATGTTGGTATGAGCAACAGCTTCCAAGGGTTGATGAGCCCTAAATGTGAAATCTCCCCAAGAAAGTAAGCCACCACTTGCATATGAGTTATTTATGATGAGCCAGTAATATAAAATATAAACTATAAATAAACAGGAAACATTTAAAAAACAACAAAAAGTCTAGTAGCACCTTAAAGACTAACAAAATATGTAGATGAGCTTTGGTGTGCACAACCCACTTCTTCAAATGACTGGAGTATTAGAAGTGCGGATCCAAGAATAAAAAGGGAGGGGGGGACAAAAAGAGAGAGTGAGCAGATTGTTCAAGTAGTTACAAGAGGCTGATGAGAGCAATTGGCACCTTTGTTTGTTTGTTTGTTTGTTTGTTTAAGTCATTAGGGTGTGGAAGGTAGTGTGGGAGCCAGCCAGATGTCTCTGTTCATTCCATTAACATAAGAATTAAACTTGCAAATGAAGTTAAGTTCCAATCCTTCCCTGTGTATTTGGCTTGTGGAATTGGCCTGAAACAACAGGGTGACTTGGGATCCATTAATGAGTGCCCAGGCAGGTTAAAGTGCTCTCCAACAGGTTTCTGTGTATTGCCTTTACGGATAACTGATTTGTGTCCATTAATTCTTTTCCATGGAGACTGTCCAGTTTGGCCAACATGCATGGCAGTGGGGCATTGCTGGCATAGATCACATTAGTGGATGTGCAGTTAAATGAGCCCCTGGTGTTATTGGGTCCAGTGATGCTTTTTTTGTGACAGACTAATTCGGCTACCCCTCTGAAACTTATAAATGAACAGTGCTAGGTAAATTTTTACCACTCCATCAAATATATGCTGGAAACAGCATGGGAAATGTATGTCAGTGGAATTGGTTTATTTTGGGAGATGTTAGAGTGTCAGTTACATTTCTTACTGAACTGAGTGTGACTAAATAGCTGCACTGTTTTGTCTACTGCAGTGTTTCTCAACCTTTTTTTATAAAGTATCCCTTTAAAAAAATTATAAGTACCCCCAGAACCTATAGTTTTCAGACACATTTTTTTCTACCATTGCAACACATTTGTTTAAACAACTTAATCGTAGCTGATGGTCTGGTAGCACTTTATAGACTAACAAAACATGTAGATGTTATCATGAGCTTTCGTGGGCACAGCCCACTTCTTCAGATGACTGGAGTTCTGAGTTTAGGATGTGCAGACGCAAAATAAATAGGAGAGAAGAGGGCGGGGAGGGGAGAGGGGAAAAAAAGGAGGGGGTGGGAGACAGGGAGCAGAGGGTGGAGGGAATCAGTAACTATTTGGTTACAGGACTGGGTTCCTGGATGCTTATGATGTGGTTGTGTGGCATGGTTACCTGAAAGAATTCGTTTCAGGTTGGGGGGTTGTCTGTAACCATGCCACACACATCATAAGCATCCAGGAACCCATCCCTGCAACCAAACACGATGCCAGCTCTGCCCACATATCTATACTAGCGAATTCATCACTGAAACCAACAACATAAGCTACCAAATCAAAAGGTCATTTGACTGCACATCCAGTAATTTGATCTATTCTATGCCATCAAATGCCAGCAATGCCCCACTGCTATATATATTGGACAAACTGGACAGTCTCTGTGGGAAAGCATCAATGGACACAAATCAGATATACGTAAAGGAAACATACAGAAACCTATTGGGGAACACTTTAATCTTCCTAATCACTGTTTCGAAGATCTTCAAGTGGCTGTCTTGTCACAGACCAATTCTACTAGCCAGATATACAGAGAAGCATTGGAATCCACCTGGTTTTCGGGGCTCCCAGTCCCAGTCGCGGCACTGCTCCGGGCACCATAGTCCGCCTCATCCATAACAGCAGCAATGGACACAACCAGTCCTGGTACCGGTGCTCCAGCAATCGTGGCCTCCTCAACCTCCAGGCAAGTGGCCATTTTGGACTCCCTGGGCATATCACCAAGCCTAAGAAAATCCTCTTTCCAGGTCAACTTCAGTCGCATCGGATCCTCAGGCCCCTCCTTCGGCAACCCCACTGGTCAGATCGCCAACCTCTGGCCAGCCACTGCCTCCCGGCCAGAAGTCTCCTGGTCCTTCGGGGAGTGTGGCTCCGGTGAGCCAACCTCCCCCACCCTCATCCGCTGGCTCGCAGCAGGATCCAGCACTTTCGGGGGTATCTGTCGGAGAAGTCCGAAAGGGATCATCATCCTCTTCCCCTGATGAGGCTCTGGGAGACCCTGGACCATTCATGGCCTCTATGGACACCAGGGCCCACCAGGACCTCCTCCAAAATCTGGCCCAAAGTTTGGGAGTCCAGACGGATAGGGTGTCCGATGACTCCGATCCCACGGTGGACATCCTTCATGTAGACGCCCCCTCTAGAGTGGCCCTCCCAATTAACAAAACGGTGGCCAAAATCTCCAAAGCCTTGTGGCAGACTCCCGCGTCCATCTCCCCTATGGATAAGCGGGCTGAACGGAGATACTTTGTTCCCCAGGAGGGTAATGAGCATCTTTTTTCCCACCCTCCACCGGGCTCTCTTGTGGTACAAGCCATGAATCAGAGAGACAAGGTCAGCCCGCCGTTGTCCCTAAGAACAGGGAGGCTAAGAAAACTGACCTGCTAGGCTGGAAGGTTTACTGGTATCCAGTACCGCATTGCAAACCAACAGGTCCTCTTGTCCCGGTATGCGTTTAACACCTGGGCCTCGATGGACAAATTCACGGACCTACTTCCCTGAGAGTCCCGCGCAGAATTCAAAGCTCTCAATGAGGAGGAGAGAACAATTTTCAGGGTGGCTCTCCAGGCAGGTCTAGACATGGCGAACGCTGCTGCCTCTGGGGTGGTCTTACGCCGCAGTTCCTGGCTACAGGGTTCTGGGGTTGCCCTAGAGCTCCAGAACACCATGCAAGACCTCCCTTTTGAAGGCCCCTCGTTCTTTTCTGAGCAAACTGACCAGACGCTCCATGGCCTGAAAGACACCCGTGCTATGCTAAAATCATTGGGCATGCACACCCCGGCTACCCTGAGGTGCCCCTTCCCTACTAGGAATGTTCCTAGAGCACCTCCCCAGGGTCCACGTACCAACTTCTCCTGCCATAGGAGTAGAAGCGGTAACGGCAGGAACAACAGGCGTCGCCCTCGCCCGACCCCTGATCCAAAACCAGGGGCCCCCCAACAAACCCTCCGGTCCCCGTCAGGGGGTTTGACGGGACCTACGAGGGCAACCTTCCATTCTCCCCATTTCTCTTGGGACCGTTTATCCCATTTTACCCCAGCCTGGTGGTCAGTCACTCTTTGGACAGCTGGGTGCTCGAGATAGTGGAAAGGGGTTATATAATCCCTTTCCACTCCCCTCCCCCTTCTCAACCCCCTATCCCGTCCCTTTTCAGGGACCCCTCTCATGAGCCAAAGGGGGCCTGCATGCTATCCTGGACCTAAGAGCCCTCAACTCCTTCATCGCCAAAGCAAAGTTCAAAATGGTAACATTGGCGTCTATAATTCCCTCACTAGCCCCCGGAGACTGGTACGCTGCCCTTGACTTAAAAGACGCTTACTTTCACATTTCCATTGCCCCCCACCACCGCAAATTCCTCAGATTTACCATGGGCCTGGACCACTACCAATTCACGGCCCACATTTGGTATTTCCACGGCCCCTCGGGTCTTCACCAAGTGCTTGGCGGTGGTAGCCACTGCACTCAGAAAAAGGGGTATCCAGGTGTTCCCCTATCTAGACGACTGGCTCCTAAGGGGGGCTCACAGTCGCAGGTGCGAACACACATCACTGTGGTGCGTGCACTCTTCGATGATCTAGGTCTTTTGTTAAACCTGGACAAGTCTTCCCTAACGCCCACTCCAATATTAGAGTTTGTGGGAGCCAGCCTGGATTCTACCTCGGCGAGAGCCTCCCTACCCAGCTCCCAATTTCTCGCGATACAGGCGGCAGGGAACTCCAGAACTTTCCAGTGACTACTGCCCAGACTTGCATGCGCCTCCTGGGTCTCATGGCCACGTGCACTTATGTAATGCAACACGCCAAGCTGCGCATGCACCCGCTACAGATGTGGCTATCGTGAGCCCACAACCCAGTTGTCCATTCATAGAACAGGATGGTGACAGTCCCTGCTCCCATCCTTCTCGCGCTGAACTGGTGGACCAACCAGGCAGAAGTCTCCGTGGGGGTACCTTTTTCCAGGCCGGTACCGTCCATCCGACTCGTCACGGACGCGTCAGACATCGGCTGGGGAACCCAGCTGGGAGACCTTCACACACAAGGTATGTGGTCTGCGGACGAGATCTCCCTGCATATCAACATCAGGGAGCTCTGGGCAGTCCAACTGGCTTGTGCAGTTTTCCTTCCCCACCTCAGGGGCAAGTTTGTCCTCATCCTATCGGACAACACGACAACAGTGGCGTATATAAACAAGCAAGGCAGGTCTCATTCCCCTCGCCTGTGCTTGGAGGTGATTGACCTGCAGGAACTTTGCTTTGGGGCGGATATCCACCCAACGGCCTCGTACCTCCTGGGCTCCCAAAATGTCCTGGCGGACAAACTGAGCAGGTCTTTTGCAGGACACGAATGGTCTTTGAGGTGGGATGTAGCCCAATCTATCTTCTCAGAGGTCTCCACATCTGGATCTCTTCGCTATAAGACAGAACAGGAAGTGCCACCGATTCTGCTCCCTCATGGGACAGGGACAGGGCTCATGGGGAGATGCTCTCTTTCTCCCCTGGCCGCAGGGCCTATTATACGCCTTCCCACCAATCCTGCTAATCTACAAGGTCTTACTCAGAGTGCGGGAGTTCAGGGCGTCCCTGGTTTTAGTCGCCCCAGCCTGGCCCAGGCAACACTGGTTCTCAACCCTCCTCAACCTGTCATGCGAGAGACCCATGACACTCCTGCTGCTCCCGCACCTGATTACCCTGGACTCGGGCAGGCTCCGCTACCCGGACCTGCACTCGCTGCATTTGACAGCGTGGAAGCTCCGTGGCTAACGGCCGAGGAACTTCAGTGCTTGGAACGGGTCCAGGAAGTCCTACTGCCGTGGTCACCAACCAGTTGATCGCGATCGACCGGTTGATCGCAAGGCCTCGACCAGTCGATCGCAAGGTGTTCGGACCCCCCCAACATCCCATTTTTCCCCCCAACCCCAAGAAGCCCCACTACCTACCTCCAGCGTAGTGCCGGCTTCCTGCAGGGTGGACAGAAGTCCTGCCTGCAGCTTCACGCCACTTCCGGGGGTTCTGGAAATGTGCTGGCTGCTCCCCTCCCACAGCTCTGTTGCGTGCTGCGGGAGGGGGCGTCAGCCCCGGAGGAGGAGCGCGGCGGCTTCCCTGCGCCGCAGGAGGGGTGAGTCGAGCGCAAGGGTTTCCCTGCGCCACAGGAGCGGGGGTTGGCCCCAGGGCAGGCATGCGCAGGGGTTTGGCTGCACTGCGGGAGGGGGATTTGGCCCCAGGGCAAGCGCAGGGGGGTTTGGGCCTGGGGTAGGCACACGTGGGGGTTTGGCTGCGCTGCGGGAGGCACGCGCCGGCTTCCCTCGAGGGGAGAGAGAATCCTGGGAGGAGGCGGGTGCAGGGGACTCTCTGCTCCCACTGCCCCCCTGTTCCCTCTCTCCACTCCCCTGTTCCCTCTCTCCACTCCCCAGCCTCAGAAACCTGTCCCCACTGGCACCCTGTCCCCAGTCTCAGAAACCTGTCCCCACTGTCCCCTGCCACAAAACTCTGTCCCCAGTGGCACCATGTCCCCTGCCAAAGCACCCACTAGCACCCTTCCCCAGTGCTATGTCCCCTGCTCCCACCAATGCAGTTGGGACCACATTAGTGAAGTTTGGGGAGGGGGGGTTTAGAGGAGGGTTTTTTTGCATCTCACTTGTGTGGCCCCAACTGACTTTTCTGTGGGTCAGTGACCCCTGACTCAAAACAGGTTCCCTGCCCTTCTCAGAAATAAAGACAATGCAGAAACTTTTTTGTGTTTGACATAGTATTTTATTTAAAAACGAAGCCTGGCCAACAAACCCCCAGTTGGGGCCAAGCCCCCATCTGGCCACAGCATCATAACACTCCTGCATTCCTCTTTCCCCCAGACCCTACATCTGAGCCTATCATACACTGGAACCCCCTGCCCTGAGCCCCTCACATACTCCAACCCAAATTCCTGAACCCTCAAATCCAGAAGTTTGTGGCTTGCTTAGTACCCTAACCCTACATCTAACCCCACACTGCCCGGCCTGGAGCCCCCTTCCCGAGCCAGCGTTCCCTTATCCACCTCCTCCTGCATCCAGATTTCCTCTCAGAGCTTGCACCTCTCACCCCTTCCCACACCCAAATCCCTCATTCCCACCCCGGAGCCTACACATCCTGTCTCAATCCAGCGAGGGTACGGCTAGACTGCAGGAGTTTTCAGGATTCTGGAGATATCCCAGAAAAACTCTTCTGCATCCAGGGATGCGTTTGTTCTTCCACTTCTTTTAGTGGAAGAGCAAACATGATCTTTCGGTCACCCCTATATGCCTCTTTCCACGAGGAATAGGGGCTTTCAAAAGAAGGGGTTTTTCTGACATTTGGTCCAGTCTAGACAGGCCAAATGTTGGAAAAACTTCTTCCTACAGAAGAAGAATTGGGGAAAAAAAGCAGCAGTATAAGGGTTGGGGATAGCAAGTGATGGAGAGGAGGAGACTAGAGAGGGCGGGGCTTCAAGGAAGGCGGGCGGTAGATCTTGGCTTGTTCTGTCATTTAAAAAGTGATCTTGGGTGTAAAAAGGTTGGAGACCACTGTCCTACTGGGTAGCAGGAAGCCCTCCACTAGGACCACATACCTGGCTAAGTGGAAACGGTTCTGTATCTGGGCTGCCCGGAAAGGGGGTATGCCCGGAAAGGGGGTACACCCAAGGCGAGCTGCGATCCCCTTGATCCTGGATTACCTGTTAGACCTCAGGCTCCAGGACCTCTCTTCCTCCTCCATCAAGGTTCACTTGGAGGCCATTTCGGCCTTCCACCCGGGGGAAGGGGGAAAAACTCTGTTTGCTAACCCAATGGTCAACAGGCTTCTGAAAGGGACACATCTCTACCCACACATCTGCCAGCCCAGTCCCCAGTGGGACCTAAACCTGGTCCTTTCCAAACATATGGGACCCCCGTTTGAACCGTTAGCGACGTGTTCCCTTTGTGAGGTAGTGGGGTGTACCTTGCTGGTTACTATGCTGGGTCATGGGTTGCGAGTGACCTCCCCTGGCTGCTGTCTGCACCACAGCCCAGGAGGGCAGGGGATGAGTCATTATGCAAAGGGGTCTTCAAACTTGCCTGACCAGTATCTCCCAGGGAGCGGAACAATGGGAAGAAGGCGGGTCGAGCCCTAGATGGGGGCAGGGCTGGAAGTGAGTGGGGGAGTTTCTGTCTGGGAGCATGGAGGAGACAGCCTAGGGAAGGAGCTGGGGAGTGGGCTGGGATTGTAGGGCCCAGCCACCCCCCATCTCAAAGGGGGGCACTGAGGCCTCTTAGCTGCAGTTCCTGTAACCAGATGACAGATGCTGTGCTGTATCCTGGAGAAGCAATAAACTCCCTCTATTCTACTGGCTGGTGGAGTCTGTTCGTGCCATTACGGGGGTGCAGGAGACGGGAGAACCCCAACGCGTCGTCACACCCTTCTATACCTGTCATATAAGGTGTCTCCTGGTGGCTCTCCCATCCGCCAGGCGGGTATCCAAACACAGGGCGCTCACCTCCGATCCCCCCTACACGGTGTTTTTTAAAGACAAGGTTAGGCTCCGCTCCCACCCAGCCTTTCTGCCTAAGGTGGTATCTTCTTTTCACACCTCCCAGGACATTTTCCTGCAGGTTTTTTACCCCAAGCCGCACGCATCTGGGAAAGAACAGGTTTTACACACTTTAGATGCGTGCAGGGTGTTAGGTTTTGTCCTTTAGTAAAAAGCTTTCAGGAAGTCACCGCAACTCTTTGTGGCCATCACCGAACGGGCAAGGGGTCAACCTGTGTCCTCGCAGCGGATCTCCTCCTGGATAACCGCTTGTATCAAGGAGTGCTATGCCCTAGCAGGGGTACCAGCCCCACCTATTAGAGCGCACTCCATGAGAGCTGTGGCAGCCTCCACCGCTTTCATGGCGCGGGTTCCCATCCTGGACATCTGCAGAGCCGTGACATGGTCCTCTGTCCATACCTTCACCAATCACTATGCACTAACACATCAAGCCAGGGAAGACACTGCCCTGGGCAGGGCGGTCCTCCACTCCTCTGTCCCTTCAACATCCGGCCCTTCTCCATAGGTTCTGCTTTGGAGTCACCTAATTGGAATGCACACGAGCAATCACTCAAAGAAGAAAGAACGGTTACTTACCTCGTAACTGTGATTCTTCGAGATGTGTTGCTCATGTCCATTCCAAATCCCTGCCCGCCACCCTTTCTCTGGATTATTCCGGTAAGAAGGAACTGAGCAGGTGAGGGGACCAGCAGGGGTATATATGGGCCGATATACTGGCGCCACTCAAGGGGGCTCCCCGCTGGCCCTAAGGGTACTGCTGAGGGAAAAATTTCCGATGACGCATGCACGCTGCGTGCACACACCTAATTGGAATGGACATGAGCAACACATCTCAAAGAATCACAGTTACGAGGTAAGTAACCGTTCTTTCTCATGCTAATGGACTCAATTGTGATAAAGGATGGTTGGGACACTATCTACCTAACAGTCAATGAAGGTGCAAACAGCTTTGTGTAGATTCCTATGTCAGGAAGGATACTATCAATTGACTTTGATTCTTATCTGTTTCATTTTAACTACCCAGTCTTCAGATACTTACTGATTCCCTCCACCCTCTGCTCTCTGTCTCCCACCTCCTCCTTTTTTTTTTTTTTTTTCTTCCCCCTTCCCCTTCTCTCCTATTTATTTTGGGTCTGTGTTGCTGGCAAGAGTAAGTCTCAGGTGTGACACTGGGTTCTCAAAGTACAAAGACATGCTACACAGGTATCTGTCAAACACAAGCAATTTATTTTCTGTCAGCTATCAGCTGTGCCCCTTAACTAAAGGAATAACATGATAGGAAAAGTGGCATTCTTACATCCCTTCTGCTAGCTGGGGACCCCCGTTTCAGCTGCAGATGAAGTGGGAGATTGTCTCAGCTTCTGAGGCGCCGGCACGCAAAGCCCATCGGTGAGGTCCAAATTGCTGTGCTCTGGTGCAGCTTTAAATATTGTGTGTCTACCTTGTGGCAGTTTGGAAATTTCCGGGGGTTACTCATTGCTTGTTACAGTATGGCTCAGCTGTGCTGCTTGTCCTTTGTTTACATGATCAGTACATTTAGGTAAACAAGACTTATGTTCCCACCCTTATCTACAATTCGTTCTTGCTACAATGGCATATGTTCCTAGACCCTTGCTTCTGGCTCATCAGTAGTAGGGAAGGGGGGATGGGAAAAGGGGGGGAAAGCAGGCCTCACCACCCCTATACTTCACACGTACAGAGTTCTTCTGCAATTGACCCCTACATTCTGCACATCCTAAACTCAAAACTCTGGTCATCTGACTCAAAAGCTCATGATACCATCTACATGCTTTGTTAGTCTATAAAGTGCTACCAGACCATTTGTTGTTTTTTTTCTGTACAGACTAAGTCGGCTACCCCCTGAAGCTTCTAATCGTAGCTGGGCGGCTGATGAAATTTTTGGGTGTAAAAAGCACAAAAATAATAAAGCACTGTAAAACTCAAAACAAAAATTCAGTTTTCTCCAAATTTCAGTTGTGTCCACGTATCCCCCAACCGTCTCCCGCGTACCTCTGAGGGCACTGGTACCACTGGTTGAGAAACACTGGTCTAGGGTGACCTGCCTGGTGCTCGCATCATCTATGGCCTGCAAGCCTGCAGGAGCCAGCCACAGCACCGCTAAGGTGAGGTTAGTTTTTTCACTCTCAGCCCTTCACCTGAAGATCCCGGCCTGCAAATTCCCCTAATAATTCCACGCCCCAGTTACTCGGCGGTAGGTTTACCTAGGAGCGATCTTCCTCCGGCCCTTAAAACACCCCTGCGGGCACTGTGAAGGGGTGGCTCCTATTCATTCAGACACCAACGGGTCAGCCTGTGAACTCCCGCCGCCTGCCGAGCCACCGACCCCAGGTCGGCACGTGGCGGGGTCAGCGCGGCGGGTTCCACGTCGGCTGCGTCAGAGGCACAGCCCGCGAGGGCGAATCCTCCGCGGGGGCGGCGCTGGGACCCCGACCTGTAGGGAGCCCAGAGACTCGCCAGCGTAGGGCATGCTGGGAGCTGTCGTTGAGGCCGTTTGAGACTGCGGGGCCGCCATGTTGCTGACGTAGGAGGGAGCCCGTCCGCGGCGGATGCGAGAGGGGCGAGTTATTTTCTTCATTTCTTTTCCTCTGTTATTTTACCTCCGTTAAATGTCGAAAATTACAAAATTATTACCATTAACGAAGCTTTACTCCACTTCCGGCAGGAAAACCCCACCCCCATCTCGCCGGACGTTATGCTACTTCCGGTAGGATGGCGGCGTTCGGGAGCCTGAGGTTAGTTCCGACCGCGTAGGAACTTCGCACAGGCCCCCGGAGGCTGCTGTGCCCTTCTCGGTCCCTTTTCGCGTGGGGCGGCCCTGCCGAGGGCTGCCTTGGTACGAGCGGTCGGGGCGGATGCTGCCGCCCGCCCCCTCGCCCCGCCCCCCCATCTCTCCCCAGTGCCCGCAGGGTTAAGCGCCCGTCCAGTCCCCCTCAACGGGGGCTGCCATCGCCGAGACCACCTCGCGGTAGCGCACCAGCTGCTAGTTCGGCTCCTCACGAGTCTGGGTCTGGGTCCGCGCTGCCCCGGCTCGAGCCCAGCTGCCGCTTCCTGAGCTGTGGTTGGAGCCGTGCCCCGAGCACCGTGGTTGCCTCGACCTCACCCGTGGTGTAGGCGCGACTCGGGGGGCCAGTTTCTTCCGTCGAAGTGGCTGCCCTCTCTGAGAGGTGGATAAATGACATCGAAGGAAAAAACCTTTCAGTCGCTACGTAGCTGTGGTGTTAGTAGTGTAGCCATAAGAAGGCAGGTAAAGCTACAGGAAACATAGAGGTCTTGGGGCTTGATGGCTGTTGGCAGGCACTTGGAAGTTTGTCACAACCATGAGGTTTATGTGCAGCAGGAATTGGTGAAGGTCTCTTCAAGAGGCCCTCCAAAGAACAGTGACATTTTTCAATCCCTGCCAAAGAACAGGGTCAGAGCATAGTTTAGCATGCGATTGGCCCTTTTCATTTGGCAGTGCCTAATTACATTATCAGGCCACTGGTGGTTTTGGGAGGAGGGGTTGGTATTTTGGGTGCCAATTTTTGTAATAGGTATCTAACTCTGAATGCACTTTAGATGTAGCTAAGATTACTTTTTTTTTTTTTTTTTTTTACAAGAAAAACTGGCATCACTGTGGGGAAATTCTGGTTCCAGCATCTTAAGTTCATCCTGTGATTTAAGGCCCTTTGAAATCAAAGGAAAGCTTTATGTTAATTTAAATGGGCTGTGAATTAGGGTCTTGATGAGATATTTTATAGCCTTTCTTTTATTTTTTAGGATGCACTGCTTTTTACAGCATATTCAAAAAAGCCTGAGCTAATTTCAAAAGCAAGTGTATTTGAAAAAGGGTTTTTTTTCCCCCTCATCATTGCTTGCTCTCACACTTTCACTTGCATGACAGCCAGGTTTCAGAATTTGAGTATTTGCATTTGCAATGCATGTATTTGTGCTACAGATGTTAAATTACGATTAATCGGCTAATCAAGTAGTTGATGGAATTTCCATCAACTACTCGATTAGTCGATAAAGCAGGGGAGGCGCTTGCTACCCCCGCTGAGGCACTGCAGTGTAAATGTAGTAGGAGCTGAGCTCCTACTACATCAGGTTGGTCAAGCCGCAGCTCTCGAGCTGCATATGGCTCTTGCTAGTTCTGTGCACGTGCCCCAGCGCCTGCTCACGGCTGACTGCTCTGTGCACGCGCCCCAACACCCGGAGGGAGAAGCGTGTGGTGGTGGTGGCTCTGGGATCCAGGCATTGGATTAGAAAGGGGGAGGGGGTAATTGGGGTGTCTGGCTCTGGGGGAGGGCATTGGATTAGAGCAGGGGAGCTGGGGGTGCTTGGCTCTGGGGGAGGGAGGAGGCATTGGGGGGCTGAAGCACCTTAAACTCAAAGTCTTCATGGGTGCAGAATAAAGCAGCCAATACAGCTGTCATATTTGAAGTCCAGGGCAAAAAAAGAATCAGCATGTACCTGGTTTACACTTTTGTGGGCACATCCCACTTCTTCTGACAGGAGTGTTGGAAGTCCAGATCCAAGAATAATTTATTAGAATAGTTTGTTCTTGGATCTGGACTTCCAACACTCATGTCATCTGAAGAAGTCTTTAAGGTTCTACTAGACTTTGTTTTTTAAGTTTTTCCTGTTACAGACTAACTCAGCTATCCCTCTGAAGCTGATTTACACTGTGTTTCTTTAAAGAAAATTCAAAGGCTATTGTTTGCCAGGCTGAAGCAATTATTCTGAGATTTTCTCCCTTATTATTGTTTTTGAACCTCTCATATTTTCAGTCTGGGACATACCTGAATTTTTAAAATATAAAAAAAGCCATAATCTTCATAAGTAAAAAAATGAGGAAACCATACCAGAGATCAACAAGCTGGAGTGAAACAGGCACTTTTAATTGTGCTAATTTACTGCCCTATTATGTCCTGTGAGATTTTTAAAACTAAACTGAACTGAGAAGTAATGCTAAATTTAAAATACAGTAAAACTCCAGTTGTCCGGCATCCAGTGGTCCGGCACTCCTGCTAGTCTGGCACCACCTGGAACCCGGAAGTGCTCCAGGCAGCTGGACAATTGGAGCTGCTCTACCCCGGGCTTCCCCGAGTCAGCCGCTGGTCAGTTTCAGCAGCGACTGACTTGGGGAAGTCTGGGGCAGAGCAGCTGGGGTGCTGCCGGGTTGGTCCCGCAGCGCCGCCCCCCCACCCCAGACCCCTCATAGCCCCCCCTTCCGCTAGTCCAGCATATCCGATAATATGGGTCCTGGGTCCTGAAGGTGCCGGATTATCGGAAGTTTACTGTACATGGTGGGGATGCTTTTTTTGTAGTGTGAGAACATTACTGTATTTTTTTTTTTTTTTTTTTTTTTTTTTTTTTTCCAACTTGATGGTTTGTTCCTTGTCAAGTTCTCTGAAGATCTATGGACTAGCCGTGAATTTTTTAAGTGACTAGAGACATTTTTATTGGTTTTTGTCTGGAATGTTTGTGTACTATATCTATCTACATAGATATACAAAAATAAATATATAATACATGGCTCTTCGCACTCTGTCCACAGCTATTTTGGCTCCTCTTCTCTAACTGGTTGACTACTCCTGTACTACATTTAAACTGCAGAGTTGCAGTGGGGTTAACTCCAGGGGGCCGCATGAGCCCAGGACTAAGAGCCAGGCAGGCGGCTCTTACTACATTTAAAAGGCAGAGCCACAGCACTTCTGCTTCCCCTTACCCTCCCCACACCGCAGAGACAGTGCTGGGGGAAACTGGCTCCCCCCAGCACCAGCTCCTGCTCCCCTAGCCTTGCTGCCTCCATATCAGAAGCAGCAAGGGAGGGAATGCGAGTACGATAAGCTGACTATTCAACTACTCTTTCACATCCCTAATTTGTACTTGCAATCCTAAAAGCAGGGAAGCTTGAATTTTGGCAAGATTCTCCTAAATAAGAAAAATATTACTTAGAACATAAACATATACTTAACCTGTCTGAATTCAGTATTTTTTGTATTTGCAAAGTTATGGATGTGCTGCCTTCCCATGTCGTGGTGTGTGGGTTTTTTTGGGGAGGGTACATGGATTTTTTTCCCCTGTTGTTAGTCCCTTTATATTGAAGGGAAAGATGTTTAAATTAGAAAAGACAAAAGTCAATAAGAGTGTGATTTATCTTCCCCCTTCCCCCTCCCCCCAGATTTTTTTAAAAGTGGTGCTGCAGTGAGTTCTTTCTTTGTAGCCTGTGAAATGTTACTTTACAGTTGAAATGCTGTTAAAATAATGAAATGAAAACATCTGGAACCATCTTCAGCCTTCTGCTACTTTTCAGCATTGCCAATGTGGATTTTATATCAAGCGGTTAAACCTTGCTCCCCTGATGAGAGTTCAAGGGAATGTCTTACTGAAAAGTATAATCGACAAAATGACAAGATTGCAACGCCAGAAGCAGGCTTTGTAAACAAAGTTCTCTTCATTTAGGCTACTCTTTATGGTGAACAGTATCCAGTTCACAGAATGGAAATTAATACTGTCATTGTTTGGAAATGTATTTGAGTTCTTTATGATCATCCGGATTATTCTAAAAACTAATTTTAAATTAGAATCTTGTCTTAAATCTGTCTGAATTCAGTATTTTCTAAGTGAATATTTATGCTCTGATAGAATAGTATTTCTGTTGAATTTTGGTAAATTCTATTTTTAGCAGATAAAAACATAACCAAAATTACATTTATGTAAATCAATAAATATTCAAGGTAATGTTTTGGTGAGATGCTTCCTAAAATTGATTCTCTTAAAGTTTTGTAAATATCATTACTCCAGTGATTGTTTTTCCTTTTTAAAAATAAATCTAAATATTGTTTAATCAATTATAAAATGTCTTATTTATCTTTTGTAGGTGAAACATTTTTTTCTAGCAGACCCCCACATTTGAGTTGAGTACATTATCATTATTTCTACAAGTTCAGAACTTTAAGTGAGCTAGAGGAAAACATGAAGAGTAGGGTGGCGCAAATAAATGTAAGTACTGTGAAGTTTTAATTTTTAAGGAAAAGTACAACATTGTTTGATATTTTTAAGTGAGTTTAGTGTGTAAAGGCCTATTTTCCGCTTGATATATGAACACAAATTCCCTTCACTTCATTAGGAATTGCAGCATATATTGGAGGGAGTATGTGTGTATATATATGTATATAAGCAAATTACAAACAAGCATTATTATTATTTGAACCAGCAAATAGTTGTTGCCCAACATGTACGAATATTCTTGACAACAGATGTCCCAAGTGCTCTTGGCAGCCATGGGGAAAGGGAATGAAGTGCAAAGAGAAGTCGATAAAAGATAGAAATAGTTCATTAGATATCATAAGTGAGTGGAGGATTAGAGAGAGAAGGAAAGGTGAAACAATGGTAACTGTGTTCAAATGGGAGGATGTGAAGGGAAGTAGGAGTATAAAAAGGGGGGGAGGAAACGAAAGGGGAAGGAAAACAGAGCAAATTGATTCAATCTTTTTCTGGGTTATGATGATGGGTATTGCAAGTTGGACCGCCCTGGTCCCAGTCCTGAATGAGGGAATTTGCCAGACTTGGAGAGGTCCTCTGCCACAGGACTCTGAGCCCACCCCTCCGCCACTGGCTCCACTGCTGCCAGATAGGCTCTGGGCCCTGCTACTATCAAACAGACTTTCTGGTCTATGAACATCCATGGTCCTGCCAGACCACAAATGTTGTTGGGCCTGGGAGATTCACCGGCTCCCGGCGCCCCTGCCCTCCTCGCCCCCTGACAGCCTTCCCCCCTCGCCAGGCCACATCCCGCCCCCCCCCCCGGCAGGTTGCCGACATGGCAGGCTGCCCCCACCAGCTCCAGCTCATGGCACCCATGGCATCTTGCCCTTCCTCCCTGCCTAAGACCAAAAAGACAAAAATTAAAAAAAAATATTTTTTTTTAAAGACAATCTTTCTAAAAGCACACCAAAAGACTGAAAATAAAGTTTTCAGCTACCAATTTAGGAGAAAGATTGGATGGCTAACAGTTTGCAACTACCATGAATTGTACTTAGCCATCCAATCTTTCTCCTAAACTGGTAGCTGAAAACTTTATTTCTTACAATGAAGGGGCCTGCCCTTTTCAGAAAGTGAATGTTGTATGTTTCAGAATGGACAGGTGCAGTTAAGGAATATAGCGGCAAGTGAAACTTATGTCTGAAAAGATAGACTTTCTTCTAGAATGTTGGCTTCATGATAGGGATGTAAAAATATGTTTAAAAATGTAACCATGTAACCACTAAAAATCCAAGCAGTTACGTGAGCTGTGGAGGCTTGGCTGCGGGCTCTACAGCCAGCTCTCTGGGAGCCAGCATGTAACCTGGAGTGTGGGAACTGGGGGTTGGGCCTGCCACAGACATGGGCTGCTGTAGCTAGCCAGCCAGAGCAACCCCTGATTGCAGGGAGGAGGGTGCCATGGGCTTTCCGCTTGAGATGCAAAAGTCAGACACCACTCTCAGTAGATCATGTGGCTATTCAAAATATGATCCATGCATATTTTGCTGAGCTTGGCTCACCAAAGGGCTCAGCTCCATAAATTAGACTGGAAAGGGAAAAAGCAGTGCTTATCATAAATTATAGATGTTCATGATATGATCCTCCCTTTGCTTGCTTTGTTACCTGATTTGTTCAGCAGTAAAATAGTTATATTTTTAATGTTTAAATGTTTTTTGGACTTGATGACTCTTGATATCCTTGTGGCAGTTCACGTATCTCACAGCTGATTTTTCAGATTGTCTGCAAACTCATACAGACATTGCATTGATTATGTTAAGGATTATGTTTATGCTGGGATTCTTTTCAGTGCAAATCCGATTGTAAATCGGCATGGGCGCAACTGGCCCATTTTGTACCATTGTCGATATTTCTATAGAATGAAGAGGAGGGGCATCTTTCAAATGTATGAATTAGAAATGTGCTTTTTAAAAAATAAGTTGAGATTCTGGAACACATAATGTCATCTTAAAAAAATCAAAATATTGGCTCACTGAGCCAGTATGAGTCATCCCAGTTGGACCCTGGAAGGGAGGATATTTCAGCATTCATTGTAGGTATTACTTAGCGATGTAAAAATTCATGGTGGTTACATGCGCTACGGGTTCTGCAGTGTAAACCATAAATCTGCATTATACTGAAGAACCCGCACCTTCCCTGGGCTCAGGGCCAGTAGCAGCCCTTACTGGCCCCATTACAAGGAAGGAGGCCTCGCTGTGGGCTCTGCAGCTGGCTCCCCGGAGTGGAGCTGGCAGCCTCTGTCTAGCGTTCTAAATTTACATTTGACTTGCTCCAAAGTGATATAGAGACTAGTATGCCAGCTTATTTGTGAGCACACTGTCCTCCTTCTAGATGGGAGTGAGGGTCAGGATCAAGGTTCCCTCTAAGCTGCGCCACTGTTGAATGGCCCCACAACTGCTTAATGAGTTCTGCCCAGCCAGGGGCTCGGGGCTCCACGCACAGAGCTGCCTGGCTGGGGGAAGGGCACTTCTTCCTGAACTATAGCAGCAGCTCCCTGCTGAGGACAGAGCAGCTACTTTCTCTCAAGTCTAGAGACTTGCTGCTCTGTCCTCAGCAGGGAGCTGCTCCTGTAGTTGAGGAAGAAGTGCCCCTCCCTCAGTAGGGATGTGAAGGACTGGTCACTCTTTCCCTCCCTCCCCCTTCCCATGCCCCTGTCACTGACAGTGGCGGGAAGAAGATGGGGTACTTCATAGCAGCAGTGCTGCTTTGAAGTCAGAGGCCAGACCCCGGGCTCCATGTGGCACTGTCACTTTGAAACGCTGCCTGCAGCCCAGGGCCAGCTGGGGTGTCCCCAGGCTGCACGTGGTGTTTCAAAGCGACAATGTTGTGTGAAGCCTGGGATCAGCTGGGGACTCCCCCACTGACCTAGGGCTCCATGCAGCGCTGCCACTTTGAAACACCGCAGGGAGCCCGGCGTCAGACTCCTCGCGGCATTTCAAAGCACAGAGCCGCGGAGAGCCCGGGATCAGCTGGGGAAGTCCCCAGTTGACCCTGGGTTCCACCTGGTGCTTTCGCCTTTGAAGTGCAGCAACAGCCCTACGGCTGCTAGTCAATATTTAACATCCTTAACATTAGTCGATGTTTAACATCCTTATCCCCGCAGCCAGGCAGCTATGTTAACGGAGCTCTAAGCCCCTGACTGGGCAGGGCTCATTAAGCAGCTGTGGAGCTGTGCTACCATGCAGTTTAGAGGGAACCATGATCAGGATATATTCTGAATGAGTACTGATGACAGAATTTAGGAATGTTGTAAACAGCTTTTGGTATGGCCTCTTCTTGCATCAAGGTGATGTGTTACTCCACTCAAAGGTGGTTTTGTTTTGGTTTTTCTTATTTTGGTTTTTGTGGACTTTTTTTTGGCCAGATAGTATCAATTTGTGTTTCTGGTGAATCAGAAATCACATTTTACAGAGTGGGTAATTTGATACGATAAAAGGGTAGAATTCAACAGAGATGATTGCTTAGCATAGCTACATTAATTATGAAAGAGCATGGCAAGCTTTAGAAACGTATTTGTAACTTCTTTTGTAGGTCTATTGTAAGTGTACTTTTGATAATTTTGAATGACTGTGTGGTTCTGGTTTATTTTATGACCAGAAGTATTAACTTCACAGTGAAGTGTTTGTAGACATAGATTTGTAAAGTGATTGCGATTTTAACCTTTGAAAAGTGCAGTTATAGAATTGATTAAATATTAAATGTGTAGTTTAGAAAATGTAAAACAAGGGGTACAGTGTAACTTGGACAGATAAAATGAGGTAACTTTACAGGAATTGAGGGGAGACAGATAGGGGGACATCATGGAAAATATGAATTATAAATAGAAATTTGGAGGAGAAAGAAAGCGAGAGCTTTTGTTAAACAATTAGTACAGTAGGAGACTGTTCAAAGTGTAGGGGGTGGCATGAGAGTTGGTGTAAAATTTCAGAGTGGGAGAACATAAAATAATCCTTGTTATAATATAGGGATGCTTAGTAATAAATATACTATTATATAAAATGTACTATTGTGTTAAATAATTTAATACTTTGTTTTAAAGCATGGCTCCAGTTATGAAAGAAGAGAAAGCTCTCACCGGAGAAGTTCCTCTCCAGAAGACAGGTAAACAGTTTGTTTTAATTGCCTTAACGTACTTTTAACTACTATTAATCTTTGAGAGTGAATTAGATAAGTACAATGATACACATTTTTGTTCCATGTTTTTCACTCATGTTAATAGATGAACATGACATACATACTTATAGACATAATACAGTATCATTAATTATGAATGGAAATGGGAGTGCAGTAATTGAATATTTTTAATTAAAGATTTTAAAACTCTTCAGCTTTCATTTTAAATTCTGGAGAGCTTTACAATGGAAATTGGATTTCAGTCTGTTGCATGGCGCCATTGCTATTAATCACAATTGTCACTTTATTGCAAGGCTACAGATGTCAACTGGAGACTCAAAAATGTCATTTTATGTGCTATTTAACATGCATCAGGCATGAAATGAATTCTTTCAGGGTAGCTTTCTTTTAATTTCCATTTCACTTACAGTGAAACATTCTGTGGTAGAATCATAGAGCTGGAAGAGACCTCAGGAGGTCATCAAGTCCAGCCCCCTGCCCAAGCAGGACCAATCCCAACTAAATCAACTCAGCCAGGGCTTTGTCAAGCTGATACTTAAAAACCTCTAGGGATGGAGATTCCACCACCTCCCTAGGTAACCCATTCTAGTACTTCACTACCCTCCTAGTGAAATAGTTTTCCTAATATCCAACTTAGATCTCCCCCACTGTAATTTGAGGCCATTGCTCCTTGTTCTGCCATCTGTCACTACTGTGAACAGCCTTTCTCCATCTTCTTTGGAACTTCCCTTCAGGAAGCTGAAGGCTGCTATCAAATCCCCCCTCACTCTTCTCTTCTGCAGACTAAACAAACCCAAATCCCTCAGTCTCTACTCATAGATTATGTGCTCCAGCCCCCTAATCATTTTGGTCACCCAATGCGTCCACATCCTTTCTATAGTGGGCGGCCCAGAACTAGACAAAGTACTCCAGATGTGGCCTCACCAGAGCTGAATAAAGGAGAATAATCCTTTTAATGCTGGCAATGCTCCTCCTAATGCAACCTAATATGCCATTAGCCTTCTTGGCTACAAGGGCACACTGTTGACTCATATCCAACTTCTCATCCACTGTAATGCCAGGTCCTTTTCTGCTGAACTGCTGCTTAGCCAGTCGGTCCCCAGCCTGTAACAATGCTTGGGATTCTTCCGTCCCAAGTGCAGGACTCTACACTTGTCCTTGTTTTCTAAAATGTTTCCTTTTATGCCAATATATATGGTATACTTAGCTTTGCACGGGTTAAACAAAGATGACAGAAATACAGTGAATAGGTACGTTCAATGGGCAGTCTTGCGACTTGCGTAGTGCTGAGTACACTCACTGTTTAATTTCCTTACCATTTATCATTTTAACTGCTGACTTTTCTTTTATAATTTTTTTAAAGGTTACACCCTTGTCAGACTAAAAGTGTTCATCTTTCTGCCTTTAATTATGTTGTTAATTAATATGTTAACAGTGAGATTCTGTTCATTGGTACAAAAGTAGGGCCTGCTAGTTTTTAAAATATTGGTACGTGTGCGACCCATGACTGAAAAACAAACCCCAAAGAGTATGATTCCTGTAAACCAGAAGCTGCTTAAAATTTTGCTAAAAAGATTTTTGTTTTGTGTTAGGAGAGAACGTGAGAGGTCTTGGTCTCCGAGAGACAGAGGTTACTCTGACCACAAGTATGATGAAGAACATTCAGGAAAGGGGCGTGATGACAAAACGATGGAAATCAGGTAAGTATTTAAATATTTTGAAAAGGAAAAATAGTGTTCATGCTGCTTAACATAGTTTTCAATACTTAATATTTTGATTGAAAGTAAAACTACTACACTGACCTTGGTTTGAACTCTTGACAATATGGTCAGCTTTCATTTTCATAAGATGGGAATCTTTTGACATGTTTACTTTCCAACTTTTATCTGATAGAGGGTGGGGGAGAGAGACTCCCCAAGAGAAGGAGGGAGAGAGGGAATATGATCGAAGGAAACAGAAAAAATTCCCTTCACCCAATAGAAAAAGTCCAGAAAGATCAGTACAGCAAAGCTCATTTATTCATGATGAACCCCCTTCAAAGAAGAGAAAAGAAGAGCTAGATCCTATCCTCACCCGCACAGGCGGTGCATATATTCCTCCAGCAAAGCTCCGGATGATGCAGGAACAGATTACCGATAAAAATAGGTAAGTGAAAATTACAAAATTTCACAATTGGCCGCATTTACTGCTATATTAGAGCATTGTAAAACAAAAGTGTAAAATATCTTTGACTGCCTGATCAGACATGAAAGTTGTTCAGAACCTGTGAAATGCAGAGAAAGCAATGACACATGCTATAATTCTTGGAGTTGTGACCTAGCATTGAAATGTAAACAATAAAACACAGCATATAAATATATAGCATAAATGTGTGTTGATATTTTGTCCTGTAAAATAGCTTTGGGATATCTCTCTTCATTTATAAATGCTTACAGTACTACTGGAATTATTTTAGTCACTAAGAATGTGGAATTGATTCATATCTACACTCACTAAATATTAAGCGTACATATTCATAAATAGGAATCAGGATTACATGGAAACGGTATGAGTAATGTATTTGTGAGATTTTTTTTTCTTTGTTACAAAGTCATTTTGGTAGGAACTATAAATATGCCAAAATATCTTTCTTTCTAAAGAAAATTAATACCTTTTCACAATTTCCTAGGAAGTCATTCAAAAATCTGTTGTTAAATTTTGCAGATAAACCTTAATTATATTCTGGCAATTTAAAAAAAATATAATTTCAGTATAATACAGTTAAACATTCCTCTGTGTCTTCATTTCCTGTACTTAACTTAAATTTCTCTGCTAATAGTTTTCTTCTTTTTCTTTGTCCTAGAAAACCATATTTTGTCATTAGTTATACAGTTGTTATTGGGTATAGAGTAGGGATATGATAGTGTAAGCAGTTAACTGATGAGCCTGGTCTCATTTGTTAACCTTCAAACTATGAGCCTGGTCGCTTAGTTACATGCAGCTCCCCCACTACCCTGCGCTGCTGCCTCTATATCAGAGACAAATAATCATAACATCAAAATCAAAAAGGCAGCAAAATATATTGTAAGCAATGCTCCTCTGGCTCTTATTTACCATTTTTGGTATATTAAAGTGTATTTATATTGACCCTAATTATACCTGTATTAGTAATGAAAAATTTTCATAATAGCTTAGCATATCAAAGGATGAGTTGGGAAGCCCTGAAGAAGTCAATCAATGGTCTTGTCAATAAGGTGAACGTTTCTAATATAGAAAATATCATCCATGAACTTCTTCAAGAAAATATTGTAAGAGGAAGGTAAGTGTCAAATGATTGTTTCTTTATAAATAATTCTTTTCGTTTTTCTATTTATAATATGTAAAGAATACTAAGGATGTTAAAATGTGGTTAATTGACTAGTCGATGGAATTTGACTAGTCGATAGGCACTTCCGCATTCCTACATTTCAAAGGAGGAACGTGGAACTCTGTGTACAGCCCGTGGCCAGCGGGAAGCCCCACTGACTCTGGGCTGCACTCGGGTGCCTGCTGACCCTCGGCTCCGCAAGGCACTTCCCCGGAACCTGCCCCGGGCTCTGGGGAAGTGCCGCGTGGAGCCCGGGATCAGTTGGGGAGTCCCCAGCTGATCCCGGTCTCCACTGCTGTCCCTTTGAAATGCACGGAGGCAGCATTTTAAAGGGGGCAACCACCGCACAGATGATCTGCAGAAACGCCACCTTGGCAAATGCTTATCCGATAGTCGTCTAGTGTTTAACATCCCTAAAGTATACTAATGCTAAGAGTAACTAACAATAGTCAGGTTTTTAAATAATTCTGAAATTTATAAAACAGAAGAACCTGCATGGAAAACAAGAATGGTTTGTTTTCAGAGAAAATACATTTGCTGCTGGCAGGTTGGAGAAAACAGAATAAGGGTTTACCCACTCTGCCTAAGTGATTTTCATTTTAGGGATACTTTTTTTTTTCTAATTACAGTCTGTAAATCTAGTTGTATCAGTTGAGAAAAGCACTTTTTAAAAAACTATCATCTACTAGTGTGTTGTGATCACTACTGTCTGATGAGTGCTGTGTCATAACTATTCTTGCCTTTATAATCTGTGGAATGGACAACTGCAATGTGTTCTCAAGCCATATGGAAACTATAGCATTGCTTGTGTTGCTTTTGGTAGCATATTATGCCAATTTTTCCAAGACCAGATTTGTTGCTAGTTTTCATGATGATTCACTATTTTGATCTTTGAAACCATTTATATTTTGGATTTTGATTATGAGAGTATTCTCGCCTCGGAGGTCATTTGTGTTTAACACCCTCCAGATTTAAATTGAGGGCCTTTAATTTCTTCTCTTGATCTTCCAAAATCAAATTCTGTTGATTTTTCCAGGTATCTTACAACAGACGTATTTCTGTCTTTTGTCAGCCTATGTAAGTGTATATAGGTTTTTAATAGTTCTTAACACTTATTCAGCAGGTTATTTGTATTTTGTGTAGCGTCAGAATTCTTTCATGATTAAATTGTTTTAAAAACTGAAAAATTGAGTTAAAACCTTGAAAAAAATTCTGAATGGTCAATTTGTAAGTAATATCTTTGCTTATCCTTTACACCTCACTTAATATGGTATCTGCTTTTCTTGTTTTAAACATTTGTACATAATGTAAAAAAGGCAAAACCACATGGAATTGTTGAGAGCAGGTATAATTGTACAGTCAAAAGAAGCAAATACATATATTGTACAAATTGAACCTCTCTAGTCTGGCACTCTCTCTGGTCCAGCAACATCCATGCTCCAACACGATTTTAGTTAGTTGGATGTCCACTTATCATGGATGTGGCAAAGTTTCCTGCAGTCCCATAAAGTTTTACAGCCACCAGTCCTGGCTCTCAGTGTTAGGTGCTGTTCCTTAACTCGAATTTACTCCTAAGAGTTCAGTAAGCAGTGGAAGTGTTGTCAATGCTGCAAGACAACATTGACCTCCGATGGTTTGGCAAATTCTCTGGTTCAGCACAACTGAGGACCCAAAGGTGCCGGACTAGAGAGGTTCAATCTGTAGGAGGATGACTCTGATAGAAGGATGATGGTGTTCTTATTTAGTGAGCTTTTAGAGAGAATAAAACGGGTATTTAGTCCAAGACTAAAAATGTTTTTACAGTCACACAACCTGGTGGTAGTGCATACAGTAGAGAAGGAATATTTAGTATTTTTACTTTCCCAATTTAGATTAATTGTACCAAACAGAACAAGAAAATCTCAATATTATGGTATTTGTGGTTACACACACTGCAGCAGTAACATCTTCTGAGGCAGGAAGAGCAGACTAAATAATAGTTGTGTTATTAAAGAAGTTTAGGGAGCAGGATGAGTAGAAATAATTTCATTTCAAGCACTAGAATAAATTTTGAAATTCCTTTTGAAATTCCTGATCACTGGGCATTTCTCATTCACGTGGCTGAGCACAGCCTACGTGTGGCAGACCTAGTGGGAAAGAATACCTCCGTCTCCTTGACTGAGATTGCCAAACACCAGAGGCTTCACATACTCGGTCTTCACTGTTTCTGCTTAGAAGCTGAAGGTTGTTTCATATCTTCAGAATAGCAGGCATGAGCTTTCCAGTAAAATAAGATTTCGTAAAAGTATAGTATTGCATTAGGAAAACAAAAATCTAGCGTACATGACATCTGCACTTTGAAAAAGTTAATTTAGATAAGGTGATTATTTTAGATTCATTACAGTGCAGGCAACAAAAATCACATCTTGTCTATCAAGGACTTTTGTGGCCCCCATCATCTGCCTTTACAATACCCCTGTAAAGTTGGGAAATAGCCTTTCCATGTCTGTGGAAATCATAGTAAGTGGCTTGGTCATGGTCACATAGGAGGTCTGTTGCAGAGCAGAGATTTGAACTCAGCTTTCCCAAATCCTAAAGCAGGGGTCCCAAATTCAATTTACCTTAGAGTCGGTGCCAGTCAACAAATCCTCTTAGCCGACGTCCCCTCTGGCAGGGCTCTGAGGAAGCAGTGGGGTTCTCCACACGTTCCCTCTGGCCCCACTGTCATGCGCATCGCCCAGCCCGCTGCCCCCAGGTGATCTAGCACATGCACACCAAAAGTCACCACCGCAACTACTGGTAGCTCAGTAGGGCTAGAGCGGCTACTAGTGCCGTGCTGCTGCCAGCACACCCTGTGGCCCGGGAAGGTGTGTGCAGAGCCATCCCACATACTCCAGTTGGCCTGCAGGGTCCTGGGCAGGCTGGGGTCAGCAGTAGGGATTGGATCCTCCCTGCACTTACTGCATCAGTGGGAGTGGTGGGGAAGCAGAGTGATGCAGCAGCTTGTTCTGCTCTGGCACCATATCCCTCAGGGGGGAGGGAAAAGACAGAGCAGGGTCAGGAAGAGGCAGGGTGGAGCAGGAGCTGGGCTTGGGGAAAGGGTACGGACACATGCTGGCAGTTGCATGTAGGGCAGATTGTGGAACTGCTTGGGCAATGAGTTTGAGAGCCCTGTCCTAGGGTATTGCAGTGATTGCTGGGCCATCTTTACTCACAGTTGTACTTGTCCATTTCTCTCAGACCTATAGACAGGGCAGAATATCTCTGACCTAATGGCTGCTGTTAGATGGCTCGAGTCTCTGTGCCTCTCCTCTCCCTTCTTCTCCCACGCCCCCAAAAAATCAGGTCCCTCAGTTTATATGTCAGGCGGGGGCCAGGTCAGGCTGGACTCGTTGTGCCACTCCAGCCCAGCGAGTCTGCCAGTTAATAACTTACCCCATAAGCATAACCAGTTAAGGGTGATGCTTACCAGTTAACTCTTTGCATTCCTAGGCAGTGGCAGACATTTTGTTAGCTTCTCATAGCTTTGCCAGTGCACTTAAATCCTCACATGCAACAGTATACGTGTTGGATTTTTTTTTTATCTGAGTCTGCCAAATATGTTGAATTGGAACAACTTGTTATCAGTTGGCACCTTTATTGGCTAGGAAAATAAGCTAAAATAACCATTTAATCATCTCCTCTCCTCCTTACAGTTTAGGTTTTTAAAAGCAATGTTTCTGTCCCCAGCTGTTAGTTCAAATCATAATTATGGTGTACAAAGGTTTGCTGATGTATCTGTGGAAAGTTCATAGCATTACAATTTGAAGACTATTCTGGTCTTGCTGGAACATCCCGTTTTCTTGATTAGTCTTACACTGGATGGGAGGACGGGATTGATGGGGTGGGAGGGTTAGTAACATCGCATGGAAATAAGATTTCTGTTCCTGAGAAGTTCATTTGCTTTTGAGTGTACTCATAATTTAAAAAGTCATAATCCTGTGTTTATCATAATTAGTTGTAGTGATGGTGATTATTTTGTCACAAATATTAAGTCAGTTGAATAAGGAACAAGGTCAGATGAACTCTTCTGTCACAGAGATGGTTTTTTCACACACTTACTAATTACTGTAATTTAAAAAGCAGGGTAGCAACAGAACTACTCTTATTAGGTGTTAGTTTACTTTTTGAATATCAACTGTTACAACAGGTAATATGAAGAAACAATGTACATAAATTTTCATCTAATTTTTAATGACATTTTCTGCTCTCATGTTTTTTCAGTTACATTATGTAACTACTACAAGCTTTCAGATTGTTTTAGCTAGAGTTTGTATTGGGGTAATTTTTTTGTACTTTAACTTTTGTGCTTTTCCCCCATTTTCCCAAACCATTTAATCTTTCACTTTTTAATAATAAGATTATAGTGAGTATCTTGCTTCTGATTTTACTTTTTCTAAAATAAGTTGAAAAATTAAAAGCAGAGCTTTTTCTTTTTTAAATGACTTTTTTTCCAGAATGTCATCAAGAGAAATTTCTGAAAGGATTTCATCTTTAATCTTCATTTTATCTTTTTTTTTTTTTTTTTTTTTAGACCAGTTGGAAGTGTAAATCACTTTTGTGATTATTTGAGCAATCTTAGTAAAAAGTTAATTTTTAGTAGATAGAAGAAATAGCATTGAAATAATGACTAAGAAATTTAACTAGGTTTAATCTTCATTGGAGAGGGCCCAATATACAATTTTCCATTGTGTTCTGTATATTTACACTTGCCCCTTTTTAAAGTAGACTACCTGCAGACGAATGGCTTTTGTAAATTAGGGCTATGTTAAAAGGAAGATAGCGGTGCAAAAAGAGAGAACTAGAAAGTTTAATGTTTTTCAGAGACAAAACTATTCTAGTTCTCATATCATACTGATTTTAAAAATCTTATTTGTTACTTGTAATTCTGTTAACATTAATATGATTTAGTCTATCATAGTAGTTTTAATATAAAAATAACCACTGTTTAGAACTACCATTACCTATCTGGAACATAGAATATGCTGCTGTTACAATATAGGTGGTGAATAAAACCATTTTTTTTTATTGGCGCTTATACATGTGTGTATACTCTTACTTACAGGGGATTGCTGTCTAGATCAATTTTGCAAGCACAAAGTGCCTCTCCAATCTTTACACATGTTTATGCAGCACTTGTATCAATTATCAATTCAAAGTTTCCAAATATTGGAGAACTGATTCTCAAGAGGCTAATTCTAAATTTTCGCAAAGGATATCGCAGAAATGATAAGGTATGTAAGGAAAGCTTATATAAGAACTTAAAACAGTACCACATTGTAACCAGTGATCCCACTTGAGTGTTATCCTGTTACTGAGCAGACAATAATGTATGTTTCAAAGGAATGTGTACAACTTCCCAGAACTTGGCATAATGCACTGTATTCATTGTAGTTGTAGTGGTAGTATATCATAGTGTGCTTTTTATGAAACTGACCATATCTTATGCACTGCAGCTTGAAGATTAAAAATATTTTTAACTTTAGAATAAAAGCCATTGTTGTTGCATTAACTAAAGTGTACCATCCTTTTAATGATCTTAAAATACATGCTTAGGAATCCTGCGGCAGTACTTTATAGAATCACTGACTGCCAGGCTAACAGGTACCTTTGTAATCATCTTGTCTGACCTCCTATATAGCACAGGCCATAGAACTTCCTGGTTAATTTTAAATTGTGATGGTCGCAAATACACTGTTTGAGAGGTCAGGTTTTCAGTTGAGAGCTCCTTGGATACGTGAAGAAATTGAAGTGTATTTAACTGTTCTTTATTCATTTTTTTCAGCAACTTTGTCTGACAGCTTCAAAGTTTGTTGCACATCTAATCAATCAGAATGTGGTATGTTATTTTGTATTTGATATGGTTGCACATCTTATGGTTGTACTACAGGTTACATTTACAGCAGTCTTTGAACAGTAAGATGCTTAATTTATTACTTTTTTATAAAGAATCATTTTTTAAGAAGGCAACTAAGATCACAAAAAATAGCAATATTTGCTTATGGAGGAGAGAGGTCTCCTAGGGTCTAGCTCTTCACTCAAAAGACTATGTGAGCAGATGCAGGTACACATGAAGAGCTTAGTGCCTACAGTGGAGTTCTGTACAAGCATAAGAGTCTGTTTCTGCAAATACAGTTGTAGGATCATTGCCTAAAATAGTCAGCACCTAAACAATAGTGGGTTTTATAGGTCAAAATCAACCTTCTTAATTTCACCTAAAACCCAATTGGTGCTAAGTTGTAAGGGACTAGTTGACTATCTGATAAGCATATAGTCGACTAGTGACTTGACTATTCACTCCCCACCTTGCTGCCTCTATCAGAGAGGGGGAGCAGGAGCTCATGCTGGGGGGAGTTGGCTTAAAAGCTGGTTCCCCCCTAGCACCATCTTTGGGGAGGGGACAGGGACACAGTGGGGAACTGGCAGTGCTTCCGCCTTCGAAATGTAGCAAGAACGGGGCTCTTGCTACATTTCAAAAGCAGAAGTCGCACAGGGAGAGTGGAGGACTCGCTGGACATGCTCCCTGCTTTTGAAATGTACAAGAGCCCTGTGGGCTTCTGTACCTTTCAAAAGCAAAGCGCACAGGGATCACACAAGGAGTCCTCCCCTGGCCCTGTGCTCCCCGCACTTTTGCCCATTTGAAATGTAGCAAGAGCCGATGGAGCTTGCTTCGTTTCAAAGGTGAAGGCACCCTTATCGACTAATTGAATAGTTGATGTAAATTCCATCAACTATTTGATTAGTTGATTAATCTAAATTTAAGATCTCTACCCCTGTCAATTGGGGATGTTAAAATTAGGTTATTTTAGTAATCAAGTAGTTGATAGAATTTTTGACTATTCGATTACTTGATACGGGAAGGCAGCCAACACAGTCCCAGCCTGCGCCGGGACCAAACCCCCGCTGCAGCTCTGCAATTTAAAAGGTAGTAGAAACTGCCTGCCACCCCCTCTATTCCCACCCCACTCCCAGCTCCTACTGCATTTTAAATTGCTGAGCTGCAGCGGGGTTTGGTCCCCGACCCAACCTGCCTGCCTAGCCGGTAGCAGCCCCAATCTGGACCCCTCCACAGACAGGGGTTGGGGTTGGGGCTGGGCTGGGGCTGGTGCTGGAGCAGCCTCCCTTGCCTACCCATGGCAGCAGCAGGGGGGGTGTGGAGACGGAGCTGAGGGGAACCAGCTTTTGAGACAGCTCTCCCCAGCACCGGCTCCTGCTTCCCCTGGTGAGGAGGGGACAGGGGAGGCTGCTCTGGCACCAGCCCCTGTCCACGGAGGGGTCCCACTGGAAAGTTGGGACCCTCTGCAGACAGGAATTGTCCCTGTCCACGGATTGGTGCTACAGATGGGCTGCTACCAGCTGGGCAGGCAGGCTGGGTCAGGGACCAAACCCCGCTGTGACTCTGCAATTTAAAAGTCAGTAGGAGCCAGGGTGGCAGGCTGCTCAGCTTCTACTGCCTTTTAAATTGCAGAGCTGTAGCAAAGTTTGGTCCATGCGTGAGCAGTAAGGGAGAGGAGTATAAAAAGATGATAATCTTTGTTTCTCTAAATGACATTTGATATCATTGTTCCATTCTTTTCATGATAGCAAAGATTTTTCTTGCTGCGCTTGACTGAAGGAGGACAAAGTTATTTGAGTTAGGGATGTGAACTGGTAACCAGTGCTCAGGAGCAGCCCCCCTGGAAACAGGAGCTAGAAACCCCAAACATGAAGAGGGGGACCCGCCAGTGAGGTCCCGTTTAACTGGTTAACTGATTAACTTGGAGTTTACATCCCTAACTTGAGTAGTAGAAGGTGTAAATACAGGAATCAGAGCTTCTATCTGAAACGCTGATTTTATGTGGAAATGGCAATCCAACTTCCATCACTGAAACAAGACGTAGCAATCACAAAAAGCATAGTTCTTGGTCAACTGATATTTTATAAGAATAGTGAATTAAAGTGGATTGTAATTTTGAAAGTGAGACATTCTTGCTTTTATAAAACTCCTTACTATTTTTTTCCCTGTAGGCTCACGAAGTTTTATGTTTGGAAATGCTCACATTGCTTCTTGAAAGACCAACAGATGATAGTATTGAAGTAGCAATTGGATTTCTAAAGGAATGTGGGCTCAAATTAACAGAAGTTTCTCCTAGAGGTATTAATGGTGAGTATAATTAGCTGGTATATTTACCTTTAAATCTAAAGTCTTTTTATTAGTATCTGATCACTTCAGATTAGAGTAAGTTTTTCTCTTTAATCTAAAGCAATCTTTGACCGACTTCGCCATGTTCTTCACGAATCTAAAATTGACATGCGTGTTCAGTACATGATAGAAGTTATGTTTGCTGTACGTAAGGATGGATTCAAGGATCACCCAATCATTCCTGAGGGACTAGACCTAGTAGAAGAAGAAGATCAGTTTACTCATATGCTACCTTTAGAAGACGATTATAACCCAGAAGACATTCTTAGTAAGTGAGAAATAAAAAAATTAACTTTACAATTTCATTCTGTATGAAAACAAATTTAAGCTGAAACCTGCAATAATTATTTTCTTAGTTTAAATAAGGTTTTATTTTATTTTGAAGATGTTTTCAAGATGGATCCTAACTTCATGGAAAATGAAGAGAAGTACAAAACTCTTAAGAAGGGTAGGTAAACTGGGTTCACTTAAGTACTCAAGTGAGAGATACAATTGTGAAGCATACTAGAAGACTTAACTGGCATTGCCCAGGTCCTTCAGGGCAGGGGTCTGGCAGTGGGTGGGGGGTGCAGGAGTCAGGGCACGGCTCTGGGGATGTGGGAAGCTCAGGGCAAGAGGCTGAGAGCTTGGGAGGGGGGGAGAGTGAGGGTTTGCAGGTGAGGAGTAGTTCAGGGCAAGAAATGAGAGGTGCAGGAATCAGGGTCAGGGGGTGAAGGGCTCAGAGCAGGAGTGGGGGTGACCACTGGCTTCTCAGGGACAACCCAGGGCAGCAGGGACTGTGCATCCTGCCTGCCAGCTTGTTCCTGGGACCAGTGTGGGTTCTCTTCCTCCCTTCCCTTTGCATATTATTGAAAACAGTACTTTTCCTGAGTTATCCTAGCACAAACAAACCCTAACCTTGCTTTAAGTTAAGAGGAAGCTGAATACTAAATTTGGTGGCCATAGCTCTTACTGTTTAGGAGGAGTTCTTGAACAAACCAACTCACAGACAGAGAGATATATTCTAAAACAGTGGTCACCAATCAGTAGATCGGGGTCTACTGGTAGATCTCAGAGCCTCTAACAGGTGATCCTGACTGGCTTGCCCAGGAAGCTATGAAGCGCTGGCACTTCACTTGTCCCTCCACCCACTGTCATGCTGCTCCTGCCCTCTGCCTTGGAACTGCCCCCCTGCTTGTTGTGCAGGGTGTGGGGGAGAGAGAAGGGGGGTCATTGATGTCAGGGTGTCCCTCCTCCCCCAACTTCTGTACCCTATCTCCACACAGAGAGAAGGGGATGGAGGGAGCTTGGCAATACAAGTCTCTGTCACTCTTAAACATTGTGTGTGTGTGTGTGTGTGTGTCATTCTCACAAACACATACTGCCCTTCACTCATCTCCCAACCCAACACATACATGGGTGGTTGTTGTTGTTGTTGTTACTGCTTGCAAAGTGTGTTAGTTTTGGTTTTTGACTGCTCTGTGCATTTCATAATTTTCATTTATTTCTAACTCTTAAATTTAATTCTTTGAGTAGTGAGTTCTAATATGCCTAACCTGTCATGGCTGGAGTAATTATCCCTGTGGTAATTGCTGCTTCTGGATGTGGCTGACATGTCCTTGCAGCCCCTGAGAGAAGCAGAGAGGGTCCTTGCCTGTTGACACCACTCCTGCAACTCCCATTGATCAGTAACGGGAACCGTGGCCAGTAGAAGCTGTGTGCTCAGTGCCTGTAGATGAGGGGCAGCACATGGTGCCGTGGAGCCATTGCTGTACATGCCAGCTGCTTTCGCCAGGGCAGGAGTAAGCCTGCCTTAACCCTACTGCTCCACCACCCGGAAGTTGTCTCAAACGGTGCCCTGCAAGAGCCTGCTTCCTTAATTCCCGTCCCAGCCCTGAACCTCGTCCTGCACCCAACCTCCTGCTCCAGACATGAGTCCCCTGCACCCAAACTCCTTCCCAGAGCTTGCACCCTGAAACCCCTCCTGGACTCCAATCCCTACCCTGGAACTCCTCCCACACTTTAAATTCCTTAGCCTAAGACCATAGCCTGCACCCCAACCTGCTAACCCAGACTGGTAAAAGTGAGTGAGGATGGGGCGGGGAGAGGGATGCAGGGAGCAGGGTGAGGCCTCGGAGAAGGGGTGGAGCAGGGGCAGGGCCTCAAAGAAGGGGTGGGAAGGAAGTGGGGCAAAGGTATTTGGGTTTGAAGTAAATCTTACATCGCGCTTAAATTGAAAAAACAATCTTGTGGTTAAAAAAGGTTGGAGATCACGACTCTAAAGTGTATGTAGATGGATGGATGGATGGATGGATAGATAGATTGTGGCTCTAAAAATTACCAGCAATATTGTTGAAGTAAAAATTGGTTTTAATTTTAGCTGAATTTTCATAGTTAAATAATATTGTAAACTCCACATAAGCACAATAAGATAAACACCACTTTTTTGTTTCAATGTACCATAAATAGTGTCAGTTACAATCCTGTAGGTGCACAATTTTTAATCTGCCATTTGTATCCCAAAAATCTATAGTAATAGTTTTATATACCTTTCATAAGGATTTTTCCACTGTTTTCTTTAGCAACACTTGTTTCCAAATGACCAATTCTGCTTTCAAATATTAAATTTATTATTTTAAAAACAGTGTTGATTGTAAAGTAAATCTAAGGAATTTTTTCTCCCCAAGAACTGGGATCTCCACATGTCCTGAGTTCAATGCTTGTGTTCCTGAACCTTTGTCACAATGATTTATCCTCTGACCCAGAGTTGAGTTTCAACACAGAATATTCCATCATTTGCCCATGCCAAACCAGTCTGTGAAAGGGATGCTTAAAGTAGGGATGTCAATGTGTAGTTGACTACATGATTAACCAATAAGCCTGGGTTTTATTGGTTAATCCTGTCCACTACATGCACTCTTCCACCTTGCTGCCTCTGTATCAGAGGTAGCAAGGGAAGGTGAGGCGGGAGCCAATAAATATGGGGAGTCAGCTCTCAGAGCCACCTGCCTCCCACAGAGGCAGCAGCACAGGTGGACGGGGGAGCTGGCTTAAAAGCTGAATCCCCACAAGCACCAGCTCCTGTGAAGACACTTCTTCTCTCTCTCTCTTCCCCGGCTGCTGCCTCTAATAGGCAGCAGCGCGAGGGGGTGGAAGGGCAGGCGGGAGCCAGTACACAAGAAACCAGCTTTCAAGCCAGCTCCCCGTGCATATCGGCACTTGTAGAGCCGCCTTCCCCTCACGCTGCTGCTTCTTTATCAGAGGCAGCGGGGGAAGGGGAAGGCAGGAACTAGTGCTTGTGGGGAGCTGGCCACGCGCTCCACCCTGGAAGCAGCCAGGCAACCACTATGCAGCCTTGGGCTCCCCCCTTACTCTCCCACCAAGCCCTCAACCAGCAGCAGCTTACCTTCCATGTGCAAGGAAGGTGGGTGCTGTTGTGCAAGGAGGTGGGCTCGGTTACAATTCTCTGTGCACACCTACACAGGTAAGCATGCTAGAGGGAACTGCTAGCAGCTGCCAAAAGAGCGATATTTGGTTCCATTGCAAGGCTTATTTGACTTGCGAGCCATAGGTTGCCGACCCCTGGTGTAACCATTAAAATTTCCAGCTGTTGCACATTTACACAAATACCTGATAGTTAACATTCTTAGTTAAAGTATATTTTTCAAAAAATACCAACCACTTTCCCTCTTCACCAGTTTTTTTTATGCCTGAATTAAGATTGGATTCCCTATTTTGAGGAGGTACCTTTATTTGCCTATTTGTCATATATTTTAATATGTCCGTTACCACGGTATCTAGACTCTCAAGAGTCCCATTTTTCTAAGCTCTGTGTGAGAGCAGCATATCTTCCTTCTCCAGTTTTGTTAGGCTTTTCCTCCTTTAGGACTAGCTATATTCTCAAGTGTTTGGGCAACTTTTCTGTATCACTAGGCATATAATATAGTCCACCCCAGTAATACTTACTTTGGAATTTTGCTTCTAGAAATTCTTGATGAAGGTGATAGTGATTCAGGAACAGATCAAGATGCTGGAAGTAGTGAAGAGGATGAAGAAGAGGATGAAGAGGATGAAGAAGGTAGGAGTATGGTTATAGACATTTACTATTGATCTTTCTTGTGGTAGCTAAAGAAGTTAGCATAACAATGTGACTTGGTGTCCAAAGAAACTGAAATTTGAAGTGTGCAATCAACTTAGAAATGACATTTCTATATTAAATTTGTTTTTACTGTTATAAGTTTAAATATGCTAATTTTTCTTTTTTCAATTTGTTTACTTTGATGGCATTTTGGGCATATTACGTTTGACTTTTATTGACCCCCAGGAGAGTGTTTCACCAATTATAACAGAAGCAAGGCTAAAAACTGAAGAGATGGGAGGAAGTGGGCCAGAGCCCATAGAAAAAGAAAATGGGACTAGGGAGGAATTTGTGGCTTCGCATTTTTGTGTTGCACTCCCAAAAGATCCCTATAAATTGTAATTTTTCTTAAAGGATTTATCAGAAAAGTTCAGGACCTATGCTCTGTCTGAAAGTTTTAAGGTCAGTTTCAAAATTCGAGTTACAATTACCTTTCAACTTTTTTTTAAGGGAGTTTCAAGACAGGATAATTTTATAGACCATTGTTACAAGTTATTTACTTCAAATGGACAGTGATACAGGTGTCTGTGCATTTTGTAATAACTGAGAATTAGATGTAATTACTGATGGATGAGAATTGAGAATAAATTCAAATGTTTACTTTTGTAGGTTTGCAAAATCTAGAAGGAAAACTCTACTCTGTTTAGGCTACGTCTACACTTGCTCCCTAGTTTGAGCTAGGGATGCAAATGTAGCCAACGAAATTGCTAATGAAGCGGGGATTAAAATATCCCACGCTTCATTAGCATAATCTCACCCGCGCGTTATTCCGCTCGCCAGCTGATTCAAAAAATGAGGAGTAACGTTAGTTCAAACCAAGGGGTTTGATTCGAACTAACACGTCCCGGAGTGCACTTCCTGGTTCGAATCAGCTGGCGAGTGCAATAACGGCTGGAGTATGCTAATGAAGCGTGGGATATTTTAATCTGCATTAGCTCGAACTAGCAATGATAGAGCAGTGGGGGACAGTTTTTTCACCTCCTTGTTACACTAAATGTACTTGGGTAGCAAGCTGAGGAAAATGATGGTAATTCACAGAAATCTGTTGTCACTTCTGCTGCTTATTTGAAAACTCCCATGTGAAGTAGGATGTTAATTTCCTTCAGAGCAGCTGTTTAGATATCTTAATCCTTTTGCAACACATAACATCAAATATCCTTTGTTGGGGCCCTATGAACCCGATCCAACTACCATTGATGTAAATTGGAAAGGTTCCTTTTTTTGTCAGTGGGAGCTGGATCTAAATAGCCATAATTGTGTAAGTAATTGTTTTTATTAAACTTTGTAGAAAATGTGATAAGTCAGTCGTGAATTTTGTAGTCCCTGTTCAAGATTTAGATGGGTAAATGTCAGCCAACATGTAAAAGGAAAATGTTTTACCCGTTAGCCCCAAATCATAAGCAGGTGTCTGTCCACAAAGTTAACAGTATTCTGCACAGACATATCATTCTGTCCTTTGCAAAATCAGAACCTTAATACATGTCATTGAAAATTGTGAATAACTTGTGAATTTTTGGGTTTTTTTTTTAGTTGTAGTCCCACATCATGCAAGTACTGGTGTTTTGTAAAAGTTTACAGTACCCCTAAATGCTCCTAAATGTGTTTATGCACAATATTACATAATGAGCTGAAGACTTACTGAAGATGCACGTATCTTTACTTTTTTAGAAATGTATGTATGTGTTTCAGTTTCTGAATATCCATTTTTTTTTTTCTCTTCAAGGACAAAAAGTGACGATCCATGACAAAACAGAAATTAACTTGGTCTCCTTTCGTCGTACGATTTATCTTGCTATTCAGTCAAGGTAAAGTGCAATTTATACTGAAAAGAGTGTTTGGTCTTCTACAAAAATTTATTCAACTGATTCAATAGAAATGCATTAAGGTTTGTTTATAGCTTTATCGTTACCTTAAAGTCTTATAAACAAATTGAAGAGATGTTTTAAGGGGTTCAGAAAAAAGATGGTCTCCTAAATGGGGATCTAATTTCTGGTTCTAAGCTAAATTCTCTGTGCATGACAGATCTGTGAAAGCAGCACATAGCTTTTATCTCTGAGGAATGCTGTGATGTAAAGACTTGGAATAAGGAGGGGTGTGTAATTACCATGGTTGATCTTGAGGGCTATAAGGGGCATTCAGGATCCCTGAGGCAAGGCTTATTTTTAACATCTCAGAATTCTCTGAAAACATCTGCTCAATGTGCAGCAGCAGTCAAAAAAAGCTAAGTGTTGGGATCTGGTAACTAAGGAAATTCATAGACAGACAGAAAATATCATAATGTCACTATATAAAACTATTGTACGCCAACACATTGAATAGTGTGTTTTTTCTCAAAAAAAAAAAAAGATATTAGAATTAGGAAAAGTATAGAGGACGACAGTAAAAAATTATTAGGAATGTGGAAGAACTTCCACGTGGGGAAAGATTAAAAAGTCTAGTGCTATTGAACTTCAAAAAGAGACCATTGACGGGAGATATGATAGAGGCCTATAAAATCATGATTGCTGTGGAGAAAGTGAATAGTCACCCCCCCCCATGCTTTATGAAAATTGGCTTATGAATATGCATAATTAAAAGATACTTTATACAAAATGTAGCATGTAACATATTAAATTTTAGATTACAATCTGCTGAATGTGTATATCCTATTTTTGTGCATGTATCATTCCTGTGTGTGAAGTTAGAAATATAAAGTGTGAATCTGTTTATAGTTCAAAATGTGCTAATGAGGGCCCTTAGTGATACTCTGTGGAACCTAATGATTCAGTATTCAAGTCAACAACCTGTATATGGTCATATTTATCCTATAAGCCCAAACTGTGGTTGATCCTAGAAGAACATGTGACTATGCCACCTGGTTCTGGAATACATCTTGAACCTAGTATTTTTCCGTGGGGATGGGAGGGCACCAAACAGAGGGTTCCCACCCTACTGTAAAGTGAAGCCATCAGTCCTTGGTCTTCAGTTGGTCTTCTAAACTGCTTGGCACACCTTGTGAGGATACTTGAAGAACTCTGAAAAGCTGCAGACCCAAGTCAGAGTAAGGATCATCTGACTTGAAGCTTTTTCCAGAGATAAAAACAGCTGTTCAGGTTAAGAATTTGCATGTAACCAGTTTCTTAGTGGATTAAAACTAGCTCGGCGGTTTTGTTCTCTCTCTCTAAAGCCACCTGCTCTTGTACATTTCAAAAGCAGGGAGCGCAGGGCCGTGCTTCCCATGGCATTTCCGCCTTCGAAATTTAGCAAGAGCGGCAATGCCCTTATCAACTAATCGAATAGTCATGCAAATTACTTCGACTATTCGATTAGTTGATTAATCTAAATTTAACATCCTTAGTCACAATAAATTGTACAGTTGTGTGATCCTCTCTCCTTTTCTACATGAGGAATGAAATGAATAACAGTGTTGATATTTAATTATTAGGCAGCTGAGTTAACACCTTATGTTATGGAGATGAATGAAGGCAGTTCATACCACTCAGAGTATTGTACCAACCTTCCTTCAAACTCTTCTCAGGCCTTGTCTACAATAGGAATGTCAGCATGAAGTCGACTACATGATTAACCAATAAGCCTGGGCTTATAGATTAATCCTATTGACTACACACGCCCCCGTGGGTGGCGATACACTGGCTTTCCATGCATACCAGCTCCGCAGAGCAGCATGCCCCCCCTTTGCTACCTCCCACAGAGGCCGGGGGGGGGATATGACACAGGCAGTGGGGGGGACAGGCGGGACCCTCCCACCCCACCCCTGAGACAAGAGATGGGCAAGCGGGAACCAGCTTAAAAACAGGCTTCCGCTCCTCTCACCCCTCCCCCCCCCGCATGTAAACATGTAACCACTGAAATTTCAAGCAATTGCATGTTTACACAAATACTCGATAGTTAACATCCCTCTCTACAATACACAGTTTGGTTTACAAAAGTCAGGAAAACCATGTAATTGGCTTCTGCCTGGTATTTTCTCTAATCTGGGATGCCACCCAGACTCTTGGTTTGAGCTGCTGTCAGGGCTCTCCACAGGGATAAGGGAGCTTCTGCCTTTGAAATGCTGGCCCCATACTCCCCATGGAGTTTTAAAGCGGCAGTGCCACATGGAGCCTGGGGTCAGCGGGGCCGTCCCCAGCTGGCCCCGGGCTCCACACAGCGCTGCTGCTTTGAAACGCCGTGTGTAGCCCAGGGCCAGCTGGCAACTCCAGGCTCCACATGGCGCTGCCGCTTTGAAGCAAGGGGTGGGAAGCGACTAGTCAACTAGCCTGTCAAATATCCGATAAGCATATGCTTTTCGGATAGTTGACTAGTCGTTCACATCCCTACCCACTCCTGATTGAGTGCGGGAAGGCAAGAAGCCCTGAGGGAGGAGAACAGCTGGGCTCCCTATAAGAGAGCTGTGTGGAGTTGAAAGCCTTGGCTCTGTCTACCATGATTCCTTCTCTTCCTCAGAGGAAGATAGTGTGGACATCATCTACTACTATAATTAATACAGTGGCTGTAAGTCCAATTACGTAGGTCAACTTATTGTAGTGTAGATATAACCTCATTGTTAGTTACTTAGTCAACGTTTTTAGAATTTCTTGGTAACGTAACTTCTACAATCAGAATAACATAATGGTAACAACATTTTTTAAATGAAAACAGATCCTAGAGATGAAGATTGTAACTTTAGAAAGTTTGGGCATGGGCTCAGAGGTTACGTTTTCATATTTAACAGGAGTTAGAATGAACTAACGTTTGTTTTTGTTACTGGGTTTTATTTATTTTCATTTAGTATGATGTGATACCAATGACTCATAAAAGGGAGTCATCTTGTTTTTAGTCTGTCTGCAGATTTATTGGCTTGGGATTCACTTTCAGTTATAAAATTGTTAAATAACAGAATACTGTTTGGAAATATTGTAGTTTAAGCTTGAAAAATTGAGGAAAGCTTTTAACACTTGATGCTTTTGATGAGTAATTAAAGTGTGGTGAAAGGAGAAATTATTCAGTCATCTTTAAAATGCAGATTATAGTCTTGATTTAGATGGCTTCCCCCATTGTTGCATTTGTCACCCTCCTTCAAATACTGATATCCTCAAACACCTTTAAGTTTGGAAGCATTGCTAGGGCATTTTAACAGTAACCAGTTCAATTACATAATACATTTGTAATACAATTACATAAAATGCTTCAGTTTGTATCCTTGATGTCATTAATATCAGCATAATGTATGCTGCCAGGGGGAATACAAAACTGTTTTTTCTTTGCAGCTTAGACTTTGAAGAATGTGCTCACAAATTGCTGAAGATGGACTTTCCTGACAGTCAAACTGTAAGCCTTGCTTTTTATTCCCTTTCTGTTTCTGGAGTAGGGGGCGGCAGAAGGAATATAATTTGATCATTATCATTTTAACAAAATTAATATTTATGTGATATACACCTACAATGGAATAATGTTATTTCTAAAATGGAATTTAAAAGTGAAGTCATTCTATTTATAAAAAAAGTTTGTTATATAAGCTGTTGAAATGTTCTTTGCCACAAATGATGACAATACTACTATAGAATAGCTACAACTTAGAGCAGGCTGCACAACATGCGGGCTGCATGCGGCCCACAGGGGCTCGCTGTGCGGCCCATGACCAGGGCTGGATTAAGGGGCAGGCTAGCCGGGCAGCTGCCCAGGGCACCAATCTATGGGGGGCGCTAAAACACCCCAGCACCCAGAGTCACTCCGCCATGCGGCGTGCCTGCTGCGCTGCCACATGGACAGGACTCCCTGACCCGGGTCTCCCCTGCCCGCCGCGGGGGGGCAGAGAGGCTGGGAGCGCACTGTGCCACGCACCTGCCCAGGTGGGCTTGCCTCCGCTCGGCGTTGGATTGCTCCGGTCTGCCCAGACCCCACACCCAAGGTGCGCTTAGCCGAGTGCCGAGGCGCCGCTTCCAGGTGCCTGCTGCTGCACGAGGCCCAGATCCTGGCGCTGGCAGGTGAGGACAGGCAGGGGGAGGGGCCCACCACGTGCTGTGAAGGTGGGGGAGGGTTGAAGGCTGGACCAGTTAAAAAGAAAATGCTCCTGCGGGGAAGGAGGAGGAAGGAGCAAAGCACCCTCCCCCACCTCTGCTCCTCAGTGCGGAGGGGGACCCAGGGTGGGGAGAGGAGGGCGGCCCCCTCTCCCCTCTTCCCCAAAACCTACTCTTGCGGCCCGCAGCTGTTTTCTTTGGAGTAATATGGCCCTCACCTCTTTCCGAGTTGTGCAGGCCTGACTTAGAGGCTAGAGAAATGCCTCTGAAAAAAGATTTTGTTTTTTTAGTAGATCTGTGGATAGCTGTTGACTTTCTGTTCAGCTAGAAATTTAACACAGTAGCTTCAAAAGATGGAATTGTGCCCTGTTTTTATGGGCATGCTTTAAAAAAAGAGTTTTTACTGCTTTTACAGTCTTTTTTGAGCAATACGTACTATACTATCCAGTCACCTCCCGGCATGTCTGTTTTGGAGTAAAGCTTGAGAACTATCTGCTTGTCTGTACATAGTACATATAAAATCCATTTGGCTGCCATGTTTTCTGAAAAGGAAATTGCTGTTTGACTAGAACTTAAACCAGCTCCAAGTAGTGCGTAGGACTTAAATAGCCATGTCATTTCCAATACAGGTTTTTAGTCAGTGGTGAGATTGTTCCTCTTTTATGTATTAATTTTAAAGTCATAATTCAGATACCTAAACTAGTGCTCATTTACTTGTGGATTATTGACAATCTTTATTTGAAACAAAAATGATCCAGAGATGCATGAAGCTGATTTTTATTAATGCAACAATTAGTGCATGTGAAGTCAATATTATGTAAATAAATATCTGTCTGGACAAAAAGGAAGAGTTTTAGAAGACTTTGATAAATATTATAATTAGAATTTATTTTGACAAATTACTATGTTTTCTTATTAAGGATATTTGCATATAAATAGGGGACTTTCTGATCTGGCTATGTATGTCCCTGTCTGAAGCTCTAAGTCGTTTTGTGGGAAATGATTTAGCAGTGATTGAATGTGCTAAGCTCAGAGAAGATTATGACTTTTAGAAAATTCTGATGAGAAAAATATCTTGTCAGCCACATCTGTTTAAGAAAAAATCCAGAAAATACAGTTTACAGTACACTGTGTACTGTAACAACACACTCTTTGGATGCCTGCCCCAAGGTTCACAACCATCTCTCCAACTTTAACGCACACCAAACAGCTCCATACAAGCAACAACCACCTGCAAATGGTCCAGCTACCACTTGCATTCTCCCATATGAGACCACAGGTTGTACCACTCTAAAGTAGGACTCTGTGGTCCTCCTGGACCATGGATATTCTTGGATTAGTGAGCCCTGCAGCAGCGGTGGTCCGGTATCCAACAAGCCTGGCCAGAGCTGGCATCAGGCTGGGGGCCGGGCGGGTTGGTAACAGAGGACTTCCCCTGGTCCAGCAAATTCCCTCATTTAGGACCTGTGAGGTCCCGAGGGTGCCAGACCAGGGAGGTCCAACCGGTATTTACAAAAAAACCCTATCAGGCTCATAAGACCTTGTAGCAATGATACTGAGGATGTCATGCAGGCATAGTAGTTAAGTGTGATTGAAACAAGCATGTATTAGGGTGCCTAAGTTAGGATATCCAAATCTCCCATATAATTTGCAAACCTCTATAAGGTGACAAGTAACAGCATGGATTTGCAAAGAACAAATCATGTCACACCAACCTGATAGCTTTCTTTGATAGCATAACAAGCTGGGATAAGGAGGAAACTGAGATGATGTATTCATGACCTCATTAATAAACTGGAGGAGTACAATCTAGATGGGACTACTGTAATGTGGGTGCATAACTGGTTGGATAACCATTCCCGGAGAGTTCTTATCAATAGTTTATACTCGCGCTGGAAGGGCCATAACAAATGGGGTTCCACAGAGATCAGTTTTGCAACTGGTTCTTTTGAATTTCTTCATCTACTATTCAGATAATGGCATAGAGAGTACACTTATAATGTTTGCAAAGCTGAGTGGGGGAGGTTTGCAAGTGCTTTGGAAGATAGTATTATCATTCAAAATTATTTGGACAAACTGGAGAAATGGTCTGAGGTAAAAGGATGACTTTCAAGAAGGACAAATGTAAAGTACTTCATGTAGGAAGGACGAATCAGTTTCACACATACAAAATGAGAAATGACTGACTAGGAAAGAATACTGCAGAAAGGTATGTAGGGGTCATAGTGGACCACAAGCTAAATACAAGTCAACAGTGTAACGCAGAAAACAAAAGCAAACAAAAACAAATATTGTTCAAGGAGTAGAGGAGTGCTGTAAGCAAGACACAAGAAGTAATTCTGTTCAAAGGTGGGGGGAGGAGGGGATTATTCTCCTTAACTTCTGATGATAGGACAAGAAACCATGGGCTTAAATTGCAGCAAGGGAGGGTTCAGTTGGAAATTAGGAAACATTTCTTGTCATTGTCGTTAAGCACTGGAATAAATTACCCCGGGGAGTGGAATCTCCATCATTAGAGGATTTTTGAGAGCAGGGTACACAAACATCCATCAGGGATGGTCTAAATGTTGCTTGGTCCTGCCATGAGTTCAAGAGACTGGACTTGATGACCTCTTAAGATTCTTTCCAGTTGTATGATTCTATGATCTCTTCTACATAACTTCCAAAGATACAGTGCATGTCTGGTGGGCAGGTGAGTTAAAAAAAAATCACTGAGTAAATGCAGAATCTAAGACTTATCTTTTTAAAAAGCACCTATATCTTGCCTTCATTGATATGAAGGTTGTCTTATTGAGTTGAAATCATCACAGTGCTGAATTCCCAAATCAGTGGGCAGCATCAATGCCTTTGCTCCTCCCCTGAGCTTCCACAGCCTGAAACAAAGTAAAATCCCACAAATGTCGTCAGTTTTTACAAAAGTCTGAAAAACAGCACTCAACAGTACGTCTGAAGAGATTCAGGTCAGGTTCATTTTGCTAAAGTTAGGAGAAGTTTTGAGTAATAGCAGCAGGCAAGAGACTGTTAACTGGGGAAGACTACTCAAAATATGAATTCTGGGAGAAGGCTATGGTAGTGGGAAATGCTTTCCATGCAGCATCCAGAAAGGTGAGAAAGGCATGAAGTAGTGAGAACACCATATCCCACAGGGGCCAGGAAATTCTGAAGTTAATGGGGTGAGACTACAGAAGAATACCCCTTTTCCATTCCAGAAGCCAGACTTGTTGTTTGATGAGACTCCATGTTTCATATCAGGATCTGACTGGGATGGTGGTTCCCAAACTTTTTACTCCGGTGACCCACCAAATGCATTGTCTTTTTTTTTTATGAGTCAATATCAGAACCCTAATCCCAGCATGGAAGGATAGTGGTTGGGGTTGGAGTGTGAGCCCATCCTACACTTGTGGATCATATCTTTTAGGGCTGGAGCTGGCTTCCCATTCTGGGCATTGCAACCTGGTGTATGGAGTTGCAGCACCTCTCCTCTTTGGCTAGTAGGCATGGCTGGGCAAAACCTGAATAGTAGTGATCTCATACAGCAGGTTACAATGTGGGAAATCAAATCCAGCCCCATGGGACAGGAACTGTGGCCACAAGGTGAATGTGGAATGGGACTTGCTCTCCAGTCTCCCCACTCCAGACCCGCCCCTCCTCCACGCCAGGCTGGGAGAACTATGTTTGGCTAGGCCAAGACCCATTATGGGTTAATCTGGCCTTGGATATGTCGGCCCATCTAAAATCTTCCCACAATCCACCAGCACCCATCTTTTTGAGTAACACATCCGGTTTGCAGCTCCCAGAGAAGACCCAGTTGCTGGAATGGGACAGCATTGGCTTTCTGAACAGTATCATTCCCTGATTGTTTTGTTTGTTTCATTGAGTGGATAGTATGTTTAATATTTTAGCTATGGGATGTGGGGTAAAATTTCCAGCTGTAGGTATGGGTGGGAGAAGAGAGAAGCTGATTGAATTACCTTAAATCATACTTGACTTTAATGTATGTCTACACAGCAAAGAGAAACCCTGTGATTCTGCCACCCTCCCACACCACAGGGTCCTAGATCCTGGGCCCAGCCTAGCCTCAAAGTGCTTAAGTGCCATTACCAGTCACTTCTTAACATGCCATATTCCTTACCCACCACTGCTGCTTTCTTCCTCATCTTCCCATCTATCATTAATTGAGATGTTCACTTACCACTGATGAATGAATTTTTCAATGTCATCTGGTGATTTGGCTCTGTTGAAGTCTCTTGAATCAAAGATAAGATTGAACACCAATTGTTCTAGCTCCTCTCGTAGTTATAAAGTAGAACATATTAGGGATGTTAAATTGCAATTAATCAGCTAATCGAGTAGTCTATAGGAATTACCATCGACTACTCAATTAGTTGATGGGACAGGCACTTGTTACAACCGCTGTGACTCTGTAGTATAAATGTAGTAGGAGCCAGCCAATAATAGTGGGGGGTTTCAGTTATCCCCATATTGACTGGGTACATGTCACCTCAGGAAGAAATGCAGACACAAAATTTCTCGATACCTTAAATGACTGCTTCTTGGAGCAGCTAGTACAGGAACCCACACGGGTAGAGGCAATTCTCAATTTAGAGCAGAGTGGAGGATCTAGTCCAAGAGGTAACTATAACAAGACCGCTTGGAAATAGTGACCATAACATAATAACATTTAACATAACTGTGGTGGGAAGAACACCTCAGCAGCCCAACACTGGCATTTAATTTCAGAAAGGGGAACTATGCAAAAATGAGGAAGTTAGTTAAACAGAAATTAAAAGGTACAGTGGCTAAAGTAAAATCCCTGCAAGCTGCATGGACACTTTTCAGAGACATCATAATAGAGACATCATAATTTGTATATCCCAAATTAAAAAACACAGTAAAAGAACGAAAAAAGAGCCACCGTGGCTTAACAACCATGTAAAAGAAGCCATGAGAGATTAAAAAGTCAACTTTTAAAAAGTGGAAGTCAGCTCCTAGTGAGGTAAATAGAAAGGAGCATAAACACTGCCAAATTAAGTATAAAAATGTAATAAGAAAAGCCAAAAAGGAGTTTGAAGAACAGCTAGCCAAAAACTCAAAAAGGTAATAACAAAATGTTTTTTAAGTACATCAGAAGCAGGAAGCCTGCTAAACAACCAGTGGGCCCCTATAGGATCGAGATACAAAAGGAACACTTAAAGACGATAAAGTCATTGCGGAGAAACTAAATGAATTCTTTGCTTCAGTCTTCACGGCTGAGGATGTTAGGGAGATTCCCAAACCTGAGATTCCCGAACCTTTGTAGGTGACAAATCTGAGGAATTGTCACAAATTGAAGTGTCATTAGAGGAGGGTTTGGAATTAATTGATAAACTTAACAGTAACAAGTCACCGGGACCAGATGGCATTCACTCAAGAGTTCTGAAAGAACTCAAATGTGAAATTGCTGAACTATTAACTATGGTTTGTAACCTGTCCTTTAAATCAGCTTCTGTACCCAATGACTGGAAGATAGCTAATGTAACGCCAATATGTAAAAAGGGCTCTAGAGGCGATCCCAGCAATTACAGACCAGTAAGTCTAACGTCAGTACCGGGCAAATTTAGTTGAAACAATAGTAAAGAATAAAATTGTCAGAGACACAGAAGAGCATAATTTGTTGGGCAAAAGTCAACATGGTTTCTGTAAAGGGAAATCATGTCTTACTAATCTATTAGAGTTCTTTGAAAAGGTCAACAAACATGTGGACAAGGGGAATCCAGTGGGTATAATGTACTTAGATTTCCAGAAAGCCTTTGACAAGGTCCCTCACCAAAGGCTCCTTAAGTAAAGTAAATTGTCATGAGATAAGAGAGAAGATCCTTTCATGGATTGAGAACAGGTTAAAAGACAGGAAACAAAGGGTAGGAATAAATGGTAAATTTTCAGAATGGAGAGGGATAACTAGTGGTGTTCCCCAAGGGTCAATCCTAGGACCAATCCTATTCAACTTATTCATAAATGATCTGATGAAAGGGTAAACAGTGAGGTGGAAAAGTTTGCAGATGATACTAAACTGCTCAAGATAGTTAAGACCAAAGCAGACTGTGAAGAACTTCAAAAAGATCTCATCAAACTAAGTGATTGGGCAACAAAATGGCAAATGAAATTTAATGTGGATAAATGTAAAGTAATGCACATTGGAAAAAATAACCCCAACTATATTTACATTATGATGGGGGCTAATATAGTTACAACTAATCAGGAAAGATCTTGGAGTCCTTGTGAATAGTTCTCTGAAGACGTCCATGCAGTGTGCAGCAGCAATCAAAAAACAAACATGATGTTAGGAATCATTAAAAAAGGGATGGAGAATATCTTACGGCCCTTATACAAATCCATGGTACGCCCACATCTTGAATACTGCATATAGATGTGGTCTCCTCATCTCAAAAAGGATATACTGGCATTAGAAAAGGTTCAGAGAAGGGCAACTAAAATGATTAGGGGTTTGGACCGGGTCCCATATGAGGAGAGATTAAAGAGACTAGGACTTTTCAGTTTGGAAAAGAGGAGACTAAGGGGGGATATGATAGAGGTATATAAAATCATGAGGGGTGTGGAGAAAGTGAATAAGGAAAAGTTATTTACATGTTCACATAATATAAGAACTAGGGGCCACCAAATGAAACTAATGGGCAGCAGGTTTAAAACAAACAAATAAAAGTAAGTTCTTCTTCACACAGCGCATAGTCAGTCTGTGGCACTCCTTGCCTGAGGAGGTTGTGAAGGCTAGGACTATAACAGGGTTTAAAAGAGAACTAGATAAATTCATGGAGGTTAAGTCCATTAATGGCTATTAATCAGTATGGGTAAGGAACGGTGTCCCTAGCCTCTGTTTGTCCAAGGGTGGAGATGGATGGCAGGAGAGAGATCGCTTGATTATTACCTGTTCGGTTCACTCCCTCTGGGGCACCTGGCATTGGCCATTGTCAGCAGACAGGACACTGGGCTGGATGGACCTTTGGTCTGACCCAGTATGGCCATTCTTATGTTCTTATGTACATTAAACTGCAGAGCCACAGTGGGGTTAGCTCTAACCCTGCTGAACTCCTGCCTTTTAAATGTAGTAAGAGTCAGCGGGCTCTTACTACGTTTAAAAGGCAGAGATGCAATGCCGGACCCAGTGTGAGTGGGGACTGAGGCTCTTACTACATTTAAAAGGCAGAGCCGCAGTAGTCGAGGACCTGGAGTGAGCGGGGACTGCTTCAGTCTCCACTTGCACCAGGTCCCGCACTGCGCCTCCCCGCCCCCCCCGGCACTGCAGAGACGATGCGGGGGAGAACCGGCTTTTAATCCAGCTCCCCAGCACTGGCTCCTGCTCCTCCCCTTTGCTGCCTCTGATATAGAGGCAGGGGGGCTGGGGAATGCTAGTAGTGGACTCAACTACCCAATAAGCCTAGGCTTTTCAGGTAGTCAGCTGTTCAACTACTCTTTTACATCCCTAGAACATAACATCCATGGAGAAGAAGAAAAAGCATTTCTTCAAATAATTCAGACTCCTGGTCTCGTGATAGATGAACACAGAAATGAATGTTTTAAATGGGGTTACTCACTTGCTCCAGGATGAATGATTGGAAGAGAATTACAGAAGGCTCTTGAGAAAGGGGTAAAGCTAACTATAATATCTTCAAAATTCCTATCTCCAAATCTGAAACTCCTAAACCCCTACTAATTGTATTATAGTTCCTCTGAGCTTTTCAGTCTAAGGCATATACAGTTGAAACAACTAAAGGCATGAAAATATTGTTAGTGAGCGTGTCAGGGCTATTCCCCACTCTGGCACTCCGAGTGCAGAAGGTGGGGGTCTGCAAGGCTTTAAATATCCCTTGCCATTACAGACACTGGTTACAAAAACTTCCCCCAGAATTAGAAATACAGAGATTTGGGGCAGGGGTAGCTGCCACTATCAAGTGATTTTTTTTTTTTTAATCCCTAAAAACCGGGATGAACACCTGAATTCACCCGCAGGGGTACCCCAAGCTCTTTTGCCTCAAAAGAACTTGAAAAGAGAAAAACAAGCTGCAGTTTCTGGTAGCTGACCTCTCGGTCTGAGGCATGCAGACACACACAGACAGACCGATCTCCTGTACCTTCCAGAACACAAGAATCAAATAATCACCTTTAAAAAGTGATTTTTATAACAAAACAAAAGATATACTTGATAAAGCATACTTGGTTGCTAGATGTTACAGAGCAACAAGAAAACAAACAGAGAAAATCTCTGGAAACAATGCTTAGATGGTAAATGGAGAGGGAGGCATAGATTCACACAGAGCAGTTCAAACCAAACCACAAAATAAAGAGAATAACCTGCTCACAACTAGATTCACTTTTTCCCTTTACTTACTCCCAATCTTTTCTTGGTTCAGTCCACTTCCATGCCCCACATTCCTTGAGGCATGGTAGTCCTGCCTGGGTTTAAATCATTCTGTGTGTCTCAACTCCTGATTTATCTCTCCCCCACAAAGAAAGCAGGCAAAACCTTATACAATTCAAATTTCAGCACTTTATTTCCATTGGTTCTCCTGGCTTCCTGCCAACCCCCTTGCAAGCTACCTGAGTTTAACCTTTGGCCACTGGGTGCTGGCCAGCTTTCTCCTATCCATTACAGAGCAGATCAACAGAGGAACGTTTTTTGAAAATAGTGGGTTTAAGGAGTGCAGAGTGGGTGCTTGGCAAATACTAAGTCCTTGTCATTAAACAGATTTGTACCTGTTCAGCTAGAGCTGTATTTTTACATTTCAAGTTTGTGAAATTACTCTGATTTCCATTTAAGGAGTGGCTTATTTCACTTGACTTTACATGTTTTTACAAACAAGGATTAAATAAAACCAAAATAAACCATTCTTGATCTGAAATAGGAATATCTACACAAACTTTGATCAGTTTTAAAAATACAGCTCTAGTTAAGAGTGCAATAGTGTGTGGAAACAAGCTGTCCAGTGTCATGCAGTTTCCAACCATAAGAGACTGCATCAACTTGCAAAGCTGAGACTTAATATTTAAATAAAAAATAAATATAAAAAATATATTAATGGTTTGAATAAGTAGAAAAAAATAATTTTCTTCTTTGCCCCCGTTTTTTTTTTTTTTTTTTTTCTTTGAGGCACCTCCTACCCATGTTACAAGAATTGCCCACTGCAGCTATTTTTCTCCATATCCAGTAGATTAAAAGCCAGGGTTGGTGTTAGAAGCTAGCAAGCAGGTAAATTCCACACGGCTCTGCAAAGCTAAGTTGCTCAGGCTTCATTCCTGTGTGGCAGGACTTCAGCTGTTGCTTTCTGCACTGGGTCCCAGCTTGCCTAAAGCAAGCCCTGCTCACTTATTTATTTTGGTGACCCCTTTGAAACCTGCTGATGGATCCGTGGCTCAGAACTACTCTTCTATAGGATAGAAGTATAAATGGAGAGAGAGAGTGCCTGCCTGCCTGCCTGCCTGCCTTCCTTCCTTATCTTTCAACCACCTAGGCATGGGGACACTTCCAAGCCAAAACCACATCTGGAGTTAAAGGTCTTCACAGAAATAAACCATTAACTTCGTATGTGGGGCTGTCAGCCGACGGTCAGGGCAGTGTGTGTGTGTTTCCAAGAAAAGGTTTAACGTCCGTGTCTTTACTGCTAGGACCGGGGTCCCGTCGCAGAGGGTAGCCAGCAGGCCAACAGACGCCCTGTTTATAGGAAGAGCTTATTACACCTCAGATTTTAGCTGCTAGGATGCAAAATCCCTTCGCAGCGGGCAGCCTAGGACAGACTGAGAGGTGCCCCAACGGACCTGTCACCTGGGAGTGACACAGATCCAAACGCTCAGCTCTGCCTGTATCTGTCGCTTATGACCAGCTGAAGTTCTTTTAAATTGTGCTTGGTTCTGTTACAGCAACTGAAGTAGTCAGGTTAAAACTTAAACAGTTACAGGTTTATTAAACAAGCTTATAAATCATATGGTTACAATGGCGATTGCTCTATTTCTTAACTGCTAGCAAATATAGATCTTAAAAATGGTTACAAAGAAAATAAAGATAGAAAATAGAAATAATGGTACCAAGTGACAGCTTAATCTTTAAAGAGCTCTAAATTTATGTGTACACTTAAGACAAAGGACCACATCCAGGTACAATTTTACCCCCTTCCTGTGCCTCTCGACTCCAGCGGGTCAAGCCAGGGCCGGTCCTCAATTCCTAGGAAAGACGAATACGAGGTGGGCGTCGCCGTGGAACCTCGGGAGGTCAAACACCTAACCCGACCAGCAGATAGATGGTAGATTGACACTCAGAGTAAATATGCTGCTGGACCCATCTTTATACCCATAGGGGCCCGTATACTCTTATCTAAGATGCCAGATTGTGTTGGTTCGTCTTTGTGACGCCAGTTCTTACAAGCAAGTTTCAACTTAATTTACACTTGCAAGAGAGAGAACTAAATTGTGAGTACTAGACATTTTTTTACTGGGCGAGAGATTCCTCCCCCCGCGGACGGCTGTGTGTTCGTATCAATATGGGTTCAGTCAAGGACACTCCTCTGCAGCCTCTTGGTCAGCAATTGGCGTATCTCTGTTTACAGCCATTCAGGGTCACAGCAGCCTGCCATATCCAGGCAAGCAAAGATGGATGTTACAGGGGGGTTCCTGTCTGGCTACAGGGGCTTGAGAGCTCTTAAACACTTTTGAAATACTTAGGTGTGTGTCATTATTGAAAAGCTATGTGTATTCTCCATCATTTAAATATTGATGGTAGTCAAGTTTGCATGCCATTTGTGCATTAATATGTAAAAACCTTTGAGATATAGGATATATAAATTGTCTATAAAATTAAAATTCACTAGCTTTTTAAAGCAAACGATGGACTTAAAGTTCAGACTGTTGATGTCATGTATTATCAGAAGTGCTGTTATGAACGAAGAAACTAGTGAAGTAACCTTTAAAGCTATAATTGAAGTTAAAATTGCTCTGTGAACTTGTCACATCTCTCTAAAATTTAATTAAATCATTTCAAAGTTTGTTAATTTTTAATCTAGAAGACAGTTACTCTAGACCTAACCTCAACTTGTTTTGATAACACAAGCAAGAATGTCTTTGTGGATAAATCTATTTTTATGCATATGGTTATTCAAGATACTCTCCTAGAAATCATTGTAATATTTAATTAAAATGTTAAAATATTTAATTACTGTAAACCACAAGGGATATCAAAGTTGTAATTGCATTTAATATGAGGGAAAAGTAATTGGTTTTGCAAGTCATGCTGACTTTATTAGCAATGGCTTCAGCACTCTGCCCTGCTTTATTGTTTGAAAACTGATTACAGCATTACTGTAAAACAGGGTAATATAAAAAAGTTAATATGCATTTTAATATATCAAGTTAACAGTGTGACTATATTGGAAAAAGTGGCCTTAAATAAATTTGTGTGTTATTTTTTTGTATAATACTTGCTTAATGTTACTTGTTTCCTTCTATTGTTTAACACTAAATAGATGCCTTTATTTTTTACTTATTCGTATTTGTTTTGTTACTATGTTTGAGCTGTGTAATGAGAAAAATGTTTCCTATATGCTCTCATGATACGAGGAATGGGAGTACATGGCAACAGATTTAATTATAAGACTTCCCAAATTTAAAGCATAAATCTGTTCAGATTTCTCTCACTTTTTTTAAATTGCTGAGGAGATTAAATATATTTATTCCCTCTTGATTTGGGAAAATTTTTGTTGTTGTGACTTGTCAGTTTTAAGCAAGTATTTAGACCTTTTGGCATAGAGTAGGGGTGGGCAATAATTTTTGATGGGAGGACCACTCCAAAATTTTGAAAAGTGGTCGAGGACCGCACTCTTCCATGATATTAATGGAGGAGATGCGGGTCTGCAGAAGGGAGCTTGGGGTAAGGGACTGGGGTGCAGGAGGGAGACTGGAGTCTGGGAGGGAGTTGGGATGAAGCAGGTGGTTGTGACCTAGGGCAAGGGACTGGAATGCGGGGGTTTGGGATGTGACCTGTAGGAGGATTGTGATCTGGGGCAGGAGATTGGGGTGCCAGATCTGGGAGGGTGTGGGTGTAAGAGGGGGACAGAGGGTTTGGGTATGTTGAGTGTGGGGGGCAGAGAGTTGGGGCAGGAAAGGGCTGGGGTGCCAGAAGTAGGCTGTGGCCAAGAGACTTACTTGTCAGCTGCCAAACTAGCCTGCCTGCTGCAGAGCTTAAAATGTTTCCCAGCCAGCCTGCCTGCTTGTCTGGCCATGTGCTTCATGAATAACTGAGTCCAGGAGAGAGGGCGTGATTCTTCTTAGCTGCCTGTTATTCTAACAAGCAGCTCCCATTGGCCGGTTTCTGCCAGAAACCAGCAAATGAGAATGTGCTGGGGGTGGGGTGGCTCCTAAACGCGGCCCCCCCCCGCCTCCAGTTTTAAAACAGAAATGGAGCCCTGCAGCCATGTTTCTGCACAGGGCTGCGGGGCTAGCTAGGGAGCCTGCCTGGGGCTCCCTGCTGCCTCCATGGGCTGGATCCGGTGGCTCGGGGGCCGTATTTTGCCCAGGCCTGGCATAGAGCAAGGTTAAATGGACACAAATCAGACATCATGAATAGTAACATACGTAAACTTGTAGGGGAACATTTTAACCTCCCTGGACATTCAGTAATGGATTTAAAAGTAGCAGTCGTCCTACAAAAGAATTTCAAAACCAGATTACAAAGGGAGAAAACTAAACTGGAATTCATTTGCAAATTCAATACCATCAACTTAGGTTTGAATAAGAATCTTAACTGGTTAATGCATTACAAAGGCAATTTCCCCTCTCTTGATACCACATTTCTACATCAATTACTGTGAATGAGCCACTTCCACCCTGGCTTGATTAGCTTCATTTACACAAGTACTCTCTGAAACTCTCTCCAATTAATCTGAAATAAATAAATAAATCTGTTAGTCTCTAGGGTGCTACAGGACTCATTTTTGCAGATAACAAGGCTACCCCTCATGTATGAGCGAATATTTTTAGGCTTCAATCCTGCAGAGACTTTGGCATGGTCTACATTCAAAAGTTATAGCAGCATCAGTCAAGGCACCCCAACTAACATAGCTGTGCTGACATGACTCTCTCCCCCTCCAGCATAGTTGTACTATGTCAGCAGAAGAGTGCTTCTGCCAGTGTAGTTAATATCGTTTATGGAGGTGTGCTTCCTATACTTCCTAGTAGAAAAACTCCTTTTGTTTGTTAGGCTGCGTATGCATTATGGGGTTGTTCCAGCATAACTATGCCAGTGTAAAAACTTAAACAACAACAACAAATGGTCTTGCAGCACCTTAGAGACTAATAATACATGTAGATGGTGGTATGAGCTTTCATGGGCACAAAGAAGGGGGTTGTACCCACAAAAGCTCATGATACAATCTACATGTTTTTTTAGTCTTTAAGGTGCTGCGAGACTATTTGTTGTTTAAGTTTTTCCAGTTAGACTAACGTGGCTACTCATCTGAAGCTTTTGAATAAGCCAGTGTAGTCTTCTTCCTTGCAGGTTTGGGCAGATGGAGAAGTTTGGATAGAGAAAGTTAATAGCCAAGTCCCAAATACCTTCCAAAATGGTTTTTTTGTTTTTGTTTTTGTGGGTTTTTTGTTTGTTTGTTTGTTTTGCATTTCTACTAAACAAACACAACCTACTGAAATTATCCCCTTCTACTTTTTTCAGCAAAAATTAAGTTCTTGTTTCAAAGATGGCATTGATGTGAAAATCGCTCTTTAATATTTTGGCATATATGGAGCAGATTTCAGCTACTACAGAGAATTTATGTAGAGGAATTTTTGTGTTATTTTAAAACAGAAGGAGCTTTGCAACATGATCCTTGACTGTTGTGCTCAACAAAGAACATACGAGAAATTCTTTGGTTTACTGGCAGGGGTAAGTTCCATTTTCAGTCTTCAAATTTTACAGCAAGAAACATAATTAGTGTAATGTGACACTAAAAGTTTTCATATAAGTATTTGATATTTTACAATAAATAAGTCCTAATTCTGTGTGGCTTTTTTGTTCTGAAGTTGTTTATATGAGCTGATGTGGTTGGATTATCCATTAGATGGTAATGAGCATTCATAGTAAACGCACAATGGGAGCACATGTTTTCCTTTTTTAAAATGTTATCTTGTAGAACAGGGGTTGGGAACCTTTTTTGGGTCGGGGGCTGCTGATCCCCAGGCAAGTAGATTTTGTGCGCTCCAAGGGGGGATAGCAGGAGTGCTGGAGTGCCAATGCAGGCTCCCCAGGGTAGAGGGGGGAGCCCTGAGCCTCAGGGACAGATCCAGGCAAGACAGGGGCCACAGGTTCCCACCCCTGTTGTAGAAGGATGTTCAGTGGCCAATGCATGGCACTAACATTAATGGCACTATATAAGTGCAAAGTACTTTGTTAAAAATTTTCTTGCAGGAGTTGGAGTTTTACATTGTTTTTCTACTTCATTAAAGTTGCTGAGTTAGTTTAGCTAACTATTAGGATGACTTGACTTATTCTTGCAACATTTTAAAAGAAACAAATCTGGTTTTCTTCTTATTCTTGTGTCTGTGTAAAATTAGATATACCTTTCATTGCAATTATTTATTTATTATCGGTTTTCCTTTTTACTCCACCAGTAATTTCAGTGTATCTTACTCTAAAGTTATACCTAAGTTCTTAGGGTCCTTTTTAATGTCCTGAAAGGGTAAGGTACAATTACGGAAGTTTTACTAATTTCTGTTATTCAGCTAGCACTAACAATTACCTTATAATGTGCCACTAACAGGTTATAAGAAATGGTTCCATAATAATCCTGGATTATTAAAGAATAAATTTACAGTACTTTTTTACAGGTTACCACTGAAAATATTTCAATGTCCAGGACTATTATGGAACCAAGTGCATTCTTTATATTTCTTGAAATGGCTGTTTCTGTCTGAAATGTTCTGACACTAACTATGCTCCCTCTACTTCTCTAGTTTCAAATAAACTTGTAATGGTGTAATTTAAAATATTGTGTCCTGTGGTATTGTATTAAGGCAGGGGTTCTCAAAGATCATTGCACCACAGCCTCCTTCTGACAACAAAAATGACTTTGTGACCCCAGGAGGGAGGATCAAAGCTTTGGCCTCACTGTTGCAGGCAGGGGAGGGGCCAAAGCTGAAGCTCAAAGGCTTCTGCCCTATGTAGGCAGCCTATAACCTGCGGCCTTGCCACACTTTGATCCTGGGTCCCAGCAAGTCTATGCCAGTCTGACGACTCCATTTAAAGGGGGTTATGACGCACTTTGCAGTCCTGACATGAGAATTGCTGTATTAAGGGATCCCATCAGGTAAGAATACTAGAAACGAGATGTTGTGAGGTAAACGAAATTACCTCATCTAGTAACATGTCAGAATTGATAATTACTGTTTTCTAATGCAAGATCAGTTTAGTCTGAGAAACTGCTGACAGTAATAAATGGATCTTTACATTCCATTTAAAGATATTTTCCTTTCCCTTTAAAGGGAAAAACTTGTATATAAATGTTTAGTTCTAAAAGTATTCTTGTTTAATGTTCTCTTCTACTTAATATGATTGTTTTAATTGTACAATGTTATTTCAGCGTTTCTGCATGTTAAAAAAAGAGTACATGGAATCTTTTGAAGCTATTTTCAAAGAACAGTATGATACCATCCACCGTTTAGAAACAAACAAATTGAGAAATGTAGCCAAGATGTTTGCTCATCTTCTGTACACCGATTCACTTCCCTGGAGTGTAAGTAGAGAAGGGCTTTATCCCAGCCTCTTTCTTCAATACCTAGTCTGCAGTGCTCAGAAATAAGCTGGGGAGGTAGAGGCACAATGGGAAATGGCGCGAGCAGGGACTGAAGCAGTCTCTGCTCGCACCGCTTCTGTTGCGATTCTGCTTTTGAAACGTACAAGAGCCCTGGCCAGGGCTCTTGTACACTTCAAAGGCTCAGGCATTGCAGGGATCCTGGGGCCAGCGGGGGAGTCCCCTGCTGGTCCCACTCCTTGCGAGACTTCCTTTTGAAATGTACAAAAGCCCCAGTGGGGCTCTTGTACATTTCAAAGGCTGAGGCGCTGCAGTCCCCCGCTGGCCCTGTACTCCCTGTAGGACTCTTGCTACAGTTCATAGACGGAGGTGCCCTTATTGACTAAGCAAATAGTCGATGGAAATCCCATCGACTCTTCAATTAGTTAACCTAAATTTAACATCCCTAACTTAAACTACTAAGTCTGATTTTTTTTTAATCAATGTGTAGTTTTGACATTCTTACAAACTACCTTGATATATATAGTCTTGAAATGAATGATGCTACTTCTATATATGAGCCAAAGGCTGACCTTAGTCCTGTAAAAATAAAAATAGAATTGGGTGTATGTATTTAAACTGTGTTTTTTCTTAATATTTTCAGGTCCTCGAATGTATAGTATTGAGTGAAGAAACTACTACATCGTCCAGTAGAATTTTTGTCAAAATATTCTTCCAAGAACTTAGTGAATACATGGGACTGCCTAATCTTAATGCAAGATTAAAGGATGAGTATGTTTAAATTTTACTGTGTTGTCCTTTGAATGCTTTCACTCTGTAAGAGTAAATACATTCTCCATTTCAAGTGAAAGCCAACAGAGCAAAAAGTACATAAATTATGGCCCCGATTTTGCAGAAGTCCTGTGTGTATGCACATTGATGTCAGTGTGACTAGTCACAGCATGTAAAGTTAAACATGCATAAACATTTCAGGATCGGGGCATGTATTTTCTGGTTTTGATCCATGGCTGTTTCAACTTCAATACTAAGTTCCTGAGCTGAAGCACACTTATTTATATAATTTAGCATAATTCCTGAAGAGCATGGGTCGCAATAGCCTTTTCCTGACAGATCTGCAGGAGACTTCAAAATATTAACTTTGTTTTTAGAAAATTGCTTAATTTTAAGCACAACAAGACTAATGCATTCTCTTATGTGTATACGTTCCACTACTTACACAACAGTGAGGATCCTTCTAACTGTTCAGGTTATTTCTGGAGGATTTAAGGCTTACTCCTTTTTAGGAGCTAAATTTAAGGGGAACTCAAAACTAATTGGAGCCCGAGGTTTGACCTGCCTTAGGGCCCAATTCAATGGAATTTCTACATGGAGAGCTGCTACTGAATCAGGCCCTTAAAGTCATAATCTGACAGGGAAAGGTTATATCTTTTTTTTATGAAACCACATGCTTATGAAGACATTTTAAAAGGAACACTTACTTTGCCTGATCCACCAAAAGCATGACTTATTTTATCTCTTGCAGTGTCCCAAAAAGGCAATGTATGAACAAAGCCCTTTTTTGTCCTGTGGGGTTCTTATGATATATTTTTTAACAAATGCATGTAAATATTAAGAATAGTTTGCTGTGTGGTACTGTATTTAATTTCAATGTTTGTTTTTATCAGAACATTGCAACCTTTCTTTGAAGGATTATTACCTCGGGACAACCCAAGAAACACTCGATTTGCTATCAATTTTTTCACTTCCATTGGTCTTGGAGGACTAACGTAAGAAACCTTTTTTTAGACTTAATCCAGATTTGACATTGCTTGACTTGTATTTAGAAATTGAGATTGTTTGTTTGTTTTTTGTTGCTAATTAGGGATGAATTACGGGAGCATCTGAAAAATGCTCCAAAGATGATCATGACACAGAAACAAGACGTTGAGTCATCAGATAGCTCATCTTCCTCAGAGTCTGATTCCTATTCTGATTCTGACAGCAGCAATGATAGCTCAGGATCAACTAGTAGCAGTGACTCCTCTTCTAGCAGTGGCCATAGCAGTGACTCAGGTATTAAATGACATCTAGCTTTTATCTCATTCTCTTTTTACCGTGTGCACTGATACACTTACCGTGAGGAAGTAGCTATAGCTGATATTTAATTATTTATTACTAAATCTCTGCTTTTTAAAACTCGTTACAGTAATTTGGATACAATTCTGGAAATCTTAGAAGAAAACAAATTGCTTTCAGTCCATAATAATTTTAAGTGTAGAAGTTATAAATGTTGAGTCTTGTTTCCAGTAGTGATGTAAAAGGTTAACAGGTAAGCATTAACCAGTTAACTTGAGTGCTAGGAAGAGGGAACAGCCTTACCATGGCATGGTGGGCCCATAGCTGTCCCGAGCAGTCCCCCACCTGTGATCCACAGGACCCCAGCTGGCCGGAGCAGGCCATGAAAAGTTGGGCTGAAGGAACCCTCCGCCCGCAGCAGGCTGGCCAGACCCCAGCTGCACAGTTAACTGGTTTAACTATTACTGTTGTATCATTTAACCTGTTAATTTTTTAATGGGTATTTATATCCCTAGTTTCAAAGAGTGAAAAATGTATTTTTAAGGAGCATAGCGTATTGGAGGCTGTTTCCTTAAACTTGTGCATCTATTGCATAAAGTGAATCAGTGTGTCCGATTGCAGCTGGGATTGCACCAGTTCTTCATCCCACACATTAATGAGATCCAAAAGCTCTGCATTGTTCTAAGGGCAAGGCCCCTGGGCAAGGTGGCGAAGGGGGGAGGAGAGGGGTTTGGAAAGGACAGGACTGAAGATAGCCTCCCCTAGGCAGCCCTCAGTGCATTATGCAGGCTCCAGCAGTAATTTAAAGGGCTTGGTGCTCAAGTCACTGCCACTGCAAATTCTGGGCCCTTTTGAATCATTGAGCCCCGGAGCAACTGCTCCTTTTCCCCCACATCTGTTCTATCTCCCTCCCCTCTCCACCAAATTGTGGGCTTGATTCCAATTTACTCTGTCTTCCTGACCTTTTTTTATAACTAATGGTCTGGCACCAGTGTCCTTTTGGCAAGATTGTGAGCTGTAAAGATTAACAACACTTTTGTAGGCCTGTCTTGCGGCTCTTCTTGCTATATCCATTGTACTCCAATCCTCTTTTTTTGCTTCCTTCTCTGTAACCACAGTTGTGCTATTTCATGTGTCAAATAAGAGATTGCTCAGTTCTTTGCAATTCATTTAGCTTCTTGCAGATCTGGGTTTCTGAATTCATTTCCCATTCCTGTTGCTCTCAAGCAGTATGGTATGCTATTATACAAGGTTCCTGTCCCTTGAAAATTCTTCAGGAAAAATTAAACTTGCTGATAATTGTTATGAAATAATTTAATACATTAGAATTAGTCTTTTTATAAGTACTGATATAAAATCTATTTGATGTGAAGTATAATAAACATCGTTAACCTAAAATAAATCTGCTAGTCTACTTTAGAGCACTTAGTCTCACATAGCATGGTGGGAGAGCAGATGATAGCACAGCATGAACTTCTGTAGTTAGGAAGCTTGCTGTTTCAAAGTTAATTTGATTTAGTATGATTTTAATAGCAAAAAATATGATTTAATAAAACAAGTATACATTCAGTGTGAATTACTCATGTATTAGAAATGCATTTGTTTTCTGCTGCAAGCTTACTTTATGAAGTGTGACTTGATTGTATATCACTGTAAAGCTATTGCATTAATGACATCAAAGCACTAGTGGCGAGCACAGTTTAACCGGGTCAGAGAGGCGTAAGTTCAGCAAAGACCAGATGGCTTCTGCATAGACAGCTGCAGGTCGGCTCAGCTGCTTGATAGGAACCAGAGTGGTAAGTCTTTAGTGACAAACCAACTGATTCTGCAGTCTGCTAGAGTGAACATGCTTTTCTGTAAAACAACACTCTCTTCTAATACTTTGTCCTTTTTCCATTCAGAACAGATTATTACATGCATTTCGATAATCTCTGCAGTATGCTTTGATTTATGTATGCTAGAAGCAGGACTATGGCAAAAATAACTAAATACATTGTTAATTATAATCATTCTGTGAGATAATCAGATTTATTTTTTGTAATTTTGTATTCCCTAAAGGTTTAAACGTCACAATTTTACTAGAAAGCAAAGGCTAATGGTTGTTGATAACTCAGATTTTTCACATTTTTACATCTTTCTATAGACACTAATGAGGACTTCCTAGTATTCTAGACAGCATTTCCCAGAGGAATGTATTTGTCAGCTGTCTTACTGGTGTAGTAATGGTCTAGCAATTAGACCTGGTACATAAATGTTGCTAGGTGAAAGTCTGTTCCTTATCAAGAAATTAAGATTTTGTGATCCCTATGTTGATGGAAACTCTGCATATGTGATGGCATATGGGCCAGGAACTAAAGAAATTCCATGTTTCTTACAACAAAGAAAGGGAACCAGATGTATGTACGTATGTATTTAGGAAAGGGTGTTCTTGGTCTTCAGGTAAATTTTCAAGGTAAACTTAAAAAAAAATTGAAAATTGCCTCAGCATTATGTACTGAACAAAGAAAAAGGGCACTGAACACATAACAAACGCTGAATTTGTCTTTCACTGTGCCCCCCATCCCCATGTCTCTTCTGCCAGCTCAGCTAGGACCCTGGGTTGTCTGAGGGAGCATTAAACTTGTTCATAATCAATAAGTAACAATTTTAATCTATTAAACTACTTTCCAAAGCCTCTGTTTTATCTTTATACTCCAGTAGAGCTATAATAATGAAAAATAAAATATAACATGTAAATTCTGACTGAATTCAGTCTCTTTGGACTGGTTTTAAACATGCCATCAGAGAGACACCAGCAACCTCTATCTCAGTGTTTCTCAAAGTGATCCACGGACCTACTCTGAGATTGCTGCTACTGGGCCACTCCGGTTTGTTTACTTACCAGCTCCACAGCCACGGAACCTCAAGGCTCCCATTGGCTGTGGCTCGCCATTTGTAGCCAAAAGGAGCTGTGGGAAGCAGTAGCCCAGGTGGCACTGCTCAATCTCCACGTGAGAGGTTATGCAGCTGATGTAAAATGCAAGTTATTTGATCTAAAATAAAAGGTATTCATGTTAGGGATCTTAAGCGATGAGTTGCTCTCCCTCTTTCCCTTCTCTCCTCCCCCCGCCTTCATCAGAGAGAGGCAGCAAGGCGGCGGGGAAGCAGGATCCGGTACTGCGATAAGACAGCATAAAAGCCGGTTCCCCCCAGCACCGTCTCCGTGAGGAGAAGGGGCAGGGGCGCAGCGGGGAACTGGCAACACTTCCACAGAAGCGCCACTGGGAGCGCAGGGCCAGCAGGGGACTCAAACAGTCCTTTGCTGGCCCCACGCTTCCTGCTTTTGAAATGTATAAGGGCTCTTGTGCATTTCAAAAGCAGGGCCAGTGGGGAGACTGTTTGAGTCCCCTGTTAGCCATGCTCCTGGCGGCACTTCGACCTTTGAAATGTAGTAAGAGCCAGAGGTGCCCTTATTGACTAATCGAATAGTCAATGCAAATTACATCAAGTATTCGATTTAGTTGACTAATCTAAATTTAACATCCTTAATTCATGTCTCCTTGGTAGATGTGATGCTTTCAAAATATATGAGAGAGAGAGCTGGCCAGTGTGATACATCAATGCTCAGAGTAAAAAAGAAACAAAGATTGTTTTTCACTTGTGTTCTTTATAGTGCTCTTCGTCCTTGTGGATGTTCAGTGTATATTGCTAATGTGAAGTTTATATTTTATTTGCAGCTCGTCCTTCAAGCCCTTCCTTTAGTGACCAATCACCATAATAGCACTATCCATGATTTTGGAAAAGTCTACCATGTCTGTTCATTCCACTGAATACTAAAAAGATTCTTGATCGATAGATATTGGTAGGCTGGGAAAATAAAATTTGTTTGGAAATCTAGACATTATTTGAAGCTTCGCTTCCCTGTGACATAAATGTAGAACATGCACACCTATTTTTTCAGTGGGATGCAGAGGAAAAAAATACACCTTCCAGGTTAGCAACATAATTAACTTTTTTAGCTGTATTGTCATTGCTGCCCTTAAGTAATCATAGCAAAAATAAAAACTTTGCTTACTGACTGTTAAGATTGTATCAAGACATACCTAACCCCTTAAAAGCATAAAAATAAGGGTAAAGGATCTAGCTTTTCTTGCCACCCTCACGTTGGCTCAGTTGCTATCAGTAACACACTTCTAGCACTCTCTAAGGCTTTTAATTTCAGCTGCAACAGATACTTAAAGCGCTATGTCCTCATTTCTGCAAAGTCTCAGCACTAATCCCCTAGGCTGCCCTTGGCCCCACACTTCCATGTCCCCCTGAAATATGGAACCACCTAAAGCACGGGGCCCGGAGTGCTTGCCCTGAACCACCTTATGGACAGGACAACTCTGGCAAGAAAGCTGGTGTTGATATAAGAGCATATGAGATCACTTTTTTGCACAAAAATGAGCATTTGAACTTGTGAATGGAGTAGGAGTAGGGACTTGGGGAATCACTGGAAAGGCTGCTGGCACTGGTCATTCTCTAAGGCAGGATGAAGCTGGCATTTAGGATTATTTGGTGGTCGAAGACTATGCCTTGGTGCTGTGACCAAACCCAGGGTGCCCACCAGCAGCGACCAGCCATCCTGGTAATGGGTCTCGGATTTGCTATCATGTTGCTTCAGTTAAGAGTGTTGAATTGTGATTATGTGGCTAATTGTGTAGTCGATACAATTTGTATCGACTACACGATTAGTCGATAAGGGGGGCCCTCCGCAGAGCTGCAGCTGGAGCTGGCTGGAGTCAGGACTGAACAGTCCCAGCTCACACCGGCTCTGGACCACTGTGGCTCTGCATTTTAAATATAGTAAGAGCTGTCAGGCTCTTACTACATTTAAAATGCAGAGACACAGTGTCCTGGACTGGCGTGAGCCGGGACTGCCCGATCCAGGTTGTGCTGGGTCCAGCAGCCCCTGTTTGTGGCAGCCAGAGGTTGCTGCTGGAGGAGCCCCTGCCTGCAGCCAGCTGGGGCCACCGTGAACAGGGTCTGCTTGGTGGCAGCAGCCCCTGTCCACCAGGGCAGGGACAGCTCCCCATTGGGACCCCCACGGACCAGGGCTGCTGCCATCTCCTCCCCCCCTACACCTTTGATGGAGGCAGTGGGGGTGGGAGGGACTGGCTCCTGTTCCCTCCCCCACCTTACTGACTCTCATACAGAGGTAGCAAGGGGGGGACGGACAGGAAGCGAGTAGTCAAGAACTCCATTTGACTACCCGATAAGCATAAGCTTATCAGGTAGTTGAATAATCCACTACTCGCTTACATCCCTAGCTTCAATACCATCCCCTTAGCTCTGTCATGGCATTTTTGTATTTTCATTCTCTTTCCACTCAAGATAACTTAAGCAGACCTCAGTCACTTTGGGACTTGAGGGACTTTTTAGGGAGGAGGAGTATGCTAATGCTGATCTTATTGAGGATAAGGATCTGGGACTTCTGAGTTCTCTTCCTAGTTCAGGATAGGGAGTGTGCTCTAGAATGTTAGAATAGTGATCTGGGAGTCAGGACCCCTGGGATCTAGATCTCTCTGCCACTGACTCTGTGTATTAACCTGGGGATCTGCGTATTGGTCCTGCTCTCTCTAGTCACACCAAGAGTTTGCATTGCACTAATCATTGTAATAAATCCATGTGCTGTATATATGGACACAGTGTGGTCACCAAGAGGGATGGACCTCAGGTCTATCAGCTTCAAAAATGCAAGCCTCTAGCACAGGAGGGCAAAGGAGTATCACAGTATGTCATCAAAGTTTTTATCTTCTCTGTGAGTGGCCACCACATCTGCACAGGTTTGGCTAAAACCTCATACTCTTGCTTCTCCTATGTTCCTTAGCCGTTTAACACAAACAGTAATTTTGCTTAATGATTGGTAAGGTTTCATCAAAACATTCTCATTGCACTTGGAAGCTTAAAATAGAGGAAATATGCTAAGGGAAACTGATGGTAACCCTTCACAATTCTTGAATCAATACATCTGTTATATTGCCTGTATTTGGGAAGTTTCTTTGCCTTGACAATGTTGAGTTTTCTGGCAAGGTTATATTAGAGTGAACATTTCATGAAGTTAGAGTAGGTATTTCTTTTTGTTATCTGTTGGAGATACAAGTGGAAGACGTACGTTGGATGGAATGTGAAGACTCCCTTTATTTCCAAACGTTTAAAATTTTGGGTGGATGCAGTGTGTCCATATGCAATCTTCCTGTCTCTAAATGAAGTTGTTTGTGGATTTTTTTGTTGTTGTTATATTAATATACCAAGTGGACATACAGGCCAGCAATTAAACCTAGAAAACAAGGAGATAAAATATGGGGAAATCTTGAGAGCGATAGCCAGTTTACCAGATTTTTTTCCTTAGGTTTCTTTTAGACAGTTTCGACATTATTTAAACAAAGTGTCAGACTGCCATTTAAAAATAAGACCCTTTTCTTCAATTAATAGAGCTTGGGCAGATTCCCTGAACATGTTTTAGAGTCACATGGGAGAAAGAAATGTAAAACTCTTCAGCACGTTATTTTGAATTCTGTGGCAAGACAAGCATTTAAGAATATACAATTTTCACAAAACATTTCTTCCAAAAAATTCTCTATAATACTAATTATGCATAATTAATTACACTAAATAAATTTAAAAATAGTTAACTCTCATGTATGCTATACTTTCAGATGCTGCTAGAGTAAAAAGGAAGAAGATGCAAAAGAAAAATAAAGCACTGGATAAAGTTACCAGGAAAAAACAAAGGAGTAAAAAGAAGCAACTTGAAAAGAAAACAGAAAGGAAACGACAACAGGAAGAGAGATACGAAGTTGAGAAAAAGTCAGAAAGAAATGCTGACGTAAATTTGAGAGATTTAAATAGGAGAGATGATGTATCTAAATATCCCCATGAGAAAGATGATGCAACTGACAGGAACAGTTATCGAGTGGAAAGGATAGGTATTATGACAGAAATATGGACTTAGAAAATAAACACAGTAATTCCAAAAAGAAAGCAGAGAGAAGAACTTCTTTCTCTGATAATGAAAAAGATAAACACTGGACTAAGGACAGTGTACATCACAGTAGGAGAAAAGAAAGGTCAAAATCTAGAGAAAGAAACCGTCATAATTCAAGTCCCAGAGAGGAAGAGGAGCAGGAGAATCGATATCGGAATGGTGCAGAGAAATGCCCAGAGAAATATAGCCGATATTCTGACCAATCTAGAGAATCCAGGAAAAATGAGGACAGACGAAGGGAGAATTCTCCACACAGGCGAAAATAAGACTATCCTACTGAGTCTGAAATAAATGTTTTTCTGTGCAGCAAAAACTGTATTTTTAAACCTGTTACTGAACTTTCTTTTAAAAAAGTTTTTGTACAAAGTGCAGTTTGTATTTGTAAAGTTCATTGGATGACTTAGTTTTTAGTGCCACATCTTTTATAATCACTGTATTTGAAGAACCCATTTGTTAAATTTCTTCTTTGGAAGAGCATTTTCATTGGAGAGAGAGAAAGAAAGAGAAGCTTGCTTATATTTTGTGAATAAAATAGATTTTCATTTCAGTGAGATCTTGTTTTTAATCAATTTAGCTTTAGATGTTTTGTAAATATTGTTTCAGTTATAATATCTAAAAATGCTACTACTTAGTTTGGTTTAGTAGTTGACAAGCAGAGCTGTCAGATTACTGTACATAGGTGAGAAATTTCATACTTCTTTATAAATAAAACCCTCCATGGTTTATTCTCTTAAGCTGAAAATAAACTCAACAAATTAAGGAGTCTCAAGTAAAAGTGCATATTACCATTTGGCATAATATGAACACTTTCAAAAAGCTGAGTACAGTTAAAATGTCAATTGGAACGATAAGTGATGTCTTTCTGTTTCAGTAAGGCTCATGAGTTTTATGTTCAACTTTTTTCTTCAGTCTCCTTATAAACATATCAGCACAGGCAGTGCAGACTGTATAAGTACATATCCAACACATGTTCTTCAGTTTGGGGGCTCAGATAAACTTGGAGGCAGATGTGATCAGAGCCTCTGAGTAATCTGATTCATTATTGATTTTTTGTCTTAAGGCATAACAAAATTGCACCAGTAAACAACACAATTTGAAGCTTTAGAGACTTGTTTTTATATTACTTTTTAAAGTGTTTTCTTCTGAAAGGTTTTAGTTTCTTGGACCAGCCTCTCTTAGCTTGCTTATAAAGATGTTCTCCACATAATCAAGTCCACAAAACATTATCTTCCATCAGAAAAAGTAGTTGTAGCAACAGTTAGTACAAATCTGAGAGACCCAAAATAGAGCAGACGGTTAGATAAATATATTTTTATCACCTGAGAAAACAAAATAAGCTGGTAAATGTTGCTCTGTCCTTTGATACAAGGTATATAAAGAAATATTGAAGATATTAATGTAGGCAGGAGAGTTATACAAAGTATAATTTGAGTCAGTGCTATAGCTTGCCCTCACTGCTATGACTGACTTTTCTCCCTGACCTTTTTTTACAGAATGAACTAAAAACAAGTTGCTGTGAATATGAAAACTCATTTTTCAGCAGTCTCAGATCTTTCTGTTTTATTGCCTTGAACTTGGAATCCCATTGAAAAGATTAATTCTGAAAGTATGCTTGTAACAGTAGAATTCCAATTGGTGATTATCATTGTGTTTTCATCAACTCTCCACAGTATGCTGAGTCATAATGACCTTTTCTTCATTATAATTGTTTGGACATGCTTATTTGTTACTACACCATATTTTTCCAGATTTTGCAATGATGCTCCACTATGTTAAGGGTCTCCTAACATTCACATTATAAACCCTTATTTTTGCATGCTGTACATCAGTTAATAAAGCCTTAAAAGGCACTTGAATAAAGACTAATACATAAAATAAATTTATTCTCTATTTATAAAAAAAATTCTTTGGCATATGAATCAAGAAGTGCCAGCATAAACTGTGGTATTGCTATATTTGTAATTGTTTTTACTGTTTAATAAAAATACTACGCTATCTGCAAAATAGAGCAACATTAGCTATTGTTGTGATTACATCCAATCTGTATCTGAAATGAAGATGGCTTTTTACAAAGAGAAATGCATTGCTGTTCAGCAGAAATGTGAACATTTTACAATCTCCTTTGCAAAAGATTTTTTCAAGATGACCCTTTGGCTTCAATTTAGTTCCAGTTTCTTTTTATGGGAGTGTTTTTCATAAATCATTTCTCTCTACTTTTAAAATAAACAAGCTGTTTTTATTAAACAAAAAAGTGTTCCCATTTTGTGGAGGAGTGCAGTTGTTACACAGGAGAACTAGAGCATAGCTGATGTCAGTTCTTTGGTATCACCATTTTGTTGCTGGCCATGAATCAAAGGATGGCTATTTCCATTTCCCTAGATATGGAATTACATTAACTCAGTTTTAAGCAGAATACCAATCTTGCTGTTAAAAATAAGCCTTTGGTTAACTATTGAGAGGAAATTATTGTTTAAACATAACCAATATATGTCTTTTACGATATATAATTTTACCAAGTGATTCCTGCAGCAAGCTCAGAACTTCTGGTTGAGTTAGAGCATCTATTTTAGAAAGACATCCAATCTTGCTTTAAAGACTTAAGGAAATAGAGCAAATGTACCACTCACATCCCTAGATAAGTTCCAATGGTTAATTTTATGGTAACTTAAAATGTGCCTTGTCATCTGAATGAGTTTAGCTTCAGCTTCCTGCCCTTGGATCTGATTAGACTTTTTCCATTTAAAGAGTCCTCTTCTATCAGAAATCTTCTTTCCAGCTAGGTACATATTGGCCATGATTAAAGTTATGATTTAGCCGGGTATTTTTTGTAAATGTTATGGACGGGTCACTGGCAATAACCAAAAATTCACACCCGTGACCTGTCCATTACTTTTACTGTCAAAACATCTGGCTAAATCATGGGGGAAGCACCCTGGGGCTAGAAACTGCTGCCAGGAACTGCTGAGCAGTAGCAACTTTGGCCAACTGGGGGCCGCTGCTTGAGCATTCCTGGGGCCAGTTGCCCAGGGCCAACCAAGCAGCAACCAATGCAGGTACTCCTGGGCCCCACTGCAATAGCAACCAGTGTGGCTGGTTGCAGGGGCATCCATGCAGCTATCTGTAGAGTCACTCCAGCAGTAGCAAGTAGCACTCCCTGAGGCCACCTCAGCTGCAGCCCCAGAGACAGCTGCTTGGACAGCCCTGGGGTCAGCCACACTGAACACTGCAGAGGTCGTGGAAAGTCACAGTATTTGATTTCTGTGAGCTCCATAACAGACACTGAGCCTAGCCATGATATTTTCTCACAGGATGACTGGTTTTCCAGACCTTGAAGTGGAGTGCAATGAAAACTTAATGCATTACAATGCATGGAGTGAGAACACTATGTACATTTTTGCTAAATACATTAGTGGCCATTTAAAGGTAATATAAGATATGTTTTTAGTGGTTCACTTATTAGGCACAAGGGCCAAGATCCATAAAGCTACCTAGGCATCTAACGCCCAATTGTACACTGTGATCTATAAAACTGCTAAACCCTGTAGGCACCTAAACTAACTCAGTGTCTAAAGTTGAGGTAAAAGTTTCCTTGGCACTTTCTGCCTGTAGGCAATGGAACTGCTGCTCTGCTTTAAGTGTCTGGACACGTATCTTCTGCCAAAGCTCCAGAGCAATCCAGGAACATGGGAAAGAAAGGTTTGTCTGGCTAGCTCTCATGGGGTCTCGTCAAAGACTGCTTTAGGTCTTGTTCAAAATCTGCCTTTGGGGAGAGCACACCTTACACATTTTAGCTCATTGGTTAGAGCACTCGTCTGGGATGTGTGAGCTCCCCTTTCGAATTGAGAGACCAATAGGTGTGTCTCCCACCTCTGTGGAGAGTGCTCTAAGGTGGCCATCTTCCAACTCTCATCCTCCACTCTTCTTCAAGTGCTTGCTTGTGTCCATTTCATTCCATTTGAGGTGTGTGTGTGCCCATGTGCAGTTGTGGGAGACTTTTGCCTTATCCAAAGGGTCAGCTGGGGCATCCTCTGGAGTGTCGCACTCATAAGTTAGTGTAGTAGGCAGCACCACCCTGTACCTTTTCAGTTCTTTCTTATCACCAGTGATGGCTGGTTAAAGCGCCTCTCTTCTTTGCCTCACAAGTGGTCAGCAGTTTCCCTTTCTGGCTTTGTGCTTTACAGCTGTAAATAATTTGTTTTAGCTGTTAGTTAAGTGATTGGTAAGTACTGTTGTAAGTTAGGATCCTGGCAAGAACTTTGCCCCAGGCAGGGCATGCCCCAGTCACTGGATGTTAAGCCCTCTGTTGACTGCAATAGGCCCATATCTTAGTGACTCACGGGGAAGCTGTCTGAAGTGCCTGGGGGAATCTGACATAAAAGTGTATCTGTAAGAACTTTCATCCCAGGATCCCAAAAAACATGGAGGCTGCTCTCCATCCAGCCTCAGACACAGCTCTCAGCATTTCAGTCTTGGTGCAACCTAATAGATTCCCAGGCACCAGGCTTTACCTGGCTCCACTTGATTGGTGCCCCCCAAAAAATCTAAAAAGTAGGACCCAGCACCAAGCAAGGACCAAAGAGCATCAGAGCAAGGACCAAAGAGCATCAGGTCCAGGACCTAAGTGATCCTGTTTAGGCTGCTTACCCATGCCAGAGCCCCAGGGGGGACATATGCCCTAGGGAACCTCCTAACCCTCCAAGGGACCTACCACTGATTTTTGGGGAGCAGTAGGGGACCCAGACTTATGGGAGTCAACACATTCCCAGCTCCTGGCACCTATAGAGCAAAGGGCTGTTCCAGTGCACCTGGCACTGCAGGCAGCCAGGGACCCAGCAGAGGCTGGCTTGGAGGGCAAGCCAATCAGGAGAGCCCCCCAGAAGGTAAGTGAACACCACTGTTCTCCAGAGCTGACGCAAAGTTCTTTGCTGCTGTGTTTCTGGTCTCCACATCAGCCCAGGTCTCTGGTTCACTACCACAGACTTCTGGCACTGCACTTGGTCTCTGCCCTCTTATGGAGACTCACCCAGAGGGAAGTGCCAGTCAGCACCAGTCATCCACATGCTGACCCTCCATGCTAACAATCTCTGATGCTCCCCTGGCCTACACCCAGCACCGGTCTGCCTATTTAAGGCACCTTCAGCCACAGCAAGTTAGTTGTGAGAATTGGGGATCAATGGCCCCACCATGGTCACCAGAGGAGGGTTCCTCTAGTGTGGAGAGGGAGTTCAGCCCCTTGCTGAGAGAGCACCATCGTGACTGGGCTCCCAAGGATGTGTGTGTCTCCTCAATGTCATTTTTTGGTATGGAATGAGTCAGGTACCCAGCTGATATAGGAAAGAATTTAGGCACCTCAGCTGCCGGACTCCAGGAGTCAGGTTTCTGGCTGTGGCTTGCTAGTAGAGAGAGACTCTTAGGTGCCTCCCTACAGCCCAGATTTTGTCACCTATCCTCTTGACTTGGTGAGGCCAGACTGAAGATGCATTCATTCCTTTTATCAACAACTACTATTAGCTCTCTTTGGTGGCTTCCCATCTCTCATGCTGGCTTTTGTGGATCACATATTGAGATGCCTCTCTCTCCCCATTCATAGTGTGATTTTGTGGACCTAAAAGCTAGGAACTGCAAAGCTCAGTGATGCAATGCCCAGATCTTTTTGTGGATGCGGCCCTAAATTCCAAATAATATTTGGTTCAAGTGATGATCATTTACAGAAGTATTGTAGTTTTAAGTGTGTTTGAATTTATCTGTAACTATTACACCCTATGTAATAAAAATAAAACTTGTGTTCAATGTACAATTTCAGGTCACCTTACATGGGACAGGATGATTTCTGTCTGTGCATCAATGTTTATTCAAGTGATATAATAAGGGTAATAATGGGATGATATGCAAGATATAAAACCAAAGGTTACTCAAACATTTAAATATTCAGCAGCATACACTGATTTACTTTCATTGCATTATCACTGTGTTTGTGGGCCACTTTCTAGCTTAAATGCAGCCATTATTGGCCCCTTGTTAACTGTAAACAAAGGAGCTGTTCATTTTCAGAACAAAGACATTTATTTAGCAAGGCCTTTCTCAGGTGAGTATCCATCTGCCAATTTGATTCACACGCTGATAGGGTTGGCCCACTTTCAGCTTCATCTAATGCATGCAAATTTCTGTCTTCCGGCACTTTCACAGTTGGTGCCTGTTTTCTTCCATATTCTCTCTCTCCAGCAGAGCTTCTGCTCTCTCATTTTTTATTCTCTTTTTACTTGCTTATTAATCCAAAATATTTCAGCTCAGAGAAAGGACCTTCTCAAAATGCATAAATCCAAATGAGAATCTGCCCCTCCATGAGTTGGACTGGATCACCCTGGGATAAACATTCCAACAGCAAGATGGGCCTCAAATAATAATAAACCCAGAAAGACAAACACAGCAAGAAACTAGTTGCTCTCCTGGAATATGTCACAACACTTACACAGTCCCTACAAAAAGATTAGGAGGTACCTGTTTTAACACTCAGTACCTCTGTGGTCTGTATAATAACATCTAACTATCGTACTGCTCTGAACACATCTAACAGAAGGGATATCAGAACTTTCTTGGTGTGGTGGTGTTTTTTAAATTTTTTTTATTAAATTATGGTTTTTGTGACTATTTTCTCTTGATTCCGCTACATGGTGGGAAGGCAGAGATTCTGATCTAACAATAACTTTGGCACTTGGCAGCTTTGGCTGTTCAGTAGAACTCAATCAATGAGCCACCAACTAAAGGAAAGTGCTAGAACCCAAATGGCAGAAACAAGAGAAGTTTTTCTGGCATTTCATCAAGCATTGCTAACTTGATTTGGAGATACAAATAGTTCTTCCAAATATATATTTTTGTAGCAACAACTTATCCATTCTGAGAACCATCGGTAAGCCAATGGTATTTTCCTAGTTTTCCAAATACCCATTAAATTTTAGTGTAATCTTGGCCTTAGTTTGGGACTTGGGCATTTTGTTTTTCTCCCTGTCAATAAGCCTTAGATCAGGGCTACTCAACCCGTGGCCTCTTTGTGGCCCGTGGTGCAGTTTGGGCTTACACAGGGCTCAACACGCAGCCTGCGGGTGGGAGGCAAAACAAAAAAGTAGTCAATAGAATGGTCTTCTGTTGATATGCATTTTAGTAGTTAAATTCCTAGACTGTCATTGCTCATTAAAAGTGCTATGATATGGATGGAAATGGGGTAGATATTGCATTTTATTAATATCAGCAGAACTGCATGTTGTGTAGTCTTGCCTTAATCTTTGTATTCATGCCTGTCAGTCTGAAAGAAGCTATTTGCATATATTTGCATGTATATGCAACCACACTTAAGTTGCGGCCCTCGGCATGTGCTGTATCATTGTGGCCCCCGGAGCTTCTAAAGTTGAGCAGCCCTGCCTTAGATGATCTAGGGCTGTTAAAATCTGTCTTCTCTCTGCAGAGCTATCCATTATCCTACTTGGCATCCAGCAATGCATGTGGAACTAATGCACAGTGTATCCAGGCTCATTCCTCAACTCCTGTAATGGAATGGAACATAGATATGTAATATTTGGAGTGATATTAAGAAGCAGTGGAGTCTTACCTACAGTGAATTTCTCCACTGTAAACTGACACATAAAATCATAGAATACTAGAACTGGAAGGGACCTTGAGAGATCAAGTCCAGTCCCTGCCCTCACAGCAGGACCAAGCACCATCAGGCTTTTTGGATCACAGTGGTGTTGGGATCAGGATGATGTATGTCTTATCTGATTCAGAAAATCTACCCCCAGGTTTAACTGTATATATTACCTGGACACCTGCTTGTATATGCCTATCAAACCATCCCATCAGCCTTTTCATAAGGTCTTCTACATATTTTGTCAAAAATCTGAGGCATGTTGGATGTTGGCTCAATGATCCTTCATGGACATTACTTATTTTCACACATGATTGGGTCAGGGCAGATAATCTTTACCTGTGAAATCAGAAAATATTTGGATGAAGCTGCAGAACTGAATCTGACCCAGATGGTTTTGAAGGAAGGATCAGGTAAGCAGTTGACTATCTTTTTTTTGTGTCTGAATTTACAGGCAATGTTACCTTCCAAAAATGGATGTAATTGAATGTCTTGTCCCAGGATAGTATATGGGTTCACCACACTGCCACATTAAAAGCCTTTGCTGAATTTCTATCATTGTTCACTGTAGTGGCAGTAGGGTATGTCAATTTAGAGTAACCAGAGAATTCAAAGTCCATACAGATGAGTTCTTCATGAATTCCAGAGACAATCCAAGGTTATCAGTTCTGCCTTCTAAACATAATTTTTGTCACAGTTTTGGGTTTATCTGTGTTATTGGCACTGTTATCCCTATCTTCAAGTCTGAAAACCACTACTGAAATAGTGTGACAACTCAATTCTATTTAGGCTATCAAGGTATCTGAGTAGTAGTAATTTAGGCCCAAAATTTAGACTTGGTTAAAAATAATTAAAAACCTAATATATATAGAAAGGTATCAAGAATTTCTACAAAAATTTTACTCAGGACTGTTTTGGTGAATATTGAAATAATTCCTGTAGTGTTTTGAACTTTGTGCATTGCAGCACTATGCTACTGTGTGGAAAAGTGAAAATGACTTAGAGAGCTTGTCTAGTTTCAATCCAAGTTAAATAAAATGTGCAAATAGAAAGATAAGGTGAGTGAGGTAATATCTTCTACTGGGACAATTTAGGTTGGTGTGTGAGAGAGAGAAAAGCTTTTGAGCCACATAGAGCTCTTTCAAGTTAATTCCGTGTGGCTTGAGAGCTTGTCTCTTTCACTAACAGAAACTGGTCCACTAAAAGATATTACTTCACCTCTCTAATATCTTGGGACTTGCACAGTTATAACTGCACTGCACTGCACTGCACAAAAGAATACTTATTACAAAGTAAATTGGATTTTGAAAATTCTCTCTTGCAACAAAGAATTAATATTGCAGGTAAGGAGTTTTGTATGCCAAAGCATGTTTTTTAACCTGAAAGAGTCCTATTTAAATTCATTTTGGATTTTGAGAATGATCCTTCTCTCAACATTTGAATGTGATGAACCTTCTAGAATAGCTAATTATATATCCAATCCCACCACAAAAAATGGTGGTTAGGGTGGAGTATTTTTTCATAACTCCAAAAAAGATTTAGTGCATGCCTATCATTAAGTTTCCTTGTGCAGCTTTGCGGATATAAAAGAAAGCTACAGTCAGAACTTTGTTTACAATGCTCAAACTGTTTCAGATCCTTTTCTGTTCTAAGAAAATGTAACAAACCATAATGCTTCAAAGAATTTTAAAGCATAAATGTGACATTTAGTGGTGTCATTTTATCAGGAACTGTAACTGACTTCTGTTATTTTCTAGTAACTTCTATGTATTTTTAATCACAATAGTTTTCCCTTTGGAGAGGATTAAGTTAACTAGTAATTTTTCTTAAATATATTCTTAATAGTTAAAAATTACTTTTGATTTCCAATGCAAAAGCAAAACGGCAATACAAATTAAATTTACACACATAATTAAACTAATTCTACTTTAAAGAAACACATTGTACTGTTCTTAGGTTGAAAGTAAGTTACTTTGCACCAATCAATGTACTACTTTACATACTAGAAAAGCTAAAGTAACTTCCTAAGTAATCTGTTTTACAGTTAGTTTTCCTTTTTATATTTTCCCTTAGCAAGTCTGTAATTTGGCTTGGAGTACAGTCAGGGGATTTCTTTTCCTGTTTGCTTCTTATGACTATCATTGTGCATTTTCTACAAACTACTAAAAAAAAAAAAGAAAAAAAAGCAAAATTGAACCCTTGGTGTGCATTGGGAAAACCTATTTCTTAAAGCCCAAAAGAATGGAAGCCATTAAAAATATTGCCACGTCTTGAGCCTAACTCTACAAACCTTTAATATCTGTTTTCCTTTTGAATATCTTGTAAAAATTAAAATGGTGACCAACCACCTCTCTGTGGCCAGAAAATAAATCACTACATTTAAAAAACCAAAAAGAACCCCAAAACCACAAGACTACACAGAGAGTTCTCACCTTTTAATTAAGAAGGGCTCATGGCAGGTAAGCAAAGTGAAAACCTCCAAATCTTTCCTACCTGATACCATTGACAGAAGGACATCCATGGAATGCTAGTAGGTTTTTAGCTCACTTGACTGCTACAGTTGTTGCTTACTTGCTTAACTGAAATGTGCATTTGGCTTTTTTCAATAGTTTACTCCCATTAGAGGTGCTTTATGCTTAAAACCCCCATGTTGATTTTTGGTAGTTAATTTCAGCAGCTCCTCATCCACTTTTGAATTATGTAGAATTATTACTAGTAATTATTTTTGTTTTAGAATAAACTTCCCTATTCTAAAGGATAGGATTTTTGATACATCTAATATATAAAGGAGAATGTTTGTATGTTTGTGCTCTAATATCTTGGACACTATCAGAGCTATCGCAACCAAACTTTGCATGGGATAACCTTTCATCGATGAGACAGTTTTAAGGTACTTTTGGACCTGATCGGGCCCGAGCTCAAGCTGTAAAAATCAAAAAGTAACCCGCTGCGCTGCACTACAGGGGCCGTCCCGCTCACCCTAGGTCCCGTGCCTGCTGCCTGCAACCCCCAGCGCTGTCCAGGACTCACCCCCTCCCACCCACGAGGTTACAGAAGCGACCCTCTTCCCCCCCACCGGCACGCAGTGCCCCGACCCCCACGCGCACAACGGCTCGGGCACCCGTGCTGCCCCCCGCAGCACCTGCAGCCCCAGGCATGAGCTTGGGACGCCCCTCCTGCATGTAACTTCCCCTCCAGCCGGGGTTGCACACCTTCCCGCCCGGGCTGACGCGGACCTATATTTTAATCCCTATAGAAATCACTGCAACTTTTCTACCATTCAAAAAAAGATAATGGACTACTGTGTTTCTACATTTTGTTCCTCCAGTTTCCTGAGCAACGCCGGGTAACTCCAGCTAGTCACCTTATAAACTACTTTGATTTACATTAATACTTAAACAACTGTCAATTGACATTTTGTGATGCCATTTGAAGACATACATTTGGGCCTCTCTGGTAAAAACCCAATTCTAAATTAAATATTTCAGAGAACTGAAACCCCCCCCCAAAAATCTTAATAGGGGCCCATCCTGAATATAGGTGGCCATTAAAACAAACCCAAGTATTGTATTTTAAAGGGACCATTCTGGTTGGATAATTTTAATATTAAAAATAATTTTTGTTCTTTATTTTATGTGCATAGCAAACTAACTACAATATTTTTTAAAAATGAAACATTTAGGAAGAAATTCTGGCTTCCTTACACTGAATAGTATTTTATTTCCTGAATGATCTGATTGATTGCATTGCAAGGACTTACAGAGAGAGATACTTTTCAATTGGAGTTAAGAAAACCAGGATTGGATCCCTAACTTTTTGGATCATTGAACTTTTACGATTTTTCCTAAAAACAGGTTTAATTTGAAAAATATCTGCATACATTTAAGACTTTGATAAGTATTTTTCCTTGTACCACATAGCTGGAAATGTGCATGCCTCCCTCTCTGCCTTGGAGCCTGATTCAAATCTCACTAAACTTAATTGAAAAAGCCTCCCATTGAGTTAAATGGAAACTGGATCAGGCCTTTGATCGGTGTGGTTGTGGCCATTTTGCTATTCCTGCCTCTCCTATATTTGGGTTGTTCAGCATTCCCACTCTCATTAGACTGTTGCTTGTTTTGCTTCTGCTCCAGTTAGAGCTTATTCTGTCATTTTAGTAACTTATTTTTAGAGCTACTGTTTTCTTCTTTCTCTGCCACATGCAGTGTGTCAACCATTCAAAAGATGGGGATGAAAAACATACCAAAAGTACACATGCAAAATGCATGCTGAAAAGTGTCTTATAAGATTGTTTGGACTAGAAGATTTACCTGGTATTGCTCGGGCCCTTAACTCAAATAATTTTTGTAATTCTTAATTTAAATCATTGCTCTGGGGTGGGGATGTGAGGATCAGTGTAGTCTGCCTCAAGGACAGAGCACAACCTCAACCCGCTCTCACTGCAGCAGCTGGGGGCCAGGTGAGACATGCTTGTCCATGGCTGCTGCAGCTGCAATGGCCACAGCCAGGGAAGGGTGCATCTCCTCCGGCTGGGGGACAGACAGACACACATAGTTAGATAAACAGACAAACTCTCTCAGATGTATAATAGATAGCTGTCCCTTTCTCCACCCCTGCCTCCTGCAAAAATCTAGCCTGCTGATATAGCTGTCTCAGTACCAGTATTTCTAGCCCCTTGCTGTTCCCCCTGTGGCATTTCAAAGGGGCAGCGCCGCATGGAGCTGACCTCGGGTACCAGGCAGCACTGCCGCTTTGAAACGCCGAGGTCAGCTCCATGTGGCACTGTCCCTTTGAAATGCTGCCACGGCGTTTCAAAGCGGCAGCTCCGTGCAGAGCCCAGGGTCAGCTGGGATTCCCCATCTGATCCCGGGCTCCGCGCGGCATTTCTGTGGAACCTGGGATCAGCTGGAGAGTCCTCATCTGACCCCGGGCTCTGCGTGGCATTTCAAAGTGGCAGTGCAGCATGGAGCCCGGGGTCAGTGGCGGACTCTGAGTCCCACACTGGTCCCAGGCTCCATGTTGGAGCTTCCGCTTTGAAATGCCCAAGAGCCCCCTCTGGGGATTCTTGTACATTTCAAAGCTGGCATCCGCATGCAGCCTGGAGTCAGCGGGACTTCCCGCTGGCCCCGGGCTGCACGCAGAGTTCCGCATTCCTCCTTTAAATGTACGAGACCCCCATCGGGGGCTCTTGTGCATTTCAAAGGAGGAATGTGGAAGTGCCTATTGAGTAGTCGATGGAAATTCCATTGATTACTCAACTAGTAAATTAATTGTTAGTTAACATCCCTACATTATGCTTTATAAATGTCTCTGCTAGCAGAGCCCTCACTTGAGAAACAATCACATTCCAGACACATCCCATGCTCCTGGAACAACCAATCTCTTACTTTGCTTTAAATTATGATAAGAAGAAGCTACATACCAAGTTTGGTGGTCCTAGCGTTACCATTTAGGAGGAGTTCTTGAACAGAGACAGACAAACTGTTTCAAATATATAGTCGATTAGAAGAGTTGGCACTACCATGGCATATAGTTGCTATCCTTCTCCCCCCATCCCCACCACCATACATACACTTATGGTATGGTATGAGTTAACAGGACTCATAGGCTTTGTCTACACTAACCTTTTTGAATGGATTCACAATGGAGATTTAGGTTGAACTTGTAGTACTTTTTAGTGTAGTGCCTAGAGGAAATCACAACCCCAGTTAGATGCAGAGGCTTGCTGTGCAATGCATGTGGCGCATTTAGATGACTGAAAGAGAGCTTCATGGACAGTTGATAGAGCAGCCTACTAGGAGGTGGGAGCCATGGGTTCAGTTTCCCATTCTGCCTGATGTGGAGCAGGGATTTGCACCCAGGTCTCTCACCTCTCAACAAGTAACCAAGGTGACAGGTGACAAATCCTTCAATTTGTTCAGTGTGAGCACACCCCAAAGAACATTGTTCACATGAGAGGAGTTCTACTAGACACAGATATCTAGCCTGTGGGAACAAGGCTTTAGTCTACAAGAAGAAAGAGACAAAAAATAGGCTTTTGATTGTCTGATTCATTCCATCTGTATTAATTTGAATATTTGGCTGAGTTTTGTAAAATAATCTGGTTTTATGCTTTCCCCACTTCTTTCAGTGAGTCTTTGTTTATTCCAGTTATTCCAGTTTAACAAACCTGATTTAAAATCAAGCTAGCTATGTAAATATACCTAAACTAGTTTAAAGATTTATAGACTGATGTACTTTAACTTGCACTGTTTAACTAGGTCAATTTAGTTAAACCACTGCCACTTTTCATGTATAGACAAAGGCCTAAAAACCTTGTACCAAGTTTACACTAAAGATTCATTTTATCCTTGTATTTTGTAGTGTGGATCTTGTCTTTATTTTTTCATATTTTAGTTTCTTATATATACATATAACCTTCACTTGTCTTCCTTTTTTTATCTGATAATTTGCAGTTAGGTGCTATGTGCTTTAAGGTAGTTTATTGGAACAGATTTTTTTACAATATTAAACTATGTTATTCATTTATATACAGACTTTTCTATGGTGTTCTTCATCATGTCATCTCAACATCTCAAACACTCAGGCAGTACAATATATTCATATTCCTACTACTGGGAGATCAAGTTGAAAACAAAAATATGCATATGGTAGATAAGATCAATGTATTTTGAGATGTATGGTGTAATACATGTGCCACTGAAGTGGAAAATTATACATTTTTGTAAAGGTTAATGACAAATGTACTATAAAGGTGGAATAATAGATATCAGCACTGTGGGAAATGTTCCTTTGGATTGCTGTATTTAGCATATTTACTTGTGCATTGTAACTTGAGGTCCAGGAATAATTTTGAATTAACATTAATTGAACTACTTATTAACATGAAATTCTGCATCAGTGTACCAGTGGAGGATAGGTGCCACACTCTGTAGTCTGCAATATTTTGATTACAAATCTATTGGGAGTTAATGATAGTTTTTTATAGCACAGGACAATACCCATAACTTGAAGTCTACTTCCTTTTTGCTGCATCTGTAATCAAAACCTTTACACTCTTTCTAGGAGGGCTTATTTCCATAATTGTTACTGTAGTTTATATATGGAAAATGTAAACAAAAACCAAACGTTTTAATGTCCTATAACTTGCATTCCAACTGAAACAGAGTAGTTTTCAAGGTCAACTGGATGATGGTAGTCACCAATCTGTGAAATCATCAGTCTGGGTGACCAATTTAATTTACACTTTAACCCTGGCCTTGATATTTAAATCCATCTCCTTCCATGTAATTGGCAAGTGCATCTTCTTTTTTATTTCTGTTCTTAAAGTGACTGTATCACTAAACAATTAAATTTTTAAAAGCCAAATGTTCAGAAGAAGGTCAAGAAATCTTGTAGACAGTTATGGCATAAACTACACAATGAGGATTGCTTAAAAAATGAGTGTGAAATTTGTTGCATTTCAATTTCATTTAATGTCTCCTTGCATTACCTTCTTTATGCCATTCATCATTGCTTTATATCCCTGTTGTGTCCTCCTTATTCATCTCCTTTCTAAACTATTCTAATCTTTCCAATTTCTCTTTAGAGGAAAATCTTTGTATGCCTATAATAATTTTTATTGGCCCTCATCCCATCCCTCTCTCTGTTTTTTCTATTTCTACTGTAACTTTTCAGATGTAGGGTGACCAGAACTAACAGTTAGTTCCATTGATTTATAGGCTGGCATTATAATATTTTCAATATTTTCTCTCCCCTTCTTTATAATTCGTTTTCTCTTTTGGCTGCCCAGGATATTGAACAGAGGTTTTCACTGAGCTGTCCACAATGATGCATGTGTCTTTTTCTGCAGTGGTTATCATTAATATAGAACTCTGCAATGTGTATGAGTGATTCATATTACACTGCTCTACAGCCAAAATGCTTCTGAAATAAATGTAGTCAAACTTTACTAATTCTAGGTCACTGAGAACGAAAATGATGCTTAAAATTGTTGATTGGCTCTAGTTTTCAAGATATGCTATTGGGTCAGTATATACGACCCTTGACTTGGGAATGGTGGAGGATAAGTGAGTTATAAAGGGAAGGGATCTCAATTTAAACCAGAAATGACTAAAATACATCTTTGACTGGATCTATGAATAAATCTATGACTGGGTTTGGACAGTACTTGCTTTTAGGCAAAACAATGAATGATGCAATCTGAAGCTGGTATTGCGTCATACATGATATGAATTGCATCATGTTATTCCTAGAAGTCATGGATGATGCAATCATAACGAAGCTTACATCACTCTGCTGAACAAATTGCCCTATATCAGCTCTAGAAATCATACAGTGTCGTGCTCTCTTATTTGTCAGTGTTTGATTTTGCAAAGGGACACATTTCTGTTTAGCCAAAGTGAGCAGAGATGCCTCGTACTTGTGTGAACAGTGAAGATAACTTCTGCTATGTTTGTGGTGAAGTGACTTTAGCATCACAAAAGCGCAGTATAACCACTATGGTTAAGAAAGCCTATCACCTTTATTTTGGCTGCAAAATTGGAGATCAGGACAAGAGGTGGGCCCCACACATATGCTGCAACACTTGTGCAACAAATCTTCGCCAGTGGTTGAACAGGAAAAGGAAATCTATTTTGCAGTGCCAATGATTTGGAGAGAGCCAACAGATCATACCAGCAATTGTTACTTCTGCATGGTGCCTTCAGTTGGGAAAGGTGTGTCAAAGAAGAAAAAGTGGACTGTGCATTATCCAAACATTCCATCAGCTATACGCCCAGTACCCCACGGAGAAGGACTGCCGGTTCCTGATGCACCAGAATCATTCTCACTTGAGTCAGACGAGGAAGAGGATGAAACTTCTGGTCCTGAACCATCAATGTCACAGGACCCACATTTTCTCCCATCCTCCTCCTCTGAACCACACCTCATAACACAAGGTGAACTGAATGACCTTGTCAGGGATTTGGAACTACCCAAGAGTAAGGCAGAGCTGTTGGGCTCCAGACTACAGCAGTGGAATCTCCTGGCAGGTGATGTTAGGGTTTCCATGTTCCGTGACCGTCAAAAAGGATCTTGTCCCATTCTTCTTCATGGAAGGTGATCTTGTAGCCTGCAACAACATCGATGGTGTGATGGCAGCCCTCAACATCATTCACGATCCAGATGAGTGGAGACTGTTCATTGATTCATCAAGACGAGTCTTAGAGCTGTTTTGCTGCATAATGGCAATGTTTTGCCATCAATTCCAGTTGGTCATGCAGTCCATATGAAGGAAACCTATGACAACATGAAACAACTTTTGAGGTGCATAAACTATGACCAACATCAGTGGCAGCTTTGTGGTGATTTGAAGGTTGTTGCTCTCTTGCTTGGTCTGCAGACTGGATACACAAAGTACTGCTGTTTTCTCGAATGGGATAGTCGTGCAAGAGATTCCCACTACATCAAGATAGATTGGCCACTGACAGTCATTGGAGCCTGGGAGGAAAAGTGTTCAGCATCCACCACTTGTTGAATCAAGGAAGATTTTGTTACCACCCTTACACATCAAGCTGGGTCTGATGAAGAACTTTGTCAAGGCCATGGACAAAACACAAGCAGTTTTCAAGTACCTCCGTGGAAAATTTCCAAGGTTAAGTGAAGCTAAGATAAAGGAAGGTGTCTTTGTTGGTCCTCAGATTCGTGAACTTCTTCGAGATGATGCATTTGACCATGCACTGCGTGGCAAGGAAAAGACGGCATGGAAAGCCTTCCAGTTAGTGGCAATAAATTTTCTCGGAAACAACAAGGCAGACAACTACAGGTTGTTGGTGGAAAACCTCCTCAAGGCATACAAAGCCTTGGTTGCAACATGTCACTAAAGATACATTTTTGCACTCTCATCTAGATTTTTTCCACGAACTGGAGCAGTGAGCGACGAGCACGGCGAGCGATTTCACCAGGACATTGCAACAATGGAGAAATGGTATCAGGGCAAATGGAGCCCATCAATGCTTGCAGACTATTGCTGGACTATTGCAGACTATTGCTGGAGCCCATCATTGCTTGTCAGACTATTGCTGACAAGAGATGCTCCATTTAATGAATACAAGAGACAAGCCAAGAAGCGCCGAGTAGACACTGAATAGGACTGAACTATGTACATAATAGTTTTTTGCCTTTTGTTTCATAATAAATTTTATTTATATAACCCTTTTGCTGATTTTTAAAGTGTTACATAAACAGGACAGGTGAAATATTATCATGTAAAGCAACCATAAACACATGAAAAGACCTAGGTTTACAATTTATGATTAAAACTCTACTATCTACACAATATGCATAGACGTAAAATGTAAAAACTTAAATATCTTGGAAACAGTAGCCAATCAGTTGTTTTAATTGTCATATTTGAATTCAGCACATCAAAATACATAATAAATAGCACATTTTATCTCTGAAGCAGACGACTTCTAAAAAAATTGTAGACCAGTGTTATTTCTCCAAATGTGATTACCTTGCACTTGTCAACAGTGCCATTGTATTGGCTGTTCAACTGACAAAGGTTATTTGAAAGTTCCTCATAATCTCGAGTTTTCAGTTTCCTAAATAACTTAATTATCTACAAATGTTTGCAACATATTTTTCTCCGTTTTCCAGAAAATTGACCCCTTATTCCCATTCTGTTTGTCTGTCTCTGTCACTTTCTGATCCACAAGAGTACTTTCTCACACTATGACTAGTTTTCTAACAGCCTTTTGTGAGGGACTTTGTCAAAGGCCAAATAAATTATATTATCCAGAACAGTTTGCACTGGTATAGCTTAGGGAGGATCTGACATTTTAATTACAATTAAAGTAGTATTTGTGGATACATGCAGATACTGTATAAACAGGAATGAACACTATAATCAGTGTTCCCTGTAAGCTGAGCACTTGAGTGGTCACCCAGGAGAGGTTCAGGTGCTGCCCAGCTCATTATCAGAGCACCCACAGCCAGCAGCATATGTTTCTACTGGTGTTCTACATGCCTCTGTGCACGTAACAAAATTTATTCTGCAAATGAATGGGGGAAATGAGAGGGAACATTGACTATAATCCCCCAAAAGACACTGAATGCAATCTAAACTATTGAAGACTTGAATTAAAAGGATGAAGAGATTGGAAACAAAATGCGAGGCTATGTCTACACTGAAGGCTTCTTGCGCAAGAACTGTTTTGCGCAAGAGTTCTTGTGCAAATGGTCTTCCACAAGAGCGTCCACACTGCCATGTGCTTTTGCGCAAGAGCGTCCATGGCAGCGTGGATGCTCTCTTGTGCAAGAAAGCTCTGATGGCCATTTTAGCCACAGGGGTTTCTTGCGCAAGAAATTCGTGTTGTCTGTCTACACTGCCTTCTTGTGGAAAAGCTCTTGCACAAGAGGGCTTATTCCTCGTGGGGCGAGGAATAACTCTTCCGGAAGAAGCCCTGTTTTTCAACGCTGTACTGTAAATTTACTTGTGCAAGAACGCGTGTGCAGTGTAGACGCTCTGCAAGTTTTTGCGCAAGAACAACCGTTCTTGCACAAAAAGCCTGCAGTGTAGATGTAGCCCTAGTGTCTCCAAGGACTTCAAATTCAAATCAAATTTTTTAAAATCCCAAATGCCAAGGGAGTAAAAATTAATTAAAAATAAAGTCACTCCAGAAAATTCTCACTTTCTCTGGCTCCTTCATGTTTTAAAGACTTCTTTTAAAACCATTTGAAAAACAGTTTGATTTGTTTCATAAAAGAAGCAGAATAAGAAGTGGAGTAAAATACTGTACTCATGGAGGATCAAATTGTGGTATGATAGTACAAGGCTGTAAGATGGCACAAATTAATCTCTGTCCTTGAGTTAGCTATTCAAATCTAATAGAAGGCTCCACAAAGCCACTGGGCAGGCGAGTGGGACAAACACTCAGTGACATAACCGTGCAGCACATTGGGTAGTGTATGGTACATGGGATAGAAATTCACCACCCTCCTTGAAGCAGCAGGGGAACTGGGAGGTTAGATGATGCTGTAATCCAAATCTCAGGGTACATCTAGACTACAGGCTTTTGTCAACAGAAGTTTTGTCGACAGATGATGTCAACAAAGCTTCTGTCAACAAAGAGCATCTAGACTACATCCAGTTCTGTCAACAAAGCAAGCCACTTTGTCGACATGACAGTGTAGATGCAAAGGACAGTGTAGATGCAATAACGCCTTCTGTCGACAGAACTCTGTCGACAAAAGGCGTTATTCCTCATAGAATGATGTTTACAGCCGTCAACAAAACTGATGAGTTCTGTCGACATTATGTCGACAGAACTCAGCAGCAGTGTAGACGCAGGTATAGTTTTGTCAACAAAAGTGGACTTTTGTCGACAAAACCCTGTAGTCTAGACACACCCTCAGTCTCCATTTTGGCGTGTTCCTGGATCTGCAATTTACACAGAATACACTATTCCATGTGCTGCCTCTCACTCACAGCAGATTGCATAGTCATGGGTGAGTCTTGGGATTTTTTTCACACCTTTCCATACGCTATACAACAGGTATTTCTCCTGGTTATTTTTACATTCTTTCATAAAATATTCCCTGAGCTAATCTGTTCCCAGATAGTTTTAAACTTGGTTGTACTTCACTACACCAAACAGGAGAAGCCTGTATAATTTAAGCAGCCTGGGATCTGGGGGTACATCTAAACAGCAGTGTTATTTTGGAGTAACTTCCATAATTCCAAAATAACAAAATGCACGTCTACACTACAAGCCTTTATTTTGAAATAATATCGAGCTGGAGGACGACTTACTCCAACTCATGGTAACTCTTATTTTACGAGGTATGGGAAGTCAAAGGAAGAGTGTTCTTCCTTCAGCCGCCTGCTGTAGTAGACAGCGCCAAAAGCCAAATTAAGCTATTTCGACTTAAGCTATGCAATTGACGTAGCTGAAGTTGCATAGCTTAATTCGACTTTAGCTCTGCTGTGTAGAAGTACCCTGAGAGAGATTGTCTGTGTTTAATTCAGGGACTTATATCCATAACCCCAAAAGAGAAGTACTGGGCCAAAGGAATAAATCCTACTTTCATTAGGATATGTTGGCAGATTTCCTAATTGTCAGTGATTTTCTGCAGACAAGCAGGATAGTGGAAATTAATCTGAATCTTCCTTTGCCTGCATCTTGCTCTGTGGGACTGGCTCTGGAGTATTTTTTCAGATACGCACTATTCATGGGGCTACATGATTTTAGTCTCACTTACACAAGTGAAACTCCACTGACTACAATGAGTCTACTTCCTGATTCTCACAAGGCTAAGGGAGCAGAAAATCTGACACAGATCACAGGCAGGCACTGCTATACTATTATTCAGTCCTACCTATGGTTAGTGTCAGATCAACATTTACCAACCTACTTGTGGAGAAAAGTAACATCTATTTTTCTGGTGATTTAAGATGCCTTGATCCACTTGCTGAACACAGACTAGACTGAGACTGATGCTTAGCCCACTATCAAGTAAAGTTTACTGGCATTAAGTGGTTTAATTCCAAAAGAAATCAGTAGGAGTTTTACCATGTTGTAGCATATTGTGTGATGCACATCCGTGAAATGATGGACATGTCACTTACTGGCTCATCAGCTGTGCCATGACAATCAGTGTGTGCCATGACACTGCTAAACTGTCAAGTATTTTCAGGAGAAAAAATATGCTGAAAGGGAAAATGATAAATCTTGAAAAGCTGTTGCTGAAGGATCTAAATATGGTATTGAACAGAGACTTTGCCCAAGTGTAAATCAGAGCAGAATTTGTCAGCTGGGCTTTTTCTCAAGCTGATTTAAAAAGTATCATCCTTTGCTTCTCTATGTAGTGTACACTGCAGCCATGGATTTCCTATGTGAAAAGACAAATTTATGGGTAAGAACAAAATTGTCTGATATGGTATTTGGTTCCTCCTCAGCCAACTTTGTTGTGTACAGGCACAAAACTCCTGCTTCCATATATTTTGGGATTGTTCCATACTGAGAACAGTGGCAGTGAACAGTACAACAGAAAAGGAGATTGGCTTCCTTCCCAGTAACATGTCTGTTCTTTTGCCTTTATGTGAAGGGAGAGAGAGAGAATATGAGAAAAGCTCAATGAGGAATCTTGCATTGCTAGTTGGAAGTGATCATCACCACCCAATTGGGGAAACAAATTATTAAATTGTATTTCCCCATGTAATGGACAGGGAGACCAATGTTCATGAAATTCACTTACTGACAAGAAATACTTTGAAGAGGATGTGATGAACTGGGAAATAGCTATTTTTTATTAATTGTGTGTGTGTGTGTGTGTGTGCGCACACGTGCGCAGTTCCCTTACTCTTGAGCAAAAGTTTGTTAAATGAACCAACCAGGGAAATCATAATAATGACAGATAAGTCCTTGAGGCAACAATGGGGAAGCTCTTTTTTAGGAACACACCCCACCTGGCTTTAGCCAAGCTAAGAACTGTGTGCTTCTCTCAAGGCTAAATCCCAGCTGAAAAGGATACTAAACATTAGAGGACATCAAGGCCTTGAAAAAGGTGGGAGTTGAGTAAATGAACAGAGATTGCCCAGAGAGCACTAGAAAGGAAGTACACTGTGAGCAGGATAGCTTAGTTTCTTAGCTAGAGAAGAGGGTTAGCTGGGCTGAGGGGACCTAACACCGTACTCATTGCTTGCCGGCTTTTGTAATACAGAGTCATGCTTGTTAAATTTTGGGGTGTTTTTACCCTGTAAACTTTTGGGGGAATGAGTAAATAGTGCTTTGTTCTCAAGACACTGTTTTTGAGTTGCTTTAATCATCTGCTATCACAGGGCCCTGAAGTAAAAAGGCCAAACACAGTTAAGCTTGTTGCATTAACACAGCTGAGAAATTCCTAGAAACCCAATCCCAAAGCAAGGTTGCCAATTGTGTAATAATACCTTGGCTCTGCTCCTGCCCACCCCTTTCCTTGGACCCTGCCTCTTCCTGAGACCTCATCCACTCACTCTATTCCCCCTCTCTTCATCACTGCTCTCCCCAACTCTTGCCCACATACTCATTTTCATTGCAAGACCTCAACAGCCATATTTATTGTTTGATCAGATGTAGTATGCTAAGCTCAGGTTGTATTTGTTACAAAACACTGGAGCTGGCAGCAAAATAGTCAAATAAGTTAAAAAATGAAATTACACAAAGGTTTTCATGATTCTTTCCTTCCCCTCTTCCCATTTTTCGTAACCAGCTCCATGTTTTTTGTTCACTAAAGTTATTGTAATTTTATGTGTGGAATTAGAATGAAACATTATCACAGCAGCAATGGGTCCATTGAAGGCCCACTCGTGAAGCCCAAATATGAATCCATAGAGCACAACCACAGAAATGCACCTGTCCAGATACCTATATAATTTCATCTGTATAAATTCCCATACCTACATGAAGATACACGCATTCATGCACTAACATCCATACTTCCATGTTATTTATTATTACAATTGGTATTTAATGCCTAGAGATCCCAACTAAGATCAGGGCTCCAGGGTGGTTGGTGCTGGACATACACATAAAAAGAAAACCTCTGCAAGAAAGAATTTATAATGTAGCTAGACAAAGGTGGTAAGAAATATATGATAAATGTGCTCATTTGCAATTACTGGTCAATAACATTCACTTTTTAAGAAATAATGCATTTCTTTTGAAGTTCCCTTCTCTTTTAAAAAAATCAGAGACTGAAGTGCTATGTTAGTCTGTATCTGCAAAAACAAGAAGTCCTGTGGCACCTTATAGACTAACAAATTTATTAGGGCATAAGCTTTCATTGGTTAAAAGCTTTCATTGGTTACACCTATTTTATGTCATCTATTACGTGTGTGTGTGTGTGTGTGTGTGTGCGCGTGCGTGCACAAACTAGCGAAAGTAATGAAAGTCACAGTTAGGCTACAAATTTCAGTCACACAGATAAACACACATGCGGCAATACACATATCTACCTACACAAAAGACACACAGTCTTTTACACATATACAGAGCATGTATGGACACACGTGCCTACACAGAGACACTTTTCATGTACCTTTCCAGGGGCCGCATAAATCACCAACTGGAAGGGTGGCCTGGAGGGGAAAAGATGGGAGGAGGAGGAGAGAAAGAGGCTAAGGATGCAACGTAGTGAGAAGGAGAAAGAAGGGAGTATGCAGCAGATGGGGACGCTGAAGGTTACAGGTGCATGAGGATGTGGGGAGTATAGGGACATAATGGGAAAGCAGCTGTGTATGGAAGTGAAAGGGGTCCAAGGGTGTGGGAGGTGAGGGACATGGGGATGGTAGCTCAGGGAGGTGGAGAGGATGGGTGGGAGAGTGCTGTAAAGGATACAGGGTTGGAATGGGTAGCTGGGGAGGGGGTATAAAGGGATGGGGATGAATGCAGATGGGGCAGGATGGGATGGGAGAGGGATGCAGTGAGGGGTATGGGGTGGGAAATGAGATGGGGAGGGATGGAATGATGGAGGGATGGGAGAGTTTGGATGGGGAGGAAAGCAGTGAGGAGTAGGGGGCAGGAGCTGGGACAGGGAGGGATGCAGTGATTGGGATGGAGTGTAGGGGTTGGAAGTTGGGTCTTGGACGGATGCAAATGACAGGGATGTCATGTGGGTGGGGGCTGGGAGGTGGACAGGGAGGGATGCAATGACAGGGGGATGGAGTATGGGTGTTTGCTAGCTTGGGGATACCCATGTGTGGACAATCTCTGCACATGCACCTACTCTACTCCACTGGGAGATCCTGGGGGAAATGAAAAATTGGCCTTAATGGCTTCCTCCCTAATATTTCAGCTCCTCACATTCTCATACTTTAGTTATTCTGGGTAAACTTCTCCTGGGTGTAGAGTGTCTACATCTTCTGCTCATGTTATGCCTCTTGTATGTGATACTTTGTTTTTTTGTGGTTACACAAGATGATGTTTTGTTCATCTTGTATACCATTTTGGTGGTAGTTATTTTTTTAAAATGTGTAGGCATTTTCGGATTTATATAATGCTGAAGTTTAGGCATAAATTTTCTTTTTGCTGAACCTAGTTAAAAATTATATTACATTAATTAATTACACTAAAACTGAATGAAAGAATAAAAACTTGCTCTGAGAGACTTAGTATTTGGAAATGTACTTTTTGGCCAAGTTATAAACGTTGGAAAAACAAGCTCTGAAATTGAAGTGGTGGCACAATTTTTAATCTTATCTGTACAAATAGTAATACAGTGGACTTTTAGTAACTAAAACCCTTCAAAGGAGTTAATCTCTTATAAAATATTTATGGGATTTATTGACAAGGCAATAATGTAGTTAGAATGATAAAATTAAGGGGTTTTTTTGGTGGGGGATCAAGTTTCAAAAATATTTCTTTAATCATAGACTGCTGTATAGGTTTTTAAACTTACAAGGTGAATAATTAGATACATACGTGTTAAAATGAACTTTTAAAAGAAGGAATGCTTTTTAGTGCATTAAGATGATATGTTTGGTATGATTTTACTATATATGACTGAAATTCAGTAGTTAAAATATGTCTTCTAGTTAATATTAAAATCTGATGAGAGTAATACATAGCAGAGTTTCATGGATACTAAAGATCGTGAACCATTTTAATTATAATTAAAGCAGAATAGTACAAATGTTGTGTGAAGACAAACCATTGCTGTATCCTGAATGCAGCTACTAGTCACGTTTTCACTTAGATACGGATCTTGTTTTGTCTGAATGGAAACAAATGTGGGCTCTTAGGGTACATCTACACAGCAAGGCTAAAGTCGAATTAAGATATGTAACTTCAGCTACGTCAATTGCGTAGCTGAAGTTGAAATGGCTTAATTTGTTTTTTGGTGCTGTCTACACAGCAGGAAGTCGAAGGAAGAACACTCTTCCTTCGACTTCCCTGACTCCTTGTGAAATTAGGGTTACCATGAGTTGGAGTAAGAAGTCCTCCAACTTGACATTATTTCGGAATAAAGGCTTGTAGTGTAGATGTGCAGTTTGTTATTCAGGAATAACATTAGTTAGTCCAAAAACGCTGCTGTGCTGGATGTACCCTTATTGAGCAGTATCTATTCCCTTCCTGTTTCTGAAAGATGCAATAAGAGCATCCACCTTTAAATATTAGACAACCAAAGATCTTTAACAATAGCACTTATTGAACACTAACTACATGACAAGCTCACTCTAGAAATCGCACTTTGGAATTGTATTGAAATGTTGAAGTAAACAGTCATTAGGCCAATTTACTTGATGAGATGGATATAGCTGCAATATTGGAAGGCTAAGAAACATAATTAATTCAAGTTCAGTTTTGAAAACATCATGCTACTCTGTTCTGTCTGTCTGAATTTCTGCTTTGCTTAGGACAGCTGAGCATTTAAGGTCTGTGTTAAAATGCAGGTGGTAGAGAATTTGGTTTTCTATGTTCTCCTTTTTCACATGCTTTATGCATCATTTTGGGGAGCAAAGGAGGGTGAGGATAAGATCCTCCAACAAGGTAGTCTTAAGAATTCTCTACACACAATTAACTAAAATAAGTGATACCAGTATCTTTTATGTTCATATTATTGTATCCCCATTAGGGGACTGCGCAAACACGGTGTATAGACAAACCCTTAGATTAATTGAGAATTAATCATTCCTAGACATATACAGATGCAAGTCAAAGGCTTGGCAGGATTGCCTTTTAATCTCAAGGTCTGTATCTTTCCTTCTCACATACTTAAGAACCATTAGGTATAAAGCTGATAGCTCACAGCTGAGCAGGCCCTGGCTACTTAAGGACTATACATAACCCACCTCCTTGGAATAAGATATGGTACAATTAAGGCTAATTAAGATAGCAGTTCCTCTGAGCCATATAGAAATCTTCCCCATACAATCTACAGTTCAGTTTTATTTCTGGCCTAATCTCCAGGACCTTACTCATTTTGCTCTTCCTGGATGTGCTAAGTACTGTACATTTAGCAAAAAGAATTGACAGGTATATCAGGATGTTCCATTAACAATAATGGAATGAAATATTACAGGTACTGGAGTGAAGGTCCAGGTACTAGAGTGAAGGGAACAAGTCTCTTAGAAGCAGCAAGGTAGGGCATTTGCATTCTGTGATGGCAAATCATTACATGTTAAGTTAAAAGGATATCTATAAGACTGATTTCATTCACAGTATTTATAGTCCAGGGTACACAGTCTGATTTAGATCCTGTATACTTTTTGCAACCAAAAATCCCACTGATGGCCAAATAATAATGATCAATACTTTTCACTTTTTCCAAAGATCTCAAAGGACTTTAACTTCTCTATATAATGAATATAAAAACACTTAGCACTTTGATAAATTATTTGTTCGTGATCACAGAAAGAGTGTGTAGAGCCAGCAATAGATTCTAAATCTTCTGATACCAGGTCTTCTGTTTTAACCATGCTTCCAGTGGAAGTTTGGGATGTGCAAGGAATGTAGGATTAGTCCCATTATGTGTAATCTGTTTAAATTCACTCCCTAATACTGACATAACCAATTTCTATGCTGGGCTAAACCCAACACATTTTTACACTGGTTTATATCACAGCTTTCTTGCTTTCTTGTTACAAAATAATGAAATGTGGGCTATGAGTATGTGGCTCCTTGTTTCCCTCTAGTGGGTGGTCCAGCCAAGAACTCTGTGTGTCTGCTTTCAACTAATGGATTTAGTCTTTTAGCTCAAGCAGTGAGCTAGTTCTCTAGGTCTGGGATTAGACCTTGGTGAGGGGTCATTATAATGATGCAGAAACTTCTATTACACTGAAACATGAGTCAAAACAAAAATGTTATTACACTATGTCACCAAAGAAAAATGTATTACACCGACTCAATAGTACTGCTCACAGTTCCAATTCCTAACCTCTTCTATGAATTCAATACAGACAATATTGGTGGAAATGCACTGATAGTTGTGGTTTGTCATCTTAATTGTAAACAGGAAAATGCTTTGTTCTTATCATCTGGCCACAAATCCCTGATGCTTTTAAATAGACACTACTACAAAGCCATTGCAGAGCAAGAAACATACTAATTATTCTTGTTGTTCAGTGTTTGCAGTGTTGTTGCCCTGTTTGTCCCATAACATTAGATACACAATATGGGTGTGGCAATATCTTTTATTGAACCAACTTCTGTTGGTGAAAGAGACTGCGCAGAACTCTTCTTCGATAGCAGAAGAGTCTGTTTCGACATTCAAAGAATTAGCTAACACAAATATTATGCCATCTGCCCAACCTAATTAAATATTACACAAGAAGATTTTCAAAAGGTCATTCTTGGATTTTTTGCAATTTTAGTAACGTGCTGTCTCTGCCTAGTAGTTCTCCAGTACGCCTGTCTAGAAATATCCTTGTTCCTCAGTCTCTGCCTAATGATATAAAAAGTAGTCTTTCCATTTATTACTGGAACCATTTTTCCTTTACACTATGGAATTCAAATGCTTTCAATGTTTGCACTAAAAACTTGAAGGAGGTGGGGAAGCTGATTTCTCAGGAAAATGGACAGGTCTGAATAAGTATTTGTATAGTCTCATTCTCTAAGAAAGATTGAGAGTGACTTCTGTTCTATTGAAAAGGAAAGGCTTATTGTACCTTCCCTTCTGGTTAGTAGTATGGCATAAATTTCTGCTCTGACTATTTTTTCCAGATTTTTTTCATATTATTCAGTCTTTTAATGGAACAATATTCAGGCACAAAAGCATATAATTTAGCAACTCATAGGCAGAATATTAAGATTAAAATTGGCAGCAGAAACAGACACACGTGGCAAACAAGCACTTGTAAATATTTTGTTTTGTAAAAGCGATGAAGTTGTTTGGAACATATTTTTCAATGTATTTACATTTGTTTTTCCATGAACATTTTTGCAAACAGACAAATACTTGCTCACATGGAAGTTCACAAAGTGTCCCAGTGAATATATACTTGTGTTGTAAGAGGCCATGTCATCATCTTAGCAACTCTTTGTGGTGTTACTTCTTTTTATTTTTATTTATATAATTTGCAGATGCATCTTGATGGCTTGCTAAGGTCCCTATTGTAATAATACCTCTTTTGGCCCAATCTAAATCCTGAGCATCCATATAACCAATCAAAAAATAGAAACAACATCTTGGGAATTAAGTGGCCCATCACACAGAACAAACAGTATATTGATATAGTAGTATGTTGAGTAGTTTGCAAGTAATCCAAAGACTAAACATATTAATATAAACCATTGGTTAATTTTTTTTGAATAATGAATACACTAATAAAACTTGAAATCTATAGATAATTTACACACAGAAAATGACATTTAGTTTCATCAAATTAATTCTTTAACTTGAATAGTTAATCCAGCTCTAGTTAGTGAACACAAAAGGATTACAGAGGGATATCTTGAGCTATTAAAGAGCCAAATGGGACATTTAAACCTATTTTTAAAGCACAAGGACTTTGTAGGGTCGAGGAACAAAAAGAATAAATTAGAGCAGTAAAGAGAAACAGCAAATTAAAGAAAATCTCAAAGAACAAGTGACCCATCAAATATTAAGGTGATAAGAAAAAAAGCTGAAATAAATAATAACTTGCTTAAAAAAATAAGGATATGATTGTTAGGAAATAGCATAACACGTAAACAGTTAGTTTGCCTATTTTTACACAGAAGGCAAAATGTTTTTCCACTAAATCAGGGATTGTTTCCCCAAAGTCTGCAAAAGGAAAGATAGAAATTTTATAGACATATAATATAACTAATTACAAAAAGTTATATTCACTTAAAGGATCCAAAACGCTAGTTTCAGCTGACAGACAGCTATGAGTGTTAAATGACATAAGTAACACTGATTAACTTTCAACAGATTTAAAACAAAATTACTAGATTCAGAAGAAATGTTAGCTGATTAACTTGATTATTTAAAAAAAGACAAGAGAAAAAATAGAAAATTAGCTAGCAGTATATTTAGCATTGCTTTGGGGGAAATCTTGGAAACTATTTTGAAGAGAGGTGGTGAGAAAACACCTGGAAAAGCTCAGTTTGATTAAGAACAGCCAGCATGGATTCAGGGATGGGAGATCATATGTAATTAATCAGATGAAGTTCTTTCACCATATTGCTTTCATAAGAGAAAGTCTATGGATACTTAGGGTTTTTTGAATCTGACATTAATCACTAAGATAGAATCATAGATTAAGGTGATGCTAGTCAGAAAATTTTAATCAATCTCTTGTCTGCAGTAAAAATAGGCAAAAACTCAGAGAGACGACAGAGTTTTTTTCTGGTTCTAACAGAGGAGCAAAATAGGGTGCCAGATTAAAAACAAAACAAAACAAAACAGCCCCCTCCCCACACACACAACTGCTCTCTCTGTGTGTGCAATATATATATACACACATGCATGGTAACCCTACATAGAAGAAAGCTTTTCAAATTGCAAACTGCAATCTGTAAAGAACATGAAGAGTCAAGGATGTGGATGAAAGTACTGAAACAACATGTCAAACTAGGATTATACTAAAATTGTAGAAACATAGCAAATAAGGAAGTACAATGCAACTAGATGTGGAGCATGCTTTGTATTGCTTAAGTAATTATGACAGCATATGGCAAATATTCTTTAACACAAACAAATATATTATCAGCTTCAGAGGGGTAGCTGAGTTAGTCTGTAACAGGAAAAACTTAAAAAACAACAAATAGTCTAGTAGCACTTTAAAGATTAACAAAACATGTAGATGGTATCATGAGCTTTCATGGGCAAAACCCACTTCTTCAGATGACCGGAGTATCAGTGAGTCTTCTTGGAGCAAAGAACCAATGGAACAATCATCCACTGCATTGATCAGGAAAGTGAGGTAGAGACTAGTTTGGAAAAATCATTATCTCAGTACACAACACTACAAAAAGGGTAAACAACATGCTAGCTAACAGTGGGAAAGGGATAAAATGTGACACCAAAATCTCTGTGCAAAGCATTTCTTCATACCCATGAGGAATGTTACATGCAAAACAGATCACTGTACTAGAGAAAGAACACTATTTTTGAACGGCTGCAAAGAAGATGTCCAGTATCAATTACAAAATCAAGAATATGAGATTCTGGAATCTAGGCAAATTCTCACTGGAAAAGAGGAGACTTCAAGGTGAGCTCTTACAAGCTTTTACAGTTAAGGGAGATTGATAGTTAACAGCAACATTGCTTCTGTCTGTACTTTCCATTTACTTCTCATTTTCTCCATTTTCAATTATCCTTGAGTTTTTTAACTCTATCTTAGCTGTAGTATTTTTCAGACATAAAAAACATATTAAATAAGTTACTAGACAAGGCAGCTAAAGAAAATGTAAATGAGTACTGGAAACACCAATGTTTGTATGTGCAGGTGAAATATGGTGAAAACAAATCAGTAAGGTTGCATTCCAGTAGCTTGAAAATTAAGGCACATTAGCCAGGAAGACGTTTTCTTGGCCCCACAAATGTCTTATCAGGCAGTTCTGTGAAGAGGACCTGGAGAAGATGCTTTTCCTTGGATCAGCTTATTCCAGGTTGATAAATGAGGATACTAATCTGAAACTTTTGAGGGCCACTTTACTGTTGTCATTTATAAATATAGTTTATTCCCAATGTAAGGCCTCTGCATACTGCCAGAGTGCAGTAAAGTGGGAATTGGGCCCTTAAGATTAGTTCCTTGTCTCAGGGAAATAAAATGCAAGCTTGAATCCACTTGGATAAATCTATCTGCAATTGTGTCTGTCCCAGGGTGAGTTAGATCTGTCAGCAGTAAGGCCCAAAGCTCTGGTCTGTGCCAGAATCAAATGACCAGAAATCCTGTAACAGCAACCTAAAGCTAGTACCTCCTGTAAGTGGGATTGAATGCACCCATTCTTTGAATGGGACTGGCAGAGCACCTTGGCCAGACTGTGTGGGGACAGGAGTTCAGGAAGGTATTTGTGAACTAAGGTTAGTGGGAGACCAATGAGAAACACAGGAATACTACTACTGTACCTAGCTTTTAGCAACAGTAAAGCAGCACATTTCTTCAGTGGAGTTCAAAGTGCTTTACAAAAGAGGTCAGTATCCTTATTTTACAGCTGGAGAAACTGAATCCTGGAGAAGTGAAATGAGCGGCAGGCAATTGGCATAGTCAGGAAAAAGAATGTAGGCCTCTTCATTTCCCGCCCCTGTGCTCTCTTGACACAGCTACACTGCTATGAAGAGAACTCAAGAACAGGATACTCCAGTGACTCCACTCAGAGATCGCTCAGACTGCAGCTGGGAGCTAAGACAACTGATATCTGAAGCCCTGAAATCAAGGGTAGCTGTGAAACTCTGGGGCAAAGACTAAATGAAGGTGAAGTCCTGAGATGGTAACTCGAAAGTAATAAAATGACCCGGGCAGCCCTGATGTAAGGATGAAATCCATTTATGTTATATTCCAATAAACAGCCCCAATGAAGGGTACCTTAACTACAATAGCATGTGGTATGTGTACATGAGGTACGTGTACATGGTGCCAACAGAGAAAAAACTGAGGTGTGAACACCCAGACACAAGGTCAGAGATAGCCAATAGTAGCACAGTGCTTTGGTCAGAATTTACAGTGATTTTTTTTTTTCAGCTAAAGATATGACCCCAAAATAAAGACCATAGATATATACTTCCAGGTTTGGAAGGACAAGACGGATTATAAAAACAATGAGCAGTCCTGTGGAACCATAGAGACTAACAAATATATTAGGTCATGAGCTATGTTTGAGCTCCTAAAAATGGCTTTGAACCAGGCAATTACCAGAGGTGACGGTAGCTGCAGCACAACTAGTTCAGACAGGCTGCTGCTGTTCTTGGACAGTTTAATGGTTTTTTTTTTTTTTTTTAATCCTTGGGTTAGTCAGTTATATTTTTGTTTCCTGAGTTGATCAGCAAGATCTTTTGGAGAAAGTTATCTCAGTAAGACATTGGACCTAAGGGTTTATAGGAAGGTGAGTTATAAGGTAATAGGATTTAAAGGGAAAGCTTTATAAGGAAGATCTAAATTGTGGATTAAGTGATTAAATTAGTATCTATAATGGGAACAGCTCTTTTTAAGACAGATCCAAGAAATGGTTCTGAGTTTTTATTTCACTTGTATAATGCATATGAGATATTCAGAACCATACACATTTATCTATCCATGACATCTCTCTATAGTAGGCTAATGGTTACTGTCCACTGAAGTGTCATTTTATGAAAGGCAATTGATGATTCTACAAAACACAGATATATTTGTGCTGAAAAATGTCACAACATTCCAGACCAGGTACTCACAGAATAACTTATGAACTACTCCCTCTCCCATTCATGGTTATTCTGAACCATCTGTCATCAATTGCTGACATGGAAAAGTAATGTTGAGAAAAATCTTCTATATGACATATTCAAACTCCTTTTAACATGATTTAGCATATGGAAATGAACAGAAAGTCAGCTCTTCCTTAGACCATAGAAGATCTTGAATCAGTTTGGAAGCTGATGTTCTAAATTTTAGCAAATCTTTGCCACTAAAAGATCTATTAGTGAAATGAATGACTTTAATTAATTTGGTTTAAGGTAAACTTAAAAGCAACACATAGTCTGGTAGCACTTTAAAGACTAACAAAACATGTAGATGGTATCATGAGCTGCCCACGAAAGCTCATGATACCATCTACATGTTTTGTTAGTCTTTAAAGTGCTACTAGACTATTTGTTGTTTTTTAAGTTTATCCTGTACAGACTAACTCAGCTACCCCCCTGAAGCTTCTGGCTTAAGGTGAAAGACAAATCTCCAAGCCTTAGACACTTCCCACATAAATTAGTTCAGTGCCATGTGGAATGCTACTTTTACAAGAAAATTAATTCTGATTTGTCCAGCATTCTGCCATTAAATCAGATCTTCTCTTTTGTATGGGGAGGTACTGAAGATATTCTCTACGTTAGTATTTTCTGTATCATTGGTCTAGAATTGTAGAAATTTCTATAGTGGAAGCAGTAGCATAGAGCATGTTCTGGGATTTTTACTACTGGTGACATCTAATGACCAAAGCTGGATTAACAACAAATTGAGACAAGAAATTCTGAGGAAATTGTGCCTTTGTTTATAATACCTCTCCCTTCCTGGCTGAAGAATACAGATTTTCTTTAAAAAACACACATTAAACATCTAAACTATTTAGATGGGATTTTGTGGTTTGTTAAGCACTTGGAGAGTAAGTGACTTTAGATTCCATACTTAAAAGGAAAGATTAATCCAAATCTTGAAAATGACCTGCCATAAACCATAAATGAGCCTGTCAACCATCTTCTAAGAGAGCTGTAAACAAGGTATGATGTGATGCTTATTTTTATTAAGTTGAACTACACTTGCAATTTTCCAGGATCTTAGACTGAAGTATGGTGACCATCCAATCCATGGTCAACTGTTTTTTCTTTTCTGATGAGTAGCAAACAAATGCTGTAGTGCTTTCTCCATCATTTAAAATCACATCTTTCATAAGGCAGATAGCCTAAATATTTGTTCTTTAATTTGTATTCAGACTCTAACACTTTGGTGTCATTTATAACACCCTGACTTTGTATATATAAAAGTGATGTTTTCTGAAATTTGTCATCTGCTTTTGCTTTCTCTAGCATTGGAACAGAGAACCTCATTGTTTTCAACAATTCACAGGTAGTTTTCTTCCGCCAGAAACTAGTAAGCTCCTGAACACCTAATGTAATAAAAAACCCTCCAGTGATCTGAAAGTGGAAGGTGGAGAAAAAAAAAGAAATAGGGTATTTCTGCATGTCTTTTTCAAAGTTCTTTTAAATCTGAGACAGAGTTCTGCTGCTTTTGGCATGGGAATGCTAGACACTGTGGTCTGTAACCGCTAAATTTGCCAAGGAAAAAAATATACTGCAGCAGATTATTTCCTATGTAGATTTTCCTCTCTTTCTGTTTGGATACTCTTTGAAGCATCTGCTCCATAATTTGTCTTGGATATGAGCCATTTTGCTGTACCTTTTGAAACTCTTTGCCATTACCATAGATGTTTTGGGTACTTTGGCAGGCCAGTCACTCACTCATTCTTTTTGGATTAGTTTTATGGTAGTATCTTGGTTTTGCAATGGAGGACTGAGACACTGCAAATTAATCCATTTAAATTGCCACTTGTTTAAAGTCTCTGGCTTTGTGTGTATGTAACTGAGGCTGATCTATAATCCCCGGGGGTGGGGCCGGTAGCTAGTGCACTCCCAAGGAGACCCCTGCCACTCTGCATGGCTGCCTGTTTATCAGAGGCAGCAGCACAGGGTGCCATGCAGGAGCTGGTCCATGAGAGAAGCCAATTAAAAAACCAGCTCCCCTCATGGACTGGCTGCCTGTCACCCTATGCTGCTGCCTCTGATAAACAGGCAGCAGCATGGGGTGGCAGCAGCCCCTGTCTAGGAAGGGTCTGATCTCCCAGACCCAGTGCGAGCCAGAACTAAGCAGGGCTGCCTGCCCACCTGGCTCCTAATACACTTTAAATGCAGAGCCACAGCAGGGGTAGATCCCGGACCCATCACAAGCCAGGACTGAGCCAGGCTGCTGGCCAGCCTGCTAAAAAATGTACTGGCAAGTGGGGGGAGGGAAGGGAAACACATGTAGTCTATAGCATTAACCTATAAGCTTTTGCTTATCCGATAATTGGTCAATCAACTATACTACTACATCCCTACTCTGAATTGTTGGGACTCCTACAAGGCTATGTTCTCTGTTCCTTCATGAAGGACTCCATTTTTAATATCAGCCTCCAGCTGACAGGTGTCTTCCTGATGAAATAGCTAAATGTATGGGATAAAATCATAGAGTTTTTTTCTCTCACCCTAACGTTCTCTGGTTTAGGTAAAAGTAGAAGTGGTGAGGAGACATGCCTTCTATTCTGCTCTGCTACAGGATAAAACTGGGGATCTCAACAACACAACCCTGAGCCAACTTGAAGATTGTTGGGCTCACCACGGCTGCAACTAAGCTGCTGGAGTCACCTGATGAGAAGGGAATCTCACCTTTTTTTATTAACAAAAAGTCTCCAGCCTTCAAGCTGGGGCTCTGACAGACTTGCTGAGCCCCTGGGTAAAGTGAAGGGAGGCTGTATTCACACTCCTGCAAGAGGCGAGGCCTCGGACAGAAGGAGAGAGACTGGGGGGGGCAGCCAGCCCTCAATGCTGCCCAGAGCATGCCATGCTGCACCCTGCTCTCTCTCCCCTCCAGCCAGCCCTCAGCACTTCCCAGAGCACATCATACTGTGTTGTTCTGCACTCCCCAGCGAGCCCTCAGAGCCATCTGGAACCTGCCATGCAGTGCTCCAGCAGTGATTTAAAGGGCCAGAGGCACAACAATGGCAGCAAGGAGCCCTGGACCCTTTTGAATTGCCAGGCCCTGGGGCAACTGTCCTTTTTTGCCATGGCCTGCCCTCAGGCATGCAAAGAACCACAACCCTGAAAATATTATTTACCTGTGCCTGATGCCTCCCTGAATCTGCAGAGTCTGAAACGTGCTAAAAGCTGTGATTTGCCCTATTCATTTTAAGTCAGAAACTTGCTGTCAGGATATGTGGGCATGGCCAGAGCGACTCCACCTGCAGTATTTCTAGGTACCTGATTGTCATTCCACCTTGACTCTCCTACAACTCTCGTTCTGGTCATCGGTCTCTGTGAACAGCTGCAGTTGCCTCTGCCCAGCACAACTGTCAGGAATCTTTTCGGTTTCAGTTCTAGAGGGTTCTAAATGCAGCAATTAAACGGATCACTCCTGCCGGTTCCTTGAGAAAAGTGCCCTACACACAGCTGCAGAACTTTTAAAAGTGGTGAGTGTAGAGGCAGGAAAGCACCGTAGCCCCTTCACCTTAGGAAGACTGCAAACAAAAACGCTTGCACTGTGGCATAACTTGATGGAGTAGGCCTCCCCCACGGGAGTGTTCTGCCCGCTCGTGGGCTGGCGGCCACACGTGCACAAGCATAAACCCACTGCAAACACCTCCAGGCGCGCGTCCACACGACCGGCCAGGCACACGTGTGTGCCCACGAGGGAATGGCGCACCCACCCGGCTCCCCCGGCCCCCTCCACATGTAGGTCACACAGAGTGGGGGACACGCGCCCCCCCGCGTGCCTGCCCCAGGGCGCTGTCTGCCTACGGCCCCGCGCGGGGTTCCCTTGCGCCCAGCCGCCGCGCGCCCATTCACCTGCGAGGCGCACTCGCGCGCCCACGCCCCTCTCACCTGGGCGGCGGGGCGGCCGGGGCACCAGCCTTGACGCATGCGCCGGGCGGCAGCCTGTAGCTGCTCCAGCACCTAGTAAGCGGAACGCGCTGCCTGATGTGGCGGCTGAGCCCCGCGCGCCTGCCAGCCCCGCGCGCCGGAGGAGCAGCTGGAGCCCGGCGCCCGGGCAGGGTGAGAGCGGGGCGGCTTCCAGGCGGGGGAGGGACTGGAGTGGCGGGGCTGGGGGGAGAGGACCCTTGTTGTAACTTGCGGCGGGGAGGCTCTGCCCCGGGGACGAGCTGCGAGAGCGCCCGGCTCCCCGGTGCAGGTTCCCGGCAGCTCGTGGACACGGCTCCGGTACGTGCTGGGCTTCAGTAGTGCCTGGCATGCCGCGCTGCTGCCCGCTCGCCGGAGCTCCAGCGAGCCAGCGCCGCGCCAGCGTGCTGCCCCTGCCCTTTGCAGCGGGCTCTGCTGCCTTAACTCCAAAGCGCCTCCTGCTAACTCAAGGTGTGTGAGCGCGTATTGTGTATCTGCCCGGCTCCGTTTCTCTTCTGAGTGGGTTGATAGCTTGCTTCCCACGTGCTGGCTCAGATGTCCTTCCCGTGTGCTGGGGGGTTCCTTTGATGCTGCAGCCACTAATTTATTGCTAGAAAGTATAACCCGTTTCTCTAACTAGGTCAGTCTCTTTAGTCAGGAGGCAGGTTTGCATCGCAGTGTTTCTGAGCTCTAAAAGGTATACGCGGTATTTCGCTTTGCTATAAGGTTAGTTCTGTTTTTCCGGCCTTTTGAGGGGGAGTTCGTTGCAGTTACACAGCACAGCTTGGCTCTCTTTACAGATCGCGGAAGCTTTGGGAAAGGTGAATTTCCCCAACAGAAGAGGCATTAACCTACTTTAAGGAATCATCCTTGATGATCTAATTACATAGCATAGATGTAAATACTTGGCATTGTAGGCTATTTGAGGACAAGTCTCCAAATACTGTAGGTGTACTTACCCATTAATTTTCTAGATTTGGGGTTTTTTTTGGGGGGGGGGCTTATATTCTTAATTTTCAAAGCTTGCCTTTGAGATGCTTAGTTAGTCTCTCCTTCCCCCCTCTTGCTGAAAAATCACAAAGTAGCCTAACATAAACTTTGAAAATTAAGAATATAAGGCAACCAGTCGTGAAGTCTAGCACTTGCACTGAAAATGTATTACCTAGTGTGTATGTATGTGTAATACACTAGAAAATTGTTTCTTTGAGACATTCCTATCTATCTATATATGTGTTCATATGTATATGTGTGACAGTAGTTACATGTCACATCAGTGACTAAGAAACATGACAAGTTTCTTTTTCTGTTGATTTCTCCCATTCTGGGAAAAGAGAACTTGTTTACTATCACACCAGTGAAATGCTTCTTGAACCTGCAAGCTGTTAGCACTTGAATATCAAGCTCCAATAGAAAGGCTAGTCTGTGTTGAAGAACAATGTTGTACTTTTAATCTGTGGAACCAGCCAAAATGTGGAGAAGAAGTGCAAAACTAATATTTAGTGCATCATAGGTGAGAAGGTGGACATTGCCTAGGGTGATGAGTCTTATTCTGGTAATACACTACTTGTAGTTAGTAAGGAAGTTCTTTAAAAATAACCACTGGATAAATTTAGAATTGTATGTTCTTACCAATAAAGCTAATAGACATTTTATTCCTAATGCTTTTTGATGGTTTATTTCTACAAATAGCTAAAGATGGATCAAAATAAGTCATCTAACATTAAAAGAACATACATGTTTTAGTACCTGATTGAATAACAGTATGAAAAGTGATCTAGCTTTTATTTAAAATTAATGGTTAGTAAAGAAACTTTAACCATAAGAGATGGGTATGGACCACCCCTTGTTAACTGGTGGTTGATTGACATCCTTGTAGCAATTACCCGTGAGAAGGGCAGCATCCTGGTGAGCAGTCAACATTACACCGCAGATAAAGGATGCTGTCCCGAGATCCCTGCTTGGGCTTTCTGCCATTGGAAGCAGTCTCTATCTAGCGAGTAGGTGGTGATAGAGAAGAGCTATCTCAGCTCTTTGGCTGCTGAAAGCTAGAAAAAGCTGTCTCTTTCTTGTGTACTGCAGGACTGTTTGGAGAATGGGATGCATTGCTCCTTTAGTTTCTTACACTCCCCTTCCCTTTCCAAGATCAGTGTCTTTGCTGTTCTCCTTCTCACCAAGTCTGTTGGTTAGGAGAGAAGGGAAGAAGGTTATGCTATGGTGTGGGGTGAAGAGGATTTCTGCCTATCCTTCTCAAATCTATTTGTTTGCATGTTTTGTGATTCCCTTCCCGCAAATAGCTCCAGTACATAATGCTCATTACTTGGATAAACAGCTGCAGAGTGAGATTTATGTGATATTTCATAGTTTTACTCATGTCTGCAGGATACTGGAGTTAGGCTAATCAATAGTGTATTATCAGCTTTACTGTTGCTTGTTTAACTTCTTGCATATCATGGACCTCTTATTTTGACTGTCCTTTTGTGGACTACCTTCTGATTGTATTTCTTAATCCTTCACCCCCACACCTTTTCTGTGGCAAATTATACCTGGTTAAATGGAAAAGTAACATTAGAAATAGGATAGTATTAAAGAGACAAGATTATAAACTGACTAAATGCGATGGTAGTAGCTGCTTGATTCCATCCCATTGTTGCTTCTGTGCTATGTTTACTATTTCAGAATTGAAGAACTTGCACTAGTAGTGACTCTACCCTTACTGATGGCAGGTCCCAATGTTTTGATTTTTTTCAAGTATCTTCTTCCCTTTAATTTTGTTCTGTATGTTACCTCTCTAATTTTTAGTGGTGTCTTCAAATTTAATCACAGCTGAATTTCTATCAAAGACATGGACTGCAGTCCTGATGCAGCCACACAAAGGAGCTTATTTTATTTAGTTTATTCTGTTTTGGGTTTTTTAATGCCTTCTGAAATTTTCAGTTCAAGACTGGGTTGCAGTTAGCTGCAGGTGTCACTGCATGAAGTCTGATATCTGTCAGAAACAGTGCTGTGGATTACCAGTGGTTCAAGGACTGCAGTTACAGCATGGCTGTCCGTAGAGATGGAGAAATAAGAACATTAGTAATAGTTAACATATATAGTCCAGTTGGAATGGAGCTCTGAATCCTGAAGAACTTGTTAGTCTGTGCCAGGATGTAACTGGGTATAGAAGTTCACTGGAAGGTTATCCTCCTAATACACTGAAGTCAAGTTGCAAAGATCAGGTCATCTTTACTTATTCAGAAGAAAAAGATGGCTTCATAGTCTTATTAGCTTGAGTGCTAAACTTGTGCTCTTTATCAATTACCATTGTAATACTATTTCGATAAAATGCTGGGTTTTTCTTTACATTTCAAGATTTTTGAACTAGCAGTGGAGACTGCTACAAAACGGAAACAGATACTTTGCACTTCATCCAAGAGTATCAAAGCATTTAAACAACAATTTACACATAATATTACAATGAGTATTTTGCCTATCTTGTAAGCTGACACAGATATTTTTCTTGACACAAGTCATTCAGAAGGCTAGTGATAGCAGATATTTTAATAGCAAAATATTAGATTTATAACTGAAAAAAGTTCATTTTTACACCTATGATTCTTCAGTTTCAGCCATGACTTTGAGTTGATGTTTTCACTATGTTGTCAGAATGCACAGAAGTTTGAAAGAATTATAATAAATTTTGTTTATGTGCTATACACATAAATAGGTTTTGACCACAGGCTTTGCTTAAATTTGTGAATATAAATCAAATATTTACCAAATGACACACAGTTTTCTGTTCTTATTTTGTGTGCTAATGTAAAATGTACAGAGATACCCTTAAACTATGAAATATAGATTTTTATTTATTTATTTATTTATTTTGTTTTTGCTGTACAAACAAGCTTGGTTAAATTAACTGTAGTAGGTTTTCAATACAAATTTGTTTCTATTTTTAAAACATGATGGCAAATACTTAGCAGTATTAAAACAAATTTAATTTCAAAATGAAGTTCTCAGAATATTCGGACTCCTAAGAAAGATCTATGTACTTCCTGTTAATCAGTTTGCTTAAAAAGTCAACATAAAAAAATGTGTCTTTACAGTATATTTAGCAAAATGTTGAATAAAGTATGCTTTTCCAACGTAAATTATAAAGACACAGCCTAATCATATAACTACACTGTATCTTTTCTTCTTGCCAAAAGTGCTTAAGAAATAATGGTTAACATTACAATGCAGGGAGGTGCTGTAATAAAGTATTATCTGATGCTTCTTTAGCAACAATGTCGACATTACTTAAGCAATTTACATGATCACAAAATATTCACTCAATTTTGTAGGCGGCTTAATGTCAAGAAGTTTTAATGGTCTTTCTCTGTTAAAAATGGATGAAACCTACTCATTGATTTTGTAATTATATTGCATATTGTCCTTTTAGATGAGCTTTCTCATCAGATTTTCTTCTATATTTCTTTTTAATTTCTAAAATGTAATAGCATACAGTCTTAACACAGATGTTACACATTCTGCACAGAACTGTGATATTTCTAGTGTATTAGCTGAAACTGACATCACCTTCTATAAACAACGGTATTAATTGACATGTTAAAAATGCATTAGAGAACCTGAGCTGCTGAGGTTTGTAGAAACAGAAGCCTGGTGAGTTAATCTAAGTATATCAGTGCAGTTCAAATCTTCAACTTACCATTATTGGTAATTTACATATTATCGTTAACTGCCAGTCAGGTTGTTATAAATGGCAAGTGTTGTTAATCTGCCAGATATGCTACAACTGTCCAATGCTCCTTTGATCCTTTGTTCATTGGACTAGTATTATGTTGACTGAAATAAACTGATATGTTAGCTAACTTTTGAAAGTGAAATAATGCTTTTATTTGTTGAAACAACATATGTTTTGGTACCTTTTGGATATTGTTTCTGTATTAACACAATGTTGGCTTTTTTGGACTTTCAGTCAAAAAGATTGAAGGACAATCTTTGTTTACGTGCACATATGTTTATAAAAATACTTTGCTTGTAGTGTGTTTCAACTAAGTATCTCCTAGCATTTTACAGGTAGTAATCTAGAGCCTCACCATTCTCTTTTTGAGAGTTAATTTTACCCGTAGTTCCATATTTGTGGTGGAACATAGTATCTATAGAACAATCGATAAGATTGCTGGTCTTGGGGACCCACAACCTCCCATATATTTCTGGATTTTGGAAAATGGTAAGTGTAAAGAATGATCTCAGCTTTCTTTTATATTACAGTAATGTCAAAAGCTTTCAAAGTTTTGTTAGGCTCCTAACTTTAAATATAAATATTGGAATAATGGTGCACTGTTAGTTATCTTTCAGTCAGTCTGAGTTGTAGGTGCTCAGAACCTTTGACAATCAAGTCCCTTACTTGGGCATCATACTTAACTAGGTTTTGACCCAAATTTCTAGTTCTGCTGCTGCTGAAGATATCTTTGATGGCTGAAAGTTGAATGATTTATTCCCTCAAATATCTTGGGTTGTTGATAGTACACACTCTCCTAAAGTTTGACTTGAGGGTGGGGAACACAGACCAATTTTCTGTTGTGGAGAACATTATTTTCCAGACTTTTGCTGCTTGTGCTAAGGCAAGCTCTCAGCTGGCTGTACTGAGTCAGTGGGAACTGCAAGTACCTCAGAACCTCAGAAAATCAGGAGACTGTTTAAATGCTGAAGCTGGATTTGGGCTGTAACTTTTCTGTTTAGATTGTCTACATAAGAATTTATTTCAGATCAAGTATAATTATTTTGTTTTAAATTGCCTTGTTCAGTGTTTTATTCTGCATTAGTCATCGTAGTTTTACCTGTCAAATAGGGCTAATACCTACCTACCTAATAGGAGGTTGGCTCGTTGAGAGGGTTAAATAGCCAGTGTTGAGGACAGCTCTGATGACCGAGCAAGACTACAAAAAGGTCAGAAAAGTCACTACAAAAAAGTGAGGAATACTGTATCTAATTGCAATCATCAGGGAAGCTCAAATAGAGCATTGTTACTTGAGTTGAAGTTTGATTTTGACATTGGTATTAAAACTCCTTTTCTTTTGAAAAATGCCATGGTGTTTTGTTATTGACCACAAGTGTTCTGAGTCTTGATTTTATCACAGCCAAAGGTGGCACCTGCAGAATTGGTGTCTCCTAATGCTCTACAGGCTGCTTATTGATTGGTTTATTGGTTGTAACATTGGTTTAGTACTGAATCCTTAACACCACTCAACCCAGCTAAGCTTGTGTGATCTAATGGGCTTATAGAACAATGATTGCATGATTGTTATGATTGCAGGCCATATTCTCTCTGCAAATTTTGAAAGGTTAAAGATCTATTAAGGAGACTTGCTTAGTAGTCCATGATGTTAAGTTCCTATTGGATGCTTTTTAGTACATATGTTCTGAACACAACAGACTTCCAAGTCTCCTTGGAACCATTACAATTATGATATAATTCCAGAAATTAATTAATTTAAGGATTATTCTTGTGATAGACCTAATTAGTGCTGCTATTGAGTGTATACACTAAATTGTCATGCTAAAAAAAGAGAAACCCTTATGCAGTTTTTACTAAGTTCTTTTACTGCACATGTAAATAGTAGCCCTTAAACTAGTGTTTTGCTACATTTTAGAGAGAATAACTTTTTTGAATAATGTATGTATTTATTTATTTTGTCAGAGGTAGAAAACTTTTGCGGAGAGGTGAGAGTGAGAAATTGTCTTTGCTCCAAGTAAGCAGCTTTAGCCAAGAGAAATTGTGTTTCTTTGAGAAACTGTAAAACACTTCCTCCAGTGAAGTCTTTACTCAGTCAGTCCTGCAGAAAAATTCTTCCAAGGTCAGAGTAAGGACTTCTACGTAGTGTTTCATAATGGAAATACTTGCGCAGCTTAGCAGTAGTTCACAGAGATTTTTGGAGCCACTTCTTTCTTTCAAGCCACCTATTAATATGAGTATAAATCATTGAATCAGGTTTGATTTATACATAAATACATGTATGATTCAGCACATTTTCAAGTTAAGCTGAAACCTTAATATGCAGTTCATAAACATTTTAAAAAATCCTGAATATAACCCCTCCACTTTTGTTTCTAAAAATATAGCCTATTTATGTTCGGCCCAGATCCTGTAACTAGCTGCACCCTGTTGGTTTTGGGGACCTTTTGTGGCAATATCTGGTTTAAGGCTTTAGTTTGTTCCCCTATTAATAAGGAAAAAATCTGAAACCCGTATTGCATACACATACACGTACACATTAGAGAGAGCAGATGCAGAGACCAGAATTATCATGCCTATAAGGAATATTGGACATGGGAGTAAACCGGACCTGGAAATATGGATCAGCATGGATTGTGAGTATAGGGAAATGTGTATCTAGTTGCAACCAGGGTATTTTTCTTTATTTTGGTTGCTTGGTTTGAACTTCTGCATGTGAATCCATGCCTTCCCTCTCCCATTCACTATCTAAGAATTGTTCCCAGAGATTTTCTCTGTTTTAATTTGTTTTACTTAGTTGCTCTGTAACACTTAGCGATCAAGTATGCTTTATCAAGTATATCTTTTGTTTTGTTAATAAAAATCACTTTTTTATGGTTGTGATTTGATTCTTCTGTCCTGGAAAGTAACAGGGGAGTCTGTGTGTTCCTGCCTGCCTAGTCTGAGCGGTCAGCTACCAGAGACAGCAGCTTGTTTTTCTTTTTCTTTTCAAGCTCTTTTGCAGCAAAAGAGCTTTCGGTATCATTGGGGGAGGAATTCAAGTGTTCTCCCCGTTTTCTTTTTAAGGTAAATCACTTGATGATGGCAGCTTTTTTTTTTTTTTTTTTCCCCTCAGAGCCAGTGCATATGTGACTCGGGAGTTTTTGTAAACTCTTGAGTGCCAGAGAGAGGATCAGCCCTGACACAGGCAATGCTACCAGCCTTGCTTATAAGAAGTATACTACTACTACATATACTATAAAACTACATACACTAATTATTCATGCTATGAATAAATTTATGCTTATTGTGAAATATATATAAAATTAACATTAAAGGAGGAAATGCATGCTTGATATAGGCCAACATGGCCAGCTTTCTGTGGCTGTGTTGATCTAGCTTTGAGTGGGAAGAAAAACCAGAAGCCCCAATCAGGGCAGGCAGTGGACCTTTGTTTCATTTTACAGCTGGGTGCCCAAACTATTCCTGATGTGAAGCAGTCACCCCTAAAGGTGAAGGCCCGGATTCACCTAAGGTTATGTCTCTGCTTTCTTCCTCCTCTTTGGAAGAAAGGTAAAATATGTCTAACTTCTGCTGACTAACCCAAGAGCATATGGGGTAGGTGCATCCGGGGAGGAGAAACTCAGAAAGCTGCACCTACTTTTTCAGTGAAATCCAGGTACAGACAAAAACATGTCCAATGTTGATAACATAGTCGGTGATGTAGGCAGTTCTGCATGAAATAACTGCATTTGTCGGCTAAGGGCAAGTGTCATTGTCACATCAGAAATAACTTGACTATTGCTATCATAGTTCGAATAGGAAGAAGAAAAGAGAGGAGGAACAAGAAAGCCACATCAACTTGTCTTAACTCTTATATTGTTTGATTTAGCCAGTGGCTAGAATCTCTAACTGAATGAGGGTTTGGTGTAGGCGGCTTAAAAGATGGTCAGAAATTTTCTGATCGTGAAATCTACTCCCCAGGAATCTCATTCACAAGCTACCACTTATAAAACTTACTTGATCAAATCCCTGAGACATCACTTGAGATGTTGCAGGGAACTTGTGGAGCAAGGCATTCTTAACAGAGAGGGTGCAACTGAGCAACATGTTTCCAGATATTAGAGGAATCCAGATTCTCTGTCTGTCTTTAGGAAACCCCGCAAAACATTCCTAATGAATGATTTTTTTTCTGGCAAAACCAGAGTTGTTATTGTGTGCCAAAAATGAAACAAAATTTAATACTTTTCCATTTTATTCAAAAAATGGTTGAATTTTTCTTTCTTTCAACAAAACGTTTTTGGTTTGTTAAAAATTATTTTTCTCCTATGTTTTTATTTAAAACAAACATACGTAATACAGTCCCTCTGTCCTCCCCACATGAGCTTTCAAACAGGGCCATTATCTCTTTCTGTGGGAAATGTGATCATCTGTTGTATGTTAGTAGTAGTATCCAGAACAATAGGGCCCAGACTGTATATGGACTTCAGGTACTACCAAAGTATAATCATCATCAATGCTTTGCATGAAATGTCTGGCTCTTTTTATAATTCAAAACAAGCGTACATTTTGTATGTGAAATTTCACAAAAGTGCAATTGCCATGGAATGAGGAGAGAAGCAAGATTATTTAAATCAACGGGAAACATTTTTTAATCAAATTTTCTTGGGTCAGGGTGAGGTAGAAACTGGCTTTTAGTTGGAAGGCCATACATTTCCCCTGTCTTGATGTCTCTTTCTGTGTGTGTTTCCCTTACATTGATTCATCCTTTTAGATTTTGTTTCCTCTGTCTTTGCTCTTATTTCTTCAAGGTTTTTGTGGTCAGTTTAGTCTCTCCCCTTGTATATACTATATTACAATTTTCAAGTATTTACTCCCCGTTTTCTCTGTTGCAATCTTTCTCTCCAATTGCAGTGTTGGTGTTTTTCCTTAAATCCTTGCTCCTCGACTCGTTATTCCATGAGCATTTAAGCTTTATTTTGTCCCTTTCTCCCTTCTAAAAAGTTTGTTAGCCCTCATGATTGCAGAGAAAAAACTTGAGAACAAAACACAAGTGTACCTTAAAGACACCTAAATGGAAAACAAATAAAGAACCCCAAACTGAGTTTCTTAAAACTCATAAGTTTTTGAGTTCTTGTGGCTGTACTCCTTGTTTACTGCAGCACTTCAGTATAGTTGTATAGGCGTTTATACTAACTGTACCAGCTTATTAGGTGAGCAACTTGAATTCCTCTTCAGGTCCTCAGAACTTAATTAAAAGATTTAAAGAACTCTTGAGGTTGAATTGCCTTATGCTTGGAATCATACCCAAAGGATGTGTGTTTGTGTTGTTTAACTTAAAAGAATACTGCAACTTAAATTTTTGAATGGGCTAATTATAAAAAGGAAATTTCAAATTACTCCCTTGGGAGCAATATCAGATTTTTTTTATTCATTTAAAAACAGTCTGTTCCCTAATTTTATATTTTCCATTTTTTCTTGTTAACTGAGTATACACAGAAATGGTGAAACTGTGTGAAAAGTAATGTCAAATGCACAGAGGAGGATGGCAGAGCAAATTTGAAGGACAAAGCTTCCTGCAGGTCCTGTCAGATACTCCACATTTTAAAAGGTAAGATCTGCAATCTAATTCCAGGGGGAAGGGAGAGGGACAAGTCGTCCCCCCTCCTCTCATGATATAAGGGGATTCTCTGAGAGGCCTCCTGTCAATTGGTTTTCTCTCTGGAACATATAGTGTTTAGTGGAAACCTGACTCCTCAGGTTGTCAGTATTTAAATAACATAGATTTTGAGTGATTCAGACATGAAATTACTGTTTTTCACTAGCTGAGATGTTTTAAATGGTTTTATGTTCAGTAGAACCACTTAAAACCAGATGTATTAAAACTTGGCTTGTGAATCCTATGTGATTTAGAATGAGGAATATGTTTTGCCTTGTCTGAAGGATTTTTGGCTGGGAAACCTCAGAGGCATGAACATTGAGAATAAAACACAGTGGCTGTACCAAACCATTGCCTGCAGGTATCAAATCAAAGTTCTTGTGTGCTGAAATAATTACCTTTTTGAGCTGAAACTGTTCATGTGTCTTCAGTCAGAAGTGAATTTCTTGAGTAATTTCAGTTATATGGAAACTGGATATTTAAATAAAGAAATTAAAAGAAAAATTGACTTAAATTACGTAGCAATGTTTTTTGGGGCAGGGTGTCTCTTTTTCCCTCCTTGTGTAAAGCACCTAACATAATAAGATCCCTCCTGGACCATGACTAGAGCTCCCAGGCATTACTACTACAAAAGTAATAATACTTCAGTGCTTTCAAAAGGTTGAGATTTTAGTGATACAAAGCCAGTAAATTCAAAATTCATATAGCACTTTAAGCTCCAACTCCTGGAATGTAATAAGCTCATTTACCACCTGATCACAGAGCACTGGACAAATAATACAATATTATAATGCAGTTATTTCTAAATCTTTTTAACCCTTTCCAAATAATGTGCTTTACAACATTCCCACCTTTCTCAGATGGGGGTAGAGTTGCCAGATACTTTCACAAAAAAATACCGAACATGGTATTGGTTGAGCAAACAAACAAACAAAAAAATTCCCCCGCCCCTGCCAGATGTGGCAGGGGAAGAATATCCCAAGTGGCCTTCCGTCCGAGAAGAACATTTTACATGTCCGGTATTTTCTTTTTTTCTTTCTTTTTTTTTTTTTTTTTTAAACCAGATGGAGGTCACAAATACCGGACTGTCCAGGCCAATACCGGACACCTGGCAACCCTATATGGGTGTCATAGTGCCACCTGGATTTGCTTTTCGTTTAGCAACAGCTTCTAGATGTTTTCAGATTTGTCCCCACGAGGGTGCAGAGGAATGTTTGGAAGTCCAGTCAAGTGGTGTTGCCAGGCCCCCCAGGCCAGCCCTATGGGAAGGGCTCAGGGAGGGAGTGCTACCTCCACCCCATAATTCACCTCAGTGGGCCACCCAGCCTGTCTGGGTTGGGAAGCACAACCAAAAATTGTAATTAAAGGAAGGGGAGGCAGACCAGACAGGTTGGGTGGCCCATTGAAGTGAACCTGAGGGTGGATGCAGCACTCCTCCCCTGAGCCCTGCCACTCTTTCTGCCCCTTCCCCCCCCCCCAAAAAAAAAATTCTCCTTGCCCCCTAGGCAGGTGCACCCCACACTCTGAAAACCTCTGGTAAAATGTAATACATTTTAAAAAGAATTATTATATCTCAAGGAAATCTATACATAAATTATGAGCTATTATGTTTAAACTTAAACTATTTCCAATCTTAGATGCATTTGCTCAGAGCTTTTTATTACCATGTGTATAGGACGAGCCAAGTATTCCTTTCCTCCGCAAACTCTTCCTATTGTCCTGATGTCTCTGAGAGTTTAGGGCAGTGTTTCTCAACCTTTTTTTTATATAAAAGTACCCCCAGTACCTACAGTTTTTAGACACACACTTCTTTTCTAACATTGCAACGCATTTGTTTAAACAACTTAATCGTAGCTGGGCGGCCGATGAAATTTTTGGGTGTAAAAAGAATAAAAATAACAAAGCGCTATAAAACTTATAACAAAAATTCAGTTTTCTCCAAGTTTCAGTTGTGTTTACGTATCCCCCTGACTTCTCTCAAGTACCCCTAAGGGTACTCGTACCACTGATTGAGAAACACTGGTTTAGGGTATACAAGGAAAGTAAAGCTGAGCCCTAAATGCCGTAAACATGTGAGGTGTCTGGTTGCTATGAGAAAATAAACTCTGAAACTGAGGCTTTGTGCAATTAAAATCTGAATGTTGATGAATTTCACACAGCTTTTCTGCTTTTTTTTAATATGCATTTCTGTCTGAGGAGAAAATAAGTCTCTGCTTGAAAATTCTTTAATATTTGGCAATATTTTCTATACAATTGTCAATTTTAGTGTCTGACGCCTAACAGTTCAAAATTATGTACTTAGCTGACTCTTTAATTAGCTCTCATTCTGTCTTATGTGATTTATAGCTCTGTGGCACCTACGTAGAAATGATATATGACTTAATGAAGTGAAAAAGCTAGAACGTGTTTACTCCTCCAATTTTTTAAATGGTTTTCTCTAGCTAGCAAATAGTGTACTGAAGAAGAAGAAAGGAGCAGCAACTATAGGCTCATCATTTATTATAGCAAGGACAGGAATGTTCAGCCAACTGTGATTTGTAATTACTTATGTTCCTTGGTCACTTACTTGTTTCTTGTTTTGGAGAATACAAAATAAATAAAAATACAGTTCTTCTATAAAGCAACAATTTAAGGTGAAAAGTCATGCCTCTCCACTTATGTTTTCCTCAAATGTAATTGATTTTGATGCACCCAGATCACAAATTGTAACTTTAGTTGTAACTTAATTCGTTTAAATTATCATTAGAAAACCGCATGTAATGAATTTAGCTTTCTTGATATTGACCACAAGTTTTTTTTATTTTGAAAAATCTTTTGTCAGTTGTGGATTCTCTTTGTATATTTTCAGATATCCACTTCAATAACTTCAGTTGCTTTTGTGTAGAAAGAAATTGTTTCTCCTTTCTTTTAAATCTGTTTACCTTACATCTAAAATATGTATTAATATTTACTTGTTATTTGGGAATCTCAGGCTATTTGTTTTCTGAAATTTAAAATCACAGTTTATAGGGTGATTAAAGTTTATCAATTACCCCATTGTAAATCCAAAGAATTCATTGAATTCAGTGGATTCTGGATTTACATCAGTGTAGCTGAGAGCAGACACTGGCATTCAGTGGGTTCCATTTCTATTTAATATTTGCCAACAAATCTGGTAAAAAGAAGGGATATTATAGAAATAAACTGAATTTAGACTTCTCTAGGTTTTAAGAAATCATAAATGCAGATGTGGTAGTTAGCACTGAAGGCAAATTGAAGGTGGGGGGAGAAAAATAGGGTATCTGTACAATTAGTTCAGTAAGTTACTGTCCTTGATTATAGAAAGCTCAGAAGCACTGCAGACACACCAAGTTCGGGGAATCAGAAAGGTCTTGTTTGGGGGCCAGTGTGGGGTGCATAACATTTGACTATGAAACATTCAGGATTTGCTGGCCTTTACTACAGAGCTTTTTAAAATATGCAGGCATAGCCTATTTCTTAGATGGTCTTACTGCTCTAGAGTTTATGAAGTCAACAGCTGTTGCTACGTAAGTGCATAAGCCATAAATTGTGGCCCATTTTTTAAAAAGATCTATAGGCCCAATCTGTAAACCTTGTGAAGTTTGTGCTTATTGCTATTGATCTTAAAAGATCTGCAGATGGTGCCTATGGAGTTTGCCTACACCTCATGTGTTAACTTCCTAGTTCACAAGTTTACATCTGAGTTCATTTTCGGACTGTTCAAAGAGTCCAGGTAATATATTTAATATTATCAAGTCTATCACGTCATTAATAAATGTTTCGGGGCTCACTGAATTTACAGGCTACTCCATTACATTGTCACTTGCAATATCAATAAATATATATTTTGGGACTCAGTTTGCTAGATTCACAGCAAAGCTTGTAATCTCTGGAATTCTCCAGTGCACTGTGCCAAAGGACGTTGTGAACCATAATTGTTTCTCTATTTGATTCCTTTGTGCATCATGTTTCTAAATTCCAAGAGGAAAAACATCCAACATTCATGGAAATCTTACAAATGCCCTTGATGCTTATTACTGTAGTTCTATGAGATTTGTTAACAATGACTCCCAAAAAATACAAGCTCTGTTGGTGAAATCCGCACAAGTGAAATAATGGATACTCCTCTTTCAGTTTAGGTTAAGTCATCTAGGGACAGATTGAACTTAAAATGGAAATAATCATTCTTCAAATGAAATGTGAGCATCCACGTGGGGGTCTGTAATAGTTTAAATAAATCAGTGCAAATTTCCATGTCTTTGACTTCAATTATCAAAAGTACTTCCTGCAGTAAGTTGGAGATCTTTATATAAGTGCTGACCAAGCCTTTAATTGTGATCTGATCTGGTTGTATTTTATAAGGTGATATGTTCTGCATGCAGTTGTCTGAGTTAGCCCTTTGTCTGCATTTCCCTATTTCAGGGTAAGTGTGTTTGTGTACTCACAAAAGCATGATTGGCAGCCTCCATAATTCGGATAATTGCTGAGCATCCTAAACTTTGTCACCGTCAGGTAGCTACTAAATTAGTGAATTATTATAGTTTTCTTTGTGTCTGGTGTTTCTAAAGCACAGATTCTTGGAATTATAAGGCTATAGTCCTGTAAAGGTAATTCCACAAATGGTCCCTTGACTTAGTGGAGTTCTGTATGGATTCACAGATCCACCCATGCAGATGCATTTTCAGTGTTAGAACTTAAGCACTGTTCTTCATTTGAAAGTTTTCTGATTAAGGTAGAGTATGAATTTAAAGCAAAAGTGATTAACACCTGTGTGTGTGTGTGTTCTTATTCTGCAATAAGAAAGTCTTGTTCCTATATTCAGATTAACACAAGGCACTCTTATTCTGGAATAAGTGTGTTCATACAGGGAGTTAATCCTGAAGAGCTCAATGGGTAGGCAAGCCCTAAAAGTATTACTGTTCAGCGTAATTCAATGTAATGATTAGACTCTTTCATACGCAGCGCAGTTTCTCTAAGTACGGTCTCTCATTTGTGCTCTACAGTTAAGCTTCAATGAAGAATTAACTATCTACCCAATATTTCAGATTAATTCTAAGGCAATTTGTTAATGGAAACCCAGGATCATGGTAAGATGCCACATGCATTTGTTCAATAAACCATCGAAAATGTCCTTCATACCTCACCCCATTTTATTTTTACAGATTTTTTTTTTTGCTATGAGATGTACAGTGCCATTTCGTGCTTAATAAGTAATACGTGGTTTAAAAATGGTGTAAACCTGTCTTAAAAAAAGACACAGTTACGGATTTGTTTCCATATTTGTGATGGCTTTTTCAGAATTGCAGGCTTTTTACTCTTTCCTCCCATTCTTCCACTCCTGCCCTTGAAGGACACTCATATCTTTAAAACTAAAAGCAGTCTTGGTACAATCAAGATAAAATATTTGTAAATTGTTATCCTAGTAAGTTTTCTTCATCTGTCATAAAAATAGAAAACCTGCAAACCTACACTAGCAGTTTACTATTCTTTAGGAGTAGAGGGATTAGGGTTTATCTCTCCCATAAAGGACACAAATCATTTAGATTAGAAGTAATCTGATTGTATTGAGGTACAAATTATAGCACAAAGGCCATTCAACTGGGTTAAGTGATCAGGGTCAGTAAACACCATATGACCACTGATTGGTCCATGAAAGAGTATTAACTGTAAGATAATGATGGATTTCAGTCCAAATCCCTAAAGCACAACAGCTGTAGTTCCCAAATGAGTTCACTGTCATGCTGCGTTTTAGGACACTGATTTATCCATTCCTAACATTCTTACACAAGAATTGATTTGAAATGTAATTCTGAACCCCTGGAGTGAGCATAGGAACTGTATTTAATTTTATTTGATTGGGACTCTATCCTGCTCCTGTGGAAATCAGTGGGAGTTTATGACTTCAACGGGAGCAGGAATAGTAAATTGTAAGTACAGGTAGTTTGTCACCCTGGTTTTTTTCAAACTTACTACAGTATAATAATATTAGGGATGAGGTTTTGTCTGGTATGAATCTCTTTTAAAAAGGTGTTATAAGGAGGAGGGAGAAAATTGTTTTCCTTGACCTCTGATGATAGGACAAGAAGCAATGGACTTAAATTGCAGCAAGGGAGGTTTATGTGGGACATTAGGAAAAACTTCCTAACTGTCAGGGTGGTTAAACACTGGAATAAATTGCCTAGGGAAGTTGTAGAATCTCTACCACTGGAGATATTTAAGAGCAGGTTTGGTAGACATCTATAGATAGTGCTTGGCCCTGCCAGGAGGGCAGGGAGCTGGACTTGATGACCTCTTGAGGTCCCTTACAGTTCTAGTGTTCTGTGATTCTATGAAAAGTAATCTGTTACTTGATTACATTCTACACACACATTGGCTAATTGATTCTTCTACAAAATCAGATTTTTTTTTTGTTAACTACCCTTAAAAGTTCAAACCCTTCCCTTGAAACACTGGGAATGACCATCAGGGCTACTCTGGCAGGTGGTGTAATTCCTGATAGGACCTCCCAAGATAGATGGGTCATAAGGCAGGGATCAGAGGGAAAGACCATGCACTGATTGTAGGATGGGGATTGTGTAATAGCATCAATGAGCTATTCCACCAAACAATAAAATTAAACAGGGATGGCATAGCCTTGTCTGTGCCTTCAGTGAGGTCTGGTGGTGCAGGAAGGATTCAGATACCATTCAAATTGTAGTGCTAAATAAAGTTTTGAAAAATTATTCACAGCCTTTATGGTCATGGCTTCAAAATTTTAAACAAAGCAAACCACTGATGTCTTATAAATGACAAGACAGGTACTTATCACTGTTGATGACAGATAAATGAATATACAATTTACATTTTTCTTGTACCTTTCACACCCACCACTCCCCAGTGTTCCAAATGAACTTTATAAACAGAAATCTTGATGCTTATCACTACCTAAAGAGTGGCAGGTAGCAACTGTTTAACACAGAATTGAAACATTACAGTTTGTCAGGATTAAATTTTAATCAGTCATGTTAATAAAAGTCAGTTTCACTCAGACCAATTTAAAAAAAAATTCCATCCAAGATGATCAGTGTTTACAGACAAGGAAACTATAGAAAATACTGCTTGAAAATGCATTAGTTTGATCTGAGAATGTTTACTGTGTATGTTTTGATGTGATGTTGACAATTTGTTCTAACTTTTTAGAATTTGCCTCTTACAATTAAATATTGTAATCTGTTCTCCCTCTGTATTTCCTGACCTTCCCATAACTTCCTGCAACTGAATATTTAAATTAGTAATAATAAAAATGTTTAAATTTAAACATTGACATCCATCAGAATTATAGAACAATAAAAATATTCTCCAAGTCTAAGTTTAGGTTAAGTGAAGAAAAATATTATATCCTCCTAAAACTCCTGACTGTACTTAGGCTGAGTGCACTTAAAAATGACCAGGGTATTGGATTTAATGCTTTCTGCTGCTTTTTAAAAAGCTAACTATAGGATCTTTAATGATCATGAGCAGCTTGCCTTCTCTTAAATCAGGGCTGGGGAACCTCTTTTGGGTCGGGGCCATTGATGCTCAGAAAAATCTGTTGGGGGCCACCCACAGCAAGAAGCAAAAAACAAACAAACAAAAAACCCCAGTCCTCACTGACGTGGCCCCTGACCTAGAAGGAGAAAGACACTCCCTACATTCCCTTCACACACCAGAGTCTGGAGGGGGGGCTTAGGCTAGTAGAGTTTGTGTGCTCCAGCCCCTCAGGAGGGCGGCAGAGAGGCTGGAGCACCAGCACAGGCTCCCCAATTCTTGGGGGCCAGATACAGGCAAGCAGAAGGCCACCGCCAGCCTCCAGGTCTTAGGTTCCCCACCCCCCTCTTAAACCTTCTTAAGAAAACTGGTGCTGACAACAATGTGGCCATTCCCAAAAGAGATCAGAAAAGTTGAATGCAAGAAAAAAGAGCATTTTAACTTGGTGGCTCTCACCCACCTATTTCTGTGCTCTAAGGATACCAAGAATATCCTGGGTATGTGTGGGCTAGTAAACCCTAATCTAAGCTAGGGATGTGAAGGACTAGTCGACTATCCGATAAGCAAATGCTGCCCAGTGGGGCTGCGAGTCCCAGTGTGCTGCACGTATGGCTGCTCGGGAAGTGGCTGTCCAGGGAGCTCTGGCACGCATGGCTGTCTGGAGCCACAGCACCCAGTGCGTGTGACTGTCTGGACACCCAGCGCTGGGCTGCCCAGCAGAGCTATAGCTGCCATGGCTGTCCAGCAGGTTGGCAGGGCAGCGGGGCCAGCAGGAAGTGGGGTGCCAGCTGGGAGACCAATGGCCAGGCCAGGGGGGTCGGTGGCATGGGTCCAAAAATGACCTCCCCTCGTAAGAACATAAGAATGGCCGTACTGGGTCAGACCAAAGGTCCACCTAGCCCAGTAGCCTGTCTGCTGACAGTGGCCAGCACCAGGTGCCCCAGAGGGGATGGACCGAAGACAATGATCAAGCGATTTGTCTCCTGCCATCTTTCTCCAGCCTCTGACAGAGGCCAGGGACACCATTTCTATCCCCTGGCTAATAGCCTTTTATGGACCTAACCTCCATGAAATCATCTAGCTTCTCTTTAAACTCTGTTAGTTCCTAGCCTTCACAGCCTCCTCTGGCAAGGAGTTCCACAGGTTGACTACGAGCTGTTTGAAGAAGAACTTTCTTTTATTAGTTTTAAACCTGCTACCCATTAATTTCATTTGGTGTCCTCTAGTTCTTCTATTATGGGAACTAATAAATAACTTTTCTTTATTCACCCTCTCCACACCACTCATGATTTTATATACCTCTATCATATCCCCCCTTAGTGTCCTCTTTTCTAAACTGAAAAGTCCCAGTCGCTTTAACCTCTCTTCATATGGGACCCGTTCCAAACCCCTAATCATTTTAGTTGCCCTTTTCTGAACCCTTTCTAAGGCCAAAATATCTTTTTTGAGGAGAGGAGACCACATCTGTACACAGTATTCAAGATGTGGGCGTAGCATAGTTTTATACAGGGGTAATAAGATATTCTGTCTTATTTTCTATCCCTTTCTTAATAATTCTTAGCATCCTATTTGCCTTTTTGACCGCCACTGCACACAGCGTGGAAGTTTTCAGAGAACTATCCACGATAACTCCAAGATCTCTTTCCTGATTTGTCGTAGCCAAATTAGCCCCCATCATACTGTACGTATAGTTGGGGTTGTTTTTTCCAATGTGCATTACTTTACACTTATCCACATTAAATTTCATTTGCCATTTTGTTGCCCAATCACTCAGTTTGGTGAGATCTTTTTGAAGTTCTTCACAGTCTGCTTCTGTCTTGACTATCCTAAACAGTTTGGTATCATCTGCAAACTTTACCACCTCACTGCTTACCCCTTTCTCCAGATCATTTATGAATAAGTTGAACAGTATTGGTCCCAGGACTGACCCTTGGGGGACACCACTAGTTACCCCTCTCCATTTTGAAAATTTACCATTTATTCCTACCCTTTTTTTCCTGTCTTTTAACCAGTTCTCAATCCATCAAAGGACCTTCCCTCTTATCCCATGACAATGTAATTTACACAAGAGCCTTTGGTGAGGGACCTTGTCAAAGGCTTTCTGAAAATCTAAGTATACTATATCTACTGGATCCCCCTTATCTGCATGTTTGTTAACCCTTTCAAAGAACCCCTCGTCCGGCAAAGTCTCTCATCCGGGACCAGTCAGGTCCCAAGGTGCCAGACAAAGGAGGTCCAACCTGCAGTAATTTGTAAAGCATTTAAAAAAATGAATGCATCGTCCTTCACCATTGACTCTAAAAGCTCATTCTGCCGTTGCAAGTTAATGACATTCAGAAAACGAATTTAGGAATATCACCAGAAAAATTCATCCACCTCTCTTTCTTCAGTTCACATTACTACATAGTACATAATCCAATTATTGATTATATTTCTTATAGTATATGCATGCTTTAGACTCCCTGTGAATCCTAGAAAAGTCTCTTTAATACAGGAGTGGGCAATAATTTTGGACGGAGGGCCACTCCAAGATTTTGGAATGTGGTTGAGGGCCACACTCTTCCATGATATTAATGGAGGAGATGTGGGGTCTGGGATGGCGGTTGGGTGCAAAAGGGAGAATGGAGTATGGGAGGAAATTTGGATGAAGTAGGCAGTTGTGACCTAGGGTAGGGGACTGGAGTCCAGGGGTTTGGGATGTGACCTAGGGTAGGAGGGGATTGTGATCTGGGGCAAGAGATTGGGGTGCCAGATCTGGGAGGGGGTATGGGTGTAAGAGGGGGCCAGAGGGTTTGGGTATGTTTATATTGGGGGGCAGAGGTTTGGGAAGGTTGGCTGAGGTGCCAGAGAGGCTCTGGCCAGGAGACTTACCAGCCAGCAGCCAAACCACCCTGCCTGACTGCAGAGCTTAAAAAGGTTTCCCAGCTAGACAGCCCAGCCATGTGCTTGTGTGAATAACTGAGCCGAGGAGAGGGAGCGTGGTTCTTCTTGGCTGCCTGTTACTCAAACAGGCAGCTCCCATTGGTCAGTATCTGCACATAAACCGACCAATGGGATTGTGCTGGGGGTGGGGGCAGCTCCTGAAGCTTTCTCTCCCTCTCCCCTCCCCCCCATCCCTCCAGTTTTGAAACAGAAACAGCTGTGTTTCTGAGCAGTGTGGGGGGGCAGTGGGGCAAGCAGGGGAGGCAGCCTGGGGCGCTCTGCTGCCTCTGCAGGCCGGATTTGGTGATGGCATATATCACATTAGAGGATGTGCAGTTGTAGGAGCTTCTGATGATGTAGCTTACTTAGTTAGGTCCTGTAATGCTGTCACTTGCATAGCTGTGTGGACAGAGTTGGCAGTGGGGTTTAACACTTTCAACCTACTCAATTAGCCTCATTATCAGCGGCACTATTGACAGGTACTCCCCCCTTTTTCTGTCTATCTATCAATCAGCTTCTAAGGTGCTACAGACTAACACAGCTACCCCTCTGAGACTGCTGAAGAACTGTCTTCCCTGAAAAGCATGATAAAGTGGACTCTCCCAGAGAAAGGTCACACAAACTGCAGACACAAAATTGGACATGCAGCTAACAATGTGTGTTTATATACATGCTTGTATGCTTAAGTCGTGTAGCTGGATGTTCAGGAGCTACTGCTTATGCTCATAGTTCACTGTCATGCAAAGAGAAAAGCTCCATCCAGGCCCCTCTACATACATTTCTGGCCAGATGTTGGCAATGGGATCAAAGTGTATGTTACAAGGTCACTTCATACACTCAGGCAGTTGTTAGCTGCTATCTACACTGAGACGGGGTGGAAGTTTAGCAGAGATTATTGTTTGTGTTGACATGTTAAATATGACTAATCTATCTGTGATTATTTATATGAACTCTTGGAGCATGTGCAAATCCGTGAACAGGTGTTTCTAAAGGCAGAATGGGACCTGATAAATGATCTCTTTCTTTCCCTCACACCCAAACCCCCTATTGTCTTTGTTGGGAATATTGGTTGTTCAAGGGCTGTAGGTTTGGTCCCCAAGTATGCAATTTTAAATTTAAATAAAATGTGAGTAATGAAAAAGCATAGCTACTTGCTAAGTTTTTAGGAGGAAAAAAAATCATTAAGACCCATAGATGCTGTCTTTCCCTCTAGCTGGGAGGTGCTGGACCCCCTCTTTTCCCAGGCCCTGCCTTTTCCTGATCTCGTCCTGTCCCTGCCCTCCCGGAACTTCCTGAACACTGCAAATCAGCTGGAAGCACTAGGGAGGAGCTGGTCAGTGGGGCTGCCAGTGGGAGGGAAGCAGGGGGAAGCGTGGGTGTCAGCACCCACAAATTTTTCCCCATTGGTTATCCAAGCTGGAACACCCTCAGGATTGGTGCCTATGCCATGACCCAATAATCAGTCCAAGGTGCTGAGGGCCAGACTCTGCCATTATTATTCATACCAATCAACTTCTTGCTCTGCAAATAGTCTCTTTGCAATGAGTGGAACTGAGATGCAACTCAACATGAGTGAGGTGTCCTAATCTGGCTTTAAATGAGTAACAAACACAACAAATAATAGTGAAGCTCTTGATTCTAAAAGCTTCTTAATAACTTTAAAGTACTGTATAAGGTTCCTCTAAGTTAAATGGCATGGGGCTTTTTCCTGAGAGGTACTGAGAACGCTCTGGCCCTGATCCAGCAAAACATTTAATCACATGCTTAACTTGAAGCATGTGTTTGTTTCTGCTGGATAATGGCCAGAGTGTGCGGGATTTACCTTATAGTGCTGGAGAACACATGTTTGCAGGGAAACCCTCTGCTTAGGATGGGGCTGTCCATGATTTTCCTCCTGCTTTTGTAGAAGAGTGCTTCCATGACACTGCCTATTTTCTCTGGGGACCTCTAGGAGACTGCTTGGGAAGGGACTCTGTGATGTCTGGTTTCTGCATAGTTTTGGGGGCTGGTAGGGACTATGCAGAACCATCTGTGTGGCATAGTACCATCTTCAGGCCAACTGTGTTTTTGTGAGGAAATCTGCCAGGAGTAAGTGGTGAGTTGCAGAGGAAAAAATAAATGAGGCTTGAGTCTTTCTTTGCTGCTTTGATATGTGTAAAAGGCATAAAAATCTGTTTATTTTACAGAAGTAGTTCAGAGCCTGTCTAGACTAGAACACTCTTTGCTGTTTGGCGAACTAGCGTAAATTAAGACATCACAGATGGGTGAAAGAAGAGCTCTTGAGAGGAGGGACTTTCCTCAGATTGCTTAAAGCTTTTTGGCTTTTGTCTGTGCTTTAAATCTGTTTAACTTCTGTTTAACTTGTCTGGCACCATTAACAAAGAGAGCCTCTGTTCGATTCAAAACCATTGCCCCTTCAGTTTGCATATAGGTTGAACCTCCTAAATCCACCCACATGGAACACACAAAGGGGGAGGCAGCAGAGCCTGCTCTGCAAAGCAGCCGCCTGCTACCCAAAGCGAGAGATGCAGACCCCGGGGCAACACAATGGCGGGGGAAGGGGGCGACCATGGGTAGGAAGGTGACTCCCCCATAGCCAGGTCTTTGGGTGTCCCAGTGGGAAGAAGCAGAAATTCCACCCCAGTCAGTTTTGGCTGAGCGCCCATGGAAGGTGCCTAAACGCAACTACAAAGCACCTGCGGGCTTCTCTCCTGGACTGCGGCGCCACAACGCGCTTGAACAGCGCTCAGGAGCAGGGACAGGGCTTCTCCTCCTCCCCAAGGTGTCATCACTCCTCAGACGTAATCAGCTGAGGGCTCCCAGCGCTGATTGCGCCCCCGCCTCCCAGCCACTCCCCCCGCCCGGCTTCTGCACGCAACCAGAGGCTCCCAGCGCTGATCGCGGCCCCGCCTCCCAGCCCGGGACTCCCTCTGGTTGTGTGCAGAAGCCTGGCAGGGGCGGGGGGAGTAGCTGGGACTCCTAGCCACTCCCCTCACCCGGCTTCTGAACGCAACCACAGGCTCCCGGCTGGGAGTCACAGCCACTCCCCCTGCCCCCTCCAGGCTTTTGCATGCTACCACAGGCTCCCAGTGCTGATCGCGGCCCCGCCTCCCAGCCACTCCCCCGCCCCTGCCAGGCTTCTGTCCAGCACCCAGCTGGAAAAACAGAAAATTGCACATGTCTGGTATTTTCTGAATTTTTTTTTTACCGGACAGAGGGTGCAAAAACTGGACTGTCTGGTAGGATGTTGCTGGATGAGAGAGCCCCGGTGTTGGGAGTGCGAGCCTGACAGGAGTTCAGTGGCAGGGAGTCCCAGCCTGGGCTGGCCAGCCAGCCCCGGCCGGGTGTGGGACAAGCAGGGCCAGCAGGAGCCAGTGAGACCTGTCCCTGGGGAGCCCAGGCCAGCTGCAGGACAGATGGGGCGGGAGCACAGTTGCAGTGGGGCCAGAGCTAAATCAGGGAGGGGCCGCGTGCAAGGAGGCTGGGATAGAGGACTTTGCCTGATTTGGGAAAATCCCCTCATTCGGGACTGGTTAGGTCCTGAGGGTGCCTGTCACAGGGCTTTATACCTCCAGCTGTTTTCTGACAAACCAGGGCAGACCTAGCTTTACATTCCTGATATTCCCCTCTTGCTCTGTACCTTTCTAAATAAAATATCTTGTAGGCCCTCTTCATGTATCAGAGATACAAAACAAGGTACAACTTCCATTTCCTGACAATCCACCTTTAATGCAGCAAATCTGTTACTGGTAAGACCCTTGAGCAAGTGCTACTGCTTGAGTCAGAGCATCAAGTGGGGACTTTAGTGGTGGTGGCACAGTTCCAATGGGGAAGTGCTCTTCAATTTCAGAACAAATGTACTGAGTGTTCTGTACGTGTGTTAAGTTACTTCAGCATATTACTGGGTCCTAAACTTTAGTAGTTAATCATCTTAATTCAAGATATGTTTCCATATGGTTGGGAAATTCAGGCTTTAAAGGAACTTAAACAAACCCCTGTTCTAAAAGGATTTAGAGAGGAGCAATTGCCTCCCATTTTTGAAATGACGTAGGACATAAGATTTGTGATAACCTGTTAAGAGAATGGTCTTCTGTCAAATATTCTTGTTTAGTGAACCCACTTCTACTTCACCACCAACAGTATTGCTACCCCCAAGCATTCAAAAATCCAGTGATTAAAAAAACCCCATGATACTTTTATTTCAATTGGATACATAATTGCCTTCCAGTTTTAGCTTTTAGGATTTGTCCTCAAGCTCTTCTCCACAAGGACAAGAAATGCACTTTTAAAATTACTGTAAAAAACAAAGTTGAGTTTGCCAGGCAATTATATGACTCCAGGATCCAGGGCTTTAAGAAAAACATCAAATACTGAGGGACTCATGATCAACTTGTGAAAGTTGGTGGGACTGAGCAGTGTTAGTAGCACCCAGGTTATAGCTGTTGCTGCAGCTTAAGAAAGCTGTGAATTCAGCTTTGAGCAATGGAATGCTTTCTGTTGGGGGATTATTGGCCACCTGGCTGGTAAGCACTGGGCTAGTGATGCAACTGGGAGGGTGGAAGTGAAAAATGCAGGGGGCAAGGAAAGTCTCAGAAGGCAGGCACAGAGAGTGAGCCTGGGCTGAGGAGTGAAGGCTGAGAAGAAGCTGCCAAGCCAAACCTACCCTATGACACTTTGTAATGAAATAATAAGCACATGTTTGTGAGGGGTGTGTGTTTGTCCATGGATCCACATGAACAGGCCAGCGGAATAGTACATTGGTACTGCTGCAGGCGCCTTGTGGTAGTTGGTAACACTGCGACTGATCTATGGAAAAACAGCAGAAATGTCATCTAGACAAGGGGATGTTTTATACTTGGAGTTGAACCTTTCAGTATACGTGATACTTCAGTAGATGGTATCCATGACGTCAATGCAATTAGCCAAATTTTGTCCATATGGTCTCTTAAGTCTCTGGTTTTTTAGGCATTTAGCACTGAAACTTCCTGTTAGCAGTCATTTTTAGTTAATTCCCTCTTATGCACAATCCAGCAAATTGTAACATGAATACAGTGCAAGTCGATAAACGAGTATGGGGGTGCAGGGAGGGTGGTAAAGGTTTCATTAACCAGCTGAACTATTGAGATGGAGCAGTTTGTCAGAAAGATGCTTTGGCTGACTTGGCATGGTACAGGTTGGACCTCCCTAGTCCGGCACCCTGAGGACCTGAGGTGTCCCAAACCAGAGAGTTTGCACTACCTGGGGAGGTCAGTGCTCCCCTGCTGGCTGCCTGCTCCTGGGCTCCTCTCCCTTGGGCGCCCAGCCCTGCTCCCTCTAATGCTGGCCCAGCAGGGGCTCCTCCCATAGGCTGCCTCAGCATCTCCCGGGGTTCCCAGCCAGGACTGCCTGGCCGCTGCAGCCCCACTGATACAGGATGTTCCCTGGGTTTCCCAGAAGAGGCTGCTAGGCCATCCCACCCCTCTGCTAGGGCCAGGCACTGTTACAGCAAGCAATTCCCGGGGGTTCCCCGTCAGGGCCGCCCGCCTCCACTAGCCCCGTTTCAGCTGGGGCCTTCTCAGCTGGTGCTGCCCAGTCACTCTGGCCCCGCTGCCACCAGGAGTTTCCCAGGGTTCTGGCAGGGGCCTCCTGGCCGCTTTCAGCCCTGCTGCTGCCAGAGGTTCCTTGGGTGGGCCTCCCGCTGCCCTCAGCCCCTTTTGTAGCCAGGGGTTCCTCAGCTGGGACTGGGACTCCTCAAGCGCCTGGCCCAGCTGATGCCAAGGATCCCCCTGCTGGAGCGGGGGCTCCCCAGCCATGCCTAGCCCTGTTGACATCAGGGGTTCCCTGGCCAAATCAGGGGCTTTCCAACTGCTGTCTGATACAACCACTGCTGATCCAGCCTGAGCTCCCTAACTCCCATGTTGTCTCCTTCTGCTGCCTCCAGTGCTCTTTGGTCAAGCAACATTTGTGGCCCTGCAGGACCATGGTTGTTGCCAGACCAGAGAGTCCCAGATTTGGGAGGTTCAACCTGCATTTATGTTGCTGATGGAGCTGTATGTTTCAAAATACAACAATCATATCCTTTTCCCTACTCCTTTATGACCAAAATGCTGTTTGAGAAACCAGCTTGTATTGCTAATAGATGGGGCAACTCAGAAAAAAAGAAAAATCTATTGAAATGCGGTATGAAAATCATCTTCATACTTTACTGCCCAGTCTAGAAAAGAGCTGAAACTTTCAAAACGAAGCAGGCCAAGATAATTGTCTCGTGAAAATAACGTCTGCATTTGAAGGAAAACCTTAACTATAAAAATGAATGAAAAGGCTTCACATTATATACCTCAGTATTTTAAAGTGGGAGGGAAAAGGCTGTTCACATTTGTGCCTTTGGGTATATTTATTCACAGAAAGTTGACAGCCAATCTGTAAGTGTGGCCACCATCAAGAGTGTCTTCCATACTAAGATGACATTTTTTTTTATTTTTATTGGATTAGAGTACTTGAATTCCTGCGAAGATTGCAGATTCTTAGTCATTATGTGAAGAAATATTTGTGCCTGCAAGGAGACAACAAATTAACAACACTAATTACACAATCATCCCCAAAGAATATAAGAATAATTAGCTACAGACCGGACCTCCGTGGTCCAGCGCCCTCGGTACCTGCCCAGTCCTGAATGGGGGAATTTACCGGACTGGCAAAGTCTCCGTCAATGTTCCCCCTTCCTGCTGCAGGCTCTGCTTCTAGCCTGGCCGTCCCCCCTTGCCTCTGATCCAGCTGGGCTGCCAGCCCTGGCCACATGTGCTGGCGCAGTCCCCCCACTGACCGCCAGCACCAGCTACCCCCCCTACCGCTAGCACCATTGCTGGATGCTGGCTCTGGCCCTGGTTGGGCTGCTGGATGCTGGCCTCTCTGCCACTGGGCTTCCAGTCCCAGGGTTCTCTGGTTCAGGAACATCCATGACACTGCTGGACCATGGATATTTCTGGAGCAAAGAGCCCTGGTTTTGGGATGTACAACCTGTAGCGTCTGACAGTTTTTTATCCACGAAAGCATATATCCAAATAAATCTGTTAGTCTTTAAGTTGCCATAGGACTCCTCATTGTTATAACTAGCATGTATTTGTGAGATCTTTCATGATCACATCTCTTTGCACTGAATTAACCTTATTAGCATATTGAATTGGAACTGCATCATGGCAACTTGAACACATTATGTTTTATGCTTCTCACCCACAGTTGTACACAGAGATTGTGATTTTGTTGTAGTAGCCAATATTTTGCTATGATGTAAGAAGCATCAGAAGTCCATCAGCTGTATTAGGAGCTACCTAAAGTGGACTAGGACAGCTGGCTATATATACAACATGAAAAATCCTCCTTATAGTTGGATGGTTATGTAAAAAGGAGTGAAGGGAAAAATCCTAAACCTCTTTCTATAGACCTCTTCATAGACTTCTCATTATTACAATTATGTGCATCTAGTGGCTATAATTTATTTATTTATTAAAAAAGAATGACATCCCCTCACCCCAAAAAAACACCTGTTGACCAACATACTACTATGTAGATACTTGGGCCTGTGAATTGCTTGTGCTTGGAAAGATCTAAACTGACTGACTAAAAGATATTGAGGGGTATACAGTGGACCTTATAGCTGACTGAAATGGCATCATGGTCACCATCCCCAGCTGCTTCTAATCAGTGGTTTAGCCAGAAGAGGACACTTGGGTGGGCAGTGATGGGGGGAGGAGGATGGGCTGACAAATGGGCAAGTTGTAGAAATTATCATCTATATTCTGGAAGTGCCTAATTACCTAAGGTCTGGATTGGGGCTTCATTGTGCTCTGTACAAACACACAATGAGAGACCGATCCTCATTCAAATAGATACAACAAGATGGAGATGAGGGGAAGGATATGATCTAAGCAGAGTGATCAAGATGGCAAATGCCATGGTGGTGGTTCTTTTAAGTTGGTGTGAGTGGAGAGAAGGGATGAGTCCAATGGGAATGGGGGAAGGAAGGGCATTATGAATTGGGAAGGCTGGGAGGAAAGGACAGGGTGGGAGGGTGGACAGCCAACTCAGAGTAAGGAGAATCTGAGGGAAGGAAGTTAGAGAAAACTAGTTGGAAAGAAGAATGTCCAAAATCAAAATAGAAGGACAAAGATGAGATGGAAGAAATCTGGCCGGGTTTTTGAAGGAGCTGCAGCTGCTACTTTCCACCTACTCCTCTTTGCTTCAAGGAGCCCACCCCCTGCCTTCCAATTCCCCCCAAACCCATGTGGTTGAAGTTGAGACTGTGGGTCTGCTTAAGCTTGGGTGTCCTGTGCAGGGATTCCTCCTGCTGGTCTGGAACCAGTGAGTGGTGGAATAACCCCTGTGATTTACTTTTAGGGTTCACCTCGAACACTAAGGTGTTAAAATACAACTTGTCCTTCTCTTCCAAGGCTTCAAAGTGTTGTAAACCCTATCACGTATCCTAGTCTAGATGGAATCTTCAGGTTAACCCAATAGTTCTCAAAAAGTCTTGTAAACTTGACAGCAGATGGCACATGCCTTTGTATAGCCATACATGTAATAATATCTTTGTGTTAATTGCCTCAGGACGAAATCAGCATCCCACCAGTTGCCATCTGGCAAGGCACAGATGATGTCAGGGACTGTCATGGGTAAGCACGCTTCCATTTGTGGATGTCTAAAGAAATACATTTCCTGTAGACGCTCCAGGCTGTACAGCTGAAGAGTCAGTGTATACAATCTTGAGCAAGTTACTAAATTTCTGTGCTTCAGTTCCCTATTGGTAAAATGGAGATACTTCCTTACTTTCTCCCATCCTTGTCTTTCCAGTTTGGACTGTAAGCTCATAGGGGCATGGATTGTCTCAGTTTGTGCAGTGCCCAGCACAATGGGGCCATGGTCATTCTATAATAAAAATAACAATGTAGATGGATGTACTGAAGTTATGTCTAGACACCCTGACTGAGAGTGGCATACCATTGTGCTTCAGAAGGCACATGCATGTTGTAAGAGGCATTCCCTGCCCTGAAGTCTTTACAGTGTAAATAGACTAAATAGAAAAGGGGGGGGGGGGATGAGGGTAAATGGCCAGAGAGTGGTAAAATGAGTTGTATAATGCAGTGAGTCAGAATCCAGGTCTGCTGATTATCATTTTTAGTGTCCTGGATTTAAGACCACATTGTGTCTCCATGTATGTGATTTGTCAACTAAATCATTTGCTCTAAAATGCTATTTTGATTCAAGGGATCTTCTCAGGTTTGTGGCTCATATGGGCAGCTTACCAAATGCACAATGCTGTTTTAGATAGTGATTCTAGTCAGGAGTGTGGCTGTGTGTAAGCATCTTTGAAAGGAGAAAGTCTTTGATTCCTTCTGGTACTCTTTTATGCTGTAGCAAAGTTGGGATTTTTTAAATATGTGTTTTAGAACAGATGCTTTACTTGGACTTCAGCTGTGATATATATGGGATCTGTATAGCTGATCACTTTGCTCATGCAGTCAATTGTTTTGGTTTTACATCCAGCCTAAAGAAAACTGAAGCACTGTAAAATCTGTGCATGTCTGCCCAAATAGATCAATGCTGTTCAGTGGAGGAATTTGGCGAGCTAGGGATTACGCTATCACAGAATGCCATAATTGATGAAGTTACCCATCACATAACCAAGGTCAGCTTTGCATTTAGAGTTATGTCATGCTGCCTACAGAATGGTAAGGACATACAAATAAGTGCTAAACTAAACATCTGTTGGGCAGTTATGCTAACAATGCTTCTATAAGGTTGTTAGATATGGACAATATATCACTATTAGGAAACTTAATCAGTTCCATATGAATTCTCTTCAGTCTATTTGAAGGGTCAAGTGGTGGGACAGGAGTCCCAGTATTGGGATCCTTAATCATTGTTGGATATCTAGCATTGAAAGCAAGCTCATAAAAACTCAGCTATTAGTTTGGGCATCTCATTCATATGGCAGACTTGAGAATCCCCAAGGCCATATTTTATGATCAGTGAAATCCAAATATCCATTCTTGTTCTGGCCACTATAGGCTATATAAAGATGCACACTGAAGTCATATTTGAAAGTGTCAGGTGACCCAAGCAACTGGGAAGCAATAGTCCATGACAATGCAAGGTGGTGGCAGATTTATCATGTTGCTGCTAATTGCTTTGAAGCAAGGTGCCTAAACATCGTATATGAAAAATGTGAACAGTGCAAAGCAATGATATAATAGCCTGGAATGGTCATGGACAGTTTTGTCTGTCTTGCATGTAACTACGTTTGTGGTTCTCTCATTGATCTGACTTTGTGTGTATTCTTTCACTTAAGTGTTTGCTGAATCCTTGTTTGTCAACACTGACATGAGACTCCATCACAGTTCAGTTGTTTATGGAGTTTCTATTTAATAAAACAGCAGTTTTAATAAATGATTCAAATAGCTGACATTTGATTCGTTATGTTGGTACTTTCAGGATACTTAGTGCATACGTTCTCAAATTTCAGCATATCTAAACATTGGGCTTTAAAAAAAAATCTTTACAGTTCTATGCTGTTTGAACTATTACTTGTTCTTTTTTGTAGAAAACTTAAAGGGCTGGAACACACCATCTTAGGCTCTTCATATGCATGTTTCTTCAATAGGCTCTCCAAATCACATACTTCTGTGATTTTGTTATTAAGGAAGAACAAAAGATCTGAGAACAAAATTGCAGGGAATTTTTTTAATAATTTAATGATATATGTCGTATCAAACTTCAGACCGATAAAACTGCAGTAATGAAATAAGGGTCAGGAATATGGAAAGATGCCACTAAATAAAGCTTCTAAAATGAGAAAGTGATCAGTAAATTTATATTTCTTTTTTTAGAAAGACTTCATCCTTATTAAACCCAAAAGCTGCATTAGTACCATCTTGTGGTAGCACAGATAAAAATCAGAAGAAATTAAGGCCTCTGTCCTTCTAAATTTTGTGAACATATTTAATACACTAAGTATCGATTAATCTTGTTGTGCTCAATGGGACTACTTTTGTGCATAAAGATAAACACATGCCTAAGTCTTTGCAGGGTCAAGATCTACGATTTTTCCAGCAAAACAGTAATATGATTACATACTGCTTCACATATTGAAGTATATGTTCTGCTATTAACAATGATATATGAAGCTATTGTTCACATTTAACAAGAAAAATTGGAGAAGAAAATAGGAATGCAATGCAGCTATGTTGAAGTGCCAGTCAAATTGAAAATTAGTCCATGTCAGCAAGTAAGTTTAAGAGTAGATTCAGTTGGTTTAGCTGATCTGGAGTCCACCTGCCATTTCTTACGGCTTTGCAATCATGTCTCTGTGTCATTTTTATTAAGTTGAATCATGAGTCAAAAATTAAGACTAAATCAACAATAATAACAGACATGCTGAGGTATCTCTTTGCCTTTGTTTTCGCTCCAGTACTAAGGAGAAGCACTGCCTGAAAATTTTTGAGTCACGAATATTGTATCAGTTTAATCTGAGTGTTGTGGATGCTGGGTTAGATAAATTTACTCATTTTCTCCTATATATTGACTGCTTTTCAGTCAGCACCATATTTTTTCTACCACGGTACTCTTTGCTGCTTTCAGTGAAATAAAGCCCTTGGCTTTGTAAATGTATTTGACAAGCCTTTTATATGGACTGCCTTCAGATATTATTTCTGTTTAGAATTGAATTCAACACTGTGGGGAGGCTGTGTAGTGATATAGCTGCAGATATTGGAAAAAAGTGGCAGAGCTCTCCCTAGATTAGTTATGGTGACCCATGCACTTGGTAATAAATAGTGGTGACCTAGTAGACATGCCTATGTCTTTAACCTTTTGATCAGATGACGGACACGGCCGAACTTTCAGAGCTCTGTGCATGAGGAAAGATAATTCTAGACCTCTTGGTTATCAGATTTCAAAAGCTATCAAGCAAGTACTAATGTCTTTTGTTTCAGTGCTTTCCCAAGTGCTGCCCGCTGGTAGATTATTAACAATTTAATTGTAATAACCTGGGAAGCCTTCTAGGCCATATTCTGCCATTACACATGTATATATGCAGTGCCACTTCACAGGCTCCAGTGGATTGATACCAATGCAGTTGATGAAGAATGTGTTCTCTCTTTTACCCAGTGGGTCTTAAATTAAAACGTGCACCAGTAAAAACCTGCTCAAGTGACACTAGCACAGTGATTATCTTTCAGATTTACTAGGGTTCACAAGCCCCACTGAACTGTAGTTTTCTTTTCATTTTGGCAGAAAACAATTTCCAGTCATGTTCTCTAGTTGAGTTTTCAGACATTATACCCCAAAGTGACAGTCTGTGCCTAAACTGAGAGGGGAAGGGAGTAATCCCATCTTCAGAATTCTTTTGGGGCTTTTGGGGTTACCTATAGAATGCCCAGTGTGGGTTCTAGAGCTTCTGGCATGTGTTCCAAGAATCCTTTAGGGCTTGTACCAAAATGCTGTTATTGACTCCCTCAGAAATTCCAGTAATTTGGAGATTTGAGCAGAAACATCTTTCGCTACATCTTTAGTAATGTCACGAAGACTGATGGTTTTTCAGACCTGCAGTCTCTTGCTGCTTCGATTTCCCTGGTGTGACTGTCTCTAATCCTGTGTTTAGCAAGCCCAGATCTTAATGTGTTTCTCAAAGTTCTTGATGGGTTCCACAAGCCCTTCTGTGGTGCCCCTTCAGTTATGAAGGAGAAATTGTGCTTGTTTGACTGCTTTCATTGCAGCTGAGATACTTTTTTCCACCCTGTTGTCTGGAGCTTTCGTTGCATAAAAGTGAAGGCTGCCTTTCTTGTCATACTTTTTTTTTCTGCTCAGGTGAATTCTGCATATTAGAAAACTGGGTGTAATGCTTCTTTCTGTATGTGGGCTTTGTGTCCTCCTAAAATAGTTGATGAGTGAAGGCAGAGCAAGAGCCAGGTACAAATACTTTTCTGGAAGCCTTGGTCATCTATTTCCCCCCCTTTTTACTTCTCTCTGCTACAGTACTGTAGCTGGGCCATTGACATGGAGGAGGAGGGAACTGTATGACAAGAGGGAGAGTTATATTTGCCCTCTAAAGTTCATGTATTTAAGGAAGAATGCAGTTTCTGAAGGTTTTTCCCTTATTTCTCTGAAATAAGAAAAGATACACATTAATAAGGTGAGTATATCAAATAGTCAAGCATTTAAAACATTAAAAAATATAAAATTATAGATCCTAACATGAAAGTGCTGTGTAATGTGAAGGCTGCGCATGAAAACTAAAGTTGAAGAAGTGGATAATAACATTTGAATTCTTCCACAAATCCATCCAGGCTCAATTTTGAAGTCAAATTGCTTTCAAATGGCGTGAGAATTAGGTTTCTCTTTCTTTCCCGAGTCTCACTACTCCTCTGATGTGATAAAATTCTCTCCAAACAAGAAGAAGAATCCCAACAAGCTGCAGCTGATGATCCAAACAATAAGACTTCTAAAAGATATTTTGGAAATGTATGGGAAAGCCTCCTTTAATTCCTTCATGGCACTTAAAACGTCTGAATTCTTAACAATTTCTCTTCTGTGGTTTAAATATAGCCATTTCAACTTTCACCTCCATATCTAATCTAAGCAAGTTTATCAAAGACAGTGATTCCAATTTCAAGAAGTCTAGCGAGTCAGTGGAATAGGTTGCTGACAAGCTTTTGTACAACTTAGAGGCCTTTTCAGAAAATCTCCTCTCCAGTTACCCACTGGTTTCGTCAATCAGTTTATGATAAATCTGGAACAATAGATGCTCATTACACTTTGGAATCCTGGCAAGTGCATGGTGACTAGGGAATTATGAAGCTTTTTTTTTAGAGCAATACCTTGACAATTTTGGTGGGACATCTTAGTGTTGATAATTTGTCACATACGTCTTTCAAATGAATAAAATGAAATACTAAAATTAGTGAACTATTTGTATGCTGGATTTATCACACCAAATTTTGGAGCCTTCCTCAAAATAAGGTGTTTTTTTTTTTAATAGATGCTGAAGATCTTGGTTTAAGTTTTGTTATCTCTTCTCCCCTCCCCCCCATTTATTTTCTTTTGGCATGGTGACTTATGGTGATTCAGGATGGGAAAAATTCCAACCTCTTAGGCCTAGTCTATGCTACAGGTTATGTTGACATAAACTACCTGGAGAGTTGACCTAGCTGTGGAAGTGTCTTCACTTAAATTTGGCTCCAGCTGACTTATGTTCCTGTCGACAGTGATTTAGTAACACAACCTCCATAAGTGGCGTAATTAGGTCATTGCAGTGTCAGTGTAGACACTGTATTGCTTCCATTAATGGTTATTGGCTTTCCCACAATGGTTCACACTGACAATACAATGGGTACAAGCAAGGCCGGATTAAGGCATGGGCTAGCCAGGCAGCTGCCCAGGGCGCCAACCTATAGGGGGTGCCTGATGGCAGCTGTAAGGGGCGCCGCGTGCCCAGGGTTGGGGGCTGCACGGCGCCCCTTAGATTGCAGCTGTAAGGTGCCCAGCGCACCAGGGGTGGGGCCACGCATGCACTGTGCACCTGGGGGCGGAGCCACGCATGTGTCACGCGCCAGCTGCCCGGGGCACAGGAATGGCTCGAGCCGGCCCTGGGTACAAGCACTCTTGGCGAAGACATGCACCAGCAAAACACTGAGCCAAGTGTGCAGCTGTGCACATACACATGATTTAGTAACTTTGGTGATTGTAAGGTAGGTTGACCTAATTTTGTAGTGACATGGCCTTAGTTTTCCCCATGTAGGATTTTTTTCTCCTTCAGTTTCGAATTTAGTGTTTTCCCATTAACTTTAATGGTCCACCCATTATCTATTCCAGGTTGTACAATTCTGGGTACTTAGAGACAGTCTTGTTTGCTTGTGAAGGGGGAGCCTAACTGTTTGTTTTCACTTTCCTGTTTGTTTTTCATTGTAGCATAATTTTATATACATAAAACACATAATCAGTTGGTCTGTCTCTCAATAGCCATCAGGTTAATTCAGAATGCTACATAAATTCATAAGAGATTTGGCATGTGTTTATATACTGTAATATTGTGCACAGTCAATTGCAGGTTTGGGATTCAGACACCCCCATTCTCCGTTTGGAGTCTGGAAAAACATTTCTTGTTACAGAAATGTAGAAATAACAAAAAGGAAATTACTTATAGCATCTTTCTTCTTTGATGGAGCCTTTGCATTCAAGTGGACTAAACAGTTTTCTTGTTAGATTAAAACTTTGTGTTGAGCGCATTTGGTTAAAAACCCAATTTGATTAAAATCATAGCAGTTCCCAAGCATTGCTGGGGTACATACATCTGACAAGGACAATAAGGGCCTTATTAGCTTTAACATGTGACAGGCAATAGGGTTGAGAGTATATCTAGGCATTCCCCATGACTATATAGTAGTTTCACAATTCTATTGGACAGTCCATCTCAGGTTTCTTCTGGACACTGCAGGATCATTTTAATTCTAGCCAGTCCATCCATGCACTCTGAAAGGAGCATTTCTCTTCTCAGTTGGAAAGGAAATCTTTTATCCTCACTCCAAAGAGATAGACAAGTTCTGATTATAAATTCCAACATAAAACCCTGTGTCTCCACTTCGGCTACTGTGTAAGTCTCCCTGCAAGAGGCCCTTTCTGCAGACTTTTTTTTAATCAGGGTAACACATCTTTAGTTATAGCATCAATGTAATGCAGTCCCCTGTACTTCACTTAGCTGACATAAGATCAACAGCATCATGTGTTTGAGCAAACTTGGACTAAGAAATGGGGCTGAGAAGAAAGATGGAACAGATCTTATTTCTAAAGAGGAAGAAAAAAAATTTCAGGTGGGCAGCAGTGCCATAGCTACAAGGCAGCTCTGGTACATGTGAAAGTATTTTAAAAAAAGAAAAGCTACATCAACAAAAAGGTCCAAGACATGTTTTTCCCTCTGTTGGAATTTCTTAGTTATTTTAAATGCCAGCATTTATCTATAAATCTACAAGAAACTGCACTCAATTCTCCAATTAGAGAGCAAAGTTGGCATTCACTTTACAGTAGAACTTATAAAAAAGACTGTTGGTCTCTTAAAACAGGGAACTGTCTACTCTTTGCAAATATAATGGTACAGTTCTGACCTACATCTTCTTGAAAATAGCTAAGTTAATAAATCAGGGTTCAGAAGTTTCTTTTGCGTGTCCCTTAAGTGTTTGACAGCTTTCACTGTATGTATTTGGGGTTTTTTCTTGTATACGGTTATTTCTGTTCTTTATTAAGTTAGGAAATACTGTTTAAAACAAATCTAATTTATGTCTTGTGCTATTAAATGGGCATCCTGTTTGTAAGGAAGGATATAGAAAGACTTCTGTGGCCTAAAAGAGGTTGGAGATGCACACTGTCTTGAAGAGGCAAAGAGGAAGTTAAGAGGAATAACAAAAAGCAAATGTCGGTGAGAGTACTGCAAACAAAAAAAAGTAAACAATCCTTCATAACTTACTTGTTAGAGAAAATCCAGTATTTATGGGAGAGGGCTGTGCTAGTAAACTACTGGTTTGGGGTTTTTTGTGGGTTTTTTTTTTTTTCCCCCCACAAAAAAATTTTGAGAGGTTGAGCCATACAATTTCCTGGTGTCAAATAAGCAGTTTTTTAGAAAATGAAGAAATGGAGATATCAAAAAAATAGTTTTAACACTATGTGCAACATTGCTGCTAATCAACAACTTGGGAAAGAATATAATAATATACTTTGATTCAATATATTTTAATGAGTTTTATTGAGGGCATTTTTTCTTTTTTTGAATTTTTATTCTTAAAAGGATTGACTTTGACCTATTCTAAAAGTCACTCTTTTATTTGTTCCTGTTCTGTCTATTCAGCATTTGTATGAAATCTTACTTGGAATATCTTAATTCTGATTTTGGTGTGAGTAGTCACTTGGATTAGAGAGAGAGAGAGAAGGATGGAGGCCCATAAATAATGATGAATAGCAGCCTGTAGAATGAAAGAGGTTTCTAAGAAGCAGCCATGAGCTGGTCAGATGATGTATCACACAGAGGCATTGTAAGCATGCTGCTCTAAGAGGTGTAAAAATGTTTTCCAATAAACTCCCAGGTGGCCCACCAGAGCCAGACTTGAACTTTCTGGGGACTCTGTAAGACCGTTTTCTTACAAGTATTTTAGGAGGTTTGAGGGGTAGATAGAAGGACTGGAGATGGAAGGATAGCTACAAATATAGAGCCGACCTATAGTAATGTGCACATGCACTAAGGATGTTAAAAAACATTTTTGTTTTTTGTAAACATTTAACTGCTGAAATTTTCTGTGGTACATGCTTACGTGTGGGAGGGAGTTGGCTCTGTGGGAGCTAGTGTGCGCTGGGAGTCTGTATCGGAGGCAATAGCATGGCGGGGCAGGCGAGCACCAGCTTCTGCCTGCTCCCCCTTCCTCTGCTGCTTCTGTATCAGAGGCAGCAGCACAGGGGGGTGGGGGGAAGCAGCACCACGACAGCTGGTGCTCGTGGGGAGCCTGCTTACAAGCCAGTTCTCCATGAGCACCATCTCCTGCCTCCCCTGCTGCTTCTGATACAGAGGCAGTGTGGGGGGGGGGGGGAGGGCGGAGAGGGAGGCTTGCATGTAACCATGAAGGTTAACTGATGAGCCCAGGCTCATTGGTTAACCATTTAAATGAATACACTATCACATCCCTAACATGCACACACAATTACAATTTTAAAACAAAGCCAGCTGAATTCTGGTCTAATTTTTGCTATTTAAATCCAGAATAAACCACTTCCACAAATGGAATTACTTGACAATTTACTCCAGGCCAACTGAGATGAAAATCTGTTCCAATATGTCTAATTTTAGGTTAACAAGCATTCAAGTTGTCCCCTTTTAAGGAAAATAAAGCAAACACTTTGCTGCACACAAATGATTTCAATTTTCTGAATTATCTTTTTCTGAGCAGCTAATGTTTGTGTTGAAAAATAACCATCTGTTTTTACAGTAAAAAGAGAATCTTGTTAAATATCCTCAAATGTGTTAGTGAAGATGCTGTCAGCAGTTTGTCACCCTATACCATTCCAAATAGTTTTCTGTGTACAAGAATAGAAAGCTGACTTTCTGTTCATGTGGATTATCCCTTCTATTTTTAGATATGTAAAATGAAATATGAAGCACCAAAAACAGTATTTCTTAGTGAGTTGTATCCTGACCTGACACAGCCATTATGTCATGACACTATATATCATTAACCAGTTATTCCTTATCAGTCACACATGCAACACCGAATAGTTCTACTTCTGATACAGTTTTAAACTACAGTATTTTAGGAGCTCAGGGAGCAGTGGAGGAGGAATAAGTCAGTAGTTGTATCTGTGGACAGACAACTAGAGAGCGGGAAGCCTGTCAAAACACAACACCTCTTCAAGGGTTTTAAGAACAAAACTGAGATTTTAATGTAGGAATTCTATAAGACTTCAATTTGGATTAAAGGAAAGAGTAACAAATCTTTAGAAAGACATATGGGAGATCTTTCAGGATTGGCTTCAAAGTTCTCTTGTGCTTCTTTTAACACTGTTGGATACCAAGGACAAGGCACTGTGCATATGCTGCTCACCACAGTATCCCAGTGGAACTTGTTACCCAGATGGTGCAAACCATATGTTTTCATATTTTTTAGGTATATTTAGGAAATACTATATGGGGGAATGGAAAAAGTTATATGTTTTCCAAACCCTGTGATCTCAAAGGTTTCTAGGATAATGCTTTAGAGTTACCAACATAAAGAACTTTTCTGTTCTGTCCTTTTTATGAAATTCACAAGTCCCTATCTGCTATTGAAACTATAGAATGAAATTAATTCCAATGCAGGGACTATGCACAAGACCTTCTGTTTGCATTTTTTGTTTTTGTTTTTTAAACGCACAGAGACTTAGGTGGGCCATCTGCACAGAGAGAGGTTTCACCTATAGTAAATGCACAAGAAATGTAAGATATAGGTTGTACCTCCCTTAACCGGAACTCTGTGGTTCGGCATGGACCGCTGATGTTCCTGGACCATAGAACCCGGAAGGGGGAGGTCTGGCAGTGCAGCAGGACCTCCGTAAGGGGCACCAAAAACTCAGCTGGGAGCCCAGAATGTGTGTGTGGGGAGGACGGACAATGTGGCGGGGAGTTCTGGCCCCAGCAGAGCTTCCTGGCCCCAGCGGCCAGGGAGGTCTAGCCTGGCCATGGCCCTCTGGCCCAGGCCAACAATCTCCAACCCCAGTAGCAGCCAGGGAGCTCTGGTCCCATCCCTGGTCGTGTAGCTCTGGCGGCGTTCTGGCTCCAACAGCTAGGGAACTCCAGCCCCAGCAGCAGCCAGGGAGCTCTGGCCTGTGGAGGAAGGCAGCTGCGGAGCTCTGCCCTGGCTGTGTATCTCTGGCCATGGCACTCTGACCTCGGCAGCAGCAGGGCCAGGGAGAGCCCTGGGGGGCTGAGGAAGCAGCCGGGGCAGCCTAGATCCCTAGCTCACAAGGGAAAGGACCTTCCTTGGTCCGACAAATCTCCTCGTTCAGGACCAGTCAGGTCCCAAAGGTGCCAGACCGGCGAGGTCCAACCTGTACAAACTTTAATCCTCAATTTAGTGCTGCTGGCCGAACAAACCATTTTGAAAACATAAGTATGTAGAAAATCGATTTCATTTGATACTTTTCATCTCTGTGTCTCCTACAATTCACTTGACTTTTACCAAAGGCTATGAGAGAGAATTCTGTTTGCTGTAAGTTATTACTGTATTTCTGTTTCTGTATTGCTTTGCTGACATGGCTTCACAGAGGGAAGCTATTCTAATTACGTTTCTAAAGTCTAGTCTTTTGAAGTGTCAACTAATAGGGAATGGGTATTACAAAAGTTTGGCCAATACACAGGAAAAGAATGCTTTATATAACCATCACTAATTCATTAGGGAAACCAAAAGCTTGTTTCCTTTGAAGATTTGCATATTCTCACCTACAAGAGTGAATCGTACATAGTCCTTTTTGTAGCGCCTCTGTTAGCATAACTCTGTTTAAAAGGTAAATTAGCTAAATTGAAAGGCTAATTGCCTTGAGCTTCAGGTAGCAAGGAAGTCCATGCTTGGATGTCTTTGCCATCTGTGAGAGACTGAGATGATGAGATGTGGTTTCAGAAATCCAAAATATCTCACAGAACTTAGGAATTTTAATGTGGTGGTATAAATCTGAAGTTTGTTTTTTGTTCATGTTACTTGCGGAATTGAGTTAGACAGATCAGAGATCATGACTTTGTTTTTTCTCAGTGTGCTACCTGTGTACATTAAGGAATCTATTCCAGGAAAAAAAATAATTCTCTGGCTGTTTCATTCTACTATTTGATCGGCATGCATACAGATTTTAGCCTGTTTGAAGCAAAAGTTAATTATGAGAGAAACAGAAGAGGCATACTCAGGTGGCTGCATTGGAGCTTCCACATGGAAGAGGTATGCTCCACATAATACTACTTTTTTTTTTTTTTTTTAAAGTAAGCCAAAATGACTAAAATGAGCAAGAAAATGTTTGAGAATAACCAGTACATTTTCTGATTTTGTTTTTTCATCCCCAAACCCAATGATTTTAACAATTAAAAAAAATGTTCACAGAAAATATTTATCATGTTCTAGTTAGTTACCTTGAGTTAAATCCTAGCTCCCTGGGTAAATACCTGCGATACAGGTGTGCAGAGTCACATAGAATGCAAAAGCAGCAGCATCAGTATGTATCCTTCTATTGTTAATCATAAAATCATAATAGTCGCTTAGTGGTTGCATAGTCTCTGCGTAGATTATCCTTGTTTGTAGGGATTACACTAGGTATGGTTGCTTCTACGTTAGGTGGCACATTATTCCACTGCCAACTCTTCCAGAATCAAAAGCTGACAATAAGTGTTACTTTTAGAGATGGGTGTTTTAATTAATCATGTTACTATCAGTGGTCTCCAACCTTTTCAAGCACAAAATCACTTTTTGAATTTAAGTGCAGTCCAAGATCTACCACAAATATAAATACCCTTTTCCCCGCCCCTGCTCTCTTGCCCATCCTCACTCACTTTCATCAGGCTGGGGAGAGGGTTGGGGTGCAGGCTGTGATCTTGGATTAAGGGATCTGGAGTGGGAGAGGGGATCTGAGCTGCTCTTGGGGCAGGCAGCTGGGATGTAGGAGAGGGTTCTAGGTGCAGGGTCTGGGACGGCGTTTGTATGCAGGGGTGCTCGGGGCTTTGGGTGTAGGAGGGGGTTCATGACTGGGGTAGGAGTTTGGGATGTTGGCTCTGGCTGGGCCCTGCTTACCTCAAGTGGCTCCTGGTTGGTGGTGCAGTGAGGCTAAAGCTGGCTCGCCCTGGCCCTGGACCACTCCCTAAAGCAGCCAGCAAACTCCATCCCAAGTCCTATTGTGCCCCCCTCTGTGCATTGTGGAGAGAGGATACAGAAATCAGTGGCCCTCTTCTCCCTGCCCTGCCCTGCACAGAGAGCAGGAGACTCCCCAGGGGGAGGGGCAGCTCCAAGGCAAAGGGCAGGAGAGGAATAGCGCTGGGGGGGGGGGGGGGCAGCTGAAGAGCTGGCATTTCATAGCCTCTTGGCCAAACCAATCAGGATCACCTGCCAAAGGCTCCAAGATCTACCAGTAGATCCCTATCTACTGGTTGGTGTAACAGATAATAAAGACCAAAATACAGCCGGCTCCCGAGTTGCGAATGGTCGAATTACGACCGTTCTCATTTACGACCAAAGCTCCCATGGAGTGGTCGTAAAGGCGGTCCCCAAGTTACGAACGCGACCCACGCTTACGAACAGTGTGGTCGCTATGTAACTCAATGGGGTCCGAGTTACGAACAAATCAAGTTACAGCCAAGTGTTTGGTCCGTAACTCGGGGGAGAGGCTGTATTCAGAGTTTTTCTTATTCTCAGCTTCTGATCCACAGTTTGTTGCTGCTTTGATCAGAGTGCCCTGCTCCTTACTTGGGGCAGGGAATGAAAGAGACCTAGTTGCAACCCAAAGGAGAATTCAACAAATGTGTTGAAGCAGATCTGAGTGAGGAAATGAAGCACCTGTGGGCTGTTCAGCAGCCCAGGTGAATAATCCCTGCGCTGGTGAATTAAACTTTAAAGGCTTATTACCAGTCAGCTTCTTTCTGACTCTGTGTCTGGGGAAACCATAGAAATGTTATTTCCAACTATAAGTAGATTAAATTATGATTTTTCTCAAGTCCAGCAAGTAGTACATTTTTGGCCTGCTATAGGTCTTTTCTCCAACCAGTAGCTGAAACTTGGCACGTAGATCTGGAGTTGTTTTGAATGGGGATAGCATTCTCCCATGGATCCTAGGTTAGGTCTTTAGTTCTTCTCTTCAAACTTTGTAGAAGATTTTAATGTCTATAGTTGGCTCTCTCCATGCATGCACAGGTGGATATTTTTCACATTTAAAGGGAGCAAAACCAAGTGTTTGCATAGTAGAAGAGAAGTTTAACTCAGAACAAATCTTGCTTAGTTTCCAGAGCTGCCACTTAGGTGGAGCTGAATATACTGTAGGATCCTTATTTATGAATAGGTGCTCTATTTAAATGTTATGTCACAGACAGATATAGTCCTTTAAATATAGCCTGTGACTGGCTTCAAAACCATTCTCAGCACAAGAATATATAGTTTTAAAGGCACTTTGGAAAAATGTAATATAATCTAATTTTCAAATATAAATAAAGGCAATTTCCAGAGTTATTCATCTGAAATTAAGTATATGCAAACCATAGTATGTTACATGTCTTTAGATTTAAGAATCTTAAGTAAAGGAAAAAACCTAAATTGGCTTTAAAGAGTATAACAAACTTTAGAAGAACAGGCATTGAGATCATTGCAAGTGAAGTGATAATTCAAGCATAATCATCTTCTGGTTCAAAGAAATTCTTTTCCTTCAGTCTGTTCATTGATTGTGCTCAGCTGTGTTGCTGCTGCTATAGGATTCCAAAATTATTTCTCATTTTGGGTTTTGTATGGACATACTAGAGATGCGTCCACATTTTCACAAAGAACAGCGTTTCACTCTTAGTATAATAAACTCATATCAGTAAAAACTGACATTTATTGCTTTGCCCCATGCACACTGATTTTGGCAATTTAAAGTCAGGATGACACCTAATTAAATGTCTCCCCATGTTAGTTTCCACTTGTATTTTCCCTCCTTATAAAACTATCTGCCTAATCTGTTTAGCAGTAACTGACATGTGTCAAAAGATAGAAGCAGATGTCAAATTTCTCAGAGAATGTTACAGAATCTACCTTCTACCACTTTGTAGGAATGTAACCTGGTCCAAAACAAAGCAAAACAAAACCCCTCAGTTACAGATTCAGAGCCTATTTTCTAAATACTTCTCTCAGCCTCATAGAATCCTGTTTCCTTTTATAATAATATCCTGATAGCTGTTAAACAGTTGGAGCTTTTTAACTCGATAAAATATAATACTTTCTGTAAATTATTATTTGTTCTCTGTTGATTGTTGTCTCTAATAACTGCTGTTGTGTCATCCTGGGGATTATAGTGGATGAAAAGCTGCATATGAGTCAAGAGTGTGCCCTTGTAGCCACACAGACTAATGGCAGTATTGGGGTGCATTAGAAGAAGCATTGCCAGCAGATCTAGGGAAGTGATTATTCCCCTTTATTCTGCAATGGTGAGGCCATAACTGGAGGAAGTCTGCAGAAGAGAAGAGTGAGAGGGGATTTGAAAGCAGCCTTCAACTGTCTGAAGGGGAGTTTCAAAGAGGATGGAGAGAGGCTGTTCTCAGGAATGACAGAATGAGGAGCAAGGGTCTCAGGTTACAGTGGTGGAGGTCTAGGTTGGATATTAGGGAAAACTATTTCACTAGGAGGGTGGTGAAGCACTGGAATAGATTACCTAAGGAGGTGGTAGAATCCTCCTGAGGTCTCTTCCCAACCCTATGATTCTATGATTATGGTGTGTGTATAAACTATGTGCCCAAAGGTCAACCCTTCAAACTCTTCAGAACTTTTCAAAATCTTTCCAGAAGATACTGAAAAGTATATGGAGCTTCATGTTTGGAAAGTGGTTTTAGTTGCCTGGTATGCCTGTAGAACTTCATTCCTTTGAATAAAAATGTTGGGATTGGTAAGAATACTGGAAACTGAGTTAGTAAGTTAAAATTGGATTTTTAAAAGTAAGTGTAAAGGGTTATGCTATAACTATGGAAAAGGGTGGATGCACAACTGTTTGAGAGGAATCAGAATGGTTTTTTACAGGAAAGATTACTCTTGAAAACATAGCTGTTGTTCATTTTTGGCTAATCTGTCAACTCAATACAGACTCCAAAAGTACAACCAGCATTTATTTTTGATGCAAGATGATATCCTAGCTCAATCTTCAAAACTATATTTTCCCCTCCAAACTCGTAGTAGAAGAAGGTCCAGATCATTAACTGCAAAATTTGTGTTTCTATATAATAATCCTGGACACAAGGATGGAAGGTTGCAGCAAAGGCATCCATAGTTGTGTAATTGAAAGGTGTCCTTTACGGACACTATTTACAGACCGAGGTAGATGAAGCTTTAATGGTTCCTTTGACGAAAGCAAGGGGGGAGGGCCCTCTCCATCCCTTTCATCTTCAGTCCCCTTTGCTCTTGTGCTTTTGGCAGGGAAATGGGGTCAGGGCGTGGGGGCTTGTCCCACTCTGCCTGCCTGGTACTCCTGCAGGAGAGAAGGGAAAGCCCCCACACCCAGCCCATGCTCACTGGCAGGAGCACCAGGTGGGTTGAGGCATGAGGGGGTCTACTTTTTTCAGTGCCCCCTAGGCACAGGCCTTATTGGGCACTCTGCACTTTTGTTTAGAAATCCAACTTAGATACACAGGTTTGAAGTAATTGGCTTAACAATTTCTAGACTTCACCCTTTTTGGGAAATTACTTTAGCATGTAGGTTAACAAGTTACCTGGTAAGCAGGAGGATTATTGGCCTTGTTATGCTTAAACAAAGCACACGAGATCTTTTATAGGGGAAAAAGACAGTATGCCGCATTTACTGAGAATACAACAGTTGCATATGCTTTTCAATCATTCTCTCTCTCTAACTCACACTCACACTCACACGCAGTCCCGCCAGACGATGTCATGGTTACCAGTCCAGATTCTGTATCAGTCTAGTGGCCAGCTAGATTGAACACAGAAGGAGAGCAGGGCCTTTGTCGGTCGATCAATCTGATGCTCCTCTGGAGTTGGTGGCAAGATGAACCCAAAGTTCCATAGCAAAGCATCCTGCTTATATAATCCTTTTCTCTGTTGAAATCAATAGATTCCTCTCTGTCAGCCTGTGACCAGAATGTTATCTTGTTGATGTCAGTCGTTCCCAAACATCTCTTGAAGGCTCATCCTGTAATCAGTCGTCTTTTGTGGGTGCCAGCTTCACTTGAAGGCTCATCAATCTGCCATTCTGCCAATAGTCCAATCACTCCTTATTATGGGTACGCATTTTTGATGCCAGGTCGTCTGAAGTCTGGTCTTCGCCCACACTCAACCTCCCTCTTTGGCCATCTGGTTCTGAGCAATAACTTTTGCACCTTATCTTGACACATTCATTCCCTTTTCACACACACAAGCAATGTTACAAGGGCTCTCAAGGTTATGCGGCACAACGTCAACATCTGCATTGGCAAGACAGAGGCATTGTAAATCAAGCAATTAAGGCCTCAGCCTTCAATATCCTTTTAGTCTTATTAACACAGACACAATATCAAAAACTATCTTTTTACTTAGGCCCATTTACTAAACTCACTAAACTTTAGGACAAAGAAATAGACATTTGACTAAAAGGACTTAATGTAATGAAATATTAAATGTGTATTAACATACACCTTATATTGCTATCATTAAACTACATTACTATATTACCAAACCTAAACAAATATAAAAAGTCAAGGCTTTCAGTCCCAATAGCCTGCTTAACCAGATAACCGGCCTAGCCAGCTGGACCCTGCCGGTGGTTGATTAACTGGTTAAACAAAATGTTTAACCAGTTACTATTAGTGTGTTATTACATCCCTATATAATTATTTGACCTGTTCTGATGCCAGCCAAGACAATACTTTTTTTTCTAGGGCTGGCTGGGATATTGCATTTGTTTGGCAAATAAATAAATTAAATTTTTAAGTTTTGAATGTTTTTATTCTGACTCCACCTCTAGCCCTCAGTTCAGACACTGGCTTGGGATGTGGGAGCCCAAGGCTTATCTTTGCAATACCTAATTAGGGTATGTCTTGAAACGTAATCAAAACTAGCCTCGTTCTGTGATCTATGTAGTGTAGTTGTTGTCAAGTTGGTCCCAGATATTAGACACACAAGGTGGGAGAGGTAATATCTTTTATGGACCAACTCTGTTTTTGTGAGACACACAGAGCTGCTCTTCAGGTCTGGGAAGATACTTACCACATACGCAAGAAGCAGCCATTCAGGCTCGAGATGGCTATTAACACCTTTCTGCTGGAAGACACTGCTTACTTGAAACCAAAATGCTTTGCAGAAAGTTGTTTTATTGACAATTATTCAGCCGTCTCTACTCTATATTCGTGCTCTCTATCATGAGATTAATTCAGTTGTGCATTTTACACGCTTCTGAACAAATGGAATATGGAAATGAATATTGTATTTCAGTAACTGTGATAATTCAGGAAACCAAAAGTCCAATGTTCTCATGCATTAGCAATCTTATTACATAGTAAATAGACTAAAAAAAACTTTTCAATTTTTCATATAATAACTAAGACAGAAGCTACAAACAGATTAAATTTTTAGATGAAAATGTCATGTAAACTCAGCTGAGTCAGGGATCTTGGTTGCTTGCCTTGAAATATGATACATATGCTTAAATGATTTAGTGTGACAGTATCTAGCCTAGGTCACAAGATCACAAGAGATAGATGTTTCTTAGTCTGAAATGTAGTTAAATGCCCAGAAACCAAAATGATTTTTAATAAGGGTCTTTGAACATTCATTTTTCAATATGCATACATTTTACTGACAGCTATGCTGCAGTTAATTTTATTGACTGTTTTTTGGGGATGGGAATGTAATATATACGGTCTTTAACATATTCTACAAAAAAGATGTACTTCAGAATAGTTTTTATCAATAAAGTCATGTCTTAAAGAAATTTGACAAGTGCTAAAGTGGATGTAAGAGAGGATACCATCCTACAGTAGTAAAAGCAGCATTTGTGGGCAAGTTAATATATTTTCATTCCAGCAAATGACTTGCTGTTTAACTTAGAAAGTTAGTTATTGTAGCCTCACTTTTCCTCTTCCTAAAATGGTGGCTTGAAATACTTACTAGGCATAGATCTTGTCTCCACTTACCAGGAGAGAGATGCTGTGGAGATCCATCTCCTGGGGGTCAATTTAGCAGTTCTAGTGAGGACCTGCTGAATCGACCACTGATTGCATCTCTGTCGTTCCAGTATTCCACTGGGTCGCAAGGAGTAGGGAAATGGATGGAGAGTTTCTCTTACAGTAGGGACTAGGGATGTAAAAATGCAGTTGAAAATGTAACCACTCAAAATCCCTATTCCCCACGGCATCCCCTTCCCCTCCTTCCCTCCCCCCCCAACCGTCTTGTGTACAGGATAATTCCCTATATTGATGGGAGCCTGCAGGGCCCAGGGTGGGCTGGGTAATTACTTTGGGAGGGAGGCTGGTAGCTCAGGAAGCAGAGTGACAGACATAGCAACCTGCTCCACTTTGCTGCCCATCTCTCAGCTGGCTTGCTCCACTTCATTGCAGTGGCGGGAAGCAGAGCACTCTGGCCCCAGCCTGCTTCTGACTACAGAGTGCTTCAAGCCCTGCATTGCTTGGTAGAGCAGAGCAGGGTGGGGCTGGGGCACTCCTCTTCCTGCTGCCACAGAAAAGCGGAGTTACCCGGTTGGGAGATGGGTGGCAGAGCAGAGCAGGTTGCCAAGTTGCTCCACTTGCTGGGCTCCCACCGCCACAGTGAGTGTGGAAGGGGGACCCTTGCTGCTGTCCCATGCCAGCCTCCCTAGTAATCCCTAAGTTGTATAGCTCAGCTGGGGGTGGGGGGACTTCAGAGAAGGCGGGAAGCAGGGCAGGGTAGAGGTGGAGCAGGGGCAGGGCTCAGGGAAAGGGTGGAGTGGAAGCAGAGCAGGGGCAGGAAGAGGCGTGGCAGAGGCTGCGCCTCCCCAAGGATAGCCCTGTCTGTTAGCCGAAGTGGGGTTAGGCTTGAGTCTGAGCTGAACCCTCGTTTTACAATGCAGCACAGGGTACACTTACTCAGGGATACAAGTTCCGTAGCTGTTGGCCTGGGTCAGCTGATTGGCCTTATAGTCACCAGCTTTCTCTGGGCCCAGGAGATGCTCAACTGCCTCTCCATCCCAGGCCCTGCCCCTATCCCTATTGACACCTGATCCCTTCTCCGAAGCCCCATCCCTGTGCCATCTCTTCCTGCCCCCACTGCACCCCTTCCCTTAACTCCCATCCCTGCCTCTCCTTTTCCTTCCTCCTCTCCAAGTGAGCCCTGTCCCTGCTCTTACCCCTCTCTTCTAGAGCCTTCTGTAGGCCTCGGAACAGTTGACTGAGGTGGGCAGTAAGTGCCGGAAGGGAGGAGGAGGAGTTAATTAGCAGGGCCACTGGTGGGTGGGAGGGGGAGTTGGGTGCCTATGGGTGCTAAGCACATGCTAATTACTGTTGGTGAGTGCTCCAGCCCTATAGCACTGTAGAGTTGGCACATTTGCTTTACCTCACAGTACTCAGCAACAGCGCTGAAAAATTGCTGTGTTGAGGTTTGGGCTCATGCTGGAGCTGAAGCTCTGGAGCCCTCCATATTTCCAGTCCTCGAGTCTCCACGAACCTGAGTCAGCTGACCTAGGCCAGCCTGGGTTTTTTATCCCTGTGTAAACAAATGGTAGATACATTCATAGATTTCCCAAACAGCATCAGATTGACTTGATTCTTGGTAGTTTAACTGCTGGTCACTACAGCAGTGGAAATAACAATATTGTTAATTTTACTTTGGCAAAACTGTTGAGTAGCAGATGCACAGAACTGGGATGTTTACAAGCTCTGGAAGGAAACAAGTGGGTCTGTTTTATGTATAGGTTTCATTTGGGAGGTATCTTAACCAGCAGGACTAGAATTTCTCCACCACCACATCACTTTTTCTTTTATAGAAATGTTAGTTGAGCAAAGCTGCCTGTTGCAGGATTCGTCATTTAAACCTTATGGAAATCAGGCGAATTGTAAGCTTTGTGGGATCTGTCATTTATTAGGATCTGTCATTTATTGTACATTTGTATACCCACCAGCCCCCTCCTTCTGCCTAGTTAACCTCTAGCTGCTACTTGAAATATAATTGTTTAATAATAAAACAACTGCCTCACAGGTCTGTTATGAGATACAATTGACGTTGTAATAAAAAGCTTTGAGATCATTGGGTGCTATAAATTGCAAAGCATTCATTAGCCTTATTTATTTAAATATTCTGTTGTCCCAAAAATTTCATTATCATTTTTTGTTCTTCATCCTCTTAATCTAATTCTACTTTAGGAATTCGGGCACTATTTTGTGTACCAGCAAGCAAAAAGCTTTAGAACCCATTTGTAGTGAAGAGGGGGAAGTAATCTTAATCTCTGCTGGGGAGAGGTGAGGACACTCAATTTATTTTTTGTAAAGAGTATTGATGGAACAAGATAAGGAATAGTATTATTAATTGAAAGTTACACATTACTAGCTTATTATTGCAGAGCTCATTGAGGTAACACAAATACACATTTCTGCATTAGTAGCTTCTGCATTATCATGCAAAATGTGGAAGCTTCTTTTTTCTGAACCTGGTCCTCAATGCTCAGTATGTAAGTAATAAGTAAGGATCTTACTTTTAAATTTACAAGTAAATAAGCATTATTGTTTAGTTTCTGGCATCAACACTCTGTTCATTTTGTAGGTATGAAGCACCCAGTAAGTCCTGACTACATCTTTGACGATGGAATTATGAATCCATCTACTTTTCTACGGGGCTTTGAAGAGAAAGGACTGAGGAATGATAGACCAGACTATCAATTAAGTAAAGAAAAAAAGAAGATACTATTTTCCTTCTGTGAAGTGTGCAATATACAGCTGAACTCTCCAGCACAGGCTCAGGTTCATTACAATGGGAAATCTCACCTGAAAAGAGTGAAGCAGTTGAATAATGGAAAACAACCTACAAACACAACTACAGGCACTCTGTTTGCAACCACAAGCACAGGTACATGATTAATATGAGAGAGAGCGCCTGATTTCTGGTTAGAAAAAATTAAGTTTACAGGGATAGCTAAGGTTTTATAAATACTCCATATTGAATATGATTGGTAATAGAGAATATTACTACTACTTATTACATTTTATACCTTCATTTTTTATGTGAAAGGAAACTATTCAAAATCTTTCATTTTACAAAACACTAGTAGAAATTTATTGAAATTATTCTAATTGTAGCATTGAACATGTTGATTCCTACTTGTTGATCCAGCTCTTATTCAGGCAATGTTGTGTTCTTTGAGGGCTACAGGTTTGGACCTTAGGTATTTAAGGTATGGAATATTCGAAAATATCTGTAACTAAAGATGTAGCATGCCATTTTGTGATATATAGGCTTTTAAACAGATCTTACTAGTAACTGCTTCTGTATACTTGTAATTTTTTTTTGTTCCAAGAATTCTAAATTCTGGAAAGAAATTGCAAATGTAATTGTGAAAATATCTGGAATTTATACCATTGGATGCTTCAGATATTTTAAGCACAATACCTCCTTCTCTCTCTTTTATTAAAAGGAAAAAGAAAGGCAGCCTATTTTTTAGCTCCTAAAGAAGTAAAAAATGCTCAAGTCCAATATTTTAAAACATCCTTAGGATGTCACATTTTAAAAATAGGTATCCGTCATTCTTTATTTTACTGAGAGAGATGCAAAAAATGGCATAGTTGTTAAAAATTGCTTTCTAGAGAAGGCACAGTTAGATGCTTATTAATTTTTAGTACATAAAAGTATTGATCAGGTGACAAATTCCAGATCTTCATAGAAAAGATTTATTAATGTTATTAGAGAAACACCACAGCTACATCAAAAGATGAATTCTAAAACTTTGGTATACTGGATTGAAGAGATGAGCCATTGCCATTTTTCATTTTCTTTGTTTCTCATCCTTTTGAGTTTTGTTCTGGGTGCTTGACTTTTTTTCTGTTTCTTTGGTTTATGATTGATTCTTTAAGTTTGGGTTAATTTTGAATCTAAGGATGGGCTGTGTGTCAATTAGATATACCGATCCTATCCCATATCATGTTGCTGGCAACCAGACTTGTGTTTGAAAATGATAGAATTCAAATGGATGTGTAAATACCTGGCTGGTTTCATTGTGAAATTTTGCAAAAATATTCTGAATGAGACACACACCATCACTTAATGAAATAAAATTCTCTGTGTTGCTCAAAACTGCAAGCCCCTAGACTAGAGCATTTGCACTATACATTTTGATTTCCCTGAGTTGTGTACTCATGCTGCTTTGTCAGTCATTTAAGTCACCTAAAACTGTAACCTTTTGTTCCCTCTGTTTCCCACACTCTTATCCTCAGACATTTTCCATCCAAGTTGAGTGTGTGCCCTGGATATGTACCTTTACCCCCACCTGCTTGTAAACATCAGGATTGCTTGCCTCACTAAAGCATACATTACTTGAAATTAATATTTCTTCTTGTAATCAACATGTGCCCCACAGGTCTCTGCTTCAGAAATAAATATATGTACTAATTTTGTGGATCTGTGTAGTGCCTGCTGCAGTAAGAGCTAGGCATTTTATTTGTATTGTTGAGTTACGTTAACTTCATTATTGCTAAAAGAACTCTAAACATAATGCCTTTCATAGGTTTACAAAATATTTATTTTGGTCAAGGACCCAGCCAGTGCATTGACTGGAATGTAGTACTCAAAGCATTTCAGAAAAAAGAATACTGAAACTATTGTAAAATTGACAGTATTTCCCACATTCTTCCCTACCCAACTTCTCGGGAGTGGTTACAACCATACAGCAAAATGGAATGAGAAGATGCATTTTTATGTACAATATAACATTGGCCAAAGAAATGGGAATTTGTACAGATGGTAAAAAATATTATTTTCACCTCAACTTACCAGTAAGTAGACTTGATTCCAAGTATGAAGGAAACAAATGCTCCTTCCCATACTTTATTACCACATATGTTTTTAAAGAACCCATTCGCTGTAGTATACACGGCACTTTATAAGATGGAAGAATTGATTGTTCACCACACCTCTGAAATCCATCTGACAAATACCTGACAAAAGTAATTTCTCCCTCTGTCTTGACAAAAGAAATAATATTCCCAGTAGACCCAACGTTTATCAAATAAGGCCACCATACGTGCTGAAAATGTGGGAAGTCTTCTGTCATGATTACAGTCCCACTAAAACTGTCACTTCAAGTGCATATGATGGAACCAAACTACGCAACCTGATTGTCTCACCTCTTTTCTCATTAATCCCAGTCCAAAGTTGTCCACAAAGTGAGGGATGCTCCTGAAATGTCCAATACAAAGAGAAATACTTCACTCCTCCTGCAATGAGCATTTCCCTATGACAGCTAATCTTGATAATCCTTCAAGCATTCCACTACCAGTGGCCAGTGTGTTTACAAATTGAATATGAGCATGATGTTGTTCACAACTTGAAATAACAGGAAAAGACACAGTTACAATATGTTTGCCATATGTAAAAGTCCTCCAAGATTTAATAATCTGCTAGAACCTATAGAATTCTGTGGCCTGGTGTAGTTCTCTGATTGTATAGGTCAATTTAAATTTTTCAGAGAAGTTACAGTTCTTTTATAATTGCACAGCTTTTAATGAACTTCTTATAAAAGTTTATTTTATTTCTGTAGAACCTTGGTTTAATCCAAAATAAATTGTTTTTGACTTTAGCACTGTATTGTGCTAGTGTTCTACATTAGGGATGTAAAAAAGTTTTAAAAAAGTAATTGTGTAACTATTAAAAATCCTAGTGGTTACATGCACTGTGGGCTCTGCAGTATAAAGCTTATACTGTAGAGCAGTGGTCACCAACCAGTAGATCGGAATCTACTGGTAGATCTTGGTGCCTCTTGCAGGTGATCCGGACTGGTTTGACCAAGAAGCTATCAAGTGCTAGCATTTCAGCTGCCCCTTCCCCCCGCTGCTACTTCTCTCCTGCCCTTTGCCTTGGAGCTTCCCCTTCCCCTGGGGAGCCTCCTGCTTTCTATGCAGGGGAGGGGAGGGAGAGAAGGGTGCTGATGTCAAGGTGCCCCCTCTCCCACTCTGTATCCTTTCTCCAGGAAGCACAGAGGGGGCACAACAGAACTTGGGAGGGAGTTTGCTGGCTGCTTTAGGGAGTGATGCAGGGCCAGGGCAGGGCTGAATCTGCCTTAGCCCCACTGCACCACCACCCAGGAGCCACCTGAGGTAGGCAGGGTCCAGCTGGAGCCCATAGCCTGAATTCCTACCTCAGTCATGGATCTCCTCCTGCACGCCAAGACCCAAGCACCCCTGCATCCAAACGCTGTCCCAGAGACTGTGCCTAGAACCCCCTCCTACATCCCAGCTGCCTGTCCCAAGACCAGCTCAGAGCCTCTCTCACACTCCGGATCCCTTAATCCAAGACCAGAGCCTGCACCCCAACCCTCTGCCCCAGCCTCATGAAAGTGAGGATGGGCAAGAGAGGAAGGATGGAGTGAGCAGGGGTGGGGCCTCGGAGAAGGGACGGGAGTAAGGCGGGACAAGGGTATTTATATTTGAGGTAGATCTTGGACTGCACTTAAATTCAAAAAGTGATCTTGTGCTTAAAAAGGTTGGAGACCACTGCTGTAGAGCAGCGGTTCCCAACCTTTTCCAGATGGGGACCCATTTTGACAATTCAGGAAGACTTGGTGACCCAGGGCAATTCAAAAAAATGTGTGAATGGCTCCTTAAGAGACACCTGGCGACCCTTTTGAAATGTAATGGCAACCCATATTTGGGTCCCAACCCATAGGTTGGGAAACCCTGCTGTAGAGTCTGCAGCACAGCCTGCTCCCTGCGAGTGGCGTCAGAAGCAGGCTCCCAGGAGTGGGACAGGCAGCCGGGATACAGCGTGTGCTGGCAGAAAAGTTTAACTGCAACTGAAACAGATAAGCTGATGCTTATTGGTTAAGTGGTTAAACTCTTACATCCTTACCATGGGTGGGTTTTCAGTGGTTGGTTGATAACATCTTAGTCAGTAGATTTAATTGAAAAAAATTTATTAGGGCTTTGAGGAAATGTACCATCCTACCAGGGGAAAAAATACTCTGCAGATGTGGTCAGTGTGTGAATTATAGTACTAGTGGTGAATTAGTTTTAGTAGCTACCTAAACTTACTAGGTCTAGGAGTCTAACTGAAGCAATAGTCACAACTGGTATGTTTTGCCTATAGAATAGTTGTTAATGGCCTTTCTCTAACTTCCTGAGGAAATCCTTGCTTTCTTGCAGACTAGAACCTTCAGCATAGCAGGTGTGCATAGTAGAGAGGGATGGAGGGCATGAGGTACATGTGCAGCTGGAAAAGAGATTTTCAGATGTTGGTCTCCATAAGTGGAAACAACAGGCAAGCTGAGCCTTGAAGTTCTGATATGGTAATAACAGTAATGGGAGAACGTGGGATAATGCCAACAACACAGAGAACAAGTACTAGGATTCTCTGATGTGCTGGTATCTGGTGAGTGGCTACAAGTGGGAGCAGGGGTCGTGAAGGCACCATCACTGTAGATGTGGGAGGAGAGGAAGAGATTTAGAGAATGAGGGAAGTGGTCACGGTGATAGGTTGAGAACTAATGTTCTATAACTTCCCCCATCATTCTGTGCGCCACTTGCGGCCCAGTCAGCACCAAACTGCAGCCCATGTGGTGTTCTCACAGCCTTATAGGCCATGTATGTATTGTGAGAAGGTGGTTCACATAACATACACAGTTATATCTGCAGCCCACAATGGTAAATTGATTGACAGCCATTGCTATAGAGAAAAAATGGGAGGGGGAGAGGAAAGGCACTAGACAGGAAAGAAGAAAAGAAATCAATAGAAGGAAAAATAGTGATAGTAGGAGAGAGGAAAAGGAGAAATGGAATTTGAGGTAAAAAAAGGAAAGGATGAATGAAAGACACAGAAGTCACTCTAAAATGGGTATGGAAAATGCATAGTTGGACTCTATATAGAGGCAAGTGTGCATATGGTGGACAATCTAATATTAAACCTGACTAATTGAAAACTGCTTGCTTCAGTTGTCTGTAATACATTCAGTAACTTTATAGAAAATGTTTGTAATTCCTTCTCTTAGGGGTTTTTTATCCCCATAGAATGCTGTCTGTAACAAGTCAAAGCTCCCACAAGATGGTGCTGCAAGCTTACCATAGATATTTGATCTACAGTTCTGCTAATTCTTTGCTAAATTCTGTTGCTATAGGTAATGGGTTTTTTAAAAAACATAACTTCTCTTTATGAATCCCTATTGCTAGTTTCCTGAATGGTGGTCTCCTACTCCACTTCATTCACTTTTGGATAGGTAGCAGCAGTGATGTCACTTAGGGGAGTCGTCTTCTGATTTCTGCCTTGTTTGTATTAAAACTGGGGAAAAAAATATATATCCAAAGTTAAGAATTCTTGAAATATTTACTAAGGCACAAATTCTGGCAGGTGCCTGGAAATAGGCAAAATACCTTTTACAATGAATTAAGGATATAAAAGCTGTGAGCTCAGTGTTCCATCCATCCCAGTATCCTGTCTTCTCACACGGAACAAAGCATGATGCAATCTCACCCTACTGCCTCTCTATCACAGGTAGCAGCATGGGGTGGCAGGTGGGAGCCGGTCCACGAGGGGAACCCATTTAAAAACCGGCTTCCCTCTTAGGCAGCTTCTGTCTGTGGTGGGCCCAGACTCACCATGGACAGAGCTGCTCTATGAGATGCTGGAGCAGCCTCTGTCCGCAGGGAACCCAGGCTGCCACAGACAGAGGCTGCTTCACAGCAGGTTCCCCTCCCTCTCTCCTCCCCCGTGTTGCTGCCTATCAGAGGCAGCAGCATGGCGGGGGGGTGGGGGGGAGGCAGCAGCACAGAGCTGGTGATGGGGGTAATCGTCTTTTAAGCCGGCTTCCTCCGGCACTGGCTTCTGTCACCCTCCCCCGCCACACTGCTTCTGTAGCAGACAGCAAGGGGAGGGGAGCAGGCGGGTCCATGGAGCCAGTATGCACAGGGAGCCTACTTGAAAGCCAGCTCCTCATGAATATCAGCTTCCGCCTGCCCACCTCACCCTCTGTTGCTGCCTCTCTATCAAAGGCAGCAGTGCAAGGGTGTGGGGGGAGGCAGATCCGGTGCTTATGGGGAGCCAACTTTTAAGCCAGCTCCTCACGGGCACTGCCCCCCCCCCCATCTCTAATACAGAGGCAGCGTGTAATCGACAAGATTAACCAATAAGCGCAGGCTTACCAGTTAATCGTGTAGTTGGCTACATGTTGACAACCCTACTTCTCTGTACCCATGTACATCACAGATTCTGGAAGTGCCCTTTGTGCTCTATGTCCAAACTTTTTCTAAGAAATGGGACAATTTTCCTTGGGTTCTAGGCTGGTTTTGGGGAGCAAATGTGAATTAACCTGGAGATTACACTCCATGATGTCTTTTTGCAGTCCTTGTGTTGCTGAAGGCCTGCAGGGTGGCCTCTCTGATTTTGCTGGTGAACATGGGTTCTCCGCAATACACTCAGTCAGCAGCGTGGGTACATAAGCTGTTATACTGGCACATGCATATCTATTTGCTCCCAGGTTTCTATTGTTGCAGAGCATGCTGTAGGGCTGTCATGCTGTAGGGCTAGATCCTGTAGTTGTTGGCCCAAGTGCATTCTGTATGTATGCTGTGCTCCTGTTCACATTAGAGGGGGTCCCATAGAGGCTCAGGGGAACACATAGGCAGACCTCGTTGCAGGTTGTAACCCCATAACATCTACATTTGTGACAGCTGCAGGATCTAACACATCATAATGAAATGTGAGAATTCTATAAAATGAGAAGTATCATCTTAATGAATGCTGCCCATAGTTAAAATGCCTAACTGAGGCTATCAGTAAAAAATTAAAATTACTACAAGCAAGCTTTGGAAGATATTTCAAAAAAATGTAATAGCCCAGCCACAATATCTTCTCATCCACCTTTTCCTTGATGATGCTGGAGGGCAATCCCGGGGGGAGGGGCCTAAAGAAATGACTTGTCTCTGGTGAATAGGTGAGCACAATTTGCTAGGTCAATACAGAAGTCTATCCCTTATTCAGGTTATGGCCTGTTACAATAGTGTAAGCCTGCAGTGAGTAACTCTCCATGTTTTAATTGTGAGCAGAATCTGACCCTAAATTGGAATCTGGGTACACAGCCCCAAATCCTTAGGTGTGCCAGAGCTTTGGCTCTGCGCTGCCTTGTTGGAGATCAGAATCTGAGACTCAGTAATCTTATTGAACTAGGTCTTACACTCTAGTTTTTTCTGTGAAGAAAAATAAGTGTGTGTCAAGTGTATTTCAGCGAGCATTGAAAAGCAGGCTGGGCACCAGACAAATGGCCCAGAAGAGCGTAAATGCTCTACTCTGTATGTTTATAAGTGTTTCCAGGACTGGAATATGCCTAAATAGAGAGAAGGTGGGAGAAGTACAGGAGAAGGAAGAACAAGGAGTTCGGGAACAGAAACACCCAGTTAGCATAGCTGCACTGCACACGTTCTTTTGGGGAAAAGGAGAGGTTTGTTAAGAGGTGCTATGGTACTCCTAATATAGTACATTTTCGCAATGTCAATTCTGCCTGCTTCCATGTAGTTCGTTTTTAATCCTTGTGCTTTTGTTTTCAAAGCCTGACTACTTTTAGGGTTTCCAACACTCAAGGGTTGCACCGCAGTCTCTAGGATTTAAAGATCTTTAATTGTAGTATATCATGTGATGAAACCTCTGGGGATACCTCCAACCACTACTGGCAACCCTAAGTATTACGTATGTATTGCTGTATTGTTTGCTCTAAGAATGAGGCATGTATCTGGGAACAGAATACAGAGCCCAGTCAGTGCTAATTCTAACCCTCCTTCCTCTGCTAGATAAAGCCCAAACTCAATGTACAGTAGCTCTAAAAAAAGGAACTGCATGGGGTTTGAATGGGGGCCTGATGCTGCAGGGCTCGCGTTCTGTCCCAGTTTCAGTGTGTGCATGAGATGGTTGCTATTCTAATAGGAGAGCAGAAAGGGACAGTTGAGCTTTAAAATAAATGATTAGTTCTTATCTTTCATTAAAACCCCCAAATCAATAATTCCATGGATGTAATTTAGATTAGTATTAAATGAGGTCTAGAGGCAGTATTCCTTTCTTACTCTTAACTATTGTACAGTCTCCTGTCCAACCAGCTTCTGTTCAGTGGAGTGCATCACTTTACTTCCGCTACTTACGTATCTTCAAAATGTATTTTGTTCCGGGAAAATGAAATTTTGCTTAAATCTGCATATATCCATCCATCCATCTGTATGTATGTATAGATAAATATAGATATTGCTGTTTTTTCTGGTTTATCAAAGCTGTCATCAACCATTTTGAAACTAAAAAAGGAACTTTACTATATTGCTTTGGTATACTTACATTTATCAGTAAAGCATGTTTTGTGGTAATAAATGATTGAGGTATTTATGTAACAGATGTTAACTGAAAGCCTAATAACTGTGCATAATATCCTTTAATTCCTGATTCAAAGGTGGAGGAGGTGTAGTGTGAATTTACTGGTGGCTATATTAGATAATATGTGGTAGTTGAAAAACATTGCCTTTTTCCTGCTGCTTCTTTTGAGGGTGGGAGGGTGGGGAGTCTGTGCAAAGTAGACCCAATGCCCAGATTGTGTACAAACACATGGCCTGCTGGGCAGGAGCTATGAATAAGCCTTGCACAGATACAAAGTTAGTATCGGCATCTGCAAAAATGATCCGTGGATATCTGCATCTACATCTGCAGATGCAGATATCCATGGGTTTGCAGGGCTCTAGCTCTGAATCCTGTTGTATATAGTGTGCATTGCTCCAGTTCCAGATATAGAGCTGATAGCAGGGAAGGCTAGGACTGGTGCATACATTGTCTCTTGGAACCTTTACTTCTCCATTATTGGTTAGTTAATGTTTATTTTTAGCAATTGGTGAAGTATTGAAGCAGAACATACAAAAATCCCCCAGAAGTAGTGGGGAGAACATTCCTTTGACTAGCTAGGAGTTTTAGTGCTAATTATCCACCAGCATTCTCTAATTTTGTGTTTTATGTGATTGGGCATGCAGCTGTTTTAGGCACATGTATTGAGTAGATAGATGCCTGGCATATTTATGCGAACAAAATCATTTTAGTATGTATTTGAACATGACAAATTGGGAACTGTAGCTGAAAAAATTGCACAAAACATTCTTGAGGTGCTTTTTTTTTAAACATTAGTCACAGTCTAGGTGTACATTGAATATATTACCCTGTTGCTAGTGTGTATATTTCTGAATTGTTCAGGTAATTCTCCCAAGTCTGAGTTGTGTCTTGGTGAAGAATTCATATTTGGGCCTTCCTTTGGATAAGGAGATGTTGATTTTGGGTATGTCTACACACCAGAGTTATAATAACATAATCCACATCTACATACAAGCAGTTATTTCGACATAATGTTGAAATAATGTCAGGCTGGGGAACGGCTTACTCCGACTCCTGTAACCCTCATTCTATGAGAAGTAAGGGAAGTCGGAGGAAGAGTGCTCTAAGTGTAGACAGCGCCAAAAGCCAAAATAAGCTATTTCAACTTAAGCTACGCAATAAGTTGCGTAGCTTATTTCAGCATTAGCCCTGCTGTGTAGACGTACCCTTCATGTCCTAAATTGTGGAACATTGCAGTTTGCTGGTAAACCTGACCCTATTTCTGCCTGGAAATGGTTGTAGTAGTGATGTATGACATGATCGCAAGACAGAGTGTGGGCCTCAGGCCTGAAATCAAATCTGCATGGGCAGACATTTACACCTCCACAGAGACCCACTGCAGTCAGAGAAAGTTCTGCATAGGTATGAGGGTCTTCCCACATAGGTCTCATTGGAAGACTGGGTCCTTTGTTGAGATGTAAGATTGCTGTGTCTGTAGAATGTTATAATTCTATGGGATAAAAGGTGCTGTATAAATGCAAGATAGTGGTGAATAGTAGTTATGATTTTAGATGTCGTTTAGTTAGTTTAAAAAAAAGCCAGCCACCCACACCCCAACACCTCTGACTTGCCCTAAAAAAGTAAATTAATACTAGTATTTATCAGAACTGAACTTCCCATGCTTTCTGTTAACCCAGACATACTAGGGTATTAGTGAGTTTATCATAGATACTTGTTTAACAAACTCATGTGTGTTTTTGCTTTGTAAACTTAATCTTTCCCCGATCTTCAGTTTATTCTTGTAGCAACACTGTTGTCTATCTGTGTCTGGTAGTTTGTATAGATGCCCCACTTGTTACTTTGTAGGGAAAGATAAATGGTAGGAAACAGATGAAAAGACAGCAAGATTCACATACTGAGAAATGCATGGGAAAATGCAAATGGTAAAATGTCCTTTAGTAAGTAATCTAAGCAAAAAAACAAATGTGCTTTGTTATGCTGTCCTGCACTTAACTGTTGAATTATCTCTGAAAATATTTAATATGTTCTACTACACAGAAGATCTTAGTCTAGGCCAATACTCCAATTCCCCCTCCCCCCCCCAATATTTACATTTCTCTTTATATTAGAGACAGACATATCTGTGAATATTCTTGCTCTTTCTTATGCTGATTTTTGTATCCTTTACATAATTGTAAAATCAAGTGCTTCTATTCATATGCAAAAGAGCACCAGGAATGACTTTTTATTTTTTAATTTACTTTCACTATTACTTATTTACTTATTTCAGGTTTTTCTAAATATAAATCTCATCTGAATACAGGCTGCTGATTCTCCTCTGTCTCCTATTCACAGTGGAAAAGGAAGAGCTATTTTTAACATTTATACAGTTTAGATAGATGGTTCTTCATTCTGTGTGGTTTGGAGCTAAATCTGTAGAGCCTTTCATAATCATATCCTTTTTATGGTTTGCTTGAATTTGATCACAGTCGCTGATTTCATGAATTGATAATGAAGGCTTAGGTTGCCTGTTTCTCAGCATAAATCCATCTCAGACTTCTACTTTGATAGTGCTCTGTGTTTCAGTACGCATGAAGATATAGAACTGAAATTGCTTTGCTTTCTTTACAAATGACTCAGTGTGCTTGTCCTCCTTCCCTAAAATGTTGCCAGCGTGTAAAGGATTTTCAATGAGCAATGCAATAAGCCAGCATCTGGAAAGGTTTGAAGCTGCATTGGTATAACAGTATACTGTCACACAGATGATCAGGGCTGGAGCCAAGTCTCTGTAGCACCGTAGATCATATTGGTCACATACTGGAAGTTTTGTTTACCTAACTTGGTTGCTATTTAAGCTGGCTAAATAGTATTGTCATTATGTGGAGTGGACTTCCTAGTAGAGGTGAGCATGATTTTATTATTAAACTTTTCTGGATAGCTTTGAGAGATCACTAGTAGATACTTACATATTTGGCACTATTTCTGTGGGTATGCCATTCGTATTGTAGTTATTACAGTGGAAATAGCAGATGGGATAACAAAAAGGCAAGGTATATCTGATGGGGGTTTTTTTCAATGCAAAAGTAAATATATGTGGTAAGCCTTCTTTCTTTGCTCGTTGTTTGCAGAGGATTTCTTACCAGAAGGTGACTTCCTATGCATTTTAAGTATTTCGGAATGCATCAGTGATACTGTATGATTTGCTGAACATAGAAGTAAGCTAATTAATAATATGCTTTGTACACCTCTGGTCAAAAAGAAAGCTATTATTAAAGGCATTAAATCCAATTTTGAGTCATTATGATATAAAGAATAAATGAGACCAATGGCGTTCATATGATAAACCAAGAGAGAAAATGAAATAAACTGCATGCTGGAGCTGACATCTTACATAAACCTGGCATTATTAATGTTAAAAGTTATGACCTGTCATGTACAGAGCAACCTTTGATAAGTCATTTGTTCTGACAACTTGTTTCATGACAGAGGTATAAAATTACTGTCACTTATGTCTAACCATGCTTTAATTAAATTTGACATTTTAAGTCCAGCAAGTTTTATTTAAAAATAGGGTGCTGAAGCTATAATATGAAGTTTATATTAGCAAATCTTTTAAGTTAAAAAAGATCCTACAGGGCAGTAAATACAGTAGTGGGTAGCTACATAAAAAGCTTAGACCAGAAATTTCACTGACAGCAAAAAACACTAGTTATTTAATCTGAAAGTTACTTATTAAGCATCACAGTACTGCTGATGTGCTTAGTCTGTTGAAACTAGCTTTAATTATGTTCAGGTCTGGTAGTATTAACTTGTTTATTACAGAAGTAGAGAGTTGCAAATTATTATGATGTATTCAAAATGGTATTTTGATTACTAAAATAATGTCTGTTTATGTAGACTAGATTTTTTTTTTATGAGGAACTAACATGGCTCGTGTGTCTTCCTACTAAATTTATTTATGAGGCAGCTTTATAGCTTTCAGCTATAAAGTTATAGATAAGTGTGTATTTGTTTGACAGAAGATTCGAGAATTTCCATTTACTGCCAGTACATGTAAAGCTTGGCTAAGCAGACTGCATCAGGAGCACACCATTTGTATTAGCCAATCTGTCTTTGCAAGTCCCAGGGCCACTATCTTGCTAGAAGCCACTGTGTGCTTTTGAAAGCATGAAATTAGTTTTATACTGAGCACATGGTTTCTCATTTAGCAGTTCTTTTTATGGTAATGGTCAATTTATGGTTTGCTGCCAGGATTTCGGTGTTCTCTCAAAGCTGAGAGCTTCAGCTAAGGTGTCCTTTGGAGATAAAAAAGAAAATCCAATTAGATCCTAAATAGGAGAGAATACTTCCCATCAACCAATCTATTAATATTCTTATTACAAAGTTATTTTATGAAGACAATATTTCAGATAATACACATGAAAATACATTTTCCTACAATGCTAATTCATAAAATGCAAAAATTAAAACAATGTCTTGCTACTTTGTGCATAGTTTTGTAATAGGCTGCCTTTATAAAATTGCGCCATGTGTGTGTGTTTTTGTCCTGTGTTGCAATATAGTTTTTTAGACTCTAGACTGGAGTTGATGTTGGTTAAATTACAGGAATCAAAGTAAAATGGCTGTAAACAGTTATTTTGCCCCTAACTCTCCTCAAAATTGATTTTACCCATAGCCTGGTGAAACTACTATTTATACAAGTTTAACTCTTCTAATTTGAAAGTAAAATTCTCACTATAAATTATGCACTGTTCCTATAATTGCAGATGCTTGTCAGCTAGAAGTTAAGAAGCTAAAGATGTTAACAAATGTTGAATTTACTTGGTACTAGGCTGCTATCCTTAGGTTAGTTTGTCCCATTTATGCTGTTAATTCCTTTTGAAAACGAGGCTCTTAATTCTGTGCCTAATTGATTCTAAAGCATGGAGAGGGTCCTATATTAATTTTGCATTATGATACAGCATATACTTCTGTACTCCTGCCCCTGCCTCTTGCACCTTGGAAGACCTGATAGGCAGTGGCACCAATGCATTTCTACACCTGTGTGCGCTCAAGAAGGGGTGGAGGTACAAGGTTGTGGATATAAAAGTAAGCTGGTAGGTGAACCATACACCCCTTCTGTCCCATGGAGGAGGGAAGGGTGCAGCAGTTGTGAAGGCTACTAAACACATGAGGACAATTGGAGGAGCCAAAGAACACCACTGCAGTCCAGGGAAAGATACTGTCCAAAGAACTCCCTGCACCAAATTGGGTTGGAGTTGGCCCTAAGAATTGAAGCACAGATACAAACTAACAGAGTTGGGTTTTATGTATTTTTAAAAATATGCTTGCAGTCATTTTCAGACCTTTAAATTTATTGTGCCATCATTTTTCTATGTGTTCAAAGTGTACCAAGCAAAGCATGTTGATGCTTACATTTAGAAAAAGGTGTGCTGCGTATACCAGTAGCACAAACTATATAAAATATTTTGTTAAGTACAGCACATTTTTCTCACCCTGTTCTCTTTTGGACTTTTATGAAGTATTGGTATTGCTATAAAATGCATGCTTGCCAAATTACAGGCAGGCTAGTTCTTTGTTCCACAACTTTACATTGTGAGTAAGCTGCTTTCATCTTCAAAGACCTCACATCCTCGTCAAAATGTTCAGATCACTGTACAGCTCCCCTTCTGCCAATTCTCATAACCCATCAGTGTGAAAATCACCTTCAGTACAGGTAGTGTTGAGCTAGAAGCAGTTAGTTTCCTTGTTGGAAAGTTTACTGCATTCAGCCAGTACTAAAGGGTGCTATTTTTTGTATGGTGGCTTGTGGGTCCTTTCTCTATGAAAATATTCATTTTTTAAAATCCCTTTCAGGAAAAAATGTTTATTGCTAAATAGGACCTCTGAGGATTGAGAGAAATCTTTTGAATAAGCAGCACTCCATTCTGGATTTTTAAGAATCCCTGTGAGATACAAGGGCATTGTTAGTGAAAATGGAGAAGTGATTTCGGGGAGGTGGCCAGGGGTTTATGAAGAATGGCATCTGCGCTCTTCCTGCAGGCTGGAGAAACACCTGGGTGGAGGTAGGCTGTTGGAAGTCTCTCCTGGAAGGTTAGACCAAGTCTTGGGCCAACCCCCTGAAAAAGGTTTCTCTCTGTGCTCGAGAAGTGTGGTTCTCAATTGCAGTTGAGATGCGGGAACATGAGGCAGTCCAAGTATCTTAAGTCCAAGCCACTTAGCACCTTGAAAATAAGGAGTGAGACCTTAGACTCGACAGTGTATTCCTTGGGAGACAGCTCAGAGAGTGGAGTGTAAGGCTGATGTCCTTAGCAGTTAAACAGCAACCAGTTGCAGTTTTCTCAGGGCTGATGCTTCCAAGTCCAGTTAGATTGCATTGCTATAGTTAAGAGAAGTCACAAAGGCATGTGTTTATCAAAGTCACGTTGTCATTAGCAAGGATGGCATTCAGTTTTCCAGACAGTCGGTGACATTGATGATGGAAGAATGATTCCTGTGGATTTGGCAATGTGAGAACTTTGCACCGGGAGAGTCTGAAGAACTCCTAAACTGAAGACTTAGCTTAATCTTTTGCAGGATGCACCCCAGTCAGCCAAGTGGTGGTTGTATGCTCTGGAAGATGCCTCCCTCTGCCTGCAGATATCTGTCCTGCCAGGATTTATCTTAAACCTGCTCTTTCTTATCTCTGTGCTGCTTTTAGCCAGGGGTTGCAATAGCTGGATGACAAACAATACCGTTATCTTTTACATTTGCAAATCCAAGGTTGTCTGAGTGCTCGCTGACATTCCATGCTAGGTGTGTCTGCGCCGTGTGCACAGTTGCTGGCAATTCTTCCCTCAGTAGTATTGGTTGTGCCGGCTCTAATGCCCTCTGGAGTCATGCATAGCTAAGATGGTGTAAAAGGTGCTGCTGGTCCTGCACCTTCCCAACTCCTCCTTATCACCTGTGATGGTTGCCAGAATGATCTTTCTTGCTGTGGCAAGGTTTCTTTCCCAGAGGTTGTACTTACTCTGTTCATATTCTGTATAGTTCTCACAGTTGTGCTTGTAGTCCTGGGATGGTATGTAATAGTGTCAATAGTTGCTCCGATTGTTTGGGACCTTTTTTGCCCTGGGAGCTGGGCATACCATTGTCCTTGTGCTTCTTGTAGCAGGCTGATGCTAGGTAGTGACCTGCACACTAGCTGTTTGGAGGAGTCTTACATCAAAGAAAAGTGCCAAATCTGCTAGGACTTCATCCTTTTTGGTACCAGGTTTGGGGACATTCAGCTGAAAGCCAGTCTCAGGCTGGCAACCCTCACACCAATCTCGGAGCCAAGCCACTCTGAATCAGTGCTAGGTATTTCAGCATCTGTGTGGCGTGTCCTCCAACCCCAGTGCTGAGGGAGAAACAGCAAACAGTGTGATGAAAGAGGGTGTTCCCTGGTCCCAAAGAGAGAGAAGTGGGCACAAGCCTCTTGCCCTCCCATGATGGTGCCATAGAAGCTGCCTAAAGTGCAGAGTCCAGTATCGGGCCTTCCACTGATTCCTGGGAGCAGCCATGGAGCCAGGTGTTTGCTGTCCTCCTTGACACCAGAGGTTTTTCACACAGTGAAGGATCTGCTGTCTTTCTGATCCCACTGATCCCTCAAGGACCCGCACCAGCCAAAGTGACCACAGAAAGAAGGGAACAAGGTCTAGCAAGTTCCTTCCTGGTACAGACCACTGCAGAACTGTCCAGAGGCAAGCCCTCCATGCTACTGACAGGTGGACTGACAGACTTACTAGGCCCCTGGACAAGGTGGGGGGGGGCTCCATGCTCCCAGAAGGGGCGGGGTTTTGAGCAGAAGGGTGGGGCAGGAAGCAGCCAGCCCTCAGTGCCATCTGGAGCATGACATACCCTCCCCCCAGAGCATGCAGTGTGGAGCTCCGGTGGCAGTTTTAAGGGCCCAGGACTCCTGCTGCCGCTGCAGTAGTAACATTCCGAAGACCTGCTCCCTTTTGAATTGCTGGGCCCAGGGACATCTGTCCTCTTTGCACCCCCTGTGTTGACAGGCTTAGCTGCTGATGCATTGGTCGCTGTTGAGTCACCAGTATCCTGGCCCTACCTGGTGGCAGAAATGTGTTCTGTACTGCCATGGTCTCCAAGGGAAGAATCCTCTTTTGAGTTTGAAGTGAAATCCTTAGCTCCATCCAAGACCTACCGATTCTTCACCTATATACCTCTGGACTTCAGTACTGGGGCTCCTGCCACATCCTAGTCACCAGGCCACTGGTCGATGCAGTGGCAGTACTGGAATCCTTGGGGGTTCCCCTGGTACCAGAGCCCCCTTTCACTGCTTATACTCAGTTGTGTAAGAAAGGCGGACTACCACCTCTTCCAATCTGGCACTGGACTCCAACTCTGGCACCAAGCCTGATGTTGACATCCAGGAAGTGCTCACAATGGATGTGGTGGAAGCAGAGGAAGACGGAACCATTCCGGAATAGGCCACCGCCACCTCATCCCCGAATGAGGCAGGATGAGGTTACAGGCCCTCGTAACCTGCTCCCTTAAGATGACTTCAGGGCCCACCAGGACCTCTTGAAAAGGGTCAAAATTAATGTGGGCCTGGAGGTGAGAAGCTTAAAGAAACCACTCACATTCTGACTGTCATCCTGGCTGTAGTAGCTCCCTGCAAAGTGGTCTTGCTCATAAACAAAGCAGTACTGAGCTCAGTTAAGAAACTGTGGCAGGCCACTTCTTTTTTGCCCCCACCTCAAACAGCATAGAGAAGAAATACTACATCTCAGCAAGCATGATTAAATACCTTTACTGACAACCCTCTTGGCCCCTGGGATCCCTGGTATTGCCAGAGGCAAATAACTGCCCCTGTCGGTCTTGCTCAAGAGTTCCCTTACCCCAAAAATAAAGAAGCAGAGATTGGACATTTTTGAACACAAGAAACTAAAAACCTAGCTGTGGGCAGAGCGCGTAATTAGTGGAACAGCACTGGAATGTCTCCTGAGCAGCTGCACAAGCGCACAGCTTCCAGGGACCATCTGTCACCTTTCAGCCCATTGTGATCACGTATAACATTGAACTGTTGCACATGGAGTATACTAACCAACAGTTACTGCCTCCAGTTTTCATCCACTCTTCCTTACCACCCTCTTCAGGGACTCATTTCATGAGCAGCTTCTCATCTGGGAGAGCCCTCTTACATCTGGGGAACTTAGAGGAGATTCCTTGAGAGGGAAGGAGTTTTACTCCTGATATTTTGTAATCATGAAGGCCAAGGAGGCTCTATAGACCAGCTTGGCCCTGCATCAAGAAACTGAGGTTCTGCATGAACATTCTGTAGGAATGTAAAATCCCATTTAATTGGCTCCAGCCTGGCCCTGTCCACGGCGGGCACGGGCATATTGCAGACGGGCAGCTGGGCTCACTGTGGACAGAGGCTGTTTTGGATGACCAGAGCAGATCCTCTGTGTGGTGGGACCCCCATGGGACTGGTGCAGTCCCCTGCCCATGCCAGACCTGGAGCTGCTCAGACCCCCACCAGTTAATGGTTAACTGGAACCGGTATGCATCACCCATTAATAGTGATGCTCAGAAGTTAATTTTTCACATCCCTACTTTCTTCCCTCCAGCGTTCTCTCCCTGGATGCCACTCTCAGCTTAATGGAAATTTATTTCCCCATCTCTGTCTTTCACAGTTACAGAAGATTTCTCAAGTTGCTAAGTTGCTTTTGAACCAAGAAGGCCCTTTTAAAAATGTTACCTTGGAGCACAGTTAGCTGAAGGCACCGCTACAACAGAAGCATTCTTAAGTTGCTCTTACAAAGACAGCTAACCAAAAACTGCCCTTTTCTAAGTGACCACCTATCATAAACAGAAAAAGTATCCCAAAAATGTTACATTAATCACCTTAGAGCAGGGTAAGACAAGATCGTTCAATGTTAAGCCAGTGGGGACAGATTTTCCTAAAACACTCAGTGTTGTTATAGTCAAGTCAACCAGTGACTTTACAGAACTAGTCTCATAAAACACACCCTTTTCTGGGAAAATTATTGAATGACTTTGGATTTCAGTGCTCATGCACTAAAGATAAGGGCATGTGCAGGATTTTGTGCACAAGAGACTCTAAACTTTGCATAGTACCATAGGTGCTGGAACTAGAGGTGCTGCATCCCCTGGTTTGAAGTGGCTTCCATTTTACACAAGGTTCATGGTTTGGTTCAGTAGCTCTCAGGACCCCCATTATAAAATTGTTCCAGCACCTCTGTCTTAGTAGTTAGTGTTGCTTTGTTTTTATAATGAAATACTAGATGGTGACTCTGTATTACAAACCTCAGATTTTTATTTCTCGTAAGTCTGACAATCTGGCACACAGATCAGTGTTTTAGCTGTATGTGACCTTTTATATTTTAAATGTTTGTTTTACACTGAGCATTTGTATATTATAAATATTTTATTATTATAATTTAAAATCTTAAGTCGTTCAAATGGTGCAATTCTTGATCTCAAGTATGGTTTAGCTTTTTTGTGATTCTGGACTCTTTCAAGAAAAACTTTCAGCCACCTTTATGGAAAGGCCATGTTCTTTAAACCTTGAATTGCTTAATTCAGGTTTCTCTGTCTAGTGATCTTGTATATGCAAGAAATAAATTTGAGAGACTGTAAATTGATTGAAGGCCAGCTTTGCCATAAAAGTGATGGACTTACTTGAAGTTAAGTTTATAGATTTCTACCGCACTTAGTATGTCCAACATTATAATGGCAACTGCTCTATCTTTCTGCCCTCACACTGCTTTATTGGATAATGATTCAGTCTGTTGCACTTTATTCCCTTGAGTGTCTTTTCCAGCAAAAAAGTCATGTTTATAGCAAAATGCTCTTGTTTGTTGTTAAAACCTGAGCATGTGCTGGAATGACACATTTATTTTCTGCTTTAGACAGAACACACTTTATTTTCCATCTTTTGGGGCCCATTTCTGCTGCCTGTATTCGGAAATGCTCCCATTAAAGTTAGCCAGACTTAACATCCATGCACAATTTGAGGAAATCAGAGTATATTTTCAGTTGCCTTACACTTTGTTGCCATTGTCATATCATATAAGAGCCTGGGGAGATGGTGACTTTCAGATGGAAAATTAAGATGACAGTGAAAGTATGATCTCAAAATTACTTGAAGGCTTGACTTAGATAAATATAAGCAAAAACATTTAGAATTAGGCCAATTTAAACACCAAAGTTAGGAATAACAGTAGGTTGGTTTTAAAAAAATCCCATGTAAAATTTGTTACTCGCTATTAAATTTTACAGACTTTTTTTCATAAGAATGAGGGAAGTGAACATGGGGGTAAGGCTGCCACCTTTTGTGTGGCTGGTGTAGAGCAGCAATTACAATTTAATCTGAAGTTGTTTGTGCTCAATGGCCACATTAGGAATAGCAGAATTTATTGCAGTAATGCCTCATTCACATTTATAAATTGGGTGATAAGTAGGGATATGTTTGGTTTGTTGTAGGGACCCACACTCACATATAGGGTAGTCCTTGATTTTTCATTTGTACATTAGCTATGTGCACCTACCATGGTTGCTTTGAATTGGGTTCAGAGTTGACCAAGATGCCCATGGAAGGTCAACCCTAGTAACCTTCTGCAGCGGATCTGGCACAACGTGCTTTTTTTCCCCCCCCTAAAGTCTTAAGCCCAATCTGTTTTCCAAGTCTCTTTCTGATCATAGACTGTTTGCATGAGGCTAAATGACTATTTCCAGAAAGGCTTGCAGGAAAGATGTTGGGAAGAGGGAGGCATTTAGGGCTGCCAGATAGTTTCAGCAAAAAAACTGGGTTGAGCGAAAAAAAAAAAAGGCGGGGGGCGGAGGGGAGAAACCAAAGTTGTTGTTTTTTTTTGGTTTTTTTGTTTTTACTGGACAGAAGCCGCAAATACCAGACTGTCCGGTCCAATACCGGACACCTGGCAACCCCTAGCATTGTCAAGGTTATGGGGAATAGGAAGACATCCGTTTTCCTGGATTTGCTGAGATGTGTAGAATGTTGTAGCAGTTCAGTAAAAGAGAGGTGGCTGTGTTAGTCTGATCTTGGAAAAACAAAAAGAAAAAAAAAATATGTAGCACTTTAAAGACTAACAAGATAGTTTATTAGGTGATGAGCTTTCGTGGGGCAGACCCACTTCTTCAGATCATATTCTGAAAGTGAATTGGCATGACCATATATGACAAAGGAATATAATGAAAAAAGTAAACCGATTATAAACTAACAAATCAGCTACTAGAACAGAAGGTGGGGGCGAGGGGCAAGGAAGAGACAAGGAAGGAGGAAATAGCTCATTGTAAGTTAATAAGTGGCTAATCTGGAGTTACTATGAATATCAAAAGGTGGGGAGGCTGTCTTTGTAGTGTGTAAGGTAATTAGCATCTTTATTAAGGCCCATTCGCAACTTGTCGAATTTAAGCATAAATACAAGTTCTGAAGTCTCCCTCTCTAATCTGGTGTTAAAGTCTCTTTGAAGTAAGATGTGTGTTTTCAGGTCTTTAAGGGAATGGCCAGTTAGATTAAAATGTTGACTAACAGGTTTTTCTGTGTGGAGATGTCTGATTTGTGGGCATTAATTCTTTGGCGAAGTGACTGAGCAGTTTGTCCAATATACATCGCAGAGGGACATTGCTGGCACATGATGGCACATATCACATTGCTGGATGTACAGGAATATGAGCCCTTGATCCAGTGATGGTGTCTCCAGAGTAAATATGTGGACAAAGTTGGCAACGGGGTTTGTTGCAAGGGAAAGTTCCAGAGTTAGTTTTAATGTGGTATGCCCTCTGGTTGTTAGTTAAGAACCTTTCTGAGGTTAGGTGGTTGTCTGTAGGAGAGTATAGGTCTGTCCCCCAGAGCCTCTCAGACTGTAGTATCCTGTTCCAGTATAGGTTGTAGGTTATTGATAATGTGTTGGAGGGGGTTAAGTTGGGGGCTATAGTTGATGACAAGTGGTGTTCCATTGTTGGTTTTCTAGGGCCTATCTAGAAGTAGATCAGTTCTGGGTATTAGTCTGCCCTTTCAATTTGCTTTTTTATTTCCCCCGGTGGGTAATTGAGTTTTACGAATGCTTAGTAGAGATCTTGAAGTTTTTGGTCTCTGTCAGTGGGATTTGGAGCAGATGCGGTTGTATCTAAGGGCTTGAATATAGATGATGGATTGTATGGTGTGTCCTGTATGGAAGTTGGAGGCATGTAGGTAAGTATAGCAGTCAGTGGGCTTCCTGTAGAGAGTGGTAGCAGTCAGTGGGCTACCATTAGTGATTTGTACTGTGGTGTCCAGGAAATGGATCTCTCATGTTGAATGGTCCAGGCTGAGATTGATGGTGGGGAGTAGGTTGTTAAAATCTCTGTGGAATGCATCCAGTATTTCTTGACCATGAGTCTAAATAATAAAGATGTCATTGATGTAGCATAAGTAAAGGAGGGGTAATAGGGGATGGGATTTGAGGAAACATTGTTCTAAGTCAGCCATAAAGATATTAGCCTACTGTGGGGCCATGAGGTATAAGTTGTTCCCAAACTGGAAATAATTGTGGCTGAGAACAAAGTCATATAGATCTGCTACCAGATTAGCGGTGGTAACCTCTGGGATAGTGTTTCTAATCGCTTGTAGTTCATCTTCATGTGGAATATTGGTGTAGAGAGCTTCTACATCCATGGTGGCAAGGATGGTGTTATCAGGGAGAGGTTATAGATGTTTTGTAATTTCCTCAGGAAGTCTGTGGTATCTCGGAGATAGCTAGGAGGTAACAGGGTTTGAGGCGGGAGTCTACATAGCTGGATAATCCGGTAGTGAGTGTGCCAATACCTGTAATGATGGGACGTCTGGGGTGTCCAGGTTTATGGATTTTGGGAAGCAAACACAATAATCCTGGTCCGGGCTTCAGAAGGTATATCTGTGTGAATTTGTTTCTGAGTGGAGGTAGGGAGTTCCTTAAGAAGAAGGTGTAGTTTCTTTTGGTATCCTAAAGCGGGATCAGAGGAGAGAGGTCTGTAAAATGTGGTGTTGGAGAGTTGTCTAGCTGCCTCCTGTTCATAGTCCGACTTATAGCACCCCCTCTGTCAGCCGGCTTGATTATAATGTCAGAGTTGTTTTTGAGACTCTGGATAGCATAGCATTCAGCGCAGTTGAGATTATATATTGCTTGTTGTTTGCGCATAATGTCAGTCTGTGCACAGTTGCAGAAGCACTGAATATCACTGGGGAGCGATGTTAGATGGGACAGATAGACAAATACAAATGGATGAACTTACATTTGGGTCTGCAATTCCAAACCATAGTGAGGTGAAAATGAAACTGCAACTTTAACTCTGCCTTAGTTCTTTAGAATTAGTGCAGAGCCTGAATGTTAATTTAACATATTTGTACTTAAGATCAAAACCTCATTTCACGTTGTATTCCAACATACAGCTTGAATAAGGGTTACTGGAATTCATTATGGCTTGCTAGTTGCTGATTAACTGTGAATTTGTTCAAGAGTTTAATCTAATCCATCTCTGTATGGGTTGGCCTGGTCTGGTAGTGCTCTTCATTCCCAGACCCAGCAGGGACTGAGTGCAGTGAAGGCAACAAATTCAGCCCCTGTGGGGAAGTGCATGCCTCATTTACTCAACAGCCACCCCTCCAGCTGTTAAGGAACAGCACTGAACTGTTTCCAAAAGATTTCATAAGAATGAAAGTTTGAAGAACACAGTGCCCAAAAACACAGATGAAGGTGAATATACCTAAAATGTAGGTGAAAAAACAGTACATTTTGGGAATGTTGAAAGTGCAAAAAGCTGTTGTCCAAAATCCATGTACATGACCTTACCAAAGGGTATTACTATTAGAAACCAACTGATGCTTCAGTTAGTAATTGAACAGCAATAAATAGTGATGGTCCACAAGGAAGAGTTTCTTTACTGTACATTGCAAGTACCCTGGAATTCCTTTGCTCATAAGGATGGTCTCTCACTATTTTGTTTCCTAGAATGCCCACAGTTTTACTATTGGAGCTATGTAGAGCACGAAAATTCTGTTTTCCAAAGATTTTGAAACTGCAAAATTTATGTTCATTCCAATTGGGGTGAAATTTGGAAAACTTCTAAAGTCTCCACAAAAGAAACATCTGACACCGGGGGTGGGGATAGAGGGGGGAGAGTTTGTTGAGTCATTTACAACTTTTTATTTCAACAAACTCAAAATGTTCATTTTCAATTTATATTTTGTTAAAATACATAATATAGTACAAATTTTTAAAAAATTAAGCCAATTTTGCATGAAAAAATTAAAACATTTCTGAAATGTTTGAAACAGAAATTATCTTTCAGTTTTGACAGGACTGTATGTTCTGATATAATATGGTTCCATCAGTTTTTTGACCAGTGTTCTTGTGTCTAATACCCATTTTTTTTAACTTGTTTTTCCTTAGTAGAACATCTTTTCCATTTGATTAGTTAAGTATTCTTTTATCTTTTTACTGGTAGATAACGTAAGTGCATATTCTGTGGAGTTAAAATGGGCAAACTTATTTACAGATAAAGAGATCATTTTTATCAGTACTCAGTTTGTAGAGTTTATGCAATTTGTAGTGTGCATTTTATTTTGTGTATGTGTGCAAGCGTGCTTTTTAGGAAAATCAATCTCACATTTTAGATGTAAAATTAGTTTTTATCATTTTAAAAATGATTATTAAAATTGTGTGTGTGTAAAAATGACTCTCTCTGTAACTATAGTGCCCTCTTGGCCAAGGTGGAGTCTGCTCTGAGGACCAGCTCTGGCTAAAAAAGACATACACAGGAAAATGTCAGGGGTATGTCTACACTACAGAGTTTTCTTTGGAAAAATGGCTGTTTTTCCGAAAAAACTTGAGTTACGTCCACACTGCATTTGCATTCTTTTGAAAGAAAATGGAAAGAACAGAGGGGTTTTTCCGACATTGGTAAACCACTTTGTACGAGGAAGATGACTTTTTCCGAAAGAGCGTGTGTGGACGGGGAAGAAGGAGTTCTTTCGAAAGAAGAGGAAAGAGCACAGGTGCTCTGATGGCCACTCCGTCAATAGTAATCACAGCTTAAATGCGAGATCTCATCCATTCAGTGTGGACACTATCTTTCGAAAAAGCAGATCGCTTTTTCAATGCGCTTTTGCTGTGTAGACGCTCTCTTTCGGAAGATGTTTTTCGGAAGAACTTTTTCAGAAAAGCTTCTTCTGAAAGAAGCCTGCAGTCTAGACGTAGCCTCAGAGAAACTCCATTTCACCAGAGAGACTTCAACCCTTCACCCCAACTAAAAACACATGCACTGAGGCTATATCTATACTGGGAAGGTTTGGCGACCACACGCTGTCAACGTGCAAAATTTGCCAAAAGTGAAAACTGGTCAAACTGTTTTTTCTGTTTCCCCATTGTTGACTTTTCATGGCCACATTGCTAGCTTCCCTCTTGACAGATAGAGCAAAGCAATGTGGGTAAGCATCCCACAGTGCAGTGTTGTGATAAGGCAGAGCTGATCCCTGCGCTTCTTGGGATTCCCTCTTAGCTCTGTGAGCTCTTTTGCTGAGAAATGTCAAAGCAGCACAGCAGTTTCTCCAGCCCTCCCCCAATGATTTGCTCTTTGTTCCCCAAATGGAGCAGCTCACTCAGCTGTCAGATATTTCCGGAGCTTTGAAAGAGGAGGCGCACATGCCTTCAGGGCAGCAGAGATCACAAAACATTGAGTATAGCCATCAGGGCAGGCATTGTGGGATACTGGCAGAAGCCAGTTCTTTCGACAACACAAACACCAGAGTCACACTGGCTCTTTGTTGACAAGAAAGGGAGGGAGGAAGACAAAAGTCTGTCATGGGAGTGGAAGATTTTGTCGCCAAAACTTCATGTTTTCCCCAAGAAAGTTGCATTGCATTGTAAACGCTTTCACTATTGTCACCAAAAGGCAGAGCTGGGTGACAAAATGTGCTAGTGTACACAAGCCCTGCAACTATACAGTGAATATGGGAGGGCAAAATGTTTACTTACGGAGAAGGATCAATGGAGGAGTGGAAAAATAGGGTTACATCTATACTACTATGGGAGATCGATCTAATTTACTCCCCTTCAGCTATATGAGTAACATAGCGGAAGTTGATGTATGTAGATCTATTTTCCACAGTGTCTCCACTGCAGTGTGTCAATGGGAGACCCTTTACCATAGACACCCCTTGTGTGTCTCAGTGAGGTGAAGGACAGGAGTTGATTGGAGAGAGGGAGTGACAGTTGATGTATCGTGTCTAAACTAAATATGATGAATCAACCCCATCTGAATCGACTGCTGCCCTGTCAGTCTGTCGGATAGTGAAGACATGCCCTAACATAACGCATGGGAAAAGTGAAACTACAGTGTAAAAGGATAGATACCAACCAAGCCATGCATCTAGACTCAGAGTTCAGGAATCGAGGGCAGAATTTCAGTCCAACGGTGAGTCTCGCGTGCTCCTGGTCATCTTTGGTACCAATAAGCTTCCTCAACCAACTCTGTGGTGCCCTCTGTGTTGTTATCTGATTAAAATCCTGGCCATATAGGTAATTGTTGCAACAACTGTTATAAAGCTGCAATGAAACTTGTTCCAAGTAGGACATGTGGCCAGAAAGGATTGTACAATCCTAGACCAAATGACCCAGAGTCAATTTGTAGAGGTATATGAGAGAAGTAGATAAATGGTTATTAAAGCCATTCAGTACTAGTTAGCCTAGACCAGGGGTTGACAACCTTTCAAAAGTGGTGTGCCAAGATTTAACTTATTCATTTCTATTTATGGATCTGTGTGCTAGGCGATGGAGGATGCACGGGCAGGCTGGGTATGGTGACCATATTTTCTGAACCAGCCGCAGCCAGGGAGAATGGTTTAATTTAAATAAACAGATTAAGTGTTTTAACTTTCTCATGTTTATCAACACAAAAGGTTTCAATGTTTTCTTTAATTGTGGCAGGGATGGGGAATCTTTTTTGCATTGGCAGCCTCCAACCCACAGAAAAATCAGTTGGGGACCACACAAGTGAGAAGCAAACTTAAAAAAAAAAAAACCCTCACTGATGTGTCCCCCAACTGAGACACCTCACTCTTCTGGCACTCCAGTCCCACGGGGTGAGGAGAAGGGACAGGGAGGACTGAGGTTCAGAGCTTGCCATCGGCCAGATTTACTTTTCTGGGGTTCTGGAATTAGTGGATTTTGTGGACCCCCTTAGGCTCTGGGGTGCAGACAAAATTGATTGATTCAATGTGTGGGACAGGGCTGCCAGCGAGTGGGATAGGGATACAGGATCTGGGCGAAAGGTGGTGAGGATGGGGTGAGGACTGCAGGATCTGGAATGGAGTTTGGCGGCAGGAGAGGGTGTGGGGTGAGTGTACCAGAGGGAGTTTGGGGATAAGAGTAACACAGAAAAGGTGAGAGGGTGAAAATGCAGCCAAAAAGCAAAGAAGCAGGGATTAAGGGAAAGTGCACCTTCTGCAAAATAAAACTGTATCCCCTTCACATCTTCCCTCTGCTCCAGCCTCGCTCCCCTCAGCCCCATGATTCCCCCCGCCCCACGCAGCCTGATTCCCTGCATTGCCCCATGCTCCTTCTGTGCAACCCCTGCCCCCTCCTGTCCTGCCCTCTTGCATCCTCCTTCACTCTCCCTCCTACCACGACATCCCTGTTCCCCCAGTGTGCACACACTGGCAGGGCAGCAGTGCTGGGACTCAAAGCCCTCCCGGAGTAGTGCTGAAGCGAGGAGGGGTTGGTGGGTCAGAGTCGCTTCGCTGCCTGGCCCAGCCCTTTGCCAGGGCTTGCCCCTCAGCTGCAAGCTGCAACGCTGGGGCTGGAGCAGGAAGAGCCTGGGGCTGCTTGTGGCTGGTTCCAGTCTGGCCGGGCGCAGTGGGGTGCTGAGGAAGGGGCTCCTTGTCCCCACACACATCCCACAGAGAGCAGCTCAACATAGCACAGGCTCCGGTAGCTTGTGACCGGCCACCTAGCCCTGGATCTGCAGAGCAGCTCCAGCCCTGCCCCCTCCCAGAGCAGGGAGCAGAGCCTGTAGCAAGGGGTGTGTGTTGGGGAGGGGCAGCCCCAGGGACACGGAGCCTGGTGCAGGGTCATGCCGCCCACTACGCTTGCCGGGCTCCCCCGGCCTCTAAGTGCCCACGCTTCCCCCAGCCCTTTTGCCCTTTCAGAAAGATGCTGGAGCTGGTTCTCCAGCCTGCAGCTGCGTGGCAACTGCAAGGTTCCAGCTGCTGTGCAGGGGAGGGATGGGGCGGAGCTCCCACCGCGCATGCCACTCAAAATCGGCTCGTGTCCCACTTACGGCGTTCATGCCATAGGTTGCTGATCCCTGCCCTAGACTTCTGAAATGCAATCGTCTGTTAGAAATTAGACGTAATATTAGTTATATGTATTTACTTATCTGATGGGTGCTAACCATGTAAACGGGCATTTCCTGTCTATAACTGTTAAATTCAGAGATAAGAAGGGAACATTAACATTTAAATGAATCTTGGGTGAGAGAATGTCATTGTCAAGATTTCTCTTTAAAGTTTGTGATAAATTGCTTAATGGATAAATTATCTTACGTTAATTGCCTGATGTTTAATTACCACGAGATTACATCCAAAGACTATTGTGTTCTCCCAGACCAGGAGACTGCTGCAAATGTATAAAGGCCCTTGGGTGCTGTTCCTTTTGGGTTCATATCTGCTTGGATGCTCATGGCAGTGTGGACACGCTCTTGCGCAAGAACTTTTAGTGGAAGATCTCTTCTGCAAAAAGTTCTTGTGCAAGAAGCCTGTAGTGTAGATGTAGCCTTAGACTCCCCGCATCCAGGAACAACCAACATCTGTTTTGCCTCAGCACCAAATTTTAAAGGGGCTGTGCTCTCTTAACCAGGACAAGAATCCAGTGACTCTGGAAGAGCCCTGGACTTGCCTTCATCTCAAAAACAAAGAATGCTTAAAAACTTAAGTTTGGTGTATTCAGTATATTATATGAAAATATATTCTCATTTTTTGCTTTGGTAGGGGTTTACTGGAAACTAGTATGCTTGAATCCGTAATCTTTCTTGGACAAAGCTCACACAGGCTTAATTCAAAATTTAATGGATGACTTTATGATTTAACCTCAACTGCGTATAAAGATCTGCTATTAAGAGGCATCTTAAATAAAGGGCTGAAAATGATACATCAGCTTTGCACAACGTGGAGAATTTGGGAGATCACAACATCTGTAATGCCCTTTGGCAGCCCAGACATTTTGTTGTAGTATTTCTGCACTTTCACATCAAATCACCTTGGAATTTAGGTAGCATATTCTGGTTTCTTACACTGACACACATGAAATAGCAAACAATGACTGGATCTCAGTTCTCACATTCTTGTCTTTTGAAGCTGCAGCCATAGATTCTGTAAGCTTACATAACATGAGAAAAGAGAGCAGTATTGTCAGCTGTCAATAAATATAATGGTCACAGAACCCAGACTTTAAGGGCTTATGCATAGATGGTCTTTATTTAGTGCACACCCACCCATATGCAACTTTGACTCTGAAAAGGATAATTAAGAGATTAAGGAATGTGGATTTACATTAAGAAAAACAATCAGTGTGCTAGTAGGGAAGCAATACTATATGTTAAATAAATGATTTGTATGAATTGCAAAAATAGCTGACAAATAGACTTTTGCATAACTTCTCTCTTCAGTCTGTTCAAAAGCTGTTCTATAGAGTCCTAACAATGTACTATATTATTTGCTGCCTCTGTTATTAAATTCAGTTCTAACAATTCTAAAATTTTTCACACAATTTTCTGTTCCCTTGGAATATGTCTGATTAGGTCCACCTACCTTAAACTGGGCTTAATTTCTAAAACTTCTGTTGGTAGATATTTGTGTGGTTATTCTGCTATAGCTGTGAACTATGTTGCCTTTTTTCTTCCATCTTGCCTGACTATGCTTCAAAATAAACATTTCAATCTCAAGATGTTCTCAAGATTTAAAGATGTGTTGGCTTCGCTTCTCTGAACTCTGTAAGGTTTCATCTTATTCCTCCTTTTTATTGTTTTAAAACTGTAAATCTTATGAATTTAAAACAGCTCAAGATAAGGAGAATGTGTTGTAGATACAGGAAGCTCTCTTCTCCCTACATCATGCATCCATTTCTATTCCCCCAATAAATGGTGATCAAACTTTATAAATGAAAAAGAGGATCACTGCCACTGAAAGGGTTGGGGTAAGGGTTTTAGTGAGAGATGAGGGGGAAGCTGTTTGCTGGATATGAGAAGCAGGAAGAGAGACAACAGAGGTGAACTGATGAATTTGAATTTCCTCCTTGAGTAACTACTGCTTTAGTAGCCTAATGACAAAATTTAGATCCTCTAAACTCCAGTTCACCTGCTGTCTGCTACCTCCGCTCCTGCGCAGAGCAACCTAAGTTTTGATACCATCCAGCAGTTCAGCATTTAAGTGCCAGTAAGATCCCCAAATTAGGCATTTGCAGCGAATATACCTGAGTGTGCCATGTGAGTGCACTGACCACTAAGTTGTAATCTTCATGCTCTCTATAACCAAGAATATTTAAATAGCTTATACTGTACCAAGTGGAACAACTTCAGCAAAAGTGACTGAGAGGAGACTCCATGGAATTCAAAACCATTCCCGCTCTCCCCCCTCCAGATTTTTTGGTTCAGCTATCAAACTGGAAGGCAAAATTTATTATTCACTCAGTTGTAGTAGTGACTGTCTATCTCAAAGTGGGAGTGTCCGCTACCCTTCCCATCTTTGCTAGGGGCAGCAGCTTCCTGATTTCTGCATTGGCTGTAGTGGAAGCGTCAGAAGGGGGAAAGGAGTGAGTGAGCTATTTCTGTGGCTGCAAGGGTCTGCAAGTGTAACCCACACACCTAGTGTGGTTCACTGTCGCATGCAGTGGCACCTAGACCACAGCAACAAATGAGAACAAGATACCTTGGTGGCTGAGAGCCAGCTGGCTTTTAGATCAGAGGGTAGAGGCTCCTGTACTAAGCTTCAGACATCCCAAGTTCAAATCTGCCCTACATCCATGGACATAGGCTGCAGCCTTTGAGTCACTCACTACATCAGAGCTGCCATGCAAGCCTTCACCTCCACAACAAATACAGGTTCCTCACAGGTCTCAACCACCTGAGCTGTTGATAGCATGTAACCTATAGGAGCTGCCATGGCATTAAACCAGGTTGACTTAAAAACATTTTAACATCCCTAATTGCTACCCCTTTTGATTGTACTCCGTATTCAGGGTCATTGAGGTTGTTTCTATTAGAAGGAATAACCGATGGAGTCAAATTTTTTTATGCAATTTCATTTGTTTGCAAAGACTGTGTATTCAGTGCTCTCTTTGTGAATACAATAGGAGTCAAACTAGAGGCAGTGTCATTGCTCAATATTCCATGCTTCCTATTTTTCCAGCCAGCACCTCTACTTGGACTGCTCTCTGAGCTCTTTCTAAGGGCCAGCTTACAAGGGGTTCTCTGGTTTTCTGCTGATATCTTAGCTTTCTGCTTTGATGTTCTTGGCTGCTTTACATAGACACATACACCTCCTACAAACAATATCTGCCCCTCTGTGTTTGCAGCTGGCTCCCTCCGGTGGAACTCTTTCCACACATAGCTCCTGACCAGCATTCTATGTGGCTGGCGATTTAGAGGGTAGGGTTTCTTGTTTTTGCTATCTCACTTCAGAAGAAACTTAAAATTATCCTGAATAAAGAGAGGTTAATTATGCCCACCAGCTTGAACAAGGTTTCACTCACCCTGAGCATAAGACTATTTTAAGTTCCTGTAAAGGTGAATTGCTGATTGAATAGTTTTATGTTTAAGTAATGGAATTTGTATTTTTCTTTCCTGTTTTCTTTGTGAGGATCAAATACTGTACTGAATTACAGCCCAACAAAGTCAAGATTTCATTGAATGCTGTTTATATTACTTTAGCAGCAGAATTAACTTCAAGACTTTACAAAACAAGGCGCTAGAACTAACATTTATGCATGGTATGCTTTTTCTTTTTATTGCAAAGGTGGTGCTGCCTTTACTCCTTCAGCCTTAAACTTCAGTAGCACATGCATGTCGTGCCACATAAAGCATGTGTAAGGAGCTAGTAATTGAATGTAATGCATCTTTATTTCAAAGCCATGTGGTTAGTTTTTGCTAAATAGTTCAAGTGGTATAATAAACTGAACTTGCCCTTCCTCCCTCTGAAATGATTACTCTTATGGGTTTTCATTCTTTCGTACATCTGACTGTTCTGGTTTCTCATTTATGCCCCCATACTACAGAAAATGGTTTATCAGCAAATATTTAGTAATGTTATCCCCTCCCCCTCCACACAGCTATGTAGTAATTTCTTGTTAGATGTTTCCGCTTCCAGTTGTCAGATTTGTACTGCTGCTTGTCAGTTTCACCAAAGGATATGAAAATGATAATCTCTGTTTGAGAAGAGCGTGACTGCTTAATGAAACACCTCCAATTAAATTTCTTTTTTAATGGCATCGATTAAAAACACTAAAAAAGTCTGCCTTTTGAATGTCCAATCTCTATCATATACTGTTGCGGTACATTTTGACTTCAAGATGACAAATCCTATAATTATTCAGCTTAACTTGTCAAAAAGAAACATATATAATTCCCTACACATCAGCCTCCCCTGTCCCCCCACTGCCTCTCATAGAGGGATGGGGGTTAGCAAGTAATCAATACTACAGTCCACTACTTGCTAACATCCCTAGGCCCAAATTGAAAGAGCTTTCTGGGCCAGGAGAGGCCATTCAGGTCCGGTCAGGTCCCAAAGGTGCCGGACCAAGGAGGTCCAATGTGTACCTCTTATCATAACTTAAAGCAAGGGTAAGGGTTTGTGTATGTGTGGGAGGAGTAAGGAGAGGGAGGGGGCTGAAGCTTCCCCCCAATGCATTCACGGAGACACAAAACCATACAGAAAAGAAAGGGAATCACCAGTCAGGTGAAAGGGGCTAGCTGGGGGGTGAGCCACCCCAACTGGGACTTCCCCAACCCCGATCCTCCCACTGCCAAGCACCATTTAGGGTGGGGGGTGGCTGAAGGTCCTCCCCCACTCCCGATTTGTACAGGAACATTGCTGGCTGCTTCCCTTCATCAGAGAGTGAGGGGAAAGTGCACAGCTTGCTGCACTCTTCACTCCGGCTGGGGAGAGCAAGAGGCAAATGAACTTAGACATACCCCACATGGGGGACATGGACCTCTCCCCCAGCTGTGCCCACTGGAGCAGCAGTAGCCATGGAGAGGTGCTTCTCACCTGGCCCCAAGCTGCTGAGAGGGCTGGGGTAGTCCTCTCTCCCCAGGGCAGCCTGCATACTGAACCCCACATCCTCAGCCCCACCCCAAAGCAATTATTTAAATGAAGAAAAACAAAAATTGAGTTAAGGCCCCAAGCAATGGCAGGTAAATCTTCTAGTAAAGCTGTATTGTGACAAGCAAAACTCCCTGCTTGAGCTTCCTGCTCTGTAGGTCGAAGTGTGATGATGGCAGCACAATTAACCTGCCTTCACTTCCTCCACTTTGGGAGATGGCCTGCCTTGAGTTCTGTAGGAGGGAAAAGGCCCTTGCATTTTCCTGAGCGTAGAGTCTACTACTGGTTACCCCCTGCCTTGAGCACGCAAGATGGAAGCTCCTCCCACTCTGCCTCACCTGTGGAAGGACTCTTCCACAACCTGGGGCATATAGTTTGCAGAATTAGGGAACTTTTAAAGTCAGGAGTATAGCTCTTAGAATCAGATTTTGGTTGAATAAATAGATTTTAATGGTGTGAAACTGTTTATTTTTGTGTAATTGAGCATTTGTCTAAATGGATCTAATGTTGAATTATTAATAATTTAATATAAGTGTTCTGTAAAATTATCCACATCATGATGAATAGAACTGATGTTGTTTATCAGATCATCTTAATTCAAGCTTTTGGTGTGAAGCTGTGTGTATGTTTCCAGTGTCTAGCGGAAAACTAAGGCAATTATGGTAATTGACTTGTTGTATAGGAATATTTTAATACGCTTGTGAATATAACTGAAGAAATAAATGCAGTACATCATAATGTGTAAATATCTTGGGTTTTAGTCATCTTGAGGGAAGCCCTTTATTGCTTTGTTCACTTTTCAACCATTTACTACTTTTTTTGTTAATGTATTGAACACAACCATTTTTTATTTAATATTCTGTCTTTTTCAGTAAATTGAAGGAGGATTACAAATAATGTTTGTGTGGCTCACTCTTCATTGAGAAAAATGGGCCACATCCTTATCTGTTGTAAGCTAGGTCTCTTGATTTATATCTGCTGAGTACCTGGACCATTAACAGTTAATGAAGTTTCAGAGGGGTAGATGTATTAGTCTGTAACTTTAAAAACAATGAGCAGTCCTGTGGCACTTTAGAAATCAACAAATTTATGAGGGCATGAGCTTTAGTGGGTAAAACCCACTTCATCAGATGAGTGGAGTGCAAATTACAGAATCCAGGGTATATGTAATAGCAAAAGAAGTTACCCATCAATTGTAGACAAATGGTAATAGAGCTAATTAAGGTGGATGTGTCTCATTCATAGCATTTGATGTGGAGATGCAAGTATCAAAGATGGGACAGTTGCCTTTGTAGTATGTTAACCAGTTAAGATCTTTATTCAAGCCTAATTTGGTAATGTTGAACTTGTAAATGTAACAGTGCTGGCAACTGATAGAAGTCCAGGAAAATACAGCAAGAAACGAAAATATAACAATAATTACTCCCGAGGGAATTCTATGCCAAAGATTTAACATTCTACACACAATGTTTTAATACTCTGAAAAATACTGTAAACTTTGTCAATAAATAAATGTGGAGGCTCCAGCATGGCAATGGGGAGCACAGGTCACTGGCTGCATGGAGGAGGGAGATGACTATTCTCTCCTCACCGTACCCATAGAGCAAGGACTCGGTGGTGAGACACTGTCTCCCTTGACATATGTCAAGGTCTAGGCTTGCCTCATAAATGCTCTAAGGCCTTACCCATGCATTCTAGGCACGCCAGGTGTGGACAGGAAGGCTCAGCCCAGCAAAATACAAGTGTGAAGGGGTTTGGTGTAGGGTAAGATTGTTGTGTGGGGAAGTCTGGGTGTGGGTGCCCAGTAAGAGTCTAGGTGCATGGGGATCAGGATGCACAGGGACGCTAGGGGGGTTCCATGTGCAGGGGTAAAGAAACTCAGCTGGGGGTCCAGATGAAGGTGCTTGGGGCTCAGCTAAGGGGGTCTGGGTGTCAGTAGATGGGGGAGAGGAGTCTGGATGTGGGGACTAAGTTGTTTTCTATGGAGAAGCAGAGAGATCTGCATGGGACATAAATTCTGCACGTGAAGTGGCACAAAATTTCCCCCCCCAAGTAAATAATGTGATTATGTAATGCAGGGGTGGGGAACCTAAGGCAGCTTGCCTGGATGTCGATCCCAAGGCTCAGAGCTCTGGCCCCCCACCATCGGGGAGCTGGCACTCCATCTCTGGGGCCTCCCTGCATTTTCCCCCACAGGGCTGGAGCACCAGCTCCCCACTGTATGTGTGTGTGGGGCGGGGGGGAGGGGGAAGGAGCCCAGAATCTTGCAGGCTATAATCAGGCAAGCCAGGGCCATATCTGACCCACGGGCTCTACCTGGAGGGGGGAGAAAGCGGTTCTGTGCGCTGTCCCTCCCCCCAGCTGAGGAAATGGCAGCACAGCAAAAGTGCTGCCTGGAAGGCTTTTCCTCCGCCACTCTGGCCATAATCGTGGCCAATAAGAGCAGCTGGGGGCGGTGCCTGGGAACGGTGGGGGGCACAGAGTCACATGCACCCCTGGGAAGTTGTGCCATGTTGGTGCCCCCCCATTGTCCAAACCCTGCACTTCCACCCTCTTGCCCAGACCCCCACCTCCACTTCGCTCCTGCACCCTCTCTCCCAACCTGACTCCACACCCCAAGCCTGTTTCCCAGCAGTCCCCTCCCACACATGAACCTCTCATTTTGGGCCCCACCCCGAGAGCTTAGGAGAGCCACAGTATACTAGCCCAGGCCCCCAGGCTCTGGTGTGCAAGGGAAACGTGGGGAGTGTCTTTCTGCTTCTCAGTTGAGGGCCCACGTCAGTGAGGTGGGATTTTTTTTTTGTTCTGTTTTTTGCTTCTCACTTTTGTGCGGCCCTCAGCTGATTTTTCTGTGGGTCAGTGGCCCCCAACCCAAAAAAGGTTCCCCACCCCTGGTGTAATGTGTTAGTGTATAAGCAACAAAAATTATTAAATATCCAGAAAACATGGCCTGTAAGGGAAGACTGGAAAAAGAAGACTAAGAGAGGGCATAAGTTTTCAAGTGCATGAAAAAATGTTACAAAGAAGAGGGCAAAAATTGTTCTCATTAATTTCTGAGGAGAGGACGAGAAGCAATGGCTTAAATTGCAGCAAGGGAGGTTTAAGTTGGACATTAAAAAAAAAAACCTTAAATGTCAAGGTAGGTAAGCACTGGAATAAATGCTCTAGGGAGCCTGTGGAATCTCCATGGAATCATAGAAGATTAGGGTTGTAAGAGACTTCAGGAGGTTATCTAGTCCAGTGTTTCCCAACCAGTGGTACAAGTACCTTAGGGGTACTTGAGAGAAGTTTGGGGGGGGGTATGTCAACAGAACAGAAATTTGGAGAAAACTGAATTTTTGTTTTAAGTTTACAGCATTTTATTATTTTTGTACCTTTCACACCCAAAAATTTCATCGCCCACCCGGCTACGATTAAGTTGTTTAAACAAATGTGTTGCAATGGTAGGGAAAAAAATGTCTGAAAACTGTAGGTACTGGGGGTACTTATAATTTTTTTTTTACGGCGTACTTTATAAAACAAGGTTGAGAAACACTGCTCTAGTCCAACCCTTTGCTAACAGCAGGACCAACCCCAACTAAATCATCCCAGCCAGGGCTTTGTCAAGTGGGGCCTTCAAAACCTCTAAGGATAGACATTCTCCCACCTCCTGTTCCAGTGCTTCGCCACCCATCTAGTGAAGTAGTTTCTCCTAATATCCAACCTAGACATCCACCACTGTAAACTGAAACCATTGCTGCTTGTTCTGTCATCTGCTATCACTGAGAACCGCCTCTCTCCATTCTCTTTGGACCGACATCCTTTCAGATAGATGAAGGCTGCTTTTGAATCCCCCCTCACTCTTCTTGTCTGCAGACTAAATAAGCCCTGTTCACTCAGAATATTGGATTTTTTTAAGAGCAGGTTAGACAAATACCTGTCAGGAATGGTCTCATTATATAGCCCAGCTTTGAGTGTAGAGGACTGAACTAGATGACCTTTTTGAGGTCCCTTCCAGTCCTACACGTCTGATTCTAAGAGATGATAGAAAATTACTGCACCATTTTTACGGTAAGAGATAAAGACAGTATCACAGAAACTTAGTGTATTTCAGTCATGAACATAGCAGCAAAGGGAAATGTCTGAAAGTGAAGAAACTTGAAGAACATGAATATAATTCAAGGAAATACATGAATGTGTGAGCATATCCCAGGAAAATGTTGGAAACGGCAGAGTACAGTTTTACAGATTTTAAACATAAAAATAAGAAATGAAATGCCACACATAGTAGTTTTATGGGCATGTGAAATTGATTGAAGGCATATTTCTTCATAACTGGGCTGTCAAGACTAAGGCATGACTTACTCTATTATTAAAACCATTGTTCAAATAATGATTCAATTTTCAGAACAAATGACTTATTTCTTGAATCTTTTTCTATGCATTAATTTAGCAGTGTACTGACTTTATAATATAAATGTATATGTACACATGCATCTATATGATACACATGCAAATATAGGCAAAAATATAAGATAATTTTCCAATTTGTTCATTATTAAAGTGTGTGGAGGGGTGAATTATAGCAAAATAACCTCTGCATGGTGATACAGGATTTAAACAAATAAACCACTATGAGACTAATGCAGTTGTTCCTAATGATTGATGATACACTGTGGTGGTCTTGTGTGGTGTGCAAATTGCCTTCATTAGAATCAGCAACTTAGATCTGAAAATTTGGATGGAGTGTAAGATGTGTGACATGAATTTTGTCAAACTCATAATATTCAATGAGCTCTAATGTTGATGGTAATTTTTTCCAAAGTGAAGTTTTAAAAAATATTCCTTTATATATTCATCTCAATTTTGTGTTTTATCTCTATAAGCAGAACAGATTTATATTCCTCTTCTACTAATCTAGAAGTACTGCTAGCTAGGCAACCACAATCCATTCAAACACACTTAGGTAACAGTTTTTCCTTTCTATTATAAAAGACGCATTTGCTGCCAAATTCTCATCTGTGCTATTCAGAGTCTCATACAATCCTCATTACTGTAGCTTCTGAATACCTTCCAGAAGTGCATTAAGAGGCGTGACTAGCATCTGCTCATATGGTTATTTCTCTGTTCCTCTTCTCTGGAGGAAACTATTTAGGGATTTAAAAAATAAATACGTACATTGTGCTATGTGTGTTTTTATTAGAAAAGGCACCATTAAAGAAATATACCTTGCCCATGAAGCATACCACGGTGGTAAGGTTTCTATCCATCTAGCTCAGTGGTTCTCAAACTTTTTGGCCCATGGACCAAATGGATTTTACTTTCTCTCAATACCCCAGTGAGGCAGACAAGTAGTATTCAAGTCCTAGTTCAGTACCTTATCCACAAGACCATCCTTCCTACTCTCAGGTTTAGGTGGTTCTTAGATTCTGCAGGAGTTCATAGCAGCCCATGAGAAAGCTTTGTCTCTTGCACAGATGAGCTTTATTCTTGTGATGGACAGCTCCATTGTGCCTGAAGGGTAGAGTTGTTGACAGAGTTCCTCATTTCAGAGTTGTAGGTGCTATTGAATTATCCTGGGTCCAAACCATTACAGCCTTTGAAGCTGATCTTTAGATCTTGAATCTAATCTATAAAAGAGAATGTTTGTAAGTTGGTGCGCTAATAACTTGGACACTATAATCGCTACCGCAACCAAACTTTGCATGGGATAACCTTTAATCCAGGAGAAGGTTTTAAGGTACATTTGGACCCGATCGGGCCCAAGCTCAAGCTGTAAAAATCAAAAAGTAACCCGCCGCGCTGCGCTGCAGGGGCTGCCCTGCCCACCGTAGGTCCCGTGCCCGCCGCCTGCGGCCCCCAGCGCCATCCAGGACTCGCTCCCTCCCGCCCGCCCTGTTACATAAGTGACCCTCTTCTGCCCCCGTGGCGGCATGCAGTGCCCTGACCCCCACGCGCACAACAGTTCGGGCACCCGCCCTGTCCCCCGCAGCACCTGCAGCCCCGGGTGCGAGCTGGGGTGCCCCTCTTGCATGTAACCTCCCCTCCACCTGGGGTCACACCCTGCCCCCATGGACCTATATTTTAATCCCTATAGAAATCAGTGCAACTTTTCTACCATTCAAAAAAAGATAATGGACTACTGTTTTTCTACATTTTGTTCCTCTGGTTTCCCAAGCAACGCCGGGTAACTCCATCTAGTTTAATATACAGTAATAGCTCTGTTATCCAGCATGCTGAGGGTATGGGGTGTGTGGTTGGTCAAATATTCTGATTTATTGAATATTCTGGTAAAATTTAACAATACATTATCAATTTTCAAAGATTTAGTGTACTGTAAAATGAAATATAAAATAGAATATAGGTACTCATCAATCCAGTAAAAGTAGTACCGCATTGCACAGTGGTTTGTTTCCTGAAGCACTTGGGTATATACAGGGGTAAAGCTTTCTAAACAGTCGGCTGTGTTACAATGCTATATATATTACTATGAGCAGTGCACGGCACACTCTCAGATCGCTAAAACTATACTGACCACAATTTAATCTTCCTCGAATTCAGAAGGTGTTTCAGTATCTTACAGTACCTCTGGGTCATCTTTATCAACATCTATTATCTTTGTAGGTGTGGTAATTGGGTTGAATCCTAATGACACACCCTGAAAGTTGCTTTTTTGAATAAATCCTTTGATTTCAGCTTGCTTACTTGTCTTCTCCCTCTCTTGCATGAAAGTAAAGTGCAGAATATGGAATTACACAACAATACACTGTTGCACTTAGAGAAATAGAACTAGCAAAACTTGTTTGGGGGATAAGGCAATATGTTGTGTTTATTGTGAATGCAGAATTCATTCACTGTCCCTAGCTACTAAAATTATCCATCACATATACACACAGTTCTACGGATGGGATATAATTACCAGCTAGTCCACTGGTTGCTAGTCCACTGGCTGGGTGGTCTAGATAGGAGGAGGGGAGCCGGTTTTCTCCATGCACACTGATGCTCGTGGAGGATGATAGGAGAACCAAAAGACCCAGTTCTATAGTTTTGCACCCATATTTTTATATGTTTTAGTCCGGGCTACTCAACACGCAGGCCATGGGCCGTTTGCTTGCGGCCCGTGGTGCGTTTGGGTTTACGTGGGGCTCAACACGCGGCCTGTGGGTGGGATCCTTTGAACATGGCCTCTGCTGGGAACACGCTCTCCAAAGGCGAGTCAGTATAATGGTCTTCTGTTGATATGTGTTTTAGTAGTTAAATTCCTGGACTATCATTGCTCATTAAAAGTGCTGTGATATGGATGGAAATTGGGTAAATATTACATGTTATTAATATCAGCAGAACTGACTTAAATAGGGCCTGCATGTTGTGTAGTCTTGCCTTAATCTTTGTATTCATGCCCATCAGTGTGAAAGAAGCTATTTGCATATATATATTTGCATGTAAATACGATCACACTTAAGTTGCGGCCCTCAGCATGTGCTGTGAGTATCATTGTGGCTCCCCGGGCTTCTAAAGTTGAGGAGCCCCGTTTTAGTCCATAGATCCTGTCCAGTTCTTCTGTCCCAGGGCATTATATGACCATGAGTTATCAGTTAATGGCAGATGCGACTTGGAACTTTTTCTTGATGCAGCTTTTGTGTGTCTCTTTCTTGTGTGGTTTCTTTTGCAGGGCTCATTCTTCCGCCATCAAGGTGGTGCTGGCAGTTGGTCACTGAGACAGGCTGGTGTCTGAGACAAATCCCGTTTCTCACGCACCCATATTCACACTTTTAAATGAGATTATAGACACACACACACCTGGCTTTAAACAGAGTTAAGGAAGTTTAAAGTTTAAAATGGAGTTTCAGTTGCAATGTGGTCACAATGTATTAAAAAAGAGTTGCAATAATAGATTCCTCAAAGACAATTATTAACAGGCTACCTACAAATCCAAAGTGGTTAACAGTGTTTAATATACAAAATCCCATTCATAAAAATTGGGCTGCAATTCATAAGGTTACATAACATCGCATTAGTAGATATAATTCATTAAAAGGGGTAATTTCATTCTTTAGACCTACATTGTTAGTCCTGGTTACAGAGACTGAAGATTTGTATTGGGATATATCAGAAATGCTGGTTAATTGAGATTTCTTGTTAATTAAGTGCCAGGTAATGTAGCTTTTACTGTATTGGAAATGGATGTTGTGTCCCATCTTGTATTTAGCTCAAATAGTCTGTGTCCTGACCCAGACATGAAAAAGAGCTCTATCAGCTCAAAAGCTTGTATTTTTCACCAACCAAAGTTGGTTCTGTAGAAGATATTACAATAACTACTTTGACTCTCTGAAAAATGTATGCCTTACTTCTGTCTGAATTTGCCTAGCTGCAGCTTCCAGTCATTGGATTGTTATACCTGTCTCTGCTTGACTGTAGAGTCCATTATTAAATATTTGTTCCCAATGTAGATACTTCCATATAGTAATCAAGTCACTCCTTTCCCCTTTGCTTGGTTAAGATGAATAGATAGGTTCAAGAAGTTCAATCTCTATAAGGCAGGTTTTGTAATCCTTCTATCATTCTCATGGCTCTTCTTTGAATCTTCTCCAATTTATCAACTTTCTTCTTGAATGAAGGGCTCGGATGCAATATTCCAGGAACAGTCACACAAGTGCCAAATACAGAGGTAAAATAATGACTCTACTCCCTACTTGAAATTCCCCCCTTTATGGATTGCATTGGCTATTTTGGCTACAGTGTCATTGGGAGTTCTCATTCAGCTGATTATCCACTATGTTCCCCAATTGTTTTACCAGAATCACTGCTCCCTGGAATGGAATCCACATCCTGTATGTATTAGGGATGTGAATGTGAAACCATTTACATGGTTAACTGATGAGCCTGGGCTCATTGGTTAATATGAACGGTTACAAGCAGTCTCCCTCCCCGCCCTCCCCCGTGCTACTGCCTCTGATACAGAGGCAGCAGCACAGGAGGACAGGCAGGAGCCAGTACATGTGGGGAGACTTTTAAAGAGGCAGAAGCACAAGGGGAAGTAGGCAAGATCTGGTGCTCACGGGGAGCCAGTGTGTATTCCCTCCCCTCCCACCACTGCTGCCAAGGCAGCAGCATGGGGGAAGGTAGGTAGGAGCTGCCCTCACACCACATTCTCTCCCCCCTCCCCCCCCGCATATAGCCGCTGAATTAAGTATGTTGGCATATTTTTTTCATAGGTGCATTGGTATTAAAATTAGGGCTGTCAAGCTATTAAAACATTTAATTGAAATTAATTGCGCATGCCTCCCCTTTGAAACGCCACGGCGATGCATGGAGCCCGGGATCAGCTGGTGTTCTCTGCTGGTCCCCAGCTCTGCTTGCGCTGCCCCTTTTAAGTGCCATTTTGGCACGTTACAGGGGCATTGTATTAGGAGCCTGGGATCAGCTGGGGACTCCAGCTGGGATCTGCTCTGGCGCTTCAAAGGGGCTTTGCAACAGCGGAGCCGGGGATCAACTGGAGTCCCTAGCTGATCCCAGGTTCCTAATGCGCTGCCCCTTTAAAGTGCCAAAACGGCCCTTCAAGGGGGCAGCGCAAGCAGAACTGGGGATCAGCTGCAGTGCCCAGCTGATCCCTGGTTCAGCGTTGCAAAGCCCCTTTGAAGTGCCGGAAAGTCACTTCAAAGGGGCAGCGCAGCATTAACGCCTGCGATTAACATGTTAAAAAAATTAACGCGTTAATCCTGTCCTGCATTAATAGCAGGCGTTAACACAGGTCAATTGACAGCCCTAATTAAAACATATATTATTTGCTTGCACCTACTTTACCAAACTATCCAGACCTCTCTGAACTAGATTTTTTTGTCATCAGCAAACTTTAGCAATGATGACAGTTTTCTCTTCCAGGTTACGGATTAAAAATGTGAATAGTGTAGGGCCAAGAACACATGTTTGTGGGACTCCCTAGAAATGCAGCAACTCGATGACAATTTCCGGTTTCTGTTACATTTTAATACCTATTCCTTTCTTAAATCCATTTAATGTGTGCCATGTTCATTTTATATCATTCTGATTTTTTAACTCAGAATGTTGTGCAGTAGCAACTCAAAAGCCTTACAGAAGTCTAAATGAGTTAAATGAAGACTGTTACCTTCATTAACCAAATTTATAATCTCATTAGGGATGTTAGATACCGTGTAATTGATTAGTCGTGTAACTGCATGAAATCTTAGCAGTTACACAACTATTTGATAGATCCCAGGAGTAGTGTCAGCAGCCAGTATGCTCCAGGTCCTGCTCCCACTCCCGGGGAGCCTCCTGGAAGCACCCGCTGCTGCCTGTGTATCAGAGGTCCACGAGGGGAGCCAGTTTAAAAACCAGCTCTCCATGCAGACTGGCTGCTTGCTGCCCTGTGCTGTTCTCTCCAATAGAGAGGCAGCAGCACAGGGTGGCAGAAGCCCCTGTCCACAGGGGGGTTTGAGCTCTCATGAACAGAGGTTGCTCTGCAGCAGCAGTCTCGGTCTACGAGAGTTAGGACCCTCCCATGAACAAGGGTTGCTTCACGGCAGCCTTCCTTGCCTCCATGCTGCTGCCTCCTTAAAGCTGGCTCCCCCCCGCACCAGCTTGCCCACCCCTCACTGCCTCTGTAGGAGGCAGAAAGTGGGGGTGGGGAGAGGTGGGTCTGCAGAGCCAGCATGCACAGGGGGCCTGCTTGAAAGCTGGCTCCATGCGCGTATTGGCTCCAGCCTGCCCGCCCCCACGCTGCTGCCTCTGTATCAGAGGCAGCAGCAAGGGGGTGTCGGAAGCAGGCGGATCCGGTGCTTGTAGGGAGCCTACTTAAATCCAGCTCCTCACCCACCGGCTCCTCCTCCTCCCCAACCCTTGCTGCCTCTGATATAGAGGCAGCAAGGTGGGGGGGGGGGGAAGCGTGTGTAGTTGACAGCATTAACCAAAAAGCCAAGGCTCATCGGATAATCGTGTAGTCAACTACATGTTGACATCCCTAAATCTCATCAAACAAAATATCAAGTTAGCTTGACAAGATCTGTTTTCCATAAATCCATGCTCATTTGCATTAATTACATTACCCTCCTTTAGTCCTGTTCCATTATCTTGGCTAGGATCAATGTCAGGCTGAGAAGTCTGTAGTTACAGTATATTTTGGGATGCAACTTTCATCAGTAAGAAATTGTCAGTGCTTAACCCTGAGCATCATCATGCTTCGCTGCCATAATTTTGTGTCTGGATGCTCTAAGCTAACATAGAAATCCACATTGTCTGTGTGTTCAGCAGCCCTGCTTATAACATGGGGGCACACCACAGCCACACTCCCAGTTGCTACAGCCTTATTTACTACTAGCCAACTAATCCCAATACATTCCCAATAGTAAATTTGCCCAAAACTGTGTTCCCTGAAATGTTTAGCCCTCAGACAACTTGCATGCAAGAATTTTAAAAGCTATCAGGACCTACTGATTTTAAAAATGTTTAGCTTTTAGTAGCTGTTGTTTAACATTCTTCTGAGATGTTAGTGGAATTGAAAGTGTGTCACCATATGATATGACTATATCTGTTTTTTCCCAATTACAGCAAGAAATATTTAACACTTATTCATTTTTTCTGCATTATTGATAATCTATCATTTCTATATTGTAATAAAAACACTTTGTTAGTATTCTCTCAGTTCTTAACTTACTTAAAAAAACAAAACAAAACAAAACACCTTATTGTCCTAAATGCTGCTGGCCATAGATTTGTATTTGTGTCCCTTTGCTTCCCTTTTCCATTTTCTATAACTCTTAACTTTTGATTAATATGAATTACTGTTGATTTTCTTCTGCTTATTCAGTGAGTCAGAAACAGGTAATGTCATTTATGACTGCCACTCCTTCTTCCCCTTTGCCCTTTTGATATATAGGTTATAACCATTGATTTGAACATTACAGTGATATGAATCTTACCACCAGCTTTCAGTAATTTTGAGGTAGTTGGTATTATGCTCATAAATGAGCAGGTTTTTTTCTTGTATGCGTTACCCAGGCTCCTAGCATTGTTCTGTAGGCAATTAAAGAATTTATTTTCCTCATGTCCTTTGATTCCTTGGTTAATTTTGTTCTCAGTGTTTTGATTTTACTAAATGAGTGTTTATATCTTCCCACTCTTTTTATCCTCTTTTTCTGTTGTTAGTTTAAAGTGCCTCTGATGTTCGGCAGTTGTTACAGAGCACCGGTATATCCAGGCTGGGTTTTGTCAGTGTTGATTGGATTATTGCAAGTTGGAAGGAAGAAGATAGATTTTCTTCCCTGAATGATATAGTGGGAAGTTCAGTCAGTAACGCCAGTTGCTTGTGACTTTTTTTTTCAGCAGCCAGAAAGGACCTGGATCAGACTTGAGGGTCTTTGAGTCTCCTTCTGTGTGCTTAGCACTCCTTGTGAAGTTAGTTATCTGAACTCAGTATGGAAGTGAGGCTATTTGTTAGCAAAAGGAAACTAGATCTTTGCAGCCTGAGACACCTTCAGCAAAGCAGGAGGATACATCATAGCACTGCTTGATGTGGGAGTTCTGCTTTGTATTGTAGTCAGTCAGTACCTGTAAGCAAATGAACAACAGATATGTAGGATGGATTTAAGCAAAAGGCTGCAATTTTATTTAACACTGAGATGGGTGTTATGTGCCTTCCTTCCTGCTTTCTTCTATTGGGCATTAAACTGGGTCCAGAGTGGAGGTTTGGAGTCCTATTAGGCAGCCAATTACTTGGAGTTGACTTGCTTGGCCTAATTCTAGGATTACCTCACTTGTGAATTCTCTTTATTTCTTCCGCAAGTATGTGGGGGGATGGTAAATGTTCCAAAGGGAAGACCGCAGTCTGTGATCCATATGGATTTGTGGCATGGATCTAACTAAAAAATACCAATTATAAACAATATACATCTAATGTACTTAAATTAGAATTAACATGGTTTTACTTAAACCCAATTTCTTTAAGTTGTTAACAGATTTAAGATTAAATATCACTCCTAATTTAAATCCATAGTGTGCAGTTGAGTGAAATCAATTAACAAATAAAGTATACAGTAATAAATGAAATTTACAGGGTTGCCAGATGGTTTCAGAAAAAATACCCAACAACAACAACAAAAAACCATGCCAGGAAAAAGGACCCCGAGAGTTGTTAAGCAAAAAACAAACCAAAAAAAAAAACCCAACGCCCCTCTCCTCTCCTCTCCCCCAATGTGACCCCTTTAAAAACCACGTGGTGAGACTTTTTGGCCCTAACAGGCTGCTGGCGGCTGCCTGCCATCTTGCCTCCCTGCGCCGGGCGAGACAGCTCCCCTTTGCAACCCAGTAAGCACTAGGGTTGCCAGGCTGCCTCCATATTGAGCCGGACAGTCCAGGATTTTCACCTCCTGGCCAGGAAAAAAAAAATCAGAAAGTACCAGACATTTTAGGTGTCCGGTATTTTCTGAATTTTTTTACCGGACAAGAGGCGAAAATACTGGACTGTCCGGTTTAATACTAGACACCTGGCAACCATAGAAATTTACTTAACTGGCACTTATACTGCCACCATTTACCCAAGCCTTGAGTGTACACTCCTCTGGATTTGAGTCCCATACGCTTCCTTTTTTGGATGAGCTTAAAGATCTGCAACTGGACTGGAGGCAGCACTGTGCAGGTTCTTTGACAGTACAGCCAAGGCAATAAGCTGCACAGCCTCTCTGAAATTGGAGCTGGTCCCACCAAACACCAGCAGCTCTGGGTCCTGGTTCACTGGGCAGATCACTCTGCCTCTCCTCAAACTCAGATTCTCTGCTGTGCTCCTTGCCTTGCAGAACTTTCCCCAACAACAGTCCCAGTTACTCACAGTTCCTCCCTTGCAGGCCCTTTTCAGTCATCTCTGGGCACAGCAAGAGCCCTTCTCCATCAGGGACAGCCCCCAGCAACCTCTGTAGCTCCCTGCTCTATCTAAGGCCTAGCAGGCTCTCAGCAGCAGGCTCTAGCTTCCCAGCAGCAGCTCCTGGTTTGGAAAGAGCTCCATACTCGCAATCAGATTCCCTTCTCCAATATGGAGACTGCAACCTGCTCTCCTTGCACTGCCTGGAAGAGAAGCAGTTTGCCTTCTTTTTTCCCAAGGCTTCATGGGAGTTGTAGTCTCTAAGGCCAGATTGCAGGACACAGTAATGGTCAGAGGCTCCTATAATAAAGGGGTCCTACATAACCAAAACCCATATAGTTCACAGCAACCTTGAGCTATATTTTGTATGAAGATTTGTTGTTTTCTTTTTTGGATTAGCAATTTAAAACCATTCATAACTTACATAAGAAAAAAGATACTTTGTACATGTCCTTTACCAAGACCTTTCTCTGATTCTTTTGCAGCCAGCTTCATGATCATTGTTCTTCACTGAATGTTGAGTTCCCCAAATCCTTTATGCTATAGCATTATACATCACCTTAAGTTTAGCTGTGTGGAAAATGGGAGCATCTATTCCCTTGTATTTCAATAGGATTTAGTCTTTTAAAGCCTGAGCTTTCAAAGCGGGACTTTTTTTTGTGCAATCACATTTTTATAGCTGCAATGAATTTTTGGGAAAGAAACATGATTGATTTGTGGTGGATGAATGGGAGCAAAAATGTATGCTCAGATGAAAGATAAAGATCTTAATTTTTCATGGTTTTCTTGATGCATGTAGCCATTAAACAGTATTCTGTTGAAACTGGAAGTAACTTGATCTAATTTGACATTGATAGCTGCCACTTCTGGCTATTCAGGATTTTTTGTGAAGTGTCATCAGCTGGGAGAGCTATGCTATAATGTGGCATTGACAGTATTTAGTTTGTTAGATCATAATGGTTTTGCAATCCTGATTTTATTTATGACCTTCACAGGGTGGTTGGAAAAGAAACTCAAACACTGTGACAATCACCATGTCTGCACACTACAATTAGCACGCAGGCAGGAATTGTTACAGGAGCCATTCTAAGTGGCAACAAAAGAATGCCAGGCTCAGTTCATTACAGAAAGACTCGTTACTGTGACTCATTGTCAAATGCTGCTTCAAAGCCTCCCTGATCTATATATAGCCTCCTGTTGTGAACCCTCCTTCTATTAGTCCTGGTGTCTGTCTGCTCAAAATCAGACCTCAGGCAATCCACCTCAATGCTCCACCCCTGGGGAATTTTTTTTCTGCAGGATTCACAAATGTTATGCAGAACACAGCAAGTTACTATGCCCATGGGGATATTTTCCTCATTGAGGTCTAACTTTTCAAACAAGGCAGCACCAGTGACCATGTAATCCGCCAAACACACATTCTGTAGTCATTCTGTACCTGCTGAGCCTGTTATCGAAGCACTCCTTGCTGTTCTCAAGGTTTCTCTTGTATGTTTTCATGTGCCACAGTAGTGAGGGATAGGATGCCAGGATCACTATAGGCATTTCCACATCCACAGTTAGAATCTTCCTGTCTGGAAAGAAAGTCCCTGCATGCAGCTTTCTGAATACGTCAGTGCTTCTGAAGGTGACTCGCCAAGCAAATTCCCTGAACACCCCGTGCTGATGTTAGTGAAACGACTCAGCCATAGAGATATAACCCTTTTTGCTGATGCACACTGTTTCAAGATAGCACCCCTCTATAGTTAGGGAATTCCATTGCCTCAAAGCCAGCCATTATTTCCCACACATTACCCACAGTTGCAGTCCTTCATAGCAGGAGGTGATTAATGGCTGTGCACGCTTGCAATCCCCATGTGGACTTCTCAACTTCAAACTGAACCATGACTGACCTTCAAACAGAACCCTGACTGACCACATAGGAATCACCACTCACTTTTGCCATCATTAGGGCGCCTCTCATTCTAGTGGTCTTGCTCAGTAAGACAGGTCTGAGCAGTTGTGCATAGTTCAGTGAAGGTGGCTTTGCACATACAAAAGTTGTACAGTCAGTGCTTGTCATCCCATGCCTGCATTGCAGTCTGAGCCCACCACTCTGTACTTGTTTCCTGAGCCCAGTAGTGATGATCCATTGTGTGCAACTGCTCTGTGACTGTCAACATCAATCCTTGAATTTTCTTTCCATGGCACACAGTAGCATACATTTAGATTCTCAGACCATGAAACACTGCAGGATCAGCCACGTTGTGTTCATAACGTTTATCACAAGACTGGTTAGCAAGGTAGTATCTATGCTTTCAGGTGGAGATGATGGGTGTGCAAAATTTACAGGGGCAGTTGGAAAATAGTGCAAAACTGAACTGAAAACAGAACTGCTGTTGGGGGAAGGTGGTGATTTGCGTAGTGAGATTGCTACCCGTGGTGTTACTGCTCTTCGTCATGGCTAGAGCACCAGCTATGGATTAGCTCCGCTGATGCAAAGAGAGGTGTGAACATACACAAAGGATGAAATTATAATGGTTTATGATTGTTGACATAAATTGATTTAACTTTATAGTGTAGAAATGACCACTGTAATCATTCTAATTTCCTGATGATAATGTGGAGCTTATGTTGTGATTATCTTGTGTTTTGGTAATGCCAGGAGATTTCAAGCTCCAATTGTGCTAGGCAGTATAAAAACACAGAGTGAGACCGTTGCTGCCTCAAACAGCTTAAAAAAATTTGATTTGAAACCATTCTGTCAATGTGTGCTTGCAAACAGTTTGAAGGAACAGGGGAAGGATAGGACAAGTAAATAGTAATAAGAAAATAACAAGCATTGGCTAAAGTCCAGGTATTTGCCCAGCTATATGGTTTCTATTTTGCTCGATTTTCTTTATAAAGTAAATTGATTGGCAAAATATAAGAAGTTATCCCTGCTGTCTCACTATTCTGAGTTGTTACTTTTGTAGACGACACAGTAGATGTGGTACTTAAAGATTTCGAAGGGGATGGGCACGGGCAGCGGGTAATGTAGATAAGGAAAGGCATTGCCTTCCCAAAATTGCCTACACTGCCCAGCTGCCTGCGAGGGGCTGGGACCACACTGCACAGCAAGCTTGGCTTCCCAGCTGCTGGAGAAAGTTGGGGCCGAGCCATATGTCAGCCCCAACCCTCAGCGGGGTTGGACGGGACTTGACCTGGGGCGGGGGGGAAGGTTGTGCAAGAGGCATGATCTGAGGGAAAGTGTGTGGCTTTACGTAGAAGAGGCAGGGCTTCTTCTGCCTTCCCCTGCTGGGCCTTCACCTGCTGCCCGTGGGGATGGGTAGCAACTATGCAGACTGGTTCTAGGAGGATGTGCCATGCATACAATTTCAACATAAATAAGCATACTTATAAGAGAAGCATAGTCACCATACCAGAACAGATACAAAGGAAGAAGATACTTTGTGAAATAATTTAAAAGTCCAACAGAGCACCAAAGCAGTAGCAGTACCAATTGTTCTTCCATTATCAAGTCATAGCTCTTCAACCATGCAAATCTCACAATCTAGGTGATAATTAAAATAAAGAGTTCTGGGCCAGTAATTTAATCTGTGTCCAATCATTGCCTCAATTTAGAGGATGGGAGATTGGTTCAGTTTTGCCCTGTTACTAATTGCTTTTTAATAGAGTGCAATCTCTACAATTGTTTACACCAGTTAGTAGACTGTTCAATGCATGCATCATTTATTTTTTATATCAGTGTCTATCAATATATCTGTAGGTATCATAGTATCTAAGTACTAATTTCCATTAGTTTGGCCATATTTTCTCCAGTTAATTCCCCCTTGCTTTAGATACATTGGACAGATTCTGATATCACACTGGAATAAATAATTAGTAATGTCGTTGAAACAAATGGGATTATACAGATTATAAAATGGTGTTGTGATCAGAATCTGACCCCAAATTCTTAGAGAAGCAAAGAAACACACATTGCTAAGTAACAAGGCAAAGTATAAGTTAACTGAGAGGCCAGTGTAAATATTTGAATAAACTGGATTCAGTGTTGAAAGGAATGTGCCTGAGAGATATACTAGCAATATCAGAAAAGAACCTGAAGGACAATCTATTGATTTTATTCTTATCTTGATGACCTTGTAGTTTCAGTTAATGGTTTCTAAGCTAGACTGAAAAGTTACTGGACAAGTGTCCAGCCAAGGAGAAAGGGTTATTTAGGGCAGAAACATAAACCCAGTATTTTTTCACTATACAAAGCATTAATAAAAATAATTTATCCATATTTAGAGGGGATTGTGATGTTTTCAGAGTTTGTAGCTGTGAGCCCAGCATAGCTGTATTAAATATTTTTTCCTTTCTAATGACATAGCTGGGGTCCTCTGATATACTAATAAGCATCACTTATTTGTAGCTAATATAAATCCTTGATAAAATTGGTTACTGCTGTCTGAAAAATATAAAAGCTTATTGATTTAAAAAGCCAGCCTCTTATTGTTAGATTCTTGGTATTCTGTTTATTGTGAACATATGTCCGTGCATGTGTGTATTCTGTACATCTGTGCAGAAACATGTACAGGAATGGAGCAGTCCTTGAAATCCAGACAGTGCAGGGACAGTAGTTGCATCTCATCCCAACTTGAAGAGTGCAAGAAGATGATGATTTTTTGGGGCAAGTCCTCAGCTGATAAAAATGTCCTCGTAGCTCCATTAAAGTCAAGAGTGATAATAAAGTACTCAGCTGTTCATCGCAAATTTTAAGGTTCTTTTTAATATCCACCCCTTGAATGGTACAGTGAATTTCTCCTTCCCTGCCTTAATGCATAATGCTGATACCTAGAAATTTGGTACCATGACTTCTGTTAGTTGGAGATGTTGTTCTCAATTGTGTAACCTCTTAATTGTTAACTGTGGAAGAAGTCGGAAGTGGAAAATCAAGAGGCACCAAGGGACAAAGCAATTGCAACTCTTTAAACAATTGCATCTGTCAGGAGAAGGAAAAAAATAGATCTCATTGAGCATAATTATGGGCGTTGGTAGGATTTAATAAGGGGCATTAAAAATATTTTACCCTTGCCCCTTTAAAAGATTTGACGTTAGTTGAACAAGATTCAATTCAGCCACTTTTTATTAATCAAGACCAAAAGCCCTAATTCCAAAATGTGCAGCCCAGAGTACCGTAATTATTCATTATTTAAAAGTTTCCTGATGGAAAGGTCTTCAGTTGAGTGCAGACAAAGGGAAAACTATGTTAAAGGGGCTGGAGTTTTTCCCTTACTGAAGAGCTGAAGGAAAATTGAAACTACATAATAAGATATAATTATACAAATTCAGAGTTAGAGGCTTTGCTTTGTTCCAGGATTTTAAATTACCTGTAGTATTTTTTTAGATGGATAGAGAACTAAAGCCCTGATTTGTGCTTTAGTATGTCTGCAAATTTATTCCTGTGACTAGTCTCTTTTTGGCTTAAAAGAAAACAGAAAAACAAAAAAAAATCCCCAATATATGGTATAAAATCTTTTCTAACCCTTTCACAGCTGAATAGCTTCAGGTAATACCAAATAGCATCTCCAGTGTTGCTATATCAAGTACATACTGACATTTGTTTGGCTTAATTGAGATAAAATATTTGTAATTTTTTTAACTGAATGCTGCCTGTATGATAAAATACATTACTACCATGACCTACCTCAAATACAAGACTTGTTTCTACTATTTATTTAGTTAGCATTTGCATATTCACCAAGCAATAGCATCTTTAGGGGCCAAGTGGAGCTCTTCTACCCAAATGTCTACGATAAATTCCCAATTGTGAGCTTTGGGGGCAGGTCGGGGGCAGAGAACCTAGCTAGTGGGGTGTGTTGGGAATGGAGTTTATCTGAGGGTTTACTGCTGGCTTTGTTTTTTGTTGTGTGTTAAATAATTTCAAAATTATTTCAAAAGTACCAAGCAGGTACTTGTTTGTGTTGCTATAAGCCATAGTAAATAAATAACAGAGGTATATAATTACTGATATTAAAATATCATGTTTATCCATGTGTACACAGCTAGTCTATGTAAGCACATACTCCTGTCACTGTTTACTTTGTACATCTGCTTTTTACACTCACGTAGTGGCTTGTGTTCATTTGTATTGTAAACACTTCAGGGCGGAAACTGTCTTGTTTGTTTGCTTAACACACAGGGTCAGACACACCTTGGTTAGTTTCCACTTTGCAAATGGGAATTGCACACTACTCTAGCTCCAAGGTATACCAGAATTCATCTTTAAAGTCAGGTTTTCCCCCTGTAAGTATGAATTATATGTGCCAGCTCCTTCTCAGTTCACATAGTTATTGGTATGCCTGTGGCAATACTAAATTTTCTTTTTTCCCCTGGTCTGTTTGGGTGTCAGCAGTTATTAAAATGTAAACATTTTATTTTCAGTCAGCTGCAAAACAAGGTCCTGTCTCTACCAGTTTTACAAGTATAGCACTCTCCCCTCTTCTCTTCTCTCCCCACCTCTTATTCAAATATAAACTTGTTTGTTTTGTTTAGATTAAATTCCTTCCCAAGCAACAGATCCTAAACTGAAAAAAAGACAGGGTATCCTGTGGCACCTTAAAGACTGAGACATTTATTTTGGGCACATGCTTATGCCATAAACCAGAAGTTGTTTTCAGCCCATGAAAGCTTATGCCCAAATATGTTTGTTAGCCTTTAAGCTGCCACACAACTCATAGTTTTTGTCGAAACAGACTAACTCACCTATCCCTCTCAAATTGAAAAAAGCAACTCTTATTATACTAGAATATGTGGGAATGGGTGGGAGTTTCATTGGTAAAATTCATACCAATTTCAATACAGTTTTGTTTAAAAAAAAAAACCAAAAACAGTCTTTCCTACATTGCAAACAATAGGCAACATCCTGAAAATAGAGGTGATAGAACCGGCTAAGGACTTTAGGGATTTATCCTGAATTTTGTGAATTGAAGGAGTACAATTCCCAGTGAGACAGGAGTCTGGAATGTTGATGAATACATTTACAAAGTCTGACTTGATTGACTATTGTTATCTGCTGGAGAAAATGCCTGGTTTCTGAGTGTGTGGGAGGAGTAGTATGGGGTATGCAATGTTACAGGCTGATTGTAATTCACAAGGCAACTCTGGGGCTGATATTTTTTGTCAGAGTAGTTATAAAAAGAAAAGAGAAAATAATGGTAAGGCATAGTGGTTGTTGCTGTTGGTTGTCCCTCTACTTCAGCAGCAGAGACTCAGCATGTGTAAGTTACCATCTTTCTCCTTGCTGAGCCACACCAGCTTGTTATGTTAATGAGTATTAATAATATTTTAAAATTCAAAGTCAAAAATTCATTTGCTTTAATTAATTGACACACTGATCTTCAGAAAAATATTATATTTTGACGAGCAGACTTATTTAAAATGCCTCTCAACTAGAAGAGTTAAATTTTAATGTGGGTGTGTATGCCAAGTCATATTTCAGCTTATGATAGTTTACTCATAGGGATAATAGGTTTAACTCCATTTTATTTTTCTCAGGGATCTTTACACAGGCCATATTCTTAAAAGGCTATAATCACTTCACACAGCCTGCAGGGATCATTGCAAGTAGCTAGTAACAATATAGATGGCAATTTTCCCTTACAGGTTGATGGCTATAGACTTCATGAGATTTCTTGATACTATTTTAATGCACTAAGGACTGTATGCCAAATTTAGATCTTCTGTCTATTATTGGAAAGAACTGCTTCTCTTCCACAGATTGCGGTAGACTTAGTCACGGTATTTTTGATGAGCAGTGCAACCTGCAGTGTGCAATTGTTTAAACGAGTAACTCCATACAGATAAGGCTACAAATCCCCCAACAATTCAGTGGGTGTCTTTCAAGAGTAGAAGCTACAGCATAAGGCCTTTACTGTATTTTATGATAAGTTAATTTAACATTCTTGTGATATTTTTATCTCAGCAGTTTGTCATAAGACTTTCTTTTTCAGTTTAACTTAGAGTTAGGGCTAAACACATCACTGGTGTAACTCAACTAAAACCAATTGAGTTATGCTAGGGATGAGTTTGGCCCAGTATGCATATTTAAATAGACAATTGAATGTGTTATTACAGTCATTCACAGGAAGGCTGAGCTCTCAACTGGAATAAAATATGTTTACAACAACTGGAAAGAAAATATATTAATATCATGTCATTTACAGCTGACATTATTAGCTGTCATAAAGGGGTCTGATAGCTTTCAGTAGCAGATGTACACACGGTAGCACCAAGTATACAGCATTTAACATGAAACCAGTTGTTGCAAAAATAGCTGAGATCAAGCACGTTTTCTCTTGCTGAGGTTTTTTGGGAGTGCGTGGGAACTATCAGTTTGCTAGTTAATGTTGAAAGTGGAATATGGGGTTTCTAATCATGGGAAACTGTCCAGATTTCCCTTAGAGAAGACAAGGTGTTAGGCTCTGCCAAATAAACAGTTGTGAGGCCAGGCTTTAGAAACTCTATTTTGATGCTAATAGCATTGCCAACTTTTTTGTAGCGCTGGCTTCATAAAACATGTTGTTTTTGTTTGCAAACTTGATGTGAGCTTGTGGCAAAGCAACTCTGACATTACCTAGAATCCTTAGATTTCAATCTGGTTTTTAAATCTGGCTGTGGTACAAAAGTAGCACTTATCTGATTGGTCAATCATCATCTCTTGGCAAAAAGTCAAACACCAAGTTCTTGTGTTGATTCTTTGATGAAAATGAATGTGAGTTGTTGACCTGGTTGAAAACTTTCGCAAGGCTAGACAAAGTAGTAAGCGTGTGTTTCTCTCTTATTCCTCTGAGATGGAGAGAAAATTGTCAGGCTATTGTTTATCTGCCATGCAACATGTGTTTGAGGTCTCCAATAGGGATGTTAAATATCGGTTAATTGAATAGTCGATTAACCTTGTGAATTGTTATCGGTTACTTGACTATTCTATAGTCCCTGGGGATGGAGCTGGCAGTCAGTTTGCTCCGGCCCCCACTCCTAAGGAGCCCCCAGCCTCTCCGCGCTGCTGCCTCTGTATCAGAGGAAGCAGCATGGGGTACAAGCAGGAGCTGGTCTGCGAGGGGAGCCAGTTTTAAGAACTAGCTCCCTTGCGGACTGGCTGCCTGTCACCCTGTCCAGGTGGGGGTCTGAGCTCCCAGACCCAGCGTGGGCCAGAACTGAACCGGGCTGCCTGCTCGCCTGGCTCCTAATACATTTTAAATGCAGAGCAGCAGGGGGGTAGGTCCTAGACCCAGCACAAGCCAGGACTCTGCTGGCCAGCCTGCTAAAAAATTTACCGGCAGGGGCGAGGAGGAAATGCATGTAGTCTATAGCAATAAGTGATATGTTTTTGCTTATCGATTAATCTACTACACTATTACATCCCTAGTCTCCAGTAGAGTGATTTGGGCTGCAGTGGCATTTGAAGACCCAGAAAATGCAGTCTTTTGGCTTTTTCAGGGTTGGACTCATTCTGGGTCTTGAAGGGTAGCTGACTGACTAAAGCTCAAACCAGAGATGATGATCATGGTGCTGATTACCTGGGAGAAGCACTGGGATGAGATGGAAGAGCTGACATCTGCCCCCTTGATCGGGAGAGTTCATCTGCCATTCGTTTGCACCAAGTGTACAATCTAAGAATCCTCTTGGCTTTCTGGTTGCTTTTTTAAAGAAGTAATCAAGAGTGTTTAGGAAGGGAGTTGCAGCCTTTCATTTCAGATATAGTCAGTTATGGTTTATCAGCTACACTTACAGTGTACTACAAGGCCTCAAGTACAGTGTACTACTGTACATGAGGCTTCCCTCCCCTCCCCCCCCCCCGCTCGCCCCCCCCTCGGAGGCCTTCTTAGTGCAGAATGAAGCTGCCCACTTAATCAGCCATGTTGCTCTGTAGTAGCCAATATCCACTGAGCTCAGTATCCTACACTGACATACAATTTGTTTTCAAGATGTTAATTTTGAGAAATAAATCTCCATGCAGCATCAGCTCTATATTTTAGAGTCTTTATGTTGCATCTTCACAATCAAGATGAACTAAATCATTCAAGCTAATGGGTCCCAGAATTACACATCTAAAAGAATGTTTTGAAAACAATAGTAATCAAGCAATATATGCATTTATTTTTGATAATTTAGACTGGAAGAATTGCATGTAACTGTAATCCTAATGTTAACCCTTTTGTTGCTAATTCTCCACTGCACCTATCGTGCTGCCATCTTTCCATTAAAATCAGTGAAATGATAGAATACCTCGTGTTTAGTAGATCAGCAGGTGCACTTGACCTAGAAATACCTGGAACATGTGGAAGCGGTAAAAATAGTGCCCTACTTTTAAGTGATTCCAGCTAGTTTCAAGAAGAACTATGGTGGGGTTTTTTTGTTTTGTAAAAAAAAAAAATTAACTGCTAATACTGTAGTGCACTAAAGAAGTGTAAAATGTTATGCCAATCTGTTGAAGGTACAAATATCTGCATAGGTAAAAAATAAAAAGAAGGATTGCTACTGTTTCACTACATTAAACTATATTTGATGTTAGTTGTCGGTGCCCGCAATACGCGAGGTTCGAAAGGGATGCCGGAAAGGATCAGACCACGACTTGGGGGTTGCAAAAAGAAAACTGATTTTATTTTAGTGGTGACTCTGACACTCTGTGACCGAGAACTCGGTCACATACATGGACGCCAGACAATCATCAAAATGAAAAATAAGCAAATTACCAGACAATACAAAACAATTCCCTGAGGCTTTTCTAAATCACAATAGTTCTCAATAATTGCCCAGGGGTTAAGAACAGTTGAATTAATACTGATATTGTTCATAAGGTTAACTATTTACACTATTTTATAAAAGAGAACAGTCAAAAACCTTAACAGCAGCTATTCATAAACTAACACCACGACTCTTTAACCACTGTCACTTGACAGGCAACAAGGGCAACTGAAATCAATCAGGATAGGGATAATGGCGGGGGAAGGGTGTTATACCAGTTCTGGAAACAGCAGGAACACGAGTACCAGCCACATGCTCATAAGCTGTCTCCACTCGGGTCGACCAAACTCGGAATACGCTCAGTAAGACTTGAGAGCGGGGGGAGCAAGGCGTCTGGGTGATCAGGCCAGGCGTTCACACGATGCGATTCCCCACTCAGAGGGGGTTCGGCTGTCTGTTTTATCGCCCGGTCACTTATCACCTCATTGGCTGCTCTTTGCCGCAGTGGGTGGAGTAGGCGGGCCTGACCACGAGTCAGCCCATTGGCTGATCTTTGCTGCAGTGGGTGGAGTGAGCAAGGGAAGATAATTATTCTGTATGCCCTTATATGGAAAGCGCTCCGCCTTACAGACAGAGCCCCCTATACCAGCCTCTTCAGGTGTAACAGGTTATGGCCCACCTGCGACGGGCAGCCATTTCTGTTGTTCTGTCTCGGACATTAGTGTGGTGTGATGCTGCAAGCTGAGCTGGGCAGACAAGCTCACAGATAACATCAGTGGAATGTCCCATGGTATAGGGGGTTGAACAATGCAGAGAAGCTTCTGTGGTTTGGGTGTTAATCGATATAATCACAAACATTTAAGGACAGGGAAGCAGAGATGAAAAACTTCACTGTAGCAGCCAGGAGGCTGTGGGAGGGGTAAAGGTACATCCTCTTTAAAGGTGTAATGCTCCTAGATTAAACAATATTTTTGCAAAAATCTTATTGGAAATTAACAACACTTGTGTCCCTAACACACTTACATGTTTTTGAAAATTTCCCCAATACATTAACTAAATATTTAATTCCTATTATCGTATCCTAATAATGTGTAAGGTCCCGTTCAAAAACCAGGCCTCCTATGCAAGACAGCGTTCAAAGTTGTTCAAAGTGAGAGAGAGTGCTTGCCGTGAAAAGATTCTTGTCCTATTTCTAGACTTTCAAAGGGCATGTTCACTTGTGGAAAAGTTATTTTTTAATTTGATTGCTATCGTGTGTATTTGTGTGTGTGAGAGAAATGAGTTTTAAGTACATGGTCCCAAACTGGGAGTTTTCTATTTTTCTTCCACTTCAGGTGTCAATACATATAGAGATTTTCATGTGATTTTTGAATAAGCAGGGAGCTTGGTATACACCAAGGGATTTATTTTGTTGTTTAAATTCTCTTTTGGTCCTATGCAGTGATCCCTTTTTTGTCTGTTTTTAATGTAGTGCTATTATATTTATAAATCTGTAGGGGTTCCATCTGGTGGCCAGTCTGAAAACTAGGGATGTTCAGTGTCAGTTAATTAACTAATTGAGTAGTTGATGGAGTTTCCATCAACTACTCAACTAGTTGATAAGGGGGAGGGGCACTCCCACTGCAGCTCTGCACTTCAAATGTAGTAAGAGCTCAGCAGGCTCTTAGTACATATAAAATGCAAAGCTGCAACGGGGTTAGCTCCCAGGAGTGTTGCAGCTCTGCACCCCCCTTCTCCCCCCCACACCACTGTGGGAGCCATTGAGCATGGGAAGCTGGCTTTTAAGCCGGCTCCCTGCATATAGTGGCCCCTGTGGAGCCGCCTGTCCCCCCTCCCCCTTGTGTTTCTGCCTCTGACACCTAGGCAGCAGCATGGGTGGGCAGTGGGAGCTGGTATGCATGGGGAAACGGCTTTTAAGCTGGCTCCTGCCCCCACCCCTCCATTCTGTTGCTTCTGATATAGCGTGGGGGGGGGGGGGGGAATGCAGCTCTGTGGGAGCTGGTACATGCCAGCTCCCCGTGAGCATCAGCTCCTGCCTGCTCCTCCCCCACATGTTACTGCCTCTGATATAGTGGGAGGGGGAGAGGAAGGGGCATGCATGTAACCATTTAAACATGTACACTAGTACATCCCTAACCTGTAGTATAAAACACAAGAGGAATTCTTCATCTCAACACCAGCCTTCTTCTGCAGGAGATCTCAGCAACTAACGGGCTTTAGCATGAAAGTGTCAGAACAGACAATGCTGTTAGTTAATTACACTGTACAACAAGCACAGTTGCTTTACTTTTGTCAATAGTTTCATTGAGGTGCATAGATTTCTTCAGCTGTGTTTAGTAGGTGGTTAATACATCTTTTCTGCCTAATAGTAGATTGGTTAATACGTTTTTTTTTTTCCAAGTCCTGTAAGTAAAACAAAGAAATAACTGTTAGGGCTTTGTGCATTGGATGATTTTAGTATGTTTTAGCATGTTGCAAACCTTATTCACCGCACTTCCGTGAGGGAGGTAAATATCTCCACCTTATAAATGGTGAAACTAAAGAAGCATGTGACTTGACTGAAGCCCTGAAGACAGTGTAACTATAATTACAATGCCAATGTTTTTGCTCTGAACTTACCTAAACCTGTGTACACTGGCATCTTCATCAGTGCAAATCCCTAGCGCAGAGAGTTTATACTCTACAGTGTAAACCAAGACTTGGAAATTGGGGTAAACTGCACCACAACAACTCACAGTTTATACAAGCAGTGCCATCCTTACAAATTATGGGACCCTACACAACTGAGGGCTCCCTCTCAGTTTCTCCCAGGGTCCAGGTGTTTCCCTGTCCCCCATCCTCCCTCCGGCATGGCTCCTGTTGGGGGCTGGAGATTCCCTCCTCCCTACCCCCATGCTGTTTCTCCTGTCTCCCCCTCCACCGCACCTTACTGGTACTCGGGGGGTGTCTACACAGCACCCTAATTCGAAATAAGATAAGCAATTTGAGCTATGCACATTGCATATCTTATTTCAATGATACTTTGAAATAGCTTATTTCATCATTTGGCGCTATCCACACAACGCCAAATTTTGAAATAAAGCGCTATCTGAAACGTCCCTTACGCCTAATAGAATGAGGTTTACAGGGACATCGGAATAGCGAGCCCGAAATAACAGGCTTGCTGTAAAGACGCAGGATAGATATTTTGGAATACTCTGGTATCCCGAAATAGAGTTGCAGTGTAGATGTAGCCAAGGGCTTTCCTGGGGCTGGAGTGGAGCTGCAGGGGCTGTGGGCTCTTTTCTGCCCGCAGTCTGACAGGAGAGAGCCCTCTGCTGGCCGAGAGGAGCATGTGGGGGAAGGGGCAGGGAGAAGCCCTGTAGCAGCTGCGGGCATACAAGGACACATGGCTGCGTAGGGGCACCCAAAAATTTGGTGCTCCATGCAGCCATGTATGGCTAGGGACAGCCCTGTATACTACTGACATACGGCTATAGGGTGATAAAACTCCCAGTGGAAAGTAGGTCTTAGTCTGGTAGATCAGGCTCTCTCTTAGGCTATTGAGTTACCTCTTGTGGCCAGAGGATACAGCGGAGCTCAACAGTTAAATTGATTCAGCAGTATATAGTCACCACTAGTTTTACAGCTACAGCACTAACCCCCACAACTGGAAATTGTTAGGGTCCTTCAAATTGATCTGGGACTAAGATGTCATGTACTCAAAAGGCTAGCCTTAGTTGTGGTGCGGGCATGGCGAAGGGGAAGGAGGCTGTGAATAACTTGGGCTCTTTTCAGGGGAATAAATGATAAACCGTGAGCCCTTGCACTTTGCTTACACTGCCAAAAATAGTCGTGCAAGCCAAGTATAGGAATTTACTATATTTTTAAATGAAAATGGAGATTAAGTCTTGAGATTTCTGGAGTCACAAATCATTGGCGATCCCTAGCTGCAGTCCCCAAACACCGGTGCTCCCTATGGCTGAATCCACAATGCCAAAGTCCAACCTCAGAAGTGTTGTTTAATTAACAAAACTGTTTCTGTTTTGTTCCACAAGAACAGAGTAAAATAAATCCTCACTATTTTTCTAAGCTAACAGAAAACATTTTTCATAACGTATATTTTATAAGTACAAAAGAACGTAGGGCCTTTTCTTCACTAAGAGGGCTTTGCTAGTGTAGCTATACTGTTATACCTCTATAGTCATGCTTATAATTGCATCCATCTAGGGCTCATAGCTATGCTAGAAAAAAAATCAGAACTTGAAGCAACATTAGACTATTATAGCTAAGTGTGTAATCAGGCATAAGCTCTTAATGTAAGGGCCTGACTTGCATGGTGCTCCTGTAATGACCTAACCAGGTTAGAGTTATGCTAACTGTAAGGAGGGACGAAGGCAAATAAGGACGAAAGGGTAACTTTAAATTTTTAGATCTCTCTAAGGGAAAACCCAAACATTGTATCCGAAGGATAAGTAATAGAGAACATGTTCCAAGGCTACTTTCAAGAATAATCTATAGGTTACCAACCTATAAACGTTTGTAAACTTGAACATGTTACTCCTTACTCTCTGCAATTTAATGCCAAACACATTATCAACTAGAACAAAGACACAATCCAACAATAGAGAGCAGAATCAACTTTTCCTCTCCGGGGCTACAAGTCTGTCTCCACTCTTGCAGTGCTGTTCATTGCTTCCCTTCATCTTGAAGGACTCCTTAATCCATGTCTGCACTAGAGAGCATGCAGCGGCATAGCTGTACCAATGCAGCTGCAAGTTCTCTTATGTAGTTGCACAGTGCCAATGGGAGAGAACTCTCCCAGTGAGCAGTGGTAATGATGCTAGTGGAAGAAGCTCTCCTGCCAACATAACATTGTGCACACTATCACTTATTCCAGACTATCTTGTGTTGCTTGGGGTGGGAGTGGCGGTATAGTCACACCCCTGAGCAGCACAAGTTTTGCCGGCAATATTGTAGACACATGGCCTCAAATCGATGATCCTGTGGCTGTACCTCTTGGTACCAGGTTTATGCACAAATTGAGTTTTTTCACCTAGTGGGCTCTCACTTGTCAACTACAGACCTTTGTAATGTATTTCTCCAAAGATGTTCACACAGTCATTCCCTTTGTTCACAAACTTTAGATTCTTCATAGGTTGGCTTCTTGTTTACACCTTTTAGGATCCTTTTTCATCCAACACAACTGTTTGATCAAGCCAACTTTTTGCCAGTTATATTTCCTCCCTCAACATCTTCCAGGATTGTTCACTAAATTATGGAAAAGAAAGATCAATCACTCTCAATAAGTCAAGTTAAGATAGGGCAAAATAGCTGAAATAGCCAAATTAAATGAGATATTGTGGCTCAGATATTCAAAATGTGGGCTAACTGTGGCACTTCAGCTGAATATCTACTTTGCAACTATCCCAGCTCCTATGCAATGTTTTAAAATTTCAGAAAGAGGGCAGATCCCACCTTCCTCCTCCGCTTTCACATACCTATGTTGACTCTCTGCAGCAGGGGGCAGAGGACTGCAGAGCTATGATTCTATTCAGGCAAATAAAATCTTCCAAGAAAATGTGTGTGAACAGATGCCATTCTAATAGGGCAATTCTAGATAACTGAAATTCATGGTTAGTAAAATTAGATTACTTAAAATTCATAAAATATACCTGGAATGATATTCACTGTTACTAGTGATTAATCACCTCGGAGGAGGGGGGAGGGGTTGGATTAGTTGAGTGAATATCCTTACAAAGAATTAAAGATCCCTAGAGTATAACCTGTCCTGTTGGAATATAGCAGCTAGTCCTTTTTACATCTTCTAGACCATCATGCATCAATATGTACAACACAAAAGCCACTTGTGCTCTTGGTAAGAAACTTGGAGACGTCAAACTCATAGGACTGAAATTTTTACCCAGACTACAAAAAAATTACATCATACATATTGCAAATAATCTTTCAGGCAAAGGACTTATTGAATAGAACATGAACTTAGACATAGTATTTCAAGGTGAAGTAATCATCATACGAGCTGTCGCTTTGATTTAGAGCTGCAATACTATACCCTGCATGAAATTCATTTGACATGATAGTATTCTGTCAGTTTTAGACGCTACAGAGCAAAATAATATATGTTTTTTCTGCAAAAGTTTAGAGATAGTGGGTTGAAAATAAATTGCTTTTGTATTATTGTGTGTCTGCTATTTACTTCTATCAAGGGCCAAATGATCAACCAGAGTTCTATCCAGTCTACAGAGGTGGGGGGGGAGTGGCTCTTCATGCTGCAGGGAAGCGCTCTCTCTAGGCACCTGCTCTCCCTATCGCTCCCATTGGCCAGGAATTTCCTGCAGCTCTGTGCCCCACAGGAGCTGCACTAGGTAGGCACCCTCAACCCTTGACCCTTCCTCCATGCTCCCCCCACCTGCACCTTCACCCTACTCCTCCCCTTCCAGACCCTGCACCCTCAGCCTCCTCCTGCAGCTTCTCTTCCTCCAACCCCTGCACCCTACCCCAGCCTACTTCTGCACCTTCACCCCACTCCTGCACCTACCTCCAGCCCACTCCTGCACCCTCCCTTCCTTCCAGACCCCACACCCTCACTCCTAGCCCGCTCTTGCACCCTATCTCTTGCCCACATTCCTACTCCTGCCTGCTCCCTGGCAGCCCTCTCCCTCACACTGAACCTCTTATTTTTGGCCCCACTCCAGAGCCCACAAAAATCTACTAGCCCTGGACTCCAGAAGAGTTAATTCAGCCCTGCAAGCCCTCAGCCTTGGCACCTCCTGCCATGGAGCCGGAGCTTGAGGGGAATGTTTCTTTTTCCTGCTTTTCAGTTGGGAACCACATCTGTGCAGGGGTTTTCTCCTCACTTGGGGGCCAGTGGGTTTTGTTTTGTTTGCTACTCATTTGTGTGTGGTCCCTGGCTGTTTGTTCTGTGGCCCTGTGGCCCCCAACCCAATAAAGATTCCCCAACCCTGTTCTAGGTACTACAAACACAGAGGCATATGGGTCCTACTGCAAATAACTAGCACTCTAAATAGACCAGACACAGACAGATAAAGGATAAGGGAAAGAGGTATAACACAGAGTGAAATTTGCAACCAAGTTATTCCACAGTTTACTTTGGGGGGGAGGATGCCCTTGTTTAGACAGGGATAAATGGAATGGAAAGACAAGGGATGGGAGCGTTGAAAGGTGTGGGAGTCTCACACGTACAAACTGGTCAACAAGCACAGGCAAAGACATGCACACATTGAGGAAATATGGGGTAAATTCCTGCTTCTAGGGCTGTGCCATTTTTGTACAAATGAGCCTAATGAATGGTCTCATGACACCCTTCTAACTAGATAGCATTGTATCCATTTTGTTGTTAGGGAACCCAAGAGACATCTGTCAAGTGATTGGAGCAAGGTCATACAAGAAGCCTATGGTCTCCTGACTCTGATCCCTGAGCCTGAACCTCAAAAGCATGCTTCCTTTTTACAATATTCTTGTGTTGGCCCATGTCCCAGATCTATGCTGTGCCCCAGCTTTTAATCAGTTCCTCGTAGGTACACTTCAGCAAGTATTTGCAGTGACACCAGGCAGCCTTTTCAAGAGTTGTGTTTATTAGTCAATTGGAATACAGCATTAGAAGCTGAGAGGGAGCCCTCAGTTTTTAGGTTTGCATAGAGAAGCACAGGTCAAGACAAAGCCCATACTGGATAACCCAGGGCTCCATCCAGCCAAGGTGCTGTGGAATGCATCTTGGATTGGTTTCTTTTTCTCTGAGTGCCAGGTGAGAGCTGCTGAGACTCTATGGGCCTAATTCTTAGCACTGCCTCTTGCCTCCCACTCCACTGTCTGCCTCCCGCAGAGTTTAGTTCCTCCTGCTGGAATTCCCAGAGTTGTTGACTCGAGTCCCACGACTTGAACTCGAGTCTGACTTAAGTCGCCTAGGTGACTCGACTTGAGACTCGACTCGGGTTCATTGTTTGTGACTTGAGACTCGACTTGAGACTTGCTAATTTTGTTAAATCGACTTGGTGAAAAAATTGTCTGAAAACGCCGATATTGATGGCTTGTACAAAAGTGACTTGACATTTTTTAAATTAAGACTTGAGACTCGCCTTGGGACTTGATTCGAAAGTGACTTTAGGGACTCGAGACTCGACTTGAGACTTGAACTGTAGTGACTTAAGACTCGACTTGGACTTAACAATGATGACTTGAAGACAACACTGGAATTCCCCATTGTTAGGTGTCAGTTAAGTCTTCGGGGTTCTCATTGTCTTTCCAGATCCTTGATTGATATAAAGGGAGATTCTAGGTAGGCTTTTATGACCTTTTATGTTACCCAGACAGTTGTGACACAGACACCTCATGTCTCCTGCTGTGCCCCAGGAGCAGGATTTTAACCCTCTTGCACTTACTAGGTAGCAATAGCATATTAAGAAAGTCATTGTCTTGTGTATCATTTATAAAGATATTACTGAAAATTCCCATTTCTGTCACTACCTGCCATTGCATCCTACTGTTCTGGAGGGAATACTTAGAATCTCTTTGCCCATTAAACAGGACTATGTAGCACTTTAAAGACTAACAAGATGGTTTATTAGGTGATGAGCTTTCGTGGGCCAGACCCACTTCCTCAGATCAAATAGTGGAAGAAAATTGTCACAACCATATATACCAAAGGATACAATTAAAAAAAATGAACACATATGAAAAGGACAAATGAAATTTCAGAACAGAAGGAGATGGGGGGGGGGAGGTAAATGTCTGTGAGCTAATGATATTAGAGGTGATAATTGGGGAAGCTGTCTTTGTAATGGGTAAGATAATTAGAGTCTTTATTCAAACTTAGGCGTAAAGTGTCGAATTTAAGCATGAATGACAGTTCAGAGGATTCTCTTTCAAGTGTAGTCTTAAAAGGCCTTTGAAGCAGGATGCAGGTAATCAAGTCGTTGAGACAATGTCCTTTCTGGTTGAAATGGCAAGAAACTGTGATCACAAAGAAAAAACAGTTTCTTGCCATTTCAACCGAAAGGGACATTGTCTCAACGACTTGATTACCTGCATCCTGCTTCAAAGGCCTTTAAGACTACACTTGAAAGAGAATCCTCTGAACTGTCATTCATGCTTAAATTTGAGACTTTACGCCTAAGTTTGAATAAAGACTCTAATTATCTTACCCATTACAAAGATAGCTTCCCCAATTATCACCTCTAATATCATTAGCTCACAGACATTTACCTCCCCATCCCCTTCTGTTCTGAAATTTGATTTGTCCTTTTCATATGTGTTCATTTTTTTTAATTGTATCCTTTGGTATATATGGTTGTGACAATTTTCTTCCACAATTTGATCTGAGGAAGTGGGTCTGGCCCACGAAAGCTCATCACCTAATAAACCATCTTGTTAGTCTTTAAAGTGCTACATAGTCCTGTTTTTTGTTTCAGCTACACCAGACTAACACGGCTACATTTCTATCACTTTGCCCATTAAGACCTTTACCTTTCAGCTAAGGCTGCCAACAACATCACTTACTATGGTGTTCACTGGGAACCGAAATCTGACTATCGATTCCATTAACACAGCCCACCAGGGCCGGCTTTAGGAAGTACGGGGCCCGATTCGCAGGGGCGGGGCCACGCATGCGCCGCGCGCCCGGGAGTGGGGCCCTCTTAGGTGCGGGGCCCGATTCGGGGGAATTGGCCTAAAGCCGGCCCTGCAGCCCACTAGCCAAGCACCAGAAGGTAACTTCTGGTTACTACCAGCATGAGCTGCATTTGAACACCCTAAGGGTTCTATCGTATCTTTCATTCTTTGAGTCTCCCAAAAAGACCTATTTCTGCTTATTTAGATGCATCACCCTGACATTTATCTACTTAAAAATATGTGAAACAAATCAATATTTTTGATTCTTTGCTGGGCCCAGATGCCTCTTTCTATTTTTAATGTAAAACTTCATTTTGAAACTCCCAAGGGAAAGGCAAAAGAATACTAGGAATGTTTTTAATGAGGTTGTCCATAAAGCAGGGGATTAGTGTGATATAAGCTTCTGTCAGCTACTCTTATAGAGTACCTGGATATGTCATTTGTTTCTTATGGATTCATTTTCTCAGTAAAACTGACATTATGTGTTAGTTCAATGCATGAAGGAAGTATTATTTAGCATGCTCGTCCCTTTTTTTCCTCATGCATAATCCTCTTACAGTTTTTGGGAGGATTTGAATAGTTTCATGGGGCATTACCATTCAGGAGGCCACCTTATAAACTCCTTTTTTCATGTTCATACCGGATACCTTTCTAAATTTTTTGTCATCAATCTGACGCTCCAAGTGACTGTAACCTATTGTGTTTCTGTTTGTCATGTGAATACATGATGAGTTTGCTAATTCCTATTATCTCTTAACAGTGGGAGGGAACACATTGATGCAATAACAATTTATCATCATGCAGTGTATTGTTTCTACTCTGCCAATGTATTATTTCCAAAAATGATGTCAAAGGGGTGAACTTCAAATGCAGTCAGAGTTCCCTTCAAGATATTCACAATTGTGAAGCCAAAGTCTTCCTTTAGAAATAAGTGTGCAGCTCTCACTGAAATAACTGGGAGTCCCACACATACATACCAGCTTATGCTTTGTTTCCCAAGGGTTCAAGGATCTTCTTTTGGCACTCCAAGAATTCTCCCCTTTTCCCTGCCTCTGTGTACATTCCTTGTCTTTCTCAGTCCTCAATGCCCTCTGACAAAAGTGTTGGATAGGACTTTCTCCTGAGTCTGACCTTGTAAGTCAGATTCCCCTACCTTTGGGAATCAATGGAGAGTAACAGTTGGGGTTTCATACCTCACAGAATCCAAATTGCACTGGACTGTCTCTGGATACCAGTTGTTCCTGTATTATACTTTCCTATTATATAGTCTTAAACTAGTGTACAAGACTAGTGTTGTATAGTCTGACACTAGTGCAATTTGGGAGAAATTCCATTTGAGTTAAGTATTTACTGCATTAACTAGCAATAATTAAGTCCCTAAAATAGTCAATTGATGTTTTATAATCCCCCTTGCTTATCTGTATACAGATTACTTACATTTGGATTCACATGATACTATATTTTTGTTAGTCTCTAAGGTGCCACAGGACTACTTGTTTTTAAAGTTACGGACTAACATGGCTACCCCTCTGGGACTTTTCAACATGTACCAGTTTGAGTTGGAAGGGAAAGGGGGCATAAAAGTATTTTCTTAATCTTTCACACTCTGAATTTGCAAACCATTCTCAGCACTTTTCAGTGATATCTGATCTGGCTACAGCACTTCCCATCATAAATGCTTTCTATAGGCATTTGGCATCTGAGAATTGAAGTGTGATGACTATCTCAGATAATAGGAAGGATTAGCTAGATCTGATAGGTAGCCTATTAAGTATTTGGTTAACTGGTAATATATTGTATAGAAGGGGACTGCAACTCAGGTCTCCTCCTGAAAGATTACACAAGGTCCCATTTAAAAAAGGCATAACCAGTATTTTACAGTATGCTCTCATATTAGAATCAAAATTTCACAGAACTGCTGCATATCACATTCATCCCAGTTGTCCAGTATTGTTGCACTTTTCTTCTTTCTTCATACCATTTTCCCTTTTACCTAGGGGAAAAACATCAATTAAAAAGTGTAAACAAAATAACTTGTTAGAAATTATGCTGAACTGGCAAATACTGTATATTTAAATATTTATTCCTGAAAAATGTTTTAGTTGGTAAAGATGATCAGAAATGGAAAATCTATGTGAGTTTTACTTTTAGTCTGAGTCTGTACAACTCTATTGAAGGCAAAGGGGATGCTTATATTAATGGTGATTGCATCCCTCTGTTTCCTGAAAATGCTGTATCTTCCATTTAGTCATATTTGGAGTGGAAATGCCTGATGTTGTTTCATGACCTGGAACTCCTAGCACAAAGCAGAATATTTGGCACTAAACATGCAACATCTGTCAAATTGATCCCCTAGGAGCATCTCACTTCCTGAGTCATTTATAAGGAAATCCTTTGTCACCATAAATGGAATAAAAGGATTTCCCAGGTTAAACTTATGTCATCAGAAAGATTTCTTGCTCATTGATATAACTTTGCACCAGAAGATATGACCACTAGCTTAAGAGGTTGCCACTGAAGCTGAGCAATGATTCTATCTTCCAGAATAGTTGTTGTTCTTGAGTGCATTGTGCCAAAACATACTACACAGTGAAGCCTTACACGCATTCATCTGCCTAGGCATTTATACGATTCATCACTGTGGTGTTGGAGCCCCAAATATGGATCAAAACCTGATACCTCAACCACAGGTCATAAAAGTGGAATTCTTGTGGTGAAAGGTTGATGAGGAGTCTGAGGCTGAAAGGTTGGGTTTAAATTCTAGCTAGGGCTATGATTTAGTCATGGGCAGTTTTAGTAAAAATCATGGACAGGTCTGAATATGAGTCAGCAATGTGATGCTGTTGCAAAAAAAGCAAACATGATTCTGGGATGCATTAACAGGTGTGTTGCGAGCAAGACACGAGAAGTCATTCTTCCGCTCTACTCTGCGCTGATTAGGCCTCAGTTGGAGTATTGTGTCCAGTTCTGGGCACCGCATTTCAAGAAAGATGTGGAAAAATGGGAGAGGGTCCAGAGAAGAGCAACGAGAATGATTAAAGGTCTAGAGAACATGACCTATAAAGGAAGGCTGAAAGAATTGGGTTTGTCTAGTTTAGAAAAGAGAAGACTGAGGGGGGACATGATAGCCGTTTTCAGGTATCTAAAAGGGTGTCATAAGGAGGAGGGAGAAAACTTGTTCATCTTGGCCTCTGAGGATAGAACAAGAAGCAATGGGCTTAAACTGCAGCAAGGGAGTTTAGGTTGTACATTAGGAAAAAGTTGCTAACTGTCAGGGTAGTCAAACACTGGAATAAATTGCCCAGGGAGGTTGTGGAATCTCCGTCTCTGGAGATATTTAAGAGTAGGTTAGATAAATGTCTATCAGGGATGGTCTAGACAGTATTTGGTCCTGCCATGAGGGCAAGGGACTGGACTCGATGACCTCTCGAGGTCCCTTCCAGTCCTAGTATTCTATGATTCTATAGTCAATAAACAAATTCACAGCCTCTGATTTGTCTGTGACTTTAATAAAAATACTTGTGATTAAATGGGGAGGGATGACTGTTGGAGGCCCCCTACCGCCCTTCAGAGGCACCAGCTGCTGGGTGCCACCAAACAGAACAGCTTCAGCAGGCCACCCAGAGGCTGTGGCTGGAGGCTGCTGCAGCAGCAGGTGGCATGGCTGAGCAGCTGGCCCCAGAGACAGCTGCTAGAGCAACCCTGTGGTCAGCCACACTGGCCTCTGCAGAAATCACAGAGGTTGTGAAAAGTCACAATGTGTGACCTCTGCAACTCCTTGACAGACAGAGCCCTAATTACAGCATTACAATTAAGCCTGCTCACACATCTACACTAGTGATTTAATCACTGGACCCAACCACGTCAGCCACCAAATCAGAGGCTCGTTTAACTGCACATTCACTAATGTGATCCATGTAATCAAATGCCAACAATGCCCCACTGCCATGTATATTGGCCAGACTGGACAGTCTCTTTCTCTTTTTTCTTTCCCCCTCCTTTTTTCACTCTTCCCCTGTTGCTCCCCTCCCCCCCGCCTTTCTCCTCCCCTTATTTATTCTTGGATCTTGACTTCTAATACTCCAGTCATCTGAAGAAGTGGGTTGCGCCCACGAAAGCTCATGATACCATCTACTAGTCTATTTGGGTTTTTTCTAAAGTTTTTACAATTAACTTGGATTCTCTGCAGCTCTTGCATTATCACTAGACAGAGACATACAAGGCCAGAAATGCTATTTGTTACATAGGGAGAGCCCCGTTACTTTCATTCCGTATCTTCCCTGAGAACCTCTGCATCCTTGTTGCCTGCTGTGATTTTACGTAGATTGGCAGAAGAGATGTAATCTAACTGCAGAGTAGGTGAGGCCTGGTGCCATGACGATGCATGAGAGAGAAAGACCCAGATGTGTATGAGGCTGGCCAGTAGTAAGAGTCTTAGGCTATGTCTAGACTACGTTCTATTTTCGAAAGAGGATAAGCAAATTCCATGGGAATTTTCATATCTTCTTCCAATCTCACTTTTGAAAGCTCCGCGTTCGAAAGTGAAAGTAGTCTGGACATGGTTAGTTTTTTTGGGGAAAACCCTTTTGAAAAAAAACACTCTTCCTTAAAAAATGAGGTTTATGTGGTTTTTTCGAAAAAGGGTTTTTTTCCCCAAAAACCTGTCCAGACTACTTTCACTTTCAAACGCTGCGCTTTCGAAAGTGAGATCAGAAGAAGATATGCAAATTCCCACGGAATTTCGAAAATAGAACGTAGTTTAGACGTACCCTTACTGGTGTGATGCTGTAATGTTATAAGTATGTCCCATAGAGAACACAATGTAAATCCCTAGGACTAAGTTTATAGAGTGAAAGCTTTTCAGTGTTGAGCATGCCAGGAGAGTGCCTTTATCATACACCATTGATGTTTAATTGCTTCCTTCACACATGCTGTGCTCTGTCATCAAGCTTCCATGAAAGTAGATTTCTCCAAATTTTTAGACATTACCCTATGGATAAGCTTATTATCAACCTGTACCCCTGCATTAGGAAGCTATTATAGCAAAGTTGTTGGGTTTTTTTCTTGATAGAGGAGAGCAAGCTTTGCAACCTGCAACAGCAGAGTTCTGTGTACATTTTGGTGAATTTTAGGTTATTTTCTTTCTTGCCTCCATTATAGAAACCATAGCAGCAATAATACTAATGCACTACTACAAATGTTCAAAACAGCACTTCTCAAACCTACACAGACATTAGATGTGTGCTGATATTGGTGCATAGTGCAATGAAGGAGTATAAACACAAATAAAATTTCATAACGGGCACGGTTGGGTATTTGCCTTATGGCTGGGCTTCATCCTTTAGATCAGGGCTGGGCAAGATACGGCCCAGGGTCTGCATCCGGCCCGCCTAACACTTTGATCCAGCCCATGGACTGCATCTGACTCCTTTCCATTTACATCCTGCTGCCTGTGCCACCGAATTTCCAGGCAGCAGCTCAGGCAGCAGGATCCTATTTAAATGGCTCCCGGTTGCAGCACTACCCAGGCAGAGGCCAGAGCTGTGAGCCCTTTAAATAGCCGTAGCAACACTGGGCAGCTGCCAGGCAACATGCTAGCAACTGGGCTGGAAGCTGCAAGCCCTTCGCTGTGTTTTTAATCCAAAGCCTCTGGCCCCAGACAACTCTGGGGGGAGGCTAGTCCCCAGCCCTGCCCCTTCTGCCCCAGGTCCTGCCCCTTCTGGGGGTGGAGTTGGCCCATGACAACGTACCAAAATTCATTAAGTGGCCCCACTGTGGAAATTATTACCCACCCCTGCTTTAGACCACTAAGCTGCTCTAGTCCTACATGAGTGCACTGAGCGCATGCCCTGACTGTACCTTCAAACAGCTTCTGCAAGAAAAAACAGAACCTACCCTCCTACTGGCTGCTGCTTCAATTTTTGGCAGGGTTGGAACTCTGCTGAACAGGTACTCTGACTTAGCAGCAGCCTGTCCTTCTGCTCCTTGAGACTGACTTATTATTGTACATCGTTTTCCAGAGCTGAGATAATCTGAGTAGAAGCAGACGCATTTGTTGGTTTATTGAGAGGAAAGTGTGGTGTGAGGAGCAGATGTACTTTGGAGGGGAGAGAAGATGGATTTTTGTAGAGGGAAGAAGATGAATGTTTGCTGGAGGGGGATGCATTGGAGAGAGGAAAGCAGATGTTGACAAATTATGTGTGAAGATATCTTATATTTTAAATAGCTTGATGATGACTTTAGAGGGTTGTGTTAAAAGATTTGGCCCAGGCCTGCTAATCCCAGCACAGATCTCCTACTTAGAAAGTTATATATGAGTTATTTTTCCTCCCTTCCCATATTTGACTCATATATTTTTATCTTGCTGTTTTCTTCTGTTCTCCTTCCTTTTTCACTTTCTTCTCTGCTCTGTGCTTTCTTTGAATGTTAGGTCACATATCCTCCCATTATTTTTCTGTCTTTTTGTCTTATTCTTTGCTGTCTACCCCACTGTCTCTCTCAAGTCACATTTCATTGTGTGTTCTCCCCCTTAGAGCCCTTCTTCTGTTCTCTCTGCCCTTTCATCCCTTCTGTATTCCATTGTTTATCCTTTGTTCTCTTGGAATATCCACCTCTTCCTTATTACTCTTTCACTTCTCAAATCCTCCTCACCCCACGCCGTCGGCCGTTCTCTCCCTGACTCATTGGAGTTCACACGCTCTCATTCCCAGTTCCCTGTAGGAAGATATCTCACCCTTAGCAACAAGTGATGAGCTCCCTTTCTTCCTGTGACTCCGGTATACGCCCCTTCTCTGCTTTCTGAGGACTGCTGCTGCCTCTGTCATTGAAGGGAAGAGTGGGTGCCCTCTTACCCTGCCAAATGCTCAGTCATGGCTGCTGGAGGCCACACCAGCAATTTGGAGGAGAACAGCTGGTGTCTGGGAGGACATTTGCTGACAGCTTAGTGCTGGTGGTATATCCCCAGAAGATTCTGCTCAGATATGAAATGCTCATGAGTGCTCAAAAATCAAGGGCAAATGGACCTGTGAGCCTCCAGGCAAGTCCTAAAAAGGGGAGTTAGGAAAAATTCCAAATTAATGTTTATTCACAACATAAAACTCTTAACTTGCTGTGAGTTTACATCTAGTAGGCAGGCTGTAGCACACACAAGCTTAAAAATGAAAGCTGGGATTACCAGTAAACTTTGCAAGCCTCAAAAGCTTTTGATCTGCCCATACCAACCTGAGAGATGTGGAAGCTGAACTAAGCTCTTCCCCACTGGAGACTCCTGCGTGGGGTTGATGTACATTGCTAGTGGCTGGAAGGAGGGGGCAGAGTAGGGAATGCTGCCATGACGTCCTCCGCACTTATCTGCTCTGTAGTTGAAAGAGAGGATGCTGAGGTCCAGTAGCTTTCACAGGTGTGTAAAGACGAAAGGTTGACAGAGACACAGTGTAAGAACAAGTGTAACAAATGGCTGCTGTGCTAATTCTGAGGGCTATCATCCTGGCCATTGTGTTTTGCTGTAAACTATTTTAAAAGGTGCAAGATATGTAAGGCAGGGTTACAAGTAAACTACAGGTGTATTGTGCCATTAAACAACTTACGTCTTCATAGTAAATACAAGTGAAAATCACTAACAGGGTGGCAGGAGGTAAGATCTTGAATAGGAATTCAGGTTTTGTGCTGGGTCACCTGAACCGGGTCACCTGAGCCTACATGAAGATACTTGCATCAATGTTGCCAACCACAACTATTCAAATGTGAGAAGGCAGATCCCCCAAAATCATGAGACTACTTAAAAATCATGAGAATTTTGAAAAGAGCTATTCTTTTGATTTGCCTTGTGGGGTTGGAACAATGCAGGTTCACGTTGTTCAACTCTTCCCTACTATCGTATGGGCTCAACGTTTAAAGAACATATTCTGTTGAGGATGGGGCTTGGATTTAGCCTGGCCAAGGCTTGGATTTAGCCTGGCCAAGGCAATATCAGTCTTAGATGTGGGTTACAGCTGGATAATTTAAGATTTTTAAAAATAAAATTACCAGAAAAGGCCAGGAAAATAGAACAAGTAATTAAAATAAATAAATACATTCCCTTCCCCTTCTCTCCCAGTACCCACACAGAGAGCTGATGTGAAATAGCTCCACATACAGAGGTTTGTACATTCCCCTCTGCTGTCCTATAATGTAGGCAAGCTGATTAACATCAGCTGAGGATCTGGCCCTAAGACTGTTGATTTTCTTGATGGATTTTTTTTTAAATAAGTTTTATTTTTCTGACAAGGTTCCTTACTTTGTTGCTTAAAATATTTTTGAAGTAGGGAAAATTGGGAGTGGTGTCTGCTCAGGCGAAAGTTCCATCCACAAACCACAGACTGACCTGTAACGTATAAACACTCTTTGTGTGTGACTGCCACGTCACTTCCAAAGGGACTTGGAGAAACAGGAATAGTGGGTATTGACTGCCATGTCGTCTTTTTATTTTTTCCTTTCCATACTTTGTGAGTCTAGACCAAGAACAAATGTAAACACCAAAACAAAAATATGTGGCATATCCTCTGTTAAAACCATGAAAGAGTCATGTTTTCAAAATATATATAAAATCTTCCCTGTTCAGATGGAGCTGAGGGGGTGTATCTATAAGCATGGCTCAGACTGATGTATGGCTGAGGGAAAAATCTGTACAGTGAAGTTTTTAATAAATATAGGACCATGTTCTGACCTCATTTGCTCTGGTATAATTTGGCATCATAGCCCTGGGCAAGTTTTCCCTTTTTGGATATCCACCAGGCTGCTATGTTTGGATCCACACACTGGGCCTGTGTGCTTTTTAAGCTGCCCTTCATAAGTGAGTAGGCTACAGCCACTGACTCTGTACTTATTGGTACATTTGTATGGCCCCATAGATAGAGCCCTGCAAATCCACGGATATCTGCAGCTCATTTTTGCAGCTACGGATGTGGATACAGATACATATTTTGTATATGGAAACCTACAAATTTGCATACATCTGCTTTATATCCGCATATATCCTCATCTGTAGATATGGATGCAGATATCCACAGCTCATTTTTATGGATATGGATACAATTTTTTTTGTCTGCACAGGGCTCTCTACCCATAGACAGGTGGAAGTGGGAGTCTGCAGCCTGGTGGCTTCATACCTCCAAACCACTGACCCTTCTGGGGCACTCCAGTAGCTTAAGCACGCCTTTCCAGTTGTGCACCTTGCATGTTTGCTGGGTCTACGGCTTAACTTTTCCAGGGCTATAAAATAGTTCACACAAACAGACAGATTTTGTAAATGGATGTTTAAAACTATTGCTGTTTATTTTATACAGTACAGAAGATAGGCAGATGAAATAAATAAATCCCATAAATCCCTGTCTCTTGGTAGTCTTAGGGATTTGTCAGTGTCCTTTTGAAAGTTGTGGATCCCTTCCTCTGGACTTCATTCTCTTTAGAAGCCTGGAGTCTCCTTTTGTGACTCAGCCTGTCATTGTTCTCTAGCTCTGGCTAGTCTGGCAGTAAAAAGGTCCCTCTCCCTCCAAAGTCCTATCACTTTGTTCCTCTGAGTCCTTCTGTGTTTTTGAGGGAGTGTCTCAACACCTCGCTCTCTTTGTTGCCCTACTAGGGAGCTTCCATTTCCAGGCATGGAAACTAGGAATACAAGGGGGGGCTACTGCTCCCAGTCTAGAACTTGGGTTCCCGGCTCCTGGCCCTGTGTGCCAGGGCTTTTCTCTCAGCCTCAGCTGGGGGAGGGATGTCCAGGGGCAAGGTGGCTCAGCACCCACACTTTTAAAAATGTTCCCACGCCACTGATTCTGCTGCTCCTTTCCCCCTCAACCAGCTCACAAATGGTGTGGAATCAGTTCTCCTAACCTTCAGCTGTCCCATTTTTCTAAGATGCTTCTGTTTGAATTGAGGGTTTATTCAGATTAATGACTCCACTGTCCCTGGTCCAGGAGAGATGCGACACCAACCCTGATGGCAGATGGACAATTCTGCATGTACAGAAGCTTTCGATTATATACCAAATTCATAAAAACCACAGAATTAATGACTTGTACGTAGACAAGCTCCCCAAATTTCCACACTTGGATTCACTGCACTTCGCTTCAGTGGCGGTACTCCAAAGGTATTGGGAGCTCCACTGATTCTTTCCTTTATATATTCTATACTTTCCATACAGATTTTTGGTTTGTATTTCTCTAATAAAAGGAGCTTTCTCTCCATTACAACTGATTATTGTACAGTGTATTCACAAACAGTCGATCATGGATTTCAATAGTCAATCAGTATATCAGCCGAAAATGTCAATACTTTGTTACATGTTGGTTCAAGCTAATCTTATGCCTTTGCAGAAATTGCCAAACATTCAGAAACAAGTAAACATTATCTGACTCCAGGTTAAAAAAAAAAAATCTCACATGTTGTTTGAAGGAAAGTAAGTTGCACATAATGAAACCAACACAGTACTCATGTAGGCAGGCACAATTTCACTAAAGATGGTGAAATTGAACCCACTTATACAAGGATTGAATTAGTCTCATCATTGATCTCTTCCTCAATATTTTTTTTTGCTTTAAATGTCTTTGTAGTAAAATATTCTGAGTGTTGTGCATATAGTAAGGAAGGGGGAGGAGGGGTTATTACTTAATGAGAGGCAGAGGTTTATTTTCAAACCAAGTGCTGGACAGACACATTTAATATATACCACTTAAAAAAGTTCAGAGAAGTGACCTAGTTTTTCATGATGTTGCCTCACAGTCTGAGGTGGCAACAGCAACTGACAATCTCTCTATTGTTTCACTTAGTTTCTGAGAGGTACTGTTCGCCAATGGGAATGAAGTGGCATACCTCAGCTGCCCAGAGGTGCAAACATATTTCTCAACAGGCCCTGCTCAAATCTTGCTCAAAACTTCAGTCAAGCCCCACAAAAGGAGTTTAAGTAACTCTCCTTTTACTGAATCTGCGGTGTAGAATTTATCATTCTGCTGAATTAACTATAGATGAGAAACATGCTTCTGAGTAAGTAAAGCCTTGTGGGAAGTTGCAACTTCTCTTTCAACTAACTAGCGTAATGGACTGGCACTCGGTATGCTTTTTCCAGCTCTATAACAAAGAGAAACGTATGCAATATTTTAGTAATTTATTTTGAAGAGCAATCCATTAACACAAGTTGTACTTAGTTGCTGTGGTTCAGGCACTAAAGTATCAGTTTAGGAAATCTTAGTCTCTGATTGTTTAGTTGCCTGTGATTCATTTCTTTCAGGTGCTTTATATCTTTGGCTAACATATGCCATAGAGAGATAAAAATGCCAGAATCAGCATTTGAACTTTACTCTTGTTCAGATGGTAATCGTGACATTTTCTGAAAGATGGCTCTAAGTAAAAGTTTTTGTTAGTGAGCCAGCTGTAAGTATTTATATCTAAGATATTACAACAAGTGTGTTTCTGTATGCTGTGTGCTACTGGATGATTTTTTAAAAAGTCCAATGACTTTAATAAGGATCATCACTAATAACTCTTTAAGATTCTGCAAAATCTTACTGAATGCAGATAGTACTATACATAATTATATAATAGTAATTGCATTTAAAATAAAGAATACCTACACTCTGTATTTCAGGAAATATTTCCAAATTGTTCAGCTTGTGAAATGTTAATATATTGCAGTTTTCACCATTCTGCTTGGCAGCAATGTTAAAAAAGTCGGATGCCTTTCAGAAATGTCTGTGGGATGTCTTATTGAGTAGCAAACAGATCAATGCTTTCCTTCCAATCTGTAAATCTTTGTTAGTTTTACAGTTGGGAGGATTAATTTGTAGAAAACAAATTAACTTCATGCAGGACAACCTTGTCTTCAGGAATGTCATTGGCAGTTTTTCCAGACATCTAAATAAATGTTGATAAAGTGTTTTATTCACTGTGAATGTTACAGAACAGCCTCTGGTCTCCCGAACCATTTTCTCATATGTTTTTGTGGAAAATTTAGATTCTCATGATTTAATTTATTTAAAATTAGATTTTGCTAGTTTAAACTGTTTCTTCTTTCAGATCTGTCCTCTTACTAAAAACTATTGTGGATCATTTATTGCATCATCGGTTTTGGTTCACCACAAACATGTTTTAACTTTCTAAGGACAAAAAATTGCCTCAGCATGATTATATGATTATGCAAATATGATAGCTAGGTTTTTTCAGATTTTATCAGAATAGGTTTGCTCTTTGTCTATGTGTGTTACAATACTAAAAGCACTAGTCATTTCAAAATCATTTGCTCTAATCTTTTTATCACTGCAGTTTGTTTTTAACGGTGATTATCTTTTCCTTGACATTCATAATGTGCAGACTTATGCACTAAACTGTTGCTATAAGTCGCCCCGGTATACATCCATTCCACACTAAAGTCGTTGATGCTTATAAAAACTGATGTATTATAAGTCTTCCCATTCCCCGCTCTTAAGTCGCACAACCCCCCCCACCCCAAAAAAACAACTACTACTTATTTGCACAAATGGAAGTGAGCTGCAGGAAAAACATTCCCCACTTGAAGTTAGAATCATAGAATACTAGGACTGGAAGGGTTTTGCTATAAGTCCAAGTTTTTTTGAACATATCTTGGATGGCCTGTAACTGCATGATTGTTTCAGACCCTTTGTTTCTGTGTTACTGTGACAATATTATTGTTGCAAGAAAATACATTTTGTGGAAATTTTAATATAGTTGTCAAAAGTCTGAGAGAACAGAGGGAGCACTGGAAAGTCTGTTTTTCTCTTTTCTCTGTTCTTTCATTTCTAAGTAAGTTTATCGAAATGCATTAGATTCTTTCAGAATTTAAAATAGGTTGTCCTTTGATATGGGTGCTACTTTCAGGAGGTTCAATTCAACATCACTGATCATAATTCTCTTGCACTGCAGTTACTGTAGTAACAATATTATACATGTATATGTTGAAAACTACAGAAAATTTGAATCAAGTCATAGTTTGAGGAATTTCACCTTGCCATCTATTAGAATCCCAAGTTTCAGTTCTGCTGAGAAAAGAGGTACTCTGTCATGTGAGGAAACCAACAAAATATGGACACCTACATGGATTGAAGATTATAACATTTCATATCTTCAGGATCATAAGACTTCTCAGTGTACATGGCATATGCAAATTACTGAAACAAATCACTTTGTAACTTTCCTACATAATCAAGACTTTCAGGCCAGATTTTTTAAGACTCACGCACCCGTTTTGCAAACTGGGTAACTGCTCATAAGTGGGTTGATAGATAAGCAGTTACCCAACTGCATGCATAAATGTCCTGTCTTTTTGCTGACCGATATTGGCGATTGTATGAGGATCTGCAAATTTGGCCCTTGGTGGCAAAAATTGTTTTTCACTTTTATTTGCTATACCACTAAAAGTCCCAAAGTAAAGTTTAAGGTCATCATATGTTGTAATTTTAGAGAAAGACAAAATATTTGGAAAATGACATTCAAATACCCTAATATTTGAAAGTGTAATCTCTTCTGAATAAATTCAGGAAAGATTCATCTTGAGCTCTTTCTATCCAATGCTCTAATGAAGAAACAACAAAAAGTAATCATTTTGGAGGTTAAAACGGCTTAAACCTTCTGCAGGGGAAAAAGGTTATTATTTACATTTCAGATGAAAGGAGTATTTGTGAGTTCATCTGAGTCTTGTATTCATACCTGATTTAAAATGAACCATGATGTACTGCAGTTTCTCTGGTACATTACATAAACTTCCTTGTTCTAAACCACGCAGTAGCTTGAAATATGCAAACAGCACTGAAAGGAACCTTGCAGCAGCTTTTCCAGAAGCAGGAAGCCTAATATTTACACAATAATCAATAAGGCCAGGGACACAGACAAGTAATAACCTCTTCTAGAAAACTTAGTTTAACTAGTAAAAGAAGCTAGGATCTTTTTCAAACAACAGCTTTCTTATATTAACTAGAGATGGGAAAAATCAGGGGATGGTTTGTTGGCTGTGATTTCGAGTTGCGGAATCAAAGCCAGGTGTTGTTCACGGGCATGTTATGTTCAGTGTGGACTTGTAAAGTTTGTGCGACAGGAGGTTCCAGTTTTTGATCAGTGCTTTCATTTACATGATCATAAACATTTAAAGATTGTGACAGACCCAAATTTACTACTGATAGCTTGGCTTCTTTGAGGTAAGGTAGAATTGGAAGCTTGTTTACGTACCTTAACTCTTCTCCTTCTCACCAACAAGCTCCTTTACTTGATCTGTCTTGGTTGTGTCTATCTTGAAGGCCAAATTCTGCTCCGCTGCTGAGGGATGTGCAAGCAAAGGGAGGATGCTACAGTCCGTGTACAATTGCAGTCCCTTTGCAGTTCATCTGAATGCGGGGATTGATGTTCTTGCATCTAGCATTCCCCAGCATTCAAGATACCCCAAAGAGATGATGAGGGGCAGGGAGAATGCTAGGCTGTGGTTACCGATCACTTCTGAATAGTTGTAACAGGAAGAGTCCTCTTCACAGCATTCTCCCAGTCCTGTAAGGCTGCATGAAGTTCCCAGCACAGGACAGTATCTGTAAAGCACAGTGGAACCCTAAGCTTGTACAGTCTCTGTGATAGAGAACACTTTATCAGCCTGATCCTGAGACTAACTTTGCAACTACCATTGTAGGTTTAAAGAGTTGAAAGTACTCGGTACCTTTCAGAACTAGGCTATATGTGTTTTTAAAAGAAAAAAGTTAGTCTTATATGCAATTGTAACAACACTCTCCTCCTCTAATCCTGCCTGACAAGGTGCTTAGCATTTGCAGAACAGACTGTTACTAAAGACAGAAGGCTTGTCTACACGTACAGTGCTGCAGCGGTAACGCTTAGCGAAGACGCTAACCTACATAGACAGGAGAGCTTCTCCTGTTGATGAAGGTTCTCCACTTTCCTGAGAGTTGGTGGCTGTGGTAGTGGGAGAAGCCCACTCTTTCTATGTAATGATGTGGTTATACTAATCTAAGTTGGTGGGGTAGACCACGCCTCATGACTTCAGCTGATAGCTAGAGAAGGCTGTTTTCTTAAGGGGAAGAAATAGGGTGTTAGATCCACAGAGTGACTGTATAGGCAAGTTCAGCCTGGCCTGGTTTTCTCTCTCCCCCACCCCCAGAGACCAGTACTATATGGTGTCCCTATGTAGGGAGTAGGGTTGCCAGGTGTCCAGTTTTCGCCCGGACAGTCCGTTATTTCTGGCCCCTGTCCGATTAAAAAAAAAATAGAAAATAGCGGTATTTTCTGTTTCTCTCGGACGGAAGGCCTGTAGGGACATTCTTCCCCTGCCACATCTGGCAAGGGCGCAGTGATCTTTTTTTGGGGGGGGCTCCCCGGGGTTTTTTTGCTCAACCAATTTTTTTTTCCTGCCATGTTTGGTATTTTTTGTGAAAGTATCTGGCAATCCTACAGGGGAAGGGTGAAAGGGAGGAGGGAATTGATGCCATGTGGTGAGTCCAAGGGGTGGCTGTGGGGAACCAAGGTCAGTCTGTCTGGCTCTTCCCAGGATTTGGGGGGAGTTCATTCCCCTTTGGTGCTCCTGCGGGTAGTAGAGAGGATAGATAAGCTACCAGGACCATGTGTTACATGCAGAAGTTTGGGGGGCCTGGTTTGGCCTGATCCAGTTCAGCCTGTTTCTCTCCCGCCGACCCCCTTCCTTCATTACAGCTACTCTGGCATCTTGCTGGATTAGGCTGTGTGGTGCTTGTCCCATCTGCCTGGCCTGGGAATGTTCAGTGATTTTGGCATAACAAGGAGAATAAGAGAAGGGAAATGGAAGTTTAACTTTTTTTTACAACTTAACCAACTTTAGCTGTATACAATTCCATGAATCAACCAAACCACCTTTATCGACTATACAGTTTCCCCCCCTGTCAAATATCAAAGGATGTGAACAATAGAGATTTTAGCGCTTCCCAAGGAAAAGGTCACCAGAATCTTCTCTAATGGAAAGTGTTAGGCAACCTAAATAGGGGGTTGCCTACGGTTATTTTCTCTTCACAGTCCTGCATATGTTCTTGAATTGATTTGTAATATTATTCATCTGGGTATATGTGTGTACGTGGAAGCACTGGTGCTGCTCAGTTAAATTACTAAGATTTTTTTGAGCACAAAGACAACTCATTTTTGCCAAACCTCATTTTCAGAAATCACCTAAGCTATTTTAACTGGAAACTTCAATAAATAAAATAAAATGCAATTTAGGATTAGACTTGGAAAGTTTCAGCCCAAATGTTTGTTTTTGCAAAGTTAAAAGCAAACTTATAAGGGCCTTATAATGGAAAGTATTACACAACCTTTACTATGTTACATGCTAAGTTACATGCCTTTACATGCATCACCTGTTTTAAAGACATAAGCAAATGAGCAAAGTTAAAGTTGTTTTATGAAACATAACTGAATTCCCTAACTTTTTTGTGATTGAACTTTCAACTGTATCATGGTGTTTGTCAATACTTACAGTTGTGTAAGAAATGTCTTTTGATGCCCTGTTCCAAAAGTGGTATTACCAGAACTTTCAAGCACACTCCATGAACACAGCTCCCTCCCCCCTCACACACACACACCTTGCTCCAGATACCTTTTTGATAACATGACTTTCCCCTAACTGAGAAACATAGTGATAAATGGGGATATGTAACACCCTCAAATGATTATATATCTCACCAGAAGTTGTTAGATACTGTGCCTTATCTTCAAGATCACCAATCAGCTGGTGAGGATTTTTCTGGTAAGAGCACTTCTATTTTGTATTGTTTCCACTTGACATCCTTCTTGTAAAGTCATATGGATGGAGTTTTGGAATAAATGAGTGTTCTTCTAAAGCTTCCTTGTGCAAATGAATTAAATATTTTAAGTGTTTGTTTCCATAAGTATTTAGATAATAATTAAAAAGTGCTCTTTTTTTAAGAAGTAGACATTTCAGCCATCACCCTCAATGAATATTTAACAAAACATGTTTATTAACCTGACATGTTCTTCCTAATTCAGTAGGGGGCCTGAAAGATTTAAGTTTGTGGGAATGCAGAGAGCTTTTCATTAAACTGTTTAAATTTATAATTCTGTTTGGTGCTTAGAAAGCATGAACACACATGATTATAAAAAGCCAAGATACTTACATAAGCACTTAACACAAAATATCAGTGCTAGAGTCCAGCCCATTACCGTTGCATTGCCCTATACCTGTGTGCTACAGCTTCATGTTCAGCCAGATAGCTATATATTGAGCTATATTAAACTGTGATCTATTGTCCAGGTATTCTCCTTGCCCTCTGTAGGCTTTACACTGAAACTTCCAGGACTGTGAAAAAGCTAGAATACATCAAATACGTTCTAGAATCCTAAGGCTCTGTTTTAATTTAATATAATTGTGTTTTAATGATTGTTTCTGAGACATGACATAAATACAATTACAAGAGCCATTCCAGGCTCTAAGCCATCAAATTATTCCCAAAGAGCTATAAAAATGAATAATGGGACTGATTCTGCAAAGTGTGCTACAAAGTAAGAAGTCGTTACTCACATGCATCAGTAAAAGTTAAAGGACTGAACCTTGAGGGCTTATATGGTCCAACCCTGGCTCTGTTATATGAATAATACACCAGGCCATTTGATTCTCTGTTTTGGGAAGATAATTATTCACTAATTATTTAAAATGCTAACAGTAGGTAAAACCTCTATTGTAGCCTCAATTTTTGTATTGTTCTTTATGCTTGAAATGTGTTTTGAACAGGGCCAGCCTTAGGGAAAATGGTGCCCTGGGCAAACTTGCATTTTGGTGCCCCTGCCCTCCCTACCGTGGGCCTGGTGTCCCCCCATTTCCCTTGGAAGCTGCTCAGTCCCTTGCCCCCTGCTGAGTGCAGGGCTATTGTCTCTCCCCCTTGCAAAGGGAGCTGTTACAGTCCTTCTTGGCCAAGCCCTTCCTTTAAGAGCTACGTGGGGAATGGATAATTTTAGTTTAAATATTTTCCCCAAGATATGACACACAAAAGGCGGTTGCTGGTTTTGAATGGCATCAGATTGTGAAATAAAACAGTGGGTAAAAGAACTGAGTGGGTCACTCACCCTTCAGTGGGTTCTTCCTCCACAGTTTGAGCTGCTTTGCAGAAGCACTGGCAGCTCCCTTGCTGTGGTAGCACTAGCCCCTTATGTCTGATGCTCTGCCTGCAGCTCATGGTGACCTCCATGCTGTCAGATGGGGGCTGCATCTTGCCTGCACCCATGACCCTCTTGCAGCCTCTCTGGCCACTCCTGACTCACCGGGGGCCATTTCAGATTGTGGTGGGGCTGAGGGAGGCAACTTTAACTGTGATTCCAGAGGATACTTACGCACCTGAAATCTCTAGGGTTTTTGTTTGATTGTTTTTGTTTTTTGGGGGGGGAGGAGGGAGTTTGGAGCGGAGGTTGGTTTTTGCAGATAACTTAGAAATTAGCTGCTGATTTCACAGTACACAGAATTCCTAAAACATTTTCATCAGTAATAATTAAATTATTTACAGATAGGGAAAGCAAGAAAAATGCTGCTTGAGAACTTGTTAGAGTTAAAATTCAGTGATATAAACGTCTGAATAGGGCACGTTACAAATGGACAAGTGAATGAATACTTAAATCAACAAATCATGTCTGGTTTTAGGATATTTATTTTGTATATCTTGACATGTGATATAGTGGTTTTTGCTGGGGAGCACCCTACTGGGTTTTGTCTTAGACCTGCCCGGCCCCTTGGCAGCGTGGCTGCTGTATTAACAAGCAGCCTGGAGGAGAAGGAGGAGGCAGCACAGCCGGACCAGGGACCCCGAGTGCCACAGTCAGTCCCGCGGGGCGAGGGATGGGTCCACGTGGTGTGTGGTGCTGGGGCAGTAAGTTCGGGAGTGGCCAGAAAATGTGAACCAACAGAAGCTGGCCCGGCTGCCCGCTGGCAAAGCTCCAGTGGAGTCGCCTATGCGCTCTGCTGGGTCGGAGGGGAGGCAGCTGTTGTGTTGCGGGAGGAGCAATGGCAGTGCTCGGAGCCATTTCTCGGTCACTTCTTCCCTGCAAACCGCTGTCCCCATCTTGTAGTGAACTATCCACAGGGTTATCTGGGACATTTCACTACTTCACCAGGACAGAGTATTTAAATTTGGGACTGTCCCAGCAAAACCGGGACTTCTGGTCAGCATAGGTATGTGTTTCAGCCAGACACCACCCACTGTGGCCCATTTCCCTCTCCTGTCAGTGGGGGCACATGGGAGAGGGAATTTCTGGAACACTCACTTATCTGCTCTGCACCCACCCACCTGCCTCACATTGGAGAAGCAGCAGCAGCCCCCACATCCAGCTCCCTCCCCCCGCCCCCCCCCCAAAAAAGTGAGCGAAGCTTCTGAGCCAGCCAGGGAAGTAGGAGGACAGGACCAGCTGCTGATGTGGGGGGTACAATTTAAAGGCTCCTCCCCAACAATTCAAGTGTCATACTCCCCTCCCCAGCCAGTAGCCCAGCTCCCCCAACCCCAGTTCCCTATGGGAAAGCAACTGTTCCTTCCTCCCTTACCTACCCTCTCCCTGCACAGCTGAAGCAGCCACAGCCTTCCCTCCTCCCTACTACTCCAGTCTCAGCTGTTTGGTGTACATGCTACTAGTTTATCTCTCCTCTCTTGGCCCCAGGCTGCCTCCAGCAAGCAGGAGAGGGAGAGAGCTGAGCAGGCAGACCCTCGCAGAAAACTGGGTGGGGGTAATGTGAGCCAGTGCAGTGCCTGTCCCCGCATATGTCACCTCTCTGCAGGGATGGAATGGGATGGGAGATATGTGCATAGTGCACCAGTCCTGCCGGTGGCAGAGCCAGGGGAAAGCCCTTTCCTGGACAAGTGGCTCTTAGCGGGGAAGGAAGAGAAAAGGGGGAGTGGACCCAGACCTGCTCCACAGTAACACACAACCAGATAGCAGAACTGCTCTAAACCCCAGCCAGCCAGAACACAGAGCGAAGCTGCCCCCACACACATTCCTTCAATCCCCACAAAACTCAGTCGCCCACCCCGAGCCTCTTCCAGCACAGCCTGTCCCACCCTTTCCCCATAGGGCTTCTATAGGGGGCCCTCTGTCTCAGGGAGAATGGGGAGCCCCCCAGACACCCACCCTGCTGCTGCTTCCACCAGAGCAGAGGATTTATCTGAGACAAGTGAGTGAGCGGCTCGGTTCTCCCTGATCCTGGCTGTTGTGCGTCCCTTCCTGCTTAGCTGGCTGGTCCCAGGCAAGTTCACTGAGACTATTCATATGTACCCTGGTCCTAGGGGTCTAAGGCCAGTAGTGGTTTGATGTCTGGGAAAAGTCCGGTCTTTCAGCTACCTGCTACCTTTTTATAGTGCTTATTTCCAGAAATTAGTCATTGATACCTGTAACAATGCAATTGGCTAGCCTCCATACAATTTATCCTGCCCAACACACCAAGGATGAGATATGGGGTTTAACTAGGACCAACTTGTATAGAGGAGCTAATTCCCCCTATGAGAATAGTAGGAAGCAACAAAGAGGTGAAGAGTGATTTAGGAAGCTTTAGAGAGTGAAAAACACAAGCAGAGAAGATCCTGAGACCAGAGGAGTTGCCTCAGCTAGAAAGGCAGGTAAAATGCTGAGATATCAGGCAAATTTGGGGCTGTAGCAAACCTAAGGCTAGAAGTAAGAATTTTGTGTTTATTTTTCAGTTTTGTTAATAAACCAGACCCTAAGGATGGCTGAAGTTATTGGACTTATAAAAGTCTCTTTCTGAGTTTCAGTAACAAAGAGGGGAAACAAAGGTGAAAAGATCATTGGGACTCCAGCTCTGATTTCCCAAGGGGCTCCTGGAAGAAGACTGTACATTGACCAGCTTCTAATTAGATTGCTTATGGAAACAAACACTATCATGTGCCTGTAGAATAGTGATAGAAATGTAGCCGTGTTAGTCTGGTGTAGCTGAAACAAAAAACAAGACTACGTAGCACTTTAAAGACAAACAAGATGGTTTATTAGGTGATGAGCTTTCGTGGGCCAGACCCACTTCTTCAGATCAAATAGTGGAAGAAAATTGGCACAACCATATATACCAAAGGATACAATAAAAAAATGAACACATATGAAAAGGACAAATCAAATTTCAGAACAGAAGGGGGATGAGGGAGGGAGGTAAATGTCTGTGAGCTAATGATATTAGAGGTGATAATTGGGGAAGCTATCTTTGTAATGGGTCAGATAATTAATGTCTTTGTTTAGACCGAGGCGTAAAGTGTCGAATTTAAGCATGAATGACAGTTCAGAGGATTCTCTTTCAAGTCTGGTGTTAAAAGGTCTTTGAAGCAGGATGCAGGTAATCAAGTCGTTGAGACAATGCCTTTTCTGGTTGAAATGGCAAGAAACTGTTTTTTCTTTGTGATCCTGTCTAATATCTGTTTTGTGGGCATTGATTCTTTGGCGAAGTGTCTGTGACGTTTGTCCAATGTACATAGCAGACGGACACTTTCAGCACATGATAACATAAATTATATTTCTGGATGCGCAGGAATATGTGTTCTTGATATTATAACTCAATTGGTTAGGTCCAATAATGGTATCAGCAGAGTGAATATGTGGACAAAGCTGGCAACGGGGTTTGTTGCAAGGGAAGGTTCCAGGGTTGGTATTAGTGTGGTATGTCCTGTGGTTGTTGGTAAGAATCATCTTGAGGTTAGGTGGTTGTCTATAGGAGACTATGGGTCTGTCTCCCAGGGCCTCTCGGAGTTTAGTATCCTGTTCCAGTATAGGTTGTAGTTTATTGATAATGTGTTGGACAGGTTTAAGTTGGGGGCTGTAGGTGATGACAAGTGGTGTTCTATTGTTGGTTTTCTTGGGTCTGTCTTGAAGTAGATGGTTTCTAGGTATTCGTCTGACTCTTTCAATTTTTATTTATTTCTCCGGGTGGGTAGTTGAGGTTTATAAATGTTTGGTAGAGATCCTGAAGTTTCTGGTCTCCGTCAGTGGGATTAGAGCAGATGCGGTTGTATCGAAGGGCTTGGCTATAGACGATGGATCGTATGGTGTGTTCTGGATGGGAGCTGGAGGCATGTAGGTAACTGTATGAGTCGGTGGGTTTTCTGTAGAGAGTGGTGTCTAATTTTCTATTGGTGATTTGTACTGTGGTGTCCAGGAAATGGATCTCTCGTGTAGAATGGTCCAGGCTGAGATTGATGGTGGGGTGTAGGTTGTTAAAATCTCTGTGGAATGTCTCCAGTGTTTCTTGGCCATGCGTCCAGATCATAAAGATGTCATCGGTGTAGCGTAAGTAGAGAAGGGGTAAAAGGGGACGGTAGCTGAGGAAACGTTGTTCTAAGTCAACCATAAAGATGTTAGCGTACTATGGGGCCATGCGTGTACCCATGGCTGTGCCACTGATCTGGAGGTATAAGTTGTTCTCAAACGGGAAATAATTGTGGGTGAGAACAAAGTTACATAGGTCTGCTGTCAGATTGGCAGTGGTGTTCAGAAGATTGGTCTGTCTTTGTCCACATATTCACTCTGCTGATACCATTATTGGACCTAACCAATTGAGTTATAAGATCAAGAACACATATTCCTGCTCATCCAGAAATATAATTTATGCTATCGTGTGCCGAAAGTGTCCGTCTGCTATGTACATTGGACAAACGTCTCAGACACTTCGCCAAAGAATCAATGCCCACAAAACAGATATTAGACAGGATCACAAAGAAAAAACAGTTTCTTGCCATTTCAACCAGAAAGGGCATTGTCTCAACGACTTGATTACCTGCATCTTGCTTCAAAGACCTTTTAACACCAGACTTGAAAGAGAATCCTCTGAACTGTCATTCATGCTTAAATTCGACACTTTACGCCTCGGCCTAAACAAAGACATTAATTATCTGACCCATTACAAAGATAGCTTCCCCAATTATCACCTCTAATATCATTAGCTCACAGACATTTACCTCCCTCCCTCATCCCCCTTCTGTTCTGAAATTTGATTTGTCCTTTTCATATGTGTTCATTTTTTTGATTGTATCCTTTGGTATATATGGTTGTGCCAATTTTCTTCCACTATTTGATCTGAGGAAATGGGTCTGGCCCACGAAAGCTCATCACCTAATAAACCATCTTGTTAGTCTTTAAAGTGCTACATAGTCCTGTTTTTTGTATCATGTGCCTGGTAATACTTTTTAATAGGATCCTTAGGAAAAGTTGTATAAAGAAAATAAACTTTTTTTGCAGTTCATATTTCTGTTGATTTAATCACAGTAAATACATGCTGTGGTTTTTTTTCCATGAAATTCTGTAGACATGTTCAATAGAAGTTAGAGGAAAGTAGGGGTTATTCATTGAACCTTGCACATTTGTTTGATCATTTGCAAAATGTTTCTATTGCATTTTGATAGAAAAATATGGATATCCAGTGATGGCTAAAATAATTCTTTTAATAATACATTTAAACAAAAACTTTGTTACTTAGTAAATACAGTGAGTATGTCATGTTTCAGACAAATAGAATTCAAACTCTGATAAAGTTGTAGGTTCAGAAAAAAATGTCTACATAATTTCTCGCTTAATCTTTAGCTTCTTTCTTAGTACCTTACTAAAGCCACAAACACCCTCATGTCCATCATTCTGCGCATAAAAATGACAAGTTAAAGAAAATAGTACAGGCTTTTGAAGATGGGAGTTTTTGTCTTTGATTCTGTTGCAGCTGCTTTAAGCTGTATCTCTGGTGCAAAGTGGCCCTAAAGCTGGTGTAGCTAGCCATGGAAGGGTTGCCAATGTAGGGTAGTCCTCTGGTGGGAGAGAGTCAACATTTTGGCTCCCTCACCAGTTTATTAATTAAAGCAGCCAAGTCTGAGTAAGGTATTCTGTACAAACAATGTAAATAAGACAAAGGAGGGTCTTATTTTGCCTATGTTCCCCAATTTGGAGTTGCTATATGTGGGACCTCAAAATGGGAAAATTAATCTCTGTTGCTGTTTAACCGACCATTTAACCACCACATCCATACATGTCTGAATTATTCTCATTCTAAGATTACTTTTCTTTCATGGAAAAGATTTGAATTAAATAGATTGTTTTTATAATCTGGTGTCATCCATTGTCAGCAGTTTACTATTGGATATGTTACTTCAGTAAGTGCTGACATCAAACAACACTGGAAGCAGAAAATAGATGAAGAATCAAAGAAATGGTTCCTTTGACAGAAAGTATCAGAACATTTCACTCTAGCTCCCTTTTCTCATTGCCTCACTGATCTGAAGGTTTCAGACTGATTACTTCCAGAATGTTTTGTCCTCGTGTAGATCCATCCCATATTTTGGTTTCCGCAAAGAATAAAAAGATTCCTGACATGTTGCTAGGTAAAGAAACTTACCCCAGGGTAGAACTGTTCTTGATTGACCCTGGAAGTAGACTCTAATCGCTTATCACCCGGTGTGTCAGAAAACAACCCCACAGCCAGTGCCTGAAGTTATTCCAGTTGCCATGATGGGACACCACAGAAGACTGAAGGAAGTCTGCCATACTACCTTTCCAACCCTTTGATAGTCAAATAACATGGCAGACTTTTCAGATAGAGGTTGTAGTATGCTAATGTGTCTCATCCAGCACTAGAGTTTCAGGATGTGGGCTCTGACTGGGCACCGCTTACCTCAGGTGGCTCCTGGGTGGCTCAACCCTGCCCTGGCCCTGCATCATTCCCAAAAGCAGCCAGCAAACTCTATCCCAAGTCCTGTTGTGCCCCCCACTCTGCTCTGTGGAGATAGAATACAAAGTGGGAGAAGGGGCACCTTGATATCAGTGGCCCTTTTCTCCCTCCCCTGCCCAGCACAGCAAGCAGGAGGCTCCCAGGGGTGGAGGGTTGCAGCTCCAAGGCAAAGGGCAGGAGGTGCACAGGAGTAGGGGGAGGGACAGCTGAAGTGCCAGTGCTTCATAGCCTCTTGGCCAAACCACTCAGGATCACCTGTCAGAGGCTCCAAGATCTCTACGAGTAGATCCTGATCTACTGGTTGGTGACCACTGAAGTAGCAGATCCCCATTGAATGTTATACTGTTCATTTAGCAACCTAATCTGCGCTGATTAGGCCTCAATTGGAGTATTGTGTCCAGTTCTGGGCACCACATTTCAAGAAAGATATGGAGAAATTGGAGAAGGTCCAGAGAAGAGCAACAAGAATGATTAAAGGTCTAGAGAATATGTCCTATGAAGGAAGACTGAAGGAATTGGGCTTATTTAGTTTGGAAAGGAGAAGACTGAGAGGGGACATGATAGCCGTTTTCAGGTATCTAAAAGGGTGTCACAAGGAGGAGAGAGAAAAATTGTTCTTCTTGGCCACTGAGGATAGGACAACAAGCAATGGACTTAAACTGCAGCAAGGGAGGTTTAGGTTGGACATTGGGAAAAACTTACTAACAGTCAGGGTGGTTAAACACTGGAATGAGTTGCCTAGGGAGGCTGTGGAATCTCCATCTCTGGAGATATTTAAGAACAAGTTAGAGAGACATCTATCAGGGATGGTCTAGATGGTCTGGACTCAATGACCTCTCGAGGTCCCTTCCAGTTGTCGTGTTCTATGATTCTAAGATTTCCCATTGAACAACATCTTTTAATGTCTGGGATGGAAGAGACCACACTCAAAAGTCAGCAGAGGAACACCTACAGTAGCAGAAGGTTAATGGGTCATACATAAGATCTTTGTGAAAATGAAATTAAAATAAAAACATAAAATTTAGTATTTTAATGGTAATGTTTTGCTGCAAGGCAGAAAAAAAGTAATTCATGGTACTGTATGATCTGTGTAAAGAGGGCCAATTTGAATACAAGGCTCACATCCCTTCCTTACCTCACAACTCAGCCAGGACATTAGATAGATTTACACTTTATTCAAAGCTTCATTCAACCTAGATTTTCTTTTATATTGGCCTTGACAAGTAAACATTTGAAAGCAGCTTTAACATCCAGCATTACTTAAAAATGCATTTTGCTTGTGTTATCATGATTTCCCAGGGCCTAGAGATTTGATCAGATGTCATAGATTTGGGAATGACATTATAGTGGATGGCTTTTTGTTTTCTGTTTTCAGTCAGTCAGTTTGCTGTTGCTACCATAGCAGCCCTTCTGTGGCTTAAGTTACCATACAGTTAGGTTCTGCCAAAATGTCATCATGTCTTAGTTGAAAACTAGATGGGAATATCTATATTATTTATAAAAATAGCTGTCCAATTCCCTGGAAAAGTCCACTGCCAATACTCAAACTTGATAGGTGGTCACATAATGGAAGAAAAAAGTAATGTCCCAAAGGGGGTTTGATAGGCAAGATTATGATCTCTAAACGAGCTTCTCTTAGAGTGTCATGCACCTAACAAAATTACTCACAAATTGGGATTTAATGGAAAAGGAACTTATTTGTTCCTGTTGGAGGATGGCTGTTACATTTTTTTTTTAAGTATATAAGATGAAAAGCCTCAGAAGAATGCCTATTATTATTAATCATCATGATCATCATCTTAAACTCAACATCTCCATTTATTTAAAATTTAACCAGACTGTTCTGGGTACAAAATCTAAGGGAAAAATCTATACATTCTATGTTTGAACTAATGTCTGTAACTAAAGTCTGTCAACACTCTTCAGTTTTTTGACAAAAGTTAACTTTTGTTGACACACTAGTGGAGGTGTATACATTGAAATGCTCCTCCTGCCGAAATGCTCCTTCTACCAATGTAATTCCTATGCTTTGTGGACTTAAAAAGCCCACCACAACAAGAGGGGAAAAGAGACTTTTGTTGGTGTCATTTGGGCAATGCGATGTCAGTGCAGACATCACATTCCTTACATTGGCTATTGACTGCCATTCTTGTCAATTTCATGGCTCTACTGGATCCCACACTGGGTTTCTGCCCATTCCATTTGGTGCCGGGCTACCATGCATGCTCCTGGCTTGGGCTGATGTCCTCGCTCCCTGCAGGGAGCCTTGCTGTCCCCTGGAATCCTGGTTCCCTGCTCCCCACTGGATGTACAGCAGCTGAGTAGAGTCTGGATGTGGATTTCCCCAATGTAGGTACAAAGCCTCAGGCAGCTTCCTCACCACTCCCAGCAGGATCAGTACTGATCCCACACCTTCTCCAGGATTCCACCTTGTGGATGCTCTGATTTACAGTTTGCTTCTTCAGGAATATGTAATGAAATAACCAGACGGGCTTTGCAAAGCATTCCAAAAGCAGTCACTCTTTTCTTTAGCTAATGCAAGCAGGGTTGATGATAGACTTTGTTGTCCACTGTGGGGAGGTGTTTTGGCTCTGGGCCCCCAGAAGAGGCAGGGGCTTCGGGTGGAAGGGGCAGGATTAGGGTTCAGTCAGCCCTCAGCAATGCCGAGACTGTGCCCCTCCCCCAACACTGCTCGGAGCTCTGGCAGCAATTTAAAGGGCCCAGAGGGTCCAGCTGCTATGACTGCCACCACAGCAGGCACAGTTTGGAGCCCCAGACTCTCTTTTAAATGGCTGGGCAAAAGGGGGAAACTGTTCCCTTTCCTCTCTTCCCCCATCAGCGGCCCAAAGTGCAAGAAATACATAGATCTGGAAAAATATAAGACACCTATATGCATTTTCCTGCCTCCACTTCCTCACCATTCTGGAGAGTTCTTTAGGTTTAGATCAGAGTCCTTTAGGGTGTGCAGGATTCCCCTCCAGCCTATGGCTTCTCCTTTGGATTATAGTCTCTCTCTGACCCATATAGTCAATGCCCTTTTGGTGTTATTGCTCAAGCTTCCTTTTTACAATGTCCGGGGAAGAGCCCCTTAATTTGTAATATCCAGTCCCCCTTGGCAGAGGACAAAACAGACCAACTTGGGGTTATCCAGTTCCCTCATTGGGTGATTCTTTGCTTAGTTACCAGCTCTCCTTGAGTTCAGACTTGAAAAACTAGTTTCCCTTAGGTGGTGACCAACTCTTTGTAAAAAGGGGTGTCCATCTGAATGGATGATCATTAAACTTTAACCACCTTCCTTTGTTAGAAACTCTCAGAATTTCTTCTGCCACTACCTTTTGGATTTTGGCTCAATATGGAGGCAAAAGATAAGAGAAAAGGCAGACAAGTCCCGCATGCAAAATGAAATTTGCAATCTGACACACACACATGGAGAATCCTCAGCATCAAACAGAACTCATATGCGGTACGTAGATCCCCCATTCCACTACTGCTAACAAATAGTGGGAGAAGAGAGAATAAGAAGCCAATAAAAATAGGAGAGCCATATTTGAGACCATAAAGCCATATTTGAGACCATAAAGCCATGAAAGCTTAAACTATTGAGCAAGTGAAAGACAGGAGAATGATCAGAAGCGTTTAGGGCAGTACAGGGATCATGAGAGGGAAATGAGAGAATTACTCCTTTGATTGAGCTAGGAAATCATCCTCTCTATCTTGGGTTAGAGTGTTTTTTTTTTTATGGTGTAGACAGGGCAGATACCAGAGTGATGGAGGATGAAGGAGTTGGAGGAAATGTAGCATAGCCTGTGACTTTTTCCTACCATTACTATAATGTATGCAATCTAATAGTTTGAAACACTTTTTAGGAACAATCATTTGCAGCACTTTCTACTGAACATTTTATTTACTTTTAAATATTTTTCATTAACTCAAAATTATTAGGACCAAGTCCACTTAAAGTTTTGACACTGATTTCCTTGAGACAAGAAGCTAGCCTTAATATACCTCAGCAGGGGTACAGTAATTGCTGACTATTAAGTTAAGGGCCAGTTAACGTTCCCACTAGAAATCAGTACTTCTGTACCAGTAACCTAACACACTGCTATAGAAGGCGAGTGTATTTCAGCTGAAGAAGTGTTATATGACTACCTTGTTCACTTGCTTTTTTCTCTTCTCACACCAGTGTAAATTAGGGTTGCTAAATTTCGATTAATCAGCTAATTGAGTCTGAAACAGATTTTTCCATCAACTACTCGATCAGTTGATAGGAATTTCCATTGACTACTCAATTAGTCGATTAGCTAGCCCATGGCTGTTACAAAATTTAAAAGGCAGAGGTGCCGCAAGGAACCCAGGGTGAATGGGCATTCAAGTGCTGCGGGGCTCTCACTACATTTAAAAGGCAGAGACACAGCAGTCACTGCTTCAGTCCCTGCTTGTGTTGTTTCTCCCACTGTGCAAAAGGTGTTGTGGGGGAACCAGCTTTTAAGCAGTCTCCCCCTAGTACCAGCTCCTGCTCCCCCCGCTTGCTGCCTCTGATACAGAGGCAGCAAGGGAGCGGGGAGTCACTAGTTGAGTAGTGACTAGGCTTATCGGGTCGTCAACTAGTTGCTTACATCCCTAGTGTAAATCCACTGAGGTACATGGTGTTAATTCTGATTTACACTAATGAATGTGAGAAGAGAATTAGGCCCAGGGTGTGTTCAAACAGTAACATGAGGAAACTTCAGTGTAATATGTCACAAATGAAAAAAGATCTAGATTTATGGGTCATGGAAAGCTGTTCATTTTGAACCCCAAGTTCTCAGAAATGTGTCAGAAATCCATATGAGATCCCCGAGGGCTAGATTTACATCTCTGATTGAACTGAAAGATGTTTAACATCTCAGGAAGACTGTTCATGTGATTCTACATGTGAGGCAATTCAAGAGCGTGCCTTAAACCTTCCAGGGTCATTTGAAATTTGTGCTCATAAACTGATTGAAGATCTATCTGTTTCAGACAGTAACATACAGTTCATTTAAAACATTTATTAAAAGCTCCACTATCGTGAGCAATAAATCAGCTTTTCAGGGTCACCCAGACAAAAGAGGAAGGTGTATATACTTCAAAATGAGCACTTCTTAGAGGATGAAAGATTACTGTTAGAGGTGGCTCTGAGCTCCTTAAACTCCTAAAGACATATACTTAAGGGGCTTTAATATTACAGTGATTGACATATTAGAAATGCATGGAATTATAATTAATATTAATAATGTCTGATCCACCATGGAAGTGAAGTAGATGTCAGTAGAAGTTGTGTGTTGCTCGGTGGTAATACTGTATATAGTCTATAGAAATTCTTAGAGTAGATTAGATGTCTGTGGGCAAACTTCATTTACCAGCTTTAAATTAAGAATATACAATAACTTTTCACATTCCTATTTTCCAATTTAAATAGAATTGCATCTTGAGTCCTGTGTTGCACAATATGACTGCTGAAAAGTATCCATTCAATTTGTTTACAATTATAGAGAAAATATAAACAGTAGATATTTCTATAATTTGTTAAAGTTACAGAGAAAATATAAGCTATACCACAGTCATAGAGATTAAAATCTTTTTCACCCTCTGTCATCTGTGCCATTACTCTGCGAAATACAAGAAGATGTACTTCAGGAAACTTGTCTAGTGTTTTATTCAATAGTGTTTTAAAAATCCCAGGGCATGGAGCTTCCATCAACTTGACTACGGGAACTATTCTATTGCTTACCAGCTCTTAGTGTCTGCAATATTTTTCCTAATATTCATCCTAATTTATCTTTTTCTTCATTTTATTCCATTTCTCTTAGCTATACCCCAATGTACCTTAGCACTGCTCACATTAATAAGCGCTACGTAAGTATTTTCAGGAAGGCAGCCTCTCTGAAACAACATGGGGCTGAAAACTTCAGCTCAGTTCTGCTCATTTCCTTGGCTAGTCAGGTTTGGAACTCATATCTCAGCAGAGAGGAGTCGCTCTCTAACCATGTTGTGTGAAAGTGAGTATAGGTGGGGAGGGAGTAAAATGGTCCAGCACTGATGGAGGGTTGAGATTACTCAACATGAGGGAGGACAGGACCAACAAGTAGGTAGGGTCATTTTACTAAGAATTGACAAAGGAGAAGCCGTTGACCCTGAAAAAAATCAAGATGGTACCAAAAATAAGTAGCAAACCTCTGGGGTGGGGCTAGAGATGAGGGATTTGGGGTGCAGGCAGAGGGGTTCAATATGTAGGTTGGGACTCTGGCCTCGGGCATGGGGGGAGGGTACAGGGGGTGCAGGCTATGGGATGGGGCTGAGGATGAGGTGTTTAGGGTGCAGGAGGGATTTCTGGGTTTGGAGGGGCTCAAGGCTGGGACAAGGGATTGTTGGGGCACAAGTTCACCTCTGGCAGCTCCCAACCAATGATGCAGTGGGATGGTAAGGCAGGTTTCCTGCCTGTCCTTGCCTAGTGTACTGCACTGCACCCTGGAAGTAGCCAGCAGCAAGTCCAGCTCCACCGCAACAAGCTCTGGCTCAACACACCCCTTGGCCAGTTCCTGGTTTATTGCCAGGCACTGCCGAACAAAAACGGACAGAGCTCATTTTGGGCTTCTTTTGAAATGGGATTGACTTCATTTTTTGGCTTGTTTTGCTTTTTTTATCTTGTGAGAGTTTGCAACTTGCCTCCACCTAGGAGCTGGACTTGCTGCTGACCACTTCCAGGGTACGGCATGGTCTGCAGGGCCAGGACAGGCAGGAAGCTGGCCTTAACACCCCCACTGGTCACCTAGTCACCCTACTGCAAGATGACCCAGTGCCTGACTTTCCATGACTCAGTACTGGGTCGCAACCTGTCCTTTGAAAATCACTGATTTAGAATACCTTTTATATGATGAGGAAGTTCTTCTTGAAGCACCAGGGTTATTTTTAGCATCCGAGAAGGGTGTCTGTTTACTGTTTTAGCTGACTGCTCCAGCAGGATCATTAATAACAGTATCAGTTTACTTGTTGAGTCTCTATTTAAGTACAGTTATTAATACTGGTATCAGTTAGTGACAGAGATATGATCCTTTATTTCTTAGTAAAGTTTTTTTTCCTAACTAGGAATCTGGACAAATTCCAACTAAGGGAGTATTATGCTAGTGACTCAGTTTCATTCTAGATTTAAAGAGCTGGGAATAGACTTAAAAAGATTAAAGTTACATTACAGAATTTAAATAGCCCTTTAACTTAAAAGTAAATGAGAAGCTTTTGGATAATGGCTGAGGAACAATTGGGTATCTAGAAGAAAATACAAAGTACAAATATTAGAAACTTCTAATATTTGATCTATAGGATTTATGTAGACATGTGACCCAAGCTGTGTCAACAAATCTAGGTATCTGTTTTCCTCTTAGTTGTTGAGGTCACAGGATTCAAATCTTGTTATGAATTTGTAGTGGATACTTAGATGCAGCAATGCATACCATCTGACTAAATCTACACTCTGGGCTACTGTCTTTTGGATTTGCTTTATTTTTAAAGGCAAAGAACTTTCAAGGAGAAAATCTTTTGTTTTACTGGAAGTCCAAACGGCAGTGATGGAGACGCTAGTAATTTATAGCAAAGAATAATTGGAGTTTATAACAGAACCTTTTTTTAATGTTTAACAGCAGAATTTTTGAGGCATCTGATCTAAATATCTTGTAAATTTTGTGTAATACAGTAAAACTCCATTAGTCCAGCATCCAATGCTCCGGCACTCCTGATGGTCCAGCACCATCAGGAACCCAGAAGTGCTGGGGCAGCCGGACAGGCTTTCCCCATTCAGCCGCTGCTGAAACTGACCAGCAGCTGAATCAGGGAAGCCGGGAGCAGAGCAGCTGGGGTGCTGCCGGGTTGGTCCCATAGCGCTGCCCCTCGGGGCTGCGGGACCAACCCGGCAGCACCCCAGCTGCTCTGCCCCAGGCGTTCCCAAGTCAGCCGCTGCTGAAACAGATCAGCGGCTGATTCAGGAAGCCCGTGGCAGAGCTGCTCTGCCCCGGGCTTCCTGGAATCAGCCGCTGATCTGTTTCAGCGGCGGCTGAATCGGGGACGCCTGGGGCAGAGCAGCTGGGGTCCTGCCAGGTTGGTCCTGTAGCGCCGTCCCTTGGTGCTGCGGGACCAACCCGGCAGCACTCCAGCTGCTCTGCCCCAGGCGTCCCCAAGAGCAGCTGGGGTGCTGCCGGGTTGGTCCCATAGCGCCGCTGCTCGGCGCTGCGGGATCAACCCGGCAGCACCCCAGCTGCTCTGCTGCAGGCATCCCGATTCAGCTGCTGCTGAAACTGACCAGCAGCGGCTGAATCAGGGACGCCTGGGGCAGAGCCGGACTATCGGAAGGGGGCTATGAGGGGTCTGGAGTGGCATCCCCTCCCACCCCACTCCAGACCCCTCATAGCCCCCCCTTCTGATAGTCCGGCATATCTGATAATCCAGCATCCCCTGGGTCCTAAAGGTGCCGGATTATCGGAAGTTTACTGTACAAAGGTTAATCCTGACAGAACTTGAACCTTTTGATCAAATTAGCTCACCAAAAAAAAAAAATCTAAACAAATTAATTGATTACTGAGGAAATAGATGTGTGCTTACTTCCCAACACCTGAAATGATTGTTTGAACAGGTAACTCTGAAGAATTTAGGCCTGGGACCCATTGAAGTCTGTGTTTCAGAGTTAGAGCTGTTGCAGCTACAGTGTAAAGTTAGATCTGTATCCAGCTCTGCTATCCTATACACAGCCTTTGCCCTGAATGGTATTCTAGCTATTTGCTAACAAACGCCTAGAAGGAAAGGCTTCCCGTATGTCTGTTCTAACAAAACTGGATAATTTTGTAAACTCACTAAGGTGCAACTGTCTAAAACTGTCTAAACTAGTGTAGTCAAGATAATAAGGAAATCTAGCATGTTGCTGTGAGTTGCTCATTTATTTCTCTGTGCATGGTTGGTCACCTCGGTAACCTGGCCTGTACCATTCTAACAAGTTCAATGTTTGTCCTTTATTTGCTCTGATCCTTATATATTCAACTTTTTTTAGTTGTTTGGGCCTCTTTTATTTTAATTTATTTGGAACTAGGGGATCACCAAATCAAATTAATAGGTAGAAGGTTTAAAACAAACAAAAAGTAGTTTTTCTTTATGCAGCGCATAGTCAACTTGTATAACCCCTTGCCAGAGGATGTTATGAAGACCAGGACTTAAAGGGTTCAAAAGGGTTCAAAAAAGAACTAGATAATTTCATGGAGGTTAGGTCCATCAATGGCTATTATTCAGGATGGGTAGTTTTTCCTACTGTCCAACCTAAACCTCCCTTGCTGCAGTTTAAGCCTATTACTTCTTGTCCTATCCTCAGAGGCCAAGGAGAACAATTTTGCTCGCTCCCTCCTTGTGACATCCTTTTAGATACCTGAAGACCGCTATCATGTCCCCTCTGTCTTATCCTTTCCAAACTAAACAAGCCCAGTTCTTTCAGTCTTCCTTCATAGGTCATGTTCTCTAGACCTTTAATCATTCTTGTTGCTCTTCTCTGGACCTTCTCCAATTTCTCCATATCTTTCTTGAAATGTGGTGCCCAGAACTGGACACACTACTCCAACTGAGGCCTAATCAGCGCAGAGTAGAGCGGAAGAATGACTTCTCGTGTCTTGCTCACAACACTCCTGTTATGCATCCCAGAATCATATTTGTGGTTTGGTTTTTTTTGGGCTCATATTTAGCTTGTGGGCCACTATGACCTCTAGAACCCTTTCTGCAGTACTCCTTCTTAGACAGTCACTTCCCATTCTGTATGTGTGAAATGGATTGTTCCTTTCTAAGTGAAGTACTTTGCATTTGTCCTTATTAAACTTCACCCTATTTACCTCAGACCATTTCTCCAGTTTGTCCAGATCATTTTGAATTATGACCTTATCCTCCAAAGCAGTTGCAACCTCTCCTAGCTTCGTATAATCTGAAAACTTAATAAGCGCACTCTCTATGCCAATATCTAAATTATTGATGAAGATATTGAACAGAACTGGTCCCAAAACAGACCCTTGTGGAACCCCACTTGTTATGCCCTTCCAGCAGGATTCTGAACCATTAATAACTACTCTGTGAGTACGGTTATCCAGCCAGTTATGCACCCACCTTATAGTAGCCCCATCTAAGTTGTATTTGCCTAGTTTATTGATAAGAAGATCATGCGAGACCGTATCAAATGTCTTACTAAAGTCTAAGTAGGCCATGTCCACCGCTTCTCCCTTATCCACAAGACTTGTTATCCTATCAAAGAAAGCTATCAGATTGGTTTGACAGGATTTGTTCTTTACAAATTTATGCTGGCTGTTACCTATCACCTTATTATCTTCCAGGTGTTTGCAGATGAATTCCTTAATTACTTGCTCCATTATCTTTCCTGGCACAGAAGTTAAACTGACTGGTCTGTAGTTTCCTGGGTTGTTCTTATTTCCCTTTTTATAGCTGGGCACTATATTTGCCCTTTTCCAGTCTTCTGGAATCTCTCCTGTCTTCCATGATTTTTCAAAGATGATAGCTAAGGGCTCAGATACCTCCTCTGAGCTCCTTGAGTATTCATCAGGTCCTGGTGACTTGGAGACATCCAGCTTTTCTAAGTGATTTTTAACTTGTTCTTTTTTTATTTTATCTTCTAAATCTACCCCGTTCCTACTAGCATTTACTATGTTAGGCATTCCTTCATCATCAGACTTCTTGGTGAAGACTGAAACAAAGAAGTCATTAAGCACCTCTGCCATTTCCAAGTTTCCTGTTGTTGTTTCTCCCTCCTCACTGAGCAATGGTCCTACCCTGTCCTTGGTCTTCCTCTTGCTTCTAATGTATTTATAAAAAGTCTTCTTATTTCCCTTTGTCTGTAGTTAGTTTGAGCTAGTTTTGTGCCTTTGCCTTTCTGATCTTGCCCCTGCATACCTGTATTGTTGCTTATATTCATCTTTTGTAATTTGTCCTAGTTTCCACTTTTTATATGACTCCTTTTTTATTTTTAGATCATGCAAGATCTCCTGGTTAAGCCAAGGTGGTCTTTTGCCATACTTTCTATCTTTCCTACGCAGAAGAATAGCTTGTTTTGGGGCCCTTAATAATGTCTCTTTGAAAAACTGCCAACTCTCTTTAGTTGTTTTACCCCTTCGTCTTGCTTCTCATGGGACCTTACCTACCAGCTCTCTGTGCTTACCAAAATCTGCCTTCCTGAAATCAATTGTCTCTATTTTGCTGTTTTCCCTTCTACCATTCCTTAGAATCATGAACTCTCTGATTTCATGTTCACTTTCACCCAAGCTGCCTTCCACTTTCAAATTCTCAACCAGATCATCCCTATTTGTTAAAATCAAATCTAGAACAGCTTCCCCCCAGTAGTGTTTACAACCTTCTGAACTAAAAATTGTCTTCAGTGCTGTCCAAGGACTTATGGGATAGTCTGTGCCCCACTGTGTTAGTTTCCCAACATATGTCTGGATAGTTGAAGTCCCCCATCACCACCAAATCCTGCGCTTTGGATGATTTTGTTAGTTGCTTAAAAAAAGCCTCATTCACCTCTTCTACCTGGGTAGATGGTCTGTAGTAGACCCCTAGCATGACATCACTCTTGCTTTTTACCCCTTTCAACCTAACCCAGAGACTCTCAACACGTCTGTCTCCTGCGTCCATCTCCACCTCAGTTCAAGTGTATACATTTTTAATATATAAGGCAACACCTTCTGCCTTTTTTCCCCACGTATCTTTCCATGATGATTACCTGTTCTGTTCTCTCCTCTGGGACACCTGGTATTGGTCATTGTCAGAAGACAGGATACTGGGCTAGATGGACCATTGGTCTGACCCAGTATGGCCATTCTTATGTTCTCATGTTCTTAATTTCTTTCAGCTCTAAGTCTCACTAACAGTGATAGTCACTTAGAATGATAATTGAAAGATCCTCCAGTATAATCTCTAACCTAAAATTAACAGGTTTGCTACTTTGTTTTTGCTACCATCTGGATTTTTTTAGTGTCAACTGATTCAATTCTTAGTCAATTCTTAGTGAAATGACCCTACCTACTTGTTGGTCCTGTCCTCCCTCATTTTGAGTAATCTCAGCCCTCCATCAGTGCTGGACCATTTTACTCCCTCCCCACCTATACTAACTTTCACACAACATGGTTAGAGAGTGATTCCTCTCTGCTGAGATATGAGTTCTAAACCGACTAGCCAAGAAAATGAGCAGAACTAAGGTGACGTTTTCAGCCCCATGTTGTTTCTGAAGGGCTGTTTTCCTCCTATCTCCTTTGTGTTTCTTCTGGCCTGAGAGTGGAGAGATGAAGGATAAGAAACTGATCTGGGCAAAAGTACCCTGCGTGCTAGTCCATAAATATGCTTCATATAGGCCTACGGAATGATGCGGAGGACTCACTAAGTCAGTGCACCATCCCCCTCTCTTTACAGAGTTGTTTCTCTCTTCTGCTTATTATCTTCTGGGAGAATGAATAGGCAGTACATCTCCAAAGAGGCTCTCCTTGGTTGGACAGATACAAAATAGGACCAGCTTAGAGAAATGGTGATTGAATGATAGAAGTACTTAGAGTGGACAGGGAACTCATTTGCAATGGAATCTCTTTGTTATTTTGCTCACGTAACTCTTGTTTTTTCCTCTTCCCTAACTTGATTTTCTGCTGTTTATGTCTCAGCAGCAGAACTACAGGTGTATGTTTCTGAAATGATGTAGTTTAAAATATTTTGATAGTACAAATCAAGTTCAAACACTTCACGTTATTCAGTTAAAAAACATGAACTAAGTGAAGCAGGCCAAAGAAATCTTTGTTTTCCAACCATTGATTTATTGAGGCCGCTTGGTCATACTGCAAAGATAAGTGTTTGAGGGTTGGTTTCAGGGTTGTCACTTGAAATAATGAAGGAGCAAAGTCTTTATTAGGCTTACATGAAGAAGACCTGTTCCATTAAATGCACACATGACAGAGAAGCAGGTACTGTGCCAATATGAAGGCACCTGAGTGAATCCATAAGAATTAGTTTTGACAGCCTTTTTGTGCTGGTCTTTATCTTGCACCTGTGTGCTGATCTCATCATTAGCATTTCATTACCCAAGAGAATGTCAGGATGCACCAAGACCATTTAGCAATACAACAGGTGCATTCCTCAGAGATGTTCCTATACCAGTCTGCAGCACAGCAGATGCATGGAAATGCTGTAATATTCAGAGGAACAGCAGGGATGTTCCTCCTGGGTATACCTGCAACATCCAGTGAATGTGTTCTGCTGAGAAGTATCTGCAGTGCTTAGCAACACAGTTTGTGCATCCTATCTGGATGTACTATGGAACAGGGTGGCTTATCCTGGGACCTGGAGAGCCGGGAGCTAAACCAACTGAGTTTACACAGCATGAGCCCCACCTAAGTGGGATCAGAAAATTCCCTATAAAGGGTACCAGGTGGCTGCAGTAAGTTGGGGGATACTCAGCAAACAGAAGCCTGAGGAGAAGTAGCTGATTTGAAAAATCAGCAGAAGTAAATAATAGGATTTGGCTCTTCCTGACATGTTAAACTGTGACTAGCTTTGAGAGAGAGGACTGGGAAACTCCCTGCCCCTCCACTAAGGGGAGATAAAAATGAACTGGGGTTGCAGACTGGAGGGTTAACACTTACTTGATGTCTAATTAAACTGGGCTCTAAACCGAAACAAACTGGATTCCAATTTCTTTTGGCTTGTCTTGAGTTCATTTAAGGAACTCTATAAAGGAGACAATAGTGTTGGAGCACTGTAGAATCACTCTCTGTAGGCAGGGGTGGTGGACAACTCTGCTACATTGCATGGACATATGAACCTCTTTCTCTCAAGGAGGGAAGAGGGAATAGTGTAGCAGCAGAGAGCAAGATGGAGGAGATTCTGCAGTACTTGATGTGATAACAGCAGACTCAGGCTGTGTTCTTGCAACTTCTACAAGCTGAAGTACTGATGAGATCCCAGCTGGGGAAAGCCTGGAATAAAAGAGACTGTAGGGAGCAGCAAGGCTTCTACAGGGTCTTGAATCATAGAACTGGAAGTAACCTCAACAAACCATCGAGTCCAGTCCCCTGCACTCCTGGCAGGACTATGCACCATCTGCACAACCTATGACAGGTGTTTGTCTAACCTGCTCTTAAGAAAATCTCCAATGATGAAGATTCCACAGTCTTCCTAGGCAGTGTATTCCAGTGCTTAAGTATCCTGACAGTTACAAAGTTTTTCCTAATGTCCAGCATAAACCAGCCTATGACTATGCCTTCGTGGGTCACAACTGCAAATGCCAAATTCGGGTCACACTGCTGAGAAACAAGGCAAAATCTTGCAAAATGTTAGTGGTTATTACCTAAAAGATATACCAAACCAGCCTCAAAAATACTTGTCTCTCACCACGCTGGCTAACAAGAAGACACAAAGGCACTCAAGGTCCCTTTTAGATCTGTGGATTCGATGATTTATAACCGAAGTTTTCCTCTCTTAATATGCCTAGCTTTTTCTATCATCACCATTGGAGCCTGACATTACAGAATGGGGTGTTGCATGACTAAGGATGCTAAGAGATGGGTAATTGGGTAATTATATAGTCAATACGATTTGTATCGACTACATGAGTAGTTGCTAAGGGAAGTGGCTCAGAAGGAGCTACCGCTGCTGAGGCTCTGCAGTTTAAATGTAGTAAGAGCTGGGTGCACAGGTAGTTCATTTCCTACTACATTTAAACTGCAGAGCCACAGCAAGGGTAGCTCCTGGACCCATTGCAGGCCAGGACTGAGCTGGACTTGCTCAGTCCCGAATCGCTGCATCCAGCAGCCCCGTCCATAGGGTCCCAGCAAGGAGCTGGGAACCACCGTGGACAGGGGCTGCTGCTGGAGCAGCCCCCCTTCCACCTCCACCCCCCGCACTGCTGCCTCTGATAGAGGCAACAGTGCGGGGCCGGGGGAGGCAAGTGGCACCGCAGAGACAATGCTGGGGGGGAACCGGTTTTTTAAGCTGACTCCCCCTAACACCGGCTCCTGCTTCCCTCCCCTTCCTACCTCTGATATAGAAGTAGCAAGGAGAGGGAATGCGAGTAGTCAACTCGACTAATCGACTGTTGTTTTACATCTCCACGCATGACATCAGCTGTGCGCTAATAATCCTAGCTTGTAACCTAAAATAACAAAAAGAAATGAACCAGTCTTTGAAGTCCACGTTGCACTAAGTTTATGAATGGTTTATGTATCACTGCGGTTTAAACTATTCAGATTCAGCAAATGGAAAGGACCTTCTGTCCAAGGGGAACCCTTCCTTTGCAGCAGGTTTGGAAAAACTTTATCCTACCAGAGCCCCATAAGTCTGTTGGCTTGTTTAGTGCTTGTTTAGCGAGTGTTAAATCTGTTGGTTGTTTTTTATATTTCCGTTGTTGCCAGGTGTCCGGTATTCTACCGGACAGTCCGGTTTTTGGGCCCTCTATCCTGTAAAAAAATCCAGAAAATACCGGACACGTGCAATGTCCGGTATTTCCTGGATTTCTGCCTGGGCGCTGCACGGAAGCCTGGCGGGGGCTGGAGGAGTGGCTAGGAGGCGGAGCGCAATCGGCGCTGGGAGCCCTGGCTGCGTCTGATGCCTTGGGGAGGAGGAGAAGCCTCGTCCCTGCTCCTGAGCACGTGGTGGAGCCGCAGCCGGACTCACTCGCGCTTCTCTGGACCGTGCACGGGACTGACAGCGCCCCGGGATCTGCATGTGCCCGGGTCAGTCCCGCCCCCCCCCGCTTACCCCGCCCCTTCCCGACCAGCTCCGCTGCCCCCGACCCTCCCAGCCACCCCTACTTCCTGCCAGCCAGTTCTCCTCCACCCGATCTCCTGGCCAGCCGCGCTGCCCTGATCCTCCCCATCTCCCCGGGCCAACCGCGCTGCCCCGACCCCCGCCCCGCCAGCCCCACCTCCCGGCCCCTCCATCTCCCAGCCAGCCGCACTGCCCCGACTCCTCCCCATCTCCTCGGGCCAGCAGCACTGCCCCAACCCCTGCCCGCCAGCCAGCCCCGCCCCTCCCCTCCTCATCTCCCTGGGCCAGCCACGCCACCCCAGCCCCTCATCTCCCGCGGCCAGCCACGCTGCCCCGTCCCCCTCCCGGCCAGCCCTGCCCCCTCCTAGCCGGTTCCCCGGTCAAGTGTGTCCGCGTATTTTTCTAAACCTACCTGGTAACCCTACGTGTAATACTTTTACCTTAAGAATTAATGTACTTGCTCAGAACGGAGTCTGTGGTAGCTTGTAACTGCTGGCAACACACTCACTGTTCATAGTTCCGGCGGGAAAGCCTAGTGCGGTCACTGGCCATTGAGTAAAATGCTGCTGGGGATATCATAGTGTACAGCAGGGAGCTGTGAAGCCTTAAAACCTCTGGTCAGAAGAGAGCGTGATAAGAGTCCCTGCCCAGAGACAGCTGAAATCCTGAGACTCCTGGAGTGGACCATAGAAGAATACCAATGTAGTCACCCTGAAACTGAGACAGCTGCAGTGCAAGTTTTTTCTTGGGTTGTCAGGAGCTGTCATTTCATTCTGCCTGTGCGCTGTGCTTAGCACAAGAGGGGCCTGAATCCTGATCCCTAATCAGGGCCTCTAGGTGCTAGCACAATACAAACATTGTTGTTTTTGTTCCAACACTTCTAACACTAACCAGCAATATAGACTAAAGAGAGGAAAGGCTGTGTTCTGTTAAAGGTGGCCCCATTTATAAACCTGTTCATACAACTCTTTGAGGTGGATGTAAGGGTTTGAAATTGGTGTTCATTCAGGATTTGTTAGGGGGTACAGGGGCAGCTCTATATATATGGGCAGCCTGCAAGGTGCTGAGTTTCCTGAAGAATGAGTGTGCCTCCATTCTCATTGACTGCAAGGGACTTGCGCATGTGCATTAACTTAGTGACTAGATTTTGTATTCTTTGTAGAAAGACAGTGCGGAGGCCGTGCGGAGCTCCACTGCCCTAATGGGAGCTTAGGGAAGGGACAATATCTCTCCTTGGTGTCAGGGGCAGAGGGGGGAAAGTGCAATTTGTAGCATTCCTTTGGCTGATACAGGATGCTCCCTTCTCTCACTGGTCAGTAAGCTGTATTTGTTGGAAGAGGGGAGCCGTGGGCCTGCCTCCTCCCTTTCTCATTTGAGGACATTTGTACCCTGCAGGCAGTAGGAGGGAAAATAACCTGTGCTCCCCTGAGTGCAGGCACTGCTATTGCACAAGTAAGAGGAGAGGCTGTCCTCCCACATCCTCTACATTTGCAAAGGGACAGTGTCAGAATGGCCAGTATGAGGAATCACAAGTCAGTGTTAAAGAAGGGAAGTGGAGCTTTATTTCAAGAGTTTAATATGTTATAATTTCAGATCAATCTGAACTATATGCTAACACCATAAGTAGCCTCCCCTACTACAGAAGAAGCATTTCTTATGAAGGAAAATCACTATTCAGCTGTTCTTTTGTCTCCATAACAACAGTAAGAATCTAACAACAAAATAATAGCTGCTGATACTGTTAGCTAAAAAATCTTAAATGTTCAAGTGATTGTTGATCGCAATGAAATGGATGCCAGGACAGGGTCACTTACAGCCAATAATAGGCATTGCACCTATCACTGAGGTATCATATGTGACATTTCTTAAGTAGAATACATGCCACAGGATAAGGCCGATGCATTTGGCAGTTTTTATAAATTATCTATGATACACTGTTTTGATATTCAACAGAAAATTGCCATTCAGGTTCTGTATAGAAAAGTTTACACACAAAAATGAAGAGCTCCTTGTGCACACGTTATGTGAGACCACTAGAATAGATCTTAAGCTTGCCCCTCAGGTTTTTAATGTGATAGAAAGCAAGGCTACACTCAGAAAAGCAGGGTCGGCTTCTGAAGAGGGAGAATAGAAATCATAAAAGCTTTATGTGGAGGTGGAATATTGTTGGTTTTTTTTAAAGCATTTTAAAAGAAAAAGCAAAATTTCCCTTTAAAAATGTCTTTACCATGAGCTTTTGACCCTAACCCATTTGTTCCAGAAGTTAGGATGCTTTCTTGATAACTAGTGCTACGAAGTATTCAAATGCTCTGAGAAACTCAGAAGCTGATTGCCACTGGAGTTAGCAGTAGAAGCCTATGATGAGACAAGAGCCCTTTCATGTGAATGTTTCTTGCTAACATTAGAAGTATTTGGAACTAGGGGCAAGTTTTATATGTAATTGAGATGCAGGCAAATTGAAACAAAAATTCCTAACCAAAATCAGTAATAGAGGGAGCAGTGGGGAAAAAAATTGTATAATAGAGTTTGATCATGTGTGTCTAACACTTGCAAAATCCAGGTGCCAGCTTTGCAAATTGGAATTCAACTATATCATGTGCTGTGGCAGAAATATATGGGATTAGGCAACTGCAGTGTACTCTGTGTGGGACAACACTTCAATACCCTTTGAGAACATTACTTCAACTAGGATGACCATGTTTTCAACAGGCAAGAATAGCTCTTCCTCCTCTTCTCTCCAGAGGACTTGTCCCTTCCACCTTCCCCCCACCAAGGCTGGAAATCTGAAATAGGATGTGGCAAGAGCCATCCAGGGACCTTAAGCTACTGTAGGGAGTCACAAACTCTCCCATTGCCCTAGCAGAGGACTAGAGAGCAGCCACAAGCCCATTTCCCCACCATCTGGGGCATGCCACCCAGAGCAGGTGGAGGATCTGCAACTTCCCACAATGGCTTGCACTCCCTGGTGGCTCTTACTGCTGCCTGACTGCAGCTTCTGGCCTTGGTGTAAGAGGAGGAGCAAAGGGCCTTTTGAGAAGAGGGGTGGGAGCTAAGGCCTACCTCAATTTCCACCTCATCTCCCAGAAGAAACTGGTGCTGCCTTTGAGCTTCAAGTGAGTGAAGCAATGCAGCAGAAACTCTGAAACAGATGCTTCTGACCAAATTGTCATCCTGGGACTCGGACTTGAACTCTGCATTTCAAGACTGCCTTGCTCAGTTTGGGACATGTCATCCTAATTGGATGCCAAAAGTTGCTACCCACTTATTAAACAGTGCTTTCCTTAGACAGTATATAATACCAGTGCTTTGTACTGTAGTTGGCAACTGTTGATCAGTTTCTTGAATTTTAAGTCTTGGTTTGACCTATGAAGTTCTAAATCGTTTGGGACCAATGGGATTGAGAGACTGATCACAGACTCCGCTGCAGTTAGCATAGCTGTTTCAGAGTGACAGGCTGTTCCGAGTCCTCTACTCTGATATTTGTACCCATCTCCTGCTCGGATAGAGCTGGAATTAGCTTGCATGAGCAAATCAGTTCTTGTTCAGGTTTGTTCGGCTTTGGGGTTTACAGCTATAGATATTAAATATTTGTACAGGCATCTGGAGTTTGTAGTATGGGTGGCCTTCCTGGGTTTTTTTTAAATAAATAAATATAACAAATGGCAGCTTAAGGCAATGTATTTACCTGGGGATATATATTCTAACCTGCATAAAGGAGAGGTATCTCCCCTTAGAGTAGTAATAGGTTCTTGGAAAAGTGTATGTCAGACAGAAGTAGTTCCCATTCATTCCTTGCCCATTTTTGTGAACTCCACCCATACCAAACCATGCTGGTGTATGTTACTAGTCCAGCAAGCATGACACAAGGCTAATATAATCGTCCATGTTCTTGACAACTCACCACCAGTCCAGCAGGGCATTACTAGGAAAAGGCTATTTATAAGACTTAGGTATAAACTCTTCTCGGGCTAGTACCAAAGGGGCAGTGACATGAAAATTTAGAATTCATGAGACTTCTGTTATTTTTAGTTTAAACCTTTGGGGGCTGAATGGTACAGAACATCCACACAGGGCTTTTAACTATTCATTCATTTGGCTGGCAGCTTGGAAAATTTTAGTGGTTCAGATAAGCATAGGAAAAGTGGTTGTGATATTAATGAAAGTCAACAGTGTAATTTGAAGGTGGGAGGTGGTTTCACTAAACTTCTATGAATAAATGTGTTGTGATAAAAAGCATAAGGCCAAAAGCCTTGGAGACTGGAGGCCTCTTTTTAATTAGAGAGTGGCTACAACACGAGCAGTAGAAGTTTTCCTAAACTGCCTTGTCATTGTTCCTTAACTCTAAACTACAGGGACTGCTCACAGAGAAGAGAAAAGTGGTTGATTGGGAATATCTATTCGGACCCGGGCTTTTCTGCTGAGGCTGCCTACATAGGTATTTGTTAGTGCCAAATGTGACAGTGATTTTGTGATGTGGACATCTGTGTACTATGGACTTGGCTGAAACCACATGCTCATTTACAAAGGCCACCAAAGCGCGCAAAAAAAAAAAAAAAAGTCATTACCAAATTGTACTGGATTCCAACCAGTGCCCCTAAAGGCGAAAGGTTTTATATCCCATTTCCAATATCAAAGCCATCCTTTGTAAAACCTTTTAGAAAGCCCATTCTACTTCTGTAGTGTGTTCCATTTGTATTGTGTCTTGGCAACTCCGTCTCAAGTTCACTCAGTTGACCAGTTGAACTCTTTTTATTTTTTGGCTCAACTGCCACCTGTGACAAACTCTTCCTGAGACCTGAAAGCCCAGCTGGATTGTCTCCTGGCCACAACTCATCATCACCATTAATGGAGATTTTGCAGGACACATTCTGCATTCAGTTACACTAGCACAACTCCATTGGCTTCAGGGGATTTGCACAAATGGCAGAAGAATTTTGAACCCTGGGCTTGCACAGTTGTAACTAAGGGTAAAATTTATCTATGTGAACTGTTACTGGCATTACATGGACCAGTATTTTGATCTCTGAATATTACATTGCCAGCCAGCCTAAAATGCCTAAATAGCTGTTGACATACTATTTAATTTTTCTATGTGAATGTTATCTATTAAATCAATTCAGGTTAATCCAGAGGAGGTCTTACTAAAATCACAATTGTTAACTTTACATCATTAAACAGATTAGTCCATAAATTTGGTAATTAAAGTTCCAATTGATCTGTCTGTCATGCACTCTGCAACTATCACAAATGACTGCTAACCCCTACATTAAATGTGAAATATATTATTCATTTAGTGGACTATAATGAATGGCTGATTATAACTCATTAAGTCTTGCCCTCAAAGACGGTCCTTCCACTACAGCTGGACACAGAAAGGGCACCTAATTCCTTTGTCCCCGTGACGGTTGTAGTAGTTCAGGACAGCAATACGGTAAATTGAGGATTCACTGGTGTGGTGTCCTGACAGGTCCTCTGCTCCATTAGTGATGATAAATATTTGGCTGCATGCATTTTGATATGCTCCCTCAGTATATTGTGCCAAGTAGCTAACCTAATAGGCTTCGCGAGAGCCTCCACAGACTCAGATAAGATACGGAGGCACCCAAGTCAAGATTATTGTCCAGCAAAGTACATTAATAGTGTTGGTAGCCAGATGTCCTCCAAGCCTTTACGTATTTGTACTGGGGACAATAGACACGGTTCACTATTATGGATTTCACTATTGCCCCCTAGGCCGGCCAAAGAGTTAAGTCAAGGTACCCCAACATTTATAGACAGAAATGAACAATCTATAATACACACTGTACGTATCATCTTATTCACTAAAGACACATTTGGTACCTCCCCTTGTACTTTCCTCCAAAGCATTCACTACCCATTTTTACACTTTCTCTCTTGTTTTTTCCAACTGTTTTACCGTATACTCAGCTGGGTGTCTCTGTACTGCCCCGATGGAATGTATTTACATATTTCATATGCTTTTATCAGTGCTAGCCGTTCTAGTGCCGAGAGACACCAACTTACAGGCAAACATTTGCTTTAGATATGGCCTGTCCATTACTCATAGTATAACTCTTGCTTACTTTGGTTCAAGAACCAGGCCCATGCTTCAGGCTCTTTCTTTCTCCTACAGCTGTGATCTTATTTTTGTCTGCTTCCAACTTTTCATTTCTTATGTCTCCTCCCCCTTCCCCCCCCCCCCCCAAGTTCTTGATGGCTTTATTTATAGAAGTAATCTAACTGTAATTAATGTAGATTTTGATTGACTCAGTACTCTATGGACAAAGCATTGCCAGGAAAAACATACAATTTATGGAATAATTTACTTTTAATCAGAATGCCTTTTCGAACATCTTAAATACAAGTGTTTGAAAGTTCTACAGTAGAAGTATAAATGAGTATAAATTCTTCTTTGTGGATATTTTTTAATTGCTCCTTGCAAACGTCCTGTTGTGACCAAATGAAAGCTGCCTTTTATTGATTCAGCTCACAGCATGTTGCATTCAAGTAGTAAACCTATCATAGTATATGTAATAGAATTGTGACTAACTCTGTGTTGCCAGCATTTACCCTAACCATTATTTAAAATATAGTGGAAAAATTAGCACTTGAAGTCAAATTACGGCTATATTTGAAAATATTTCATAGTCCAATTTAGAATTTTTCACACAGTTAAGAATTCCTGTTGTTGATCAAGCATAAATTTTGATATCTGTGGAAGATATAGGTGTGTTATGAAATAAATAGATGCTCCATCAAATTGAAAATATCATGTTATCAATGCACCAGAGAAATTATCTTGACAAAAATCATTGTTTTTAGGATGGAGAATTCCTTTTTCTGGGGATAAAAATATCATTCCATGAAAATACCTACTATATTGACCAAAGTTTTGGGCCCTAATTTGGTGAACTATTACATTTACCAGGTTTATTCATGTGTGTAAAGTTACTCATATACAGTATTTAAGCATTTGCAGGATTGGCATTATAATGTTTACTGTGGTAATGTTATTACTCTCACCATGGCATTTACAGTAGTCTTTATACTAAGAATAAAGAATAAGGAAAATACCAGGATTGAATAAATTGTCAATTTCAAAGCAAAAAATAACTGGTCTTGGACCTTGTATTGCTTTCAAGATTGTATTTGTTGCTAAAAAATATTTTCTAACTTGTCTTATTTTAGAATGATTAGGTTTGATCTCCAAATTTTTGTGGGATGACCTCATGGAATACTGCAGAACTAGTGGAGTACTTCTGTCCCAATACTTTTTTTTAATTGAATTTTTAATTGCAGCTTTATGAGTTCTTAGTTGACAACTGAACACTTAATTACTGTTTAAAATTTTTTTTCAAATACTGTTTTTCTGAAACTTCTGAGAAAAAGTTGAAATAAAAGGTGTCTCTATGAAATTCATACCAGTCCAACACACATAACATGAGGCCATCTTTATGCATCATAACAGAGGAGCAAAACATGCAAGAGCGTGCACACACAAAACAATCCCCACCCCACCCCAACCTTGGCAATTTAACTCTAACTACTATCATCAGAATACCCACTTCTAGTTATCTAGCTCTTCTTGCTGCCAATGCAGGATTGTTCCTGGTTGTATGTTTACTGCTTCTGTTATTCAGTCCAGATACAAATGTGCCAGTCAATGGAACTCCCGCCACCTCTCTTGGGAGATTAATACACAAGCTCTTTGGATCCTCATGAAGGATGCTACTGCAAATATATAATAATAAAAAAGTCACTGTCAAAATGCTTTGCTTGATATTCACTCTAAATATTTCCTTTTTTATCACATCCTGTTACTCCTAGTTCTCCGCACACTCCTGACTTTCATTATACCTCATAATTCTCTCCTTCGGTGTTCATACACATCAGATATTTGTAGACTGCTATCATGTCCTCACTTAGTCATCAGATAGCCAGGGCATACATATTTAACTCTTGACTCATAAATCAGACCTTTCAACACTAACCATTTCTATTGCTTTTCTTTGATCGCTCTCCAATTTGTCAATGTCTTTCTGGCAGTGAAGTGCCTATTGTCAGTACAATAATCTAGGTGACAGAGTTGTAAAAAGAGGGTCTAATTTCCCTTCCCCATGACAGTTGGGCCTTTTATATTTAGGGCTAAATCTTGTTGCCTTTGCTAAGCATCAGTAATCAAATTTAGAGCACGAGGCTGGTTTACCTCCTCCTCTAGGGCTGTTCCACAGCTACTGTCAGCTCTGACTTGACCCTTCTGCTTCATCACCTTCACATTGAGCGGACAATGGCTGTTGATTCTGTCTACTAATCACATCACTGGCCCTACTGTCTCCTCTTTCACATACTAAATTTCTAGCTGCACATGCATATTGAAGGAGGGGTTTCTGTGTCTGTATGTGTGAAGCCACAGAACAATCAGTGCCAGGTTAAGGAAATGTGGTGACCTTTTGAGACATGCAGTCCCATTGCTGCCCACGCTGGCAAAGGGTTCAGCGGTCTTTATAAGCAATTTCTGTCTCAGACCTGACAAACTGACTACAGTAGACTTCCGATAATCCGGAACCTATGGGACCTAGGTGGTGCCGGATTATCAGATATGCCGGACTATCAGGAGGTACTATAAGCTGGTTATATGTATACTGTATACATTATATACTGTATATAAAGTGTTCTTAACCCTTTTTATTGTACATACTGTATACAGTATACTGTAATGTTTTCGTTTTTAAGCCTTTTTACCCTTTTTGCTCAGTTCAGTTGCCGCTGTTACCTTGTGACTCATTTTTTGCCGTAGCTCACTCACTAGGCTCTTGCCATTTTGATGCCGGACTATCAGGAGTGCCGGACTATTGGATGCCGGACTATTGGAGTTTTACTGTACATTATTTTCATGGTACTTATCCGTGAAGAATAGCATGGGAGGTCTATACTGAAAGCTCATAGCTTAGCTTATCCATACTCAGAATCATTGTGAGGTGTGCACGAGTAATATTTAAGGAATAAGGTAACTGTAGAAAATGATGCCCTTGTGGTCTTGGAGTGAAAGTGAATCACCAGCGACTGTGTTTTGGGTAACAGTCCATTCCAGTAGGAGAGAGTTGTCTCTCCTCCCTGCCTAGCCAATTATGTAATGTTTTGCTCTGTTATCCAAAGTTGCAACAACATGGAAAAGTCAGTGGAAAACCACCAAAAATAAACATCAAAACCACTTGGAGGTAAAAAAGGAACAGTATTAAAACATGGTATTGCCCCTTCTGTGAATGGAGTCCAAAAGACTGATTTAGTGTGTCACAGGGCAGAGAAAGACACTGGATCAATTCACTTAAGGATGCATCTTGTTGAGCAGATATGTCTTGTGAAAGAGTGAATCCGGGGCAGCTAGCTAGCTCTACAATAGATTGAACTTCCTGGGGGAAAACTATTTTATTAGATAGAAAAGTAATGTTGATAATTGTAGGCCCTAGTTCACCGTTTGTGATTTTTGTTTCATGCTGTAACTACTTATTTCCATGACTCTTGTTTCCAGTGGAACCTTTATTCTGGGTTACGTACATCTTGTTTTATTGGAAGTGCGCATAAGAGTGGTGATTTAAGGCTAATCTGGTAAACTGCAGTACGCTGCTCCTTTGGGAGCAGAAGGTCTGGGATTTCTGTGAGCACCATGTTAGGCTGGTTATCTCAGAGGAATGCCTCAAGAGGACTTGGGGACAGTGCACTTTTTGTTGACTTGCAAGGCAAAGACAGTGCTGAGGAAGAGAAAGGGCTGGTGGGCTGAGGGTAAGAGGATGACTGTCCTGGGTACCCTGAGAACTGTCCCATCTGCCGACACCAAAATAGAGCATAAAGCAACCCCCAGGCGTAAGACACTCTCTCTTTCCTCTTGGAGTCACAGTAAGTAAGCTCTACCTCCTTATCTCTGCAGGACTGGCAACAGGGCCTGCCTTCCTTCCCCTCTGTTCCTATGAGTCAGGGATTACAGCAGGGGGTCCCAGTATTAACCTTGGGTATAACTGCTTGTTTGATAGGCTTGATCTACTATGTTCCTCTCCTGTCACACAATCCTCTGCTGGGATGGGGTTGGTGGGGACCTCCCAGCAAAGTAGATTTTGACATTAATTCCTTATTAAAATGTATGGGGAAGTTCTCGAATCCAGGCAGATGTCACTGCATGCACTCACATGGTCGCATTTTCAAGCTTTTCTTGGCACCTATGAGGACTACAATCTTACTTAAAAAACGAAAACATTGTTAGAGTCTGTTGGAATTTATAACACCTTAGGAACTAGGGCATGAGGTACAAGCCAATAATCTCTTCACCTTTCTCTGAGGATAATAGATGTGTTACTCATAGAGCTGGTTTGAAAAATGGGGAAATTTTTCATCATACAATATCAGAATTCAACTGGCTGTAATTACACAGTCTGAATTCAGGCACCAGAGAAACACAGTAAGCCTTTTATCATGCACTTTTTTTTACATTCATTTACTCTAGCTTTTCCCCCATGTTTCTCTCTGTTCAACCCAGTGGTTCTTTTCAAATGTATTCAGATTTTCCCTATAGATTCAGTCAATATATTCAGGCCTCTTTCCTCACTACTGTAATTTTGATTTTTTTAGCTATAAACCCTTGCATGACTGATTTAATCATTACCTATCCCAACATCTGAAAAACGAACAACTATTCCATGCAATCAGTTTCTAAAGTGATTTAGTTTACCAAAAACAGTCTGTTGGTAATGGCTAGAAAAGGGTGAGTTTTTCCCTTCTTCCTCTGAGGGTAATTTTCCTTCTTGTATTGTTTTGGCTGGTAGAGTTGCCAAGTGTCCAGTATTGACCCGGACAGTCCGGTATTTTCACCTCCTATCCAGTAAAAACATTCAGAAAATACCGGACACCTAAAATGTCTGGTATTTTCTGATTTTTTTTCCTGGCCAGGAGGTGAAAATACCGGGTGCTTACCTGGTTCTGCAGGGGAGTTGTCCGGCCAGGAGCAGGAAGACAAGATGGCAGCCTGTTAGGTCCAAAAAGCCTCAAAAGCATTTTTTTTTGCTCAACAACTTTGGTTTCCTCCTTTTTTTTCTCAACAGAATTTTTCCCCCAGTTGAAAAGGCCTTTTAAAACCAATAGGTAAACTATTACCAGCTTTATCACCATTGAGTTCAGTGGGTCTACTCAGGGCCAGATTAAGACCTTTAGAGGCCCTAAGCACTGAAAAGATTGTGGTGCCCCCCATATGTAATTCAAAATAAAAATACTATACTGTAAAATAAAATTTTATTTTTTGAAATGACACAAAACTTACATGTATGCTGAAATTAAAATAGCTTCTTTCTAGATTTTCTGATTGCAAAATTCCGGATAAGTTCATTGAAGCTGACTCGACGAAGCATGTCCGCTTCCATACACAATAGGGAAAGTGAATCAAGTCTGTCCTGACACATTGTTGTTCTCTGAGGGTTTTTTTATTCTTTTCAGCTGAGAAAAAGAGCGTTCTGCGGAGTTCTGATTTATCCCATGATGACTATTTCGATGCTTTTTTTGAAATATCAAATATCAAATTTTTTCAAAAAAAAATCTTTTTTTTTGTTGGTGCCCCTGCTTTGCTGGTGCCCTAAGCACGTGCTTAGTCTGCCTATTGGGTAATCCAGCCCTGAGTCTACTTGTGCTTGAAGTGAGGCAAATGTTTAAATAATTTGTTAACCCAGGAGCAGAGTATTTCCTGTGCTTAAAATGGAGATATGCTTATAATGCATGTAGCACCTTACAAAATGCAAAATTCAAAAAGATAAATTTAAATTTTCTTATCAAAATAAGGCTGTTTATTGTATAAATGTTTACAAAGTAAATAAAAGAAAGTTTTGCCTTTTATATGTTTGACTACTGAAAAAGTAACATAGCATTTTAATAGACTTAAATAGTTTGACAACTCTGCTGTAGTCTCATAGAAGTATAGAAAATCTCTCCTCAGGTGCTTGACATCTTTTGTGATGGCAACTTGGACTTCTTTGCCAATGAAAATTTAAATGCATTTCTTGTTTGTCCAAATATTTTATAAAACTTAAGAAATGCAAAATAAAATTGTTCTAACTTGCAAAGTTATGTAATTTACTAAATCTATGGGTATAGAACCTCAAGTTTTAAATGGTTTCTGCTGTGCTTACTGGGCTTCCAGTCCATTTGTGTGTCTCAGTAAAATCCTGGCTCTGAAGACACTGTAGTTTAAGTGCGATTTTGGCAAATTAGATGTGTAGGCATAAAAACCCAAACAAACAAAACAGAGGTAGGAGGAGGTGTGGTGCTGGTGGGGGAGGGAATCCACTCAGAACTTAGAAGGAAATTAATAACATTGTCTGTGGAATTCTCATCTTAATTAATAAGGATTCTCGCACTGGTCTTCATGTACCATTTATGCAGGATAGAAGAATATGGCTACGTCTACATTGGCAAGATTTTGCGCAAATACTTTTAACGCAAGAGTTTTTGTGTTAAAGTATTTGCGCAAGAGAGCGTCTACACTGGCATGTGCTTTTGTGCAAGAGATGTGCTTTTGCGCAAAAGCATCCGTGCCAGTGTAGACGCTCTGTTGCGCAAGAAAGCTCCGGTGGCCATTTTAGTCATCGGGCGCAAGAGGGCTTATTCCTGAGTGGGAGCATCATAGTTCTTGCGCAAGAAGCCCTAATTTCACACATTAGAACGTCAGTGTTCTTGCGCAAGAACTCTCCACCAGTGTAGACAGGCAGCAAGTTTTTGTGCAAAAGCAGTTGCTTTTGCGCAAAATCATGCCAGTGTAGACACAGCCTAAATGTTTTATTTATCTTGTAGAATGAGAGCCTATATGAGGTTCATTGCTGGGTATTTCATTACTAAATATTTCCTATTCTGACTGACTAACTTGTGAGGATATTGTTGACTAATATATGCAGGACTAATGTGCACATGCGTGTATCACAAAACCAATATATGCATTATGTAGATAATACATATTGATATGTATTAAGCACATAATAATAATAATATAGTAGCAGTTACATAGCCTGAATTGTCCTGCACTTTTTATATAACCTTGCTTACTTATCTAAGTATTCCATAACCCATTGCATTCACTGAAGTAAGTTTTGGTTAGAGCAAATAGGGAAGCTGTCAAGAAAAGGACAGATGGGTGCTTTATTATAGCAGGAGAAAGGGATTTATTCTGACAGGCCAATATTGAAATGTCTCAAAAGAAAAGGACAAGAGAAAAGGACAAGATATATAATAGTTCTATGACAATGCAGACATGGGAGTTGCCTTCATGACCTTTGATACCTGGAATGCATGTGTTCAGAACGAAGAGATAAGGAGTGTACCATGGTACCAGAAATACAAGGTAGAAAGCTGATTCATGTTTTAGATAATGCTCACAGTACCTTTTACTCATAAACAGGTTGTAAAAAGATGGCTTTAGGAGTGTAACTTTGGGAACATACATTCTGTATAAGGTGAATGTTAGAGTGTTGCATGAAGCTGCTTCCCAAAGTCAGTATTGTATCGGTTTTTATCCTGTACTTTGATTTATTTTCAGAACTGTTTAATAGGATGTGTTTGAAATTAGGCTCTGGATGAAATTTGTCTGTCTATAGTGGTCAAAATTATCTTTAACCTTTCTCCACACAAAATTTGATATTGAAATGGATGCCGAGTAGATCTAGTGCAATGGGTAGTTTGTGTCTCTATATATTAAAGAAAACTTTTCTTGTGGGACAACAGAAGTGACGTCATGCATCACTCTGCGTCCCCTCCCTCTGTCTTCAACTCTTCCTCTGCCTTCGGCCATGTTCCATGGAGCCGTGAACCATGGGGGCTCCCCTGGGCACAGTGGAGTAGCAGGGCTGCGGGGGAGGAAGGCTGTCCATCCCGTGGTGCCTCAGGCTGCTTCGGAGCAGGCAGGGGCTCGGCTGGGGAGCAGGCAGCTAGGAAACAGGGTGGCCTGACTCCACATGTGGCAGCCACTTCACAGCCTCGCTCTGCCCGCTCAGTCCTGGGTGCCTTGGGTCATAGCCGGGAGCCGCTTGAGAAGAACAGAGGGAAGCGAGGCCTCTGCTGCTCTCTCAGTGAGCCAGGGCAGCACTATAGGATTGGGCCCCGGGCAAAGACGCCACAGCCTGGAGCTGCTTGGAGCCCACAGAGGTGCCTGTGTCCCCCTGTGCGCCATCGAGTGCGGGTCACTGATTGGAAAAGGGAGGGTGTGTTGACCCTCTGCTTCCTTTTACGAATGGGACTGCTAACCCAGTTGCTCAATGCATGGGGTGCCCCGGGCTCCCTCAGCACTGCCTGCAGGAAATGTACCTTCCAGCTGCAGGGGGGGAGGATCCCCTCCCGTCTTCACACCACACAGGCTGGGGGTTAACCCCCGCACTCAGGCCTTTCCCTCTCTGCCAGCTTCGCGTAGCATGAATTGGGGAGTTATCCCCCTCCCACCACCACACTGCCCACATCAGGCCTTTGCCCATACCTGGACTCTGTGCCACATGGGCAGGCAGTTAACAGCCTCCCACACACCACACCCCACCCCACCCCCGAACAGATTTTACGTGGCTCGAGTAAGGGGACTAATTCCCTCTACTTACCACCCCATGAGACATCACAAAGGGGCGGCCCAGCAGCATTCAGAGTGGCTGCCAACCCGCTGGTGCTGTTTCCTTTCTGGTTATGTATTTCACGTGTGGATATGCATGCGCACCATGAGCCTGAGGATTCTGACTCAGGCCATACACATTAGTAAGACGGACAAGACACCACTTGCTCCAGACCAATGGGTGGCATTGGCAAAAGTCTCTCCAGGTTTGTCATACTACTCTTTGGCCTGGGTCAGAATCCTCTATGTTATAGAATTTCTCAGTTTGTCTCTCTTAATGAACCTGTAAAATATATTGAAAATAATTTTAGAATTTTAGTGTTAAAGTTTTAGTCTTACCATAGTTAGTATAACTTTCTGCCTTGGGAAGTATTTCCCCATGGACAAAGACTATGCCCAGAATCTGTGTTCCCTGTAAACTATGCATTTTTGCAGCTGCTTAGGAGAGATTCACATGTCGCCCAGCTGATTATTAGAGTGCCCACAGCTAAGTTTTTTTTGTGTCTATTGGTGGTGCACATTCGCTTATGTCTCAGTAGACATAAAAATTTATTCTGCACATGGATGGAAAAAGTCCACACATGTATGGAAAGCATTAAAGGGAACATTAGAGTTAGCCAATATTTGCCTGAGGGTCACAGACAATATCAGCAACTTCTGTGGGCAGTGGAGATTCCACTAGCGGTGGCTTAGAATACCAGCATCAGTTTTTTGATTATTTACACACTCCTAGGGCCATTTAGCTCTTCTTCATAGTCTGGAATACTTCAGCCTCCTGCAGGAGGGGCTGGGGCTAGAGCTGGGCTGAGGCTGTGCCGGGTCCAGCTCTCCCAGCTGCCAGGAGGGGCTGGGCCGAGGCCGCGCCGGGGCTGGCTCTCCCTCTGGCTGCTGGGAAGGGTCGGGGCCAGGCCAATACTGGGGCAGCTCCAGCTCTCCCCCTGGTTGCTGGGAAAGGGAAGGGCTGGGGCCACAAGCAGCCCCCAGCTCTCCATGTGGGCCCGGCCCAGGGTCAGTCTGGGAGTTGGTGGAGCTGGGCTCCCGTCATCCCACAGGAATGTCTTTTTATATATATAATATGGAGAGAGAGAGAGAGATTTCAGTAATTTAAGTATTAGTTGAATCAGTCTTGCAACCGTTAGCAATTATCTTGGAAAACTCATGGAAGCAAGAGTGAGTTCCTACAGTCCTGGAGAAAGACAAATGCAGTACTTATCTTTAAAAAGAGGAACAAAGAGGATCCGAGGAATAATAGACCAATCAGCCTCATTCAATACCTGGAATGATATTGAAAAATTATTTAATAGTTAAATACCGAGAGTATAATAAGATTATAAAAAGTAGCCAGCATGGATATGTCCAGAGAAAATCATGCCAACCCAACCTAATTTCCTCCTTTCACAGGGTTTACTGGCTAAGGGAATGGGGAAAAGAGGTAGATATGATGTATCTTGAATTTATAAGGCTTTTGGTACAGTCCTATGTGACATTCCCATAAGCAAACTGGGGAAATGTGGTTTACATGAAATTAGTCTGAGGTGTCTGCTCAGATGGTTATAAGGCCATAATTCAAGAATACTTTTCAATGATTTGCTGTCAAACTGGAAGGGTAGAGTCTCTAAGAGGTCAGTCCTGGATCTGGTACTGTTTAATATTTTCAATAATGATTTGCATAGAGAGGATAGCATGCTTATGAAATTTGTGGATGGTACCAAGGGGTTGTAAGCACTAAAGACGACTGGATACCAATTCAAAATAATCTTGGAAAATTTGTCTGGAGTCAACAAAATGACATTCAGTAAATATAAGTACTAAACTGAGGAAGGAAAAAAAATCAAAGGCACAATTACTAAGTGATGTATAAATAACTGTCTGGATAGTAACACTACTGAAAAAGGTCTATAGATTATAGTGGATCACAAAATAAATGAGTCAACAATATGAAGCAGTTGCCAAAAAAAAAAAAAAAGTTAGTGTCATTCCAGGTTGTATTAACAAGACATGGAAGATAATTGTCCCACTCTATACTCAGCACTGATGAGTCCTCAGCTTGAGTATTGTGTTCATTACTGAGGAAAGATGTGGACAAATAGTAGATAGTCCAGAGGAGAACAAGAAAAATGATAAAAGGTTTAGAAAATCTGACCTAATGAGGAAAGGCTTAAAAAAAAAAAAAAAAAGGCATATTTCATCATGAGGAAAGATGACTTAGTGAGGGGAGCACCCACTATGTTCTTAAATATATTCAGAGCTATTATAAAGAAGCCGGGGATTGATTTTTCTTCATATCCACAGAAGGAAGAACAAATAGTAATTGGCTTAATCTGCATCAAGGGAAATTTAGATTAGTTGTTAAAAAGGTTTTTCAATTTAAGTGTAGCTGCACTCTGGAATAAATTTCCAAGGGAGGTTGTAAAATCCCCATCACTGAAGGTTTTAAAGAACAGGTTGGACAAACACCTATAGTGTTAGTCTGGGTTTATTTAGCCCTATCTCAATGTAGGAAGCTTGCCTTGATGACTTCTTGAGGTCTCTCCCAGCCATACCTTTCTATGATCCTATGTTCTTAAGGGCATTTTCAGGCCTTCATGAAGGGTTGCAAATTAGAGACCAAAATATTCCTTCAAGCTGCTGTGGATGCAGTTGACATTGCATCTAGAGGGATAGCCAGAGGTACAGTCATGAGGTGTGAGATTTGGCTGAAGTCCATGGGGTTCCCCAAGGAGGTACAAATTACCACAGAGTACTTACCTTTTAATAAATCTAATGCATTCATTGAGAAGATGGAGTACCTATACTTCCTGAAAGATTTTTAGAACATTGCTTTGCTCCCAGGTCCTTTATGCTTCTGCACCAAAGAGAAAACACTGTAAACAAATAAACAAGCCAAAACAATCTCCTCAACCGTTCTACCACTAGCACTTATGCAAACCAATGTATAAATGCCAGTGGATACAAAGACCCACATATACAGTCCCTCTACCACAACTGCTTCTGCCCAGTTCCCTTACCATCCAAGAGCTATTATTGAGTGGGTGACCCAGAACCATCTAACCCTATTGATACTATCCACTACTGCACCCCAATCTTTGGTTACCTCCTCACCCTCTTTGTCTATAATCGTGTGGGGGCAATCAATAATTGGATTTCACATGAATCAGAGTATACACTAACACGGATTCTTCCAAAAATCTCATGCTTCTAATGAGAAAAGGAGACTATCTTTCCTCCTTCACCTCTGCCTTGTATTTTATATCAGTGTTTATCAACCAGTGGTACAAGTACCCTTAGGGGTACTCTAGAGAAGTCTGAACACAACTGAAATTTGGAGAAAACTGAATTTTTGTTTTAAGTTTTACAGCACTTTATTATTTGTACTTTTTACACCCAAAAATGTCATTCCCCGCCCAGCTACAATTAAGTTGTTTAAACAAATGAGTTGCAATGGTAGAAAAAAAATGTGTGTGTCTGAAAACTGTAGGTACTGGGGGCACTTATAATTTTTTTGTTTTTTGAAAAAGGGGTACTTCATAAAAAAAAGGTTGAGAAACACTATTTTATATGATTCACAGTAAGATGAGGAATTGTAGAGGCATTGATTTGCACCCCCCTTATGCCCTCCCTTCAAAGTTTAATGAAACAATTATGCATGTGTGGACCAACAGACATTACTTACTGTGAGTCCATCTGGTCAAGAACTCCTTTTAAATGGTGAAAGCTAGGACCACAAAATTTGGTATACATCTTCCTCTTATCATAACTTAAAGCAAGGTAAGGGTTTTGTTGTGCCAGGAAAATGGGATGTGTCTGGAATGGGGCTGCTTCTCAGAAAACGATACAGAAAAGAGACAGAATCACTAGGCATGTGAAAGGGGTTGGCTGGGCCCCTCCACCCAGTCTGGGATTGCCACAGCCTTGAGCCTCTCACCACCCCACACCCTGGGCACCCTTTAGGGAGGGTGGGGAGGCTGAAATTCCCACCCCCTGATTCATTCAGAAACATTGCTGGCTGATCCTCTTTGTCAGGGAGTGAAGGGAAAGTGCACAGTTTGCTACATTCCTCTCTCTCATTGGGGAGCACATGAACTTGTACCTGTCCCAGCTGGGGGACATGCACCAATCCCCCAGCTGTGCCTGCTGGAGCTGCAGAGGCCATGGAGAAGCACTTTTCACCTGGCTCCAAGCTGCTGCAGTGAGAGAGGGATGGGGTAGTCCTCTCTCCCCAGGACAACCTCCATACTGAACACCTCATCCCTAGCTCCACTCCAGAGCAATGATTTAAATGAAGAAAAACAAAAATTGAGTTAAGGATCTGAGCAACACTTGGTAAATCTTCTAGTGGTACATAATTTCAGTTGGTTAAATTTTTTTTTTTTTAAATTTGAGAACCAAACTTCGTTTTTGGAAATGAAAAGTAATATAAATGAAAAATTAATAATTTTAAAACTGTTATAAATATTTCAAAAAAAAAAAACCACATGTACCTACTTCATTTCTTTTGTTTTCAATAACATAACTAAATGTGAAAGAGGCACTATACCAATTTAATATAAAGAGGATACAAACTATATAAAAACTGTATAACCAGACTTTTGAAGCAATGAATAGGTAACCTTGTCTTCAGCACACTTATCAGGACATCTTTTTCACCTGAGTACTCTGTGATGATCAAGAGAAGAAATTCCTTGCATCCTGGGGCAGTTCTCTTGCACTTCCATTCTGCCAAGTTTTATCTCTGCTAAACATATATTCATTGACCGAGAAAGGCTTTCAGTGCGCTGTGTGGAAATTTTTTTTTGCTGGAATTTAGATAAGACATAAAATTGAAGTCTTGATAGCTTGTTGTCATTAAAAATTGTTCTTGCCCCACCCCCAAAAAAATTGGTAATCCCAGGCTCTTGGCTAGATTTCAGCTCAAGTTATTTTGTTCTGCTGTCCCAAATTCCTGCTCTAGCTAAACAAATAACATTTGAATTTCCATTCTAAACTGATATATGTAGTGTTCACCCCAGAACGGTCATTTTTCAATGGTGGATTAAATTAACCCTAATACAGAGAGACACAAAATGGGTGAGAAATGTCTTTTATGCCAACTTCTGTTGGTGAAAAAGACAAGCTTTCAAATTCATCATTGTTGTATTATAGATCATATCTCATCAAGGGTTCTATATACTCAGTGACTTGGGGGCAGGTTGTGTATGCAAATTCCACCCCTCTATGCCACCAGACCTGCTGGATTCCTATGAGGAATCACTCCGAGGGGTAGACGGATAATGTTTACACTTGGAGTGGGCAGTAGTAAAACAGCTGGAACTCTGTAGGATCCCTGCTGCTGGAGGCTGCTTGGACTACGTACTGAATTAATACAGCCTGTGGGAATCCTGGATATGTCTTCTCTATGGCCAACATTGCCCACAGGGACTTGCGTGACTGCGATCTCCCCTCTGTGGGGTGTCCACTGCAAGGGCTTCTGGGTTTCATGGGAGAAGCTGGGGTAACTAATGGGTAAATCATGATCACAATCTCAAAAAATATGTAGGCATCTAGATGTCCTATGCAAACTTGAAGAGCCAATTGCAGACACTAAATAGGGAAGTGTGATGCTTGGAGCTCTCCGTGCCCACTGGAAAAGGGTTCAGTGTCATTAACAGCAGCTTCTTTCAAGCCTGACAAACTCACTGCACCTAACACATTGCTATCATGATAAAGAATGTTGTGTGATATACCAGATTAAAGCTAGTGACACACAGGTCATATAATGTCATTGTGAAATGTGTGTATTAACAAGAGGACTGCGTGACAAAGCTCTTCCTCAGCCTTGGTGGGTTCTGCACTTTCAGGTGAATTACTGGCCTTAGAGGCTCACAGCAGCCCTCCATTTAGACACCAACTTGCTGTTTGTTGAGCTACTTTCACTATTGGCCAGCATGGGGAAAAAAGGGGAACCCAAACTTCATAGTCTCTGTGGCCCCTCCAAGTGATACTGGGCAGGGCAAACCCTTGTACCAAAGCCAGTCTTTCTAATACGAAAATGGAGGAGTTGGTGGGGAGAGGGGAACCCAGGCTCACTCTCTATTCTGGGTTCTAGCCCAGGGACCCTGTAGTAGCAGCTGTCTATAATGTTTCTGGTAACAGCTGCATCACTTCCCCCACAGTCTTCCTCAGCACCTCCCTTATCCCAGGTTCTTCCTTCAGGTACCTGAATGCACTTGTTCCTCCCAGATTCTCATCAACTTCTTCTCTCCTCAAAACTTCTCACCACACTGAGCTATTAGAAAGGGATCCCTTTTTAACCAGTCTCAATTTGTTTTTCATTGGCCCCAGATGTTCTGATTAGTCTAGCTCAGTAGACAGGAAACCTCCTAATTGGCTCAAGGTGCTTTAATTGCTCTGACTGGTTCTGGCAAGTTCCTGCTGGTTCTGGATTAGTCTGGATTAGCCCTTGTTAGTTTACCCTGGGAACAGAGATTTACTCAAGCTAGGACTAGTATTCTTCCTTTCAACCACTCTTCTATAACCCTCTGGCCTGACCCTGTTACAACAGTTATCTCCCTGTGTCTAATGTAAATTCAGCATGGTGACAATTGGGCAGCTAATTTGCATTTCAAGTAAATGGGAGGAACAAATTAACATGAGGATGTGAAATCAGCAGAGGAAGACACAAATTTTGGTTTAATCTCTTTGCATTTGTGAATTGTAAATCCCTAGTTATGTGGATTGTTGATGTGGGAAGTAGCCGGAGATACAAAAACTGCTTTAGACACAGATTATTATCCATAGCTCCTGATGCCATCACTAAACATACAGGGGAGACCAAGTACAATGCTACTGCTCATTAGCAAATTACACTGGCACGTTGCTGATCTCTGGGCCTGATGGACAAAATGAAAGAAAATTCCTGTTCTAATGTATTTATGGAACTCTTCCATGCACAGCCTTCCTGGTATATTGGTGGAGACAGCCAGTCAGTCATCTATATGGAAATTTTCATTCCAAAAGAAAATCTGATGAGATAGGATATTTGGATTGGAAAATAACGAGTTACTGTTTTGTATTCAATGGCTTATCAAAAAGTTGGATTGCTCACATCACTAATGAAATGTCTCTAATACACCTGATGAATTGCATATCCGGATGAACAAGTTCTCTGATGCACGTATCAAGTTCTTCATGGTAATTAGTATAAAGAAAATAGTTGTCATGGCTCAGAACACCAACATCCCATCTAAAATCTAAGTCAGTAATAAAGCTCCGGACCATCTTAACCTCAACCAGCAGACTTAGGCTTGATAGAGAACTTGTGAAAATTGGCAACGCTTCTTTCACCTTTGACTAACTTACCTCACATGTCTGGAACAACTGCTAATCCCAAACACAAAAGTGTCCATTTTTCAAGCTTGTGTCCTCAGTACCCTCCTTTACAGCTGTGAAAGTTGTGTCACATGCTCCAAGCAGGAGTGGAGATGGATAGCTTCCATCTTCACTGTGTCAGAAAAATCCTGGGAGTTTCTTAGGACCAATGGATCACTAATAAGATTTTTGAGAGAACCTGACTAATGTCTGTGTAGACTACACTGCCCGCTTGCAGGCTTCACTGGCTGAGACACATGGAGCATATGCTTCAAGATCAGCTGCCAAAGACTGGGCTTTATGGCCACCTCAGGGACTACTTGTGATTCAGAAGAAGGCCGGCAGCAAGGTCTCAAGAAATTCAGACTGACAACTGGAATAACGCTGATCTCAGCTGCTCAGTTTAAAGAAGCTAGGTCACGGCTCATGGAGTCATCATGGAGAGCCTAGATTGAGGCCCACAGGAGATCCAGGTAGCAGTGTGAGCTCCAACCTCCATCTGTTGTGTGGACCTGTAGCCACTGTGGGAAGGTCTACTGCTTGTGGACTGGGTTCTTCTCACACACTATTCACAAGCACGCTTGTCTGGCTTTGTCATGTTTCTTTTCATCTGTCAAGATGTTGGATGGTCGTACAATGAAATGTAGACAGTAATTGTGTATGCATATTGAATGTATGACCTCCTTTCTTGTGGAAAAAGAATACTCAGTGCACTTATTCAAATCTCACATTGCAGAATTTGATGAAGGCACATATTAACTGTCACATTACTGTTTTCATTAATGACATCGGATTAGTTTTTATTACAACTAGAAAGCTGTCTTCATCTGTCAAACTGTGTTGCACTTAAGAAAAATGAAACTTTTGTGCCACTGTAGAAGCAAAAAGCTAAATCCCAGTTACTGACATTCATTTTTGTGAGTAGACCTTTACCCACATAATCATTCATATTAAATTCACTCTTAAACTGCCAAATCTTTGGGGGCAAGGATTGTCCTTTAATATATGTCTGTACAGGCCCTAGCTTAGTGGGGCCCTGACCAGTTGGCCTCTAGACTCACTTTTCTTGGAAGATAATAGCAATGGGGAATGCTTGGAGATGGATCTCGCAGCAAAACAGCTTTCAGAAACAAAGCTGAAAAGAAAAAATGAAATAGAGTGAACAGTGTTTGTAGTATAGTTGATTTATTTGCTTGGGGTTTTGCACTTCCCAAGAAATCAGTAATTTTCTTGCTAAGTTACACACAAGACAACTTTTGAAGTATAAAAATAAAGTGTCCATCCCTTTGGAGGCCTTTAAAGAACTGTCTGTGAATGTCTAAGTAATATTAAAAACAACAAATAGTCTGGTAGCACTTTAAAGACTAACAAAACATGTAGATGGTATCCTGAGCTTTCGTGGGCACAGCCCACTTCTTCAGATGCACTATAGTCATCAGAAGAAGTGGGCTGTGCCCACGAAAGCTCATGATACCATCTACATGTTTTGTTAGTCTTTAAAGTGCCACCAGACTATTTGTTGTTTTTTAAGTTTATCCTGTTACAGACTAACTCAGATACCCCCAGGAGCTAAGTAATATTAGGTCGTCTTACCAACAGCCAAGAGCAAAAGAACTTAAATTCACCATAAGCTGGGACTGGTTCATGGACGTTGGATTTTAGGCAGGGGAATTTAAAAATCCAGTCATTGAGGTGTAATGGGATGATGCAGCAGAAGAATTAACAAACAAATTCATGATTGGTGGATTTGCAAGGCACTGCTCAAAGATCTGTGTCTTGGGGAAAAGAAACCCTAAATGTAAGTTACCTCAGCCTGACTTTCCTATGTGACCCATCTTCCTCACTGCTAGTCCCTTCAGGAGAGCAGGCTAGGGGAGCATGTTCAGGTCAGTACTGCCTTCTCCCAAGTCTCTTGATTTCCCCATGTTGCCAATTGTCAGAAAAACTCATCTGTCCCTGGGCAATGTCTCCAGCAGTTTAGTTATAACCCCAAGAGAATGTTCATTTCCCAAGATTTTAAATAGCTTGAAATCAGACAGCGTTTCCAGCCAGGCTGAGGCGTGGTGGTATATCAGATTGGTAATACACATATGAAAGTTTCAAGTACCCATTTTAAACATATTTAATGATAGACTGAAATTATTCCCAAGGAACCATTAATACTGTTGTCAGTAATGTAGGTACTGAGATGTTAAATATCTGATTATTACATTTCCCACTTGAATCATAAATGTGCTATTGAAGTATATTTTTATAGTAGCATGTTAATAGCACATATAATAAATAATGCCCAATTGGGCGGTGAAACAACAGAATATAATAGCTTTGAAAGAGCTTCAGTAGTCTAGAGTATGAGTAAAACATAAAGGAAAGAGTCCTTAACATAGGTTTTAAAATGTTTCTAAACGTAAGTTATTGATATTTATTTTGTCAGTTATCTACATAGTGGTATGAAGGACTATTGATCCATTGAGGATTGTGGGGCCCATCAATCCTGCAATAGGAGACTGTCAGTTTTTCAAACAGCAATTCTGTTTTTACACTTGAGGCAGTTTTTCTATTAGATGAACACCATACTGTATTATATTTAATTACAGAGAAAAAAATTAAAAATTGAACCTATTAGGATTGAAATCAATATTTTTGCAACTACAGTTTCTAAAAATACAAAATTAAAGTGGCCAGCTATCAATTCTGGTTGTTTGGCCACACCAAATGCTTGTTAACAATCAATAGGTAGCAACTTGTTTTGCAGATTATTTGGTCATCTAACAACTGTGACCCTCAGAAAATGAAGCATTAGGAACTCTTTCACTAAGGGAAGCACAATGTACTGTGTGTCTCCGTAGTATACTTCTGCCCTATTAGTACAGTCCCAGTTCTGGGTAACTGCATTTAATCCAGCTCTATGGAAAGCAAAGGCATCCACTTTCAGGCTTCCCCAGCTTCACCTGTCTTGCGTCACCCTGATTTGAATGGAGAGAATCTCAAGGCTGAACAGCTCTCTACCTTCGTTCTGTTTTTCACAACAGAAAATAGGCTGCCTGAATAACCTTCTCTTGCGTTCTCTTCAGAAACTAATATGTGGGTGTTGGGCACGAGTCATAAGTCACCACATAGAACTTCTTATGAAAATCTGTTTTATTCTTAAAGTAAAATCACTATAAAATAATCTGCTCATAAGATCACCAGAGATCGTTCAAATCCTAACATGGGCTCTGACAGGAGCCGTCCTTCAAAATCCCACCCAAGGGGTTTTGTGCAGGTTTCAGATTCATCAGTGCTCCAACTCAGAATGAGTCCACTCCCTTCTGCACCTTTAGTCCACCCCTCCCCTACCCCTCAAGCAGGTCAGTGTCTTTGATCTGGGGTTTCAAGGAGTTGGTAATTAGTAGACAATGGGTCTTTCCTCAGGGTGTAACTTCTAAAGGCGTCCTGAGTACCCCCGAGAATACCCACCACACATGTATTGTCCCAGATGGTTCTCTGAACATTGACATTATCAATGTAAACAGTCAGACAGAACTCCCCTTCCCTCCCACTGGTGCCTAGCTGACCGGACATACTCCTCTGCTTTCACCTTTTCCCTTGACCCTACCTCTCTTAGTTACAATTTATGTTAAGCTTTGTATCATGCCTTTGGTATGTTAACCCATATTATTTACATTAGGTCCTTTTAGTATGTCAAGTTTCTGGTTACTTACCTAGAAACCATATTGCTTTTGAATATGTATGTAACCTGTGGAATGTGTGAGATGTGAAATATCCAACCAAAAAGGCAGTTTAGGGTCTATGACCTTTTAAGGCAGACAAAGACCCTACAAGCAGATAAATTAACTGAGAAGCAGCAAGAAAATCTCTCTCTCGGACAAAATGTAACATCACAGGAGAAACCTGGGACCGGCCTAGAGGAAGTAAAGCCTCCTTCAGATCCGAAGGGATCTCCCAAGGATCTCTCATGGTCAAGTCTCCGGTAAGCTGACGCCTAGCCACGCGCCAACCACCAGCAAAATCAAAAGTAATCTACAGTGTACTTGCAGTCTGCCTCCAAACTGCCAGCATGAATGTGATGTTATGTGTATGAGTATCACCTTACTCTTAAGAATCTGTACCAATAAACAATCCCAAAAGCAATACTGCTCCAGCCCACCCTTTGTCCAGGTTTGTTCCTCAGCAGGTCTGAGGAAATGCAGCAATCAAGACTCTGGAAAACACAAGCCTACAATAACATGCAAACCCTTTTATTTTTAATACAGTAAACCCCAAAAGTAGTAGGCCTTACTGATGGCGTTTAACTTTATTCAATAAAGTTTGTGACAATTCCATAAGGTTTGTCCAGAGTATTGCTGTCAGTCTGTCACCAGTATATATTGGTATATGTTAAAATAATTATTCTCAAGGACTGTCATGACTGAGGCCTGGGCAGTCAGGCCTCGTGGTTTGAGTAGCAGCAGTCAGAGGTCAGAAACAGTCCAAGTGAAGAACTGAGTGTCCGAGCTGGAGGCCGGAGTTGTTGGGAGTCAAGAGAGGGGTTAGGGTTTGGAGTTGGAGACCAGAGGCAGGGATCAGAATCAAGGCAGGTCAGGAAAGCAGGAAACTAGGACAAATCGTGGAGAGAAGTGCTCATGAGACATCTGGTTGCACAGACAGCTTCCAGTGCTGCCTTCTAGCTTACATAGTGCAGCCAGACCAATCAGTGTGGCTGGGCACTTCTCTAATCAGGACTCCAGTGGATGGCTTCTCTGGTGGTGCCCACTAGCACTCAGCCCACTAGTTAGTAGTAAGTTTCTGGAAGGTGACTGGTATGTGAAGGTTGCCTGGGAGCCTGCAATTCAAGACCTTTGGATCCTCTTAAGGGCTATCTGTCAAAACACCTGTAGGGGCCAGGTGCTACAAAGAACTCAGTGGATATACATTACCTCTGTAGCAGGAGACCTGTCACCCCACATTGCTGCTCATAAGGTAACAAATGAAGGAGGATGTGCGAAGAAAAATTACGAGGGTGAGCTCTACTAGCCTGTGAATTTTGTATACATATATGCAATTCTACAGTAACATTTACATGACTGCCTATTCATTCAGCCCTATGCTGGCATTTGTGTTCAGTAAACTGCTTCCCTAACTTCCAGTTTGGAAGCATGAATTGTTGTTGGAGTCCAGATTACCAAAAAGTGTGCAACAATGATGTAGCTTTAAATTTAATAAAAGAATACTCTGGTACTTTTAATAAAATATTTTGTTTTTACATGGAATCTTTCAACCAAAGATCTCCAAAAGCACTTTCAGTGTTTTTAACCTTCCAACATCTGTGGCCGTTTGAGTGAGGAGGGTGGTGGGAAATAATATTTCAACTCGTAAGATTCCAGCTAAAGACAAGTGGGGGCGAGGGAACTAGAGTGATTGATTTACGCTGATGTTGTACTCCAATGGATATCACTACTGAGACTGTTCTGATGTAATACTCAAACACTTTATGGTCACAAGGGAATGTTGTGATAATCTTATGGTCTGACCTCCTGCATTTTGCAAACCATGGCACCTCTCCCACCTAGTCCTGTAATAAACCACTGGTATATAAAAATAGGTTTTTAAGTACATGCCAAAGCAATTGGTGTTCAGGTTGGATTTTCATGACTTGGAATTTCTTGTTTGAGTTCTTAAACTGAATGTTGCAATAGGAGTAGTTATTTGTATGGAGTTTTATATGATGAGTTCCTTGGAATTTTCATTAGAAAGCATTGTCTCCATTATAAATTAAGTAATCCATAAAGCGGATGAAGGTAAATCAGAACAAGGCATTCTTATTTAGGAATAAGCGTATCCACATGTGGTTATTCTGGAATAGCTGTTGCACTTTAAATGCACACCTACCTTGAGACATGTTGAATATCCACAATGGCTCTTGAATTCAGGTAGTTGCAGTGGTCAGCATTTTTCAGGACCAGATGCTTAGCTCTGAATAGATCATTTACTGGCATTCTGTTTGTCACCTTAGCCCTTCATCTTTCAGTAGATTATCTAAATGCTAGCAAAGTAAAAATAAATGCTCTCTCATTTGTCTGTTTATGCCAACCATTAATCTCTGGCCTTTTTAGTGGCGTGTCCATGTGGTATATTTATAGATGGTCGCTATTTGGCTCTTTACACATCTAAGAACTACAATTAATGCACTTTAAACATGTACTCCGGTATTAATTGTTCTGGCAGTAAAGAAGTAGAATTAGCTATGCTTCGCTACAGGATCTATCACAACACATGAATTCTCTCTTCTATCTCCGTTGGATAGGGCATGCTACATTCAGAGGTGGAATGAAAGTGATTTATCACTAAGAATAGTGTGTAATTTGAGAATATGAACAAGAGAAGCTATTTTGGGACATGGCTCTGAACAAATACAATGAGCTAAATTCATCTTGCTTCCTCTGTAACTTCATCCTTGTTTGCCATGCCTTGGCAGAACACATTTTTAGAAAAACTGGTGTAAACAAGACCTATTCATGGAGCAGGGCATGATATTGCCATCTAATACATTTGAGCTTTTTGTTAGACTTGAACAAAATATGCTGCATCCCAAAGCTACAGCTTATAAATAACTTAGGTCCTGATCCTGCAATGAACTGTGTGTAGACAGAGCCCTGGTGGACATTGCAGGACTTGTACTTCAATCAGGAACTCTGACTATAATTGATTACTCTTGTTTTCAACTGATTTGCAGCTATTCAAGTTCAAGCATAGAAATACTACATTGTTAGTGAACATTTACTTAAACAGTGGCTATGTGTGTACTACAACTACAAGATGTTAAATTCATAGCGTTCTGTAGCAGAAGAAAGGTTACACTTCATTTGGTCTTTTAGAGCTGCTTTATGGAGCCTCTGATCTACCTTCTATTCACGCCTGTTTATTTTGATGTTGTATTTATTTTTGTTTGCTTTTAACATAATTTATCAAAACTGAGCTTAAATCTTTTGATTTGAAGCTCATTGTAGATAAATCTCTGAAAATATCTTCTCAATGTACAGATGCAGTCAAAAACGCTCAGAATGTATTGAGGTATTAAGAAAGGGATAGACAGAAAATATCCATAGTACACCCACATCTTGAATATTACATGCAGATGTTGTCACCCTGTCTCAAAAAAGATATATTGCATTTGGAAATGGTTCAGAAAAATGCAACATAGGGTATGTCTACACTTGCACCCTATTTCGAAATAGGGATGCAAATGAAGACATTCAAAATTGCAAATGAAGCTGGGATTTAAATATCCTGAGCTTCATTTGCATAATCACGTTATGGCGCTATTTTGAAATAGCGCTATTTCAAAATAAAACGCACTGTGTAGACGTGTTATTTCGAGAGAAAACCCCTTCTCTCGAAATAACCCTTATTCCTCCTAAAATGAGGTTTACCAGTTATTTCGAGAGATGGGTTTTCTCTCAAAATAACCACATCTTAACAGCTTCTGTTATTTCAAAATAGCGCTATTTCGAAATAGCGCCATAACCCAAAAATGCAAATGAAGCGCAGGATATTTAAATCCCTGCTTCATTTGCAATTTCGAATGTCTTCATTTGCATCCCTATTTCGAAATAGGGTGCAAGTGTAGACATACCCATATTGATTAGGGGTATAGAATGGCTTCCATATGAGGAGAGATTAAAAAAACTAGGACTTTTCAGCTTGGAAAAGAGGCAACTAACAGGAGGGAGCATGATAGAGGTCTATAAAATCATGACCAGTGTAGATAAAGTAGTTCTGTTTACTCTTTTTCCCAACACAAGAACTAGGGGTCACCAAATTAAATGAAATTAAAGCAAACCAAAGGAAGTATTTCTTCACACAATGCACAGTCAACATGTGGAACTCTTTGTCAGAGGAGGTTGTGAAGGCCAGGACTATGAAAGGATTCAAAAATTAGCTAGATAAATTCATGGAAGACAGGTCCATGAATGGCTATTAGCCAGGATGGGCAGGGATGATGTCCCTAGCCTCTGTTTGTCAGAAGCTGAGCGATGGGGGATGAATCACTTGATGATGTCCTGTTCTGTTCATTCCCATCCCAGTCTGTTATCTATTTAATTGAAAAGAAATACTGCTTATTTTCATTTTTTTGAATTTGTTCAAGGGTGGGCTTGCCCAGAATCATTTAATATAAAAACATTACAGTGTCAGAAATCTTCTTTGCCTTGTCCTGGTTTAGTAAGTAGACTTCTGCTTCCAAAGTAAGATGAGTTTATCTAATAACATATCTTCCACAGACTAGTCTTTATTAAAGTTCAACAGTATGCTCTGTGGCTTAGTATTTCATCAAGTTTCACTAGGATTTTTTCATGCTTGGCAGTAAAGGGATGCTGCTGACCAGCTTAATCTCAGAATGAAAATTGTGTATTATTTATTAGAAATTAAAAATAATTAATTTGTTGGCTCGATTCCTGGTTGGAACCCAGTTGAGGTCAAGTGACATGCCTAAGAGCACACAATAAGTTAGTGGCAGAGACAGTATTGTGCACTTAGGTTTTCTGCTTCCCAGACCTAGCCGCTGTACCATACTATCTGTTGCACTCAGCAATTCCTAGCACTCTTCCTTCCCATTTTACCTAAAATTCCCATGATTTGGGCCTGATGCCATTTGTTTGATTACAAATCTTTAAAAACAAGTACTGAAAATGCACAGCTAAAGTCTTAATCTATAGAAGAGCAGTATCAGCTTTCTGTCACCTTAAAAACTGTCTGTTGAAATGCTATTAAAATAGCTATTGTCAGTCTTTTAGGTTATATTTGGTCTGATGATGTCATTAGGTAGGCTATCCTCCCTCTGGAATCAAGTTGCAAACACAGTCCTCAACAGTAATTAGAGCTAAGCAGCAATTACAGCACATGATTTGTTCAGACTTATCACTTGCCTGCTGTCTCTTAGCACCACACATCATAAAAACACCACGGTGAAATGAAGGAATTATTTATCTCTAATTCCACAGATTAGGCTGAAGTGGTCACAGACTATAGTCTTACAAATAAAGGTAAGTGTTACTCTGTGTTTAGCACATACAGGGGTTCCCCCCCTTACTGGGAATATAAATATAACACATATGAAATTATTCTAAATTTTAAATTAACAGAGTACTCCGTTTGTTGTTTTTGGAGTGTGGGGATTTGTTTATGGTTAACCCAATCTTTTCCTGAAAGATTTTCTGGCAAATATAATAAACGTAGAAGGGAAAATTGATCCCTGGAAGTTAATAGAATCACAAAAGGGATGAATATGAACCAGAATTCAAGAAGTATCAAAGCAAGGTTTTTTTCCCCATCTATGTTCAAGAAAATTGCTAATTTAGTAGTTGTGTAGCCTAATAGTCCTGTTCACAATTGTCTGTCGTTGTTTCAGTGATGTTATCATATATCAACCCATACATTGGAACAATTATTAGAACCCTTTCTGTATCACCACACTCTCCTTCTGATCTTTCCTGACGTCCTAGGATAGGAGGTGGAGCTGCAATTTCTTACACTTAATGTGAGGGGATTTGGCTAGGCATATAGGATAGCGAGAGAACGTTCTGGAGCACTGAGAGAAGGAAGAGTAATAATGCAGGGATGAGAGGGGGATGCAAAAGATGGATAAAATGGAGTTGCAGCAAGAGAAGGAGGATTAGTGCCATAATAATTTGTTGTTTCTATAATGGTTTATCTGAGGACCTCAAAGCACTTGTCTCTGAACACTGCTGTGAGGTGATATTCTGAGTCCATTTAACAGACTGGAAAATGAGATTAAGGGCTTTATCCATGGTCACACAATCTGTGTTGGAGCCAGGAACTGAATCTAGCCATCCTGACTCTAAGTCTTATGCTTTACCCACAGAATCATTTGGGACTGCATTATCATCAATACACAGCTGATACTTGGCTCAACATCTTAACGTTTCTGATTTTACTATTACTCTCCTACCATCTGAATGAGGGATCTGGAAGAGAGTAACTGACTGTAGTTCATCTCAGCTGAGATGTAATAATGGTCTTGATATTGCTTGTAAATGCTGACCTCATGATCGTCCTCCATGTGTTTTTTACCACCAGGCTAAAATGCCCTCCTGTATTCATATCTATTCTTGATGTCTCCCTGGAAACTCCAGTAAGTGCAGAATGTAGGTGCTGCTCTTGTAAGTGGGGTAAGGTGTTCTAAACACAAAATACTCGAACACCAAGTTCAGCTTGGAGGCACTTGCTGTCCATAGCATGTTTAGGGATCCCATCTGCAAAATGTTTTCCCTTGGAAAGTTTGTCAGAACCTGAATCTTAACTTTTTTTTCCAGCACAAGACAGGATATTTTTATTTAGTTTGTATCAACACCCCTTCGCCAAGCTTCCAAAATGTTTCTTAGGCCCTGAGTAAAAGAGAACTAAGCTGTAGAGTTGGTGAGAATACTGAAAATACTGACTTTCCATAGAATGAGTATATTCAGTTTTCAGATTTTTGGCTTCTCTGCCAAAATTGAAGATTTATTTTTAGCAGAAATACATTTTGTGAAAATAGTCAATTAATTGAAAATTCATTTATCTCTTGAGGTTATTTTCAGAGGAAATTTTTCAGACAGCCTTGCCTAACTGCCAAAATGATTATTTTTCTAACAGGTATTCAAATACTAAGGTGATGGGTACCAGTACAAGAACTTAGAGGAGAAAAATAATTTGTGTTTTGTGAAGTCTGTGATTGGGTGACCAAACTACTCTGAGATGATTATTATTTATATATACTACATACAAAAGGCAGGGTGAAAGTATCAAATACTTAGGCCTGTGGCTGAATCTCAAAGGATTTGGAAGTTCTCTCTGATTTGAATAAGCCCCAAAGTTCCTTTGGATAAAGTTGTCTTCCGTAGGGTTACCAGATGGCTTTCAAAAAAATACCGGACACACAAGATCTCAGAACGGGGTTGGGGGGAATCGGCTGGGAGGAGCGAGGCTGGTCGGGAGGGGGTCGGGGAGCGGGGCGGATGGGGACTGGCTGGCGGGAAGCAGGGCTGGCCGGGAGGCGGGTTGGGGGGCACTGGCCGGTGGGGAGCGGGGCTGGCCGGGAGGGGGTCGGGAGGAGTGGGGCTGGCCAGGGGAGATCGGGGGAAGAAACAGTCCAGCAGAAAGCAGGGCTGGCCAAGAGGGGGTTGGGGGGGAACCAGCCGGCGGGAGCGGGGCCGGCCCTGGGCGCACACAGATCCTGGGGTGCTGCCCATCCTGCGCACAGGTGAGTCTGGCCCCGGGGATTCGTGTAGATGGGGCCATTTGTCGGGAAAAAACCCTTTTTCACAAGATCCTGTAAACCTCATTTTTTGAGGAATAAGGGATCTTGCGAAAAAGGGTTTTTTTTCTGACAAATGGCCCAATCTACATGGGGCTTTTTATTGGCAAAACCTCTTCCACTTTTCTCGAAATGACCTGGTGTTGCACCAGCTGTGAATTCCTCTATTCTGAGTGAATCCTTGACTGACTGGTTTGGCTTTCTGGCTTTATGCCCTGGAACAATTCAAAGCAACCATACTGAAATCAAGGATCTAGCTGGTTCTGTCTGTGATAATATTTGTTTAGGGACAAGCTGTTTAGGAAGAGTCACAAATATATAGGGTGATGCTGGACCTACTGTGATCAATGGCAAAACTCCCATTGTCTTCAGTAAGGCCAAGATTTTGTTCATAAGACCTAAGAATACTGCATGTATTAATAGTCAACAGTGTTTGTTTAGAATGGTGCGATCAAGTACAACAAAATAGACTCTGCTAGGTTATGACATGCCAGATTCCATGCTGCTTTCCAATTGAGCGAATGGCTTTGTTTGTTTTAGAAGTCTGAAACATTAGTTTTGTAGAGAAACAAATAACAATATTTTCATGCTACTTACAGATAAAAGCAAATTGCAGTTGTACTGCAGCCAGCACATTGCTTCTAACTGTGGAGAAGGACGCTTCTTAATTTATTTAATTGCTTAAACTTGGTAAACAGCCATTGCTAAGAAACATGCACTGATATTAATATGGTGTTTCTAGGGTTCATTTGACTTGTAAATATAACTTTTGAAAAAGAAACAAGTGAAAAAGTACAACACAGTGCCTGCCAAAATGAAATCGTATATGGCATGAGTATTTCCTCCTTTTCTGAAATTTGTATTGCACAGGAACAAATGCAGGACAAAAGTTAGGAGAAGATAAAGACAATACAGGTTACAGAATCTGCAGCTTAAAAATTGAACAGATTATCATGACATACAGGAGCTATGAAAGTTATTAAATGAACTTAACAATTTAAACATGATTATTTCAGGTGAGAGGTAAAAATACATTTAGTAATTCTAATGATTTGGAAACTCCTTTTGCCCTTTTTGATATTTAAAATACAACGTCCATGATGATTTGTTGTTGATTTGTAAGTTTAACATGTAAAAGAGTTATAGGTGTAAAGTTAGGTTTCTTGGTGATTCATTTTCCTCTAAAATAGTGGAAGTGTGGTTTTTCTTTAACAGAAAGCTTTAAAGTAGACATCTGTCTTTTTCTGTTTCTAATTTTGGATACATATCCTGAATTCTAGAGATTTGAGGACAAATTCCTAGAGTGTCTTTCATGTATTAGATAATAGATATCTAATCTTGTGTCTGTCCACGAGTCCGTTTGTTCAGAGCTCCTAAACAGTAAATGCTAGGGCCACCAAATTTGATATACAGCTTCCTCTTCTCCTAATTTAAAGCAAGGTCAGGGTTTGGCTGTTCACCTGGAAGCCCTGGGAAAAGGATTGTTTTCCATAACATGTAAAGGGAGGGGCTGCAGTTGGAAGGGACGCATTATGAGAGTGGCCACTGGGGGGCAGCAAGCCTACTGGGGAGAGCTATCCTGGAGGAACTCATAGTACCAAAGGAGTTGCCAGCAGGGCTGGGACTCCACCATCTTGCCTGCCAGCACACCGGTAAGTAGCCCCTCTGCCCCAAACCCTTTCCCCCTCCCGGCTCTTGGCCGTAGTGTTGGAGGGGGGAGAAAGGCCCCTGGTGGCTGAGGAGGAGGCTGGGGGGAGGAAAAAAGGTCCCTGGCAACTGCAGAAAAAAGGAGAAAAAGGCCCTGGAAGGAGAAAAAAAGTAACATGCTATATGGGATCGCCTGCTCTGAGCCACTTTTCCCCCTCCAACCCTCACTCTCGTGCACACACTCTGCCCCCAGGCTCCTGCACTCTAGCCAGTGCCCCCGAGGTTCTGCCCTGAATTTTGCACACACACCACTAGCCTGAAGGACCCAGGCAATGCTGGGTAAGACGGCTAGTAAATTAGAGAGAGAGCCCTGTGTGGATATAATGTCTACCCATGGATGAGGATTTCCATGGTTAGACATCGGTATCCCTGATCCGCAGGGCTCTACTCCCAAGAGACGCTGCAGCCAATGGACAGGAGCATGTTGCCTCTGCTCCAGGGACCCAGCGCCTCTTGGGAGCAGAGCCCTATGGGTCAGTGGATATCTGCATCCACGGGTAGACATCTCTCTCCATACTGGGCTCTAACTATAAATATTTTAACTGATTGAAAACATCACATTTTTCCTAAGTTCCACACATATGAACTGTATGCGTAGTAGTCGCAATTTGTTGTACACGTTTTTAAATGGGAAAAGAATCCTTTAGTACTGAGGGATTTGAGGGAGAAAATTCTACTGAGAGGGAAAAGAAACATCTTAACAATTCATAAAAATTAAAATGGGGGCACAGTCTGTCCTCAGTATTCTAGAGACACAAGTTAGGTGAGAGAATTTCATTTACTGGACCAGAAATGAGTCTGCTGTTTGGCATTACAAGACAAACAAGGCTGTTTACAGGTTGTTGAATTGATCACCAAGCCATTAGGTTTCCAGTGCACCATTAATGGCTTTGATTAGCACATTTAAAACTATTAATGGATCTATACTTCATATTTCTAATTTCACATACAAGAATGATACTTGCACAAATATAGGATATACAAATCCAGCAGATTGTAACTATAAAATTGATATGTTACATATGTTTTGTATAAAGCATGTTGGAGTTATTCATATTCATATTCCTAAGCCAATTTCCATAAGGCATGGGGACATCACAGTGAAGTGAATGAAAATGTGTTGTCCTGTCATGTAAATTATTTACACAGTTATTCACTAGCAATCATTCTCAACTAGACAGGTTATTCTGGGAACTCTCATGAAATGTTTGTTGTATATCTCTCAATTGTATAATCAATGTACAAATTAATCTTGTATAGCTATTAAAAACTTTGTATTGTCAAAATTCAAAAGGGTCAGGGTTTCACTCCAAGTTTGTATGCTATATGGCATTGTTAGGAGAAATCCTAAATACATTTGACATATAGAAGCACTTTATTTCAAAATAGCTGGTTTCCTACAACTCAGAGCACAAGGGAGCACATGTATAGAATCTTCTTAATACATATAATTATAGTACATTATTTTGTGGATGATTGATAATGGAAATATTAGCACTACATTCCACATTTTCATTTCTAAGGACAGAATGATTTTCATAGTTTAGCTTGTTTATAATGTGAAGCTAGATAGTGATTTTTAATAGTGCTATAACCTACTTATAATTCCCACAGGTTATACAGTATAGTCACGTAATATGAAATGAATGCAGTTTGTTGCAGCAGTTATGTAAAAAAGGCAAAATCCCTTTGAGCCTACTGAGATCCAAAATGTTTGGTGTGTCAGTTTCTCTAATTTTATTCCTGTGCAAGGTCAGATATGGACTAAAATAAAAAGTTTCTTTGGACTGCCTTGTCTCCTGATCTTTGGGCAATTGACTCTTTGCTAATCAATAGCAATTAGTAACCAGTATAGATGAATAGTCATTCCTACTGGCTTTTGAAATACCACCTTTGACAATTCTACGGGTTTTTAATAAGTAGCCATGTACGTCAATGCTAGTGTTTCATATTCTTTAGATCACTTCATACATCAGTGGAAAAATTGACTGTTCCATTGATGTTTGAATAAGGTTTGAGAGGAGTTAAGTAAATACAACTTCTAGATTTCAAATTATGAATGCATCACAAAGGTTTTAGGAGTAATCTTATTGACTCTTGAAGCAACTCATTCATTAATTAGTACAATGCTTTAGGGATATAAACTGCTTAGTATTTTTCCTATTGTTGGTGGAAAGCAAAGGAAGTGTCTCATAGATGCTGCTGTTTTGACTCAGAAGTTGTTTTTTAAAATGAGTTACGTTGCCTGGGCAGTGATGCTCTCTCAGGATCATGTTAATTTGCCATTTGGGAAATTCGGATAAAGAACTGGTCTTGAAATCACTCTTCTTTAGCTCTGACAAACCATACAAACCCATATTGCAAGCACTAACGTTTATTCTGCTGGCTGTCGCTTGCAAAAAAAAAAACAAAGTAAAAAGTAAGTAAATTGATTGTGTGTGTTTGTGGGGTAGGGGAAATCTCAAAGTTCACTTTCTTGAAAATGCTTAATGCAGTACAGGTTGAACCTCTCTAGTCTGGCACCCTTGGGATCTGATCAGCACCAAACCACGGGAGGTCAATGTTGTCTAGCATTATTACCTATACTTCCACTGCTTACTGGACCCTTACCCATTTAGGGGTAAATTAGAGCTAAATAACAACACAGAGTACTGAGAGCCAGAGTACTGGTGGCAGTAAGCAAACTTTATGGGACTTCAGGAATCTTGGCCACACCCATCATAAGTGTATATCTGGTTAACTAAAATCGTGCCAGACCACAGATGTTGCCAGACCTGAAAGTGCCAGACTAGAGAGGTTCAATCTTTACTTCTAAAAAAGGGCTTTACTTCAATATTATTATACCTGCATCTTGCCATTCTCAGAACTCAATATAAAATTGATTTATTTTCCTTAGCTTTCTTTTAGTAGCAATCTCTCTCTCTCCCCGAGATATACTCAGAAACATCCAACATTCACTCATACAACTAAGCAAACAAACAGAAAATTTCCAAAGCCTATAAACTAATCAGATGAAGGAGGAGGGGAGAGAGAGAGAGATTATTTCTGTTTTTAAATACATGGAATTCAGACACCGTGGTGATGAGTCATATAAATACTTCAATTGAGTGACCTGCAAGGTCTGGTATATTTGTGTGTCATTTTTGGAAATACAGTAAAACTCCAATAATCTGGCATCCAATTGTACGGCACTCCCAATAGTCTGGCATCAAAATGGCAAGAGCCTAGTGAGTGAGCTTCGGCAAAAAACGAGTCACAAGGCAGGCAGCAGCGGCAGCAGCTGAACTGAGCGAAACTGGACGGGACCGAGTCAGTCTGCCACTGGCATTGTGTGACGCTGGACAGTGCTTGTGCTACAATAAAAAGGGTTAAAAACACTTTATATACAGTATATGGTGTGTGTGTGTGTGTGTGTGTGTGTGTATATATATAACCAGTTTATAGTACCTCCTGATAGTCCGGCATGGCCGATAATCCGGCACCACCTAGGTCCCAAAGGTTCAGGATTATCAGAAGTCTACTGTATCAGCTCCTGGTGAAAGTAGATAGTATTGCAGCAGGGATCCTGATAGTGGAACATCATTTTAATACTGGTTCAGCTCTGAAGAGAAGAACCCTAATTGATTATTTTAATACATATTTCATTTACTCATTTAAAATATGATTTACTTGAACATATGATTCTTCCCATATATTTATCTATAAATAAGTGTATTAAGGACTCAAAGGACTTCTTCAAGGGATGTCAGAGTCCCCAGAGAAGTAGATGTTGGCTTGGATCATTATTTTTTAGTGGTTACATTATAAATTAAACTCAAAAGATCACTAAGATGGTCCAAAAAGAGCGTTACAGCAATAGAGAAGTTCAAGGACAAAGAAATAGGTCAGATTCCAGATTGCACTTCACAACCATTCCAATGTTTAGCAGGATCAAGCTGATGAAAGACAGGAAGACATATGGTCAAATTGGAGAAAGATGGTAGTCAAGGCAACAGAGGAAGAAATGGTCTGCCAAAGACGGCAGAAGATGCGTGAATTACATCTGGAACATGGGCAGTAACTAGCAGAACGCTCTGAAAGCAAAAAAGGAACAGTGAAAAATGCAGGCCCAGTTCTTAGAGGTGGATGCAAAATACAGAGAAAAGGACAAAGAAATAAGGAAGAGTTGCAAGGAAGATAGAAATGCCTGGGTTCAGGAGAAAACTGCAATGGCGGCAGCACAGAGGGGAGACTTGAAGTAGTTTCACAGAACAGTGAAAGACCTCTTGGAAGAGCCAGATTTTCACAGGTGATGCCCATCAGGCACTCTCATGGGCAGAATATACATGGGAAAACAAGTCAGATGATGAAAAGAACATTTGTGTTCCAAATTAGACTTTCCAGGACCATGCACATGATCAAGAGATATTATCATGCACATATTCAAGAGAAACGCCAATGCTAAGTTTAAAATGGGAGGGGGAGTGATAACACCCAATGAAATTAAAGCAGACATCAAAAGCCTCAAACAGGAGAAAGCTCCTTGGTTTGACAAAATTCAAGCAGTGGTACTCAAGGCAGGTGGTGACATTGCAATCTCTGGATGAATTCAGCCAATGCCTACGCAACCAATGGGATGACAGCCATCCACCTTGAAGGTTTGTTCTAAGTTCCAGTAGTGGCTTTGATGTTCTGAGCTGATGTTCTGAAAAGGCAGAGAGAGAGAGAGAAGAAAACACAAAATCCACCCTTTAATTCAGTAGTTCCTATTCTGCTACCCTCCAACACTCATTTGCACATTCTGCAGGAAAAGTTGCCTTGAATGGTGCAAAGCATCCTTTAGTGATTCAGCATGGCTGGAACTATTGGAAGAATTTGAGGATGGGTAGCCACTAAATGGAGCACACGAGGGTAGGATGGATTTATAAAATTCCCTGGGGAATTAGCTCCCAGCTCTCACTTAAACTCAAGACGTGAACACCTAACTTCCATATGCACTTTTTCAAATTCCCAACCCAATTGTCTTTGTGTGACTCAAGAAAACTACAGACAAGACCACAGTAAAAGACCAGGCATAGGAAAACTAGCTAAACCCTATTGTTCATTGAAACTTGCCTTCAAGAATATCTTGCCACTCTATAAGTCTTCATGTTTGAATGGGAACTGGCCTTTGGGATTTGGGGATTACATTGTTGAATCTGTAGTGTAGAATGGAGGGTTAATAATCACTTATGGTTGTGACTGATTAGAGCAGATGCCTGTATGGGGGGGGAGGAGGGGAAGTACAAATCATGAGACTTTTTTTTAACAGCATGCTTTAAAATTCCTCTAGAACGCCTGTAACTGCATTTTTTTCAAGATATTGCTTATTTTTAAATCACCTATTTTGTGGAATTCTGTAAATGTTGTTAGGAAATTGTGCTTCTTAATACGAGGGACTAAGAAAACACTGATGCACATCAGAGATAGTCTAGAGTGGCATTGTATACCTACCAATGTTTGAAAGCTATAAATAAAAACATTTAAGGACAAACCTTTTATCTCCATTGAAATACACTTGAGTGGATAAGACGTACATTTACAGTAAAAAAAAAAAAAAAATAGAGAGAGAGCCTTTTCTAAATAGGGATTAGTAGTATGCATGATATGTGAACTACGATCTCTCTGCCAATATTCTTTAGAATAAGTGGTCTTTCCTGTCCTGCATGGTAGCTGTGTGAAGCACACCAATCTGGTACTGGATGAGATGTACTCAAGATTTGAGTGTAGATTTTTAGAGGTGAGACTGTGGCACTAGTCCATTTTATCTAATCCCATCCCTTTCTGGTGTTTGGATTAAGTTTTTGTTGGGATGGGTAATCTTTCTTTAACAAAATGAGAGAAATATTGTATTATACTAGAGATGGACTGAAGTGATTCTTCTCACCATAACTAACAGTACATCTAATCTACTAGCTATACATAGTTTTTTTGCTGTCATACAAATCAAACTATGGTAGTTAACCATGACCGCTTTTGATAATCAGTGGAGAAAATCCATCTGATTTTCAGGTTGTTTGAAGCCATACATGGATGATAGCAGATGCTATCTAAGAGGTATAGTATTTGTTACATAGAAGGGTCGTTTGTTCTGAGGCACATTTGTGCAGGAAGTGAAAGGAGAATTATTCTAACAAAATGGGAAGTGTGCCAGGTCAGATCTTCAGTTAGGATTTAAAAAAAAACTGAACTGAAAAAAAAACTTTCTATTTTAGCTTTTCAGAGGGGTATAAAAACTTTCTGTTGAGGTCTAATATTTTTTGGCAAAGTCTCTGCCTCTCTTTCCTGAACCTGATGATGTAACTGTAGATAATTCCTGTAGCTGGGGTCAGAGCAGCAGCAACAACAACAGATGAACTAGGAAAAATAAGCCACATAATAGATGGAACACTAGGTAATCACTACTTAGGAAATGTTTTGTTTGTTTGTTTTTAATTATTTGAATCCAAATACTGAGAATTTCTTCTGTTATAGAATATATCTTAATAGTGCATATGGAAAGAGGTCTCTTGTTTCTTGAAGCTGTCACAATAAAAAGTGTGGTAAAACAGTGTTTACATTAATAATAAACAGGTCAAGGTGGGTGACTTGATTTGCAAGAAAAATCACTTATATTTATGCCCAAGATTTACTAGTGTTTTAAAACAATCTGACACAGTAAAATGTCTGTATCATTAAAATGCTAATGAAATGGTAAACATCTGCTAAGTTTATAATGATAATGAACATTGTCAGCTACATCTTTCTTGGGCCTGTATTCCTGCTTGGTTCACATTAGCATACAAATTTGATTGGGTGATAGCGGGATTGTGTTTGACCTTTATGGGGAATGTGGTACAACTCTGTGTTCCATTTTGCTTGATCTGATGACTCTTAAATGAAGAGGTTGTAGTCTTGTCACTTCTGGTCATCTTTTCCTGCTAACGTTGCCAGCGATTTTTACAGCGAGGTTGGGGGAAGAGAGAATGGCCAATGGGCCTCTGTAACTTAAATGGCAGGGGCAGTGGAGGAGAGGGAATTTTAAAGTCAACTACAGGGAAAAAAGTGAAAATAGTTAAACACAGGCTTCTGTGTTAACCACCTTCATTAATGAAACTGTAGGGTGCATGTTTTAGGGTAGGTTCTTTAGAATCTCTGAATCCATCCTGATATCCTGAAGATATTCCATATCACTGCTTTGATATCATATATCACGGGCTGTACAAACGTCAGTGAGGCTTCTGGGATATAGTGTGTTAAATTTGATATATCTCTCGTCAGCCAGGTTGTATCAAGAAAAGTGCACACAGATATGGAAAGCTCATGAAAACTTATTTCTATGATGATTATTCACCACAGCCTGGCTAGAAAGGGTGGGAGATCAGTCATTACAGAAATTGGCCTTAATTTTTATTTTAAACTGGCATTATAACTCAGTTGTAATTTGAAGCAATATTTTTAAGTCTAGCTAAATCAAAATCTGTAAAAATTGTTTTAATGGAGGCTTAAATTGACAGTGGCTGGGCCATTAACTAATTAGAAGCACAATGTGAAGTTAAATACATTGCTGCAATGTGACTACAGTACTGAATTCTATGTATCTATGTCACGGGATGGGTACGCACAGCCTTTTCCCCCCGCCCCCGGGGGCAGGGTATGGAGCTTATCAGGCCCCTCAATATGCACTCCACTCCGTGAGTGGCACCATCCCATGTACCACCATTTAAGAGTCCAGCCTAGCAGTCAAAATCAGTAGTAGTGCCCAGCAGTCTGTCAGTAGTTAGTCCTGGTTCACTGGGCAGCAGGGCCCACTAGCCTGAGTCAATAACAATCTGCTATGCGCGGGGCAATAGGGCCCAGCGACTCGCGTCTATAACAGCCCCCAGTTCATGGGTAGGGTTGCCAGGTGTCCGGTATTGACCTGGACAGTCCGGTATTTTCACCTCCTGTCCGGTAAAAAAAAAATTCAGAAAATACTGGACACCTAAAATGTCCAGTATTTTCTGACTTTTTCCTGGCCAGGAGGTGAAAATACCAGACACCTGGCAACCCTACGACACACTCGGCAACTAGGTCCAGCCCCTGGCCTCCTCCCCGGCCCCTGACACTCCCAGCCCCCTGCCTCCGGACCCCCTGCTTATCTTGGAGGGGGGGGGCTTAATGAAGAAAACAAGATGGCCGCTGGCAAAAACCCTAAAAACCTGAAGCAAGGGGAAGCAATGCCTTCCCTGGGTCTCAGTGCTCAACCTCTGCCTATCCCTCTTCTGACTGCAGCCCTTAAAGGGGACATGCTGTTTTGTTTTGTTTTATTTTATTTTATTTTATTAATAATTCTCGGGGTCCTTTTTTTTCTCAACAACTTTGGTCTTCCCTCTTTTTTTCCCCCCCCCTCAACAGAATTTTTTCCCTGGTATTTTTTTGGGGGAGGGCGGGAGGGTGTTCAGTATTTTTGGTTAAACCATCTGGCAACCCTATTCATGGGGCAGTCAGGTCTGGCAACCAAAGTCAATAACAGTCCCCTAGGCATGGGGCATTAGGGTCCAGTGCCTGAGTCTATAACAGCCCCCAGTTCATAGGGAAGTCAGGTCTGGCAGCCAAAGTCAATAGTCCTAGCAGTAGCATCCCCTTCAGGTATGAGGAGGCTGGGTAGAGGGATCTGGGCCCTCCCTCTCCACTGGGCCCCAGCCCAGGGCCCTATCAGTGGTGGCTGTATCCCACCCTCAGCTCAGCAGGGAATCCGCCCACAACATGCTGAGCTGTTGGGGGGGCTCCAGCTCCCTGCCCAGGGCTACTTCTTACCCGGTTCACAATTGTCTGCATCTTCCCCACCTGCATCGTTTGGGCTGGGTGCTTCCCCAGCCAGTCTGTTGGCTGGCCTCTGCTGCAATGTCTGGCTGCTGCATCTTCTCCTTCCGAGCTCTGGCGGCAGCTCCTGCCTGCTGCCTCTGCAGTGGTCAGCCCTGACTGAGCTGCTTCACTGGCCTTTATACTGGTCTTCCAGTTGGAGCATGCCCAGGATGACTGTGAAGGTGGAGCCCTCCCAGACAGGAAGGCCTGGTTAACACTTGCCAGCCCAGTGCAGGGTTGGTACACCTCATCAAAATCTAAAACAGCAGGATTGGCTAGTAAAAATGCAATACAGTCATCTTTTTGCAGCTTTGGTAAATCTCTTGTTGCCCCATTATCCTGCTGATATATTTTTTTCATTGTAGATCTAAGGAAGAGGCTCTAGGTGCATCAGACTGCCGTTAGCTTTTTAGGGTTCATGAATTCACTTGAATAAGCTCTGACCTATAGTTAATTAGGCATAACTGTCAATGAGTTTCTCAAATCTGTGCAAAATATAAAATGTAACTTACCAAAAGATTTCACAGTTTTAAATGTTGCAGTGATAAGGCTGGGAAAGGAGAAAATGTAGGGTCATTTTATCAGGATCAGTCCTCCACCCAAGAATGAATGTAACCAGCCTGATAGGGGTACTGCTGCCATCTTTTGTCCATACCTTCTGTGGCCTCCAGGATTCACCGATGCAAGAAAAAGAGACTTACACTATGGCATTACAGTCTTACGTGGTGACAAAGTAATATATTTACTGTTTCCTATTCAGTAGTATCTACAAAGAACCTGTCTTGTATGGTAGGCTATCTCGTCAACCCAGGTATCCACAGCAGGGTTCACAATATCCAATCTGCTTCTGAAGTGTACTAAATGGTATATAAATGGTGTCTATAAACTTATAGTGGTGAGATCAAAAGAAGAGGGAACAAACGCATTGGCTTTTTTTTAATTTAAGTTTCACTCAATGTCTTACTCAGGGATTCTAAATGCACTGGGACAGATCTGCTTAGTCAGCCCTAGCTATACTTCATAGACTCATAGAACACTAGAACTGGAAGGGACCTTGAGAGGTCATCGAGTCCAGTCCCCTGCCCTCACGGCAGGACCAAGCCCTATCTAGATCATCCTTGATAGATGTCTATCCAACCTGCTCTTAAATATCTCCAGAGATGGAGATTCCACAGCCTCCCTAGGCAGAAGAACCTCCTTCTTGGCACCTCACTAATGGAATCTAAGGAAGAGTGGTGAGTTTGATAAGGAAGAGAGAGTTGCACTTGCTGCTCCACAACCTACTACCTGCCAAGTTCTAAAAGGCCCAGGGACCCTGCAAGGGCAGCAGCATACACTATTCACTCTCCTTGGGACCAGAGAAACATCTAACACAGGAGTGGTATTCACCCCATCACTGATCAGCCTTGGGGGACAGGAGGAAGAAAGTAACTGAAGAAACAAAGAATCTGTTAGCAGTGGGGTAGGAGCTGGCAGGAGGAAAAGGGGTAATTGAGGCGGGCAGATGCTCAACTGGCTGCAGTGATTGTGGAGCAATGGATGAATTGACTGGAGTTGCATACAGGGGTGAGAGATGTTTGATTGACCTGATGAACTGAGAGGCTGAGAGGCCTGATGTACAGCACAGCTGGGGAGATTGAGGGAAGGGGAAGGATGGGTTTGGGAAAAGACTGGATTAGCAGCTCTGAGGACGAGGAATAATGGGTAAGGAATCAATTGACTAGAAAGCCTTGGAAGGGTTGAACGGCAGTCAGTTTTTTGTATTAAATGTTTAATTTACAGTATCTAGAAGTCACTCAACACTTGAATTGAGGCATATGTTGCAAACCCAAATAGCAGACTGTAAATCTAATTATTACCGATTTGCATTTGGAGCTCTAGAAATAGCATTTTAAAAATAAAGTCTATAATGTAAAAAATGTCTAATCTGGGGCGTGAATGTGCTCTGTTGCAGAAGAGCAAGGGATGGGAGCAGGGGGAGGAAAAGACATTTTAGGTGACATAAGCCTCTTGGCAAATCTAGAAAATTCCCACTGGAAAATCCAGCAAGAGATTAGACAGAAAGTTGCCTCCTGCCCTCAGGAGAGGCTGAGGGGAAAGGAGCTGTACAGACAGGGAGCCAGTAGCAAACTGTGGCTTTGCTGTGAACTGTTCTGTGAAGAGGGAGACCCTAATTCTCAGCAATTAATTGAGAAATTTTTTTGTGGATTTTGGGACACCTATGCCATTAGATGGACAAATCTGCTACACTTTCTCTTGATGTTAATCCCTTGCTCCCTTTTCCCTTTGCAATGAGGGAGTCAGGAGCTCTGCAGGAAGAAAATATATAAGCCTGTTTTGGTATAAAATATTAGTCTATTCCATTTTAGACATTGATCAATTAGGAAAAATTCCACTTATTTGAGGCCACATTTTGTGTGAGTCTGTTTATGAAGATAGTTGCCATTGATTAAAAAATGGGAAAGCCTTAGTTTGGAAAGAAAAATGTAGGTTTAAATTAAGAAAATATTGTTGAGTGGTGATGTTGAAGGAAAATGGGAAATAGGGTTTACTTTTGTGCCATATGGTTTTTTAGTATAAACACATTTTATTGGCTTACTATTTTTTTTCTTGATTTCTCACATTTTTTATCTTTGTGTCTTGCATATACAGCATTAAGCATGTTACAGATGCCATTATAAAGGTGAAAAACATACAACTCACATTAAAAATACTTCTGTATCCCAGCTTGTATTAATGTCCTCTGTCACTACTCTCACAGGCAACCCTGAATTGCAAAAGCATCTGCTTGTAAGAGATGCCCAGTGCTGTCTTTTTGGCTCATGAGAATTTCTGTGTTAGAAATGTTTTTATTCTACCTGCTAATGTGATTTATGCACCAGATGTCTCCTCTTCAGGATCTGAGCAGCTGTGTCCATGGGCATGGGGAAGTGTTCTGCCTCATCCAGACTGTGAAGAAGTAGGCATCTTTTAACTGTATTAACTCCTACTGAATCACTTGACCAGATGCGTGTCATGTTTATTTCTTACAGGCTGCCAGCTAGAGGTGATTCTTCTCTACCTTTACAGTGTGCATGTGTGTAAAGAAAGGGCATTTTTGTCTGAGAGTGATAAATTCCTATTTTGGTTTGTTGGCAGGCAGTACATGTCATACTACTACACTTCCTGCCCTTGTGCGCACTCCGACTCTGATGATGCAGCCTTCACTGGATATCAAGCCCTTCATGTCCTTTCCTGTGGACAGTAGTTCTGCTGTTGGACTCTTCCCAAATTTTAACACTGTAAGTAAATTTGTGTTGATGTTAGTTAGCCCCATCCCTGGTTTCTGCTTTCTCTGTACGCTCTAATAATTAGCACACAAAGCCTGTCTCACAACACTATTTATTGGTTACCTCAAACATTTGACAGCCCTTTTCAACTGTTATTGTAGCTAATTTCTGACACATGGATGGTATCCCAGTATTCATCTGTGTATGCATTTGTCTTCCCTTTTAACCCATCTTGTTGCATGGCTACTGTCAAGGTTCCAACAAATACAAATTATGTACCTTTGGAGAGATGGTTGGCATGCAGAAAGAACACAACAATATACAGTTGTCAAGCAATAGTGTAAGTGTATGTGCACATGCATATACCTGTATTATAAAATTGAAAGAGTAAGGCTAAAGATGATTTGAAAAAAATAATTTTTCATGTTAAAGATTATGGACCAGGCCTTCAGCTGATAATAAATCAGCCTAAATCCATTTTAACCAATGGAGTTTCTCAGACTTCACTAACTGAATATCTGGCCTGTCACTGAAGGAAGAGAAGTGAAACTGAAATTGATATTTAACCAGCCAAGGAGAAAAACAATTTCTCATTAATGTGTTATGTTTACTGTGGTTCATTTTTTGTTTGCTGTGTTTTTCTTTTGAAGAATTACATCTCCATTTTCACAATGCATTTGCAATAAAATCACTGCAAAATGCAGCTAAAACACTGACAAAGCTGCTACCCTATTTTTTCAGAGTAACAAAATCGTTTTTACAGTCCAATCTTTATTTTAATTTCTATTACTACTTTAATTACCCCATTAATAGTCTAAATATTATTAAATCCCTATTGTTAATATGCTTTACAGTTTATTATTCTCATATTCTTAGTACATACAAATTAAAACTACTTTTTGTGTGTGTGTGTGTGTGTGTGCTGAGCCTGGTGTGTGGGTGTGTGTTTGTTTGTTTTTTAAACAATTCATCTGGGAATCAGTCTGTAAATAACAAGTTAATAGCAGCAGAAAGGAGACTGGTTCAGGTCATTGTGTGAATAATTTTTGGCCAGTCAGTAAACATAGTTTGTTCACAAGGATTACATGAATGGTACAGCATCATAGTTGTCACTGTAGTCAGAAAAAAACCTGCATTATCAGCAACACCAGACAGTGGATATTTGAACCACTGCCAAATGTTTCCTTTTGCAAAGTTATCTCCTGTATGAAGTGAAAGCAGCAATAGGATTTTTCCTCATGACTTGTAAATATATTCTGCAGAGAGGCCATGTGTTGTTGTGCTTAGTGTTGCAGGTGATCATGGGGTAGCATACCAGCAACTTCTTTCTCAAGGCCAGTGGCCCATATTCATATTTATATTTAAGATTTACCTGTTATTGCTTGGGTCCTTCAGGATAGAGGGCTGGGGATGTGTGGGTGCAGAAGTAGGGCCCGGGACTGTGGGATATGAAGGATCAGGGCAGGGGACTGGAGGTTTGGGGGTGCAGGAGTTACAGAAGTTAGTGGAGGCTTAGAGCAGGGGATGGGACTGGCTGCCAGCTACTCTCCTGGGCCCGCTGGTGGCATTGCTCCCCGGGGCTGGCCTGGAGTGATGGGGGCTGTGCTGCTTGACAGCAGCTGCTGCACTGCTCTCCAGGGCAGTGGGAGCATGCTTGCCTGTTGCCCCCTGTGGTCATTCTGGAGTATAACTGTCCCTGCTATCACAGCCTTTCCTTTCTGTTTGATTAGAAACAGTCGCATTCCACACACATGCCATTTTCCTGGCACAGCCAAACCCTAACCTTGCTTTAAGTTCTAAAAGGAAGTTGCATACTAAATTTGGTGATCTTAGTCTTAACTGTTTAGGAGGGGTTTTTGAACAAATAGACAGATGGGCAGACAGACGGACAAACTCTCTCAAATATCTATTCTATTCTATTCTATTCTATTCTATTGAAGGTTTACCTGGCATTGCTCAGGTCCTTAATTCAATTAATTTTTGCTTTTTGGAAAATAAAGTGAAAATGTACATGCTTCGTTTAAATCATTGCACTGGGGTGGGGTTGGGGCTGGGGGATTCAGTATGCAGACCACCCTGAGGAAAGAGGACTACCCCAGCCCTCTATCACTACAGCAGCTTAGGGGCAAGCGAGAAGGGCCTCTCCATGGCCACTGCAACTCTAACAGGCACAGTGGGGGTGGGGTGCATCTCCCCCAGCTGGAGCAGGTCCAGGTTTGTCTGCCCCCTGTGCTCCCCAGCCAGAGTGAGAAATGCAGCAAACTGTGCACTTTCCCCTTGCTCCCTCATGAGGGGAATGGCCAGCAGTGTTCCCGTATGAATAGGGGACAGGTGAGCTTCATTCTCCCCACCCCATTCTCCCTAACGGGCGCATGAGGGGTGGGAGGCTCGGGGATGGGGCAGTCCCAGATGGGGGGGGGGCGACCCCCGCCAGCCTCTTTCACCTGCCTAGTGATTCTCTTTTCTGTATGATTTTATTAGAATCAGTCTCATTCCAGGCACATTCCATTTTTGTCTGGCACAACCAAATCCTTGCATGCTTTAATTTGTTATATTAGGAAGGTGTGTACCGAATTTGGTCTGACCGTGTAGGAGGAGTTCTTGAACAGACACACACACACTCTCAAATACATAATAGATTATAAACCATTTAAAATATGATTGTATTAATTACAGAATACACATATAAAATATATGGGGGAGTTTGTATGCGTGCAGATGAAAAAAAAATCCAGGTGTGCTTAAGGTATGAGTGAGTGAGGCCATACCATTCTCCAACATACAATAATTGTGTTCTGTTCTGTTCTAAGGCACTTAAGCATCTTGTTTGTTTATATTTGTGCATCAGCCTGACTCTTTCACTGGACTTTTTCTCTCAGGATTCTGCAAATGTTGAGCCTATCAGTATGCATTATTTATTACTATTATTATTGACCATCTATATTGCAGTAGTATCTGGAGGCCAGTAAGCCTGGAAATGTAGACTATTTTTGCCTACGTGAATTCCTTTACTCTTACTCAAGTAACCTTCCATCTGCCTCATCCCCCTTCCAGACAGATTAAACCTACCTAGAGCCGCTCACAACTCTTTGTGGTATTTACTAATCTAAAGAGCAGCAAACTCCAACAACTACTGTCTATTTCCTCTCTTGAAATAACCTATAGCTATATTAAAATGCACTGGTACATGCCACAGACACACCACATTTTAGTCCCCATTCTTTGAGGAGCAGTAGTTTACTTTTACTCCCTTTTAAATTTACAAGACTTTCCGCACCTCCCCCATTACCTATTTTCCTTTATTGCCTTTTATG